>CM065434.1:17482500-22470000 GCA_033030585.1 Hippophae rhamnoides | reverse complement strand
TAACAAGAAATGTTAAAGTTTTGTTTTCAAATTTAACTTATCAATAACATTTGTTAATGCAAGGAAATGCTTCCACAAGAAGGAAATACTTAGATATAATAATAAATGAAATATACAAAAAACAATATTGGAGAAGATAAAGGAAGGACTATCATTGAATCCAGTGAAAATGAAATCAATGAAGCTAAATGGCATCTAACAAATATGGAAATTTGTAACATGTGTTACATAGATTCTTTTATTTGTGAATATGAAATGTATTACCATAAATTACTACCCTCTATGCAAACAACTTATAAAGAAATTTTTTTCCAAAAATTGATTGGAACATTACATAAAACCTTAACAGAAAATTGGGAACAAAGGAATAGAGAAACTATACCAAATAATCTAAAAGGAAGAATAAGATGCCTTAAAAATTAGATCATTAATAAATGCCAAGAAAAAAAAATATAAACGGATAAGACGAAATGATAAAATCTATTATGATACAAGAGATTTTAAAATACCAAGAAAATATGGATGTAATATAAAATCTTATAAACAAATATATAAATATAAAAAATATAAATTCAAAAACAAAATTTCCAAAAATATAAAAAAAAAGTTCAATAGGAAAAACTATAATAAAAGATATTTTAGAATAAATAAGTATAAATCTTCTTAAAAAGAGAATTATTGTCCTTTAGGAAAGAAAAAAATGCAGATGTTTGGATCTGTAATGAAGGACATTATGAAAAAGAAATTTCCACAAAAGTAAAAATCTTAGAAGAAGCTTTCAAAATGGAATTAAAACCAATCGAGGAATCTGATATAAATAATACTTATAGTATTTGTCTATTGGAAAAAACTGAAAAAGAAATAATTAACTCAAAATATGAACACTCAAATCGTGGATATTCTTCGTCAGGAGATGAATGATTTATATAATATTACAAATCCATGAGCTAGTATGTGTGTAGCTAGTAAATATGTATTTCCATAAGATAACTAGAAACAAGCGCCAAAAGATTTAATTGTAAAAATTGCTAATAATACTACAATAAAACTTAATAAGTTGTCAAAAGATACTAATATAATGATAGAATGAGAAACTTTTCACATTCCTATCATATATCAACAAGAAATAAGAGTTGATTTATTAATAGAAAATAATTTCCTAAATATATATCAACCTTTCACACAACATTTTGACATAATAAGTCTCACAACCTTAGAAATAAATATCATTTATGTCTCTAAAATAAGAAAAGTTTTAACTGTCTCAAACCCAACTTTTATGCAATAACATAAAAAGAGAAAATGTGGTGAGATAAAAAACCAGCAAAAACTTTATGTAGAAAATATTTCATTAGATATAGAAGAGAAACAAAAAAAAATTCTCAATGAAATACAAGAAGACAAAGCCCTAACAGGCATTAGAAAACTATTAAAAACACTCAATTCAAAAAATCCTTTAGATCCAAAAATAAATAAATCTAAAAAAATAGTCAACATAAGGTTAAGAGATCCTAACAAGATCATCAGAGTAAAACCAATGATTTATACTTCAGAAGATAGGATTGAATTTGGAAAACAAATTCAAGAACTTTTAAAATTAAAATTCATAATACCAAGTAATTCACCTCACTCTAATCCAACATTCTTAGTTGAAAAAGAAGTTGAGAAAAAAGGAGGAAAAAAGAGAATGGTAATAAACTTTAAAGCACTAAATAAAGAAACCATTGACGATAAATACTTCATTCCAAAAAAGGAAGAACTACTATCATTAATAAAAGGGAAGAAATACTTCTCTAGTTTTGATTGCAAAAGCATATTTTTGCAAATAAGACTGGATGAAGAATCCCAAAAATTAAGGGCATTTAATTACCCCCAGGGATAATTCCAATGAACGGTTATACCATTTGGATTAAAACAAGAGATCAATAAGAAAACAAGAATTTGTTACCCAAGTGAAAAAAATGGCCAATCCAATATAAATAAACAATAATAAGCTAAATTTAAACAACCAGATAACTTTAATGGATGATAGGGATAGAGCTATGAATGAATATGCATTAATTATATTAAAGTTTTGAATCCAAGTATTACAAGGCCAAACATTCAAGAAAATCAATTTGAACTAAAGCCAATGATGTTTAAATGTTACAAACAGTTGGACAATTCAGCGGATTATCAATAGAGGATCCTCATTTTATTCTCAGACTGTTTATTGAAATTGGAGATTCATTCAAATTCAATGGTGTGACCGAGGAGACATTTAGGCTTAGATTGTTTCCTTACTCTTTTCGAGACCATACTCGAGCTTGGCTAAACTCTTTGCCAATTGATTTCATTACAACTTAGAATGATTTGGCAGAGAAATTCTTAATGAAAAATTTCCCACCAACAAAGAAGGCCAAGCTTAGGAATGACATTACCTTCTACCAACAATATGAAAGGAAATCTTTATATGAAGCATAGGAAAGATTCAAATAATTTCTAAGGAAATTTCCTCACTATAGTATCCCTTATTGGATTCAAATGGAGACTTTTTACAATGAACTCAATGCTCAAATAAGAACCATTGTTAATGCATTCGCTAATGGTGCTCTGGTAGCCAAATCTTACAATCAAGCTTATGATTTACTTGAGAAAATGACTATCAATAATTATTAATGGTCAATGGATAGAATGGTAGTCACAAGAAGAGTAATCGGAGTGCATGAGATAAATGATATCATAACACTTACAGCTTAAGTGTCATCTTTAATGAATCTTTTGAAGGCTCAAAACTAACCAACGAATATAAACTAGGTTAAAGATTCAAAAATGTCTGTGTTTTTTGTGGTGAAGCTCATTTGTTTGATAATTGTCCAAATAATCTTGAATCAATATGCTATATGGGTAATGTGAAGTAAAACAACAACCCATACTCGCATACATATAACCTAGGATGAAGACAACATCCAAATTTCTCTTGTAGTAATAATAACAATGAATGTGGTAATCAATTCAACCATCAATCATTTCCACCACCGGGTTTTCAACAATCACAAGCCTAAGAGAAGAAGTCACCTACTGAAGTAATATAAATGCTTTAGTAGGGATGATGAAATAATTCATCCAATCAGTAAATACAAAAGTATCCACTTAATATGCCTCAATTCAAAATTTAGAGATCCAAATAGGCAGCTTTCCTAGGCCATAAGTCAAAATCCTCCTGGTAACCTTCCAAGAGATAGACTTATAAACCCAAGAAGAAAGGTAAAGAGCCTTGTAAAGCCATAGCATTGAAAAGTGGTAAAACTTTATAGTATGAACATGAGACTCAAAAGGATGAGGAGGAATAGGAAATTAACACGAATAAGAAGGAACTAGTAGATACAAAGAGCACTAAAGATGAAATAATTCAGCCAAAGAAAAGCAACCCCTACAAACCCACCATTCCTTTTCCTCAAAGACTGTAAAAAAAGTTAGACACACTTTTTTCAAAAATCCTGAAAATCATCAAGAAGTTGCATATAAACATACCATTTGCAAATGCACTTAAATAGATGTCGTCTTATGCCAAATTCACAAAGGATATACTGTCAAAGAAAATGAGGCTTGGAGATCATAAAATAATAACCTTGATTGAAGTTTCATAGAAAACTACCCATAAGCCTCCATGGTGTTCAATCTTTGATTAGTCATCAATTGGTTGTCACGACTAACTTGAATAAAAGCATTCAAGCTATCTTCTAAGGTTGGCTTAAAAGATTGGCTTGGTGGGTAAGGGTGGTTGTTAACCGACCTTAGTCTTGGATATTGGGTGTAGGCTGGGTGATTATACGTGTTTGGATGATACCTTTGAAAAGATTGGACTTCTTCTATGGCATCGACACTAGAATCACAAGTATTTGAACAATTATGAGTACCATGCCCAATTGAACAACACACTTCACATACCTCTTGATTTGAAATTTGGTGGGTAGTGAGAATTTTCACTTGTTTAGTCAATTCAGCAAGTTGCAAGGTTATCTCATTATCAGAGCCAACTTCATTGAACCTTGCTTTTCTTCTACCACCTCTTTGTTGGGAATTAGAACCCAATAGCTCATAAAGATTATAGGTTTCCTCTGCGGTCTTTTCTCCTACACACTCCAAAGACATTATCAACCATGTATTGACTCTGTAGTGTCAATCCATCATAAAAGAATTGGTTTTGTAGTTTGTAATGGAAAGCTATGATTTTGACATTGAATGAAAAGGAGTTTGAATCGTTCCCAAGCTTCATGAAAGGGCTCTTCATACAATTGAGAAAATGTTGCTATCTTTGTTCTTAGATCAACAGTCTTTTGATGGGAATAGAATCTACCCATAAAAATTTCATAGACTGCCTCCCAAGTTTTAAGAGAACCCGACTGTAAAGTAATGAACCATGACCAAGCTTTATCTTTGAAAGTGTAAGGAAAACACCTCATCCTAAGTTGATCTTCATTAATTGCATGTAATGGAAAGGTTTGGACAGTAGCATAGAATTCTCGAATGAAATGCAAAGGGTATTCATTAGGGATACCGTAAAAGGAAGGTAACAAAGAATAATGAATCTTTTTCAATTCATAATTCCTTGCAGCCTCTTGTAAATGGATGCCGGAAGTTACATTGCCAATGATTGGTTTATTGGGAATGCTTCTTGGAATAGGTGGGTGGAATTGCTGGCCTGCCTGGTTTGAGCTTTGAGTGAATTGGGGGTTGTTTTGCCTCCAGGAGAAATTTGGATGACTTCTCCACCCAGGATTATAGGTATTTGAATTGGGATCAAACCTTGGTCTCTGTTGATATGCTCCCAACACATTAACCTGTTCAGGTCCAGTTGTATCTCCTTGATATGGACAGGCTTCAGTACCATGTCCCATGTTAATATACAAACCATATTGTTCGTTATTGGTGTTGGTTTGTGTAGCGAGAAGGGCAACTTGCTTAGTCAGTTCAACAAGTTGTTGTTGAACTTCATTACTGGAGTCAATTTCATGAACACAGTTTTTCTGTTGGGAATTAGCACCCAACATCTCAAAGAGGTTATACGTTTCTGAGGCAGTCTTTTCTCCTATTGCTCCTTCTGCAGTGTTGTCGACAATGAACTGACATTGTTGTGTAAGTCCATCGTAAAAGAATTGGTTCTGCAACTGCAGGGGAAAGCTATGATGGGGACATTGAGTGAGAAACATTTTGAACCTATCCCAAGCTTCATGGAATGGTTCTCCTTCCATCTGAGAGAAAGTAGCAATCTTTCTTCTCAACTCTGATGTTTTTTTATGGGAATAGAATTTTCCCATGAATTTATTGTAAATGTTACCCCATGTCATCGAGAGAACACAGGGGAAGTGACAACAACCAAGCTTTGGCCTTATCCTTTAAGGTGTAGGGAAAACATCTCATTCTAAGTTTATCCTCGTTTAGAATACCGAGGGGGAATGTTTGGACCGTAGCATAGAAATCTCTCATAAAGGAAAGAGAGTCTTCATTAGGTAGCCCATAAAAGGAAGGAAGCATAGAAAAATGAATATTTTTAAGCTCATAATTCGAGCAAATTTCACCTACTGGATAGCGGCGATTCTTGGTGCCAATCACCGGTCTTGCAAACTCCTTCATTGTGGTTTCCCTAACATGTTGGTTTTCCTCCATTTCTTTTGGTTCTAGTAAAGGATTAAAACTTGGTTCTATGTTTGGCTCAAAATCAGGTTGATGGGTAGAATCCAGTGTTGTTGACACTTGTTTAAATTTATGAATATTATTTACATATGGTGTAAGGGGGTTTCCTAAGGATCTCCTACCACGCATAGACTATTGTAAACGTAAATTTAAAACTCCTGTCAACAAAAATAAAAAATTTAGAGAAAATTTCCATGGCATTTAATACAAAACACTAGACAAAACTAGTTAAACCCTAAAAAAAATTTATTATTTTTTTTAATTTTTTTAATTTTTTAAATTTTTTAAATTTTTTAAATTTTTTTAAATTTTTTTTATTTTTTTTTTTAAATACCATAATCAGTATTAACCAAGAGTGTTCCCAGGAAAGAATGTTGGTGCAATGGTTCCTTAAAAACCATTCTCCTAGCCAGAACAAAGTTCCTAGGAAAGACTAGTGGCACAAACGCTTCCAAGAACTAGTCTCCTAGACATAACTCCCTTAGATTTTTACTTTTCATGCCATTTAGTTAATTATGTATAAATTCAAGTTTTTTTTATTATTTTTTTTTATTTTTTTTTACGAACGGTAATTTTATTTTACTATTCACGCTATCTTATTTCTTATTAACTTAATTTTTTTTTTTAATTTTAAATTTTAATTTTTTTTATTTTTTATTATTCATGAACGGTAAAAAACATTTATTCAAATTTCAAGTTTCTAAATTATTTTAACTATAAAAAAAATTTATTTTATCATTTATATTAGTGGAGTATTTATGGATATAATAACTAAATTAATTATGCTTGCTCATATTATCTAGGTTATTAAAGATATAAATTGATATTTTATTGATTCTCTCTTTTTTATATAAATACCACCTTTGGTGGGGTTAGATATTCTTTGTTAACTAAACAAATCAATTAACACCTATGGGTGGGGTTGATAACTAATTTGGTTAATTAAATTAATTTCTTTTTCTAAGAGATTGAAAATGAACCATTTAAATGCCACCTTTGGTGGGGTTAGACAGTTTAAACTTTATTCAAGGTGTCCAAATTAAACATAAGAATTTAATTATCCGAGTACTAACTTTCAAGTTTTAAAACTACTATTGAAAACATGTTGTCAATACATTTTCACATAATAATTCTTATAAAAACTTTTGAAATAGAGTTTCACTCTAAATACCGGGCGATTGTACCAACAAATAAAAGAGCAATACTCTAAATTAGACCGGATAACTAAACCGTAAAATCTAATTTTCAGATTTAAGTTTGTAATGAAAAATAATATATTTCTCTCTAACATCCTTAATATAAAATCTTGAATAAAAATAAAATCAATTCATTTTAGAAATTTTCACCTATTTAATATTTCGCAAAGCATAACAACGTTATTATTACATCATAATTATAAGCGACTAGCATAGTTAAATTTAATCACGAGACAAATTAAATATAACATGTAAGAATAAAGCATAAAAATAAGCGTAAAGAAAATAAAATCCTTACTGAGTAACTTCGACGCTATTCCTAAGTTGCTAGAAAACCTCCAAGCGAATTTGCACTTCCATTTATTGAATCAAAAACTAAAATATTACAAAAACATTACAAGTTCCTCTCAAAAAGAGAAGAACTCTAAAAACTAAGAGAATTGAACTAAAAACTAAGAGAAAAACTAAGAAAAGCTTAGAAACTAAGAAAGAAACTAAGAAAAACTCAAAAACTAAGAAATGAGAGAAAGAAAGAAGAGAGAAGTGTGGTTTTGAGGTGTGTTTTTGAAGTGAAGGGAAGGGGGTATTTATAGGTGAGGATGGAGAGAAAAAATGAGTAAAAAAATGTTAAAAAAATGTTAAAAAATGTAAAAACGCGTAATGGACATGGTGAGGTCATCAATGACGTCAGCATGACGTCATGGGGGCGGCTGCACGTGAAAAATGGGGCGAAAACGCGTTGGGCGCGCGGAGGGGGGCTGCTGGGGCGCTGCGCGCAGCTCGGCGCGCGTGAACAGTGCCAGCTGCGCTGGGGCGCGCGGCTGGGCAGCGGGGCGCGATTTCCGTCTTTTTGACATTTTTGACCTTTTCGACCCATTTTGTCCAATTTTTCCATGTTTGTTGACCTTTTCCCACTTATTTATTAATATATTTGTGATGTATTGCTTCAAGTATTCCTCTTTGAGTCTTTAAATTGCGTTTTTAAGCCAAAATACCTGAAAAACAATAAAAATACCCGTGATTCCGAAAAAGACAAATTTATATAAATATATATATTTTTAATCATTTAATGTGCATAAAATCATGGTAATTTTAGTGCTTTTTGAGCACTCATCACAACCCCTAACCAGCTTCTTGCTAGTCCCTTAGCAAGAGAAGCGATAAAAACTAAAAATTAAACTATCTTAAATCACTTCCGTGGATTGACACGGTTGCATTTAGCCTATGCAACAAGCCTTTAAACCCCTAGGTTGCCCTAGTGGACGAGTTTGAGTCTCGTGAGGGTTTTCAGTAATGATACCCACAAACATTAAACTAAATGTAAAAATGAAAAGAAACAATAAAAACACTGAATCCTATGGGTTCAAACACTCATACTAATTTATATGCGAAAGAGTTGATGTATAGAAATGAACTATATGTTCGCATATGTATAAAGAATAAAGGCTCAAAGTGTTATTTTAACATTGATCTCATGAAAGGAATCAAATGTATAAATTATAAAGATATCATATATAAAAATTATTTTCATGCATAAATCAAAATCATTAAGAAAGAATTTCAAGATATATGCCTTTTACAAATGAAGAGAGTGCAATGACTTTTTAGGGAATTATTTCCTATATCTTTCTTTTGTAATTAACTTTTACTCACAACTTTGTAGGCAATGTGGGTTATAGTATGTAGATTATACTATATATTCTTTATCTCTCTATTTTTTTCTGAAGATATTTCTCAATATATGTATTTTAGAGAGTCAACCCATGTACAGATTGTACATTTTTTTTTGGATTTTGGTGAGTGGTTAATTTTGTGGCTTTTCTGTTTGATCTTGGTTTAGGTAACCCCAGATATGTCTTTTTTTTGTAGCAGTCATGCATGAACGAGATATAAGCATATACTATCAATTTCTACTCAAATCATTTAATCTAAGCAAAAATAATAATAAAAAATATATGATACTCTATTAAGATGAGAAAAAATCCATACATTCAATGCTAATACCTATAGAGATCATTTAAAAATTTGAAGAAATAAGAAATGTGTTTGGAGTAGAAAAAATATATATTTCACTCTGAATAAAGGAAATTAGGCTCAAATTATATCTCACAAAGGTAGTCTCCACTAAAAAAAATTCATAAACACCGATTTTGGGTTTAATATAATTTCTACATCTTATCAAGAAATACTAGTTATGACAAAAACTAACTAATTATCAAAAATAATTACAAAATATTTCATGATATGTTTTCAAAAATTAATCTAACAGTACAAAAGACTTAACTATTTACTTAAATTTGATTTAAAGAAATGATAATTTTTGTGAGAAAATTTTTTTTTTCAAAAATTACTAAATCACACAAAATAAAACCAAACACACAAAAAATGAAAATGTGAACATAAAAATAAAATAAAAAAGTTATTATATATATTTTTTTATTTTTTTATTTTTTTATTTTTTTATTTTTTTATTTTTTTATTTTTAAATTGTCAAATTTGTTTTTTTAATTAAGCATGGTAACTTTTCACCACCCCCAACCTAGAACTTACATTGTCCTCAATGTAACAACTGTAAATTAAAGATAAGGAGAAAAGAGAAAAAAGATTACCTATTTCTTGAGAAAGCGCAAGTAGTAATGGAAAATGCAGGTGCATCCATCATATTCATCATTAAAGTGTATACAGACAGATCGCTGTGAACTTCTAACATCTCAACAAATATTTTTAGTTTTAACAATTTAAAAATTATTCACATGTAATTAAAATGAAATAAACAATAAAATTAAGTAAATAAAAGAAATAAAAGAAAATTACCTAAAATGATGGGTTGCCTTCCATCCAGCGCTTAGTTTAACGTCTTAGCAAGACGTATCTTTTTGGTGCTAAGGGTTACTCAGCCAAATGCAATCCATTTCAGCAATGTTGTTTGGTTCTTCTAAATAAGGCTTGACACGATGGCCATTGACTTTGAACGTTTTTTGTGTCTTGGAGTCCAATAGTTCTACTACTTCATGTTCAAATACTTGAACTATTTTGAATGGTCCATCCCATCTTGATCTCAGCTTTCCTGGAAACAATCTCAAACGAGAGTTAAATAAAAGAACTTTCATTCCAGGGTGAAGAGTCTTAGGAACTAACCTCTTGTCATGATAGCGCTTAGTACGCTCCTTGTATAATTTGGCATTCTCATAGGCTTCATTCCTAATTTATTGCAACTCATGAAGCTGGAGTAATCGTTTTTCACCTGCTTTATCTAAATCCATGTTTAACTCTTTAATTGCCCAGTAAGCCTTGTGTTCAAGTTCAACTGGAAGGTGGCACGCTTTCCCAAAGATTAACCGGTAAGGGCTCATCCCAATAGGTGTTTTGTAAGTGGTGCGGTATGCCCATAAGGCATCATTTAACTTAAATGCCCAATCCTTCCTTGAAGGACGCACAGTGCGTTCCAATATTCCCTTAATTTGCCTATTACTTACTTCCACTAAACCGGAAGTTTGAGGATGATATGGAGTAGCTACTTTATGTGTGATGTTGTACTTGTTTAGTACTCCATCAAAGAGTTTGTTACAAAAATGGCTACCTCCATCACTTATTATAGCTCTAGGCGTTCCGAACCTACTGAATATTAAATCTTTCAAGAATTTCACAACAACATTAGCATCATTGGTTTTGGTGGGGATAGCTTCTACCCACTTGGACACATAATCCACAGCAACCAAAATGTATTGAAAACCATTAGATGGGGGAAAAGGACCCATGAAGTCAATCCCCCATACATCAAAGAGTTCAACAACTAAATTAGATGTCAAAGGAATTTCATCTCTTTTGCTTATGTTTCCTGTTCTTTGACATCTATCACATTGTGCACAAAACATATGAGCATCTTTAAAAAGAGTGGGCCAGAAGAATCTAGACTGTAATACCTTATGGGCTGTCTTTTCACCACCAAAATGACCCCCACAATGAAGTTCATGACAAAAAGTTAGAATGCTCTTATGTTCTTCTTCAGGTACACATCTCCGGATGACTTGATCTTGACCAATCTTGTATAAATAAGGGTCATCCCAGAAATAGTCCTTAATAGTTTTAAAAAACCTTTTCTTGTCCTGATATGAAGTGTTAGGTCGCAAAACACCAGTGGCAAGATAGTTTACAATATCAGCATACCATGGGTTCGGACCTATGAAAAATAACTGTTTATCAGGAAAGGTTTCAACTATATCTTCATTACTCTCATCTTTAAGAGAATTAAAGTCAGAAATCAACCTAGACAAATGGTCAGCTACTAAGTTTTCACTGCCTTTCTTATCCTTGGTTTCTAGGTCAAATTCTTGTAAGAGTAGGACCCACCTGATTAATCTTGGCTTGGCATTTGGTTTACTTAGTAGGTATCTTAAAGCAGCATGATCAGAATGCACAATCACTTTAGATCCTACTAAATAAGACCGAAATTTGTCTAAAGAAAATACTATAGCCAAGAATTCCTTTTCAGTTGTGGTATAATTCATTTGGGCATCATTGAGTGTTTTTCTAGCATAGTAGATGGCATGCAAACGTTTATCCACTCTTTGTCCCAGGACTGCTCCTATAGCATAATCAGAAACGTCACACATTATTTCGAAAGGTAAAGACCAGTTTGGTGCCATAATAACAGGGGTAGATGTTAGTTTCTCTTTCAATGTATTAAAGGAGATAAGGCAGTCATTGTTCAAATCAAAATAAGCATCTTTAGATATCAAGTTACACAAGGGGCGACTTATTTTAGAGAAGTCTTTAATAAATCGTCTGTAAAATCCTGCATGTCCTAAGAAGCTTCTTATCCCCTTCACAGATGTAGGGGGAGGTAGTTTGGATATCAATTCAAATTTTGCCTACCCTTGTTTGAAATTATATGTCCTAAAACTATCCCTTGTTGAACCATAAAATGACTTTTCTCCCAACTAAGGGTGAGATTGCATTTAATGCATCTTTCTAAAACCAAAGTCAATTTATGTAAGCAATCATCAAATGAGTTCCCAAAGACAGAGAAATCGTCCATGAAGATCTCAATGAATTTTTCCACCATGTCCGAGAAAATAGATATCATGCATCTCTGGAAAGTGGCAGGGGCATTGCATAACCCAAATGGCATTCTGCGAAAAGCAAATGTCCCAAAAGGACATGTAAATGTGGTCTTTTCTGATCTTACGGTGCTATGGGTACTTGATAATATCCAGATAATCCACCCAAAAAACAGCAAAATTTGTGCCCAGCTAATCTTTCCAACATTTGATCAATGAATGGAAGAGGAAACCGATCCTTTTTCGTATATAAATTTAGTTTCCTAAAATCTATACACATTCTCCATCCAGTGATTATTCTAGTGGCCACTAATTCACTTTTGTCATTTTTAACAACTGTTATCCCAGATTTCTTTGGTACCACATGCACTGGACT
The DNA here is from genome assembly GCA_033030585.1 of Hippophae rhamnoides. Lineage (NCBI taxonomy): Eukaryota > Viridiplantae > Streptophyta > Magnoliopsida > Rosales > Elaeagnaceae > Hippophae > Hippophae rhamnoides. The sequence continues at coordinate 22,457,692 of CM065434.1, read as the reverse complement.
AAACCACTTACTATCCATGATAGGATAGATAATCCCTTCTTCCAATAATTTAAGAATTTCTTTTTTAACTACCTCTTGCATGTTTGGGTTTAGTCTTCTTTGGGCCTCTCGCATGTGTTTAGCACCATCCTCCAAGTTGATCTTATGCATACACATTGTTGGACTAATGCCTCTTATATCCCCTATACTCCAACCTATCGATTTCTTAAACTGTTTAAGCACTTTGATGAGTTCCTTTTCTTGTGGTTTGGTCAAGGTTGAAGAAATTATCCTGGATAAGTTTCTCCTTCTCCCAAAAACACATATTTTAAGTGCTCAGGTAAGTCTTTGAGTTCAAGTTCAGGTGGATTGGCCTCTTTAATAGATGAAGAACTGGGTAGATTTAAGAGTGTACTAGATTTTGTCATTACTTCATTATTATCTAGTTGTTCAAGGTACCCCTTAATTTCTTCATCTAAATCTTCTTCAACCTCTTCAAGTGTAAGAATGGTTTCAAGCTTGTCTTCTATTCTGGTTTGGAAAAAGGTGCTTTGGACAAGATTATCCAAAGGATCAACATCGAATATTTCATCGATGGCAGAAATAGAAGGAAAAGGTGAAGAATCAAAAACTTTAAAATGAACACTCTCCTAAGACTGTCATTGTCAAATTTCCATCTTGGACATCAATAATAGTTTTAGTAGTTGCCATAAATGGTCTACCAAGCAATATTGTGTGCTCTCTGTCCAATGCTGGATTTTCTTGCATATCCAGAACCACAAAGTCAATAGGTATTATCAGTTTGTCTACATATACCAACACATCCTCAACTATTCCCTCTGGATATTTAAGAGATCTATCTGCAAGTTGAAGGGTCATAGTTGTGGGTTTTAAATCCCCTAGATTGAGCTGTAAGAATATAGAGTAGGGCATCAAATTTATACTAGCACCTAAATCAAGCATTGCTTTAGCAACCTTCCTATCCCCCATAGTTATGTTTATAATAAAACTTCCAGGGTCTTTCAACTTAGGGGTAGTTTGTCTTTGAGAAATGCAAGCTAGAAATTTCTCGATACTACTACTGCTCATTCAGCTCATACCTCCTTTTCTTAGTGCTCAACTCTTTGAAAAACTTGGCATATGAGGGCACATTCATGATCACTTCTAATAATGGTAAATTGATATTTACTTTAGAGAGCATATTAAAAAGATCGTTGAATTGCTTATCTTGTTTGGATTCTTTTAACCGGTGGGGAAAAGGTACTTGCATCTGGTGTGGTTCTGTTGTCTTTTGAATTTTGGGGTGTCAGATGACCCCCCAATGAGTTTTTCAGAAGGCTTGGTAAGTTTAACACTTGTTTCTCCTTTTTGCGAGATTAGAATATCGCCTTCTTTGTTACCTGAACTACAAGGTAGATTGTTAGAGATTTCAGGTAAACTGGGATTGAATACCTTACCACTTCGATGGCTTCTTACATCCTTTGCTTGTTACGGTTGGTAGGAAACTTTCCTGGTTCTTTCTTTTGCATTTGTTCAGCTAGTTGCCCAACTTTAGATTCAATCCTTTTAACCGAAGCCTCCATGGTGTTCAATCTTTGATTAGTCATCAATTGGTTGTCACGACTAACTTGAATAAAAGCATTCAAGCTATCTTCTAAGGTTGGCTTAAAAGATTGGCTTGGTGGGTAAGGGTGGTTGTTAACCGACCTTAGTCTTGGATATTGGGTGTAGGCTGGGTGATTATACATGTTTGGATGATACCTTTGAAAAGATTGGACTTCTTCTATGGCATCGACACTAGAATCACAAGTATTTGAACAATTATGAGTACCATGCCCAATTGAACAACACACTTCACATACCTCTTGATTTGAAATTTGGTGGGTAGTGAGAATTTTCACTTGTTTAGTCAATTCAGCAAGTTGCAAGGTTATCTCATTATCAGAGCCAACTTCATTGAACCTTGCTTTTCTTCTACCACCTCTTTGTTGGGAATTAGAACCCAATAGCTCATAAATATTATAGTTTTCCTCTGCAGTCTTTTCTCCTACAGCACCTCCAACAGCATTATCAACCATGTATTGACTCTGTAGTGTCAATCCATCATAAAAGAATTGGTTTTGTAGCTGTAATGGAAAGCTATGATTTTGACATTGAATGAAAAGGAGTTTGAATCGTTCCCAAGCTTCATGAAAGGGCTCTTCATACAATTGAGAAAATGTTGCTATCTTTGTTCTTAGATCAACAGTCTTTTGATGGGAATAGAACCTACCCATAAAAATTTCATAGACTGCCTCCCAAGTTTTAAGAGAACCCGACTGTAAAGTAATGAACCATGACCAAGCTTTATCTTTGAAAGTGTAAGGAAAACACCTCATCCTAAGTTGATCTTCATTAATTGCATGTAATGGAAAGGTTTGGACAGTAGCATAGAATTCTCGAATGAAATGCAAAGGGTATTCATTAGGGATACCGTAAAAGGAAGGTAACAAAGAATAATGAATCTTTTTCAATTCATAATTCCTTGCAGCCTCTTGTAAATGGATGCCGGAAGTTACATTGCCAATGATTGGCATTGTATAGTCTTTCATCTTTTTCCGCCTATCTTCAGCATCTCCCATGGTTGTTTGTAGTTGAAAATGATCCTCCTCCTATTGTGTATCAACATTTTGCTCTTAAAAACAATAGTAGATATCTCTAAAAAGGTGCAAGGAACCTAAATTTTTTTTATTTTTATATTTTTTATTTTATTATTTTATTTTAATTTTAATTTAAACGAAAGGACACAATTTTTGAAACAAACGAATTTATTTCATTTGAATTTTTTTATTACACGCAAACTAAAACAAAGGAAAATACAATAATGGGTGACCTCCCATGTAGGACTAAAATTTATATACTTCTAGTAAGACGTTGCTTGGAGATTGCAGAATGAAAAACTCAATGTCTCCTCTTCATTGAATTCATTAGTCTTTGCTTTGTTTTTGCAAATGTTCAACTAACTGTTCTACCTGAACTTCCACCTTTTTGATAGAAGCTTCCACAGAGTCCAACCGTTGATTGGTTTTAGATTGGTTATCCCTACAAACTTGAATAAAAGAATTCAAGTTGTCCTCCAGGGTTGGTTTATTGGGAATGCTTCTTGGAATAGGTGGGTGGAATTGCTGGCCTGCCTGGTTTGAGCTTTGAGTGAATTGGGGGTTGTTTTGCCTCCAGGAGAAATTTGGATGACTTCTCCACCCAGGATTATAGGTATTTGAATTGGGATCAAACCTTGGTCTCTGTTGATATGCTCCCAACACATTAACCTGTTCAGGTCCAGTTGTATCTCCTTGATATGGACAGGCTTCAGTACCATGTCCCATGTTAATATACAAACCATATTGTTCGTTATTGGTGTTGGTTTGTGTAGCGAGAAGGGCAACTTGCTTAGTCAGTTCAACAAGTTGTTGTTGAACTTCATTACTGGAGTCAATTTCATGAACACAGTTTTTCTGTTGGGAATTAGCACCCAACATCTCAAAGAGGTTATACGTTTCTGAGGCAGTCTTTTCTCCTATTGCTCATGCAACGGTGTTGTCGACAATGAACCGACATTGTTGTGTAAGTCCATCGTAAAAGAATTGGTTCTGCAACTGCAGGGGAAAGCTATGATGGGGACATTGAGTGAGAAACATTTTGAACCTATCCCAAGCTTCATGGAATGGTTCTCCTTCCATCTGAGAGAAAGTAGCAATCTTTCTTCTCAACTCTGATGTTTTTTTATGGGAATAGAATTTTCCCATGAATTTATTGTAAATGTTACCCCATGTCATCAGAGAACCTGGGGGAAGTGACATCAACCAAGCTTTGGCCTTATCCTTTAAGGTGTAGGGAAAACATCTCATTCTAAGTTTATCCTCGTTTAGAATACCGAGGGGGAATGTTTGGACCGTAGCATAGAAATCTCTCATAAAGGAAAGAGAGTCTTCATTAGGTAGCCCATAAAAGGAAGGAAGCATAGAAAAATGAATATTTTTAAGGTCATAATTCCGAGCAGCCTCACCCAACTGGATAGCGATTCTTGTCGTGCCAATCATAGGTCTTGCAAACTCCTTCATTGTGGTTTCCCTAACATGTTGGTTTTCCTCCATTTCTTTTGGTTCTAGTAAAGGATTAAGACTTGGTTCTATGTTTGGCTCAAAATCAGGTTGATGGGTAGAATCCAGTGTTGTTGACACTTGTTTAAATTTATGAATATTATTTATATATGGTGTAACGGGGTTTCCTAAGGATCTACTACCACGCATAGACTATTGTAAACGTAAATTTAAAACTCCTGTCAACAAAAATAAAAAATTTAGAGAAAATTTCCATGGCATTTAATACAAAACACTAGACAAAACTAGTTAAACCCTAAAAAAAATTTATTATTTTTTTTAATTTTTTAAATTTTTTAAATTTTTTAAATTTTTTAAATTTTTTAAATTTTTTAAATTTTTTTTAAATTTTTTTTATTTTTTTTTTAAATACCATAATCAGTATTAACCAAGAGTGTTCCCAGGAAAGAATGTTGGTGCAATGGTTCCTTAAAAACCATTCTCCTAGCCAGAACAAAGTTCCTAGGAAAGACTAATGGCACAAACGCTTCCAAGAACTAGTCTCCTAGACATAACTCCCTTAGATTTTTACTTTTCATGCCATTTAGTTAATTATGTATAAATTCAAGTTTTTTTTATTATTTTTTTTTATTTTTTTTTTACGAACGGTAATTTTATTTTACTATTCACGCTATCTTATTTCTTATTAACTTAATTTTTTTTTAAAATTTTAAATTTTTATTTTTTTTATTTTTTATTATTCATGAACGGTAAAAAAAAATTTATTCAAATTTCAAGTTTCTAAATTATTTTAACTATAAAAAAAATTTATTTTATCATTTATATTAGTGGAGTATTTATGGATATAATAATTAAATTAATTATGCTTGCTCATATTATCTAGGTTATTAAAGATATAAATTGATATTTTATTGATTCTCTCTTTTTTATATAAATACCACCTTTGGTGGGGTTAGATATTCTTTGTTAACTAAACAAATCAATTAACACCTATGGGTGGGGTTGATAACTAATTTGGTTAATTAAATTAATTTCTTTTTCTAAGAGATTGAAAATGAACCATTTAAATGCCACCTTTGGTGGGGTTAGACAGTTTAAACTTTATTCAAGGTGTCCAAATTAAACATAAGAATTTAATTATCCGAGTACTAACTTTCAAGTTTTAAAACTACTATTGAAAACATGTTGTCAATACATTTTCACATAATAATTCTTATAAAAACTTTTGAAATAGAGTTTCACTCTAAATATCAAGCGATTGTACCAACAAATAAAAGAGCAATACTCTAAATTAGGCAGGATAACTAAACCGTAAAATCTAATTTAAGATTTAAGTTTGTAATGAAAAATAATATATTTCTCTCTAACATCCTTAATATAAAATCTTGAATAAAAATAAAATCAATTCATTTTAGAAATTTTCACCTATTTAATATTTCGCAAGCATAACAACGTTATTATTACATCATAATTATAAACAGCTAGCATAGTTAAATTTAATCACAGACAAATTAAATATAACATGTAAGAATAAAGCATAAAAATAACTGTAAAGAAAATAAAATCCTTACAGAACTTCGACGCTATTCCCGTTGCTAGAAAACCTCCAAGCGGAATTTGCACTTCCATTTATTGAATCAAAAACTAAAATATTACAAAAACATTACAAGTTCCTCTCAAAAAGAGAAGAACTCTAAAAACTAAGAGAATTGAACTAAAAACTAAGAGAAAAACTAAGAAAAGCTTAGAAACTAAGAAAAACTCAAAAACTAAGAAATGAGAGAAAGAAAGAAGAGAGAAGTGTGGTTTTGAGGTGTGTTTTTGAAGTGAAGGGAAGGGGCGTATTTATAGGTGAGCATGGAGAGAAAAAATGAGTAAAAAAATGTTAAAAAATGTTTAAAAATATAAAAACGCGTAATGGACATGGTGAGGTCATCAATGACATCAGCATGACGTCATGGGGGCGGCTGCACGTGAAAAATGGGGCGAAAACGCGTTGGGCACGCGGAGGGGGGCTGTTGGGGCCCTGCGCGCGCGCGGGGGCTATCGCTGCGTGCAGCTCAGCGCGCGTGAACAGTGCCAGCGCGCTGGGCGCGCGCGTGTGGGCAACGGGGCGCAATTTCAGTCTTTTTGACATTTTTGACCTTTTCGACCCATTTTGTCCAATTTTTTCATGTTTGTTGACCTTTTCCCACTTATTTATTAATATATTTGTGATGTATTGCTTCAAGTATTCCTCTTTGAGTCTTTAAATTGCGTTTTTAAGCCAAAATACCTGAAAAACAATAAAAATATCCGTGATTCCGAAAAAGACAAATTTATATAAATATATGATAAAACATATAAATATATATATATATATATATTTTTTTAATCAATTAATGTGCATAAAATCATGGTAATTTTAGTGCTTTTTGAGCACTCATCACATATATTACGCAAGAAAAACATTGAATGAGGCTCAAATGAATTATGCTACTATAGAGAAAAAGTTCTTTGCAATTGTGTATGCCTTTGAGAAATTAAAATCTTAATTGGTTGAGACCAAAGTGACTATCTACATAGATCATTATGCAATAAAGTACCTTATGATAAAGAAGGATGCCAAACCAAGATTGATAAGATGGATTCTCCTTCTACAAGAATTTGACTTGAAAATCAATGATAAAAAGGAATAGAAAATCATGTAGGAAGCAAAAATTGATGAAAATATGGTGATTGGGGAATCCTTTCCAGATGAGCAACTCTTTTTAGTGGCTAAAATAGAAATCACATGGTATATAGATATTGCAAATTTCCTAGCTACCAATATTCTTTCATTAGACCTCACGTGGCAACAAAAGAAGAAATTTTCCATGACATTAAATAGTATTTTTGGGATGACCATTACCTCTATAAAGAATGCAATGATGGTATTTTGAGAAGGTGTGTCCCTTATGATGAAGTTGGAAGTTTTATTTACCATTGATAGCTCAGACTATAGATATCACTTTGGGAGCACAAAAATAGCAGCTAAGATACTTCAATTTGATTATTTTTTGCATACACTATTAAAATATGCTTACATTTATGTAAAGACGTGTGACAAATGTCAAAGGATAGGTAATATTTGAAAAAGAGATGAGATGCTCCTAAATAATATACTTGAGTGGAATTGTTTGTTATTTAGGGCATTGACTTTATGGGACTACTCCCTTCATCCTTTGGTAACCATTGTATACTTGTAGGAGTGGATTCAGTGTCAAAGTGACTATTCCCTGAATCCTTTGGTAACCACTCCTAGGATCATTATTAGTCATAGAGGTAGTCACTTTTGTAATAAAGCATTTAAGTCTTTATTGTCTAAGTATGGGATTAAGCATAAAGTGTCTACCCCTATCATCCTCAAACAAGTGAGCAAGTTAAAGTATCCAATAGAGAAGTGAAAAGAATTTTGGAGAAAACTTTGAACATCTCCAGAAGGATTGGTCATCTAAGTTAGATGATGTTTTATGGGCGTACAGAATTGCATTTAAAATAAAAATTGGTACCACCCCATATAAGCTAGTTTATGGAAAGGCATATCAATTACCGCTAGAATTGGAACACAAAGCATATTGAGCACTGAAATAGTTGAATATGTTCATAGATGTAGCTGGTGAGAAAAGAATGCTTCAAGTAAATGAATTGGATGAATTATGATGGAATGCTTATGAGAATGCCAAGCTTTACAAAGAAAAGATAAAAAGATGGTGTGACAAGAAAATTGTGTACCATATCTTTGAACCGAGATAGAAATTGTTATTGTACAACTCAAGACTCCAATCGTTTCAAGAAAAACTAAATAATAGATGGTCAAGTCCATTCACCATGACTAAGGTAACCAACCATGGAGCTATTGAATTAAAAATCAAAAATAAAGAGTGGTTTATAGTTAATAGACATAGAGTGAAGCACTATCATAGAGATTTTTTTTACCAAATAAAACATCTATGATAACCTTGATAGATGCACCTTAGAAGTTGATATGCCCGTCTAGTTAAACGTAATGCTAATTGGAAGGCAACCCAATGTCATTTTACTTATATTTTTATTATTTTTGTTTTGTAGATGAATAAATATAGAGAGCAATAGTGCAACAAGATTGAGCATTTCAACAAATGTTGTGTGGCAAGATTAAGAGAGTTTTTTTCTTTTACTTTTTCATACTTATATGTACACATCGAGAAAAATGTGTAATTTAAGTTTGGAAAAGGAAACTTCATTCTCTGCTTTAGTATTTAGTACACATTATCAATTTAAAAAAAATTAAAATATTTTTAAACATAATTTGAGTAAAAATTGATAAATACATGAAAATCAATTACATGCACGCTTAATATAAAATGTATGAACCCAATGATATATTTGTTATCATGACTAAGATAAAAAAAATATAACATATTTGTTAAGATACTTATATTAATCATGTGATATACTTACTAATTTTGATTGGATTAATTTAAATTTTTATGCACATATTCATAATTGATTTTGTTGTTCTTATTTAGAGAATTTATGATGAGTTATTAAAGTATGAGATTTATCATGTTTTATAATTTACTTGAAACAAAATTCTAAATAGTATTTAGTAAGAAAAATGATTTAAACCTTATTTAGATCAATTAAACTTTTCAAGCTAACCATTGTTAATATTTGTGCTCACCCAATTAAAAACCTTTCATATCTTAAAATCACATTTTATACCTGAGCAATAAGTATTAATATTACCTTTGCCCATTTAGTTTATACAAAAAAAATATACAATCATATGTTATGCTAGAATAAAATGAAATATAATAAACCCTATAAAAAAACATAATTTTCTTTAAGGAAAAAAATAAAATTGAAAATAAGTTTAGAATTGTTGCGAAAACAATCTCCTCAAAACCTCACATGTATAATCATATTTAGTAAAAAAATGATTATATTATCTCAACATGTCACAACAAATCAATACAACATGATGAAATAACACAAGTACAACATGATGAAACAACAAAAGCTCCTCATCTATGCAGAAACATACACGGACATAACTACCTGCATCAAACAATTCACTCATATAAACAGTTTCTACAATTCAAAAATATAAAAACAATATACCTCAATAAGTAAGAGCATTCACTCAACTGCACATAATTGTTACCAAGCTATCTACACAGCAACTGATCCTAGTAGATTTTGCTCATCCTATAATTCTACTACAACATGGTGTGATCAATCACCAACGTCTCAATATGGTAGGAACCTAGATAAAGGCAACCTTGTACACATGTACCTAATCACACAACTATTTCTTGGTTTTAATATCTTACATTCAAATTCACTCAAAACAAGTTTTTCAAATACAATTTTAAGTGTATCAAACTGATCGCATTGAATTAGAAAAATCACTTTGATTTTTCAATTTGCAAAAATTCCCCAACAATTTTCTAATTACTAAATAATAAATGTCTATTTATAGAAAAATCTCAACTTTTTACTCCTTATCAAGCTACCTCATTGAGGGTTCTACTAGCCTCGCTCAATACTCAATGAGATCCATAGTCACGCATGGACATATCACTGAGGTAATCTTGGCCAACCCTCATTGGCCTCGCTAAAGTCGACAGACCCTTATGATGCACGTCAACAAAGTCAACAAGACCTTGTTGAAGGGATGGCCTTACCGAGTCATCACTAAGAACCTCAACAAACCCTCGAGACACATGTCAACAGAGTCTACAAGCCCTTACTAAGACCTCAACGATACCTTAGCTAGCTTCAAAGAATCAGTTTTTCAAATAGAAAATTGCCAAGTATTCTTCCATAATACAAACCAAAGCACACCATCTAAACATGCAAGAATGTTACTTGTACAGACAATGCCCACTCACAGGACAAATAGAAGTAGTAACTAAATCTTATAAAAATAAATAAATAATAATAAAAATAATAATAATAATAATAATAAATAAAAACTACCAAGCCAACAACTCAAAAAGTACCCCATGTTAGAAACAATGGAAGAATTGAAAACTAAAATATAGGCCTGGAGAAGCACATAACGTTGAAAAAGCCAAAAAAGACTATACTTAAAATAATGAAAACAAAAACACATTCGGTTTTGCTCCCAGATAATACCTAAACAGGAATGTCTACATTTCATCTTAATGCAAGCAAAAAGGATCAAAAGGCAACACATACTACAAAAGGGAAGGGGGGAAGGGAAGAAAAAGGGAAAGAGGAGGAGGAGAAAGGAGAGAGGAAAGAGGGAGGGGGGGAGATCAACTTCATATAAAAAACAGTCGCTACTTAGACTAGGATGACAACTGAAGAAAAAGAACACCCTTATTGAAGCTTAAAAAAAATTTACAACCAGTTCCTTTAAAACAAAATTGATCCTCACCTAAAAGAACCCTCCTTCTTCAATGACTTTACCCTTGAATTTGCAATGTATGCTGCATAGGCCACCCAAGGGGCAGCGGTGATCCTGGGGGGGTTGCATCTCGACTGGGAGAGAAGAGGCTAAGTTCGACAAAGTTTGCCCTAGAACAACCATCTTTTTCCATTGTTCGAAAAGATATAGATCCATGTTTCATAGACATGTCAGAGCTTCTACTAGGGCTAACAGTTGAAATGTCTTCAAGGTGACTCTGATTGACAATAAGAGAAATGATGTCATTGTGATCATCGCTCATTCTTCTTCTAGCCTCCATGTCATGTAAGTTGCCCAGGGCTAAAGAATCCGCAATTGGGCAATATACAAGCACGCATATACACACCCCAGCACATAAAAAAAGGGCAAGAAATGCTGAGAAAGAAAGAGCTTCAAACTGAAGTTGCTCTGGTCTAGATAAAACAGAGAAACCAAGTAAAAGAATCCTTAATGGAAGGAAACTTGAAACTGAAATTATCAGCATGTAAACTCTCTTCTGCAGTCCCTTGTTAATGACCAATTTCAAAATCCGCCTTCCAAGCCAAAACAGGTAAGCAGTTAGAATAGTGGCAAAAATCCCGAGGAGGATAGTACTCAGTAAAGGGTAAGTGCACAGGGCAATATCATCAGTCTTTCTCATTGTACTTGTAAAATAAGAAGGCATTTTTTGTAAGCTCTTATTCTTGTTAAAATGAGGTCCAATTAAAATAATAAACAGCTGAAGAACAAATACAGGTATGCAATAAAGAAGAACATAAGCTGCTGTTTTCCCATTCCATTTTTGGCTTAGAATTCCAGACTCCATCTTCTGTAAGGGAGCACGTAGAAGAAATACCAAGGTAAGGAAGATGCAAGGTTCTGCAAACCCCAAGTTTGAGATAATGTAGCATTTGCAGACAGTTTCCTGCCAGTTGAAGTTAATAGTATTCAAGACTCTTCCATCACGTCTCAACAAACTTAAACGAATAATCTCACCAAGGCCCCACCAGATTGCAAACAAGATGAAAATGATTCGGATTATCCACGGCCCACTAAAATAACCGAGCTGAACAAAACCTTGAGTTCGAACACGGGAACGGAAATAAAACGAGTAAATGATGCACAACAAACCAAGAAGAATTAAAAGAGCAACTAGACATATTGTCAACACACCGAGTGCATCGGCAGCAACTGTCGTCAGGGGCATTACCCGAAAAGCGAATTCCACGCATGCTCTCTGCCAGCATGGATACGGAAGATCCTTTGGTAGCCAAAATTCTCCCTTCGAAGAATTAACAGATGATAATAAAGCAGCTTATCCAATACCACTGGAAGATTAACATCAAAATAGGACCAAAAATATTTATCACTTGAGCTGACATTAAAGCAGCATCACTTGGTACAGTCGTGCTGCAAAAATAGACAGGCCTGAAAAATCCTGAGTTAATCCGTTGCACAGACACCTAACATGAATGGGAAAATAATCAATACATAAAACAATCACACATTCTAAAGCCATGCCATGAGAAATCACAAAAATATTATAATTTAATGCACAAAATAGGATATCAAGCCTCTTTCCATCACATCAGAAGACAAAGTCTCCTAAATTTGCAAATCAGGAAACTGGATTATAAAATAAAAAAGAGCATCTTGATCTTGCTGTGAGTATGATTAAGCATGATCAAATCTAATTGAGAAACTGTAAACTGTGCAAGCTTGCGACTTTAAACAAAATAACCAAAACAAAAAATAAGGATTAATCAGGGTAATAACCATAATTCCAACATCAACAGCACTGAAAAAGTCCAACTTCAGCCAGATTTCATGCTTGAAATAAGGAAAAGATAGGCAAACTATTTTTACATTTAAATGAATACCCATTTAAAAAATTATGAACATAAAGCAAATAATTTTAAACGGGAAAATTTTGTAAACACCAAATAAAATAAACCACCAATATATAAGACCAAGAATAACAGCAGATATCCTTGCCCAATAAAAAATAACAGCAGCTGATATAAATATTATTACATGATTAGGAATCAGATTAAAGTAGAGGATTAAATTATGTACGAACTTTTATAATATGACAAACATAAGCATGCTTCCCTGTAATTTTTATTGCAAATACACTTGAATAGCTAGTTTGTCAACTACTGAATTGCTATGTATACAATAATCCATCCAAGTAGCAACCATCTTGAACCATCACCCGTTTGTACTAAAAAAATAATGGGGGCATCATCCAGGCATGTGCACTCCAATAACACGTTCTCTATTTGGAGTTGTGGGAGTGAGAGATGTGGGTTTCAAATACAAATGAGTATTGTAGTTATTTAAAAATATAATAATGGGGGGAGGAGGGGAGAGAATCAAAATCTTACTAGAGACAGCCGGATAAATGGAGAGAAAAAGATATCCATTATGTTCAAATATAAGTTTAACTACATTTCACAAATACTCAACAATTTTGAGAGATCCGTAGTTGGAGGCAACACATAATACCAAGTCCACCTACAATGTAATTCGTTTTCGATTCATCAAATAGCTTAAGACATGGACCAAACATTAACTTCAAATCTTCGCGACCTCTGAAAGTTAATTTGTAACTACATCCAAAAATAAGTAATTCCGCAAACATTACATGCAAAAATAAATCCGAAAAATATTTGTTTTATACTGTAAGCCTTCATCCTATTGAACTTATCATACAAATAATACAGGAAAATAAACTTATTCCACTAACTTCGTTAACAAAAAATTATTTTACAAAATACATTTTATGTAAAAATAAAAAAAAGTAGTCTAGAACTACATTAACAGCAAAAAAAAAAGAGAATCTAGAATTACATTATGATTCCTAAATTTTCAAAAACTTAACTCGTTTCTATAACTTTCGAAAATGATTCCTACTAACTGTAAATAAATGGGAATTTCAAGCTTGGTCCCAAGGAAACTTCAAATGAAAAAAGAAGAAAAAGAGTAAACATAGCAAGCTCAACACGAGTACAGAAACAGACGCCAAAGGATGAAAAGGCAAATTTAAGAACGTAGCACATGAAGGGAAAACGGTATTAAAGGAAACCCTAATTTCTATTACCGGTGGTTGAAACTTCAACCAAATTGAGTAAATTGCATATCAATCGAAGCTTACAAATCTAAAAATCTTGATCTGGTGATGATAAGCACATGCCACAGTAATCGCCTAACAATATCAGGAAAGCCTGATTTCCACACACAGGGCAGAGAGGAAAAAGAAGCGATAAACAGAGAAATTGGTAGAGAGAGGCGGGAGAGAACAAAGTTAGGGAATAGGTGAGTGGGACTTTGTTGGTGACAGGCTATCTCCAGCTGTGCCTTCCTAACCAACAGGCTCGAAAACTGAAGAGCTTGCTTCGTCTTCTGGCCGAACCCACGTGGCAGTTTCGTGACAGTGTTTGCTGACCCCTTTTCTTTTTCCTTATTAGCCAGTACCCACTGTCTTTTAATAATATCATTACTATTATTTTTGTTACTATGACAATGAATTATATACTTTATCCTCCATTAATTATATTTACTTATCATTAGATAATATTTTTATTAATAAATAAAAAATTATTCTAAGAATAATAATTTTAAATGTATCAATATTATTACTCCAAGGAATTTGATTTTTCTCCAAAAATTCATGCATTAATCCATACTTCTCTCGACCTCAATCCAATAACCACACACTATTTATATATTATGTATTAAGAGTTATCACAATCAATTTAGTATATTATTTAATTATTTCACAAAATAATCTAATCTTAATATTTTTGAAAAAATAAAAGCATCTTTTACGGTTAACAATTTGAGTTCAATTAATTTTAAAATATTAAATATATAATTTTTTATAAAAAAATTCTTTATAAAATAATACACTAAAAATAAAAAAAATTCTTAACATAATATATAATTTGTTGCTATTTTTAAATATTTAATTTGATTAAAAATTAAAATTATTTGAGAAGATTTTAAAATTTTCATCCAAGTATAAATCAATATACAGTGAATAGTGATAATAAAATTTGTCAAAGTGGTTAAAATTTAAAAAAAATAAAAAATAAACCTTATAGATACAAATTAAAAAAACGTGTTTATTTCACCCTCTCGAAAAAATGTTTATTTTATATACATGTGATTAGGCTAAGAGATTATAGTTTATGAAAATGTTCATAATTATCAACTTTAAAAAGATCATAATATGAAAGTTCACAAAATTGGTCTTGATACTAATAATGTGTAATCCTTACTCATTTTAAGAGATTTTATATAATAAGGTTTTGATAGTCGGCAACTCTTGTTAAAAAATAATCGTGTAAGTCTTATTGTATTTCATATCTTTTTGTTCGATTCTGGTGTACAAAATATGATGTATGTTATTTTACTTAATGTATTTATCTTTCTTTGTGTAAGGATGATAATTGCGAACCAGTAGTTTACACATACATATAGTTAGATACACTTTATATACAAGCATGTTTACACAAACCACGAGGTTGATTTTCCTAGTATACATACTAAGTTGAGGTTTGTGGTTTTTGATGAGCAAGCGTGCGAGAAAGCCAACATTGTCACGTCCATTTTTAATTCGTTTTTGGTGTGAATATTTATGGATAGTACTTAACAATTTTGGAACAAAAAAATATGATTTTTGAGCACCTCACCAATAAACTCGCCACCACCATCGCCAATGGTTGGCGAGGTGAAATTTAAGTTCTATAAAACCCCCCTCTTATTTCTCTTATTCCTTACCCACTACTTAAGAGACAAAACCCCATCAAAATTTACAATGAGATTTATATCTATTTTCAAAATTATTTTAGAGAGCTTACATTTGAGAGTGATTCATTTTGTGATTAGTTGTCAAATTGTTATATATATAAGTACATGATTTGACTGTGTGTCTCCCATGTACGAACACGATTCTCCTCCACAACCAATACCACCCAATTTGGTGTGATTGAAAACCACTGATCAATAACTAGAAGTGTAACTACTCTCAACCTCCCGGGACACACAGTCCAACAAAACCCCTACCTAGTAACGCTATGATTCCTAAACACATGAGTGAGTATACTAAAGAGCAACAATAGGTAATTTGGCTAGACGTATCCAACCAAAACCCTACGTGATAACATTATGATTCCTAGACACATGATTGAATGGACTAAAGATGAAATTATGGAATCTGAATGGAATAGAATTATGAAATCATCAGTGCTGCTACGTCAGATTAATATCGAGTTGTACTTCTTTAAAACAAGCATGGGACATTTTGGAAACTACTCATGAAGGTACTTCAGTTGTAAAAAGATCCATGATTCTGAAGTTAAATAGAGATTTTGAATTCTGTATCATGCAATAGGTTGGAATCTTTGACAAATCCTATACACTTTTTTCAAATATTGTCAATTGTTTCTACAACTTGGGTTAGAACTATTACCTAGGGAAAGTATATTGAGAAAATCATCGCAAGCCTACTTTATCGATTTCACGCTAAAGTTAACATGCTTGATTCCATGTATAAGCCTTGTGAACTTACTATTAATGAGTTAGTTGGTTACATGCTTCGTTTTATTATTGGATTTGGTCAGTTAGGCGATTTTTGAAAAAATATGTCCACTCCTATCATGCATATAGCATGATTTTTCAAAAAATTAATAATAACAATATCTACTACAATGTAAATTTTCATTATTATAATTATTTTTAATTAAGGATAAGTTTTTCTAAAAATAATGGCTCTAAAATTCAATTGATTATAATAATATAATAAATAATTCATACACTTTCGTTTAGAAAGAACAAAAAGTAATTGTGACAATATAATTACCATTTAAATTACTCTCTTATTTGTAATGACATGTCTCATTTGCTTAAAGTCTAAGAAGAGATTCTTAGAATTATAATGATTGTTTAAAGAGAAAATCTAAGTTTTCTATATTCTTAGTCTCGATCATTCAAATAATGAATGCAATAAGATATATATAGGTATCTTGCCTACATGTGTCCTAATGTGATTGGAGGGACTAGGAATGATGACAAAAAGATAGTGGGGCATAGTCCCAAGCTTATGTAATGTTTATATGGTGCAAGAATTTTCTTTGATTGATTATGACATGCTATATAGGTATTAGATCTTATAAAAGAAACATCTCAACATCAAGTCGAATAGCATGTTGCCTTCAATAGGTCACGTAGCACATCATTTTCAATAGGTCATGTAGCACATTCTCTTCAAAAGGTCACGTAGCACATTGTTTTTGATAGGTCACGTAGCACATCGTTCCTAATAGGTCATACATAACCAATTTGTTGGATACGTAGGCCAAGATAGATCGATTTAGCTTGGGTCAAGGTAAAATGATGTAAAAATTATTTCAACACCTTGTGGTTAAGCCATATATTATTCTTGACCTCATTGACGTTATTTCAAAGGCAATTGGCACTTAAGAGTTTATAGTGAGTTCTAAAACCCTTTTTAACTTCCAAATTATCCTATTAACTCTAAGAATTCTTTCATCTTCCAAGGAAGATACATGTCCCTTTAATTGATGACATATGATGTTGAACATACAGTGTATTTCCCTAGTATATTTTAAGCATTGACATGATTTTCTTGATTTAATGGTCAAGATTAAAAAGTGGTGCTAAAAAAATACCAAATTGGCATGTTGATTGAACATCTCGATCGATCTAATCTTTCCAAATTCCTACTTAAGAGCTCTTGTTGTGCTTGATCAAATGAGTGTTCCATCGATCGAGTCTTTTTTGATCGTTCTAACAATGATAAGTCTAATTCAATTTGTCATAAGAAGCTCTTTGATCGAAGCTTGATCGATCAACTAATGTCTCGATCGATCAACCACTAACTTAACTGATTGAGTCTATTGATCCATTTTCTATCCAAAGGTTCTCGATCGATTGAGTGCTACGTTTTTACTCTAAACATATATTTTGTCTCTTTTTGCTTGCTTAATTCCTGAACTCATATAACAAAAATTAAACACATAAATGCATTGAAAATAATATTTCAACTTAACTATGTGAAAATTGATGCATACATATGCATATAAAATGACACCAATCAAAACTCTCCACATCTAATTTTGGCTAGTCCTTAAGCAAAGACAAAATCATTTTCAATAAGTTATATTTTCCAACATTTTCTCAGTGACTTAGCAACATTATGGTCTCAAATTCTAATGTATATTAGATATGGACTTTAGTTATCATTTCATTCTTGCTACCCTACAATAATTATAATCAAAGTGTGTGTGATTCAACATCCATAGACATGTTACAATATTATTCCTTCCTATAGATCATCAATACCCTTTTAGAAATGAATTGGGTGATATAGGTTTTCTCTTAAAGTTATATCTTCACTTACTAAAGTTATTATCTAAAGTAAAAAAGTATTTCATTTTATTGTAATAAGACTAGGCTTATCAAATGAAAAGGAAATGACAAAAACAAAAGTTCAAAAGCCACATAGTAAGGAAAAAAGACCTATGAAAAACACTATTTTAAGATCAATTATGTCAACAACATAGGATCAAATTTCATTATTTTGGACTCCTGTATCATTATTAATTTATTTCCTTTTCTTTTTGTCCAATTATTTTTACTACATAACCCTTTAAACATTTCTTTTTAACTTGTCCCCTTCTTATTGTTGTTACTTTCTTTTTTTTTTGTAACTAAAATAGAATATGGGCCTCCTAATATATGGGTTCTATTATACATTTATCGATTATATCATAATTGATATTCTTATATTTTCTTGTAGCATTTTCATAAAGTCATTTCTCTTTTGTATAACTGATGCGTGCTTAAATAGTATTAAAATTACCATAATTTAATATATTTTAATTGATTAAATATATTTATATTTTTATGATTTTATCATATTTTTATATTAATTTGTCTTTTTGGAATCATAGGTATTTTTATTGTTTTTAGGTATTTTCATTCAAAAATAACTTAAAAACTCGAAGAAAAATACTAGAGGCAATACATCACAAATATATTAAGGAAAAGTAAAAAACAATGGAAAAATTGGACAAAATGGATCAAAATGATCAAAAATGTTAAAAATTTCGAGTCCCCCGTGCGCACGCATAGCACACGCCCTCGCCTGTCTCGTACTCGCCAATGCTCGTCTACCGCAAATCTTGCTCCCACACATGTACCAACCTATCCAAACGCATCCAAAATCAATTTTTTGTAAAAATCATCCCTCAAATCCCTCAAAATCTATTCTCTTTCTAGTTTTTTTTCTCACTAGTTTTTAGTTTTTTTAGTTTTAAAGTTCTTCTCTTTTTGAGAAGAACTAGTTATGATTTCTAGTTTTTGATTAAATAAACGAAAACGTAAATTCGTTTAGAGGTTTTCCAACAACAGAATTAGCATCAAAGTTCTGTAAGGATTTTTTTGAGGTATAATTTTAAAATGAATTCTTTACAGTTATTTTTTATGTTTTATTCTTATATGTTTTGTTTAATTTATCCGTGATTAAATTTAACATGGTTGAATATTTGTAAATATGATATAATAATATCGCTCACTACTACAAAAGGGGTGTTTAAGTCGATATGTAAAGTCAATTTTTTGAAAAAACCGACTTTTAATGAATTTAAAGTCGGTTAGGTGTAGAACCGACGCTATCTACGTAGGACGTAGCGTCGGTTCCAAGTGTTAACCGACGCTACGCTATATGGATAGCGTCGGTTCACCACTACAATCGATGCTACACACGTGGATAAAGTCTTTTCTCTTCTTTCTTCCCCACACAGAAACTATTTCAAGCGATGTATAACTCTCAAAAACCCAAAACCTCTTCAACTTCTCCTCCACTCTTTCTCATTTTTCGGACACCTACAACCACAAATTCCAGCGCCGGTTAGTGAGTTTTCTTCCTATCTAACTAATCTTTTAGATCCCCTATTTTTTTGAGCAAAATGGTCAAAAAAATTATACTTATTTCTCACTTATAAAACACGATTTTTTCTTCATTTCCTTCATTTTTTCACTTCATTTACTCTTGTAAGTATTTCTATTAATCCTACGCACTTATTATTCATTTTTGTATTTTTGTTATTATGTGTTACTATTTATGTGTATACATTTTTGTATTTTTGTTATTATGTGTTATTATTTATGTGTATAGATTTTTGTATTATATATGTAGGTTTGTATTATAACATCAGGAGAATAATATGATGATCTTGAATAACATAGAACAACACCATGGTAATTTTTTTACTATTAATTAATATTTTATTTTTCAATTATTTGTATTATTTAAATTATTTTCTGCTATTATTTAGTGATCGAATACATGTTTTAATTTGAGTATAATATAAAATGAGTAAATTTTGTAAAAAAAAAAATAAAAAAAATTAAAGTCGGTTCACGCGTTGAACTAACTTTAAATTTTAAGTCATTTCATTTAAAGTCAGTTTTTAACCGACTTTAATACCCTTTTTTGTAGTAGTAGTTGTTATGTTTGCAAAATATTAAATAGGTAAAACCTTTCTATAAAATAAATTGATTTTATTTTTATTCAAGATTTTATATTAAGGATATTAGAGAGAAATTTATTATTTTTCATTACAAACTTAAATATGAAAATTAGATTATAAGGTTTAATTATCCAATATGATTTAGAGTTGTGCTTTTTTATTTGTTAGTATAATCGTCTGATGGTTAGAGTGAAACTCTATTTCAAAAGTTTTTATAAGAACTATTATTCGAAAATTTATTAATAACATATTTTCAGTAATGATTTTAATACTTGAAATTAAGTTAGTACTCAGATAATTAAATTCTTAGGATTAATTATGACATCTTGAATAAAGTTTAAAATATCTAACCCCACCAAAGTTGGCATTTAAATAGTTCATTTTCAATCTCTTAAAGAAAAAAATTAATTTAATTAACCAAATTAATTATCGACCCTAATAATAGGTATTAATTGATTTGTTTAATTAATAAAGAATATATAATCTCACCAAATGTGATATTCATATAAAAAGAGAGAATCAATGAATATAAATTTATATCTTTAATAACCTAAATAATATGAAAAAGTATAAATCAATTTAATTATTATATCTATAAATACTCCATTGTTATAAATAATAAAATTTTCATAATTGTTTATTGAAAATATCTATGTTTTTTTTGTTATTATATTAGGAAACACAAAAATCAAAATGTCGTGATAGAATGCTTAAGATTTAATTTCGTTTTTGAAAGTTTGAATAATAAATTAAAAATCACATAAATTCATTCCTTAGATTGACCTTGGTAATATACTTGTCATTTTTTATAAAATGATTCGTATACTTGCAAGAGTTTTACAAATATAAAACCAAAGTATCCGCAAGATCAGTATTGCTAACCCGATATCGATCTTGTCATCATCAAGTTTTTGGCGCCGTTACCGGTGACTTGATGTTGTGTTCTCATAAACAACTCTACTTATTCTTGTACTATAAGGTATAGTAAATGTGTTTGGTTCAAAGGCTATTATATGCATACAAATAATTGGCTCATGTGAGCTCAAATTGATTCCCTAAAAAGGGTTATCCTTTATAAGAAAAACAACATTAAAGGTAGTACAATTTCACCAATGATTAATCCTATTGTCTTGATCATTTTTAAAAAAATATATTTAGCATTTGCCTTTATAAACTTGAAGAAAATCTCTACCATCCTCATCATATTCAATAAAATCATAGCAAGGTCCTAAGGATTTATAATATCATTCATAAGTTTAAGCACATACATTTTTCTATCACTAATTTAACTACAGGCAGGGATGTGCACGGGGATGGGCGGAGACAGATTTGAATATAACCGTCCCCGAACCAAATTATAAAATCTATCCCCGAAACCGCCCAAAAATCGTTGCAGTTCGGGGACAGTTTTTTACCCGCGGTTAACAGTTCGGGATGGTTATTAAAAAAAACCGAAAAAAACTGTTTTTCAAAATCCTATTCAATTGAGCTCTTTTTAGCAATGCAATCCAACTAAAACAAATGGTTGATATTGAACTTGATATCTAAATTTGTTATTTTGAGTTTATAATTAAAAATTTAACATTTAATAATATATATTTCTATGAATCTAAATAAGATTAAATACATATCAATAAAAAATACAAGATATAAATAAAATATTACAAACTAATACAAATATTGAAAACTAAATAAATAAATTTAAGAAAACTTCAAGTACAATAAATCAAAACTTCTTTCTTCTAATTATTATCAAATGCAAGAGTATCCTGCAAAAATCAAACATATAAAATCAATTTTATAAACCAAAATAATAAATTGATTAATCAATAATGTAGATTTTTTACCTCAACATCATCTTCTGCAATATTAATAGTGAAAGCGGATGAACCAAGAGATAACATATCTGAATAAATTATAAAATATTTGAGTACATAATTAAATAATTAATATATAATACATAAAACAAGTGTTAATAAAATATAATATGTACAAATATTAAATATATAGGCTTATACCTTGTTTATGAATATTAACCTTTAACCAATCTTGAGTACACATCAAAGCTTCCAATGTGTTTTCTTTGAGTCTACTACAATGTTTGGTGTACTTGAAGACCTAGAAGGATCCAATTTTGAATCGGATAAGCTTAAAAGATAATACATAACCAAACTTAGAAGTGAGTAAGAATGAGTGCAAAAGCAGGGACAGGGAACAGACTAAGACTGACATGTTCCAATACAAAACTAGATGAAACGAAAAGGATGCATGCCCCAATATATGTAGGAATCAGGACAAGGTAAGAGAACCCTCAAGGCTTACCACATCAGTATATCTGTCTTCTAGTTACAGATAACAGGCATTAATCAACCATACAAATAAAACTATGATTTTCAACGCACCTCTAATTCTCACAGACTGCAACAAAACATGCCTTCCTCACTCATTTGTTGTATAGATGATTCTTTACTTGAACCACAACAATTGCAAATAAAAGCATAAGAAAAAAAAGCTAACAAGAAACAAGATGGACACTCTGATGAAATTTTTCTCTCAGCATCCACAGTCGAACATATGGAAGTTGCATATTTATCCTGTAACTCCTTGGTCATAGGTTTCCCTCCACATGTTATAGCACTGGCATCATGTAATGATGCAGTTGAATCACCACCCAATTTAGAATCTTTTGGGCTAGTATGCTTTCCAGATTTCCGAATCTTAAGATACTTTTTTGACTTAAAAACTCCAGGATCTACAGGGTCAGCTGCCGCACACCAAATATATAGACTGAAGGTAGATACAATCTGAAAAGAAAAATATGCTCAAGTTTCATTAAAAACGAAGGCATAACTAGTACAGATGAAAACATAATGAACTGAGACTTATACAAGTACACGTATTTCATCGGTCCAACTAACACTAGATCATTGCAACTAGCATCTTTTGTTGAAATACTGAACTTCTAATGTTTATTTCTAGAGTGAGCAAACAAAAACAACATACTCTTGGGAAATGGTCTTGGAATTTCAGGAATCAGAAGGCTATAGGTGACCTTTTAATCTAAGTCTTGACTCTTGATTACCTCTTGATCCTATACTTGGTGACAAGGGATTTTAAGGAAGATGATGAACAAGTTCCAGAAAGACCTTTTTGGATGGTGATCTTCGATCTCAACGAGAAAATTAACATTCACTACATAGATTATTTGCTTTATGCTAGAGAACTCAGGTAAGTTTAAACTCAAATTACCATATTCTATGATTTTGCCTACATGTTCTTTTCAATTATCACACCTAAGTGACACCAAATATTTCTCATAGCTTATGATAAATCTATGATACATAATACATTGATCTTGCTTACGATCTGTCACCCTAAATTGTGTAGATAGAAAGCGAAGTGAACAAACTGTTTGTTGAAGAGCAACCTTGGTAAAGTTTGGCTATATAAAGAAAAAGCAAACAACAATACCAAACACATGAAGGTACAAACAAACAGAGAATACACAGATCCCACTTGTAAATCCACCAAAAGCACATAACAAAATACATCTTAAAGGAAATTAAGGAGAAATGGCTTACAAGTGGCGTGTAGATTCCCATCACAATATACTGGAACATTTTCTTCCCAACAAAAGGAGCAAAGAACACATAGAAAGCAAAACCCAAAGCCAGAAACACAACAATTGCCACCACATTCAAATAAAATTAAGAAAATAATTTTTTTTCAGAGTTCAAAAACAATAGCGATAACCGGACGAGAAAATATGAAGGCATACCTGAAGAGGATGGTAAGGAAGTTGCCAACCATGTTTTCTCAGGAACTAGCGACTAGCGAAGACCAAAGAAGACACAGCTACTGGAGACGACCAAAGAAGACGCAACGAATGGCGACTGGCGACTGGCGACTGCAGCTACGGCTAGCGAAGAGGCATCGCTGTGAGAGAAGGCAGATCTGCATATGGAAGAAAAGTAGAAAACTGAGAGAAATCGAGGCACAGAGAGAGTTAGGTTAGGATTTAGGAATCTTATAAATTAGGTTTATATATTAGGTATTTAGGTTAAAAATAAATAAATCTTAATTAATATATAATTTATTTAAATATAATTAATTACTTTCGGGTACGGGCGGGTACGGTTTTGAGTATAACCGTAACCGAACATTACCCGCTCGTTTATGTTCGGTTTTTACCCGAAATCGAATCCATCCCCGAAATTAAATGGTGAAAAACTGAACCGCCGGGGCGGTTATCCGCGGATAACCGAACCCGTGGTTATTTTGCCCATCCCTAACTACATGGTTCACTAATGTTGCCGTCCATTATAAGGATGGAAACATTAAGGGTAGAGCAATTTGGTCAAGGGTTAGTCCTATTGCCTTAATTGTTTTTGAAAAAATACATTTAGCATTTATCTTAATAAACTTAAAGAAAATTTATAGCATCCTCGTCATATTTATTAAAATCATAGCAAGGTTATAAGGAATTTATAATATCATTCATAAGTTCAAGTATATAAATTTCTAAATCACTAATTTAGCTATTATGCATACAAGTTTTAAACAAAACTATTATAAAGTTGCCTTTATTTAGGAACAATGTCAAGAGTTTACTAACATTCATTACCATTTTTAACCTTGCATTTTTAGTTAATTTAATC
This sequence comes from Hippophae rhamnoides, assembly GCA_033030585.1. Taxonomy (NCBI): domain Eukaryota; kingdom Viridiplantae; phylum Streptophyta; class Magnoliopsida; order Rosales; family Elaeagnaceae; genus Hippophae; species Hippophae rhamnoides. The sequence continues at coordinate 22,432,977 of CM065434.1, read as the reverse complement.
ATAGATATCAGAAAACAAGAAGAAGAAAATATTATTATTTCCTAACCCATTGATTAATCCAATTATCCTAAAAAATGCAATAAATAATCCTAAAAATGAAAAAAAATCATGCTTCCTAGAGCATACTAAAGTATTAAAGAAAAATAAAAAAATGATAGAGACATGTTAATGCTCCTCGTATCTAATTCTTATATTGTCTTCAATGTAAACACATGCATATATAATGTAAAAATAAGTAAAAGGAAGTAGAAAATAAATTTGATGGGTTGCTTTCCACAAAACACTTGTTTGAACGTCATCAGCTTGACATAACCTCATCTTAGTGCCCTATGTTTGGTACCTTAAAGAATCGAACCTCGTCCAAATGAATCTTATCAATTGCTTAATAATATTGTTCCAACCCATGGCTATTGACTTTAAATTCTTGTCCAATTTCGACACTCTTGATTTCAACTGCATCACAAGCAAATACATTTGTACCTATGAAATGCCCAATCCAACAAGATTATAGTTTACCTAGAAATAACTTGATGCAGAAACTGAATAAGAGCACTTTTTGTCCAACTTGAAAGTTCTTTCTTAATCATATTATCATGTGCCATCTTAGTTTTCTCCTTGTAAATATGTGCATTATCATAGGCTTAGTTATGAATCTTCTCTAAATCATTATAATTATTTGCTTCCTTAAGATCCATATTTGTCCTAGTATTTTATTATATTTGTAAACATTTATCTAAATATTTTATTGCTTTGAAGGCATTTTGTCATTTTATAAATGTATGAATATCATTTAATTTTTTATTTTTTTTAGGAATTTTATATCAATTTATAGAAATTGGTGATTGCATCTAGAAATGTATTTGGTTTCATCTAGAAGAAACGTGCTTAGAAACTCAAAAAAGCCCATGTAGAAATACATAGAAGGTGCGTTGATGTGCTTAGTCATATGAAATGAACTGATGAAGAAGTGGATTGTATTGATATACGAAGCAACATTGTGGATTAACTTATATAGGTGAGCAAACAACTCTTTCACCAGGTAGCATGAATGTACGCAAATGTGGCTGGGATGAACTAGCAATTTCAACACCACATGCCCCAAAATGACATTATTTTGGGTCCCATTTAATGCACTCAACCCCTAAATGACATCAATTTAGCTCATTTTTTAACGTTTTTTATTACCAAATAACTAATATAAAATTTTCCACTCTTTAGCTATCAAATCAATTTTTGATCCAATATTTTATATTTAGTGTGGGTTTTTGCATGAATTTGACCTATAAATTCAACATAACAATTCCATTATCAAAGAAGATGAGATTTTACACTTGGAAAATATTTTTAAGAGAAAGACATCAAATCGTAGAGATAAAAACTTCATTGTTAGGCAAATTTTCAAGCTTTTAGAAAAGGAAGACCAACCAACCAACTTAAGTCCGATGTTTTAATCTTTAATTTTTTTTATTTGGTTTGTAAAGATGATGCATTTAAAATTTTATTCATGATTTTGGATTTGATTATGTCAATGTAAATTTATTATGGGTTTTTAGCTTTGCTTCCATGATTGATTTGAATTTTTAGGTGGATTATTATTTGAATAAAAATTAAGATTATTTCTCCATATCTTTAATTGTAAATTAATGATTTATCAAATCTTTATTTATTATTAAAGTGAATATTTATGAATTATGTTATTAGAAAAATCATCCATGTTTAATTATGCTCTCTTAGACACAAATATAAATTAATAACATGATCATTATGTTAATTTAGATAGTATGTGATTTCTTCAAAAAATTTCTAATTAATTATCAGAATCAATGAAATTAGTTAATTGACTGTGAATAAAATTTTCATGACCATTGGGATTTCTAATTTATTGCAAAATTAATAATTTCAATTTTATTGCATGCTTTCCTTAAAATAATTCAATTAGCTAATTATCTTAGATATTGAAGTTAATTGTAATTGAGAATCACGGTGTCATTTTATACATATATTTGTGTATCAAATATCGCATATTTTCAATGAACTATTGTTCCTTTTGAATTTTATGCGTTTGTTTTGTATTATATATGTATTAGGGAACCAAATGGGCAAGGAGGAAAAACACGTGACACTTAATTGATCAAGCTTCGATCGAGATAAATTGAGGCCACTCGGATGAAAAATATGGATCAACAAGCTCGATAGGTTGAGCCAAGGGTTGATAGATCAAGAAATGACTTGATTGATTGAAGATCAAGTAAAGAGTCAGTGTATCAAAAGAATGAACAACAAGCGAGGTTCAATTGATCCAAAAAGGACTTGATTGATCAAGCACTCATTCGATCAATTAGACTTTCTCGGGTTAGAAATTACAAAAGATTAGATTGATTAAGAAAGAGTCTTGATTGATCAAGACTTTCAATCAGCACTTAAATCTAGTATTTTTTAGCACCAAATTTTAATCATAGTTATTAGATCAAACAAAGTCTAATCCCAATTGAATTAGGCTCGAAAAATACACTATATAAATAACCTAAGGTGTTAACAATTGATACAGGTAACAAGAGAGATCAACAATCATATTTGGGTCAACTTTTGAATGGGATTTTAAAGATAAGATTGAAGATTGAAAATTGTGGTTGTATTTACTTCATCATCCATTTTTTATAAGTTTTTCTTAATCATACCCTTTATTAATTTTCATGAAAATAATGTTGGTTCTCTTACAATAAATGTCTAATTAGATTTTTAATGTGATTGTAGGCAATTACAAGCCTTAGATTATAATTTAATTAATTTAATATTATGATAATTTTTAGTTTTAATTCTTGATTTTGATATATTCAATTCTATGTTTGAATGTCCAAATTATACATGTTATAAATTATGGTGGCCAAATAGTTTATTGTATGAATGTTTATTACTACTATAAGATATTAATTGGTAATTATTAATATTATTATTTGAAGTGGCACCTTGTGGTTGGTGTCATAAGTATGATTGAATGTCCATGTTAAAAGTTATCAACGGTTTTAATATTTTCTAATTTAGTTATCACTTTTTTAGATCTTAATGTAATGAATGAATTAAATCTAATAAGTGCACCCATAGGTTATTTTGAATTTAGGTTAATTAACAATTATATTATTAATCAATTACAAAGTAAGAAAATATAGGAAGTCTTAAATGTAAATAGACTTCTAAAGTTAAAGTTAAGAATTCAAGAGAGTTTTGTTACGTGTCATTCCAACACATGATATGAATATTGTCACTTTGAGCCGAGGTCCACATGGTTTCTATTGGGCTTTCACTTAAAATGTCATATATTATTTAAAGTGAAATACATACTTATGAATCATTATAATCCTTCTTTCCCAAGCATATTGGGATTACACATGTTACTGTGTCTTACCTAAATCACAATCACCTTGTAAAGTCGTTTAGAATAAGTTAGTAGTGTCACTCATTTCTATTGATTGTGATCGATGTTATTTAATCTATTTAATTTTATAAAATAAGCTAATTAAAGACATAAATTATTATTTTAATAATTAAGTGAAAATATTATTATTTTAAAATAAGGTGATTTGATGACTTGTATCATTTGATGATGCTATGTAAATCGTTATAAATATGGAAAGTGTATGACTAACCCAGTAACAAAAGTTTCATAAGGGAATCAGAATAGGCTACCATAAGATGAAATATTTTATTTCTAAAGGAATTATATTCGGAATTATCATATGTTCAAGGTCTAATATTGAAATAATTTTAAAGGTTTTCTTTGACTTTGTCTGTGTTAACAAACAATTCAAAATGCCTTGATTTTAAGGATATGATAAAATATTTCCATTAAAATTTATTAAATATCAAAATATTAGTTTAATAGTATTATTTATTTTCATTATATATAAAACAAATAAATCAAGAAGAGTTGTCAATTTAACTCCATATTTGTTTGATTGGAATGAAACGTAATCAAAATTTATTCAATTTAATTTTATGTGTGGTTGGGCTTAAAAATGGGAATGAAATTAATTCTTAAAAGAGAAGGAATTATAATTCCTTCTCTCCTTAAAGAATTTTGATTTCATTTACTTCTCAATTTTGTTTTCCAATTTAACCTTAACATCAAATATAATCATAACCCTAAACCCTAGGCCTTAAACCCTAAACTTAAATCTCTAAACCCTATTTAAAAAAATAATAGTTTTAATCCTAAACCTTAACCTACAAATATAACCCTAAACTCTAATTTTGTGTTTGTTTGGAGGGAATGAAAAGAAATCAGAATTGATTAATTCCATTTGTATATTTGGTTGAGCTGAGAAACGAGTCAAGCATGTAATCGATTCTTAAAGGAGAAGGAATCATAATTCTTTCTCCCCCTTTAGGAATCATGATTCCATTTTCATCTCAATTTTTTTCCAATTTTACCCCAACCCCAAATATAACCCAAAACCCTAAATCCCAAAACACTAAACCCTAAATACCAAATCCAAAAAACCTAAACCCTAGACATCAAATCCCAAAACCCAAACCCAAAATCCCAAAACTCAAAACCTTAAATCTCAAATCCCAAAACCCAAAACCCCAAATCCTAAAACCCTAAACCCTAAATCCCAAAACCTTATTTAAAAAATAATAATTTTAACCCTAAACCTTAACCCACAAATATAACCCTAAACCCCAAATCTCTAAACCCTAAATCCCAAAATCCCAAACCTCAAAACCCTAAACCCTATTTAGAAAAATAATAATTTTAATAATATATTTTCTTTTTAAGTAATAATTATTTAGAAAAATAATGATTTCAATAATGTATTTTGTTTGACGAAAAAATAATAATTAAATGATATTATTTAAACTTTACTGAATATAAGGGTATTAAAGTAATTTATAATTTTTTTTATTCTAATGGCAAACCAAACACTATAATATTGATTCATTCTTTAATTCTAGTGGTCAAACCAAACAACATTATTTCCTTTTCATTTCGATTTCGATTCAATTCTATGAACCAAACGTCACCTAAATCTCAAATCCCAAAAACCTAAATCATATTTAAAAAAATAATAATTTTAACCCTAAATCTTAACTCACAAATATAACCCTAAACCCCAAATCTCAAATCTCAAAACCTATTTAGAAAAATAATAATTTTAACCATAAACATTAACCCACAAATATAACACTAAACCTTATTTAGAAAAATAATAATTTTAATCATAAACTTTAACCCACAAATATAACACTAAACTCTAAATTCCAAATCTAAAAACCAAAAATCTCAAATCCTATTTAGAAAAATAATAATTATTTAAAAAAATAATAATTTCAATAATTTATTTTATTCATAAAAAAATAATAATTAAATAATATTATTTAAATTGTATTAAATATAAAAATATTAAGATAATATATAATATTTTTCATCTCATTTTTATAAACTAAATATTTTAATATTGATTTTCTTTTAATTTTAATAATCAAATCAAACAAAAATTACCGTTTCGTTATCCTTTCGTAAACGTCACTTAAACACATAATTTAAGAACCTTGACAGAAGAAAAAGAACAAAGAGCTGAGTCGTTGCTGTTTGCTCTACCCTAACCCTATGGTCGTCATCCTTCTCTCTCAAAAAGCTAAGCAGCCTCTTGGAAACCCACCCCCTCTACAACCAGTCACCAGTCCGCCTTGCATCCTCTGTCATCACCACCAGTCCGCTTCTCGGTCTCTGTCATCACCACCAGTCCACCAGTCCGCCTCTGTTCGCAGCCTGATTCCAGCAACCCAGGCACCACCAGTCCACCTCCGTTCGCAGCCTGATTCCAGCAACCCAGGCACCACCAGTCCACCTCCGTTCGCAGCCTGATTCCAGCAACCCAGGCACCATCAGTCCACCTCCGTTCGCAGCCTGATTCCAGCAACCCAGGCACCATCAGTCCACCTCCGTTCGCAGCCTGATTCCAGCTGCCCAGCCACCACCAGTCACCTTCTGCTCCCAGTCAACAGCGTAGTCCAGCCGGCCTCTGTCATCGCCGCAGTCATCAGTACAGTTCTCAGGCCACCATCAGTACAGTTCGCAGGCCACCATCAGATAGCTTAGTTTTTGGTAAGTTCTAGCCTTTAATTGTTTTTAATGTTCTCACCGAAAAATAGGCTCAAAAAGAAGGAGAAAATAAGCAACGAGCGTATATAATGTTTTGAAAACACTACTGCTTATGTATGTGTGTTTGTGTGTGTGTGTATATATATATATCATGTTCTCTCTATTTTCTTGTGAAGTTTTGGGTAGCATTGGAGATAGCTTATAAGCAAAAATCAACCTTAGTAATCTATCTTTGTGGTTACATAATTAACTAGTGTTTAATCAGAGATCTTCATGCTAAAAAATTCCATGTATTTGTTAGTTATTACTTTCAACAATAACTCACTTGTCTCATTTGAGGGAGTGACCCTAACTTAGCTAGCAACCTCTCAAATTGTGTATAACATTCTATGACAATCCCTGTTTGTTGAAGTTTTGTGAGTTCCCTAAAGTTACCTGAAAAATATTGGGCCCATACCTGGAAATAAGCCCCTCTTTGAAATCTTCCCAAGAATTGCAGACTAACTTATGTCTGAGAAGCTGATACCATAGTTGAGCCAATGTTGTAATAGGTTATTTTAAGTACCGATGTGTTTTCCTTAAGTGAGGCAAGGCCAAAGCCTTGAAGTGGTCTGAAGCGTAAGCCTCAAACTTCAACTTTAAAGAACCTTTAAAATATAATAAAAACAATTTTTAAATCAATAAACAATAAATATTATGAAAAGTAACCCAAACTTTAATTGAAATAATGTTAAAATATTAATATAAGCAATTAATCATGAATATAACCATAAAACATGCTAAGTTAATAATATAAGTTGTGGTCCTATTGCTCGAATATCAATTTGAAATAGAAGGAAAATTACAAATATAAATAGTCAAATAGAGGGGTAAAGTAATGTGATTTGCAATGCTGTAACTTAGTAACTGATAAAATTTGGAGTTGCTAGAGGCAATAAAAACAAAGGTGATAGGTGAAGGAAGATTGAATAATATTAAGGACCCAATCCTAATCATGTTTGTTCATAAGATTATGATATTCTTCTTTATGTTTTTCTTATTTATGACTTTCTACCTTTTTTAATTTTGTACAATTGGGTTAGGATTTTATGGGTAATCCATGAACTAACTGTAAAAATTCTCTATCACCTTGAGGTGTAAACCTCAAACCAAAAATGGTGTAAGCCTTAATTTACCACATGAGGTTATAGTCTCAGAACTTTTTTTTAAGCCTAAACTCGAGGCGATCCTCAAAATAGCCTTTTACAACAATGAGTTAAGCATTTCCTTTTAGGTAACGGTCATACATGGGAATTCCATGGATTTGGAAGTATTGTTATGATCTGCAAAAGACCACCTGAGGTTATAGTCTCAGAACTTTTTTTTAAGCCTAAACTCGAGGCGATCCTCAAAATAGCCTTTTACAACAATGAGTTAAGCATTTCCTTTTAGGTAACGGTCATACATGAGAATTCCATGGATTTGGAAGTATTGTTATGATCTGCAAAAGATGCTGGTTGGGTCGTCTCTCCCATCATGTTTAACAAAATCAAGCTTTACTGTTTTAGTTTAGGTAGCAAAGCTTTTGAGGAATTGGTCATTGGGGATTTTCGTCGTTGGGTGGACAGCTCCCTTGGTTTTGTGCTGAAGCTGCTGAGTGGTCTTCAAAAATTTGGCTGCTTTGACTCACAATGTAGTCTACTTTGGAGTTAATTTGTCAAACATTTCAAACACCTGACGCAAAGCTCCTTTCAGCCATTGGGGAGTGCATTCATTTGCTTCTCTAGTTGTTTAATGCTTTGCTCCATAATCGGCTTTGATACCAGATATGTAACAGCCAAAGACATTAAGTAATATTATGAGGTAAAAACAAAATATTGGTTCTTTGAAGGACCAATCCTCCAAATAACTGAATATTCTCTGGGTAATTGACATCCCAATTGTTATTCATGGTTGCATTTAAATATTAGACAGATTACAAATATTGGCTCACAAAATAGGAGCTTAATTAGCAAAATATCCCAACAAAAAAGTCTCCTACGAATCTGCAGTGAATAACTAGCAGACTTATTCAACAAAAGTGCGAAAATTAAAGATTTACCAAGCCAAAAAGACTGTATGGCCATAACATTTATGTTCTCATGAAATTAAAAAGTAGTTTAGGGTGTATATCCTATTAATAATTATTAAAAAAATTCATTGAAGTCAAGCAATCCTTGATCCATATTTTGCATCTTTCTCCAAACCCTTTTCTCTTTCGACACATATCCAAAAATCTCAGTTTTATTATATGCTATTTCAAAGTCAATGTTGAAAATCAAAGTTTTTTCATTATTTCTTTTGTACACCTCAACAACCTCATCAACTACTTAGACATCATCTAAAATTTGTCTATTTTTTACAAAAGTTGCCTATTCATTTGAAATAGTATACTCAAGTACATCTCTCAACCTTAGAGATAAAGTCATGACAATGATCTTGCATAAATTGGGAATCAAGTTTATTGGCCTAAAACTATGACTCTCATGGCATTGTCCTTCTTTGGAATTAAGGGAACAAAAGTAGAATAATTTTTTTTATTAAATATGTCATTATTAAAGAATTCGTAAAACATTTCAAACAATTCCTCTTTAACCATCTCCCAACATTTGTAAAAGAAAGCAAAGTTAAACCTATCTGGACAAGCGGCATAGGAGCTGTTTTTGATTGGGGGAATAAAAACCTCAAATCAAGGAGTTGAACCTTTATGGTTCAAACTCGAGAGAAAAGTTGTATATCTTGAGATCAAATTCTCCAAATTACGATCAGAATAATCATTCAATCTACCCTATAAAAGAAATTATGTTACACTATAGGACAAAAATAGACACCTCAACACTTTTTAACTTTTAAGACTTGGCATAACTAACTACACATGCAACACTAATACAATAATACTTGCAGCAAAAATAAATGACAATAATAAGCTAAAAATGATTTAAAATATTGTAAATATAATAAATAATTAGCTCTGATCTCCTGCATCAACTAAGAGCTTTACTCAAAGATTGCTTTTTTAATTTCTTCTTTAAAAGGCCATTCCAACTAACTTTGCATTTCTTTAGAATGCAACCCCAATCTAACGATTTGTTGTCTTGGTCTATCATTTGTTTAGTAAAGCTTCTTGAAAAAACTCACTGCTTCTTCTTAATCTTCCTCCACTACACTTCCATCTTCCTTTTCAATATTTTCGATTGTGTTTCTATCTTCTCGTTAGCCACATTATGAAAGAATTTTGAGTTTACAACATCCCCATATTTAATCTATGTGGCTCTTGATTTTTGTCATTTTTGTCTTCAGAAGATTTCCTTATTTACAAATAGATATTTCATTTGAATTTTCAAACTATTTAGCTCCGCTGTCATGGATTCATTGAAATTTCCATCCACTTGATATCTATCTAAGAAAGAAATATTTTCCTCCAAATTTTCTTCTCTCATTCAAGTCACAAATTTCCTCATTGTTCCACATTTTTAACTTCTTTTAAATGCTCTAACTTCTTCATAAACTTGTAATCACATCATCCTTAGACGGATACTTCTTCCCACCATTGTTGCACCTCATTAATAAAATCTTTATACCAAAGCTTCCCAGTCAGATAAGAATAAAATTTTGTTGTGTCAATTGTATTCATAGCAGACAACTTATATATTTTACCATTGATTGATGGACAAGTCAAAAGAGGAATTATAATATTCTATAGTCCCTTTTACTCGGCTTTACATACAACAAAAATCAGTAGTTATTTTTCAGTCAACTTCCATCAATCTCCAAACAATTCTCCAATTCTTATAGTCACACCCTCTAGATCTTCAATAGCCCACCCCTCGTTTAGAACTACTAGCTTATCCCATCTGAAACACAGTTTATCTTTCCAACCTCCTATATTAACATGTAGATTCTTCCACTCACATTGTAGATGGATAAGAAATGGACAGGCGAGGAGAACAAAAAACCGTAGGTAAAAAAGAAAGTTGGGCACTGGAAAGAAGTTTTGGCAGATTAACAGCAAATATGCCAAGAAATCTTTTGGAAATTTTCAAATAGTGGGTCTTTAGAAAAGAAATGAGACAAGAAATGGGTAGGAACTAAATCGATAAGAATTGGATTGGCTAGGAGGACAAAATACAGTAGGAAAAAAAAGGAAAGTTTGGCAATAAAAGGAAGTATTGGCTGATTAACTGCAAATATGCCAAGAAATCTTTTGGCATATTTGAGTAAAGATGGTGATCCATACGCCCCCCCTCCCAAAGTTGATTGGCGGTAGCTAGTGTTCTCCTACCATTTGAGTAAAGATGGTGGCTGAAAATCATGCCTGTATGGATGGAAATCAGCAGTTTGGGATGGGCGGGGGTGGGTTGGTCTAGGTTGGGTGACGATACTATAATGATACAAGGACTGTTAAGTCTCCTATGGTGGAACTGGTGGTGGAGTGGCTGGCCCGGTTCTGACAGGTGGCAGTAGTTGGGGCAGGTGCTTGATTGTTAGGGGTGGGTTGGTCTAGGTTGGGTGACGATACTATGATGATACAAGGACTGTTAAGTCTCCTATGGTGGAACTGGTGGTGGAGTGGCTGGCCCGGTTCTGACAGATGGCAGTAGTTGGGGCAGGTGCTTGATTGTTAGGGGTGGGGTTGGTTTTATAGTTACATAATCTTTTTTTTGTGGGTTATAATTGTACCTTGAATTTTGATTTTTGGGACGTTGTCCTCCAGCCAACCATAATCTTCTTATCTTTAATTTCTAATTCCTCTTCCTTTTTACTATCTCTCATCTTTCTCATTCCCAGCTTTGTCAATTACTGTAACAACACCAAATGATGTATAAACAAATGTATGTTTTCATAGGGTGTAAACATCTTCACAATGACATGACAAAGCACCATTATTTATCTAGGATAATGATTAGAACTTACAATTTTACAATGATTTTATGTTATCTTGTCAGGAAACTTTGAAAGATATTAAAGGCTGTGTGTTCATTGTTTTGCTTTGTCAGTTCTTTTCTCTTGTCATGCTTAGATATGGTAAATGTTGTAGAGAGAAGGGGAAGGGGAGGAAAGGTGTTCGAGTGGAAATATGCCTTTAAGATTTTAGTCTTGTTATTGCTTTGCTAGCCATGCATTATCCTTCCTTTTTTATGGGTAAATGTAGATTTTAGAGAGTGAGATACATATGAGTTTCTTTTCAAGGAATGTTGGGATCTAATCAAGAGCAAGGAAAGCTTGACTTGCAAGCATGTTTCTTATGCTAACAACTCACTGAAGAGTAAGAATTACACATGTGCCATCAGATCATACAAAATCGACAATATGGAAGGAATTGTTTGTGAATCTGAACTAGAAACCCATTTTGAAGATTCTGACTACGATGAAGAGACAAATATAGAAGAATACAAGAAATTAGATGGGAAAAGGAAGAGATCAGAGAAAGGCATGTTTGTAATGAAAAGGAAAGTGAAATCAAAGAAAACAGAGTTTATTGGTTGGGGATCAAAAGCTCTCTTGGAATTCCTTTGCTCTATTGGCAGAGACATAACAAAAAAATTATCGCAATATGAAGTCACTAGTATAGTTATAGACTACTGTGAAGAAAACACTCTCTATCACCAAACAAAAAGGAAGAAAGTTCTGTGTGATGCTCCACTGCGGTCTCTTTTTGGAAGGAAGTCATTGGGTAAAAATAGTATACATAAGCTTCTGTCTTCCCATTTTGCTGAAAATTTTGAGAGTTCAGGGCAAGATGAGTTCACTAGTGGTTCTGAGGATAATGATGAGAGTTTCTTCTTTACTTCTGAAAGGAAGGCAAAGAGAAGCATGGACAAAGAACTTCATAGGAAAGAAATTCCGGATTTGCTGAAAAGTTGTTTTGCTTTGATAACTGCTCGCAACATTAAGCTTGTCTACTTGAAAAGAAGTTTAGTGGAGGAACTATTGAAGGAACGGGAAACAATTTACAACAAAGTGGTGGGAAGTTTTGTAAGAGTTAAATCTGACCCAAACGACTACTCCCAAAGAAACTCGCACCAGCTTGAGCAAGTAAAAGGTAATTTTCTCAACAACATTACCAAATATAAATCATTTGAGTTTTACTTGTGCATTTTTCTTTATCCTTGATTTCTGCATCGAACTTAATGCCTATGGCAATAATGGCTTGAGACCATCTTTATGGTTTAAAGTTGAGGTACTAACTTTAGGAGTCTTGTCTTCTAGTTGTTATGCAGGAATTGCATCTTGTTAGTCTTTTAGAAGAAACATCGTAAAGGGACAATAATTACTGAATAAGGTCATATACAAGATCAGACTTATCCACAACATGTTACTTGGTGGCTCCTTGTAGACTAAACATAACTTTATCCTCTTAATAACTTAAGTGCAAAAATCACAGTTTGATAGTTGTGCTTATTGCTCATTTGATGGTTGTCAGATGTCACAGCCCTAAAGCCAAAGTTTCTATTACTAAACCATTTTAAACTCAAATTTTAATGTGACCATGTTACAGTGTTCTGTTATCATTGCCTAGCAATGCAAGTGGTAGGGAGTTTTGCAAATAATATTCAAACTAGATGTCATTATCCTTTCTTCTTATTTTGATTCAACTATCATAATGTTATACTTCTTGCAATTTGTGTAACAGTAGCATAAAATATTCTTAAAAATTAACGTAGCTAAGACCTAAGCTCTGTGATCATGAAATGCCAATTTGTCCTTGGAAAAATTCAGAAGCAGTGTAATTAAGAAAGAATGGACTATTTGTGCCACATTCTTCTAGATCATAATAAACTTTGTCGTATGTATCCTGTTAATCATTTACCAGATGAGTCTAGTTATAGGACCTTCCTTTTGAATTTGGCCTCCAACATTTGGATTGGCCATAAAATGCTAGTGGTAACGGTTTAAGATTCCTCATGTTGGATGATCACCCCTTTTATTTTATTTATATGTTCACAGGTATAAATGTGTCAAGTCAAGAAACAAATGAAGAAATTTTCTTGCAGCTTTCTGGTTTGTCAAAAGAAATTCCCACCTGTATGCTGTCAGATGATAACTTTTCTGAGGTAGAATTGTAGTAGTAGTTAGTAATCTATTTTCTTTAATTTATTGATATAGAAGGATAATTTGCTCGAGTTAATTTTATGGATTCCCCTTGACATATATGGTCTCTTTACATGCAGCAAGCATGTGTTTGAGTAGTTTGATTTGATGTAACACTAAATCCCCCTTTCATTCCTACACATAAAAATCAGGGTGGCTTTTGGGCTGGACAACACTTAATAGTCCATAACTTTCACCGAGTACTTCTCAAGTCTCGTTTTCATAAGAGCATAAATTTTTTCAAACCATAGGAGTTTCATGAATAAGGGGAGACTATGAAACATACACATTATTTTTTAGTTGTATGTCTAATTAAATGGGACTTGAATGTGGTGGAAAACCTGGTTACATATTTGAAAATTTAATTGTATTGGTACAGTTGTATCCTAATTTGAATACTCTAAACTGGGTTCACATCTTGTCTAGTTTTACCTATAACTCAACATCATGGATCTGCTTAATATAATTTATGGCTACTAAGGGAATGTCACTAAAATTTGGCACTCAACTGATGAACTTGGTTAAACTTCAGAAATTTTTCCAATTGCAACTATTTTTAGTTTTAAAAGGTCAATATACTAGAGCGAAAGAAAAAGATGAATCAATTAACAGTCACAGTAAGTTTTTTCTAATTTTTTTCTTTCTCATGAGTCATGATTAAAAAGTTCATGTCATTTTTTGCAGGAAGAATGTGAAGATTTACGTCAGAGAGTGAAGGATGGCATGGTTAAAAGGCCTACTGTAGTAAGTCATCTTATGTATAACTAATTAACTGTTTTTGGCTAGAATCTTATGGACATTCATAAATCTATTTTTCTGCCCTTATTAAACAATTGCAGTTTTGTTGCTCAAATTTCCCCTTAGATTCTTATGATGGGTAAATATCAATTACCCTTCTAGCTTTGTCTAAATAACAAAGAAGTTAGTTAGAATGGTAAAAATGTAATTTGAACTTTTCTTTTTAAAAATAATTCAAAAAGTTTTAATATAAAACATAAAACAAATAAAACAAATTAATTAGAAAGATTTGAGTCCATTTTTCTTTTTCTTTTGGCTTATAATGGTCTTATATATTGCATTTTTTAATCATTTTATTTAAAAATTATGGTTTTAATCTTATTTAAAAATCTTTTATTTTTAAATTTTTATATTATTTTATGATCCTCGATTCCCGTAAGACTTATTTGCAATTAAGTGATAAATTAGGGTAGTTGCTTGATAATACACACATAAAGTAAAACATTTGGAAGTTTTGTGATATTTGAGCAAAACCATTTGGGTGTAATTGATATTACTCATCTTATGATTATTGACATAAATCATGGATGATTATTTTGTTAGAAAATAAATATATTTTATATTTAGTGTCTTAGGGTTTCAATGTCTTAGACTAATGTAATTATGTGATGTATTCTCTATTAGTCATCAAAGGAAATACTGATCTCTTTCGGATTTCTCATTTTCCTCTCTACTATATTGATATTGTTAGAGTGGGTTTGTCCTGTAATCTTAGAAATATAATCTTTTTATTATTTTCCTAATACTTGCATCTCTTCACTCTCCCTTGGTGTGTTCGTCTTATTATAAAGAAAACAAAAATGATATCAATGTCCTAAAAAACCAAGTGTCCCTTTTCTCTTCCTATATAAAAACTTTATAGTAGTAGAAAATAAACCCTAAAATCCACAATCTTCAAATCCATGTACCATTTCTTATATGATAAAGTCTAGTTTCTAACACTTAGCTCTTGTTTGCCATCTCTCCAAGTTGTCGTATGTCCTTTGAAACTCTGTTCACAACACCATGTTATGACATCACAAGTATGGCACAAAATCAATGTATGGGCTTCTCTTCTTAGGTTAGGTTCAAACCTAACATATATCTATCCTTACCTTTAGTGATATTGATCATAGAAGTCATTGATTAGTCTTTAACCATGGTAGCTTCTCCATTGTCATCTTCGTAATCATGCCCAAAATTTGTTGCTCTGTCTCCCTCTCACGGTTTCAACATTGTTTCCTCTTTCTCATTGCAATTGCACTTAGATGGACATGGTTTGTTCTCAAACAACCCCTCTTATATGAAACCCATAAGCCTAAACAATATAAGATGTTTTTGATTCAACAATGCTCTCTCATTGTGCAACGAGTTAAGTCTTTCAAAAGATTTAAAAGTCAAACTAAGATACAACAAAATATTTAGAAAGAAATCCTAATCTAGTTCACCGTATTTTAAAATTCTAACTATACTTGTTTCCATCAATTTTGATGCATAGGTATGAGATTATATTAAAGGGAAGTTTATTATGGCTTTGTCATTTGTAGTATTTTATGGTGTAGTTTGAACCATAGTGGTTCAATCCTTTTATGAGTTTCTTCTTTCCTCATATCAAATTAGGCTTCTAGCCAATTGGTATCAGAGCAAAGTTCATTTCGTAATCTAACGATGGCCAATTTTGGTGAAGATGGTGTCCATCATGACGTGAGTGATAATGCTTACCTACCTACACGAGTAGGACCAAAAGCCCAACTCTTATGCCAAAACAAGAAATAACAAATACCTATAGTGAGAAAATATCTTAATCTAACAATCATACACAACCCTTCTCTCAACCCTCAAAAACCCAACTCTTATGCCAAAATAAGAAATAACAAATGAAGCTTTATGTATTTTATAGAAAAAAATACTTCATTTATTTCTTAATACTAGATACATTTATATATATAATTGTTATGCCTAATATACTGCTTGAAGTCACTAGTATACAACTGTAAATCACCTTGACTGAAATCAGGGGTTGGTTCCACCTAGAAAATCAGGAAACTAATCTCCTAGATTGATTTTCTATACTCCCCCTCAAGCTAGGCGATATATGTTTTCCAAACCAAGTGCTACACTTAACTTTGTGAAGTTAGGTTGAAACAAAGCTTTGGTTAATATATCTATTACTTGTTGTCTAGATGGAACATAGTTGAGGGAGATCATCTTGTCTTCAATTTTCTCACTGATGAAGTGTCTATCAATTTTCACATGTTTAGTTCGATCATGGTGGATTGGATTTTTGGCAATTGCAATTGTTGACTGGTTGTCACACATGATTCTATTAGATTTTGAATGTTCACCTTGAGTTCGTTTAGCAGTCGTTTTAGCCAAATTCCTTCATAGATGCCCAAAGCTAATGCATGGAACTCAACCTCGGCACTGCTACGTGCTACCACTGCCTGCTTTTTGCTATACCATGTCACCAAATTTTTCCAAATAAATGAGCAATATCTAGATGTGGATTTTCGGTCACTAGGAGATCTAGCCCAATCAGCGTCAGTATAAATTTCCAATACCCTATTATTTTCGTGAACATGAGCCCCTTTCCAGGATCTTTCTTCAAGTATCTTAGAATACGGTTTACTGCCTCTAAGTGATCTACTGATGGGTTGTCAAGAAACTGACTAACATCATTGATTGAAAAACTTATATTTGGACATATATGAGTCAAATAAATTAACTTACCTATCAAACGTTGATATTGTCCCTTGTCAGTTGCCAATTCATCAGTTCGAGGCATTAGTTTGGTGTTAGGGTCCATGTGTGTTTCAATAAGCTTACACCCACTCATGCTAGTCTCACAGAAGAAATCATGCTAGTCTCACGGAAGAGATCTAGAACATATTTGTGTTGAGAAACTGAGATTCCTTTGGTACTACATGTCAACTCTATCCCTAAGAAATATTTCAAATATTTCAAGTCTTTAATCTCGAATTCCTTGGATAATAGCATCTTAAGTCTTTATTTCTCGTACATGATTTCCTGTAAGAACTATATCATCAACATATGCAATCAAAGCTATGATTCTTTTATTTGTGAAGTGTTTGACAAACAGAGTGTGGTCTGCATGTGTCTGAGAGTATCCATCCTGTTTGAGGACTTTAGTGAATTTGTCAAACCATGTTTTAGGTGACTGTTTAAGTCCATATAGTGCCTTTCTCAACTTGCATACCTTCTCTAGTGTATCCTTGGTTTCAAAGCTAGCAGGTACATCCATGTAAACTTCCTCAATTAAATCTCCATTTAAGACTGCGTTCTTGACATCGAGTTGAAGCAGTGGTCAATCCTTATTAACTGCACTTGACAGCAAGACATGAACTATGTTAAGTTTTGCTACAGGAGCAAAAGTCTCCTGATAATCAATTCCATATGATTGGGTGAACCTTCTAGCCACCAGTCGAGCTTTATATCTGTTGATATTTCCATTTTCCTTCTGTGTAACTGAGAATACCCAGCCTATCGTCTTCTTTCCATGTGTTAGCTCTATTCACATTCATGTACCATTCTTTTTAAATGCAGCGTATTCTTCTAAGGTTGCCTCGTGCCATTTAGGAACTTTTAAAGCCTTATTGATAGAATTAGGAATCTTGATGGTGTCTAGGGATGTCACAAATGCCTGAAATTTCGGGGACAAATTTGCATAAGAAATGTAACTTTGAAAGGGATGTTGAGTGCATGATCGAACACCTTTTCTCTGCACAATAGGAAGATCAAACTCAGGGTCAGAACCTAGTGTTGGACTAGGTTCTGCTTCATCTTGTAATCTTTTCAGATTGAGTTTGGTGCGTGAGAGATTCTTGGCTTTGTTGATTTTGTGTAGACAAATCAAAGTTTCTCTTTCTTCCATAGACTTTTATGGCATCATTAGGAAGGAGAAGATGTTTAGGATAGACAATGGGAGATTGATCAAGTTTGGTGTTTAAAGAAAAATCTGGAATGAAAACCAAGTTGGAAGATGACAAGGTAGTGGAAGATAACTGAGATGATAAATTCGATTCAATGAGTGATGACCAATCCCAATTCTGCAACTCATTAGTGTGATTCTCCCCCTGAATTGCAGAATTAGAGCAGAATAGAGTTTCTTTAAAGAAAGTAACGTCCATGGAATTGTAAAACTTATGGGTGATGGGAGAAAAACATTTGTAGCCTTTTTGATTGGTTGAGTAGCCAAGGAAGATGCATTTAAGGGCACGAGAATCAAGTTTACCACGATATTGTGAATGTGGACAAAAACTGTGCAACTAAAAATCTTGAAAGGAATTTGTGACAAGTTGTGAGGTAGAATATTGACCCTGAAACATTTGTAAAGGTGAGTGAAATTTGAGAACTTGAGAAGACATTCGATTGATTAAGTGTGTTGCAATAAGAATGACTTCATCCCAAATTTTTTTAGGAACATTGGTTTAAAAGAGCAAAGTTTGGGCAACCTCAAGTATATGACGGTTTTTACGTTCAGTTACACCGTTTTGTTGTGGTGTGTCAACACATGAGCTTTGTTGGACAATACCATGTGATTTGAGATATCTATTAAGATCGGAATTATAGAAATCCCTAGCATTATCAGCTTTTAGGATTTGAATATGGGTATTAAACTGAGTTTGGATCATGGCATGAAAAAGTGGAAATATATGCTTGGTTTCAAATTTGTCTTTCATAAGAAATGTCCAACACAATTGAGTATGATCAACAACTAACAGTAAAAACCATCAAGCACTAGTAATATTGGGAATGCGATATGGTCCCCAAATGTTATTGTGAATGAGAGAAAAAGGGTGACTTGGTTTGTGGATCCATGGTGAAAAAGTGTTTAGAGTATGTTTTGCCAACTGACAGACTTCACAACGAAATAAATTTGGATTTATATTGATGAATAATGATGGAAACAAATGTTTCAAGTACAGAAAATTTGGATGACCTAGGCGAAAGTGCCACCGCATGATTTCACTTTCTTTATCAGTATGACTATTAGACTAAAGATTATGACTCAATTGACGCTGAAGACTAATATAATGGATTGAAGGAGTGTTGACATCAAGAACATAGAGGCCCCCACGAAAATTAGTACTTCCAATCATCTTTCCCGAGCTCAGGTCTTGGAAAACACAAAATTTAACCAAGAATTTAGTTTCACAGTTAAGGTCATGATTAAGTCTACTAACTGATACGAGATTGTAGTCAAAATCAGGCACAAATAACATATTTGAGGGTGACGTTGTTCGAGAGACAGATGGTTCCTGTTTCGACCACTGTGGTACGAGTACCATTGGCGACACGCACTGTTTAAAGTCTGTTACAAGGTGAGTAGGTTGTGAAAAGTGATTTATCACTTGTCATGTGATTGGAAGCACCTGAATTTACTATCCAAGATGAACGGGGGAATTTGCCTGCATGCATTGCTGAATTATTGGAGCGATGAGGGGGATTAATGTTTGCTTTTTGTATAAGTTGTTGGAGGAGATCCAACTGATTCTTAGTGAATGGGACATGATTATCAGATTGAGATATTTCATTAATTGTAGCATTTTCCTTTGCCTCCTGGTCTCGATTTGTTTTCCAGTCAACATGCTTTCCATGTAATTTCCAACAGATCTCCTTAAAGTGCCCAAGCTTTCGACAATAGTCACAGCATGTGCAACCTTATTCGATTAGTGTCGGTATGTTGAGTATTGCTTTGTGCAACACATGTACTAGAATATGGTGAATTGCCTTTGATTGCTGCAAATGTTGGGACTTCATGAATCGTGGGAGGATTTGATTATCCTAGCATGACACGTTTTCGGCTCTCCTCTCTACGTACCTTAGAGAATGCCTCTCGTAGATTTGGTAATGGTTTTATTCCAAGAATTCTACCCCTTACTTCATCAAGGGATTTATTGAGTCCCATCAAGAATTTGAAGACACGCTTAGTCTCCACAATTTTTCTAAAATAT
Source organism: Hippophae rhamnoides (assembly GCA_033030585.1). Classification (NCBI taxonomy): domain Eukaryota; kingdom Viridiplantae; phylum Streptophyta; class Magnoliopsida; order Rosales; family Elaeagnaceae; genus Hippophae; species Hippophae rhamnoides. The sequence continues at coordinate 22,413,012 of CM065434.1, read as the reverse complement.
GCACGATCTTTCGAAAATTTTCATTCATGTATATCAAACAAGTCTAGTTGTTGCCAATGACGAGTAAGAGTTGTGAAATAAATAGTCACAGAGTTGTCGTCTTGGCGAAGGTCCTGGAGAGAACTCTCCACATATAAGAGCTCAGAAGTGTTCTCACTATTGGAGAATGTTTCTCATGTAGCTTCCTATATTTCTTTTGCTGTGGTGTACAATAAGAAATTTTCTCCTATTTCGGTTGTCATAGAACTGATTAACCAGGACATAACCAGATTGTTTTCTGCTTTCCAGATTCTGAAATCAGCGGTGTTGGGATTGGTTTTGGGATATTTCTAGTGAGATATTTAACCTTGCTTCGCCCGCTTATGAACATCATCATTGATTGAGACCATTGAAGACAGTTTTGGCCATTAAGTTTGTGTGTGGTGATAGGGACGAGATTATTATCTGTGTTGCTTGATGTTAACCGAGGAGCAGTGAGAACATTAAAAGAGAGATTTGATGTAGAGGAATGCTCTTCCATGGTAAGATGTTATTTAGAAATAAAAGAGAGATAAACACAGTGGTTTCTCTGTCCAGAGCTCTGATACCATGAAGCTTTATGTATTTTACAGAAAAAATTACTTCATTTATTTTTTAATACCAGATACATTTATATATATAATTGTTATGCCTAATATACTGCTGGAAGTTATCAGTATACAACTGTAAATTACCTTGAAAATCAGGAAACTAACATCTTAAAATCAGGGGCTGGTTTCACCCAGAAAATTAGGAAACTAACCTCTTAGGTTGATCAACCATAACAAATACTTTAAGTGCGGTCAACTTAGCCATAGGCTGACGGTGAGTATTGTAGAAGGTTTAGAAGAGCATGAAGAAGGTTTTGAAGACGTTGACAAAGAGGACTTTCATGAGATAGAGTTGGAATTTTGTTAGCACCCAAGGAAGTCAAAAGCTCATTGAGGCATGTGATCTTTATAATTAGATATGCCATAAACAAAAAGGTATGCGTAAGAAATCAATCTAAGCATATGATTCATTCAGGTTGTAATCAGCTCCTGATTTTCAAGGTCATTTCTGGCTGTATATTAGTCATAACAACTGTATATATATGTATCTGGTATCAAGAAATAAAGAGAGGAAATTTTTCTGTAAAATAAAAACAACTTCATGGTATCAAAGCTTTCTTTTTCTGAAGAATCCTCCATCCTCAACATCCTTAGCTCGGCCAGATCTTTACTAAGCTCTCTGATAAGCCCAATCCTACCCCAACCATTTGTTGCTGCTGCATCTGTCCATTTTCTGACGGTGACAGAGATGCTTTATTATTTCCACTGCTGAATGCAGAAGATTTAAAATAAAAACAGCTTCAGTCACCATTCACAAAAGCCACATTATCACATCTAGCAGTTTTCAGAGATTCTGTAGCAAGCGAATCATGAAAAGGTTGAGCATCCAATTATTCTGGCCATAAGCATCTTGTATCCATCTGAAGAGAAGCATAGCCATCATCCAGCAGACTGGATTGGGCAACAGAACCATCTGGCATGTTGGTAACATCTCCAGAAATAGGATCACTAGGTAACTCAAGCCCATGGACATTGCTGCATCAGTAAATTCAGTGTTGTCTATATCAATTTCCATTTCAGCTCTCTCTCCCATAATTTCACGTGGAGATATCAAGTTATAACTTTCTCCAAGCTGACATTCAATCTGAACACAACTGTCAGCAGGTAGCACTTCATTTCTCATAACAGAAGACTCTACATCCTTTGTTGTTTCCACATAAGTCTTGTCTTGATCATCTTCAGAGACAATGTTTCGCTATGCAAAGATACTAGTGCTACTGAAAAACCTGTAGGGTACATAAAAACATTCTCATGTTTCATTATTTTTCAACTTAAAGTAGATGCTTGCTGAAAATGAAACCAGTGCATCAGAAGAACCAGAAATAAGAATAACAATAAAAAGTATGTCAAGATTCAGAGCACTAGGCTCAGAAACCGCTGATCTTAGTCTCCTCTTCTATCATGGCAGAAACCACTCCTCTTAGCCTCCTTTTCTATACAAAAAGCAAAGGGAAATGCTGCAATTACTGAAGTATCTCAAGTTGATAATCCTATCCTATTCACTAAAGATCAGTTGGATCTCCTCTAACAATTTATACAAAGAACAAACATTAACCCCGTTCATAGTTCCAGTAATTCAGCAATACATGCAGGAAAATTCCCCTCATCTTGGATAGTAGACTCACGTGCCTCAAATCACATGACAGGTGATCAATTACCTTTCACAACCTACTCATCTTGTAACAGACTTCAAACAATGCGTGTTGCTAATGGTACTCATACCACAGTAGTCAGAACATTGACCATTTGTCTCTCAAACAACCTTACCCTCAAATCTGTGTTATTTGTACCTGAGTTTGACTGCAATTTCATATTAGTTAGTAGACTAAATCATGACCTTAACTGTGAAACTAAATTCTTGGCTAAATCTCGTGTTTTTCAGGACCGGAGCTCAGGGAAGATGATTGACAATGCCGATTTCCGTGCGGGTCTCTATGTTCTTGATGTCAACACTCCTTCAATTCATTCTGTTAGTCATCAGTGTCAATTGAGTCATAATAGTCATACTAATAAGAACAGTAAAGTCATGATGTGGCATTTTCGTCTAGGTCATCCAAATTTTCCATACTTGAAACGTTTGTTTCCATATTCATCAATAAAAATCCCAATTTATTTCGTTGTGAAGTTTATCAGTTGGCAAAACATACTCGAAACACCTTTTCACTATGCACACACAAACCAAGTCACCCTTTTTCCCTCGTTTACGTTGACATTTGGGGATCATGTCGCGTTCCCAGTAGTAATGGTGCTCGATGGTTCTTACTGTTAGTTAATTAGTTGATGATCATACTCGATTGTGTTGGACATTTCTTATGAAAGACAAATTTGAAACCAAGCACATATTTCCACTTTTTCATGCCATGATCCAAACTTAGTTCAATGCCAATATTCAAATCTTAAAAATTGATAATGTTAGGGATTTCTTTAATTTCGATCTTAGTGGATATTTCAAATCACATGGTATAGTCCAACAAAGCTCCTGCGTTGACACATCACAACAAAATGGTGTAACCAAATATAAAAGCCGTCGTATACTTGAGGTTGCATGAACTTTGCTTTTCAAACCAATGTTCCTAAAAAATTTTGAGGTTAAACTATTCTTACTGCACCTTTTTTATTAGTAAAAGGACTAATGAACATCTTTTTAAAATTAGAGGACTAAAAAACACTTTTACTCAAAGAAAAAGGACCCTGTGATATTTTTCCCTTAAACTTCAAACTAGTTTTTTTAATAATACATATATTTATAAATACTTGTGTTTATTTTGATCACTAAGTCAATTAATTAATCAAAATAAGTAGTCAAAATGTAAAATAATTATTTATATTACAATTATAATCGTATTATAAATAGATAAAGCTTGATTGTGCATAATATAATTTGATTTATGAAAAACAAAAATGTAAGTAATACTAGTAAATAAACATGATAATGAGGTAAAAATACAAAAAATATATATGAAATGAACTAAAAAAAATGTCACAAATTCAAAGAAATAATGGTTTAATTGAAGATACAAAAATTATAAATAGATAAATTTAAAGATAAATTATTTAGAAAAGAAAAAATACAAAATAAAGTCAAGAAACAACATTTGTCGAATGTTTGTCGACAATGTCACGAAAATATTCATAATATCCATAATATTTAAAAAAAAAATGAGATTTTCTTGATACTTTCTCAACAACAACATTTTATCAACAATCTCATGACATTTTACCGACATTTTAGCCAAACAAGAAAGATATGAAATATTGATTTCGAGGTGTCTAAAATCTCGATATTGTTGACGGTTTTTCAATCCTTGGTTCAAAGCATGTCGGAGGAATTGTCCCAGAAACAACACATTAAGGAAAACTTATGAACTATTAAATTAATAAAATCAAAAGGCTTGTTTTCCATCAACATTAATAGGATCTTTATACACATTCTAATCTTATTTATTGAATGACAATAAATACAAGATATATAAAATAAGAATAAAATCATATTCTAAAAATAAAATATGCATAATATATGCACTTGTACTCTTCCTCTCGAGTTGGAGTATAGATGTCATACATGTTCAACTTGGATAAAGAGGTATGAAAAGAACGTTTTGCAACATCATGAGTCATAATATCAGTTAATTGATCAACACTCTTAGTATATGGAACTTTAATGATGTCAGTATCCAAATTTTCTTTTATATAGTTTATGTTAAGTTCAATGTGCTTAGTTTCTTTGATATAGTATATGGAACTTTAGTTTGGTGGTGTTGTACCAGATTATTAGCAATCTCAATTGTTGTGGTATTATTACATAATAATCAGACTTTTTAGGACCAAAACAAGTTAATGAGATTGTTCCGTCTTTTTTTCTCCAGGTCACGAAATTGTCTCTAATAAATGTAAGGTATCCTGAAATAGACTTCTTATCCACCTTGAAACTCGTAAAGTTGAAATCGGTATAAACATAATGTCTAGGTATCCATGTTTTGAGAACAAAATACCTTTGCTTGGGGAAGACTTGAAATAGGTCAAGATTTGATTTACAACATTCATATGTCGTTCACTCAGATTATGTATGAACTGACATACTACACTAATAGCATAGGATAAATTAGGTCAAATATGAGTCAAATAAATCAATTTTTCTACCAATCTTTGATACCTCTCCTTATTAGTTGGGATTTGATCAGGGTGCACAATCAAGCCATGACATACTACACTAATAGCCGAATTACTAATTTTCGCTCAATGTTAGTAGCAAATGCCATATCATTAGGTCTACGGTGATCCACATGAAAATAGAGTTCAATTCATTATAATAGTCAACAAAGGATAGGCCATTTTGACGAAGTTGAAAGGACTTTTTCATCAAGTCATACACCTGTGAAGAGTCAGAAATGTTGAGATAGCTTTTTCTCACTACATCTCACATCTTTTTTGCAGTTTTACATTGAACAAAGTGAGACATCAACTTGTTCATCATAGAATTGTTAAGTCATGACTTTATGAAGGCATCTTTAGCTTTCCATTTATCATTAGTTGGATCATCTTTGGGGTAATTTTTCTTTCAATATTGCAACATTTTTTCTTCCAGTCAATAATATGCATCTCCAATATCTTAGACCAAACATGATACTTACTATCATCTAATTTAATATTAATTAAATAACTATCATGTATAATTGAGGTAGAAATAATTTTATTATTGGACTGAACTTGAATTACTGATGGGGAATCTACTTGCTCCGAAGATAGTGTTGATAATAATTTAGTCATAATTATTTAATTGAAGCGGTTTAGCATCTTAATTATTGCAGTTGACACCATATTTCTCATAATTTTTGGAAAGTTACAGCAGTCTTATTGTTACGTGAAAATGAAGACTTCAGTCTTGTAATTTTTGAGTTGGGTACCTATAGTTTCGTTATTTATGAAAATTAGGCACTATAAGTATTCATTTTAATATTACTGATGAATTAAAAGTGTTATTTTTAATAAATTATAGGACTAAAAGTACATACTTTTCATAATAATAGATTGATAGTGTTTAACCCAATAATTATGGGACTAATGTGTTCATTTGGTAAAGTCAATAATTATGGGACCTTTAGGACCTTTTTGTCCCTTGTTGTTCCTGCTTACTATGAAGTATAGGTTCCAATTCCTAGATCAGAAGATATTGGATAAGCTTGAAGGATCATTTCCAAATTGTATTTGAGAAGTTGGTATCATCAAATTTGGGTAAACCGAGGGCCATGGAATGAGTGGAAAACAACTTTCAAGACCAAAAGAAAGATTGTATGATTGGAAAGTTATTCCATTTGGGATTTGCAATGCGCCTAGCATCTTTGCAATGCACATAACACATTTGAAGTATGTGTTAGAGGATTGATGGTCAAATTATTTTTGAATATGAAAGAGAGTGATACCTTCAGAGACAGTTTGGTATTTCTTGGGTTCGTGATCAGTTCCCAAGGGATTTCTGTTGATCAAAAGAAGGTTCAAGCAATCCAAGAGTGGCCAGCCGACTTATGTCCATGGTTTTGCAACTTTTTATAGGAGGTTTATCAAGAATTTCAGCTCTCTGGTTTTCTCCCGTTACTGACTATGAAAATTTATATGAGGTTCTGATCAGCTAAGTAGTTTTTCTTTAATTAAAGTAAGGCTGACTGATGCTCCAGTGTTAGCTTTACCCAATTTTGACTTTATTTTTGAGGTGTAAGCTAATGCATCGAGGACAGGAATTGGGGATGTTTTGACTCGATAAGGAAGAGTTATTGATTATTTTAGTGAGAAACTGAATGAGTTAAGGAGGAAATGGTCCAGTTCTGAACACGAATTTAATGCTCTTGTGAGATTTTTTAATCATTGGGAACTCCAGAAGGAATTTCTTTTTCTTTTTACACTCTGAACATCAGTCATTACAATAACTAAACTCACAGGAGAACATGAGCAACATGCATACTAGATGGACTTTCTTTGTGTAAAAGTTCAACTTTGTATTACACACAAGAAAGGAAAGCAAAATGTAGCGGTAGATGATCTTAGTAGAAGGACCCATCTCCTAAATGTGGTCAAGTGACTGTGGCAAGATTGCTCTGCCAAGCAGTTCAAGGATGACTTTTGCATTGCTCAAGGTTTTCTTTTCAAAGGAAACAGACTTTGCTCCTAGAACTCCCTTTAGGGAATTTCTGATTCAGAGAGCATCATTCAAATGGACTTGTTGCTTTAGGCAAGGACAAGGCTTTGTTTTCTCTGGAAGAGAAGTTTTATTGGTCTCAACTAAAGAAAGAGGTGGCAAAATTTATCCAAGGTGTACTATATGCCAAATTGCTGATGGTGCTTCTCAAAATGTGTCTTTATTCCCCTCTTCCAATTCTAGAAAATATTTGGAAAGACCTAAGCATGGATTTTGTATTGGGGTTACCAAAATCTTCTAGACATATTGATCCCATAATGGTGGTAGTGGACAAGCTATCCAAGACTGTTCATCTTGTGGCATGCAATAAACATTCTTATGCTAGTGACATAGCTCAACTTTTCTTTAAAGTAGTCAAATTACATGTAATTCCTAACACTGTAGTCTCAGCTTCAGGACTATTCACTTGAATATTTCGCTATAAAACGACTTGTTCCAAAATGCTAATGTTTCTGAATAATGTTCTCTTGCTATCCAACATAGTCTTTTATTTTCGAATCTCAAGAGCCTCTTTTTCCAGCTTCAAGTAATGTACAACATCTAGTTGGCGCTTTTTATGCAGAGTTCTTGATGTGGATTGAAAAAAGAAACAGAATTGAGGAATATGATAGAATTAGAGAAATTAATGTTAGGGATTGAAGAATTAGGGATTTAGAAGGGAAGAATTGATAAGTTAGGGAGGAGATATTTGAAGGAGAAATCAATATTCAATTCATATTCTGGTCTGAAATAAACGTATAATCATGCAAAACTATGTGCAGAGAAAGGAGAGTTGAGAGAGAGAGAGACTGTAACTAACTTGACATTCAATGAATCAAAGTGGTTCCCGCGAAACTATTCATAGCTATATGTTACATAGTAGCCTATAACATAAATACATGTGTACATCTCTACATCATTCTAGAATGTACAACTAACTGCTATTACTACTCCAAGCATTGCTTAGTTACATTTAGTAAATCATGTCCTATTTGTGGGATTTTCCTAATAACAGCATTAATTTTAAAGCTAGTTCAAAATCCTAAAATGAAAATTACACATAATTTTTAGATAAATAAAATCTTAAAATAATTTCAATTTTAAAATCCTAACAATATCTAATTATATCTAAATGTCTTAATTTATCTTACCCTTGATTCCTATGAGTTCTGTTGCAAATATTCATGTCTAGCTCACGAGCTTGCACCTTCTCTCTCAGTATAAAGGTTTCTACTTTCCTAGTTTGCTTCAACTAGCCTTCCTGGTTATATGGAAAAAGTGATCTAGAGGCATAGGAGTTGCTTCTGCCAGTTGCGAATAAATTAGGCTTCTTGCACTGTATAGCAACAGCCCATTCTTTTGCTGAAAAAAAGCAATATTCCTAATGACAAAAAAGCAGCAGCAATATTTCTGCACTTAAATTTGGACACTTATTTAAGATTATTTAAAGTTTCCAAGTAAAATTGTACAAAGAGCCAACTTATTAGGAAGAATATCCTGTTTGGTAGGTGGAACTTGAAGAGAAGGCCAGAAGTCTACACAAGGATATAACGAAGCATGTATGTATTTCTCACCCCAATTGTCCTTCTGCTCTTAATTTTTACCTCTCTTGTCAATCCTCCTATTATGTAGCTTCAGTAAGTTAGTCCACTTAGCTCGCTTGGTTGGTTTTTATGGACTTTTTTATGCTTAGTATTTTTTTTTTATATTTTTGTTATCTATTCGACTCTTTAGCTATCCTCTCCTGGCTATCATAATTTTTAAGCATGTTTAATGTTTGCAGTTATTTGCTAATTACTGTTTAATGATTTTCCATGAATAAGTTAAATCATAATTCATGAGGCTATACAATTCTAGCTAGCTTTTCATTTGATGGCCTGCTTTGTACTATTTGTGGCAAATACATGTCAGTGGATTGCTAGAGAGTTGATTATTCTGCAGAAACGCATTGATTTTGCAAATGAAAAGGGACGAAGAAAAGAATATCCTTTTGTTGTTATTTGGTAATAAATATTCAGCAGCTTACTTGTTCCCATTCTATTTCTATGGGTTATGTGGTTTAATTTGAGCTATTTAAAATAATTTTTATTTTCTAAAGTAAAATAATTTTGGGTTGCCATGATAAATAGGCCCATAATCACTGTTTCTAACTCTCTCTTGTCACTGTTAAATCATTGCATTTTTTTATTTTTTGGCTAAAATATTCTGTTGCTCCCTCAGCTAGTACCTGTCTACGCTTAAATCTTAAAATTTTGGGGTGGGTGACGACACAAGTCCCTTTGTTATGTTAGTTTTTCAAAATTAAAAATTTGATCATTTGTTCTTATATTGTTGCTTTTTCATAAAAAAAGGACTAAATTGTTACAAAAAATAACAAAAAGACTAAACTGTTCTAACTCATAACTAATGGATCATGTGTGTGCGTGTGGGGACTTAGTTGTGACAAAAATGCTTAGGGGCTAAATTGAAGATAAATGCAAACTGTAGGGACCAATGATACAGTTTAGTCTTCATTTTAGAACGTACACAGAAGCATGCTTGAATGTTGGGGGTATCATGCCCATGTGTTGGTTTGTATCTGATTGGGATTATTATGCCATAGATTTCTTGGGTGTATTAGTAGATATATGATGATATTTCAAGATCTACTTAGTCTTTTCACTGTTTTATGGATCTAGCTTGTACTTCTGGCAACGTAGTAAAAATATGTGGCTAAACGAGCATTTACATGTAATATGTGTTTGAGTTTATTTAACAACAAATGGAGCTGAATTATTTTTTGTACCATACACTAGAAATAATTCATTTAGTAATGGAAGATTTTATAACCCTTGGCATGAATTCGTTGAAGAAGCCATTTTCGCATTGAACCAAAGGAAGCTTATTTTTAAACATGCAGTATGTGTTTTGGGGAGGACTGATGTCCTTGAAACATTTGTTTTTCCCATTTTGAATAATTCTTTTTGTTTCATATGAATAATGCATATAAAAAAAATGTGATCCTTAACCTGTGTTCTTATGCACACTTTCCGAGTTTTTGAATGAAAAGATGAAGCTTCAGAATCCAACAGAGAAGTCACGTTTATTAGAAGAGGTTCCAGAAGTTATTGCAGATGTTGCAGAGGTTGAACCTGTTTTCCAGTACACTCAAAATGTTATTCCAGCAAAAAATGAACGAGAACATGACAGATTATTAGTATCACCCATCAGAGGGGGTGCTACTCAACCTCCCTGGACTTATTTGGGCAATGATAGCTTTTCCTGTGCAGAAGGTAAATTGGACGCTTCAGGCTTCCTAAGCTTCTAATGCTCTATTCTAAAAATCAGTTGCACATACAGATAACTAACAAAGTAGAAGAGGATAAAATCCTAGGAGAGAAGAAACTTGTTCTTCTAACTAGCTTGGTACTAGCCAAATTAAATAAAATGTAAAAAGATGAAATGTTAGAATTGACACAATTTTGGGGACAAGGCATCATTTGAACAAAAATATTATAAGTGAAGAGGTATTTATTTGGATGTAACTAGATAAACGCCTCTTCATCTGCATGAAGAGGTCTACATCTAGTTCGTTCAAATGAAGACATCTTTCTATGTGATATTTTGTCCAAATGATGTGTCTCCCTTAATGTGTCATTTTTGCCCTTTCCTATAAAGATTAGCCAACAAGGAACACATATGCAGTACCCTAGAACAAATAAAATCTTGTAATGATGGTAATCAGTTTTTTATAATAATAAAGCCTTCGAATCTTTGTAAGATTAAAAAAATTCCAAATCAACCACAACTCGACTACTATTTAGAACACTCAATTACGCATCCGCAAGCGAAAGTTATCCTTTTGGATATTTGCTTTTCTCCTATTTCCCATCACTTGCACTGGACATGACATGATATCTAAGTTCCATTGCTCTGGAGATTTAAACCTAGGATTTTCTGTAATTATTTGATACCAAAAACTAAGCTCCTCAATATGGAAATATTTGTGTTGTTAGAAGTTATTGGTCACTGATTCTTCCAATTTTTTTTTCAACAATTGGGGGCGACTGGGTTTTGAACACTCATTCTCACACTTTGATACCATGTTAAAAGTTGATCACCAACCCTTCGTGAGACGATAGCTCATGTTACTTTTTGGTGGGTGAACAATCATTTTATGCATCTAATAGTTTTCGCTCACTGAACTAACTGCAGATACTTTGGAAACACGTGATCAAAGTTTATCTACTCCCAGAGAGAGGAAAACACACGACGTAGTTTCTGTTTCTGAAAGTTCGCTTCAACAGTCTCAATTTTCTGTTTCTGAAGTTAGAGGTGGCATTCTTCAAAAGGAGCATCATGAATCCGGTTCAAAAATAGAGAATATCTTATGCACAAGACTTGCTGAAGAAATGCAAAAAAATTCTCTCCCTTTTGCCTCTGAGGACCAGTCTGATTACAGACTTCAAAATCCACTACAATTTACTTGTGATATTGGTGAGAAAGGGGTAATAGGGGGAAAAAAATCATTGGATGACATACAAGAAATGTTGAAGGAGCAGAGTGCTTCCAACATCGAGGTAATTGAGTTAAGCGATGACGAGCTTGAGAGTACAGTTTTGGTCAAAAATCAGGCACTTGGGAACCGTGATTTCACTTTGTGGCATTGTTTGAGTCCTTGTGGTAAAATAGGCGGACCCTTTCCATTGTCATTACTTAAAGAGTGGACCAATTCTGGTTATTATGAGTTGGAATTTATGGTTTGGAAGGAAGGTCAGAGTCAAGAAAAGGCAATCTCCTTGATTGATGCTATCCGACAGAATTTTCCCAACACATAATACCAAGCTTCTTTGGAGACTAAATGGTTTATATTTCTTTTTCCTGAACAAAATATTAATATTGAAATTTGAATTAGGCGAGTGAGTTTCTGAAGTTGACTTTCAAATTTTGTGGCTTTAAAGCTTATATATCAAAAATGTGCAACAAAGATCAATATTTTTCTGAAGGGAATTATATCATTATATGCTAAATGTTATAAGTCGGTATGCATGACATGATTACGTTATGTTAGGGATGTAAAGTGGGACATTTCTTTCTTATGATATATTTAGTATATTTATTGGAATTATGATATAATATTTTCACATTTTATTTAAAAATTATGTCATTTCATCTTATTTAAATTATAATCTAATACCTTTAATTTTAATTATATGTTGTATAATTTTTTTATTAAGTTTTCATTATAAATTATCATTTTATCATATTTTTTATTGTTTTTGTATTCGTATTTGTTTCATTTAAGTCCATTAAGGACAATAAACACATCTCAATTGGTATCGTTTTGATACCATATCATTTTATTAAAAATTAAGCGAGATAGGGTAATATGTGTTTTGAAAATTAATGAATTATATCATGAATTTTATTAATATTTTATTTCAATATATATTTGTGTTATGCTTTGTACATGCCTCTGAATCTGATGCGAGAGTAATAAATTGTAAGAAAATTTTCAGTTGCTCTTGCAAAACTATTTTTTACTCAGAAAATAGCAATTCCCTTTTGGATCATGCATAGACATTCTCCTCCTGACCATGACTCAACAAATGGAAGTTGCCATCCAACTTTCCCAACTAATTCATGTTCAATGAAAATATTCAGAAATTGTCGCTCTATAAATGCTAATGAACACAAAACAATTATGCACCCTTGATCATAGGTTCAAATTACAGGTTTAAATTAAAGAAAATATCATTTGTTAAAAGGAAGAAGTTCAGAAGAAAAGAGTTAGACCAGGTCCAACTTGATGTGAAAAACCAGAGAAAAATAGCCATCTATCAAATTTATACAAGAGAAAAGCTATGAACACAACAATTATACACCCCTCATCACAAAGTAAATTGAACTTATAAGATTTAACTATTTATTGAAGCAAAGAGGAATTAGATGACCAAAAAGCAACAATATATTACTCTTCCGCAGTGTCCTCTATCTTCAAATATCCTCTAATTCCTCCCAGTCAAAACTATCGAAGTAAAGGCAAGATTGAATTTCTCCAAAGTAGCTGAAAATCACCATAATGAGATGAGAACAATTGAAAATATATATATTGGATATTAGTTCTTAATTTAAGGAATAAAACAAGGACCTTAATTTAAGGAGCAAAACAAGGACCTTAATTCAAGGAGCAAAACAAAGACCTTAATTCAAGGAGTAAAACAAGGAATCCTTAATTCAAGGAGTAAATCAATGGATGCTTAATTCAAAGAGTAATTGAAGGAGTAAAATTTCCTTATAAATAGCTATACAATTGTAATGAAAACACGAAGGAAAATAATAAGAGCTATTTTGTGTAGAGTTATTTCTTGTTTTTTCAACATGGTATCAGAGCAGGAAAATTAATTTACTTCTGCTTTATTATTATCTTAGCATCTTCAATCTTTGAAATGATGGAAGACAAGCATTAGGATCGGAAAGTTTGAAAGTTCATCGGTGCTTTCCTTCGTGAATATGCATGAGGTGGATGTCAACCCGAAATCAAAGATTAAACCTTCCGAGTCTTGTTGAATGAGTTTAATTACTTACCTTGGTCAAGAGTAGTGTCTCTAGCTCAGGTGGAAGGTCCACGAGTTGGGGTTCATAAATGGAAGCATCGAAGTGCGATGTTTCCTCGCAACCTATGAATCTGGCTTAGTAAGGATCAACTGGTTATGTCGTGGCTCACTAAATTCCATGGAACGTAAATTAGGCGAAATATTCGATTACTGCGAATACGCATACCAAGCTACGGGAGACGGTCGAGAAATGTATGGCGGTCAAAACAATGTTGCCTGCGAGTTTTTCAATTAAAGAAAGGACATCTCAAATCTATGACAAGATGGTAAGCCTTTTGTACAACTCTTAGGAAGGCATGAAAAGCATGTGGAATGAGTTAGAAATATATCGTCCTCATTACAACCGATGTAGCTACATTACGAAAAGAGCGGAAGAAGATAAGATATTTCAACTTACTGTCAGTCTCGATTCAACATATGAAGATATACGATGCCACGTACTCGCGAGATCGAACTTCGTTCCTTCACCAATGTATGTGCGAAAATTCAACGTGAAGAAGTAAGGAGGAAAGTCATGAACAAGGATACAATGGCTAGTGCACTGAGGCAAAGAGCTTTATCTAACCAACGAGAGAAAGTACAAAGGGAAGCATCCAAACATGAAGTGTCAACACTTTGCAACTATACGGGCCATATTAAGGACACATGTTGGATTCTACATCCGGAAATTAAAACGATTTTATAAAGGATAAGGGTTTACGAGAAAGTGAATCATACGCACATCGTGCAAATCGTGATTCTACCTGCACCTTTCAATGGGTCGATCCATTCAAAAACTTCACGAAATAATCCACCGAACTTATGAATGAGTTTATGTTGTATCTTCAAAGCAAGATAGGAAGAGCTAGAATTGATTGTGTGGATAGCATAGAAGAAGGAAACTCGACATCATTGCTAGGAAAGTTTGCAGGTTTCTTGGCAGATACAAAACTCATACCACAAGAGGACTTGCAAGGTATCATAAAAGCCTTTAAAACTGCTCTTAAAATAAATATGTTGCATGATTTTTGGGTTGTAGATTCGGGTGCCCTGAGGATCATATGACAAACCATGTGTCAAAGTCTCATAAGTTTGAAAAATTAGCAACTCCTTCTCAAGTTTCAATTGCAAATGGTGAGAATGTAAAGGTTTTAGGAAAGGAAAAAATAAAATTAATGTCAGATGGAATCGAGTCGGCGGTTTTATAAGTACCTTCCTTTCTCTTCCAACTTAAATACGTAGGAAAAATCACAAATACCTTGAATTGTAGCCATTTTTCTCCTCGCAATGTCATTTTCGAGTTGTGCCACCAAAAAGACGATTGGTGAAGGGTTTTACTTAGATGGTCTCTATTACATATCCAAGAGCAATCCCAGAGGTTTCCAAGCCAAGTTTAACCCTATCCAAGATAATCAATTGTGGCATCAACGTTTAGCTCACCCTTCTCCACCAATTTTGTCAACTTTATTTCCAAACGTAGGAAATGATGCAATTGCATGTGAAACTTGCCACTTGTCTAAGGCCACTAGATTGCCTTTTAATTCTTCCTTGTCTAGGGCTAGTAAGTGTTTTGAACTAGTTCATTCAAATGTATGAGGACCAACTAATGAATCTTTTGATGGTTATAAGTATTTTGTGATTTTTGTTGATGATTTTTCTCGAGTCACATGGTTATATCTTTTAAAGTTTAAGAATGAAGTTATGGAAGTATTTAAGGACTTTCATAACCTTGTTAAAAATCATTTCTCCTCTAAAATTCAAACCTTAAGGTCTGACAATAATACCGAATACATGTCAATATCATGAAACAATATTTGAGCATTCATGGCATTATGCATCAAACAAGTTGTGTTGGCACACCTCAACAAAATGGTGTAGTGAGCATAAAATTGGGACTTACTTGAAAAACTAGAGCATTAATGCTACAAATGAATGTACAGAAAGAGATTACGGTCCCCGAGGGGTTATGGCGACACTGCTTACATCATCAATAGATTGCCAGTAGAGTCTTGGATTTCAAGTCTCCCCAGAGGTCATGAAAGGAAGGAAAATTAACCTCTCACACTTAGAGTCTTTGGTACGTCATTTTTGTACATATTCAATCTCATCGTTGAGATAAATTGGATCCTAGAGCTATTAAATGTATTTTTCTTGGTTATTCATCTACACAAAAGGATATAAGTGTTATGATCTCCAACTTAGGAGATTAATTGTGTCTAAAGATGTTCGATTTTATGAAACTAACTCTTTTTTCGACAAGTCACGTGAAATCACAAGTCAAGGGGATGACATCTTGGATGTATTTCCATTACCAAGAATCGAACTTGAGGCTCTACAACAACAAGATCCCAGCCATGCCAACATTGATACATCTCTCAACGAAAGTAACAATGAAGGTCTCTTCTTAATGGTACAATGCATGAAGATGGTGATAATCAAGATGATCCTCGCAATATGGTACAAGATGTGAACGAGTGTGAGATAACTCCTCCAACTCGTGACGTAATCCAATGCGTGTTAGGGAAACCTCCCACAAGACTTCAAGACTTTGTCACCTACAAACCCACACAGTCCCATCTCAAATTATGTGTCATATAAGAGAGTGACACCAACCCATTGCCGCATTCCTTAGCTTATATCGAGTTACGGTGAGCCTCAAAACTTTCGGGCGAGGCCCGATAGCCAAGAGGTGTGGAAGGAATCCATGCAAGAAGAACTTAAAGCCCTAGATCAACACAACACATGGAGCATCACCAAACTTCCAAAAGGCAAGAAAGTCGTGGGTTGCAAATGGATTTATAAGCTCAAATTCAAGTCATATGGATCAATTGAGAGGTATAAAGCAAGATTGGTGGCTCGGGGATTCACTCAAACATTCGAGGTGGATTACAAAGAAACATTTGCACCTGTTGCAAAAATGAACACATTAAGAGTGCTACTGTCTGTGGCTGTAAACAAGGGGTGGTCCATGTACCAAATGGATGTAAATAATGCATTCTTGCATGGTGATCTCAAAGAAGAAGTCTATATGAAATTGCCACTCGGGCATCCTCAAAGCAATGAACTGGATTTAGTGTGCAAATTGCACAAATCCATTTATGGTTTGAAACAGTCCCCATGAGCTTGGTATGCCAAGCTAAGCTCAGTTCTCACTAGTGTTGGTTTCAAAGCGACAATGCCGATTCTTCAGTTATTTGTTCGCACAGGAGCTATGGGAAAATTGGTTGTCTTGATTTATGTAGATGATCGATAATTACGAGGTGATAATGCCGACGAGATTTTCAACCTCAGCTTGAGTCCTCGGACAAAGGTTTGCAATTAAAGACCTTGGGATATTAAAGTACTTTCTTGGTATAGAAATGGTAACCTCACTGAGGACTCTTTCTTAACCAAAGGAAATATGTCCTAGATTTGCTCGACAAGCTAAAATGAGTAATGCTAAACCGGCCATTACCCCTTTTGCTGACAAGCTCAAACCTAGCTTGAAGCGCACGCCATACTCACGGATATAAGTTATTACGGCGATTGGTTGGTAAGTTGATCTACCTAACAATCACGGACACGACATCACATATTTTGTAAGTATTGTGAGCCAATTCATGCCAACTCCCGACACTTGAGCATTTGACCACTTGTTAAAAGGATCTTACGCTTTAAAAGGATCAGTGGGTCATGGTATCATCGTGAAGAAGAATGAAAACACCTGAAATCATAGGATATTGTGATCTTTGATTAGGCCAGGAATGCAATCGATCGCAAGTCCACCATGGCTATTGTGACATTTGTCGGTGGAAACTTGGTCACATGGAAGAGTAAGAGAAATATTGTCATCGCCAGATCAAGTGCCGAAGTGAGTATCATGCAATGGCTTCAATTGCATGTGAGTTGATATGGCTTAAGGTCTTCTATATGATTTAGGTGTTCCTACAACTCTTCCTATGTCCTTATTTTTGTGACAATCAGTGACCATGCATATAGGCATCAAACCTAGTGTTTCACGAGAGGACGAAACACATTGAATTTGATTGCCATTACATTCGCGAACTAGTTCAATCACAAGTGATTCAGAAACGCTATACAAGAAGCTTCGACCAACTGGTGACATCTTCAGCCAAGCCGCAGCTTTCATCGCCGATTTGGCGACTTTTGTCCAAGCTTGGATCCATAAACCTTTTGGATCTAGCTTGAGGGAGAGTATTGGATATTAGTTCTTAATTCAAGGAATAAAACAAGGACCTTAATTCAAGGAATAAAACAAGGACCTTAATTTAAGGAGCAAAACAAGGACCTTAATTCAAGGAGCAAAACAAAGACCTTAATTCAAGGAGTAAAACAAGGAATCCTTAATTCAAGGAGTAAATCAATGGATGCTTAATTCAAAGAGTAATTGAAGGAGTAAAATTTTCTTATAAATAGCTATACAATTGTAATGAAAACATGAAGGAAAATAATAAGAGCTCTTTTGTGTAGAGTTATTTCTTGTTTTTTCAACAATATAGAAGGCATCGCAAATTACGCTTACGGGAAGACAACAATTCGATCCACAACGCATAAGGTAGTTTTATAATGTATGAAAATGTGACAGATGATTATACTTTGTTGAAGACACCAATGAGATATCGTGAGGACATGAGGCGTGGCATTCTTCTTCGAAATAAATACATAGTTTATAATTTCCCATGAGCTAGAGACCAACTATGCACGCGGCTGAAGTAGTAAAGGCCTAAAGGGTCCACCTTGGCACATTTTAAATATACTAGTAAAATCTTATAATTTTATAACGAGTTTGTATTTTTCTAAAAAAATTATTATCCTAACACTAAGATTGATATGTTAATCATTTATTGGTCAAGTGTGTTCCAACTATCTAACATATTCTAATATTATAATCTAATTTAATTTTAGTTTATTTTTTTATATATAGTATAAAAATAATTAATTATATATATTAATTATTTTTTAGTGGATAACTCATAAAATAATTGATTTTAGGTAAATAAATTTAAAATTTATAAATTTTTTTTAACCAAAATTTAAAAAAGAAAAATTGAAAGATTCATAAATATTATTGTTTGAACATCCGAATCGACTTGATATCCGACCCATGCAAACCGTTTCAATAAAGTCACCAACCCGAGATGAAAGACGGAGCACTCCAGATGTCTTATCTATAGAACAGTCCGAACTCAACGATTAGCCCGATCTTGGTGACTAATCCGAGCTCGGTGATCAGCCCGAGCTCAATGTCGACTCAACCCATGAGATTTTATACTTTATACCAATTATACCCTTTTAACATACATATGTGTACATATTATGTAATTGACACTTGTATCTATAATATTCTATAAATAGATGAAAATTTTATGGGATCCACACATTCATCCAATTGTCTTAACTTCTTTTTAAGTTTTCTCTCTAAAACAGGTTGAATCTTAACATTCTAGCGCCCACCGTGGGGCTTAGATTCTAATGTCGAGCATTAAGTTTCTGACCCCATATCCTCTAAGATTCATCTTGTTCTTTGAGAGAAACTTGGAAAACCAATCGTGTTCCACTCACGAACAACAAATATTATGGTAGGAACTCGTGTTGGAAGACGATCAAGGTTGGGTGGCCGTGAAGCAATGGAAACTCAAAGAAATACCTTACTAATTCTCAATGAAACCAGGAGAGAGGATAACGCCCACTACCAAGAATTGTCTCACCAACTCCTCGAGTTGAGAAAAGAGCTCGAGGAAACTAGATGAGAAAATAGGTCACTACACTCCCAGATAAGGGGAAAGACCTCGGAAGGACCTCCGACCAATGGAAATATGGGTGGGTGCCAACCTGAGCCCCAACAAGCTGAACATGAAGACGAGAGGAATCCCCTCTCTAACTTGGAGATGCCTAATGATGAACAATGGATTCAAGAAAGAAAAGGCTGGGAGGCATAACTTCAGGTGCTAGAGGAGACCAATAAGAGGCAAGATTAAGCCTTAAAGGCGGTAAATGAGAAACATGAGAAGGGAAAAACCCCTAATGATGTGAACAACTATGTGTCTCCCCCTTTTCCAATATAATAGAAAATAATGAACCACCAAATAAGTGCACAAAAATGGTTCAACAATCTGGCCCCCAGATCCATAACCTCATTCCCACAATTCGCTAGGTTATTCATTGCAAACTACGCTTGCAACAAACCTTTGAGGAAGGAGTCCCACCACATTTTCTCAATTATCCAAGGGAGAGAGGAATCCACTGAGCAATACATGAAATGGTTCAGAGAGGAGAAGTTGGAGATCTCTGACTGCCCTAACTCTATTACTATAGAAGCCTTTAGACAAGGCCTACTAAAGAACTCTGACCTCTTCGTGGAGTTAACTAAGACAGTTCTACACACCTTAGAGGAAGCTTATGGGGAGGCGAGAAAGTTTGTAAACCTCGAGAGGGAGTTAGGTTTGGCCAAAGGCTATCAAACTGATGTAGAAGTAGTGCCAGATAAAGAAAAGAATAGGATAAGTCTAGATAAGGCACATCAAAATAACAAAAACAAACATTTTGTACCAAGTAATAGGTAAGTCGAACAATGGTCGAGAAACAAAGGACCTTAGGAAAGGTCACTCTCCCCTTTTAAGGGACCTCCCTTGAGAGTTGAGCTAGCTCAAGCTATAAGAAGAATGGAGGATGAACCCAACGTAAGATGGCCACCAAAAATTAAATCCCCCCTTAGAGACACATCCAAATATTGTGCCTTCCACTAGGATGTGGGCCACGAAACAAAAGGCTGCAGAAACTTAAAGAAAGAGATAGAAGGGTTGATGGCTAAGGGATATCTAAAGGTCCTCATCATAGAAAATAAGGACAGAAGGAACCACCAAGGTGGAAAGGAGGTGCCAAAACCAATGAACCCGTCAAGCGGTAGTAGGGAGCCACATGATGAACCTAATTTTAGGACCATTGTTGTGTGTTTTGCAACACACAAAAATCGTGCAAGTATACACGGTCACAAGTAATAAAGATTTGTAAGTAAAGTATCGTTCCCACGGAGATTTGTTACTATAGTTTGTTGAGTACTAAAATTATTTCTCTCTGATTTTATCCAAAACAATCGTTGATTTAACAAAAAGGTAATAAGAACATAAAAGAAAACTAGGATTGCAATTTTTCACCAAACTAATCCACTCAAATCATGTTATTTTCTTTTGATTTATATTTTTTTAGTACATTTAATTTGTCAACCGAAAACTTCTATTTTTATCCATACATCTCTTCCGAGCTCCGTATAGACACACCTCGTTAAATTAATTCACTATATCTCTATGAGAATTAAATCACCAAGATTCATTACGTTCTAAGTTTTCAAAAGGTCACACATACAATTAGGGTATATTCCTATCCTTCATCATACATGTCATTCTATTTACGAGCAATACACACACAAATGCCTCTTCCAAGTTTATTTATATGACACGGATCGTTTTGATAAAATTCGTAAATAATCAAAAAGCATTAAGCACAAGATAGAGTAAACAAATCGAACGTCTTATAAATCTATCAAAAATAATTAAAATCAAAGCTTCATAAATTTGAATCAAATGCAACCCTAGAAAAATCAAATTACTTCATTAATTAAAATTTAAATAACAAATATAGAAAATTATAAGAAGCAGAAAGGAAATTGAAACATCACTTAGAACAAATATTTGGCACACGCAGAACACAACAAAAGCCAAAAAAATGGCTTCTGCGTGTTCTGCCGTCCAAAACCGAGCAACACACGAAAATTAAACTCTACCCAAAACTCCAAAACCTCCTAAAACTATCATCTTATCCCCTATTTATAGCTAAAAATAATACATCTAAAATATTACATTTTTTATTTTATTTTTTTTATAAAAAACGCGTAATAATTTGTATCGAAAAACAAAAATCACGCGTATCGATTTTCGTATCGAAAATGTTAATTAATTCACGCGTGAGACAGGGCGCCGATTCTGCATTCTTTAAAATCAAAGTGCATGCCACGTGTCAGCGTCTGATTCGCTGCATGTATTAGTGCGGACACATGGCAGATCTTCATTGGTTGCGGGAAACGGGCGCACGATTGCTTGTCGCACGGGAGCCAACGGTTGCATCGAGGGGTGCTATCCAGCGCGGTCACGCTCATTGTAACATGACACGTGTTAGAATATAAATTCCTGATATAGTAAGTGGGACACGTGGCCTTATCTAACTCGCCCAACGGATTAGTGCAAACACGTGGCACAATTTTATTAGTTGAAGATCCGGTTGTACGAACGGATCGTTGCACGAGATGAGAGGCGCGCGACGTGGGGGACAGCGGCTGCAACGCGTCAGAACGTGGGTCCCACTCTGCACGCCAGCCTGCGCGGCAGGTGGGCCCCACTCGGGCGCCGAGCCGCGTGAAAGAGAATTTTCTGCATCCACTCGCTTTGGTCGGATGTGATCAACACGTGCCAATCCTAGCCGTTTATGATTTGATCGGACGGTCCAGGTGCCACGCGTGCAGATTGTTGCGTGGCTTCTTCCCTGCTATGCAAAATAAATAACTTTTGTTAATTCCATTTTCACCCACAAATATATTTTAAATTACATTTTAAACTTTGTTTAATTGCAGTATAGCCCTTTTGTTAATTTAAATTAAATTTTAAACTTTCAATAATTAAAATTAAGCTCAAATTTAATTTAATTTATATTTTCAACATTTATAAATTGCAATTAAATACTCATTTATTTTGAAATTATATTTTTGGACGAAAACTTGCAATTAATTACGTTTTCGATACAAATTATTTACTTTTCGTAAAAAATATAAAAAACAGTAAATATTAATTTATTCATCGAAAATTAACGAAAAACTTTAAGAACACAGCAATTACAATTAATAAAATAGGTGAAAATAAGTGTATAAAATACGGTTATCAACCATACATACCATACATGGAGGACCTGACATCAATGGGATCTCTAATAGCTCATGCAAAAGATTTGCAAGGGAGCTACATAATATCCCCCATGTATACGCCTTGGATAAAATGAGACCTCCTACAGAAATCATTTTTAGTGAAAAGGATGAAACCTAACCCTATCACGAGGACCCTTTAGTAATAACTTTGAGGATCAGATCTTGTGATGTATGTCAGATAATGATCGACATTGGGAGTTCAATAGATCTCCTTTTTCTAACCACTGCCAGGGCCCTAGGAGTAAAGGATTTTGACATCGTTAATACAAAGCCCCCTCTCGTAGGATTAAATAGAAGCACCACCTATGAAAAAGGAATGGTGGTTATGCATGTTATGAAAAAAAGAGTAATAATAATGACCAATTTTGTGATCATTAATGTCCCTGCACATTTAAACACCATCTTGGGAAGGCCATGGATACATAAAATGAGAGTAGTCCCTGGAGAGGTCAGTTTTATTAAATAAAGTAAAGGACCTCCCAATGGGTGAGGATTTGATAACAAAGCTTGAGGAACAACTCTAATAGTTTCTCAGAGCTAATGCAGATGCCTTCGTATGGTCTCCAACAGACATACCAAGAATTGATCCAAAAGTTATAACACACTAATCGAATGTCAACCCAAAAGCTAGACCCATCTAGCAAAGGAAGATAAAATTCCCCAGAGAGAAGAACGAGATGATCAAACACTATATGGCTGCTCTTAAAGAGGCTATAGTTATCAGAGAAGTTAATTATCCCTTATGGATTTCAAATATGGTACTGGTAAAGAAAGTGTGTGGGCTATCTCGTATGTACGTAGCCTTCATAGATCTAAACGAGGCATGTCCCAAGGATTTCTTCCCCCCTTCCAAGCATTGATCAGTTAGTAGATGCCTCTTCTGGGTTTGGGTTGATGGGTTTCTTGGAAGCGTACTTCGAATACCACCAAATCAGAATGCACCTTGAGGATGAGAAGGAAACTTCTTTCATCGTAGAAAAAGGAACGTTCTACTACACAAGGATGTCATTTGGACTGAAAAACGCAAGCTCTACATATCAACGTCTTGTTAACAAAATGTTCGAGAAATAACTAGGGAAGAATCTAGGTAGATGACATGGTGGTGAAATCAGCTGAACCCCTAAACCACATTAAGGATCTACAAGAAATATTCAAGGTAATACGAAGGTATGGCATGAGACTTAACCCCAAAAAATGCATCTTTGGTATTGGTTTAGGAAATTTTATAGGGTATCTCATCTTAACAAGGGGGATTGAGGCCAATCCGGACAAGATACAAGCGTTGGTGAACATGAAACCACCTACTAGCCTCAAGGGAATACAAAAGCTGAATGGAAGAATAATGGTGCTTAACAGGTTCATCTCCAAATGCATTGATAAGTGCATGCCTTTCTTCAAAATTCTAAGAAAAAATACTTCAGTCTTTTGGGATGAGGACTACAACGTAGCCTTTGAAGGAATCAAGAAGTACCTTAGTAACCCCCCCGTCTTAGTCAGCCCTCTACTAGGAGAAATTCTTTATCTATATTTGGCTATGACACTCCAAACATATAGTGTTGTGCTCTTAGCTAAAAGGAACAAAATTTAGCACCTTATCTACTATGTTAGCCAAATTCTAATGGAGGCCCAAAACAGATATTCTACCATTGATAAATTGGCCTTTGCTCTCAAGATTAGTACGTGAAAGCTTAGGAATTACTTCGGCTCATACACAGTTGTGGTACTCACCTCATACCTTCTTAAAAGTGTCTTGACGAGACCATATGTTGTAGGGAGACTAGCCTAGATAGCTATAGAATTGGGAGAGTACAATATTAAATACATGGCTAGAACGTCCATTAAAGGGTAAGCTGTGGTCGAGTTTGTGGCTGAATTCAGCGATGGACCTAAGGTCGTCACCAAGACAGAATAAGAGGAGATGTGTGGGATAGACCAAAGGGAAGCCTCAACCTGGAAGGTATTTATGGATGGAGTGTACAACTTCAATGGTGCAGGATTAGGGATGGTCATAGTTGATCACGACAACAACTGCTTTGAATATGCAATCAGATTTGATTTCCAAGCAACTAATAATGTCACATAATATGAGGCTATTATATTTGGGGCCATGACTGCAAAAAAGCTAGGGGGAGATAGAATCACCTTACATAGCGATTCTATGCTAGTGGTCAATCAGTTTTTGGGGACATTTAAAGCAATGGATGGAAAAATGAAGTGATATTTGGAAAGATTAAAGCAAAATTCTGTATGTTCGAGATCAAGCAAATATCTCAAAACGAGAATGGGCACGTTGACTCTCTGGCAACTTTGGCATCAGTAAGGGAGACCAAGCACACCAAAGTAGTGTCAATAACAGTTTTGGCAGAAGAATTTTTGGAAGAGGTTGAAAGAAAGGTCGGGTATGTGAATGCTCCATTTATCACATAGTTCACCCCAATCTATAATATCTTAGAGAAGAGGGACCTACCATAAGATCATAAAGTTGCGAAATAAATTGAGGCCAAGGTAGGTTGGTACATGATTGATGTAGGGAGATTATATCGAAAAACCCCACTTAGTCATGGCCTCTTATGTATAGCCAAGGAAGGATATGAAAGGTTGATGTTTGAAGCACACGAATGAGATTGTGGTTTGTATCTAGAGGTAGGATATTATCACAATGGATTATGAGACATGGTTATTATTGGCCCACCATGCTAGAAGACTACACCAAATACACTGAGAAATGCGATAAATGACAAAGGTTTACCCCATTGTCGCACACACTTTCGAATACCATGGTAGGGATGGTGATTCCTTGGCCTTTCTATAAGTGAGGACTTGACATAATAGGACCCCTGCCCTTAGGTATGGGCCAAAAGAAGTTTCTTCTAGTGGCCATTGATTATTTTTCAATTTGGGTCAAAGCAAAGCCCCTAGGAAGAATACGAGAGGAAGAAGTGATTTAATTCATATGGAAGTCTATAATTTTTCGTTTTAGCCTTCCCAAGGAGCTCGTCAAAGATAATGGGAGACAATTTACTGGCTGTAACATCAAAGCATTCACCCTCAGATACAATATTAATATGTACCATTCAAAGACATACTATCCCTAAGCTAATGGTCAAGTAGAGTCTTCCAATAAGATAATTATCAACCTATTGAAAAAGTGGTTAGAAAGAACAAAAGGAAGATGGGTAGATGAGCTGCCAGGTACATCATTGGCTGTCAAGACAAGCCCCCAAGAGAGCATTAACGAGACCCTATTTTCCCTAGTCTATAGAATCGAGGCGGTTATACCAACCGAGGTCACAATTCCCACTTCCAGATCAGTTCTAATAGTGGAACCAAATAAGGTGAGAAGAGCAACAAAATTGATCCTAGCATAGGAGAAAATGGATGAAGCTTTAAGGAGGATGGCTGAGCAAAAAAAGGAAAGTATCATATTACTACAACAAAATTGTACACTTAAAATGTTTTTTCAGAAATGATTAGGTTCTTAGGAGGGTCTTCCCCAACAAAAAGAAATGGATGGCTGGTAAAATGGGTTCCAAATGAGAGGGACCTTATCAAATAAATAAAATAACACTAGGATAGGCATACATATTGACAAGAAATGAGGGCATTAAGGAGGGTGCAAGTTGGAATGCCAGGCCCTTGAAGAGATACAACTTTTAAATTTACACTAGTTTGCCATTTTTTGTAACATCAACACATATTTATCTGAAATAAACCCCTCTATCAGATGATCCCTCCTCAAAGATCTCCCACTAATTTAAGCCCTGGGGTTATCACGTCGGTTATGAACTAGGTAGTGTGCCCTGGAACTTGCCTAAGGTCATGAGTTGTCTACTCCGGTTAGAAACCAGGTCAGTGTTATGACATCTAGGGGAGATTTCCACCTTGGTTAGGAACTAGGTAAGGCTCTCTCTCTTTCCAATTTAAGCCACAGGTTGATCACCTCGATTAGGAACCAGGTAGAGCGCCATGACACTTGCATAAGGTCAAGAGCTGTCCACCCTATTTAGGAACCAGGTTGGCACTCTTACATTGATGGGAGACGTCCACCTTGGTCAAGAACCAGGTAAGGCTCTCACACATATTATCAAGGCATCACAAGTACATTCAATCTAGAATGTTTTAATTATTTAAAAAATTACAAATCATTGGATAGTTATTAATACAAACCTCGGCCTCCTCAAGCTCGATATTGTGTTCGACATACTTATTCATCTTAGAAATGGCCCTTTTTAGCTTCTCCTCCTTATCAATTGCCTCGTCTTCCCACTTAGCTGCTCTTACCAATAGCGCAGTGTATCTTGAATACCTAGATGCATGGCTCTACTTCTGCTGCACCAGCTTGGCATGTAAATAATCCACACTATGAGCCTTGTCGAAATCATAGAACAACATCAACTGAAACAAACAAAGGATTACAAGGTCAAAAAAATAAGTCTCAAGCTCACACTTTATATATGCTAATTATTAACAAAAATAACACACAAGATAGCCCACTTGACACATCTGGTGATGGATGACCTCACCAAAATCTATACCCTCACAAATAGCCTCGAGCTTTTTCTTGTACGAGTTAGAAAAAAGATGGCTTATACAATGATTGAGGTGATCCGGTGCCAAGCCTTGATTTAAAACAATCCCATCTGCATCAGTAGTGAGACCATTAAGGATGGCCTTCCCCTTCCTCGAATCCCTTAGAGGATTGCTAGGTTCTTTAGATCTCGAGCAAAGAGTTGGAGTCATATGTTGTTCTCGTAATGGTGATAGAGGTGGGAAAACATTTAGGGGCTCAAGGATGTGGGCAAGATCGTCGACCACCACATTCTTCTTCTTCTTCTTCTTCTTCTTCTTCTTCTTCTTCTTCTTCTTCTTTAGTGAAGTAAGGCAACCTTCATGAGAGGATTTTCCCCTTTTCTTTCCTATCGAAGAGCCCCCTAGGAGCATAAGGTGTACCTATTGAAAAGCTAGCCCCTGTAAGTGTGACCTTGCTCTTCATACGGGTAAAGAGCTGGACAAGGGTATAACCCATGGGATCTACAAAATAAGAGCAAAAGGATTTCATGTTAATCACGTTGTGTTAAAAAAAAATGAGGAGGCAATTCTTTGAACTAGTTCACCATCATCAGTCACCACCTCAAATAGGTCCCCAAAGTTTGTAAGAGGAGTTCTGCATTTAGGAGGAGCTTGGGGTGTACGATTGATTCTAAAAGGGAGGCTCCACCGTACCATGCCTCATCAACCCACATGCATAAAAGCGTGGGGTGTTCAATAAGTTCCTCTAATTAGTTTTTTAAGGAAGATAGTTTTAGATATCATCAAACCTCTACTTCATGTCAAGGCTCAAGGTCGTGATTAAGGAGGCCATATTCCTTATCATGACCTTAGTGTCATTTCATATGCTCTTTATCAATATGGTTTCACTGGTAGGAGACTTCTACCAACTTGAAACATAGAAAACAAATACTCTTTCCAATTTTTTCGTTCTCATGAAGTGGCACATTTATCCCTCGATCTTATTTCACTAAAGTATAGACCCTTTTATGATTTGTGGGGTTCTACTTTAGAATATAAGCCTCATTAAACTCGACCATCTCTTCATCCACCCTGAGTTCTTGACATATCAACATCTGACAAAGCAGATACCTTCATTCGTTAGGCATCAACTACACTGGCTCAAGTTGTGTCCTAACCAAAAATCTCCTAATGAAAGGGTATAAGGGGAACCTTACCCCCAACCATAAGGCCTTTTCATGAAATACAGTCCAACCGGATGGAGGTTGATTTCTATCACAAGCTCCATCTAGATGAATCATTATTTGAACCGAGGAAAGGATGTTGTAGATTTTTATTAATCTTTCTTCATCCTAGGACACCAACCCACAAGTTTTAGGCATAGATGACCAACCCTTGATATAATCCGTTGGTTCCCTAGATCTTATATTCCTCGTTTTCTTCCTCCACGTCCTAACCACCGAGATTTGAGTATGGGGAATGCTCAATCTAATAATGGGAATGGTATAAGAGTGAGAGGTAGAGGTAGAGGGCTAAGACAGAGATTGACTCGTCTCACTAGAAGATCCCGAGCCAAAAGACCTTGAGTCATCACTAGCATTAGAATATTAGGGGCTCTCCCAAGAGCCTGAGCCGGAGGCTGAGGTCTCTTCTCTTTGTATTCTATAAAAAGATACAAAAACAAAAAAAATTGATAGGCAAGGTATGAGAAGAAGAGATTACCTTAGGTCAAGTTTGAAAATAAAATAAAATGATCTTTTAAAAACCAACCTGAGAAGAAAGTAGAAAATCGTTAGGTTCTGGACGCTTGAACTCTAAAAACTCAAATAGAAAAAGCTATAGTCTTAGCTGAATTCTTACCACCGAATTGAAAACCTTTTACAAGCTCGAGGTGATGCGACAGAGCGTTTTTTTCCACTTTTTCTCAATTGTACAAGTAATGATGATAAGTCCCAGCCCAAACATCTCTTTATATAGAGGCACTTAGTTTCTCTTTCCAATCAACTGAAACACATTTATTACGGGAAATGAACGGTTCGTATCTTATGCCCAGTAATTACACTTCCACCTGAGACCAGAGCTTAAGCTGAAAGAGTAGGGGGACTAGATGTTTGGACATCTGGACTGGCCTGGTGATCGACCCATGCAAACCACTCCAACAAAGTTACCAACCCGAGATGGAAAGTGAAGCACCCTAGATGTCCTATCTGTAGACCAACCCGAGCTTAGTGACTAGACCGAACTCAATGATTAGCACGAGCTTAGTGGTCAGCCCGAGCTCAATGTCGACCTCAACCCATGAGATGTTGTACTTTATACTAATTATACCCTTCTAACATGTACATTTGTGTACATATTATGCAACTGACATCCGTATCTACAATGCTCTATATATAGATGGACCTCTTATGGGATTCACACATTCATCCAATTGTTCTAACTTCTTTCTAAGTTCTCTCTCTAAAACAGTTTGAATTTTAACAATTATAATAATTGTGGAATTAAAAGAGAAAACAAAAAATTTCCTAAATATGTGTTAGATTTTAATTTATTTTTAAAATTATATTTCTTGTAAAAAATAATTGATTCTATGAATTAATTATATCGTAGTATAAGAACTAAAAAAAATAGACTCATAAAATAATTGATTCTATGTGAATAGACTTAAAATTTATAATTTTTTTCTTAATGAAAATTTAAAAAGTTCAAATCAAAACACTTATGAACATTATAATAATTGTCTATTATTTTGTAATAAAAAATATTCTAAATATTTATTAAATTTTAATTTATTTTTTAAGTTATATTTAGTGAAAAAATAATTGATTATGTGTATTAATTATATATATTTATTTATTTTAAAAATGGTACTGATATCTTTTTTTTTATTAAATAAAAGATACATTACATTGGTGAGATTTGAACTTGGGCCATAGTGGTAGAGGTGCGAGTCATACCACCTAGATGACAAATCAATCTTAAGACTTTTCATGTATTTATAAAGATAATGAAATTGATAATTACCATTTAACATATGAATAAATTTAAAATTTATATATGAGAGAGAATGAAATTGATAATTACTATTTAATATATGAATAGATTTAAAATTTATAAATTTTCTTTTAGTCAAAATTTAAAAAATAAAAACTAAAAGACTTGTGAACATTATAACATTTGTCTATTATTATAAAATTAAAAGACAAAATTAAAATTCTCATAAATATGTGTTACATTAGTATGCTTAAAAAACTACAATCCATAACATATTATTAAACAAGTTATTAAAAGAGACATTCTCCATTTATTTTACTTGCTTCTATAATTTTATAATACGTTTAATATTTTGAAGATTTTATTATTTTTCATAACTTGCATACAAGCAAATGATATCAAGATAATTCTCCTTTTTATGTTTTACTTTGAATTTTCTTGTATAGTCATGGATTCAAATATATAGTTGTTTTGATAAATATAAAATTTAGGTGTTTTGTAAGAAAAATGAAACTCCATCTAATTAAATAAATTTTAAAGTTGTAAAAATTATTAAATGTTATTTTATTATCGGTGGTTCTAAATATCTTATTATATGATTAATCATTATATATATTTTTATTTTACCTTATTTTTAACTTCATTACTTTGAATTTGGATTTTTTATTTTATTCATTTTTTACTTTTTAAGTTAATAATATTACAAAATGGAGAGAAATAAAATATCATAAGTTTAATGCTTAATAAATAAATGATTTTCACTTGCAATGTGCTTTCTATTGGCTAGTATTGAAAAATGTTTGAAAACATGACTTTTAGGGTTATGTTTTGTCTCATGACTTATTGACCTTTGATTTTCAAATTGGTTTATCTATTTACTTTCTTTCTCACAATATATGATATTGAACATGACTATAGAGTCGTGTTTTCTAGCATTATTTATTAATATTTTATGGAACTTTAGATTCATCCAAAAGTATTAGGTATTATAAATTCTTATAAACTCATGAATTACCTCAAATCCAAGTAATTAGATTTTGTTCTTACATTCCAAACAATTTTCTCTTTGAATGAAATACCACGTGATTCAACTTACACTTAATAGAAGATACACATTATCTATACTTTTTATATTGTATCTAGTTCCCTCTCAGTCAAAGATATACCTCATTTTCGTGCTTTATATTGCATCCAACTCCCATCAAATAATAATATGCCTTATCTTTATGTTTTACGTTATAGTTTAACTCATCTCAAGCCCAAAACAAGCTTTTAGTTCATGCATGATGGATCCTATAAGGAGCCTTGTGTTCATACAACAGAGCTCACAACAAGTTTTGTGTTCACGTAAATTGAGCTCATGCAGTTGAGAAATTCATATAAGTAGAATAGTTTAATATGGACTTTGATATCACTTGTAAAAACTTAGAATTACATCTCAAAACATTAATTTATGAGGTAGAGTAGTTCAAGTTCTTTACAAACTCATGAATCATCTCAGGCAATATCAGACTTCCTTTGTGCATTCTCGATAATATTTTAATATTATTTTAAATAATATTCATAAAATTTAAAATAACATTAAAATCTTAATAAAATATTATTTGTACATTTTAGTTTTTGTACATTAACTTTCTTTTATATAATTCTTTTTTTATTTATGTGCATCGTTGCAAATTATTCTAAAACAATAATTCATTACTACTAATTTAACGTGATGTTGGCCCTAAATTAACCCCTACACAAGTGGCATCATCCTTTTTGTTTTGGGGTCATCATTCAACAAAGTTGACCCTTTGACCAGCAAAATCAGTCAATAGAATGTATATTCCATTGGAGATAGATACCCTGCATGCAACATTTAAGATATTTACATTTGATAATTCAATAGAAAGTTTTATTTTTAATTTCATTGTTAGCTTCAATTTTAAAAAGGTTAAAAAATTATTTCCGGTTTCTTTTAAGCCATATTTAGAAGTTTGCATATATTAAGTATATGTTATGAGACTTGTAAGGAATAAACTCTTATAATTAGAATTTTCTTTTGAGTGATGTAATTTTCTAACTCTTTATATATAAACAAAATTATGATGTTTCGTATAAAAATTAAAAAAAAATCACAAAAAGTTTATTTAAACAAGGGAAATTAATCATATCTATTTTCTTCCCTCCTAATATAGAAATTATACACGTAAAAGGTATGATTTCTGACATCTCAGAATCACAATTGCATGGTTGATCTCAGAGTCAGACTCTCCTTCCCTCCACTTTCGAGAGCATGTCTCTCCATAACTCCATGCTACTCTATTTAGCTGTTTGACTTGTGCTAATAAAATCTGTTCTTGACAGAAAAAAAATCTGAATAGAATAATGAAGTTATTACTAAAGTTAAAGATAAAAGCTTCAATACCCACGAAGTTCATACAATGATAATACAACATGAACGAAGCAACAATAACACACGACCAGAGCAAATAAAAGAAGGAAAAAAAAATTACAACCTGAACCAAGTTTGATAAAAATAAATATCTTCAGCTTGGTACACATCTCTTATCTTGTAACTCAACACCAGACTACTCAGTTTTTTGCCTTCGACGTATAAAAAGGCCATGGAAAAATGACGAGATCCATTGCCCGATCATGATCAACCAATTAGTTCGCTTTGGTTTTGGGTCTAGCCTTTGTCCGAAAATCCCCTTATAGATCTCTTTTTGCTTCTGATAAAGAGCTTTGTCCTGTTCAGCAAGCAAACGCAACTCCCTTGCAATTGCTTTGTCTTCAGGAGAATATTTACATGCCTTTAGGAGATCTTCCCTAGCAGCATCTGTCTGCCCAAGCTGTGCCCTTGCCTTCCCTCGCCTAAAAAGTGCTTTGACATTGTTTACATCCTCGGCCAATACCTGGGATATCATTATCCAAATGCAGCAAACAGTGAAATTTCAAAGCTCAATCACCAGCATTGATTATCAAACAAATCAAAAATCAACTTGCTTCAAGAAAAATGTGGAATTCAGCCTAGTTATGAACTCGAACAAACAGATAATTCAGATAATGCAGATGAGGGTGCAATTTCTAATAAAGGGAAAAAAATGTAAGGTTTCTATTAAGGTACATACTATGGAGTTCACAAGAATTTGACGAAGCAACAAGATATTGCAGTGTTGAAATTGGATTAAGGGCACCGGAAAATCTTAATCTTCATTCAAGTAAACACGATCTTATTTATTGCCTCCTCTTGCCCGACCGTTAGAGGTAGGTTGAAGTACAAACAATAACTGAGACTTAAAGATGATGAAAATAGTAACCCTAATTGAAGGTTGTAGTGCCATCTTTGTTAGAAAACTACCCCAATAACTGAAAGATCTAGATAGTTTTGACATCCCTTGCACTATTAAAAACATCCATTTTGACAAGACGGTATGTGATTTAGGTTCAAGCATTAACCTTATGCCATCATCGGTCTTCAAGAAATTGGGGGTTAATAAAGCCAAACCCACTTTAGTAACATTGCAAATGGCAGACAGATCAATTAAAACACCTAGGGGTGTAATAAATGTGCTAGTAAACCAAAACATTCCTATCATAATTGGTCGTCATTCTTAGCAATTGAAAAAACACTTATTGATAAACAAAAATGTGAACTTACAATAAGAGTACAAGATGAACAAGTAACGTTTAAAGTTTTTAATCATGATATTGATAATGCTAATGAGTGCTTAAGGATAAATGTTACTGATTGTGAGGATAACTTAAAAGAATCTATAGAGTTGTTCACACTTAAAACTGCTACACATGATGTTGTCAACAAGCACATACACTCACCAGAAAACAACTCGACCTATTTTAACTTTAAAAGTATGAAATCAAAGGTTGATATTGTGAATTGTGCGAACCTTTTGGAAAACACGAGTCTTATATGTGTATCAAGGACAATTATGGAAAATTTTGAGATAGGATCAAAGCTCAAACCATTAATTGAAGATCAACCAAGTTTAGACCTCACACTTTTATCCTCTCATATCCAATCAAGTAGGCAAGCAAAAGAGTCCAATAGATAGGTGAAAAAAAATTGGAAATACATAAATTAGATGAGTTACAGTAGAGTGCTTATAAGAATGCCAAAAAGTACAAAAAGAAAACAAAAATATGACACGATGAGAGAATTGAGCACCGTGTTTTATAAATAGAACATAAAGTATTATTAAACAAATCAAAACTCAAATTATTTTCGAGCAAACTCAAAAGTAAATGGACACAGAGGGATGTACTTTAGGACTTGATATGACCGTTTAGTCAAGGACGTTATACGTAATGCTGGTTGGAAGACGACCAACATTTTTTAATTATATTTTCATTGTTTTTGTTTTGTAGGTGTAGGAAATCAACCTAGGAGTATGGTCAGTTTCCTGATTTCCAGGGTGGAACCAACCCCTGTTTTCTGGATGTTAGTTTCCTGATTTTTAGGGTGATTTGCAGCTGTATACTAATGACTTCCAGCTGTATATTAATGACTTCCAGCAGTATATTAGGGATAACAAATGTATATATAAATGGATCTGATATTAAGAAATAAATGAAGTAATTTTTCTATAAAATAAAAACAGCTTCATGGTATCAGAGCCTTAGGCTCATAAACTGCTGCTCTTAGCCTCTTGTTCAACTAGTTCTATAAGTTCACCTAGTATGATGTCAAATACTCAGGCAAGGAATGCACCTTTTTCGATTTTCCAACTCAAGTTTAAGCTTTTGGGTATAGAGCTATGAAAAACCGAAAATTTAAATGTTCTTAATACCTTGGAAGATGACATGGATGAATAGGTTCCAGAGACAAGTAACAGAGCTGAATTCAATATGGGAAATTCGGTGACTTTGGGCTTGATCCATTCTTGATCCTGCTCCTAAACATAATCCTTTTGATGGTTTATTTAACTGGTGCAACTATTAATGTTTACGCTACTCCTTTCGACAAGTACAGGTCCTCAAGAAGAGCTATTTACTGCATCTTTCGGTTCCTGGTCTAACCATCGGTACAAACTCGGCCTTCAAACTCAAGTGCATTTTCCGGTAATCCTATCCCGTTCACTGAGAGCAGTTAGAACTTCTCCAACAACTTATACAAAAGGCAAATATCAACACCACGTTTAGTAGCGGCAGGAATAACTCTACATATATTTCCAAGAATTCAACAAAGCATGTCTTGAAAAATTTCCTCCTCGACTTGGATAGTAGACTCGTGTGCCTCCAATCACATGACAAGTGATCAATCACTTTTCACAACCTATTCACCTTGCAATAGACTTCAAGCAGGTGTGTCGCCAATGGTACTCGCACCATAGTAGTCGAATAGGGACCATTTGCCTTCAAAACAACCTCATTCTCAAATGCATATATTTGTGCCTAGATTTTCTTTGCAATCTCATATCGGTTAGTAAATTAAATCATGACCTTAACTGTGAAACTAAATTCTTGGCTAAATCTTGTGTTTTCGAGGACCTGAGCTCGGGGAAAATGATTGGCGGTCGATTTACGTGTGGAGTCTCTATGTTCTTGATATCAACACTCCTTCAAACCATTACATTAGTCATCAATGTCAATTGAGTCATAATCTTAAGTCTCGTAGTCATACTAATAAGGAAGTGGAAATCATGATGTGGCATTTTCATCTAGGTCATCCAAATTTTTTCGTATTTGAAACGTTTGTTTCCATCCTTATTCATCAATAAAAATCCCAATTTATTTCATTGTGAAGTTTGTCAGTTGGCAAAACATACTCGAAACACTTTTTCACCACGCACGCACAAACCAAGTCACCCTTTTTCCCTCATTCACGGTGACATTTGGGGACCATGTCGCGTTCCCAGTATTACTAGTGCTCGATGGTTCTTACTGTTAGTTGATGATCATACTCGATTATGTTGGACATTTCTTATGAAAGACATATATGAAACCAAGCACATATTTCCACTTTTTCATGTCATGATCCAAACTCAGTTCAATGACAATATTCAAATCCTAAAAACTGATAATGCTAGGGATTTCTTTAATTCCGATCTTAGTGGATATCTCAAATCACATGGTATTGTCCAACAAAGCTCGCGTTGACACACCACAACAAAATCCGGTGGCGCATAACGCAAAACCGTATATACTTGAGGTTGCCCGAACTTTACTTTTTCAAACCAATGTTCCTAAAAATTTTGGGGTGAAGCCATTCTTATCGCAACACACTTGATCAACCGAATGCCTTCTCGAGTTCTCGACTTTCATTCACCTTTACAAGTGCTTCGTGAGTCAATATTCTACCTCGCTGACTTGTGTCACCAATTCCTTTCAAGGTTTTTGGTTGCACTGTTTTTGTCCATATTCATTCACAATATCGTGGCAAACTTGATGCCCGTGCCATTAAATGCATCTTTGTTGGTTACTCAGCCAATCAAAAAGGCTACAAATGTTTATCTCCCATCACTCGTAAGTTTTACCATTCCATAGACGTTACTTTCTTCGAAGAAACTCCATTCTATTCTAATTCTGCAATTCAATGGGAGAATCACACTAATGAATTGCAGAATTGGGATTGGTCATCACTCATTGAACCGAATTTATCATCTCATTTACCCTTCACAATCTTGTCCTCTTCCAACCTGATACCTATTCCAGATTCTCCTTCAAAAACCAAACCTGATCAATCTCCTATTGTTTATCCTAAACATCTTCTCCTTCCTAATGATGCCATAAAAGTTTATGAAAGAAAGAGAAATCCTGACTTGCCCACACGAAATCAGCAAAGCCAAGAAACTCTCCCCGAGCGACCGAATCGAAAGATTACAAGATGAAGCGAGAATCTAGTCCAAACTTGGTTCGACTCGAGTTAGATCTTCCTATTGCACAAAGAAAAGGCGTTCGATCATGCACTCAACATCCTCTTCAAAGTTACATTTCTTACGCAAATTTGTCCCCAAAATTTCGGGCATTTGTGACATCCCCGGACAAAACATCAAGATTCCCTAATTCTGATGAAGCTCTGAAGTTCCCGAATGGCACAAGGCAACCTTAGAAGAATATAATACACTTGAAAAGAATGATACATGGATGTTAACGAGCTACCACTTAGAAAGAGAAGGCAAGAGGATGTAAATGGATATTCTCTCGTAAAACGTATGGCGGATGGAAATATCGATAGATATAAAGCTCGACTAGTGGCTAAAGGGTTCACCCAATCATATGGAATTGATTATCAATAGACTTTTGCTCCTGTAGCAAAACTTAACGCTTCGTGTCTTGATGTCTATTGCGCTTAATGAGGATTGGCCAATACTTCAACTCGATGTCGAAGAACGCATTCTTAAATGGAGATTTGATCGAAGAAGTTTACATGGACGTGCCTCGGCTTTGAGACTAAAGATACACAAGGAAAGTACGCAAGTTGAGAAAGGCACTATATGGACTTAAACGGTCACACAGAGCTGGTTCGAAAAAATTCACCAATGTCCTCAAACGGTGATGGATACTCTCGGACACGTGCAGACCACACTTTATTTGTCAAACACTTTGCGGATGGGAGAATCACAACTTTGATTGTATATGTTGATGATATAGTTCTTACGGAAATCATGTCGGAGAAATGAAGAGACGTAAGCTGCTATTATCCAAGGAATTCGAGATTAAAGACTTGGGATATTTGAAATATTTCTTAGGGATGGAGGTGGCACGTAGTACCAAAGGAATCTCGGTTTCTCAACGCAAATATGTTCTAGATCTCTTGCGTGAGACGTGAGTTGGTGTAAACTGTTGAAACACCCATGGACCCTAACACCAAAACTAATGCATCGAATCGATGAATTGGCAAATCGACAAGCGGCAATATCAACGTTTGGTAGGTAAGTTAATTTATTCGACCCTTACACGTGCGTCTAGATATAAGTTTTTCGATCGGCGTTGTTAGTCAGTTTCTTGGCAACCCATCGGTAGATCACTTGGAGGCAATAAAACCGTATTCTAAGATACTTGAAGAAGGATCCCTGGAAAGGGGCTCATGTTTAAGAAAACAATTAATAGAAGATTGGAAATTTATCTTGATCTTTGATTGGGTGGATCTCCTCAGACGAAAATCCACATGCGGATATTGCTCATTTATTTGGGGAAATTTGGTGACACGGCGTAGCAAAAAGCAAGCGAAGTGGTAGCACGTAGCCGATCTTAGAAATTTGAGTTTCGTGCATTGGCTTTGGACATTTGTGAAGGAATTTGGCTAAAACGACTCTTATCTGAACTTCGAGGTTGAACATTCGGAATCTATTAGAATCGTGTACGGCAGATGACAATTAGCAATTGCCAAAAAATCGATCCACCATGATCGAACTAAACACGTGGAAATTGATAGACACTTCATCAATGAGAAAATTGGAAGGCAATATGATCTCCCTCAACTATGTTCCATCTAGGCAACAAGTAGCGATATCTTAACCAAAGCATTGTTTCGACCTAATTTCACGAGTTAAATGTAGCACTTGGTTTGGAAAACATATATCGCTGAAGCTTGAGAGTGTAGGAAATCAACCCAAGAGTATGGTCGGGTTTCCCGATTTTGGGTGGAACCAACCCCCGATTTAGGAGTCGATTTCTGATTTTTCGGTGGAACCAACCGCTTTTACGGATGTTGTTAGTTTCCTCGATTTTTAGGGTGATTTCTGAAATTTGTATATTAATGACTTCAAAGAAGATATTAGGGATAACAAATGTATATATAAATGGATCTGATATTAAGAAATAAATGAAGTAATTTTTTTGTAAAATAAAAACAGCTTCAGTAGGTAAATAAACGTGGATAGCAATTGCACAACAAGATTAAGCATTTTAACAACAGATGTGTGCCAAGACTAAGGGAGTTTTCTTTCATTTTATTTTTTCACATTTATATGTGCAATTTAAGTTTGGGGAGAGAATTTCATTCTCTACTTTAATGTCTAGTATACATTCTTAATTTTTAGGAATTTTTTTATTTTTAGGATGTTTTTAATCATAATTTTTGTAGAACTTGATAATATATAAAACTAAATGCATGCATGCTTGATATGAAACATATGAACTCGATGATAAAAATTGGTTATCACGACTAGGATAAGGAATGTAACATATTTGTTAAGATACTAACATTATTCATGTGATATGCTTGTTAATTTTGATTGAATTAATTCAAATTTTTATACACATATTCATGATTGATTTTGGTGTTCTTATTGAGAGAAAATTTATGGTAAGTTATGCAAGTTAATAAAATCTACCATGCTTTAGAATCTATTTGATCATCCTTTGAGACGAAATCCTAAATAGTATTTAACAAGAGAAATGATTTAGGCTTTATTTGAATTGATTGAGCCTTTCAAGCTAACCATTGTTAAATATCTTTAGTCACCCATTTGAGGCTAACAAAGAACCTTTTGTAAAAGTCATATTTTATGCCTAACTAATAAACATTACCTTTACATTTGTACCTTTACCTTGTATGAAAAGAAAAAAATATAATCATATATTATGCTATTGAATAAGGTGAATGTAATGCATCCTATAAAAAAATCACAACAC
This sequence comes from Hippophae rhamnoides, assembly GCA_033030585.1. Classification (NCBI taxonomy): domain Eukaryota; kingdom Viridiplantae; phylum Streptophyta; class Magnoliopsida; order Rosales; family Elaeagnaceae; genus Hippophae; species Hippophae rhamnoides. The sequence goes on along the minus strand of CM065434.1, from coordinate 22,373,583 downwards.
AATTATTCCTTTAAAGAAAAAAATAAAATAGAAAATAAGTTTAGAGGTGTTGTGAAGTTACAAAAAAAAAGATGTGTAATAAAAGAATATGAATATGAAAAGCATGATAAGAAAGGGTGCACAAAAATATCAAGTTAAAGCTCAATTTTAGTTAAAAAGTGTATGATGAATAAAAAGAAAGCTAAGGTGTGAAAAGAGCTTAAATATCTTCATTTATTAACCTCCCACCTAAGCCTTACATTACAAGTATGTAAAATACTTATTGATCTTTAACTAAGTACATATTTATATTAGTGAAGGGGGATATGAAAAATAGATTTATGAGACTTGTTCTAAGATTGAATTGATTAGCATACTCATATAGTTTGATTTCATGAGTGCATTGGTTGATATCATGTGCCATACATAAATCAATTCATCAAAAACCTTGCATATCTTTGTATTGATGAAACGTTGATTAATGAATATGTAAACCTCATTGTCATAGAATTGTACAACTTTTAAAAGGGATATATTTCGCTAAATATGGATGTATTAATAGATATATATTCATGAATATATTGCCCATGTTTTTTTATTTAGTTAGACTTGGCTTTATTTGAGGACAAGTAAAGAGTTAAATTTGGAGGCATGATGACTCCATGAAAGTAGTCATCAGTACATTTTTTTACTTAATATTTGCTCGTTTTATTCGATAAGAAGTATTTTTAAGGTTAAAAATATTAAACTATAAACTTTTTAGTGAAAATGGGTGAAATATAACTTTTGAATTTTTTTGGGATTTTTCTAGAATTTTTATAGATTTATTATGAATTTTTAACGCAAGACCAATAAAAAACTACCACATGGATGCCACGTAATCAAATAAGACCAATTGTACAACGTCGCGTGTATCAAGTGATCCAACACCATGCCACGTGTCAAAATGGTGTTCATTCCAAGTTTGTCGTTTGGTCAATGTGCGCACCACGTGTCAAAGCCTGATTTGTCCATTCTATCCACTCGTACACCACAAGCTATAATTACGAATCACGTTGCAACTCGTGGCGCTGACTTAGCATGTGTTGACCAAACCTCCCTCGCCACACATCGTGATCTGATTTGCCCAGTGAACATTGTGTGCCACATGTCATGCTCCTATTGGCCGACACTATTAATTTTTCTCTTTTTCATCTCAACACTTAATTTGGAGCTTATTCTATCTGAGCTATATTTAACCCCCTAATCACCCTATAAACTCTAATGAGCCGTACTTAACATCATTTTTATCAATTTTTGGAGCTAAAAAGAGAAAAATACAGAAAAAATTCAAAATGAGATACAATTTTGATGGTGATTCAAGAGAAGTTTAGTATTACAATTCAAAAGATTGATTGTATTTCTTATTCTACTCCTTTATCATTTTTTATGTTTTTATTTATGAAATATATTAGCTTTATGAACAAAATACTAACTTACTATATGAACAATACGTTAAACAAACTTTTTAAGTTCTATTTGCTTGTGTTTATATTGATGAAGCTCCATCCTCATCTTTTTTTACCTCTTTTGTTCATAAATATTCGCTTTTATTAATGATTATATAAAAGTTATATGATTTTATCTGCTTCGAAATAATAGGATGTTATACTGGTCATTGCCCAATTTTAAAAGATGATATTCACACAACTTCATACTTAAGTTCGGGCCTTTTATTCTAATAACGGTCATGAATTTGTTCTTTAAAACCCATGGCATTCTCTACCAAACAACGTGTGCTGATACACCACAACAAAATGGCACAGAAGAGCATAGGAACCATCATCTTTTTAAGGTGGCACGTATCTTATCTTTACTATGAGCGTTCCTAAACAAGTCAGGGATGAGGTAGTCATGACTACCACTTTTCTTATCAACTGAATGTTAGCTAGTATTATTGACCATCAAACTCCATTGATGAGATTATGGCATTTTCATTCAATACCTTTAACACTGAGTCTTTCTACTAAAGTTTTTGGAAATGTCACGTCCATGCATTCTTGTTGAGGATAGGATTCTCTAAAATAGGATGTGACGCCTTTTCGGAGTCTTCAAATCCTATGACCTAATTGAAAATTGATAATTTAAGAAAGATCAATTCACTTGTTTTGATAACATTTTATTCATATTACATAGACTCTCCATTTCTAATAAGTATTTCTTGCCCAATAGACACAACATGAACATTGGTATAGATACTCGAAACTCTAAATAGGTAAAAATTTAAATAATATTGAACAAAATAGGTGCGTCAGACACTTTGATACATACCCAAAATTTTATGATACTTAATGCCATAAAATAATCTATGTAGCATAACGTTTTGTTAGGAGGAATAAGAACACAACTATTATGACCCCACCTCCTAACTTAAATGTTTCTCTTAATGGTACTACCTTTTACATATGAGATTCATGTTAACTCTATAGTTTTAGCAACAACGGACCTGAATCCACTAGTTAGCTATCTAGTTAATAAGTACTCTCTTTGAGACTGTTAACAACCTATTAGGTTGGGTTTCTCCGCTTCTCGTAATGTTGTTTATTCTATTTCTAAGTGTTTTTCATCACCACTTATCTACAACTTACTTAGCTTTCGCCCTTCAGATTTCTTATAGGTCTACTCTTAACTATTTTTAGAAAACCATTGAAGACCCTTAGGGGAGAGTTGCAATGGTAAAGGAAATGAATGCTCTCAAGAAGAATTATAAGAAGAATTATACTTAGGAATTGGTCAAGTTAGCTAAGAGGAATTGTAAGTTGCAAATTCATTATGAAATTTCAATCAAATGAGGCAATTGAGAGGAATAAGATTAGAACGGCCGCTAAGGGAAGAGCTTAGACTTATTGTACCGACTATTATGAAAAATTAATCCTAATTGAGGCTAAAAAAAAATTGTTCGAATTGTACTTTCCATTTGTTAATTTGGATTAGTCATTACTGCAATTTTCAGTTTGATGTGAATGTCCTTCACTATGAAGACAAAAGGAGGAAATGTACATAAGTTGAAGATCTTTAAAAGGTTAAAACAGTCTCCTAAGAAATAGTTTGCTAGATTGAGTAACAATCATATCACCCTACTTGTTTATGTTAATGATATGATTGTTACAAGTAGCAACACTTGGGAGAGAAATGCAAAAACTATTTAGCTAAGAAGTTTGCAATGAAGGAACTGAGAAACTTCCAGTACTTTCAGTTGGACTATTAAATATGTAAACTTTGTGCTTTTTTATTAGTTTAATAGTTCTATTATGAGTTCCGGTAGGATTAGGGTTCTAGTCTCATAAATAAGGAATTACAATGAGTTTATTCAACTTTGATTCTCTAAATTACTTCCACATCTATCTACTTTAAATTTCTATTTGGTATCAAAGTCGTGCCCAATTCTGAGCACTTTATACTTTTTCTAAACCCTAGATGTGTCCACTCTCCCTTGTGTTTGTTTTTAAAACAAAACCCAAAAAATAAAATACAAAGCTTTACAAATGACAAGAAAAAAGACACTAACAATCACAATATTTCCAATCAAAACTTAGCTACCTCTACCCAGACCAAGCTTTCAACCCCAAACCTAGTCATTGCCATGTAACTCATATGATGCTCATGCTCAACGAGATCTGCCTTATAGCCCCTTTTGCTACACCACCCTTGATTTCATAGGACCCAATTTCCCTTAACACTAACTCAACCAATAAACAGTTCAACCATTGACGAAAACTTTATCAATGTTATCAATGTCCCTTCTCGCTCTTCTTTCTTGTGATAGAAATCACCAACAACTTCTTCCTCACACCATCTCTTTGGGTGTCCTTGCGCCATTAACCAAAAGTTTCTCAACTGGTGTAGCCCACCTTGTTATCCATTTTACCTGATATGCCGTCAGTACCTTGTTAACAAATCATTATCCATGTTCCTTGGCATAGATGACCGCTTGCATCTCTCAAATCCACTAATCCTTTTAGTGATAACACTCAAAAATTGCCATAGCCAATCAATCCAAGTTGTAGCTTAGAGACATGCAAACTTGCTAGACTCTGCACTATAGCGTGTCTCGTTCATTATTTAAGCAATTTAAGGATGTTTTAGAAAGAAATCCATTAAAACATTTGAATAACTTTTAGCCCAAGCCTTCATTATTTGCTAAAGGCAATATTGCTCCGGATCTCTAAAGTACTTGTATGACCACAATAAAGTGGATATTTTGGTAGCTAATTCTACTATTTGGAATAACGATTTTGTGCATTTGATTATGTAGCTTTTTGGGTCAAGGGCTTGCATTTTTGTCAAGTCATTGTCTGATTTGGAGATTTTTCATGGCTCCAAGTCCTAAAATGGTCCCTGAGAATTTCAATCATGTACTTTCATGATTTTGAGTGAGAAACTTTGCATGTTCCTTTAAGGCAAATGCATATATATGATTAGAGATGTAAAGTAGGTTGTACCATCTTATCTCATGTCTCATTTAGTGTTCCTAATGGATTCATGGTTCAAAGTTACCACATCTCATCCCATCACATTTAGATTATAGTCTTAATGTGTCTCACTTTAAATATAATGTTCCACATTTTTCTTTATTAAACTTTCACATTATTAATAATCACATTTCATATTTCTCATTATTTTTGTATTTTCACTTGTCCTCTGGGACAAATAAGATATCCCAACTAATACCATCTCATTGCCATTTCATTTCATCAAAAAATTATAAGGGACAAAATGGGTTGTACCGTGGGTTAATATGGGATGGTTCAATAAAGTTAATAGGTGGTACCATAGGTTAATGAGACATTGCATCCCAATTTACATCTTTAGTTTTGATCGTTCAATGTATACAAATATTGTACACCCATTTTGCACTGGATCCATCCGTTCATGAAGACAATCCTGCTGGCTACTACAAGACACAATTCCAAATTCCTAAAGAATGGGAGGGACAACTAAGCAATTTGTTGGATATTTTGGCGAGTGATTTTGGGTCATCTTGAACCTATTTTTATTATCTAGGTATATATCTATTGGTGTTGTGATTTGAGACCTTTGACTGTCATCTTGTTTTCTAGTTGATTACCAATAATAAGTTGAATTGATGACATGATTTGAAGAAAGACAAACATTTTTGGCATCTTGTCCATTAATAGTTTAAATATTTCTTTTCTAGTTACTTCATGTTTGATTACATATTCATCTATAGTGGTTGCTTTGTGGTCCAAAATATTAATTATTTGATTACTTGGTTGAGCTTCAAAATTATTTGTCGAATTTGTCAAGATTTTGACATTGAGTGTTAATCATATTAATTATTTTGCTTAGTTTAAATTAACTCGTCATTATTGGATTCTAGCACTTTGTAGATTATGTTACATAGTTTAGATTACTATTTGATTGATTGAATATCATTTGGTTATATGTTTCTATCTACCCAATTAAAAGGTTGTCATTCATTATTGGAAGTCTTTTTTCAAACCTCACCATTCAAGTTAGACATGTTTGATATTTATGCTATCTATCTCACTTCCAAAAAGCCGTTTGCACCATTGTATCAACTACACCACCACTTGCCTTTTCTACGTAGTTTTTCCATGTTTAGCCTACGTCACCGTATCTTCTGTTGCTTTCTACATCTTAAGGATTTTATTGTCTTACCCTAGATTTTTAGGATTATTCTACTACATATACCCTTAAACTTCATTCAACATTGACGTTCTCAATGATATGGAATAATCCATTATTTTGTAGTTGGCCCATGACTAATTTTTCACCCTTGGCAAGATAGATAAGATGTCTACTTCAAGTGTTCATGATATTTGACATTTGTTGGAGGCAACTTTAGCGACTTGGAAGAGCAAGAAACATAACCTAATACAAGAGTTGAATACTACGCTCTTTATCATGCTACAACAAAGCTTACTTGGTTCAAAATTATATTAAGTGAACTTAGTTTTGGTCCAAAAACATAGTGTTTTGTTTTGTGATACTAAAATCAATTGAGATTGCTAATAATTCAACGGACCGAAAAAAGCATAATAAATTTGATAGAAACAACATTAAGGATAATTTAGATTTTAGTGTGATAAAGGTTCCCTACAAGAGTGTTGATCAACTAACTGAAAATATGACTCATAGTGTTTCTGGTACATATTTTCATACCTCATTACCCAAGTTGGACATATGTGTTATCTTTGCTCCAACTTCATGAGTTTTTTTTATGAGTTGAATTGTATAGTTGTATTAGGTCTCCAATCTTTGTATGACCCAATTACTCAACTAATTTCTAAAAAATATATGTTTTTACATTATAAAAAGAACATAAATGCACCGCATTTTTAAATGTGCCATAAACACATCTTTTTATTTTTTTAAAAAAATATGTGCAACGGATGGAGGGAGGTTAAATATAGAATTTCATCTACGAAGAGAGTTATGCTACACACATAAACATTATATTAGTTGGAATATTCTAGGCATATTTTATTGTGCAAATACTTGGGATTCATTAGTTTCTTAGTTTGTACCATGAACATGTTGTATAAATACCCACTTGGTTATGAAATAGAATTAAGCCTTCCATAATCTATTTAGAACCATCACCAAATGAACCAAAAGGCAAAAAGTGATCTAATACCCAGCAGCATAGAAAGCAGTCAGTAGAAAAATACAATTTGCTATTAAATTAAAGCTTACAATGCTGCATTGTCCAATGGCTTCTTCAAAACGTTTAAGCTTTATCAGACATGCTGCCATGTTAAGGTGACATGGATTTTTTACAGCCAAAGCCATATCCTGATACTTGCCAAATAGCTGGAACATGAAGTCATCGCCCATATACCCAATAGCCTGGTGTCATTAAAAATTGTAAGAAAACATCAAAAAGAAAATAGATTATACAGACAGAGTGCTCACATAGGAAGAACGAAAAGGGTAACATCTCATAGATATTTAACCATTTCATACTGTTGCATAGCCTCTTCTAGCTTTTCCTCCTTAAATAAAGCATTCCCATCCATCCTCCTCCTGTCTGCTGCTCCTATCCTTTCCTCAACAGTCATGTCACTTCGAGCTTTTCCCTATTGATGTATACCCATGGATAGACAAGTTGGCATCTTTATGAAGTAAACCTCTCATTGAAATATATGTTCTCAACAGTCAACATCCATGCATGGTTATTTGGCAACTCATATGGAAGCAACTTACTTGTTTGGTTTCATCAAACCCAATGAGCTCAACTTCATATATAATATCAGCCATGGGTGGAACATTTGGGAAAGAAAAACTTCCTTCTTTCCCATACCCTAATTCCCAGCCTACATGTAATAAGGCCCGCTCACTAGACTTCATGCTGGACACACCAATAGCCAAACCAATCAATTCTTTCTTCTCTGCTCAAGAAAATAAAAACAGTAATGTTTTCACAAGGTCATTCATCTTCCAGGTCAAGTTAGCAAAATCATGCCAATAACCATTTTCAGATCACACTATCACAGATTGCATTTGTCTTAAATGACAAAGCCTTATCTTAAGAAACAAATTCTAAATATTTTTTAACAATAGAACAAGTTAAATAAAATCATCATGCATTTTGATCGCACAAAAACTGAGACAAAGATTCATGACTACTAGCAAATACCTTTTCCCAAAACCATTTCAACTGGTCGTTGTTCCAGCCAAGTGTCTTCAAACTTATGCTGTGTGATCTCAGTCCATGCCCTGTAGTGCACTAACACATAATATATACAGTCATTGAGAATTTTAGATAGACAATGCTCAATAGAATCAACATATTTTTACAAACATGTAATTAGATTTTGTATTGAATAAGGACTACAGCTATACAATTATGTAGCCAATTTTTTCCGGTGCTTGAAGCATAAACTCCGAATTTCAAACCCACAAACCTATTAATAAATTTGCAATCACACTGAAAATCCAGCATTCCAATATTAGATACATAGGGACCTATGCTACAGGTACTCTTCATTTTTCATGAAGTAACCGTGTCCAACGGACATGACATGAACTTAGGCATGGTGCTCGACATTCCAAATTGATGGAAATTTAAACAAAATTGAAAAAAATAAACGTCGGACACGTATCCAAAAATTTAGGACATTCGGTGTGCTAAAAGAGTCCATGTAACATAGCTAGGGACGAAAAGATCAGCTTTCAAAATGCTGAAGTTCATTCAGTCTGGTTATCAGGACCGAATGTAACACCTGGGATCATTAGAGTAATATGGAAAGAATACATCAACACTCAAGGTAACATGAGCAATTGCAAAATATTCAATTATCTGACACTTACAGAAGCATGTTGAATACTTGGATGGCACCGAGCCATGACCCTCCTTAATGATCTGCTTCGTAACTTTTTCTTGAAGAATCTCCATTTCAGAATCAACTTTTGGGGGTTCATTGGCATCAGGAAGAGCTTTCCCATGGACAAATACAGCATTATCAGCGACTATCTCATTTGGATTAACTTCAACTGCAAAGAATGCAAGAGATGAGTACACAATTGTAGTGAGAGGCCAATCCATAAAATTTATGACAACTTAGAAGAAAAAAAGATTATCATGAGTGAAAAAGACACCACTTTGTCTTTTCTTTTTTCTTTCTATATGACACATATAGTGTTTGCAGAAGAGAAAGTTCACTGTAAGACATGAAATTTAACCTAAACTACTTTTCCCACCTCTAACTGATGAATGGCACTCACTTTTAATGAAATTACAGTTCTCCTCAAAATTTTAAAGGATCATCTAACGGGTTCACAAAGCATCAAATTAATGGAACTTTTTTCACACTACATCTGACCAAAATTAAAGTATTTTCATGGGTTTTCTTAATTTTCATGCAGATTTGTATGACATTATTGGCATTGTCATACAGAATATATTTAATTTTTGGTGTCACAAAGCAAAACTTATAGTGCAGAGAACACTAATTTGTCTTCTCTCCCACCCCCACCCCTTCTCCCTGTCAGCAGTTCAGTTGGCTCCGTGCCCCTATCATTGGTATGCCGTGCAACAAGGGAGAATATAATCTGTTCTAAATATGCAGAAATAGTTAAGACAAAACGCCAACAAATCTGATTGAGTTAATAAAGATAAGTTCACCTAGTGCACCCACTTAAACTAAAATTTTCAGGTAACTTGAAGAGTATGAAAGCTTACCTTGTGGTTGACTATGTTGTTCCCGAGCGTGCTCCATAAGCAGGGGAAGCTCAACAGTGTGAAGCCCTAGGTGACAACGAAGAATGAGGCCCTTGATTAATTAGTGTTAAATATTATTAAAAATTAATTCATGTCAAATTCTATTTTACTAAAAATAAGCATAAGCTATATTCTAAACGAAATTTATCTAAATATAAATAAACACTACATAAAGTACCAATCCTGCTGGTCTGCTACTACGACAATGAAAAATACTATAAAACACCTACCTTTGGATAAATAAAAACTACGCCATTAGTAATTAATTTATAATTAATAATTGCAATTAATTTTATAATTAAATTATTTCGTGAGTTTTTATTGTCATTTATTTTCACGGCTTTTGACCTTTGAATTCCAAGTTTCCTATAATTAAATTTTTCAAAAAAAAAAAGTCGAGATAAATTAAGGTGAGAAACTTCAAGTTCCCAAAAAAGCATGAAGAATTATTTCAAGCATTCAACAAATCCAGGGGAAATTTTTTGAGATGTATTGAAAAGCTCTTAGTAACAACACTTTTGAATGATTCAAAGGAACTGCTAATTACCCAAATTTGAGAACCAAAAAATGAAGGATGTATCTTACGTATTAGAGATGGGTGATGGAGACGTTGAGAACGGCAAGAGAGGGAGGAAAGTGGACTGTGAAGAGTATCGGCTTTGTGAATGCCAGCAATGGAGCGTTGACGAGGGAGAGAATGAAATTAGTATAAGTGGAATAGAATGGAACGGGGACTTGGATCCTTCTAGTAACAAACCCTTACCCATTCACAAAAGTAATAAATAAATAAATAAATATGACATTCTTTTATATATATAACAATTGCCATCTCATTAATAAGATGACAATATCCTTTTCGTAACAACTCACTAAGTCAAGGTTTGTCGCTAAATCAATCTAATCAAATTTAATCTGACCTAATCAAACAATTGCTCGTTTTGTCAATTATCAATCGCTCTAATCGTAATTACAAGATTTTGCTGACACCTTAATTAGATTAAAAACTCAGAACGACCAATACCCTACATTGAAAGCTCAAATAATATAATTTAATTACTAGTTTTTCGTCAAAAAAATTAAATAAAAATTTTATTTTTTAATTTTTTAAGTAAAAATATATATTTCTTTTTTATATCATAAAAAATTAATTATATATTAACTTTTATGTATTTAATGACAAGTATTAAGATTGCTTTTTAATAGCATTCAATATATTGAAACCAGACCATGTGAGATTGTTTTTGTACAGGATGCCATTCATTTTTACAAAACAATAAATTATCAATATAAAATGTAATTACAAACGATGTTGATCATAATACTTTCAGATCATCCGTTTCAACCTAAGACAAATGTTCATATTTCAATGTTGTTCAAAATACAAGTGTTCAAAACACTATATTAAAATATTGATATTAGCCTAACTAATATAAAATTAGATACCAAAACAAGGCTAATATAACAATTACAAACGAATATTCATATAAGTAATAAAGACATATCCATAACTTAATATAATGCACATTCACGCCTAAGAAGGCTCCTAATCCAACCATCTTTATACATCGCGTACTCCAAAAAACATTCATTCTTACGGGTTTGTCAACAAGAAGAATTGTAGCAACATCAAGCTCATCGTCATGTTGACGTGGTCCTTTGTAATTCATCAGACAACCTCTTTTGTTCTTCTTTTCAGGATGGATCGACTCAAAAGGATGCCGACATTCTTCATCTCTTCGCAAGTATCGGTCGCCATCTCAACGTACTTCCATATTCATTAACTCCAATTGTTCTCTTTCTTTTTTAGATGAAACATTCGAAGTTGGCCTGGAAGATCTACACGTTGATGTAACGGATCGGGCTTTCATTTAACGCCTCTTGATCCCGTGCTCATTATCAAGTTCTAAAACAACATCATCCTGAGTCTCTACATCTTTTCCCGTGGCTCGTTTCCTTTACCAAATACAATAGCCAAGTCCTCGTAATAAGGAAATGACATATGTCTCCAACGAAAGGCCTTCTTTCGTGACTCTAAAAAATACTAAAATATGTCAAATTGAAAATATTAATAATCAAATGGATTAATAATCAAATTGAAAATATTACCTCGTCATATACGCATCCCAAACAAAAGGCCGCCAGCCTACATGTTTATTCACCGGATCCCACTCCAACCACTACTATTACGCGACCGCCAAGATGTCACGTATAGTAGTAAATCGAGTCTTCAATGTTTTCAATCGAGACTCAATATGTGATTTAGCTTTCATATCAAGTAATCCGGGTAGTTTTCAAGTAAAGCGATTTCTCACAAGATTTAAGAGGCCAGTTTCGAAACCACCATCACTCTATACGAACCCCGATCAGGTAACTCTACAAGACACTCAATTAATTTTTTCATCTAATGTTGTTGTCCAAAATATTTTATTCTCGTCTGTGGCCTCGATTTCGAGGTAAAACTTTGTGAAGATGACATCCTAAAATTAAAAAGTAAGTACAAAAAAATACTTACTAATTGTTTAACAAAATAGAAATAGAAAACATATTAAAGTCGATTTGACGTAGCCTAGCAACCAATGAGAATAATTTTAAAATTAAAAGAATACCAATAGTATAATGTTTTACAAGATTACAAATAACTTCAATCAAACAATCTTTTCATTACAACCACAATCAAGCATAAATAAGAAAACATGACTTCCATTAACCTAAACACTCACTATCATCTATCCCTCTCTCTTTCCCTCCATTCATTATACATGTTGATGCCGTATTGTCTCTAAATACACTCCATTCACAGGTGAGTCTACAATTCTTATTGTATCTTCCTCATCAACATCCTCATCTCTATCTTCAAGATTTTCCCAATTTTCCTCAAATGGATCATATGACATTTCCTTTCTTATATAGTCAGGTAGCAAGTAACAAGCAATAATTATTCGATTTCAGCTTTTAATGTGGATGGAATGATGGACTTCTTAGAATAGTCCATCGATTTTTTAACACACCAAAAACATCTCTCGATCACATTCCTAGCTCCGTGAGTTGCTTCATGTTAAAAAATCTACGTGGATTACGAGGTTGTGAACCATCTCTCCATTCACTCAAATGATAACGTCGACCATTACCTATACTGAGCAAGAAATCCATTGAATTCGCATATCCAAAGATCCACAAGATAATAATGCCCTATATATTAAATATATTTTACAAGCTCAATTTCATATTCATAGAATTTAAAAAAACTGATCAATTCACATATTACTTACCAAGTTGGACTTTAAATCCATTCTGTCTACGCATAGCTTCACGTAAAACTCTACTATTAGCTGTTGAACCCTCCCAACCGAGTAAAACATAAAAAAATTGCATATCAGGAGAGCAAACCCCCAAAACATTTGTGGTAACCTCACCCTTTCGATTTCGATACCTAGACTTATCCACTATAGGAACTCTTACTCTAATATGAGTACCATCAAGTGCTCCTAAGCAACCCTAGTACCAATAAGTCAAGTAAAATCATTTAAGTATTAGAAATATTACATGGTAATAAGAAAAAAGAAAGAAAGAAATTAAACATTATATCTACCTTGAAATATTTCCACCTATCGTCATCACAATCGTCAAGAATAGGTTTCAGTTTTTTTCAATAACTCCTTATGCAACCGTATGATGCCATGCAAGACATTATTGAAATACTTACTAACTGCCTCTCCAGATCTTCTAAATCGATCGCTTATAACTCTATTTTTCACATGGTGTGCAATCACATGAAGAAACATGGCTACCTGCTCATCTACTAACAAATGTTTTGATTGTTTTAGCCCCCCTCTAGTTTCAAGCATTGCACACAAATTGGTAAAAGCACTCATACTCATCCTAATTTGATTAATACAAGTAATGTCACTCTCATAGCACAATCTATACACAATTTTCCTATTTGAAAAAAATCAAGCTCATACAATTGTCTCCTTAAAGATATTGTCTTGTTTTTATCCAAGACCAACTCAAAAAAGAATTTTACAATATACATTATATGCATCAAGTACACAATAATAGCATCCACCTCTTCCACATTCAAGCTATGATCATCCATTTTACCTTAAGCTACAAACAAAAACAATACTTAATTAGGAACAACAATTTACTCATAAAATTGATAAAATATACCTATTATATTAAATCACAAAATTAAATATTGTAGAATATAATTGATTATATCACTAACAATAGATAGTTTTTTGAATAGACAATACCTCTCAAGTAAGATTAATAAACAACTTTTATGAAAGTAAGTAATGCATTCTCTTCGATAATACCTCCGCAAGTATTAATAGGCGCTTTTGAATTCATTAGCATAACAATTAGTTTACGCACTCCTTTAGTAATATTTTTCCCAATTAGTTTACGCAGCTCCTTTAGTAATATTTTCCCAATTAGTTTACGCAGCCTCCAATTTTCCCACTTTTAAACCAAAGTTGAGTTACCTTATACACCGAAACTATCAAAATTAATTCTAACAACAATTTATGCCATTAAGTCGAAAACTCTAGCAAATAATCAATATTGATATCGTTCAAACAATATCAAGATTATCTTTATTGACGTAGAAGCGAATGTTTATATCGAAGCTTACGTTTTGAAGTTCATGAAACCAATAAATCGATTCAAAGCAAACAACAAAGAATATCACATACCGTCAATACCAAAACAGATAATAAAAATATGAATCGATTCAAAATATAAATAAATTTCAACAAAATAGAGAAACTTCCTCGCATTTAACAATGTATCGTGTGATTAGAACAAAGAACAAAATTAGTGGATCGATTCAAAATAGAAATAAATATTTACGTAACGTAGAACAATCTCAAAGGAAAAACCCACAATATCGTAAATAAATAGTGTATTTAGAAGCGAGAAGCAAAAAACAAAAAAGAGAACAACTCGTGAAGAAATTAGGGTCATGACTCGATGAGCAAGAAGACACAGATGTAGATGAGAACTCACCGAATGTCGAGAAACCACCACCATGAGGACTGTGCAGTGCGACGGCCGAGTTTTCGAGCCGAGAAGAAATCGCGATGGTTGAGTGCAGAGCCAGAGTAAGAAAATCGCGACGCCATGCGGGTGAGAAAACGTGATGCAGATTCAATATGTTTGTTCGTTTATAAAGGAAGGGTAGTTTTGTAATTATAATTTTAGGTGAGGGGTAAAATTGGAACGATAATTTTATATCAGGAATGGAATCATCATTCCTAAATGGGGGAGAATGAATTGTGATTCCGTCTCCTTTAGTAATCCGATTCCATTTCGCCCTCAATTCCGTCCAACCAAACACACAAAATGGAAGGAATCAATTCTGATTCCATTCCATTCCCTCCAACCAAACATGGGGTAAGTACACATCCTTTTGTTTTATGTGATGTTGTTAAGAAGATATGGTTTTACAGTTAGTAAAAGCTTTTACATGAGCCTGAGTAATAATTTATTTTATTAATATTGTTAAGTTATATTTGATATTGTATTATATTTGTATTATTTCACTTGTACTATACTTGTATTATTTCACTTGTAGTATACTTCTACTATTTTATTTGTACTATACTTACTATTTCACTTGTACTATACTTACTATTTCACTTGTACTATACTTATTACAACCCTATAAATAGGGTTCTCTATGTATATTCTAAAACACACCAATACAACATTAAATCATTCATTCTTCTTATCTCTCTATACTCTTCACATGGTATCAAAGCCTCTTATATACCTCTAAAATTTCTATCAAAATTTTGCCTCTCTTCATCACAACCAACCCGGTTCACCTCAACTCGGCTCACTCTAAACCCGGCTCACCTCAACCTGGTTCACTCCAAACCCGGCTCACCTCAACTCAGCTCACTCCAACCCGGCTCACCTCAACTCAACTCACTCCAACCCGACTCACCTCACTCCAACTCGGTTCACCTCAACTTGGCTCACTCTAACCCGGCTCACCTCAACCCGATTCCAGGCTTGTTTTCAACTCCTCTTTTCATTTTTAAGGATATCTCCTTTATACTGTTTCTATATATTTGCTTTATATTTCCTCCATTATTTCGTTAAAATGGACCGAAATGATGTCCCAAAACCAATCTCTACCACCCTTGATGATACTAACTACCTAGCCTAGGCACAAGAAATGAAAAGTTTCTTAAAAGGACGCAAGCTATGGCGTTTCATAACTGGTGATATCCCTATACCCATCCAAGAAACCACTGAAAAACAACTCCTTATTTGCTGACCGCCTCGAAGACTGGGAGAGTAAACATCATCAAATTATTACCTGGTTTCGTAACACCACCTTACCCTCCATCCATGGTGAATTTGGGCATTTTGACACTGCCAAAGAAGTTTGGGAATTTCTTGAGGCTCGCTTCACTACAATAGATTTGGCCAACCAATATCAACTTCTACAACTCTTCATACCAAACGCCAAAGGGCTGATTAAACCATTAACCAATTTCTCTCTGAAATACATACTATTTGGGATCAACTCGCTCTCTTTGAACCAACTTGGACGAACAAGATTGATGCTGAGATATTTGCAACTTACCGTAATCATCAGTGTCTTGTTATTTTTCTCATGGCTCTTCATGATCGATTTGAACATATTCGGACTTCCTTACTCCATCGGAGTCCTTTTCTATCCTTAGATACTGCTGTGACCGAGCTTCGCTCTGAAGAAACTCGGATGGGGGTTTTCAAAGTTCATCATACAGATTTTGTTCTTGCCACCCCTTCTTATCGCCCTAAAGGAGGTTCTAAAGAGGACTTCAAACATCAAGGTTGCACCTACTGTCACAACCCCAATCATGAGCTTCTTACATGTCCTATTCGGGTATGTATATATTGTCACAAGAAGGGTCCAGGACACTTTAACAGAGACTTCTTTCAAAATCCCTCTCAGCATTCCTCACGGAATCCCTCTCAACATGCTTCAGGTAAAAATAGTAACTCATCTATCACTGCTGCTGTTTCTGAGGATAATCATGACAAATTTACCTTCTCTACTCAAGAACTTGAAGGTCTTCTTAAACATGTTCTCTCACAATCTAGTAATCCTCCTCCTACTGCCTTGTCTCTCACATCAGGTAAATCTTTATGGTATTTTGATTCTGCTTGTTGTAACCATATGACTCATGATACTCACATCTTCTCTCCCACACAATCTTCCATCTCCAAACCTTTAGTTCAAAATGCCAATGGTTCACATATGCATGTTAATGTTGTAGGACAAGTTTCCACATCTTCTATATCACTTTCTGACACCTTTCATATTCCCAACCTTACTCTAAATCTTATATATGTTGGTCAATTATGTGAACTTGGTCTTACTATTACTTTTTCCTCTTCTGGTTGTCATATGCAGGATCCACAAACAGAACAGATCCTTGGGATAGGCTGTAAGGTTGGACGATTATTTGAACTTATCAACCTTCATCTACCCAATTCTCCTCATACTTCCATTGCTGCTTCTACTACTCCTATCAACCTATGGCATACTCGTCTAGGCCATACGTCTATAGGACGTCTTTGTTCCTTAGCATCTTCTGGTAAATTAGGATCTGTTTCTATTTCTAATAATGTAAATTGTTTGCCTTGTCAATTGGGAAAACAACCTACTTTATGTTTTAATAAAAGTGATTCTACTTATGTCTCCCCTTTTGACTTAATTCATTCTGATGTTTGGGGTCCATCCCCACATCCAACTATAGGGGATGTGTTTACTTTGTCATTTTTATTGATGATTATTCAAGATTCACATAGATTTTTCTCATGAAACATAGATCTGAATTACCCAAAATTTATTATGATTAAAACCCAATTTTCTCAAAATATCAAAGTACTTAGAGCTGATAATGCTATGGAATATAAAGAAACAAATTTTTTAAATTTTCTTCGACAAAATGGGACTCTTTCTCAATATTCTTGTGCTGGCACATCTCAATAAAATGGAAGAGCTGAGTGAAAACACAGACATATTCTTAATACTGTTCACACTCTCCTCATTTCTAGTTCTTGTCCTGAACGCTTTTGGGGTGAAGCAGCTCTTACGGCTATTTATACCATCAACCGTGTTCCCATGCCTATTATTCACAATCAATCCCCTTATGAGCGTCTCTATAGTACTTATCCATCTTATGAACTGCTCAAAGTGTTTGATTGTGCCTGTTTTGTTCTTCTTCACCCTCATGAATGCAATAAATTAGAACCTCGTGCTCGTCTTTGTTGTTTCTTAGGGTATGGAATAGAACACAAAAGCTATTATTGTTGGGACCCTATCTCTAAACGATTGCGCATCTCTCATCATGTCATCTTTTGGGAACATAAAATGTTTTCCTCTATTTTCTCATTTCATGTCTCATCTCCTACCTCACTCTCATTTTTTAATGACCCAACTACTGATTTATTTTCTCCTGACATTGCTCCATTACCCTCACCATCGTCTACTACGGCTTCTCCTAATGTGTCTGCTCCTTCTGCTGATCCTACCATAACAACATCTGCTGAAGACCAACTACCTGATTGTCCAGAGTCATCACTTCGTCGTTCTACTCGTGTAAGTAGTCTTTCTTTTCATCTTCGTGATTACCAATGTTTCTCTACTATTTTGTCTCATCATGAACCCCAAAACTATAGAGAAGCTAGTTCTAACCCTCATTGACAACAAGCTATGACAGATGAATTACAGGCATTAACAAAAGCACATACATGGGATCTTGTTGATCTTCCATCAAATAAATCTGTGATTAGTTGTAAGTGGATTTTCAAAATCAAAACTCATTCAGATGGGTCTGTGGAACGATATAAAGCTCGTCTGGTTGCAAAAGGGTTTTACATAGGAATATGGAATCAAATATGAAGAAACTTTTGCACCTGTAGCTTGCCTCACCTATGTTCGAAGTATCATTGTTGTTGCTACTACCCGAAATTGGAACATGTTTCAAATGGATGTCAAAAATGCTTTTCTCAATGGAGACATAACTGAGGAAGTTTATATGAAACCTCCTCCTAGATACACTCATTCACCTCATCAAGTATGCAGACTTCATCGTGCTCTCTATGGCCTCAAACAAGCTCATCGGGCTTGGTTTACCAAATTCAGCTCTACACTAACTAACTTTGGCTTCATTTCTAGTTCTTATGACTCCGGTCTCTTTATTCGGAAGACTCCCACTGGTGTAACACTTCTACTCCTTTATGTAGATGATATGATCATAATAGGGAATAACTCTAATGGAATTATTGATCTCAAGCAGTTTCTGAGCCATCAATTTGAAATGAAAGACCTTGGTCATCTCCACTACTTCTTGGACCTAGAAATCTCATCTGATTCTCAAGGATATTATCTCTCTCAAGGAAAGTACTCTTCCGATATTCTTAATCGGACTGGCCTTATTGATTGCAAAATTGCATCAACACCTCTAGAAACCAATGTCAAACTTACTCCATTAGATGGTACTATTCTCTCAGATGCCACATTATACAGACAACTAGTAGGCAGTCTTGTTTATCTCACAGTCACTCATGCTGACATTACCTATGCTGTTTATTTGGTTAGTCAATTCATGTCTGCTCCACGGTCTACCCATTATACTGCAGTTCTTTACATTCTCTGCTACATCAAAGGCACCATGTTTCATGGTCTCCACTTCTCCAACAAGTCTAATCTTCTTCTTTCCGCCTATTCTGATGTTGATTGGGCAGGTGACCCAACTGATCGTCGCTCTACCACTGGATATTGTTTCTTTCTTAGAAACTCTCTCATATCTTGGTGAAGCAAGAAACAATCCCTTACTTCTCGATCCAGTACTGAAGCTGAATATCGTGCTCTTGCTGACACCACTCAAGAACTTCTTTGGCTCCGTTGGTTACTTACTAATATGGGTGTTCTCCAATCAACTCCAACTATCCTATATTGTGACAATTAGAGTGCTATTCAGATTGCTCATAATAATGTATTTCATGAACGAACAAAACATATCGAGATTGATTGTCATTTTGTTCGTCAACATGTTCTTCAAGACACTGTTTGTCTCAAATCAATATCCTATACAGATAAAACAACTGACATCTTCACCAAATCTCATCTACCAGGCATATTTCAAGAATTATTTTCCAAACTCAAGTTGATTGTTTCTCTTCCTCCTTGAGTTTGAGGGGGGATGTTAAATTATATTTGATATTGTAATTCACTTGTACTACACTTGTATTATTTCACTTGTACTACACTTTCACTATTTTATTTGTACTACATTTGTATTACACTTCTACTATTTCACTTGTACTACACTTACTATTTCACTTGTACTATACTTGTTACAACCCTATAAATAGGGTTCTCTATGTACATCCTAAAACACACCAATACAACATTAAATCATTTTTTCTTTTTATCTCTCAATACTCTTCACAAACATAATATATCTTTTTATTTAAATAAAAAGTTATAATAAAATAATATCTCTTCGTATTCTTTTTGCCAATTCTCTTTTACTTCACAGCAACAAAAATAAAAAAAAGATTACGATTCTGAGTATCTAATGGAAATCCTTCATGTACCTTTTTATTGCTCTTCCATTTGAGTTTTTCATCTCTTTTATGGATTGACTTCGCAGTAACAAAAATCAAGGCATTTTCTACCATGAACTCTCTTTTTTTACGCCTTTGAAAAAATAAATTTACTTCTCCAATTTTATGTGTCGTTACATTTGATAGCCTTTTTATTGTATTAATTAATAGTTTAACTTCTTAGTTTTACATGGATAATTTATTTTCTTGAACATTTCTTTTCTTTTCTTTTTCTTTACGTAACAAAAAGAGAGAGTGCTCGTAGTATGAAACTTTTTCTCACAAAAAGCCATTATATTCTCCAATCTTGAATAATTTGTTAAACCTAATGTAATAATCTACCTTTATCACACATGTTTTATCATTTAATTCTAACAATATTTAAATACATGATTATGAAAAAATTTCAAATAAAACACATATTTCATCCTTTCTTTTTAAATAAGATTCAATAATATAAAATATAAAATAATTAACGATTTGGTATACTAGTAAGGTATGGAAATTCAGATTACTTAGACTTAATTCTAACTGCACAAATAGAGAAAAACACATTTAAACAGATAATACACCGGAAGAACAAACAAAATAATATTAGCTTAGTTGATAACTAAAAAAATATTATATAAATAGTATAAATCAAGAAAATAATAAATGTTTTTTAATTAAAGTTTAAGTTACAGTATGTTGTAACATACACACCTTAAACTTAAATTGTACTAACTTAACATATGATCATACATTACAAGTGATGCAACGAGGTAAACTCACGTAGAGATCATATCTATATGGTAATGTTCTCGAGTTTCTTAAGACAACCACTCAACAAAAAATAATCCACTAAATAATAAACATGTTACAACTTTAAGAAAAAATAAAACCTCTATTACTTTTATCAGCTAGGACCTCTATCCTAACTACCTACTAGTGCTCTTACTTGCTCCTTCCGCAACTTCTTGATTCAACACATGAATTTGACTCTCCTTTAAAGTCAATACCACTCAACGTGGTCTAATTGGTAAACACATATCAGTAACACAAAGTGTAAACACTAATAACTTTAAGGAACACACAGTCCTTCAAAGATCTCAAATCTTGTAAAGGAGACATAAAGTCAAACCACTTACCTACACAGACAACAATTTGATCTTTTAACTCACTAAACGACCCACACTTGAAAATAAGCTCACCAAAATGATTTCCAAAACATATATAAATCTTAGTATGAATTGTGACAGTTTTTGATACTTGAAAATGTGGGTAATAACCAAAAGAAGTGAAGGGCATTTATAACACTCATAATCGGGACCTCGCCAATAACCTTGCTAACCACCTTGCCAAGGGTGGTGACGAGGATGGTAGCAAGGTTTATGGCAAGGTCCATATCGAGGTGCTAAAAAGTTACATTTTTTTGTTCTAAAAATTACCGAGTAAAATCCATAAATACCCACACCCAAAAAGAACCAAAAACACAAATGATAATGCCAACTCGCTTACAAGCTTGATAGTCAAAAATCAATACTCTCAACCAAGCATGCACACTAAGAAAACATGCTTGCATACAAAGTGTTCCTAACAATATGTGTATGTGTACCACTGATCCACAGTAACTAACCTTACACTAAGAAAAGCAAAACACTATGTAAAATAAAATAGATATTGTGTTTTATACACGGGAAGCCAAGACACAAACACTAGTACAACGGGACTTATAGTCTCTCCCTTTGGCTTTTCGTGTCAAAACACTACACAATTAGTTATAAAAACTCATCAAACATGAGATGATTATGAAGATGTCCTAAAGTTGTTTATTCCTATGAATAACACAAAAACACATTATAACCCAAAAGACACACATATTCCAAGTGCATCCATCTTGAGTGTTCCATCCAACTTCATGAATCAACTTATCCAATCTCTGTCACTTTGAAACATAAGGGTCTTAGCACCACTACACACAACACACTAGGAGCACGAAGACTTCACTCTACACCTACAATGTGCACACATGAAACAAGCATATATCATATGAATGTATCATGCAACGAGAGCGTGTAGTCTAACCACATACTATCATATTACCCCTATATAGGTACACAATAATAGGAAAAACACAAGTACAAATGCACAACTCTGCTTGGCTTCTTGCAACACTCCCATTGAATCTTTGCAAGTCATATACCAATATGTAGTACAATCCTATACTCACAACCAATGCAACACACAGTACGACAAAAATATATAGTTATGTACATAAACTTTTTCCCCTTTTTGATACTGAAAGTCAAAGAAACACTTCTATATAAGGGAAAAAAAGACATACAATAATGCTTTAAATGAAATAACAAGATGTAACGTAGAAGACAAAGGAAAGGCAAATAGAACCGAGTATAAATGAATAAACATTAACAACTCATATTTACTTAACAAAAATATTTTTCAAAAATAAGTACAAAAATAAACTAAAGTACAAAAACCTAGACGAGATCAACACTCTTTATCTCTCTTTCTAGCATCATTATCTCATTGAACACAACTACGAGAAGTGCAGTTGATTGAGAGTTGAAAAAGTTATTGGGAAATTGATTAAAAGAGTGATCAATCTTAAACGGAGGAATGAAATCATCTCCACCACACACAACAAATATATTAAATAAAGACCTAAGTGAAGAAATACTAATGCAAGGAGGTCTAGTAGTAGTAGAGTGAGGTTTGGCAAAAGCATAAGAGATAGGTGAACTATGAAAATGTGGTACCACATGATGATAATAAGCCACAACACCCTAAGCAAAAGCCTAAAAACAATGTATATCAAGAACATGAATGGACTCATAATGAGTTGACTGAGTAGTGTTCATAGAAGAAGAGAAAGAAAGAAATGGTAGTAGAAGAATGCCACGAACCACAACTGTTAGATAAAACAGTACGTGAGAGGATAAATCTACTCAAATAGTCAAAAAGGAATGTTATGAAAAATAGTAGAACCATATCTAGAAATCAAAGAAGGATAGTGAAATGTAGAAGAAAGATGAGCAATAGTACAAAAAATGATAGTTCTATAGATCATACCAGTCATATCTATATAATCATCATTTGGAATAGCACAAAGGAAGTGTCCTTGGCACGAAGGAACAAAAAAATGAGAATAAGGATGAATAACATCACTAACAACAATGTTAATAGAATGACCAAGGGTATAGGAGTTAACAACGAGGCATTAACGGTAAAAGTGTGGTTAGACACTATCAACTGGTTAGCTATTTCTTCAAATTGCTAGCACTCACAATATCAAATTCATAAAGGTAGGATAAAGTAATATTTTCAAATTCAAAAGGGATGACAGGAAATGAAGGAAACTGAATAACGAGAAGGGATAATAAATTACGAATATTATCCTAAGAGGGGGTAACTCTACGCCTTCTAAGGGCAAAAGAAGTAGAGAACACAATAGTAGGAATAATTTAGAGAATAGAGTAAAAGCTAGGAAAAGTATGCAAACCTTCGTTCAATTTTAGAAAAAATCATGAATATTAATAGGACCCTCTAGAAGAATTGGCACTTTGCTAGAAGGATTGGTAGGCTTATGTTGCTTTGACTTCTTACCACTTCTAGAAAGCTTTGGGCTTATATTTGGTAAAATTATAAAGGTAGGATAAACTGGTAAAGCAAGAATAAAAGGAAGTTGTTTTGAGGTGTAAAGAATGTAGGCTCCAGGGCATTCTTTATATTGGCACAGGGTGACCTTGCTAAATACCTTTCCAACCACCTCACTAGAGTGCTTAGTGAGTGACGTGGTGAGGTGAAGGCGAGCATGTTGGCAAGCTACATCATGAGGTGGGAAAGTGGTACTCATAAACTTATGCAACACAACTGAAACACTCAACGTAAACATCCACATGACAATGAATCCATAATGCATTTATTTAAGGGTATGAATAAAAAATATGGAATCATAATTATGTGTGATATGCAAAACTTGTTAACTTTATATGCTATCAAGAAATGTTTATGTAAACCAATATAATAGAAATATAGTTTCAAGTAAGCCAAACTTTATAAGTCCATTTTTAGCTTCTCTCTCTCTCTCTCTCTCCACTAAAGTAGGTTCCAACCAATAAGAAATCAAAAAGTCTTTCAAAGTTTGTAATTTTAGGTCGATATTTGGGTAGATGAAAAGGAACATTTAAGGGAACATACACATTTTGTCCATAAAACAACTAGTTAAGCAAAGTGCTCACAACCAAGAGAATAAACCTTTAAACCTAGGTTCAATACTTTTTACTTCACAAAATTCAAAAAACTTACAAACCCAATAAAAATTACCTTTTTTTTCCTTTTACAACATAGCATTCATTTGCTAAAACTCTTTTCCTTTTCTTTTTCTTTCTTTCTGTTTTCCTTTTTACCCTTTTTTTCTTTCTGTTCTTTTTCCTTTTTCCATCTTTCTTTTTTTTCATTTTCCTTTTTCCATCTTTCTTTCTGTTCTTTTTCCTTTTTCCATCTTTCTTTTTTTTCATTTTCCTTTTTCCATCTTTCTTTTTTTCATTTTCCTTTTTCCATTTTTTAAAAAGAAGTGAGGTAAAAATAACTTAAACACAACTAAATATGTGCACCAGTAACAAATCTAAAACATATAGAAAATGTGCAAGGTAAGTAGGATTTATCATTTATGTAAAGCCAATAGATCTAAAGAAAAGAAGGGACAATATAGAAGCTCAAAGGAGAAAAACTAAGGATAAGGAAGCCTTGGTTGCAAGAAAAGATCAAATGAATAAAAGAATGCTTAAATCCTCTTTCTATCTAGGGAGCACCTAGGATTTTTCCTTAAGAGACACTAAAAAGGATTCTAGAGCTTGTCAGAGACATACAATTCATCAAAGTAAAAAGTCCACACAAGCTTCTCAAACATAACCATACAAGTTCACAATGTTATTGCATGTGTAAGAAAAAGTTCTTTTCACTTTTTTTATAATAATTACACAATATATTAGTTATATAACCTCTCAGAAAATATGCATGTCAAAACAGTCACACTTCCATCTAGGTCAAAAGCATCTTAACCATAAAGAAATAGTGATCATAACATCAGGTTCATTTAAAAGGTAAGAAAGCAGGACATAAGAACTTGTTGAATTGTCTCAAGAAGAGGTAGAGAGAGGAAGCAAAGAATGTCAAAACAACAAAATAACACATACATGTAATTTTTTTAATTAAAGTGAACAAAAATAGATAAAACATGTAAATAAGTAACAAAAGACGCACAAAGAACGACTACAACCAAAAGAGAGAAGAAATAAATTGTTCAACCCTCAAACAGATCAGTAGAGATTAGTGATCAAACAACATCCCTCCATTTAAAGTATTTGTGAGGGGTAACTAATTTAGGAAATGGTCTTTGTGTCACGTAAACATGTGGAATATATGGTACTTGAGGTTTGTTCTGTTTATTATTTCTTGAAAATCCTATCGAGTTACTTATATATATCGGACCAGTAAATAGTTTAAAAGTAGAGTTATTTCTTTCTGCATTATGTCTCAAGTGCATAATGCAACCAACTTGGAGATACTTAGATGAGAAATAATAGTTATATCTTGACATAGAGATGAATGTGAGTGAGGAGAAGAACTCCGAGAAATACTTATTATGAATCTAGGATATTTCCTATCAAGTTGGCTAGTAATGCCACACAGATAACATACACAGGCATTATAGATAGAGAATCTAGACCTCTGATTCCAAGAGGTATTATGTGTAGGAAAAGAGGAAAAAATGCTCACATTTACTTTCACACAAGGATGTACTACTACAAAATGTGACATTTAAGTCGATATTTAAAGTCGATTTTGGAGAAAATCAACTTATAATGAATTTAAAGTCGGTTCGGTGAAAAATTGACTTAAATTTAGCGTTAGTTGACGTGTTGAACCGACGTTACACATAGTACGTAGAGTTGGTTCAACATGTCAACCGATGCTACACACGTGGATTTTTCCTTTTCTCTTCTTTCGTTCCCATCAGACACAACATTTTTAATTTGCAACGTTATAAACAATACCCAAAAACCAAAAACTAAAAACCAAGCATCACCTTCTCCACTCTTTCTCATTTTTCGGCCACCTACGACCACCAATTCCAGTGCTGGTTAGTGGGTTTTCTTCCTCTCCAAATTATCTTCCAGATCTCCTATTTTTTTAGCGAAATACTTAAATTTTTTATACCTATTTTTTCACTTACAAAACACATTTTTTTCTTCATTTCCTTCATTTTGTCACTTCATTTACTCTTGTAAGTATTTTTATTAATCTTACCCACTTATTATTCACTTTGTGTTATTTTTTGTATATTATGTGTATAAATTTTTGTATTATGTATGTTATTATTTTTATTATGTAAGTTTTGTATAAGTATTTCATGATAAAATAAATTTATATATATATATTTATGACTATGATTTAAGGTTGGTGTTTAATTTATTTATTTATGTTAATATGAAATGGGAAAAACATGATCCAATAATATGATGCATATTAAAATATCTGTCATTTGAAGTAGTGTAGTTATTTAAAAAAAATCTTAATTATCAAAAAATTGCTATATAAATTCTGTTTTATATATCTTAAATTTTAAATCAACTCAAATGATGTGGCATATTATTATTAGTAATTACAATCAATCTCATATAATTATATTTATGTCTATATATTTGTTATGCTTGGTTTTTATGTATTTATTTTTATATGATGTTTTAGTATATATTCTAATAATTAGGGAATTCATATATAATAATGCCTTAAATATATTGATTGGATACATATTTAATATGATTAATGTCATTGATATAAAATGGACAAATCTTGAATGTCAAAGTGTAGAATTGAGCAAGATTACATATATGGAGTTAAAAGTTTCTTGGAATTTTCTTGTAGAAATTGTAATAATGAAATTAGTATGATTCGATTTCCATGTGTTAAATGTAAAAATGAGCGATTTCATGATGTTAACGAGGTTAAGTATCACCTTATCCGTAGTGGTATTCTTTTGATTTATAAAAGTTGGTATTATCATGGAGAAAATATTGATAATACTCATGGGGAAGAGATAAATAAGAATGTGAATAAATTATATACATTTTGTCATAATGTACGATAAAAAATATGTTTCATGGTGTTGAAGATGAACTACACGAGGATGATCCCGAAACCTTTAAAAAACTTCTAGAAGATGCCAAAAAACTGTTGTATCCAGAATGCAAGAAATACACTAAAATATCAAGATTGGTTCATTTGTACAATGTGAAGGCAAAACATGGTTTTTTGACAAAGATTCATAGAATTACTAAATCTACTAATAGATATGTTTCCTGAGGGTATTTAATTGCCATCTTCAATGTATGAAGTGAAGAAAACTCTTAGTCGATTTGGCATGGAATATCATAAGATTCATGCTTGTCCAAATGATTGCATTCTTTATAGGAAAGAATATGAGACATTAGATGATTGTCCGATGTGTAAAGAATCTAGATGGAAGCATGCTACAAATGCGATAATATCTAAGAAAGGGGTGCCCATAAAAGGTTTTTTGGTACTTTCCTCCAATTACTCACTTTCAAAGATTGTTCAAAAGTAAAGAGATATCAAAGATGTTGACTTGGCATTCAAATAATCGATCTGATGATGGGGTGCTACATCATCCTTATGACTCTCCAAATTGGAAAGTAGTAGATAATTTATCCCTTCAATTTGCATCTGATCCGCACAATCTTCGTCTTCCCATTACTGTTGATGGAATTAATCCACACAGTTCCCTTAGTAGTAGATATAGTTGTTGGCCAGTAATTATGGTAACATACAACCTTCCTCCCTGGTTGTGTATAAAAATAAAATTCATGATATTAACATTATTGATCTTAGGACCGAAATAACCCGGTGTTGATATTGATGTATATTTACAGCCTCTGATAGATGATTTAAAGACGTTGTGGAATGATGGTGTAAATGTTTACGATGCACATAAATAAGAATACTTTAACTTAATGGGGGGTCTTTTTATGGACAATTAATGATTTTCTTGCCTATGAGAACTTATCAGAATATGCAACAAAAGGTTATAAGGGATGCTATATATGTAGTGATGTCACTTTTGCAACTTATCT
Organism: Hippophae rhamnoides; assembly: GCA_033030585.1. NCBI lineage: Eukaryota > Viridiplantae > Streptophyta > Magnoliopsida > Rosales > Elaeagnaceae > Hippophae > Hippophae rhamnoides. The sequence continues at coordinate 22,345,584 of CM065434.1, read as the reverse complement.
TGTTCACGGATGAAAGATGTCTTATAAAAGACATAGAAGATTTTTGTCATCTGGACACAAGTTTAGATTCCAAAAGAAACTGTTTGATGGTGAAGAAGATCATGATCCTACACCCCAACCTTTGCAAGGTGTTAAGATATTAAGGCAATTGAATGGTACAAATTTCAAATGATACGGAAAGATGAAAAAAAAGAATACTCACTAAGGTAGGGAAATGAAAGAGGTCAACTATAAAAGGGCTGAAAATGAAAATGTTACTAAATTAGTATATCATAGTTGTTTGAATAAAAAATCAATATTTTGGGAATTACCTTATTGGAAAAACCTACACATTCGTCACATCTTAGATGTCATGCACATTGAGAAAAATGTATGTGAGAGCTTGATTGGTACATTACTTAATACACCTAGAAAAATAAATGATGGAATTAAAGCAAGACTAGATTTAAAGAAGCTAGGCATACGACCTGAATTGGCACCAAGGTTGGAAAATGATAAAAATCAAACATACTTGCCACCAGCATCATATACAATGTCAACAAAAGAGAATGATGTGTTTTGTAAATGTTTGGCGGGTTTGAAAGTTCCTGATGGTTACTCATCCAACTTAAGAAATTTTGTGTCTATCACCAATAAGAAACTTTATGGATTGAAATCATATTACTGTCATATATTAATGAAAAAATTATTATCAGATCAATTCTTCCAAAATATGTTCGATTATCAATAATTCGTCTTTGTTCATTCTTCAATACAATATGCAAGAAATCTTATCAATTGACGAGTTAAACTTTTTATAGAAAGATGTTATAGAGATTTTGTGTCTACTTGAAAAATATTTTCCTCATTCTTTCTTCGATATAATGATTCACTTGTGTGTTCATTTAGTTCGAGAGGTTCAATTGTGTGATCCTACTTAAAGTGGATGTATGCTTTTGAGAGATACATGTAAGTTCTTAAAGGATATGTAAATAATAGAAATCGACCTGAAGGATGCATGGTGGAATGTTACATTGCTGAAGAGGCCATTGAGTTTTGTTCAGAATACTTTAGTGGTTGCACTAAAATTGGGAATCCTACGCACAAATTGTTCTTAGAACGTCACATGATCCAAGTAGGTAACCCTATGCTTGGTGGAAGTAATAAATTGTTTATTGATTGCACTCGATGGAAAAAAGCACATCGAATCATTTTGGTAAATAATAATGAGGCACAACCGTACCTAGAGTAAGTGATGACAAGTTCAACCTTTCCATTTAAAATGAAATTATTTTTTATTTAACTATTAATGATATCTACTTGATATATCTTTAATAACATTACAGAATGCATTTAAATTTACTGAAGATCGATCCTCGTTATAAAAAAAGAGGAGAAAAATGGTTGTATGATGAACATAAGCATGATCTTATTAATTGGTTTTGCAACCATGTAAGTGTCACATACAATAATTCATTGGTATTTCTATGCAATGTTTTAAAACTTTGATTTAAACACATTTCATGTTTTTGTATGTATAGATTAGAGTTGAACTCAACAAACTCAATCATAAAATAACAGAAAGTTTAGAATGGCTTACACATGGTCCAAAATTCGATGTCAAATCATTTTCTAGTTTCACAATTAATGGATCGAGGTTTATGACTCAAGCAAGGGACAAAGTTTGAGTAAATGAGAATAGTGGTGTGAAGATGGTTGCACAAACTATGTAATTTGTCAGTTCAAAAGATGGTGATCCTGTACTTTTTGATAGAACATATTATGGTATAATTCAAGAAATTTGGGAACTTGATTATGAGGTCTTCCATGAAACAATATTCTTGTGTGATTAGGTGGAAGATGTTATCAATGTTGGATATAAAATAGATGATTTTGGATTTACCCTTGTTAATTTATCCAAGATAAGTCACACTGATGATCCTTTCATGTTAGCATTTCATGCAAAACAAGTATTTTAAGTTAGCGATCAAATTGACACAAGATGGTCTGTTGTGTTAACGTCTCCACAAAAAGAGTTCTACCATTGTGATGCTTTAGAAGATGATGACCCTATATATGCTTGATACATGATCCAATATTAGTCATTTCACAAACAAATTTCCTAATGCATGTGATGATCTAGTTGATGAAGATGATTCTTTGTGATAGACTCGAAGTAATTGTGATGAAATATATATATGCGATCAACAACCTAATTAAACATAATGTATGTTCTATATTATTCTAATAACTCTTATATGTTTATATGTATGGACTTAAAAGTGTAAATTAATTTCTATTTCATCATTGTTTGCAGATATTTCATGGATCCTAGGGTACCAGAGCTTGTAGATCCAAATGATCCATTCGGGCATTTGAAAAGAAGGGGTTGGGCGAATATACCTGATGCTCCACTTAACCCGGATGATAGAGTACCCATTTTATTTGATGCTACTGGTAATCCAATAGGAAAAAATGGCCAACAATTGAAATATTGTATTGGTAGACTTGTGAAGTCAAGTATATTAATTAATATAAATGAGTGAACTCAGGTTGACGAAGCTGAAAAGGTCAAAATATGGAAAACCATTTGTGTAAGTCTCTTTTATTTTATAACTAATTACATATATTATATCTTTCTTGTATTGTATCTCATCTTTTGTAGTGTGTTTTTATAGAATCGTTATAAAGTCCCTAACACTTGGAAGAACAAGTATTATAAGATTGCAAATAGGGCATGGAAGGAATACAAAACTTCCAGATTGGCCAAAAATTATGTGTTTCCATATTTGGAACCACTTGATGAAGTATAACTATACAAAATCCCTGAAGGACACCCCTGGATTACACCTTAAGTTTGGAAAGACTTCGTGGATTATAGATGTACAGATGAATTTCAAATTATTAGGAAAAAACATCAAAATATACAAATGCACAATATTCTTCCTAATCATACTGGAAGATCTTCAAATCTTGAAGTTAGATATAGAATCGTATTATTAATTGTGTTAATTTATAAATATTTTTATAATTATTTTCCTCAAATTTAAGTTGATGTCATGGTTAATAAATTTATTTAATTTATGTAGGAAGCTGAATTGGGTAGACTGATTATCCAATCTGAATTGTACATAGAAACAAAGACCCAAAAAAATGAAGAAGTCAAGACCAATGACTAAGCAAGGAGAAGAACAACTAAATAAGCTGGTCAGTAATTTAACTTGATACAAAGTCCTTATGATTTTTGCTAATTGATGTAATAATGTATGATATGTTTGTTTGCTTTATTATTTGTAGAGAGCTATTCAAGAAAAATATCCAGGGGTGAAATAATCGAACAATTAGGGAGAGATGCTATATATCATGCATCCTAGTAGTGTTAGGGGAGGAATCCAATATGATGGTTATATGTAGTATTTTAACATTCCAAAACAAAAACCTCAGATGGTCAATAAGGAGAAGTACAGTAAAATTGAAGAAGAACTCAACTCCTTTAAGGACTTAATGTTAAGTGAGATTTCCACTTTAAAAGAATATCAATCACAATACATGTTAGGCATGGTAGCATACTATAATCAGGGTATGCCCTATTACCCAAGCATGTAACCATCCATGCCAGGCATGCCACCCATGCAATCTCATGACGCCCAACCTATATCCTATATGGGATATATTCATCCTATTGGTCCTCCATGTATGTCAGGAATGCAAATGAAATCATGGTCTCCTCAACAAAGGAAACCATGGAATCTTCAAGTGACATCTTCTTCTTACTTGGTTGACTATAAAACCCTGGAGGATATTGCAGCACATTCCTTGTATTTTCATAAGAAAACTTCTCATGATTACCATGATAGTTGTAGTTCCGATTGTTGATGTATTGAACATGTTCTTGACTTACTTCATTCATCAGTACTGTCATACTTGGGTTTGCAATATATTCTATACTTTGTGGTATTCTTTGGGTTGTCAAGGTTGAAATCTGATGAGATAGAGAAGCTACTTGAGCTGAAAGGATAGAAAACAACTCCAATTCATGAATCCCGACAACTTTCTTAGCCATAGATCTTTTAGTTGGCCATTGATACTTGTTTGAGGCCATTTCTTCCAAAAGAGAAGTAGCACCTACAGTTGTCTTTGACATTAAAGTTCCACCAGAAGCATCATCAACTATGGTTCTAGTTTTCCCATTTAACCCATTATAAAACATTTGAACTTGCAATCAATCTGGCAATCCATGTTGAGGACAACATCGAATCATATCTTTATACCTTTCACATGCTTCATAGAGTGTCTCAAAATCATTTTGTCTAAATTGACCAATCTTACTCTTAAGTTAGGCTGTTTTTATAGGTGGAAAGAATTTAGTAAGAAACTTTTTTGCCATGTCCTGCCAACTAGTGATGCTTCCCGGTTGTAGAGATTGTAACCAACCTCTAGCCTTGTCCCTCAATGAAAAAAGAAACAATCTTAGTCTAATGGTGTCTTCAGTAACACCATTCATCTTTATAGTGTCACAAATCTCCAAAAACATCACCAAATGAATATTGAGATCATCAAGTGGCGATCTGCTAAATTAAGCTTGTTGCACCATGCTGATCAACCTAGGTTTGAGCTCAAAATTATTGGCATTAATGATCTGACATCTTACACCTGAGTAATTGTTATTCACAATTGGGCTTACATAATCCTTAAATGTGCGTGACTATATATTCTGTTCTTCTTCAACCATGGCTAGTACTTTCTTCTTTCTTCGTGATCTAAAGTTCTTTAAATCTCTGGATAAAAATGAATAACGTTTCGAGTTCTAGGATGACGCATCCAACGTCAAAAACACACATAGAGAAACATAAAAATAAAAATAAAAATATAATTCTAAATTAAAACCAAGATTACTTTGTATCGATATTGGCAAAAATAAGAAAAAAAAAATCAATTATTGGTAACGGCGCCAAAAACTTGATCGGTGTAAAACTCCAAGTGCACAATATCATATTTTTATAATAAAGTGATAAGAAGAGTATCGTTCTCAAATATTGATAATTTATTTTTAACAAATATCAAAATTATACTAATCTCAATTTTATCTAGAGAAAATAACTAAGTTTGTTATAATTGAAATTTAAAATAAAATAAATTCAAATAAATTGGACAAAAGAAAATAAAGATATTGTTCTAAGATCAAATTAATGGGAAGAAAAATTATAAGAAATCGTTTTCACCTAATCTCTCACTATGCTTTACTTATCTAGCTAATTGAATTTAATTATCTCTCTTTGTTAACAATCCCCAAAAATATCTAAAAGCCTCTTTTAATAGTTAATTGGAAACATTCTTGTTTATCTATTCACACAAGAGTATGCAATTTAATAAAGCAAGAAAGCATTAAGATCAAAGATTTTAATACTACACGTATTTATATAAGTCTTTCGATCTCTATATTTACTTATGCCAAAATATTCCAGATCTATCCTATAATTCTCTCTTTCAATAGTAAATCACAAGACTAAAATCATCTAATTAATGGCCAGTTAATTAGAAGCATTAAACTCAGAATAAATAAGACAAATATGAAGATAAATAATTCAAATTAACAGAAAAAATTAAAAAAAGTTTGGAATTAAATTACATCTTTTTCATAGAGTAAAGATAAATTAGTTCATGCTAAAAATTAAATTAAACATAAATAAATTCATCATAATTTTTTGAGAGAAATTGAAAGAAAATTGACTTGCAAAAAGAATCTACTTTCGTGTTAATTTGTTGCGCTTCAATTTTCTTTTCTTTTATTTTTTTCTTTCTCTAGTTCTTGTGTGCTTGTTTCTTTTTCTTTGTTTCGTCGTCGGCGACTATCTCCTTCCTTATTGCTGTTTCTTTTCTATATCTTATATATATATATATATATATCTATCCGCCTCCCTCTCTTTGTTTTTTTTGTTTCAATCCAGGTGACTCTTTTTTGTGTTCCCCTCTTTATATATATATATATATATACTTATCTTAATTTAAATATGATATCAATAAATCTTTATTTATATTTTAAAGTTCTTAAATGATATGTTTTTAAAATTTTGGATCTCTATTTTCTTCAAATCTGCAATAAAATTTAAATAATAATAATGAAGTCTAAAATCAATGAAAATTAAATAAAATTAGATTAAATTTAAAGTTGTGAAGTGATAAATTATGTCAAATTATGCAAGTCATCAGTGATGCAGGCCTTACTACGTGTCAGCACGACGTTAGTTCTTAGTTTCACTGCACAGTCAATGGGTTGTCATCATGGAATTCGTCCATTTTTTCCACCAAGACACCATGTGATTTGTAATCGCGAATCACAACTTGCCACATGGTATTGACTCAGCTCGCGTTGACCACGACTAGTCCACCCATACCTCGCGTCGCTTGTTGATTTGCCTAGTGAATCTCCCGTGCCATATGTCGCTTTCCTATTGGCCAACGTTGTAAATTTTTCTTTTTTTTAATCTCAACCCTTGATCTGAAGCTGATTTGAGGGTCTAGATTTCACCTGAATCTAATTTAACCCCTTAATTTCCCCATAAAGCTTAAGGAGTCGAAAATTATCAATTTTTTTATCAGATTTTGGAGCCAAGAAAAGAGAAAAATTCAAAAAGAGATAATTTTGGTGGAGATTCAAAAGAAATTTGGTGCTAAAGTCAACAGATTTAAGAAAAATATAAGTTTTATGAACAAAATTATGTCTACCTAATTTATTAATATAGGAGTTTTATGAATCCAATTTCTATATGTGATGATATAATATTTTACACAAATTATGATTTCAATTTAATTATACTATTTAATTTCTTGTTTATGTTATGAGTTATTTGGTCATCTATAGAGGTAATTAAATATATTTGAGATAATTATTTAATTATTTATCTTGATTAAATAACATGTATAGTTTTTAGGTTGAAATGTAAGATTCTTATTTATGTAATCCATAATTGATGAACTTAATGAGTAGTATGCAATTTAATTAATATGCGAGTGTGATTAGGTAAATTAATATGTGCTGTGTAGTTTACTTGAGAGAAGAATACATACTAGGTTATATTTAATTGATTATATAATTGATTGATAATTATATTGAGGAATTTGAATGATTCACATGTTTAGAAAATTAAGAGATTAAGTATTTTTAGATATTTTATCATATATATTCTTGGGGTACTAATTTTGAGTTCATTAATTACTATTATTTATTTTTGGTTATTTTATTTTTACTTTCTTAAAATATAAAAAAAATTGATTTTTTATTTTTTTAATTTTACAATTAATTTCTAATAACATAATATCATTGGGAACAATATTTTCTTATCATTATATTATTTATTATGATACATATATTTACGTATTCATTGTAAAATATTTATATCAATCTTCATATCACCTAATTTATACGATAAATTTACTAAAATTCTTGCATTTTAATTGCTTGTTACAAGTAATGTGATAATCATGTAACAATTTTGTTAATTTTAACGTCTTAAAATTAATTATACTAAATTAATCAATTTTATGAAATTATAGAACCTAATATACTTAACTTAATAATTATAAAATTAATATGCATTTTATTAGATTTAATACGTTATTTTCTTACGTTTGTCCAAAGATGATGAATTATTTTTGATATTTAAGTATTTAATAAAAGTGGACATATGAGGGGAAAAATGTTGAATTTTCTTTTTAAAATTCTCTCGGTCCACAATTGGGCCTTTCTTAAGAAAGCCCAGTGCATATTCGATGCTACTACCATCCCAACTCGGATATTTTATGTGGCGGTCCAGGCGGATAAATAAGAACCACCTATTAACAAACATAAAAAGAATTAAGACTTGATAACAGAACAGAGAACTCCCATTGTCCCATCCCATGGCGAGCTTCAGCCTCAGAACCCCAGCGATCCAATATCATGAAGGCATCATTAAATTCGCATCTCTAAAAAAACCCAGCAGAATTCCATATAATACTGGTATTAGTATTTGGAGAAAGTGGCAAAAATCGCAACTTTTACTATCAATAAATTCGGTGTCAGAGAGTTCGGTTTCGACCGGGAAAGACGTAGTGGAAGACCCAACAGCTGAACTAAGATACCTTGACCCTGAAACAGACGCTGATAGCATTTCAGAGTGGGAGCTAGATTTTTGCTCGAGACCCATTTTGGATATTAGAGGGAAGAAGGTGTGGGAGTTGGTAGTTTGTGATGAATCTTTGTCTTTACAGTACACAAACTACTTCCCAAATAATGTCATAAACAGTGTTACTTTGAAAGATGCAATTGCCTCCATTAGCGATGAATTGGGCATCCCTCTGCCCGATAAAATTCGCTTCTTCAGGTGATAGATTATTTGTGGACCACCACATACATATATGCATAAATATCCTACCTCAAATTTCTTTCCTTAATTACCACCACATATGCTGTTCGTTTTTTAATGCTATTATTGGAAAATTGAAATTAAATTTATTTTATTGATAGGTCACAGATGCAGACCATTATAACAAAAGCGTGCAACGAGCTTGGTATAAAACCCATTCCCAGTAAGCGGGTATGTATATATAGGAATAGTCAATAGTGTATGCATATGTCTATCTTTCTCTGTTATTGATCTTGCAAATGTTAATTACCAAGTTCAATTAATTAATGAAGTACTGAGCCTGATATCTTTGACAACAGTTTAATTGAACATAGCAACTAGTAAGGGGGAAATACTATAAATTTATGATTTTTAGCATAAACTATTTACTTAGAAATTTAATTAATGGAATGTTATAATTGATAATGGCATTTTTTTTTTGGTTTTCAAAAATCTGAAACATGGCTTCATGAATGAGTTCATGTTATATCTTATAGTTTGAGATATTCTTAAATTGGCTCAGTGTCTTTCCCTGCTTTTATGGTTGGAAGAACGGTATGAGAGTGTTTATACACGCCATCCTGGCTTCCAGAAAGGAGCTAAGTCTCTTCTTGCATTGGACAATCCTTTCCCTATGGAACTCCCAGACAATCTTTATGGGGAGAAATGGGCTTTTGTACAATTACCCCTGTCGGGTACTACTACTAAACTCTCCAGCACTTTAATTTTATCTTTGCTACCTTTTATAGTTTATGTAGTGACTATCATGAAATTATAATTCTTGAAATCCAGTGTGTGTTGACAATATAGGTCATTAATGTCTCTTTGAGGTTCAGTTCTGTTGGATTTACTATTAAGTTTTGTTTATTTCCTGTTCAGCTGTTCGAGAAGAGATGTCTTCCTTAGAAACCAGGCGTTTGTTTGGTGCAAGTCTAGATTTGGATTTACTAGGAATTGAAATTGATGACCAAACATTGATTCCTGGACTTTCTGTCGCATCTTCACGTGGCAGACCACTGGCTGGTGTGTTGCTCCTCTTGAAATATATACATACTTATATCATCATGTAACCAACCCCCCTCTTCAAAAAAAAAAAAAAAAGCCCCCTGCATTTCTGTATTCCTCTGTAATTTGTTAATGACTGAATCATTTTGCTTATTAATTTCATTAGAAAGGAATACATATGAGAGAGAGAGAGAGAGAGAACCATCACATCAAAATTCAAACTTGTGTCTCGTTTAGTCTCACAACGGAGTTACCTCATGAACTGGTTGTTATCCAATCAAACAATAAGCAAATGGAGAACTAAATGGAAGCCAAACCAAATTAACAAAATACACACAATCACACCAATTAATCGACAAGAAAAAATAATGAGCAAGAAACCATAATTGAACTCACAAGATTTAATGTGGCTCTCCTCTAAATGGAGTTTACATCCTCAATCCAAGCATCCAAACAATATTCTATTATGAATAAAAAAGGATTACATCTTGTATTATCTTTATCCTACAAGCATCACCCAATACCATTTTAGTCCCAAGAACTCCCCTAAGCCTTAAACTCATTTAGTGGAGATATATTTAGATTCTAATGCTTACAATAGATTGAGCAAGAGAGAACAATGCTTTAAAGAAGCTTAAACCTAAAAAGTTGCCAAGAAACACCAAGCTTCTTTTCCCTCTCTTTTCTCTCTAAGCTTTCTAAATGCTCACAAGCTTACTTTATTGATCTAGGGCACAAACTTGTGCTTATACTCGCCTCAATAGTCATTTACCAAAATGTCCATTTAGTTCCATGTCTCTTTATGCTAATTATGGTGCCCATTCTCGTCTTTTTCTTGAGAAAACTTACAGATTCAATGGATTGACCCCTTGCTTGATTGATTGAGTTACTAAAATTGGGAATCAAAATTTAGACAGAAACTTGTCGAGCAAAGCACGATTGATCCATCTTGCTCGATTGATCGTCTCCTGGCTTGATGGATCGAGGTCCCCCATAACTCATTCAAATCTTGACATGCAATGCTGCTAGTCTATCCTTTGATGCTTGATTACCCACAATGGTAATCAAGCATCCCACATGGATTTGTATCACATATCAAAATTCTCTACTTTGATGCTAATCCTTGGATAATCCAATGCTTGGGTCCTCCACTACCTCCATCGAGTAACGCCATCCAGCTAAAGTAGCAAGTTGAATATCTGTTGAGTCTTCAAACATGTGATTTATCACTAACTTCGCCTCAAAGTATTCTTTATTAGCCTTGCAAATCAAACACATCAACCATGAAGCTTCATTCATATCCACTAATCCAGTAACACATACCATGGTAGAATACCAAGTCTCAACTGATTGTACCATGATCTCATAACTCCTTGAATCAAATATACTAATGAAGTTCAAAACCACACAACCCAACATATCGAACTTCACACAAACAAGTTGACCACACATATGACCAACTCCAACCGTACCTTCAAAGTACATTAAAACTATACTCATTGCATATCCTAAGTTTCTTAGGTCAAGTGCATCCAAAAACTTTACCATCTCCACATTCACATCAACAGTAATAGAAGGTAATGCAATAAACAAGTCAAGTTGTTGAAACATGATACCTTTTTGTTGTGCAAACTTCGTTTCACTAATAGTGGCCTCTTTTCTTGTCAAATCAAGCTCAGGTACACCATCCTTCAATATGCTCTCCCAATAGTCTTCACTATTTCTTGTATGTTTAAGAACTTATACTCGTGTTTCGTCATCATACAAATAACTCATTTTATCATCTATGGCCTTATGCTATATGTGGATATCCTCCCTATTCATAGCATCTCTAGAAATCACTGATTTCGCACATAATGCATAGGAAAGGTCTAACCTCTAAGGAGCCTCGTTGTCACGACGAATTCGATTTCTTGCTGTAGAGCATTCACTAACTAGCCCAGATGGCTCAGCTGATGTAGTGTTGATCACTATCTATGTATTCTTTTCTTTTTGAAATGTTCTTTGCTATCAAGTCTCTATTACGATTATTTCTACTTCTTCATCGAATTTCTTTGTATACATTCCAACCACTCCACCTCACTACAAACTCGTTTGATCAAATTTGGTGAGCTAATAGAATCCTTGGAATCGATTTGTGTGAACATCACATCATTGTCAAATATTACATTCCTATTGATGATGCACTTCTTAATATCTTAGAGCCTGTAACAATTAACACCACTTGGATAACCTAAGAACATACATTTCAATACCCTCTTCTCCAACTTCCCACACACAACCCGTGCATTAGCAATACAACCAAATACTCTCAGATGGTCGTATTTCATAGGACATCCAATCCACACTTCTTCGAGTGCTTTGAAGTCAAGAGGTACTGACGGACACCTATTAATAAGATATCCAACTGTAGAAATAGCTTCACTCCAAAATCTTAGGGGTAAGTTGGTACCATAAAGCATACACTTTTTAACTCTTTTTAGAAAAATCATTGTTAACCTTCTTACCAACCTAAACTGTTGAGGAATCGCACGAACAAACATTTTCCTGATAATACCATTCTTTCTACATAGTCCAACGAATGCTTCACCAGATAACTCCAAACCACATTTAGTTATAAGGTTCTTTACTTTAATCTTAGTTTGGTTCTCAATAAGAATCTTTTACTCTTCAAAATTCTCTAAAGCTTCATCTCTATTTTTCAATAAATATACTCAGAACTTTCTAGAGTAGTCATCAACAATAGAAAGAATATACCTGGTACCACCAGTTGACAGTATCTCCTTTGGTCCATGCAAGTCTGTATGCACATATTCCAATATGCTATCTCTCTTGTGCCTTGCCAAAGAAAATATGACATTTTCTTGTCATTGCTAATTTTAAAATGATCACATAAAATCATTCGGTTAATCAAGCCGTCACCACGAGATTTCCTTTTGTCTAGTTCCTTCAATCATCAAGTACTAATGTAGCCTAACCTCTTGTGCTACTAGTTCATGATCACTTTAGTGTGTCCCTATAGCATCTTCAGTCTTCGTAACACCGCTAAGAATATATAACCTGTTTCTTTGCTTACTGCAAAAATTTACCAATGAGCCCTTACATGCCTTAATTTGATCGTGTTTGTCTTTGAAACTAAATCCATGCTATCCAACATATTCTAAGAGATCAAATTCTTCTTCTACTTTGGATGTCTCACATTCCTAAGAATGAACGCCAAATCATTATTAAGTCAAAGACTTACCATGCCAATGCCAACAACTTCACAAGGATGATTATCCCCCGTATTCACATCACCAACATCCAATGATTTGTTCTCAACAAACCAACCCTTATGAGGTGTAATATGGAATGAACACCCAAGTCCAATACCCATGTGCCATTGTCACCACCATCCACCGAAATTGTAAGTGCTTTGACATACTCATAACTTGTCCCCTCATCCACCATTATAGTTCTTCCATTGCTTGACGCTTCCGTCTCATATCTTACCCTTTTCGGGCAATCTCTTCTATGATAACACCTCACATTCCTCTTTACTCCTTGCGACTTAGTCTGAGAGTGAACTTTAGCATTCAACCCTTCTCTTCTATCACTTCCTTGACCATAGGTAAACAATGCATCACCTCTATCATTACAACTAAGATATAGACCTTTTGTTTTCAACTCCAACTCCCGTGTTCTCAAGTGAGAGATCACTTGCTCCAAAAAGATTCTATCTCTTCTATACTTAGCCCCATCTTTGCCTCACGATACTACTTTGATAGATTATGCAATAAGAGATGTACAAGATCCTTATCACCAAGACCTTTAATATTGACCAAGTCACTAGCAATCCTTTGAAACTCCAAAAGATTAGATTCTAAGCCCTTTGATATATCTATCTTGAAACCGAATAATTGTTCTTTCAAATGGAATTTTTGAGACAGTCTAAGTATAAATCTTAACTAACCTCTTTTATATACCTTTTGTGGTTACTTCATGAATAATATCATCATGCAAGCGTAAATAAATGGAAGTAAAATGGTCGCTTCCAATTCCTTCATTTGATAATCGGTGAATTCATCCAGAAACTCTGGATCACTTCCCAAGACTTGCGCTATCTTTTGTTGAACCAAAATGTTCTTCATCTTTGCCTTTTATACGTGGAAGTCATTGGAACCATTCTATTTATCTATCTCAAATTTACTCATAATTGATTATTCCGAAAGTGTCTTTAAACAAATTTTCAACAACCTTCACAAAACAGCTACCAACAACAAACTGTGGAATTTAACAATACGTTAACCACCCAAGCTGAAATCTTGAGCTTTGATACCATGCTATTGTGTGAGGGTTTGGTTTCGCCCGATAACGGAGTTATCTCATAAACCGGTTATTACCTAAGCAAACAATAAATAAACGAAGAACCAAATGGAAACCAAACCAAAAGAACCAAATACACATAGCCACACCAATTAATCGATAAGGAAAAATAAGGATGCCCAATTCTTTAAGTCACTTTGCTTGTGTCATTAGGACACTTAGATCACATAACTTGTGTGAGGGACATATAAGTCAGTTGATTTTTAAAGTTGTAATACTTTAGTCACATAAAAAAATACACTTTAATAACATAACTAAGAAGTTATTTGACTAAAGTATCACACTTTTAAAAATCAAGTGACTTATGTGTCCCTCGTAAAAGTTAAATAATCAGTGTCCAAATGACGGATAAAGTTACATTTAGGGTAATTTTTCCAAAAAATAATGAGCAAGAAACAATAGATGAACACACAAGATTTAACATGGTTATTCTCTAAAACTATGGAACATATATCCACAATCCAAGCGCCCAAATTATTTTCCATTAGGAATTAAAGAGAATTACAACCTATGCTACTCAGTAACAATACAATCATCTACTCTATTTATCATACAATTATCACCTAATTCCATTTTAGCCCTAAGAATTCTTCCAAGTCTCACATTCCTCCGATAGAGATATACTTAGATTCTAATGTTTACAATGGATTGAGAAGGAGAGAATAATACCTTATAGAAGCTTAAACCCAAAAAGTTGTTCAAGAATATCAAGTTTCTTTTCCCACTTTCAAAGGAGTTAAGTCCAATTCTCTCTTGCCTTTCTTTTCTGTTTAAAATTTCTAAATGCTCATAAGCTCTCACTTTATTGATTGTAAGGCACAAGTTTGTGCTTGTACAGGCCTCCGTCGTCATTTATCAAGATGCCTATTAAGTTCAAGAGTCCTTGTGCTAATTCCCGTGCCCATTCTCGTCTTTTTCTTGAAAGAACTTGCAAGCTCGATCGATCGAGCCATTAAAACTGGGAATCAAAATTCGACAAAAACTCCTCAAGCGAAGCACAAACAAAATCGATCGATCCACCTTGATCGATCGATTGACTTTTTGGCTTGATTGATCGATCGAGATCTCCTAGAACTCATTCAAATTTTAATATGCAATGCTCTTATTCCAACCTTTGATTTTTGATCATCTACAATGGTAATCAAGCATCCCGCATGGATTTGCATCACGTATCACCATCTACCTAGCTCAAAATTGATTTACCATACATCCTCATCAATGGGAATTTAAACGTACCTGAATTCTGATCAACGGAAAAATACTTATGCTGGTTTTGATAGAGGATGCATATTGCTAACAGAGATCATGTACCAGGTAATTGTTATGTCTAAGTGTAACCAATTTGTGAACTCCACCTACTAATCTTGTAAATTTGATTAAGCAGGCGTATTTGCATATCAAATAATAAAAGACAGCAGCTACATTATTCTGTGATTCTGATTAGAACATAAGTATGGTGATTTAGCTGGTAGAATTTGAAGTTAGATTAAGCGAGAACTCATAAGAGGAATTCTAAAAACTGTTAGTAGTTGATTGCATTTCTATTTCTGTTTCTGTTGCTATATATATTGATCGTAACAACTAGGTTGTATGTGCTACTATGCGCAGCTTGGATGAATGGATTAGAAGTCTGTTCTATAGAAGTTGATGTTTCAAGGGCTTGCCTGATTCTTTCTGTTGGAATTTCAACCCGGTATATTTATGCCACCTATAAGAGAAATGCTGTAACAACAAATGAAGCCCAAGCTTGGGAAGAGGCCAAGAGGGCCTCTGGAGGTTTGCATTTCCTAGCCATTCAGGAGGACTTAGATTCCGATGATTGTGTTGGATTTTGGCTTCTACTAGACCTACCACCTCCCCCAGTTTAACTCTATAAATTAACTTTTAAATTTAAAAGTGAGTTTACATCACACATTTGTTCCCTAATCCTGTTTATGCTTCTCCTAACCTCAAAATTGAATGCAAATCCATGTTCTTAGTCTTTTATGTGAGTTTTACGAAGCACTTATTTTCATTTAAAAGATTGCCTTTGTATCATCTATGGCTGCCATGAATTTCATTCCTGCTAGTGTGGTTTGCCTTTGTTTACTTTATATAATTCTATAATTTTCATTGTTTTATTTTATACCTATGATGTTAAATTCCTGTTTTTCTAGTAATATATTTCATCGATCTTAAGATGAACTTTGACATTACGTTTCCTGGACAAACATGGTTTTTCTTTCCCCCCATTCTTTTCTTCTTTATTCTAGTACTACTATTAGTTAATTTCAATTACAACAATTTTATACTGTCAATATTGTTTCAAGTTTTTGCTTTATTTTTTTTCACAATTTTTCGTCTGCTGGGCTAATTACTTACTGTTTTGTTTTGATACTAACCTGTCCATTACAACTTATCGTTCAATATTGATTATTATTATCTTATATCTGACTGGTCTAGTTTTTCAACTTTTCTGCAGTTTCCAGTTTTTTGGTTGCTGCAATAGATTTTATTGTTCTGTTACTTTTAATCTTTATCCAGCAAGCCCTTCTTTATCTCAACCTTTTTTTCCCCTCCCTAACTGGAAAGTTTTGGTTCAGCTATCTAGATTTATGCTTCTGTGCTGGATATATGGTTTAATGAATATCGTTTTGTTTGGCGAAGTCAAACTTGAAAGTTGAGATTATTATGGCAGGGTTTTAGATTTATCGAGATCTTCTCTTGATTAAATAATAAGTAATTGATGTCATAATTTATACACATGTGGTTGTTTTACCGACTTTTTAACTACTGGAGTCCATACGTCATGGTTTTCTAGAAGTTATCAAGTTTGATATGTTGCCATTATATTATCTACGATAATTAATCTTTTGAGGTCAATTGTATCTGTTGCTAAAGTGGATTTTGGTCAAAACTTTCATAAATTTATTTTATTAAAGAATCTGTATTTTATAAAATGCTGTTTCGTAATGGATAAAATATTGTGATTTTGTAATTGTCAAAACATTTTGATTTTGAAATTAGCGAAGTCTGAAAGACGGATTGTGTGATGGTATGATCATTTTGATGTTTCCTTCTAACTGAGTTCATTTATTATTTGGTGCAATATATTGTGATTGCTATATGAACTTGGAAATGTGAGCTAATGTTTTTGCAGATTATAAATTTGGTTTCTTGGCTAATTCTTATTTTTGTGTTAAGTAGCAAGCAATTTGGTTTTCTAATTAACTCAATAACTATGTGCTCTAACGTTTATTTTTTGCTTCCAAGTTCATTAGAAGAAATCAATTATGGAATTGAAGCTGTTCAAACTGTTCCAGTATTACAAAATATAGTTTGACCAGTTTACAACTGTGGAATGATCATTGCAAGTTATTTTGTGGTTGTGATAAAAATGAATTTCAATCTTAAGATGTCGAAAAGTTTTAGAAATTTGTTTCCGAATGATTTCACAATTAACAAAATATTATAATTTCGCAATTGGTGAAAC
This sequence comes from Hippophae rhamnoides, assembly GCA_033030585.1. Lineage (NCBI taxonomy): Eukaryota > Viridiplantae > Streptophyta > Magnoliopsida > Rosales > Elaeagnaceae > Hippophae > Hippophae rhamnoides. Next base: position 22,328,379 of record CM065434.1, on the reverse strand, counting down.
AGTGAATTTATAATTTATGAATTGTTGATGTTTTACGAATAACAAATTTGTTGGATTTTTATTCTATCAAAAAAGTGAACTCAGTATTTATAATATAGTAAAATTTTGTATTTGATAAATTGTTTAATTTGGAGATTTGAAATAAGTAAATTTTGTATTTACGAAAATTAGTGATTTTTTGTTTTTATTAAAGATGACTATTTAGTATTTGAGAAATAACAAATTATGTATTTGTTAGTTTCTTAGTACGCATAATAAGTGGATATTTACGAAATAATTTATTTTCTAAATAAAAAAAAGTGGTGAATTTTATATTCATTCATTTTGAAGCACTTAATTTTATAATTTATAAATTATTGTGTTTCATATGTGTTGAATTACAAATTAAAACTATTTTTCAAAAAGTTCAATTTTTGTTGTTAAAAAAGTTCATTTTTAAACTGAATTAATTAATTTTAAATTAATTATATTAATTAAATTGTCAAAATTATTTTTTTATTTTGAAATTTAATTTTGATTCCTTTCAAATATTGTTGCATTTAAAATTATTAATTTGATTATAAGATAAGAATGAATGTGATGGATAACGTTACCTTATTAGTTTTAATACGAATTGATTGACAATTCTCTTTGAAGTTAATTTAGACGAGTTTAATTTGAAAGAGTGATGGATAGTCATTGGAGTTACGAAGCATGTATGCTTAGATAGTAAGTTATTTGCTTCCTTCAACCCAATTGAAAATTAGGGAAAATTGTACATGATAAACTTTTTTACTTTTGTGATTAAGGGTTATGCAAAGTGATTCAAAAAGATTACACGTGGAAAAAATTAACGTTAAACAAAGAATTATATGTGTTAGAGATTTGAAAGAACCTTAATAGGCTCTTGCTTGAGAATTTTCAAATTTGGATTTTTAATGGGTATGCACATCATATTCTTGCACGTGAGAGTATAAATGAAGATAATCAAGACCAAGATAATTATGTCAATGACATCGAAGATGATTATATCATAATTTGTGTTTTATGTAGATGACATGTTAATTGTAGTTAATAGTGATCAATGATCAAATTTACTAAGATTATGTTAAATTTAAGTTTTATTATGAAAGACATAAGATTCTCTTATGTAATTATGTAAATTAAGATATAAAGGATATCGAGTGTTCTCATTTTAAGTCAATGCTATTATGTTGAAAAGATACTTAAGCAATTGTGCTTTTAGAATTGTTAGAGCGCTAGTAGATGTTAATATAAACCTATTTAAGAATAAATATGAGGGTGTGTTTGACTCTAATATTTTAGAGTTATAGGAAGTCTTATGCAATTAATGAGTTGTATATGACTAGACATAACTTACATAGCTTATGTTGTAAGTAAAATAAGTATATATACACGACTAAATCTTGAATCTGATCACAAAAAGGTATTACAAGATTTCTTAGATATTTAAAATACACGTATAGCTATGGACTATACTACACGAGACCAATTGTATTAGAAGGATACATTGATACAAATTGAATATCTAATATAAAATACTTGAATTCTACTAGTGGATATGTGTTCATACTGGGTGACACAATTGTTTCATGGAAGTCTTCTAAATAGACGTGCATAGTTAGATCCACGGTGCAAGCTGAATTCATCGTTTTGATTAAATTTGGTGAAAAGGTCAAACAAGTATGCAATTTCTTAGAAGATATTCTTAAGTGAGCAAAGTATGTGCCTGCAATTTACATCCATTATGATAGTTAATCGACTATTGGTAGAGCATAGAGCAATATGCATAATGACAAGTCTCAACTTACACGTCTTAGACATAATACTATTATGCAATTACTCTCAATTGGAGTTATATCTGTTGACCATGTGATGTCAAAAGATAATATAACAGATCCGTTAACAAAAGGGTTAAAATAGAAAGTTAGTTAAGACAACATTGAAGGGAATGAAAGCTCATAAATGGATAAGGATTTATAAAGGAAATTCAACCTAATTGGTTGGAGATCCCAATATTTATGTTCAAAGGAACAATTTAATTATAAAGGCTTAGTGAGATCATTATGGAGGTTTACCCTCAAGTTCATTCCTATGATGAAGAACAATGATATCCGTAGGGTAAATGTTTAGTTAAGGCTTTTAATGATTCTTATGAAGAAAATTTCAAATGGAGTATTGTGGGTTACTCTTTGCAGATTACTTTTATTGATAGAGATCACTTATGAAAGAGAGAGATGAGGCTACTTTTTAAAGAGAATTCTATTTGGGTCAATTCTTTTTATGAAGAAAATACCAATCAAAGTATTTAGGTTACCTTTTACGGATTACTCTTATTAATAAGAGATCACTTATGTAAGAGAAAGGTGGGGTTTCTTTTTAAAGAGAATTGTATCGGACTTAATTCTTTATAAACTCTCACAAAATCAAGCATATGATTATAGCCAAAATGAACATAGCAGTGAGAATTAAATTATACCAAGAAAGATACCCATGTGAAGTATGTCATTGTTTACATAAGATGCAGAATATTTTAAGGACATTGCGTATATTAGGGGTGTCCATAAACCAACCCGGATCGGACCAAACCGTAAAATCGGACCGGATCGAACAGTTTTACAAATCAAATGGTCCAGTCCGGTTTGTATTTATTAAAACCGTTTTTCAAATGGTCTAGTTTAATAAAATATATTAAAATTTTCACATTATTTCTCATTAAAGGTGTCTAAAAACCGAACCGGACTGGACCGAACAGTTTTATAAATCAAATGGTCTGATTCGATTTGTAATAATTAAAACCGTTTTAAACAGTCCAGTTCGATTCGGTCTGAGTAATATAAACGGTCGGGTCGGGTTAAATATTTTTTCTCAAAACCGGACCAGACCGAACCGGATCGATGGACACCCCTAACGTATACTGTAAGCTAGTAAAGTAAACATATTTTATAAAGGGATAATATTTACCTATTCTATACAGATTTCAGATTGTTGAACTCTACCACCACGTGTCCAATTGATTTGAGTCAGTTTCTTTTTAAAAAACTCCTTCATTTATGTGGGGATTGTTGATAATGGGGTGAATAAAATTAAAAAAAGAAGTTTGTTTCTTATTAAGAGAAACCCTTTGAATCATGACTATTCAATTTTTCATTTCATCAGTTTTTGTTATTGAAATTAGTGGATCAAATGCTAATTAATACATTAAAAGTTTTGCTCCAATTAAACTTCCTCCATATTAATAATATATTTGGTTTTATATTCAGTTTCAATAAGTGATAGTTGAAAGAGAGAAAAGAGGAAAATTAGTAGCATTTCCCTTCAACAAATTTGTTTATATAAAAAAGAAAAAAGAAAAAAAGTTATAAATCTAAGCTTTAATGTGATAGAATATTGATACAAAACAGTTTATTAGAGCAATATTTGATGGTGTTCAACTAATGTTAATTGATTATTGTATTTTAAAAGATATTTTTTCTTTTGATGTCAAATACATATATAAGGGAAAAAATTTATCTTAATGGGTCTCGACCATGTTTAATTTTTATTTCTTTTACCTTTTTGTTGTTATTTACAACTTTGCTTATTTTATATCAATTTTGTAATTTTCATTGTTTTAATTTATAAGTATGATGTTAAATTCTTGTTTGTCTAGTAATATATTCCCTACATGAATTACATGTTGTAGTGACTCAGGTACGATGCACAATCATGTTGGCAAACAAGTCTCGTGTAACCAACTAACAAACTGTTGGAAAAATGGGTAATACCTATGATGAAATGTTATTTTGAGATATTATTATGAGTGAGACCCACATATAATTTAATTTGGGTTCTCCTCTAAGATGATTTTGAATTGGTACGTTTAAATGCTCAAAATGGTATTGAAGTTAATGAGAAATTGAGTCCCAAAAATCACTTATTGATATAAACAAAACCGTTTTGTCTTCTAGGAACGGTTTTGGATTTTCTAATTACATTTATATTATAATTAAACTAATTTTTTTTGTAAATGAATAAACAACTTTGCAAATTTAAAATGGTATTTGATTTCCATTTAAGGGAAGAAACATCTCCATATACATGAATGTAGTAATTGACATCATGTTATATAATTCAAAAAGTTTAGAACTTGTGAAAAAGGGAACAGATAGAGTTAGAAATTAGCAGTTACAATTCTTATATGGAATTTCTTTATCTCATCAAAAAGTAATTTCTCTGTTACACGTATTTTAATTTTAGGTTTAAGTGTGATAGAATACAGATAAAAATTCAAAATGGAGTAGTATTTGGTAGTGATCAAACTCTTCTAATTGATCATTATATCATGGGAGGTATTTTTTCCTTTGTTGTCAAACACTCGGATAAGGGGAGAAGTTTTTCTTAAGAAAACCACGTAACACGGGACTAAATCTTCCTTAATTTTTTGTTTCTTTACCTTCATTGTAAATTTACATTTTATATTTATATTTTATTTTGATTCATTTATATTTATATACAAATTAAAATCTTCTTTATCCACCGCTAATCTTGATACAATCTTATGATAAATTTTCTAGAATTTTTAATGGATAAATAGATTGACTTTGTATCATTTTAATTTGGAATTTTTAACTACTACTGTTAATTTTATGCCCTTTATTGTACCTCTGGAATTGATTTTATAAAGATTATAAGTGTTGGCTATTTTTGTGGACAAAATATTTACATGTAAACTTGTTTTTAAGCTCTCTATTAAGTCTATCAAGCAAAGTCGAAGAAACCTCATAATTTTAGATAATCGTACTTCAAGTATATTTGTTATATCTATAACATATAGGATTACACTCATATATTTAATAGTACAAATTCATAAATCTGAAATTATTTTTATTGTTAAAATATTTATGCTAAAATATTAAATAAGATATAGCTTAAATCTTAGCCTAAAAGATAGCATAAAATATACTTTAGAAGAACTCTTTTTTAAATAGGAGTTTTTATGATTAATGAGTCTACTTTAAAAGAACTCTTTTTTAAATGAGTTTTTTTAATTAGTGAGTATTACTAATTCTATTTATAATAGAAAATATATTTATCAATTATATATGAGTCTTCTTAATTAGTAAGTATTATTAATCCTATTTGTAATAGAAAAAATATTTATCAATTACATAGGAATAAAGGTTTTAATTTTTCTATAAATAAAACCCATTACTCATTGTTTCAATTAACCACACAAGAACATTATTCTTTTTTTCTTAATCTCTCTCTTATTTTGTAAATATAAGATCATAATTCCTTAGGCTTCTTTATTTAGTTAATCTATCAAATATTGATGGTTATGTTTGATTGATTAATAAACGTAATTAGTTTATGATATTTTGATCATATGTTCTCATAGCTTCTTATTTATTTTCCTTTTTGAATTATTAGATCAAATTATTATGTTTGTTATATTTTTAAAGAAACTATTTTTATTGAACTTGTGCTTAATTTTTTTTGCTCTAGGATTTGTTATTTGATTTGATTTAAGTGACATATATATGTTTTGAATCATCTAGTTAGGATTATTCATTTTTTTGTGATAACCCTTTTGTAGTTGATTCGTGAACGTATCTGATTGGCGGGGAACTTATTGAAACATTGGTCATGAAACTACTCATGCTAATATTGGAAACTGTGAAAATAGAGGAGTGGCTCATAAGTAATGTACATTGAGGCAGTATCCTAAGGAGGGTTGCATAAACCGAGTTTGTACTTGAACATTTGTTTTTCATAGTGGAAAGTTAGGTGGTTTGGTGGACCAGTGGTTTTCCTCTTAGGTCATGATTGTAGCCTAGATTTTTTCCACCTAAAAATATCGTGTGTTATTCTTTTATTTTATTATTTTATTCTTACATGCGATTACATTCTTGGTCGCTTTGTTTAGATTATTAAATTATAAATTGATAAAAATTAAAAATAACCTATTTACCCCTCTAGGTTAATTAGGTTCATATTTTATAAACTTTCAGATTTCTTATTGTCCTTTTTCTTTTTCCGGGGCACTTTATCCTTATTCATGTTTTATGTGCTTATTACAGTCAATATATTCTTCTATTTGATACTAGATCTGGTGTTTTCTTTCTCTTTAAACAAGGCTTTAGTATTTTATCTACTTTTGCCTCTAAAATTACATCATACTACCACATGGAATTGTGAATTATTGTTGTAGAATAGTAATTGATAGTGTTTGAACGAAAGTTCTCACTATCGCAAAATATCCACGTGGGGCCCCTAGTGTAGGGGATCTTGTCCAGCACCTTACCAGGTTACACGTGTTTTTTTCGCTCTTACCTAGCTTCGAACCTGTGACCTACCCTTAAACCATTATTGGGTTCTTAACTTAGTTTTAGAAATCTAGGTCCACTTAAGATTTTCTAAATTTTTTCTCATTGTGTAATTGATTTAGAATACCAATATAAATAAGCCTAAATCCTGAACAACTTAGAAGTAACCGTACTAAATTTAATTCATTTTTTATATTATAATCTAAGAAAATGATTACTAAACTAGGTAATAATAGAATAATTATTTAACCTTTATTGTAGGTGTTCAACCGTACTTATAACAGTAGCCATAAGGTATCACTCTAAGTAAGAATATTAACAATTACATACTAACATCTCAGATTAGATATAAACGTATTCATGTAACAAAATAATTGATCACACTAATTCATAACATATATACTTTTAGCATTTAAATATTAAATTAAACACATCAAGATTTAAGAATTGAAACTAAAATTTATTATAGCATCAACTTAACTAAACCCATAGTCTAGGGATTAAAATTATCTACAATTATATTAAATATTTAACTAGATATAGAATTTATCAAATCCATAACAATAACTAAGTATTCTATCATAAGTAAAGAAAGGGTAGATAATTGTTTTTGATTTAGATGAATTATTGGAGCCAAAGGAACTAAAAATATCAATATGCACTTATTATTGAATCTCCCTTGAAAGCTCTTGAAATATTTTATTGAATCTTAATTTTATCTTCATTTTCATGAAATTCTTATATTGTTTGTATTTATGGGTGTTATCTGATTTTTTTCTCTCAATGTTCGTTTAATTATATGAGAAAAATTGGCTAATTAGAGTGGGATTAGGATTAGTGGTACATGGAAAATATATGCAAGATTGTGAATTTTTTCGTTGAATAAAAACATGTAGTGACACGTATCAAGCAGATGAATCAGGAGTTGAACAGTGCTTGCACGGGATGCATGGGCTAGAAATTAATGACCAAACGACGAGTAGTTTAGGTAAAGTTGAGTGCTAGAAAAATGATATGTCATACATTAGAGGCAAGAATGATGTGTCACATGGATTGGCATCGTGCGCGTTGGTTGAAATCAAAATGGCATCGTTTTAGGCTCCTAGTGCTAAGTACACCTACAGGCCTTTCTGAGCACATCCACTTGTCAAATAAAAATAACAAAAAAATTATAAAAATCTCAAAAAATTCCAAATAAATCACAAAACTAATGTTTTCTCAATAAATACAAAATAAATAATTTTAGCTCATTTTAATAATAAAATATGTATAAATATAAAAAAGTTTATATATGAAAATATGTATAAAATAACACTTATTAGTTACTAATTGATATTATTTTTTCCCTTCTCAAATCTTATGTGGTGGTGTTATTAGAGATCAAGTTTCATGTTTTGCTCGATTATGTAATGTTGTAAGTCCCATTTTACTTGTGTTTGTGTATTAGCTTCCCATGTACAAAATATAATGTTTGTTTATTTTATTTGGTGTATCTGTCTTCTTCTATGTAATGTTGGTTACTACGAATCAATAATACATACAATATAGTTAGGAATGCTTTGTATGCGAGTATGTTTGCACTCACCAAGTGGTTGGTTTTTGTAGTGTGCATATTAAGTGGGTGAGCGAGCCCACGTTGTCATTTGTGTTTTTGGTTTGTTTTGAATGCAAGTATTTATAGAAAGTACTTGATAATTTTTGGAACAAAAAATGTAACTTTTTAACACCTTTCCACCAAGCTCTCCACCATCCTCACTATCACCCTTGGTGAGGTGGTTGGCGAGGTGGTCAATGAGGTGGAAAATTCAAGTTCTATAAATACTTCCCATTTTTTCTTATTTGGTATTTAAAAAAAATATAGTAGAGCTCTATCAAATTAACATTTTTCCTTTCTATTTTAGGATTACTAATATCTTGTGTGTTGTTCGGTATTAGTAATTCGTGATTGTGTAAACAAAACTGCGCTTATGAGTGGTAAGTACTTAATATGGGGTTTGTGAGTAGGATGTATGTGAATCGTGTGTCGACAGGTATTTATCCTCATGTAACTTTTCTTATGTGAGAAGCTTGTATGGCTGTGAGCCATGTGTCTGTTGGTGGTTGCGTTCATGTAACATTTTTTTATTACGGTATGTGGTTACTCATCACACCACTTTGGGTGGTGTGGGCTTTGGAGGAGAGCTAGATTCTTATGTCGAACTAAGTTGTTACAGAGGCAACGAACGAGAGCAACAATATATAGTTAGGGAAGGCGTCTCGACTGATAGAGGTTTTTATGTTTATAATTTTCTATCAAGTTATATCTATTTATTGTTTTAGTGGATTGTTTGCTATTAAGTAGTTACCTTAAACAACTTGAGAATGTTACCATATAGATAGGGTTTTTATGAGGATTTACCTTATTATATCTGGTGTTATGTATGCTCACATGTGTGGCTAGTATAATAAGAGCTTAAATGGTGTATGTTCCTACATACTGAAGTTTAAACTCTAATAATAAAAGCTATTGATATTTATCACTTGCTTTCTATTTATTGAATTCTCTATCTACTACCTTATTGTATTGTCTATCTTTGATTATATGTAATGCAATTGTGTTTATCTTTCTTATGCTTTCCTCCTTGTGATTTCCATATTTGAGTTAAGTCCTTAAAGATTCAGTATCTCTTTAGCCTGATTGTATAATAGGTTTTAAACTCCTTCAATATTGTTATGCATGATTAGTATGTATGTTAGTATGATCCGAGTTTCTTTCATATAAGTTATAACATACTAGATGTATATTCTGATTAGAAATCTTACTCATTATATGTTGTCACATGCTTTCTTTTTTTTTTCTATGTAACATACCTATAACTTTCTATTCATAGATTATACTATAGTAAATTAATCTACTTGCTCTCTAATTAATTTATTTTACTTATGTCTATTATGTGCATGTAAGTTTGACATGAGTATCAAAGGAGTTTGTATCTCCTTACCCTGGTTGTGTCCCAGATGTTGAACTCTTTATTTGGTTTGTTATGTTTAGATTGATTGTATGCTGTGATAGTATAATTATCATTTACTGAATATGTTCCCTCATATGAAGTTTGGAATTGATTGGAAATATTTTGTTCTTTAGTTTACATTCTTGTCTCACATGCTATTAATTATTTTCCATACACATGTATGTTGTTAGTCTAGACAAGAGTCTATGAGGTACACAGTCACTAGTTTGTTTACTGTAGATTTTTATTTTTGTATCTATTAAGTAATTTAATTGTGTGTTGAGTTAAACATGTATTTTTATACTTCCGCAAGTTGCTTAGTTTATGTTTGTGAGGCCGGTTGGGCCGAATTGTTTTAAAACTTGCAAAAAGATTTTATGGGTAGCATCTCCACCACCCTTCACTTAGGTCCTGCTTATTTATACAAGTTTGAAAAACAATTTACATTCGAGCAATTGTTCCTATAATATAGTATTCTTCAAATGTTATATGTGAGATTATTTTGTGAAATCATTAATCTAGATGTTTTGATAATAATTATTTATGAGCTTCTCTGTATATCAATTTTTACGTTTGGTTTGATATTTTTGTATTGAAGCTCATATTGCCTAATTGATAGATTGATTGCACAATTATGATGAGAGTTGAACATCGGTATAAAAGATGACATTGAAATTTCTGCTTGATATGTTGAATGCTTAATTAATATGATATTTATGATACTTATTTTCGTGCATTTTTGGATTGATCAGTTACTTTGGTGATTGATTTATAAATGGTCAAGTTTATAAGGTGATGCCAAAAGTGTTTAATTACTATTTGGTTAAAGGGATAAAAGCTGTACTTCTTGAAATTTTCGGTACGGAGATTTCAAAAATTTCAAAAGGTTTTACAAATTGTGGTTTGTGATTTGATGAAATATTATAATTTTGTAGTTAACAAATTAGCATGAATTTGTATTCGACGAGTTTGATATTTTATAATTAATAGATTATTTGATTTTGTTATACAAAATAAGGAAATTTGTATACGCAAAATAGTAGAATTTTGCGTATTTTGATTTTTTGATTTCAAGTTTTAAAAGAAGTAAATTTTACCTTCCTAAAGTTAATGAATTTTTGTTTTCAAGTGAACATTTTGTATTTGAGAATTAATGAATTTTGGATTTGTTAGTTTCATGGTTTACGAAAAGTATATTTTTTATTTATGAAATAATAAATTTATAATCACTAATTTTAAAGCACTTAATTTTATAATCTATGGATTATTGGGTTTCAGTTGTATTGAAATACAAATCAAAACTGAGTTTTAAGAAAATTAATTTTGAACTATTGAGATGATTAATTTTTAAAGTGAATTAATTAATTTTAGATTAATTATATTAATTTAAATTCTCAAAATTATTTTCATATTATGAAACTTAATTTTGGTTTCTTTAAGATATTGTTGCATATAAAGTATTAATTTATTTTTTAGATGATAACATATGCTATGGGTGATATTGTCAAGTTAGTTTGATATAAACATGTTAACAATTATTGTTTTGATGTGAATTTGATTGGGTTTAACTCGAAAGAGGGATGAATCAACATTGGTGCTATCAGGCACGTTGCTAATGCAATAAGTTATTCACTTTCTTCAAACCATTTGAGATTTTGGAGAAGTTGTGAATGAAGAAATTTGTGATTAAAAGTGAGGTAAAGTAATCCTATGGAGGATCTATAAAAAAGTGATTACTCTAGGTTCATATTTCATGTGGATGTTGAGTCTAATGAGGTCATATTGACCAAGAATAAAATATTTATATTAAAAGACTATGTAATTGAGTGGCTATCCAATGTTAATGTAATGATCTATACGCTAGAGATTAATTATATTATTAATTTGTTTGCTTATTTGGTTGTCTTTCAAATTTTGACATTGATGACTAAGATAATCTGTGCAAGTTAATTAATATAGATCTTGTACTCTTTTATAAATTGGTTACAAACATAAGTGTCAAGATTGTGTAGAGGTAAAAAAATGAATCGGTAGTTTTTTCATTAGTAGAATGGAACATAAAACCTCTTGATTTAATCCATAGTGATTATGTGATATGAATTTTTTTTATAAAAGGGTGACAATAAATACGTTATTACTTTTGTCAATAATAGCATGGAATATTGCTATATGTATTTGCATATAAGTAAAGATAAAATCAACTTAATAGAAATATTAGGATAATGTGAAGTAATCATAATGGAAAGTATGAATTACCATTTAGTAAATTATGTGCATGACATATAATTATACATGAAACCAAATTCCATTATTGAATGGAGATGATCACACCTTAATATAAATAATGAATGTACTATTATTAAGTTTTGGTTTACCTCATAACTTGTGGGGAAAATCATTTTTATTAACTATCTTTTAATAAGATATCCTAGAAGAAGGCACAAATACAAGGTATGAGTTATTTAAAAGAATGATATTCTTACAGATACTTATAAGTGTAGGGGTATCTTACAAAATTAAATGTATCTATACCTAAAAAAGCGAAGATAGGTTTGGAAAATATAGATTGCATTTTATTTGATATGTACATCATATTAGTGTTAATCAATTTCTAATGGATTTGTCAAATATCACACAAGATCTTGATAATGAAATCAATAAATATGTTGTTCTTTGAATATGCATTTGCTTGTATGTCATAAGGAGAACGAAGTTCATTTAAATGAACTTCTAAGATTATAAATGAAGATAGTCAGGACTAGGATGGTCATGTCAAGGACAATGAATATGGTTATGTCATCTTGTATCTTTACATTAATGACATTTTAATTGGGTGTAATAATAATCAAATGATCAAGTTTATCAAGAATATGTTGAATTCAAGGTTTGACATAAAGACACGGAACTAGATGATGTAATTATGGGAATTAAGATATGAAATATTATCTAGTAGTCTCATTTTAAGTCAATTGTCAGTATATTGACAAGATACTTGAAAAATTCAACACTAATGATTCGGGAATTGTTAGAACACTTATAGATGTAAATCTACACCTATCTATGAATAAAGGTGAGAGTGTGTCTCAATTGGAATATTCTAGGGTGATAAGAAGTCTTATGTACTTAATGAGTTGTACAAAATCATACATAAATTACACAGTAAGTAGATATACCTATAATATAGGATCTGATCATTGAAAAGATATTACAAGACTACTTAGATAATTAAGATATACTTGTAACTGTGGATTGCATAACACAAGATATGCAACTATATTAGAAGGATACAATGATGCAAATTGGATATATGACATGAAGGACTCAAATTTTACAAGTGATACATGTTCACACTAGGTGGTGTAGGTGTCTCATGAAAATCCTCTAAACAGGCATGTATTGCTAGATCTATAGTGAAATCTTAATTCACCACTTTGGATAAATGAGGTGAAGAATTCGAATGCCCACAAATTTCTTATAGGATATTCCAAAGTGGGCGAAGCTTGTGCCTACAATTTGCAATCATCGTGAAAGTCAATATACTATTGGTAGAACACAAAGCAATATATATAATGGTAATTCTCGACATATATGTGGTAGATATAATACCATTATACAACTACTCTCAAGTGAAGTTATTTCTATTGACTATGTGAAGTAAAATGATAATATAATGGATCTTTTAACCTAATGGTTAAGTAGAGAGTTAGTTGAGTCATCATTGAAGGGAATGAGACTAAAGCCTATGAATAAGAATTTTCAAAGGAAATCCAATCTAGTTGATTGGATATCCTAAAATCTAGATTCAAAGGAACAAACTAATTGTAAAGACTAAGTGATATCAATGTCAGGGTTTATTCTCAAATCCATTCCTATGACGAAAAATAGTGATAAATATACAAAAAGGCCAGGTTAAGCTAAAGCTTTTTATAATTTTTATGAAGAGAATATTGAGTGAAGTATCATGGGTTACTCTTTGTGAATTACTCTTATAGATAAGAGATCACCTATGTGAGAGAGAAGTGGGTCTACTTTGAAATTAATTTTTATTGGGCTTAATTATTTAGAAACTCTCACAAAACCATGTGTATATTTATGACCAAAACAAACATAACATTTAGAATTGAATTGTCTAAGGAAATATTTACGTGTGAGGTATTTCATTGTTTACGTAAACAACAGAACAGTTCAGGGACATCACGTCTATTGGTTAACCAATAAGTTAAATATACTTTCATATAGGAAAATTCAAAGGATATCACCTACCTAATCTATGAAGATTTTAGACCGTTGAACTCTATCACAGTGTCAAAATTCTTCTAAGTAATTCCTTTTAAAAACTCTATCAATTTTCATTAATGTCATGAATTATTGTAAAATGGGTTGTACCTATGATGAAGTGTTATTTTAGGGTATTATTATGAGTGAGACACACTTAGTATAAGTAAGTGGTCTCTTTTAGTTTGGGTTCTCCTCTGAAAGGGCTTCAAAAGCATATGTTTAAATGTTCAAAATGACATTGATATGAATGATAAATTGAGTCTCAAAAATAATCTAATGATATAAACAAAACCATTTGTCTTCTAGGAATGATTTTGAGTTTTCTAATTACATTTGAGCTGTAATTAAACCAAAAATGTTGCTTTAGGATGTTCAATATGGTATTTGATTGTAATTTAAGCAAAAATATTAGAACATATGAATGAGGGAATAGACGGAGGAAACATTAGCAACTTCAATTCTTACATGAAATTTTTTCATCTCATCAAAAAGTAATTTCTCTCTTGAACATACTCTAGCTTTAGGTTTCAGTGCGATAGAGTATAGGTACAAATTTAGATAGTTGAAGTAGTGCTTGATGGTGTTCGAACTTTGCTAGTTGATCAATTTATCCTATGAGGTATTTTTTATTTGTTCTCAAATACACATGTGAGGGTAAAAATTTATTTTAAGAAAATTGTGTAACTTGAGACTCAATCTTCCTTAATTTTTTATTTTTTTATTTTTTTATATTTCATTATGAATTTACATTTTATATTAATCTTGTATTTTGATTCATTTATGTTTATATACAAAATAAAATCTTGTTTGTCCACTATTATTTTTCATATACAAACTGGCCATACTCGGTATACACTAGCTTATGCAATGATTATTTAACAAACGCATACAAGAAATTCCTTAATAGCTAAACTTTTTTTACTTCATTGTTTTTAATATATTGATGTGGCTTCTCATCAACTGTAATACCTCCCATTAAAATCAAAGGTTGGATGAAGATTCTAAGTTTGTTTTTCAAATGAACAAATTGTGATGCTTGTAATGGCTTAATGAAGAGGTTTGCTAGTTTTTAAATAGAGGGTATATACTGCACTATAAGTTGTTTATCCAATACTTTTTTTATGAACAAAGTGAAAATCAAGCTCTACATGCTTAGTCTTTGAATGAAGAATTGGATTGGTTGCAAGAGTAATTATGCTCAGATTATTAAACCAAATTGTTGGTATAAGATTGAATGAAGAAATGAGATATAGATTCTCAGATACATTAATATGGAGCATTGTACAATATTTATACTATTAGTATAGAGTATATGTTACTAAGTGTATACATGCAACTATTCTATTATTGCTCTAAGCTCTACCAGAATCTATTAGAGTGTTTATACTATAATATGCTACACTACATCATAACAAAATGTCTAACAATCCCCTTCAAGTCCATGGTGGAACCATGAGCTTGATTTTCAAAGGTAAAAACCATGACTCTCCTATAGGTTTAGCCATTGCATCAGCTACCTATTCTTCTATACAAGTGTATCTCATATCAAGTCTATTATTTACCATTAGATCTTGTATGAAATGGAAGTCAATATCAATATGCTTCATCTTTCCATAAATCACTAAGTTTATAATAAGATATTTGGCATTGATGTTATCTATAAATAACATGTGTATGAGCTTTTGTGATCTTCAGTTCACTTAAAAAGGATTGCAACCAAGTGGCTTCAGTTACACTAAGAGACAATGTTCTATATTTGACCTTAACACTAGAACAAGCCATTACTTTCTATTTAGATGAACTCCATAATACTAGGTTATCGTTAGGGTAGCTTGTCCATTCTAAGTCACTAAAGCCAACTATCTCTAAAATAATTAGATTTGTTCATAAGAATCCCATGATTGAAAGTTCCTTTGAAATACTTCAAGATTCTCTTTGTAGCTATCTAGTGTGTCTTAGTTAGTTCATGCAAGAATTGGAAAAGTCTGTTGACTATATAGGTTATCTCAAGCTGTGTAATGATACAATATTTAAGGGCTTCTATAATACTTCTAAGCAATGTACCATTTACCAAAGCTTCACCATCATACTTAGACACTTGGTTGAGTTTAGACTAGCTTTATTCATCAAGTTCTTGATATATTTATATTGGATCAATTGCAATGAATCACCTTTCTTGAGTACTGGTTGATGTTTTGTAAGTTAAGAGAAGGAAAAGAAATGAAAAGTTCACTAAGTAAGCTAGGTATACGAGAGGAAAAAATATGTAGATATTAAATGTTAGGTATTAAAGATGTAGATGTAATAGGTGAAGGAACATGTGGTGAACCAGTAATAGGTAAACCAATAGAGTTGGGTACAAGAAAAAATGTAGATTCTAGCATAGGAAAAGATAATGAAGTAGTAGAAGAAGAAATGATAGTGACAGATGAGGAAAGTTGAGAACAAGGTAACCCGAGTAAAGTACCTAGAGATGCATGATGTGAAGCATATGGTAAGACACTATCACCATGTGATGTGCCTTGGTGTAATGAAGTAGGAACAAGTGCAAGAGGTGTAGGAAGTAAGGAATAAGATTCCTAAACAAAAGAAGAGGTGTATTGTGAAGTATTTTTCAAAAGATGATTGAGAAAGTGTTGGAAAAGATTACTCATCAAGCTGCAAATTCCTTCTAGTATATAACCTTCCAGTGGAAGTGTGTAAGCATAATGTCACGACCTTAATTTTTCAAGTAGCGATCGTGCGGCATTTAGCACCGTCCGTTGCACTAAGCCTGCCTTTTAATCCGAATGAAACTCCAAAGAGACTAGAAAGAGAGTTTGTAAAGAATGCTTTGTATTGCTCTAGAGAGAGTTTATCTTACAAGATGCTAAGAATTCCCAAGGATTCCAAGGATTTCCAAGGATGAATACAAATGGAGACCAATTGGTCTATTTATAGTGTGGCTCTAAGCTTAAGGCTATGCCATAACTTTCTAGATCATTCTAAGCCTAGAATGTACAAGAGTCTTCTAGTGCTATGTACAATATGCCACAAGGTTCTAGGACCTTCTAGCAAACTCTAGAGTCTTCTAGGGTTGTCTAGCTCCTTCATGCAGGTTCCGGGATGTTCCGTAAGCTTCCAGCGGCTTCTACATCCTTTATGAACCATCCGTCATGTTCTAGAATATTTTAGCCCATTCTAGCACCATCCAGCGTGCTCTAGAACATTCTAGGGTCTTTAAAGCTTGAGTTGAGTCCGTCCAACTCTAACTCTTTCTAGACATCTCTAGGCCACTCTAGAACCTTCTCATGTATAAAAGTTTAGATCCTTTAGGCAAGCACTATTTATTTGGATTCTGAGGGATAATTCGAGCGGGACGTGACAATAAGCAACCTTGTTATTGAGGAGCATACCTTAAGAAAATGCAAGGTAGTTATCATGGTTTTAACTTGCAAAATTATAGGATTTAAGATAAGGGAAACAAAAACATGCACCTAAAGGTTCTTAAAAGTTGAAAATTTAAATTTTATGATAAAGTAATTGGTAAGGTATTTGTTGGTGTAAAGTTTTAGTTGGTAATCTGTTAAGCACATAAACAACTATACGAAAAGCATACATATAGTACTTGATCAAGAACCAACCTTCTATTTCTAGTTTTCACTACCCCATTTTGTTCAAAGGTGTGGGGAGATGTTTTTCTATGAACAATGCCTAGATCTCTCATCTTAGAAGTAAGAAAATAAAACTCCTTTCCCTCATTAAATCGAACTAATTTAACCTTGGTGTCAAAGTTTATCTCAACCATGTGCAAAAAATTAACAAACAACCTCTTAACCTTATCTTTTGTTTTTAGAAAAAAAGAAAAATTCACATATAATAAGTATAATCATCTATTATTAGCATAGATTATTTAGCTTCTATGTTTCTATGGACCGGTGAAGTCCATAGATCAATATAAAGTCACTTAAAAGGTTGTGTATGCAAAAAATGTGAAGATTTAAAAGGAAGTTTTTATGATTTTGACATTACACAAGTTGAACAAAGATGATCGATCCGAACAAGGCTTGCACAATGAATATAGGAAGACTTTACAAGACTAGCTAGTACCTCACTAGAAGGACAAACAAGCTTACTCTGCCACACATGTGACGTTATTGCATAAAATGTAAAAAAAGGAATAGTACTATATACAAGTAAAGCACAATTGGTATGTCTAGAAAAAAATTGAATTATCTCACCTTCCAACTTGTAAAGTCTATCGTGAAAAATTCCTTGTGTAAGAACTTTCTTGGGCTGTGCCTATTTCACAAAGAAGTGAGTATCACAAAATTCAACAATCACATTATTATTAAGACATACCTTGTGAATAGACACAAGGTTATATGAAACGGAAAATGTGTGGAAGAAATTTTGCAAAAATATGGTAGAATTAGAGTGAGAATTTGGGGTGATAAAAAATGCATGTCCTTGAATATTAAGAGAAGGACCATTACCTACATCCACATTTTCAAGTCCATTGTAAGGCATTGACTAAGTGAGATTCTTATGAAATAATGTGTGGCTCCTGAATTTATAAACCATCCACTAGTAACCTCATTTGATCCATGTGCTAGCATTGTAGTAGGCTATCCATTAGAATTTTTATAAGAAATGAGGTCACAAAGCTAGAAACACTTGTTTCTTGGATGTCCAATTCTACCATAAATTTGACACTAAACCTTTGGACCACTAACCCCTAGAAAAATTAAGTTTTTTGTTTCTTGAATTATTACAACATTGAGATTGTGAGGAATAAGACCTTTGTAAGAGATCATGTATATTATAACTAGAACCAAAACCAAAACTAGAGTTCTTGGAGTTATAATTGCAAGAATTACCAAAATGAGCTACATTAGCTTGAATAAAGTGATGAACATCGCTATGAGATTTCTGAGTCCACTTCTATCATAAGATATCATCTCATTCTAAAAATCTTGAAGTTGAACTCTATCTGATCTCATCAATAGAGACATAGAGGAAACAAAAGAGTTGTAGTTTTCACCATGACCGCCAAGGCCAAGAGAATCAAATCTTGTGTGGAAATCTCTTCACCAATTACAACAAGATTATCAACAATTGATTTCAATCGAAGAGTATAGGCTTCAACATTCATATCACTTTTTTTCAATGTTTACAACTCAAATCTTAAATCCATATTTCTTGCTTAAGAGTTTGTTGAGAAGACTTGCTCAAGTGCTTGCCATTGATTTGTAGCTATTGCTTCACAAGGAAGATGTAAATGCATTAAGAAAGACACTGATCAATAAAACCAAGATTTCACTAGATTGCTCAATTGATTTCTATTGAGTAAATTCTAGATGTGTCTGTGAAGCTCTAGTAAGAAACTAATAAGGAGGCAAGATTGAAGGATTTATGATATCCTTAAGTCTATATGCATTTATAACTGGGAGAATTTGATTTCTCCAAATAAGATAATTTGTATCATCAAGCTTGAAGGAAAAGCTCAAATTAAATGGCGATGTTTCTATGAAAGAAAAAGAAGAGAAGGAAGAAGACTATGTAGCATATTCCATAATCGATGAAGCATTATTGTTAGCATTGTTGCATGTGGAAGACAATGGAGTGGTAGCCATTGTTCAATCCCTTAGAACCTCAAGAAATGTACACTTTGATACCATATAGGATTGAATAAAGAAATGAGATATAAATTCTCAGATACATTGATATGAAGCATTGTGCAATATTTATACTATTAGCATAGAATGTATGTTATTAAGTGGATACAAGAAACTATCACATTATTACTCTAAGCTCTCGTAGAATATATTAGAGTGTTTATACTATGATGTGGTGGCGGTGCTGCACTACATCACAACACAATGTCCAATAGTTAGAGGTGTAGGAAATGCAATATATAACTCAATAAGAAGTGCCTTGACCCATATAATATTACCTGTAACATTAGCCCAAGTCCTGTATTCAACCTCTATGCTTGATCTAGAGACTAAGGCTTGGTAAAAGGTAGAAACTACTAAGAACTCATGTAAATTTTGTATAGTATATAAGCAATATAAGTCATCAAATCCTAAAAGAATAACTTAAAAGGAAGTTAAGTCTCATACTACTTATAAATACTACACTATTATCTTTTTTAATCAATGTCAGATATTATTTTTATACACTAACACATTTAACTATTCTTTTTTTCGTTCAACACATATAACTATTCATGTGGTTGAGTCCAAGCAAGTGCATGGAATGGATACTGGAGTCTTACATTTCTCATGTTTATTTTTGCCCTTGTTTCTTCGTTTTTTTAATCAATAACTTAAGATACATCGTAAAAGTTAGACTTCATTATGAATCTCAAGTTCACACCTATAAACACATTTGTTATTCGTACAACAAAATGATCACTCCTTTCTATCTTATTAGCTTTTAACCTCTATTTACATCCCTCAACCATGAAACCAACAACTAAGCCTCCTTTGATCGCATTTTTAATCCAAACCCTTGCATAAGCACTAGTACCCCCATATGAAAATGAAATAGATGTCCCTCAAATATAAAGACATTCCCCATTAATTTAAGACTCATTACCCCTAACATTTATACATCTTTATGAGATATCTTCCCATGCTATCATCCCAACCATTTTGCTACACTCAACACTAGGGTTGTTAATTTGTTTGGGTTGGGTCGGTCCAAATTGGCCTAGCTCATATTGGTCCAACTCTAACCCAAAATGAATTTAATTTGTATTATGAATTGCCAATCCTAACCCAAACCAAAAAAATTTGGGATGGCTCAAACTAGCTTGAATTGACCCAAATTTTTATTTGTATGTATTAATTGATCATTTTTATCTTATTTAACATGATTTTAATTTAAAATATTATAAATTTTTAATATTTTTTAGTCTAATTAGAATAATAAAAGCTTTGAACCAAAATCAATGTATTCTAACAACATAAACATACAAATAAAAATTTTATTACAAGTTTTTAAAAAATTAAATAGTAAAAATTTCAAAGCCATAAGTATATTACAAAACAACTTAAGAAACTATTATTTATAATTAAAGTAAATGAATGTTTTAGATTCGAACTTCATGTAATTGTGAGTTAAGAATAATAAAATTATATGCTAATTTGACATACCCATGAACAAATCAATAAGCTTGTCACAAGTACTTTATATGAAATAATTAAGGAATTCAAAAGAAAATGTGATATATCTCATTTTTAAATTAAATTCAGAAATGTTCATATAAATATTCATATTCATTGTTGATAAGATACTGTATAATTTTTTTGAATAAGTGAATAATTAATATATGAAAACGAAAAAAGGTACAATACAAATAATATGAGAAATGTAGCAAATTTTTTATAACATGAATTAGTAGACTCTGCGTATAGAAAATATTATAGTAATAGTGTCTAACAATAACTATAATTATTTTTTATTTTGGGGTTATTGGGCTGGCTCTAACTAAGCATAACCTAGCTCTAATTTTCTGTTCGTCCTGGTCCAAATTGGACTCAAATTTCATTCGTTTGTGTTCGGTTCGTATTTTTTGGTTTATGTTCGGTTTTGACAATCGAACTGTAACACAAATTGTCATCCCTAATCAACACATTCACAACAATGTTCAATATAAAATAATTAATATTTTTTTAAATAGTAAAATAACTGTTGTATACATACAAACTGGTATATAGCTTAGCTAGCAATACAATATTTATGAGGGAAAAATAACAACCATAAGTACTTTTGTCTTGTGATCTGATGGATCAAATAGTAGTGCAACTAGGAGAAACTCTTCCTCTGTTGTACCATCTCACATTATTACACGAAGCTTGAATGCCTCCTCTTTCCTGATCATCATTAGCATCTTCATCACCAGCTAAATTTACGTTCTGAATTAATATACTTTGACATGGAAAATGTCTGCTGCAGTTGAAATTTACAGCCAGTTTTGAAGCACTCGTGCCCACTATGTTATTGTATACCACATTACTTATTTGCACAGCTGATTCCTACATAAAAAGTTTTATACATGCATGTATAACACGAATAAGTTAAACAAACTACAAACTGTATTAAACTAACCATTATGATTCAATTCAATATTGTTGACAAATTATTTTAATTATTATGATTTGAAACTTTTTCTTTTTCTTGTTAATGATGAGCTAGATGTTTTGTAAGTGGAGTTAAAAATGAATCCAATATATATATATATATGTAGGTTTATGTTGTAAATTAACAAAAGAGAGTTGGCTTGATCATTAAGTTGAAATAAACATATCAGCTTAATTAATTTACCTGCTCTTTGCATGGTTCGTCTTGATCGCAATAATTTTGATCTATGATTACTGGATTGCTAACATTTTGCATTTCAATGTTCTGAAACTTGATGTTTTTGGCATATCCGGACCCTCCCTGCATAAAATACCGGAGCTCACCCATCACTTAACACATATCATAACTTTTACATGAGTTAGGGTAGCTAGCTCAGGAGCTTAAAAAATTATATTTATTAAAAGTAAAAATAATTTATAATTTTCTTTAAGAACAAAAATATTAACATAAATATTATTTTTTGATTATATTTTTGTAAAAGAAATATTCATCCTTTAATTGTATTTTTTCATATTGATATTATAGTAATTATACTTTGATAAAAATATTTTATTGAAATGAGCTTAAGAACTGTTAATGAACTAGGTCATGAGTTTATTCATTTGAACTCGTAAACTACTTAATATGCTCATATGTTTCACTCAATAGGAATGCTTATATATATATATATATATATGTATAGCCATAACAGTACTTTAGGGGGTGATGATCAATAAAGTCTTTTCTCTAAAGTTCTTATATATTAACCATATACCATATATATATATATTTACAAAGGGAGGTGGAACAAAACATTCAATGTAGTGGCTGTTACTATTTGTGTAATAAGTCGAACTTGTGGCTGACAAGTTAGATAGAGGCACTGAATTGACATAATTAATGTATGAAGCTGTTATAGGATTATTAGTTTGTAGATAATGAGTAGTACAAGTCTAAAATTAATTAACTAAAAGTCGTTGAGTTGTAAGAATGTAAGTAAACTACCACTGATAGTAGTTAGCTAACAAGCCAAAAAGTAAACAAGATGATGCTGATATGAAACTAACATTAATATGTGCAGATCAAACTAGAATATGAAATATATCACTAATTAAATAGACCTTAATTAAAGATCGAAAAGGAAGAGAAATTAACGCGTCAAAAGCTTTAAATAGTCTCGAGTCAATAGAGTGATATTGTTTTTCTTTCTTTTTGATAGATAGAGTAGAGAAATTAATAAGCCACATAATTCATAGTACTGTACTATCGAAAGAAAAACAAAGGAAAAGAAAAATCATACCATCCATCTATTTAACCTAATTTGTTGAAAACGAAAAAAAAAGGGTTCATTAATGAGCTTTGATGCACCTAAAAATCAGGAGAGAAAACTTATTATTATTTTTTAGTATCAAATGATCACCTATTGCATAATTGTATGATAAGCAATGCACTCTAATTTAGTATAAGATAAGCTTATAAAAAATTAGCTTTAAAAGGGGATCATTATTTGGTATTAAAAAGTAATCGTATAGAGTAATTTTCTAAAAAATATTAGACAACATGAAAAATCGAATAATTATAGTTAGACATTTTATATATATATATATATATCTAAACTCAAATAGACAGAAAGAAATAGACAAAAAAATAAAATAAAATAGAAAAGGTGTATTTTCAACAAAAAAATTCAATACTTAAAAGAAATAGAGTAGACATATCAATTTACTCTAGAAGTCAACGATGTCTTCTTTCCAACAAAATTTACGTTATAATAGTAATAATATTGTTACTTATTTTCTTGTCAGAAATAATAATAATAATAATATTAATAATAATAATAATAATAATAATATTAATAATAATATTGTTACCTGCCAGGTCTTTATTCTTACTCCATTCGTAGTTCCATAAAATTTTGCTCTATCCACCATCACGTTTGACACTTGGGCTTCCGAATTTGCAGCTCCTAAGCTTCCAATGCTGCATTAATTCATGATTTCATTTTGAAATGTCTAAGATTAGTTCGTTGTTTCTGTCCTTCCCCCCTCTCTTTTCTCTTCTCTTCTTAAAAAGGAATCATATTAATTATATATATTTCCAATAACAAGTATGAAAATGAAAAATTAACAATAAATAAATATTTTGTTATTAAAGTAAACCGTTGGAACAAGTTTGTAATAAGTAACAATATTATCGTTAATTTGAAAGGAACTGATTGAATTGAGTTACAGATTAAGTTATTCTCTTTAAGACGTTTCGCAACTCTGTCTAAATTTTTCTAAATTCCTTAAAAAGAAAAAATATTTTTTCAAAAAATAAAATACCACCACACCCACACCTACACGTACTCGACTTCGACATTTTTCTAAAAAATAAAATACCACCACTCGTAATCGGCCGATCCGATCGCGGTGTGCGAGTATGTGTGGTATCACATTTGCTTAGATCCTCCCTCCTTTCACAAAAATGGATACCCCTTATGACCCAATACCAATAACCAACTATTCACTACCCAATACCAATAACCAACTATTCATTATTTATACATCTTATAAATATTGTAAAAATATAACTCGGGACAATTCAAGGCTTTACTAATTTTTTTTTAATAAAACTTCATCTTTTAGAACAGAACCATATATATAAATATTTACCAAAATTCGGATACCTTATTCCATGACCTGGTCCGCAGGTTATATCAGTTGCTACAACGTATTTCGATCCGCTTACTATTGAAATACAATCGTCACCTTCAATTAAAATTTAAAGACATATTAACTAGGCAGCAAGTATAAATGTATAATTTTAAACTTTGAAAAGGGGACTCAAACCCATATTCAACAGGATCTGGGTAGGTAATTAATTTTCGAAAGAACACAAAAGAAAAAAAAAGGAGCTCGAAGGTAATTTGTTTCTTTAGTATTGTAAATAATAGTGATAGGTAGAGTTATTATAACCTGTCCCGATGACACAATTTTTTAGTTTGATATTTTGTGTATCTGTGATGTGAATTCCATCAGTATTGGGGCTATTTCCAGGGGATATAACTCTGAGATTCATAGCTTTGACATTAACACATTTATCAAATGTTAGGTGCATCTGCTGTGCATTTCGGAGCCTCAGGTTTGCTACCATTAATTCATTGCATTCAAGGAATGTCACAGCCTACATATAGAGAATTAAACATATCAATATTATTAATTAATTACTCAAAAGTATTATATTTTTTATATATATAAAAGTTTAAGATATTTTCGCAGACTTCAATTAATTAGTTTAATAACATATCATACCGTGGGAGCTCGTTCGCAAGGCTGTTGAAAAACCCAAGAGCCTCAATCAGTAATTCAATATTTTGCATATATAGCATTAATTATATATAGATAGATAAAAGTTAATTTATAATAATTAAGAATAAAAAGATTACTACTAACAAGGGAAATGTCAAGTTTGCAAGAGTTTTTCCACCATATCCTTCCATTCCCATTGATAGTGCCAGTGCCACCACCGTCGACTCTAAAGTTGTCAATATTTTGAAAAATGATCCAATGCTGTCTATCCATGTCATAATCTGAACGATGAGGTGAAGCTTTTATTGTGCCTTGAATCTGTTAAATTAAGGAATTAAATTAATCAATATATATATATATATATATACACTAATAGTTTTTGTTTGTTTGTTCGTTTAAATATATAAAAAGGAACAATTATTATAATTGTTAGTAATTAACCAATTGAGACCTTGAAAGTGATGAGGCTAGAACGGCAAGGCCCAGAGAATGTGATTGGTTTGAGGTTATAATTCCTCTTCTTAGGGACCAAAACAATACTGTTTTTGGAGGAGGAACATGCGTACTTCCAAGCTCTCTCAAATGCCTAGTTTGGATGATCATCATCAACCCAACAAATTATAATTAAGAATTTAAACAATATATAATATAATAAATATTAAAACAGAGCACACATGTTCTGGCACTCTGTTCTGCTTTCAATATATATATATATGCATTTCCAAAAGTGGGAATTTTGATGACATGCTTGACTAGTACAAACCTGAGAGTCATCAATAAATCCATCTCCTCTGGCTCCAAAATGATCCACATTGAATATTATTGTGTTTAATGAATTTGAACTCATTGGCTTATTTGCCATGATGAGGCCAAAAGTGTTGGTCTCAGCTGCCTCCTCGTTATAATGTTTATTAATGCTATGATATCTTCCTCCTCTTCCTCCTGATTCATGATCATAACGATCCTGCAATCTCTGCTTATAATAATATTCTTTTTCTCTACCAAAAGTAAATGGATACCCTCCTCTACTGTCACTGCTTAATGACAAGGGAAAATTACATATCCCTATTATTAGGACAATTATTGGAAGCAATTTGGTGATTTCCGGGTACATCATCATCATCCTCACTTCTCTTTTTAAATTTAGCTTTGGAAGCAAATTATGTATTTGGAAATCTTATTAAAAGTGGTGTGGCTCGTACATATATTTATAGTGACCATGCACGAATCTAGGTTTGGGACAGTTGAATGATGAACATGATAAAATTAAGGTATTAAATATATTAATTAAAACTTTTTGTAAATAATAAATATATATTTTTATCCTTTTTTTTTAACAAAGCTTTTATTGAAGCATCAAACAAATACTTATTCCATCGTCAGCTTATGCATTTAATATGAAAACTAGTAATATACAAATATCAAAATGGTACATCATCAATTACTCAACTTTTTACTCAATGATTTTTTCACAATTTATATCTTAACGATCAAAATTTATAAGAAAATAAAGAGAATAACTTATTCGATTAAATTTTAAATGTTTAAACAAGAGAAGGTAAAAATTATGTAATATTTTATAACCACTTATCACATTTATGTAGAAAAAATATTTCATTATTAGAGATTGGAGATTAAATTTTAATACAAAAATCTTTATGCATCAAGTTGTTGCAACAAATGATATAATAGTTTAAGAGAAAGTAAGTTCAACAATCTTAATTAATAAAAAGTTGTGTTAAGTGGTTTGTTATTTCAAATAAACTTGATGCATATAAAAGTATTCATTTTAATATGTATAATAAATAAATAAAAAGGAAATAAAAATAATAATAGAATAAATAAAGATACTCAATTTTTTATTTATGATAATATGACAGCAAATTATGTAAATGATTATTGTAGAATTATGAAGAGGAAGATAAGCGTCTAACGTGTGTTAAGAAAGGAAGCAAACGAGTGCTATCTCTTTCACTGTCTATTGATATTTATAGAGTACTTGCTAGTACTTCTCACACCCATTATGTTGCACTACTCTAACAAAATAAACACACACTCCACTTTAACTTATTCCACGTGCGCACACACTATAATACAAGTTCCAATACCCTCTCTAGCTTATGTTCTATTAATAACTATAAGTTTGCTTCTAAAATTCAAATGATTAGTACTAAGGGTCTTGTAAACATATAACCTAATTGATGTTTAGACTTACAATATTCTATATAAATTTTCTTTTGTAGAATCAAGTCTCTAATAAAATGTAAATATATCTTGATATGTTTTGTCCACGTAGCAACTTAGACCTATAGGTAAGTTCAACTCCTATTTCTTTTAACAAAGATAAAATTCATATTACTTCACCAGCTCCTACTATAAGTGCTCTATACGTAGATTCTGTTGATGATCTTGACACTATCTTTTGTTTTGAAGATGACCAACTCATCAAATTTCCACCAAAAAAACATGTAATAGCCGTTATTACTTTTCCTATCATCATGATAACTAACTTAATATCAAGATCAAGTGGTTTCATTAACATCAAACCACAATTCATTGAACCTTTCAAACACCAAATTGACACATTTTGCTTACTTCAAAAATGATATATGGACGTATAACAACGTAATATTACAAGGCACCCATAATACTTCTAAACAATGATGGATCACTAAGCACAAACACATCACTCTTACTTAGTACTCCTCTTGAGACCATAGGAGTGATATTAGGTTTAGAAGATAGTAAACCAAACCTTGACAATAATTCTTTAACATACTCTGTTTGACACAAAAGAAGACCATAAGAAGAAGATTAAGCTTCAATCAATAAAAAGATGGCATGACAAAAAAATTGTGTATCGTATCCTTGAACCGGGTCAGAAAGTGTTATTATACAACTCAAGACTCAAATTGTTTCTGGGTAAATTAAAGAGTAGATGGTCAGGTTCATTCATCATCACTAAGGTAACCAACACTACTAAAAAACATACATATGGCCTCGGTTTTTAATCGTGATCGTAGGCCTATGGCCACGGTTATAAGAACTGAAGCCTAAGTGAGAGAGACCATAGATTGTTACCTATGGCCTCGGTTATTGAAAAACCGAGGCCATAGGGTATGTCTATGGCATCGGTTTTTCAATAACTGAGGCCATAAAGTAAGCATAAATAAATAAAATATAATTAGTAATTACAATATTAAAAATAAATAAAATTACAATATTAAAAATCATATTATATTAAAATTAAAAGTATAATTACATTTGATAGTTTATTATACACTAAAACATAAAAAAAACTTACTATTACAAAATGACTTTTTACTATTAATTACAAGCATTTATAAGTGTACTTCAAATCAACCAGTAGCACCAGCAGTAGCACAACGCAACAGCACCAGTAGTAGTAGTGCACCAACAATAGTACCAACACAAAGAAGCATCAAAGACCAACACCAAGAACTAGCAACAAGAAGACAAACAAGAAGATAGAAGAATTTCACCAAAGGCATAGAGCCAAGAACCAAAGATCAACAGACAACACCAAAGACCAACACAAATAAGACTAACACCAGCAAGACCAAAGACTAATACCAGAGCTAGCTGGCAAAGAAGACTAACATTAGAGCCAGCGTTGCGCAGCAGCACCAACATTAGCACAACAACAGAACCATCAGTACCAGCACAACGCACCAACACCAAGTGGCAATTATGTAATTGGATATGCCTGCAAATTATGATAGGTTACACTTGAAATTTAACACAAAAATGATCATAGTTTGTTATCATAGTTTTTTTTAACATAAACAATTTCAGTTCCAAGAAAAAAAACCCAGCATTTTAATCATATTTTTACTCGAAAACTGTCACAATTTTGGCCAAAACTTTATCCCAGCTTCAGCATGAAAATCATAACAATTTTAGCATGAAAATCATTACATCACCAGGAAATAAAGTATCACAATTTCAGCAAGAAAATGTCACAGTTTGGAACATGAAAATTGTTAAAAAAACTATCACAGTTTTTAAGTAATTTAAAGCTTAACTTCTTACCTTGATAGCCAAATAAAAAGCACTCTTTCTTCGTGTGATGCAGATAAAAAATTCTCCACCAGTTAATACCTGTATCAGCATCGATACCAGGCACCAGGCACCATAGACCAGCGCACCAGCACCAGCACTAGCGTAGCATAGTAGGTTCCACATATTGGAAAGACTCTACCAATATTTTTGTCATAAGCTATAATCAAGTGCATAACGACGACTTCACCCTTTATTTGTTTCTTTTGAAGAATGAAAGACTCCACATATTGGAAAAACATATAGATGGAATCCACAACATGGCAGCAATACTGGGGATGGATTCCTCTATGATCATTACCAAGGTCCACCCCAACTTAAATGAATTGTGTGGGATATCAAAAAATATAAATGACAATATTCAAGATCACAGATTGTTTTCCCATGTAATTGTTTTGCTGTCAATCTCAACAAAAAAAGTGTCAAATCTAGGAAGTCTTGCCCAAAACATAATATTGTAGGTAAATTATATTCCTTACATCTCATAAATAATGGATAATAGAAACAATAAGTTAACTTTTACAGTATACTTCTTACTTCTACTTAAAAAAAGTTCCACACTTGATTTAGGTAGATCACATAACTTCATTCTTACTACACACAAAAATGACTAACCTCATCAATGTTTAGGGACAGATTTACATAAAAATAGATCTATAATAATTAGTTAGATTTGAGATATACCTGAGATTTACATAAAAATATATCTCTAAAATAGTAAGGCCATATACCTTAAATATATGCAGCTTCCAGAACTATGTTACTCAATAGTAACATTTGATTACGGTGAATTTCAATTGCTACAAATAGCATTTAAATAATAAAAACCAACACTTTCCTCTTGAAATACTATCTAAATAAAGGTTATCAAATCATAAGGATTCCATAATTTATGTACCTATTAAAAGATGCATTCAGATTCTACAGCTGAGGATTAAACTATAGGATTCCATAAATTTAGACCAGTTATCACCCATTGGAGCAGAATTAAGATAGATAAAAACATGGCCAAATACCTTTTTCCAAGGTTCACCAACTCTAAACTTTGGATCTAGATCTTGTCCAGCATAATGAGAACCAAGAAAAATCTATCAAACAAACAAGAGCCAACATGACTAGAGA
Organism: Hippophae rhamnoides; assembly: GCA_033030585.1. Taxonomy (NCBI): domain Eukaryota; kingdom Viridiplantae; phylum Streptophyta; class Magnoliopsida; order Rosales; family Elaeagnaceae; genus Hippophae; species Hippophae rhamnoides. The sequence continues at coordinate 22,298,202 of CM065434.1, read as the reverse complement.
TTACAACTTCAATGTAAACTAAAACAAAGAGTCATGATATGATACCCCAAAAATTAAAACATGGGTTCCATTAATCAGATCAAAGTCATCCTAAAAATTATAAACAAGAATTTTCAGTAGGAGAAAAAACAAGACGCAAAATGATTGTGACATGGTGTTTATCAACTCCTTTTGGCAAGCTTTGTTCCAGCTACAAGGAACTAATCTATGCATGAGCACCAACTATCATCCCCGATTAGATGGACAGATTGAGGTGGTCAACTAAACCCTTGAGAAATATCTGCACTACTTTGCTGGGAATTAACCACGAAAATGCTTGATTGGATTCCATGGGCTAAGTACAGTTACAACACTTCAACTCACTCCTCCACCAAAATGACGCCTTTTGAAGTAGTCTATGGCCTTTCACCTCTATGTTTCACTACTATAAAAAGGGGTATTAAAGTCACTTGAAAACTGACTTTAAACCAATTTAAAGTCAGTCCGTTGAACCGACTTTAAATGAAATGACTTAAAATTTAAAGTCGGTTGAACGCGTGAACTAACTTTAAATTTTAATTTTTGTTTTACAAAATTTACTCATTTTCTATTATACTCAAATTAAAACCTATATTCGATCACTAAATAATAGTAGGAAAAAAATAAAAATCTGTTTAACAAATAGTTTAAATAATATAAATAATTGAAAAATAAAATATTAATTAATAGCAGAAAAATTATCATGGTGTTGTTAGATGTTATTCAAGATCATCATATTCTTCTCCTGATGTTATAATACAAACCTACATATATAATACAAAAATTTATACACATAAATAATAACACATAATAACAGAATAAATATGAATAATAGAAATACTTATAAGAGTAAATGAAGTGACAAAATGAAGGAAATGAAGAAAAAATGGTGTTTTGTAAGTGAGAAATGAGTATAATTTTTTTAAGTATTTTGCTCAAAAAAATAGGGGATCTAAAAGATTAGTTAGAGAGGAAGAAAACCCACTAACTGGCGCTGGAATTGGTGGTCATAGGTGGTCGAAAAATGAAAAAGAGTGGAGGAGAAATGGAAGAGGTTTTGGGTTTTTGAGAGTTATGTAACGCTTGGAATAGTTTCTGTCTGGAGAAGAAAAAAGAGAAAAGAATTTATCCACGTGTGTAGCATCGGTTTGACACATCAACCGATGCTACGTCCTACGTGGATAGCATCGGTTCTACACCAAACTAACTTTAAATTCATTAAAAGTCGATTTTTTTCCAAAAATCGACTTTACATATTGACTTAAATACCTCTTTTGTAGTAGTATTTATTTTTTTTATTTTATTTATTAATTTTTTCCGGGGATGACTCCGTTGCGGGGATGGCATCAAAGTTTTTGGCGCCGTTGCCGGGGAAGGAATAGCGTTTTTAATTTATTTATCAAAATTTTAAAAATATTTTTGTGCTGTAAATAATTGTGATTTTTTTCGTTTTTGTAAAAAAATAAAAAAAATAAAACATTTAATCAAATTTCAAATTTCATAAGAAATAATAAAAAAAAATTAAAATTAAAAAAAAAAATTAAAAAAATTACAAAAAAATTGTAGCGTGAATAGTACAATAATTTAGAAATTTGAAATTTGAAGTAAAAAATTTTACTATTCATGAATTGTAAAAAAAAAATAAAAAAAAAACTTAAATAAATTTTAAATAAAAATAAAATAAATAAAATAAATAAAATAAAGATAAAAAAGATAAAAAAATAAAAAAATAAATAAAAAAATAAAAAAAAAATAAAAAAATTTAAATAAAAATTATAGCGTGAATAATAAAATAATTTAGAAATTTAAAATAATTCTTGTTCATGAATAGTAAAAAAATAAATAAAAAAATTAAAAAAAAAACATTTCAAAAATTTTAAGTTAAAAAAATAAAACAAATAAATAAAAAAAAAATAAAAATAAAAAAAAAAAAAAAAAAAAAAAAATAAAAAAAAAAAAAAAAAAAAAAAAAATAAAAAAATAAAAAAATAAAAAAATAAAAAAATAAAAAAATAAAAAAATAAAAAAATAAAAAAATAAAAAAATAAAAAAATAAAAAAATAAAAAAATAAAACAATAAAACAATAAAAATAAATAAAAAAAATAAAACAATAAAAATAAATAAAAATTAAAAAAAAACCAAAATTTTATTTTTTTGAGTTTATTTTTTATTTTTTTTTTTTTTTTTAAATCATAATTTTTTTTATTTTCTCTTACCTTTTTCAATTTTATTTTATTTTATTATTTTATTATTTTTCTTTCTTTAACTATTTTTCTTTCTTCTTGATTTTTATTTGACTTACTTTAGTTTTTTTACTAACTTAATTAACTTAGATTTGTTTTTTTAACATTAACAGGTTTTTACTTAAATTTTCATTAACTTAATTAACTTAGTTTTTTTTTACTTCAACTTTCTTAATTAGCTTAGATTTTTTACTTCAGCAACTTAATTAACTTTTTTTTCACTTAGCTTAATTAACTTAGATTTTTTACTTCAACAGCTTAATTAACTTTTTTTACTAACTTAATTAACTTAGATCTTTTAACTTAACTTAATTAACTTATATTTTTTAATTCAAACTTAATTAACCTTTTCTTTAAACTTAATTAACAGATTTTCATTAACTTAAATTTTTATTTAACTTAACTTAACACGAAAAGTAAAGATCCCCAAGGGAGTTATGTCAAAGCTAGTTCTTGGAAACGCTGTTGCCATAGTCTTTCCTGGAAACGTTGTTCTGCAATACAGGAGGATGGTTTTTAAGGAGCCTTTGCACCCGTTTCTTTCAGAACCTTTCTTGGTTATCTGATTATGTTATTTTTTTTCTTAAAAACAAAAAAAAAACAAAAATTTATGAACTATCTCCAAAATTTTAAAGTTTTAATTACAATCTAAGGAGTTAGTTACTTTGTTTGATCTAGGTACAATTGTGTTTTAATGACTTAATTATTTGATTTGTACCTAGATGTGGGTTATCTTGTCAAAGTATGCCTCTAGTTTTAAGTACAAAAAGAAATTTGAAAATCAATAGGGCATGGTTGAAAAAGTATAGGTAGACAAACTTTGTCTTATCTGAAGGTTTGATTATTTCGATGATGAGGGGACATTGAGTTTACTTAAAATGCAATCCCAGAGTTCGTCTTGCTAAGGCGTTAAACTACTTATTTGGATGGGAAGCGACCCACGTCATTTTAGGTAATTTTCTTTTATTTCTTTTATTTACTTAATTGTTTCATTTTAATTACATGTGAATAATTTTTAAATTGTTAAAACTAAAAATATTTGTTGAGATGTTAGAAGTTCACAACGATTTGTCTGTATACACTTTAATGATGAATATGATGGATGCACCTGCATTTTCCATTACTACTTGCACATTCTCAGGAAATATGTAATCTTTCTTCTCTTTTCTCTTTATCTTTAATTTACAGTTGTTACATTGAGAACAATGTAAGTTCTAGGTTGGGGGTGGTGAAAAGTTACCATGCTTAATTAAAAAAAAAGTTTTAACAATTTAAAAATAAAAAAAAATAAAAAAATATACTTTTTCATTTTTTGTGTGTTTGGTTTTATTTCTATTTTGTGTGATTTAGTAATTTTTGGAAAAAAAAATATTTCTCCAAAAATTATCATTTCTTTAAATCAAATTTAAGTAAATAGTTAAATCTCTTGTACTGTTAGATTAATTTTTGAAAACATATCATGAAATATTTTGTAATTATTTTTTATAATTAGTTAGTTTTTGTCATAACTAGTATTTCTTGATAAGATGTAGAAATTATATTAAACCTAAAATCGGTGTTTATGAATTTTTTTAGTGGAGACTACATTTGTGAGATATAATTTGAGCCTAATTTCCTTTATTCAGAGTGAAATATATATTTTTTCTACTCCAAACACATTTCTTATTTCTTCAAATTTTTAGATGATCTCTATAGGTATTAGCGTTGAATGTATGAATTTTTTTCTCATCTTAATAGAGTATCATATATTTTTTATTATTATTTTTGCTTAGATTAAATGATTTGAGTAGAAATTGATAGTATATGCTTATATCTAGTTCATGCATTCTTTACAAAAAAAAAAGAGACATATCACGGGGTTACCTAAACCAAGATCAACGAAGAAAAACCACAAAATTAACCAGCTACTTAAAATCCAAAAAAAATGTACAATTTGTACATGGGTTGACTCTCTAAAATACATATATTGAGAAATATCTTGAGAAAAAAATAGAGATAAAAAATATATAGTATAATCTACATACTTATAACCCATTCTCTGAAAGTTGTGAGTAAAGGCTAATTATAAAAGAAGGATATATGAAATAATTCCACTAAAAAGTCATTGCACTCCCTTCGTTTGTAAAAGGCATATATCTTGAAATTCTTTCTTAATGAGTTTGATTTATGCATGAAAATAATTTTTATATATGATATCTTTATAATTTATACATTTGATTCCTTTCTGAGATCAATGTTAAAATAACAACACTTTGAGCCTTTATTCTTTATACATATCACGAACATATTAGTTCATTTCTATACATCAACTCTTTAGCATATAAAATAGTATGAGTGTTTGAACCATGGGATTGAGTGTTTCAGGAAGTATTGACTTGTGAGGAATAGAGTCGAAGCGAATTCGATTCATGACTTGAAATTGGAGTGAAATTAAATTGATACATTTTGACATGAAATATGAAAATGATTTTCGACTAATTATTATAATAAATCATGATTGTTTAAAGAGATTAAAATAACTTATGCTTGAGATTTTAATTATGATCTTAAAGGAGATTAAAAAGTATGAGACATTTTGTGAGATGTTGCTAATTTGTGATTTTTGTTGTAAATTTAATTTTTAAGTTGTTTGTTTTTATTGTTTCTTTTGATTTTTACATTTAGTTCAATGTTTATGGGTATCATTCTGAAAACCCTCACGAGACTCAAACTCGTCCACTAGGGCAACCTAGGGGTTTAAAGGCTTGTTGCATAAGCTAAATGCAACCGTGTCAATCACGGAAGTGATTTAGGATAGTTTAATTTTTAGTTTTTATCAACTTCTCTTGCTAAGGGACTAAGAAGTTGGTTAAGGGGTTGTGATGAGTGCTGCTAAAATTACCATGATTTTATGCTTTCATTAATTGATTAAAAATATATATATATATTTATATGTTTTATCATATATTTATATAAATTTGTCTTTTTTAGGAATCAGGTATTTTTATTGTTTTGAATGATATTTCGCTTAAAAACGTAACTTAAAGACTCAAGAGGGAATCTGGAAGCAATACATCACAATTATATTACTAAATAAATGGGGCAAGGTTGACAAATATGGAAAAATTGGACAAAATGGGTGAAAAAGGTCAAAAAATGTCAAAAAGGAGAAAATCGCGCCGGGACGACCCGTCCGTCTTGCGGCCCCCGTACGTAGCCGAGCTGCGTGTCTTGTACTTGTTCATCAGCGCGAGCTGCGTGCGATGCTTGTTCATCCAGCGCGAATCTGGCGCCTGGTCTTGTTCATCCTCGCCTGATTGCCTCACGTAGCGCACGCCCGTTCGACCCATTTTTACGTCTGTACGCCACGTGATGTCATCTTTGCGTCATTAATGACTCGGCATTTCCATTGCAGCGTTTTTACATATTTTAACATTTTTTTACTCATTTTTCTCTCCATCTCGCTATAAATACCCGTTTCACTTCATTTCAAAAACACACCTCAAAACACACTTCTCTCTTCTTTCTTTCTCTCCATTTCTTAGTTTTTAGGTTTTAGTTTTTCTTATGTTTTAGCTAGTTTCTCTTAGTTTTAGAGTTCTTCCCTTTTTGGGAAGAACTAGTTATTTTTGTAATTTATTAACTTTTTGATTCAATAAATGGGAGTGTAAATTCCGTTTAGAGGTTTTCTAGCAATGGAAATTAAATCTTGTAAGGATTTTATTTTCTTTGGAGTTATTTTTTATGCTTTATTCTTACATGTTATATTTAATTTATGCGTGATTAAATTTATGATGCTATTAGCTGTTGTAAAAATGATATAATAATAATGTTGTTATGCTTGCGAGAAATATTAAATAGGTGAAAATCTCTAAAATGAATTGATTTTATTTTTTATTCAAGATTTTATATTAATAATGTTAGAGAGAAATATATTATTTTCATTACAAACTAAAATCTGAAAATTAGATTTTAAGGTTTAGTTATCGATGCGATTTAGAGTAGTGCTCTTTTATTTGTTAGTCTGATCGTCCAGGTAGTTAGAGTGAAGCTCTATTTCAAAAGTTTTTATAAAATTATTATCGAAAATGTATTAATGACATGTTGTCGGTAGTGGTTTAAAACTTGAAAGTTAGTACTCGGATAACAAATTCTTAGGTTTAATTTGGGCCCAGCTTGAATAAAGTTTAAGTAATACAACCCGCCCAAGGTGGCATTTTAAATAGTTCATTTTCAATCTCTTAGAAAAAGGAATTAATTTAATTAACCAAATTAGTTATCAACCCACGTTAGGTGTTAATTGATTTGTTTAGATTAACAAAGAATATCTAACCCGCAAAGGTGGTATTCATACAAAAAGGAGAATCAATAAATATCAATTCATATCTTTAATAACCTAAATAATATGAAAGAGCATAATTAACTTAGTTATTATATCCATAAATACTCCACTATTATAAATGATAAAATTTACATAAATGTTTATTGAATCTATGTTTATTTTTATGTTAGTAGATTAAAAACACAAAACCCAAAATATCGTGACAGGATGTTTAGGATTTAATTTCGTTTTTAAAAGTTTGAATAATAAATTAAAAACCACATACATTCCTTCCTTAGATCGACCTTGGGAGTATACTTATCATTTTCTAAAAAATGATTCGTGCACTTGCGAGAGTTTTATAAATATAAAACCAAAGTATTGGCAGGATCGGCGATGCCGGTTTTCGTTCATCAAGTTTTTGACAATCCCGATTCTGCTCATCAATGTTCTAGGAATTTCCCATGTTCAAGCAGTGGATGAGCACTTACGTGATAGAGACATCATTCTACATGAGCTGAGGCATAACCTTCTACAGGCTCAGAATCGTATGAAATGTCAGGCTGACCATCACCTATGCGAGGTCGCTTTCTTTGAAGGGGATTATGTGTACCTAAGATTCCAATCCTACAGGAGATATTTTGTGGCTTTTTTCTCATCCATGAAGCTTACCCCATGTTTCTTTGGTCCTTGTAGAATTATTGCCTGAGTTGGCCCTGTGGCTTATAGATTGGATTTTCCAACTGATTCTCACATACATGATGTATTTCATGTTAGCATGTTAAAAAGGCACGTGGGAACAGTCATTCCTAGATCCATCTAACTTCCCCCAGTCCCTGATCACGGAGCTATCATTCCCTAACCTGAAACCATCTTGGCTCGCCATGTGATCCAAAAGAACAAATATCAGTCAAAACCTGAAATTTTGGCCGAATGGACATGAGCCCTTACAGAAGAAGCCATATGGGAAAATGAATTTTATTTTACTAAATCCTACCTTGATTTGATCCTTGAGGACATAGATTCTCAAAGGGGGGAGAAATGTTATGTGTAACCATAGGCATGCACCTTGAAGCTACCCATGTGCACAGAATTGGTTAGTCTTGGCGCAGAGTTGGTTAGGTTTGGCATAGAGTTGGTTAGGCTTGGCACAGACATACGTATGTGGGCGTATAGTTGGTTATGCTGGCACATTCTAGTGTGTAGTAAGGTAGGCGAATGACGTATACCTAGTTTTTTAGGATGTAAGACAAATTGGTTAGGTTGTTAGGATGTCAGAGTTTGTTAGCATTCCTTTTTGTTTTCTCTTTCCTTTTTAAGGCTATATATATCCTCAATGTGATGAATAATGGATATAGAAAACTTTAACAAATCTCTCTTTCTTTCTCTCTACATTCCTTATCCTAAATTATACATAACACATACCCCCATTTCCAATCATCACTCCATCAAAACCAAGAAAAGTAGTCACTTTGGAAAGATTAGAAGCATCATTGGTTATATGGTGACTAGCTCCACTATCTAACACCCAAGAATCATTATTTCCTTCAACATTTCATTCAATATTAGGAACATAGGCTGAATGTTGACCACCACCATAGCCAAAACCTTGTCCCTTATTATGTATCTTTCCTCCAATGTGCAAGTTTCGAATAGTATAGCAAGAAGACTCTACATGTCATATTTTGGAGAAAATTTGACATTGTCTATTAGTACGGTTTCTACCATGACCTCCATTACATCCACCACGATTAAAAGAATCTTTTGCACTATCATTCCCTGAGAATTACCACCACCATTTTTACTAGTAGCATATCTACCAACATTAGAATAATTTTCCTAGTACACATGATTTTCTTTGGCTTTATCCTGTTGCACAAGAGGATTGTCATAAGTAAGCAATTTACTCTTAGCTTGTTCAAGAAGAATATCATCTATATCCAAGGAACAAATTAAAGGATTAAACCTTGGTCCTGAGCCTCCAAGATCAATATAACTAAATCTTGATAATCTATTAGTCTTTTAATTGCAATACATTCATCTGCAAAACTTTTCATTTTATCATCATAATCTAAAACACTCACATCATTCTTTTTTGTTGTTTGAAGATGAAGTTCAAACTCCATCATATGAGTTTTTGAAGTGGAGATAAAATTTATTTGAAGAATTTTCCAAATATCATATGTAGTAGACTTAACAAAAATCACACTTAACATTGAACTAGACACTGAGCCGTAAATCCAACTCTTCACCACTCCATTTATGTGAGTCCAGGTTGCATGCTCTGGATTATGTTTAGAAGAATCATTAAGAAACCATTAAGCTTCACACTTTTCTTCATGAATATAACCTTCAACACCATAGGCTATGATCATAATGATTATTTGTTACTTTTAGATTAGAAATTACTAATGTCTAATTTGTCTCCAATTTAGACATTTGTTAGAGAAATTATAATAACCAGTTAAGCAAGTTGATTTTAAATAAAATCTTGATTCATATCTATATCTCTTATTGCAACTTCATGTTCCATTTGAAGATCACTAGTACCTCAAGAAGGTTTGTAAAATAAATAAAACTAAAAATAAAGAGAGTTCCTAGATTGAAAGCTCTGATACAATATAGAATTATAAAGAAGAAAATCATATAACATGTGTAAAGAAAGGATGCAAATTTTTTTTATCTCTTTCTTTGTCTATTGATACTTATAGAGTACTTGCTTTACTAGTACTTCTCACACCCATTCTGTTACACTACTCAAAAATTATAGGCACATAATCAGTTTTGGGTGAGTCACTTGTTTCTCTATTTTACATGTCTATGTATGATTTTATATTGAATAATTTTTAGTTATCGAACGTACTTTGTATTTGGTATTAATATGTTAGTAGAAAGCACTTTTAGTTATTGAACACACATATTATTTATTGTTGACTGATTATTATCATCAATAGTTATATTGATTTGCTAAAAATTAAGTTATGGTTCATCTTTGAGCTGTGAATAGTGTTGGGATAGTTTGATTTGTAGAGATGGAAACTAGAGAGATGTCGAAGAATTTTTATAGAATGTGTGGATATCTTATAATATCCATGTATATATAGAGAATTACATGTACAATTGTTGATTATATAAGGGGTACATGTCACATCGTGTCAAAAATGTATAAGAGTAAAAGAAAATACATTTAAAGCTTGAAGGTCGAAAATTCCATAGCTCGAGCTGATGGTCATTCTTCAAACACCAAAGCTCTTATATGTAGGTAAGCCCATAATATGAGTGTCATCGTGAGCAACACCATATGCAAGTCTTTCTAGGATGACTAATCTGATAGACTGGGTTTTTTGTTGGATCGGGCTTCGGGTCGATCCATATGTTCAAACATCCATTCCCTCCTACTTTTTTGGTTAGGTTCCTCAATAAGGGTGGAAAAGTAGCAACCAGGTAGTGAATTTAAAAAGTTTGAATTTCCCTAATAAATTCTTGTTAGTTAATTAGAGAGAGAAAATATGCACCTTTATAAAGAGGATCCTATGCTTTTCTTCATTTCATTGTTTCCTGCATAACAGAAAAAATCGGAACAAAAAATGCTCTGTGATTCCAACTTGTGCCATACAAGTTCTCAACTCAATGGTAAGAATTCAATATGGCACGTAGTTTACTTGCTTGGGCTTTAAAGGAAAATTCCTTGATTCTAAAAGTTTTATGCTTTCTTTTTAGGTTGGCGTATAAAATCACTCCTCTATTTTACTTTCAAAACTTTACCTTGGGTAACTTCTATTTCTCACACATTAACATTTTATGTTTTTGTAATATTTTGTAGAGACCATACATAGAGAGTGTACTTCAGGTTCGTTCTTTTAAGGGAGCCTATAATATCCCAGCTTGTTGAGCTAGGTAGAGAGTGATGCCTCGAGGTCCACTAACGAGACGAGCACCTCGAGTGAAGAGAAGACGTTTAAGCCTCTTCCTTCCACCTCTACATCCCATCCATAGGCCACACCTATAGTTAATTTAAATGTGCCTCATACCCAAATATTTGTCATGAGGTAATGAAGGAAGAAGATGAAGAAGAAAGCCACCAATGAACCCATAGGCTGTACCAAAGATTGGGTAGCCAAGGTCAAACCCAATGGATTGTCTCTTCAAGATGAGGAAAGACAAAGGAAAATGTATGTCATTCCTTCCTTGGTACAGATAATGATCTTTGATCTGGGTTTTCTTGGCATCCATCCATCTCCAAATGGGTGGATAACCTTTCATGAGAAGGTCTTGTGGCTAGGGGCCAAGTTTCCATTGTACCCCTTCATAAGGAAATTCCTAGCCAAAAACTCAATTTGTGCTAGACCAATTGATTTTGAATGAGTGGAGGTACTTACTCTGTTTTAAATTAATATGCAGAGAGCTCGGAGTTGAGTTGGAGATGCTCGAGTTTAATGAGGCATACCTATTAAAGAAGAATCCCGCAGATACAAGAGGGTCTATATATTAGTAAAACAAGATTGAGGCATAAATATGACTCTCCTCAAGATTAAGAAGAGCTAGAAAGAGTACTTCTTCTATATATCTAATCAGTGGGAAACTCTAGATAGTGATGCCAAGCTGATAAGGAGCACCTAGGCTAACACCAAGGTTATGATAAGGAATATGAGTTCCTTTATCACAACCTTGAGACCTGAGGTTAAATAATGATTGGATGATATCTAGAACTATCTATCTAAAGGATGTAATGGAGGAAACTATTAAACGCCTAGTGTTTTGTTGTGTATGGGTTGATAGGGTAGGGCTCAGTGGAGCCCCTATATAGAATAATCCATAAACCTTAAACGCCCTCCTAATACTGGACCCTTCCCAAAGACTATGGTATGAGGTTTGAAATGCTCCCTAATAATGGTGAACTAGCCCTGAGACTTCACAAATGCCTTATTTTTCATTTTGTCCAACCCTTTTAAAACTAAAACCATATTTTCCTTGTCTTTGTAGATATGAGAGAGTTTAGTGTTGTTGATATATTAGCGTAGCTTAAGAGTAGGTCTCTAAATAGTGGGTGAGCATCAAAAAGTTACAAGTCCCTTCGAAAGGATGAGTTTCTCCAAATGGAAAAATATGAGCAAGTCCTTTGGGTAAGAGTCTGTTCCAACCCTTTCTAAGAAGAAGAAAAATGCGACCATTCATGAGTCCGTCCTCCTGCCTACATTCTTGAATATCATGGAGCCCACACTAGCATCCTTGTGTCAAAATATCCTCACACCCATTACCTTAGGACAATAAATACCAATCCGCCTGTGAGGGACTCGGGGAGGGGGAATGATTTCATTGAAGACCTCATTGTAGATGTTGAAAGAGTGGCCTTATACCAAGATTATATACCAAAGAGGTTGAACCACTACATGGACTAGCTCCCCTACATGGCGCACGAGAGCCAACTCGATGCCATGTGTGAGGATACGGACTCTGGGGTCATACTCAACCAAATTTTACACTTGGTAAGTATTAGTTTGACCTTATTTCTTATTGAGCCTCAGGTTGTTATATTTTTTTGACCTGCCTTGTTTTTCTTATTTTTAGGCCTAGCTCCTTCACAATATTAGAAGAGTTTGAGGTGTGGAGAGGTTAAAGCATAAGCTCATGATGGAAAAATAGAGCCACACTTTATCCTAGGCCAAGAATACCATGTTACTGGTCAAGGCTAATAAGTGGGAGGCTGAGACCATTAACAAGGAGTAGAAGCTTTCCAAATCTATAGACAACCTAAATGATAACTTGAAGCTCTTTGAGGAGCTTGGGAAGGCCCATAGAAAACTTGAGGCTAAGGTAGGATCCTATAGTTATAAACTAGATGACACCAAAGACAAGGATGCCTGCGATCAAGAGAAGGTATAATGAAAACTTGAAGTCATGATCGAATAGCTCTCCTCGAGCATTAAGATAGGGTATAACCTGACCATGGACTCCTTAAAGGAAGATGCTAAAAAGAGTAGTGTCCTGGAATACTACTATCAGATCTTCAATATCCCAGCTACCCCGTAGTACTCGCCCACTTAGACCCAAGATGAGGTTGAGGAACATGGCTTAAAATCTGGGGCTAGCGGTGATGGACCTAGGGTGGGAGATGAAGAAAGTGGAGCTAGGGGTCTTTGATTTTGGCGTGGGCTTAAGCCTCTTCATTAAGTAGCTTTCTCTCTTCTTTTGTTTCAAAGCTCGACCCCTCCTCCAATCTGTATGATTATGAGCTCATCCTTGTAACCCAATTTTATTAATGAGAACCATTGATTATGAGAACAACTTGTACTATATGTGTAATTATGTACTCATAGTATTTATAGTATTTACTTATGATGTTGACCCAACTCCTTACCTTCAACGACATATGTCATTAAATTTTTCCTAACATAATTTCCTATAAAAGAGGGTTAGGGATACTATAAAATTCAGACATCTTTTATTTGAAGCAATTGATAAATTTTTATCAATCTTTCTTGTTTGAACCTTATGGATTCTAATCAGGCAAATATACACTCAGCTTGAGCTTTTAAATTGGAGAAGGGTAGGATCAAAACTAAGGTAGAGAAATTAAAAGTTAAGCTATCCAATCACGTGGATAAGCTCTTTCTTTATGAAGAGACTAAGAGTGAGCTTGCTTCTTGTAAGGAGTAGCTATCTCAAACTCGAGCTTGAGAGAGGATGAACATGACTAAAATGGCCCCTTTGGTGAACAGGGAGTTCCATTGGGCAAACTTCTATATGAAGTGATATGATGGGGTGTTCCTTAAGGTAATGGGTGTTGTTGAGGAGATGGAACATTCCATACTTAACTAGAAATTTTCCCTTACTAAAATAGGGGTCAATATATGCAAGAAAATTTTCAAGATTTAGGCTAAGTTATTGCCTTCATTGAAGGAGACAAACAACCTAGACACTAGTTTCACGTCCAAACATCTTAAGAAATTTTAACATTTTAGAAGGTAGGGCTCCTAATTAATGAATTTTGAAAGATTTTTAAGCTCAAGAAATGAACGTTTTTTTAATAAGATGAACCTATGAAGCTCATTAAATGAAATAGACTCATAGCATAACCCAAGCAATTGTTGGAACACTATTTATTTAATCTATGGCCGATGGGGAGTGTTATACCAGGCTATTGGCCAAGGTGATAAACTCTCTCATCAGTGTAAGAGTGTTTTACCTGGTTCTTGATAAGGGTGGTCAACTTGGGACATATAACATTGGGACTTATTAGATTACGAAACAAACAAACCAAAGTATTATGACATGATGTTTAGGATTTAATTTTGTTTTTAAGATTTTGAATAATAAATTAAAAACCATATATATTCTTTCCTTAGATCGACCTTGGGAGTATACTTGTAATTTTATATAAAAATGATTTGTGAACTTGCGAGAGTTTTACAAATATAAAACCAAAGTATTTGCAAGATTGGCATTGCTGATCTTTAGTAGATTGATTATCAACTTGTTAAAAGACTCCGCCTAGCTGTTGGCTTATGGATAATATGGCATTGAATGTCATTCCTTGATGTTGTGCTTGGTGAAAAACTCCTTGATATTATGGCCCATAAACTGTCTTCCATTACTGGTAACAAGCTCCTTGGATAAGCTGAAGGGAAAAACTATAGAGTTTCAAATAAAACAATTACCTCTTCTTCCTGTATTCTTTTGAAAGGTTTCACCTCAATCCATTTGGAAAAATAATCTATGGCAACTTATAAAAACTTCTTTTTGCCCCTTGCTTGGGGTAATGGTCATAATATATCAATCCTCCATTTATTGATGGGCCATGGGCTAACTATCCCTATCATGGTGGTAGATAGTGCGTGTGATAATGGGGTGAATCTCTAACACTTGTCCCATGCCTGGGTGTACCTTATGCAATCTACTAGTATAGTGGGCTAGTAGTACCCTTGTCTCATAATTATTTGGTATAGCCTTCTTCCACCCAAATGAGAGCCCACTCTCCCTTGTGGGCTTCAAACATAATTCTTTCAGAACCCTCCCTTACTATGAATAAGAGCCTAGGTTCAAGTGTAGTTTTCTATACAACTTATTATTTTCTATCATGTATCAACCTACCTTAGCCTTACTTTCTTTGATGAGTATTTGGTCCTTGGGTAGGTCTCCCTTTTTTAGGAAGTCAAAGATTAGGGTGAACCATGGACTCATGACAATATCCATGCATCCAACTATTTTTTTAACCACCTCCAAATTGGCCTCTGTTAGGATTGTTACTGAAACCAGCCAAGTATAGTTGGCTTCATGCATGGAAACTAGTGTGGCAAGAGCATCATTATTCACATTCACATTCTTGGGTATTTGCTTGATCTCAAAATAGGTAAGTTGAAGCACTCCTTTCTTAGTATCTCCAAATATCTCCCCATCCTACTATCTATAGCCTCAAATGTGCCTAAGAACTGGTTGACCACTAATCATGGGTCACTATCAAGGTAATGGTATCAATTCCAAGTTTTTTTCCATTATGGCACCAAATATAATTGCCTCGTACTCTATGACATTATTAGTTGCTTGGAAATCCTTCCTGACAGCATACTCAAAATAGTTTTCATCGTGATTAACTATGACTACCCCTAGCCTTGCATCGTTGAAGTTGTGTAGCCATTAATGAATACCTGCCATGCTGGCCTTTCTGTTTGATCCATGCCACATAAATTTTCCTTTTCCTCATCATTGGTTACCTCTAGTGACTCACTAAAGTTAGTAACAAACTCTATCACCACTTGTTCTTTAACATATGTTCTAGACATATACTTGATATCATACTCTCCTAGCTCTATAGAAATTTGTGCCAGTTTTCCTGTAACCTCTGACCTTATCAATACACTCTTAAGTAACTATAAGGTGAGTATTACCACTGTATACGAGCCAAAGTAATGTCTGAGCTTCCGTGCCTTCATTTTTAGGGTGAAGGCTAACTTGTCGATTGTTAGATACCTTTTTTGGGCGTCTGTCAGAATTTAGCTGATGTAGTAAATGAGGTGTTGGACCTTGTTTCTTTCAGCTAGTAGTTGGCACTACAAGTATGGGGATCAATGGCCAAATACAAATAAAGTGTTTCTATTAGGAATGGGCTTACTAGGGTTGGAGGCTTGCTCAAGTACTGTTTAGTTCCTTGAAAGGCTTTGTCGCAATCCTCGTTCCAAAAACAATGATGTGTTATTTCTCAACATTTTGAAGAATGGTAAACACTTATTCGTGCTTTTGGAAATGAATTTTTTTAGTGCCACTATTCTTCTATTCAATTGCTAAATCCCTTGTAGACTGATAGGAGACCTTATACAGACCAAGGCTTGTATCTTGTTTGGGTTTGCCTATATCACTTGGGAAGATATAAGATATCCTAAGAATTTTCCTAAAGCAACACCAAAAACAAATTTTTAAGGGTTAAGTCTCATACCATACCTTCGAATTACGTGAAATATTTCTTCCAAGTATTTGAAATGGTTTATTGGCTATGTTGACTTTACCATCATGTTATCTACATATCATTCTAGATTTCTTCCTAGTTGGTCAAAAAACATCTTACTGATGAGGCATTCATACATGGCCCCTTCATTCTTTAACCCAAATAGAATTCGGGTTTAACATAAGGTCCTTTCCTTAGTGATGGAAGATGTTTTCTCCTTATTCTTTGGATGCATTCAAATCTGATGGTAACTAGAATATGCATCTAGAAAACTCATCAAACTGAAACAAGTGGTGGTATCAACCAGCTGATCAATACTTGAAAGGGGGAAACACTCTTTTAGACATGCATAATTTAAGTCTATAAAGGCCACACATATGCTAGGTGATCTGTAAGCCTTTTTCACCTGTACCACATTTGAAAACTAGGTGGGATAGTTTACCTCTATAATAATCTCCGTCACTTTAAGTGTGGTGACTTGACTTTTAATTACCTTATTCTTTTCTTTAGGGAATTTTCTCTTTCTTTACATGATAGGCCTAGCTTTTGAATCAACATTAAATATGCGGGTTATGATCTTTGGGTCAATCTTGGGCATATCTATAGATCTCCATGCAAAGATGTCAAAATTTTCTTTTAGGAATTAAGATATCTGCTCCATAACCTCTATTGTGAATTCAGTACTCAACTTTAGAAAGTAGTCCCCCTTGTATCCAATTGGTAGATCTTGCACCTCATTTGAGTTGACAGACACTACTGGACATCTACCTCTTAGCCTTTTTTAACAAGGCCCTTACTGTGGTTGCTACTTAAGAAAAGTCTTTTTCATAGTGGCATTATAAAAACCTCTAGCCTTTTCATGGTCTCTTCTGATCTCTTTTATACCTTTCTCAGTTGGGTATTTGATGACTTGGTGAAAGGTAGACAAAACCATTATCATCTTGTGTATCTACAGTCTACTTAGGATGGCACTGTAGTGAGTTGGGACTCAATTACCAAAAAGTTGGTCATAACTATAGATCTATTTTCCATGGCTAGTATCACCACAACTCTAATTCCATAGGTGGTGCTACTATTGAATTCCACCAGGGGTAGGTTTCTTCTTACGATGTTATATTGCTAGTTTCCTAGGGTCCTTAATTTTGATAAAAAAAGAAGGTTGATTGAGCTCCTAATGTCAATTATGATTAGAAAAACATCACATGATCATATTCTTAGTGTGATTACCAAAGGGTCATCATGGGGAGACAAGGCTTCATCCCTCCTAGTGAAGGTGCTTTCAACAAAGGACCTTACTTTATCCTGATTATAAACGTGCAATAAATCGTGCAAGTCTCTAGCACACCTTTTGCATGAGTTATTGGAGGTCACATTGAGACCGCACCCTCCATGTATGGTATGCATAATGCTTATATTGGCCTAATCTTATATGTCTATCCCACTACCTGATTGGATAGGTAGCCTTATAGTTTCATGTTTGGGTTTTCGCCCACCTCTTCTACTATTACTTCCCAGGAGGTTCCCTAATTACCCTATGTATAATAGATCCTCTATTTCTTTCTTTAGGTGCCAGAAGTCTCACGTCTCATGACATATATCCTTGTGAAAAGTACACCACTTAGATGTGTCCCTAAAAAGAGCCGATATTTTTGGTGGCCACCTAACATTCTGCTCCTCCTCTATCCTCAACACCACTTAGGCTAGACTCATTCTCTAAGGTGGGCTCTTAAAGGGAGACAGTGACCTTCTTCAAGGCCCCATGTTCCTGGATCATTGGCAACTCGCCCTATGATTTGACATGAAGCATTTTTTTTGTTAATCCTTTTGTCTTGGCTTGCCCTATCAGAGCTTATTTTTTTCTCCTTCTCTAGTATATCTTCCATAGTGACCTTGTTGCCTTTGTCCAACCCTAACTTTTTTCCAGATTGAAAAACTTTCTCGCCTCCCCATAAGCATCCTCTAATGTTTGAGGGATCGTTTTGGTCAGCTCTACAAACAAATCAAAATTCCTTGTAGAGCTTGCCTAAAGGCCTCTATCATAATAGAGCTAGGACAATCTGATATCTCTAGCTTTTCCTTTCTGAAAGGTCTCAGTACTCTTTAGTAGACTCATCCCTTTCTTGTATGACTGAGAAGAGATGGTGAGATTCTTTCCTCAAAGGCTTGTTGTAAGCATAATTGGTGATGAACAACCTGGCAAATTGAGAGAATGTGCTTATAGTATGGGGTGCCAGGTTATTGAACCACTTTTGTGCACCATTACATAGGTTAGTAGCAAACAGTGTACACATTATGGCTTCACTCTTGACTTGAGTGAGGCTTAAGGGGGCTATAGCCATCTTAAAGTGTTGCACGTGAATTACTGAATCTTTCATTCCTTAGTAGTCTAGGCACTTGGGAGCACTAAACTTGGTTGGAGGATCATCATGCTCTATTTCATAAAAAAAGGATAAGACACCTAGTTGCTCGCAATCCTTATCCACATCATAGTGCCCATTATCCTTGTCTTTCCTTTCATATGCCTTTTTAAAAGTTTGGTCTCGCTTTCTATTAGCTTCCTCTAATGATTGACAACATGCCTCCCAGCTTTTTTGCTCTTACAGTAACTGCTCATTACTGAGCCCTGCCGAGCTAGGAGAGGGGTTGTCCTCAATTTTGTTCTTGCCTTGGGATGGCTCGGGCACTAAATGATAAAGCTCGATCCCACCAACCAAATTGGTGGCTTAACCTTAGGGGCACCTAGGCCTGATTGTGATTATAATGCTCTATTTTCTCGCTTGGTTTCCTTGAGCTCTATTCTTAGCTCAAGAAGTTGACGAGCTAGCACTTAATGGGGATCGGTCTCCACTCTAGCCTCATTATGGGCTGGCAAGATGTGGTCTTGTGCCAATGTGCCTCCTCGTTTGCTAGTCTCAATCTTTCCTCGGCTTGATTTCCTACCTTGATGGATGTAAGTCTAGGGAACTATGCTTACTTACTAAGTCTCTCTTTTAGAACTTGGGGTGAATCCTTGAAAATAAGGGGTCAGAAGTTAAAGCTCGACCTTAGAATTTGAGTCCCACAGTGGGTGCCAAAATGTTGGGATGGTCCAATTTGCCGAGAGAGAAACTAGAGAAAAATTAGAGAATTTTTGTAGAATGTATTGATCTCTTATAATGTCAATGTATATATAGAGCATTACACGTACACGTGTCGATTACATAAAGAGTACACGTTACAACGTGTCAAAGGGATAAAGTAAAAGAAAATACATTTGAAGATTAAAGGTCAACCATCTCTTGGCTCAAGTTGATGGTAGGTCTTCCAACACCAAAACTTCTATGCATAGGTAGATCCATACTAAGAGCGTCATTATAGGCGCGGGTATAAGTAGACCTTTCTAGGACGACTCGTCAAATGGATCCAGTTGTTTATTGGATAGTGCTCGAGATTGATCTATATGTTCAAACAAATAGTTATATTGATTTGCTTAAAATTAATTAAGTTATGGTTTATCTTTGAGGTGTGAATATATAGTGTTTTCTATATGTTTGGATTGTCAGTTGTTACGTACATTTTGTGTGTTATTCTTGTTCATCAGGTAGATTGTTTTTACCTATTTTATGTTTGTAAGTGAGTATGTGAATGCGAGATGTGAACGAACTAAGCTTAAAAATTGTGTTTTGTACCCACAAATGAAGGCTATGCTTGTTGGTTGGTTTTGTCACTTCGATTTTGTGATTTTCCGTGCACTTAAACAATTGTGCGACTTAAATATGATATAAATCACCTAAGTGTAATTGCCTACCAAATTTGGGTAACAAAATGTAAATCTTATTTGTTTGGTGACGTAAGTGAACCATGATAAATGTTTGGGGGCATTGAGATACTATTTCCTAATCTTAATTTAGCTTGAAGCCTTTACTATCTTCTAGTTCATTAGATTTTATATTTGCAAAGTAATTTTATAGATCGCCCGTTCATAGATTTTGTACACCTTGAACCTTCACCTATTGTCTTAAGTTGTGACACCTCCAAGTTACCGTGCAAATTTAAAAGAATTTTTCTTTTCAAAGAGTATGAAGACATAAGGAGAAATATAAATTTGAAGCTCTAAATATTTTTTATATTAATATTATACAAATAAATTTTTTAATTTTGTTTCTAACAATTAATTTACTCAGATATGTATAATATATTTCAAACCAATAACTAATATATATAAATATATTTAATTGAAGTTTTTCTCTCTCTATCAAATGATACAAATAACAATTATATATTTTCAATCAAACATCAATATTTTTAAGTAAAAATTTTATTAACTTAATATACAAAATAGATAAATAAGATAAAAAATTATGGCATTAAACAAGAATTATTTTTTTAATATAAAAGACATAGTAAAAGTTGAAAAAATAATTAAAGCATTTTGTCAAATATTAATGATAAATTCAAAATAAAAAAAATAAAAAGTAAAAAATGAATAAATAAAAATATTCATTTAAACTTTGTTATAAAGTAATACCATAAACAAAACATGTAAACTAAAATTAAAAATGGCTTTTGAACCGGATAAAAATAAATTATGATAATATATTAGTAATTATTTTGTTGAAATTTAATATATATATATAATTGTGTGCATGCTTATTTTGAAATAAAACAATATATAACTCGACGGATATATAACCCACTATTAATTTGTAGGTCATCTACGCAAAAGCAAATTAAATTTCTCACATGTCCCATAAATATATATTGGGTAGTAATGCACCACCCTTAATTGTATGCTTCTTCACCTGCCTTGGAGACTTTATTTATTTATTTATTTTTTAATGTTCCTGACTTATATATACAAACAATGGATTATCCTCCGTCTTTCAAACTTATCAATACGGGGTTAGTCAATAATTGCATGTGTTTAAATTACTAAATTTGATTCAATGTACTGGATATAGATAGGAATACATTCATATATTTTATAATTGAATTGAATTTAAATTAAAAAAATTACAATTAATTTAAATTTAGATTAATAGATTAATTCATTCTAATTCGATTGAATTATTATTAAAATTTTAAATAAATTAATATTTTATTTTATAATTTATTATATTTAAATATTATAAATATTATATTTTATTAAATTATTATTTTAATTTAAAAATGATAACAATATTATCACAATATATTTTGATATTCTCGTTAGAATAATTTATTAATAAAAACTTTATTTAATAATAATAATAATAATATTTAATCTAAAATTTGATATCAACTTAAAATTAAACTCTAAAAATATAAAAAATTAAAAGAATCAAAGTAAAAATTAATAAAATAAAATTACTAAATTATAAAAGAAGAAAAATTTAGGTGATTAAAATGTAAAAATTAAAATAAATGGAATAAATAGTAAAAATAATTAAATAATTAAATTTAAAATATATAAAAATATATTAATAATTTATGTAATTAAAGATAATAAATATAAGAGTCTCTTTTTGATAGAATATATATCAATTTCATAAATTAAAATAAAATAATATAATAGCTCATAAAGTGACATCATGTTATGTTATGTTTTTGAGGTGAAATACATCTTAGTATATCATTACATATTTTTTTTTAAATAATGAGTAGCCCTATTTTAACATCACGATGGAGATAAAGAAGCTCATAGGAAACATAATGATTTCTAGAATATTTTAATAATATTTTCATTCAATAATATATATATATATATGGATTCATATTTATGTAATAATATATCGATAATTATTATATTTAATTTTAAATTTTAAATTAAGATTTGATCGGAGATTTTTACGTGTTTTAAGCACATAATCAAAAAATGAATAACAAAATCATCTTTTAAATTATTTTTATCATCAAATCATTTCTTAGTTTTTAATTCATTATTTTTAATAACACTAAAGTTGTCATAAATTTTATTAGGTATTGATTTGAAACGTCTTAATGATTTTTGAAAAATCATCGATTTTATTGTATATCATCAACAAAATTAGATTATTTTATTTTTTTTAGAAATTTTCTCACAATATTTTGGATTCCATTTTGTTTTAGGGTTAAATTGAATTTTTTTAGTTAATAATATTTAATTTTTTTAATTATGTTAAAGACAAATATATCCTTTTATTTTTTATTTTTTGTTTGTATATGTAATACATGTTGGAGTTATCAGTATACTGTTATGAAAATATGGATCTATATGTGTATTTTTTGTTGAATAAAAATACTACAAAATTATCAAACTCTACATACTGTTTCTTCATTTGGTTTTTTTTCAAACTTAAAAAATAGAATTTTTAATGCAGCCTAATAATATGCATCTTAATTAAAGAATTGTAATGTATGAGTTGAGTTTTAGTGTGGGTGAGCAAATATGTTATTTAAAAAAAGGAAATTTCTGTAACAAATATAATTATACTTTATAAAAGAGAAAAAAATTAGTACAAAACAATGTATATTTTTAATCCCTTATTCTTTTATAACATGAATTTTTTTTGTTTAAAGCGTAATTTAAAATATTTTGTATACATATTTTTTAAAAGTTATAATTAAAATGAATAATTAAAGATATAAAAGATGAAGGAAAACTTTTTGAAGTTGTTAGAATTCGACCATTGGTCAGTCAAAAACATGATGTCAAAGAGGAGGGGTTGTGTATTTGGCGTTGGTAAAGTAAGTTAGGGATGTTAGCAAAATTTAGGTAAAGGAAGTTAGGGATGTTAGCAAAAATTTAGGTAGAGTTGGCGGGTATTACGGCAAGAAGAGTGGGATATGTTTGGCTGTCATTTTTTCAAGTACAAATTGCTAAGGATGCTATTTTGAGGGTTTTTTTCATATATTTTTCCTTCATTTATACCACAATTCACTTACATAATTCAAACATTTTTCAATTAAGGTATATATATATATTTCATAGAATTCATATATTCATACAGTTTTTTTTTCAATTATATAATTTTCACTTATGTCATTGTTTGTTAATATATTTCCTACCAAATTTTTTTCCCACTTATTATTTATCATTTTTTTCAAATAAATAGAGATAATAAATTTAAATAAAACAAACAACTTCAAGTTATTTTAATAAATAGGTTCACGTATGATTGTATCATATGGGACGCAAGTTACAAGGCTTGGTGTGTGATTTTACGTACATTACTACAAAATCATGCATTAAAGTCTGTTAAAAACCGACTTTAAATTGTAATATTTAAAATTTAAAGTTGGTTCATGCATTGAATTGACTTTAAACATAAAGTCGGTTTAACAGGTGAACCGACATTAAAATATATATTTTTTACATATTTTACTCATTTTTTTTACTCTACTAATAACCTTTATTCGATCACATATAGTAAAAAAACGAAAATATGTTTAACAATGTTTAAATAATAACACAAATAATTAAAAAATTAAATATAATTAATTACTTGATAATTAAGTTTATTACAAAAAATAATATATATACAATACATATATATTTAACTTTAATTACAAATAAAATGGCATCGTCAAAGTGTCATGAATTTTGTGATATTCTCACTTTATTTCAAGGAGAGAAAGCTTGGTTGGCTTAGAATCATCAGCATAGTGGCAGGGAAATTGGTCAAAAAATAGCTGGTCCATATAACAATTCATTCCCCTAAATATATGAGCATGTAAACATCCATCAAACAAATAGTCTAAACTTTAGAGACATAAAAATGGAGAATTAAAGTATTATAAATATTATCATGGTGTTATCCTATGTTATTCAATATCATTTTTTTTCCTGATATTATAATTTGAACAAAGTGTTATGTCCATTATTCTTGTAAATCATCAAAAATATGCATATCATAGCCCAATTGTTCCAACCAAAAAAATATATGTAATTAAATTCAAAATAAGAATATAATATCACGAGTTCATAAAAAATAACTTATATATGTTAAAATATTAGTAAAAGAAATTACCAAATTGACATCCGAGTGATATAATAATAACCTTATCCCTTTGAAATCATATTAGCATTGTATTAATCTTTTGTTTATAAATATGAAGCTATCTGAAATCAAGTTGGTATTTTTAATGCTATAATAAGCTCTAAATATGAAGTCAAGTGTAACTTCGATTTGTTACTTGGGTTGGTTGTGCAAAAAACAGTTGTTCCATAAGTTTATGGGCACCAAAAATCAACCTACCCAAGTAACAAATCAGAGTTGCACTTGACTTCATATTTAGAGCTCATTATAGCATTAAAAATACCAACTTGATTCCAAATAGCTTCATATTTATAGATAAAAGATTAATACAATGCTAATATGATTTTGAAGGGATAATGTTATTATTATATCACTCGTGTGTCGATATGATAATCTTTTAACATATATAAGTTACTTTTTGTGAATTCAAGATATTACACTTGAATGATGATTCTTGGTGGTTTTCCTATACTTGGCTAGCCAGTGACTACCATGATGTTGTCATAAGGGAACTAGGAAAGAGAGAGGAGATGAAGTTTGGGCTAAAAATAGGTCCATAAAACAATTCATTCCCCTAAATACATGAGCACATAAACATCCATCAAACAAGGAACTTCAGACACATGAATGGAGAAATTAAAGCATTATAAAAATTACCATTATGTTGTCATATGCTATTCAAGTTCATCAGAATCTTCTCCTAATTCTTCTTGTGATGATATAATTTGAATCATATGTTCTGCCCATTCCTATCGTAAATCATCAAAAAAAATCGGATCATATCCCATCTTGTTCCAACCAAAGAACTACATGTATTTAAATTCAAAATAAGAATGTAATTTCATGAATTCACAAAAAATAACCCATATATGTTAAAAAAGTATATTGGTAAAAGAGATTACCACATCTTCAATTGGAATTTTGATATTTGTGATGATTTCACTAATAAACTTTATGACATAGTAACCACACATGACTCCATCATTTTGTTGTGAAACCTACAAAAAACAAGTGTACATGATTTTTCATATTCGAACATCTTTATTATTCAATAGTAAAATTAATAAAATTATTAATATTCGCTTGTACATACCATAATTCTGTGCCATATAAGCTTATGAGAATTTTTAAGGGCAATACCCCTAAACTTGTTCCACATCTTCCATGCCCTATCAAAGTTTAAAATGGTTAGTTTTTTTATTAAATATTACAAAGAACAATAGAAGAAAAATAGCTAGCTATAACTCTTACATTTCAACAACTGCTTTTGTATCTTTACTCAATTCTATGGAAGCTAAGTCACATTACCAAACATGATTGCCATATAGATCAAGGATTACCACTATCCAATGATATTGGCCTTGTTCAAACCTTAGTGGCCAGGGGATTATCAATTTCTGATTTATGTTAAGCGTTAATGCCCTATCACATAATTGTTTAGCTCTGATGCTAACATCCTTCTCTTGATATTGATTGACAAATGAAGAATCATAGAACATTGCTAAATGTGATGAGTGATTATGTTGAAGTTGATAATAATATGCCCTATATAAAAGAAACATATACAAATAATTAGATAATATAAATATAATTATATATGTTCTACATAAATGAAAGTTATTTACTAATTGAGGACTCACCTTATCTACACTTGATTATACTTAAATCGATCATTTGATATTCAAATAGCTGCAATATGCACTCGATCGATATATATGTTTGGTCGATGCTTACACTAGAAATTTCTATAGGAAGTAGCATAGTCCATCCATCATTTATGCTAGATACCTTCACAACAATAGTCATCAAAGCGCCAAGATTTCTATTGAAGTTTAAAGCATAATCATAACTATACTTTTCCAAGGCTTCTTCTTGAATGACTTAGTACGCGATGATTGGACACTAGACATAGATTTACCATGAGATCTTGCTTCGTATCTTGTAAATGTTTCATATTTACTAGTTATTGTATAATAGAATAAAGAAGAATTATTATGTATGTTAGTAATAATAAAAGAATAATAAAATAATAGTAGCAAAAATGTGTTATCTTTTAAGTAAAAAATTAGTATCACATCAAAATTTGTCACAACTTGAATTAATGGCCAA
This sequence comes from Hippophae rhamnoides, assembly GCA_033030585.1. Taxonomy (NCBI): domain Eukaryota; kingdom Viridiplantae; phylum Streptophyta; class Magnoliopsida; order Rosales; family Elaeagnaceae; genus Hippophae; species Hippophae rhamnoides. Next base: position 22,272,116 of record CM065434.1, on the reverse strand, counting down.
GCCACATATTGTCCAACCGCCTCTTGGATTGTGGTAGCATCAGAAGGCACAAGTAGTGGACAATCATGGAAAAAAGGTGTCATCTGATCATTGCTTAATTGTTGTACCGTTCCAATAGCAACATAGTCCGTTGACGAAGGATGTTTCAACAAATATTTCATATTCTGTAAAATATTTAAGTATTATATATAAAAAAAACATATATATAAGAATTTAAAAATAATACATTATATACACCAGAAATTAAAATCTTATCACATATGATTCATCAAATAGAAGAGGACTCTCATGTGGGGCACCTATTGGATGTACATTCTCACCAAAACGTTCATCGTGGTTTGATTTATGGTAAAAATGTGTAGATTGCATTGGAGAAAATGAACCACTACTTGATTGCATATGCATTCCTGGCATATAGTAAGGACCAATAGGATGGCTATATCCCATACTGAATGTAGTTTGAGTGCAATGAGATTGCGTGGGTGGCATGCTTGGCATGGATTGTGGCATGCCTAGCATGGATGGTGGTATGCCTGGTATGGATAGTTACATACCTGGCCAATATGGCATGCCCTGATTGTAGTATGATGCCATGCCTGACATGTGTTGTGGCAATCTCACTTAACATTGTGGCCTTAAAAGAGTTGAGTTCTTCTTCAATTTTACTGTACTTCTCCTTACTGACCATCTGAGACTTTTGTTTTAGAATGTTAAAATACTCCATATAACCATCATATTGGATTCCTCCCCTAACACGACCAGGATTCTTGCATCCGAATGTATGATATATAGCATCTCTCCCTAGCTGTTCGATTATTTCACCCCTAGATATTTGTTCTTGAATAGCTCTCTACAAATAATAAAGCAAACAAACATATCATACATTATTACATCAATTCTTAAAAATCATAAGGACTTTGTGTCAAGTTAAATTAGTAACCAACTTATTTAGTTCTTGTTCTCCTCGCTTAGTCATTGATCTTGACTTCTTCGTTTTGGGAGTCTTTATTTCTATGTATAATTCAGATCGGGTAATCGGTCTACCCAATTCAGCTTCCTACAAATTTATTAACCATGACATCAACTTAAATTTGAGGAAAATAAATATAAAAATATTTATAAATTAACACAAATTAATAATATCATTCTATATCTAACTTCAAAATTTGAAGACCTTCTAGTACGGTTAGGAAGAATATTATGCATTTGTATAATATGATTTCTTTCCTAATAATTTGGAATTCATCTATACGTCTATAATCTACAAAGTCTTTCCAAACTTGAGGTGTAATCTAGGGGTGTCCTTTAGGGATTTTGTAGAGTTCTACTTCATGAAGTGGTTCCAAATATGGAAACACATAATTTTTGGCCAATCTGGAAGTTTTGTATTCCTTCCATGGCTTATTTGTAATCTTATAAGACTTGCTCTTCCAAGTGTCATTGACTTTATAACGATTATGTAAAAACACACTACAAAAGATTAGATATAATACAAAAAAGATATAATATATGTAATTAGTTATAAAATATAAGAGACTTACACAAATGGTCTTCCATATTTTTTACTTTTCAGCTTCGTCAACCTGAGTCCAATCATTTATATTTATTGGTATACTTGACTTCACACATCTACCAATAGAGGATTTCAATTGTTGACCATTTTACCCTATTGGATTACCAATATCATCAAATAGAATGGATACTCTATCATCTGGGTTAAGTGAAGTATCAGGTATATTTGCCCAATCCCTTCTTTTCAAATGCCCCAATGGATCATTTGGATTTACAAGCTCTAGTACCCTAGGATCCATGAAATATTTACAAACAAGGATGAAATATAAATTAATTGACAATTTTAAGTCCATACATATATATAAACATCCAAGAGTTATTAGAACAATATAGAACATACATTATGTTTAATTAGGTTGTTGATCATATACATATATTCCTTCACAATCACTTCGAGTCCATAACGAAGAATCATCATCATCAACTAGATCATCATTTACATAAGGCAATTTGTTTAAGAAATGACTAATATTGGATAATGTATCAAGCATAGGGTCATCATATTCTAAATCATCACAATGGTAGAAATATTTTTGTGGAGGCGTTAACATAACATACTATCTTGTGTCAATTTGATCACTCAAGTAAAATACTTGTTTTGCATGAAGTGCTAATGTGAAATGATCATCAGTGTGACTTATCTTGGCTAAATTTACAAGGGACAATCCAAAATCATCTATTTTATATCCAATATTGATAACATCTTCGACCCAATCACACAAGAATATTGTTTCATGGAAGGCCTCTTAATCGAGTTCCCAAATTTCTTGAATTATACCATAATATGTTCTATTGGAAAGTATAGGATTACCATCTTTTGAATTGGAAAATTGCATAGTTTGTACAACCATCTTCACACCACTATTATGATTTACTCGGACTTTGTCCCTTGCTTGAGTCGTAAACCTCGATCCATTAATTGTGAAACTAGAAAATGATTTGACATCGAATTTTGGACTATGCGTAAGCCATTCTAAACTTTTTGTTATTTTATAATTGGGTTTGTTGAGTTCAACTCGAATCTATGCATACAAAAACATGAAATGTGTTTAAAGAAAAGTTTTAAAACATTTCATAGAAGTACTAATGAATTATTGTATGTGACACTTACATGGTTGCGAAACCAATTAATAAACTCTCGCTTATGTTCATCATACAACCATTTTTCTCCTCCTTTTTTATATAAAGAGAATTAATCTTCAGTAAGTTTAAATGTATTATGTAATGTTATTAAAGATATATCAAGTAGATATCATCATTAATAGTTAAATAAAAAATAATTATTGCATAAATGGAAAGGTTAAACATCACTTACTCTATGTATGGTTGTGCCTCATTATTATTTATCAAAATTATTCGGTGGGCTTTTTCCATCGAGTGCTATCAATAAAAAATTTCTTACTTCCACTAAGCATAGGGTTACCTACTTGGATCATGTGACGTTCTAAGAATAACTTGTGCGTAGGATTCCCAATTTCAGTGCAACCACTACAGTATTCAGAACAAAACTCAATGCCTCTTCAGTAATGTAACGTTCCACCATGCATCATTCAAGTCGATTTCTATTATTTACATATCCTTTAAGGACTTGCATATATCTCTCAAAAGGATACATCCACTTTAAGTAAATAGGACCACACAATCGAACCACTCGAACTAAATGAACATATAAGTGAATCATTATATCGAAGAAAGAAGGAGGAAAATATTTTTCAATTAGACACAAAGTCTCTACAACATCTTTCTGTAAAGAGTTTAACTCGCCAATTGATATAGATTTCTTGCATATTGTATTGAAGAATGAACAAAGATGAATTATTGATAATCGAACATGTTTTGGAAGAATTGATCTAATAGCAACTCGTAATAACTATTGCATTATTGCATTAAGATATGACAATTATGTGATTTCAATCCATAAAGTTTCTTATCGGTGATAGACATAAAATTTCTTAAGTTGGATGAGTAACCATCAGGAACTTTCACACCTGCCAAACATTTACAAAACACATCCTTCTCTTTTGTTGACATTGTATATGATGCTAGTGGCAAGTATGTTCGATTCTTATCATTTTCCACCCTTGGTGCCAATTCAGGTTGTATGCCTAGTTTCTTTAAATCCAGTCTTGCTTTAATTCCATCCTTCATTTTCCCAGGTATATTAAGTAATGTACCAATCAAGTTCTCACATAAAATTTTCTCAATGTGCATGAAATCTAAGATATGATGAATGTGTAGGTCTTTCCAATAAGGTAATTCCTAAAATATTGATTTTTTATTCCAACAACCATAATCTATTGATTCAGTAACATTTTCATTTTCACCCCTTTTATTCATTGACCTCTTTCGTTTCCCTATCTTAGTGAGTATTCTTTTTTTTCATATTTCCATATCATTTGAATGTCATACCATTTAGTAGCCTTAATATGTCAACACCTCGCAAAGTTTGGGGTGCATGATCATGATCTTCTTCATCATCGAATGGTTTCTTTTGGTATCTAAACTTGTGTCCAGATGGAAAAAATCTTCTTTGCCTTCTATAAGACATCTTTCATCCGTGAACAAGATAAGTTGCAGAAGTGCCATCACTACATATAGGGCATCCCTTATAACCTTTTGTTGCATGTCCTGATAAGTTCTCATAGGTAGGAATATCATTAATTGTTCATAAATGGACCCCCTTCAAATTAAAGTGTTCTTCTTTATGTGCATCATAAACACTTACACCATTATCCCATAACGTCTTTAAATAATCTATCAGAGGTTGCAAATATACATCAATATCAACACCGGGTTGTTTCGATCCTGAGATCAATAATTTTAACACCATGAATTTTCTTTTTGTACATAACCAGGGAGGAAGGTTATATGTTACCATAATTACTGGTCAATAGCTATATCTATTACTAAGGGAACTATGTGGATTAATTCCATCAGCAGCAATGGCAAGACAAAGATTGCATGGATCAAATGCAAATTGAAGGGATAAATTATCTACTACTTTCCAATTTGGAGAATCATAAGAATCATGTAGCACCCCATCATCAGATCGATTATCTGAATGCCAAGTCAACATATTTGATGTCTCTTTACTTTTGAACAATCTTTGAAAGCAACGAATCGGAGGAAAGTACCAAAGAACCTTTGCGGGCACGCCGTTATTAGGTGTTGTCCCATTTGTAGCATTCTTCCATCTTGATTCTTTACACATCGAACAAACATCTAATGTCTCATATTCTTTTCTATAAGGAATGCAATCATTTGGACAAACATGATTCTTATGATATTCCATACCAAATTGACTAAGAGATTTATTCACTTCATACATTGAGGAAGGCAATTCAATACCCTCAGGAAACATATCTATTAGTAGATTTAGTAATTCTATGAATCCCTTATTAGAAAAACCATGTTTTACCTTCACATTGTACAAATGAACCAATCCCGACATTTTAGTGTATTTCTTGCATTTTGGATACAACGGTTTTTTGGCATCTTCTAGAAGTTTTTTAAAGTTTTCGAGATCATCCTCATGTAGTTCATCTTCAACACCATGAAACATGTATTTTTTATCTGTATGTTATGATAAGATGTATGTAATCCACTCACATTCTTATTTATCTCTTCCCCATGAGTGTTATCAATATTTTCTCCATGATAAGACCAACATTTATAACTCAAAAGAATACCACTACAAATAAGGTGATAATTAACCTCATCAACTTCATGAAATCGCACCTTTTTACATTTAAAACATGGACATCGAATCATACTAATTTTATTATTACTGTTTCTGCAAGCAAATTCGAAGAAATTTTCAACTCCAGAAATGTAGTCCTGCTCAATTCTACACTTTGACATCCAAGATTTGTCCATTTTCTATTAATGACATTAAGCATATTAAATATGTACCCAATCAATATATTTCATGTATTATTATATATGAATTCCCTAATTATTAGAATATTTACCAAAACATACATAATACAAAACATTTATCATTTTAATCATTTTACAATTATATTACTTTTACTTAATAAAATATAATTATTTATATGTAAATAAATTTATCGACGTACGGTAAATATTTTAGCCCCTCAAATCCATAATATCCAAATATTATTTAATTTCCCTTGACCCATCTATAAAATCAACCAAACAAATAATAACATGCATAATGCAAAACATAAGTAATACAAAAATTTACACAAAAATAATGCAAAGTGAATAATAAGTGTGTAGGATTAATAGAAATACTTATAAGAGTAAATGAAGTGAAAAATGAAAGAAATGAAGAAAAAAAGGGTGTTTTGTAAGTGAGAAAATGGGTACAATTTTTTTTGAATATTTCACTAAAAAAATAGGAGATATGGAAGATAATTTGGAGAGGAAGAAAAAACCCACTAAACGATGTTGGAAATGGTGGTCATGGGTGGCCAGAAAATGCAAAAGAGTTGAGGAAGTGAAGCTCGGTTTTGAGTTTTTGGGTGCTACAAATTAAAAATGATGTGTCCGATGGAGAAGAAAGAAGAGAAAAGGAAAAATTCACGTGGATAGCATCGGTTGATGTGTTGAACCGACGCTACACGAGGACGTAGCGTTGGTTCTACGTGTCAACCGGTGCTACACATGTAGATAGTGTCGATTGACACGTAGGACCGATGACATGTCCTACATGTAGCGTCAGTTCAACATGTCAACCGACGCTACGTAAAATTACTTGTTAATTTATTTTTTTAAGTTTAATATTGAAATTAAACAATATATATTTTGTTTTATTTTTTTGGTCAATTAATTTTTAAAATTTTAACTATAGACCTTTTATATTTTTTTGAACACTTTTCTCTATTGTGTTTTTCATGCAATCCAAATTCGATAACTATGTATGAATAACATGTACATAAAAGTATCCAAAAAATACACAAAAAATCTATAAATTATAAAATTTTAAAAACCAATTGACTAAAAAAAAGAAGAAAAAATTATACTATCCAAATTCAATTTTAAACAGTTAAAATAAAATAATAATTAACCAAAAAAATTGTATTGTGTAATTTAAATTTTAAAAACTGTTAAAATAAAAAAATTAACGAGTAATTTTACGTAGCATCGGTTGACGTGTTGAACAAACGCTACACATAGGACGTAGCATCGGTCCTACGTGCCAACCGATGATATCCACGTGTGTAGCGTCGGTTGACACGTAAAATCGACTTTACGTCCTCGTGTAGAGTCAGTTTAACACGTCAACTGACGCTACATGTAGCGTCATTTTTTCACCGAGCCAACTTGAAATTGATTATAAGTTTTTTTTTCTCTGAAAATCGACTTTACATATCGACTTAAATGCCATATTTTGTAGTGGTGGTATAAGCCGATTTAATTAGTCATTTTTTATTCTAGGTTATACCTCGTGTCAAATCGTACCTAGTGTCACCTCATACATAATATGTCTACTTTTTTAGTTCGGGACCAAGACCGCGGTAAAAGAGTAACTATTACTCATAATAAATGTCAATAATGATGAGTACTATATTATACATATTTTTAGGTGTCACTTTCATTATATTTATACTTATTTTATTGTTCTTATAAGTTAAATTTTTTTATTTTGCATTTAATAAAAAATATAAATTTTATTGGTTGTTGGGGATTTTTTAATGTATTTTTTATCAAGTGGATTAAGTTAGAAAAGCCCAACATAGTTGCACCACCTTTGCGTGACACTTGTCATCCATCCTGTTCAACCATGTATTATACCGTTATTAGTCTCATCTCGAGTCGTGTTTCGTGAGACTTGCCCAAGACTCACATGTGATGCATTGCCCTTCCTCAGTTGACCACATCAGTGTCACGTACTACCCTTGCACACATGGATGTTGTGTTTTAATTGTTTTGATTCATTTTTCTCTCATTATGACATGTGGCATAGTGAGTATGTGTTCATTTTCCATCATCCAACGATCCAGATTTAATTTGAGCCAAAAGCTTAATTTTTTCCAATATAAATACCTGAACATCACCCCATTAAATGAAGACATCAACGTAATTACACAAATATTGAGAGAAAATTTAGATTTAATGTAATCTTGCAAGATTTTTGAAGTGAGATTTAAGAGCAAGGTTACATATTAGTGCACTTGGTCCCTTTGGCTCCATTTATCACCAACAAAATCAATTTTTTGTATTTTCCTTCTCTTATTTAATATGAATTGTTTAAATATTTGTATAGATTTGATAAATTCTATGGCTAGTTAATTAATTCATTATGATTATAGTCAATTTTCAAGCTCTAAACTATGATTTGGTTGATTTAATGTCATAAATTATTTTGTGTTCAATTTTATATTTGAATATCAAAACCTTGTATGTTATGAATTATGGTGACTAACTAATTTATCACATGTATTTATTTATTACTAAATCTTGAGTTTGGTATAAAATTGCTAATTCTTGTTTTTCAAAGTGGTAAGTTGTGATTTTTAATTATAATTAGGATTGAATACTTATATTAAAGATTATTTAAAGATCTAATCTTGCCTAGTTTTGTTATTATATTTTTAGATCATAATGTAATAAATGAATTAAATTTAATAATCATAATTATAGGTTGTTCTATAGTTAGGATGGTTAATAGTTGAATTGTTAATCAATTACACGAAAGAAAATGTAGAAAGCCCTAAGCAGTATATGATTTTTAAAGCTAAAGTTAGGGATTCAAGAAGGGTTTTAAATTATGAATTTAGTTTAGGACTTGAAAAATATAATTTTGATTCATGACATGATTAGTTGAATTGTAGGCTAATGGTAATGATAGGCTAATATCACACATCTCTCATTATTTATTCTCAAAAATTGTGTTTTTACTATTTTCTTTAATTTTATGTTATTTTTATCTTTTCACAAGCAACCCAAAACTTCCATTACAAACTTTAATTGATGAAAGAGTTCGAGACTTGGTACACTACTAGGGTAAGGAGATACATACTCGAAATGGACTCATCCATACAAGTAGCGAAATAATAAATAATAACAACAGAAGTAAACTCAGACATACAGTTTAAAAGCGCAAACAAGATATATAACTTCAAAAAGCACATGAATGAAATAAAACATGCAAAAAAAAATCAGAGTTTTTTAATTAGAGTCCTAATCCTATATGTGGAAACTTATAATAACAAGACTCAGATTGTACTCACAATACATTGGATCATTCAAACAAAGTCAAGTAATGAGGTAAACTCACATAGAAACCTTATCTATGTAGTAACATCTTCAAGTTCTTTACAACCACTACTCAGTAACAAATAATTCACTAAGAAATAAAATAATTACAACTCTTACAGAAATAAAACCACAAATACTTCTATCGATCGAGACCTATGTTCGAACTGTCTATTGGTGCCCTCGCTTGTTGCCTCTACAACAAAATATTTTGACATATGAACCCATATTTCCTCCAAAGGAAAAACCACCAAATATGGCATGATTTCTAGCCACATTTCAGTAAAGTGTAATGAACAATCAATAGTGACAACCACCTTCAATCATGACCAATCAAGAAACAAGTGGGAACCACTTCAACCTTGAAACACAACTCATTTATGTGTGACATATAGTAAATACAACACACAACTATTGACTTGATATAAGCAATCCAAATCAACTCACTTAAGGCACATGGCCAATGATATGAGAACTCAATAAATCAACTTAACTAACTCACATAAAGTTATTCGCATAAAATTTATACAATAGTCTACCATACTATTTTATACTCATATAGATGTATCACAGTTATTGAAACACTTTCAAGATAATAAGTGAAGACATAATTCGAAATGATATAAAATTTTGATAGAGTTTGGTTAGGATTTTTGAATTGAATGTAATAATAAATAAGGGTATGTATGGAAGAATTCCAATAGTCGAACCACCTTGCTACGACCTTGTCATGGTCCTCATCGACTACCTTTCCACAACCTTGTCGGGTGTGGTGAGGTGCCAAAAATCATATTTCTTTGACTCCAAAAATTGTGAAGTAATTTTCATAAATACATGCACTGGAATAGAGCCAAAATCCATCATTCATAGCGTAGGATGCATACTAAACAACTAACCTCATAATGTGTGAAAACATGCTTTCAATCACATTCTTTCACATTGATATGAATATATCATACCATATAGATTTAAAAGTGGCTATCCATAAGATTTAATTTAATTGTTGAATTAAATATATGTATCATATGCATATTGGTGCATGGTTAAAATTTTGTTAATGAGTTATATGGAAAAGTTATTAACATGCAACCTTTTGTTTAATGTGATTTAATCCAATAATATTTTGTTATTAAACCAAATTATCAATGATAATTCATATGGTTTGGGAAAATTAGAAAAATTTCTGACTATATTATGCATAAATTTTTTGGGTGTGAGTGTTTTCCTTGTAAGGGCTACACTAATTATACACTTGAGTCAAGATATACTTGCTATGTTTATTTAGGTCATGGAAGGAATCAAAAAGGATTTTTGTGTTTGAATGCAAAGATTGATAATTATGTCATAGTTAGTAGGCATATGCAGTTCATTCCTTCCTTTTAAGCATCCACAGGTTCTACTAATTCTTTTGTTTCTTCCGAGGTTGCAATTATTATACCTTCTAACATACCAATAGCTCTTTAGTGGAGTAATTTAGCTATTTCAAGATAGCTATTTTTCTTATTTTGAAATGAATATTATTAAAAATATCTATCTTATGTTCAACTATGATAATGTGGATGAAAAGACATCAAATGGAGCAAAAATAGGAAAACCAGAACAAGTAAGGATCAACAAAGCTGGATAGATCAAGCCACTTATCGATAGAGCAAGAAAAGATACGATTGATCAAGGAAACAAGGCCTTGCACCCAGGGATGGAAAAAGATGTTTAGATCGATCGAGAAGGGTCTCTATCAATTGAGTTGGGTAAGATTGATCGAGTATTTTTGGGTTAAATGATGACATAGTTAGATTGATTAAATAAGGTATTGATCAATTGTATGGTGAATATTTTGACATATAAACCTTGATTTAAAGTCCAATTTTTAATCTTAGTAGTTGGGTAAAAGCTAATATGAATTCTAAACTGATTAGAACATATTTTAGCATATTTAAACACCATTAAGAGGCCATAACAAGAAACAATTGATAGAGAGTTAACATAGAAAATTCACAATTACAAAGATAAATCACGTAGAGCAAAGTTAAGGACGTAATTGAATAGGTATTAAAGGAGATTAAAAAAAGAGTTGGATTCTTCATCAAAATTGGGTTTAATTTCTTTCTTTATCATCTGTGGAACCTAACCACAAACCACATGATTGATTTTATTTAGGTGAATGAATTTATCTATTATTAGTTGATATAGTAATTTTGATCTTAATGTTTTGATTGTTTGGCTAATAATTATATGATTTAAGATTCATGTCCTAGCTTGACAAAAAAGGTTTATGAATTAGTCATGAAATTATTATCACATGATGATTAATGAATGTATGGTATGTTAAATGTGATCATAATTTATGTGTGAACGAAATAGCATGAGAATATGATTATTTTCACATAACAAAATAATACTTGACAAAAAATCATAGGTATATAAGAATATGTAGTGAATCAATTAGGTAGAAAAATCATTCAACAATATTTGATATTGTATGTAGAATGGTTAAGGGATTCATATCTCCTAAGTCCTTAAACATTGTTTACTTAGTCATTTTTTGTTGCTTTGAATCAATTTTAAGTTAATTCATAGTTTAGATAATTTGTTGTAATTACTCGCCTAGATAATATTGTGATTGCTGGGTATTGATACTTAACTATAAAAGACAAACACTCTTCATGGGATGTTACTCATAATTAACACACTTTATTACTTGAATGACTCATATAGTTGCAGAATCGCTACAATGTTTTTTGCACTATTGTTGAGGAGTGATGATGAGTTCTTAAAAACATTTAAGATATCGTGATTTTATGTACTTTAAATGATAAAATATATTTGTATTTTCATAGTTTTATTATCTTTTAAAAAAATCTATATTTTTGGAATTACCAGCATGTTTTGTTATTTTTCAGGTATTTTAGCTTCAAAATAATTTAATTGATTAACACTTGAGGAATATTACCTAAAAGCACTTCATTACAAACAATGAAGCTAAAAAAGATAACATATGAAAAACTTATATATGTTTCAAACCATTAAAAATAGTGTACAAGAAAATAGGGGTTTCACTTGTTCAGAGAAATATTGGCCATGGTGTGGATAATTTATATGCACAGTCTCAAGGTAAGGGAGTGAGATTCACATGTTTTAGAATTTTTTGCTATTATAGCATGAAAATATGGTGTGTTGCGGCACGTGTATAGTGGATCGAGTATATTCATGAAGATCTTGCTATGCCGCAACGTGGAAAAAAATTGTGTTGAGGCGCACTCCTTCTGATCCACCATTTTCTCCTTTTCAATACCTATAAATTAGACCCCGATTCTTCATTGTAAATCATCTCTTTCATCCCATAGCTTCTTTTTAATTTGATTTCTTAGTTTCTTTCATGTTTTTCTTTTCATTTAGTATTTTCAAAGTTCTTCTCTCAATTGAGAGTTGAACAAATATAGTTTATGTAGTAGCTTTATTTTCAATTCAATAAATAATATTGATAATTCTATTTGGAGTCGAGAACCAAAATCATATTGAGATTTCATAAAGATGCTATTGAGGTATAATTTAAATGTATTAATTTCAGATTATCTTTATGTGTTATTTTAAGTGCTATATTTAATTTATTGCTCATTTCTTAAAATATGCATGTCTGAATATAAATAATATGAGATATTATTAATGTTGTTATACTTGAAAATAAGGTAAATAGTTTTATAAAATAAATTAAGTTTTATTTCTTTACCTAGATTTAAACAAAAGTTTGTAATAAAAAAGTAAATCGGCTTTGTACTTTTCATATTTAACATGAAAATTAGATTTATAATTTAATTATTTAAATCTTATTTAGAGTAATACTCTTTGATATTAGATATTTATTATCTGAATCTTATATAGAGTCGAGCTTTATTTTAAGGATTTCTATAAGATTTGTTATTGAAAAATATATCGAAAACATATTTTCCATAATAGATTTAAAATGTGAGAGTTTTTAAACACTTAAATCATTAACCTACCTTTAACACCTTGATGAAATTTTAAATTGTTAGCTCGATCGAATGTGACAAATTAAATGGTTTAATAATTTCTTAGAAAATAAACGTAATTTAATTAAAGTTTAAATTGTGTTTCAAACCGAAGGTGAAATGTTAAAGTTTAATTAATAAACATTTGGATTCCTATCTTAGAATATTTTCTTATGAAAAAAGGAGAATTAGTAATTTTAATTTATATATTTAATAACGTAATTAATATTAAACAAAGATGATTAACTAACCAATATATCCCATAATTTTTTCATTAAATGAAAATGTATATTAGTCAATTATTTTATTGAATCTATTTTTATTTTTTACGTCATTAGATTAAATTTCTCAAACTTAAACAATCATGACAAGATATTTATGTTATTATTTTTTTTAAGAATTTATTGAACAATTTACAAATATCATGATTCCTCTTTAGACCAACCATAAAAGTATACTTATCATTTTTTATAAGTGATTCGTGCACTTGTGAGTAATTTATAAATATATACCAAGTTTTGACACATCATATTTTTGGTAGGAGGTTCTTAGAGTACCTTTTCACATCGTGTAGAATTAACATAAATAGATCCAATCGACTATTAAGAAGGCTAAAATTTAAGGTCCCATAAACTTTAGTAAAATAAATTTATGAACCAAACCTTGACCCTGTACCTCAACCATCAAATATGGAGGAGAATCCATCACTTATGGAAATGAAAATGAAGTATGCAAGGCCAGTAATTGGCATTGCTATAGCCCCAGTCCAATTGGATAAGGCTACTTGGAACTATGAATTGAGAAATATTCATTTTTCTATGTTACCTTCTTTCAATGGACTACCTAATAAGGACTCATCCTCTTTCATTAGGGACTTCTACTCAATAGTCCAAAATTTTCCCCTCTGTGTACTCACCCTCAGAATTTTGTGCTTCCCCTATACCTTAAAAGATAGGACCAGGGTATAGATAATGTCACCTTCCCTAGGTTCCTTGATGACCTGGGAGGACATATACAATAAGTTTATGGGAAAATTTTATTTCCACCAAAAATACATCAAATTTGAGAGCAAATATTGCTACTTTTCCTTAGATGGAGGGAGAAAATTTCCATGATGCATGGGATAGGTTCAAAATATTTCTCACTTAATATCCCTATCACAATTATCCTTTGCAGTTGCAAAACTAGTTTTTCTATGATGGATTGACACAACAATGTCAATTCATTTTTGATAATGTTGTTGGAGGAGTGATGGAAGAAAATTCGCCTTAGGGACTTACAATCTCTTCAAAATGTTGGGTGCTAATTCCCAGAAGAAAAGATCCCATGTGAGGAGAGCCGGAGTCTATGAAATAGACTTCAAATCTCACATTACTTCAAATATTGAAGTTCAAATGTAGCTTTCTCAACTAACCAAGTAAGTTGCACTCTCATAACACATGCCACAACAAATAAAAAGTAATGTGGCTTGTGAAGTACTTTGGGGTATGTTACTGATGCATGTCCCTATCAAGGATAAGCAAGTGTTAGAATTAAGTAGGTTAATGTATTGGGGGTCACCAATCAAGACCTAGGTATGATCCTAATGCTAAGACCTACAATTCAGGGTGGGGGAATCATCCTAATTTCAATTGGAGGTAAAAATATTGTTCATTTTCCCATAGCTCAAACTAATAAGGCTAGTAATTCCCCCAAAAAGTGCCCAAGAATCCACAAAACATGCCACCTTTGGAGGATAACTTGAACACATTCATTCAAGTTAGTAGAGACAACCAATCATGAATTAATCAAAGGTTGGAATTTGTGGATACTTCCATTAAAAATTTGGACGTACATGTGGAGAATCTAACTATGCACTTGTGGAAGCAACACAGTGAATAGTTGCTAGGTCAGAAAGAAAACAAAACTCAATAATGTGGGGATATTGAGCTTGCAAAATGATGAAATCTCCCAAACAATATCTCACTAAAGATGATAAATATAGTCTTGGATGGGAAGTAACTCATTATTTATTTTATAATTGCTTTGAATTAATTCTTATTTCATAGAAAAAAGTTTTTTATTTGTTATTTTATTTTAAGTATAGATTTTTGTGTGATTATTTTATTACTTTAATAATATAACAATATGATAATATATAACATATAAAAAGGGGAGAGTAAGGTAAAACTTATTATGAAGAACTTTCGGTGTCATGCCACAACATACTTTTATTTTGCACCACAGCATAGGCTTTTCTGTTTAAAATTGGATTGAAGTTCAAACACTTGCGTTGCGACATTCTTTTTATTGCATCCTAGCCCGCCTACAATTTATGGACTGAAAAACCACCCCCTGTGAAAAACACTCATTTTCTCCCATTTTATATCAAATCCTTCACAAATCCAAAATTTTCTCTACCACCAAACACCTCAATACCCTCAAAATCCCACATTTCTTCAATAATTTTTCAAAACCTTTCACAAAATCATTTTCCTAACCATTTCCTACCTATTTCATAAAGAAATTTTCAAAAACCATCAACTAAGTAATCTTCATCTTCAAATAAGGGTGTTCTTCATTTTCTTTAATGCACAATAACACAAGTACGTATTCATAGATTTTTAGAATTTATGAATTTAAATTAAATTCTTTGAAATTTATGGATAATTTTGTGAATTTTTAAAAGTTGCAAACTCTAATTAGGACAAAGAGGGATAAGGAAAATATTAGTATAAAATCTATGTTGTGATCTAAATTATTTATGAACCATTAAGTTTTTAGATATTGTTAAATTTTTAAAAATAGCAAAAACAAAAATAGTAGGTATAGTAAAGAAAAACATGCTTCAACTTCTAAAGAGTTTCATATTACCAAGTTTTCGAGTTACCAGGAAAAAATATGCTTTAAAAAACTGCAAAAGTTAATAGAGGTTTTATACCTAAAAATGGGATGGAATTTGAAGCTAGATCTAAGGGAATAACGTATGTCATATGATGAACAAAATTGGCAATGCCGATATTGCAAATACTTTGATTTTATATTTGTAAGACTCTCGCAAGTGCATGAATCATTTTATAGAAAATGACAAGTATACTCCTAAGATTAATCTAAGGAAGGAATATATATATGGTTTTTAATTTATTATTCAAACTTTTAAAAATGAAATAAAATCCCAAACATCATGTCACGATATTTTAATTTTTTTGTTTCCTAATCTAATGACATGAAAATAAACATAGATATGAATCAATAAACAATTATGAAAATTTTATCAATCATAATAGTAGAGTATTTATAGATATAATAATTCAGTTAATTATACTCATATTCTTTAGGTTATTAAAGATATAAATTAATATTTATTTATTGATTCTCTCCTTTTTCTACGAATACCACCTTTGGTGGGATTACATATTCTTTGTTAATTAAATAAATAAATTAATACCTATGGGTGGGGTCGATAATTAATTTGGTTAATTAAACTAATTTCTCTTTTCTAAGAGATTGAAAATGAACTATTTAAATGACATCTTTGGTGGGGTTAGACATTTTAAACTTTATTTAAGGTGTCTAAATTAAACCTAAGAATTTAATTATCCGAGCATTAACTTTCAAGTTTTAAAACCATTACTCAAAATATGTTGTCAATACATTTTCGAATAATATTTCTTATAAAAACTTTTGAAATAGAGCTTCACTCTAACTACAAGGCGATTTTACCAACAAATAAAAGAGCATCACTCTAAATCAGACTGGATAATTAAACCTTAAAATCTAATTTTCAGATTTAAGTTTATAATGAAAAAAATAATATATTTCTCTCTAACATCCTTTATATAAAATATTGAATAAGAAAAAAATAACTTATTTTATAAAAATGTTTTACCTATTTAATATTTCGTAACTATAACAACGTTATTATTATATCATATTTACAAACAGTCAACCATGTTAAATTTAATCATAGAAAAATTAAACATAACATATAAGAATAAAATCATAACTATTTCTTCTCAAAAAGAGAAGAACTTTAAAACTAAAAAAACTAAAAAAAGAAGGCTTTCTAGGGAGAGAAAGCTAGAGAGAGAAATAGTTGAGAAAATTGTGTGTTTTTTACAATGGGGGAGAGGGTCCTTTTATAGGTGAGAAAAATGCCAAAAAAGGTGGAAAATTATTTCAAAAATTAATTTTGGATGCGTTTGGATTGGTTGACAAGCGTGTAGGAGGCGAGATGTGTGAGATATGGGTGTATGACGCCCACGAGACAAGGGAAAGTGTGAGCTAGCATGCGCAAGAGATGGCGTGACCGTGTACTGGCCCACGCAGACATGATATAGGTGTGTGCAAGGTGTGCGCACGGGATTTTGCTGTTTTTGACATTTTTGACCATTTTGACCCATTTTGTCCAATTTTTCCATATTTTTCACTTTTTCTCATTTTTTTTCTCAACATATTTGCGATGTATTGCCTCCATTATTTTTCTTCAAGTCTTTAAGTTATTTTTGAACAAAAATACTTGAAAAACAATAAAAATACCTATGATTCCAAAAATACAAATTTATGTAAAAATATGATAAATTCATACAAATATAAATCTATTTAATCAATTAAATTACATTAAATCATGGTAATTTTAGTACTTTTTAAGCACTTATCACAACCCCCAAACAACTTCTTACTAGTCCCTTATCAAAAAAGTGGTAAAAACTAAAAATTAAACTATCCTAAATCACTTTCGCGGATTGACACGGTTGCATTTAGCATATGCAACAAGCCGTTAAACCCCTAGGTTTTCCTATTGGAGGAGTTTAAGTCTCACGAGGATTTTCAGTAATAATTCCCACCAACATTTAAAATAAAATAAAAAGACTAAAATAAATAAAGAAATGAAATAAAAAATATCTTGTACTTATAATCTCTTTTAAATTTCATAATTAAAATCTTAAGCATGGATTATTTCAACTTCCTAAACTTTCATGATTTATTATAATAATTAGTTTACAATCATTTTCATATTTCATATAAAAAATGTATCAATTTAATTTCACCCAAACTGAGTGTCAAAAATCAGAATTTCCTTTGACTCTATTCCTTACAAGTCAATACTCTCAAAAAAACTGATCGTATGGGTTAAAACACTCATACTAATTGATATGCAAAAGAGTTGATGTATAGCAATGAACTAATATGTTTGCATATGTACAAAGAAGAAAGGCTCAATGTGTTATTTTAATGTTGATCTCATGAAATGAATCAAATGTAAGGATTTATAAAATATTATAGATTACTTTCATGAATCAATCAAATTCATAAAATAAAATATCAAGTAATATGCCTTTTAGAAAATGTAAGAAAATGCAATAACTTCTTAGGGAATTGCTTCCTATATTTTCTTTTGCATTAAACTATTTATCACAACTGTTTAGGCTTTTTTTATCATAGTATATAGATTATATTATTCTTTTTCCTCTATTTCTTTCTATTTTATTTCTTTCTTTTACATTCCTTTTTTTTATAAGATAATCCATTTTTTAGATAGTGATCCCATGTGCAGATTGTACATTTTTATATGGTAAGGTGAGTGGTTAATATTTGGCTTTTATGTTTATATTTATATAGATAACCTTAGATATATATCTTTTTAATAGAAGTCATACATGAATGAAGAAAGACATGATATACATCAATTTCTATTTAAATCATTTAATCTAAGCAAATGAAAAATGAATATTTAACACTTCATTAAGATGTAAAAATCTAGACATTTAATGCAAGTCCTATAGAGATCATCTAATAATGCTAAAAAAATAAGAAAAGTGTTTAAAGTAGAAAAAATAATATTTATCACTCAGAATAAAGGATAATGACTCAAAATATTTCTCAAAAGGGTAGTCTCCACTATTTGATTCCTAAACACTGATTTTGGGTTTAATATAATTTCCACACCTTTTCAAGAAATACTATACATAAAAAAACTAACCAATTACCATATACTCCATAATATTTTTCCAAAAATTAATCTAACAACGCAAAAGACTTAATTATTTACTTAAATTTGATTTAAAGAAAAGATAAATTTTGTAAGAAATTTTTTAAAAACTAATCCTAAAATTCTAAAAATTACTAAACAACAACAAAAAAATCAAACATAATAAAAATGAGAATGAGAATATAAAAAAAAATTAAAATTGTTAAAATTTTTGAAATTAAGCATGGTAACTTTTCACCACCCGCAACCAAGAACTTACATTGTCCTTAATGTAACAATTGTAAATTAAAGATAAAGAGTAAAAAGAAGAAAAGTTACTTATTTCCTGAGAATGTGAAAGTAGTGATGGAGAAATGTAGGTGCATCCATCATGTTCATCATTAAAGTTATCGCAGACAGATCATTGTGAACTTCTAATATCTCAACAAATATTTTTAGTTTTAACAATTCCAAAAAATTTCACATGTAATTAAACTAAAATAAACAAAAGAAATTAAAGAAATAAAAGACAATTAACTAAAATGATGGGTTGTCTCCCAACTAGTGTTTAGTTTAACGTTTTAGTAAGATGTAACTTGGGGGTTTTATTTTAAGTAGACTCAATGTCCCCACATCATTGAGTCAATTAAACCTACAAGTAGGACAAGTTTGTCTACCTATACTTTTTAAGTCATGTCTTATGGATTTTCAAAATTTTATTTATTTAAAACTAGGGATATGATTGTGGGTTTTAGATAACCCACTTCTAGGTACAAGTCAAATAACAAAGGCATCAAAGCATAGTTGTACCTAGATCTAACAAAGCAACTACCTCTTTTTATCATAGATTGTGATTAAAAACTTTGAAATTTTAGAGATAACTTCAGATTTTTTATTTATTTATTATAATCTCTAAGTTAAATAACATAATCAGTATTAACTTAAAGTGCTCCCATAAAAAAATGGTGAGGCAAAGCCTCCTTAAAAACCATCCTCCTAGATAGAGCAACGTTCCCAAAAAAGACTAGTGGCAAAAGAGCTTCCAAGAACTAGTCTCTTGGACAAAATTCTCTTATATCTTTACTTTTCATGCTATTAAAATCTAAGTTAATTAAGTTAATAAATTAAGTTAAGTGAAAACCTAAGTTAATTAATTTAATAAATTAAGTTAAGTGAAAATTTATGTTAATTAAGTTAATAAATTAAATTAAGTAAAAATCTAAATTAATTAAGTTAATAATATAAATTAAGTAAAAATATGTTTATTAAGTTAATAATTTAAGTTAAATAAAAATCTAAGTTAATTAGTTTTTATTATTATTATTATTTTTAGATTTCATGATTTAAATAAATTTTTTTAAAATTTTTTTTAACTCAAAATAAAAAAAATCAAAATTATTTACAACACAAAAAGTTTTTAAAATTTTGGTAAATAATTTAAGAAAGCTATTCCTTCCCCGGCAACGGCACCAAAAATTGATGACCAAAATCGACAATGTCGATCTTTCAAATACTTTGGTTTCATATTTGTAAAACTCTCATAAGTACACAAATCATTTTATAAAAAATGAAAAGTATACTCCAAGGTCGATCTAAGAAAGTAATATATGTGGTTTTTAATTGATTATTCAAACTTTTAAAAACAAAATTAAATCCTAAACATCCGATATTTTGATTTTTGTTTCCTAATATAATGACATGAAAATAAATATAGATATGATTCAATAAACAATTACGCAATTTTGTTATCATTCATAATAATAGAGTATTTATAGATATAATAATTAAGTTAATTATGTTTGCTCATATTATTTAGGTTATTAAATATATAAATTGATATTTATTGATTCTCTCATTTTTATATGAATACCACCTTTGGTGGGATTAGATATTCTTTGTTAATTAAAAAAATAAATTAACACCTATGGACGGGGTCAATAACTAATTTTTTTAATTAAATTAATTCCTCGTTTCTAAGGGATTGAAAATGAACCATTTAAATGCTACCTTTGGTAGAATTAGATATTTTAAACTTTATTCAATGTGTCCAAATTAAACCTAAGAATTTAATTATCCAAGTACTAACTTGTAAGTTTTAAAACCATTACTCAAAATATGTTCTCAATACATTTTCGAATAATAATTCTTATAAAAACTTTTGAAATAGAGTTTCACTCTAACTATAAGGTGATTGTACCAACAAATAAAAGAGCATTATTCTTAATCAGATCAGATAATTAAACTTTAAAATCTAATTTTTAAATTTAAATTTGTAATGAAAAATAATATATTTCTCTCTAACATTCTTTATATAAAATATTGAATAAGAACAAAAATTAATTTATTTTATTAAAATGTTTTACCTATTTAATATTTCACAAACATAACAACGTTATTATTATATCATATTTACAAATAGCCAGTTATGTTGAATTTAATCACAAACAAAGTAAACATAACATATAAGAATAAAACATAAAAAATAATTGTAAAGAATTCATTTTAAAATTATACCTCAAAAAAATCCTTACAGAACTTTGATGCTAATTCTGTTACTCAAAAACGTCCAAACAGATTTGTAATGAGTAGTAGAAAGGTTAAACCTAAAAAGGGTTGTTGGAGTGATAGATGTGGATGCCTTAACAATTTTACAAGCACAAACAAATACATTGTCATTGGGGCTATTAAAAAAGTATGATGATGAACCTATTAATATGGTGCAAAGCCTTTTATGTTTGTGAGCACAATGGTGAACTTTATGCTTGTAATATTATGGAAGGCATCCTAAGGTTGTGAATTATATAAACAATCAAAACACGAAGGGAATCTTATTCAAACACATACAATCTAGGTTGGAGGAACCACCTGATGACTTTTATTTTCTATATTTTTAAGTGTTTATTTTATATTTTATTTTATTATTATCTTTTTTCAGGGTATTTTTGTATTTTTTTTGTTAAAGTATATTTAGAAGAATCTTGGAAAAACACAAGAAAAAGAGTGAAAAAGGGTTAGTTAATCACAAGTCACATAAGTTGGAATGAACCAAACCCACAAAAATTACAAATTCTATACGCATCATGACCCATACATATTTCATACCATGGTAAGGTGCTCTCGAGTTTCTATTGGTGATGTTGGGATTTCTATGCATGCAGTGGCTCAATAATATACATGTCTCGACACAAGGTTCTCAAATCCACTTAATTTTTCTAGAGTTCAATGTGTATCATAGCCCAACATATTATATGTTGTGGCACGAGCCTCTTAGGTTGCAACTAGAGATGCATAATTTGATGCGTGTCATAGCACAGTTTAAAGCATACTGCAACCTGAATGTCAAAAATTTCCAGAAATCCTAATACGCATACTGAATGTGTTTGACCCCTAAATTAAACCTATAAATACACCCTAAATCTCTCATAAATAATATCAAGCCATATTAAGTCTTCCCAACTCCTATAAAGATTCTATACATTCCATAATACAGAGAATAGAACGAAAATCTCCCAATTGTGGAGTAATTCTAAGGATTTGAATAAGGAAAACAACCAATTCAGAGATTTAGAATCACAAATCAAGAAAGAGATATTTTTATTGTAGATCTTATTTTTCTCTCTGTAATCTAAATCTCTTTTGTAGTTTAATTAATTTTGGTTAATTTGATCATGATTGACTAATTTTTGTATATGATATTTTAGCCTTGCTTCGAATAATTGGAAGAATAATTTTATGGTTTAACAAATAAAAATTTTGGATTTATTTCGTGTTCATTTTCTTCGTATCTTTAATTATAAATTAATAATGGGGTAAGTCTTGATTTATAGTTAAAAAAAATATTTTAGAACTAAGCATTAGATACATTATCTATGCTTGGTTATGCATTTATGAAGAATAGTCTAATTTACCAATTAATCAATTTCAAGCCCGATAAGGAAGTTATTGATTAATAGAGAATTAATAGAGAATAAATTAGATGGTTCAAATTATTTTTAACTATAAATTAATGATGCCAAAATCTTGATTTATAATTAAAGAATATATTTACCTTAGGTTTACCAATTAATCAATTTCAAGTCCAATTAAAGAAGTTATTTTTTAATTAAAAATCATGGCTTATGTATTTTTCTTAGGTTTTCCAATTAATTAATTTAAAGCCCGAACTAGGAAGTTATTAATTAATTGAGAATTGTGGGAACTCACCATAATCATGGGAGGTTCACTTTTTTAAAATAAAAATAATAAAACTTACTTTTTATTTAAATCATTTAATTCATTTTTTCTACCATGAAAGATGACTAATTTCGTATATTCGTCTATCATTAAAAAATTAGGTATAATTTAGTTTACTTGCTTTGTTATGTTTAGGATTAT
The DNA here is from genome assembly GCA_033030585.1 of Hippophae rhamnoides. Taxonomy (NCBI): domain Eukaryota; kingdom Viridiplantae; phylum Streptophyta; class Magnoliopsida; order Rosales; family Elaeagnaceae; genus Hippophae; species Hippophae rhamnoides. The sequence goes on along the minus strand of CM065434.1, from coordinate 22,248,989 downwards.
TTATTGTAATTAATTTAGAAAGTAATCTAAATTTTTAAAATAACTTGTTAATTTTTCTGGAGATCGACCTGAGGATAAACTTATCGTTAGTTTGCTAATGATTTGTGCAATTGCGAACAATTAAAATTTTAATTGGCTACAGTACAAAAAACTTGATGCATTAATTTTAATAACTAAAAAGTGCACGAATCGCTGGCTAGTAGACTAATGTTAAGTAAACCCGAGATTGGTGTCTAAAGAAATTAGTTGATTTTTTTAAAAAGTTAAATTATTTCCTAAATTAGTTAAGAAAAACAAACAATCCTAAATATTCTATTAGGTGTTGGTTAAGAGAAAAGGCTATAAATTCTAAATTAATTAAATGACTAAAATATCTTAAGAAAACTAAATTATATCCAAAATAAGGACGATGAACGAATATAGGAAATTAGTGAGCATAACCCTTCATGAGAGAACAAATTAAATTATTTAATAACGAGTTAGATTTACATATTTTTCTTTTTAAATAAGCAAACCCTCAATGGTCATGGTGAATCCTCAAAATTATGAATAAATCAATAACATCTTTGATCGGATTTGAAATTTATTAATTGACAAATTAAGGTAAATATATAAACCATGATTCCTAATTAATTAATAACTTCCTTGGTCTCACTTGAAATTAATTAATTGGTAAACCTAAAGTAAATGTATTCTTTAATTATAAATCAAGATTTGATCAATCATTAATTTATAATTAAAGATAATTTAAATCATCTAATTTAATATCAATTAATCAATAAATTTCTTGGTCGGACTTGAAATTGATAAATACAATTAATCAAACTCTTATTCATTAATGCACAACCAAACATAGACGATATGTATAATGCTTAGTTTTAAAATATTTTCTTTAATTTTAAATCAAGAATTGGTCCATCATTAATTTATAATTAAAGATATAAAGAACATGAATAAGAAACAAATAAAACTTTTATTTAATTAAACCACAAAATTCTTCTTCCAATCATTAGAAGCAAATACTAAAATCACATATTACAAAATTTAAATAATCATAATTAAATTAGCAAATGTTAATTCAACTACAAAATATATCAAATTATTGAGAGAAAAAGAATATATAACAAAAAAAATTATCTCTTCTTGATATGTGATTATTAGTATCTGAATTGGTTGTCAACCCTATTCAAATCCTTAAATCTTCTTCGTAATCTAGAGATTTTCTCTTTGTATCTGTATTGTGGATGGTGAAATACGAGTTGGAAAATTGATATGTGGCATGATATTTTTTTATAAAGGGTTTACAACATATTTATAGGTTTAATTTAGGGGTCAAACACGTTTAAACAAATTATGATTTTTGGAAATTTTTGACATTCGAGCCGCGACATGCTATAAAATGTGTCATGATATGCATTGAATTATGTATCTCCAGTTGCAACATGAGAGGCATATGTTGCGACATGGAATAAATTGGGGCACTGTCTACATTGAACTCTATAAAACACATGTGGATTTGAGAGGCTTGTGTCGTGTTATGGATATTGCTAAGCCATGGTGTGTATAGAAATCCCAAAATCATTAGTAGGAATCTGAGAGCACCTGACTGCTGTATGAAATATGTTTGGGCCACAACATGCATAGATTTCCTAGTTTTTACTAGTTTGGTTCATTCTAACTAGTGTGACTTGCCATTAATTACCCCATTTTCACTCTTTTTGCTTGTGTTTTCTCATGATTCTTCTAAAATCACTTTAACATACAAAGCATGAAAATTCCCTCAATACATGCATGATAATAATAATAATAATAATAATAATAATAATAATAATAATAATAATAATAATAATATATTAAATAAGCACTTTAAAAAATAGAAAATAATTTGTCAAAATAATGGAGATAGACCACCTTTCAATCCATCGGGCTTCAATCAGTCACAAAAACAACAACCACCAATCAAAGATGCAAGACTTGAAAAACAAGAGGACTTGTTAGAAAGAATGTATTCTAATGTTATGCCCAATATATATACAATTACTAATAATATGGATCTCTTAATCACTAAAGAAGCCAAAAATAGTGCTAGTATAAGAAGCTTGGAGGTACAAATGGGTAACTCGTACAATCATTGCAAAAAAGGAACCAAGGTATGCTTTCTAGTAACATTGAGATAAATCCTAATAAAGATGAAAGAGAGCATTGTAAAGCTATTATTACAATAAGTGAAGTAGTAGGAGGAGGTGAGGAAGAAAAGAAAACTAAGAAAAAAGAGAAAAAAATGAATGGTGAAAGAGAAAAAGAAACATAAGTGAACAAAGAAAAAGTACTTGTAAAGCCTAAGAAAGGAAACACTTATAGGGATAGAATCTATACCCCACCTCTTCCTTTTTCCACAAAAGCCTCCATAAACAAAAGCTAGACAAACAATTATCTAAGTTTCTTGATGTTTTTAAGAAGCTTCATATCAACATTCCATTCATGGATGTCTTGGAATAAATGTCCTCTTATGTTAAATTCATGAAAGAGATCCTATCCAAGAACAAGAAGTTTGAAGATTGTGAGATAATTGTCCTTATGGAGGTTTGTAGTGCTATAAATAATCAAAAACCACCACCAAAGTAGAAAGACCCTAATACATTTGACATTTCATGCACTATTAGGGAATATCAATTTGGGAAAGCTTTATGTGATTGGCATCAAGTATAAACCTCATACCATTGTCTGTATTAAAAAAAATTAGGACTTGGGGAAGCAAAGATAACTTCTATCACACTCATTATGGCTGATCGCTCCTTAAAGAGACCTAAAGGGATGACAAAAATGTTCTAGTTAAGGTGGATAAATTCATATTTCCTACTAATTTTGTAGTGTTAGACATGGAAGAGGACAAAGGAATTCCCATTATCTTAGATCAACTATTCCTTGCCACCAGAAGAGCATTGAATGATGTCCACAAAGGTGAACTTACTATGAAGGTGTATGATCAAAAGTAAGTTTTAATTTCTTTAAATCCATGCAATACCCAATTACCAATAATGATATTGATATGTGTTTTCATGCTGATGTGCTTAACAATATTGTAGAAGACATGCTTAAGAACTCCAATTATTATGATCATCTAGAATATACTTTTCTGAATTTTTGTAATAGTCCTAAGCAAACCTTAACTTTATATGAAAAGGACACTAAGTAGATGTTAGACGAAAGTAATGGAGGGATAGTTTATCCTAATTTTGATTCTTACTTACATGATGCTAGTATCAAAATGTATATGTATGATTTTGATAATGATATGAATGTTCTTAATTTAGTAGAAATCTAACTTAATAGAACTAACATATTAATCAATTTTATAAGGCTACATCTAGTTATATTTTAACGAAATTTATGAGTGTAGAAGAGAGGACTACACTTAGGCCACTAATTAAAGCACAAAAAATTGATATTTAAATTTTGTAAAACCTATAATAGCTTATAAATGCACGAATTATATTATAAAAAAGAAATAAGTATACTTCTAAAGTTGGTCTATGGGAAAACTATGTGGCTTTAAATAATTCAACAACACTCTTTAAAATGAAAAATAAACATAAACATTCTATCACAATAGTTTGAGTTTTGAAAAATCTAAACTAATAACATAAAATTAAAGGATAGTAATTGATTCAACAAAAAATAGGAAAATAAACAATTAACACTCAATGGAGAATTCACGGGTTATATTAGTTAGTTAATCATGTTTGTTCAAAATTAATTAGGCTATTAAAGATATAAAATAATGTTATTCATTTTTCCTTTTTTTATAAAAAAAATTCTTATATGAGGATTAGATTCTTTGTAAATAAAACCAATTAATATCCTAGGGATCACCAATTGATTAAATTATATTATATTTTATTTCTAAAGAAATAACAAACCATCTATTTCACTACTTTAGGCAAAGCACGTAATTTAAACTTTTATTTAAGGTATCAAAATTATATCCTAAAATCTAACTTTTAAATTTTAAATTTATTATAAAAAATATATCATCAACATATTTTTTAGTAATAAACTTTGTAAAAATCTTGAATGAAGAAATAAAGTTAATTTATTTTATTAAAATATTTACTTAATTATAGTTTTGCAATTATTACAACATAAGTAATATCCAATCATAATTTTAAGCTATGCATACTTAAATTTAATAAATGGCTAATATATTAAAAATAGAATTTAGAATGGTCCATAAATTTAAAACTATAAATAAAAGAATACAATTAAAATTTATACCTCAAATGTATCTTTTAGTATGCAGAACTTTAGTATATTTTAAGTTGTAATTGAGTACTTCAAGTACGATTTTTCAATTATTTATCTTCTGAATCAATTTGAAGCCAAAAATAAATGTAATTTTGAAAAACATAGATTTTTTTAAATAATGATAAAATCATGCAAATTCAAATATATTTATTTTATTTAAGTAAAAATAAATCACATAATATTAGTGCTTTTAAACCCTTAGCTTGTCCTAATGGACTAATTTAAGTATCGTGAGGGCTTTCAGTGATAATACTCACAAACATCCTATTACATTAAAAAAAATAAACAAATGAAAAAAAATAAACAAATAACAAAATAACAAAATTAAAATTAAAATGAAAAATAAAATAACAAAACTTCTCATGCTTTAGCCTATTTTATGTTCATAATTAAAATCCAAAGCATAAGTTAAATTAATATCCCAAAGATTTATAGTTTATTGTAAAAATTAGTTGCAAACAACAATTTCCTATTTCATATAAAAAAATGTATCAATATTAACTCACTCAATTTCAGTGCTAGGAATCCAAATTTGCTTTAACTCTAATCTTTACAAGTCATACTCACAATATTATGCTGATTCTATGGATTCAAGCACTCAATCATATATATATGCAACTAGAAGTTATGTAAGGAAATGAACTAATGAGTTTGCATATAATTAATGAAGAAATGCTCAAAATAATACGTAATATTAATCTTAAGAAATGAATCAAATAAAATTATTTATGGGGAATTCAAATACTATTTTCATGCATCAATTAAAATAATCAACTAAGAATATCAAGTATATGCTTTTAGAGATGAATGAAAATGCAATAACTTCAAGAGCATTTATTTCCTATCTTTATTTTGTAATAGCCATTTTCATCACTTTTGAAGGATTTTTAAGTCATAGTATTTAGTTATACTATTGATTTGTCTCTATCTTTTATGTGTGTATGTATATATATATATATAATTTATCTTCTTTTTTTAAAGAGAGTTGACCCATGTATATAAATGTATAATTTGGTGAGTGGTTAATTTGACTATTTTTTTGTACTGACTTTAAGGAACTAGAGTTATATCTCTTTTTTTGGGAAGTCATGCATGAATGAAAAAGGTATACACTTTAAATTTCTACTTAAGTCATTCAATTCAAGCAATAAAAATAAGTATATGATACTTCATCAGATATTTAAATTCCTAATATTCAATGCATAACTTATAGAGATTATCTTGTAATTTAAAATAATAAGAAGAGTATTTAAAGCAATAGAAATAATATTATTTAATCTCACAAGGTAGTCTCCACTAATTAATTCCTAAACATCAATTTTGGGTTCATCTCAATATCAACATTGAATCTTGAAACACAAATTATGACAAAAAAAATAATCATCACATTATTATATGACATGTTTAAGGCATTAATAGAAACACTATAAATACTCAATCAATTGCTTAAAATAAACTAAAAGTATAATAATTTTGCAAGAATTTTAAAATTGATTATGATTACCGCTAGGCCAATAAATAAACTAAATAAAAACAATAAAAATAAATAAATGTATATGTAAACACATGTGTAATAAAAAAATTAAAAATTAAAAACTTTATGTAACTTTTCCTCGGACCAACTTAGAATCTACATTTTTCTCAATGCGAATTTAAAGATAAAGATAAAGAAGAACAAAGTTTCCCATTTACTTTATGCGATCAAGTAATAATGTATAAAGTCAAGTGCATTCATCATTTCAAATAATTTCAATCACACACACAGATTGTTGTGTACTTCTCATATATCGCATCTCAACAAATAATTATAAATTAAACAATTCTAAATAAAATAACCATGGTTTACATAAATCAAAATAAAATAAAATACGTAAAATATAAAATAACATAATACAAAATAAAAACAAGAAATGAAAAACAAATTGAAATAAAATAAAATAAAAAGAATACTACCTACACCAATGTGTTGCCTCTCATCTAATGCTTAGTTTAACAACTTACCAAGACACTTCTTAGGGAAATTTCCATTTTCAAAATTTAATATGCTCAATGTCCCCTCACTATTAAGTTTGTTGCATATGTGTAATTTAAAAAGTCTATAGGTATGATAAGATTATCTACCTATATCATTAAATCCTTTACCATATCATATGGATATATTACAAATTTATCCGCTAGTTGTAGGGACATGTTCTTGAGTTTCAAATCACCCATTCCTAGGTATAATGAATAAAGCATTAAATTAACACTTGCACCACGTCTAATTTAACATTTACCTCATTTTTATCCCCCAATATTGATATTGATATTAAAAAATTTAGAATTTTTAGAGGTAGCTTCAGGTTTTGTTTTAAAAATATAATGAACATAATACTAACTACTAAATTAAAATAAATACTAAACAATTATATTAAGATAACAATAAAATAAAACAGAAATAAATAAAAATAAACAAGTAAAAGAAAAATAAAATAAATAAAAATAAACAAGAAAGAAAAAAACAACAAAAACTCGCAGGTTATAGAAATACAAAGAAATAAAAAAATAAAAAAAAATTAATAACAAAAATCAAATAAATGATAAAATAAAATAAAGAAAAATAAATATAAAATATACAAACATAAGTAAATAAAAAACTACAATAAATTAGTAAAAGAAAAAAATATATTACAGAAGAATCAAAAATTAATATACAAAAATATTAAATTAAAATAAAAAATAAAGTAAAAGAAAAATAATTAAAAAAGAAGAAATAAATTGAGTGAGTAATTAAATAAATTAAATTAAATTAAATTAAGTTAAGTTAAAATTAGTAGACAAAAAAACTAAAAATAAAATACTAAAGGGAAATTAAGTTAATAGATAAATTAAGAGCTAAAGTCAACGAAATAAAATAAAATATAGTTAAAATAAAAATAAATTAATTTTTTATGAATTTTTAATTATTTTTAGATAATTTATATCTTTTTAATTTTCAATGTTTTTTTATATTTTTTTATTCTTAATTTTTTCAAATGTTTCTGAATTTATTTTAAAATTTCTCTAGATTTTTTTAAAATTTTCTAATTCTTTTTTTAAAGTATTTTTATTTTTTAAATTAAACAAATGATGAATATTAACAAAATGGTTTTTAAAAACTTCAACAATAAACATTTAAAATACTACTACATAAAATATAAAATTATAGCTAATTAAAATTTCTAAGGTGCTCAAAAATTAAACTACAAATTATATTTGAAATTAGATGTTCTATCTAATTGTGGTATGGTTCCAAGACAAGAAAAATGTGTATCTTGAGGGAATAATCACATTACATTGCGGCTCATTTTTATCCACATTGTGCACTATGTCTAATTTGGTACATGTGAAATCAATTCCCAAGAAGGTTGCATCGCAGTAAAACTATTTCTTCGTTGCAACCCATATTAATTTTCTTCACTTTCCTTTTGTACCCCTTACAATTGGTTTGGAAAACATGTAATTCTTTACATGTATTATTCTTTTATTCTTCCAATTTATAATTGAGTACTTCAAGTACAATTCTTCAAGTGTTTATCTTTTGAATCAATTTCAAAATAAAAATATCTCAAAGACAATAAAACATATCTATGATGTCAAAATCATAATTTGTTTAAATAATAATAAAATCATGCAAATTCAAATCTATGTATTTTGTTTAAGTGCAAATAAATCATATAATATTAATGCTTTTTAAGCACTCATCAACCACTAACATTATACCTCAATCCATTATCACACCATCTTCAATATGCACATTTAGGTATTAATAAGACACTACCATTGATTATTTCCTTAAAGCTTAACCAAGAAGAACAATCTAAATTGTTGAGTGTTTTGAGGGAGTGTAAAAATACTTTTAGGTGGACTAACGCTGATCTCAGAGGTGTTAACCTTTCAGTTTGCATGCATAAGATTGTCATAGAAGATGGAGATAAACCAATAAAAGATGCTCAAATGGGACTAAACCCAATTATGATAGAAATGGTGAAAAAGAAAATTGAAATGGTTAGAAGTTGGTATAATATGCCCTATCTTACATAGTCAATGGGTGAATCTAATTCACTGTGTTCCTAAGAAGGGGGTAAGACTGTGCTAACCAATGAAAAGAATGATTAATTCTGACACAGATTGTTATGGGATGGAGAGTATGTATGAACTACAAAAAAGTCAATAAAGGAACACGTAAAGATAAACTTTTCACTTGATGACTCTATTTTCATAGTCATTAGCGCACTTTTTTACTTAATATTTACTTGTTTTATATAATACATTATAATTTTATGGCCAAAAAATTTAAAATATAAAGTGTTTAGTGAAAAGGGGTAGAAATATAATTTTTGAAATTTTTTGGGATTGTTTTGAAATTTTTATAGATTTTTTATGAATTTTTAACGTAGAACCAATCACAAGCTACCATGTGGCATGCCACGCAAGCATAGGAGCTAACTCGGCAAGCCACGCGGATGACATGCAAGCACAAAGAGCGAATCACATCATGTCGCGTTTGAGGAGGACAAAACATTGGCCACGTGTCAACACAATGTTCAATCCAAGTTCGAAAATCGGTCAACGTGCCATGCCACGTGTAACCATGCCATTGCTCTGCGCGTTCGCCCTGTGAGCCACGCCATCCTTTCCCACAAATCACATCATGCCACGTGTTGTTGACTCAGCAAGCATTGACTCTAACTAATCTCTCATGCCACGTGTCACGCTGTGATTGGCTAAAACTTCCAGTTTTCTTATTTTGATCATAGCCCTTGATTTGAAGCTGATCAGATGGTCCAGATCACACTTGAACTTTATTTAAGCCCCTAATCACTCCATAAACCCTAATTAGCCTCCATTAGCATAATTTTGGTCAGTTTTTAGAGCTAAAAAGAGAGAAAAATATAGAAAAATTCAAGAGACGACATAATTTTGGTGAGGATTCAAGAGGAAATTAATTCTACAATTCAAGATATTGATTGTATTTCTTTTTCTACTCTTTTCTTTATCAATTTTATGTCTTTCTTTATGAAAAATATGAGCTTTATGAACACAATTATATGTAATTAATTTATTAATCTAGGGATCTTATGAACCCAATTTTCACCATGTGATGATCTAATATTTTTTCCCAATCATAATATTAATTTGATTATATTATTTAATCTGATTTTTATGCTATTAATTATTTACCAATAATTTATCTATAGAGACAATTAAATAGATTTGAGAGAATTATTTAATTTTTTGTCTTGATTAAATAACATGCATAGTTTCTAGGCAGAAATATATGATTCTTATGTATGTGATCTATAATTGATGAAATTAATGAGTAGTATGCAATTTAATTAGCATGAGAGTGTGATTAAATTAATTACTATATGATGTATAGTTTACTTGAGAGAGATATACATGCTTGGTTAGATTCAATTGATCATGTAATTAATTGATATTATATTGGGGGGATTTTAGCGATTCACATGTTTAGAAAATTGGAGAATTAAGTATTCGTAGATATTTTCTCATATATATTTTTAGTCACAAAATCCAATTTAATTAATTATTGTTATTTACTTTTAGTTATTTTAATTCTGCTTCCTTAAAATAAAACACCAAATAAAATTGATTTTTATTATTTTTAGTTTTAAAAATTAGTTTCTAATAAAATAATCTTCGTGGGAACGATCTTTACTTATCATTATATTACTTGTTACGATATGTATACTTGCATATTCATTACACACACAATTTGTGTGGCGATCACCACTCCCCTTTATGGATAAAATGTTAGATAAGTTGGCTAATTATGCTTTCTATTATCTACTAGATGGTTATTTAGGCTACAATCAAATATCTATAGCACCTAAGGACCAAAAAAAAAACCATTTTCACCTATCCTTATGGTACTTTTTTCTTTAGAATAATGCCATTGAATCATGCCATAGACCAACCACCTTTCAACGATGCATGTTATCCATCTTTTCCAACATGGTAAAGAGAACTCTAGAAGTATTTATAGATGATTTCATGATCTTTGGTAACAATTTTGATGGATGCGTTGCAAATCTTATGAGGGTAAAAAAGATGTGAATAGTGTAACCTTGTTCTTAATTTTGAAAAAAGCCATTTTATAATGGAAGAGGCTATCATAATCAATCATAAAGTCTAAAATAGAGGTTTGGAAGTGGACAAAGCCAAGATCAAAGTCATTGAAAAGCTACCTCATTTAAAAAATGTCAAAGGATTAAGAAGATTTATAGGCCACGTTGGGTTCTATAGGAAGTTCATAAGGGATTTTTCTAAAATATCAAAACCCTTATGTAACCTTCTAAAAAAGAACACACCATTCTTATTTGACAAACAATGTCTTCAAGCCTTTGAGACCTTGAAAAAGAGTCTAACTATGGCACCGATAATCATAACACCTGATTCGAAGGAGCACTTTAAAGTGATGTATGATGCTAGTGAATTTTCTAATGGTGTAGTGATGAATGCTTAAAAAACAATAAAATAACAGTGATTTAATGTAATTTAATTAATTAAATATTATATTTGTATAATTTTATCATATTTTTGCCTTTTTGGAATTAGGGGTATTTTTATTATTTTTAAAGTATTTTTGTTTCAAAATAACTTAAAGACTCAGAGAAAAATATTGGTTACAATACACAAATATGCTGAGAAACAAAATGAAGAAAAGTAAAAAAGATGGAAAAATTGGACAAAATGGGTCAAAATAGTCAAAAATGTTAAAAAGGCCGAAATCTCGCTCGCACATTTAGTCCCACATGCACCAGCGTACGTAGCTAGCACACGCCCAACACACACCCAGCACACATCCTGTACATGCCACATCGATTTCCACCCGTGACAGCACACGCCCGAGCTGTGTCCCATGCGCCTACGTGCGCCAAACATCCGTCTGTCACAATTTTTGTGCCCTTCACGCATGCCAACCTATCCAAACGCATCAAAAATCAATTTTTGAAATATTTTCCCATTTTGTTTGGCCTTTTTCTCACTCATAAAAGGACCCTCTCCTTCCATTGCAAAACATAATTTTATCAACTCTTTTTTTCTCTAGATTTCTCTATCTAGTTCTCTAGAAAGTTGTTTTATTTTTTTAGTTTTTAGTTTTAAAGTTCTCTTTTTTGAGAAGGACTAGCTATAATTTTATAGATTTTTAGTTTTTGATTCAATAAATGGAAATATAAATATGTTTGGAGGTTTTTCAACATAATTAGCAAAAAAGTTCTGTAAGGATTCTTTTGAGATATAATTTTAAAATAATTTTTTTATAGTTATTTTTTATATTTTATTCTTATATGTTATATTTAATTTTTCTGTAATTAAATTAACATGGGTGATTGTTTGTAAATATAATATAATAATGTTGTTATGCTTGCGAAATATTAAATAGGTAAAACATTTCTATAAAATAAATTGATTTTGTTTTTATTCAAGATTTGATATTAAGAATGTTAGAGAAAAATATATGATTTTTCATTACAAACTTAAATATGAAAATTTGGTTTTAAGGTTTAATTATCCGGTCTGATGCAGAATAGTGCTCTTTTATTTGTTGGTACAATCACTCGGTAGTTAGAGTGAAGTTCTATTTCAAAAAATTTTGTAAGAACTATTATTCGAAAATGTATTGACAACATATTTTCAGTAATGGTTTTAAAACTTGAAAGTTAGTACTCTGATAATTAAATTCTTAGGTTTAATTTTGAAACTTTGAATAAAGTCTAATTAACTAAATCCGCTTAAAGCTAAGATTAGATGGTTTGCTATTTTCTAGAAATAAAGCTGAAATTTAATATTTAATTAATTAATAGGCCCCGCCTAAGTATATTTGTTAATTAATATTAAACAAAAAAATTTGGGCCCCACCTAAGGATACTTTCATACCAAAAATAGAAAATCAACAAATATCAATGTGACAATCGGTTGTTCCTTTGACATCCATGTGAAAGACGTATCTCCCATGAAAAATATGAATCTAATAGTGCTTCTTCGATTATCTATGTCTCTACTCAAATCACTATCACTATATCCAACAAGCTTGTAATCATTAGAAACTGAATAGAACAAGCTAAAGTCAATTGTACCTTTCAGATAGCGAAGGATTCTCTTTGTGGCTTTATAATGGGTGGTTGTTGGATATTCCATATAGCGACTAGCCAATCCAACTATGTGAAGAATATTAGGCCTCATCCAAGTTAGATAGCATAGACTTCCTACTAAACTTTTGAATAGTGTTGGATCTACACTTTCTCCTTCTTCATGTTTAGACATCTTGATTCCATATTTCGTCGGTGTGCTTATCGGCTTACAATTCTCCATCTTGAACTTCTTCAAGATCTCCTTTTCATAGCTTTCATGTGAAATGAAAATTCCATTCTTTTGTTGCTTTAACTTCAATGCCAAGGTAGTATGCCATGAGCCCCATTTCTATCATCTTGAATTCCTTCGTCATCACTTCCTTGAATTCATTGAACATGCTTGGGTTACTTCCGGTGAAGATCAAATTGTCCACGTAGAGGCATACGATCAAAATATCTCTATCTTTGATCTTGGTATATAGAGCGTGCTCGTAGGGACATTTTTTGAAGCCATTATCTTGGAAGTACTTGTCGATTCAGCTATTCCAAGCCCTTGGTGCTTGTTTTAACCTATAAAGAACCTTCTTCAACTTCAATACCATGTCTTCATAGCCTTTGACTTCATCGCCTGATGGTTGCTGAATGTATACTTCCTCTTCAAGAACTCCATTTAAGAATGTAGATTTTACATCCATTTGAGGTATCTTCCACTTGTTTTGAGCCGCCAAAGAAATGACTAGTCTAATAGTCTCCAACCGAGCAACAGGAGCCAATACCTCATCATAGTTAATTCCATTATTTTAACTATAGCCTTTAGCAACTAGCCTCACCTTGTGCCTTTCAATCTCTCCTTTAGCATTTTGCTTTGTTTTGTACACCCATTTGACACCTATGGCCTTATGTCCCTTGGAAAGTGAGGTGAGTTCTCATGCGTCATTCTTCTTGATGGCCTTGATTTCTTCGTCCATTGTATCTCTCCACTTCTTCTATTGTATTGCTTCTTAAAAGCTAACTGGTTCACAATCGACAAACAAACAAAATAACGTAAGGTTATCTTGTCGTTCGGTTATCTCATAGAGATCTCTAAGACTTCATATGCGTAACACAACTCTTTCATCTTGACTTTCACTTGATGATGATGAAGGTGATGAGTCTTCTTGAGTGGTTGATGTTTGAGATATAAACTTCATGGGTTCCTTTGTTCCATCTTTATTTCTTGTGGCTGGGGACTATATTCCTTCATTATAACCTATTACAAGTTGTCTAAAATAAACAAAAGAAAAAACACAATAAAGTTCATAGTATTAAATTTATACACAAACATATTAAATTAATTAAAAATTAATTTAAGCAGACAGTTAGCTAATCAAACATGTCTATTTATTCATGTTAAAACAAAAACAAAAACAATATATTAAAGTCTAAAAATAATATATAATTTAGGTAATCAATTTAAGACTAATTAAAAACATATATTAATCTAACAATCTAAAATCGAAAAATAAAAAGCAAAATGATGAACTAAAAAACTAATAAGAATAAAGTAAATATTAAAATTTTCATATATAAAAGACTTTAAATAAATTAAAAGATTATTGAAATAAAATATATATTATTGCATAGCTTTGAAAATGAAAGAAAAAATATCATGAAATGTTTTGATGATATGAATGACAAATAAGGAGAGTTTTATTATTATATATCTAAAAAAAATTAATTATTTGAACTATTTTTGACTTACATTATATTATAAAATGATTTAAAAAGTAGTGTAGTCGTATTTACACCACAATTATTATTAGGACAATAACTTTTCATTAATAATAACTTTGTTCAACAACAATAACATTGAAATGTATTTAATTGTATACGTTTAATAAACATTTAGTATATTTTTATTGTGACATTAACAAAAATTATTATCTCAATACTATATATATATATATATATATATCACATAGTTTTATCATTAGCCAAGTTTTCACTTATTATATTATTCTCTTATTATAAAAAAAATGGTTATACAAGTTGATATAACTTAATATTTCATACAAGATTCCCTTCTAAAAGATATTAATGTAATTTATATTGAATCAAATTTTCTATTTTATTTTGATCTGTATTACATGTCTAACCAATAATCAACGTAAATATGACGAAGCTGAAAAAGTGAATAAAATCCTAGGAGAATGACTTAAATTATATATGTGTGACACATGGAATAACATACACAAAATAAAGGGTCATGAATCCATTCTACTAATTTTTATTTTTTTAATTTGAAACCAGGGCTACAACCCCGTGTAACCCCCTGCTAAGATCTATCCCTGTGGTTTCATTAAAATCTTGAATCTTGAGTTTGCCCTAAAAGACCTAGTGGTGCTTCCTTATTTCTTGGTGTTGAAGTTCTCTATTCAACAAACTGTATGCACTTGTCCCAGCATAAAAAATTTGTTCATTTTCTTGATGCCGTAGGTTTGGCCGAGACAAGGTCACTGAATACTCTCATATGTTTTGGTAAGTTATTGGGAAGTTTGATGGTGTACCTATTGCCAATCCTTTTTAATACAGGAAGCTTATGGGTTCTCAGCGATATGTAATTCTTACAAGGCCTGAAATCTCTTTCTCGGTTAATAAATTGTGTCAGTTTATGGCTTATCCCTCTAATGTTCATCATTAATTGGATGACTATTAAGCATATACTGTTAATGTATATCTAATAATATATTAATATTTGCTATTGTATATATATTTACTTTAAGGATATCTATATTTAATTACTTTAGACATATCTAGTTTACTTGTAATTCCTATATAAAGGCACCATGTATATTCATTTAATCACAAAATAGAATACAATCATTAAGTATTTTTAACATGGTATCAGAGCCACTATTCTTTTCTTTCTAGCAGTGTTTTCTTTTTTGGTATTATTCAACCCTTATAGCTTCCGCTGTCACAATAGCCACTGCAATCATTCACCGTTTAACCTTCGACGTCTTTCAGCCAGCCATTGTCCTTAGGTTCCGGAATTACAGTGGCCGTTGTTAAGGAGTTCCGCACCATACAAACAACTGCAATCACCGTCGCCGCCGTGCATATTGTTCCGAAATTTTTTCTTCATATACCACTGTGATTGGCTCGACCGGATCTACACAACCGTGGAAGTATCGCAACCATCGGACACCGCACGCTCCCTCACGCGCCGCACAACTAAACTACATGTCGTTAACGCGCCGCCGCCGCCGTTAATCTTAACCCGACGACCTATCTGCAGATACCACTGTGATCGGCTCGACCGGATCTACACAACCGTGTAAGTATCACAGTCATCAGACTCCGTACGCGCTCTCACGCGCCTCCAACATCCACTGCGTGTGGATCTGACGCGCCAAGCCACCACGCTCTGCTCGTGACGTCATCAGTACTTTGCGTAGGGCTGACGTCATCAGCACCTCCATCTCACGTCACAGAACCGATCTGACCGTTGACCAGGCTGACCAATCTGACCGTTGACTGTTCTGACCGTACTGCCCGTTGACTGGACTACCAGTTGATCGGACAACCCGTTGACCGTTGACCAGAATTTTGCAATACAGGTTCACCCTACCCAGTTTTTCGCATAGATCTCGTTTTTGCAGTCTGTTTTTGCATATTGTGTTTTCAAATGGATAAAAAGGATACTTTTGTTTCTTGCCCTATTAATACTATATTGGAGGGAACTAAGAATTATTTATCATGGTCTCAAGCTATGTGCAGTTTTCTTAAGGGTCGTATGCTCTGGCATTATTGTACTGGTGCAATTAGTATTCCTGATAGAGGAGCAAGTGAAGAAGATGCTATCTTTCTTCGTCGCATGATTGAATGGGATAGTCACAACCACATGATCCTCACATGGATTCGGAATACTTCCATTCCATCCATCTCCAACCTGTTAGGCAGCTTTGACGATGCCAAATCAGCATGGGATATGTTGTCCAAAAGGTACTCCACTACTCATGGATCCATGAAATATCAACTAATAGTTGAATTACATAAACTGCAACAGGGACCAGGGCAATCCATCAATGACTACTTTGATCAACTTCGCTTCCTTTGGGACCAAATTGACCTCTGTGATCCAATTTGGGCATGCTCAATAGATGCTCAGCAATATGCTACTATTAGGGATGAATTTCATCTCTATGAGTTCTTGATGTCACTCCATAAGGGCTTTGAGCCAATCCAAGGTTAGCTTCTTAATCGTAGTCCTCCTCCCTCTCTTGATACTGCTGTAAATGAGTTGGTTAGAGAAGAAGCTCGACTTGCAACCCTTCAAGCCCAAAATAAGCTCAATGTTTTGGCTATTACTCCTCCTACTCCTGCCATTGAACAACCTCAGCAATCAGGTGATTCCTCTAGCTTTTACAATCGTCGCAGGTAGAGAAATAAAAGGTTCTGTAATTATTGCAAGCGTCATGGCCACACCATTGAGACTTGTTAACATCGTAACAAATCTACTGTTGTTGTTGCTAATACTGAGCCTACTTCGTTGATGCCTTCTAGTTCAACAGAGTCCCAGTCTTCTGAATCCACTATTAACCTCTCCTCCATGGAACTACAGAAGATCATAACTCAGGCTGTTCAAATGGCTGGTAATGCATCTCTTTCCACTACCCTCTCAGTTTTGCCTGGTAAGTCTCAAACTTGGCTTTTTGACTCTGCATGTTGCAATCACATGACACCTCACTCATCTTTATTCTCCAAACTTGACCCTGCACCACATTCCCTTAATATTCATATAGCTGATGGTTCCACCATTCATGGGAATAGTCTAGGTTTTGTTTCGACCTCTACCCTCTCTGTTCCTAGGGTTTTCCATGTACCTGACCTATCCTATAATTTATGCTCTGTGGGCCAATTAGCTGAACTAGCATATCGCCTTATTTTTTACTATTATGGGTGTATTGTGCAGGATCCGAGGACGGGGCAAGAGCTTGGGATCGATCCTAGGGTCGGGCGTATGTTTCCCGTAAACAATCTTCATCTTCCACCTATTGCTCCTGCCTCTGTTGATGCTGCAACTGCTGCAGTTTCTTCCTTACCTTCTCTCGCACTTTGGCATTCTTGTCTTGGTCATGCCCCATCCTCTCAGGTACAACAATTAGCTTCTAAAGGTCTATTGGGTTTTGTGTCCAAAGATAATTTTTATTGTACTTCATGTCAGTTAGGAAAACAGCCAGCTTTACCTTTCAATAATAGTAAATCTATCTCTAAAAGTATTTTTGAGTTGATTCATTCTGATGTTTGGGGACCTTCTCCTGTTACTAGTATTGGTGGATCGCGATATTTTGTTGTTTTTATTGATGATTATTCTCGTTATAGTTGGATCTTTCCAATGAAATCTCGTTCTAAAATCTTATCAATATATAGTAACTTTGCAAAAATGTTTGAAACACAATTCTCCAAACATATCAAAACTTTTCGATCTAGTAATGCTCTCGAATATAGTCAAAATGCTTTTCAAACTCTGTTACACTCCTATGGCACTGTACATCATCTAACCTGTCCAAGAACCTCTCAACAAAATGGTCGAGCCGAAAGAAAACTTCGTCATATTCTTGACATTGTTCGTGCTCTTCTTCTCTCTGCCAAAGTTCCTACCCCATTTTGGGGTGAAGCTGCTCTTCATGCTGTTTATGCCATTAATCGCATTACAAGCGCTATCATTCATAATCAAACTCCGTATGAGCACCTTTTTGGATCATCTCCTAACTATCATTACCTTCGCTCATTTGGATATGTTT
Source organism: Hippophae rhamnoides (assembly GCA_033030585.1). Classification (NCBI taxonomy): domain Eukaryota; kingdom Viridiplantae; phylum Streptophyta; class Magnoliopsida; order Rosales; family Elaeagnaceae; genus Hippophae; species Hippophae rhamnoides. The sequence continues at coordinate 22,230,781 of CM065434.1, read as the reverse complement.
GTTTCGTTCTTCTTCAGCCTCATGAACACAACAAACTTGAGCCTCGATCTAGACTTTGTTGTTTTCTTGGTTATGGTGAAACTCAAAAAGGGTATCGATGCTATGATCCTGTCTCACATCGTCTCCGTGTTTCCCGTAATGTTGTCTTTTGGGAACACCGCTTATTTGTTGAACTTTCTCACTTTCGTTCTTCCCTAACTAATTCAAATGTTTTGGAAATTTTTCCAAATGAGTCTCTTGTTCCTTCTACAGATACTTCTAATCCATCTTTGGACTTCACTATTCAATCTTCAGATATTTTTGATGATTCTCCTAGACAGGTCGTAGAAGAACAGGTTGATAATGAGCTACCTCACCTTGAACATAGGTCCCTTGCTCCTGCTCCGCCTGAAGATCCTCAACAAGACATTCCACCTCGCCACTCAACCCGGGTAAGATCCATTCCTACACATTTACTTGACTATCATTGTTACACTGCCCTTGCTACACTCCATGAGCCTCACACCTATCGTGAGGCATCTACTAACCCTTCTTGGTAGATTGCAATGAAAGAAGAAATTGATGCATTAACCAAAAACCATACTTGGGATCTTATTACTCTCCCTCCTGGTCAATCTGTGGTTGGTAGTAAGTGGATCTATAAGATTAAGACTCGCTCTGATGGGTCCATTGATTGCTACAAGGCTCGTCTTGTAGAAAGAGGTTTTACACAAGAGTATGGGATTGATTATGAAGAGACTTTTGCTCCAGTTTCCCGTATTTCCTCTGTTCGTACCCTCTTAGTTGTTGCTGCTGCTAGTAAATGGGACCTTTTTCATATGGATGTTAAAAATGCATTCCTTAATGGGGATCTGCATGAAGAAGTCTATATGCAACCTCCTCCGAGTCTTTCTGTTGAAACAAATAAGGTTTGTCACCTTCGACGTGCAATTTATGGTCTTAAACAAGCTCCACGAGCATGGTTTGCCAAATTCAGTTCCACCATCCTTCGCTTGGGTTACACTACCAGTCCTTATGATTCTGCCTTATTTCTTCATCGTAATGATAAAGGCACCATCTTGCTTCTTCTATATGTGGATGATATGATCATAACCGGTGATGACCTCAATGGCATTCAAGAACTCAAGGATTTTCTTAGTCAGCAGTTTGAGATGAAAGACCTTGGACATTTAAGCTATTTCTTGGGACTTGAGATCACTCGTTCCATAGATGGTCTTTACATTACTCAAGCAAAGTATGCATCTGACCTCATATCTCAAGCTGGACTCACTGACAGCAAGACTGTTGACACTCCAGTTGAACTTAATGCGCATCTGACACCATCAAAGGGGCAACCATTGTCTAATCCTTCTCTTTATAGAAGATTGGTTGGCAGTCTGGTTTATCTTACAGTTACTTGTCAAGACATCTCTTATGCTATTCATCAGGTGAGTCAGTATCTGTCTGCTCCACGATCGACTCATTATGCTGTTGTTTTGCGTATTCTACGATACTTGAAAGGCACTATCTTCCATGGCCTTTTCTACTCAGCTCAGTCTCCTTTAGTACTTCGTGCATTCTCTGATGTTGATTGGGCAGGAGATCCTACTGATCGTAGGTCCACTACAGGTTATTGCTTTCTCCTTGGTACTTCTTTGATTTCTTGGCGAAGTAAGAAACAAACCTTTGTGGCCCGCTCCAGTACTGAAGCAGAATATCGTGCTCTTGTTGATACCACATCCGAGCTCCTTTGGCTACGATGGCTCCTTAAGGATTTGGGTGTGTCCACATCTTCTGCAACTCCTCTTTATTGTGATAATCAGAGTGCCATTCATATTGCTCACAACGATGTCTTCCATGAACGGACTAAACACATCAATATTGATTGTCACTTTATTCGCTCTCATCTTATCCATGGTACTCTCAAGTTTTTCCCCGTTTCCTCCAACGATCAACTTGCGGATATTTTCACTAAGACACTTCCCAAAGGACGCACTCGTAATTTGGTTGACAACCTCAAGTTGATCTCACATCCACCTTGAGTTTGAGGGGGGCTATTAATGTATATCTAATAATATATTAATATTTGCTATTGTATATCTATTTACTTTAAGGATATCTATATTTAATTATTTTAGACATATCTAGTTTACTTGTAATTTTTATATAAATGCACCATGTATATTCATTTAATCACAGAATAGAATACAATCATTAAGTATTTCTAACATATACAAATACATTTTGCCGGTGATTTGACTTTTGCACCGGTGTTGTCTAAGCTGATTTTTTTGAGTGTTAGCTTTTTGTGATGCTGGCAAGCTCTACAAATGATTGTAGGAGTACAAGTGGTTATTATACTTAATTTCTTGGGAGATTCATTGATTTCTTGGCAATTCTCAAAGCAAAGAGTGATGTCACGTAGTCATATTGAGAGTAAATACATGCAGAGCAATGGCTCTAACAGCTGCTGAAGTTAATGGATCAAGGCTTTATTTCTTGACTTGCACATTGTTCTTATTGATCTTCAAGACCGAGTGTTTCATGCAAGAATGGCTGGGATAACTATTAACTATTATTCTCTAAATAGTAGTCTTTATCAAGGACAATATATTTTGTTTTCTTCTTATTCGTCTTCATCTCTTTCTTGAGCATTTAGTATTTTGGTTCTTCTCGTCTTGATCAACATTTTAGTGGTGGATCTGTTTTGGCACGCCAATTGTGGATGTTAATCAATTGTCAATGTATATATGATGTATTATTAGCTGGAACTATATATATATTTTGAGTAATTAATTATTTTTAAAGATACAAAGTGAACGTTTAATGTCAGTAATTAACATATATATAATAATGGATTTTCTTTGATAAAATAATATTGCTAAATTGTCATTCTTGGAAGAGAGTCAGACACACATGCATAAACAAATATAATTACATATATATGAGGAATTAATTAAAGGAAAAATAACTAGGTAATTAAGAAATAGTGCAAGTAGTATTGTAAGATTGGGTTCGGTGTTTTTTATCATAATAAGGGTGAAGTAATAATAAACAACGGGCATGATGATGAAAAGTGGGGCGAATGAGGTCCCAAACAACTCGGGAGTGGGAGCTAAAGTTGAGCGTAAAGAAAAGTGGCAATCCTTTTTTGGAATGAAGCATGTCGTCCATGACCCTTCCAGCTCCGTACAAAGGCTTGCTCTTTGTTCCCACATAAATCTTCCACTTTAGAAGATTCATATAATTATCAAGTTCTTGTGGTGATGATGATGATGATGATGATGCAAATAAAATGAGTGGGCCGAAGGAGAATTGAATACTAGGGGTTTGAACATGAAGTCCAAAGAGCTTAGATTTGTTGAGTACGAATAGGTTAATTGAGCAATTAAATGTAAGTAACTTGGTTGAGACACCTGAAGCATCTAGTCCTTCCCCAAGCAAAAACTCATTAACTCCATTAACCTTAACCGAGACCTTTGGGGGAGGTGGTTTTGTGACCAAGTAGAATACAAGCAAAGCAACGCATATGCTAAAAATACACCTCCAACTCATTTGAATACATATCCACCCAATTGAATCCTCCGAATAATTATACGATAACCACCCAGCTGATCTTTTTTTCCCATTTAAATACAAATAGTCATCATCATCATCATCATCATCTTCATCTTTATTATTGATACGACCAACTAATTCCTCGCCACTAGTACGCCCACGGTCATGATCTTCATTAATATCGTAATTGTTTTTTGTTTTGTTGTGGTTGCCATGGACATGGCGCAATAAGTAGTGGCTGGAGATGAGCTGATCATCATCATCATCATCATCACGATCATCATCGTCATGATCATCATGATTAAGGGTTGAGATAAATAGTTGGTGGCACTGGTTATGGTTTGGATGATCGGTATCAATATGGGATATTGAAAAAGCTGAGTAGTCGGGATTAATAAAATAAGTACTAGTAGTAGTGTTTGCATGAGAAATGGTGGAAGGGCTTTGAACATAGTAGCCACCACATGATGTTGGATACAGATGCTCATGTCCTTCTCCTTCATCATCTTGATCATGATCCATATCACCCCTGTTCTCCATTAGTAATTACCTAGGCTATGCAGTACTAGCTCGCTCTCTTTCTCTCTCTCTCTCTCTCGCTCTCTCTCTCTTTCTCTCTCTCTCTCTCTCTCACACACTAACTTAAAAGATTGAAGACTGCCAGCTGTTTTCAAGTAGAATTTAAAGATAGATCCATGGCCTCATCAAATCATATGATGCCTTTTATATATATATATATATATATATAAATTAAAAAAAAAACTCCCAAGGGCCCGGGCCTAGCGTAGCTATAATTAAATCCAAAAATGATAATATATATTCATGCTTGCTTACTACTAACGTTTATTAAAGGTTAATTATGATCACCAACTCAACCGCAGGTTAATGACTATTTATTTCTCAACACTTAATATTCAATAATAATGTAACTATGCTGCTTTTTTTTTTCTAAATAGAAAAATGCAATAATATATGAAAATAATATTAATTAAGTATAGTAAGTATTATGTTATGTTTTTATTTTTTTAGAAAAAAATGTATTTTTCAATAAATATGAAAAAAATAATAATGTAATTAAATATGAAAAATTGTTAAAAAAATACAAAAATAACACTTTTAAAATTTATAACTACAAAAATAATAACATGTTTGAATATAAAGTACAACCTTAAGCCTAATATCACATAGTGCCCTACTCTTGAATGTTGTCCTTGCCATAACCTCCAAATCAATGGTTTTCTGAGTACGTTCTCAAGCTGAGACAAAATACATGGTCGTACCTTATGACATTTGTTATATGCACTCTTTATGTAATCGACATGTATCCTTTTAAATATCATATATATATATGACCACGGTAGGTGTTAAAATGTTTTGGATTATTTGATTTTAGAGAAGAGAAACAAGATATATATATATATATATATATATATGACACATTCATTGGTATTTATCACATGTCTCTCGTTTCTCTCTCTAAATATATACATGATAATGTCCAGAAACAAACACATTCATTGGTATTTATCACATCTTTATTGTTTTTCTCTCTAAAATCAAATAATCCAAAACATTTTGGCACTTATCACGAGGCTCATCATTAAATTTCGTAATATTAATTTTTGATACCTTACTTCACCAAGATTCATCTTAAGTTTTAGAGAGAAATCGAACAAGCCACACACCCCATGCTTTTGTCAATATTCTTATATAAAGATGGTAGGCACCAGAGTAGCGGAAAGATTAAGGTTGGCCAGTGAGTAGACCGTCGTCATGCCACCGTACGAGGAGGTAGAAATGAGCCAGTGATCATCAAAATGATGACAAGGAAAGAGCCAATCTCAACCCTTACATGAGAAACAACTGCTCAAGCTTAAAAAATGAGCTTGAAAAGATTAGGAGAGAAAACAAAGAGCTTCATGCGTGGGGAAATAGAGTTAACTTACAACTGTTAGAAGTTGTTATTCCACCTATAGACCACATTGTGGAGTTAATTGATGAAATCGAGAAGGCTAGACCAACAAGAGGGAAACCGTGAGAGTGAAGGGAGAACAACGAGGAAGGGTAATACACCAAAATTTTTGAGGTGATATATGACCAGCCTGGTTAGAGCAAGAAGCTCCCTAGTACAACAATGAGCAACTGCTAGAGGAAAGGAAATTATGGGAATCACATTTCCAAGCTCTTGAGGATAAAAATAAGAAGTAAAGTGGGGGCAAGGCCCAACATTATATTGACAGAGATTGAACAATTGGAAATGTCTTTTTTCTCTAATGAGATTAGGTAGAGTGAGCCTTCTAACATGATTGAGAACATGCAAGTATATGTGATCATGTACAAGTGATAAGTAATTTTAAGAAAATGGGTTATGATACCCACGAGGGTTGGTAACAATATTTACTCCTTATTACTAGTTCGTTAGTAAATTAATTAAAATTAGTAAAAGAGTTTTTTTTCAATAAAATAATATAAAACAATAAAATAAGTTACACAAGAATTATGAGAGATATATGATCATGAGATTATTCTTACCACTATCCTATAATTTAATTAATCATATCCTGAATGTAAATTAATTTTTTAAGTTTTAATTTATTTTCATAATTTAAATCATTCTTGAATTCTTAACTTTAGCTATAAAAGTCCAGGTCCACTTAAGACTTCCAATCTTTTCTTACCATGAAATGTATTAAAGGTTTGCTAATTAACCAACCTAAATCCTAAAAAACCTAGAGATACACTTACTCAATTTAATTCATTAACTACATTAAAAACTAAAAAGATGATAACTAAACTAGACAAGATTAGAACAATAGTCTAATCTTTAGCAAAGGTTTTCCATCTTACTTGTGACATCAATCACAAGGTATCACTTCGAATAAGAATATTAGTGATTGTGTACTAACATCTTAAACTAGATATAAAGATATTAATGTAACCAACTAGTTAATTACTCTAATCTATACATGCCTAGTTTTAGCATTCAAACATAGAATTGAACACATCCAAAATTAATAATTAAAACTAAAATTATCATGACATTAAATTAATTAAACAATAGTCAAGGTATTAGAATTACTCATAATCATATTATTACATTAGCTAGTTTCCATAAGAATCAACATTATAATCAGGATTAAGAAAAACTTATGAAGATCTCCAAAGGTTGCCCTAGATGTGAAATTTGATCTCTCTTATTCCTTGTATCAATTGTTATATTGATTTTGTTAATTTCGATGTTATCCATATTTTGTGATAGTACTACAAAATTGATATATGACCTCGATTTTTAACCTTGACCATAGATATATAGTCATGATTATAAAAACTGAGGCCTAAGTGGGAGAGACCATAGATTCTTACATATAGTCTCGATTTTTAATTGAGGCAATAGACGTACAATTTGGTCACGATCTTATAAAAAATATTGGCCATAGACATACCATTTGGTCTCGATCTTTTATAAGACTGTGACCATAGACACACCATTTGGTCACGGTCTTATAAAAGATTAAGGTCATAGACATACCATCTGGTCACAGTCTTTAAAAACACTGAGACCATAGATATACCATTTAGTCATAGTCTTTAAAAGAATGAGGCCATAGATATACATTTGGTCTCATTCTTATAAAAAATTGAGGCCATAGACTTACCATTTGGTCACAGTCTTTAAAAGATCAAGGCCATAGACATACATTTGGTCTCAGTCTTATAAAAAATCGAGGCCAAATGATATATCTATGGCCTTAGCTTTTTATAAGACCAGGACCAAATGGTATATCTGTTGTCTCGACTACACTTAAAATGTGACTATATACATCTCAATTAACCTCATTTTCAATATAACTTACAATAAATTTATCAATTACAATATTAAAAGTCATATTACATTAAAACTAAGAGTGCAATTACATTTGAGAATTTATACACTAAAACATAATATAGCCTTACTAGCTAGCTAATTAAAGTGTTCCATAATATGAAATACATGCAAAAATTTATCAATAACAATACTAATGAAATGTGATGAAGGACTACATCAGAAGCTTCAGCCAAGTGTTTATTGATATGACTTAGAAATCTGACGAAAATATCATTTGATGGCTATACAAACATCTTCTCAATCAATGGTCCAAGAAGAAACTTCTAGTTTTGAATTTGAAATGTTATGAAAATATTAACAAGCTAAATTTTTGAAGAATGTCTTATACAAATAAAGAATCAACTAAATATTGGAGGTCTATTTCATTTCAATGGGACCCACAGATGCATTAAACTTAAAAGCTTCAATATAGTATATTATTTGAAACAGTGTATTCAATATATGTAAAGTTACAAACTTACAATCACACATTAAAGAAGCAGCTAACAAAATTTCCATACACTAGGAGATTATGGCTCCAAGATATCAATTAGACTAGTGTACACATGTATACACATGCATACAGAAAAATGGGAGATGGAAAACAAAATATGCAAGCTAATAACATAAAAAAATGTATAGCCAATCTAAAACTCTTTGATCATAGAGGTATTAACTTGAAAACACAATCAATCTTCGAGCTTGATCCTAAAATGCATTTGCATAGAAAAAAGCAGCTTAAATTTTTGAAATTATATGAAACTTTGAATATTGTACATTTTAATACTAAGAGAGAGGCAACCTTGTCTTTTATCTCCTATATTTTTTCGAAGATCTACATTTAAATGAATTTCTTTAGTGGATAGGCACCCAAGTAAGTGGTCTCGTATATCTTAACTACAATGCTCATATATAAACTCAAAGTGGCAGGAAAGGCAAAAGGTACTAACCATTCACAATAACAGCACAAGGGTGATCATTATATCATAACAAATGATAAAATTCAAAGTGTGATTTTATTGTAGATAAAATTAAGGTTCTTGATTTACTCCTTAATTTACTCCTTAAATTTAGGTATGGAGCAATGACAGAATAAAACCATGTATGCATAGAGTGATCATGAAAGGAAACGAAGTTAGGTACTCTGTTCTGCTCTCTACATTCAGCAATGGAATAGTAAGTGTCCAAGAAAAGCTAATTGATGATAAACATCATTTACTCTATAAACCTCTCAATCATCTTGACTATATGGCATCCCAAGTGGGACAGACTTTTAGGGTTTCTGTTAAAAACTTCTGTGGTCTTTAAACAGTTGATGTATCAATTTTTTTCAACCATTTTATCACATCAATTTATAATGTATGCATTTTTTGTTACTCTGCATGTAGGAGGACAAGAACTATGAAATAATTCGCAACTTGTAACCATGAATATTGTAGATAAAATTAAGGAGTAATTTAAGGAGTAAATTAAGGAGTAAATCAAGAACCTTAATTCAAGGAGTAAATCAAGGAGTTGTGATCCTTAATTTAAGGATTAATTCAAGGAGTAAAACAAGTAATCCTTAATTCAATGAGTAAAACAAGGAATCTTTAATTCAAAGAGTAATTCAATGATTAAATCTCCTTATATATAGCTATAGAATTGTAATAAAAATATGAAAGAAAGAATACAACTTTAAGAGAGCTTGTTTTATTTTGGCAAGGCCTTTAGGCCTTTTGGCCTTTGGCCTTGGCGTTTTCAACTCCAATTTTCAACAGATTTAGATGATAGGTGAATTAGTTATGATAGCATCATTCTGTCTAGTGTCAATCAGACTACCTCCCAAGCAATGTGGCTTCAAAATAATAGCTTTTAATATGGGAATGACATTATCTATTGCATTTTCATTAGTTAAATGAAGCTTCAAAGGGAAAATATAAGTGATCATGGCACCTAGGAGAAGCCTACAGAGACATAAAAAAAAAATCAGATAGCTACAGCATACCTTATTTACAATTTATGAAAAATACACTCACCTATTAGGTCAACTTTCTTCTTCAGTTGGATCATCCTATGTAGCTTTTGTCATGTAATTAACCCATTTTCAGCCTGCACATCATGATGATTTCAAGCACAAAACAGGTCATATTTTGAGTAAAATCTATGCCTTCATAATGAATTATAGCATAAGGCATGTTTTGGATGGTCTGCTTTGCCTAATAGTCACTAAGATGACTACTATAAAATTAATATTTGAAGTCAAAATTAAAACCAAAAAGGAAAATACAAAAAAAATATTTAAATTATTACCAAGTAGCAAGTGGATTGACAATAATTATCCTTCTAAACATAGGGACATAATACCTACAAATTACTAAGTCATTTTACTTAGGACACTGCATATTAGAACAAAAAATCAATTGTAAGTTTAATATAATCTAATTAAAAATATATTATTTAGAGATGATCAATAAATAGTGAAAGTACTTATATTCAATATACATATATATAAGAAATCTAAAAAGGTGGAGGAACTAACCTCTGTGACCAGTGTTACCCTACTCACACTGGAACAAAGTTTAAGTCTATTAGCTAAGTGAAAATTGTTAAATTTCATAGATAATAAATAATCATGAGTGTTAGCCTTTACTTGATGCTATAGTTAAACAAGTCAAAATTGCATTGGGTTTAAAATAGTTATAACGCCTATTTGACCATAACAGGGTGTGCTTGACATTCATATCATCATAGACTAAAAAACTTTGCAAATGTCATTAACGGAAAAATTTCCTTGCAGCTTCAACTGTTGTATCATCTTTTTGTCCTGTTAAAATTTGATTTGTAACATCATAATCTCTACAGTGAATTGGAATAAGGTTTTAGGTTTCAGTATTCGTGCAGTTGAGGCAACACTTGGAATATACATAGTTGGAAAATAATATAAAATAGTAAATTTGAATAAAGCTATAGGGTAGACATGGGACACGATAACACAAATAACTTATACATAAAATAATTCATTGCAACGGAGCTATAAAGATGTAAATAACCAAACATGAAATGTAGTAAGGATCTAAAAATCATTTAACTCATCCTTTTCACCCCTATCTTGTTTTTGGGAAGGTTGGTAGTTCAAAGTTCAGAGTATCAGAAAACCATGGATGAAATCATGAGTAACAAGAAATCCAAAAGTACTCTTTGTCAACATTTAACTTTTGCATCCAACTTTACACGTGTTTCCATACAAGGATAAATATATATATATGGTAGAAGCCTACCCTCTTAAGAACACTCAGGAGAACCAAGCAGTTAACCTCAAAAACATAGTTACTCAAAATAACTTTACCAATATCAACCTAAGTACCTTAGGTAAAATCAACTTACTAGGATAGAGAAAAATCAAAAGAATGATCTTCCATCTACCTCTTATGAAGCCATAAATAGTAAAGCTCAAAATCCTATCTTCAAACCCTTCTAGGTATCCAAACTAGACTAGGAAGAAATATCATCTAAGTTTGAAAAAACTTCAAAAATGGAGCAATATCCTTAAGTTTCAATTAGAAGACCAAGCTTCAAACACAAAACCAGGTCTAGATGTACCCAAGTCTCCACTGACTTCAAATCCAATTAAAAATTCAACACAAGATCTTAGTGTTGGTAGCAACCTAGAACCTATTACTTCTAATGATGATAGTTCCCAGGGAACCCTTTCTGAACCAACTCACCAAATTCAAAAACTAATGTCAAGAACCTAGTCCAGATAGGTACCCATACACTATAGATATCCAACCTAGCCAAGTTACCCAGCCAAAATATAACGTATCATCTATCTATGTTTGGAACATAGATGGAATGATAGATCAAGATATATTACATATCTTGTAGCAAATGACAATGGCGTCAAATGCTTATAAAACACAAATTGGTACAACTAATAAAACAATTGTAGAATTATTAATAGTTGGCTTCTCATGCCAACTGAAAGGATGGTGGGATCATCATCTTTCAAGACAACAACAGTCAGATATCTTTAATGCAATATTGACTGGTGAGTGTGGGGAACCCATACTTGACCAATATGGAGCTATAATTCATAATGTAGTCTCCATATTACTCTTCATAATATCATATCATTTTATGGGAGATTCATCCCATTTAAAAGATAAAACATTGATCTTATTTCCAACATAAAATGTAGGAAGATGAGCGATTTTTAAAATTACAAAAATATATTTATAAGAAGAGTTATGTTAAGAGATGACTCTACACATTCATTCTGGAAAGACAAGTTCCTAGTAGGACTTCCTCCTCTCTTAGGTGAGAAAATTGGAAACACAATCTGCGAGGTATATAGGAATCATATTATTCCTTATGATCAATTAACCTATGGTGAATTGATTAGCTTCACTCAAAAACATGGTCTTTAGATATGTCAAGATTTGAAAATCCAAAAACAAATGAAATTGGAGCTTAAAATCTCCAAAAGAGAAATTGGATCATTCTGTAAACAGTTTGATAGTAGCTTCTCTATTGACCAAACCTGTGGTGGAAAATACAGTAAGGCTATTGCAAAACCTTATAAGAAAACCCATAAAATTTATAAGACATTTTCAAAACCCAGAAACCATTCTTGGAAAAAAGAATGAATTTTTATAAAAAGACTTATAAAAGATATTTTAATAAGGAACAAAAACCTCATAATAAAACTTTGAAGAAGACACCATAAACAAAATCTTTGCCTTACTGGTAGATGAATCATCATCATCTGAGTGTGAACCTTAATCAGAAGACTCAGAAGATTCAAATCCCCAGAAAGATGAGTTAGCATCAACTGACTCTGATACTAGTAACAAAATTAATAATGCATTAACTAAGAAAAAACATGAACAACTTCAAATCAAAATCCTTAAGTTAAATTACCCTAGTATTAAAAAATTATATGTGGACCACTTGACTAGTTCCTTAGCCAAAGCCTAACCATTACCAAAACATTCTGAACTTCCAAGTACTAGCAAAGGCTATTACGACCTCACTACTATTTTGGAACATAATAATAAAACTATAAAACGAGAAATTCAAATTCAAGACTTAAAAAGTGAAATTAAAACCATTAAGCTAGAAATCCACCAGCTTAAGGAAAGACATAAAGAATATGACCTCAAGTTTAAACTACTTGAAAAAACTAGAGTCAAAACCCCAATGAGTGAGTCAGATGACGAACTTGAATCAAACAACCAAGAAATTAAGAGCATGGAAAAAATTCCATAAAGTGTTCTTCAAACTCTTAGGGAAATAACAACTAGGAAATACAAGATTTCTATTACCCTTGTATTCCCCGATCAATCAAAACTAGAAACAATAGCCTTGTTTGACACAGGCGCTGATCTCAATTGTATTAAACCATCGATTGTTCTGAGACAATTTTATCAACAAACAGATGAAAAACTTTCCTCAACCAACAAATCAAAAATGCATATCATAGGAAAAATGGAAGTTGCAATCCTTAATGGATCATTTCTCATCAAAACACCTTTTGTGATCGTATTTGATATAGGCTATCCAGTCATATTATGAACACTGTTCATGAATACTATTACCCCATATCTTGTCAAAAATGATAAGATTTCTTTCAAAATTGAAGAGAAAACGTTCAGTTTTCACTTCATCGAAGAACCAAAATCTAGAAATCTCAACCTTATTAAAGAAAATTCCATCCATAAAAAAGAGATTTACGTTCTTATTAAGCATAGAGAGGAGGACCTTCTATATTTCAAAACTAAAGTTCAATCTCATACCGTTGAGAAAGAACTTCAAATTCTAGAGATTCAAGATAAAATCTCTAAACTACAAAACTCTTTTGAAAAAGAAGTTTGTTTTGACTTACCTAGTCCTTCTGGGATAGAAAAGAACATATGGTAGATTTACCATATGAACCAACGTTTTATGAAAGATAAATTCCTACAAAAGCAAGGCCTATTCAAATGAATGGTGACCTTGAACAATTTTTCAGAAAAGAGATCAATGATCTCTTATCTAAAAAAATGATATCATCATCTAGATTGCCGTGGATTTATGCGACTTTCTATGTTAACAAATCAGTTGAGATCGAAAGAGAAACACTTCGATTGGTCATAAACTACAAACCCTTTAGTAAGGCCTTAAAATGGATTAGGTACCTTATTCCTAATATAAAAGTCCTTCAAAAACACCATTCTTCATCAATATTTTCAAAATTTGATATGAAGTTAGGTTTCTGGAAAATCTAAACCAAACCAAAACATAGATATAAAATGTCATTTACTGTTCCATTACAATAGTATGAATGGAATGTCATGCCTTTTGGGATTAAAATTGTGCCTTCTGAATTTCAAAAGATTATGAATGATATATTCAATCCTTATTCAGATTTCTATATTATGTACATCGATGATTTACTTATATTTTCTAAAGATGTTAGGCAATATATCAGGCATCTTAAAACCTTCTTCCATATTATCAAAAAGATTGTACTGGCATTATCAACTAAATAGATTACTCTTTTCCATTATTCCAATTTAACGATCTCTTCAGTTTACTATTAAGTTTCTTGATAAGATCATCGAAAAAACTTAGCTACAAAGATTTCTTGGTAGCTTAAATTACGTTCTAAGTTTCTGTCCAATATCAATCAGATAGCAAGCATTATTAAGTATTTTTTATTTTGATATTGAATTTATCAGAGAAAATAATTCATTATTAGACTTTCTAACCAGAGAGTTTCTCCAAAACATGTTTAACGATGAGTAGAAAGAAAAAAGAGAAGGAGAAAAGGGAACATATTCCAAACCCTTCCATCAAACCCCTCTCATCATCAAAACCAATTATTACCTGGTCCTAAGCGGCCTAAACCAAACCTATCTAAGTAGAACCATCCTCTCAGCAATCCCTAGAAGAATCATCACCAGAAATATCCACATTGGATGAAGTTTGGTATCAATGAGTCCAATAATGGATACTAAACCTCAAAGAGTCACAAGATTCAGAGGCATTACAAGAAACCTATGCCAACATTCCAGGTTTAGGTGCAACATTTAGAATAGAGGCCCCAACCTTTAAAGGTAAAGAAAAGGACTCAATGAGTTCCCCATTGAAAATAATTTCAAAACAATCAACTAGAACAATTTCTATTCCAAAAAGGAGGGTAACAACCTTTACTTATTTTTCCTAAAAAGGAACAAGGGAAGTTATTCCCAAGTCTATTTCAAAATCAACTTATGAGTATTTTCAAAAACAACAAACTCAAATTGTTATAATTGTTGAAAAGGGATTTTATGATCAGAATCCCTATTTAGCAGCTCCAAAATTATTTGGAAAAGGTTTCTTTTACAAATGTATTTCCCATTCAAAAAAACCACTATACTATTAAAGTATTCTGGAAATCCCTAGCAATGTTGAATTCAAACACTTCCTTTATCCAAAATCATCAGAAGTATAGTTTTCAATTGCTAAACTTCATAAAATCAAATCTCCAGTAGACTGGGGAAATGATCTTTCCAAATCACTGTCATTTCCGATCAGTATGACATCTTCTCTCCCACATTGTACAAAATACAATTATTTGGATTATTACCATGCATGGCTTAATGCATTCCTTATCCAGAACAAAGATAACCCACATTCTTGGTTATTTTTCTTGGTTAATAAGTCTATCAATCCATCCTTATTTCCATCTTGGTTTTCTGAATGGTGGATATTATTCAAAAAAAATCATTCTATTCTCATTTATCCTATTAAGGAAAGTTATGAATCCTTCCAGAAGCATTACAAACCATCATTAGAGGAAGCTAGATTCCCTCCTCTGTGTATATTGTGTTCAAAATTTTATCTTCCTTGGGTATGTCAATGGGTCTTAAAACCTGTTAGAACTAAGGTAATCACCATTACCCGCCAATTTCAAATCAAATGGTGGCCATCATTTATGATCCCCAAAACTCTATTACAACCAGTCGTTGACAAATGGCTTCTCCAAAAGGGTCACAAAGAACCCTAAGTGAAGGAACTCCAAGCATCTTCACTCCTATTAGCACAAAAGGCACATACAAATGCTTTAATTTTTCAAGCAAAACGAAGGAGGAACTCTTGGAAATTATTAAGCAATTATCACAAGGATCTTCTAGCCAAACTTCTAGAGTGAAGAAAGAAGAAGAAGATTCAGATGAGACTCAATGACCTGATGAAATAGTCTATCCATCATCCAAAGCTTCATCAACTAATCTACTAAACTTAGACACAGCTAGTGAGGATATCCCATTTTGGATCGGCAAAGCTCGTCCATAAAACATTAATGGGCCTTTTAGTCCATTTAATTATTGGGCCTATGGGTCCATATTATGTTGGGCCTGCGAGTCCATTTGTTATTAATTTGGGCCTACGAGCAAATTCACTATTTGAGCCTGCATTTCCATTTATATTACTTTGGGCCTGCGTGTCCATTTACTACTTGGGCATATGAGTCCATATTTATTTGGGCCTGCGTGTTCATTACATTTATTATAGGGTTAAAAGCCCATTTAGTTTGTAAAAGGCCCATACAACGGTCAATCACCAATAGGCCAATCCAATGGCCCATCAGAGTCTTTAGAAGCAATTACTATTGTTTTCACACAAAAAGACAAAATAGAAAATGATGTTGACAACACACTGTTCATTTCACCCAAATAGTACCGACAAAGCACTATTTATCGAATAGTATTTACCTGTCTGGAATGTCACAAAAACTATTGTTTAGCACAGTATGGCATCTCTAACAGTACCCGGTGGGAGACAAACTACTGTTCACAACACAGTAGTCAACTCCCAATAGTACCAAGTGGCAAACAAAGAACTATTCATTGAATAGTAACATTATCTGCACACAGTACATCACTCGATAATAAGAGATGAGCTCATTTTCAGAAAGAGGGATCACTTCCACACCGCTCTCATAATCTTATACTCTTTCATACCCAATCCTCTCTATTAATAGTTTAATTTTGTAACCTTGTTTTATAATTAAGTTTAATTTTTAAGTTTTAGTTTATTTCTTTGTTTATTTTATTTAAACATATTTATATTTTGTTTGTAAATTAATATGGCCAGCTAAGTCACCTAATCTATCAATATAGTATGTTTGTTTGTTAAAAAATGATCTTATTGTTTAGTTTTACCTCTATTATTAACTCCCCAGATCCTTGGCACACTTATGGTATCGGAACAATAAGGGTGTTCTAAGTTGTTTAAATACATGTTTTAGTTAACATTCTTAAGTATTTATGAATTTTGGATAGTAATATATATGACTTTGTGATTTTCTTGTATGATAATAAGTAAGGTTGCTACATTTATGCATTCGATTCGGATGAAGGGTTGTAAGTCTCGTTGTTAAGCCATGTGTTGGCGTTTGAAGGGCAATAATACCTTATACCTGCTGGTGGTTTAGTAAATGACCTATTTAATTATAAGTTGAAGAAAATCATAAATATTATGTGAAAAGATAGAACAAGAAATGCATGTTAAATGTTTCATGTATGATAGCTTAGCATATTTCCGTGACTTAATCCTATGTCTGTAATACATGTATCTTGATAGTTAGGAGTAGACAGTAATTTTAAAGATTAAGATCCATGTTTAACATTTAAAATATTATATTGATTATTAGTTTACCGTCATATTTTACAAGCATTTTATTTTGTTTTAAATATGTCTAAATTAAATTTTCCTGGTTCGAAGAATAAATATATCATCAATCCCATACCAATATCAGCCTAAGTACCTTTTACCCATTCTTGCTAAGCTTCTTTCCTTTGAAACTGGTAGAAGTCTAACCCCACTTTCTCGGACTTCTTTTTGCTCATATTGTTCTCTACAATTGCTTGGGAAACATAGCTAACAATGATTCCATTTTCAAGATATGTTGTCTTTTTCCTTCCTTTATGATGGGTAACAACAGTTCATCCCCCTTCTACAGCCCATACTTCTCTTCCTTTCCTTTACTGCTTGTGAAAATTAGGAAGAATGAGAACTAAAGATAAGCCATACAATATTAAGATTCATTATTTGCATCATTCAAATGGGAAATATTTCCATTATACACATACAATACATTTATACCTAAAATAAGTATATAAATCAAACCTTAACAATAGCATATCCCTTCAAATACGTACAAAGACATGTAAACTACTAAAACTTATCGTATTTCAATAAGATAAAAGTTGCACAACTAAATTGAAACATGTTTTAACATTGTACTAAAATAGGCATATAGTACACATCACATTAAGTGTTTCCATAATAAGAAATAATCATAAAGTACAAGAGTGGTATCTATATTCTCTAAAACTTTGAACCTAAAAGTTTGCGTGCAAACATAAGAAATCAATGGGAACAAGAATGAAGAATTAAAAGGTAAAAATAGTGAATATCAAAGTAGGTAAGTTAAAACTTTGTGTGACCTAATCTCAAATCTAATGACACATGTTTGTCACTATATACCCTTACGAGACCTGGCCTATCCCATACAAGATTTTTAATCAAAAAAATGTCATCAAAATGAGGATGAATTACCTGTTCCAATTTTTCCTCTTGGGTAGTAATGAACTCATCTAGTCTTTGTTGAAAAACCTTCTACCCTAGTCTATTTTGATGGTATTGTGTAATCCATTCTAAAATTTATAATATTTTTTAGAAGTGTTATTTCATCAATATAGTAAGTAAAAATATATTTTGAACTAAAATCAACACTGTAATTGTGATTAAGGATAACATAGATATAAATTAGGTGATAACAATATCTATTACAATTTGAACAAGATGAGATAACTAGATAGTCACATTTAAAAAGTTACATAAGATGTCAAAAATAAACAAGGGGTTTTACAATTAGAGGATTGCCTTATTATGCTTCTTCTTACTTACTTTCTACATACATATTGAATTTTTTCTTTTTTTTTATTGTAAACAATCTATGTTTTTTCAAATACAAAGTTATCATCCATTTATTTTGGGAGAAAAATCGTGCAATATTATTGAGGTATTTTAAATCCTTACTTGCAAAAAGTGCATCCACAAACAAGTATTTCAAATTGAGAAATTCTTACTTGTAAAAGGTGAAAGAGGAACCAACTATGACCAGTGTCACAATGGCCATGGCGAGCAACCATGTCTTCAACTAAGAGTTACAAGGACCCCTGATGACAATTAAAAGAATAGCAAAGCTAATTATAAAAGTCAACACCCCCTCACCAATTGCTCCGGTGTGCAAATCAACCTTCAAAGAAGAGCCTCCAAGCACTAAAACAAACAGCATATATGACCACTTTCAATGTAGTTTCCATGCAAATACATAAGCAATCAAAGCACAAAGACACTTATTTCCACACACAAAGTGTGTGCAATGAATATGCAAGTATACATATCGTAACAATTAATATAATTATAAGAAGAGATTGTTCTTATGGAGATTATTATATTGGAAACTAATTTTTAAAACTAAAAAAATAAAAATCAATTTTTTTGTACTTTTATATTTTAAGGAAGCAAAATTAAAATAACTAAAAGTAAATAACAATAATTAATTAAATCAGATATGATAACTAAAAAGATATTTGAGAAAATATCTAAGAATACGTAATCTCCTAATTTTCTAAACATGTGAATCGCTAAAATCCCCCCAATATAATTATCAATTAATTATATGATCAATTAAATCTAACCTAGTCTGCATTCCTCTATCAAGTAAACTACATATAGTAATTAATTTAATCATACTTTCATGCCAATTATATTGCATACTACTCATTAAGTTCATCAATTATGGTTCATATACATAAGTATCATACATCTCTACCTATAAACTATGCATGTTATTTAATCAAGACAAACAATTAAATAATTCTCTTAAATCAATTTAATTACTTCTATAGATAAATTGTTGACCAAATAATTAATAGCATAAAATAAGATTAAATAATATAATTAAATTATAATTATAATTGGGGTAAAATATTAAATCATCACATGGTGAAAATTGGGTTCATAAGATCCCTAGATTAATAAATTAACTACATATAACTATGTTCATAAAGCTCATATTTTTCATAAAGAAAATAGTAGAATAAGAAATACAATCAATCTCTTCAATAATAGTGTTAATCTTCTCTTGAATCTCCACCAAAATTGTAACTCCTTTTGATTTTTTTTGTATTTTTCTCTCTTCTTAGCTCAAAAATCTGACCAAAATTATGATAATGATAGATCGTTAGGGTTTATGGGGTGATTAGGGGCTTAAATATAGCTCAAGTGCAATCTGGATCGTCAAATCAACTTCAGATCAAGGGATGAGATCATAACAAAGTCATCCAATCACAGCACAACACGTGGCACATGGAATTCACTAAGCAAATCAGATTGTGATGCGTGGCAGGGTAGAACAATCTGAGTCAATGCATATTGAGTCAGCATAATGCGGCGCAACATGCTTCATGGTAACGAATGGTGTGGAGTAGAGGTGGAACACAGGGAGCAATCGTAGTTAAGATTTGACCATACTTCGAACTCGGATTGAACGCCATATTGACACGTGGCACACACTACTTTGCTCCTCTCACGAGAAGGTTTACGATTCGTTGTCCCTACTTGCATGGCTTCCATGTGGTTTTCCCAGTCAACCTCTATGCTTACGTGGTAGGCCACGTTGTAGTTTATGATTGACCCTACGTTAAAAATTCATAAAACATCCATACAAATTCCAAAAATTCCAAAAATCCTAAAAATTATATTTTCACCTCTTTTCACTAAAAAAATTATATTTTAATATTTTTAGCCCCAAATTTACTATTCATTGAATAAAATAAGTAAATATTAAGTAAAAAATGTGTTAATGACTCTACTTTCATAGAGTCATTACACCCCCAAACTTAACTCTTTGCTTGTTCTCAAATAAAGCCATAGATAACTAAATAAAATAGCATGGGTAGTATATTCATAAATATACTTCTATTAGTACATGCATATTTCATAAAAACTATCCCTCTCAAAAGTCGTATAATCTTATGATAAAAAAGTTCACATATGCATCAATCAACGTTCCATCAATACAAGGATATGCAAGTTTTTTGACAAATTGAATCGTGTGTGTGCTGCACATGATATCATCCAATGCACTTATGAAATCAACCTATATTAGTATGTTAATCAGTTCAATCTTAGAACAAGTCTCATAAGTCTATTTTTCACATCCCTTCCACTAATATAAATATGCACTTAGCTCAAGATCAATAAGAACTTTACATGATTGTAATATAAGGCTTAGGTGGGGGTCATTAAATGAATACACTTAGGCTCTTTCTATACCTTAGCTTTCTTTTTTTTATCATGCACTTTTTAATTGTAATTGGGCTTTTACTTGATATTTTAGTGCACCATCTTTTGTCATTCTTTTCATATTCTTTTATTCCACCTCTTTTCTCTCTCTTTTTATGGTAACTTCACAACACCCCCAAACTTATTTTCAATTCTATTTTCTTTTTCTTTAGAGGGATAATTGTGTTATGAGTTTTGCTTTTTCTTTCTCTCTCTCTCTCTCTCTCTCTCTCTCTCTCTCTCTCTCTTTTAGGGTGCATTATATTTCACCTTACTCTATAGCATAACACATGACTGCATTTTTTTTCTTTTCATACAAGCTAAAGGTGCAAGGATAAAGGTAATGCTTATTAGTTGGGCATAAAATGTGACTTAAAGATATGAATAGTTCTTTGTTAGGCTCAAATGGGTGACTATGGATATTAACAATGGTTAGCTTGAAAGGCTCAATCGATCCAAATAGGGCCTAAATCATTTTTCTTGCTAAATACTTTTTAGGATTTCACCTTAAGAGATGATCAAATAGATTCTAAAACTTCGTAGATCTCATCGAATCGCATAAACTACTACAAATTTTCTCACAATAAGCACACCAAAATCACTCATTAACATGTGCATAAAAAATTTGATTCAATTCAATCAAAACTAGCAAGCATATCACATGATTAATGTAAGTATCTTAACAAATATGTTACATTCCTTATCCTAGTTATGAAAACCAATTTTTATTATTGAGTTCATATGTTTTCATATCAAGTATGCATGCATGCATTTAGTTTCCATATATTTATCAATTTCTACCCAAACAAAAAAAATTCCCTAAAAATTGAAAATGCATAGTAAATATTATTAATGTAGAGAATGAAGTTCTCTCACTCAAACTTAAATTTCATATTGTCCCCAATGTTCACATATAAATATGAAAAAGTAAAATGAAATATAACTCCCTTAGTCTTGGCATACCATATTTGTCGTTTAAATGCTCATTCTTGTTATGACATTGCTCTCTACATTTATTCACCTATAAAACAAAAAATATATATATAAGTAAAATAACATTGGGTTGCATCCCAGCTAGCATCACGTTTAACATCCTTCATTAGATGGTCATATCAAGTCTTAAGGCACATCCTTTTGTGTTCATTTACTTTTAAGTTTTCTTAGAAACAATTTGAGTCTTGATTTACTCAATGATACTTTATGCTCTGGTTCACAAACACAGTGCTCAATTCTCTTATCATGCCATATTTTTATTTTCTTTTTGAACTTTTTGGCATTCTTATAAGAATTCCACCATAACTCATCCAATTTATATATTTTCAACATCTTTTTCACCTCTCTATTGGACTCTTTCACCTTTAGATGGGAAGATAAAAGTGTGAGGTCTAAACTTGTTGGCCTTTCAATTGATGTTTTGAGGTTAGATCTTATCTCAAAAAATTTCATAATCGCCTTTGTTATACACATGAGAGACGCATCCTTCAAAATTTTTACACAATCTACAATATCAACCTTCGATTCCATACTTTCAAAGTGAAAATTGATTGAGTTGTTTTCTTTTGAGTTTATGTCCTTGTTCATAGCATCATATGTAACATTCTTATGTGTGGGTGACTCAACAGATTCTTTTAAGTTGTTCCCACAATCAATAACATTTATCCTTAAACATTCATCATCATTATCAATATCAGAGGGTTTAGACGCTTTAAAAACTTTAAACATTACTTGTTCATCTTGCACTCCCATTGTAAGTTCACCTTTTTGTACATCAATAAATGCTCTTCCAATTGCTAATAATGGACGACCAAGTATAATAGGAATATATTGGTCCTCCTCTATGTCTAGCATAATGAAGTCTATCGGAAAGAAGAATTTGTCTACTTTTACTAGCACATCTTCTACCACACCCTAGGGTCTTTTAATTGACATGTCTACCATTTGTAATGTTATTGAAGTAGATTTGGCTTTACAAACCCCCAATCTCTAGAAGATTGATAATGGCATGAGGTTAATGATAAAACCCAAATCACATAATGCCTTGCCAAAACGAATGTTCCCAATAATGCAAGGGATGTCAAAACTACCTGGATCTTTCAATTTTTGTGATAGTTTTCTATCAAGGATGGCGCTACAACCTTCAGTCAAGTGCCTCTACAAATTATATATTTATGTGTAGTTTCTTGAAGACATCAAGAAATTTTAAAAATTGTGTATCTAACTTTTGCTTTTGTAATCTTTGAGGGAAAGGAATAGTGGGTTTGTAAAAGTTATTTTTTTGTTAAATTATTTCTTTTTCAATGCTCTTTTTATTCACTAGTTCCTTCTCATCCTTAGTAATTTCTTGTTTCTTCTCATCCTTTCAAGTCTTATTTTCCTGCTCTAAAGTTTTACCACTTCTCAAGGCTAATGATTTACAATGGTCATCATCTCCTCTTCTTGGGTTTACAATTGTGTTACTTTGAAGGTTATCATGAGGCCTTTGACTTATAGCCTGGGAAAGTTGTCCCATTTGGTTCTCTAAATTCCTAATTGAAGCCTCTTGAGTGGACACTTTTGTATTTACTGATTAGATGAAGTCTTTCATCATCCTTATTAAGGAATTTGTATTGTCCTCAGTAGGTGCCTTCTTTTATTGGGCTTGTAATTGTTGTGGCTATTAGAAACTAGGTGGTAGAAATGATTGATGGTTGAATGGATTATAACCCTGATTGTTGTTATTCCAAGAGAAATTTAGATGTTGTCTCTATCCTGGGTTATATGTGTTTGAGTATAAATTAATGTTGGTTCACGTTACCCATATAGAAGACCAATTCAGAATTATTTGGAAAATTATCAAACAAATGAGCTCCATCACAAAAAAACACACGAAACCCTTGAATCATGGACCTAGTTTATACTCACTAGCGTGTTTTGAACCTTCAAAATATTTACAAAAGATGACACTTGAGTTATAAGTGTCATGATACCATTTACCTTATTCATTCTAACTATTCTTCTTGTGGCTATCATTCTGTCCATTGACCATTAATAATTATTGCTAGCTATTTTCTCAACTATGATTTTAATAGTACTAAATGATATGTCTAAATTAAAAATAAATAAAAATTAAAAAATAAACAACTAAATAAATAAAATAAAGTTAAAATAAATAAATAAAATTAACTAAAGTAAATAAATAAATAAGTTAGCATAAGAAAATAAGTAAATTAAAAGTAAAATTAAAGTAAAGAAAAATAAATAAAAAATAATAATTTATAATATTTATAATCCACGAAAATAGCATTAAAAACTTGATCACCACACACGAAGTGTGTTTAATGAATATGCAAATATATATATATATCATAACAAATAATATAATTATATGAAAAAATCGTTACTACGGATATTATTTTATTATAAAATAATTTTTAAAACTAAAAAATAAAAAAAAAATCAATTTTTATTTTATTTTAAGGAATCAAAATTAAAATAACTAAAAGTAAATAATAATGATTAATTAAATCAAATTTGATAACTAAAAAGATATATGAAAAAATATCAAGGAATATTTTATTCCTCAATTTTCTAAACATGTGAATCATTATAATTCCTCAAATATAATTATCAATTAATTACATAATCAATTGATCAATCTAATCGAGCACATATTTCTCTCTCAAGTAAATTACACACTATATAGTAATTAATTTAATCACACTCTCATACCAATTAAATTGCATACTACTCATTAAGTTCATTAATTATAGATCACATACATAAGAATCATATATATCTAAATATACCTAAAAACTATACATGTTATTTAATAAAGATAAATAATTAAATAATTCTCTCAAATCTATTTAATTGTCTCTATAAATAAATTATTGGCCAAACAATTAATAGCATAAAAATCATATTAAATAATATAATTAAATTAAAAATATAATTGTGGTAAAATATTAGATCATTATACAGTAAAAATTGGGTTCATAAGATCCCTAAATTAATAAATGAATTACACATAATTGTGTTTATAAATCTCATATTTTTCATAAAGAAATACATAAAAATTGAAAGGAAAAAAGTAGAAGAAAAAATACAAACAATCTTTTGAATTGTAGTGCTAATCTCTTATTTAATCTCCACCAAAATTGTATACCCTCTTGAATTTTTCTGTATTTTTAGCTCCAAAAATTGACAAAAATTATACTAATGGTGGCTCATTAGGGTTTATAGGGGATTATGGGCTTAAATATAGCTCAAGTGCAAATCTGGATCATCAGATTAACTTTAGATCATGGGTTGAGAACAAAACAAGCAAAATCAAAAGTACCAACTAATCACAGCACGACACGTGGCACATAGAATTCATTGGGTGATTCAGAGTGCGGCGCGTGATAGGGTAGATCGATCCGAGTCAACGTATGCTGAGTCAGCGTCACACGGCGCAACATGATTCATGGTAATAGATAGCATGGCGCATAGGTGGAATGCGGGGAGCAATAACAAGCTGACACGTGGTGTGAAGGTTTGATCGCACTCCAAACTCGGATTGAACGTCGTGCTAACACATGGCACACGCTGCTTCGTTCCTCCCACACGGCTATTTACTATTAGTTGTCCCTCGTTGCGTGGTGTCCACGTGGCATGTCCAATAAACTCTTATGTTTGCGTGGTAGGCCACGTGGTAGCTTCTGATTGGCCTTATATTAAAAGTTCATAAAATATCCATAAAAAATTCAAAAAAAATTCAAAAAATTATATTTTTACCCATTTTTACTAAAATAATTATATTTAACATTTTTAATTCAAAAAATAATATTTATTAAATAAAATAAATAAATATTAAGTAAAAAATTAGACTAATGACTTTACTTTCGTAGAGTCATCAAAACAAAAAACAAAAATTGAAAAATACTGTTAGTATATATAATATTGTTTGAATTTTAAGAATTACAAAAGATATTTGCAAGTATATACAATAGAATTATAATTCCTGTTACAATTTAAAAATGATCATTTCAAATACAATAATAATGAACTATAAAAAAGTCAAAATGCAAGAATGTCATCAGTTAAGTAAATGCACTTAGCAAAGAAGTATGCTGGAAACAAGTAATGTCTCTGAGTGCTCTTCTCCAACTTAAATACAGCTAAGAGTTTGGAAAAGATAATAGAACCATATTATAAAAGGCCCATGATGACCTAAAAAAGAGATACTACTTAATTGCAGGAATTGTTGCAGAGGCCTTAAATGGTTAGATATTTTCATATCATATAGCTGTATGGTTCCACCTGCTCAGTTAAAACTTCCACCTGCTTTTATAGCTGTATCTGTATAAGAAAAATAGCAGTGCTAAATTCCAAAAAGAGCTAGGGTTAATTTGTAGGCATAATTAACATTCAAGAGAAACAATTATTTTACATAAAACAATGAATTTAATTAGCATCTATACATAGAAAATAGCGTGTTAATTCTACAGTGCATAGTGAAAAAATTATGACAAAGCAAGTTTGGTGCAACAAGTTAACTGATTGTCAGCAAGTTTGTTTAGCTTTTCTTTTACAGTAACTTGAGTGGAAATAGCATCAATGGGCCCATTCCGTCCTAGCTTGGTGTAACAAGCAGCCTAGAAGTATTGTAAGTGCAGTTTACATGTTGATTTCCCGTTTATCCTTTTCATGCATGTTTATTGGTTTAAATTTTTCTCTGATCGTGTCGGGAAATTTCAATGGATTATAATTGATATGAACTGATGAAATATATTATTCTGAGGTTGTAGTTGTCTTGTCAAATTTTTATGGTGACATTGAAACCTTACGAGGGAAAGGATAATGTTTCTAATAAACTTAAGGACGGTTGTTTACAATTATTTCCAAGGATTAAACTTGTATATATAAGCTAACTCTTATTACGAGCTGAATTTTGTTTTTTTCCCCTGTGGCTCTCAGTCTTTACTTTCCTTCATATGGGGAGTGAAAAAGGTCAGATGGGATTTAACTAAAGTTTGACAATTTTTAATCTAATTTCTCTTTGTTTTGATTACGATTTTAAAAAGATTAAAAAATCTATCATTTTAATTAGATTACGGTTATGATTATTGATAAAAATTGAAACTATATGTATACACTATCATCACGGATTTTATTAGAACGTAACCAAAACCCTATGACCTCGATTTAAAAAAAAAAGGTTAATTTTTTGATAACAATGATCACTATTTCAATAATATGATAGTGTTATTTTATATTTATAAGAGAGAAAAATCAATTAGATAAGCTGCAATGGTTAAAAGAAGGTATAAGTTGTGATTAGATAAGCCCCATGGGACTAAATTACAATAAGGATAAGCAACTATAAGTTGTGATTAGGATAAGTTGTGATGGATCACTAAATACATCCATTTCATTTCTAAGTTAATCCACCTTTCAAATAAATCTCACAAAAAAATCCAAAAAAATTAGAAAATTAATATTTTTTCAATAAGTATAAAATAAATACTTTTATCTCATAATAATAATAACAAAATGTATATAAATATAAAGGAATTGATATATAAAAATATATATAATTATACTTATCACTCTTTCCAAAATTTAGCGCTCCAAAGTGCCCAAGCTATAAAGGAACCAAGGACCTTGTAACACACATACTACATTTCAAAATGATTGGCTCCAGTAAATATCTTTCATGCAAAAGGAGGAGATATGATGTATAAACTCTTCACAACTACTTTGTTTGAAGGAGTGCAAAAGTTGTTGAAAAATTTGGCATCGCGCACCATTATTCCTTCACATAATTCATGAAAATGTGAATCACAAGTTACACAAGCAAGAAACTTGATAATTCCATACATAAGAACAATTGCATAGATGTCAATTGTTTTTCAAATCCAAATAAGCAACCAGAGCTTAGATGAAGGGCGAAAATGCTAACCTATGGAATCCTTTCTTGAGCTATGAAGTAGGCTTTACAATGTAAATTAAGTAGAAAGCATAGCAAAAATAACCAACAGATAAGAAACAATAATCTGTGATAAACACACTATTGATAGTGCACCTTAGAGGCTCATATCCTAACTAGCAACATACAAAAGTATGGTAAATAACATACAAAATATGAATAAGCATACATACTAAAAAGAAAAAAAAAGATTTCCAATCTCTTTAAGACCTCATATATGAGAACACGATAAAAGATGATTATACTCTCACAACAAAATGATCCTACAAAATATAACAAACCAATTAAATAGTCTAACACCCTGTACACAACTAGGGTAAGAAGATACTGACTCTTTAAAGACTCACACCAAACTTGCACATAGATATAAAGTAAAATCAATATAAATTAATCAGGAAGCTGCCAGACCAATTTAATAATGCAAAGTAATAAACAAAAAGCTATAGTCATGCTACACAGAAAGGAAATAAAGCATGTGATAATATATAACAAATACACTTTCTAATCATAACCTACATCTAGTATGTTCTTATATACATGATAAAAACTCAAATTATATTAACACATAATCTAATCATGCATAACAATAATGAAGGAGTCCAAAACTAGATATACGACCAAGTCAAGGAGATACTAACTCCTTACACACTTGTCCTAAACTTGCAAACAATAAAAAGATAAACACTTAAGTGATAATCACAATAGTAAAGTATATTAATCATTGTGAGTAATTATCAGATAGAATTTAAAAACATAACTCCTCCTATGTGTGCAATATTTCAAAAAAATTGCAAATTTTATAATTTTGATTCTCCCACTAAATTTAATATTCTAATTTTTCTTCTCTTTTTTGTCATATGAATAAATAATTTAACATTGAAGCTTAAATCCAATATGAGGAAGAAGAAGATGTATGTGATGAATGAACTCTCTCTAAGTTCTATGGCTTCCAAAATAAAGACAAAAATTTATAAAATATGATAAATAATTTTTTTTGTTAATAAGAGTAGTAGATTGAGCTAAACATGACTGCAACATTACATACAAATATGAAAATTGATTTGTGTGACTATTCATTAAGAACATAAACACATATAAACAAGATATACACACATACTAACACATATAGTGACTTAACGAAAGTCACCTAAAGTGAGATAAATATTGGACTATAATAATATGTCAATTTATGATTAGTTATGAAAGATTTAAAGAAAAGATCATTATCAATCATGCAAAAATATCAGTTAAATTCATACTTGTACATAAAAAAATTCTTATTAAGAGAAAACTTAAATTTTTTTTGTATTCCCTCTTAATATTTATCATATTATTTTTTATTTTTATTTTGTACGAGGGAATGGTTATTTAATTTTCTTTTTGTATAACCATTTGTGACTCCTTTTTGTGCATACAATTATTTTTTATTCTTTAAAGTTATTTTATTTTTCTTTTGCAAAGGAAATATGCAGCAGCCAATATACCTAGCATTATGACTTTCACACTAGTTATAATAGCCATCTCTACTCACTATGATAGCTTTCAAACCTCACCATGGATAGTTCTCTCTATAGCATCATTTTATATAGTAAAAGATAGAGTTCAACCAAAATTTTCAAAGTCAAGATTATCTCATGCCATAAAATCTCACACAATTAATTATAAATTGTTTGCATGACATAACTTATGTGGCCAGTGAATGTGTGAATAGGTTCATCTTAACATCAATCATTAAATGTGAGAAATATGTAAATGCACAAGTCACAGTATCCATTTGCATATTGCATTGTCAAAAATTATGAAAGTAGAATGTAATGTTCATGTCAAGTTAAAGCATGTATACTTCCCCCTTTTATATATATATTCTAAGAAAATGAAAAAATACTAGGAAAGTTTAATCAATAGTGCACATTTCTAAGGCACTTCTAAATGATTCAAATCTTTATATATCATGTGCCTTGATGAATAAATCAATTAATTTCCTTTTAGTAGGCACAAAATCAAAGGATAAAACTTAATCTTCTAATAGTTCCTTAATGAAATAATGTCTAATGTCTACATGTTTTGTTCCAAAATGCAGAACATAGTTTTTAGATATACATATAGCACTAGTGTTATCATAGTAAAAGGCAATTGTACCTTGTTCAAAGCAATATTCCTTAAGGATATTCTTCATCCACAAAAAATTTGTGTATGGAGCTTCTAGTAGCAATGTATTTTGCTTATAAAGTAGATAATCGGATGGAGTTTTGTTTCTTGCTATGCCATGATGCAAGATTGTTCCCAATATAGAAGCATCCATCTAAAGTGTTT
This sequence comes from Hippophae rhamnoides, assembly GCA_033030585.1. Taxonomy (NCBI): domain Eukaryota; kingdom Viridiplantae; phylum Streptophyta; class Magnoliopsida; order Rosales; family Elaeagnaceae; genus Hippophae; species Hippophae rhamnoides. Next base: position 22,200,755 of record CM065434.1, on the reverse strand, counting down.
TTTCTTACATCCTGATTTCCCATTCAATCTGCACCTGTGTATCCACTAATTTCACATGTACTATTATTAGTAAACCAAATACCAAAGTTTTTGTTCGAGAGACATATCTGATGATTCTTTTGACATAGTCAATGTATGATTCCATAGGATATGGTTGATAATAGGAACAAAGATCAACACTAAAATAAATATTAGGTCTACTTGTTATGAGGTACAACAAGTTTCCTATCATGCTTCTATATAGAATTTGATCAACGCTCTTACCTGACTCACCCATTGAAATATTAGCTCTAGTACTTATGGGGTTCTTAAGTACTTGTTTTAGGTCCAAATTTCTTAATTAAATTACATGCATACTTGGTTTGAGAAATAAAGATTCCATTATTTAATTGTTTGATTTGTAAACCAAGAAAATATATGAGCTTACCCATCATAGACATTTCAAATTTCCTGGTCATTAAGTACACAAAATCTTTAACAAGTGAATTAGATGTTAACCCAAAGACTATGTCATCAACATATACATGAGCTATGAATATATCTTCTTTGGTCATTTTAATAAAATAAGTGTTATTAACTCCCCCTAAACAAATCTCATCTTGAAAAGATAAGCCGTAAATCTCTTATACCAAGCTATATGGGTTTGTTTCAAACCATAAAAAGCCTTATTAAGTGTATAAACATGTTCATGAAATTGTGGGTTAATACAACCTTTTAGTTGTTCAACATAGACTTCTTCACTATGTAATCCATTTAAGAAGACAAAGTTTATATACATCCATTTGAAAGAGTATGAATTTCATAAAGCATTCAATGGCAAGCAAAATCCTACTTGATTTTAACCTAGCTACAGGAGAAAATATTTCATCAAAAGCAATTTCTTGAACTTCTTTGTATCCTTGTTCAACTAGCCTAGCCTTGTTTCTAATCACATCATATTCATTAGATTTATTTTCAAATATCCATTTAATTCCTATAATGTTTTCATCTCTAAGTCTAACTACTAAATTCCAAACATTATTCCTAGTGAATTGAGCTAGCTCATACTGCATGGTATTTATCCAGAATTCATCTTTTAAAGCTTCATTAATATTTTTTGGGTCTATTTGAGAAACATAATATAGATGAGTTATCTCAATTATGTGTCTCTTTCTAGTTTCCATGATTGCATTTGGATTACCAATGATGTTTTTAGTTGTTTGTTTTTAGCAGTACATGTTGGGTATGGTAACCTCGTTATCCAAGGTTGACTCTTTATCAAACACATTAAATACATTTTTAGTGTTAGGAGTTTCATCAATCTACTCCTCAATTGGCAAGCTTGTGCTTAAATTTCAAATTTATCATCAGTATTTGGAGTACTAGTATTTGTATTACTATAACAACATTGACGGACTCTATCATAGTATTAGTTCTCAAGTTGAACACTCTAAAGACATGACTTGTTAATGATTAACCTGGAAAGATATCTTCATCATTTCTAGGGTCAAATTTGCTTAGATTCTAACGATTTGTAATGATGTAAAATTTAGTTCTTAACACATATAGATGTTTAAGATTAGGTTTCTTACCTTTCCATAACTCATAAAGAGTTTGGTTTGTAATTGGATGTAGGAAGACATTATTCACTATATAGCATGAAGTACTTATTACATTGGCTCAAATTATTTTGGGAATATCCTTTGCATGTAGTAGGACTCTTACCATCTCTTACAACACTCGATTCTTTCTTTCAACTATTCCATTTTGATGTGGGGTAATTGGTGCCGAGAACTTATGAGCTATACCATCTTGTTTGCAAAATTCAACATATTTTGAGTTTTCAAATTCCTTCCTATGATATGTCCTTAGTCTCATTACATTGGTTATTATGTTGCCTGCTTTAATCTACAATTGTAGACAAAAGAAACTAAAGAAGTTGAAAGCAACATATTGTTTTAGGAATCCAACCCATGTAAAATGAGAAAATTGACAACAATATTAATATATTTCTTACCACCCAAACTTTGAGTTCTTATAGGATGCATGAAGCCAATGCCAATTAACTTAAGCATTTTACTTGTGTTAACTCCTTTAATTTTCTTATGAGAAAAGGTGTTTCTTTGCCAAGTTGGTATGGTCTATGAAAAGTTTTTTCAGTTTCAGAAAGCATAGGTAGACCACACACAATTTCCTTTTGCTCAAGTTAATAAGATCTCTAAAATTGATATATCTCATCTTTTGATTCCATAATGAAATATATCTCGTCTTTTGATTCCACAATGAAATATCTCTAAAATTGATATATTAAAAAAGGAGGTTAATTGAGATGTATATGGTAATGGTTTAAGTGTAACCAAGACAATAGATATCATTTTAATTACATGTCTATGACCTCAGTTAAAAACCCAAGACAAAAGGTAACAGTCTATGATCTTTCTCACTTAGGCCTCGGTTTTAATAACCGTGGTCATAGATCTACGACCACGGTTAAAAACTGAGGTTATATGTATGTAGTAGTGATGATTTTTTCTTAATAATTATATTTTAATATATACATTCTATTTATATTATTTTTATATAGTGATTTTTGAATAAAAATGAGACAATTTAGCATATTAAATCCATACTAAGGTAGAGACACTACTCATGACATGAGTTTTTTATTTATGGCCGATAAAATCTATAGTTATTAATTTATTATGTCGCCAATTGCATGCATTCCTTATAATTAGCTAGCTAGCTAGCTTAGCTACTGCCCACGTGTTCAATCTATTTGTAAAAAGTTAGCTTGTGGTTATGAATCCTGTTCTTATCATGATTCAAGTTTTAATTTATTTATGTAGTATTTTTTATTTATTAAAAAAAGTGTGGTTTATGACTCTTTAAAAAAAACTAGAAGTATTTGTAAAAATTCGCTGCACTCTGTTATTTCATTTTTTGTGTTTCATATTGTTTAAATATGTAACACATCGGATAATCTGCATCCTTAATTTAAAAAAAAAATTGACAAAGTTAATTAGCTAAATAGTAGAAAACAAAGATAAAATTTATTTATTATTAATGATTTAAATATAAATATTTACGGAATAATTTGATTTTAAAAATTTATATAAAATTCAAAAAAGTATGAAAAATTATTTAAAAATATTAAAATTTTATATAATAATTTAAGATAGAGAAAATTAAATAATATGATATCTAATATAATAGTATTCTCTATAAATTAAAAACTAAATGTCAAATAAAATAATAATTTGAATGAAAATAGTGTTCTATAATATTAAAAAATTAAAAAATTATATTATAATTACATTAAAAAAAATGTACAGAGAGATCAAATCACATGCTATTTTGATTCTAAGCAACATTAATGTCATAACATGCAATTATAAACTATCTAAATATAATGAATAAGATGTCTTGAGTACATTACTTGAGCTCTTATTATTGTTTCTCCATAAATAGAAAAAACGAGTTAACCTAATGATTTGTAAATCGTTATGGATGGGTTCTAAAGATTTCATAAGCATTATTGAAGATAAATTTACAGCCATTCTCTTCTAATTTTGGAATATTGTTGTCTTTTTTGGAGAACATAAAATCATGCAAGTATATACGGTCACAAGTAATAAAATTTGATAAGTTATCGTTCCTACGGAGATTTGTCACTATAGTTTAAGTACTAAAATTATTTTACTCTGATTTTATCCAAAACAAACGAAAGTTTATGAAATTTTAACTAAACTGATTTTTTATAACAATAAATAAGAAAATTCTAGGATTACAGTTCTCACTAAATTATTCCACTCGAATCATATTATTCCGTCTTGATTTACTTTTTTGTAAATTTAATTTTTCAATCAAGAATTTCTAATTTTATCCATACATCTCTTCTGAGTTTTGTATAGACACATCTCGTTAAATTAATTCACTATATTCCTATGAGAATTAAATTCAACAAGATTCATTACGCTCTAAGTTCTCAAATGGCCACACATACGATAAATGTATATTCATATCCTTCATATATACATGTTATTCTATCCATGAGCAATATACATAAAAATGCCTCTTCCAAGTTTATTTAAGTGCCACAGATCAATTGATAAATTTTCCAATAATCAAAAGCATTAAGCACAAATAGAATAAATAAATTAAAAGTCTCATAAATCTTTCAGAAATAATTAAACCCAAGCTTTATAAATTTAGATAAAACGCAACCCTAGAAAAATTAAATTATTTCATAACAAAAATTACAATTACAGAATTTAAGGAATATCACTTAAAGAACACAAAGAAAATTAAACATTTCTGCTCTCTAAATTTTATGGCACACACAGCACACAACAGAAGCCAAAAATGGCTTCTGCGTGTACCACCGTCCAATACTCCAAACTCTCCAACCGACCCTCAAAATGAACCCCTTTTTTCTAGCAATAAATGCCCTATTTATAGCTAAAAAAATACATCAAAAAATATTTTTATTACAACCACTCGTGAATAGTGGGGGACAATGAAAAGAATATTAAAGACATGCGTGGAAGAATATTTATCGTGCAAAACAATGGACAACGCGCACTGTTACTGATTTCTTTTTAATTCAAAATGCATGCCACGTGTCAACGTCTGATTGATTGAAAGAATAATCAAGACACGTGGCAACCGTTCATACGCTTTAAGGAATGGGCACACGAGGAACGCAACGCAGGGGAGAAATACTTCGAAGACACGTGGCAGATGTAGACGCGGTTGGAAACGTGCGTTGTTTCCATGTTTTTATTTTAACCAATACGTGCCACGTGGCAGCATCTGATTTGCTGTAGGAATATTAGAGACACAGGGCAATGTATGATTCATTGGAATGGCAGGGCGCACGATGTTTATCTGGATCGCGTCGCACGGGACCACTTCTTTTTGCAGACACGTGGGTCCTACCCTACACGCGACCTACGCGGCAAGTTGGCCCCACATGGTGTACCGAGCAACACTCGCGTCCAATCGCTTTTGTCATGTTTGTATTACACGCCCTGATTATCACCGTTGATAGTCTGATTTGATGATGCACGTGGCACACGGACAATAGTTACGCGTGGACTTCTTTCCTGCGCAGAAAAATAAACTTTTCTTAATTACATTTTAGCTCTCTAACGTAATTCAAATAAACTTTTAAACTTTGGTTAATTGCAATTAAACCATTTATCTAATTTAAATTAACTTTTACACTTTTGTTAATTGCAATTGAATACTCTTTTTATTTAAATTATATTTTCAGACATTTTATTTACAATTAGGTCCTTTTCGATTCAAATTCTTTAATTTTCTTCAAAATATATTCCTTAAGAAATTAACAGTAAATATTAATTTATTCCATCAAAATTAATTAAAAATATCAAGAACCTAGAAATTATAATTAATAAAATGGACGAAAATAACTATATAAAATACAATTATCAAATATCATTATATCCTACATGACATTTCTTTATGTATTCCTTTCTAATAGCATATATTCTTAGACTTACATCTTTATACTTATAATCTTCATCTTGTGTGACATATATAGTTATATTTTGTCATATATTATGTTCTCTCATCTCCATAATCATCATCATAATCACCATTTTTTGTAGTATCATGCTATCACTATCTTTTTTCTTATTCACCTAATGACCTAACAAAATTAATTTCACGGAAAGGAAAACCTTATAATTTGTTTGTGTTTCATCTTGTGGTTTGTACGGTAAAACTTATCCCTTCTTTGTTTCAGGTTACAAGTTTAAACCATATGAAAATATTATTTGTTTTAAAAATATTTAAAATAATAACTTTATTCACCTATGATCTTTCGCTAAAAAGGAAAAACAAATTCATAAATTACTTCACATAAATTTAAAATAAATCGATAATATCATAAATATTATCACCTTTTTTAAAAGAAAAATTATTATACAAAAATTGATATATTTTTTTACTTGGATAATATCCAATATTCGATATCATCGTGATAATTTCTTTAAAATAATACTATATAAATATATACACCTAAAAATAATATAGATAAATTTGATACATGAGTATATTAACAATTGTTTTTGTTAAAGAATTGGCACTTGCGGAAGCAAAAATCAGGTCCAATTTTGGTTGCACAATTTAATAATAATGGGTAACGGCAAAATAATAAGCAGTAAAAATTAAATGGCACACAATGATTTAAGTGGTTCAACTTTTCAATGTGAAAAGTCTACTCCACTGACGACGGCACACCGAGGAAAATCCACTAATAATCAAAATGGAGATACAAACACCAATTTCCAGAGAGCTTCACAAATTATACCAAAAATCCAAAGAAATCAACCCTGAAAATATCCCTCAATTTCTTGGTAATATATAGCAAGATAAATGAACAAACTTGCTATTAAATCCAAATATTACCGTACAAATGAGATGAAAATAATTACTTGGCGGTGGTGACGCGAAAATGTGGAAGAAAAAGCGACCTTCTGTAGCCTTATATTCCTTCTACAGCTTTTCTTTTCTACGCTTTCTGTTGAGTTTTGTTGGCAGTGCTCGACTCTATGATTTTCTCTTTTAACATCGCATGATTTCTTTGGTGGCTGCTGCAAAAAACTCTAGTAGCTACAAGTATTCACGCAGGAAATTATATATATAGTAAGGGAAATAGGGTAAGGGTTTAATTAACCATTTGGGCTTTGGGCTATATTGGTTTTGGGCCACATTTAACAAATCTCCACCTTGGCTCAAAACAAAAAAACAAGTTCTTCAAATGAAATTCCTCGGATTACCAAATAACCGTCGTCCAAAGCCCCGAAGGGTGATCATCTTCAACAAATACCAATCAAGTCAACAATGGCAGAACTTGTTAAATGAAGCGGTTTGGTTAACATGCTCAATTTGGATTCTTGTAGTGGCTATCTTATTAACAACAATAGCACCACAGGAGACAATGTCACGAGCAGTGATATCGACATCAATGTGTTTGGTTCTTTCATGATACATAGTATTCTTAGTCGAGTGTATCGGCTGCGACTATACAAAATACAAATGAAGTATCCTGTTGTAAAGCCTAAATCACAAACCAAACCTCTAAGCCAAATGGCTTCTTTCCTTCCTTCTTGTCATATATGCGCTCAATGTGTAGACAAAGCAAGCGTAGTACGTAAAGTAGCCTTCCAACTAATGGCCTGAGAAAAGTGACAACATAACCCATCGTAGATCTTCATCGAATCCATCACCAAAGATAATCGGAATCCACGTAACCAATAACACTGCACCAGATAGAACTTCCATCATATACCAAACCAAAATTAGATGTACCTCTCAAATACCAAGTATCTATTTCACTGCTTGCCAATGACCTCTTACCAGGATTACCCGTATATCTGGCATTGACAACAGCTGCATGTGAAATGTCGGACGGTACAAACCGTAGCATACATCAAACTCCGCAACAGCAGCATATGGAACTCGAGACATGTACCGCTCTTCTTCTTTGTTGTGGTGACAAATCCAAAAGCCTAAATGCTAGCCTAACGGCGTCTCGCTGTGTTAGAATCTTTCATGCCAAAACGCGTTGAGAACTTTTTCAATATAACTTTTACGAGTCAAATAAAGCTTGCCCATTGTCTATCTGTAAATTTCCATGCCCAAAATTTTCTTGTGCACCCAAAATCTTTCATTTCAAACTCACCATTAAGTGAGACTTTAATTTCCGAATCTCGGACTTATTCTTAGAAGCAATAAGCGTATGTCATCGACAGCAACAAATAAATCGATGAACCATCATGGGAATCTTTTATGATAAACACAACTATCATAATCACTCCTAGAGTAACCATGATCAATCATAAAAGAATCAAACCGCTTATACCATCTGCCTTGGAGATTGCTTCGGCGTATAAAGACTTTTTCAATAAACAAACATGATCTTCCTTACCTGAACAACAAACCCCTCTGGTTGATGCATATATATTTGTTCTTCAAGCTCACCATGTAAGAAGGCTGTCTTGACATCAGTGTTCTAATTCCATGTCAAACAATGCAACCATGGCAAGAACACACGAATAGAGCTATGTTTCACAACGGAGAAAATACTTCATTGAAGTCAATACCTTTCTTCGACAGTATAGCCCTTCTTGCGACAACACGTGCCTTGAACCTAGGCTAGCTTGAACCTCGTGTATACCTTCCTTTTTCTTGAAGACCCATTTGTTTCCAACAATCTTTTGGCCCTTAGGGCGGTTTCACCAATTCCATGTATGATTCTTATGAAGTGATTCAATCTCTTCATTCATAGCAACAACTAAACCACCACCAGACTGCAATGACAGCGTGATAACTAGAAGGTTCATGCACCTCGATAGACTTCGCCAAATGAACAATGCAAAAGAAACTAAGTACGCATCTGCGTACCTACGAGGGCGTCTAATCTCTCTTATTCCTTTACCCTTTGCGATACTTGTATGGTTGCTCATGCCGCTTCTGTACACATACGCGAGAATCGTCCCATCTCGTCCCTGAGATGGTTGATCCGAAGTGCTCACTCTTGTACTTGACTAGGCGATCTACTCTCAAGCTCCACCGCTTTCGCTAAGCAACACCGTGGTCTTTATCTGCAACAATAGACTCTTTTTTCTTTTGCAACATGGAAAACTCATCAAACTTAACATCTCTGCTAATCAAAAATTTAGGTGACTTAGGTTAACACCATGTCTATAACACTTCACCCCGAGAAGGATACCCGAGAAATATGCATTTCAATGCCCTAGGCTCAAGTTTACCATCACTAACATGAGCATAAGCGGGAGACAACCAAAAACTTTCAAATCAGAATAATTAGCGGGAGTACCAAGAAGAATACCTCGAAGCAGTCTTCAACTCAATTGCGGTTGATGGAGACCGATTCACCAAATAACGGCGTACGGTTACAGCTTGACTTCCCAAAAGATTTATCCAAGTTAGCTTGAAAGAGCATACAACGAGCTCTTTCTAAGAGAGTCTATTCATACGTTCTCTACTACTCCATTTTATTGTGGTGTATGACGCACGATGCGGTGTCTCGCTATGCCATTTCTTTCCTGAGAACTCATTAAACGATCCATGCAAGAATTCCAAACCATTATCAGTTCTTAAATGCTTGATTTTCTTGCTTGTTTGATTTTTTATACAAGCTTTGAATTTTACAAATTTTGAGAACGCATCATTCTTATTCTTCACAAAATACACCCATACATGACGAGAGAAGTCGCGATAAGAGTCCAACGTATACTGGGGCACCGAGCCTGACACGAGAAGGACCCCAAAGATGCGAATGAATATAATCAACGGTACCTTTCGTTTTATGGATGGTTGTCTTGAACTTGACCACTGCGATGCTTTCCATAGACACACAATCTTTCCATAAAAATCAAGTTTCCCGGTTCTCGACCCAAAGCAAATCTCGTTTGCTCGAAATAGACATCCTGCCTCGCTCGTATGCCCAGAAACCGCGTATGCCATAATCCAGCAGTGTACGAGATCTTGATCCGACGAGGATGAAGCGATACACTACCAACAAGCAACGGTGCTACCCGAAGCGTATAGAGACCATGCGACAATTGCCCTTTAATAACAACGAGAGCACCTTACTAACTTTTAAAACTCCACGGCTTTAGCTACATACTTATGGCACTTGTGAATCAAGAGTACCCAAAGATATCAAATTCTTTTCAAATCTGGAACATGGCGAACATCTTTCAAAGTCCTAACAATACCATCGTGCATCTTAATTCGGACGGTACCAATACCAATAACCTTGCGGGACATATTGTTTCCGTCAAGACAACACCCCATCAATGGGCGATGAAGCAAACCAATCTCTCTTTGGGGCACGTATGAGTAAGTGCAACTAATCAAGAATCCAAACATCTCCCGAGGAGAAGAACCAATAGATGCGATAGAACATTTTCACCATCTAACCGGAACTAAGTAACACCAAATGGCGACATCATTAGTACCGAGAGACGTTGATCGATTTTCTTCCTTTACCTTTGAGTTTCGGACAATTTACTTTCGGTGCCCTTCGCGACGGCAATAATTGTATTTATCTTTTCTTTTTCTAGATTTGGATCTAGACTTGCCTCTATTACTTGCTTGTGCCTTTTTTCTTGATTTACCTCGAAAATAACCCACTGCTATTTTCATTATTACTTGTAGACACCTTTTTCTTCAACTCTCTGGAATTCAAAGCTGCTTTGACATCTTCTAAAGAAATAGTGTCTCGCCCATATAGCATGGTATCAGAGCTATTGGGTTATTCTGGTATTTATTGGAACTAATCAAGTTTGTTCTTTTGGATTTATTTTGAGCTTCTGGTTATCTGATTGGTTTCATATTTTCTGGGTTGTACTTCTGTTTATTTAATATTGGGTTTTGTCGTAAGTGCGGCAAAATATGAAATTGAGAAATTCAATGGTAGAAATGATTTCGATTTATGGCGTATGAAGATCTGGCCGTATTAGTTAAAGAGGCTTCGTTAAGACAACTTGAAAGGCAAGGATAAATTGCGACTTGTGAGTTAGAGGATTGCCTAGACTTATAAGGAGCATTGTTGTTGCTTTACTCTTAGCCGATGTGAGACTTAACATCCCCACTCCCACAAGTCGGATTCTGACGCGGTCAGTTCTGAGGGCCAATGGGAGTACGAGGAAGCCAAGAGCCTAGCTCTGATACCAATTTGTTAAAGAATTGGCACTTGCGGAAGCAAAAATCAGGTCCAATTTTGGTTGCACAATTTAATAATAATGGGTAACGGCAAAATAATAAGCAGTAAAAATTAAATGGCACACAATGATTTAAGTGGTTCAACTTTTCAATGTGAAAAGTCTACTCCTGACAAGACACCAAGGAAAATCCATAATAATCAAAATGGAGATACAAACACCAATTTCGAGCTTCACAAATTATACCAAAAATCCAAAGAAATCAACCCACAAAATATCCCCTACTAATTTCATCGGTAATATATAGCAAGATAAATGAACAAAACTTGCTATTAAATCAAATATTATCGCATAAATGAGATGAAAATAATTAGCGACAATGCAAGCGAAAATGTGAAGAAAAACAGCTCTTCTTCTGATGCCATATTCCTTCTCTGCCGGTTTTCTTTTCTCTGCTCTGTTGTTGAGTTTGTTGGCGCTTTCGACTCTGCAGTTTTCTCTTTTCTGCCATTGCAGATTTCTTTGGTGGATGCTGCAAAAAACTCTAGTAGCTACAAGTATTCACACAGGAAATTATATATATAGTAAGGGAAATAGGATAAGAGTTTAATTAATCATTTGAACTTTGTGCTATATTGGTTTTGTGACATATTTAACAGTTTTGAAATATATATATATATATATATATAAGTAAGCACACTAACCCTTTGTCCCTATGCAGCTCTTCTTTATGTATTTTTTTCCTGAGAATTTTTTTCTGTCCGAGGGAATAACTTAAATCTATATCATTATAAATAATAAAAATTATTACATACAATAATTATAATTAGGAAGCGTGGTTTGACCATTCAAAGATGTAAAAAGTATCCATTATAAAGTTGTTAATGACATAATGATTATAGAGAACGTTAACATTGGAATTAGATAAAATTAGGATATGATATTCATTGTTATTTGTAGGTAGTAATTATGTTAAAATGTAAATTATTATTATAATAAAAATATTTTATTAATAATAATGATATTAAAAATATTTTATATATTTTTATTATAACAATAATATTTTTTTTAAACACTCCACCGATTTCATTATTTCTCTTTATTAGAATGGATCGGCAATATTAGACACGGTCAGAGAGAGACAATGATGATCTATTTAACTTTGCTTCGAAGACAGCGAAAAAGATATATGGATTGTAATAGAAGGATGAGTAGCATATATATGTGTATATATTACTCATGATTATTGTTACCAACGTTGACAAATAATATATAATTAATACACTATACATGTAATAATGTGATCGAAAAAGAGGTAAGGATATATATGTTTTTTTCTTTTTTGCTTTTACACCAAGACATAATGAGTTGCCCCCTTATTCACTTTGCACCATCTTTTCAAAATAATATATAAAACTTTAAAATATCTGCATATATACTAAATGAATTTTACTCTAATTACAGTCCATGCCCTAGCTTTGGGCCTTTTGGCACAAGAAGAAGATATCATGAACCGATGCTTTTTGTTAGAAAAATTGGCTTGTACATGATTAGCCATTTTGAAATTTAATTTTTAATTTCGGTTATCGTTTGAAAAAAAATTATTAACTGATACTAAGGTTTTAGTTTCGTCGTAAAAAAAAATTGTGTAATAGAAACAACTGATTTATTAATTATTAAATTAATATAAAATTATATATTATATTTAAAATTATTAAATTACAATAAATTTTTAAAAATTATTATATATTAATATTAAGAATTAAAAGAAACAATTTAAGTTCTACTATTATTAAGTTAAATTTTTTCTCATATATATATATATATATATATTTTTTTTTTTTTAATTTCAAGAACTTTTGAAGTAAGAAAATTCACTAGTTATAAAAAAATTTTGTGTTAATTAAACAAAAAAATGCAAGGAATATTTCGTCTTTTAGCCTTAAGGATTAAGTTAATTACAATTAGTTTTATTAAAATTTATTGTTATGAATATAAAAACTTTGTTTAAGAATTAATTTTTACTTGGATATTTCAAATTTAGATTATTTAAAGTTTAATAATTATATATAATTTATGTTTATATTCCTTTAAGTCTTACGTACTACACATAAATAATTAAATATATGTTGAAACGTTGAATTATAATCGTTGATAAATTAATATTTATTACCAATAAAATTTATTATTTGATAAAATATTTTATTATTTTTATAAATAAAATCCATCAATATAACCAACTTTTGAGTTGTTGGCGGCTTTGATTAATTCTAATATTTCAGTCTATTGGAGATAAAATTAAGCAGTAATTTAAGTAGTAAATTAAGGAGTGTCAGCTCTTTAATTTAAAGAATAAATCAAGAACTTTAATTTATGGAGTAAATTAAGAATCTTAATTCAAGGATTAAATCAAGGAGTTGTGATCCTTAATTTACTCCTTGAATTAATCCTTAAATTAAGGATCACAACTCTTTGATTTACTCATTGAATTAAGGTTCTTAATTTACTCCTTAAATTAAGAAATTGATACTCCTTAATTTACTCCTTAATTTTATCTCCAATAGAGTCTGTTTTGTTATAATATTCTAAACAACCATCAATATCGGTTATTTTTATTTGTAATAAAACTGATGCATGAGTATGCTTCTTATATATCTTATTGGAAAATTAATATAGAAATAAAAAGAAGAAAAAGTAGAAACCTTTTCATATTTAGATTCTTGTTCTCGTGGTGAGTTTAAGTTTCACTTTATATTATTTAGTAGTACGGGATTTCTTAAATAAAAATCTATTGTCTATTACTAAAATTTAAAATAAATACAATACAAATCTATTTTTGTTTTTGATTTTTCAAATAAATTTTTTTTAAATTATTGATTATTTATGTATGCTTAAACACAATATTTATGAGTATATATAAGATGATGACTATTACAATACATACATATAGTCTCGGTTTTTAACCGTGATCGTAAGTCTATGGCCATGGTTATAAGAACCGAGGCCTAAGTGAGAGAGACCAAAAGTAACAACCTATAACTTCGATTTTTAATAATTGAGATCATATGTACCTTATATAGCCTCGATTTTTTAATAACCAATGCTATAAGTACACCCAATGACCACGATTTTCTAATAACTAAGGCCATAGGTACATTCCATAACCTCAGTTTTTTAATAACCAAGGTCATAGACTTGTAATCAAAATGATATCTATTGTTTCAATTATACTTAAATCGTGACTATATACATCTCAATTAAGTTAATTTTCAAATATAAATTAAAATAAATTGAGAAAATTAAGAGTCATTATATTAAACTTAATTAAAGTGTTCCAAAAATTTAAAAATATTCATGAAAAAACTTTAGCTACTAACTAATCAAATTGTCTACAATCTAAATCAATCTGAAAATATTTTATATATCTCATTGTAATGTTTTTCTTCAAAATCTTCGTCATTGACAACATGTACTATGTGCATTAATTTTCTCATTAAAAAATAGCATCTAGTATGAGCATATCAACATCCAGATTCCATAAATATAATCTTGTATATACAACATCAAGAACACAAGAGTCATTTCTACTTATTTATTCTTAATATATAGGTTATACCATGATTATAGTGTCATAAAAATATCTATAATAAATGACACCGTGTGACAGTACCTATGAATATGAGCATATACTATATATGAATATACTAACATCCAGATTCCATGAATATAATCATACATATATAACATCCAGAACACAAGAGTCCTCTCTACTTATTTATTCTTAATATATAAGTTTATTACCCCATGATTATAGTGTCATAGAACTGTCTATAATAAATGACACTATGTGACATTACCTATGAATATAAGCATCTATTATATATGAGCATACCAACATCCATATTCCATGAATGTAAGCAATACCTCATATTTCCATTGTAAGTTCTTCAATCTACATTTGTTCCTGCATATACAACAAATGGTCCATAATAAGTTCTTCAACTTGTTCAAGAGTGAAAGTTGGAATGCTTATCTAGCCTCTAAGTAATTTTATGGTACTCGATCTAAAACAAAAACTTGAGAGACAATTCAACGAAATTAGTACTACCTATATCAATAACAGTAGCAACATTATTATTTAGTACTACCCATATCAATAACAACATCAACATTATTATTTAGTACTACACATATCAATAACAGCATGAGCATAATTATTTAGTATTGTTCATATCAAAAACAACAACAACATTATTATTTAGTACTACCCATATCAATTACGCACAACAGATAGACATAGGAAGGGTCCTTGACAGCATCTACTTATGTATTAATTTCCTTAAAAAAACATCTTGTATGAGCATACCAACATCCAGATTCCATGAATATAATCCTACATACACAACATCCAGAACACAAGAGACATTTCTACTTATTTATTCTTAATATATAGTTTACACCATGATTATAGTGTCATAAAAATTTCTATAATAAATGACACCGTCTGATAGTACCTATGAATATAAGCATATACTATATATGAATATACCAACATCTAGATTTCATGAATATAATCATGCATATACAACATCCAGAACACATGAGTCATCTCTACTTATTTATTCTTACCTAGGATTTCAATTGATCTTGACTATAAAATTTATTGAGTTCTATTTCTTGCTTTCTAAAATTGTATCATATGGAGGCACCTAGTATTGAAAAATGAGTGGATAGGGCTACCTCACAACTAGTGTAAAATTTATCATGCTATGTTTATGGCCCATGCAAAAAAGAAGAAGGAAAGATTGTGCAAAAAAAGACTGCTCATAAAACTTTTACTTGGAATACACAAAAGGAAAGAGCCAATAGAGGTTAAAAAATAAAAAATAAAAAATCATTTGCCTCATTTATAAATTGAAGATAAAAAATTTTAAGCCCTCATTTGGTAGATATATGTGAGATTGAAGACTCAATTATAATTTTATATTATAGGTGATATTTTTTTTCCTTCAAGTCTTTCTTGATTAGTCATAAATGAATTAATTGATATATTTGTGGAGTTTAAACATATATACTACTTTTAAATAAATTCCCATGTGTTATTATATATGCAAAGTATGTTTGTGTGCCTCTTCTACTCTACTTTATTTATATAAGGGATAACCAAAATTTGAGTTAAAAAAATGATGAGTTCTCAATTGGTTGTGTGCTTGTTTGTGATTAAATGAGTTTAATACCTTATGTAGCTATTTATGAAAATTTAAAAAAAAATCAGATTTTTATTCATTTACATCTTCTTCTTATTTATTAACTTTTTAATTGGTTTTTAATTTAGAGAATCATAGAACATAGGGGGAGTTCAAACCACATTGCACTTCTGCATTAATTTATTTTTACATTGCTCTTTTATCTTTAGGAGAAGTTTAGTTATATTTCTTTGTCCAATGCTTTGTCTTTCTCGTATGTCAAAAATGGGGAAAGTGTGTTTCACTTTCATGTTTTATTTTGTTATACATATAGTGGAGAACATATTTAGTTAGGCTTATGTTAAGCTTGATTGGTATGAATGCATACACTACATGATTATTCTTTACACTTCATTTATTTATATGAAACTTGAACTAATTAAATGAGGCTTTCAAGCCAAGTTGTTGTTTGCTTTGTCTATATCATTTCAGTTACTTACAAGCTTATCAAGTTGCACCAAAAATGGATTCACCAGACCATAAGATGGTTCTACTATGGAGTCTAGGATATCATTGTATTTATCTCTTATTCTAATAAGTGTCATGTAGTGAGTGAGTGTTTTTACCACACGAAAATGCCAAAGGGAGAGTTTGTAAGGACTATGAGTGTTCTTTATTTTCGTGGAAAAAATATTTACATGTAAACTTATTTTTAAGCTCGTTATCAAGTCTATCAAACAAATTCGAAGAAACGTCAGAATGTTAAGTAGTCGTATTTCAGGTATCTATTTTATAACTATCACATATATGATTGTACTCATGCATTTAATAACACATGTTCATAAATTTGAAATTATTTTTGCTGCTAAAATATTTATTTAAATTTAAATCAATTTATGAAATTATCAATTAATCATTTCTTAATATTGTTCCAATATTTTTAAAATGTGTCCTAAAAAACAACCTTAAGGCTTTTTTTATGGGTTTGAATAATTTAACCCCAAAAATTCTAACCCTAATACTATTATATATATATATATATATTACTGCTAAACCTACGGAGGTGGGGAATAAGTTCTTCAAGCTGCCGAACAAAAATCTGCTGAAGTTGTAGAATAAGAAGCGGGCAAAATAAGGATGTGTTGCTGAAATAAACAAACTTTAGTGTATATATATTACTGTTAAACCTACGGGGTGGGGAATAAGTTGTTGAAGCTGCCAAACAAAAATCTGCTGAAGCTGCAGAATAAGAAGCGGCCAAAATAAAGGTGTGTTGCCGAAATAAACAAACTGAAGTGGGTTCCAAATCTTTTCAATAGACCTTAATACCAAACCATGCAAAGAATCCAATATTGGAAAGGGCTTTGTCTAAATTGGTCCATATTTGGAAAGCGTTATCTTACTTGATCATTCTGGCTCAGATTCTTATTAGATAAACTATAAGAAGAGCCATAGAATTTGTACCATATGTTTTCAGCAAAGCTAATATTCAAAGGTTAAGTATTCAGCCAAGGGTTTGAATTATACTTTTATATTTTTCTTAATATGCATATAATTAGTATTGGATTATTTGTATTTTTTCCGACCCCCACCTATTTGTTTCATATTTTTATGTTTATATAGCTTTTTCTTAATTAGGTTCTCGCATGTTTCAATCAAATAATTTTTTATCATCGTGATTATTTGAATTAATTATTAAATTTTAAAGAAGCTATTTTTATTAAACTTGTGTTTAATCTTTTTTTTCTAAGATTTAGTGTTGATTTTATTTAAGTGAAATATGTTTGGAATCTTTTAGTTAGGATTATTCATTATTAAATTCGTTTTAGAACACACAAGAACATTTGTCTTTGTGTACTAACCTTTTGCAGTTGATTCATAAACGTACCTGATTGGCGGGAAGCATATTGGAACATAGGTTTAGAAACCGCTCACGCTAATATTAAAAATTATGAAAATAAAGCACATACTTGTAAGTAAGGTACATTGGGGCAATATCCTAAGTAGAGTAGCATAAACCAAGTTTTTACTTGAATATTTGATTTTCATAGTAAAATATTAGGTGGTCTGATAGACCATTGGTTTTCCTCTTAGGTCATCGTTATAGCCTAGGTTATTTATACATAAAAATATTGTGTGCTATTCTTTTATTTTTTTCACTTTATTCTTATACACGATTACATGACTAACTTTTTTGTTTAGGTTATTAAATTATAAATTAATAAAAATAAAAAAATAACCTATTCATCCCTCTAGATTAATTAGGTCCGTACATTATATACTTTCTTTAATGAATTACTTGGTTGCCCACAATGTGTAAACATTTTTTGAAGAACACAACTAGAAACCATCCGGTCCTGGAGCTTTGAGGTATGCATTTCCCAAAAATTTGCTTTAATTTTGAAAAGAGACGGTATAATAGTGAGTGAATCATTGTTTTTTCTGTCTAATAGTTGAAGGGAAGAGATCTTTTAAATAATTAACAAGGATTGGATTGTCAATTGCAAAAAATGACATTAAATTGGTCTAAAAAGTCTCTCTTAATTTGGTTTCTATCCCAAATATTTCTACCATTTTTCAAAGTACCATAAGGATGAAATTATTTCTTCTATGAAATTTAATTGAAGCATGGAAGAGATAAATTTGGAAAATTAAAAAAAATAACAATTCTAAAATTTATAATAACAAAAATAGCACTCTAATAATATTGAGCTTATTCTTATTAGATGACATTCAATATTGAACAAATCTAAATAACTGTAGTTCAATTTAAACTGCATCAAATTGGATATAATTTAAGTAAAATGATGTGTAAACTTTTTTTTAATAATAAAAATATATGATATAGACATAAAAAATACTATTTTTATGATTACAAATTTTAAAAATATTATTTTTGTTGTTTTCCCAATAAATTTTCCTATTAGTCACATGGACAATTTGGTCTAAACATTTTAATATTTGCTCGACAACTTATTTCCTCGAAAAGGGCCTATATATAAAAAGATAAAAACTTTAAAAAATAATTTATTAAATAAATTTTATAAATATTTTAATAAATTAAATGTAAATATTACTAGATTAATGGGATCTATATGAACTAGATGAGAAAGGGCAAGCTACAAATGAACCTTCTAACTCTCTTAATGTTTCAGCATAACTATTTGAAACTAGCAATATACACTTAGGTTCATAAGTCTTCTCTACTAAGGTCCTATAATTATTACCAATAGGTACTTGATGTAAGAAACTTCCTTGAGTTGGTGCTATGGATCCAATATCTCTCAGTTGTTATATCCTTCATCATACACTTCTTATCTTAAAATTATGAGTAACATTAATTAGTTATTAATTATAAGTGAAATATAATATATAATTTGAGTATTATAAATTAACTTACCAAAATATTATAAATGCCAAATGAACGTTTGGTGGAATAAAGAGTAGCAATTGGTATCATGTTAGAGATAGAAGGACAAACATCCACAGGTTGGAAGTTAGCAACTTGATTGGCTTAAGAGGGACTAGCATCTATATGTTGGAAGTTTGAAGTTTGATTGGCATGATTACATGCAGATTGATCTCTAAGCCTCTCATAAACTCTTTGTGTGAACGTTAGGACCTTTTTTTCCAACGATTTATATGTATTTATCAACCTCATATGTACTATCATTGGCATATTTTTGAGCTTTTTCCTTGGAATATATGATATTGCATTGGACTCACATATTGTGAAGCCCCGTTACTCGTCTTGAATAATCTAGACCAAATCTATAATACAAAGTATCATTTTTGAGCTCATTTGGAAGTTCACCTTTTTTTTATTTTCTCTTTATTGGTTTTCTAAATAGAAATAAATAATTTAGTTAATATTTATTAAATATAAATAAAATTTTAGCTTTTATAATATGTAACTTACTACTAAATCAAGTAATGGTTTTTGTTTACTAGTTAATGTACTATCAAATCCTTTCTAGGTACCTTCTTCACCAGAAACAAGTTTGCTTGGGTGACTCATAATCTAACTCTTTCTCCTATTCATTCATTAAAATATACCAATACATACATCAATTTGAAAAATTGTAATAACATTCATATGTATATTTTCTTACCATTTTAGCTTTGGTCTTAGGGATGCTTATTCTCCTACTTCTATTAATAAATTTATTTTTACCATATGCCTTCTTCAATTGTTCGCGTCTTGCCTACAAGAGATTTATTAGTAAATACAAACTATTTTTAATAATTGAATATATTAAAAGATATTATGAAAATTATAAATATATGAACAATATACCTTAAATTTTTCAGTTTGTCTATTATTGACAAAGTCTTTCCAATAGCATTAGTGATCCAAGGTATGTTTGGTGGTTTTGTGTAAAGCTATTTTTTGTTTAATGGGATTAGGAAAGACCTTACATAATAAACATTAAGGTCCTTAGTTTTATAGTCCTTTTATATCAAACCCACTATCCTATAGTAATATCATTTCCAATCCTTAAGAACTTTGTAACTAACCTGAAAAAGTCATAATGAAATACATTAGTTGTAATTTTAAAGTATTACATTAATACTCCTCCATATTTTTCAATTTCTTAGATTTTAAACTTTGTCAATTTAGAATATTAATTAGTATTGGGGTTCTCACCAATTTACCAAGCTTTTGTCTTTCATTTTTCCCTTATATCATTTTTAAGGTATTCATTTTGATTAATCTCAATGATAAATGGAGTAGCTAGGTTATCAATTTGATTAGGTACATTGTACCACCCTTCCCTTTGTATATTAATGCATATATCTTCAGTATCTTCTATCTCTACTTCGTTAGATTGATTGACCTAATCATTCATATTGATATCAAACTCATCGTCCATAATGCTAAATGAAGAAGATAAAAAAATATTAGTTATAAAAAAAATCATATGTTAGACAATAAACATGAATAAATTTTATAAGAATTACTAACTAAACACATTATATATATACCTTCTACATGCATTTTATTAAGTTACTTGATGCTTTTATTTATATATATAATTATCATATATTTCTTTACATAGACACATTGATGAATCATCATCCTCATTATTAGAATCTTAGGTTAAATTTGGAACATAAGTAGTCAAACATTCAAGGTTGGACAATAAGTCAAGTACATCATCTTCATTTATAGTGCTATTTTCATGGTAAAACTCTTTTGGAGGAGGTGTCAATACAACCAATCATCTTGTGTCAATTGGATCATATACATAAAAAATTGTTTTGCATGACAGGCCAAGATAAAACGATCATCTTTGGAACTTATTCTTGATAGGTCAATAAGGGTTAGACCTAATTTGTCTACTTTATATCCAACATTGATTGTGTCTTCCTCCCAATCACATAAAAACACCATTTTCTTGAATACCTCATAGTCATGCTCCCAAATTTCTTGAATCATCCTATAATATGTCCTATCATATAGTACATAATTACCATCTTTTTTGCTTGTAAATTTCCAAGTTTTTGTTGCAAACTTCACTTTACTATTTTGATTTACATGTAAGTCATCCCTTCGGTTTTGGTAAATTTCCCCCCATTGATGAGAATACTAGTGTGCTACTTGACTACATATTTTGCACAATGTGCTAGCCATTCCGAATATTTGGTTTTTGAATGATTAGGCTCTTTAATTTTATCAACAATCTATCCATTGGAAAATATACAATGATCAAACAATAATCATGTTCATAAATCCAAATCAAATTAATTTATATGTTCTTAAACACTTAAACATTCACGTATCTAATTGATAAATATTTTTTGGTGCTCATCTTGCAACCATTTTCCTCTTCCTCTTCTCTTATAGCATGAGTCTCTTTTTAATATATTCATGTGCATTCTAATAATGATAAAACTTTATAAATATTATTATGTTTAAAGAATATTAAAGGAATATCAATAAAGCAATGTCAAAAATTATGGGATACTTACTCCATATATGGCTCAACCTCCATGTTTCGCTAGGATTTTTTGGTAATATTGCTCCTAGATAAACTCATTGATAGGAACTTTATGACCAATAGATATTGGAACACCAACATCTAACATTTTATGATCCATGAAAAATTTATGGGTAGGATTTCCAATAGCATCAACACCAATAAGGTATCCACAACATAATTCAATGCCCTCTTCTATAATATAGCACTTAGTCATGCAACCCTCATATCGATTACGATTACACACATATCCCTTTAAGACACCTATATATATTTCGTAAGGATACATCTAACATAAGTGTATAGTATAGCACAATTTCACTTCTCAAACCATGTAAACTATTAAATCTACCATTATACCAAAAAAGAAGGCAAAAAAAAACTTCTCAATAAGACAAAGTGTCTCAACTAGGTCCTTTTGGATTATGTTTAACTCATCAATACTTTTTTTCATATCAAATTTGTACGGACTATGAGTGTTGGCTATTTTTATAGACAAAATATTTATCTGTAAATTTATTTTTAGGCCTACTATCAAGTTTATCAAGAAAAACCAAACAAATACTCGAGTTCTAGATAATTGTACTTCAGATATATCTTCGATAATTATGACACATATGATTACATTTATGCATTTAATAGCATATGCTTATAAATCTGAAATTATTTTTAATGCTAAAATATGGAATAAGATATGTTAAAATATTAGATAAGGTATACTCTAAATTATAGCTAGAATCTTTAGCATAAAAGATAATATAAAATCTATTTTAAAAGATATTAGATAAGATATACTCTAAATTGTAGCTAAAATATTTAGCATAAAAGATCGCATAAAATATATTTTAAAAGATATTAGATAAGATATACTCTACATTATAGGTGAAATCTTTAGCATAAAAGATTGGATAAAATCTATTTTAAAAAAACTCTTCTTTAAATAGGAGTCTTCTTAATTAGTGAGTATTACTAATCCTATTTGTAATATAAAAAGATATTTATCAATTACATAGGATTAAGGGTTTTAATTTTTCCTATAAATAAAACTCGTTTATCATTGTTTCAATCAACCACACAAGAGTATTATTCTATTATTCTTTATTTAGTTAATCTATCAAATATTTGTGGTTATATTTGATTGATTAATAAGTCTAATTATTTTATGATATTTTCATAATATGTTCTTATGACTTCTTCTTTATTTTTGTTCTTAAATTATTGGATCAAATAATTGTTTTTCTCATATCATAGTTATTTGATTTGATTATTGATCTTTAAAGAAGCTATTTTTATTGAACTTATGCTTGATCTTTTTGCTCTAGGATTTACTAGTTGATTTGATTTAAGTGACATATGTTTTGGAATCATCTAGTTAGGATTATTCATTATTAAATCTATTCTAGAACACACACGGGTACTTATGTTTTTGTGATAACCATTTTCAGTTAATTTGGAAACGTATCTGATTGGCAGAAAGCTTATTGGAACGTTGGTCTAGAAACTGCTCACGCTAACATTAGAAACTATGAAAATAGAGCAAGGGCTCATAAGTAAAGTACATTGGGGCAGTAACCTAGGGAGGGTAGCATAAGATCGAGTTTATACTTGAACATTTTATTTTCATAGTGGAAAGTTAGGTGGTCCGGTGGATCAGTGGTTTTCCTCTTAGGTCATGGTTGTGGCCTAGGTTGTTTCTAACTAAAAATATCGTGTATTATTATCTTATTTTCATATTTTATTTTTACACATGATTGTATATCTGATCGCTTTGTTTAGGTTATCAAATTATAAATTGATAAAATTAAAATAACCTATTCATCCCTCTCTAGGTTAATTAGGTCCATAATTTATAAACTTTCATAATTGAATAAGAAACATAAACAGATGATAACAAAACTAGCATGCATTGGTAGAATTGACCTAATCACAACAGGAAACAAATGTTGCATCAAAGTATAACAATCATGTGATTTAAGACCATAAAGTTTGCAATCCGCTAAGGACACATAATTTCTTATATTAGAAGAGTAACCATCAGGTACCTTTACACTTTCCAAACAATGACATAATACATCTTTCTCCTCAATTAATAATGTATAACATGTTAGAGGTAGGTATGTATGCATAATCTCTTTTTTCTCAATTGATTCCAAATCTTTACGTATGCCCATAGACATAAGGTTTAGTCTAGTCTTAAGATCGTCCCATGTTTTTCCAACAATGTTAAGCACACTACCAATTATGCTATCCACACATTGTTTTTCAATATGTATCATATAGAAATAGTGACATAAATGTAAGATCTTCCAATAAGATAACTCCCAGAAAATGGATTTCTTCTTGTAACATTTAATGTCTCTATCACTGTTGTTTTATCCTTTACGATCTTTTCGTTCATAGTTTTCTCCTTTACAACTTTCACACCTTTTCTTTTTCTCTTACCCTATTTGATATTACATGATGGGTATACATCTTTTCTTTTAGAAAAATTTTTAACTTGGGTTTGATTAATTACATTTTTAGTAACCTTTTACTTCTCATGTACTTTAAATGTCATTTATTCAATTTTATGCAATATCTCTGATCCCTATTTGATTCTAAGAGCCAAAGAATGGAGTTCACATCCATCAAAAGCCTCCTTTTGAAATCTAAATTTGTGTCTAGTAGGCAAGAATCTTCTATGTCCTGTATAACACATCTTCCTACCATGTTGGAGATAATCTGCTTAAGTATCATTGCTATAAAGTGAACAAGCTTTATATCCACGAGTTGCATATCCTGATAGATGATCATAAAAGCACTACTCTTAATACGAACACTTATCTTTGTATGCATCATACACTTTGATGACTTCATCTTATAAGGTATTTAGGTCATCAATCAAAGGCTCCAAGAACACAACAATGTCCAAAGCAGGTTGTTTTGGACTTGACTTGAACAATGTTCACATAAAAAAAATGCATGCAAATCAAGGAGGAAGGTTATAAATGGCCATAATAACTGCCCAACAACTAAACATACTGCTTAGAGAATTATGTGGGTTAATTCTATCAGCAGATATTGCAAGTTAAGATTCCTATATTCATTTACAAATTCAAGTCTCATGTCATCAACTACTTTTCAAGATTAGGAATCATAAAGGTGACACAAAAGAAGAAACCATTTTTTGACTTATTCTATACATGCCATGTCAACATTTTTGATGTCTCATTGATCTTATACATTTTTAAAAAATGAGAAATTGGTAGAAAGTACCATAAAACCTTTGTTGTCACATCTTTCTTCACATTTCCATCAAAAGTCATCTTTCACCTTGAATAACTACAAATGTTTTCTATAAAGAATGCAATCGTTTGGACAAGTATGGACCTTCTTTTATTCTATGCCAAAATGATTTAAAGTCTGCTTGACTTCATACATGGAAGAAAGGAATTCATTTCCATTAGGTAGAAAGTCCATAACTACATTCAATGTCTCAATAAATCAAGTATTAGTTATATCGTGTTTTGCCTTAACATTATACATGTTTATCAATGCAAACAACTCAGTATTTCTTGTACAATTTGGATAGTGTGATTCTCTACATCTTCTAACATTGTCGTAAATATGTCAGGATTGTCAATAAACTCATCTTCCACAATATGGACCATTTCATCCATTTCTTTATATACATCAACGTCAAATTCAACTTTAGGTATTATTGGCCTCCTTGATTGATGGGGCATTTCATTATCACTATCAAATTTCATTTATTCTCTATGAAAAAACCCAATTATCATAACTTGTTAAAATACCCTTACAAACTAGATTTTTTTAATGGCTTTTGTAGGAAAAAAATTTAAATTTTTGCACTTAACATAAAGGCATTGAATCACATTCTTACCATTCATATTTTTACGAATATATTATGTAAGTCCTATTGTACTCTGTATCTTTGTGTTGGCTTTTCATATACAAAACACAGTATATGTTATTTTACTTAAGGTATATGTCTTCATTTATATAAGGTCGTTTATTGTGGATTAGTAATTGTTGTGTGTTTTACAACACATAAAAACATGCAAGTATACACGGTCACAAGTAATAAGATTTGTAAGTAAAGATCGTTCCCACGGAGATTTGTTACTATAGTTTGTTGAGTACTAAAATTATTTCTCTCTAATTTTATCCGAAACAACCGTTGATTTAGAAAAAGAAGAAAAGAGTTAACAAAATAAAAGAAATCTAGGATTGCAATTTTTCACCAAACTAATCCCCTCAAATCGTGTTATTTTCTTTTGATTTATATTTGTTTAGTACATTTAATTTGTCCACCGAAAACTTCTATTTTTATCCATACATCTTTTCCGAGCTCCGTATAGACACACCTCGTTAAATTAATTCACTATATCTCTATGAGAATTAAATTCACCAAGATTCATTACGTTTTATGTTTTCAAAAGGCCACACATACAATTAGGGTATATTCCTATCCTTCATAATACATGTCATTCTATTTACGAGCAATACACACACAAATGCCTCTTCCAAGTTTATTTATGTGCCACGGATCGTTTTGATAAGATTCGTAAATAACCAAAAATCATTAAACACAAAATAGAGTGAACAAATCAAACGTCTTATAAATCTATAAAAAAAATAATTAAAATCAAAGCTTCATAAATTTAGATCAAATGCAACCCTAGAAAAATTAAATTACTTCATAAATGTAAAATAAAAATTACAACACAGAGAAAAATAAGATGAAGAAGAAGGAAAATTAAAACATCACTTAGAACAAATATTTGGCACACGTAAAACACAACAAAAGCCGAAAAATGGCTTCTACGTGTTCTGTCGTCCAAAACCGAGCAACACACCAAAATTAAAATCTACCCAAAAACTCCAAAAACCTCCTAAAACTATCATCTTATCTCCTATTTATAGCTAAAAATAATACATCTAAAATATTACATTTTTTTATTTTATTTTTTTTATAAAAAACGCATAATAATTTGTATCGAAAAACAAAAATCACATGTATCGATTTTAGTATCGAAAATGTTAATTAATTCACGCGTGAACTAGGGGCGCCGATTCTGCATTTTTTAAATTCTTTATGCATGCCACGTGTCAGCTTCTGATTCGCTGCAGGTATTAGTGCGGACACGTGGCAGTTTTTCATTGGTTTCTGGAAAATGGGCACACGATAGCTTGTCGCACGGGAGCCAATGGCTGCATCGAGGGGTGCGATCCAGCGCGGTCGTGCTCATTGTAACATGCCACGAGTCGGAATATTATTTGCTGAAATATTAAGTGGGACACGTGGCATATTCTGGTTCGTGGAATAACCGGGCGCACGTGAATCAACTACACTAGAAAAGGCGCACGCGATGGTGGGGGACAGCGGCTGCAACGCGTCAGACACGTGGGTCCCACTTGTACGCCGGCCTGCGCGGCAAGTGGGCCCCACTCGGACGCCGAGCCATGTGAAAACGCAGAGATCTGACCCACTTGCTTTGGTCGGGTGTGATGAACACGCGCGACCCGTGGTAGTTTCTTTGACTCGGACCCGGCTGGGTGAGTGTGATCTTGTGCGTGGACTTCATCTCTCCTGCGCGAAAATTAAATTTCCATTAATTGTATTTTGTCCCACAAATTTAATCCAAATTACATTTTGAACTTTCTAAAATTATAGTTAAGCCCTTTGCTAATTTTAAATTAAATTTTTAAACTTTTAATAATTATAATTAAGCCCACATTTAATTTAAATTATATTTTCAATTTTTATAAATTGTAATTAAGAACTATATTATCTGAAATTATATTTGTGGACAGAAATATGAAATTAAGTACATTTTCGATACAAATTATTTAATTTTATTAAAAATGTATTTTTAGCACATAAAAGGAAAATATTAATTTATTTAAAAAAAATTAACTATATATTAAAAGAACATAGCAATTATCATTACTAAAATTGATGAAAATAACTATATCAAATACAGTTATCAACACCCCTAAACTTAAGTTTTTGCTAGTCCTCGAGGAAAAGGAAGAAATAAAACAAAGATAACTGCATTTAAAATAGTGATTTTCAAAATATTTATTTTTAAACATTCCAAATAAGAAATAAAAGAATTTCATCTAAGCATCAAAATCAATTTAAAAGTATATAACCTTTTCACAATGAACTTTAAGTGTGTGGGTGAAGTCTTTTCAAATTTCACATGCAATCCGGATGAGTTTATGCAAATATAAAAACAAAAAAATTTTCATGAAATCACAAATCTCATAGTTTATTTTTCATTTCTCTCTCCACTAATGTAGACAAACACAAAACATCAAATCAATAGGACTTCATTAAGCTTGTAATGTATGGCTTAGGTAAAGGTAGGATAAAGGATAATATTTAGCTCAAAAACTTTTCCAAAGCATAACATTTTAGAATTGAAAAAGATAACTTCTATCATCACAATAATTACTTCCCAATTTGGGATTTATCATCACATACCATCCTCTCTTTTTTTCTTTTTCTTTTTTCAGAATCTGTTTTTTTTTCTCTTTAGAATCTATTTTTTTTTGTTTCTTCTTTTCTGCTTTTTTTTTCGTAGTACCCTCTTTTTTCGGATATATCTTTAAATATTTACTAACAATTTTCACATGTTAGTGAGATAAGAAAAATAGACATATCTACACACACACACACACACACACACACACACACACACACATATATATATATATATATATATATATATATATATATATATATATTTGGTAGGCTTTTGAAATGAGAAATATATATATAAACTTTGAAGCTCAAAAGGGGTATACTATGGATAATGCATGTAAAGGTAGATAGAAAGGCTCAAACGATCCAAAGATGGCCTAAATCATTTTCTTAGTTAAATGTTATCTATAATTTCGTCTCGAGAGAAAATCAAACAAATTCTAAGCACTGTAACACCACAAAAATCAATCGAATTTCATACTCACATAAACATTCTCTAAATTAGCATAGCAATTCAAAAGTCAAGACTAGTGCTCATGAATATTAATTCTTGTAAAAATGAAATATACGTAAAAAATATTCATCACTTAGACAACATTCAAATTTTTCAGAGAGCTATGCACCATTTAAACAGATGAAAAATAAAAAACAAATCACTATTCATAGCAAAATATCTTCATTTAACCAAACAAAAAAAAATTCACCAGCAATACCATCCAGAAAGTATTTTAATTAGGTTCAATATATCCACCACCCCCAAACTTAATATACACATTGTCCTCAATGTGTGAAAGTTAAAGAACATATGAGATGGGTTTTAACAAACTTCCTGGTTTGTTTGATTGGTTAAGCCAAAATTGCTTCATATCCTCCACTTTGCACCTACGAAAAAAAATAACATAACAAATATAAAACACATGGGTTGCCTCCCAAGAAGCGCTTGATTTATAGTCTTCAGCTTGACTTCTCAATTTGTTTTTCTTTTTATAAGTTAAGATTTGTGTGTCAAACAAAATCTCAATTTACGAGAAAATTGAAAAATAAATTAAGAAACAATAACCATAAATTTTTTTTATTTTTTATTTTTTATTTTTTCTTTTGTGAATTAAGATTTGTGTGTCAAACAAAATCTCAACCCACGAGAAAATTGAAAAATAAATTAAACACGCAACAATAAATTTTTTTTTCTTTTTTTCTTGTTTTTTTTTAATTAAAATCATATTGATTGGTATTAATATCAACAATGAAAATAGTAAAACAAATTCCCGGCAACGGCCCCAAAAACTTGTTGTGTGTTTTACAACACATAAAAACATGCAAGTATACACGGTCACAAGTAATAAGATTTGTAAGTAAAGATCGTTCCCACGGAGATTTGTTACTATAGTTTGTTGAGTACTAAAATTATTTCTCTCTTATTTTATCCGAAACAACCGTTGATTTAGAAAAAGAAGAAAAGAGTTAACAAAATAAAAGAAATCTAGGATTGCAATTTTTCACCAAACTAATCCACTCAAATCGTGTTATTTTCTTTTGATTTATATTTGTTTAGTACATTTAATTTGTCAACCGAAAACTTCTATTTTTATCCATACATCTCTTCCGAGCTCCGTATAGATTAATTCACTATATCTCTATGAGAATTAAATTCACCAAGATTCATTACGTTTTAAGTTTTCAAAAGGCCACACATACAATTAGGGTATATTCCTATCCTTCATCATACATGTAATTCTATTTACGAGCAATACACACACAAATGCCTCTTCCAAGTTTATTTATGTGCCACGGATCGTTTTGATAAGATTCGTAAATAACCAAAAAGCATTAAGCACAAAATAGAGTGAACAAATCGAACATCTTATAAATCTATAAAAAAAATAATTAAAATCAAAGCTTCATAAATTTAGATCAAATGCAACCCTAGAAAAATTAAATTACTTCATAAATGTAAAATAAAAATTACAAACCATAGAGAAAAATAAGATGAAGAAGAAGGAAAATTAAAACATCACTTAGAACAAATATTTGGCACACGTAAAATATAACAAAAGCCAAAAAATGGCTTCTGCGTGTTCTGCCGTCCAAAACCGAGCAACACACGAAAATTAAACTCTACCCAAAAACTCCAAAAACCTCCTAAAACTATCATCTTATCTCCTATTTATAGCTAAAAATAATACATCTAAAATATTATATTTTTTTTATAAAAAGCACATAATAATTTGTATCGAAAAACAAAAATCACGTGTATCGATTTTCGTATCGAAAATGTTAATTAATTCACGTGTGAACTAGGGGCGCCGATTCTGCATTTTTTAAATTCTTTATGCATGCCACGTGTCAGCGTCTAATTCGCTGCAGGTATTAGTGCGGACACGTGGCAGTTTTTCATTGGTTTCTGGAAAATAGGCGCACTATAGCTTGTCGCACGGGAGCCAACGGCTGCATCGAGGGGTGCGATCCAGCGCGGTCGTGCTCATTGTAACATGCCACGAGTTGGAATATTATTTGCTGAAATATTAAGTGGGACACGTGGCATATTCTGGTTCGTGGAATAACCGGGCGCACGTGAATCAACTACACTAGAAAAGGCGCACGTGATGGTGGGGGACAGCGGCTGCAACGCGTCAAACACGTGGGTCCCACTTGTACACCGGCCTGCGCGGCAGGTGGGCCCCACTCGGACGCCGAGCCGTGTGAAAACGCAGAGATCTGACCCACTTGCTTTGGTCGGGTGTGATGAACATGCGCGAATCTGAGCCGTTGCTTCTTTGATCGGACGATCCACCTGGGTGAGTGTGATCTTGCGCGTGGACTTCATCTCTCCTGCGCGAAAATTAAACTTCCATTAATTGTATTTTGTCCCACAAATTTAATTCAAATTACATTTTGAACTTTCTTAAATTACAGTTAAGCCCTTTGCTAATTTTAAATTAAATTTTTAAACTTTTAATAATTATAATTAAGCCCACATTTAATTTAAATTATATTTTCGATTTTTTTTAAATTATAATTAAGAACTATATTATCTGAAATTATATTTGTGGACAGAAATATGAAATTAAGTACATTTTCGATACAAATTATTTAGTTTTATTAAAAATGTATTTTTAGCACATAAAAGGAAAATATTAATTTATTTAACAAAAATTAACTAAATATTAAAAGAACATAGTAATTATCATTACTAAAATTGATGAAAATAACTTTATGAAATACAGTTATCAGTAATTCTCCCACTTAAATATTTAGGTACATTTTGTATGCAAGTATGTTTACACACACAGGCCATGGGTTATATTTTCATAGTGTGCATACGAGTGTGGGTATTTATGAAAAGTACTCAACAATTTTTGGAACAAAAAAATGTGACTTTTTAGTACCTCACCAACAAGCTCTCCCTCACCTTTAACGAAGTGGTGAATCCGAGTGCTATAAATATCCCTTCATTTCTCTTTCTCTTACCTATTGTTTAAGAGCCAAAACTCTGCCAAAATTCATGTTGAGATTTATATCTATTTTGAAAATTATTTTGGAGAGCTTACATTTAAGAGTGGATCATTTTGTGGTATGTTATCAAATTGTTAACTGTCAGTAAGAAATTTGATATTTGTAGTAGATTGTTTGCCCCACGAGGTTGAGAGTAGTTACACTTCAAGTTACTAAGCAGTGGTTTACAATCACACTCCTTTAGGTGGTGTTGGCTGTGGAGGATAGTCGAGTTCGCATATTGAACCAAATAGTTGCAAAAGTAACAAATAAATAGAATTAGTAGGAAATTTGGACGGGGTACTGGCTGATAGAAGTAATAGTAGTTTTATTATCTATTAGAGTTATAACTTGTTTATTATTAGTGAATTATTTGATGTTGGGTTGTTGCCTTAAGCAACTCGAGGATGTTACCACATAGATATGGTCTATATGTGGATTTACCTCATTATATCTCTTGTTGTGTATGATTCTTTATTATTTTATACAATCTGAATTTAAAGTGTGTATATTATAAATATTATAGCTTAAACTCTTATTTGAAAGGGTTTATTGTTTCCTGCATTCTACTTGATTTATAATATCTATTATCAAAAGTTGTCTGATTATCTAATATTATATTAATTGTGTTTTAGATGTATTTTTTATTTGTGCAAATTAGGATTGAGTCGTTAAGGAGTCTATATCTCCTTATCCTGGTAGTGTACAAGATAGTTGACTCTTTCATATTCTATAAAAAAATATACTCCTTTTGAGTACTCTCTAAATAGGTTAGGTTGTTGTATCTAAAACTTGTTTATTACACGTAAGTATAGTTGACATTTCAATATATATTTTTATTATACTATCCGTATAAACAAATAAAATATGATTTGTCAATAAAATAGCTAATTTATACATGCTTATTACACTAATAATAATTAAAAGTTATAACTTCAATATAAGTCCCCGACGAAAAAACGAGAGTAGCATATATCACTACTAACTCATGAAAGTGGTATTCCCTATAAATTGAAGATAACTACTTTTATAATAATAAAGGTGTAAAAGAAGAGTATAAAATCAAAACTTCAACATCTAACATTTAACCTAAGAAAAAGTATGAGAAAAAGTCTTAAAAAGAATAAAACAAAAACTAATTGAAAAAAAATTACTTTTGAACATTCAATAAGACTTGATCACAAAAACAAATGTTAAATGGCACACAAATTAAATAGAAAAATGATGAGAAAACCACGTTCAAAAATATTAAGGATGATATCTAAAGAAGTACTAAAATTGATATAACCATTCATACCCTTGAGTAAAAATAATTTATTAAAATTTTTAATTAAAAAGATTAAAATAAAAGCCCAAAAAAGAGAAGAAAAAAAAGTAGAAAAAATAGATACAACAGATTTAAATAATGTCCAAATAATCAACTAAGAAATTAATATTTGAGAATCATTCAATCTAAATACCAAGTTCATAGTATATTAATCTCTCTTAAAAAATATTCTTCAAAATGCAATAATTATTAAGAAGTTAACTATAACCAAGTGATTACAAAATATAATATATAATGAAAAATATTTGATCTTAATATATTTGCGGAGGCCACAAGATTTGTAACGTTTATTTACGCATTTTTTTCGTCCTTCATTGTTCTCGAATTCAAAACTTAGTCTTTAGGTACTTTGGGGTGAAAAAACTGTTACCAGAATGTATAAACAATTGTTACGAACCTTGTGACCTTAAAAATAAATATGTTACGAGAGATTTATCTCATACAAAAAAATATATTTAAAATATTAAAATAATAATAATAATATTTAACCATAACCAAGTGGTTTATAATATTACTTGTGCATAGAAATAGTGTTTGGGAAGTGTGAAAGAGATAGAAATTAGGACAAGAAAATATATACAGAAAATTAACCAAAGAAAATATAGACGAACATGCGATGCAAGTGTGCCCGACAATGGAAGGTGAAGGTTGGGAAGGCGATAGGCAAGGGAGGAAACAGACTAGATGGTGATAGTAAACAGATAATGTAGGAAAGCGAGACAGGGTTGGGTAGGGAGAGAGAAAGTAGATTTAAGAATGTGGTTGAGAAAATAAACTAGGTTTATTTAATGTAAAAAAATCTGTGTCGATTTTAGGTAACAATCGATGCAAAATGTATTACATTATGTGTCGGTTGTTAATAAAAATTGATGCAATTATTTTTTAATTATTTTAATAATTGTCGATTTTAGTCAATAATCGACATAAATATTAATTCCTTTTACATCGGTTATTCTGTAAATCCAATGGGAAGTGGTTTTATTTTTGCATCATTTATCGGTTAAAACGGATTTAAAAATTTAAATTTATTTCTTAACAATTTATGCATCAAGTTTTACTAAAACTCTATGTAGATTGAAAAAGATCTGTTGAAAAAAATTAATTTTTATAAAACAAATGATGCCAAGTTTTTTCCTTGTGCTGCCATCTTTCCAATCGATCGGTCGTGTCCAACCGAGTGCGTGTGCAGGGTGGCATTTTATTTTATGGAAAATATTTATAAAAAAAATATTTTTCCACTCAAAAAATATTCGTTACTTTTTTACTCAGAAAATTATCGTTATTTTTCTTTACTCAAAATATGACCGTTATTTTTTTTACTCAGAAATATCCGTTAAATGATCATTATTCTTCTTTACTCAGAAAATGACCGTTACTTTTCTTTACTCTAAAAATGGTTATTACTTTTCTTTACTCAGACATGACCGTTATAGTCATAATGGTCACACGTTTTCTCAAACTTATAAATACAGGGCCTCAACTCTCAGTCTCCACACAAAAATTTTCAAACATCTCTTACTAAGAAAAAGGCTCTGAGAAAGAAAAAGAAAAAGATCCTAAATTGTTTTGAGTTTTCCGAGCAAAAAATTTTCATAGGTGTAGCATTTTGATCTTCATTAGTGTAGTGAAGTTCCGAGACACACAACAAAGATTCTAGGTTGTTTTATCCTGGGGACAACGAAGTTGTGTTTGCTTGCACAATTTTGGGCAGAGCCATGAAACATCTTAAAGAGATCGACCTAGTCTTCTACTCAACCCAAGTAGTTCATTTAAGATTGTCGATAATATTGTTCCTATATTGTTTTCACGTACTTATTTCAACAATTTTAAGACGATTTTCTATCTGTCATGTTTATTGAAATGTTAATTGGTGATCTCAACAAACCGTTCTGTTTTGAGGGATTACACTTTAAAAGATGGAGACAAAAAATGTTATTTTTCTTAACCATGAAAAAAGTCACTTATGTTATTACTACTGAAAAACCAACAATATCGAATCGTCCTACTGAAGCTATAACTAAGGATTTAGACACCTAGATGAAAAATGATTTTCTATGCAAAAATTTTATTCTTAATGGATTGGCTAATGACTTGTATGATTATTATAATTTTGATAAGTCTACTAAGAAAATTTGGGATGATCATCAAAAGAAATACGACACTGAGGAGGCTGGAACTAAGAATTATACTATTAGTAGATATATGAAGTACCTAATGATTGATGGAAAATCTGTGGAAGCTCAATCACACAAACTGCAGAAGATAGCACACGAGATAACTTCTAAAGGTATGACTTTAGATGAACAATTTCAAGTAGCTATTATTATAGATAAATTACCCCCTGCTTGGAAAGATTTTAAGAATGCACTTGGACATAAAACTAAGGAATTCTCTTTAGAAACTCTTATTACCCGTCTAAGAATAGAAGAAGAAGCTCGAAAACAAGATCAAAGAGACGAAGTACTCGTTGTCTCAAAAAACCTCTGTAATTCTGAAACCTAAAGGAAGAAATATGAAAACTTAGAATTGCAATAATAACCAAAATTGCAACCACCAAAGTAGAAACATAAACTATCCTCCATAGAATGGACATCAACCCCCTTAAGAAATAACACATTCATATGTTATAGTTGTAACAGACCTGGCCACTTGGCCAGGAACTGCCAGAATAGGTATCGTCCTGCCCTGTAGGCGAGCCTTATTGAAGATTAACTTATTGCTATGATATCTAAAATCATTTTTTTTGGTGGATCTGAGGGGTGGTGGGTGGACACTAGTGCTTCTCACCATGTTTGTTATGATCGAGACATGTTCAAGTCCTATTCGGTGTCTAAGGATAAGAAAGTGATACTAGGTGACTCCCACTCCACTAAAGTTGCTAGTACTGGTGAGGTGGAATTGAAGTTTACCTCTAGAAAGACTATCATCTTGAAGGATGTCCTGCATACTCCAGAGATGAGAAAGAACTTAGTTTCAAGATATCTTCCTAACAAAGTTGGTTTACTCAAACTATAGGGGAAGATTTATATACAATAACTAAAACTAATATATTTGTTGGAAAAGGGTACGCCACTTATGACATGTTTAAATTAAACGTTGAAATTAATAAAGATTCTTCTTCTGCTTATATGTTGTGCTCTTTTAATATTTGGCATGCTAGACTTTGTCATGTTAATAAACGCATAATCAAGAACATGAGTATCTTAGAACTAATTCCTAAACTATCTTTGAATGATTTTGAAAAATGTAACTTTTGTAGTCAAGCTAAAATAACCAAAACTTCACATAAGTCAGTAATTAGAGAATCTGAACCTTTAGAATTAATACACTTTGACATATGTGAACTTGATGGAAATTAAACAAGAAATGGAAAGCGTTATGTTATAACTTTTATAGATGACTTTTCATATTACACTTATGTATATCTAATGAAAAATAAAAATGAAGCGTTTGACATGTTTAAAATATTTATAACTGAAATTGAAAATCAACTTAACAGAAAATAAAAAGGTTTTTAAGTGATAGAGGCATTGAATATGATTCCAACATTTTCAATGATTTTTATAAAACATATGGAATCATTCATGAAAAAAGTGCACCTTATTCTCCTGAAATGAATGGCAAAACTGAAAGAAAAAATAGAACTTTTACTGAATCAGTTATTGTAATTTTATTAAACTCTAGTGTTGTAATTTTATTAAATTCTAGTGCTGCTTCCCATTGGTGGGGAGAAATTTTATTAATTTTTTGTTATGTTCTAAATAGAGTGCCTAAAACTACTAGTAAAATTTCACCATATGAAATTTTGAAAAATAAGAAACCTAACTTAACTTATTTTAAAACTTAGGGTTGTTTAGCCTATGTTAGGATCCCTGATCCTAAAAGAAATAAACTTGCTAGTAGAGCATATGAAGGTGTATTCATAGAATATGTTGTGAATAGTAATGCTTATAAATTATATGAATTAAATGATCATGTAGTTATAGAATCAAATGATGCTGACTTCTACCTTTAAATTAAAAATAGTGGGGGCTCGTCTTCTAGTAGTTTACCCATAACTAGAACTAGTGAAAAAAATGAGGAATTAAACACTAAAATTAGGAGAAGTAAACGAGCTCAAACCCTTAAGGATTTTGGGTCTAATTTTTATGCTTATACCTTAAACGAAGATCATCAAACTCTTAAAGAAGCATTATCTTATTTAGATGCCAACTTATAGGAAGAAACCATAAATGATGAAATGGACTCTCTTGAGTATAATAGAACATGGAATTTAGTTGACTTACCTCTTGGTTGCAAAACTATAGGATGTAAATGGATACTAAAGAAGAAATTAAAACCCTATGGTACTATTGAAAAATACAAAGCTCGTCTTGTAATCAAAGGGTATAGGCAAAGATAAAATGTAGATTTCTTTGATACCTTTTCACCAGTCACATGAATAACTTCCATATATGTACTTTTCTCTCTTGCTGTTATCCATAATTTAGTAGTGCACCAAATGGATGTCAAAACTGCTTTCTTAAATGGTGACCTAGAAGAAGAAATTTATATGGACCAACCTAAAGGTTTTGTTGTCACAGGTCAAGAAAATAAAGTTTGTAAACTAGATAAATCCATTTATGGTCTTAAACAAGCACCTAAGCAATGTCATGAAAAATTTGATAATCTAGTTATCTCACATGGATTAAAAATAAATGAAAGTGACAAATGCATTTATTATAAATTAGAAAATGACATTTGCACTATTATATGTTTATATATGGATGACATGCTTATTTTTGGATCAAATATTCATGTTATCAATAATGTGAAAACTTTGTTAAGTGCTAACTTTGATATAAAAGATTTAAGAGAAACGAATGTAATCCTTGGTATAAAGATTACTAGGTCTAAAAAGGGAATTTCTGTAAATCAATCTCATTACATTGAGAAGATCTTAAAGAAATATAATTACTTTAACTGAAAACCTACATGTACTTATGATTCTAGTGTAAAGTTGTTCAAGAACACTAGAGACGATGTTAAACAAACTAAGTATGCGAGCATGATTTGTAGCTTATGTTATCCTACTCATTGCACTAGACTAGACATATCTTATGTTACGGGACTACTATGTAGGTTTACCAGTAGACCTAGTATAGAGCATTGAATGCTATTGAAAGGGTTATGAGATACCTTATGAGAACTATGAACCTTGGATTACATTATAAAATGTTTCTCGTTATTCTAGAAGGATACAACGATGCTGATTGGAACACTTTATCAGAAGACTCCAAAGCAACTAGCAACTATATATTTAGCATATCTAGTAGAGCCATTTCTTGGAAGTCTAAAAAATAGACAATATTGGCTCAATCTACAATTGAGTCTGAAATGATAGTACTAGCTACTGCTAGTGAAAAAGCATGCTGATTAAGAAGTTTGTTAGCTGAGATCCCTTTATGGGAAAGACCGATACCAACTGTCCTGATCCATTGCGATAGTATCGTAGCTATTGCAAAGATTCATAATCGTTACTACAACGGAAAGAGATGACAAATACATTGTAAGTATAATACTATTAGAGAATTTCTTTCTACAGGAGTTGTAAGAGTGGATCATGTACGTTTTGATGAAAATTTGGCTGATCCTTTGACGAAAGGATTATCGAGAGAAAAAATTTTCAAAACCTTGAAAGGAATGAGACTAATGCCCTTATAATGAAGAGTCACTCGTGATGGTAACCCAACTTATAGACTGGAGATCCGAAGAAATAATTTCAATGGGTAATAACAAGTCATGAAGTGATATGAGAAGAATCATGCTATTTTGAAGTCCTATTCTATATTGTTAGAAGCATAAAGTCCTAAAGCGATAGAAAATGATGAGTTAATTATTAAAATCTTAATGAGTTCTATACTCTATATGGAGTGGAGTATATAGCTACAAGAGTGCTCTTGATAAACTCACCTATATGAATATGGAAGTGTGGCCGCTTCTTATGAAAATTTCTTGGTCAAAATTTACTATATTATTCACTATACTGGGATACATGTGCATGGTCGTAAAGCACTAGCTTTTTGAACTACACCTTGGAAAGGTTGTGTGTGCAATATTGTTAGAGATAGAATTCAAAACTACGAGTTACTCTAGCATATTCTAAAGCATCAACACTATGCAAAGGTTCAAGTCGATAGATACCTGTTGCGTGTTTTTCAACACACGAACTCGTGCAAGTATACACGGTCGCAAGTAATAACATTTATAAGTAAAGATCGATCCCACGGAGATTTGTTACTATAGTTTGTTGAGTACTAAAATTGTATCTTTCTGATTTTATCCAAAATACCGTTGATTTAATAAAAAGTGAACAAGAAAATAAAAGAACTCTAGGATTGCAATTCTTCACCAAACTAATCCACTCCAATCATATTATTTTCTTTGGATTTATATTTTTTAGTACATTTTATTTGTCAACCGAAAACTTATTTTTATTCATACATCTCTTCAGAACTCGTACAAACACACCTCGTTAAATTAATTCACTATATCTCTATGAGAATTAAATTCAACAAGATTCATTAAGTTCTAAGTTCTCGAAATGGCCCAATACAATTAGGGTATATTCCTATCCTTAGTCATCATACATGTCATTTTATCTACGAGCGATATACCGCAAAAAATGCCTTTCTCGAAGTTTATTTTTATGCCCAAATCGTTTTGATAAAATTCGTAAATAATCAAAAAGCATTAAGCGCAAGATAAAACAAACAAATCCAACGTCTTATAAACCTATCAAAAATAATTAAAATCAAAGCTTCATAAATTTGAATCAAATGCAACCCTAGAAAAAATTAAATTACTTCGTAAAATTAAAATTAAAATTACAACAGATTCGGAAAAATAAGATGAAGAATAAGGAAAATTAAAACATCAAGAAGCGAAAATATTTGGCACCACGTTGAACACGACAAAAGCCAAAAAATGGCTTCTGCGTGTTCTGTTCATCTAACCAAGAACACTACAAAATTTCTAAACTACCACAAAAACTCTTCTCCAACTCCGAAAAACTCTTTTTACAACTAAAAACTATCTCTTGTTATAGCAAAAAAAAAATACATCTAAAATATTACATTTTTATTTTATTTTTTTATCGAAAAGCAACGTAATTAATTTTTTATCGAAAAAATAAAATCACGTATCGATTTTGTATCGAAAAATATAAATTATTCTCACGCGTGAGACAGTGGCAGGTCTGCGTTCTTTTAATTCAAAGTGCATGCCACGTGTCGCTTTACGATTCGCGGAAACAATTAGTGGGACACGTGGCGACATCTCATTCGTTGAAGCGGATGGGTGCCGCATGGACTTTGTCGCACGGGATTGGGGCGCGCGTAACGGACGCAGTGGAAACGAGAGGCGATCCAGCGCGGTCGCGCGCGTTGTAAATCGCCACGTGTCGGACTTTGATTAGCTTAAATATTCTTGGGACACGTGGCGGTCCCGATCGTAAAAATTGAAGATGCACGCGGCTGTATGGGCCAGCGTCACACGGGATTTGTTACATTAGCGGCTCGGTGCGCGAACGGCTTGGATGGACGGCACTGTACGGGCCGTCGTCACGATCAGCGGTGGGAGATCGCCCCGGGGGAATCGCGCGGCGACATGTGGGGCCCATTCCTGGCCGGCGGCCTGCAACGCGACACGTGGGTCACGACACGCCGAGCCGCGTGAAAGTTGATTAAGCGTCGCCGCTCTCGCTTATTCGACCTTGGTGAACAGCGCGTCGTCAGATTGATCCTTTGATCCAGACGGTCGAGATGTTGGGATGTAATCACGCGCGTTGACTTCATCTCCTAACGCGAAAACTAAACTTTTGTTAATTAGATTTTCACCTGAAATATATTTCAAATTACATTTTCAACTTTCTTAAATTACTGAGTTTAACCCTTTTCTAATTTTAAATTAAATTTTTAAACTTTTAATAATTATAATTAAGCCCAAATTTAATTTAAATTATATTTTCAATTCTTATAAATTGTAATTAAGCATTATATTATTTGAAATTATATTTGTGGACAAAAATATGAAATTAAGTACATTTTCGATACAAATTATACAATTTTATTAAAAATGTATTTTTTGCACATAAACGGAAAACATTAATTTATTTAACAAAAATTAAATGATTATTAAACGAACATAGCAATTATCATTACTAAAATTGGTAAAAATAACTGTATAAAATACAGTTATCAATACCTTTTACTTATGCACAATCTTATACTGTTAATTGATCGGTTGCTCGATGACAAACTATTTTTATATAACATTCAAGTTGGGGATTGTTGAAAAAAATGAATTTTTATAAAACAAATAATGCCAAGTTTTTTCCTTGTCCCATATTGTTATTTTACATCACTTTGGAGATTTATAAATAGAAAAGGATTGGCTATTGGGTTTAGGCCCCAAGGGGCACCCACTTTTGTGTAAGGGGAGAGGACCTAGGCAAATGTGATACCACATGCGTGCGCGTACTGACACCACCATCCGTCTGACCAACTAGTTGTGCCGAGCCGAGTTTGAGTCTATGTGCGAGGTGAGGTGGCATTTTATTTTTTTAATTTTTTTTTAAATTCCACTCAAAAAATGGTCGTTACCTTTTTACTCAGAAAATAACCGTTATTTTTCCTTTATTAAGAAATATCCATTAAATGGTCGGTATTCTTCTTTACTCAGAAAATGATCGTTACTTTTCTTTAATCTGAAAATGGTCATTACTTTTCTTTACTCAGATATGACCGTTATAGTCATAATGGCCACAAGTTTTCTCAAACCTATTAATATAGGGCCTCAATTCTCAATTTCATCACAACAATTTCCAAATATCTCTTACTAAGAAAAGGATCTCAGAAAGAAAAATAAAAAAGAAAAAGATTCTAAATTATTTTGAGTTTTTCAAGCAACAAAATTTCATAGGTGTAATATTCCGGTCTTCATCAGTACAGTGAAGTTCTAAGACAAACAACAAAGATTTTGGACTGTTTTATCCTGGGGATGACGGGGCTGTGTTTGTTTGCATAATTTTGGGCAGAGCCACGAAATGTCTTAAAGAGAGAGACCTAGTCCGCGAATCAACCCAAGTAGTTAATTTCAGATTATCTGTAATATTGTTCCTATATTGTTTTCACGTACTTGTTTCAATGGTTTTCCTTAAAAACCTACACATAAATTAATTTTATCTATTTTGCATCATTTTTTCTTAAAATCGATGCAAAAAAAGCAACACAATTAACCATTATTGTAGTATTGACCTCGTTAAGAGGATAAAAGGTATGTGTTTCGCTTATATCTGGTATCATACGAGGATAACCAGCTCCAATGAAGAGGCTTGATATTTTTGTTGGGAAATAACGCAAATTCCCGATAAGCCAGATTTATGATAAAGCAAGGATAGAAAAATAACACAAAATTTGATAACGGAGTTCGGCCAATCTTGCTTACGTCTCCGGACCTGCTGCAGATCTTTTTACTGAAAGGGGAGAAATTACACAAGATGTTTACAACACTCACAACTCACAACCCAATTACACCCAAGAAAATTACTCTCAATTTTCTCTCACAAAAGCTTTTCTCTCTAAGCTTTTCTCTCAATTGGAATGAACACTTTGGATGGTTAATTCATTACAATTACACATCTATTTATAGGAAAATTCACTCCTTGAATTACTCCTTAAATTAATGGTTCCTTGAATTGCTCCTAGAATTAAGCTCCATGTTTTACTCCTTGTTTTGTTCCATGTTTTGCTCCATGTTTTACTCCTTGTTTTGCTCCTTAATTTGCTCCTTAAATTAAGGAGCTTTATAACAATAATATCTAACAATCTCCCACTTGAAGACTGATTTCAATCTGTCTTCACACCTCGATCAATGCAGCAGTTTTTCTAGTCTTTGTTATTCTAGAGACCAACCGAAGTTGAGCGCATCTTCGGTTTGTCGATAATCACCACCTTTGTTAACATATCTGCTGGATTTTTGCTCCCTTGAATCTTCTCCAGTATTAACACATCATCTTCTAATAGAGATCTGATGAAGTGATAACGAAGTCCAATATGTTTGGTTCTACAATGAAATGCTGAATTCTTTGCCAAGTGTATTGCACTTTGACTATCACTATGCAGAACATTCTTCTCTTGTTTGAATCCCAACTCGGTTAACAAACCTTGAAGCCATATCATCTCTTTACTAGCTTCGATTCTTGCTACATACTCACCTGTAGTGGATAGAGTGACAATTTTACGTATTTGTGACATCCAACTAACGGTGTAGTTCCAATGATAAATATATAACCGGTGGTGCTTCTTCGGTGATCAACTTCACCTCCAAAGTCTGCATCTACGTATCCTCGTACTTTTAACTCTCCTTTACTAAATTACAAACACTTTTATGTGGTGCCTCGCAGATACCTCAAAATCCACTTGTCTGCTTCCCACTGAGCTTTCCCTGGATTTGACATAACCGCTAACAACTCCCACCGCATGGCCAATGTATGTACGGTCTTATGCGGACCATTGCGTACATCAAACTTCCAATGGCCGAGGCATAAGGAACCTTAGCCATGAATTCTCTCTCTTCCTGCGAGGACTGATCCTTGGATAGGCGAAAATGACTAGCCAAGGGTGTGCTAACCGGCTTGGCATCGCTCATGTTGAATCTATGCAAAACACGATTGATGTACTCTGCACGAGATAAGCAAGGATCCTTTCTTCTTATTTCTTGTGATTTGCATTCCAAGAATCTTTTTCTTTGGACCCAAGTCTTTCATGTCAAACTCCTTTGACAATTGATGCTTCAATCTTCGATATCATCCATATCCGAACTGCTACTAACATATCATCAACATAAAGTAGTAAAATGATATAGCGGACCTATATCTCTTGAAGTAGCAACAATGGTCAGCATTGCACTTCGAAACCTTCCTTGTGCATGAAGCTATCAAACTTTACGTACCATTGTCTCGGAGCTTGTTTCGTGCCATACAAACTCTTCTTAAGTCTGCACACCATGTTCTTCTTCCTCTTTCTCGAGAAACCTTACATTTGGGTACATGTATATCTCTTCATCTAAATCTCCATGAAGGAATGCGGTCTTCACATCCAACTGTTCAAGATGAAGATCTTCGATGGCTACAATGCTCAATACCGATCCGATAGTATTAAGCTTCACAACGGAGCAAAATGTCACCGTAGTCAACTCCTTCCTTCCGTTGAAAGCCTTCGACAACCAGGGCGGCTTTGTATCTCTTGGAACCATCACAGCCCTCTTTCACCCTAAGACACCCATTTGTCAGGAAGTTGCCTTCTTTCCATAGGTAACTCACTAGTTCCCATGTCCGTCGAGATGAGAGATTTCATTTCTTCTTTC
The DNA here is from genome assembly GCA_033030585.1 of Hippophae rhamnoides. Classification (NCBI taxonomy): domain Eukaryota; kingdom Viridiplantae; phylum Streptophyta; class Magnoliopsida; order Rosales; family Elaeagnaceae; genus Hippophae; species Hippophae rhamnoides. The sequence goes on along the minus strand of CM065434.1, from coordinate 22,156,170 downwards.
ATAAAGAAGCTCCCACTTGTTGGAATCTCGAGTCCGACAAGCTTCATCATAGCATTCGTGCTCCCTCCATCACCAAGAACATATAGTTCATGTATCTCCGTTAGGGCACATACGAGGTCGGTAAGACCTTCTCAATACAGGAGCCGGAGTAAAGAGGTCATGGTGTGTCGGAATGTCAGGTACCGTTTTGTCCAACAAGTTCCTCCGGGCCGAGGACTTATTACAATTGGTTCTGCTCTGGGGAAGTATCTCGGGACATCATCCGCATCCGCAAATACCGACTCATTCTCGCTTCCGAGGCATTGGCGTCTATTTTATGCAGCATGTCCCTTATACATCACCCTTTCGTTGAAAATCACATCTCGCCACGATAACTTTCTTCTTTTGTCATCCCAAACGCGGTAGCCAAACTCATCCTCACCATACCGATTAACGTGCATTTCTTGATTGGGATCAAGCTTATTCCTACCTTGATCACCGATATGCACAAATGCTACACACCGAAAAACTTTTAGATGTGATAGTTTCACCTCTTTTTCGCTCCATACCTCCTCTCGTATTCTACGCTCCAACGGGAACGTACGGGCCCTGGCTGATCAAGTAAGCCGCCGTGTCGACCGGCTTTCCGCCCGTAACCGCTTCGTAGACCTCGACCGTACACGAACGTTTCTCGGCTCTTCGTCAACGTTCGGTCTCATACGCCGCCTACACCATTGTGCCGAGGCGTGCCCGGCACGCTCTTTCCATTCCCGATCCCACGCTCATAGCAAAATTTTTGAATCTCGTGTCTCTCATATTCACCACCATTATCGGATCTCGAGCTTGATCTTCAAACCCGCCTCATTTTCCACCATAGCTTTCCATCTTCTCGAAAGCCTCAAATACTTCGACTTTATGCTTTAGAAAGTAAACCCATACCTTCCGAGAACGATCATCGATGAAAGTCACGAAGTATTGTTTCCCACCAATGGACGAGACTACTGTCAGTCCCCAAACATCCGAGTGAATAAGCTCTAGCTTTTCCTTCTTTCGTGGTTCTACCACTTGTCCGAAAGCCGACTCTCTTTGCTTTCCAAGTATACAATTCGCACATACGTCCATCTCTACGACCGTAGACTGAAGTTTTCCTTTGGAAGGCATAATCTTCATCCCCTTCTCACTCACAGTGGCCTAATCTCTCGGTGCCACAGTTCGTGTTTCATTGCCTCGCTACAATTGTGATTGAACAACGTGTTTCCGTCATGTAAAGAGTGCCACTTTTTCTTGCCTCGAGCAACCGTCTATCAGACCCTTTGAAATCTTCCAATCATCACCATGGAAGATCAGAATAGAATTTCTTCACTAGCCAATCGGCCTAATCGAGATTAAGTCTCTTCCGAGGCCTGAATACGCCCGACATCCTTCACCTCCCAAACAGATCCGTTTAACTTAATCTTCACTACACCTTTGCCAATAATAGCACATGGTTGATCATCACCAAGATATACCTTTCCCAAGGTTTCCTGGGACATATTTCTCGAAGAATTCTTTCTCGTGAAGTAGCATGGAACGATGCTCCAGTCTAGCACCCAAGATTCTTCCTTGCTCTCCAAAGAGCATATCAATGCATCATCTCCTCCCGAGGTGGAAGTAACATTTGTCTCACTTCGCCTTCACTTGTTTGTCCTTCTGCATTCTTGCACCGATTTTTGTAAGGTTCCTGCTTCTTCCACAATTCCAACACTCGATAGTCTTCGAGCCATAGAATTATTAGATTCCTAGATTTGGACCTCCCGTCCTTTGGATCTACCCCAGTAGTCGGGCCTACCACGTCCATTTCCTTTGGTTGAATTTCTTCCTCTCGACTCGTATGCAAACCGAAGAGGGTCCGACGATTCACCGTCTCTACGTCGATCTCTTTCACCGAGAACCAAATCACGAACATCGTCACCCCAACTTATCGCTTCCCGACGAGCTACTCACACCGTGACAAGTAGTATCTCCAAATTTTCTGGCAAGACACAAAGTATCAATGCTCGTACTTCTTCATCGACCACTTCCACCGAACTCAACCGGGTGTAACCGTGTCGAGTCTATCGAGATGTCGAGCCACCGAACACGCGCCTTCCGTCATCCGCAAATTGAACAAGCGCTCATCAAGTGCACTTTGTTTCGAGGCCGACGGCTTCTCATACATATTGGAGAGATGCCATAAGACCCCGTGGTCTTTTCCTTTGCTACGTTGGAAAGCAACATTACGGATAACGCCAATCGAATAACCTCGGTTATCTGCCTGTAAGATTCCAATCTTCTTCCTTCATAGCCTCCGGCTTCTTCCCGAGAGGCTGATATAGATTTCTTTGATACGTATAATCCTCTATCCGCATTTTCCAAAACCCGAACCGTGCCATCAAATTTCTCGAGTTTCACCCTTCCTTCATCCGCGGCCATTGCTCCCACTAAAATCTGACTTCCTTCTGATCGTTTCTCTCGACTATTTAAAATTGACAAATCACTACCAATACCGATACCGCTTGTCGGGAAATAACGCAAATTCCCGATAAGCCGCATTTACGATAAAGCAAGGATAGAAAAATAACACAAAATTTGATAACGGAGTTCGCCAATCTTGCTTACGCCTCCTGACCATGGCAGATCTTTTACCGAAAGTGGGAGAAATTACACAAGATGTTTACAACACTCACAACTCACAACCCAATTACACCCAAGAAAATTACTCTCAATTTTCTCTCACAAAAGCTTTTCTCTCTAAGCTTTTCTCTCAATTGGAATGAACACTTTGGATGGTTAATTCATTACAATTACACATCTATTTATAGGAAAATTCACTCCTTGAATTACTCCTTAAATTAATGGTTCCTTGAATTGCTCCTAGAATTAAGCTCCATGTTTTACTCCTTGTTTTGTTCCATGTTTTGCTCCATGTTTTACTCCTTGTTTTGCTCCTTAATTTGCTCCTTAAATTAAGGAGCTTTATAACAATAATATCTAACAATTTTGGTTACCTTGCATGGGTCATTTGGAACAACAAAAACCAAGCTAAAGGAAGAGGAGTTGCTAATACTCTTGGCTGGGCGAATATGCTCACTAAAGAATTTTCCAAGTTTCAAAACAAATAGGAAAATGGGGTGGTACATACCATTTTGCAGAAAGCTCAAAGCCACAATAGGATTTGGGAAAAAATAGTAGATGAAGTCTTTAAATTCAGCAATGATATAGTGCTGAGGAAGGATAGTGGTAAGTTGGATTGGGGTTGATATCGAGGGAATTGGATAGTGATATGGTTTAGGGCATTGTTGCTCCTAGGAGAGGCTTACTGTCACTTTGTATGCTAAGTTGCAAGTTATTTTGGTGGGATGTAAAATCACAATGAAGCAAGGTGGACTTAGTTGTGTTTTGAATCAGATTCCTTGCAAGCTATCACTCTTATAAATAATTAAATAAATGATTGTCTTGTAGCTGTGGGGGATATTGATTGATGAGATTGGAAAGCTAAGCTAAAGAAATGAGTTTTCATTTTAGTATAGAACGAGAGTTACGAATCAAGTTGAATATGAAGTAGCAACCTATGCAGATGATTTGGACCTTTGTTATTCCAAATTTTCTTTTAAATATTATTTCTAGGGATGTACACTCTTTGGAGATTTAAAGATAAGTTTTAATAGAATATTTTTCATTATAAAAAAAAATGAAAAGGAATTAGTTTTGAAAGATATAATATTTTAATTTTTTTCTCAATAGATATAAAACTTTATTTGATTTTATTACTGCATCCGATCAAATCTGTAAAATGCTGATGAAATTTATTTCACAATAAAGCTATATCTATAAAAAAAATATGCTACAAGTTGTCGTAGAACAACTGTTACAAATAATTATAAGTTAAAAAAATTAAGTTTTATTATTTTAATTAATAATTATTTAATACATCAATTATTATATAACTACAACTTTACTTATAAAGAAGTGTTCATTCTTAAAACTTTGCTTTGATTCTAATTAATTTGGTATGTGTTTTCAATCAACCTTAAATGTGATATGCTTATAATTTTAATTAAAGTGATCTAATACTACTTAGCCATGTCTATGTAAAATTTGCTTTGAAAGTAAAGCAATTGGGAAGATCCCTTGCTAGGATTGAGCAAACGCAAAACTTTGATCGAGATGCCTACACTACAACAATAATGTATATGGTCTCGATTTTCAACCATGATCGTAGGTCTATAGTCATAGTTATAAAAACTGAGGCCTAAGTGAGAGAGAACATAGGGTATGTCTATGGCCTCATTTTTTTATAAAGCCGAGACCATAGACATACCCTATAGCCTCAGTCTTTAAATAACCAAGGCCATAGATATCCAATTTAACCTCATTTTTAATATAAATTAAAATAAATTGATAAATTGAGAAAATTAAAAATCCTCGTATTAAATCCTAAAGAATAATAAATCCTTACTATAGTTAGCAAATTAAAATGTTCCCAAATATGAAATACATGCAAAAAACTTGAATAAAATAAGACATCTAGCAGAAAAAGTTACATAACTTGTTGGTGCTAGTGCTAGTACGGCTGGTGACTGGTGTTAGTGTTGGTGTCTTTGGTGTCTTTGGTGTTAGTCTTTGGTGCTAGTATTGGTCTTGTCGTCTTTGGTCTTTGATCTTGGTACCTGGTACCTGGTACCTGGTGCTTAGTGCTTGGTGTTGGTTCTGGTGTGTGCTAGTGCTAGTGCCATTGCAAAAATAGCTGACACTAGAGACATTAAGCTAACTTAAAATTAATGTGGCAGATGACTTTTTCCAATTCGTAGTACTTGGTTAGGGTCTTTTAACACCACAAAGAAAACGAATGGTGTTTTTCTTCTTGCTTGAAACTCCCACATATACAGAAAGTACCATGAACCAGCACCAGTTCTAATACTAAGCACCAGTACCAGTATCAGGACCAATCATCAATACCAACACCAAGAACTAGCACCAACAACAACACCAATACCAGGCACCAACACCAATAACAGACACTAGCATCAATACCAGCACACCAATACCAGTACCAACACTAAAGCACCAAACTATAGGCCTAGGTTTAAGTCCAAAGGGTAAAGCTTTTACAGAGTCAAATTCCCTTTTAATCTCAAGAAATTCACAGATATACACTACATATATGTCACTAGGCTTTCCCCGAAATTCATATGTTCTCTTTGAACTAATAGGTCCACAAATATGATCTATCTACTCTTCTAGGTTTTTTTATGGATCCTGCAAAATCGAGGAACCTAGTTGTAGAATAATGGTGGATATTTTGATCACCTCATGATCAACAAGAACTAGAGGATCTATAAACGTACTTTGATCAATCATTGTAATCCCAATAGGACCACTTGAGGGGACAAACACTACTACAAAAGGGGTATTTAAGTCGATATGTAAAGTCGGATTTTGGAAAAAACTCACTTATAATGAATTTAAAGTTGGTTCGGTGTAGAACCGATGCTATCCACGTAGGATGCAGCATCGGTTCTAGGTGTAGCATCTGTTCCAAGTGTAGCATCGGTTCGACATGTCAACCGACGCTACACATGTGGATAAATTTTTTTCACTTCTTTCTTCCTCAGACAAAAACTATTCTAAGTGTCAGTTAGTCTTCCTCTCTAACTAATCTTTTAGATCCCCTATTTTTTTGAGCAAAATACTCAAATTTTTTATATCCATTTCTCACTTACAAAACACCATTTTTTCTTTATTTTTTCATTTTATTTACTCTTATAAGTATTTCTATTAATCCTACGCACTTATTATTCATATTTTTTCTGTTATTATGTGTTATTATTTATGTGTATTATTTTTTGTATTATATATATATAGGTTTGTATTATAACATCAGGAGAAAAATATGGTGATCTTGAATAACATAGAACAACACCATGGTAATTTTTCTACTATTAATTAATATTTTATTTTTTTATTTTTTGTATTATTTAAATTATTTGTTAAACAAATTTTTTTCTGCTATTATTTAGTGATCAAATACAGGTTTTAATTTGAGTATAATAGAAAATGAGTAAATTTTGTAAAAAAAAAAATTTAAATTTAAAATTGGTTCACCGCGTGAATCGACTTTAAATGTAAAGTCGGTTCACACATTGAACCGACTTTAAATTTTAAATCATTTCATTTTAAGTCGATTTTTAACCAACTTTAATACATTTTTTGTAGTAGTGAAAGCTCCTTGTGTATACAATAGTAGCATTTGGAATAAAGGATCTCATGACATCAACCAAGTATTTGAGATCAGATGGACCCCATACATTAACTTTCAAAAGAACAACAAGTGAACTTAAAATATTATATCATAATATGGTATCATGATCACATAAACTAAATTTATAACAAACCAAATAAGTCGCATAGATATATATTGAGACAACTAAGTACTTATAGACATTCCTTATTCTCCCATTCCCGCCAAAATTAATAATAAACCTGCAAAGAAAAGTAAAATTGATCAATTTAAAGGCAAAAAAGACACCTATTTGGATAAAAGTTAAAACAATTAAAGAATACAATTTTCTCAACATATCATTGTCTTTCATTTTAGCACACTTATAACTTTGTAATGACCAAAGACGTATAACCTAGCATCATTTCAGCATAAAGCATAAGTAAAAGTATGGTGTAAATGTTAGAGATTATTGTTATAAAGCTCCTTAATTTAAGGAGCAAATTAAGGAGCAAAACATGGAACAAAACAAGGAGTAAAACATGGAGCAAAACATGGAACAAAACAAGGAGTAAAACATGGAGCTTAATTCAAGGAGCAATTCAAGGAACCATTAATTTAAGGAGTAATTCAAGGAGTGAATTTTCCTATAAATAGATGTGTAATTGTAATGAATTAACCATCCAAAGTTTTCATTCCAATTGAGAGAAAAGCTTAGAGAGCAAAGCTTTTGTGAGAGAAAATTGAGAGTAATTTTCTTGAGTGTAATTGGGTTGTGGATTGTGAGTGTTGTAAACACCTTGTGTAATTTCTACTCTTTACGAAAAAGATCTGAGCATGGTCCGGAGACGTAAGCAAGATTGGCCGAACTCCGTTATCAAATTTGTGTGTTATTTTATATTCTTGCTTTCTCGTAAGTTTGGCTTATCGGGAATTTGCGTTATTTCCCAACAGTAAATGATATCTCACGAGAGAAAAAAGTATTAAAATGATAGCACTTTCTAGCTCTAATGTTTAGGCTAAAGTGCACCGTCCTAACTTTCATTTGTTGATACTTAAGTTTAAAAATGAAACTAATAGTGGAATTCAGGACATATAATGTATTTGACAATGAGTTACATGTTTGTCACTGAAATAATATCAAGGGGATTCAAAAATTACCAACTCATTATATACATTTACAATACCAACAGTTCCAATCATGCTCATTTCATCTGGAAACCCACAAGCACTTGGTCCACAAGACTATGTCAATCCTGTATGCAACCATAATGTGTACATACTTGTGCTAAAATAACATATAAGGTACTAAATCTCTTTTGATAAAGAACTACACAATAAATATTGTATATCCCAATCTTAGTTCTTACCGTAGCCCTGGACAACAAAGGCACAACAAGTTACACGTAAAAATTCTTCAACCTCAGAGCTCAAGGGCGCTGCTCCAAATATTATTAAGTCAAACTGACCACCTAATTTGTCTTTTACCTTATGGAGGAAAATTAAAGAGACAGGTTAGATAACAATCTGGGAAAGGTGAGAAAGTTTTACGCAAATTTCCAAATATAAGCATGAGTGTGTAACCGAGTTGAAATTATTATATTGCATAATTCAGATATTGCTATCTACATAGTGAATTTCTTGCAAACTCATGTATACATTTTGAGTTAGCCCTAAATTTTCTTCATGTAACTTAAGTGGTTTTGAATAGCCTAACTGCAAACATTCCACTTACTATGTAGTAGTAGTGGACAACGAGAAGGCGAGATGAGAAAGGTGAGATGGTGAGACGAGGATGGCGACACACATAGAGCAAGAGAGTGAAAGATGCAATGAAAACCCTAAAATGATACATCACGAGCATGTGAGGGGGAGAAAAGGGAAGGAAAAAATTGAGATAGGGAAAAAGGAAAAAAAAACAAAAAAGAGGAAAAAGGAAAAAGGAAAAAGGAAAAAAATTAATAGAGAAAATTGGTGTTTACTGTAAAAGAGAGACAATTGATAGGATATGTCTATAGTCTCGGTGTTTATTAAACCGTGACCAAAATCTTATAGTCTCGGTTTTTAAAAAGATCGAGACTAAATTTTCGAAATTATATGTAGATATTGTAGTAGTGCTATCTTCTTGTTTACACTTCCTTGGAACAAGTTCTTAGACAAAAAGAGTGCATTTAGAGGAAATTTTCAAGGGTATAATGGGTTATTGTGGGGACTATAACACCAAATTATTTCATGTTGCTATATCTAACCAAGAGGAGAAAAAATGTAATGGGATTAAAAAAAAGATGGTTCTTGGGTTATCAACCATGAAGATATGAAATGAATTTCCTTGAATTAATTTCTAAGTCTCTTCCAAGCTTCTAATGCAAGAATATACGATGAAAGAACTAATTCGGTAGAACCTAAGGTTAGTGATGCCCATAAGAATTTCTTATTGAAAAAGGTATCTGATTATGAAATGTATTATTGTTTATATAAATGGCATAATAGCTTAAGGATATCATTTCAATTAATCAACTAGTAAAGTACATATATTTTTAAGAGAAAAAGGCTCTAACACCAATTTATCTTGTGCAGATTTCATAACATTGAACTCTACCACCAAATCGATAGTATCTTATATCATTTTCTTTCATTATTGGTGATCAATTTGGTATATATTTAAAGGGGTATATATTTATATATATATGTATGTATATTTACGTACATAGTGGGGTACGTATTGGTGATCTGGATAGTACAAACTAATTTACAGAATTTACATCGTTAGTAACAATCATTTACAAACAAGGGGAGGATATTTATATATAGGTCGTTCATGGATGACAACCTTGATCACCAGGATATCATAACTTTACCAAGTCTTAACATTCAAAACCTCGCAATTTGATGACGAGGTACTGTTGTCGATTGGGTTAGTGTGCTTTTCCAAGTTTGTTGGGCGTAAGCCTTTTGTTGAGCTAGTTTTATGTCATCGCTTTACCCTAACGGGGTACCTACACTTATTAGGTCGTATGTTCGTTACATATTTAATACCAAACATTAACTCCCCCGTTCTTTTTAATTGAGAAATCAAGAGAATAAACTGGTTGCATATTCCTCGTATAAATAACGACCACTAAGATTGCAAATTTATACTATTTTACGGTATTATTTTTATTATTTTTATTTTTTATGAAACCTTTCAGCTTCTCGTTTTCCCTTTATAAATAGTAGAAGAATATACTTACTTTTTATCTATTTTTAACTAGGTTTATTATATTCATAGGATTTTAGCCGGTTGATTACTCAGAGGTCGTTTTATTCTTCCATAAACCCGTTCAAGAATTTTTTGAGTCCTCTCAATTCGTGTACTTAACGTCGTTTGTTGGGATTCAAGTCACTATTACATCCTTTACTCCTTGATTTTGATACAAACTTCTCTTTTTAGGTAATTATTCGTCCTCTTTCTTAATGTTGCATAAGGGAAAAGAAGTGAGATCTTCAAAGAGAGATCTTTCAAAAAATATCTCTTCCTATCGTATTCCCTCGAGGTCATTAACAACTAAACAATTTGAATTGATAGAGAGTAGTGACAATAAGGCTTCCCCAAGGATTGTTAAGGAAAGGATTCTCGCTCTTCCTGCTTCCTCGGGGTCTAAAGTGATGTCTACCTCATCCTCACGGGGTTCAATTCCTAGGATTAGGATTCTCGTGCCTAAATCTACCAAGGTACCTCGCCCAAAAAAGAAAAGGGAAAATAAGGGTGAACCTACGCATAGAACCAAAGATAAACATCAAATTGAAAAGATGTCGAGTGTCTTAACAGTTAAAGATTTGGAAGAAATTAGACAAACATATGACATTCTAGCCCGTGTAGAGTTAATGCCTGTACCCCCACATTTATGTGATGTTGATGATCCACCACCAGGATGGTGGGTGATACATTTAGCGGCCGTTAAGATAGGCTTATGTTGCACCTTTCCCAAATTGATGGCCCATGCTTTGAGCACTTTTGATTTTAATTTTGCACAAATAAATCCAAATGGGTGGAAAACACTTTTATATCTTTCTGTAGTAGTTGGAAAACATGGCATAGACCTCGAAAATGGTGAATTAAGGTGTTTATACTGTTTAAAAAGGAATGGGTTAGATAGAGGGAAGGCGTACATATCTTGCGTTATAGGTTACGGGTTGCATCTCAGACTGCCTGATAGTACCTCAGGCTGGAAAGATAAATATTTTTATATTATTGGAGATATTTGGGTTGATGGGGTGGATTTTCCAATTTGACACACCTAGAACCCTAATTTTAACACTTCACAACCTCAGGCTAGCGAGTTTATGAGTAAACTGGATATTAGTGGTAAAGAAAAAATGAGGCAGATTAAGCTACAAAATACCTCGAATGAAGGTTACCGCAATATCCTGACTATAGCTCGCTTAAAGAAGTTCGGGGTGTGGCGAGGTTACACAAATGAATATCATGGTCACTATTTTAGTATATATATTTTTGTTTATGTTTGTATATTTGCACATTGTTGGTAAATTTTACTAATGTGCATATATATCTTACAAGGATCGATTATTCACACATTGATTTAAGGGATCTCATTCACACTTCAGGTGTACAAGAGCTAGCTCCTAGCTATTCGCGTCTGGCGTGCATGACACCATCACCTACATAAGAAGATCTGTTCGCAAATTTAGAGGTCGAAGCTACCCCAGAAAATGTAATTCCTTCAACTAATTTGGATAACCCTAGCTTGATATCATCTTGTGAACCAGAAACATAAAAAAAAAAGAGGAAGGTTGGGGAATATACCCTTGGAATGGAGGCAATGGATATGGATGACTTTGAATTTTATGAGGTCGTCTTGAAAGATATCGTTGTTTTGGAGACTCTTATTACTTATTTTAGAGAGGGGATTTTTGAACGAATAGAGCTTAAACGAGATCTGTATCACCATTTTGGAACAGAGATTGAGAGGGCGTAGATGAGAGCAGCTCGTAAGAGCGAAGGGGGAACACATGGGGAACTAATTGCAGATCGCTTATTGGAGGAATAGAAAATGTATTAATTTTATTCTGCATCTGTGATATACAATTTTTATTACATTGTTTTAATTCATGTCGTTTGTAGGCGGTGTGTTTGGTGAGAGAAGTTGAGCTATCATTACGGGATTATAAACGCGAGGTACAAGCTAGTCGGTTACAAATAGCCAAATACGAGAGATTGGTAAAAGACAAGGATTTCCTGATTTCTGATATGGATACAAAAAAATTAAATTTAGAGAACAAAGTGATCGATAAGGTGGAGAAATTAAGAAAAGCGGACACGTATTGTTTCGAGAAGGGTGAGGCCGCTAGACACGTACTAAGAACCTCGTGCTTCAAGAGCAAATTTCTGTTATGTCAACTCAAGTTAGTTCGCTATCTACATTAGTAGATACACTAAGAGCGGAATGTACCAAGGCTTACCATAGTGGTGCGAGCTTTGTAATAAATAACCTCAAACTGCATGCTGAAAAACTAGGTTTGAATGTGCCTTATGTGTCATTGATGCAAGCTTTTCATAGCAACATTCCCAAAACACCTGGGGCTACCACACCGCAAGGTTCACCTCGAGATACTGTAGCCACCTCAAGTCATCAACATGATGGGGTAGTAGTGGAAGATGCTACTCTATGAAAGTTTTTATATGCTTTTGGAAGTTGATGTAAAAGAATTTTTGGAACTTGAACTCATTTAATTTTAAATGTTGTATTTATTTACATATATATTTGTTCGGTTTGAAATTTATATATTTATGAAGCTGTGTTAGTGTGGTATATATAATTGAGAGGATTTGAGGCCGTGTTGATCTGAATTTTATTTACTAAGCAAGTAGACAACTTTTAAGAAGTAATCGCTGTCTGTTTAACTTAATGGATTATAGTAGATTAAATTTGGATGATTTGTTTGAAACGACGGGGTTATTATTATCTAACAAAGTACTTATTGTAGTAAGAGAGCAAGCTATTATTGTTCAGGGTGAGAAAATAAGTTTAACCTTAGTCATGATACCTGCTTCACCTGATGTAAGAAAACGAGTTGTTTCCCCTACTCATAGCGAAGAGGTTAATCAAACTCCTCAGAAGGTCACGAAGGGGAAAATGAAGGAAATACGCACTACAATTTCTAGGTCATATGTTTCTTTTATGAATGAAGCGTGTATTGAAAATTCGTCGCTTGATGAGGTATCCATTTTAAAGGATATTAAGCCTTTATAGAGTATATATCCTCTCTTGAAAGAAAGAGGTGATTCATCATTTTGGGGTGGAAAAGCTTTTCAAAGATGGTATGTTTAACGCACCTCGTGTGCAAGAAGAATTATATCATCATTTTAGGGTACCTGAAGATTGTCCTTCCATTTACACAGCCCGCAAGAGAGAGGGTGGGCATGTGTGGCATATGATAGCAAGACGTATGTTTGATGTAAGTGATGCAAAATGAATTTTATAACAAAGTGAATTGGTATATATTAATTTAATAATAGTAAAAAAAATTTAGGCCATAGCTATGATGAAGGATGCAGAAAAAGAAGCAAAAATATGTCAAGAAACGAATGAATGTACAGAGCAAGAGTTACATGTATAGAAAGCATGAGGTAAAGTTTTGAAGAAAGATTTAGCCGATGCGTGAGAAGATTTGAAGTTAGCGCTTCTTGAACAAGAAAGATATAGAAATGAGAGGGATGGATTGCGCCAATTAGTGGAATATTGGAAAAATAAGGCGCTTGGGAAGGAATAGACATAAAATTTCCTCATGATCGTGCTAGCAATAATTTATTTGTAGTAATGAGCCATATACGAGATTGTATGGTTAATATGTTTGTAATAGTGATGAACAATTTGTGATGTGAATAAAATCTCGTAAGCATATTATTCACAAGATGATGTTTTGCGACCGTATTTCACTTCCCGAGTGGGGGGGTCAGAGGACTCTTCCTCCAATCACGAGGCATAGGACGTATCCCGCATCCCGAGTAGGGAGTTAGGGGACTCCTCCTCTAATCACGGGGCATAAGATAGGCCGCATCTCGAGTGGGAGGTCAGGGGACTCCTCCTCTAATCACAAGGCAATAGGGTGTCTTGTATATCAAGTGAGAAGGTCAAATGACTTATCCCCACTTGGGGCATGAAATGAGATGCCCAAAACACAATTGCGAACATATTTTGCATCTCGAGTAGGGGGGTCAGGGGACTCCTCCTCCAATCACGGGGCATAGGATGTAACCCGCATCCCGAGTGGGGGGTTAGGGGACTCTTCCTCCAATCACAATTTAACCTTGAAAATTTAATGATTAGAAATTCATCTCATATATAAATATTTATTTCATATAAAGAATTTACATATGATATTTCTTAAGAAGTTCTCTATTCCAGCTCAAACCCTCATTTATGCCATCACATTCTATCAAGTAAGAGCATGCTGGTGTGATATCATATATTTGATACGGGCCTTCCCATGTGGCAGAAAATTTTCCCATGTTAGTTTCTAATTTGTTACCCAATGCTCTTCGCAAGACCCATTCCCCGATACCAAAACTCTTGTGCTTGACGAATTTGTTATATGTCTTTTGGAGTGTTCTTTTTTGCGATTCAAGTCTTATTAGAGCTTGTTCTCATTTTTCTTCGGCTAGCAACAAGTCTTCTTATCGTAAGAAATCATTTTATTTATGATCAATATTGGATTGAAGGGTAGGTTCTAGTATATCAAGAGGTATAACTGCTTCGGTACCATAAACGAGAGAAAAATGAGTTTCTCCTGTTACAGTTTTGGGAGTATTTCATGTTGCCCAGAGGGCACTGGCCAACACATCCACCCATTTTCCTTTAGCTCCCTCCAAACGTTTCCATAGTATATTAATGAGGGTCTCATTAGATGATTCGGCTTGACCATTTGCTTATGGGTGGTAAGGGATGGAATGAGATAATTTGATACCTTTCTTATCGTAGAAAGATATAATTTTTTGGTCGATGAACTGTCTACCGTTATCGGTAACCAATTCACGAGGTAGGCCATATCTACATATAATGTTACGCCATTTGAATCTCTCCACATCTGATTCTTGGATTCGAGCCAAAGGTTCCACCTCTATCCATCTATTAAGGTAATCAGTTGCAACAATGATAAACTTTCTTTGGCCTGAAGCGATGTGTAATGGTCCTACGATGTCCAAACCCCATTTTTGAAATGGGCAGGGGCTGATAATAGATCTTAAGTCAGTACCCAGACGGTGTGGCACATTGGCATGTCGTTGACATTTATCGCATATTTTGACATAAGAGATGCAATCTTTGAGAAGCATGAGCCAATAGTAACCCTGTCAAATAATCCTCTAAGAAAGTGCTCTTCCACCAGAATGAGCTCCACATTATCTATCATGTAAATCACCCAAGACCACCTGAGCTTGAACTACAGGTAAGCACTTATGCCACGAACCACCATGATTCTTCCTATACAAAGCTCCCTGAATGATAACATAGCTACTTGCTTTTTTCATGAGCTTACGAGCCAAGTGCTTGTCTTCGGGGAGAGTACCATTGATAAGATATTCTACATATGGCGTCAACCAAGAATCATGAATAATATGTATGACATTCGTTCGCATTTGAAGTTTCAATTCACTTGAGGTAACACTAGGCCTTGATAAATAAGATATTGGTATGACTCTCTTTAAATCGGAGTTGACCACCGACACTAATATGGCTAAGGAGTCAGCATGGGCATTTTCTCCTCGTGGTATATGTTTGATCTGAAAGGTTTCAAATGCAGCCTTCATTTTTTTTACCTCCAATGCATAGATTTTCATTCTCTCCTCTTTGGCCTCAAAATTTTCATTGACTTGGTTTACTACCAGCCATGAATTGCTATGAATTAGCACCCTTTTAGCTCCAAAGGTTAATAATTGATGTAATGTCAAAAGTAAGGCTTCATATTCTGCGATATTATTAGTTGCTTGGAAGGTGATCCGAAGGCATTGCTCTATCAAGGCTCCCATCGGGGTGAAGATTACTATTCCAACTCCTGCTCCACGTGAGTTTCTTGCACCATTGACATATACATTCCATAATCCCACTTCAAAAGACGATGTTTATGTTGCAAGAGTTGGCCCTATCTTATGTATGGAATTACATTCTTAGGTATTCTCGTTCGTCCATTCTGTAATAAAATCTGTTAAGGCTTGTCCTTTGATCGCAACCAAAGGTTTATAATGTATTTCAAACTCATTGAGCTCAATAGCTATTTGAGAAAGACGACCGAAAAAATCAGGTTTGCCCAAGATGTTTTTCAAGGAGTATGGAGTAAGGACAACTATCTTGTGTGAACTCAAATATTGTCTGAGTTTGCATGCCGTCATTCTTATAGTAAATGCTACTTTATCTAGAGAGGGATATCATTGTTGAGCTCCTATTAATGAATGACTCACATAATACATAGGGTATTGAGTTCCCCCAGGGTCGACTACAAATACCATGCTAGAAGCTTTGTCCGTAAAAGACATATACATGTATAAGTTTTCACCTGCCATTGGACAACCTAAAAGAGGTGTTCTTCCCAAGTAATCTTTAATGGATTGGAAAGCTTTTTTGCACTCGATATCCCATAAGTACTTTGTGTTCTGTTGAAGCAATCGAAAGAATGGTAGGCACTTTTCGGTGCACTTAGAGATGAAACGACTTAATGCTGCAATACACCCATTCAATTGTTGGACTTCCTGAAGACACGTTGGGGATTTCATGTTGATTAAAGCCAAAATTTTGTTCGAATTGGCTTCGATCCCCCTTAATGTAACTAAGTATCATAGAAACTTCCCTGAGGCTACGCCAAACACACACCTTTTTTGGATTAAGACGTATTTTATAATTTCGAATTATATCAAAAACTTCTTGGAGGTCTTTAATGTGGTTTGTTGCACATTTAGTTTTAACCAACATGTCATTTACATATACCTCCATATTTCGGCCTATTTGGTTTTGGAACATCTCATTCATCATTCTTTGATATGTATTTCCAGCATTCTTTAAGCCGAAGGGTATCTTTGTGTAATGGAATGTCCCTTCTTCCGTGATGAACGTTGTTTTCTCTTCATTCTTAGGATGCATCTGAATTTGGTGGTAGCCTGAATAGTATCCATAAAACTCATTGATTCGAATCCAACCATGGCATCTACTAATTGGTCTATATTTGGTAAAGGGAAACAATCTTTTGGTGTCACTTTATTCAAATATGTGAAATCCACACACATCTTGTGCTCGCCTCCGGCTTTGTTTACTAATACCACATTTGATAGCCATATGGGGTACCGGACCTCTCGAACCCAACCTACATTTTTTTAAGGACTCAATATTTTTTTTGATGATTTCATTATTTTCTCAAGTAAATTTCCACTTTGTTTGTTGGACCAGTTTTTTGGTATGATCTAAACATAACTCATGGGAGATGATATCTGAATCTATGCCAGGCATGTCCTCAAGTTTCCAAGTGAACAAATCTTTGTTATTTTTCAAGAAGTCAACAAGGGTAGTTTTAAATGAAGGAGATAGTGCACTATTAATCTTAACATATTGTTCGCTCTCGGCATCTCCTATAAGGATTATATCATACTCAACGTGAACCTCCATGGTAGTTCGCTCATTTGTATGAACTTTTTTAAGTTTATGGAAGTGACTTTCATTCTTTAGTTGTTATTTCGAAGCATGGGGTAATGCATTTTTCATGGCAATGTTGTAGCAACTTCATGCCTTATCTTGTTCCCCTTCAATTTGTCGTATCCCATTGGCGATAGGATATTTAATCAACTGATGATATGTTGAAGGTACTGCTTTCATCTTGTGTATCCACGGGCATCCCAAAATAGCATTATAAGATGTGGGAGTATTTAAAATGATGAAAGTTGTTAAGATTATGGATCCTTCTACTAACACTAGTAGCTGAATGGTTCCTACCGAACAAGGTTCCACTGCCATTGAAACCAATAAGAGGCATTTGTTGTGAGGTGATTTCTTTGGGGTCTATGTTCATATCAAGTAGAGAAGATAAATATAAGAGATCGGATGAACTTCCATTATCAACCAATATCCTACGCACATCACAATGAGAAATTCGCACTGTGATTATGAGAGGATCGTCATGAGGATGTAGGAATTCTTTTTCTTCAAAAGTAAAAGGATACGAAGGTTCTTCTAGTCTCATACCATATATTAAACATCCAGTGTCCCGAGCCTCTCTTGCATATCTTTTTCTAGAATTGTTAGAGTGACCAGCCATGGTGGGACCACCATGTATGGTGTGGATTATTTGTACATCCCCTGGTGGAATGGGGTGTCCTCTATTTGACTCATTTTGGATCGGAATTGATTTATCCAGTGTCTTAACCATTCAATCTAAATTTTCCCTCTGAATATCTTCTCTTGGATTCTTGGTTTTATCAACTATATCTCCTAGATATCCTTCTGAAAGTAGGTACTCAATTTCCCATTTTAAATGGTGACAGTCCTGAGTCCAATGTCCCGTGTCTCTATGGAACACACAATATTTGTTAGGGTTCTTGAGAAGAGCTTTCATAACTGGTGGCCAAATTACATTATCGAGGCGTTCCATGCGACACACTACTTCCACTAGCGTTACACGTAAGAGGTCCACAAAAGGGAGATAAAGCTCGATTCCAAGTGTTGGGATTATTCTTTGGTCTAAAAGTAGGTTTGAAATAGGAGAAGTTGGTACGCTTGTCGCCCACAGGTTTTCTATCTTCTTCGTTCTTACTGAAAGAGGGTCGCCTTTGGTTTTTGCTCATCGATGGTTTGCTCGAATTCATCTCCCTTTCAACATTAACAAACTTTTGAGTTTCTTCATAGACTACATCTAATGAACGTCGTGTGGATTTTGTCAATTCTATGAAAAGGTCATTATCACACTTTATGCCCTTCCTAAAAGCTTCTATGGCTATTGAATCGGGGCATTGACTAATTTCCATCTTTTTCGTTTTAAATCTTCTCATGTAAGCTTCAATCGATTCATCCTCCTCTTGGATAATCGAGAATAGGTGATATGACTCCTTCTTGATAGGTTTGTTACAAGCGTAATTAGTAATGAATATTCTTACCAAAGTGTCAAAGCTTGCAATACTCTTGGGGGTAATTCCATAAACCATTGTTGGGCTGAATCTTGAAGAGTAGCGGCAAATAACTTACAATGCATGGATTCTCGTTTATCTTTAGATAGGCTAACCGCAGCCATAGCCATTTTGAATTGAAGAATATGCACAACAGGATCTTTAGTCCCCTTGTATGCGGGACATTTAGGGGCATTAAATTTGAGATGAGTTATTGTTAATTCAATGACATCAAAGAAAAGAGATGTGGACAGTTGATCACAAACATTTTTATATCACCCCAAGGTTTTTTCTTTTCTTGTCTTGCAAATCTATCATTAACCTTGATCCACATTTTTTCTTCCATCTCTTTTAACCTTTTGTCTAATTCTCCACTCGAATCGAGCGGTGGAATGGGCTCAATTTTCGATCTATGAATTGGAAGATTTGGATGAGACATCCCGCCAACGAAGGGAGGATTAGAAACCATATGCGGTTGTTCCCTCACCGAACATTGATGAAGATTTGAAGTATGAGTTGCATGCTCTCTTCTGAGGGGTTGATGCACCATCTGAGAGTCTCGAGGTGTAAAAAGGGAACTTGTTGTGTCTGAGTAGGTGTTTCGTTCTAATTGAGATCTTAATTCTTTATTATCCTTTTGACACTCAATAAAAGCTTGTTGTAATTCTATGATCTGTTTTTGAAGTCCTCGTATCATTGCATCTCCTTCATAAGGAGGATTATCATACAAGTTTGACAATTGCACTTCGCTAGTTGAAGTGCGCCTCATGGCATGGTTTGATAGCGACCTGATGGGTGAAGAATGAAGCGTCTTATTATTGTCACATTCTAAAGCTTCTGGAATGAGGTCGTTTGGTTCTGGGGCCTCTGGGACGAGGTCGTTTGGTTGGATAGTGAATGGATGATCCATCTAGATATTAAAACGACACCGATAAATTCTCTTAAAATATAATTCTCAAATGCTGGATTAGAAAATTTTATTTTCCACAGACGGCGCCAATTGTTTGGAGAGAATTTAAGTATCTGACTTTAATGATTTTTAGTGAGAAGTAAAAAATGGTATTGACTGAATATATCATGGATTCTCCTCATTTAAATGGGGTATATATATATATATATATGTATGTATGTATGTATCTTTGCGTACATAGCGGGGTACGTATTGGCGACCTGGATAATACAAACTAATTTACAGAATTTAGATCGTTAGTTACAATCATTTACAAATAAGGGGAGGATATTTATATATAGGTTGTTCATGGATGGCGACCTTGATCACCGGGATATCATAACTTTACCAAATCTTAACATCCAAAACCTTGCAATTTGATGACGAGGTACTATTATCGACTGGGTTGGTGTGCTTTTCTAAGTTTGTTAGGCGCAACCTTTTGTTGAGTTAGTTTTATGTCCTCGTTTTACCCTAACGGGGTACCTATACTTATTAGATCGTATGTCCGTTACATATTTAATATCAAACAATTACTATTAATTAATTCAGATCATTTATATATTATTTTATTTGTTAGTTATTCATATTATCCTACTAACAAAACCAAAATTGTTTTTTTAATTTATTTGCATATTAATGACGAAGGTTATATTATTTTTTGTACAAAAATTTTGGCTATTATTATATTACATTTTTTTTAGAGTTTTTAATTTTTTACAATATCTTAGTACATGGATGTAATTTGAAATAATCTTCAAATCTTTTAATTATTATCGTTTCATTATCATCCAATTTTATTAAAAATTAACTGAGATAATGATATAGTTTTTGAAAATTAATAGATTGTCTCGTTAATCTCGTTAACATCTTATTTTAATAGATGTCTGCACTTTCCGCAATAAGTTCATTTCTTTTTTAAATCAGATTCCTGTGTTTTAAAATTTGATAGTTCTACCGTGCATACTTTTGTAGCTCGTCATCACTCCCATAATATGATCCCCTTAACCTTCATCAATGTTTGTCAACTTCACTCTCGTCACTTTCACTAACATGTTGATTTTGGTTGTTATTTTGTGGTATACCATCACCATCATCTTCATTAGATACTCCTTTAATTCCTCCTCTTTCTTCTACAATTAATATTGTTGTTTCCCTCATTACTATCATCAGAGTCCACATCAAGTTGTACTCGCGCTTTGATAAAATCGTTATCATTATTGATCCTCGTTCTCAATAAGATTATCAAAATCTACACCTAAAATGGTTCTTCAAACAAATTAATGTATAAGACAAGTAATATTAATTGTAAAAAGTATTCACTCGCAATAAAACAATCTATAACTCAAGCAAATCACTCTTAGTGTTCCATAAATAAAAGCATAAAACCATTACTTCACATACATTATCACAAAACAATCTATACCCGATCACAATGTCATCTAATAATCATTTAGTTAAGAATGATAAAAACATATATACTCTATACCAGTTTCTAATATAAACAAACTAAATAATAATAATACTTCAATTTTAACGATTTTATTCAAAATTTTGAATTATTTATTGTAAATATATATGCCATCTACAAATCACTTTACAAGTTCCTTTTACAAATTATTTTATAATTTTATCTAATAATACCCATATTTTTTTAAACAAACGTGTATTTTTACTTTTCGTCTGTAATGTAGAAACAAAGAAATGAATGAAACAGGGAGGACAACAACATTTACAAGTGCGTCATCAGCTTCCTTCTTTACGACACTTGCCTCCTTCACTCTTGGGTTCTCTTAATTTCTATCATCCTTTTGTAAGAAATACATTTTTTAAAAATCTATCTTACATGATATGTAAGATACATTAAGTTGATAGATTTTTTAAAGTAATCTATTCAACATCATTTCTATCTTACATGATATGTAAGATAAATTAAGTTAATAGATTTTTTAAGGTAATCTATTCAACATAATTTATTTTAAAAATATCAATTTTTCAAATAAATAAAATTAAAATCTGACACTAATGGGAAAACAATACTAATGACGTAGCGCAATTAATGGACCATTTAGTGTATTTTTGAATGAGACGATATAATGGAGGTGAAAAAGTAGTGGATTTGGATACATAATGAGTTGAAAAGGAAATAAATCATCAAAATTAGTAAAAATGTTATGATAATTAATTACTCTCATTTTACTTACAGTTTTCTTTTTATTGACATCAACATAATGGAGCTAAACTGAATAAAAAGAAATGAATTAATTAATCTGCTGAGTGGCGCTTTAGAGAGTGCAAGGCTTGAGAAACCAAAATACATCCAAAGCCCGCGCTTGTTTATCAATATCAGAAACTGAAACAGTACTAGTTGTAGTAGTAATTGGACTTTTGCCTGCCTTCTCCGATTTTACTAGCACCTTAGTATTCTGCTCCCTTAGAATTCCGCTTTCCTAAAACAGATCACGTGTTTAACATAAACACAATAAAGCAATTAACCTAGCTCATAATGAATATTACTATAGTTATAATTGTTTATCCAGTTGGTTATGACTACTATGTTGAATATATATATTATATTATCGTTTTTTCTTTTTTATATCAACGTCTGAATTGTCATCTTTGAGTCCATTTCTAGCCTAATATGTATAGGCAAGTATGTACATACCATAGTCATCATCTTAGACTTGGAAGGAGGAGTGGTTTTTCCGGGGACCCTTGTGGCAGAAAAGCATTGTGGAGAGGGAGGATTTGTCCTGATTTGCAACACTGAGTTTTCACCTCCTTTGCGCTTTACATTCTCCAAGCTCACAGAGATGGAGACGTTCTCTGCTTCATCAATTCTCCTATACAATTTGGGCCCCATTATCATCATAACCATGAAATTCAACTTTAGTGTCCAATATTAATATATACGTGTACAACAGAAACATGCAATTAGATCAAGAGAAACATGCAATTAGATCAAGAGTGTATATATTTCTACTTCTCAAACCAAAGTAAAAAAATCAAGTCCTTCTTTAGTCTGAAAGAAATTCATCCTAAAATACTTAGCACAAGCAAACAAACATACACACACAAATAGATCAAGGGTATGTTCTACTTCTAAGACCTTGTAAACACGTCCATGGCATCAAAAAAGTGCTTCTGAATCAATCAACCAAAGAAACAGTTTTCATAGAAACACAAAGAAACTAACACTAGATAAACTAGTCCAACGTCTTGAGCTTATCTCATCTTCACAGTTATTAAACTAGATACTTATATGAGCCAGGAAAACACAAACAATTAGACTAGAAGCATATTATAAGACAGATATTAACACAATATAAAAAGAGTGTGAACTTACTTTTTCCTCCTAATTTGCTTCTCCTTACTACTAATATTACTATTACTCTGTTGTATTCCTTGAGATGGATAAGTCTCTTCAACCACCTTGACCTCAAGCAGTGGCTTCCTCTCTCTTTTCCTCAAATCCTTGTCACCCAAAACCTCAACTTCAACTTGGCCCTCTTCCTCCTTGACACTCTTCTCCATATTGCTTTCGGAATTCTCTCCCTCCCTTGCTTTTGTAGCCATTCTTTTCAATTCACTACAGAACTCTGTTATCTGATTCAGTATATCCCTCCCTGCAAATAAATTTCTAGCAGAGACTGTGCTTTTCATTCTACTCAGTACGTCTTTGCTCTCCTCCACTCCTTCCTTTTCATTTTTCTCCACAATTTTCTGTGAGCTCGATTTCATCAAGTTCTTAGCTAGAGGACTTGAATATAGATTTGGGTTCTTATTTTCACTATCTTCGTTGAATTTTGAATTCCAAAATTGAGCTACCCCTCTCCTCTTCAATTTCTCTTCCCTATACGATTAGTGAATAGTCAAGCTCAGCTAATTCAAATAACAAAAAATCTAACACAAACAAATTCAATCAACACCAGAAAGCTTAGGGTTTTTTTTAATTCATTGAGTACCTTTGCGTTTTATCACCAAGAGGAGTTATAGAAGAGATGTCAGCTGCGCTGTGAAGCTGCACCAAATCAAACAAGAGATAAGATCAAACTCGAAAAAAAAAGTCAATGCCGTTGTTCTGTTTGATAACCGAGAAAAAGTTAGGAGTGCCGGAATTCAGAAGAAACGTTATCTTGATCTGCTTTTCTCTCTCTCTTTTTTTTTTTTTAAAGAAACCAAACAAGGCAAATTCGATAGAGAGAGATGAGGGCGCGAATGAAACCTTTGAAGGAGTAGAGCTGATGAAATCTTGAGCCGTCTTTGGATGGTTGCAATCTATATAAAGGAATATTGATATAGCTATTTAAATAAATTGAGGTACAAAATTTATTCAAGAGACTTAAGAGATAGAAGAAGAGTGGCTAACCGGGCCGGCAAAACCAAGATTCGTCGTCAACGGAGGGTTCAAGGGGATCCAAGAAATCGAACCACTTGGGGGCGTTAATGTGTTCGTAGTGCTCGTCTTCTACAAATCTTGAGTCAATGTTTTTCCAATCGATTTTTGCAGGTTCCATTCCCAGCAGGAATTGATTCCCGAAAAGAAAAGTGACAAGTATTGTTTGTGAACCAGGAGCTGAGTCAGTGATGCGAGGGAGCGAGTAAGAAATTAAGGGACAGAGAGAGGTTTAGGCATTGTTGAGTTGAGGAACTTTAGATTATGTTGGGGTAAAATGTAACCGTTGGATTCTTAATATGCAACTCAGAATGCGAAGTGAACGTTGGCTGAAAAACGTTTACTATTTTTCTGACCGTTGTAGTTTTATTACTTGTTTTATCACTTCTCATACCGTCGTCACATCGTTTTCTTTTTCGTTTTTAGCACGAGTAATGTTGAGAAATTATAAGTAAATGTAAAATGTAATTTCTTCTAAATTCACTACTTAGTATCATTGAAGTGTTAAAATTTGATAAATTTTGTTAATATCGTTAATTAATGGTATATTTAAATCTATATCATTAGTATTATACAGTATTAAAACGAAAAAAAATACCATACCATATTGGTCTAATCAAAATCTATAAAAATAATATTAATCATCTTTTTAGTTGTTAAGTCATAGAAAAAGAGTTAATTAAATCCGTTAAAATTAAGGTTGTTTATCAGATTAAAATCGTTGATTTTACATTCATTCGATCGGATCCGATCATCTTCTCGGATTGAAACATCTTAATCCGCAACTGATTCAATCACTTCTCACATCCGTTAAATTCGATCCGTAAATTATTCGGATGATATCCGATCAATCCGACCAATAAACTTAATTAATTCTATTTTTTATATTTTTAAATAAAAATTTTAAATTTTTACATAAATCATAACATAAACTTATTTAACTTAAAAAAATATTAAAAAATCAAATAAATATATATTAATTATATATATATATATATATATATATATTTAATTTAATAAATATATATATAATTAAATTCGATCGGATCGAATCGGATCAAATGAATCGTAGTGAAATCTACCATCGGATTGGATCAGATCAAATAAAAAATCAATAGATTAGATTGGATGATCGGATTTCTTGCGTACCCCTAATTAAAATAATAAATGACAAGTATGTTCAGTAACCTAAAACAAAATACAAATAGTATCATATAGAGCTTACAACTAAACAAAATAATAAACCACTACTAACATTACGTAATAAGAAGGTAAACACAAACTAGGAAAAGCCAAAACCATCCAAAATAGCAAGTAATGGCAGAGAATCTCATCCATCCAAGCTTACCTAGATCCCAAACTAATCTTTTATTGTCTATAGAACCAAGATTCAACACCACCTTATCAGTTGTAAGACTAACATTTAAACATCTGGACTTGCCTAGATCCCAAATCGATCTCTTAGTGCTAGTAATTTGTAATACTTCAACTGCTACCAAAATTTTCAAAACCTCATGACAGAAAAGCATAATCATCATCAAAAACATCTTAATCACATATACCTTGAGTATTATGTAAATATGAAGATCACAAATAGGGAGCACAAATAGCACAAAATGGAAAGAGAAATAGTTCTTCATGTAAATCATTGCTTCACCAAAATTTACAGAAGAGAATTAACCAGCACAAAGAGATAAAATAGATCGAACTCACAAGTAATAGATAGTATCAAAATCCTCCAAAGCAAACCAAGCAATAACAGCACATAACATATCCACCATAGAAGTAATAGATAGAACACACGAATCTAGTTCTGAAAAAACAGCAAGGAAACACGCAAGATGATGAACAAATGAAACAAAATTTTCTTGACATGGCTTTACTAAAGGAGGTAGATGATTTTAATTGAATTTTAGATCATCTAGTGGTGGTGGATATAGAGATATGATTACTGTGGTGCTATAGTTCACGCCAAGGAGACAGAGCTCCTACGACGGTGATGATAATGGTTGATCGAGAGCAAATTGAATCCAAAAATTCTAACTCCAAATCCAAAACAATGGAGTAAAGGTCTTGCTCGCGACTTTGTTTAGATCAAGTGGATTGCCGCCATTGTTGATCTACTTATTTTCGACACTTCCTCAAGCTTGTATCGATAAAAATGGCAGTGAAGCGATAGGTGATATGCAATTGAGATAAACGATAGAACGAACAAATGCTATAATCTTTTGTCAAAATCGGGTGAAAGTTACTCATAATTGCTGAGCTTCTGAGGTTGGAGACCGATGACTGGAGGTTGAAGACAAGGGGATATTCCGAGGTTAAAAGTAGCCAACAGTACGAGAGGTCAGCATAAGGAAACGTTGTAAGCCACAGATGAACGTGAGAAGCGAAAGGTTTTATATTATTTGTAGCAAATGATCGTATAATGATTTATCGAGGTTTGTAAAGAGTAAGTTATTTTCGTGGATAAAATATTTATATATAAATTTGTTTTTAGTTTTACTATCAAGTCTATCAAGAAAAACCAAACAAATGTTCGAGTTTTAAATAATTGTACTTCAGATATATCTTTGATAATTATGACACATATGATTATATTTATACATTTAATAGCACATGTTTATAAATCTAAAATTATTTTTAGTGCTAAAATATGAAATAAGATATGCTAAAAAAATATTAAATAATATATACTATAAAATAAGATATGTTAAAAGATATTAGATAAGATATATATACTCTAAAAAAAGATATGCTAAAAGATATTAGATAATATATACTTTAAATTATATTTAAAATCCTTATCATAAAAGGTACCATAAAATCTATTTTAAATGAGAGTTATCTTAATTAATGAGAATTATTAATCATATTTGTAATAGAAAATATATTTATCAATTACATAAGATTAAGGGTTTTAATTTTTCTTATAAATAAAACTCATTGCTCATTGTTTCAATTAACCACATAAGAGTATTATTTTAATCTTCTTAATTTCTCTATCTTGTTTTGCAAATATAAGATCATAATTCTTTAGGCTTCTTTATTTAGTTAATCTATCAAATATTGGTGGTTATGTTTGATTGATTAATAAGCCTAATTATTTTATGATATTTTGATAATATGTTCTTATGGTTTATTCTTTATTTTTGTTCTTAAATTGTTAGATCAAATAATTGTTTTTGTCATATTATAATTATTTGATTTGATTATTAATCGTTAAAGAAGTTATTTTTATTGAACTTGTATTTGATATTTTTGCTCTAAGATTTGGTAGTTGATTTAATTTAAATGACATATGTTTTGAATCATCTAGTTAGGATTATTCATTATTAAATCTGTTCTAGAACATACACAGACACTTGTATTTTTGTGCTAACTTTTTTGCAGTTACTTCGGAAACGTATCTAATTGGTGATGAACTCATTGGAACGTTGGTCTGAAAACCATTCACGCTAATATTAGAAACTGTGAAAACAGAGCATGGATTCATAAGTAAAAGTACATTGGGGCAGTATCCTAAGTAGGGTAGCATAAGACTGAGTTTGTACTTGAACATTTGATTTTCATAGTGGAAAGTTAGGTGGTCCGGTGAACCAGTGGTTTTTCTATTAGGCCATGGTTGTGGCCTAGGTTATTTCCACCTAAAAATATCGTATGTTATTATTTTATTTCTACACTTATATTTACACACGATTGCATGTCTGACTGGTTTGTTTAGGTTATTAAATTAGAAATTGGTAAAAATTAAAAATAACATATTCATCCCCTCTAGGTTAATCAGGTACATAATTAATAAACTTTCAATCGGGCATTTTGGTATCATACTTAGAATTGATATATTTTAATGCATTTAACGTTAAAAATATAGTATTTTAGAAAATTTTGGTCATTTTTAAGGAGAAATTTCGGAAGTCATTGAACCTAACTACTAAGAGTCAATTGAGGTTTGATTTTATTTGACAGAATAATATGATAAAGTAAAGTTATTAGAAAAGTATATTATGGTAGTTCGATCATAAATACCATAGCTAGTTGTGCATCTATTTTTACATTTAATTGTAATTTTAGATAGTTGGGTCATGGATGATCGAAGATAACAGGATATTTTTGAAATAAATCAAATAAATAGGGAATTTATGAAACAAAACCTTGTGAGCCACTGCTCTAGTAGAGAAAAGCAAATTATAAATAAATGTTTCAAACTAAAGCTTAATCCACGGCAGCCTAAAAGATATTACACACCACTTTTATTATCATACTATCCTAGAGCTCAAGTGTTATCTAAAACACAGGATATCATGATATCATATTATCTTCCTTATTCATCTGTGGATGTAGCAAAAGTAATCAATAATTTTCCATTTTTATCATATGATATTAAGGCATCCACATGAATGATCCTAATATGTAAAGCTAATAAAGAAAAAAAACAAAATCAAACTTTAAAGAATAAGAGAAATAAGCTGATATAACCCCATTTCGTTATTTTTAATCTAAATTGTCACCCACTTTCAATTTTATTAATATTCCACATTTACCCCT
The DNA here is from genome assembly GCA_033030585.1 of Hippophae rhamnoides. Classification (NCBI taxonomy): domain Eukaryota; kingdom Viridiplantae; phylum Streptophyta; class Magnoliopsida; order Rosales; family Elaeagnaceae; genus Hippophae; species Hippophae rhamnoides. The sequence goes on along the minus strand of CM065434.1, from coordinate 22,127,921 downwards.
TTTAAATTACATTTATTTCCCCTCATTTCTCTACATCATATTAGGGTCGAGACTCTAGCATTTTTTCCATTGTCCCAAATGGCCGTCGAGAGGCGATGGCTGATGAGAGACAATGGCCGGCAAAAGCGATGGCTAAAAACGAAGAGTACTATGAATAGTGGCATCAACCTTTTATATTCAAATGAACGACGACAATGGCTTTTTGTCTTCCAATCAGATGTTGACGATGAATTTAATGACGAGACAATGTCCGATACGAGGCGAGAGGCAATGGCTAAAAATGACAATGACTATGGATAGAGACGATAACAAAATTTTCTATTGTGGATTTAATGCAAGTCTGTAATCGCGCACACGTATATACAATCTCTGTCTTTCATTCATGCTCTCATGTTGTGCTGGCTGGCTTGGCAACCACTAAGCATTAGAAACGTACTTTTTATAGCTTTTCGATTTATAAGCATTAATTCAATTTCGAAGAAAACATTATTTGAAGAAATAATCAAAAGAAGAAATAAACGTTTTCCTTTGTATATATTTTTTTAATTTGTATCAGATATATACATTGTTTATATAGACAAATATCAATTACTATTTCAACAACCACCATGATTGAATTACATGGTTTACAGCTGCTTGGTAGGCGCCGTGTACATTGGAAAAAAGTTTGGCGTCGGTGCAGTATTTGTTGAATGAGTTACAGTGTTTGTTGAATTCAACGATGACTTTTTGATAGTTCACAGACATCACACTTTAAAGTAGAAAGATCTAAGCTCAAAAATAAACTTGAAAATAATTTCTTTAAATATCCAAAAAAAGCATGACCCAATCTCCTATGCCATAGCCATATATTTGATTCATTCTTGTTAGATCCAGTTGCTACTAATGCATGATTTGTTGAATCCAAGTCCAAATAATACAGGTTTCCTTGCCTAACACCACGACTAATCGTTTGCTTTGTTTGAATGTCCTTGAACACACAAAAGTCAGGCTAAAAAATAACAAAACAAGATAAAGCAGTGGTTATTTAAGAAATAGATATAAGGTTATACTCTAAAGAGGGAACAAATAGTACTGAGTCTAAATTCAAAGTACTAGTGAGAGATAAAGATCTTTCCCCAATGACTGGGGTTGTGTTACCATTGGCAGTTCAAACAGTTTTGTGTAAGGATGGTTTTGAGATTTGTCTAGAATCGAATGTCATATGATCAGTTGCACCTGAATCAATTATCCATGTATTATTAAAAACAAGAGAAAAAACTTTAAGCATCTTACCAACATTTGCTGAGGAGTTGCAACATCATCCTTTGTTGTTTCAATAATGGTGGCAGTAGACATATGTCGTGTATTTTTCTTCCGAGAGTCACGGTTGTGATCCCACCAGTCAGGATATCCCACAAGTTCAAAACATCGTTCTTTTGTATGACCCTTTTGATGGCACCCTTCGTTCTTGCTGATTGGAAAAAGAACGATTTTTAGATATCATGGCGGAAGCGTCAACATCTCCAGATTTTTCCTTCAATGAGATTCGACGTACTACCTCCCGTCGAATCAAGGAATAACAACCTTCTAAATCTAGGATAGTTTCTTTTCGCAAAATTTCTCCACGAACTTGCTCAAATTCATCATCTAATCCAACAAGAAAAATATGTATCCTTAGTCTTTTAACAGACTCTTGATATGATATTAGATCATCAAGGTCTTTCATGACCACCTTATCATGATGGTCTAGCTCTTGGAAAATTTCAGTCACCTCTCCATAATACTCTGAAAGTGATTTTCCATTTTTTCTGAAAGTAAAGGCTTTTTGGTTTAAAATGAATACCTGTAATTCATCACTTCCATCATAGAATGCTTTTGCCAAAGCACCCCAAATTTCAAAAGCAGTACGTATGCTTAAATATCGCTTCATGATTTCTGGACTCATTGACATAAGTATCCATCTCTTCACTTTTTGATTTTCTGCATACCACTTGTTATAATTATTTGATGTTTTTTCTGGTTTCAATTTTTTGTCATGAATATAAGAGAGTTTTTCTCTCTTTACAATATGCATTTCTATTATTTGAGACCAAATATCATAATTAGTCTCAGTAAGAACAATTCCAGCATTAAAAACACCTTCAGACTGAACATATTATACAATTAGAGCTGATTGCTCCATAGGTAACGAAATTATACCCTCTGTCATGATATTATGGTAAACACACTAGAAAATGGTGTAATAATTCAAGAATTGAACTGTTTTTTTAACACACTAAACCGGATAAAAAACCACAAAACTGGGTTAAAATTGGTTTAAAACTTGAAAAAATGGACCAAATTGGTTTTAGAAATCCAGAACCGGGAAAAAAACGGGTTCAGACCTTTAAAATGGACCGAACCGGCCAAAAATGGAAAAATTGTGAAAAACCGAAAAAAAAACGGGTTCAAACCAAACCCTGGTTGAACTAACTTGAGCCGAACCGAGGTACGGGCCGGCTACGCCCCCGAGCTGAGCCGAGCCGCATCGAACCAAGCCATGGGGGCGCGTGTTGAACTTTTCTTCTACTCTATTTTTACCAAAATGTTCAAAATTGTGTTTAGAGTAATCTGGTAAAATTAGGTGGGACAAATACCGCTTCAAAAATGATGTTTGTAATTAATATTTGTACGGGTGTTTGAATGAGATTTTTTTTTCACGAGAAGAAATATTTTCAGAGAAAGAAATCTATGTTTTAGAGAACAAGAGTTTCAAATTTGTATAAAGCAACGACTTGGCTCTGATACCATGAAGAAATCAATATTTGAATAAATCAATATTTGAAGAAATAATCAGAAAAAGAAATAAATGTTTTCCTTCAAATATATTTTCTTAATTTGTATCGGATATATACATTGTTTATATAGATAAATATCAATTACTATTTCAACAATCACCATGATTGAATTACATGGTTTACTGTTGCTTGGTAGGTACCGTGTATATTGAAAAAACGTTTGGCGTCGGTGCAGTATTTGTTGAATGAGTTGCAGTGTTTGTTGAATTCAACAAATTTGGAAGACTTGAGTTCATTTCATTAATGAAAACATAGTAACATAATTGATTTCATACAATTTTGGTCAACTTGTTTTCTATTAAAATATATTCATTGTTTTATATTACATTATATTAATACTCGTGGTAGATTTTTCATTCAATATGAGCCTACGTATTTAAGTTCTATTTGATTTTGAATACTCTTGAATAATACTCAATATGATCCATTTCCATATTTCTTAAGAGTGTGAAGTGTTGGTCTTCTCACCTATATATACCCTATCTTCCCCATTATACAAATCACACCTCAAGAAATATGTTTCGTACCTCTTTCTTTCTCTATAATTTTTCTTTTTTTAATTTTTTAGTTTTAAAGTTCTTCTCTTTTTGAGAAGAACTAGCTATGTTTTTGTAAATTTTTAGTTTTTTGATTCAATAAACTAAAATGCAAATCTGTTTGGAGGTTTTCCAAAAACGGAATTAGCATCAAGGTGTTATAAGGATTCTTATTCTTTATAATTATTTTTATGTTTTATTCTAATATGTTATATTTAATTTTTCTGTGATTAAATTTAACATAACTAGCTATTTGTAAATAAGATATAACAATAATGTTGTTATGCTTGTGAAATATTAAATAAGTAAAAATATCTATAAAATGAATTGATTTTGTTTTTATTAAAGATTTTATATTAAGAATGTTATAGAGAAATGTATTATTTTTCATTACAAACTAAAAACTGAAAATTAGATTTTAAGGTATAATTATCCGGTCTAATTTAGAATAATGCTCTTTTATTTGTAAATATAATCGCCCGATAGTTAGAGTGAAGCTCTATTTCAAAAAAATTTATAAGAATTATTATTCAAAAATGTATTGACAACATATTTTTAGTAATGGTTTTAAAACTTGAAAATTAGTACTCAAAGAATTAAATTCTTAGGTATAATTTGGACACCTTGAACAAAGTTTAAACTGTCTAACTCCACCAAAGTTGGCATATAAATGGTTCATTTTGAATCTCTTAGAAAAAAAGAATTAATTTAATTAACCAAATTAGTTATCGACCTCACTCATAGGTGTTAATTGATTTGTTTAATTAACAAATAATATTTAATCCCACCAAATGTGGTATTCATTTAAAAAAGAGAGAATCAATAAATATCAATTTATATCTTTAATAACCTAAATAATATTAGCAAGGATAATTAACTTAGTTATTATATCCATAAATACTCCACCATTATGAATGATAAAATTTTGCATAAATGTTTATTGGATCCATATTTATGTTTATTTTTATGTTATTAGATTAAAAACATAAAAACCAGAATATTGTGACAGAATGTTTAGGATTTAATTTCATTTTTAAAAGTTTGAATAATAAATTAAAAACCACATATATTCTTTTCTTAAATCGACCTTGGGAGTATACTTATCATTTTCTATTAAATGATTCATGCACTTGCGAGAGTTTTACAAATATAAAACTAAAATATTTGCACCTCATGAGTTTAAGATTTAATTTTTTAAAAAAAGTTTGAATAATAAATTAAAAACCACATATATTCTTTCCTTAGATCGACCTTGGGAATATACTTGTCATTTTCTATAAAATGATTTGTGCACTTACGAGAGTTCTACAAATATAAAATCAAAGTATCTACATGATCTGTATTGCTAACCCGATGTCGTTCTTGTCTCATCAGTATTCCTCTCTCAAGTAAATTATGTATCATATATTAATTAACCTAATCACACTCTAATGTTAATTAAAATGCATACTACTCATTAATTTTATCAATTATGAATCACATATATAAGAGTCATACATCTCTAACTAAAAACTATGCACGATTCAATCATGACAAAAAATTAAATAATTCTCTCAAATCTATTTAATTGCCTCTCTAAATCAATTTTTGGTCAAGCAATTAATAACATAAAAATTAGATTAAATAATATAATTAAATAGTAATCATTATTGGGGTAAAATATTAGATCATCACATGTAAAAAATGGGTTTACAAGACCCCCTGAAATAATAAATTATCTAGACATAATATTATTCATAAAGCTTATATTTTTCATAAATAAAGACATAAAAATTGATCAAGAAATAAAAAAAATAAATAAATACAATTAATCTCCTGAATTCTAGCATCAATTTCCTCTTGAATCTCTATCAAAATTATATCTTCTTTTGAATTTTTTTTATAATTTTCTTTTCTTAGCACTAAAAATTAATTTAAAAAATATGTAATTTTCTACTCCTTATAATTTTTAGGGTAATTAGTGGGTTAAATTAGGTTAAGATGAAATATGGACCATTAAATAAGTTTTGAATCAAGGGTTGAAATGAAAAAAGGGAATTAAATAGCATTGGCTAATGAGATTTTGACACGTTGCAAAGGGGAAATCATTGGTCGAATCAACGCACGATGCATAGGGAATGGGCTGATCATAATCAACACACATTAAGTTAGTTCCATATGGCATGCTCTAATTCGCTATTATGAATTATGTTGGGCCACGGTGGGAAGAATGGACGAATCAGGTGACGACATGTGGCATGCCCATTAACCACAAGGCAAACTTGGAATAAACGATATGTCAACATGTGGCATGGATTGCATCACCCGACACTTGTAGCATGCTTTAATTGGCTTACTTTACTTGCATGTCATCCACATGGTATGTCTCATCAGCTTCCTCCTTGCAGGGCATTTTTTAATTGGTCCTACTTTAAAAAATTCATAAAAAAATCCATACAAATTCCAAACAAATCTAGAAAAAATTTGAAAAATATATTTACACCCATTTTCACTAGAAAGTTCATAAATTAATATTTTAAACCCAAAAGTACTACTTATTAGATAAAATGAGCAAATATTAAGCAAACAAATACACCAATAACTCTACTTTCATTGAGTCATTAAGAACCAATGATCCCTTTGTAACCTTCATTTTTTTCATGTCCAATTTTAATTAAACAACTAGAGTTGTCTAGCATACTAAATGAGGTCAAATTCTATTTAATTTCCAGCACATACCATGCATCAATTAAGAAATTGTATGCCTATCATTTAACCTCAATCTAATCTTGCCAATGCCTTAGAATTTGCATTCTGAATTGTCACCAAGAAGAACCTTTCCAAAGTCACTTTCTTGAAGGTTAATTCTTGATTAGAAAAATCTGAAAGTTGTAACTTGAGTCCATTATCCATTCTATTTTTGGCTTCACAGTAGAGATAGCTTGTGATAACTGTATTTTATATAGTTATTTTTACCTATTTTATTAATTAATTGCTATGTTCTTTCTATTTTTAGTTAATTTTAGTTTAATAAAATATTATTTACTGTTTTTTTTATATTTTAAGAAAATTAATTAAATTGTATCTAAAACGTACTTAATTGCAAATTTTTGTCCAAAAATATAATTTCAGATAAAAAGAGTTCTTAATTGCAATTAATAAAAGTTGAAAATATAATTTAAATTAAAATCGGGCTTCATTTCAATTATTAAAAGTTTAAAATTTAATTTAAATTAGAAAAAGCGCTATATTGTAATTAAGTAAAGGTTAAAATGTAAGTTGAAATATATTTGTGGGTGAAAATATAATTAATAAAAGTTAATTTCTGCGCAGGTGAGAAGAAGCCACGCGCCATACTAGTCAGCCATGCGTGGACCGTCAGGAAGTAACGGTTAGGATGCGCGCATCTTATTCATACCCGACCAAGGAGAGTGGGTGCAAAGTTCTTCTTTCGCGCAACTCGGCGTGACAATGGGGGTCACCTGCCGCGCAGACTGGCGTGAAGGGTGGGACCCACATGTCGGCTGCACAGGATTCCCCCGAGGCTTATCGATCGCCGTTGGATGAGTTGAACGGTCCAGATTGAAGTGCGTGGAACCTAGCTGTCGCGGTGTATCCAAGCAACGTGAACCCTCATGTTTCAACAAAAAAATAAGCAGCCACGGGTCTAATAAATATTATAGCAAATAGAATGATGACACGTGATATGTATTTGGTGAAATAAAAACACAGAAACGGTGCGCACTTCCAGCCGTTATCGCATTTCCAGCGCGCAGAAATCTTGTGCGACGCGGTCCAGATATTTTCTATGCGTCCAATCCTCTCACCTAATGAAAGGCTGCCACGTGTCTCCCTATTTCTCGCAGCCAATCACATGGAGACACATGGAATGCGTGGAAAGAAAAAATATCAGAAACGCACAGAATGGTTTTCACGCGTGATGTTTGGTATTGGGGAATGATTCTTTTCATCTTTCTTCATTTTTTTCTTTTCAGTTCTTATTTTTTCTCTCTTTACCATTTTCATTTTTTTCCTCTCTACGTGTTACACAAAACACGCAGAACGTTTATTTGACAATTTGGTGTTTTATTTTCTTAGGGAAATTACAGAGAAAGAAGACAATTAAGAAGAAATAAAGGGAAGAATTTATTTTTCATCGAGGAATCGTGAAAGAGTTTCTCCTAATCTATTTTCTTTTAATTTTTGTTTCTCTACAATGTTTTATTTTTGTGGTGTTGTAATTTTAATTTCTGCTTTGAACTAATTTATTTGTTCTAGGATTGCAGTGTAGCGCAAATTATGAAACTTGAATTAAGTATTTTTGAATGATTTGTGGAACTATTTTAAGTTGTTTATTTTATCTGTGTTTAATGCTTTTAATTATCGGAAGATTAATTAACTCATATGTGACACTTAAATAAACTTGAAAAAAGGCATTTATGTGTGATGCTCGTGATGAAATAACGTAAATACATATGAGATAGAAATATACTTTTATTGTATGTGTAACTGTTTGAGAACTCAGAACTTAATTAATCTGATTGAATTTAATTCGCATAGGAATATAGTGAATCATTTTAACTAGATGTGTCTGTATGGAGCTCGGAAGAGATATATGCATAAATTAGGAGTTCTTGGTTAACAACTTAAAATACGATAACATAAATCAAGATAAAATATAATGATTCAAGTGGATTAATTTGGTGAAACTACAATCCTAGAATTTTCTTGCAATCTGTTATAAAAGTTAGTTAGTCAAACTGCATCAAATTATCGACTATTTGGATAAAATTATGTTGAAATAATTTTAATAATTAACGAATACTAGTAAAAAATCTCTGTGGGAACGATATTTTACTTATCATATTATTACTTGTGATCGTGTATACTTGCACGATTTCATGTTCTCCAAAAGAGAAAACAAGTTTTTGGCGCCGTTGCCGGGGATTTGTTTTACTAATTTTTGTTGATATTAATACCAATTAATCTGATTTTAGTTCAAATAAAAAATTATTTTGTTTATTGCTTTCTGTTATTTGCTTAGATTTGTGTTTATTTATGTTTTTATATTTTTATTTTTCATTTTTATTGTGGTAGATTTATTTTTCAGATTTTTGGATAGAGTGGGACTTTGTATCTGACGATAGAAATCTTGACATAGTTCAGTTAGATCTAGAAATTGAGAGAAGCTATTTTAAAATTAAAAAAATAATAAACAAGAAACTTCAAAACATCTAATTATGGATGGGGAAATTCCTGAAGTGGAGGAACCAGATCTTTAAGAGATTATGCGAGTGCCTATGGTTGGTGGCATTCATTGAAGCATTAGAAGACCATTAATTCAAGCCAATAATTTTGAAATTAAGCCCTCTGATCATTCATATGATTCAAACATCGGTACAATTTGGTGGTTTACCCCATTTGATGATCCAAACTCCCATATATCAAATTTTCTAGAGATTTGTGATACCTTTAAGCATAATGGAGTCATTGATGATGCTATTCGGTTGAGACTTTTTCCTTTTTCACTTAGGGATAAGGCAAAGAGTTGGTTGAATTCATTCTTGAAATGCGGTTACATCACTACTTGGGAGGATCGGCTCAAAAAGTTTTAGCCAAATATTTTCCACCAATGAAGCGCACGGATGAGGAATGAAATCACCACTTTTATGCGGTTTGACTCAAAGTCATTATATGAAGCTTGGGAGAGGTACTGAGAGCTACTTAGAAGATTTCCTCACCATGGATTCAGAAGTGAGCTTGAGTTCAACATTTTATAATAGTTTGATGGAGTCGAACTAGAACGCATGATTGGCCTTGTGGCCGGTGGTGCTAATGGGGAAATCAATTGATGAAGCGTACAACTTATTAGAGGAAATGGCTTGAAATAGTTATGAGTGGCCATGAGAGGATGGTGCCTAAGAAAGCAGTGGAATTCATGAGATTGATGCTATATTGCTTTAACTACAGTATACGCTTTGGTGAAAAAGATGGATACTATGGGTGTACATTCTATTAAGAGTCCCTTTTGTTGCATGTGAAATTTCCAATGGAAATCATGCCGGTGAAGAGATGTCCTCGTAACTTTGAATCTGTTAATTTTGTTTCCAATTATAATAGGAACCAAAACAATCAAAAACAATCCCCTATTCCAACACTTACTGATCCAGGGTGGAAGAATCGTCCTAATTTATCTTGGAGTAACAATGAGGGACCATAAATGTCTATAAAACCCACGTATCCTCGGGGCCTTTCATAACCAAGCTCACCTGAGAAAAAAGCCATCATTGGAAGATATGTTTTGCTCGGCTACATGACGATAATGAGACTATTCTTGAGAATCAGCGGCTTACATCGAGAAATCTTGAAGTTCAATTGGGGCAACTTAATACTGCTGTCAACAATCATCCTCAAGGAACTTTGCCGAGTGATAGTGAAACTAATCCTAATAGGGGAGGAAAAGAGCATTGTAAAGCAATTACACTCAAAAGTGGAAACGAGTTAAAGGAAATAACTAAGCACATTTCTTTGCCAACCCCTAATGTTGAAGCTTTTGGCCTAGAAAAACAAAATTGTGGATAAGAAAGAGTTGAAGAAAATGAAGAATCAATGAAACCCATGATGAAACCAGTTTTAGAAAGTCTCAAGCCTTACACTCCACCAATTATGTTTCCTCAACACTTCTATAAGCAAAATCTTGATAAGCAATTCTCTAAATTTCTTGAAGTTTTTAAAAAGCTTCATATTAACATTCCTTTTGCTAATGCCTTGGAGAAAATGCCTAGCTATGTGAAATTTATGAAGGACATCTTGTCTAAAAAGAGAAGGTTAGGTGATTTTGAGACAGTTGCTCTCACAGAGGAGTGTAGTGCCATCCTTCAAAAGAAGCTACCACCTAAGCTTAAAGATCCAGGAAGTTTTACCATTCCTTGTACTATTGATGAGAAATTCTTTGGTAGAGCTACGTGCGTCTGGTGCAAGCATTAATTTGATGCCACTTTCTATCTACCGAGAGACTTGGATTAGGAGAAGCTGTGACCAGCGCCAACTCTTTAACTTGAGATAGGTCTTTGAAACACCCAGAGGCATTGTAGAGGATGTGCTTGTCAAGGTAGACAAGTTTATCTTTCCTGCAGATTTCATAATTCTTGACATGGAGGAACATAAAGAGATCCCTATTATTTTGGGTAGACCATTTTTAGCAACTGGTAGAACTCTGATTGATGTTCAAAAAGGGGAACTCACTATGAGAGTTCAAGACCAAGAGGTAACTTTCAAAGTGTTTAAAGCGATGAAATTTCCAGGTGATTCTAATGCTTGTTATATAGTAAATGAGTTAGTTGATAGTTGGTCTACAAAAAACTCTACTACTGGTTCTTCTAAAATTTCTCCTGTGAATCTGAATGACTTAAGAGCCGGTTGCGAAAAGCGTTGTTTTCCAATCAATGTGATGGACCAGTTCCGTCTACAAACATATAAAAATGTTAAGCTCTATAAAAAAAGACAAAGGGATGGCATAACAATAAGCTCTTGCATCGACATTCTGAACAAGTACAAAAAGTTTTGCTCTTCAAGTCTCGGTTGAAATTATTCCTAGGGAAACTTAAATCAAGGTGGTCAGGACCTTTCACTATTTCCAAAATGCATCCATATGGTACTGTTAATATTAAAGATGAAAAATCACAGAGGAATTGATTCAAACAAGTGAATGGGCAAAAAATCAAACCTTGTAGTAGAGGTGACGTCGATCATCTAAAGCCAACCATTTTGTTATATGACCCAACCTGAAGAAAAGAAAAAGGAAGTCAAGCTGATGACTCTAAATCAAGCGCTTCTTGGGAGCCAACCCATGTGTTTTAGTTTTTATTTATTTATATATTTTGTTTTAGAACATGTATTAGTTGCATAATTCTTCATTTTGTTATTTTGTTTTGATAGGTGCAATCGGAGGAGGTAAAACGATTTTTGGATTTCAATCTCACAAGTCAACTCACCATTCAGGGAAGTTTCTTTTAACACATCTCCTTTGTTCTTTAATTTTCACACATTTGGGACAATGTGCATATTAAGTTTGGGGGTGGTAGATATTTTGAACTTAATTGAAATATTTTCTAGATGTTCTTGCTTGTAAATTTTTTTTTTTTGGTTAATTGAAGATATTTTGCTATGAATAGTGATTTATGTTTATTTCTTCTGTTTAAATGGTGCATAGCTCTTTGAAAAATTTAAATGTTGTCTAAGTGATGAATAATTTTTACGTATGTTTCATTTTTACAAGAATAAATATTCATTAGCACTAGTCTTGACTTTTGAATTGCTATGCTAATTTAGAGAATGTTTATGTGAGTATGGAATTCGATTGATATTTGTGGTGTCACAATTTTTAGAATTTGTTTGATTTTCTCTCGAAACGAAATTATAGATAACATTTAACTAAGAAAATGATTTAGGCCATCTTTTGATCGTTTGAGCCTTTCTATCGACCTTTACATGCATTATCCATAGTATACCCCTTTTGAGCTTCAAAGTTTATATATATATTTCTCATTTCAAAAGCCTACCAAAAAATATATATATGTGTAGATATATCTATTTTTCTTATCTCACTAACATGTGAAAATTGTTAGTAAATATTTAAAGATATATCAGAAAAAAGAGGGTACTAAAAAAAGCAGAAAAAAATAGATTCTGAAAAAAAAAGAGAAGAAAAAGCACAAAAAAAAACAGATTCTTAAAAAAACAGAAATAAAAAAAAAGAGGATGGTATGTGATGAGAAATCCCAAATTGGGAAGTAATTATTGTGATGATAGAAGTTATCTTTTTCAATCCTAAAATGTTATGCTTAGGAAAAGTTTGTGAGCTAAATATTATCCTTTATCCTACCTTTACCTAAGCCCATACATTACAATCTTAATAAAGTCCTATTGATTTGTGTTTTGTGATTTCATTAAAATTTGTTTGATTTTATATTTGTATAAACTCATCCGGATTGCATGTGATGAAATTTGAAAAGACTTCACACACACACTTAAAGTTCATTGTGAAAAGGTTATATACTTTTAAATTGATTTTCATGCTTAGATAAAATTCTTTTATTTCTTTGAGTTATGTAATTTGAAAAGACAAGAAATATTTTGAAAATCACTATTTTAAATGCAGTTATCTTTGTTTTATTTTCTTCCTTATGCTCTAGGACTAGCAAAAACTTAAGTTTGGGGGTATTGATAATTATATTTTATATAGTTATTTTTACCTATTTTATTAATTATAATTGCTATGTTCTTTCTATTTTTAGTTAATTTTAGTTTAATAAAATATTATTTACTGTTTTTTTATATTTTAAGAAAATTAATTAAATTGTATCTAAAACATGCTTAATTGCAAATTTTTGTCCAAAAATATAATTTCAGATAAAAAGAGTTCTTAATTGCAATTAATAAAAGTTGAAAATATAATTTAAATTAAAATAGGGCTTCATTTCAATTATTAAAAGTTTAAAATTTAATTTAAATTAGAAAAAGGGCTATATTGTAATTAAGTAAAGGTTAAAATGTAATTTGAAATATATTTGTGGGTGAAAATATAATAAATAAAAGTTAATTTCTGCGCAGGTGAGAAGAAGCCACGCGCCTGAGTACAGCAGCACTTGACGTGGGCCCGTCCAGAGCTAAGAAGTAACGGTTAGGATGCACGCGTATTTATTCATACCCACGAGGAGAGTGGGTGCAAAGTTCTTCTTTCGCGCGGCTCGGCGTGACGGTGGGGCCAGCTGCACGCGCGGGGCGGGTGTGTAGGGTGGGACCCGCGCGTATCGGTTTCGCGAGGATTCCCTCGAGGCTTATCGATCGCCATTGGATGAGTTGAACGGTCAGTTGAAGCGCATCGAACCTGGGCATCGCGGCCGGCTTTCTCGTACGAATCCTGCGACGCGGTGTATCAACGGCGTGAACCCCGGGTGTTTCAATGAAAAAATAAAGCGACCACGGGTGCGATAAATATTACGACAAATAGAATGATGACACGTGGTATGTATTTGGTGAAATAAAAACACGAGAAGCGACACGCGCTTCCGGTAGTTATCACATTTCCGGTAGCCCGGAAATCTTGTGCGGCAGCGGTCAGGATATTTTCTATACGTCGATCCTCTCACCTAATGAAAGTGCCATGTGTCTCCTATTTCTCCGCGACCCGATCAATGGAGACACGTGGCATGCGTGGAAAGAAAAAATATAGGCAGCAGAATGGTTTTCCGCAGCGATGTTTTTTTAATCCCATTACAATTTTGTCCCCGACTTGAAAAAGGCATTTTTGTGTCTTTGCTTTCGTGATGAAATAACGTATATACGTAAGAGATAGAAATATACTTTTATTGTATGTGTAAATGTTTGAGAACTTCGAGAAATTAATAAATCTGGTTGAATTTAATTGGCGTAGGAATATAGTGAATCATTTTAACTAGATGTGTCGTATGGAGCTTCGAAAGAGATATATGTAAATTAGGAGTTCTTGGTTAACAACTTAAATACGATAACATAAATCAAGATAAAATATAATGATACAAGTGGATTAATTTGGTGAAAGCGCAATCCTAAATTTTCTTGCATCTGTTATAAAAGTTAGTTAGTCAAACTGCATCAAATTATCGACTATTTGGATAAAATTAGGTTGAAATAATTTTAATAATTAATGAATACTAGTAACAAATCTCTGTGGGAACGATATTTTACTTATCATATTATTACTTGTGACCGTATATACCTGCACGATTTCATATTCTCCAAAAGAGACAACAGCTAGCACACCAAGGGCATCATATGAATTGGTCACAACATCACTTTACTCATCCCTAGTGTTATCAAGTCCTTTCTTCAAGATTGGACAGTCATGCCTATATTGGCTTTCTTTCTAATATGCCTAACTTTTAGTGCCTCTTGTTCTAGCTTTTGATCTACCTTTGGACTGTGATTTACCTTTCTTTTTGAACCCATTATCCTTCTTCTCAGGCCTACCTCTTGTGAATAAAGTATCACCATTTGCATTATCTTTCTGGTTCTAAGGGAAGACACCACAGTATCAAATTTCAAGCTATCTTTACATATTGTATAGCATTTGCACTTGACAAAACTGATCAGGGAAAGAATAAAACAATATAATTGCTTGATTTTCATTAGACAATTCTTCCTTAGAGTGAGCAAAAAGTTGTTAGCGTATATCAACATAAGTTTTAGTTCATTAAGAATCCCTTCTAACCTCTTAGAAACATCCATCTTGAAACCAAAAAGTTGAACTTTGAAGCTTATTCTGCCCGCAAATGATAATAAAACTAAAAAATATAATTATTTATATGAGTATTTTAGTATTTGTTAGTGTATAAGAAAAAAAATAAAGCTAAATTAAAAAAATATTAAAAAAATGAAGGCAATTTAAAATGAGGAGTTCAATAAATAAATATTAGTTGATTAATTTTTATTTGTTATCGACATGAAATGATGAGTTCAATACAAATATAATCTACTCATAAATGAACTAATCAGACCTAACCCATTCACTAAATATGAAAGTATGAACTATGTAAAAGGTAAAAATCACCAACATCCTACTATGTCATTTAAGATCTTGAGAGTAGTCAAGACCATAAAAAAGAAGCATATCTCATGTTAGACGCTCTCAAAAAGCTCTTGGATGCAAATAGAGACTTATGATATCTACATTGAGCTATCATATAGCTCTTCACAACAGGCTAGATACTCTAAATATTTGATATTGACATTCTCGCGTGTAAAATACATCATTTGCATTATATTTGATATTTATGTATGTTCTTTATAAGGTTGGTTGCTAATGACTCTATATCACTTAGGACGGATTCATTTTTTCTTGCTACACACACTTACTTTCTTAGTCCGTAAATAGTTCGCATGTTGGGTCTTTGTTGTCGTGGTGTCATGTGATTAAAAAATTTACTCTAAGTATAATAATGTAAATACAATACACAATAAATTTACCCAAATACAATTCATAAAAGTATAATACATTAGTATTTTGATATTTATTAGTATAAAAAGTAACAAAAATTTTAAAAAGAAATAAAAAAGGTTTTTTAAAAAAAAAGAGTAAAAGCCTATTAGTTCTCACAAGCCCAAAAATAATTCCCAAGTTTTTAGATTTTTTACAAGAATTATATTGTACTTAAATTAAAGAATTCATATATAATAATAAATGGCTTTCATAAAGACGAGGGAGTAAACTAAAAAGTGTGGAAAACATTATCCTCCTGGTTCCTCGAATTAACACCAAGCCAAAATTCTCATAATTATTTAATTTATTACATTGAACACTATACATTCTATAATTTAAAAACAATATTACAATCGTTTTTTTATTATATGGAAATGATCACTTTGTCACGTAATTTTTGAGTTTGACATTTAAATGTTTAATTTTAATACTTTTGATGGACTAGAAATATTTATTTTAATAAATTATAAGATAAAAAATACTTATTTTTCATGAATGCACAACTAATAGCGTTTAAACCTAAATTACATAACTAAAGTATTTATTTTAAAAAACTACGAAACTTAATATACTTAACTTAATATCTATGAAACTAAGGTAATATTTGATAAAACAAATTATAAGAAATATAGCACCTTTTATGAATTAACAATCATCTAATAATTTCCCATATGAGATGTTTTGCAAAGTTAGTAAAAATTTAATTAATTAAAGGTACGTGAATAGGTAATTAATCAAATTATGTCAAATTAAAAATTCATAGATAGTTAGAAATTCAATCACGTGTAAATAAAATAATACAAAATAAAGATTGACATACAAGATTTTTAGGTGAAAACAACTTAGGCTATAATAATAACCTATGAGAAAAACCATCGGTCCATCGAACCATTTAACTATCAACTATGAAAATAATATTCGATTATAAAGTTAGAACATAAACTACCCATCACAGATAATGACACCAAGTGACCTACTTATAAGGCTATGCTTTATTTCATAATCTCCACAAGCAAAGTGTATAGATCTGGACTAACATTCTAATAAACTCGAGTCACACGAGTTACTAAACATGTTTAGCTGGCACTTGAAAATTTAACATAATAACACAAGTGCAGGGCATGTCTTAGAGCATATTAAAGAATGAAAAATCCTAACTAGATGATTTAATGAAAAAATAGATAAAACAAAATCTCTAGCAAACCTTAGAACATATGATTAAGCACATGATCATTAATAAAATAGGCTTGTTAATCAATCAAACGTAACCATAAAATGTTTGATGGATTAATCAAAGCAAAAAAGCCTAATAAAATATGATTTAGCAAAACATATTGAGAGCTTATGATCAAAAGATTAAAGTAATTATGGTTAAGATATTAGAATGAAGTAGGTTTGCTTAAATAGAAATTATTAAAGCCCAGTTTAAAAGCTAATTACTAAACTTTCTGAAAAATTACTTAAAAAAGTTTTAAATAATGAGGACAATATAGTAATTGAAATATTTGACTTGAGTAAACAATTGGGTTAAAGTTAAAGTCCTAATCGCTCGGTCGATCGAACCAATAAGGTTAATGATTAAAAAGTGATCGATTGATCTAAAACAATCTTGATCAATCAAGGATATAAAAAACTAAAAACTTGAGACCATGTAGATTGAGTGTGATCGATTCTCAATTGATCAAACCCAAAAATTTGATCAAACTATCCTAATTTTAAAATAAATTTGAGAGGACTTAGATCGTAGTAGATCGATATTCAATTGATCTACCTCTTGAATTGATCCACACATTACTCGATCAATTGAGTAACCTATGTATTAAATGATCCTATATGTCTAATATGAAATCCAATCTACATGAGAACAAAAGTATACCTGAAATATGTTTATTTGAAGCAAGGTAGTTTATTCGACTTGAAAAGTGATCTTGAAAAGCGTACTTAGAAAGTAAATTATATTTAAATTTTTTATTCACAAATATTTTGAGCACTCATAAACCTTATATTCTCTCCCTTTAACGTATTTGTGTGATAAAACTTCTCTCCCACTGCATCATACTCATAGGAAAAATACATTTTAGATAGTGGAATTATTCTATGATCTAGTGAAACCATTGTTGCTTGAATCTTAATAGCTCACATATACACTGCAAAACAAAAACACAAATAGGTGCACAACTTGTCTCTTAAGACTCATTGTTTATTAGTTAAGTGTATACAATAATAAAAAATAAAGAAAAAAACATAAGTGATGAGTAACAAAAGACATAATATTCAAGTATTACTCCCTCTATGTGTAATCTCTCCCAATTAAAAATAATTCAATTAACTCTCCCCTTTTTAAATATTCCTTCCAATAACTCTCCATTTTTGTCATACTAATAAGTAACACAACTAAGTAGTAAAGAAATTGGTTTGAAAATGAGGGAAGTAGACTAAGTCAAACATAACTACAATAGCACACACAAATGATGAAATTAATTTTGTTCATAGTGTGACCATCCATTAACAATATAAATATGTATAGATAAGACACACAAACATACTAATGCATACAATGACATATCGACAAATACCAAAAGTAAAATATGTGATAGAACCACAATAGTATGTTAATTTATTCATTCATGATAAGTTATGAAAAATTCTGAGAAAAGGGTATCACTTATCATGGAAAATGCGGTTGAAATTTTACTTGCACAAAATAAAATTTACTTACTAAAACAGAACTTAATTAACTTTTACTCTTGCATTCCCCTTTATTATATTTTTTTTTTGTGAGGGATTAATTATTTATTTTCTTTTTTTATAACCATGATATATAGCCCTCTCAAAACTAGGTGTCTCTCTATAATAGCCTTTTTTTTAAATGAAAGATAGATTTCAAACACAATTTTACAGTCAAGGTTATCTTAAGCCCTAAAATATCACAATATCAATCATAAACTTCAAGTATGACATATAAATGTGTCCAATGAGTGTGTGAATAGATTCATGTCAACATCGATCACTAGATGTAAAAAATATGTAAATGTACAAGTCAAAATATTGATTTGTTCAATGTACAATCAATCAAGAGAATGAGAATACTATAAGAGTCGTATATAAAGTTCATAGCAATGTTAAAGCAAGTCTACTATCCAAGTTTTTTGTTTTTTTATGATGAAAAATGAACAATAAATCAAAACAAAAGGTAAAAAAAATTCTAAAGAAAACTTATCACTAGTACACATTCTTAAGGTACTTATAAAATATTCAAATCTTTGGGTGTCAAGGGCCTTAGTGAATAAATCAGTTAATTTCCTTTTAGTAGGCACAAACTCAACGAATAAAATTTTATCTTCTACTAGTTTCCTAATAAAATGATGTCTAATATCTATAAGTTTTGTTCAAGAGTGCAGAACAGAATTTTCGGAGATACATATAACACTAATGCTATCAAAGTAAAAAGGAATAGCACCTTGTTCAAATCCATATTCCATAAACATTTTTTTCATCCACAGAAGGTGTATGCAAAAGCTTCCAACAAAAATGTATTCGTATGCTGATATAAATAATGAAATGAAGTTTTGTTTCTTAATGTGCCATGATACAAGATTGTTATCAATATAGAAACATCCACCTTAGGTGGTTTTTCTTATGTCCTGATTTCCTACCCAATCTGCATCTTTATATCCACTAATTTTATAGGTAGTATCATTAGTAAACCAAATGCCAAAAAATTTAGTTCAAGAGACATACTTGATAATCATTTTGACATATTTAATATGTGATTACTCATGATCTGAACGATAATGAGCACAAACATCAAAAATAAAGTAAATATCAAGTTTACTAACTGTGAGGTATAGCAAGATTCCTATCATACATTTATGTAACGTTTGATCAATACTCTTACCTGACTCATCCATAGAAATTTTGGCGCTTGTACTTATGAGAGTCCTTAAATGCTTACTTGCCTTAAATCCGAATTTCTTAATTATATTACATGCATACTTGATTTGAGAAATAAATATACCATTATTGGGTTGTTCAATTTGCAAACCAAGAAAGTATGTAAGCTCATCCATAATAGACATTTCAATTTCATAGTCATTATATTCACAAAATATTTGACGAGAGGTGGAGATTGACTCAAAGACTATGTCATTGACATAAATATAAGCAAAAATATATCATTTTTGGTCTATTTAATAAAGAGAGTTTTATCAAGTCTTTCTTGGACAAATCTATTGTCCAAGAGATAATTTTTAAGTCTCTCATACCAAGCTTTAGAAGCTTGTTTCCAACCATAAAGGATCTTATTGAGTTTAAAAATATGATTGGGGTATTGGGGTTCCATAAAACCTTTTGGTTGTTTAACATAGACTTCCTCACTAAGTAAACCATTTATGAAACCAAACTTCACGTGCATCTAAAATAGTTTAAATTTAATAAAGCATGCAATAGTAAGTATGATTATAATTTATTCCAGTCTAGCTATAAGAGAAAATGTTTCATCAAAATCAATTCCTTCAATTTTTATATATCCTTGGACAACTAGTCTAGCCTTGTTTCTAATCACAACATCATGCTTATCAATTTTATTTTTAAACACCCATTTAGTTCCTATGATATTTTTGTCACTAGGTATAGGTACTAATGTCTAAACATCATTCCAAGTGAATTAAGCTAACTTATCCGGCATGGAATTTATTTAAAATTCATCTTTTAAGACATTGTTAACATTATTTGGTTCTACTTGAGAAACATAACAAAAATGAGTTACCATACTTACCTATCTCCTTCTAGTTACCATGTTTTCATTCAGATCACCAATGATGTTCTCAATAGGGTGGTTTTTAGTACTGTATGTTGGCTTCAAAATTTGAGTGTTGGGCACGATGTCTTTATCATCCAAGGTTGACTCTTCATCTATCTCAAATTCTACCCTTTCAATGTTAGGTTCTTTATCATTTTGTTCTTTAGTTAGCAAGCTTGTGCTTAAAAATTCATCTTTATTATCAGTGGCTGGAGTATTAGTACCTACATTATCTACAACAACATTGATGGACTCTATCACAATATTAGTTCTTAAGTTGAAAGCTCTAAAAGCACAACTTGTCAATAAGTAACCTAAAAATATACCTTCATCACTTCTAGAGTAAAACTTGCCTAGGTTCCCACGATCTCTAAAGATGTAATATTTACTTCAAAACACATGTAGATGATTAAGATTAGGTTTCTTCCTTTCCATATCTTAAAGGGGGTTTAGTTTGTACCTGGGCGTAGATAGACACAATTCACTATGTAGCAAGAGATACTTACAACTTCAATCTAAAATTTCTTTAGAATGTTCTTTATATTTAGCAAGATTTTTTCCATCTCTTATAAAACATGATTCTTCCTTTCAACTTTCACATTCTATTGCAAGGAGATTGGTATAGAGAACTCATGTGTTATTCCATACTGCTTGAAAAATTCACCATATATTGAGTTCTCAAATTCCTTCCCATGGTCATTCCCTAGTCTCATTATGTTGGTTATTCTATTACATGCTTCAATATGCACTTTAAGATAAAAAGAACTAAAGAAATTAAATGCATCAAATTTTTCTTTCAAAAAGCCTACCCATGTAAAATGAGAAAAATCATTAACATCAACAATAATTTACATATTTCCACCTAAACTCTCAATTATCACAGGACCCGTGAGATTAATATGAATTAATTCAAGTATTCTACTTTGTTTACTCTTTTAATTTTTATGAGAAGAGCGAGTTTGTTTTCCAAGTTGGCATGTCCACAAAAACATTTTTCTCAGTTTCAAAAAGTGTAGGTAGACCACACACAATTTCCTTTTTACTCATGTTAAGAAGATCTTTAAAATTGATATGTTCCATCTTTTGATGCCACAGTGAAGTAAAATGATTATTGGCTAAATTGCAAGTAGTACTAAGGCATATATCAATGCAGTAACGATTACCATGAGACCGAGTTCCTCTAAGACAACACTTACCTTTTGGATTAGTTATAATACAATGATTATTGGTAAATTGTACAACGTATTTTTTGTCATAACTTTGACTAATGCTTATCATATTGGTTTTAATTTCTTTGTCATAAAGTATATCATCCAACCTAGGTATGACTTCAACCTAAACTGAACCTTGGCCAATAATCCTAGATTTATTTCCATAAATAAAAGTAATTACTCCATTATACTCTTCAAAAGTTTTAAAGAGAGAATGGTTGATGAGTGCTCAAAAAGCACTAAAATAACCATGATTTTATGCACATTAATTGATTAAAAATATATATATTTATATGTTTTATCATATATTTATGTAAATTTGTCTTTTTCGGAATCACGGGTATTTTTATTGTTTTTCAGGTATTTTGGCTTTAAAACGCAATTTAAAGACTCAAAGAGAAATACTTGAAGCAATACATCACAAAAATATCAATAAATAAATGAGGAAAGGTCAACAAATATGGAAAAACTAGACAAAATGGGTCAAAAAGGTCAAAAATGTCAAAAAGGAGAAAACGCCTTACAAGGCCGCTTCACTGGGCCGCACTCAAAGACCTGGGCCCGCCCAAACTACGCATGCTGGTATCACCATGTCGCAAAGATCACATGGGTATACGCGCTACAGATCGCCCGCGGGTTACTATTCATGCGGCAAAGATCGCTACAGGTTATCGCTCACGCCACAATGAATGAAGGTGCTAGCCGCCTAAATGGCTCGCTCAAATTGCCGCGCGATACTTCAACGTTGCCACCCCATTTTTCACGGGTGCAGTACTTTATGACGTCATGCTAACGCTATTGATGACCAAGATGTCCACTACACGTTTTTAATTTTTTAATTTTTTTTTTAACATTTTTTACTCATTTTTTCTCTCCATCCTCACCTATAAATACCCCCCTTCCATTCACTTCAAAACACACAATAAAAACACCTCAAAAAAACACACTTCTCTCTTCTTTCTTTCTCTCCATTTCTTAGTTTTTATTTTTTTTTTATTTTTTCTTATTTTATTTTTTATTTTATTTTTTATTTTTTATTTTTTATTTTATTTTATTTTATTTTATTTTATTTTTATTTATTTATTTTTATTTATTTTATTTATTTTTTATTTATTTTATTTATTTTTTATTTATTATTTATTTTTCATTTTTTTTATTTATTTTTTATTTATTTTTTATTTATTTTTATTTTTATTTAAAATTTATTAAAAAAAATTTTATTTTTTTATTTTTTTATTATTTCTTATGAAATTTAAAATTTGAAATTTGATTAAATTTTTTTTATTTATTTTTTATTTTTTTACAAAAACAAAAAAAATCACAATTATTTACACCACAAAAATATTTTTAAAATTTTGATAAATAAATTAAAAACGATATTCCTTCCCCGACAATCAAGGCTAAAAACTTCGATGCCATCACTTCATAACCGCCAAAAACTTGATGCCATCCCCGGCAACGGCGCCAAAAAAACTTGATGAGCAAAAACCGACATCGCCGATTCTCGCAAATACTTTGGTTTTAATATTTGTAAAACTCTCGCAAGTGCACGAATCATTTTGTAGAAAATGATAAGTATACTCCCAAGGTCGATCTAAGGAAGGAATGTATGTGGTTTTTAATTTATTATTCAAATTTTTAAAAACGAAATTAAATCCTAAACATCCCGTCACGATATTTTTTTTGTGTTTTTAATCTAATTACGTAAAATTAAACATAGATTCAATAAACATTCATGCAAATTTTATCTTTATAAATAGTGAGTATTTATGGATATAATAACTAAGTTAATTATTACGCCGTATTATTTAGGTTATTAAAGATATGAATTGATATTTATTGATTCTCCTTTTTGTATTTAATACCACCTTTCAAGGGTTAGATATTCTTTGTTAACTAAACAAATCAATTAACACCTACAAGGGGTTTGATAACTAATTTGGTTAATTAAATTAATTCCTTTTTCTAAGAGATTGAAAATGAACCATTTAAATGCCACCTTCGGGTTGGGATAGATACTTAAACTTTATTCACAGTGTCCAAATTAAACCTAAGAATTTAGTTATCCTAGTACTAACTTTCAAGTTTTAAAACCACTACCGAAAACATGTCGTCAATACATTTTCAGATAATAATTCTTATAAAACTTTTGAACAGTTTCACTCTAACTACCTCGATTGTACCAACAAATAAAAGAGCACTACTCTAAATTAGACCTGGATAACTAAACCTTAAAGTCTAATTTTCAGATTTAAGTTTGTAATGGAAAATAATATATTTCTCTCTAACATTCTTAATATAAAATTTTGAATAAAAATAAAATCAATTCATTTTAGAGATTTTTACCTATTTAATATTTCAAAAGCATAACAACGCTATTATTACATCATGTTTACTAAATGTACCAAAGACGCTAAATTTAACCACGTATAAATTAAATATAACATGTAAGAATAAAGCATAAAAATAATCAGAAGAAAATAAAATCCTTACGTAACTTCACGCTTATTCCCGCTTGCTTGGAAAAACTCCAAGCGTAATTTGCACTCCCATTTATTGAATCAAAATGCTAAAATATTACAAAAACATAACTAGTTCTTCCCTAAAAAGGGAAGAACTCTAATACTAAGAAAAACTAACTAAAACATAAGAAAAACTATCTAAAACATAAGAAAAACTAAAAAAAACTAAAAAGTAAGAAGTGGAGAGAAAGAAAGTAGAGAGAAGTGTGGTTTTGAGGTGTTTTTGAGGTGAATGGAAGGGGGTATTTATAGTGAGGACTGAGAGAAAAATGAGTAAAAAATGTTAAAAAAAATATTAAAAAATTAAAAACGGTAAGGGACATGCCGAAATATCAATGACGCCAAGATGACGCCATATGGTCATTGCCAGACGTGAAAAATGGGGTGAAAACGCTGGGCGCTGCTACTGAATACATACGCTGGTCATCAAGGCTTGGCGCGTCAGAATCACAACCTGCCGGGCGAAGGCAAGTGAACAGAATCCCCAGCTGGGTCAAGGCCATGAGTCGTATACGGCCGGGCGCCTTTTTCTCCTTTTTGACATTTTTGACCGTTTCGACCTATTTTGTCCAGTTTTTCCATATTTGTTGACCTTTCCCCATTTATTTATTGGTATTTTTGTGGTGTATTGCTTCAAGTATTCTTCGAGTCTTTAAATTGCGTTTTTAAGCCAAAATAATTCGAAAAACAATAAAAATACCCGTGATTCCGAAAACGACAAATTTATATAAATATATGATAAAACATATAAATATATATATTTTTAATCAATTAATGTGCATAAAATCATGGTTATTTTAGTGCTTTTTGAGCACTCATCAATGGTCACCACTCATATATCTAGAACACCACTATCAAAATACGAGACAGTAGTAAATTTAGCTTCAAATATAATGTGGGCTACAAAACAATGTAAATCAGACTTCTTAACTCAACCTTTCTTACTACTCTCACTCATGTGATTATTTCTAGAAACATGATTGTTGATTCTTTAATTGGGTGCATGCATGTCAACAACACTATTATTGAACATCAAGAATCTACAGATATGTCTAACGTGTCCCTTTCTACCATAGTTATGGCATGTAGGATAAATTTAGAAACAAATGCATAAGATGTATGTGAAGTATGTGAAAGGTATGGATCAAAAGGTTTTGCAAACAACGTTATTTTTTAAGAAGATATTATAGTGTGCTCATCTATATAGTCTATCCATCTCTTTTCTCTCAAAGGATTTATATAATCAAGAACCTTGTTTAACCTTTTAGCTCCAATGGTTAACATTTTCATAGTTTCTTTAGATTGTTCAAGTTTCTATAGAAAATTCTGGTTTTTCTATTTTAAACCTGTAAGACTTAAATTCAAATCATAAATACATTTAGACAATTCAAGTTTTTCTTTTCTTTGAATTGAGGAATTTTTTTCATAGGATTTTAGTTTCTTATTTAGTATGCTTACTCTACAAGTAGCCTATATTTTTTCTTTTTACATCCAACTAAATCTATAAACAATCCATCAAAACTGTTAGCATTAAATTTATTGCATAGGAATCCATAGACACTATTCTCATTATCTGAATCAATTTCAAATTACTTTAGTGTCCACTAGTTGTTGTAATAAATGCCAAAAAGTTGATGTCATTATTTTCTAATTCAACTAGATTGTCGATGTCATTTTCAAAGTCAGTAAATGTATCAATGAAAGGTCTTCCTATTTTGTTCTTCTAGCTGGCACAATCAGTTGCAAAATTATCATAACCTATATATTCAAAACATTAAGGTCCACTGGGTTTAGATTTCTTAACTTCTGAACTCATTGGTTTGAGGTCTCTTGGATTCTAATCCTTTGAGCAACTCGATTATCCCTTATTTTGTGGATTCTTTCTATTGAAGATTTTCTTTAATCTTCTGGCTAAGAGTAACAATTCTTCATCGTCATATGATCATTAATAAGATAAGCTTGTTAATCAATCAAACATCCTATTTATGAATGGTTTATAAAATGTGAAGTCAAGGAGAAGAAAGTATCACATGAATAATACAACAATAAAGACTCATAAACAGGACAAATAATATGATGTAAAACAAACATAGAAATATAAAAAGGGAAGCAAACTAAGCATGTTCAACAAATTATAATGTCCTTAAAGAATAATCAATACACTCAATGCAAACATATATATATTCATCAATCCATGATGCATTCATGCAAGGGTATGACTAAATTTCTAATGCCATGCATTATGTATGATGTGCAAAATTTGTTTACTCTACATGCCATCATGATATGCTTATATGAACCAAGCAAATAGAAATATCTACTCAAATTGAACCAAGCTTTATATGTCCATATTTAATCACTATTTACTAATGTAAGTAACACCTTAAAAGAAATCAATAGGTCTTTCAAAGTCTATAAAGATGGGCTAAGGTATAGCTAAGGGAGAAAAGATATTTAGGCTCCAACACATATTTGTTTCACCAATCTACAAAAACAATTCATGTCCATAACATAAATACCCTCAAATATGGGTTCTTTTCTCTTTACATCTCAAACTTCAACTAAAGAAGTTGTGAGAACAACACATAAAGGTCAAAAATTTATGTATCACTTCCTTTTCATGATTATCATCAATTTACTCTTCTTCTTTTTTCTTTCCTCCTTATGTTTTTAACACAAACAAACACCAACATTTCATTTTTCTTTTTCTTTTCTCCATATTTCCCTTTCTTTCTTTTTTTGTAATTCCATTTTCAACATTCTTCTTGTTTTAAAAATAATAATAAAACCAAGAGGGTAAAATGGAAATTCTTAGAGCATACAAGCTTAACAAAGGGTGTAAAAGGTAAATGAGAATAAATATTTAGGTTAAGCTAGAATTTTAGGTGCAAAGAAATAAAGGAATAACATAATGGCTCAAAGAAGGGAGATTAAGGACAAGAAAACATTGGTGGTAAGAAAGCTCGAACATTCAAGGATGGCCTAAATCCTCTTTCTAACCAAACCACACCTAAGATTTCACCTCGAGAGACACCAAAAGTGGATTCTAAAGCTTGTAAGAGACATACACAACATCAAAACGAGAGATCCACACAAACTTCTTAAAATAACAATACAAATTCATAAATTTAAGGCATGCGCAAGGAAAAATTGCATTTCAAAAAAGATGAACAAGAAAAATTTATTCATACATGCTCTCAAGGAATAAACATGTCAAAATATCCACGCTTCAATTTAGGTCAAATGTATGACATGATCCCTCTAAAAGAAATTTTACATGCAATAGTTTATCAAAGTGACAAACCATTCGTATCATGAAACACAAAAATGATAATTGCCAAATGAAATGCCAATGAAGGTATTATGGTAGAAAAATGCCTAAGAAGAGAAAGTGCCTCCAATAAGACAAATAGAAAAACTCACATCAACGTTAGTCAAGTGAAAGAAAGGAACTGACTAATTCTTAAATTGTTGAGGAGTCCCACATCGACCAGGGAAACGAACAAAGTGCTGGTTATAAGATCATGGCAACCCTTCCTCTTTGAGAGCTCTTTTGGAGGGAGTTAGGCCATGACTTTCTACATGGTATTAGAGTGGATCCTTGGGTTCAATTGATGTGCCTAACACGGTCAACCCCGGTCATTCAACCTCACGGTAAATCGTTCTTTGTGGTGTCCCCTTCTGATATGAGAGGGGGTGTTGATGAGTCCCACATCGACCAGGTAAGCCAACAAAGTGCTGGTTATAAGGTCATGTCAACCCTTCCTCTTTGAGACCTCTTTTGGAGGGATTTAGGCCATGACTTTCTACATGGTATCAAAGCAGGTCTCTGGATTCAATTGATATGCCCAACACGATCAACCCCAATCATTCAACCTCACGGTCAATCATTCTTTGCGGTGTCCCCGTCCGATCTGAGGGGGGTGTTGAGGAGTCCCACATCGACCAGGGAAGCCAAAAAAGTGCTGGTTATAAGTTCATAGAAACCCTTCCTCTTTGAGAGCTATTTTGGGGGGAGTTAGGTCATGACTTTATACATAAACCATACAAGCAACTTCCCTATAAAAAGGAAGAAACAAGCAAAAAAAAAGAACATATTACCAAGAGGAGACAGATAGAGGACCAACACACAATATACTAGATATAGGAAAAATAAATACAGTAAAATAGGTAAGATGCATTCTATATGATATGGAATATCAATGACAAGACCACAAACAGTATAATCCTAATACTTTGATTCTACATAATGAGCATGTGACATAATGCACATAAGGAATATATCAAAGCAATTAGCATGAGAGAAAGCTAGTAAAGGATCAACCAGATAGGTAAAGTAACAAATATGAAAATTAACATACTGTGCAAGCCAAGGATACGTTAAGAGAGAGACAAGAAGAAGTGTCAAGCAAAACGAACATAAACAAAATGACATAAATTCACTATATAAAGATGACAAACAAAGAGAGAAAGGAAATAAATAGCTCAACCCTAACAGATTACCCAAAAAATAGTTATCAAACAATAACCCTTCATTTAAAGAATTTATAAGGGCAACTGAGTTAAAAGATAGTATCTAACTCATATAAGCATGAGAAGTCTATGGGATTCACAATTTGTTTTGTTTAAAATTTATATAGAATCTAGTCAAGTCATCCATATAAATTGGGTTAGGCAGATTTATTTCTTTATGTACTATGCCTCATGTGCATAATGCATCTTGCTTAAACATGCTCAAACGAGCCACAATAGCTACATCTAATTAAAAGATATGCGGAAGAGCGAGGTGGAGAACTTCAAAATATAGTCCTCACATATCTAGGATACTATCTAGCAATGTGGCCAATAGGGTCACAATGATAACAAATGGGAATAGTAGAGCTAGAAAAATGGGATCCTTGACTCCGAGAAGTAGTACACAAAGGAGAAGAAGAATGAGTACTCATATTGACTTTCACATGAGGATTAGAAGTCAATTTCCTACTATATGGTCTCAAATGCCCAAGCTCACCACAATGGTAACAAGTGAGAAAATAGGTAAAAGTAATGAGACAATACTAAAGCATCGAGAATTGTTAGCCTTAAGTGAAGAGTTCACCTTGTTAAAGGAAATAGGCTAAAATGACACAACCAACTTATTTTTTGGTTAAAGGCAACAAACTTCCAACTTTGGTTCTTGATTTATTGACTTTACAAACTTAGTAGTACCTATTATTAAGGTAGAAATCCCTTCATCAATACCAATGACACATTTGTCTCCAAACATCTTTGTACTATTCAGAATTTCATTCAAATTCTTTGACCCAGTGATCATCTTATTGAGAGCAGAGGTAGACTGAACTAGGTTCTTCACAATGACACTAAGCTTGTCTTTCAAAGGTTTAACCAATTCTTCCTTTTTCATTAAGGAAGTGTTTGAGATACAGTGCAAAGTTGTTTAGACTCCACACTTTCTCACTTAGTTGCTCAAACTTAGCTTCCTTTTTTTGAAAAAAGAGTAAGCTAGATAATCCTTTGCACTCTCAAGAACTATAATCAGCTTCTCCAATTTTTCAATTTCGGTACTCTGATCAAAAGAAGGATCATGACTAACAAATAGCTATGTAGTTTTGTATGAAGTAAAAACCTTCAACTATTCCTCATATTTCTTTACATTCTCATAATTTGCATTAAACTTTTCAAGAAAATCATCTTATCTCTTTTGAATGCCCCCAAACCTACTTGTGAGATCATGTTGTTGAGGGTCAATCGAAGACTTTCTTTGCTCTAGAGTTTTCTTCAATGCGCGTATCTCGCATTCCTTTTCATCAAGGCTCTCCTCAGCCTTTTTCTTATCCTTTTCTAACTTAATATGCTCCAAAAATAAAGCATTATAGGATTTAAGCAATTCATTTTGCTTATCTTCATTTTCATCATCTTCAATTGTCACATCTTAAACAACTGAGGTAGTAGTCGGAAGATCAATGACACCACTAGAAGCAACAAGGCTATAAAATTAGTGTCATCCTTATCATCACTACTAGTATTGTCTAAAATAATAACCTCAACTTTCATTGCAGCTTGCTCGTGTGATTTTGTTTATGAAAACACTTGGCAGTAATATGACCAGGCTTTCTACACTCAAAGCATCTAATCTTGTTTAAGTGTCCTTCATTCAATTTCTCAGATTCATCATCTGAATCATTATCAACTTTCATAGATTTCAAACCTTTGAAAGTCGAATTATCTTATCGAATACCCCCAGATGATGGTTTCTTCTTTTTGAATAATATTGTAAATGTATGAGCAAGTAATGCCAACTCTTCTCCATCAGGATTAGATTCATAATTAACAGAGGCGACAATTGTATAAATACTAGATCCATTTTCCTTGGTGGTCTTAAGAGCCAAGCTCTTTCCCTTCTCAATAGTATTTTGGACTTGTCTAAGCAAAAGGTGATGAAGTTCGTAAATCTACAAATCATCAACTACTCATTAACAATAAGTTCACCAGGCTTATACATAGACTCAAGCATGATAACTATGGCATGAAACTGATAGGGTAGGCTAGTTATGATTTTCTCAATATAATTTTCCTTGCTAATAGGTCTACCTAAGTTGTAGGAATAGTTGATAATGTTTGAAAAGGGTGTATAGAATTTTTCAAAAGTTTCATCCTCCTACATGATATAGAGTTCAAAATCTATATTCAACTTTAGAATTTTGGATCTTTTGATAGCTGAGGTACCTTCATGAGTAGTCTCCAAAATGTCCCAAGCTTGTTTTGAAGAAATATAACTCTGAATTCTTCTAAACTCATCAGACGTCATAGCCTTGATAATTGCACATAAACCCTTACTATTCCATTCAAACTCCTTATTTTCATCCTTTGTCCCTTCAATTATAGGTTTAGGAATCACGAAATTATCAGGTAAGGTCTTAATTGGGTAAGTCCAGACATTTTCAACAAGGAACCAAACACGATCACCTTGGGACCATAGAAAGGCCCTCATTTGTGATTTCTAGCAAGCCTAGTTCAGCCCATCAAAAAGTGAAGGTCAACCTACACTATGCGCTTCTCCTAACTCCATCAAAAAGAATGTATGTGTATGTGTGTGAAAAAGCGAATTAACAAAATTAGCACAAGAGTAGTTAAGCCCAAAAAGGTGCACCCGCTTCAATACCAATTGTAAGTGTCCACGACATGGTACACTACTAGAATAAAGAGATGTAGACTCTTAAAGGACTTTGGCCTAATTCACACAAACATAAAAATAAACATTTAACCAAACAACATAGCAGGAATGCAAATTATATAATATCAAAAGGTAGATAACTTCAAATAACAGATATTATATATAAAATAGAAAGCAAGTAAACAGCAAATGCTTTCTAATTAGAGTATATGATTTAGTATGTTGAAACATACACATAAAACTCAGATTATAATAACTCGATAACATATCATGGATAACAAGTGATATAATAAGATAATCACATATAAAGACTGTATTTATATGGTAACATCCTCAAGTTGCTTAAATCAACCACTCAACAACAAATAATTCACTAACAATAAACAAGTTACAACTCTGATAAACAATAAATCAATATTACCTCTATCAATTGGAACCAATGTCCTAACTGCCTACTGTTGCTCTTTACTTGTTGCTTTTGCAATTGTTCGATTCAACACTTAAACCCAACTATCCTCCATAACCAATATCACCATATGTGATGTGATTGAAAACCATTGATCAATAACAAGAAGTGTAACTACTTATAACCTTAAGGATACATAGTCCACAACAACTATCAAATCTTGTATGGGAAACACACAATCAAACTAAGTACCCACACAGATGACAATTTGATAACTAAATAAACAAACCACACTCGAATATAAGCTCTCCAAAATTATTTCAAAAACAAATATAAATCTCAATATGAATTTTGGGAAAAACATTGAAAACATGGATGAGAAATAAGAGAAATGAGGGGATATTTATAGCATTTGGATTTTCCACCTCGCTAACAACCTCGTCAAGGGTGGTAGTGAGGTCCATGGCAAACTTGTTGACAAGGTGCTAAAAAGTCACCTTTTTTTCATTCCAAAATTAATGAATACTACAAAAACCAATCACGTGGTGTGTGTAAACATGCTTGCATACAAAGTGTTTCTAACTATATGTGTTGATTACTAATCCACAGTAACCAGCCTTATACACGAGAAACACAAAACACTGAGTAAAATAAAACAAATACAATATTTTGTACACAGGAAGGCAACACACAAACATGAATACAACGAGATTTATAAAATATTTTTTTCATAAATATTATCAACACTAATAAAATTTACAAAAATGTAAAAAAATTTCCTATATCTTGACAAAAATCTAATTTTAATAACAATGAAGAATGATCTCGAGGGATGGAGGTGGGAATCAACTACCCTACCCTACTCATTTCCTAAATTTTTTTTATATTTTGTTTTAAAAAAATATTATATATTTAGGTAAGTTTAAAATTAAATTTAATGATTTTATTAAAAATTATTATTTTCGTCACTAAATTAAGATTTTAATTATAAAAATATAATATAATAGTATATAAAATAATAATTATTTTAATGATTACTAAAATAACAAAATAATTCATTTGAGTATAACTACTATTTTTATTCAAAATTTTAAGATTATTATACTTATTTGTATAATAAACATATTTAATTAAAATTTAATATTAATTTTAAAATTTTAATATATAATTAATATTAAATTTTTTAGTTAATGAAAAACCTAATCCTGTAAAAAAAAAATCGAAGAATCCCATCATATCCTCGCAATTATTTAAACAAAAAAAAATATCACCACCTCCTTTCCATATATATAGAGTATTTTTCTGGTATAATTTTCAATGTCCATTTAATAAAAAAGAAAATATAAAATTCAATTAATAATATAATTACATATAACACCGAGACTATTCCCGGTCAGTGTAGATGTTACACGTCAATATACTCGTGTCGTAAAAACGCTCCTTGTGTTTGCTTCGGGAGAAATCTAGAGACCAACAGAGAGCTCTCTCGTGTAATTTATGTATTTATGTTTCCTTTTTTCTAATCCGCAAAACTATTTATTTATTTATTTATTTAAAATATCTTTGTCAAAGCAGCAATGCAACCATAATTGCTTTAACCCAATTGTCCATCAAATCAAAACCCTTGTATTTACTCGGTCCAGTATCTAATCTCTTGTATCTCTAATTGTAATTCAATTGCAAAGAAAAAGATAGAATGCTACCTGCGTTTAGCTTCTGATTCGTATATCGAGTTTGGGTTCGTTGCTTTAATTGCTTAAGCCGAGAGAGTAATGATGATATCTGAAGAGAATTGGGGAATGGAGAGGTTCATGGGAGATTTTAGAGGCAAATTGAAGAGGAAAGAGGCAGGGGAGATTGATCAAGTTAGTTATGAATTCTCCGACTTCTCTCTTTCTTCTCGGCCCAACAAGATTCGCCGTTTGGTATTTCTTGTTCCTTATTTTTCTTTCAAATATATAATTTATTTCTGTGCTAAAATTGCTGCCTTTAGTTTGTAAATTAAATCATCTAATTTATGTGAAATTTTTATTTGTTTGAATTATTAGAATGCTGAATTGCCGCCGATTATTGAAGAAGAAGAAGACCTTACTCCTGAATGTCCTATTATTGCTCCTACCTTTTCTTTGGGTGATGGTCGTGTAATTGAGGAATTGAATGACTCTGATTCCAACAAAGCTATGGTTGTCTTCAAACCTTTCAATCCAGCAGCGTTAGGTTATTGTTCTAACACAAATGTCTCCTTCTCTATCGACTCTCACTTTATGTCTGGTTTCAAAGGTAAATATATAACCCAACTTCATAATTTTTGCCTTTTCCCTTATAATTAATATGAGGTCGTTCAATTATACATTTTGATTGCAGATCAATTTATTCAGTCAAACCAACATAGGTTGCAGGAGGAAGATGATGAAGCAGCAGCTTTTGGGGGAAGCAATCAATGTAAAGCTGTTGTACCCTGGGCACCATCACGATCACTATCAGCCTCGGCTGATACCATGGAGATGGAGGAGGATAGTAATGCTGGGAACACACAGACACAACCCCGAGTTAGTGCATATGGTTTTGCTGCCGAGAGCTTGCCGCAGTGGCAACAGCAGCACTGTATGCTTGCTCAACCACAGAATAATATCTCTTCCACTCCTATCTCATGGTTCCAGTAACTAATCATCCAAACAACCAGGATTTTAATCTTGTTGAAATTAGATTATGACTCGGGAACATTGTTGAATACCATACATAGATGGATAGTTAAATAGCGCTTTCATTGAGTTTCGCAATTTCTAAGCGTTACCTGTTGATTCAATTTCAAATCGAGACACATTGGATTTATTAAGAGCACTTACTACGTTACTCTCAGACTAAGACCTTATTTAGCTTTTACTTTTTATCATCCAACTTATGTTAATCTTTGACCTTTACCTCTAACAAAAGTGGACATAAAAGTTTGTTTCGTATTTATTATAAAAATGCTGCTGAAGTTTATGGGTTTGGTACCCTTATAAGACCCTATTAGGGTATTTATTAATATTCGTGTTCTTTTATTAGTAAAACAAATCAAGTCCTTACCTCACTATACCTTAAAAATGTAAAAATGTAGGTCCTCTACGTATGGAAGGTGAAGGGAAGAAAATAAAAAAAAATGTAAGTGCAATTTTATTAACTACATTTGATAAAAAATAAAAAACAATTGGGTGCTGTATCATTAACTAATTAACTATATTTGAGATTTTGGTGGTTGCAATGTTTTTGCCTTATATAGAGACACATCAAAAAAGAGTTTACCTTACATAGAAACACGTAAAAAAAGAAAGCAAATTAAAATCAAATGAATAATTTTTTTTATGAAAAATAGTATCGTGTATGAGAGAATATTATATTTTTTTAAAAGAGGGGTGACAAAATAGTAAATTTGAAAAATATTTATGTATTTATTTGCAAAAAAAACACAATAAAAAAATATCAAGTAAGAAGATAGATATTAAGAAATTTAATGGAAATAATAATTTGTCTTTATGTCAAAGAAGGATAAAGGATATTCTCATTCAATAGAAAATTTAAAGAGCGTTGTCGGGGAAAGAAAAGAAGGCAATAACCGTCACCATGAAACAATAGGATAGATGAGATTCTAGTCAATACAATCCGTCTAAATCCTTCAGAAAGTGTCAGAAAGTGTCTTGTAAAATATTGAATCAAAATATTATAAAAGTGAAAAAGAAACATGGGAGACTCTAGAAAACGTATACATGTGAAAAAAACCTTGCTAATAAATTGTATTTGTGAAATGTGCTATATTAGATGAGGAAGGAAGATAATGTGAGCATGATGTAGTACGTTAGTGATTTCAACAGCAAGCTTTCTCACTTAGCAAGATTCAATGTGAGTTTCGTCGATGAAGAGAAATGTGTGATGTTGCTGGTATCACTACCCTCACCATATAATCATCTCACAACAACTCTAACTTATGCGAAAGATAAGATAGAATTTAAATTTGTTGTAGAAGCCCTATTTTCATATGAGAAACATAATAGGGAGGGAGATTTAGAAGCACAAGTCCTTATCACAAAGTCTAGAGGAAAGAGACAGTAGAGAGAATAGAAACCCAAAGGCAAGAGTATAGGCAAATCAAACAAATATGCCAATGTTGAATGCCATCACTATAAGAATAAGGGTCACATCAAGAAATTTTGCCAAGTGTTCAAAAAGGAACAAGAAACAAAAAAAGGCAAAGCAGCGAAGAAAAACATCAACAGTGATGATGAACAAACAAATATCATAGACGAGTTCAATATCGTTTATGATAAATATTTTTTCAATCTTGCATCACACGAGACCATTTGGGTGATGATAGTGGTACTACAATTCACGCTATATTGCGTAGAGAATTTTTCTCATCATACACACCTGGACGTTTTGTTGTTGTTACAATGGTAAATGAAGGCATGTCAAAAGTTGTTGGCAGAGGAGATGTTTGCTTGGAAACAGAGAATAGAAGTAGCCTATTTTTGAAGAACATCAGGCATATCCGGTTATGCACTTGAATTTGATCTCTATACGCAAACTTGCAAATAAAGTATATTGTAGCTCTTTCATTTATGACAAATGGAAACGTACAAAAGGCTCCTTAGTAGTAGCTAGAGGTGAGAAGCATACAACTCTTCATATAATGAAAATGAAGCTCTCCACCAATACAATAAATATCGTGGAGAAAGATAGTGCAGCTAAATTATAGTATAGAAGACTCAGTCACATGTGTGAAAAAGGTATGACAAGTCTAGCCAGGAAGAAGATATTACCAAAAATGGATAAAGTACATTTAAAGAAATGTGTTGATTGTCTAGCAAGAAAGCAAAACAAAGTATCTTTCAAGAGTTCCCCTCCTTCCAAAATGAATAATATTTTAGATCTGATTTATTCATATTTGTGTGAACCAATGCCAAAGTCATTTGGTGGTTTTCATTGATGATCATACAAGGAAAACATAAGTATATTTTCTAAAGATAAAGGATCAGGTGCTAGATGTCTTCAAAGAATTTCATGCCTCAGTGGAGAGACAGATTGGGAAGAAGTTAAAGTGCATTAGGATAAACAACGGTGAAGAATACACAAGACTTTTCATGCTTACTGCAAAAAACATGGTATTCGATATCAGATGACACCTCCAAAGACATTACGGTTGAATGGCTTAGTTGAGAGGATGAACAGAACTTTGATAGAGAGAGTCATATGTATACTTTCATATGAAAAGTTACAAATGAAATCATACTCACAGTTGCACATGTGTTAAATCTTTCACCATGTACTCCTTTCAAGATGAATTTTCTAGATAAAGTGTGGTCAGGAAATGATGTTTCCTATGATCATCTACGGGTACTTGGCTGTAAAGCATTTGTTCATATCCCCAAGGATAAGAGATCCAAACTTGATGCCAAGACAAGATAGTGTATTTTTATTGGCTATAGTCAAGATCAATTTGGTTATATATTTTATGATCTATTTGCAAAGAGACTTGTCAAGAGTCGTGTTGTATCATCCAATTTCAAGTTGTATACCCATAATGCATCGTCCAATTTCAAGTTCTGATCATTTCCATTGAGTTTTATTGTCTATTCAAGGATGGACTTGATCTCTCTATTGGACAATTCAACTTGTCCACTTATCTATGGGTGATAAGGGGTAGCAACTCTATGGTTGACATTGTACTTTTTAAGCACGACCTAAAACGTCTTATTGTAAAAATGTAGTCCACCATCGCTGATAATAGAACTTGGTGCTCCAAAACTAACAAAGATGTTAGACTTCACAAAATCTACAAAAACTTTAGAGTCGTTAGTTTTGATGGATTTAGCTTCCACCCATTTAAATGTGTAATCCACAGCAAGTTAAATATAATAAGATGGAAAAGGTCTCATAAAATCAATATCCAAAACGTTAAAGATTTTAACAATAAGAATTGGAGTTTGTGGCATTTGATTTCTAGGACCCAAGTTACATATTTGTTGACAACCATCGTGTTTTGCAAAAGGTGAAGGCATCCTTGAACAATATTAGCCAATAGAATCCATTTTTCTAAAATTTTATAAGCAATTTTTTTTCTCCAAAATGTTCCCTACATACGTAAGAATGAAAAAAAGTTAGAATAGATGTAAATTCAGTGTCAAGTACACATCTTCTTATCAATTGTTCTTTGCAATGCTTCCAAAGGTAGGGATCATTCCACACATATTGTTTAGCAACCTTCTTGAGTTTGAATTAGCAAATTTCTTGAGTTTGAATTTGCTAGCTTGTGATAGGTTTTGTGGGAAATTTTTGGTGGCCAAGTATTTCACTATATATGCATACCAAGGAGTAAAAACAATGGTCTTGAGTATTTGCTCATCTAAAAAGTTCTCTCTTATTGGAAGTGATTCATCTTCTTAAATTAATCTACCGAGGTGATTTACTACCACTTTTTTACTTCCTTTCTTGTCTTTGATTTAAAGGTCAAATTATTGTAGAAGAAGAATCCATCTTATTAGCCTTAGTTCAGCATATGTACGTAAGAGCTACATGATCAGAGAAAATAGTTACTTTAATTCCAATTATATATTATCAAAAAATTTATAAAGTAAAAATTACTGCTAAAATATCTTTCTCCATTGTAAAGTAATTGAGTTATGCATCATTTAAAATTTGTGATGCATAATATATGGCATTTGGTAGCTTTCCAATCATTTGTCCCAAAACAGCTCTAATTACATAGTCAGTTGCGTCACACATCAGCTCAAATAGTAGTCTCTAATCAGGTGGCTCAATGATAAGTGTTGTGGTTAAAAGTTTTTCAATCTATTAAATGCTTTGATGCACTCATCACCGGAAACAAATACTACATTTTTTAGAGCAATTGGCATAGAGGCCTAGCTATTTTCTAGAAATCCTATATAAATCTTTGATAAAATTCTACATAACCAATAATAGAACAAACCTCCCTTGCATAAGTGGGAGGTGGTAAGGTACGAATAAGATATATCTTATATTGATCAACCTATATTATCTTAGATGATATTACATGCCCCATAACTATATATTGATCTACCATAAAGTGACATTTTTTCCTATTAAAGTTAGTTTCTATGCATATCTCTAGAATTAATGTAAGGTTAGTAAGAAAATTATCAAATTAATCTCCATATATGATAAAGTCATCCATAAACGCTTTTATAATGCTCTCTATATAATCAAAAAATATATTTATCATACACCTCTAAAAGGTGACATGGGCATTACAAAGGCCAAACGGCATGCGTTTATAAGCGAAGGTTCCAAAAGGACGTACACGTTGTCTTCTCTTTGTCTTCTGATGCAATGAAAATCTGATTATAACCTGAAAAACCATGGAAAAAAATAGTAGTGAGTATGGCTTGATAAACTCTCTAAGTGTTGGATCAATAAAAGGTAAAGTAAAATGATCTTTACGAGTCATAGATTTAAGCTTTTGAAAATCAATGCAAATTCGTCACCTAGTTTGAATTCAAATAGGAATCAAATCATTATTCTCATTCTTCGCCATTGTAACTCCTGACTTCTTTAGAACAACTTAGATCGGACTAACCCACTTGCTATCTAAAATTGGAAAAATTACACCAATTTCCAATAGCTTGATAACTTCTTTCCTAACCACTTCTCTTATTGGTAGATTCCATCGCCTTTATGGTTCTCTTATTCATTTGGCATCACCTTTAAGTAATATTTGGTGCATGCATATAGAGGTGATGATTCCCTTAATGTTAGAAATTGTCCACCCAATCGTTGATTTGTATTTTCTCAAAACATGGATTAAGCTCTCTTCTTTAATAGTTGAAATCTTAGATGATATAATCACGTGAAGTATATCTCCATCTCCAAAGTATACATATTTGAGATGTTCTAGAGAAGTTTGAGCTCCAAGGTGGGTGCCTGCACAATAGAAGGCAAAATTTTTTCATTAGACACATGAAGAGAAACATAGGAAAGATTATACCTTGGGTTTATCTCTAGAGAAGAGTCAAGAGAGGCAACAATCTCCTTCAATTCCTCTACTATATTAATATCCCTTTCTTCATCACTTAAATTTCTGATTTTCATGTCGTCTCTTAGGGCAACCTTTAATAGGTCTATACTTTCGACATCAATCATTTTTTGCACTAAATAGTGAAGTATATCAATAGAAGACACAAGAACTATGATAAATAGAGTACCTTATTGCTTCAAAGATATTGATGCGAATAATCTCTCTATCAAACTCCATAATTTGTGTTCCAAAGTGCATATCTATCTTTGTTATAGCAGTTCTTATGGAAGGCCTACCCAAAAGCAAGGGTGTTTCCTTACTAGTGGAGTCATTTTTCATATCAAGTACATAAAAATCAATTTGAAAGATAAGCTTATTAACATGTACCAACACATCTTCCAAAACTCTCATTGGATAAGCATTAGATAAATCAATGAGTTGGATAACTACACCAATTTATTTAAGGGGGATAAGATTTAACATAGCATAAATTGAGTAAGGTATAAAATTAATTGAAGCAACTAGATCTAGCATAGCCTTTTCAAATTTAGTGGTACCTATATAACTCATGGTATAGTGAAACTACTTGGATCCTTGTATTTTTGTGAAATTTTTCTTTGTAAGACTATCAACATATTCTCTCTCATGTTCACCATTTTATTGCCTTTGAGCTTCCTCTTGGTGCACAATTCCTCCTACTTCATGGAATTTGTTTAGGGTTGAAATGTGTGTCAAACTGTTGAGCATTTGTAGCCATAGTAACGATCCAATTCCTTACAATTTTAGAAGTCTTATTAACTAAAGTTTCACCATTTGCTACATGTATGATGTTTTTGTCCATGGGTATCAATCCCTTGTAGAAATATTTGATTATGAGAGCAACTTGCACATTATTTCTTGAATTGTTATATAAATTCTCTCCATTATAATATTAAATACTACAAATTTTTTTCTGATTAGATTGACCCTAGAAGTTGAAAAATATTTCTCCAAGAAGAGCCACTTCATCTCATTCCAACTATTTATTATCTCAAATGGTAAGTAGTACAACCACTTTTTAGCGCTATCTACTAAAAAATGGAAATGCTCTATGTTTTACTTGTTCTTCAGTAGTCCCATTAGGTTTTATTGTCTCAAATGGTAAGTAGTACAACCACTTTTTAGCTCTATCTACTAAAAAATGGAAATGCTCTAAGTTTGACTTGTTCTTCAGTACTCCTACTAGGTTTTATGCTATAACATACCACGTGAAATTCCTTTATATGTTTGTTTGGATCTTCACCAACTAGACCTTGAAAGTAGTCAAGAGATGAATCATCCTAGACTTCTATTCAAGAGCATCATCATTATCATCGTGTTGAATGCATAATGGTTGTTGATCTAAAATCAATGCTACCATTTTCCTAAGAGTTTGATTAGAATTATTCACACTCATTTTTACGTGGATGGAATGATCTGATTTTCATATGAGTCGCTTGAACTTGAAAGATATGTTTGAATTGCTTGCTCAATAAATTATAAATATGATCTCAAATTGTAACATGGGTTCATTCACCTTGAAAAGCAAATAAAAATTATCAACAAATTAAGTAAAATAAAACAAACACATATAAACAAAAATAAGTAAAATATTTTTAATTTTTAATAAATTTTTGCTACTTTTTTTAATTTTTTATTTCTTAATTTTTATTTTATTTTTTATTTTTTATATAAAATACTTAAAAATAAATAAAAGTAAATAAGAATTAATTTAATGAAAATCGCTTACTATAAGATGCCAAAAATTGATGCATGTTAAAATAAACAATTAATCTAAATATTATTTTAAATTGTTTAAGATGTCACAAATTAGTATATAGCAAGTAATGTCTTTCACGCAAAGAATTTTAAAAACTAACTCTTATTTATTAAAAAAATGTGAGTTTTATTATGTAAATTGAAAATTAAATTTAACAACTAAAGATAAAATAAAGATAAAAACAAAATATAAAAATTGTGATAAAAATTCAAATAAAAGAACGATCTTAAGATCATTCTCTCTCACTAACATATATTACAAATCAATAAAATTATATCTTATTTTTATATTCTTTGATTATACCAACTTAGAAAAATTTACAAAAACAAAAATCATCGACTCTTCTTACATATTTGTTGAACTAAACTACTCTTAATTCAAACTTTTTTTAATAGAGAACCTATATTAAACTCTCTAAATTTAATCTATCAAAAACATTAATTTTTAAAGAATCAAATTGGATCAAGTTTAAACACATAAGTTCGGTTTAATTATCTTAAGTATTAATTCTCATTATAAATAATTCATCATTAATTATTTATATTAATTATATGATAATGTACACAATCATCTAAATTAATTAACAAATAAATTAATTTGATTATTTAATTATACACTTAAATAATAAAATAAATTCATACAATAATTAAAACCGATAATTAATACATAATAAAAAATAATAATTCAATAAAATATTACATATCTTATTAAATATTGCAATACATATTTAAGATTTTAACATCACTCACACTCAATTATAAAATTAACTATTCATGACAAACAATAAATTAAGAAAATTATTCATAAAAATAATAAAATAAAAAATAAAAAATCTTAATATTTTTGTTGTTAATTATATTCTTCAATTCCTTTAATTACTTCTTAAATATTTTTCTTCTACATTGTTACCTCTAACTTAATTCTATAATTTATGTTATTATTATTTTTTTAATTTTTCTTTTAATTTTTGTATAATTATAATATTTTTGTATTTTATAAGATGTTATTTTATATTTATATTAAAAAAATCTATTTTTGAGTTGTTTGAAGATTAGTGATATACGGAATACGCAGGTGCTCAAATCGTGATGCTGAAGAATAAATGGTGCCAGGATTTAAAGTGAATAGTGATGCACGTTGAGGGGCTGTTCATCCACAGATATTTTTAAATATATCCAGCTGTAAAGTAAAATATCATAAAAAAATCTCAAAAAATTAAAAAATTAATATTTTTTAATAAATATAAAATAAATAATTTTAACTCATAATAATATATATATAAAATATCATCTATCAAAATCTCTTTTTTTCTAACAGAAACGAGAAGCATAAAGTACATTATTTTTATAAAATATTTTTTATCACTAAAGATAACAAATTTATACTAAATCACCTAATAAATATAAAATTAAAATATATTTTTATTAAAGATAATTAACTTAAACTATTATTTCTCCAAAAAGATAAGCGTATATTATGCGTTAATAACACTCTTAAATTAAGTCCCTTAACTATATTCTCATTTTTATTTACACTACGTGTAAACTTCAGTTCTTTCTATCTGTTTGACATTTTACACACAAAAAAAACATGAAAAAAGTATTCGATTCAATTACTTGTACAATTAAAAATGAAATGTAATTGAGAGTATTGCTAGCACTAATCCCTGTATAACCCTGTATAATTGTGGCTTCACTTCAAAAAAAAAAATCATTACAAACACAAGGGGGAACTTCAATACTCTTAATAACGCTCATAAACAAT
Source organism: Hippophae rhamnoides (assembly GCA_033030585.1). Classification (NCBI taxonomy): domain Eukaryota; kingdom Viridiplantae; phylum Streptophyta; class Magnoliopsida; order Rosales; family Elaeagnaceae; genus Hippophae; species Hippophae rhamnoides. The sequence goes on along the minus strand of CM065434.1, from coordinate 22,084,863 downwards.
TAAAGGTTGTATGAGTCCCAATGTATATCCTACGTCAGTTTTGAGGAAAGAGTACTCTATTCCTTCCCTCATCCAGGATCAAAATCTAATGAAACTATCAAAACTTTTCAATACCCAAGCTACGCGCATTGCTTTCAAGAATTGAATTGCCCTCCTCCTCCTGCAACTAAGCTAGTCTCCTGAAACATATTTCTTCTCGGAATAATATTTCTCTTCACTTGCTGCTTTCTTAGCATTGCGTTTCTGAAATTTACAACAACAAAACCATTATAAGCCAGCTAGCTTCAGAACAACCCAAAATCAGCTCAGTTTCCCCTTGCTATTACTAAAAATAGTAGTTATAGTAGTAAACAAGTACAGGCAAAGCTAACATATCAGGAAAACAAATCTGAAACAAAATAAGATAAACAGATTTCTTAGAGAAAAATAGGCAAGTACATGCAAGGAAAAAAAAAGAGTATATTGTAAATGCCAACTCTGACTAGATAAGCTTCAAGTTCATCATTTCCAGATACGAATATAATAATGGATTTGTCAATCAACCATAAAAACCAATTCTCAAAATGTACTGGATCTTAGCAACCAGAGCAAAACAAGTCCATGGTTCGTACCATATAAGCGTCATGGTTTGCCAATATCCTCTTTGCTACTGATGTCGTGGTTATATTTTTGGGGCTCTCAAGCAAATGAAAAATTCCCTCACTCTTGGGAACAGAATATGGATCGCTCTCAACCTGGAACCATATGCTTTTATTAGATACTTTAGCATTAATTTACATTAAGATATCTTGCACAATACTCTGTGAACTTACAGTCAACAAGTTATTGTTCTCTGAAACTGTGCCATGTACAACCAAAGATATGTTGAAAGTTGTTATCTGCAACATCAAAAATCAACACAGGACTCAGATGAAAGAAAAGCTTCCAAGTAAAAAAATTTAACCCCATTAGGACACATAGGTGCAAATAGTAATATATCTAAGGAGGGAGGTAGAAAAGTATTCTTTTTCTTTTGGGCTTAAGGAGTGGAATGTGACTTATAAGCTCTAACTCTTTCAGGAACCAAAAAAAAGCTTGAACCTAGGAGTTCATTTATCTCCTCCACTCTTTTAAAAATAAGAATAAAAGTGAAATATTATAGAGCTTCTTAACTAAAATAAACCCCTTATATCACTTGGTCCATATGCAGGGTTCACATTCCCGAAGTTTTATCCTAATATCTGATAGATGGAAGTTTGAGGTAATAAGCAGTTAAATCATCCCGTTAGAGGCATTGTCGTTAATTTTTCATCAGGGGCAAAATCCTTAGGCCTTCAAAAAAAAAAACAGAGTACAACTGCATATTTGGAACCTAAAATTTTCCCACACGTATCATTCAATTAATATTATGAACATCTAGAAAATGCCAATGATAGTTTATCCTTTGTATCAGAAAACATGTGGTGACACTTCTTAAACCAACAGAAATAATCATCAAAGGTCGCATGGCTACTACGCTAGCATGCCATGAAAAGCTATACAAACACAACTTTTACATGCCAAGAATGAAATCTTAAAAAAATGGCGACATCTTAAAACTTACTATATTCAAAATTGGGTAACTCACCATATCCTTTGTAACTTCCCAAGGTGCACCAATAATGACTTCATCAACATAACGTGAAGCCAGAACACTAAGACTGCGCTCATGTAAATGCATGATTGGACAGTGGTTCCCTCTATGTTCACTGGATGTGTCCATAATATCATTGTAAGAATCAATCAAGAATAACTTTGATTCCTCATATCAAGTCAGCAAACGTTAGGATATACTAAATACCTCACAGTCTGGTCATTGTGGACACCAACTAGTAAAAAGTCTCCAAGCTGCTTAGCACTCTTCAGAATCTGAATTTGAAGCAGGGAGTGAGACAAATAGATCAACCAGATGAAAGGTGAGAATGCAATAGAAGATGTCACATACAAGGTTTAATGATATTTCCACGTAAAAAGGTTTTGTATTTTAAAAATCCCATTTAATATTAAGTTTATTTAATGTAAAAGACAAAGAATAGCAAACTAAGAGAATATTGTGCTGCTATAGCAGCTTTTTAGGCCCAATACCAATTTTTCCCTTTCTTGCAGTACGATGGCATTTTGGATACACAATTTTATGTTTTTACCCTTCTAACTTTTTCTTGTCTCATCATTCCAGAACATTCATACCAGCGAGACATTTCATCCTCCTTTCACACCTCCAAAACTCAATCCTCTGCAAGCTTTCACACCGAAAAATGTCACCAACTCAAGTCATTGAGACCACTGATGCCAAGCTACTGACCAAGGATATTATCAACATCTCCATAGAACAAACCGAGAAGAAGGAAGATACTGTTATGGTTGAAGACTTAATGGACGATGAAATGACGATGCTTCTCCATGTTGTACTTCTTTTTTCTCTCTTTTTTATCACTTTTTAATTGTTTGTGATATTTTTGTATGCCTCTCCCCTCTATTGTTTATGTTGGATCAAGTGTTTGGTTCTAGAGTTTTTTTTTTATTATTGTTTTCTATGCTTGTTTATTTTGGTCATATTAATACACAAGACAATATATATCATGTTTTATGGGTAATTGTGGTTCTTTTATCTATAGTTTAATTTTGATAGTGTAATTTAATATATTGTTCGTGAGTAATGTGTTACATCCACATCTACCTTTATATGTAATATGTTACATCCACCTCTATTTTTATAAGTAACATGTAACACTCACCTCTACCTTTGTATGTTACATGTTACACCTACCTCTATCTTTATATGTAATATATCACATACATTTCTACCTTTGTATGTTACATATTATATCCACCTTCGACGAGGTCATCGGAGTGTGACGGGATTTGATCTTAATCCCATTTTATTGAAACTATGAAATGAGGATATTTTGATCTTTTTATTGAGTAACTTGATATCTACCTTTGTATGTTACATGTTACACCAACCTCTATCTTTATATATAACATGTTATATTTACCTCTATATTTATATGTTACATGCTACATCCACCTTCGACGGAGGTGCCAGTGGTGTAGTGGGGTTTAACCTTGGTCCCATTTTATTGAAACTATGAAATGAGACTCTTTTGCTATTTTTATTGAGTAACTTGATATAAAGCTGTAAGTTTTTAGATCAGTTGTTGCTAGAAATTGATCAATTTTGTCAAAAATGAGGCTATTTAAGCTAAAAACTGAAATTAAGAGGAAAGTTTGCATGAAAAGAAATGAAGATAATGTACCTCCACGTGCCCCGCATGAAAGAGATCAAATGCTCCATCAATGTACACTATACGAGCATTTGGCCCAGGTCCCTATTATAAAAAAGACAACAGTATTATGAAGAGGGGAAAAAATCTATGTAAGAAAGAAATTATTCATTTTGCCTTTCTTTGGAGTATTGATATAAAAATACCAAAACAAATGCTTATTTCCAAAGGAAAAAAAAAGTCCTCACGGCCTGACACCATTCAAAATGACAAATATAAAATAATTTAACATCTTTCTCATTTCATTGAGGGTGTAAGTTATAACACAGCTATCCCCAAGAAAACGATCACACTTTTACACATGGATATGTATTGGATTAATAATTAATATTTTAGTGATTGTGAGTATTTTCTAGCAATATTAAACGAAATGAAGACACTCAATATAGGACACGTGGCAAAATGCAGAGTTTCTATAACTTCCTTTCTACTATGGATGTATGAGGATATGAGTCTATCATTGCGATGCAATAAGTTTACCTGACCACCATGATAGTTGAAAGCATACCTTGCCATTAGAAAATTGCACAATCCTTCTAGATGTAGGCAGAAATTGAGATAAATGGCCACCACTGGACTGATTTCCTTTATGAGGGTCTTCAGTCAAAGAATTGTTAGTATGATCATCCGAATTTTTGCTACCTTGCATAGAAGTAAGTATCCTCCCTGCATATTTTTTTAAATCGTAACAGGTATTAGTCACTGCAACAGATTCTGACTAAACAGATTCAATCCTAGCATGCTAGAATACATGACCTAATTTAACATAGGCTGAGGGAGGTAAGAAGGAAGAGGAAGGAGATAATTCTTAGATTTCAACATCAAAGAAAGAAAGCATCGACAAGCTCAGGCCCAGCACCCATGGGTTAATATTCATGTGGAACGTAATTTGAAACAAACACAAAAAAGAGGTGGTCAGGTGGGGGCAATTAGAGAGAGAGAGCGGAGGGGAAAATGATGCTTTGACTTCCATAACACTTAGTAATTGACAACTGAAATGTCATATTACTTGCACAAGGTTGACCAGAATCATTAAATGGCCGCTTAACAAGCAAATATAGAACTGTTTCTTAAGAGAATGACTGTACCTACAATATCTGTGCTAGACACGCCTTCAGTTCTTTTGATCTGCTTGTAACGGCCAGCTTTTTTAGCCAAGGCATAAGCATCAGTCCCATCTGGAAGCAGGCAAGGATCATCGCCATGTATGATGTAGTCAATTTTGTACTCATTAAAGAGTTTATTCATAAACTGCTCAGTAATTTCATAAGGAGCATTGACTATGACATCGTCCACCCATTTCAACCCACTCACAAGAGCCAGCCTAAGAAAAAAAACTTCAAAATTAGAATAAAAGGAGTACTGGCTACTTTTTGTCCAGAAATCTACAAACAATAATATACTACATGATGCAGCTCATCATGTCTAATCAGGAAAAGCTTAGAAGCTAAAAAGAGTATGAGCATTGACATTCATGCTTTCCATTTGGTCAGGAAATTAATGTGTTCTTGTTGAAGCTTTCAAACAACAAAATTAATAAAAATAACATGGCAAGTATAGAATGCACCCAAGGGACCAACGCGTAAATCTACTAGCATTAGTTTATGTACAAATGCTAACTGCCTTTGAATAAAGAAAATAATGACGCTTCAGCATATAGTTTGAATAGAAGGTTCTAATAATAAGGAAAACAAAATGATTGACAGGAATCCCGAACATTTACCTCTCCTCCATGGACAAAACAGGTGGACCCTTGTTGGTAATAATCTCCTCATCACTGACAACCCCCACAATCAACTCATCTCCCAAAGCCTTAGCTTGCCTCAAGGCATTAGCATGGCCATAGTGCATTAGATCAAAGCAACCATCCATGTAAACCCGGATACGCTTCTTCTTGCTCTTCCTTTTATAGAAAATTCCAGAATCAGACCATAAATATGGGACATGAGGTACCCCTATCCCACCAAAATAGCTTGTGGACAAACCCAGCAAAGCGGCTGTGAGCATTATTCCACCAAATAGATGAGGCAAGTTGTTCATTCCATCCCAAATCCAGTTACTACTCTCATACTCCATGATCTCTCCTTTTTTTCCCCAACGCCAGTTATATTATTTTCAGAGGAGACACAAATCTTGCAAAACAGTTACAAGGGAAAATCAAATACTACAAAAAGCAATTATTTTGCCAGATACAGAACATGTGTTTCTTCATTAATTCAATGTAAATACATATATTTGGAAGCATGGAAGGAAAAATGTAAACAATAACACATAATCAATTGCCAGTAAGCAGAAAAACAAAACGCTTAGTAGAGAACAAAACTATGGGAAAAACAGCAAAAATCAGATCTAAGAAGAGGATGTACCATTTCTACCGAAACAGGACATTCGGCAGCAAAGCACACAAATACCAGAAATTGATGCATGAATCCAAACAGAAAAAGTACTTACAAACCCACCCATGCATGAGATACCAGAAATAATCAAGAGCTTAAACAAAGATTTTCGACGCATTTTGATGTACAAAAAAAAAGAGATTTCACCATCATCTGATTTCTAAATCTGACCCAGAAACCCATTTGACGATCATAAGTAGATTTATTTTTTATTTTTTTGGTTTCTGTTTAGCTAAAACAAAAACCAAAACGGAGGAATACGTATAAGAATGTAACATAAGATACAGAATTGCCCGTCAAAAGTGAAATTGACCTAAGCTAGCCAAATTGACATGAGATGAACAATAGATGCAAATCTCTATACCTTAGAATCAATAACTGTAGATCGGGACTGATTTGAAAAATAAGCAAATGGAAAAACAATATAAAAGAAGCATTTTTCAGAGAGAATCAAAGAATGGAAGTGTGAGAATCCATAGAAGAAAAGAAAGCAGGAAGTTATAGGTAGGGAATCAAAATAGGTGGTGGCCAGATTCAAAACCCAAAAGTTGAGATGTTTCTAATTGGGATTGGGATATATTCGATAGCTTTGTCGGTACCAACAATTTTCTTACCTATTAAGCTTTCCTTTGGTGTCCTGTTCGTGCCTCCTCTCGGTGTCTATGGATGGCTTGGATTTGACCAAAGAAATGAACTCTCTCTCACCCCAAATATATCCCGCTGCTGTTTTCCAGGCCAAAATTTAGAACATTATTATTACAAATATAAATAGTATACTAATATTAACTTAAATAAATAATTCCATCGATTTATTTAAATTTAAAATACTCAATCCTTGTTAGATTTATATAGGATTAAATTGTTAAATTTTACAGTAAAATTAAATTCAGATTAAAAATCACACTATCTATACAAATATTGATATAATAATAATATTAAGTTAGAGTAAATAATTTTATCAATTTATTTAAATTTAAATAAATTAATTTCTATTAGATTTAGATAGGATTGAATTAATAAATTGTATGGTCAGATTTCATTTAGATTAATAAATTTTATAATCTGATACATCCGATTGAGATTGAATTATTATTTAATTATAAAAGAATATATATTTTATTTTATATTATATTATATTTAAATATTATTTATTTAATTTTAAAATAAATATAAATATTTATAATAATTTAATAATTGTATAAACATATATTTTATTCTTTTGATTTTTTTAATTGTGACTATAAATAATAATATATTATAAAAATATAAATTTAAAATTTAAATTTATATATATATATATATATCATATTGTACATATAATAATAATTCATAAATAAATTTTCAATAATCTCTTACTTAAATTGAAAAAAAAACTCGATCTATTCAGAATGATTATATTATTGAATCAAATTTGGATTAAAAATCTTCAAATTCATTTGAATCGAATCGAATTCGAATTGATAAAAAAATACAATTTTGATTCTTTACTTACCCCTAAGTAATACTCTGAATTATATTTTATTTTTATTTGTAATATTTTTAAATGATATATATAAATTTTATTTTATTTTACTTTTTTTTATATTTTTTAAGAAAAATTAATATGTAAAAGAAAAGAATATTTACATATATAACTAAAAAATAAAAATATAATTAAAAATACTGATAAATTACTCATATAAATATTTAAATATATTTCCGTTTTAAAATCTAATTTTTATTTATTAAATAAATAATATTGTTTTGCTAACATTAAGATTCACTATCTTTTATTTTATATATTACAGATTAATTAATGAATTTTAATACCAATTCTAAGTTTACATAATGATATGTAATCCGTGAATATATTATTTTAAATTTTATCAGATTATAATTTTATAATTTAAATAAAATAATTTTACATGTCATCGCATGTAAATAGTAAAACGTAGAAAATAGAAATAACTTAGGTCATAACCATAACTTAAGAGGAAAACTACAATCGATTGAAATATCTGACTTTTTACTATGAAATCCAATTTGCAAGCACAAACTTTACCTTATATTACTCTCTTTAAGATAATGTTATAATGTATCTTACCCATGATCCCCTAGTATATTTTTACAATATTCAAGACTAATAATATAAGCAGTATCTATATCAACATTTTAATTAGTTCATCACCATTTAAACACGTTCAATAATCTGCAAAAAAATTAGCACAAAAACAAAAATGTTAGTGTGTATCTTAAATGAATTTCAATAATGAATAAACCCTAAACAAATAGATTCTTTAATTAAAATCAATTTAAAAAAAAATATTACAATCCTAAAACATCGATTTAAGAACATGATTAATAAATATAACTTCTATTAATCTAAATAATCAATTCAATAAAGTGTTAATACACATGTGAAGAATTGATGCAAGTAATTAAAAGTTTTAAAAAGAAGAAGAAGTTATATGATCACGAAGTATTTCAGATAAAATATAAATTGAAAGCTATAGATTTGTGTCTTTAAAATTATGTGTTCTATGGTGATTGAATCTGGAGGCAATGTGTTTTATTTAGAGGAAACAAATCTCATAATCTTTTGTAATTGATAAATATGTTTTTTATTGTAAATAAGATTAATAATACTCATTAATGAAGAAGACTCTATTTAAAGAAGAGTTCTTATTAAGTAATTTAATTTAGATTTTATGCTATCTTTTAGCCTATGTTTTAGGCTATATTTAACCTTACTTAAGGTTATATCTTATCCCACATTTTAGTATATATTTTAGGCTATATCTTATCATATTTTAAACTATAATTTAAGTTATATCTTAGCTTATATTTTAGGACATATTCTAAAAATATTGAAGCACATTAAAGAAAAGGATAAGTGATAATTTCACAAGTTAGCTTGAATTTATATAAATATTTTAAAAGAAAATATCTCAAGCTTGATCAATCAATCGACGATAATTTATGCACTCAATTTTTACCCGAGGGAACTCAATCGAAGTTAAGCAAAACTCAATCGATCTAACCACTCGATAGATCAATACCCTTAGTTAATCGATCAACCAACACAAACTTTAGTACCAAAATTAATTATAAGTGGTGTAAACATATGCTAGTTAATGCATGAATGAGGTACTATATGTAATAGTTATAAAATATATACCTAAAGTATGACTATCTAAAATTCGTGCATTTCTTTAACTTTGCTTGATAGACTTGACAATGAGTCTAGAAATAAATTCACAAGCAACTGTTTTATCCATAAAAATAGAAAACATTCATAGATCTTACAAATTCTCCCTTTGGCTTTTCGTGTAGCAAAACCTCTCTCTCACTGCAAGACACTCAAAAGAGTAGAGTAAACTTACATTGATGTCATAAATTTCATAGTGAAACTATCATATGATCCGATGAATACATCTATGCTACAATTTGACAAGTATGTATGTAACAGAAACCATATAGATAAAGTATACGACAACTTGACATTGAAATCTCATTATACATTAGTTCAGTTTACATAGAAATAAGCGATGTGAAGAAAGATGTAATACATACATTCACATTAATCCAGCTCACCATAAAACATAATGATGCAAAGTATTCTCCCCTAAAAGTATTATCTTCTATATACAAACAACATGAAACATAAGAATGAAATTATATGAATCACTCTCTTCTTTTTTGACATACGAAATTAGCAAAGCATTTAGGATAAATTACATATGTAAAAAACAATTGAAAAATATGTACGCAAAGATGTTATAAAACTAAACTCCCCCTAAAGGTAAGGTGCAATAAATATAAACTCCTCATAAGTCCTATTATACTCTAATGTTGTGTTTGATTGGAGAGAATGGATGATGAGTGCTCAAAAAGCACTAAAATAACCATGATTTTATGCACATTAATTGATTAAAAATATATATATTTATATGTTTTATCATATATTTATATAAATTTGTCTTTTTCGGAATCACGGGTATTTTTATTGTTTTTAGAATTTTGGCCTAAAAGCATAATGTAAAGACTCAAAGAAGAATACTTGAAGCAATACATCACAAATAAATTAATAAATAAGTGGAAAAAGGTCAACAAACATGGAAAAAATTAGACAAATGGGTCGAAAAGGTCAAAAATGTCAAAAGCGGAAAATCGCGCCTTGTACTCAAATGGCCTCCAACGTCACAAGGCGTTGATACGCTTCGCGTGCGCCTAACGCGTTTTTGACCCATTTTTCACGTGCACAGCCTATGGCGTCATGATACGTCATTGATGACCTCAAACATGTCCACTACTCGTTTTTTATTTTTTTATATTTTTTTTTAACATTTTTTTACTCATTTTTTCTCTCCATCCTCACCTATAAATACCCCTCTTCCATTCACTTCAAAACACACCTCAAAAACCACACTTCTCTCTTCTTTCTTTCTCTCCATTTCTTAGTTTTTAGTTTTTTTTAGTTTTTCTTATGTTTTAGCTAGTTTTTCTTATGTTTTAGCTAGTTTTTCTTATGTTTTAGCTAGTTTTTCTTGGTTTAGAGTTCTTCCCTTTTTAGGGAAGAACTAGTTATGTTTTTGTAATAATTTAGATTTTTATTCAATAAATGGGAGTGCAAATTCAGCATTGGTTTTTCCAAAGAACTAGGGAATAGCGTCGAAGTTACGTAAGGATTTTATTTTCTTCTGACGCTATTTTTATGCTTTATTCTTACATGTTATATTTAATTTGTCGTGGTTAGAATTTAACTATGCTTCGTTTAGTAAACATGATGTAATAATGAGCGTTGTTATATATGAAAATATTAAATAGGTAAAAATCTCTAAAATGAATTGATTTTATTTTTATTCATGATTTTATATTAAGTGTTGAGAGAAATATATTATTTTTAAATTACAAAACTTAAACACCGAAAATTAGATTTTAAGGTTTAGTTATCCTATTCGATTTAGAGTAGTGCTCTTTTATTTGATGGTACACCGTAGTTAGAAGTGAAGCTCTATTTCAAAAGTTTTTATAAAAATTATTATCCGAAAATGTATTGACGATGTTTCGGTAGTGGTTTTAAAACTTGAAAGTTAGTACTCGGATAACTAAATTCTTGGGTTTAATTTGACACCTTGAATAAAGTTTAAATCGTCTAACCCCACCAAAGGTGGCATTTAAATGGTTCATTTTCAATCTCTTAGAAAAATGAATTAATTTAATTAACCAAATTAGTTATCAACCCCACCTTAGGTGTTAATTGATTTGTTTAGTTAACAAAGTTAATATCTAACCCCACCAAAAGGTGGTATTCATACAAAAAGGAGAGAATCAATAAATATCAATTCATATCTTTAATAACCTAAATAATACGAGCAAGCATAATTAACTTAGTTATTATATCCATAAATACTCCACTATTTATAAAAGATAAAATTTGCATGAATGTTTATTGAATCTATGTTTAATTTTACCGTAATTAGATTAAAAACACAAAACCCAAAATGTCGTGACGGATGTTTAGGATTTAATTTAGTTTAAAAGTTTGAATAATAAATTAAAACCACATACATTCCTTCCTTAGATCGACCTTGGGAGTATACTTATCATTTTCTACGAAATGATTCGCAGATTTCATGGTAGTTTTATAAATATAAACCAGTATCAGGATCAGCGATCTTGGTTTTTAAACCATCAAGTTTTCGCGTTAGTCCGTGGATGACTCAGATCTTGAGGATGGCATCAAGTTTTAGCGTAGATTCTTGGAAGGAATAGCGTTTTTAATTTATTTATCAAAATTTTAAAAATATTTTTGTGCTGTAAATAATTGTGATTTTTTTTTGTTGTTTTTGTAAAAAAATAAAAATAAAAAAAAATTCAAATTTTAAATTTCATAAGAAATAATAAAAAAATAAAAAAATAAAAATTTTTTTTTTAATAAATTTTAAATAAAAATATAAAAAAATATAAAAAAATTAAAAAAATTAAAAAAATTAAAAAAATTAAAAAATTAAAAAAAAAATTAAAAAAAAACAAAATTTTAATTTTTTGATTTTAATTTTTACTATTTTTTTTATTTATTTTAAATCATAATTTTAATTTTTCTTTTTCTTTTACCTTTTTCAATTTTTATATTATTTTTTATTTTTCTTTCTTTAGCTATTTTTTTTTCTTCTTGATTTTTTGTTAACCTACTTAACTTAGTTTTTTTTACTAACTTAATTAACTTTGATTTTTTTTTAACATTAACTTAGGTTTTTACATAAATTTTCATTAACTTAATTAACTTAATTTTTTTTTACTTCACTTAACTTAATTAACTTAGATTTTTTTTCACTTAACTTAATTAATTTTTTTCACTTAACTTAATTAACTTAGATTTTTTAACTTAACTTAATTAACTTAGATTTTTTTTAACTTAACTTAATTATCTTAGATTTTGTTTTTTTAACTTAACTTAATTAACTTAGATTTTTTTTACTTCACTTAACTTAATTAACCTTTTTTTTAGATTTTCATTAACTTAGATTTTTACTTAACTTAATTTAATTTAACTTAATAACATGAAAAGTAAAGATCTAAGGGAGTTTCGCCTAGAGACTAGTTCTTGGAAGCGCTTCTCAGGCTAATTTCCTTTAACGCAGGAGCGTTGTTCGTCTAGGAGGATGGTTTGGAAGCGAGCTCAGACCACCATTCTTTCCTGGGAGCACTCTTGGTTAATCTGATTATGTTATTTTTTTCTTAAAAACAAAAACAAAAACAAAAAAAAACAAAAAATTTCTAAACTATCTCCAAAATTTTAAAGTTTTAATTACACCCAAGGAGTTAGTTGCTTTGTTTAATCTAGGTACAATTGTGTTTTTATGCCTTAATTATTTGATTTGTACCCAGGATGTGGGTTATCTGCTTTCAAAGTATGCCCTTAGTTTGAAGTACATAAAGAAATATGAAAATCAATAGGGCATGGTGAAAAGTATAGGTAGACAACCTTGTCTTACCTATAGGTTTGATTGACTCAATGATGAGGACATTGAGTTTACTTAAAATGCAATCCCAAGTTACCTCTTGCTAAGACGTTAAACTAAGCGCTGGATGGGACGCAACCCATCCTTTTAGGTAATTTTCTTTTCTTTGTTTCATTTATTTAATTACGTGTGAATAATTTTTAAATTGTTAAAACTAAAAATATTTGCTGAGATGTTAAGTTCACACGTGATCTGTCTTGTATACACTTTAATGATGAATATGATGGATGCACTGCATTTTCCATTACTACTTGCACTTTCTCGAAATAGGTAATCTTTCTTCTCTTTTCTCTTATCTTTAATTTACAGTTGTTACACTGAGGTCAATGTAAGTTCTAGGGTGTGGGGGGTGAAAAGTTACCATGCTTAATAAAAAAAAAAGTTTTAACAATTTAAAAAAAAAAAAAATTTTACTTTTTCAATTTTTGTGTGTTTGGTTTTATTTCTATTTTGTGTGATTTAGTAATTTTTGGAATAAAAAAAAATTAACAAAAATTTATCTTTTCTTTAAATCAAATTTAAGTAAATAGTTAAGTCTTTTGTACTGTTAGATTAATTTTTGAAAACATATCATGAAATATTTTGTAATTATTTTTGATAATTAGTTAGTTTTTGTCATAACTAGTATTTCTTGATAAGATGTGGAAATTATATTAAACCCAAAATCGGTGTTTATGAATTTTTTTAGTTTAGACTACCTTTGCGAGATATAATTTGAGCCTAATTTCCTTTATTCGAGTGAAATATATATTTTTTGCTGCTCCAAACACATTTCTTATTTCTTCAAATTTTTAGATGATCTCTATAGGTATTAGCATTGAATGTATGAATTTTTTTTCATCTTAATGTAGAGTATCATATATTTTTGATTATTATTTTTGCTTAGATTAAATGATTTGAGTAGAAATTGATAAGATATACTTATATCTCATTTATGCATGACTACAAAAACAAAAAGACATATCTGGGTTACCTAAACCAAGATCAAACGTAAAAGCCACAAAGTTAACCACTCACCAAAATCCAAAAAAAATGTACAATCTGTACGTGGGTTGACTGACTCTAAAAATACACATATTGAAAAATATCTGAAAAAAAATAGAGATAAAAAATAGTATCATCCCATATACTTATGACCCACGCGTTGCCTACAAAGTCATGTGAGTACATGCTATTTACAAAAGAAAGATATGGAAGTAATTCCACTAAAAAGTCATTGCAATTTCTTCATTTGTAAAAAGCATATATCTTGAAATTCTTTCTTAATAGGTTTGATTTATGCATGAAAATAATTTTTATATATGATATCTTTATAATTTATACATTTGATTCCTTTCACAGATCAATGTTAAAATAACACTTTGAGCCTTTATTCTTTATACATATGCGAACATGTTAGTTCATTTCTATACATCAACTCTTTCGCATATAAAATAGTATAGATGTTTAACCCATAGATTTGTTTCGAGAGTATTGACTTGAGAATAGAGTAATGAATTCCGATTCATGACAGAAATCAGTAAAATTAAATTGATACATTTTTGATATGAAATATGAAAATGATTTTGACTAATTATTATAATAAATCATGATTGTTTAAAGAGATTAAAATAACTTATGCTTGAGATTTTAATTATGATCTTAAAGGAGATTAAAAAGTACGAGACATTTTTGTGAGATGTTGATAATTTGTGATTTTGTTGTAAATTTAATTTTTAAGTTGTTTGTTTTTATTGTTTCTTTTGTTTTTACATTTAGTACAATGTTTGTGGGTATCATTCTTGAAAACCCTCACGAGACTCAAACTCGTCCACTAGGGCAACCTAGGGGTTTAAAGGCTTGTTGCATAGGCTAAATGCAACCGTGTCAATCCAGGGAAGTGATTTAGGATAGTTTAATTTTTAGTTTTTATCGCTTCTCTTGCTAAGGGACTAGCAAGAGAGGTTGTGATGAGTGCAGAAAAAGCAGTAAAATAACCATGATTTTATACACATTAATTGATTAAAAATATATATATTTATATGTTTTATCATATATTTATATAAATTTGTCTTTTTCGAATCCACGTATTTTTATTGTTTTTCAGAATTTTGGCCTAAAAGCGAATGTAAAGACTCAAAGAAGAATACTTGAAGCAATACATCACAAATAAATTAATAAATAAGTGGAAAAAGGTCAACAAACATGGAAAAATTGGACAAAATGGGTGAAAAGGTCAAAAATGTCAAGAAAAAATACATCGTAGCGCGCGGCGCTCTCAACAGCGTTGACGCACGCTTCCTTGCGCCAGCTAACGCGTTTTGACCCATTTTTCACGTGCAGAAACCCTGCTTATGACGTCATGATGACATCATTGATGACCTCAAAGATGTCCACTACTACGTTTTTTTATTTTTTTTATATTTTTTTAACATTTTTTTACTCATTTTTTCTCTCCATCCTCACCTATAAATACCCCTCTTCCATTCACTTCAAAACACACCTCAAAACCACACTTCTCTCTTCTTTCTTTCTCTCCATTTCTTAGTTTTTAGTTGTTTTTAGTTTTTCTTATGATTTAGCTTGTTTTTCTTATGTTTTAGCTAGTTTTTCTTAAGTAGAGCTTCTTCCCTTTTAGGAGAAGAACTAGTTATGTTTTTGTAATAATTTAGATTTTTGATTCAATAAACGGGAGTGCAAATTCTACTTGGAGTTTTTCCAAAGAACGGGAATAAGCGTCGAAGTTCTGTAAGGATTTTATTTTCTTTACGCTTATTTTTATGCTTTATTCTTACATGTTATATTTAATTTGCGTGGTTAAATTTAACTATGCTATTTAGTAAACATGATGTAATAATGACGTTGTTATGCTTACGAAATATTAAATAGTGTAAAAATCTCTAAAATGAATTGATTTTATTTTTATTCATGATTTTATATTAAGAATGTTAGCAGTAGAAATATATTATTTTTCATTACAAACTTAAACACGAAAATTAGATTTTAAGGTTTAGTTATCCTATTCGATTTAGAGTAGTGCTCTTTTATTTGATGGTACAATCGCCCAGAGTTAGAAATTAAGCTCTATTTCAAAAGTTTTTATAAGAATTATTATCTGAAAATGTATTGACTAAGATGTTTTGGTAGTGGTTTTAAAACTTGAAAGTTAGTACTCGGATAACTAAATTCTTAGGTTTAATTTGGACACCTTGAATAAAGTTTAAATCTAACCCCACCAAGGTGGCATTTAAATAGTTCATTTTCAATCTCTTAAAAAATGAATTAATTTAATTAACCAAATTAGTTATCAACCCCACCCATGGTGTTAATTGATTTGTTTAGTTAACAAAGAATATCTAACCCACCAAAGGTGGTATTCATACAAAAAAGAGAGAATCAATAAATATCAATTCATATCTTTAATAACCTAAATAATACGAAACAAGCATAATTAACTTAGTTATTATATCCATAAATACTCCACTATTTATAAAAGATAAAATTTGCATGAATGTTTATTGAATCTATGTTTAATTTTCTGTAATTAGATTAAAACACAAAACCCAAAATATCGTGACAGGATGTTTAGGATTTAATTTCGTTTTTAAAAGTTTGAATAATAAATTAAAAACCACATACATTCCTTCCTTAGATCGACCTTGGGAGTATACTTATCATTTTCTACGAAATGATTCGTGCACTTGCGAGAGTTTTATAAATATAAAACCAAAGTATTGGCAGGATCGGCGATGCCGGTTTTCGCTCATCAATGGAAAGGAATAAGAATTGATTCTTTCCGTTTGTGTGTTTGGTTGGGTTGAAAAATGAGTCAGGAATGAAATCGATTTCTAAAGGAGAAGGAATCAAAATTCCTTCTCCCCCTTTAGGAATCATGATTCCATTCCCATTTCAAAAAAAATCTTAATTTTACCCCAACCCCAAATATAACCCTAAACTCAAATCCTAAAATCATAAGCCTTAATATACAAAACCCAAAACCCCAAATCCCAAATCCCAAATCCCAAAAACCTAAACCCTAAATCCTAACACCCTAAAACCTAAAACCTAAACCCAAAACCCAAAATCCCAAATCCCAAATCTCAAAACCCTAAACCCTAAACCCCAAATCCTAAAACCCTAAACCCTAAATCCTAAAACCTTAAACCCTAAACCTCAAATCCCAAATCCCTATACCCTAAACCCTAAATCTCAAATCCTAAAACCCAAAACCCTATTTAGAAAAATAATAATTTTAACCCTAAACTTTAACCCACAAATATAACCCTAAACCCTAAGCCCCAAATCCTAAATCCTTAAAGCCTAAATTCCTAAATCCAAATCACAAACCTCAAAACCCTAAACCCTATTTAGAAAAATAATAATTTTAATAATATATTTTCTTTTTAGGTAATAATTATTTAGAAAAATAATGATTTCAATAATGTATTTTTTCTGACAAAAAAATAATAATTAAATGATATTATTTAAACTTTACTGAATATAGGGGTATTAAGATAATTTATAGTTTTTTCAATTCTATTCTAGTAGCAAACTAAATATTGTAATACTGATTCCTTCTTTGATTCTAGTGGTCAAACCAAATAACATTGTTTCCTTATATTTGCGTATTTATTGTATCTAGTTTGTATTGATCATGAAGATAATCTTATATCTATAGAGTTCTTTCTTAACACTTTTGTGTGAAGGATTTTAATGTAGGAAGCTAGAGATGGTCTACATCACCTACCAGTTATGCAGATGAGTTATAAATCTCCTATTGTTTCTTGTAGTAATATTGTTATTTATAGTTCCTTGTTACATGATAGATTAGGTCATCATTACTCTAAGGTTGTCAAGCATGTAGTTAGAACCATCGTTCAACCACTTTATTTATTTTCTACATCCTTCAACCACTTCATTTATTGATTTGGTGTTAATTTTAACACTCCTCCTCAATACCAACTCTCCATGAAGAAAAGCGCTCTTCACATTCATCTGTCACTTTGCATCTGATTCCCTCCAACTGTTGGGTGTGCCTTCTCATTCCACTGGCTATTTTAACCCACTCTTCACTACTTATTTCCTAAGGTGCAACTCCATGAAAAATGAACGACTTGCTTACCAATTACTATTCCATTTGGACTCCCAATTGCATCCTTAGCATTTTTCCTATTGTCAAACTGTACAAAACCACATGCTTTCCCAACTAGTATTTTGTCATGAATTAACTCATCAAATTGGCCAAATACTTGTTTTAGCACGTCATCACTGACGTTTGGATCCAAATGACCAATCAACTCATCAAATAGTTCTGAGAAACGCCACTTGCTAGGTCCTCTACCTGTATCAATTTTAGCCTTTTCACTCTAATACTTCTTCTTTACAATATCAATTTGATTCTTACATTGAATATCAGTCTTAGGATTCTTTGAATAATCCTATCTACTATTCACAATATCATTAACCTCTTTCCAATGCTTTTTTCAACTCTACATACCTTTCACCCCAAGCATCGATCAACACCACCGTAGCACCTTCACTCCAACAATCCTCTCTTCTACCTCATCCACTTCCATTCCTAGTTTGTTGCTATTACGGGATTGGTAGGGCTAGGGTTAGGTTGTTCTGACTCGTTTTTGTTTTGAGGGTACCGTTGATGCCACCGTTACCATTATCAGACCGTTCAACCTCCAAGATGACTCTCCGATGAAGGATGCAACTGGATCTCATTGTATCCTTCCATGGAATCTCATAATCAGTAACATTATCCACTGTAGCATCAGATCTTATGCTATCATAACCTGATCTCTATGTCAATTTATGTGATTTTATGTCACCATCAGACTTTACAGAAGAGATGCCTTGTTCATAGTTGGAATCCTTATTACCCGGATCTGTCCACCGATCAGATGGAACATGAAGCCCTTTTCCAAAGTGCTTCATTTTTGAATTTTTTGTCCTACGGTTGTCAACGAGCTCTTTATCTCCATCTCTCTAATGATCTTTACGCAAAGAGGAATTGGTATCTCTTTTCTCATCATGCCATCGATCATGACTACCAGTTTCTATATCCAGTAAGAATGGCCCGAACACATCATTTTTCTTCTAGATATTATGAACCTATTCACTATTTCCTGATAACTTCTTGATGTCTCAGTGATTTCCAAATGAAGTATTTGAGTTGGGAGGGTTTCCCACAATTTTCTTTCTTTATAGGCTTAATATCTCCTAGCTTTGGTAGAAGCCACTTTGGTGAAAATAGAATAAGATTGTTAGATCCCAAAGCATCTTTGGCCTTTCTTCCCCAAGTAGAGGTATTTGTCTCTTCCCACTGTTTGTTGGTTGAACCACTAGTAGTTGTCTTTTTATCCTATTTAACAAGAAGATCATGATCTGCACTTTTCTCAAAAGTAGAGTTGCCAGTATTTTCACAATTATAACTGTAAAAGATAATTCTTCTTCCTCTATAGCAAATAATGCTTCAGCATCACAACCATCTTCACTATTCTTCTTAGAATTGGAAGTAACTGTATTACTTTCAACATGTTTTTTCTTACTACAATAATCTTTTTCCATGTGACCCATCTTCCTACAGTTGTAACATTTAACATCAAATTCTTTATTGTTACTACGATTCTTCCAAGCTCCCATTGGATGAAAGCCTCCCTTTCTTTGAGAAATTTTTTCTTTGTCGCCATACTTGTTAGATCCATTACCATTGTATTGCTTGATAGTGCCTCTGATTTTACTGTTTTAGAGCACTTCTTCCTCACCTTTCAACGAGACTCTTCCCATTTACTTAGCCATAGTTTCTTGACCAACCAACAAATTCTCAAACTCAACAAGAGATGGTTGTGTCAATCATCCTTGTATAGTGGTAACAAACCCTTGATATTCAGGTCTCAAACCATAGATTATTATTCTCTTTAATTATCTTGGTTTTCCTAATAGGAGATTTCAAATCTAAATTTGAAATTTCGCAGCATAACGATTTTACCTTGTGAAAGTACTGGAAAATCGTCATGTCACGTTGCGCCATCAATAGCAACTCATTCTCGAGAAGTTGCATTCTTGTATCATTCTTCTTTGAAAATAGTGTAACAAGAGTATCACATGCTTCCTTTGGTGTTTTAGCATCCCAAATCTGCTCCAACATTTCTTCTTCAACTGTGGTCTTTAAAGAAAACATCATTTTTCATGCTTTAATTTTTCACTTTCGCAAGATGTCGTTTGCATCTTCCACTGTTGGTTGTGTAACTTCGTCACCACCAATAACCTCCCACAAGTCTTGACCTTGTAGGTAAGACTCTATACATGTTGTCCATGTGTTATAGTTTTTGTTGTTGAGCTTCTTGATTCCTCCAACTACTTGAAGGTCACCCATCGTGTCGGCAAGACTTCGACTATATCGAACAAGCTTAACTAAGAAACTTGTAGAGTACCAAACTCCTCACAACTCAAGATAGCTCCACTAAGAACGATCATTGATCATCCCGCTCTGATACCAATTATTGAGTAAAATTTAGAATACACAAATCTAAATTTACTAATATTGGATCCAAACAAGTAAACAAACTACTTGTATTATACCCACAATAAAATACACTATAACATCTTTCAAAGGCAACTCACAAATTGAAGAGAAATACAAACACTCAAAGAGAAAGCTCTCAACTCACACTCAAAGAGAAAGCTCTCAACTCACACTCAAAGGTAACTCAAAAATTGAAGAAAAATATAAACACTCAAAGAGAAAGCTCACAACTTACACTCAAAGAGAAAGCTCACAACTTATACTCAAAGAGAAAACTCTCAACTCACACTCAAACTAAGAATACAAAGACTTATTTTTTTTATGGAATGATTAAACCAAATGCAATGTAGGCTATTTATATTCCTCACCATGAAATCTACATCACACAAATATAAAACTAAGAAATAATTTTATCCACACAAATATTATCTACACACTTCTATTTTCTCCATCATTCAACCACTCCATTTATTTTTATACATCCTTCAACCACTCCATTATTTTTTTCTACATCCTTCAACCACTCCATTATTTTTTTCTACATCCTTCAACCACTCCATTATTTTTTTCTACATCCTTCAACCACTCCATTTATTTTTCAACATCCTTTAACCACTCTATTTATTTTTCTACATCCTTCAAATGTGATGAATATTGCATAAATGACTTATACTAATTAGATTAGCTTTTAATCCTTCAAATATAAATCATATTATAGTTGGTTGTTTCAAGGAGTTTTGATAATACCTATTCATTGAACTCGAAGCTTGCTATTATCACCACTGACTTGTTTCCAATCATATGTTTAAAACATCAATTATCTACATACCAAATATTTGTGTTAGCCTTGAGTGCCTTTTATACAACATAGTAACTATCTTTTCCATGTGATTTAGGTGTACTAGATGACCCTTCCTCATGTTTAGAAGATTGTTCTGGTTGTTGTAATTTATTTCCAATCATATGTTTAAAACATCAATTATCTAGATACCAGATATTTGTGTTAACCTTGAGTGCCTTTTATACAACATAGAAACTATCTTTTACATGTGATTTAGGTGTACTAGATGACCATTCCTCATGTTTAGAAGATTATTTAAGTTCCTCATGTTTAGAAGATTGTTCCAGTTGTTGTAACTGATTGATCAATGTACTTATTTTCTCAATCTTCTCTTTAGCAATCTTTTCATCAAGGGTGATAAAATTCAAAGAAATTTCTTATGTGAAGACAATTTAGTCTTATGAGACCTTTTTTTACACAATGATAACAAATAGGCACAAAGTATGAAGAACAAAACAAAGATAAAAATAGAAAAACAAAAAATACAATACATAAAATAAAGAATTTTTTTTAAAAAAATAATGACATTCTTATAAATACAAGAAACATTTAAAGATAAATAAAAAATATTAATTTTATTTACTAAAAGAAATAATTATTTATCCTAATATTTAAAATAATGTTTTAATTTTTTATGATAATTATGCACTTTAAATCAAAAACACAATTTATTTTATTATTATTTTAATAATTCAATCACAATTTTGTTAGTCTTTATTTGTTGTTCCAATTTACATAAATAAAATAAGGTAAAAAATCAATTAATAGCCTTATTTTTAGAAGAAGAAAAAATGTTGTTTTGTTATTCATATTACACATATACTTTATTTATACTTTAATATTGTGTATAAAGTGAAAAGATGTAAAAATAATAGATTTTATTATACAGTGCAAGAGTCAATCACACATAATTTTTTTATTGCAAACTTATATAAAGATTATAATCTTCTAATTTATTTTTATTTTTATTTTTAAATTTCAACTATAAACACCTATTTTTTATGATTGTCATTTTAAAAGGTATGTTCGTGATAGTTTTTTTTTTCTTTTTCTTTCTATATAGGTATGTTTAATAGTTAAATGTAAATTATTATTTTTAAAAATAATTTATGTTTGAATGATAAAAGTTTTATTAGTTAACATAAGCTAACTATTGGCAAAGCAGCGAAGAAGTAATAAAAACAAACATAATAGTCTATGGAGATATTTTCTCTAATCTATATCATTTTTATCCCAGACAACCAATTGAATCTTGAAATTTTTATTAATTAGAGCTTTAAAACATAGATATGTATCATCAAGGAAGAAAAAGATCAAAAATACCCCTAAGATTTAAAGAATCTTTAGAAATACCCTTCAGGTTTTAAAAAATTCAAAAATACTCTTGAGAACATAACGGAAGTTAAAACTAACACTCATCAGAAATACCCCTAAGGTTATATATAAAAAAAATAAAGTATGGAAGAAGAGAAAATAAACCAAGAAATATTAGATATAGAAACAGAAGACATTTCAGGATGTTTTTCACAGGAAATGGTAATAAGTAAAAAGAAATTTGAAGAAATTCAAAAAGTAAAATTAAATCTTAAAGAAGGAGATGGATTTAAAGACCCATCATTTTTATTTAGAAAGATATTTCCTAGAAAAAATATAATCTATTATGGTATTAGTAATAAGGAAATGAGGAGTAAAGTTAGAGATGGAAAAGGAAGATATAATATAGCATTAATTAATAAAGAGACTATATTAAACAAATTATCAAAAATTCCTCGAAAGGATAAAGAAAAAATTGGATACATTCATTTAGGAGGAATCCAAATATTAATAAAAGCTCATTTTAGAGAGAATAGATACACCAATAAAAATAGCTCTATTAGACAATAGAATAATAAATGTGCAAGATGCTTTATTAGGAATGATCCGTAGGAAACTTAGGATACCAAAATTAAAATTCTGACATATCCTAGATTTGCTATAAATATACAAGATAAAAATTTAAACCAAGTATTAAGTCTAACATGAATTTGAAAGAGGAGATTTAATGAAAGAAGAAATCATCCATTTTCAATACATTATCTAGTAGCATATTCTTTAACAAATAGTCATAATAGTTCAATATATGGACAAATGAATTTATAGAAATAGATAAAAAATTTTAAAGAATTAGGACAAATAATAAAGCGAGAAATATTAATGATTTTGAAATACCAGGAAGAATGGAAATTAGATATTAAAGAAAAACCCTTAATAACGAGAAAGAAAAAGTAATAACATGCAAGATTTACTTTTGTAGATCACGAAGAAGAAACCTCGAATCAATGAAGTTAAAAACTAGAAAATGAAGTTAAAATAATGAAAGCATTAGTTCATGATTGCGTATTAGGAAAAAATCATGTTTAAGGATAAAATAAAAAATATGAATTTAGAAATAAATGGAAGCCTAGTAGGTGTGGCAAAAAATCAAGCAATACTATTTGAAACTATACAATTATTAACGGAGAGGAAATGGATCTAGTCCAGGAATCAAACACAAAATATCTACAAGAAATAATAGATATACAAAGAGAACTATTAAAAGAAATAAAGGAGTATGGTTATAATAAACTACTGACAAAATATGCATAAAGAATTTTGAATTAAGGAAAGATGTATACAATCTAAAGATAGATCATAAATACGATCCCTTAGAAGGATTAAAGAAGAACCGCATTAAGGAAATCGATTCTCGATTCTTAAATGAGAAAAGAAAAAATGAGGAACAATCTAAGAGTAAAGAGATAATTCCCAAATTGATGGAATATAGGAAAAAATTAGAAAAAGAATTTATGAACCCCGAGAACAGAATATAGAAACATTGGTCAAATTATTAACATTAACTTGATGAAGAAATAGAAAGAACATTATATTGGAAAACTTTGTACTAACAAAGAAGAAGATGATATGACAATAATCAGTGAA
This sequence comes from Hippophae rhamnoides, assembly GCA_033030585.1. NCBI lineage: Eukaryota > Viridiplantae > Streptophyta > Magnoliopsida > Rosales > Elaeagnaceae > Hippophae > Hippophae rhamnoides. The sequence continues at coordinate 22,060,849 of CM065434.1, read as the reverse complement.
GCGATTGAACGAGAAAACATAACCCTAAAAGGTCATATGAAACCAATTTCATTACCAGGTCCCCTTACCAAGAAAAAACATCTGACCCACATAGGGAGGAAAGAAGTAGACAAAGATCGGAAGGGCTGATACTACATATAGAAAGACAACCACCTAAAATAGAGGAAGCGGTTCGTTGGGGAACTAGAAATATTCACTTTGAGTTTAAACTCGGGATAACTATAATCTGAACTTCTAAATTTAGATTGTATAAGAGATAGGAAAAAAGATTTAGATGAATGGTGCAGTGGGATGAGCGTCCTTATACAAACTTCTCCGACTACCCAAACAAATCCTTCAATTTGTAGAGTTCTTATAGCACACAAAATGACGAAATGTGAAAGTTGGTTTTCAAACTTAACGGATCAACAACATTTATTAATGCGAGTGAAATGCTTCCACGGGAAGAGAATACTTAGATACGGTAATAAATGAAATATACAAAGAATTTATTGGTGAAGATAAAGGAAGGTATCACCGAATCTAGTGAAAATGAAAACAATGAAGCTAAATGGCATCTAACAAAAATGGAAATTTGTAACATGTGTTATATAGATTCTTTTATTTGTGAATATGAAATGTATTACCATAAATTACCACCCTCTATACAAACAACCTATAAAGAAATGTTTTTCAAAAATTACCGGGGAACATTATATAAAACTTTAACAGTAAAATTGGGAGAACAAAGGAATGAGAAACTATACCGGATACTACAGGAGGAAGAATAAGAAGTCTTAGAGATTGGATCATTATAAAATGCCAAGAAAGAAAAGAATACAAACAAATAAGAGGAAATGATAAAATTTGTTGTGATCTGAAGAGATTTTAGAATGCCCGGGGGAAAATATGGATGCAATACAAAACCTTATAAACAAAAATATAAAAAATATAAAAGATTTAAAAAATATAAATTTAGAAAACAAAATTTCCAAAAAATATAAAAAGAGATTCAATAAAGAAAATTATAAGAAAAGATATTTTAGAAGAAAGGTTTATAAACCATCCGAAAAAAGGAATTATTGCCGCGGAAAGAAAAAATGCAGATGTTGGATCTGTAATGAGGAAGGACATTATGCAAATGAATGTCCAAGTAGACTTCAACATAAAAGGAATTTAAAAGGAATTTCCACAGAAAGCAAAAATCTTAGAAGAAGCCTTCAAAATGGAATTAGAACGATTGAAGATAACGATATAGATGATACTTATAGTATTTATCTATTAGAAGAAGCAGAAGAAGAAATATTGACTCGAATATGATTATTCGGATCATGAATATTCTTCAGAAAATGAATGATTTGTATAGTATTACAAATCCAAATAGTACTTACATTAAAGTAGGACTAAAATTTAAAGGTTATAACACTTATCATTTACATGCGTATATAGATACATGAGCTAGTATGTGTGTAGCTAGTAAATATGTATTTCCAGAGACAACTGAAACAAGCACCTAAAGATTTAATTGTAAGAATTACTAATAATACTCTGATAAAACTCAATCAAGTATTAAAAGATCTTGATATAATAATAGGAGGAGAAAACTTTCATATTCCTACTATATATCAACAAGAAAGCAGTGTAAAGACTTGTTAATAGGAAATAATTTCTTAAATTTATATCAACCTTTTACACAACATTCGACAAAATAAGCCTTACAACCTTAGAAGGAATACTGATATGTGTCTCTAAAGTAAGAAAAGCTCTAACTGTCTCAAACCCAACTTTTATGCAACAACATAAAAAGCGAAAACGTGGTGAGATAAAAGATTTGCAAAAACAAAAACCTTGTTTAGAAAATATTTCATTAGATATAGAAGAAAAGCAAAACTCTTTTCTCAATGAAATACAGGAAGATAAAGCCTTAACAGGCATTAGAAGATTATTAAAAACAATAAGTTCAGAAAATCCTTTGGATCCAAAAATAAATAAATCTAAAACTATAGTCAACATAAAATTAAGAGATCCTAACAAAATCATAAGAGTAAAACCAATGATTTATACTCCAGAAGATAGGATTGAATTTGGAAAACAAATTGAAGAACTTTTGGAATTAAAAGTTATAATACCAAGTAATTCACCTCACTCTAGTCCAGCATTTTTACTTGAAAAAGAAGCTGAGAAAAGAAGAGGCAAAAAGAGAATGGTAATAAACTTCAAAGCACTTAATAAAGAAACCATTGATGATGGATACTTCATCCTAAAAAAGGAAGAATTGCTATCACTAATAAAAGGAAAGAAATACTTCTCAAGTTTCGATTGCAAAAGTGGATTTTGGCAAATAAGACTAGATGAAGAATCTCAAAGTGTGAACATTGATTTGCCCAAGGACAATTCCAATGGACATTAATACCATTTGGATTAAAACAAGCTCCAGGTATTTTTCAAAGATATATGGATAATATTTTTAAGAAATTACAAGATATTTGTTGTGTTTATATAGATGATATTTTGGTTTTCAGTGATGAATTAAATAAACATTATTTGGATATTATCAATATATTACAAGAATGTAGAAAGGAAGGCATTGTACTCTTTGAAAAGAAAGCGTGCTAACTTTCGACAAAAATCAAATACTTAGGATTGGAGATTGAAAATGGAAACATAATCTACAACCCCATATACTAAATAATATTCAAGGTTTTCCTAGTGAATTAAAAGATAAAAACCAATTACAAAGATTTTTAGGATGTCTAACATATCTGAAGCCTATATCAAGAAACTTGCGAAATGAGAAAACCATTACAAGCAAAATTGAAAAAAGATTATGTCTGGAAATGAATGAGGAAGAAGATACTACATATATGGATAGAGTAAAAGCAAAAGTAAAAAATTTACCAACTTTATACCATCCAGGACCGGATGATAAAATGATAATTGAAAGAGATCTTCACAAGAATATTGGGGAGCAAAGTTCTTAAAACAAGTAGATGACAAAGATGAATATCTTTATGATGCACATCAGTCTTTTCAAGGGACCGGAATTAAATTATCATAGTAATGAAAAGGAATACTTATTTGTTAAAAAACTATTAAAAAATTTGCAATATATGTCATAAGTTCTAGATTCATTATTAGAGGATAACAAGAATTTTGGTTATTTTTAAAAACTAATATTGCAGGAGATTATAAACAAGGAAGACTAATTAGATGGCAACAATGGTTCAACCATTACAATTTTGACGTTGAACATCTTCAGGACATAAAAATAGCTTGGTGATGCTCTTACCGGAGAATTAGCACCTCTCAACTATTTTTATGATCAAGAAGGACTTGATATTAAGATCAAGATAAAAGAAAAGGAGATAAAAATCCTACGGGAACAACTCGAGTTGCTATACCTCGAAAAATCTCTTACGAGCGGAATAAAACAGGAAAGAACTTAAATGTTCAAAACAAATTTCGGATGAGGAATCTCGATAAAAAAAGGAAGAACTTAAATGTTCAAAACAAATTTCGGATGAGAAATCTGTTAAAAAAGGAAAGAACCTAACAGTTCACAAAAAACTTCTAAACCCAATTAGGGGCAAGCGAGAAAAGGAAGAAGCAGAAAAAAAGTTTATGTGGTCTATAATGGCCCAAAACCAGGGAATTTATAACAAGCGTGAAGCTAGTAAATCTATTCTAGGATTTAGTGGAGTAACTCATGAGCCTTATGAGAATAGAGGTGAAGGAAGGTATGCCAACTACAAAACACCAAAACTAATAACTCAGGAGGAGGTAGTAGAATTATTCCGTAGTACTACAACAATGACCAACAGTCCAAGCAGATCGACAAACCTTGGAAAAATAGCAAGACCTCCAATGCTATTCAAAGAAACATCTCCGCGGAGACATCAAAAATAACAAAATATTGATATTATTGGAAACATCTTCTAAAACCACTCCAATCAATGAAGATGAAAAAGACCAATACTGAAATCTTAATAAACAACAATGGTTAAGTCTTTATAATTTAGCCGAGAAAATCTACCCAGGAACATGTGAAGATATGAAATTCTATACTCTGAAAAAGGAATTACTGCAGGTAGTAAATTCAATATATTGGAAGGAGCTGATCCAATTTTTGTGTATAAAGCATTTCATGCAGATTAATAGAAAATATATATCCAGGAATTAATTTAAGTGAATTAAATTATTTCCCACGAAAAAATTTTAAAAGAGTAATTAAGAATTTTAGAAGAAAAATTAGCAGTGATAAACATTTTATCTTAGATTTTTTAGTTCATTAATGGTATTTGGAATGAGGAAGAGAAGTATTAGTCCCTACCACTTCATCAAAATAGAATTTCCAACCAAGAGAGGTTCCTAAACCAAGGGCACTTCCCAGAAAGGAATTCAACGCGAAGAACTACGTGTATTAAGAGGACAAATGCTAAGCGGTTTACTATGAACTCGGAAGGATTGACAATTCTCTTGAGATTAAGGTAAATTATTCAACGATAAGGTTATCATCATCTCAACGCGATGGCATGGCTCTGTCGGAAGAAGATGGTGAAAAAATCACCAAATAAATATGAAACCAATTTTAATTGCAACAACTTAGAAATTGGTCGAGAAACCAGGAAAGTATTTTGCTTCTATGCCAAAAAGGCCGCCCAAAGACCATAGTGCATTCTATGCATCAAAGATCGAGAAGATGAAGATGAGTCATCATCAACATCATCAAAGGAACAATTGACGAGAAAATGACAAAGAAAATTAAGAAAAAGCATCCGTGAAGACTACAAAGAAATAAAGATGTAGACCCTTAGCATCTTAGTCAAGTATATGCGAAGGAAAAGTAAGGGTTATCACTAAAAGCAGATGAATGATTAAAAGTAGAAGAATTATTAAAGCAAGATGAATTATTAAAGCAAGGGTAAAATAATAAATTTGGTCTTGTAAATAGGGATTCCTTATTCTATAAAAGGAACCCTTATTATCATTTCAAGGGACACAGAAAAAACACACAGAAACCAAGAGAAACCCAGAGCTCTCTACTCTGAAACTCTCAAATAGAAAAAACCTTTTAGGAAACCCATAACCAACAATGTTGTACCCAGTAATTATGAGCGGCTAAGTAACCCTTTCAAGATTCTTAGTTAGCCTTAAGTTGTAATAATTATTATATTCTGAATAAATGGAGTTCTATTACTCTTCCTTAGTAAGTCAACTTTTGGACACCATTCGTATGCGGATGCAGAAGCTTACCATTACCAGGGAAGGTGTTGAGGTGTAAGCGAAGGCGAGGCATGAGGTGTAACAAAGAAAATGAACGAAGGAAAAAGAAGTGGTGGACCCATTAAATTCAGGTATGATGATTATAAATTTAAGCTGATTAAGAATCTTGAATGTTGAAATATTCGCTTACTACAAGGTATAATAATTTTAAAAAGGAAAATAGAATTTATTTTTAGAAAGAAAATAATATGAATATTGAATCATTAGTACATAAATTAGAACTATTAGACTTAACAAATGAAAGAGTAATTTTTAACTTTAAAAGACAACTAATAGAATCAGGACTAGAATTAAGTAACCAACATAATGAAGAACATAACATACTATGCAATTGTAAGGAATACATAAGAAAATTAGATTTATATAGTAAAATAATAAGTTTTTTAGATAAATTATTACCATCAATAAATACACAAAGACCTTCATCAATGTCAATTTTAACTCCAGATTAAGATTTTATCGATCCTCGAAAAATGGTATCAGAGCCAAAGAATAGTAATTTAAATAGTAATGGATGGAGAATTAACACCATTAAAACACAAGGGCATTTGTGACATTTTATAAACCCCAGGGGCATAACTGAAGATATAACAAACTTTAAGGGCAATTTAGAAAATGATCCCATCAAAGAAGGTAAAATATATATCATGACTCTATTTTAAACAACTTTTTTCAAAATATTTATTTTAATTACATACAGTCGTTATTGTAAAAGAAAAATCAAATTATGTATTTTACCATATCTATTACTTATTTTGTAAACAAGACTCTTATATGATTTTATTCTATAACTTTCAAAGTGTTTTTTCTTCTCTTATTTTCTGGATATTTTCTAAAATTTTATTTTTAAATACATAATTAGCGTAAAATTAATTTTAAAAAAATCTATATAATCATCCTTTGTTAAAAAGAAAAATTGAGAATTTTTTTTTGTTTACATTAATAGTTATTACTATTAAATATAAAATATAATGCAAATATTTTTTTATTTATTCACGTAAACTTAAATTTTATTTCTATTAAGTTACGAGTAGTATTAGAATTTAAGTATACTTTAATATGAAAATATGTTCATTTATAAAACACTTTACATGTTACTTTATTTGTGATTTGTTTTTGTTAATGCAAGTTTATAAAAACAGTGTAGGAACAATATTATCGATAACTTGAAAGTAACTGTTTGGATTGAGTCGCGGACTAGGTCGCTCTCTTTAAGACATTTCGCGGCTCTGTCCAATTTGTGCAAGCAAACACAGCCTCGTCGTCCCCAGGATAAAATAGCCCATAATCTTAATCTCTATCTCAGAACTTCACTGCACTGATGAAGACTGGAATGCTACACCTGAAAATTTGTTGCTCGGAAAACAAAAAAAGAACATAGAAATTGTAGAGAGAATTTTTTTTCGTAGGGAGATGATTGTTGATTGTTGTGTTTCAAATGAGAGCTGAAGCCCTCCTTTTATAGATTTTAGAAACCGTGTGGCAATTATGAATAAAACGGTAATGTCTGGGAATTAAGAGAGTAACGGCTATTCTGAGTAATGAAGAGTAACAGATAACAGATATATTTTTTATGAGTAAATACGAGCAACGACTCTTTTTCTGAATAAAGAAGAAAAAACGGCCATATTCTTAATAAAAGAAAATAACGGTCTTTTTTTTTGAAATATATATATATAACAATCATTTTGTAAGTGGAAAAATTTTCCTTAAAAGAATATTTTACCAAAAAATAAAATACCACCTCACCTCACACACACGCACTCGAACTCGGACTCGGCTCGGCACTGCATGGCACGGCCGATCGGTCGGACGGATGGACAGACGGACGGCGGCGGCGCACGCGTGCGCGTGTGTGGTATCACATTTGCCTAGGTCCTCTCCCCTTCCACAAAAGTGGGTGCCCCTTGGGGCCCAATCCCAATAGCCAACTCTTCACTATTTATACCTCTTTAAAATAATGTAAAAAAGCAATGTGGGACAAGGCACATTTCCCAACAAATTTTTTTTAATTAAATTTCATCTTTTCCAACAATCCCCCACTTGAATTTTATATAAAAATAATTTTCATCGAGCAACCGATCAATTAAAATTATAAGATTGTGCATAAGCAAAAAGGTGTCTATCGACTTGAACCTTTGCATAGTGTTGATGCTTTAGAATATACTAGAGTAACTCGTAGTTTTGAACTCTATCTCTAACAATCATCACACACACAACCTTCCCAAGGTGTAGTTCGAAAAAGCCCGTGCTTTACGGCCATACACGTGTATCCCAGTATAGTGAACGCTCTAGTAAATTTTGCCCAAAAAATTTTCATAGGAAGCAGCCACACTTCCACATTCACATAGGTGAGTCTATCAAGAGTACTCTTGTAGCTATGTACTCCACTCCACATAGAGTATAGAACTCATTAAGAGTTTAACAAATAACTCATCATTTTCTATCGCTTCAGGACTTCATGCTTCTAACAATATAGAATGAGATTTGATTAATAGCATGATACATCTCATATCACTTCATGACTTGTTATTACCCTTTGAACTTATTTCTTGGGATCTCCAGTCTATAAGTTGGGTTACCATTATAAGTGACTCTTCATTCTAAGGGCATTAATCCCATTCCTTTTGAGGTTTTGAAAACCTTCTCTCTTGGTAATCCTTTCGTCAAAGGATCTGCCAAATTTTCATCAGAACGTACATGATCCACTCTTACTGCTCCCGTTGAGAGAAATTCTCTAACAGTACTATGCTTACGACGTATATGTCGTCTCTTGCCATTGTAGTAATGGTTCTGAATCTTTACAATAGCCGCGGTACTATCGCTGTGGATCAAGAAAGCTGGTATCGGTCTTTCCCATAAAGGAATCTCAGCTAACAAACTTCTTAGCCAGCCTGCTTCTTCACTAGCAGTGGCTAGTGCTATCATTTTAGACTCCATTGTAGATTCAGCCAATATTGTTTGTTTTTTAGACTTCCAGGAAACAACTCCACCAGCTATGTTAAAAATATAGCCACTAGTTGCTTTGGAGTCTTCTGATAAAGTGTTCCAATCTGCATCGTTGTATCCTTCTAAAACAGCGGGAAACTTTTTATAATGTAATCCAAGGTTCATAGTTCTCTTAAGGTATCTCATAACCCTTTCAATAGCATTCCAATGCTCTATACTAGGTCTACTGGTAAACCTACATAGTAGTTCCACAACGTAAGCTATGTCTGGTCTAGTGCAATCAGTAGCGTAACGTAAGCTACCAATGATGCTCGCATACTCAGTTTGTCTAACACCGTCTCCGGTGTTCTTGAACAACTTTACACTAGGATCATAAGGAGTACATGCAGGTTTACAATTAAAGTAATTATATTTCTTTAAGATCTTCTCAATGTAGTGAGATTGATCTCGAGAAATTCAATTTTCAAACCTAGTTATTTTTATACCAAGGATTACACTCGCTTCTCCAAGATCTTTCATATCAAAATTAGCTCTTAACAACATTTTGACATTATTCACAACATAAATATTTGATCCAAAAATAAGCATGTCATCCACATATAAACATATAATAGTGCAAATATTATCTTCTAATTTATAATAAATGCATTTGTCACTATCATTTATTTTGAATCCATATGAGATAACTAGATTATCAAATTTTTCATGCCATTGCTTAGGTGCTTGTTTTAGACCATAAAGAGATTTATCTAATTTACAAACTTTATTTTCTTAACCTGGGATAACAAAACCTTCAGGTTGATCCATATAAATTTTTTCTTCTAAATCACCATTTAAGAAAGCAGTTTTAACATCCATTTGATGTACTACTAAATCATGGATAGCAGCGAGAGAGAAAAGTACACGTATGGAAGTTATTCGTGTAACTAGTGAAAAGGTATCAAAGAAATCTACATTTTCCCTTTGCCTATATCCTTTAACTACAAGACGAGCTTTATATTTTTCAAGAGTACCATCAGGTTTAAATTTCTTTTTTAGTATCCATTTACATCCAATGGTTTTGCAACCAGGAGGTAAGTCAACTAATTGCCAAGTCTAATTATACTCAAGTGAGTCCATTTCATCATTTATGGCTTCTTCCCATAAGTTGGCATCTAAAGAAGATAATGCTTCTTTAATAGTTTGGGGATCTTCCTCTAAGGTATAAGCATAAAAATCGGACCCAAAATCCTTAAGGGTTCGAGCTCGTTTACTTATTCTAATTTCAGTGTTTAATTCTTCAGTTTGTTCACTAGTTCTAGTTATAGGTAAACTACTAGAAGACGAGCCCCCACTATTCTTAAATTTAAAGCGAAACCTATATTCATAGAAGTCAACATCATTTGATTCTATAACTACCTGATCTTTTAAGTCATAGAATTTATAAGCTTTACTATTCACAGTGTATCCTATGAATACACATTCATATGCTCTACTAGCAAGTTTATTTCTTTTAGGATCAGGGATTCTAACATAGGCTAAACAACCCCAAGTTTTAAAATAAGTTAAATTAGGTTTCTTATTTTTCAAAATTTCATAGGGTGAAATTTTATTTGTAGATTTAGGCACTCTATTTAGCACATAGCAGACAGTTAATAAAATTTCTCCCCACCAATGGGAGGCAGCACCAGAGTTTAATAAAATTGCAACAACTGATTCAGTAAAAGTTCTATTTTTTCTTTCAGCTTTTCCATTCATTTTAGGAGAATAGGGTGAAGTTTTTTCATAAATGATTCCATGAGTTTTATAAAAATCATTGAAGATATTGGAATCATGTTCGGTGCCTCTATCACTTAGAAACCTTTTTATTTTTCTATTAAGTTGATTTTCAATCTCAGTCATAAATATTTTAAACATATCAAATGCTTCACTTTTATTTTTCATTAGATATACATAAGTGTAATCTGAACAGTCATCTATAAAAGTTATAAAATAGGGTTTTCCATTTCTTGTTAAATTTCCATCAAGTTCACATATATCAAAATGAATTAATTCTAAAGTTTCATATTCTCTAACTACTAATTTATGTGAAGTTTTGGTTATTTTAACTTGACTACAAAATTCACATTTTTCAAAATCATTTAAAGATAATTTAGGAATTAGTTCTAAGCTACTCATGTTCTTTATTATGCGTTTATTAACATGACAAAGTCTAGCATGCCAAATATTAAAGGAACTCAACATATAAGCAGAAGAAGAAGTTTTATTAATTTCAACATTTAATTTGAACATGCCATCAGTGGCGTACCCTTTCCCAACAAATATATTATTTTTAGTTATAGTATATAAATCAGCCCCTATAGTTTGAGTAAACCCAGCTTTGTTAAGAAGATAGCATGAAACTAAATTCTTTCTCATCTTTGGAGTATGCAGGACATCCTTCAAGATGATAGTCTTTCCAGAGGTAAACTTCAAAACCACCTCACCAGTACCAGCAACTTTAGTGGAGTGGGAGTCACCCAGCAACACTTTCTTATCCTCAGAATCAAAATAGGATTTGAACATGTCTCGATCATAGCAAACATGGCGAGAAGCACCAGTGTCTATCCACCACCCCTCGGATCCACCAACAAAATTGACTTCAGATATCATAACAATAAGTTTATCTTCGGTAAGGTTCGCCTATGGGGAAGGACGATTCCTGTTTCGGCAGTTCCTAGCCAAGTGGACAGGTCTATTACAACTATAACACATGAATGTGTTATTTCTTAAGGGGGGTTGAGGTCCATTCTGCGAGGATAGTTTCTATTTCTATTTTGGTGGTTGCGGTTTTGATTATTACTACGATTAGGAGTTTTCATATTTCTACCTTTAGGTTTCATAATTGTAGATGAGGGTTTCTTATTGGTACTATTATTTGAGACTACGAATACTTCATCTCTATGGTCTTGTTTTCGAGCTTCTTCTTCTATTCTTAAACGGGTTATAAGACTTTCTAAAGAAAATTCCTTAGTTTTATGCCTAAGTGTATTCTTAAAATCTTTCCAAACAGGGGATAATTTATCTATTATAACAGCTACTTGAAATTGTTTATCTAAAGTCATACATTCAGAAGTTATTTCGTGTGCTATCTTCTGCAGTTCATGTGATTGAGCTTCCACTGATTTGCCATAAATCATTTGAAACTTCATGTATCTACTAACAGTATACTTCTTAGTACCAGTTTCTTCAGTGTCGTATTTCTTTTGAAGTGCTTACCAAATTTCCTTAGCAGACTTATCACAATTATAATAATCATACAAGTCATCAGGTAAACCATTAAGAATATAGTTTTTGCATAGAAAATCATTTTCAATCCAGGCGTCTAAATCTTTAGTTTCAGCTTCGGTAGGAGGATTGGACTGTATTGGTTTTTCAGTAGTAAGAGCATAAATGACTTTTTTCATGGTTAAGAAAAACAACATTTTTTGTCTCCATCTTTTAAAGTGTAATCCCTCAAAACGAAATGGTTTGTTTAGATCAGCAGTTAGCATTTCATTAAACATGGCAGATTGAATTCGTCTTAAAATTGTTGATGCAAGTTTATAAAAACAGTGTAGGAACAATATTACCGATAACTTGAAAGTAACTGCTTGGGTTGAGTCGCGGACTAGGTCGCTCTCTTTAAGACGTTTCACGACTCTGCCCAATTTGTGCAAACAAACACAGCCTCATCGTCCCCAGGATAAAACAACCCAGAATCTTAATCTGCCTCGTAACTTCACCGCTGATGAAGACTGGAATGCTACACCTGAAAATTTGTTGCTCGGAAAACAAAAAAAGAACTTAGAAATTGTAGAGAGAATTTTTTTTCGTAGGGAGATGATTGTTGATTGTTGTGTTTCAAATGAGAGTTGAAGCCCTTCTTTTATAGATTTTAGAAACCATGTGGCAATTATGAATAAAACGGTAATGTCTGGGAATTAAGAAAGTAACGACTATTCTGAGTAATGAAGAGTAACGGATAACGGATATATTTTTTTATGAGTAAATACGAGCAACGTCTCTTTTTCTGAATAAAGAAGAAAAAATGGCATATTCTTAATAAAAGAAAATAACAGTCATTTTTTTCTGAAATATATATATATATATATATAACAATCATTTTGTAAGTAGAAAAATTTTCCTTAAAATAATATTTTACCAAAAAATAAAATATCACCTCACACACACGCACTTGACTGACTCGACGACCTATTGTGACGGACGGCCATGCATGTACAAGGCGCATGGTATCACATTTGCCTAGATTCTCTCCTTCCATTAAAGCTCGTACTAATACCAATAGCAAACTCTTCACTATTTATAACTCTTTAAAATAATATAAAAAAACAACGTGAAACAAGTCACATTTCCCAACAAATTTTTTTTAATTAAATTTAATCTTTTCCAACAGTTTTTAATCTTACTAAAATTTAATTAAAATTAACAATATTTTTAATAAAGTTGATATTTAGTTCTCTTTTATAATAAATTTTAATCAATGTCGTTAATTATAAAGTTTTATTAAACTTGAGCATAAAGGTGTCTTTAAATCAAAAGTACTATTAGTGTATCGTATATTCAGTGTCATTGATTAACCCATAAGTCTTGCTTATTACATATAATCTTAACCAATAATTCAACGTGATTATTATATGGAAGATTTCTTTCATTTAAAACTTAATTTTAATAATAATTTTATTCTCTTTTAGTGCATTATGAATTATATTTAGTAATTTTTATTTAAAACAATGTACACGATACATGCTTGCACGTGCATTTTATTTACTTTATATATGTATGCATTATTTTCTATTTTTAACGATTTTTTTCAAAATATTTATTTTAATTACGTATTGTTATTATCGTAAGAAAATGATGTATTTTATCATATTTATTATTTATTTTATAAATAAGTTTATTATATGATTTTATTCTATAACTTTCAAAGCTTTTTTTCTTCTCTTATGTTATTTTTTTAAATGCATAATTATCATAAAAGTAATTTTAAAAAAAATTGAGAAATTTTTTTTATAAGTTAGGTCCAACAATAAAATTAATTAGTGAGAACATCCAACAACACGTTTAAAATATATTTAAAAGATAGAAAAATAGATGTAAAAGAATAAAGAGAAAAGTTGTTAATAAATTTAATATTGAGTATTGAGAGACTTACGGATACAATTGGCAATGTTTAATTGCCTCTAGCTTTGACCTACAGTTGATATGTTTGATCTGACTAACAACTTTATAAAGGGCAACAATATATCACAGTCTTGGTGTGTAACAAGAATAATATACATTCTTCTTTGCTAGAATCATTAAGAAAGGAAGATTGAAAATGGTGATAAACTTTTGTTTAAGGATTGTGTTGGTCTTGTTATTATTGGTGAACATTGCTTGTGCCTCCAACATTATAAAGACCCTGCCAGGTTACTCTAGCGAGCTTCCATTCACACTTGAAACAGGGTCAGCTTTAAATGCTTTGTCTTTGATTCATTTACAGTGTCGTCGTAACATAAATTAAATAATTTTATGTTCATTGGTGGGGGTAATGTAGATACATTGGTGTAGGCGAGAATGAAGAAGTACAGTTGTTCTACTACTTTGTTCAATCTCAGAGAAATCCAGTGCAAGACCCTCTATTGTTTTGGATGACAGGAGGTCCTGGCTGTTCCAGTCTAACTGCTCTCTTCTTTGAGAATGGTACGTCTATCTTCTTCATCTATTATTAACATTTTGCAATTCTCTATACCTCTCTCTCTCTCTCTCAAAAGAAAATAAATTTGCTAAGGAAATGGCTATAACGATGTCATGTTATTATGTGTATATATATAATATGATATAATATTGGGCTAGGTCCACTGTTTTTCGAGTATGCAAATTATAATGGCAGCTTACCAACAATCTCTGACAACCCATATGCTTGGACCAAGGTGCCAGATCTTACAATACTCATAATCTTTTTTTCATTTTTCAAATAATAACTAACGATTATTATTATTGTTACTACTATTTTTAACTGGTTTCACTGGTTGTGTTTAGGGCCTTAACATCATTTATCTAGATGCCCCTGTTGGAACTGGATTTTCCTACTCAAAAACCCAGTCTGGTTATGTCATGAATGACCACAAATTTGTGGCCCAAAGCTATGAGTTTTTACGAAAGGTACTTGTACCTCAAAAGCACATTACCTAGCATTATTATTATTATTAACATTATTCATTTTTGAGTTTTTATTTCGCAGTGGCTAATGAACCACACTGACTTCATTGAAAATATACTCTATGTTGGAGGCGATTCCTACTCAGGCATTCCTATTCCCATGATTGTGCAAACCATTGTTGATGGTACTCGCAAGTCGCAACCAATACCTTCACTTACTTTTTATCTTCGTATATCTTATAATCTACATCACACCTCTCTTTGTTTATGATACTATTGAAACTCACTATTACAATTACAATTATGGCCCTAAAAACAGAAGCTTATACCTCCCTAACATGCAGGTATTGTAAATGGAAGTGAACCTCTCATCAATCTCAAGGTAAAGTTGTCTTTAGAACTACCTCATTACATTCAATACATGTATAAACTTCTTGCATCGAATTTTAAACTACTACAAGTACAGTTTGAGATTATCGGAATGAATGTTAATCAATTATCTGTATATTGCCATTTGCTAGGGTTATGTGCTTGGGAACCCAGTAACAGATACAACCATCGATTTGAATGCAAGAATTACTTATGCTCACAGGCTCACTCTTATATCTGATCAACTCTACAAGGTAACTGCACAATAGCTCATTCTAATACTTACCTATGTTAAACGACATAGAGTGTGTGTGTCATAATCAAGCGCATCATTTAGGATATAAGTCATACATCTTTTAACTTTCTAACCTAAATTTTCTACATTATTGTGATTTTAAGTCTGCCAAAACAAGTTGCAATGAGGATTATGTCAATGTGGATCCAAGCAATGAAGCATGCTTATCAGATCTTGATGCTATCGATCAGGTTATAACTTAGAGGCACATTATTGCAGGCTTTACTCAACATAATAAAAGTCAATGTAATTCACGATCATTGACATGAGTTGCCATTTAAATTTGCAGCTCACCAGCGACATAAATTTGGTCCACATCTTAGAACCATATTGCAGTAACGCATTACCCACTCCGAATGACATAAATAAAGCTCGAAGGTACCTCAAAGACATTTCCAGAGGTTTCCTAAGCTCACCACCGAATGGACCTGCTCTTTGGTGTCGGGTACGAATACAGCTGGTTACATGTGCATAACCTGACTTACTTGTAAGTAGAAGCATCTAAAACTAATTGGCTATGTTTGTTAATAGAACTATTTTCATATGATGGCTTACATCTGGGCAAACAACAAAGGTGTTCAGGATGCTCTCGGTGTCCGAAAGGTATGTGTGATCAATGTGTGATGTTGTCTTACTAGATAATAAAGGACACTAATAAAGCTTGCTTCTGATGTCAATCAGGGGACTAAAACTTTGTGGCAATACTGTAATACCACCTTAGCCTACACTAAGGAAATGATTAGCGTTACAAGTTACCATCAAAATCTCACAAACTCTGACCTACGTGCCCTTATATACAGGTAAAGGTTCTCAAATTCACTCTCACCATTCCATATTAGAACTTTATTGCACAAGCTAGACTACCTATCAACAATTTATTTTCCTCGTAAAAAAAGTACCAATTTTTCCACAAGAGAGAGAGAGCTCGATAATTTTTCAGCGCATATGAAGATCATCATTGAAATGCATCCAACAAAATCATAAAACATATACATGTGAAACAAATAAGATTCCTGGTAAATAAGCACTTGCAATGATTTTAAACGTTGGAAGAACAAAATTGAAACAATAACAGCCTACAAATATATAAAAGAAATGAAATTATACTGATTATGCAATGAACTACTATTTTATAAATATCCAATAGCTTTATGCTATAACTTTTCAACTGCAATACAACTATAAATGTGCTATCTGAATAGCAGAGTGTCATCTTTTTGGCAGTATATAATTGGTTGCATTTTTCAGTATGAACCTAGTCTCTGTTAGAATGATATGCTATCATAAATACAGCAGCTAATTGAGTTCATGAAGTAACTAATCAATATAACTGTTTAACTACTACAGTGGTGACCATGACATGTCTATCCCGCATATTGGGACACAAAAATGGATTAACTCTCTCAATTTGACATCATCAGAATCTTGGAGAGTGTGGTCCGTCGATGGTCAAACAACCGGGTAGAAAATTGTATCTCTAAGAAATTATGTTTCAGACTACAAATTCACAACCCTCGTGGGCTTATATGAATTCAATATTCTCACGTTGATAAAATAATTTTTCCATGCAGATATACAAAGAAGTTAATAAATGGAAAATTTAGCTTGACATTTGCTACAGTAAAGGCAAGTAAAATATTTTACTTTATCCCTCCTGCTAAAATAAAGTTGAAACATCAAAACTTGAAGTGATCTTTTGTCTTGTTTACAGGGAGCAGGTCACTTTGCGGCAGAGTACATGGTGAAAGAGTGTGGTGCCATGATCGATAGATGGATGGCTTATTACCCACTTTAGTTTTTAGGTCATTCAAAATTATGTAAGCTAAGAATTGTTTTTCAATAAATTTTATAACTCAGAGCCAACCAAATAACGTCATACTTGTTCTCCTGGTCTGTTTGGCATTTATAGGTCAGTGCCTTTATAGTGTTATTTACGCTGGAGATTAACTACCTTTTGCAAAATGGTAGCTAGTTATGACCATATGCTACAAGCCACCGCATGCCCACTTTTGCCCTACACTTCAGTTCCCTATGGTGCTGGCATATGCTTTACCATATACATTTCGGTTCTCACAAGCAAAATTTATCGTTTGATTCAATGACATATAACAAGCCATTAATAATAATGGTAGACATTAACAAGCAAGTACACAATAGTGTATGATATTATTCATAAAAACAAAAAAGCCAAATTAACAATGAGATGTCCAAATTAGTAATAGACAGAAAAACATTATGAAACACGTGCCAAGTACACAATAGTGTATGATATTATTCATAAAAACAAAAAATCCAAATTAACAATGAGATGTCCAAATTAGTAATAGACAGAAAAACATTATGAAACACGTGCCAAAGTCTCTATGTATTGATAACAATCAAGCAAAGCAAATTGATAGGAAACTCTAGTTTCTGGGCCATGTATCGAAAAGTCACACATCTTCTTAAAGGTTTTATCTCTAAGATTGTAAGATATGATCTTACCTGGAATATGCAGCAAGAGTGATGGTTCTTCTTCTCCATGGTCTTGTTGAACAAGAGAAACCACAACGAATGCATAAGAAGGTGAACTGATGGTGTCAAAACAGTTCAGAATCATCTCCGGAAAGTTATCAACTACTCCTCGAAGATCGACGGTATACCTGACAAACCAGCTAGAATAGTCTTTGCTCATCTCCAATACATTAAATTGAGTAGCAGAAGGACCATAAACTTCAATAAGGTTCAAACAATCACCGGATTCTTTGAAGTATCTAAATTTCCTACGACCCCAGTGGTCATTTTCTGGAAATGGTGGCATCTCACCGAGGCGTTCTTGTTCGATGTCAAAGTATAGAGTACTGAAGCCGGTAGGGCTGATCCAATGTACGGAGCCATTCCAAAAGACCCCGTTATCAAATACCATATCAAAAGGGGCAACGAAAGGCGATCCAGAAAGACACCAAGTGCGATTTTCAGAGGAATATATCTCAACTTGGCTATAATGAGTAGACCCAGAAGCGCTTCTAACGCAAACAACCTTGTAGTAGGGCGATTTGTGAGGATCAAAAGCTAAAGCAAGACCCAAAATTATCGAGGGCTTGTGAACACTAGTACTTGTACTTGGAGGAAGAGAAAGAGTGAAGAATTGGTTAATGGTAGGATTGTAAACATAAAAATTGCGGGTGGAGTAGGTTTTGCGGATGTTAGAACAGAAGAGGAAGCCATTGCAGGATTGGAGGATCTTGATGCCAGCATGGTCATGAACGAAATTGAGGGAATTGCAAGGAGACACAAATGTGTTTTCATTATTAGAAAGAGAGAGGAATTGGAAACGAGGACAAACAAGGCCTGGAGTGATGCATATGAAGATGCCCGAGACAGAAGAATGATTGTGATAAGAGTGGGTTTTAGAGAAGTGAGGATTGGAGATGAGAGAGAGCCACTGTTTAGAAACGCACTTGAAACGAAGGAGAGGCTTGACGGGTACGCGGGAAAGGATGTAGGCGAGCAAGTCTTCATTATTGCCGATTATTTCAGCCGCCGAGCTAGTGCCGCTATAGGCGAAATCGGGATTGGGAGGTTGCTGACAAATCATTTGCTGTTGTTTTGTCGCCATTTCTATTTCTTTCTTTTTATTTCCTTTTCCTTCTTCTTTCCTGTAATTTAGCAGCGAGCAGCGACTAGTAAGTGGTACATAGCACAGGGGTAGATGGATGCGAGTGAGGTGTAAAAAAATTAATTTAAATTAAATAAATTGTATTGGTTAATGAGTTAAATTAAAAATGATGGTATTTAGTTATGAATTTTAAAAGATTGTTAAAAAATTTATGTATTAATAATATTAATATTTAATTAATTTATAAAAAAATTATTTTAATAAAAAATTATTAAAATAATATAATTTTTTTAATTGATATTTATTATAAAACTATTAGATTAAATCATATAATTAACCTAATATAAAAAAAATTATTTCATTTGTGTGGTGGACTTAGGGTGAATGAGATTAATAGACACTTATCTTATGTTTAGATTTATAAACTCAATTTCAATCATCTTTTTAACTCATAATTTAACGATCCAATTTAAGTGAGATAATTAATAATTTAACGAGATAATTATAATAATTTAAAAGTCAAACTTAATAGGGTTTGCATTGAATTTTACACTAAAAAATTTAATTGGTCATAACTTTTCTTCTAAGAATTTATTTTATGCATGAAAATGACAATAAAAAATGTTGATATCTACAAGTATCCAAAAAGACTAGGGATACCAACTTATTGTATAATTAAGACATCTTTATCATGACATAAATGCACTATCGTATCCAAATGATGTAGCCATATCACTTGGCTCGTTAAAGACGCATTAAGAGGCTTAAGGGTTGATGTTAGAGTAAAATTCATCATATATGTCTTTAAATCTTTGATTGATCCACATAATCATTGATTGATGAGTAAAGTTAGCATAAGATTAGATTGCATAATCAGCATATAAGTTATAATTTAAATATAAAATAAATCCATAATATATTCACTCCGTAATATAATTATCTGATAACTAAATTAGATATTATCACATATTATTAGAATAAATAACATTTAAAATAATGTTTGAACATTTAAGTTAGAAAATTAAGAGAATATATGATTAATTATCCTATTACCTATTAGTTTTTGTACTGCATCAAGTTATATAAATATATAAATGTGTGTGGTGCGAGAGTGTTAGATATATTTGATAAAGAAATAATGTGTTGTATAAATTAAAATAGAGAAAATAACTTGATGTATTTTGAGTTTTCTTATTTTATTTTATTTATAAAAGTGATATAGAGTATATTAGATATATTGAAATTTTGAGTTTGAGAGTTATTTTTAATTCTTGAGATATAGAGTATTATGTTATTGGTAAAAAACTCTGTATTCAAGAATTAATATTAGTAAAATACTGAGATTTTGTGTACAGATTAGGCAATTGGTCAAAGTATTTAATTCTTTTGTGTTATTGTTTGCTTATTTTTTTTTATTTTTGCTTCTGTCGTGCACAACAGATATTAATGGATTTATATATATTTCATTTGAGTTTATCTATATTAGTTAAATTCTTATAAGTAACCTTTTAATACAGTTATCAAATATGCAATCTTTAATCTTTACAAATATTTCAGTTAAAACTCTCTTGAACATGGAAGAAGGCACATTCAAGTGAGAATGGTCACGTGCCCACCTAAACTTTTCGATATAGTTTTTTTCTTTGTTGTATTTATAAATATGTCTTTTTATTTTACAAAAATATATAACAATGATTCTTCTCAATTTTATTATTTAAATATTATTTTTTCCTTTGTTATGCTATGTATCTATATACATTCTTCGTATATTTTCCACTTTTAATTCACTATTATACAATTGTTACTAACTGAATTCTACTATAGTAATAAATATTTAACATATTCTCATAAAATTTAGAAAAATTATATCAAATAACACCTCAAATTTATATATAATAATAAAAATAGAATCTCCTAATAAATTTAAATTACTATAATTCAACTTGAACAGTATCCAATTGAAAATAGATCAAACTTTTTTTAATATTAAAAAAATAAACTATATATAAGCGGTATTATATTTATGATTACAAGTTTTGAATGTGTAATTTTGGTGTTTTCTTTAAATTTTACTACTTTAGTTTTCCTAGCTTTTTTTAAAAAATGCATTTTATCTCGCATTCAATTTAATCATTATGTCACTATGTCAAAATTGAGCTTTAAATTTGGTTTGGTGAACTGATTTTAAATACTTAGACTTAAAATTTAAAGTCAGCTCACGCGTTGAACCAACTTTAAGTTTAAAGTCGGTTCAAGCGTTGAACCGACTTTAAATTATGTATTTTTTTACACATTTTACTTATTTTATGTTATACTCATAACCTGTATTCGATTACATAATAGCAAAAAAAAACAAAATCTGTTTAACAAAGTTAAATAATACAAACAATTGAAAAATTAAATATTAATTAGTTAGTTGAGAATTAAATTTATTACAAATAATAATTTATATATATATATAACTTAAATTATAAATAAAATGATGTCGTCTCTTTTGTCATGGATTTTGTGATATTCCTACTTTATTTCAAGGAGAGGAAGTTTGGTTTGCTTAGAATCACCAACATAATAACTAAGAAACTAGGCAAGAGAGATGAGATGAAGTTTGGGCAAAAAACAGCTAATCCATATAACAATTCATTCCCTTAAATATATGAGCACATAAACATTTATCAAACAAGTATCCCAAACTTCAAAAACACATGATTATAGAAATTAAAATACTATAAAAATTATCATGGTGTTGTCCTATGTTATTCAAGATCATCAGATTCTTCTCCTGATTCTTTTTTGTGATGTTATAATTTGAACTATGTGTTATGTCTATTTTTTCGTAAATCATCAAAAATTTGTATATCATAGCCCAACTTGTTCCAACCAAAGAACTATATGTAATTAAATTCAAAATAAGAATGTAATATCATGAATTCACAAAAAATAACTTATATATGTTAAAAGATTAGTAAAAGATATTACCACATCGACACCAGAGTGATATAATAATAATCCCATCCCTTCAAAATCATATTAGCAATGTATTAATCTTTTGCCTATAAATATGAAGCTATCTGAAATCAAGTTGATATTTTTAATGCTATAATGAGCTCTAAATATGAAGTCAAGTGTAACTCCGATTTATTACTAGGGTTAGTTGAGTTTTGGTGCCCATAAACTAATACTTTTGTATTTCCTTGGAGTGAAACAATAATTACTCTTGAAAATATGATGATTCTTGGTGGTTATCCTGTACTTGGCTGGCTAGTAACTACCACGATGTTGTCATACCAAGGAACTAGGCAAGAGAGATGAGATGAAGTTTAGGCAAATTCATTCCCCTAAATACATGAGCACATAAACATCCATCAAACAAGTTGCCCAAACTTCAGACACATGAATAGAGAAAATAAAGCATTATAAAAATTACCATAATGTTGTCATATGCTATTCAAGATCATCAAAATCTTCTCTCGATCCTTCTTGTGATGGTATAATTTGAACCATGTGTTCTGCCCAATCCTCTAGTAAATCATCAAAAATTTACGGGTCATAGGCCGACTTGTTCCAACCAAGTAACTACATGTATTTAAATTCAAAATAAGAATGTAATATCATGAATTCGCAAAAAAAAACTCATATATATTAAAAAGGTATATTGGTAATTACCACATCTTTAATTGAAATGTTGATATTTGTGATGATTTTGCTCATAAACTTCATGATATAGTAACTGCACATGACTCCATCATTTTGTTGTGAAACCTACAAAAAATAAGTGTACATGATTTTCCATATTTGAATATCTTTATTATTCAATAATAAAATTAATTAAATTATTAATATTCGCTTGTTTATATCATAATTTTGTCATATATAAGCTTATGAGATTTTTTAAGGGCAATGCCTCTACTCTTGTTCCACAACTTCCATGCTCTTGTTCCACAGCTTTCAACAACTACTTTTGTATCTTTACTCAATTCTATGGAAGTTGAGTCACAATACTAAACATGATTTTCATATAGATCAAGGATTACCAACATCCAATGATCTTTGCTTTGTTCAAACTTTAGTAGCCAAAAGATTATTAACTTCAGATTTTTGTTAAGTGTTAATGCTTTATCACATAATTGTTTAGCTTTGATGCTAACATCATTCTCTTGATATTGATTGACAAATGAAGAATCATAAAACATTGCTAAGTGTGATGAGTGATTAGCTTAAAGTCGATAATAATATGCCCTATATAAAAGAAATATATATAAGTAATTAGATAATATAAATATAATTATATATGTTCTACATTGTTACACGTAGAACCGACGTTATGTCTTTTGTGTAGTGTCGGTTCAACATGTCAACCGACGTGACAATCTACGTGTTTTAAGTCGATTTTTTAGCAAACTCACTTTAAATTCATTAAAAGTTGATTTTCTCTAAAATAAATGACTTTAAATCTCGACTTAAATGTCATCTTTTGTAATAGTGTGTGTTACTACACATATAATTATCTAATTATTCATTGTTATTTATACCATATAATATTGTAATTATTTATTTTTCTTTCACATGCTTGCATCTTTTACATGTCTATTATAATTTATATTGTTTTTTTTTGTTTTTTTGTTTGTCTGCATAGATATTAAAATATATTATTTAGGTTTGTTATAACTTAATTTATATAGTTTTTAATTTTTATTTTAATTGGATAAAAATATACATTTGACATATAACATTTGTGCTATAATATTTAAAAACAGTAAATTTTATAAATTTTTGGAACACCAATAATGACTTTTTACTTGTTATTGTGTAATAATTTTGATTGAAAAATTTATAAATTTTTACTGTAATCATCAAAAAGTGTCAAAATTGTTCATTTTGAGTTTAAGTGTGGTAGGGATTCTGAATATTAATCCCGACTATATTACACCTTCTGGATATTAATCCTAATTATATTTTTACTATTAGATTACTTAATTAAGTATAAGAGTAAATTTAATGCACAATAGTATCATTTCTTTTTGAATATTTGCTTATCTATTCTAAGATTAAGATTAATAGTGAACACTATGAATGTAAAAATCGGCTCCAACGGCAATATATAATTATCCCCACCCTTTAGTGTTCATGTTATATATGTTGGGTTTTCCTCTTATTTGGAGGAGCCCAAGTGAAGCCCATGTGGCTTAAAAGCCCATGGAGTAAGAAGGGAAATTGTGTCATTTCATTTCTTTAATTAAGAAACCCATTTAGGGTTTGTTGTGTGCAGAATTCTGCAGAGAAAAAGGTGTGCGAGTAAAAGGCAAGAAATTGCAGCAGTAAAAAACTACTCTCGCTTTTTTCGCTTTTCCCTCTCCAGCCAGTCTTCATCAAGTGTTCCGATCGAAGGCCGTTTGTGGTCCGATTAAGCTGAAATTTTGCAGGCAGGTTCACGACTCAAGACTCTTTAATCTGTGCGGTGGGATTTGGATTTGGCTCACCGGTTTGAGAAATTCTGAGCAGTGAAAAGTGACTACGAATTGGGTTAGATTTCTCCATTCTTCTTGAAATAATTGTTAGTTTCCAAGAAGTGTATTCTTGATGATGTTGTTGATTGTTTGCCTCTAGTTTTACCTAGAGAGAACTGTTGTACAATTGTTTCTTGATAGTGGAAGTTTTGGAGAGGAGTGACGTGGTTGTTTCCTTCCTACACCAGGAAGGTTTTTCCACGTAAATTGCTTGTGTTGATTTTGTGCATGTTTCATTTTAAGTTTTATTTATTTGTTTCCTAAAAGATTCACACAAAGAAGGAGAATAGGTTTAATTCCGCTATTTAGAGCTTGATTAAATTCGAATTGAAATTGTGATTCTCCTATCAAAGTGGTATCGTAGCTGGTTATTATTGTGGAATTTCTTGTGTTGAATAATGGAAGCAATTTGGAGTAGAATGATTACTTTGAATGGTTCTAATTATCACACTTGGAAAGGAAAAATGGAAGATCTCCTTTATGTCAAAACGCTTCATTTACCTGTTTGCCTCCTCGAAGCCGTAAAAGTTATCTCAAGAAGAATGGACTTTGTTACATCGACAAGTTCATGGGTATATAAGGGCGCAAAATGGGTAGATGATAATGTTTTGAATCATATTAGTGGAGAAATACATGCAGTCACTATGGAATAAACTTGGAAGAGTTGTATGCTCGGAAAACAGGAAATAATAAAATGTTTCTTATAAAGCAATTGAATGCTTTAAGGTACCAAGATGGAACTCCGTGACAGATCACTTGAATATGTTCCAAGGAATAATCAATCGCTTATGGAATGGGTATCAAGTTTGATGATGAGATTCAAGGGTTGTGTTTATCGGGTACGTTGTCGACTGGGAAACATTTAGAATGTCATTAAGTAACTCGGCTCCAAATGGTGTAATCAACACGGATCTGCTAAGAGTAGTGTTTTGAATGAAGAAATGAGAAGAAAGTCACATGGTCTTCTCAAGCAATGAGATTTTGGTTATAGAAAAAAGAAGAGGAGGAGTAAAGCAGAGGGTTTCAAGAACAAAGAAAAAGGAAGAAGCAAGTCTAGGTTTTCTAATATTGAGTGTCATCACTGTGGCATGAAAGCGGCATATCAAGAAATATTGGCAGACATGTTGAGCGGGATAACAAGAATAAAGACAAAGAACAAGAGGGTGATGTTAGTAAAGAAAATGATCGAGTTGCCACCGCTAGTTCGAAGACTTTCTTGTTGTTTATAACGAAGATGTTGTCAATGTTGCATGTCACGAGGTCGTTGGGTTATTGATAGTGAGCCTCCATTCATGCTACGTCTCGAGAGGACTTCTTTACATCCTATACAAACAGTGACTTTGGGACAAGAAGTTGGGTAATGATGGCTTGGTTAAAGTCAATCAGACAGAGATGTGTGTTTGGAGATGAATAATGGCACGAGACTACTTCTTAGAGGGTAAAGCATATTCCCGAAATTGCTTTGAACTTGATCTCGCAGTAAACTCGATGATGAAGGATATTGCAATACCTTTAGTAATGGTCACGGAAACTTACTAAAGGTGCTATGGTTGTTGCTCGTGGGAACAAACATTCCGCTTGTATATACTACAAAGTAGACTCTTTAAAGGGCGTTATTAATGCCGTGATGTGATGAGCTTTCACATCGAATTTTGGCATAAGAGACTCGCCACACGAGTGAGAAAGGTTTGGCAAAGATTAACTAAAAAGAATCTTCTTTCGGAATGAATGATGTTTGTTTAAGAAGATGTACTCATTGTTTGTGGAAGCAAAATAGAGTTTCTTTCAAGAGTTCCCCTCCTTCAAGAAAATAATACATACTTGATTTGGTACATTCAGGATGTATGTGGTCCTATGAAGACAAAAACTTTGGGTGGTGCAGGTTATTTTGTGACCTTCATAGATGATTGTTCAAGAAAGTTATGGGTGTACACTTTGAAGAGCAAAGATCAAGTATTAGATGTGTTTAAATAGTTTCAAGCCTTAGTTGAGAGACAACCGGGAAGAAATTGCGCATCGTAACGTATAATTGGGAGAGTATTCGTGTCCTTTTGATGAGTAATCGCAGTGCATCGTGGGCATTCGACATCAAAAGACACCTCCCAAGACTCCTCAATTAAATGGGTTGGTCGAGAGAATGAAGGACATTGGTTGAAAGAGTAAGATGTCTTCTTTCGCGAGGCTCGGTTGCCAAGATCTTTCTCAAAGTAGGCTTTGAATACAATTGTACATGTTCTTAATCTCACACCATATGTTCCTCTTCAATTTGATGTACCAAACAGAGTTTGGATCGGCAAAGATGTTTCTTATGATCATCTTCACGCTTTTGGTTGCAAGGCATTCGCGTATATACCAAAAGATGAGAGATCTAAGCTCGATGTGAAGACACGATAATGTATCTTTGTTGGTTATGGTCTGGATGAATTTGGCACAGATTTTTATGATCCATTGAGAAGAAATGGTAAGAAGTCGTGATGTTGTGTTTATAGAAGATCAAACTATACAAGATGTCGGTAAGATAGAAAAATGAGTCCATCAAGATATAGCGATTATTTGATTGACCTCAGATCCGGTTCCCTTTGTCAATACGATGGAACAAAATGTTCAAGATGACCAACATGGTTTAGATGATGTAGATACGCAAGCCGAAACAGCATCACCGTACCATCATCGATCGGTTGCCGCATTAGAAATTCCACCCGGAGGTGTCTACCGTAGATCGACGTCCCTTCCACACGGTATGATATAGATGAGTTTAGCATTGAGATGAGGAGAACCTCAATGTTAAGAAGAAATGGAAGATGGAAACAAAACACATTTGGGTTGGTGCTATGGAGAAGATGAGATGCACCATGACAATCACACGTTTGGTGGTAAAGTTGCTGGCGGTAAGAGAGCTTGAAGAACGTTGGGTCTGCTGTAAGGCAAAGAAGAACAAAATTCACAACCACGATACAAAGCTAGATCGGGTCGTCATGGATTCGGTCGGGCCAGAAAAGGTATTGATTTTGATGATATTTTCTCCACTGTTGTGAAGATGTCTTCCATAATGCGTTGTTTCAGGTCTACAGACTAGCTTGGATTTAGAAATCGAGCAAATGGATGTGAAAACCGCCTTTTCTTCATGGTGAGTTAGAGGAAGAGATTTATATGGAGCACTAGAGGGTTTTTGAGGTTAAAGGAAAAGAGGATTATGTATGTCGGTTAAAGAAAAGCCTCACGGGTTGAAGCAAGCACCTAGACAATGGTATAAGAAGTTAGTCAAGCCAGTTATGGGGAGTATGGTTACAAGAAGACTACTTCCCGATCATTGTGTTTTGTGCGTAAATTCTCTCGACGATGACTTTATCATTTTATTGCTCTATGTTAATGACATGTTGATTGTTGGCGTAAATTCTTCAAGAATTGATAATTTGAAGAACAGCTTGAGTAAGTCCTTTGCCGCAGAAGGACTTTGGGGTCAAAGAAACAAATTCTTGGTATTCGAATTTGTCGAGACAAGAAAAGAAAGAAGTTATACATGTCACAGAATGATACATCAACAAAGTACTTGAAAGGTTTCATATGGATAAAGCTAAAGTGGTTTCTTCTCCTTTATCTAATCACTTTTGAGATCGAGTCAAGGCCCTTCAACAGATAAAGAGAATGGAAGATATGGAAAAGGTTCCATATGCCTCGCCAGTAGGAAGCTTAATGTACGCAATGCGATGTGGGTACGAGGCCGGACATAACTCACGCATTGAGCTTGTTAGTCGTTTTCTTTCGAATACGGGAAGAGATTGGGATGCAAAGAAAAGTGGATTACGAGATATCTTCGAGGTACTTCCAAGTTAACACTTAGCTTTGGAAGTGGAAAACCATAGTTGGATACACTGATTCGCATTTCGCAAGAGATGAAGATTCTCGTAAGTCTACTTCGGGTCATCTAATTACTTTCTCGGTGGAGCGGCTGGCAACAAGATTGCAAAAGTGTGTTGCACTTTCTACAGCTAGGCGAGTTTATCATAAAAGCAACGGAAGCCAAGAAGGAGTCATTGTGGATGAAACGGTTCTCGAGGGAACTTGGTTTCCAAAGCAAAAATATGTGTTATTTTGCGATAATCGAGTTCTATTCACCTAGCGAAAAACTCGGCATTTCACCAAGATCAAAGCATATTGATGTGAGGTATCATTGGATAAGAGATACTCTTAACAATAAGTTGCTTCGAACTTGAGAAAATACATACGTGAGAATGGATCGACATCTTTGACAAAAGAAGTGTCAAGAGAAAAACTTGAAGTTTGTTGTTCAATTGGGATGGCGGATCCTTCATCTAATCCAAAAGGGGAGATTTGTCAAGGTTTTCCTCTTATTTGGAGGAGACGAGTAAAGCCTTCTACGTGGCTTAAAAGCCCACGGAGTAAGAAGGGCAATTGTGTCATTTCATTTCTTTAATTAAGAAACCCATTTAGGGTTTGTTGTGTGCGCATCACAGAGAAAAAAGGTGTGCGAAAAGGCAAGAAGCGCAGCAGTAAAAACTACTTCCCGCTTTTTCGCTTTTCCTCTCCAGCCATCTTCATCAAGTGTTCCGATCGAAGGCCGTTTGTGGTCCGATTAAGCTGAAATTTTGCAGGCAGGTTCACGACTCAAGAATCTTTAATCTGGCGGGGATTTGGTTTTGGCTCACCGGTTTGAGAAATTATGAGCAGTGAAAAGTGACTACGAATTGGGTTAGATTTCTCCATTCTTCTTGAAATAATTGTTAGTTTCCAAGAAGTGTATTCTTGATGATGTTGTTGATTGTTTGCCTCTAGTTTTACCTAGAGAGAACTGTTGTACAATTGTTTCTTGATAGTGGAAGTTTTGGAGAGGAGTGCCGTGGTTGTTTCCTTCCTACACCGGGAAGGTTTTTCCACGTAAATTGCTTGTGTTGATTTTGTGCATGTTTCATTTTAAGCTCTATTTATTTGTTTCCTAAAAGATTCACACAAAGAAGGAGAATAGGTTTAATTCCGCTGTTTAGAGCTTGGTTAATTTCGAATTGAAATTGTGATTCTCCTAACAATATATAGAACTGGTGCAGCATGAGTAGTAAAGATCAGTGATATTGCTAAAGAAACGTCATCAATATATATAAAATAACTTGAATTTGTTAATTTAAAAGGTGTCCTTGGATGGCACTCACCATGGATGAAAAAAGAAAACGCAGGTTGTAAATTACAAGGACAGTGACGGTTTTGAGTAAAAATTTAACACGAAAAACAGATACGATTCGGTTACGGTTATATTAAAAACCGTATCCACTCATATCCGAAAATAATTATATTTATTTAATTTATTTATATATTTAATAAATTAAATTATATATACTTTTTTATAATCGTTTCAAATCGTTATCAGTAATTTAAAAATCGTCTAAAAATCGTAATAATTTTTTAACAATTTTAAATATAAATTTTATAATTTAATTTGTATACGATTACGTAAAAAACCGTGCACATACATCTAGTTACCCATTCCTAGCACTGACTGTGTGAGATGCAACAACCATGTGCATGATTCGATTTAATTATAATAAATATTCATTAACTGTTGCGGGTAATTGTAATAATTATTCTGCTTTTTTGACGATGGAATGCAAAGTAAAAAATATAACTTTTACTTAGCCACCAAAAAATATAACTTTTACTTAGCCACCTCTTTGGTGGCGTAAGCGTGGGAGAGTTTATTAAAAAAAATGTGAATATACTTTTGTATGGAAATTTTGTGTATATTTATAAGGAAATTTATGCAAACAATAGCTCATATCTTAGTTATTAAATTTGTTTGAAAATATGATAAAAAATGAAAAAGAATTTTTACTACACATGTACCATAACCGGATCCATACACTAAACTACACTTGTTTCTGTTGATATAAGTTTGTTAATAACAATACTGAAACAATATTACCGGAAAAACTAGTATGAACTCCTTGGGTTGAGTCGCGGACTAGGTCGCTCTCTTTAAGACGTTTCGCGGCTCTACCCAATTTTTGCAAGCAAATACAGCCTCGTCGTCCCCAGGATAAAACAGCCCAGAATCTTTTTTCTCTATCTCGAAACTTCACTGCACTAATGAAGACTGGAATGCTACACCTGAAAAAATTTGTTGCTCGGAAAACTAAAAAACAACTTAAAGTTGCAGAGAGAATTGTTTGTAGTGAGAATTATTTGCTGAGATTGTTGTGTAGTAAATGAGAGCTGAAGCCCTCTTTTCATAGGTTTTAGAAACCGTGTGGCAATTATGAATAAAACGGTAATGTCTAGGAATTAAGAGGGTAACAACCATTCTGAGTAATGAAGAGTAACGGCCATTTTCAGATTAAAGACGAGTAACGGATATTTTTGTGAGTAAATACGAGCAACGACTCTTTTTCTGAATAAAGAAGACAAACGGCCATATTCTTAATAAAAGAAAATAACGGTCATTTTTCTGAAGAAAAAAATATATATATATAACAACCATTTTTGTAAGTGGAAAAGTTTTCCTTAAAAGAATATTTTACCAAAAAAATAAAATACCAACTCACCTCACACTCACTTGGACTCGAACTCGGCACGGCACGACCAGTCAGTCGGACGGACGGCGGCGGCGGCGTCGCGCACGTGTGTGGTATCACATTTGCCTAGGTCCTCTCCCCTTCCACAAAAGTGGGTGCCCATTGGGGCCCAATACCAATAGCCAACTCTTCACTATTTATACATCTTTAAAATAATGTAAAAAATCAATGTGGGACAAGCAACATTTTCCAACAATCAATTTTTTATTAAATTTCATCTTTTTCCAACAATCCCCCACTTGAATTTTATATAAAAATAATTTTCATCGAATAATCGATCAATTATAAGATTGTGCATAAGCGAAAAGGTGTCTATCAACTTGAACCTTTGCATAGTGTTGATGCTTTAGAATATACTAGAGTAACTCGTAGTTTTGAACTCTATCTCTAACAATCATCACACACACAACCTTTCCAAGGTGTAGTTCAAAAAAGCCCGTGCTTTACGGCCATACACATGTATCCCAGTATAGTAAACGCTCTAGTAAATTTTGCCCAAAAAATTTTCATAGGAAGCGGCCACACTTCCACATTCACATAGGTGAGTCTATCAAGAGTAATCCTGTAGCTATGTACTCCACTCCACATAGAGTATAGAACTCATTAAGAGGTTAACAAATAACTCATCATTTTCTATCGCTTCAGGACTTCATGCTTCTAACAATATAGAATGAGATTTGATTAATAGCATGATACATCTCATATCACTTCATGACTTGTTATTACCCCTTGAACTTATTTCTTGGGATCTCCAGTATATAAGTTGGGTTACCATTATAAGTGACTCTTCATTCTAAGGGCATTAATCCCATTCCTTTTGAGGTTTTGAAAACCTTCTCTCTTGGTATTCCTTTCATCAAAGGATTTGCCAAATTTTCATTAGAACGTACATGATCCACTCTTACAGCTCCCGTAGAGAGAAATTCTCTAACAGTACTATGTTTACGACGTATCTGTCGTCTTTTTCCATTGTAGTAACGGTTCTGAATCTTTGCAATAGTCGTTGTACTATCGTTGTGGATCAAAACAGTTGGTATCGGTCTTTCCCACAAAGGGATCTTAGTTAACAGAGTTATTAGCCAGCATGCTTCTTCACTAGCAGTGGCTAGTGCTATCATTTCAGACTCCATTGTAGATTGAGCTAATATTGTTTGTTTCTTAGACTTCCAGGAAACAGCTCCACCAGCTATGTTAAAAATATAACCACTAGTTGTTTTGGAATCTTCTGATAAAGTGTTCCAATCTGCATCGCTGTATCCTTCTAAAACAACGGGAAACTTTTTATAATGTAATCCAAGGTTCATAGTTCTCTTAAGGTATCTTATAACTCTTTCAATAGCATTCCAATGCTCTATACTAGGTCTACTGGTAATAACTTGATCTTTGGTAAGGTTTGCTTGTGGGGCAGGACGATTCCTTTTCCGACAGTTTCTAGCCAAGTGGCCAGGTTTGTTACAACTATAACACATGAATGTGTTATTCCTTAAGGGGGGTTAAGGTCCATTCTAAGGAGGATAGTTTCTATTTCTATTTTGGTGGTTGCGGTTCTGGTTATTATTACCATTCTAAGTTTTCATATTTCTACCTTTAGGTTTCAGAATTATAGAGGACGGTTTCTTATTGGTACTGTTATTTGAGACTACGAGTATTTCATCTCTTTGGTCTTGTTTTCGGGCTTCTTCTTCTATTCTTAACCGGGTTATAAGACTTTCTAAAAAAAATCCTTAGTTTTATGCCTAAGTGTATTCTTAAAATCTTTCCAAGTAGGGGGTAATTTATCTATAATAACAGCTACTTGAAATTGTTCATCTAAAGTCATACCTTCAGAAGTTATTTCGTGTGCTATCTTCTGCAGTTCGTGTGATTGAGCTTCCACTAATTTGCCATCAATCATTTGAAACTTCATGTACCTACTAACAACATACTTCTTAGTTCCAGCTTCTTCAGTGTCGTACTTCTTTTGAAGTGCTTCCCAAATTTCCTTAGTAGACTTATGAGAGTTATAATAGTCATACAGATCATCAGCTAAACCATTAAGAATATAATTTTTGTACAGAAAATCATTTTGCATCCAGGTGTCTAAATCCTTAGTTGCATCTTCAGTAGGAGGAGTAGATTGTATTGGTTTTTCAGTAGTAAAGGCATAAATGACTTTTTTCATGGTTAAGAAAAATAACATTTTTTGTCTCCATCTTTTAAAGTGTAGTCCCTCAAAACGGAATGGTTTGTTTAGATCAGCAGTTAACATTTCAGTAGACATGGAAGATTGAAATTCGTCTTAAAATTGTTGATACAAGTTTGTTAATAATAGTACTGAAACAATATTACCGGAAAAACTGGTATGAATTGCTTGGGTTGAGTCGCGGACTAAGTCGCTCTCTTTAAGACGTTTCGCGGCTCTGCCCAATTTGTGCAAACAAACACAGCCTCGTCGTCCCCAGGATAAAACAGCCCAGAATCTTTTTTCTCTGTCTCGGAACTTCACTGCACTGATGAAGACCGGAATGCTACACCTGAAAAATTTGTTGCTCGGAAAACTAAAAAATAACTTAGAGTTGCAAAGAGAATTGTTTGTAGTGAGAATTGTTTGCTGAGATTTTTGTGTAGTAAATGAGAGTTAAAGCCCTCTTTTTATAGGTTTTAGAAACCGTGTGGCAATTATGAATAAAACGGTAATGCCTGGAAATTAAGAGCGTAACGGCCATTTTGAGTAATGAAGAGTAACGACCATTTTCATATTAAAGACGAGTAACAGATATTTTTGTGAGTAAATATGAGCAACGACTCTTTTTCTGAATAAAGAAGACAAACAGTCATTTAACGGAAATATTCTTAATAAAAGAAAATAACGGTCATTTTTCTAAAGAAAAAAAATATATATATAACAACCATTTTTGTAAGTGGAAAAGTTTTCCTTAAAAGCATATTTTACCAAAAAATAAAATACCAACTCACCTCACACACACACGCACACGCACACGTACTCGGACTCGAACTCGGCTCGGCTCGGCACGGCACGGCCGGTCGGTCGGATGGACAGCGACGGCAGCGCACGCGTGCGCGTGTGTGGTATCATATTTGCCTAGTTCCTCTCCCCTTCCACAAAAGTGGGTGTCCTTTGGGGCCCAATCCTAATAGCCAACTCTTAACTATTTATACCTCTTTAAAAAAATGTAAAAAATTAATGTGGGACAAGGCACATTTTCCAACAATCAATTTTTTATTAAATTTCATCTTTTTCCAATAGTTTCCCTTAATTTTAAATAAATAAAATTTTAAATATAATATTTATAAAATTATTGATAAATTATATGTTAAAAATATAACTATGTTTCACCAAGATTTTAAATTTAAGACTTTTAACATTCAATAACTCATTATAAATTTAATAATTTACACATATATTTATTAAAATACGATATATGTATATATATATATATAATATTTTTAATAATTAAAAATAAATAAAAATTAATATGATTTTTTTATTATATATATTCTAGAGAATATATACAAATTCAATATATCTAACTGAACTATCACATAAGATCTTGTTGAAACAATTTTGTGAAAATAAATTAGGAATAATATTACCGATAATCTGAAATGAATTGTTTGAGTTGAGTCGCGGACTAGGTCGATTTCTTTAAGACATTTCGTGGCTCTGCCTAAAATTATGCAAGCAAGCACAGCCTCGTGGTCCCCAAGATAAAACACCCCAGAATCTTTGTTGTCTGTTTCGGAGATCTAACTGAACTATCACATAAGATCTTATTGAAACAATTTCGTGAAAATAATTTAGGAATAATATTACCGATAATCTGAAATGAATTGTTTGAGTTGAGTCACGAATTAGGTTGATTTCTTTAAGACATTTCGCATTTAAGACATTTCGCGGCTCTGCCTAAAATTATGCAAGAAAACATAGTCTCATCGTCCCCAAGATAAAACACTCCATAATCTTTGTTGTCTGTTTCGGAGCTTCACTACATTGATGAAAATTGGAATGCTACACCTATGAAATTTTGTTGCTCAGAAAACTCAAAACAATTTAGGATCTTTTTTCTTTTTTCTTTCTAGGAGCTTTTTCTTAGTAAGGGATGTTTGGAAATTGTTGTGTAGATACTGAGAACTGAGGCCCTCTATTTATAGGTTTGAGAAAACGTGTGGCCATTATGACAATAACGATCATATCTGTGTAAAGAAAAGTAATGGCCATTTTTAGAGTAAAGAAAAGTAATGGTCATTTTTTGAGTAAAGAAAACTAATGGTCATTTTTTGAGTAAAGAAGATTAACAACCATTTAACAGATATTTTTGAGTAAAGAAAAAATAACGGCCATTTTCTGAGTAAAGAAAAAATAATGGCCATTTTCTGAGTAAAGAAAAATAATGGCAATTTTATGAGTAAATAAAATGACAGCTATTTTATGAGTAAATAAAATGACAACTATTTTATGAGTAAAAAAGTAACGATCATTTTCTGAGTTGAAAAATATTTTTAAAAAGGAAATTCAAAAAATAAAATGCCACCTCACCTCACACACGCACACGCATTCAGACTCGACTCGACATGGAACGGCACGACAAGGCTGGTGGATCTGTGGTGTACACACGTGTGTGGTATCACATTTGCCTAGGTTCTTTCCCCTTCCACAAAAGTAGGTGCCCCTTGGGGCCTAAACTCAATAGTCAATAATTTTCTATTTATACATCTCCAAAGTGATGTAAAATAACAATATGGGGCAAGGAAAAAAATTGGCATCATTTGTTTTATAAAAATTCATTTTTTCCCAACAATCCCCCACTTGAATTTTATATAAAAATAGTTTTTCATCGAGCAACCGATCAATTAACAGTATAAGATTATGCATAAGTAAAATGTGTCTATCAACTTGAACCTTTGCATAGTGTTGATGCTTTAGAATATACTAGAGTAACTCATAGTTTTGAACTCTATCTCTAACAACATTACACACACAACATTTCCAAGGTGTAGTTTGAAAAGCCCGTGCTCTATGGCCATGCATGTGTATCCAAGTATAGTGAATGCTCTAGTAAATTTTTCCCAATAAATTTTCATAAGAAGCGGCCACACTTCCACATTCACATAGGTGAGTTTATCAAGAGCACTCATGTAGCTATGTATTCCATTCCATATAAAGTATAGAAATTATTAAGAGTTTAATAATTAACTCGTCATTTTCTATCGCTTCAGGACGTCATGCTTCTAACAATATAGAATGGGACTTCAAAATAGAATGATTCTTCTTGGGATCTCCAGTCTATAAGTTGGGTTACCATCACGAGTGACTCTTCATTCTAAGGAAATTTGTCCCATTCCTTTCGAGGTTTTGAAAAACTTCTCTCTCGGTAATCCTTTCATAAAAGGATCAGTCAAATTTTCATCAAAACGTACATGATCCACTCTTACAGCTCCTGTAAAGAGAAATTTTCTAACAGTACTATGCTTACGACGTATATGTCGTATCTTGTCATTGTAATAACAGTTTTGAATCTTTGCAATAACCGTGGTACTATTGTAGTGGATCAGGATAGCTGGTATCGGTCTTTCCTATAAAGGGATCTCAGCTAACAAACTTCTTAATCCATTTGCTTCATTTCAGACTCCATTGTAGATTGAGCCAATATTGTTTGTTTTTTAGACTTCCAAGAAATGGCTCCACCAGCTACGTGAAATATATAGCCGCTAGTTGCTTTGGAGTCTTATGATAAAGTTTTCCAATCAACATCGTTATATCCTTCTAGAACAGTAGGGAAATTTTTATAATGTAATCCAAGGTTTATAGTTCTCTTAAGGTATCTCATAACCCTTTCAATAGCATTCCAATGCTCTAGACTAGGTCTACTAGTAAACCTACATAGTAGTCCCACAACATAAGCTATGTCTGGTCTAGTACAGTCAGTAGCATAACGTAAACTACCAATGATGCTCGCATACTCAGTTTGTTTAACACCATCTCCGGTGTTCTTAAACAACTTTACACTAGGATCATAAGGAGTACATGCAGGTTTGTAGTTAAAGTAATTATATTTTTTTAAGATCTTCTCAATGTAATGAGATTAATCTAGAGAAATTCTTTTTTCAAACCTAGTAACCTTTATATCAAGGATTACATTCGCTTCTCCTAGATCTTTCATATCAAAGTTAACATTGACAAAGTTTTCACAAAATGAATATTTGATCCAAAAATAAGCATGTCATCCACATATAAACATATAATAGTGCAAATTTCATTTTCTAATTTATAATAAATGCATTTGTCATTTTCATTTATTTTGAATCCATGTAAGATAACTAGATTATCAAATTTTTCATATCATTGCTTAGGTGCTTATTTTAGACCATAAAGGGATTTATCTAGTTTACAAACTTTATTTTCTTGACCTGGGACAACAAAACCTTTAGGTTGGTCCATATAAATTTCTTCTTCTAGGTTATCATTTAAGAAGCAATTTTGACATCCATTTGGTACACTACTAAATCATGGATAACAACAAGAGAGAAAAGTACACGTATGGAAGTTATTTGTGTAACTGGTGAAAAGGTATCAAAGAAATCTACATTTTCTTTTTGCCTATACCCTTTGACTACAAGACAAGCTTTGTATTTTTCAATAGTACCATCGAGTTTTAATTTCTTCTTCAGTATTCATTTACATCCTATGGTTTTGCAACCAGGAGGTAAGTCAACTAAATGCCAAGTTCTATTATACTCAAGAGAGTCCATTTCAACATTTATGGCTTCTTCTCATAAATTGGCATCTAAAGAAGATAATCGTTCTTTAATATTTTTTGGGGATCTTCCTCTAAGGTATAAGTATAAAAATCAGACCCAAAGTCCTTAAGGGTTCGAGCTCATTTTCTTATCCTAATTTTAATGTCTTATTCCTCATTTTGTTCACTAGTTCTAGTTATGGGTAAACTACTAGAAGATGAGCCCTCACTAATTTTTAATTTAAAGGGAAATCTATGTTCATAAAAGTTAGCATTATTTGATTCTATAATTACATGATCATTTAAGTCATAGAATTTATAATTTTTACTATTCATAGCATATCTTATGAATACACATTCATATGCTCTACTAGCAAGTTTATTTCTTTTAAGATCAGGGATCCTAACATAGGCTAAACAACCTTAAGTTTGAAAATAAGTTAAGTTAGGTTTCTTATTTTTCTAGTGAAATTTTACTAGTAGATTTAGGCATTCTATTTAGTACATAGAAAACAGTTAATAAAATTTCTCCCTACCAATAGGAAGCAACACTAGAGTTTAATAAAATTGTAACAACTGATTCAATAAAAGTTCTATTTTTTCCAGCTTTGTCGTTCATTTCAGGAGAATAAGGTGCAGTTTTTTCATGAATGATTCCATGTGTTTTATAAAAATCATTGAAAATGTTGGAATAATATTCAGTGCCTCTATCACTTCGAAACCTTTTTAATTTTCTGTTAAGTTGATTTTCAATTTCAGTCATAAATATTTTAAACATATCAAATGCTTCACTTTTATTTTTCATTAGATATACATAAGTATAATCTGAACAGTCATCTATAAAAGTTATACAATAGCGCTTTCCATTTCTTGTTAAATTTCCATCAAGTTCATATATGTGAAAGTGTATTAATTCTAAAGGTTCAGATTCTCTAATTATTGACTTATATGAAGTTTTGGTTATTTTAGCTTGACTACAAAAGTCACATTTTTCAAAATCATTCAAAGATAGTTTAGGAATTAGTTCTAAGGTACTCATGTTCTTAATTATGCGTTTATTAACATGATAAAGTCTAGCATGCAAAATATTAAAAGAGCTCAACATATAAGCATAAGAAGAAGCTTTATTAATTTCAACATTTAATTTAATCATGTCATCAGTGGCGTACCTTTTCCCAACAAATATTTTTTTTAGTTATTATATATAAATCAACTTCTATAATTTGAGTAAACCCAACTTTGTTAAGAAGATATCCCGAAATTAAGTTCTTTCTCATCTCTGGAGTATGAAGGATATCCTTCAAGATGATAGTCTTTCCAGAGGTAAACTTCAATTCCACCTCGCCAGTACTAGCAACTTTAGTGGAGTGGGAGTCGCCCAACAACACTTTCTTATCCTCAGACTTAGAATAGGACTTAAACATGTCTCGACCATAGCAAATATGGTGAGAAGCACCGGTGTCCACCTATCACCCATCAGTTCTACCAACAAAATTGATTTCATATATCATAGCAATAAGTTGATCTTTGGTAAGGTTCACCTGCGGGATATGACGATTCTTGTTCCAGCAGTTACTAGCCAAGTGGCTAGGTTTATTACAACTATAACACATGAACGTGTTATTTCTTAAGGGGATTGAGATCCATTCTAGGGAGGATAGTTTCTGTTTCTATTTTAGTGGTTGTAGTTTTGGTTATTATTGTGATTATAAGTTTTCATATTTCTTCCTTTAGGTTTTAGAACTGTAGAGAAGGATTTTTTATTGGTATTGTTGTTTGAGACAATGAGTACTTCATCTATTTGATCTTGTTTTCGGGCTTCTTCTTCTATTCTTAGACGAGTTATAAGACTTTCTAAAGAGAATTCCTTAGTTTTATGTCTAAGTGTATTCTTAAAATCTTTCCAAGTAGGGGGTAATTTATCTATTATAACCGCTACTTGAAATTGTTCATCTAAAGTCATACCTTCAGAAGTTATCACGTGTACTATCTTTTGCAGTTTGTGTGATTGAGCTTCCATAGATTTTCCATCAATCATTTGGTACTTCATATATCTATTGACAACATACTTCTTAGTTCTAGCTTCCTCAATGTCATACTTCTTTTGAAGAGCATCCCAAATTTCCTTCGCAGACTTATCAGAATAAATTTTTGCATAGAAAATCATTTTTCATACAGGTGTCTAAATCCTTAGTTGTAGCTTCAGTAGGAGGATTAGAGAGTGTTGATTTTTCAATAGTAATAACAAAAACAACATTTTTCATGATAAAAAAAATAATATTTTTATCTCCATCTTTTAAAGTGTAGTCCCTCAAAAAATATTTGATATGGTTCACCTTAAGTTTTATTATTTTTATAGCAATAATAATATTATTATTACCAGATGTAAGTTTGTAAATAGATTATAATTGTAAAAAGAAAATCCATGATAAATGTATATAAATGAATAAAATTTAATAATAGATTATAAGGTTTATTTATAAATTTAAGTAGAGTTAATTTTTAGAGTAATGATTTACAAATTTTTATGTAGAGTTGTGACTAGTTGGGTGGATTCTAAAATTTTTTCCTTTTTCGTTTATGAAATAAAAATTATCTTTTATTTTTACTTAAAATTCT
Organism: Hippophae rhamnoides; assembly: GCA_033030585.1. Lineage (NCBI taxonomy): Eukaryota > Viridiplantae > Streptophyta > Magnoliopsida > Rosales > Elaeagnaceae > Hippophae > Hippophae rhamnoides. The sequence goes on along the minus strand of CM065434.1, from coordinate 22,020,770 downwards.
TACGATAACTTATCAAGAATTCTAGACTAAGAAATGAGAATTCATGAAATATTTTAAATATTATTTTTTATTTATTAGTATTTATTGTTTATATTATTAAAGAAAAATTATAATAAAAATAACCTAATAATAAAATATTTTGTAATGAAAAAAATAAAATTTTGAGTTAATAAAGAATAAACAATATTTATATAAAAGGTAGAAAAATAAAATAGATGTAATAATAGCTAAATAATATTTTTATATTAAAATACATTAATAGAATATTGTTATAAATTAATCTTAAATAATAATAATAAATTATAAAATTATAAAATTTAAATAATTTTTATAAAAAAATATTTATGTTTAGTAAAAAAAATATAAAATATAAAATATGAAATGTATTATTTATAATTAATTTAAATTTAAATGTAATTATATCTATAAAAAAATTTAAAAAATAAATACAGATTTTAGTTATCCGTTATTCATATTTTATTTTATTATCTTCATAATTATCTACTATCAGATCATCTCGATCTCTGCCTCAACCGTAAAACTTTAGATACTTTTGAAAAGAAATAGTGGTAAATCGAGAAACTCCTCCCAAGGCTACGATAAAAAGTAAGAAAATCGACGCGTCTTATAAAAGTGAACGCGAATGAAAAAGAGAAGCAGTAAAGAGAAAGAGAAATGGCTTATCTCCAAATGAAAACTCCATGTCTGTCCACATTAACCTTAGATCTTGGACGAACGCCAGCGAAGACTCATGAAGTTTCTACCACCCGTAGACCGAGAAAATTAACGAGTGTTGTTAGCTGGAATGGGATCCGAGATTTGGGGTCGAAAGCAATATTGAGTTTGGGAGTCTCTACTGCTATCACACTCGGTTTTTCAGTAGTTGTTGCAGGCAAGTAGTTCCATTAATTACTGCATTTTCTTGGGCAATTTTATTAATTTAGAAAACATTTTTAAAAACATTGTCAGCAAAGGTGGGCGTAAACAAACCAGAATTGCTCCCTAAAGATTTTAGTCCTGTTATTGACGTAGCTGGGTTTCTCTCGGATGGTCAGGTCTGTGTATGTTGTTTGGATTTAATTTTCTTTTATTTATTTATCTATCTATACTTCTTTTGACTAGATTATTTAGTGTTATTTTGATTGGTTAACAGGAGAAAAGACTTGCTGAAGAGATAGCTAAAATTGAGAAGGATACTGGATTCAAGTTGAGAGTTCTTGCCCAGAACTACCCCGAAACTCCAGGTTCTTTCTAACGTTAATCTTTTCCTTGTAATTTCTATCACATTAATTATGATTATTTTTTCTTTCTTTTTCTTATAATGAAGGATTGGCCATTAAAGATTTTTGGCAAGTGGATGATAGAACTATAGTGTTTGTTGCTGATCCAACCTTTGGTAAAGTTTTGACAAAACTGTTTTATGAAATTTATTTCAGTATTTAATTAATTGGGATTGGGAATGATTATATATATATATATATATATATAAATTAACAGGAAATATACTGAATTTCAATGTGGGGGATTCAATTGATCTAGACATTCCTCGTAGTTTTTGGAGTCGTTTAGCTGGGAAATATGGGAATATGTTTTATTGGAAAGAGAAGGTGAAATAAATATTGTATTAATTTTTGTTATAATAATAAGTAGTTTTTTATTCTGTGTAATTTAGAATTTTCAAATTGGATGAAGCAGGGTGAAGATGCATCTATAGAGGCTGCTGTCATGGCAATATCTCAATGTTTAAGGGAACCTGTTGGTCCAAACAATTGCTCTCAGCTTAAATAATAATTCAAGATATTTCACCACCACATGGTTTGGACCTCGGAGTTTTCCCATTGACAAGGCTTTAACTTTCTCTTCATAGCCTTCACCTGCATGCTCATAACAGCTACTTCTATTTCTCTTCTACAAACAATATCAAACAAGGGACGTGCATTGTTTATTATATATTGCAAATTTATGTTTGATGAAAAAAAAGGGACATATATATATTTTGCAAACTTATCCCAAGTTTGAAGCGTAATATTGACATGACTTTGAATCATGCTCTGGTAATGATTGGATCGAACACAACTGTGGAATGGTTTGCTAAATGCAAGCTAAATTGCCCACCCTTTTCCTTCAAATAGATCTTCCCTATACCTTGAGGAGCCTTCATCTCAAAATTTGTGACCAGTTTTGCAATGATTAGACCCAGGATTGGCAATGCAAGTATGATTCCCGGGCAGCTCCTCCTACCCATTCCAAATGGTAAATAGCGGAAATCAACTTTACCTCCACCCACAGCCACATCGGTAAGGCATTCTTCTTCCAAGAATCTCTCCGGCCGGAATTCCTCTGGACCTTTCCACCATTCTGGATTGTTGGCCAGCCACCAAGCATTTACAACCACCTTGGATTCTCTAGGAACTGTGTACCCTCCTAACTTTGCTTCTTCAAGGTTCATATGAGGTACCAATAATGGTATTGGAGTGTGTAACCTCAGTGTCTCCTTCACTGTGGCTTGGAGATATGGTAATTTTTGCAGGTTAGATTCTGTAACTAGATCTTCTTTAAGGATTTCTGAGATTTCATTTCTGATTTTGGTTTGAACATTTGGATGGTTCACTAGCTCAGCTATTGCCCATTCCATTGACCATAAGGTGGTCTCAATTGCCGCTACATTAATGTTCTCCACAATGTATACAACATTTTCTTCACTGATTTCTCCCTTCATTTCTGCATCTATTATGTGGTCAATGGCACAACTTATCTTGTGTTGCTCTCCATTGGAATCCATAATTTCCCTATGATAATTACCTATATTATTAATGGAAATTCATGAGGACTAAACAAAACTAAGGATTTTACTAGTCTTAAAAGCATGAAAAAACATATAAGCTATTTCAAAAAGGGAACCTTTTTTTACCTTCTTTTTTCAATGAAGTAGCTATTGAAGAAAGCCAGCCGCCTACTCTGCAAGTCCTTGCACTTGTTTAAGTAACTCCTTAGGAAAGGTCTAAGCAAAGGAATGGAATCTCCATAATTGTACTCAAAACTCTGAGCTAACTGGCTTCTTTCTGAGTTAAAATGAGTAGCCTCGATAAACAAAGGGTCTTCTTGGGACTCAAACTTGGCATCAAACATCATTCTATACATTATATTGTATAGCATTAGTTGTAAGCGCCTTCTGATGACTATACCTTGAGTTGTCACATTCTCTTGTTTTCTAAGGTCATGAAACACCAAATCCATTTCCTCCTACATATCACTATAATGATGTATGACTTTGTTTGTGAAAAATGGCAGTGTCATTATTGATGAGCGAAAACCGGCATCGCCGATCCTGCCAATACTTTGGTTTTATATTTATAAAACTCTCGCAAGTGCACGAATCATTTCGTAGAAAATGATAAGTATACTCCCAAGGTCGATCTAAGGAAGGAATGTATGTGGTTTTTAATTTATTATTCAAACTTTTAAAAACGAAATTAAATCCTAAACATCCTGTCACGATATATTGGGTTTTGTGTTTTTAATCTAATTACAGAAAATTAAACATAGATTCAATAAACATTCATGCAAATTTTATCTTTTATAAATAGTGGAGTATTTATGGATATAATAACTAAGTTAATTATCTTCTTCGTATTATTTAGGTTATTAAAGATATGAATTGATATTTATTGATTCTCCCTTTTTGTATGAATACCACCTTTGGTGAGTTAGATATTCTTTGTTAACTAAACAAATCAATTAACACCTATGGGTGGGGTTGATAACTAATTTGGTTAATTAAATTAATTCGCTTTTTAAGAGATTGAAAATGAGCAATTTAAATGCCACCTTTGGTGGGGATTGCTTTTAAACTTTATTCAAGGTGTCCAAATTAAACCTAAGAATTTAGTTATCAAGTACTAACTTTCAAGTTTTAAAACCACTAGAAAACATGTCGTCAATACATTTTGGATAATAATTCTTATAAAAACTTTTGAAATAGAGCTTCACTCTAACTAGGCGATTGTACCATCAAATAAAAGAAGACTACTCTAAATCGAGGATAACTAAACCTTAAAATCTAATTTTCGGGTTTAAGTTTGTAATGAAAAATAATATATTTCTCTCTAACATTCTTAATATAAAATCATGAATAAAAATAAAATCAATTCATTTTAGAGATTTTTACCTATTTAATATTTATAACAACGCCATTATTACATCATGTTTACTAAGCAGTAGCTTAAATTTAACCACGACAAATTAAATATAACATGTAAGAATAAAGCGTAAAAATAGCGTAAAGAAAATAAAATCCTTACGAACTTGACGCTATTCCCGTTCTTTGGAAAAACTCAGCGGAATTTGCACTCCCATTTATTGAATCAAAAAGCTAAAATATTACAAAAACATAACTAGTTCTTCCACTAAAGGAAGAACTCTAAAACTAAGAGAAACTAGCTAAAACATAAGAAAAACTAAAAAAACTAAAAACTAAGAAGTGGAGAGAAAGAAAGAAAGAGAAGTGTGGTTTTGAGGTGTTTTGAAGGTGTAGGGAAGGGGTATTTATAGGTGAGGATGGAGAGAAAAAATAGAAAAAAATGTTAAAAAAATGTAAAAACGCGGATTAGTGATTGCCGACGCGTCATTGATGACGTCAAAGACGCGTGGTACCGACAAGACGTCTGGCGTGGATGAACAAGATCATGGCCGCACAAGCGGATGATGAACGATGTCGCGGATGAACAAGACGCGGATGAGTGTCGCGGATGAACAAGACGCAGCGGATGAACAGTGTCACGGATGAAACGTTGTTACGCGTAGCGGGCGGAGTTAAGCGGCCGGCAGACGGCCTTGTGTGATTTTCTCCTTTCTGACATTTTTGTCCTTTTTGACCCATTTTGTCCAATTTTTCCTTATTTGTTGACCTTTCCCCATTTATTGATTAATATATTTGTGACGTATTGTTTCTAGTATGCTTCTCTTTGTAAGTTGCGTTTTTAAGTCAAAATCGCGAAAAACAATAAAAATACCCGTGATTCCGAAAAAGACAAATTTATATAAATATATGATAAAACATATAAATATATATATTTTTAATCAATTAATGTGCATAAAATCATGGTAATTTTAGTGCTTTTTGAGCACTCATCAATTATTCGTCGCATTTTGCGCCAATGTTCACCATATGTTGTAAAGACCATGTCTTGTCCATTTCCAGTAAAGATGTCAAAAACTACATTTCTTGGGCATGAGCCGAATTCGACACCTTGAGTGTGAAGGACTTGGTTTGCTAGCTCAGGACTAGACACAACAGTCAAGTTTTTGGAGCCAAGTTTGAGGAGGCAAATGGACCCATAAGTTTGTGACAAAGAGGCTAAAAAACGATGGTTCAAATCATTGCCCACTTGGAGCCAATTGCCAAAAATTGGGATGGAAATTGGACCAGGAGGAATAGAGGAGTTACGTTTGGTTTTGGAGATGGAATGAATGAAATAGGAAATTACAATAGCTACTATTGTTGGAGGTAGAGTAATGGAAAAGTATGATGAAACAAAGAACATAGTTGATAAAACTAGTACAGTTACTAATATGAAAACAATGCTATAGACTGATTTTGTTACACTATGTTGATCTATATTGAATATATATATATATATATATATATATATATATATATATATATATATATATAGAGAGAGAGAGAGAGAGAGAGAGAGAGATTGTATATTTGTATGATGAGTATATTAAATGAGACTTCTTAATATGAAAGAAGTGGATTATTTATAAAGAAATGAAATGGGAAGATGAGGGTGAGGGTGGTTGGTATCAAATGGTTTTTGAAGAGAATCCCATGGACTCTACCAAAAACAAGGTAGGAGAATGAGTTTAGAACAAAACAATGTCAAACGAGTGAATCTAAATTGGGTGGGTAAACCCTTTGATTCCAACCACTTTATCATTTATTGATTTCGTCCAACCTGCTTATTCATTTTGCTTCTCCGTTCAGTATCCAAAATCAGCTCTCTTGCATTAAGTGATAAAAAAATAAATACACGTGAACAAAATAATAACTCAAAAATTCATAGTAAAAATATAACTTTAATAACATCGAATGAATTTAAATAATCATATTTCAATTTAAAATGAGTTTTAAATAAATGAGGTATGGAATTTCTTTTAATAGTGAAAAATATATGAATTAAACATAAATAAATTATTTTTATAACTAAAAATTTAAAGGTTATATTTTTGATGTTTTTTTTAAAATAAAATACTAAGAGTCGTGGTTAATTTTAAAAGTTTAAGATTTACAAGTGAATTTTATTAAGTTAGAAGCTTATTTTTTAACCAAGTTTTCAAAACTTGACCAACTTTGCTCTATGGCTCTGCTATTGTCTGTGGTGGAGCTTTATGGAGGCTGGACAGGGTTGTAATCTCGATAAAAAGAATTATAAATGATTAATTATATATATATATATATATATAATATTAAATAAATATTTTACTTATAATAATAAATTGTGTTTAATTTTTTATCTACATATTTTTATATATCATTATATGTATTAATAAAATTAAGTAAATATGTAAATAAAAATGATATAAATGTACAGTGAATAAAATGATTAAACATAACTATTTTTAGTTATGTATTTGTTAAATATTAATTAATCGTATATATATTTATTTTAATAATATTTGTTATATAAAAATGATTTTTAAATTTATATAATATGATATAAAAATATTTTATATATTTAACTTTAATTGCATTTAAAGTTTGATGGCATTGATTTATTAATTTGATTGCATTTTAAGTTTAATTAGAAAATAGTATATATTGCGCGCGGAAATTGACACAAGTTGATAAAAATGTGATATCCAATTTGAAACAATTAAATTCTATTTTTTTAAGGTTTATTTAACAAAAAGAAGAAGGAAGAAGTAACTCAATATGAAGTAATGTCAATATCTTAATGTTATTATAATTTTATTTTAAATATTTTTTAAGTAATATTTTAGTTACATTTATATTTAAAAAAATGTGTTGATTTGAAATAATTTTTCATTTTATCAAGGATCTTTCACACCTATGCAATTCATATATATTTTATGTAAGATATTTGTGGTATATTTTTTATTAATTTCTCTATTAGAACATTAATAATTATTTTATATGATATTTTTGAATTATTAAATATATGTTTTAATTTTTTTTACTGAGTTTACACTCTTTTTAACATTTTTTTTCATATATTATGTTTGAGTTCAAAAAATTCACTTCTTATTATTTATCCTAAGTAATAAATAAAAAATATACGTTGATAGGAGGTTAAAAAATCAAAAATAATAAAACATTTATTTAATGACTCATAAATGATATTTATAGAAAAAGAAATTACTAATGTTAGAAAACTTGAATGAAAATTTCAATTTTCAGTTTCAATTCTTTAAATTTTTCGTTACTTCTCTTGATTTCTTCTATTTTTATGCCTGTTTCTCTGTTTCAATTCCATATGTTTCTCTATATCGATTCTCAGTTTCAGTTTCAATATAATTCTTCTATAAATAGAGAAAAAAAAAATTGAGAATAAAAAGATAGAAGAAGAACTAAGAACAAAAAGAGCCAACGACAAGAAGAAAAGGAGGAAAAGAAGAAAGAAAAAAGAAAAAAAATGAAGAAGAAAAAGAAAGAAAAAAAAGAGATAAGGGAAGATGAAAAGGTAAAAGTGGAAAAATATTTTATTTATTATTATTATTATTACTATTATTTTTTGTTTTATATTTATTAAATTAGGACGTAAGTTTATTATTATTAATCATTATATCATGAGAAATAAGTTTCTGTCATTTTCAAACACCCACGGTGTACGAAAAAATTATTTTAATAACACTGTGTAATACACAAATCTCGATTATTATTTTCCTTTTCTTATTAAAATTTTGTATTTATAATTTATATTTATATATTTCTAATTTTTAATAAAATAATTTTATCCTTAAATTATTTGTCCGTGTATTAATTCCAACAATCTTAAGATAATTTTTCCCTTATTTTTTGGACAAACAAGTACAATTTTTTTTATTTTGAAATAAACAAATTATTTATAATATGTTATATTTATTTGTTCTGTTATAAATATTATATTATAATTACTGTTCAATTTTTACATCTTTATTAATTCCTTTCATCATATATTTAATATTAATTTTTTTTCTTATATTAAATTATTTGCACTTTTTTTTACTTGATTTCGTTGCTTTCTGTTGTTGTTATTATTAATTATTTTATATAATTGTAATTTTTTTAATACTGATATTTTATATTAAGTATTTTGTTTTATTTATTTATTTTTTGTTATTAATCTTAATATTCTTTACTTTATATTTGTATTTTATTTTTACTATATATATATATATATACAATTTTTTTTAATCTATAAAATTTATTTGATAATTTTTAAAATTTGAATTGCTATTTGTGTATTGAAAGAAAATATAAAGAAAAGATTATGCAATTTGAAATGATAACTCCAGTGTTCCAAACTAAAAACCCAACTGTGAATTTTGTTGACCTTATTGTGGGTGGTTCTACTGTGAATCAAATGATGAGGCCTTTTATGGCTCATGTGGTAACCTCAATGTTATCGCTTTCTATTCCAATGAAACATGTTATGGTAGAGAAACTGTAGAAAATTAATTGCTTGAACTTCAAGAGATGGAAGAGTAAGATGATGTTCTATCTCACTATCTTAAATTTAGCAAGATTTTTGACTGAAGAAGCTCTTTATCAACTCGAGGGTGAACAAGATTTAGTCTATTAGTGCTATTGAAGCATGGAAGCATTCTGATCATCTATGTCAGAACTATATTTTGAATAGTCTAACTGATTCCTTATACAATGAGTATAATAAGGAAAAGATGACCAAAGACTTGTGGGAATCATTGGACTGAAAGTATAAAACTGAAAATGCCGGTGCCAAGAAATTTTTGGTTGGTCGCTTTCTTGATTATAAGATGATAAACTCTAAATCGATATGCAATCAAGCACGTGAAATCCAAGATATCATAACATAGATGTATGATGAATGGATAGTACATAGTGAAACCTTCCAAGTTATAGTTGCTTGTGCTTAAGGTAGGCCTTGAACTCTATCCATGAAGGGGGCAATTTTTCCTACCTTAAGCACAAGCAAAGGGAAGTGTCTTTGAAAGACTTGCTGATAAGATTCAAAATGGAAGAAGACAACAAGGCTTCTTCTAAAAGAGGTTATATCTCATCATCATCCAATGCTTATGTGATGGATCACAGTCAAAGTTCTAAACACAATAAGAATAAGGGTAAGGGCAAGCTGGGTGAAGGATCTAAATTGGGACCTAGAGAAGAAAATTTTAAGAAGTCAAGATTTAGAAGGATTTGCTTTAACTTTCAGAGGACAGGGTATAAAGCCCCAGACTGTAGGTTTCCAAAAAGAAATAGAAACTGTGAGGCAAATATGGTTTATGACATTAGTCATGATATCTTCGACATTGACTTGTATGCAGTCATTTTTAAGGTAAACTTCTGTGGGATCAAATCCAAAGGAGTGGTGGATTGACACTGGTGCAATAAGGCACGTATGCTCAGATAAAGGTCTATTCACTACTTTTGAAGTAGTGAAAGATGGAGATAAGCTCTTCATGAGAAATTCTACCACATCATCCATTCAATGGCAAGGCCAGGTCAAATTGAAGATGACTTATGAGAATTAGCTTACATTAAAAAATGTACTATATGTGCCTAACATCCGTAAGAATCTTGTTTCTGGCTTATTGCTAAACAAGTATGGCTTTCGGATGGTGTTTGAATCTGACAAGATCGTTGCGACAAAAAATGGGATGTTTGTAAGAAAGGGATATATATCTGATGGCTATTTAAGTTCAATGTAATGACTACAAAAACTAAGAATATTAATAAGATTAATTCTTCTGCTTATTTGCCTGAGTCTTCCAACTTGTGGCATGGTAGATTAGGTCATGTTAATTATGATACATTGCGTAGACTAATTAACATGGAATACATATCCACATTTCAAATAGATTCAAAGCATAAGTGTGAGACTTGTGTTGAGGCAAAAATAACTAGGTCATCGTTTCATTCGATTGAAAGGAACATTGAACCCCTTGACTTAATCCATAGTGATCTATGTGATTTGAAATTTCTTCAAACAAGGGGGTGTCAGTAAGTATTTTATTACTTTTGTTTATGATAGCACGAAATATTGCTATGTGTATTTACTTAAAAACATAAACGAAGCTATAAAGAAAGTTATTCTTTATAAAATAGAAGTTGAGAATCAACTCGATAAGAAAATCAAGGTACTGCATAGTGATCATGGTGGTGAATATGAAGTACCGTTTGTGAATTTTGTGCACAACGCAGATTTATTCATGAAACCACAATGCCTTATTCACCTAAGCTAAATGGAGTTATTGAACGTAAGAATCGTACCTTGAAAGAAATGATGAATTCAATGCTATTAAGTTCTGGGTTGCCACAGAACTTATAGGGGAAGCTATTTTGTCAACTAATTACCTTTTAAATAAGGTACCCTGGAAAAAACACATAAAACACCGTATGAATTATTTAAAGGAAGGTATCTTCCTATAAATATTTACGGGTTTGAGGGTGTCTTGCAAAAGTGGTTGTACCTATACTTAAGAATGTGAAGATAGGTCCAAAAACAATATATTGCATCTTCATTGGATATGCACATAATAGTAGTTCTTATCGGTTTCTTGTCCATGAGTCAAAGATCTCAAACATACACAAGATCGAACACGATAATGAAATCAAGGAATGCATCATTCTTTGAACATGTATTTCCAGGTAAATCTCAAGGAGAATCAAGTTCATCTAAATGAACATATGAGACTATGAATGAAGATAGTCAAAATAAAGAACTTGAACAAGAGGTTGAGGTTGAACTCAGATGTAGCAAGAGGGCTAGGACAAAAACGCCCTATGGTTCAGATTTTTTGACATATTTGCTAGAAAGTGAACCTCAAAACTATAAAGAGGTTATGAATTATTTTGAAGGGCATCAATGATAAGAAACCATTAATAGTGAAATTGAGTCGATTCTGCAAAATCACACTCGGGAACTAGTTGATTTACCTACAAGTAGTAAAACACTAGGGTCTAAGTAGATTTTCACAAGAAAACATAAATCATATGGATCAATTAATAAGTACAAGGCCAGGCTTGTAATTAAGGGATACAAACAACGACATGGCCTTAATTACTTTGATACTTATTCTTCTATGATGAGAATAATATTTATAAAGATGATAATTGCTATCACAACTCTATGAAATCTTGAAATACATCAAATGGATGTAAAGACGACCTTTCTAAATGGAGAGTTAGATGAAGAAATCTATATGAACCAACCCAAGGTTTTTTCATGCCTAAGGAAAGAAGGAAAGGTCTATAAATTGGTGAAGTCTTTATATGGCTTGAAACAAGCACCAAAACAATGACATGAAAAGTTTGATAATGTTATGAGAACAAATAGCTTTAAAATCAATAAATATGATGAATGTATATATGTCAAGGACAAAGAAGATGGTTATGTTATCTTATGTCTTTACGTTGATGACATGCTAATTATGGGTAGTAATGATCAAATGATCAAATCTACTAAGTCTATGTTGAATTCGAGGTTTGATATGAAAGACATAGGACATGTTGATGTAATTCTCGGAATTAAGATATCAAGGATATCAAGCGGTCGCATTCTAAGTTAATGTCATTATGTTGACAATATACTTGAGAAATTAAACAAGGGTGATTTTGGAAGTGTGAGAACATCGTTAGATGTAAATCTACACCTATCTAAAAATAAAAGTGAGAGTGTGTCTCAATTAGAATATTTTAGAGTGATATGAAGTCTTATGTACTTGATAAGTTGTACGAGATCAAACATAACTTATGTTGTAAGCAAACTGAGTACATATATTAGTTATTGTTGTTTGTTTTGCAAAACATAAAATCGTGCAAGTATACACGATCACAAGTAATAAAGATTTGTAAGTAGAGTTCGTTCCCACGAAGATTTGTTACTACAGTTTGTTGAGTACTAAAATTGTTTCCCTCTGATTTTATCCAAAATTTTCGTTGATTTGGAACAAGTTAAAGAAAAGAGTTTAATAACAAAATAAAAGAAATCTAGGATTGCAATTTTTCACCAAACTAATCCACTCAAATCGTGTTATTTTCTCTTGATTTATATTTTTTAGTACATTTAATTTGTCAACCGAAAACTTCTAATTTTATTCATACATCTCTTCCGAGCTCCGTATAAACACACCTCGTTAAACTAATTCACTATATCTCTATGAGAATTAAATTCACCAAGATTCATTACGTTCTAAGTTTTCAAATGGCTACACATACAATTAGGGTATATTTCTATCCTTTATCATACATGTCATTCTATCTACGAGCAATATACACAAAAATGTCTCTCTCAAGTTTATTAATGTGCCATAAATCGTTTTGATAAAATTCGTAAATAACCAAAAAGCATTAAGCACAAGATAGAGTGAACAAATGGAACGTCTTATAAATCTATCAAAAAAAATAATTAAAATTAAAGCTTCATAAATTCAGATCAAATGCAACCCTAGAAAAATTAAATTACTTCATTAATTTAAAATAAAAATTACAACAAAGAAATTAAGATGAAGAACACAAAAAATTAAAACATCACTTAAACAAATATTTGGCACACATGGAACACAACAGAAGCCAAAAATAGCTTCTCCGTGTTCCACCGTCCAACCCCTAAAACTACAAAAATTCTAAACTACAAAAAAAAATCTTCAACTCTATCATAATATCACCTATTTATAGCACCAAAAAATACATCAAAAATATTAAAATATCATACATGCGTAACAATTTGTATCGAAAATAAAACCCCGACATTCCCCTTAAAATCCGTGGTCACGCGAAAATCGAAACCTTATTTTAATTCACGCGTGAGACAAGGGCGTCGTTTCTGATTTAAAATTCAAAGTGCATGCCACATGTCAGCATCTGATTCGCTGAAAAGATTTAAATTGGACACGTGGCATCATTTCATTGACTTATGGAAATAGGCGCACGATAGATTGTCGCACGGAAGACAACGGCTACACGCAGGTGTGATCCTGCGCTTTCGCGCTCATTGTAATATGCCATGTGTCAGAATATTATTGGCTTACAGATAAAGTTGGCACATGGCTTCTTCTTCTTCTGTAAAACTCGAGGGTGCACGCCGCTTGGATGAACTGCATCGCACATGATTTTTAAACAGCATTTCGGTGCACGACAGCTTCGTTACACGCGCTTCAATCTGGACCGTTCAACCGATTCAACGGTGAGTGATGCGCCTCGGGAATATTTTGTGCAGTCGACATGCTGGTCCCACTCTACACGCTGGCCTGCGCGGCAGGTGGGCCCCTCTGGCTCGCCGAGTTGTGCGAGAAATATACCGTGCACGCGATTTTGTCTCGTCTGGAATGCACTCGCCAAATCTGGACCGTTGATGTGATGATCGAATGGTGGGTGATGGGCGCGTTGTGGGATGCGAGTGACATTCTTCTCTTGCGCAGAAAATTCAATTTTTATTAATTTCATTTTCACCCACAAATATATTTCAAATTACATTTTCAACTTTGTTTAAATGCAATATAGCCCTTTGGTAATTTAAATTAAATTTTTAATTTTTAATAATTAAAATTAAGCCCGAATTTAATTTAATTTATATTTTCAACATTTATAAATTGCAATTAAGCACTCATTTATTTTGAAATTATATTTTTGGAGCAAAACTTGCAATTAAGTACATTTTCGATACAAATTATTTATTTTTCATAAAAAATATAAAAAACAGCAAATACTAATTTATTCATCGAAAATTAACTAAAAACATTAAGAACATAGCAATTACAATTAATAAAATAGGTTAAAATAAGTATATAAAATACAGTTATCAGTTATCCAGGATTTGGTTACTAGAAAGGTATTACATGACTACTTAGATACTTAAAATATACACGTAGCTATGGACTACACTACATAAGATATCCAACTGTATTAGAAGGATACAGTGATGCCAATTGGATATCTGATATGAAAGACTCAAATTCTACCAGTTGATTTGTATTCATATTGGGTGGTGCAGCTGTTTCATGAAAGTTCTCTAAACAAACATGCATTATTAGATCCACGATGGAATCTGAGTTCATTGCTTTGGATAAATGTGGCGAAGTAGCCGAATGGCTACACAATTTTGTAGAGGATATTCCTAAGTGGGTGAAGCTTGTACCTGCAATATGCATTCATTGTGATAGTTAATCTACTATTGGTAGGGCACATAACAATATGTATAATGGTAAGTCTCGATATATACATCGTAGACATAATACCTTTAGACAACTACTCTCAATTGGGGTTATCTCTATTGACTATATGAAGTTAAAGGATAACATAGCTGATCCCTTAACTAAATGGTTAAATCGAGAGTTAGTTGATAAGTCATCGAGAGGAATGTGACTGCAACCCATGAATGAATAAGGATTTGCAAAGGAAACCCAACCTATTTAACTGGAGATCTCAAGATATAGGTTCAAAGGGAAAACCTAATTGTAAATATTTAGTGAGATCACTGTAGGGGTTTACCCTCAAGTCCATTCTTATGATGAAAACAGTGATACCTGTAAGATACAAGGTAAGTTAAGACTTTTAATGATTCTTATAAAAATATATTGAACGGAGTATACAGGTTACTCTTTGTGGATTAATTTTAAAGATAAGATATCACCTATGTGAAGGAAGAGTGGAGCCACTTCGAAAGAGAATTGTATAGGACTCAATTCTTTATAGACTCTCACAGAACTAGGAATATGTTCATGGCCAAAATGAACATAATAATGAGAACTGAATTATGTTAAGAAAGATTTTTGTGTGAAGTATGTCATCGCTTACATAAACGAAACATTTCAAGAACATCGTGTATATTGGTCAGTCAATAAGGTAAATATACTTTCACAAAGAAAGGTTCAAAAGGTAATACCTACCTATCCTATGCAGGTTTAGATCTGTTAAACTCTATTTTCGTGTCAAAATTTGATTTAAAATCTATATCAATTTTTATTCATGTGGAGGATTGTTAGAAAGCTTGAATAAAATTTTTAATTTTCAATTTCAATTCTTTTAATTTTTCGTTACCTCCCTCTTGATTTCTTACGTTTCTTTGCTTCAATTCCAGTTTTTTTTCAGTTTCTCTATATCAATTTTCAGCTTCTATTTTTGTATAATTCTTCTATAAATAAAGAAGAAAGTTGAGAAGAAACAATATAGAAGAAAAACTGAAAACAAAAAGAGCACGTTGTCATGTCCCGCACGAAATGTCCCAAAAAAATCCAAAAAAAATGGTGGTTGCCCAAAGGATCTAGACTTTTCTACAAAAGAAGGTTCTAGAGTGGCCTAGAGATGTCTAGAATAAGTTAGAGTTGGATGGACTCAACTCAAGCCTTGAAGACCCTAGAATGTTCTAGAGCACGCTGGAGGGTGCTAGAACGGACTAGAATATTCTAGTCCGTGGTGGAGGGTTCTTGAAGGATGTAGAAGCCGCTGGAAGCTTACGGAACATCCTAGAACTTGCATGAAGAAGCTAGACACTCCTAGAAGACTCTAGAGTTGGCTAGAAGGTCCTAGAACCTTGTGGCATGTTGTACATAACACCAGAGGATTCTTGTACATTCTAGAGCTAGAAGGACCTAGAAAGATGTGGCATAGTCTTAAGCTTGGTGCCACACTGTAAATAGACATATTAGTCTTCATTTGTATTCATCTTGAAAATTCCTAACAATCTTGGGAAATCTTGGGAATTCTTAGCATCTTGTAAGATAAACTCTCTCTAGAGCAATACAAAGCATTCTTTACAAACTCTCTTTGGAATTTCATTCGAATTTAAAGCCAGGCTTAGTGCAACGGATGGTGTTAAGTGCCGCACGATCGTTACTTAAAATTTAAGGTCGTGACAACGTGGTGAGAAGAAGAAAAAAAGAAAAAGTAAAAGTTAGAGAGAGGAGAATAGGAAAAGTTAAAAGAAAAAAAATTATTTATTTATTTATTATTATTATTATTATTGATTGTATATTTTTTATTTAAAGTTATAGAGTTCATACATACACTTTAAAGTTTATATAATAATAAACTATGGTGTAAGTTTATTGTTATTAATCGTTATATTTTGAAAAATAATTTTTTGTAGTTCTCAAACACTTATGGTAAACGAAAAAATTATCTTAATGACACTGTGTGATACATAAGTCTCGATTATTATTATTTTTTTCGTATTAAAATTATATATTATTTAAATTTTTAATAAAATAATTTTATTTTTAAATTATTTATCCGTATATTAATTCTAACAAATAATGTTATAAAAAATATTAAAAAAATACAATTAATAGGAAAATTTTCTAATAAAGTAAAAATTACTTTATATTCATACCATTTATTATCACTATACGAATGCAAAAAATACGTAGAATAAAATTACGGCAACAGTAAAGTAACGAATCCGGAACAATAGAGAGTAGGAAACTAGGAATTCCAACATCTTCGTTTCGACAACCCAAAGCACGTAAAATAGGCGGAGATTTCAACTAAAAAGAAGCAGCGACTTTAACTCACTTCCCTCGATTTCATCGACACCCTCTTCTTTTCTTCTATTCCCCAACTCATCTTTCTTCTCTATCCGTCTCTCTCGTTTTACACTCTTTCTCTCTCTCTCCCCCCTCCCCCCTCCTCTTTTTTCTTGATCACATTACGTTTTTGCTGGTAAAGTTTGTCTTTAACTTACTCTTTAGATCTATGGCTGGTTTTTTATGATGATGCCATTGGCACTGCTTTACCCCTTTGTTTATCTGAATAAAATGACTTCATTTTAGGCTTTGTTGTCATCAACATGGACGCTACGATGCCCTTTTGTAAATCTGTTGTTGCTTCGGTTCCTGTAAGTTCTTTCCATTCCACTCTTAGATATATGCTTATATAGTTAATATTAATATTTATTTAAGTCCTGATACAAATTTAGTACAATGACTCATTTATTTAACATGGTTTCAATTTTAATCCTCTTATTAAAATATATATATATATATATATATGTTCATTTTTGTATAATGTTAAGAAACATACGTTCATTTACGTAGTAATAAAAATGAATATTTTTTTTATGAGGGGTTAAAAATGAAAATCTATATGTGAAGATGCGTTCTGTTATGTAATTAAACTAATTTAGTACATGGGTTCGATTCTGAATGTTGGGTATTTGTGAAAATTTAGATTCATTATAATTGGATCTCATTATTAATGTGGCACTCTATGTTGTCAAGTCATTGTTTTTGTTGATTCTTTTGAAGGTCTTGTCAAGCTGAAACTCCTCCGGTTTGTAATGTTTGCTGTTCTAGCACCTCTTTTTCCATGTCTTCTGGAAATTGTAAATCACTTTGAATTTCAGCTTTGCTTCAAGTCTAATGTTTAAAGTTAACAGATTTTCTGTCTATTGGAAGACATACATTTATGTTCTGATCTGTCTAACCCATAATTTTTATATTTTAATTTGAATTTTCTATAGACATCTTTGTTTATGCCAAAAACACCAAACATCAGGAGTTCACAATGCAGCTTTATGGTGGGAAACAAAATAAACTGTCCCAGACAAAGAACAAATGGTATTAGAGTTAGTCATAAATCCAAGAAGCAAGGAGGAGTTCTCAATGTTTCTTGTCGTGCTGAGAAAATCCTTGTGGCAAATAGAGGAGAAATTGCGGTTCGAGTTATTAGAACCGCACATGAGATGGGGATACCTTGTGTGGCTGTCTACTCAACCATAGACAAGGATGCACTTCATGTAAAGCTAGCTGATGAATCGGTTTGCATAGGAGAAGCACCGAGCAACCAGTCGTAAGTGATTATATTTTGTTGTCACTTCTCCTTTCTCTGTCCCAGTTAACATTGAATATAAAACACATCCATTCTATGACTATAACTATTTATAAAATTGATCTTTCTACTACTGCTATGTATACGTGAGAAGCTAGCCAACTTAGCATCATCAACTCCTGCCTTTTCTTCCCATTGAAACCCTCAATATACAAGTATTGTGTCATGGTCGTTTAAAGTTATTCGTGTGGATGGTAATGAACCATACTTAAATTGATATGTTTTTTTACAGGTATCTTGTGATCCCAAACGTATTGTCTGCTGCTGTTAGCCGTAAATGTACAATGCTGCATCCTGGATATGGATTTCTTGCCGAGAATGCGGTATTTGTGGAAATGTGTAAAGAACATGGAATCAACTTTATTGGGCCTAACGTGAGTAGTTCAAACCAAAAAGTATTCATGATAGTTCAAACCAAAAGTATTCATGATGTAAATGATGCTTGTCTTCTATGCTGTAAAATATCTCTATTTTTCATGAGGCTCTAGCCATAGTTAAATGCGAAATTTGGATGTCTACATCTTTAGTAAGGTGAAAAACAGAGGATTTGCCCAAAATACATGCCTCTTTATTGATTATTATTTAACACACTCAGTTTCTGGTTTGGTTTTCAGCCTGACAGTATCCGTGTTATGGGTGACAAAGCAACAGCCAGAGATACCATGAAGAAAGCAGGGGTTCCAACTGTACCTGGGAGTGATGGATTGCTTCAGGTATCTTGCTTGACTTTACCTATATAGCATCAAAATCTTTGATACTTGTAACTGTTATATTGTTTACTTTGAATTCTCTTTGGCTAATGCTTGATAACTTTGCAATCACAGAGCACTGAAGAAGCAATCAGGCTTGCCAATGAGATTGGATTCCCTGTAATGATTAAGGTAATACTTGTCAAGTTGTCATGGTCTATATAGTGCATTAAGGGTATTTGGCATTAGTAAATAATAAGCTTTGTGAATTCTCTTGGTGGCTGCGGGTGAAAAGTTTATATCTTTTACAATTATAATTTCTGATAGGTTTTCAATATACCATTAGCATTTTGAATATTCATATGAGGAAAGAAAAGTGCTCTACTTGAGCTTGGCCTTAATCTCAAACGTTGAATCTGGAAGCACTTGAAGAATTGAAGCACACTTATATTTGTAGTCCATCTTTAAATCTTATGTGAGCTAAAAGGACTTTTATGATTTCCAGGCAACGGCTGGTGGTGGTGGACGTGGCATGCGTCTTGCTAAAGAACCTGATGAGTTTGTTAAGCTGCTACAGGTGTTACTCAGAGTATATCATTTGTTGTTCTAAAACCAGAGAGTTGCAGTACATAGTAGATTTTTTTTCCCTCACATCTTTGGAGCACTTTCTGGTTTCTATATCAGTTTCAAAGAGTATTGTTTTTTTCCTTCATGAAAATAAGCTAGCATAAACATAAATTATCCAAATCTTATATTTAATGCTACTCGGGTGACCTTAAAATTTACCACTTTTATGTTGACATACTTGAGCAATTTCTATTTTTTTCTTAGTATCCGGGGAATTGGATTTTTGGCTGAGGCTCCTCTATATTAATATGAGCTTCTCTAGGCTATGCATCCAGATAGTGAATTTATTAATCTAACACAGTTTATACCTGCATGGACCTTTTCTCAGTATCAATGTATTTACTTGTTAATTGGTTTGGCTGAATTGAATGCTTTCAGCAAGCTAAGAGTGAGGCTGCAGCTGCTTTTGGAAACGATGGAGTTTATCTGGAGAAATATATTCAAAATCCAAGGCACATTGAGTTCCAGGTAATATAATATCCAACAAAATTAACCGTTGTACAATGTCTCTAATTGTCTTCCCATGCCGGGAGAAAGCAAGTGTAGAAGTTCTGTCTTGTTGATTTTACTTGTAGCTAATTGTAAGGTATTGCAAGCATTTGTGTAGACCTTTGAGAAAATGAAAATTGTCAAATGTCATAATTTGAACAAATGATTAGAGTGACTCATTGACTAATGGAAGCAACATGGAAGTAGAGCATCTAAACCTAACCCTGATGGACTAAACATATTGTGTTTGCTGCTTAATTCTCAAGATTTCTGAGATCATTCTAGAGTCAAATATAATTATCCTTGGATATTTGATTGTGTTCTGGACCGCGGAATTTTTTGTTGGGAAATAGGTCAGGCCAAGTAATATTTGTATTTTGAATCCATTAGGGATTCAGATCAGAATCTATCTTATAGAGAAAAATATGAACATGTAGTTGTTCCTGACTTCCTGATGACAGTTATTAGCATCAATGTTGTCAACACAGGAATTTTTGTTTTGTTTATTGTTGTCACTATATAGTTGATACATGTCAAAATGTTATGTTTAAGATTTTAGGATCTGAACTTTTGATTGTTCATTTAGTAGTTGTGTGCATTAAGGTATTCATTTCATCTGTAGAATGTTAAATTGTTTTTCAGGTTCTCGCAGATAAACATGGTAGTGTTGTTCACTTCGGAGAGCGTGATTGCAGCATTCAGGTACTGCTTGCCATGGTGTCATTTTAAATTCCTGTTTCATCTTTTTAGTGATGCTGGTAAGGACATCATACCTTGATCTATTTTTATGTAGATAGCATCTAAGTAGTCTTTCTGAAGCTTGTGGTTGCTTTGACAAAAGTAGAACTATCTTTTAAATTTTTTTCAAGTATATGTGCAGCAGTGCATGAAAAACGATAAGAAAGAAAGAGGTATGAAACTGTTAAATTCTGGAATAGATGTCTGTAAACTAAAATTAAATGGGTAACGATGTTGCCACAATTACTTTGCATTAATGATAATTTTATTCGTTAATAGTGGCACTACAATGTAATTAGTTTTAGGAACATAATAGACATTTCATACACTTTTATTATGGTAATAACAAAAATAATTGAGGCAATATCATTACCCAATTAAATTCCAATTTATTAATAGGCACCTAGAAGGACTTCCTAATTTTATATCTGTTAGTCTACTAAAAGAAAGTTGAATGACTTGTCAAATGCGTAATATTATACACCTGCTTACACCTGCTTTTATGTTTAATCATGCTTTAGGTATGGAATAAGAAGAAGTTTGACTTGATGTTATCGAATTATTGTTCTTACTTTATTCTTTGTCAAAGCTGCTGTCTTTACAGAAATCACAATGTTTGAATTGTTCGGTCTTTTACTTTCATGGCTTTATTTTATGGAAAACCTATTTTGGATATACAGAGAAGGAATCAAAAGCTGCTTGAGGAGGCACCCTCTCCTGCACTGACCCCAGAGTTGCGTAAAGCCATGGGTGATGCAGCAGTTGCTGCTGCAGCATCCATAGGCTATATTGGTGTTGGAACTGTTGAGTTTCTTTTGGATGAAAGAGGTTCCTTCTATTTCATGGAAATGAACACTCGAATTCAGGTTTAAAAAAATCGATTTTTATGCAGACAATACTACAGGGATTGATTAAGCCCATTTAGTTATTCTATTAAGATAAATAATGATTTTATTTTTGCTCCTATTGGGGATTGGTGGTTTGAAACCTAGGTTGAGCATCCTGTGACTGAAATGATCTCCTCTGTTGACTTGATTGAGGAACAAATCTGTGCTGCAATGGGAGAAAAACTCCGTTACAAACAGGTAAGTGTAGATAAAATAAATAAAGTAATTCCATATTTAAATATATTTTATTGCCTGATTGGATTTGCATTTACAGGAAGATATTGCGTTGAGAGGACATTCAATTGAATGTCGTATCAATGCAGAAGATGCATTTAAAGGATTCCGACCTGGCCCAGGTATAATGCTATAATGGAATTTGTATGTGTTGTTAATTAGATTCCCCTTGTAAGTTATAGGTACAGAGGCTGGATACTTACGCTTTTCTACTTCTAACAGGAAGAATAACATCATATTTGCCACCTGGAGGTCCTTTTGTTAGAATGGACAGCCATGTTTATCCTGATTATGTAGTTCCTCCAAGTTATGATTCTCTTCTTGGGAAGGTATTTGATTTTAAGTCTTCCTCATATAGTTGTAAACTTGATACTAGAAATTAGTTAAATTATTTGTCTAAATTTTATTGCATGATGAATTGATGATGCAATTCTTTTGAATAATTATTATTTTACATCACTTCTGGACTGCTGAGATAAGAAGCAAGGGTTTATTTATTTTTATTTTTGGTGCTGATGGATTTCAACAACTACTTGTGTATCTTGTTAGGTTTAGTTTCTCTTGAAAGGTGTAGCTTCTCATATAGTAAGTAGTTCAATGAACTCTTGCAATTGAGTTTGGTTGTATTTTTTCCTCCTCTTATTATAGCTTATTGTATGGGCACCAACAAGAGAAAAGGCAATTGAACGCATGAAAAGAGCTCTTAATGAGACCACTATTACAGGTAATTCATTTTGTATCTCTTATTGTTATTATTCTTTTGGTTTAATATCCAATTTTTCCTTGTTTATTTATAGAAAAAAGAATCAATCTTCAACTAACAAACTGAGAGTAACACTATTTTCCCTTTAGTTAAGAATTAGGCTTTTTAATTATTATTTTATAAAGTTTCTCTCCTTGATTCCATTTCGTGTTAAACTTAATCCTCAATTCATTACAGGGGTTCCCACAACCATAGAGTACCATAAACTGATACTTGATATAGAGGTAAACAAAGTTAACTCTTCATTGTATAAACATGTATTATTCTCTTTTTTTAAAAATCAATTAAAAGTTTCTAACTGTTTCATGGTGTATATGTTTGGCAGGATTTCAGAAATGGCAAAGTGGATACTGCTTTCATTCCTAAACACGAGGAGGAGTTGGCGGCCGTAAGACACTGATCTAACCCCCATGATGTATACAAAACATTTTTCCCATTCACCCCCTCTCCCAAAAAAAAAATTAACATCTCTCCTTTCCTGTGTCTACAGCCCCAGGAGATTGTACGGGCTACTCCAGCCAAAGAACTAGCTAGCGCTACTATTTAGATGGACACCTAGTTGGTTGCTTTCAGAGTCAAGTCCTATTGGCGACCTACAGAAGCCAAGCAATATACATGAGTTAAAAGCAATTGTGTTGCCTATTCCTCAATGCGATGTTTGATGTAACTAAACAATTGAGAAACTAGTGGGGATTTTGATTGTTTTTATGAATAATGATTTAACATCAATATGATTGTTTTTATCAAATTGTATAGTAATTGAAACATAATGAGAATAATGATGTAAGTTTTATATAATAAATATTCCAAAATAAAAGCAGACCCAATATAGAGTGCAGAATGCTGAATAGTATAGTTATGAAATAGAAAGAATAGGGCATATTTGCACAAGTATAAATGAGTGATATAGATTGAAACAATTGTGGGCGATAATCTTTATCAATGTCCAATTCATAAAGATCGTTTTGAAATCCTTTATCGTCATCCCAAAGGTTTGTATTCTTCTTGGAATAACTAAAACTAATTCTCCACCTCAATTTTATACTTTTTGGCCATAATATATCACTTAATATTCTTCTCATTTTATCATATGTCAATCACCAACTTCTTGCGATTTAAAATAGTATTTGATATAAATCAAACATTTTAATCTTAGGATGAAAAGAAACATGAAATAAAGAATCTTAGGATGAAAAGAAACATGAAATAAAGGTATGAATTAGGATAAGATGTTCCATTAATTCATTAGTTTTATAAACCTATCTAGTCTTATCCTACTAATATTTTAGTGTGAATTAGAATGGTAATGAGATGAGATATCCTATTTGTTCCTAATAAACCTAAATGATGAGTAAAGTTACAAATACAATGGAAAAATAAAATAGATTTATCAATAATGACTGATTATTTATAATAATTATGAGTCTATTATGGATAAGGGATGGAATGAAACAACTATAACTCATGAATCCAATAGATAAATTAAATAAGATCTAAGACATTATAGGATGATTTCATTTGATATCTCTAACACAAAATATGTACTTTGATGTATGATTAAGATTTGACTAATGACATGTTAATTTCATATATCACTCAATTCACTATTGTGGTGATTATTCCATAATATTTTTGCACCTCTAGGATGAAGTAGGCAAAAAGGCATATTGAAAGGAGTTATTACTCAAGTGAAATTGTGCTCTAAAGTTTTAACAAACTACTTAATGAATATTTTTTTATTTTTTTTAAAGAAAATTACTTATTCAATTGAATATATTGGAAATGTATTTACAATCTTAAAATACAATGAACTAATACATGTTTAAATACAGGAAATAAAAATCTGCTTTTTGGAAAAGTGTTTTTTAGGAAAAGTATATTAGTTGCATACAACTAATATACAGCTGATAAAGTATATTAGTTGCATACAACTAATATACCATTAAGGAATTATTAACACTCTCCTTCAAGTTGGCACGTAGATATCGATCATGCCTAACTTTCTTAGTGAACCGTATAATGCCTTCTTGGAAACTCCTTTGGTAAGTATATCTGCAAGCTGCTCTTCTGTGGGAACAAAAGGAAAACTAATAAGTTTGGCATCTAACTTTTCTTTTATAAAGTGACGATCAACCTCTACATGCTTAGCGCATAAGATAGTTGATCGGATTTTGTGATATATCAATAGCCGCCCGATTGTCACAATACATCCGCATAGTATTTTGAGTTCGAAACCCAAATCCAATAACAAAGTTCTTATCCACAAATAATTCGCAAACCCCATGCAGCCATATCTCTATACTCGGCCTTAGTACTAGATCGTGCCACCACTTTCTCGCTTCTTACTTTTCCATGTAACCAAATTTCCTCCCACAAAGGTGAAATAACCCGATGTTGACTTTCTATCCGTAATACTTCCCGCCCACCTGCATCCGTGAATCCACCGACTTCAAGAGGATTGTCAGGTTGTATAGAACATTACTCCTTCCCGGAGCCGATTTCAAATACCTTAAAATTCTCAAGACAAGATTCATATGGTTCTCACTTGATTATGATGAAATGACTCACCACACTTACCGCATATGCAACATCCGGTCTAGTATGAAAGTTAAGTAAATCAAACGTCCAACCAATCCCTCTCGATAATGAGCTCGATCGCTGGTATCCGATCTGATACTCGCAAACAATGGTTTTGCTCAATAGAGTGTCAATAGGTTTGCAATCCAACATACCCGTCTCTCATTACAGATCAATAATATACTTCTTCCGACACGTATATATTCCTTCTCTACCCCCGGCTACCCTCAATTCCTAAGAAGTATTTTAGTTCACCTAAGTCCTTCATCCTCAATTCGCAGGCTAGTCAGTTCTTTGTAATTTATCCATCTCAATAGTATCATCACCAAGTTGATTACCATATCATCAACATAAATGATTGTGGCGTTACCTTCCTCTTGTGATGCTCGAGAAATAGAGTGGTCCGAATTACTCCGTTTGTAACCAACCTTTGCATGAACTATGAAAACCTTCCAAACCAGTCTCGAGGGATTGTCGGAAAGGCCATACAAAGACTTCCTCAATTTGCATACAAAATTACCAGGAGAATCAACTACATACCGTGTGGAAGACTCACGTACACCTCCTCGACTAATTCTCCATTTAAGAAACGCATTCTTGACATCAAACCGCCAAGGGCCAATTTAGGGTTAGCAAAGAGTGAGAGCAGAATCCGAATCGTGTTCATTTTGGCAACAAGAGCAAAAGTCTCATCGTAGCTATACCATACGTTTCGAGTAAACCCTTTTGCTACAAAGACGAGCCTTATACCGATTTACTGATCCATCACCATTATGTTTTATAGTAAATACCCATCAAAAACCAATCCGCTTTTTCCTGTGGTAAATACGTTGCCAAGTATCGTTCTTCTTTAATGCATCCATTTCTTCATCCACGCTTTCCTCCATATCGATCTCCCAACGACTCGACTTTGTTAGCATCGATACACCGTTTATATTTGATTCACAAATGATTTGTAATGACTTAGATAATATTTTAGTGGACATGAAATCAAGCATCGGGTATTTTGATTTTGCATGAATATTTGGTTCATACCTTTTTGGTCAGTTGACTCTCGAAAGTAGACCTATTTCGTAACACATACGTCAACATTATACTCGATGTTATTAGTATCAAGAGTGTACATACCTCGATGAAGAGACCTTCAGTACTGCAGGGAGTCATGATCAAAGGTAGGAGTAATGCCTCGAGGGTACAGTCATTTTCAATGTCATTTGTAAGGAATTTGGTGCTTGAATACTTGAAGACCGCTTCTCGCAATGACCGGATTCAATGAATTAAGTCTCATCTGTCTCATTGGAAAACATCGCGACTCACCTAATGCCTCTCACCATGATACAAGTTCTTCGAATATGTATTCTCCCCGACGTGAAGATTGTGAGGAAAAATAACTCATGTCCACAAAGAAGGTAACATCCATAGTAACATAATACTTTCTCGGTTGGTGGATGGAAGCACTCAGACCCTTCGATAACTTCCATAACCAACAAACACACATTTAATCGTCTGCATCTAATTTTAGATCTTTGATTTTTATAACATGCACAAAAGCAACACAACCAAATACACGTAGGAAGATTACGAAAGGATGATAAAGAGACATAAGATGCGAGAATTTGGAATGGGATTTTGCCGTTAAGGACACTAGATGGGAGACGATGAATGAGATGGGCGGAAAGCTTGTACAAAGATCACTCCCAAAGGTATTTTGGTACATATAAGCACTAAATAATAGTGCACGAGCCATATCAAGTAAATGACGATTTTTTCTTTCGACACTCCATTTTGTTCTGTGCTCATGAGAAGTAGTTTGGTGAATAATCCCACGTGTTTTGAAATTTTTTGAAAAACATGATTAACATATTCCCCCATTGTTAGGAACAAGATCCGAATGATGCCATTATATTGTGTTTGAACAAAGGTATAAAAAATTTGAAAACCGAAAAACTTCATCTTTTTGTTCTAAGAAGAGAAATCCACGATAACCTTGTACACCATCGATAAATGAAACAAAATATCTCATACCCGATATACTGGCTCTTTAGATGGTCCCCAAACATCGAAATGAATTAATTCAAAGGAATAGTATTTTTATTAGAAATACTAGAGAATAAGTAACACGATGGCTCTCGTCAAAACACAAGTCCCACAATCCAACACAGCCTCATTAACACCAATAAATAAAGTAGGCATGGTTTTTTTCATAAGACTAAAAGACAGATGCCCTAAGCGACGATGCCACAACCAAATTTTACTTAGCTTATCGGAACTAGAAGTCAATGCAGTGCTTGCCCGTGCTCCTGGTTTCTCCCCTCCGTAGTTCTGATCCAAGCGAACAATCTTCCTCGATACCCTCGACCAATTATTTCCTGGTGCTAAGATCCCGAAAATCACATACATAGGATAAAAGGTTACAAAGCATTTAGACTCAATATTCAACCGTGGGACAAGATATTAAGTGATGAGATAAGTCGTACATATAAAACATTGCTGAGTCAGAAGATAGTGATATGACCGACTTCGTCCCAAGACAGAAAGGCCTCACCATTAGCATTTGTAACATAAGACACTCATGGGGAGGTAACTCATTAAAATAAGATTTATCATAAGCTACATGATCGATGCACCGTAATCAATAATCCAAGTATTAGACCCACCAGAGCGAGAAACATTTAAGTGTCATACCAATCTTACTACGACACCACTATCGAAGTTCGTAGGGATACCTCCATATTCCAAAGGATGATTCTATCCATACGTAGTCCTGTTCTTGGACAATTTGCACGATAGTCAAGTTTTTTAGAATGATACCCATTTTTTCGTTTTGCCGTACAAGAGTTCCGTTTGGTTTCAAGGTTGCGGATATAGTTTCCAACAAGTCTCACCAAGATGCCCCGTGCTCATTGCACAAGAGCAAGGAGAACGAGTGGCGATTGGTAAAACCCGATGGAGGTCCCCGCCGATACAAGTGGAATTGAATTTTGCCGGAGGAAGTGGTGCCTTTGATTTGGCTTGAATGGCCAGGCTTTCGACACCAATACGTGACACGAAGACTCTCTCACGAGATTCGTCTTTACGCGATGTATGTAAAGCGCGTAGTCAAGCCTGCAGGTCCGACATTCAAGCAATTCGCCTTAGCACTATTATTTTTTGTATCAAGACCTCTTAAAAAGGCATGTACGCGCTCAAGCTCCTTCTCCTTCTCGGTACCACGTGTTCTTCAATTTTTAATTTTACACGGCGTTTCCGTCAATTTCATACATTTTTCACTTGGTAAAAAAGAGATACACTGCGTTCATTTTGCTTCATGCCGGCAGCTTTGCACATGAGTTCGCGAACTTGAATAAAGTCGACTCATTTGCATGTAGATCGCTTAAGGTATTCCATACGGCCTCAATCAGCTTTCACATTCCTCCACCATTTGTAATATATCATCGCGATGGCTCGAAATAGAATTGACATGACAAAGCTATCATCATCTTCCCACCTAGTATAGGCTTCTATATCATCTTGACTAGGAGCCCGAATTGATCTCGTATACATGTCCCATCTTATGATCCCACGAAGATACAAATGCATACATAACTTTTTTCCATGTTCGAAAAATTTGTACTATTAAGTTTAGTACCTCGAAAGAACCAATTTCTCGAACTCTAACGTAAACTTCGAAATTTGGAACCTCATGAATTCTGGAAACTTGATGATGTCTTGAATCTTCCATTGAAATAATAATAATAATAATAATAATAATAATAATATATCTATATATTGTGCAGTGGAATTATTATTTTTTTTGTGGGGTAGGCTGAAAAATGGGCTAAAAAGTAGGCTGATGGACAAAACTTAAACCGATGGGTCACGGGCTTACCACGGGGCTTCTACGGGCGTAACTTAAAACTCGATGAGTCATTGGCCGATGGTTGTCAGGTCGAACTTAAAAACCGACGGGCCGTGGCCGTTTAGTGGCTGATTGTAGGGTAACTTAAACCGAAAAAGGAAACAAAATTTCCAAAATCGAGTGTACTATCAGGCGGACTCGCAGTAAAATGCAAGAAGTTGACGGCACGCAGGGAGAAGTCGGACGATGCGCAGGCCGCGCTATGCCGAACGCGCAGGTGCCTGAGCTGGACGGCGCAGTGGTGCGCGGCGATGGACCTGAGGGCAGTGTCGCGCGAGCCGCCGTACAGTGGTCGCGCGCAGGCCGCTGGCACAGGTAAGACGGCGCGTGCCGAACGACGCGGACAGACTCGAACCAGACAATGTGACGGACCTCGCGAATCAGACAAAGACGGATCGGACTTCACGACCGCACTGCGACGCGAACCGAATGGTAAAGAAGATTAACGACACCGCATAAAAATGGTGGCGGCGCGAGTACATACCAAGGCTCGTGCTTCTGGTAAAAAAAATTTCTTTTCTTTTTTTTTCTCTGCTCTGATACCAAATTGAATATATTGGAAATGTATTTACAATCTTAAAATACAATGAACTAATACATGTTTAAATACATGAAATAAGAATATGCTTTTTTGAAAAGTGCTTTTTAAGAAAATTATATTAGTTACATACAACTAATATACAGCTGATAAAGTATATTAATTGCATATAACTAATATATCATTAAGAAATTATTGACATATTCTTTATCAGCAATACTGAGAGAATCTAAATCAACCCAGTGGATATCCGCACATGATAGGACAAATGTACAGCTGAAGAATCTAAACCGACCCACTAACTTTTATAGCTTAGAGAATGAAATTGGAAATCAGAAACAAGCAACAAGGTCTTCATCATGATTATAATTTGGGTGCTCCACCACCGTCCAATAACTCAAATGTACCTCACCTGCAGCTAAACCATATATATCACATCTATTATCTTCCCAACAATATGTATGCCTTAGAATTTAAAGTAATAACTAAAAGCACTTTGTTATAATATAATCTAGCAAAAAAAAAACATATATAGGAACTAGTTTGGTGGTTATTGATTGATTTCCCAAATCCCAATATTTTATTATTTAATTGGAGCAATATATAAGGTAATTGTAGGAAAAAATTGCACTAAAAGTAGTTTCCAATTCACATTTTGTCACAAATTATGTATAAACTTTCATCAATCTTTAAGGAGGATTTTTTTTCCCAAATTTTATTAAAAGGTTCCTGCATTACAACAGCCTAAGACAACAATTACAAGACTCAACCTAAAACAGAACTAAAAATAGGTCCAGATAGTTTCCAATATAATTATTATCATTTTTATATGTTTTTTCTTTGTGAATGAATTTCATAATGTATGTAATTAATAATTAAACATGCAAAAACTCTAAACATTACATATTTGTAATTATTTTAAATAATGCTGCATAATATTGAATATTATAAGTAAGTCTATTAAATAATTTTGGACATTAAAAAAAATTGAAGTGGTGACACTACCTGAATATGCCGTGTACAAATTATACGTACTTGATAGTATACGAAAGCTAAAATGCAAAAAAAAAAAAAAAGATAATGACAAGTATAATAATAGAGGAGTCAATAAAAATACACATATGTACCTACTTGGAATGGACTCGGGATGAGGAGTTTAGAGTATGATGAATTACGTGTGTGAATGGTATAGAGTAATGAATGGAGCTTTAAAATCTTTGTTTCTTGTGAATTTATTATATCAAGATGAAGATGTATAATTTGAGTGCGCGTGACAAAATTGTCACTATCTGACAATGATTGCTCCAATTACAGATCAAACATAAAGATTCTTTACCAATTTTAATGACTTCAATTTATCACTTTTTAAATTCCTATATTCCTTGTTCCTAACTTCCTACCTATATAAATATAGAACCTTTTTCAATTATTTGTTCAGCAATCTCGGTCTATCCGAACCAGTCCATGACAAGCTTTGTTTTTTCTATTTCTCATGTGTTGGAAAGCAAATTAAGAAGATGGAGTGGAAGAAGGGATGTCTATCTATTACGAAGAAAAAAGAAAAGGAAAAATATAAAATGAGAGAGAAATGAAATCTGTATGTATATTTTTCTTAATACAATAATAATACAAAAAAATACTCTTATTTATACAATCAGAAACAAACGAAAATACATACAAGATAAATTAAAAACAATATTCTAACACTCCTCTCAAGTACGTAGAATACGTTAATCACCCCATCTGTCTAACAAACCTTGAAAACGTAGTGACTAAGAGCTCAATAATATATTCCGCCAATTGATTCCGAGTGTAAACATGTAACGCCTTCAAAACTCCTCGTCAATTTTATCACGAACCAAACGACAATCTATTTCTATGTTTTGTTCGCCATTAAAAACAGTGATTTGTCAGAATACAGAAAGTGTACTGATTATCACAATATAGCAAGGCAGTGTCTAGAATGACTTACCCCAAACTCTTTCAACAATGATAACAACCAAGTCACCATTGTGTGGCATTAGCACACGTGGACTCATTTCACCACCGAGACCGTAGTTTGTTTTTTAGACTTCCATGAGATCAACCCAGTCTCCTAAAAATACACAATAACCATATGGAACGCCATCACAAGACAACCACCAATCAAGATCGTGAGAAAACTTTGAATCGAACTTCATTGTCAGAGATAGATCACTTTCAAAGATAAGCTTTCTAAGTTCTACTGCAGATTTAAAAGGAAGAAAAATACCTTGTCCAGGAGTCCTTTTCACATATTGCAAAACTCTTTTGTACAAATTTTTAAGTAGTTAAGTCTTCGTCGAGACAAGAATTGGCTAAGTCTATTAACAAAGATATGATAGATCCTACTTAATCGATGGCGCAGGTATAATAACTTCCCAATTAACCTCCTATAAAGAGTAAGCATCGTGCAATAAATCCCCTTCATCTCGACTTAATTTCCGTATTTGGTTCCATAGGTGTAACCGGTTTACAACCTAGGTATCCCGTGTCACCTAAAAGTTGCAATGCATAAGACTCAGAAACCAATACGCCTCTCTCGTTCTACCCACTTCTAAACCAAGAAAGTAACGCAAAGTTCCAAGATCTTTCAACTTGAATCTAGCATTAATCTTACTCTTCAAGTGTCAATGTACCACATCATCACTCATTGCTATAATAATGTCATCAACATAGATAAGAATAACTATGAAACCGATCCCTTGTCAGCGATAAACAAGGAATGATCATTGATCGATTTAAAGCCTTCTTCAACCAAGGCACTAGAAAATTTTGCATACCATTGCTCGATGCTTGTTTTAAACCATACAAGGACTTGTTGAGTTTGGTAAACAACATTGTGAGGTAAATGCTTTCTCCTTACGGCTATAACCTCGAGGAATAGTCATATATACTTCTTCGTAAAGGTCACCATGCAAAAAGCATTATTAACATCCAATTGATGTAAAGACCAACCATGTGGATCAAGCTAAAGTAAAAGTTCGACAAGAATAAGCTTTGCTGTGAGCAAAGGTATCAAAATAATCAACTCCCTCTCGCCGATTATACCCCTTGCAACAAGTCGCTTTGTATCTTTCAACACCCCATCACCGAAACTTGACTTTATACACCCATTTACAACCAATGGCGTGATGTCCAAAGAAAGAGACAATAGACCATGTATTATCGAGCGCTAAGGTGTAACTCATCACCATACTTTATCCCATTCAAAGGGATACCGTAAGCTTCCAGAGAAAAATTGAGGCTCGTGTTGAGATGGACATAATCGCCGTTACTTAAAATCCCCTTTTCGATCTTGTCATAACCGTAGAAAAATTAGAAATAGGGTGTCGAGTAGAATGATGATTGATAAGAGAATCACGCTAAGAATAGAACCACAATGATAGGCCTCGCAAATAGCTTGGCTTTTTAACACAACGCGCGATCTAGTGAAAGGAATAGAAACAATCATAAAGTGAGACTAAATCGTAAGAAGACAGAACAACAGATGCACACATCATAAACATCAATCCGTAACAAGAGAAATATTGTCAAGAATGCACAAAGGAAGAACATTGTCAGAATAAAGCACCAATATCACAGAGGAACTATTGACAACTAGAGGAAAAATGGTCTCATGAAACACAACATCACGAGAAGCAATGGTCGTATTACTTTCTAAATCCAGAAATTATAAAGCTTTCATCCCAAAAGGATAACCAATAAGAATACAAGCTCTAGATCTAGAGAAAACTTGTCATGTTTACTCAACAAAGTCGAAGACAAAGATAGACAACCAAAAGAGCGTTGTGCAGATCATGTTAAGGAAACTTATTATTCAAAGACTTCAAATGGAGTTTTAGAACTTAGAACAGAGATGGCAAACTTATTCATAAGGTGAGTAGCAACAAAACAAGATCACACCAATAAGAGAGAGGAATACCCGATCAAATGTAAGAGCACGAGCAATATTAAGAGATGCCGATGTTTACGCTCAACAACCCAGTTTTGTCATGCGCCTTTCAACACAAGATCGATAATGAACAACCCCTTGTGAGTTGTAGAAATGAGTCAAATCCAAATCCTTGGCATTGTCTCGAACGAACCTTCCTTTGATATGCTTCCCATATTGAAATCCGAATCAAAGATAAAAAATTTGGAATAATCTTCTCGAGCCTCAAATTTTAGTATGTAAAAGGAAAACCCAAGTATATTCAAGATCATCAACAATGGTTAAAAAATATCGAAAAACCTTCATTAGATATTACTTCAAATGGACCCCATACATCAACATGAACAGATCAAAAGGTAAAGCCGAAAGTTTATTATTAGAAGTAAACGACAAACGTTTTGCTTTAAAGAGGACAAACAAGACAAAGAGGCTTTTTTCAAACCTAAAATTGAAAGTATGGAATCTTATCCTTATGTTGAGAAACCAAACAAGAAGGATGTCCTAGACGATAATGCCATAACATCTCAAAGGACAAAACAGAAGGTTACAAGCAATAGCAAGTAGTTAGACTAGGTTGATACAAAGTTGAAACACTAAGATGATGTAGATGCCCCACTCTTTACTCGTCCCAATCTTCATGCTCCGAGTATCCCGAATCACACAACCATCATCATGAAAAATTAACGAATACGAGAGGCTCTTACGAGTGAACTAATGTATATTGCTGTATCCGAAAGAAGGAACATAGAGAACTTTAGATAAAACTAAGGAAGGCGATAATCGAATGCAGCCTATCTTAGAAATCAAGTAATGTCCAAGAGTGTAAGCACAAATGTAGAAATATAGTTGTTATCAAAAGAATCAAACAAACTCAAATCATGACAAACATGACGCAGTAGCACCCGAGTCAATAATCCAAACATTAGCCGATATAAGAGAAGAAATACTAGTGAAGTTTCCGACACTACGTGTCAGCCGTTTTTAGTATCCGAGAGTATCCCCCCGCATCCGAGTACTTAACAGAGATATCAAATGTTGGCAATCACTAGCAGCTAAAGCATGCAAAGGAGAAGTATTGTTATTGGAAATTCCGTGATTTCTAGATTAACTCGAGTTTCCAAGAACAAAAGAAGTCCGATTAGCTGTGGCTTCAAGAACTTGTCGATTGGAATACCCTGGATGACTACTTGTTCGCCCTTAGAAAAATCTCCCGTAACGACCTTTCGTTTAAAACCGTGAGGATATCCATGAATTTTGTAACATTTATCCACCGTGTGACCGTAAAAAACCACAAAGGTACAAACCGTTTGTCCTTCTTTCCCTTATAAGCACCGTAATTTTTATTAGATACTCCATAAGATGTCCGAAATGGTGAGGCAGAGATGAACTAGAAAAATGCATAGATCGTTGTCTTTCTTCTTGTACGACTGTGAGAAAAACTTTGTTAATCGAAGCGCAATGGATCACTCATCGACTCGAGCCCGACCGACTAAAAGACTCATTCAAACCCATAAGAAATTGTAAAACATAGTCTTCTATGTTGATAATCAATAAACTTTTCATTCCTCCACAATTACATACTAAGCAGTAGGTCTAAAATCACGTAATTCATCCCAAAAATCTTTAGTTTGGTAAAATAAGCACTAACATCATTAGAACCCCGCACAGTTGCGTGAATTTGTTGCTTTAGTTGAAAAATTCCCAGTGACCATCAAGCTCGATTGAACCGATCACGAAGATCAATCCACATACTTCAGCATCAGCGAATATACATAATACTATCCGCTATGTCTTTGCAAACAAAGATTCAAAATCCACGACATAACCACGTTGTTACAACGAGACCAAAAATGATACAAATTATCCCAATTTTTGGTTTAACAATAGATCCATCAACAAATCCAAATTTGTTTTTAGCACAAGAGCTATAATCATAGATCGATGCCAAGAGTTGTAATTACTACTGTTAGAGGATTCGAAACCAAGCCAAGCCCTGGATGATCTCCATTTCCGAGATAGAAAGAACTGTTGGAATCTTCGTGAATACGATCAGTATTATCCAAAACCGAGAAGGAATTTTCATTGCTCCGATTGCCTCCACTATTACCTCCACGAGCTCCTCCTCCACGAGCCATTGAAGAACAATCAAGAATCAAGAATCAAGAAGAAAGAAATATCAGCGAGAGCGTTTTTCTTTTTCGCTCTGATACCATATTACGAAGAAAAAAGAAAAGGAAAAATATAAAATGAGAGAGAAATGAAATCTGTATGTATATTTTTCTTAATACAATAATAATACAAAAAAATACTCTTATTTATACAATTGTAAACAAATGAAAATAAGACACATGGCATAACAGAAAAACAATATTCTAACACTATCAGTAGAAGTAATAAGAAGCAGCTTGGAAGAAGAAGAAGATTGTGATCATGGGTTTGAACGTTTCAGAATCCCAATCACGTATCTTTATCATCCACTCTTCAACCAACTTTTGGAGAAAGCTCATGATTTTTATGGATATCAAACCACTGGTCCACTTAGACTTCCTTGTTCTGTTGACGACTTTCTTCATTTAAGATGGCAGATTGAGAAAGAGTCCATTGATCACCAATTTCATCGTCATCTTCCTCTTTCGTTGGCCTTTCACTCTTGCTGACTTACTTTTGAACTTGTTCTGCCGTTTAATATTTTGTGCTTGCTTTCCTCAAGACAAGTAAACTAAAGGTGCACGTGTAATCTCTTTTTTCACATGGACTGTTCCCCTAGTACTTGTTCAAAACTTGATGCTGTAAATGGTGTTCTCTGTTACTTAATTGCTCTAATTCATTCGTGTTTGTTGTAACATCTTTTTTAAGTTTGAAGAGGAAGCCTTTGTGATTCTAATATGTTATTGCCTCTGTTTTTCTGATTACGTATGCATTGTATAATTGGGAATAGCAATTGGCATCGTTGATTATACATGTTTTGTTTGTGTGTTTATCTAACATTTTTAACTGATTTGGCAATACGCAGCTACATTTCTCTCTTTCATTTTGTTATGGGAATGCACTTATATTCCCTTTCTAAATTCTAATAATAAGAGGAAGTGAAGGTTAAAAAAATCAATATTGAATTTCCCAATGTGGATCAGAACGTGAACATAAATAATTCTCTTACACAAGGCCTTGTAGGATGATTGATTGTAAAAAAGATAATAAATGAATGTGTCAAGTACAGACCAATTGAATGATGAACCTTGTACATATTAACCAAATAATTTGGCATTCATATATATATGCACACAAAAAAATCATGATTCACTATCATTTTGAAAGGAAAGAGAGTGTTTGTGTTGAGCCTTGGGCTCTGTTTATGGCAGCGCATTGTGAAATTCACTACGACCTCTGCCCAAGTGAACTATAGAGTGCTATGTTTCACTTATGCTGCTTTAAAGGTCTCTGACAATTTCTGGTAGTATTGCTTTTGCTGCTTAAAAGGAGGAAAAAAAGATGAGATGAATTTAAAAATAGACTACGTCAATTTTTTTAAGAGGCACAGTCAATTTTTGCATAAGGTATTACAATCATAATCAAACCCTACCTTGCCTGACACAGACGGTGTCATTTTAATCAGTGCAAGAACAAAGTGCTTTTCTTTGATGGTATCAGCAAAGCTATCTGAGCTGCTTTTTGCCAATCCTAGTTTTTCCTCAAGAGCAGCCATTGCAGCTTCATTCATCTGGGCATAAACTACATAGTCAGTCCCGCTGTATTTATCAAACCTTTTTTTTCCCACACTTGCCACGAGTAAAATAAAATACAGTAGTAACCCGTCCTAACATCAGTCATAGATTTTAAAAAGTAATTATTGGAATATTTAAGGAAATCTATTTTAATGTAGACAAACCAGTGCAGAGAGGTCGGCACCACTGAAATTTTCACAAGCTTCCATTCGCCCAATGTCACACAAGTCCAAGCCATCATCTATGGGCTTATTCTTTGCAAGGGCTTTTAGGATCAAACCACGTTCATCAGGATTTGGAAGTGGGACGTAAATAAGTTTACCAAATCTACCAGGGCGCAGAACAGCACGGTCCATTACCTCAGGTCTGCAAAGAAGAGCTAAACATATATTAGATGTCACCTCGCCTATGATCTGAACCATCTAATAATTAAAACACAATATTCTACTGCCACAACAAATCATAGCAAAACAATGTCACCTATTTGTGGCACCAATGACATATACACCTCGCCTATGATCTGAACCATCTAACTCTATAAGTAACTGCAAGATAAGTGTTAGTTCAATTTTCTTGAATAGAATTTAGTTGCACATATGACAACGAAAGACGAAAAGAACATGAAATAGATGCTAATAATAAGACCTGGTTCAAAAGCCGTTCAACAACCCACCCCCCTTCTTGCCCCCGTTTCGTTGTCAGGGCATCAACCTAAAGCAACAGAAAAGGAGATAAAAAGTAAGTCGCCAAAGCAACAATGAAGTTGAAAGTTAAACCAATATGAGCATAACTGCAAGAACATCCATGTGTGTAGCCCCAAAAAAAAAGACAAAGAATGAAAAAGGACATCCATTTTGCTTGGCTTCTAACCTAAGCATCTCGATTGTCATCTTACATGACGTGACTATGAAGCAGCTGGCTTATGATATCAGTACAAACCACATTGACAATGTGACATACATATTTAGTCAGACATAACACAGTACATATGGTTTCTAAAATTTGATACCTAAGAAAAACTAGATATCTTTTCAAGTTTCAACAATGTGGTTATTGCTATATTTGTCACTACAGACAATATCAGAAAACATGGAGTACACAGATTGACTAAATAAGAGACATTGGAATAATCTCTTCCACCTAAATAAATGAATTGTGTACAAATTTCATGGCAGCACATGTACCAAAAGTGGGACAAGTCCCTGTCCCATGAAAAAGAAAAAATGAAAGCCTCAAATCTTTCATAAAAGCAAAATACCAAATTAGAGTCACAGCAGTATCCTATCGGAAATTAGAATGAAAATATTACCAGTGTACGTGACAAGAAATTCAAACCTACTTACCCCTAACTTAATCAAAAAGGTTTGCAGAGATTTGATCATAACAATGAATTCAAATAGCACATTCATCAGGGGGAGATAAGACTGCAAACCTCATCGAAAAAAAGGATGCAGGGTGCACATGTCCTTGCACGAGTAAACAATGTCCGAACAGCCAACTCACTTTCACCAACATATTTATTCAGAAGTTCAGGGCCCTAAACAATAAACAAGTACCATGACAAAAATATTTCGCAATGGAAAAAAAATAAATATTTAAAGAAAATAAAAATATAAATCAAACACAAACCTTTATGTGAATGAAATTAGCTCCCGCTTCATTTGCAACAGCCTTTGCTATTAATGTCTTACCACATCCTGGAGGTCCATAGAGCAAAAATCCTGTCTCTAAATCCACTCCAAACCCCTATAATCATTAGACTACTCATGTCAGCCACTTAGATTCTGAAGCCAATGATCTATAACTATAATCAACCTCAAGCAACAATCATGATCACATAACATCTGTTACAGTTGAAGACATGGCCAGGTTAGATTCCATGAAGTGACTTCACGGTCAAAATATTTTCAAGGTTTCGCCTCCAATCAACAACACTTCATTCCCCTATCATAGCAGCCTCCAAAACTTCGTCTACAACCTCCAAATTATTTTAAGCTCACTGATCTTATCCTAGTTTCGGGCCCTATGTTAACTTTGTCTACTCTACTTTATGCAACTTGACACATGACTTTTGTTACAACATAGATTTTTCTTAAAATTTTACAGATAACAATGTTAATCTCATGAAGACAATTATTAAAACAAGATATGAAAAATTTGGTGTTTATAGAAGACAATTTCAATCCCAAGCCCAATCCAATAAAAAACATCAGTGACCCTACAGAACTAGTAGATGTAACTTGTATTTTTTATTTTATTTTTTTCCAAGGCTAGTATGGCAATCGAAATTAAAAGTCAGACTAGCTAATACTGGTAGTAGAAGCCATCATGCATTGTTATTCCAAGTCATGACCTGAAAAGTTACCTCATATTCCTCAGGATACTTAATACGCCTGACTATATATCGATCAAATTCCTGTCTTAGAGGATCAAGCCCACCAACATCTTCCCATTTTACATTAGGAATTGCAGAAAATCCTTCTCTTCTGGAGGATGGTTGGACCATTTTAATTGCTTCCTGCATAATATGCATATAAAATAATAATATAGCATCATCAAATCAAAAATTAGGTGAGTTGGAAACTAATTTATCAAGTTAGCATCCAAACCAAAAAAGGGGAAGTGAAGTATGAATGTCCTGAAAATCACCTCAAAATCATTCATAGTAATAGCAATATTTTCCTTTTCTTCAGGCAACCATGGTTCCTTCCACCACTCGACCATGTGCTCCTCAATCATGGATTCACTAGACAACATATACTTTTTCTTTTTCTCATCTATTATCCTCTTCATGGCAAGATTACCAGCCTTGTTAGCAAGAGCATCCAAGTCAGCTCCAACAAAACCTGGTGTGGACCTAGCTATTTTCATAATATCAAGTGGACCTTCTAGCTTTAGATTATGTGTGAGCACAGAAAGAATATGAGCCCTAGCATTTTCATCTGGAACACCTAAAGAGATCTCCCGTTCTAATCGTCCAGGTCTCCGTAGTGCAGGATCAAGAGCATCTGGCCTATTAGTGGCTCCAATGACAAGAACATAACCAGGTCTGTGATCAGAACCTTCTGAGTTTGTGTTTGCATCAGTTGATTTAACAAGCATGCGGGATTCATCCATGCAGGTCATCAATTGTGTCACAATTCGCCGCTCCATCTCTCGTTGTAAGTTCTCTCGTTTTGAAGCGATTGCATCAATCTCATCAATAAATACAATTGAAGGTGCAGTCTTGTGTGCTTTCAGAAAAAGTTCTCGTATATTTTCCTCCGATGCACCTTAAACAATTTTCAAATAAACATTTAAGAGAAAATTAGAATAAATACCTACTTTTTAGAAGAGAAATAAAATGATTCTTTTCACGTATGCCTACTCAGCTGCACAAGCAAAATACCCTACTTGTACAAGTGTATAACTAATGTAAATTTGTACAACATGGTGTAAAGTGGGCATAGGTGAAAATTTTCACGATTTTCCTTGAATGTAGGAATATAAGTTAATCACATAAAATATAATTACTCAAAACATTGGTTAGTGTTGGGAAATGAAGACTTCAATAGACCACCACCAACACAAGTAAAAAAAAAAACACAGTATCAGCATATCTAAAAGGACAATGTTAATAATATTGCCAAGAACAATAAAGTTTTCAGGAAACCTATACAATATACAATGCAATACATATTACATATGTACAAACAAAACAAAGCATATGCATTAATAAGAATACCGTGCAAGCTTCATTGATAATAGCATAGTACTCCAAAGCAACATCACCAACAAAGAAACTTTCTTTCATCCATCTAAAATGCCATACTTCACAAAATATATTTCCAATAGAACTATCAACTAGCTATAACAAGTAGAAAAATTCATACCTGAGACACCCGAAACAATTTCAGTGGCAGAAATCTTGTAAAAGGGTACACCAGTCTCATTGGCAATTGCATGAGCTAATGTGGTTTTTCCACATCCAGGAGGCCCATGCAAAAGAATGCCAGCCATAGGCTTCACTCCAAGCAAACTTGGAATGTCCGGATGATAAAGAGGCACAATCACATCCATTATCAGCTCGTCCAGTACAGCTTTCATACCACCCATATCCCTAAACCACGGCCCTACTTTCCCTTTCATTTCAACAATATCAGAACTTGAACCCAAACTCTTGCCTTCATTCTTTGACTCAATTGGCAATCTTCTTCGACCTCCATCCCCACTCAGCAACTCAATCTTATTGCGACTAGAAACTTCCAGTTCTATATTCTTCTCCTCCTTCAATTTTGAAAACTTGTTCTTGGCACTACCACTAGGTTTTGTATAAGACGCTCGCAACATAGACTTTGTAAGGTCAAATTCTGGTTCAAATTTCTCACCATAGATAGCATTATCGGACGTAGACACTGCACCATCTTTTTCATCATCCAATTCTTCGGAATCTTCTTCCGATGACGGTGATGAATGTCCTTGTTGATAACTCCTCCGCAACCTATGAATATGTGCCTCTTCAATAAGCTGCAACCTCTCTTCGCTCTTATCCACAACCCTCTTCAACTTCTTACAGGAGGGTGTGCCTTGACCCCCATCATCTTCATTATCACTGTCACTTTGTACCATGTGAGAAGTCATTCTGCTCTGCTTCTTCACATGACTAGCTCGCTGCGATAGTATGTTTAGAGATTTTTGAACAAGCCTAGTCAAAGCAGAGTCTGTGAGGCGGATATAGGGACGGTGACGAAAATTAGTGCGAAGAGAGTGCAGAATTTCGTGGACGCCATTAGAGGACCTATTATCAATGGATTCCAAATCACGAAGAAGAAGATTCGTCATTGATTGGGATACAGACTTGCCTCCTCCTCCCCCTCCTCCTCCTCCTCCACCTGACCTCTTTCTCATCTTCTGATCGAAAATTTGATTATAAAACATTAGAATGGTTCAAAGTACATAAAGCATCATATTAGATTACTAAACTAGCTAATATATATAACAGGAGCGGCTAAAGAGTTTGTGAGGCCCTTGAAATATATTGAAAAGTTGAGAATAACACATTTGAATGATTGAAAAGGTCAAATATCATCATATCAGATCACTAAACTAGCTAATATCACTACCGTATATAAAATATTGGCAATCTAAGCATAAAGACTAATACTGAAACAAATAAATCAAGATAAGGCAGAGAGATTACCTATTACAAACTAAAAGCCAACCAAACAGAATACTTCACGGGAATGAAAGTGGAAGTGGACTATAGAGAATATAGGTCGGCGGCAATAGAACTGGAGAATACTTGACGGCCAGCGTTGGTGGGTAAAAGGGAGAGAGTGAAATTAGGGTGTGCGTAATCGAAATTCGAAAATATACAGTTATACACCGGGGATGTTCCAGTTTTGCTCTT
Source organism: Hippophae rhamnoides (assembly GCA_033030585.1). Classification (NCBI taxonomy): domain Eukaryota; kingdom Viridiplantae; phylum Streptophyta; class Magnoliopsida; order Rosales; family Elaeagnaceae; genus Hippophae; species Hippophae rhamnoides. The sequence goes on along the minus strand of CM065434.1, from coordinate 21,978,239 downwards.
CATGACATTTTTCGTTTTAACAGCACACCCCTTTCTTTTCTTTCTTTTTTACAAGTTTTCCCCTATTTTAACTTTAGTTTACGAATTTTTTTTATATTAAAAAACATTTACTATCTTATTTAATATTAAATATTATCTAGTTAAAATTTTTTAAATTAAACTTAAATGATATATTATTTTTATTATTATAAAATTTAATAATATTATTTTTTAATTCTTTTAAAAAATACCTATTTATTATAAGTTATAACGTTATCGATATAAAAATCAAATAATTATATTAATTTATAAAATAATTTTATCACTAGATTTTATTTATTTTTATAATTAGATTAGTAAAATTATTTATAATTAAAAATTATCATATCATAATATTTTTAAAACTAAAATCAAATACAATATATATCTATTTACTATTTACTTAAATAATTATTTAATTAAAATATTTGTATTTAATTATATTTTCATTTATTTTAATGGAATTTTTTTAACCTTACAATTGATTAACTTACCTCCTGCGAATTGTGTTATATTGAGGGAAAAAAAATGTATTGCAATTTTTACGTTATTTTGAAAGAAAAAAAAAATAGTTAAGATTTAGGAATTTAATTTGGAACTGATCTACATTATATCTTGACAATTTACTAAAAAAAAATACTTTTATCTTATCCGATTATTTCAAATTCTAAGTCATTTTGGGTTATATTATAGTATTGTATATTTAAATTTTTTTAATAAATACATTATTTTAATCCAATATGATTAAATAAATTCATTTAAATTATATTAAAATATTAATTTAATAGATTCGTATTTAATTCATATAATAAAAAATAATTAAAATAAATAGTATCATATCAAATTATATTATATTATATTATATTATATTATCATTATTTCAGAAATTATCACGTTACTTATCATATTAATCGAGCTCGAGATCTGTACGTAGCAGTAGGTATTCTGGACCTGAAAAACAAGTTATAAACAATTGCATTGGATATTTGTCTCAAAGTGACCTAACCATGTAAAAAAAAACTCACTTGATTTTTTTTTTTCCTTTTAGAAAATATGGAAAAAATATTTTTATGTTACATTCCATATGATGGATTAAATTATAACTAATTTTTGAATGAGATGTTAATTCTAATTGCAAATAGTGTAAGAATTCTGTGTCTATTTTAGGGTACAATATTAATAATATTCTTAAATTTTAATATAAGATAACAAATATTTTTAAAGTTTTAAAAATAATACAAATACCTCCAAAATTAATAAAAATAAAAATTAATAGAAATAAATAATAATAATTTATATATAAATATGATAGAAATAATAGAAATTAAAATACAAGATAATTTAATAATATTTCTCACAAAAATTAATAATTAACAAAAAAAAGTTTAAAGAAATACAAAACAATATTAAATCTTAAGTAAATAAATAGATTTAAAGATTCATCGTTCTCAAAAATAAATAAAATATTTTTAAGAAAAAATATAGTTTATTATGGAATAAATAATAAAGAAATGAGATTAATATTATACATGCAAAAGAAATATTGATATATCATTAATTAACAAAGAAATCATGATTGATACACCTAAATCTAACATTGCTAAATAATAAAATAATAAATAGAAAAGTTGATTTATTAATAATGATTCATGAAAAACTAGGATATCATAAATTAAAATTCATAATATATCTTATGTTTGTAATTGATATTAATAGTAAGAACTTAAACTAAATATTAAGTTTAACCTATGAATTTGGAAAAACAGAAATAATTTATTTTCAATACATTACATAATAAGATATTCATTAATAAATAGTAATAATAATTTAATATATGACAAAATAAATTTATAAAAATATATGAAAAAAATTCAATAAATTATGCAAATAATAAAACAAAAAATCTTAACAGATTTTAAAATACCGTAAGAATGGAACTTAGATGTTAAAAAAACCTATGATACCAAGAAGAAGAATTAATTTATCAAGATTTACGTTTATAAATCCTTAAAGAGAAACCTCTAGTAAAAAAAAGATGTGATAGATCTAAAACAAGAAGTTTCATTATTATACTAATAATGTTAAAAAACAAAACTACAAGATATATAATTATATTTGAATGGAAGCCTAACAAGTATATCAAAAAACCAAATAACAATAACGAAAACTTTAATTACTTTAGTATAAGAAATATATATAGCGCAATAATCAAACATTAAGTCCTTACAAGACATAAATAAAACACAAAAAAAAAACTCCTAAAAGAAATAAAAGAGTATAGATATAATAAGAAATTAAACATGACATACACAAAGAATTTACAGAATTAAGAAGAGATGAAAATAACATGTATAAAAAAATTGAAACTATAGATTATAAGTTTAATCTACTTGTAGGATTAAAAGAATAATGAATTGGGAGGTTAGATGTATTGATACCTAGGAAAAAAAATGAAAAAAAATTCAAAAATAAAGAAGAAACTATAATTCTAATTTAATGAAATATATAAAAGAATTAGAAAAATAATTTATGGACCTAATAATAAGGATATAGAAAAATTAGTTAGTTTATTAATCCTAATATATGAAAAATTAGGAACACATTATTATGGAATACTTTGTATGAACAAAGAGGAAGATGATATGACAATAGTCGATGAAACTATTTTGAACCAAAAAATATGATCCCAAAAAAATCATATGAAACCTATTTCATTACCAATTCCTTATTAAAAAGAAACATCTGACCCACATAAATAATAAATAAATATGAAAAATGCATAAGAACATAGTCTTTCTTATAGAAGAAAACAATAATCTAAAATGGAAGAAATATTACATTGAAAAACGAGAGGAAATGTCCCACCACAATTCAAACTTCATGAAAATAATATATATAATATTTTAGATTTATATTATATAAGAGATAAAAAAAACCTTAGATAAATAGTCTAGTAGTATGAGTGTAATTATACAAACTTATCCAACCTCACAATCAAACCCTTCATGAAGTTAAACTCATAAAATGAAAAAAAAAACATTAAAATTAGGTTTATAAAGTTAACATGGAAATAACATTTACAAATATAAAGGAATGCTCCCACAAATAGGAAGTAATTAGATATTATAATGGATGAAATAAACAAGAAATTTATTAAAAAGATAAAAGTAAATATATCATTGAATTTAATGAATATGAAATTGAGGAAGCCAAATGGTATTTAACAAATATGAAAATATGTGACATGTGTTATATAAATTTCTTTATTTATGAATATGAATTATATTATCATAAGTTACCACTTTCTAAGAAAAAAAATTATAAGAAAATATATATATATTTTTTTAAATCACTGGAACATTACATAAAACTATAACAAAATGATGAAATAAAATAAATAGAGAAACTATACCAAACAACTTAGAAGGAAGATTAAGAACTTTTAGAAATTGGATAATCATTAAATATCAAGAAAGATATGAATAGAAACAAATAAAAAAAATGATAAAATCTGTTATGATATAAAAGATTTTAAGATGCTAGAAAAATATAGATGTAATATAAAATCTTACAAGTAAAATTATAAAAAAAATATAAAAAATACAAAACATTTAAAAGATATAAATTTAGAAAATAAGATTTTCAAAAATATAAGAGAAGGTATAACAAATAACTTTATAGAAAAAGATATTTTAGAAAAAATCTATATGTCACCAGAAAATAAAAATTATTATTCATCAAGAAAAAAGAAAATACAGATATTGGATCTGTAATAAGGAAGAGCATTACACTAATGAATGTCCTAACAGGCTATAACATAATTTTTTTTAAAAAGTATCATATATGTTGAGTGTACTGCTTTTATATTGTTATTATGTTTGTTGTTTACGGAGATGAGTCTATTAGGAGTCTATATCTCCTTATCTTGGTAGTGTATGAGTTGTGAACTTTTTCAATATGAATGGCTATCAATTATCCTATATAGGATAGCTATTAGCCGCCCTATAATAATTTTTTTTAAGACGATCAATGACCATCTTATAAAACTTCATCTTAAATTTTCCGTAATAGCCATCCTATAAGACTTATAGGATGTCAACAAACTTGTGATTGTCCTATTTGTTTATCAATCTATAATAATGGTCATTTTATATTGTCCAAATTCTTGTAGTGATAATCTACAATCTCATATACTAAATAAGACTCAAGAATTTTCTATTGAATTAAAAGAAAAAATCAATTACAAAGATTCTTAGAATGTTTAACATATAATGAAACATACATCAAGAAATTTACATAAATGTGAAAACCTTTACTAACAAATTTTAAAAAAATATATCATGTTTGGAAATAGACAAAACAAAATACTTTGTATATGGATAATAAGGTAAAATTACAAGTAAAACATTTACCAATTTTACACTATCTAGGTTCAGATGATAAAATAATAATTGAAACATATGTTTCACGTGAATGTTAATGAGAAGTTTTAAAAGTAAAAGTAAATGAAAAAGATGAATATCTTTATAGATATACATCAAGATCTTTCTATGATCCAAAATTAAATTATCACAATAATGTAAAAAAATATTTAACTGTCAAAAAATCTATTACGAAATTTAGAATATATGTAATAAGTTCTATATTCATTGTCAGAACAGATAACAAGAATTTTGATTATTTTTTAAGAACTAATATTACAGGTGATTATAAACAAGAAAGATTAGTTAAATGACAACGATGGTGTAACCCCTATAATTTTGATGTCGAACTAGAAAACAAGAATAGTTTAGCAAATGTCCTTAGAAGATAATTAACACCTTTAATTATTTTGTTCTTATAGTAATGAAACATCTTGATATCAAGATCAAGATAAATAAAAAGGAGATAAGAATTCTTTAAGAATAGCTCGAGATTTTATACCTAAAGAAGTCTTTTTTAAAGACATGAATTAAATTGGAATAACTTAACGATTCAAAACTAACATTAGAATCCACAAATTCTAAAGAGAAATCCACTTCAAATATTATTTCTAAAGAAAGTAAAACTTCTAAAGAAAGAATTCAAAATGAGAAGAAAGAATGTAACAGTTCGAAAGAGAGGAATACCTATAAAATAAAAAAGAAAAAGCTCAATTGGACTAAAGAAGTAGAAAAAGAAAACTGGAGAACGACCTATGTGGTCTTGCTCCAAAACCATAATTTATAATAATTGGCCTAAAGTAAGCAAAAATATTATCGAATTTAGTGCAATAACTCATAGAGCTTTCACTAATAAAACAGAAAATGAAGAAACTTATGCCAACTATAGAGTACTAAAATTATTAACTTTAGAAGATATAATTAAAAACTACTCTACAACAAGCATTGCCACCAAGCAGACTGAAGATGTTAGGAAAGATAATACGAGCACAGTACTATTTAAAGAAATGCCTCTTACAAAGACAGTAAAGATAGTATAACCACCAGTACTATCCAAGGAAACATCCCCAAGGAATACAATGATCATTGAAGGCATAAAAGACCAATACAAGAATTTAAGACAATGGTTGAGTCTCTATAACTTAGGTAAAGAATCCATCCAGGAACATCTCGAAGATATGAAATTTTACACCACAAAAAAAGAATTTTCTACAGGCACAAAATTTAATATTCTTAAATAAGTTTATCAAATTAAAGATTAAAGTTGTATTAGTTCCTACCATATTATCGAATTAGGGATTTTAAACACTAATAGTAAAGTTCAAAACCTAAAGGCCCTTCTATAAAAGAATTCAATATAGATGAACATTGTATTATAAGAATTTACCGTAAACTCAGGAAAATTTATAATTCTTATGAAGTCAAGGTAAATTACTCTAATAAAGTTATGATCATTTTCCATAGCAATATGACTCTTAATAAAGAAGATAGTGAGAAAATCAATAAATTTAAAACAAATGTTAATAGTATTAATAAAAAAATTTGTCAAAAAAACAAGTAATGTGTTTTGTTTTTATGCCAAGAAAACTATTAAGAATCACAAATATATTTACTATATTAGAGATTGAAAAGATGAAGATGCGTTATCGTCTACGTTATCAAAAGTATTATCATTAAAAAATAACAAAGAAGATATAGAACTACTACTATAGTATCAATTATAAACATTGATTTGTTAGCTCTAAAAAGCATTATATTAAATTTTTTATAGCACATATTTTTACATGAAAAATTGTTGTCTCAATAGGTACATTAAAAACCTACTAAATCAATTTTTGACAAAATAAAAACCGATGTTAAAAACCTTCGTAATCGATGCAATACATTAAAGAGCCACCGTAATAACATCCATAATAGTTGTAAAAAGTATTTATAACATCCAATTCTATAGTATTAAACATTGTTATATGGTCATCTATTACAACTATTTAAGTATTCTTTAAAGATAAAGATATTACAATTATTTTAAATATAAAAGGATATATATACTTATAAATTTTTTTATATTATTCTAAATACTTAACATGCATGTCACGATAATAAATTAACTAAAGTATTGATTAACAACGACAAAAAATAAGTATCTATAAAAAAAACTCAAACAATGATTAAGGGAATAAATTTAAAAATACTATTATATATATTAATCATCAATTCATTTACAAAAGATCAAAATCCATCTATAATAGCGATAGCTAGTAATAATATAAATATAACAAGTATTGTTAAAAAGCATCTAACAAACCACTAAATGATAAAACTATAGCTATAAATTATAATATTGCTACATCTTATAAATTAGTTCATTCCAGCAAACATATAATATATTGTAAGTATTTGTACACTTCAATTCCATCTCAATTTTGAAAATCTTGTGAAACTATTGCATTAATCTTCTACTACTAAAAAATGCCTCCAAGACGACTCCTAGCTTAAGTGGAAGAGTTCTCATGTGAAATGGAGCCGTATTTTTGTTCAGAGCATGCACCTGGAAACAACAGTGTAAAATGACAAGTGAAATAATATCAATGCTATCAACTTCGGGAAAACAAAAATAGTATGCACAATGGATGCAAAGGACTTCTTTGGAGCATCAGCATCTGCCTGAAGATTAATAGCGGGTGCCTCAGACACTAGCTGATCAAGTACATCATCTGCAATAAGAAATTGCCACTAAACATTTTCTAAACATAACATTAAAATTTAATTACAATTATAAAGGTCAACTTATAAATAGAGGGAAAGAGAGAACAATTAAGCTCTCATAACATACCAATATTTTTGTTCAAAGGAGTTGTTGGAAAGCCCACATCAGCATCATTACTTTCTACATCAACATACCTAAAAACATCGTTCAAAACAACAAAAACTATAATACAAAAGTGCAACCAAAGGACTCAAAGCAGGCTAAAAACACACAATAACTTCAAAATGAGAGAGAAATTGATGAAACCACAGTCGTCAAAGGTGCTGAATTCACAAAAAGGCAACCAAAGAACTCAAACCAGTCTAAAAAGGAAACACAACAAATCCACAATGAGAGAGAGAGAAACCGATGAAACCACAGTATTGAAAAGTGCCAAAAACCATATTAGAATGGGACATCTTCAAAATACCATTCACAACCCTTCTTTCCTTCGTCAAAGAAGACTACAAAAGCTGAAGATTTTTATTTACTCCATACTTGATAAGCGTTTGGCCAACTAACCCATACCAAAGTAATCAAAAAATAAACAACCGGCAAAAGTAACTCACCCATATATATATTAGATTTACTTGCAGGGTTGTCACTAATGTCATCACACCATCTGTCCCAGGCTGACTAAGAACACTGGAGTCACAGTAAAACTTATGTACAACATCAGGAGATTAATGAAGAGCGACATAATATTGCTAAATAAAGACATTGCTAATTATTTGAGCAGTAGGGACTGGATGATCCTCAGTCTGGTTTGCCATATCTGTACTAGCAAAGGCAAACTAATAATCTTTAGAAAAACTAATTATAGAGTAAAATAATCAAAACTAAGCAACAAAAGAAACTAACCACATAATTTTATAGTTGCAACCTAGGCCTTACGTTTTGACTATATGATTTCTAGTCATGCTTTCTACTTTTATTTTCAATACAAACGCTTTTATAGTAGTATCCTCCTTCTTTATAGAGTCGATGCCCACCGGACCCGAATAGAAAAGAACATTGAAGACCCACTAAAATACAGCATAAAATCAATATCAAACAAAACCAAACAAGAATCAAAATCAATAAATAGAATGGTGAAAACCAACTTTTCCCTATTTGTTTGTATTGTAGTTTACTTTTATTTCCATCGTTTTTGTTATGTATTGTTGCATAGTCTTTAATCATGTTGTCTTCTTCAAGCTATAGTCGTAGGTTGTGTTAAATTGGACTATACTAGTTTGTAATTTCTAAACTCAGACAAAAAGGGCACTATTCAAGTTCAACCAGGAAAAACCTACAAAAAAGTTAGCCATTAAAGTGTAGATTAAACACACGTCCTAAAATCCCAATGTCCCCTAAATTTTCTTACATTTTAACCCAAATAACCAAGTGAAAGCTAATAATATTGCCTGTTAATTTAATTAAACCCAAGGAACAAGTTAATTTAATTTAATTAAACCCAAGGAACAAGTTAATTTAATTTAATTAAACCCAAGGAACAAGTTAATTTAATTTAATTAATCCTGAAAAATTAGCCTAATACACAGAACAAGTTAAACCCATGGATAAGCCACAAAGAATTAACTACTATATTTAATTAAATTAAACATTCAAAAAAATCACAATGCTCCGGTTTGATTTTCTAGCCAACCAAACAAGAAATAACTAATGTGATAAAAAAAAGGTCGACAAGAGACTCACTGTTAAGTTCATCAAGCCAACGCTTGACGCTCTCAAAGGTAGCCTTGCGACTAATATCATAAACCACAGGAGCACCAATAGCACCTCGATAATTAGCAGAAGTGACAGCCCTGAAACGTTCTTGGCAAGCAGTATCCCATATATGAGCTTTAACTTCTTTTCCATCAATATCTAATACCTGGGTCTGAAAATCTACCCCAATTGTGGCCTTGGAGTTGTGAACGAATTCATTCCGAGCAAAATGAGAGAGCAAGTCGGACTTGCCCACAGTAGAGTCACCTATCAAAACTATCTTGAACAAGTACTCCTCTCCATTTTGCTCTTCCCCTGCCATTTTTACTCTGCTCCGAGAAATGTGAAGAGAATTAATACAAAAGACTAAAGAGGAAGATGACTCAAAATCTAGGTCACATGATAGAGGGGTTGAGAGTAGTGACGGAAAGAAAAAATAATTACGATACAATTCAGCGTTTTTTAAAATATTTTATTCAGCAGTTTATAGAAGCTTTTAAACAGCTGGTCTTTGGTTAATACAGGTGCAATATAGTATTAAAAATTAAATGCAATATTTTTATCTTTAAATTTAGTTGTAAATTTTTTTTAACTTTATATTTTTTAAAGCAGAAAAATAATTATCCTTTTATTTTAAAGAATTATTGTAAAAACCTTTTCTTGTTGCATGTAGCAATTATATATCTAAAACTACTACTTATTTATTTACTTTTACTATTGTAATAACTATTAATATTATAAAATAATTATTTTTTTTATTTTCTAGTAATTTTAACTTAGATATCATATAATATACCCTTGTAAGAGGTTTATCATTAATAGGGGTATTAAGGTTTTAACAAATTGAATTATAGCACATGTAACAAAAAAAAAAGAAGAACAATCAAAGGAAGAATAATAATAGACCCATTAAATCTAATTATATTAATTATAATTCTAAGTCAATAAGAATCTTGAATTATTAAATATTTATTTATAATATTTATAAAACCAATAAATAGGAAAGTGAAAATAAAGAAAACAGTCACAAATATGTATAAAAATAAAAACAAAAAAATTATAAAAATAAATCAATGTTTTAATAAGAATTTAAATTTTTGCTTTTAAAAAATAATTTGTAAGACATAACAACTAATCTCAATTTGGAATAGAAAAGAAAAATACACCATTGAATAAAATATTAATGATACTTTCGAAAAAATTAGTGATATTAACTATAAAAATCTACATCATTCAAAACATTTTATAACAATAAAGAGCATATCTATAAAGATAAGAAACATCATTAATAATTTTCTCATTTGAAAACATTTTTTTTTGTATTTATAAACAAAGATCTATATGTAGCATCATTTACAATATAATACTCTTATAAATTATGAATATATTATAATCATAGATTTATAATTAATGTGATAATTTTTAAATTCTAAATATATTTTTTAATAAAATTATATGTGTACAAAATTTGAGATTCATAAATTTTCCACTGTAATAATAAATTGTTGGGAAATAACGCAAATTCCCGATAAGCTAGATTTATGAGAAAGCAAGAATAGAAACAATAACACACAAGATTTGATAACGGAGTTCTACTAATCTTTAATGCCTCCTGACCGCCGGCAGATCTTTTTTTTACCGAAAGGGAGAAATTACACAAGGTGTTTACATAACACTCACAACTCACAACCCAATTACACTCCAAGAAAATTACTCAATTTTCTCTTACAAAAGCTTTTTCTCTATATCGAATGAACACTTTGGATGGTTTAATTCATTACAATTACACATCTATTTATGTGAAAATTCACTCATTGAATTACTCCTTAAATTAATGGTTCCTTGAATCGCTCCTAGAATTAAGCCCATGTTTTACTCCTTGTTTTTGTCTCCATGTTTTGCTCCATGTTTTACTCCTTGTTTTGCTCCATGTTTTGCTTCAATTTGCTCCTTAAATTAAGGAGCTTTATAACAATAATATCTAACAATCTTCCACTAAGACCGATTTCAACTGCCTTCACACCTCGATCAACGCAAAGCAGCCTTTTCTAGTCTTTGTTATTTCTAAGAGACACTCAACCGAAGTCGAGCACAACTTCATTTATCAATAATCACCACCTTTGTTAACATATCCGCCGGATTTTCGCTCCTCGAATCTTCTCCAAGATTAACACATCATCTTCTAATGCAGATCTCACGAAGCTGATAACGAAGTCCAATATGTTTGGTCTAGAATGAAATGCCGAATTCTTCGCAAGTTGTATTGCACTTCGACTATCACTACGCAGTAACATTATTCTCTTGTTTGAATCCCAACTCGCTTAACAAACCTCAAGCCATATCATCTCTTTACTAGCTTCGCCATCGCTACATACCAAGCTTCTCCAGAAGGGATAAAGTGACAATTTTCTCAGTATTCGTGACATCCAACTAACAATTGTAGCTCCAACCGATAAATATATAATCCATGCTGTCTTCTTCTGCGATCAACTTCACCTCCAAAGTCGCATCTACGTATCCTTGTACTTTTAACTCTCCTTACTAAAGTACAAACACTTTTCTCGTGGTGCCTCGCAGATACCTCAAAATCCACTCGACTACTTCCCAACGAGTTTTCCCTGGATTTGACATAACCGCTTAACAACTCCCACCGTACGGCCAATGTCCGGTCTTGCATGCACTTACCATTGCGTACATCAAACTTCCAATGGCCGAGGCATAAGGAACCTTAGCCACGAATTCTCTCTCTTCCTCTCTCCAGGGACCGATCCTCGGACAGGCGAAAATGACTCAGCCAAGGGTGTGCTAACCGGCTTGGCATTGCTTCATGCTGAATCTATGCAAAACACGATTGATGTACCGCCCGAGATAACTGCAAGGATCCTTTCTTCTTATTTCTCGTGATTTGCATTCCAAGAATCTTTTGCTAGACCCAAGTCTTTCATGTCAAACTCCTTCGACACCGATGCTTCAATCTTCCGATATCATCCATATCCGAACCTCGCTACTAACATATCATCAACATAAAGTAGTAAAATGATATAACTCGGACCTATATCTCTCAAGAGCAACAATGGTCGCATTGCACTTCTCGGAAACCTTCCTCGTGGCATTTAAGCTATCAAACTTTCTCGTACCATTGTCTTGCTCTGTTTCGTGCCATACAAACTCTTTCTTAAGTCTCGCACACCATGTTCTTCTTCCCTCTTTCCGAGAAACCTTCCGTCGGTACACGTATATCTCTTCATCTAAATCTCCACGAAGGAATACAAATTTCACATCCAACTGCTCAAGATGAAGATCTTCAATGGCTACAATACTCAATACCGACCGATAGTATCGAGCTTCACAACAGGAGCAAAAATGTCTGCCAGAGTCAACTCCTTCCTTCCGTTGAAACCCTTTAACAACTAGGCGTGCTTTGTATCTCTGGAACCATCACTCTTCTCTTCACCCTAAGACACCCATTTTTTGTGAAGTTGCCTTCTTTCCCATAGGTAACTCGCCTAGTTCCCATGTCCGTCGGGAGATGAGAGATTTCATTTCTTCTTTCATACAAGCTCCCACTTATTGGAATCTCGAGTCCGACAAGCTTCATCATAGCATTCGTGCTCCCTCCACCGCTAGCAACATATAGTTCATGTATCTCCGTTGGGCATGCGAGGTCGAGAAGACCTTCCTCAATACGTGAGTCGGAGTAAGAGGTCGTGGATGTGTCGAATGCCGTGGTACTACTCGTCCAACAATTTCCTCCGTCGAGGACTTGTTACAATTGGTTTTGTTGCGAAACTATCCGGGACATCATCTCGCATCCGCAAATACCGACTCATTCTCCTCGATTCTATCAAGGCGTCATTTTATGCATGTCCTTATACATCACCCTTTCGTTGAAAATCACATCTCTCACGCGATAACTTTCTTGTTTTCGTCATCCCAAATACGGTAGCCAAACTCATCCTCACCATACCGATGAATGTGCATTTCTTGGATTTGGGGATCAAGCTTATTCCTACCTTAATCATTGATACGCACAAATGCTACACAACGAAAACTTTTAGATGTGATAGTTTCACCTCTTTTTCGCTCCATACCTCCTCCGGTATTCTACGCTCCAATGGAACAGATGGGCCTCATTGATCAAGTGTGTCACGTGTCGACCGCTTCGCCCAGAATCGCTTCGGTAGACTCGATCGTATACGAATGCTTCGGCTCTTCGTCAACGCTCGGTTCATACGCCGCCTACACCATTGTGCTGAGGCGTGCCCGGCACAGCTTCTTTCCATTCCGATCCTACGCTCATAGCAAAAATTTTTGAATCCGGTGTCTTCATATTCACCACCACATTATCTGGATCCGAGCTTTCTTTGATCTTCAAACCCGTCTCATTTTCCACCATAGCTTTCCATCTTCCGAAAGCCTCAAATACTTCAGACTTACGCTTTAGAAAGTAAACCTATACCTTCCGAGAAACGATCATCGATGAAAGTCACGAAGCATTGCTTTCCCACCAATGGATGAGACAGGCTGTCCCCCAAACATCTGAGTGAATAAGCTCTAGCTTTTCCTTCTTCGGGGTTCTACCACTCATGTCCGAAAGCCGACTCTCTTTGCTTTCCAAGTATACAATCTTCGCACATGTCCATCTCTACAGACCGTAGACCTGAAGTTTTCCTTTAGCAGCATAATCTTCATCCCCTTCTCACTGTGGCCTAATCTCCGGTGCCACAGTTTTGGTGTTTCCACCGTCACAATTGTGATTGAACAACGTGCTTCGTCATGGCCATGTAAAGAGTGCCACTTTTCTTGCCTCGAGCAACTCATCACTCCTTTGAAATCTTCCAATCATCACCAATAAGATCGTAGTGTAGCTTTCACTAGCCAACCGCCCCACCGAGATTAAGTTCCTTCGAGGCCCGGGAATACGCTCTCGACATCCTTCACCTCCCAAACAGACCATGAACTTAATCTTCACTACACCTTGCCAATACACACATGGTTGATCATCACCAAGATATACCTTTCCAAGGTTTCCTAGGGACATATTTCTCGAAGAATTCTTTTTTGTGAAGTAAGCACGGAACGATGCTCCGTGAGTCTAACACCCAAGATTCTTCCTCGCTCTCCAAAGAGCATATCAACGCATCGTCTCCTCCCGAGCGTGGAAGTAACATTTGCCCCCGCCTTCACTTGTTTGGTTCCTTCCTGGCATTCTTGCACCGATTTTTGTAAGTGCCCGGTTCTTCCACAATTCCAACACTCGATAGTTTTCGAAGCCACGTGGAATTATTAGGATTCCTAGATTTGGACCTCCCCGTTTTTCGATCTACCTCGGTAGTTAGTTCTACTCACGCTCCATTTCCTTTGGTTGAATTTCTTCCTCTCGACCAGATGCAAAACCGAAGAGGTTGACGATTCAATTGCCTCTCTACGCTCTGATCTCTTCACCGAGAACCAAATCACGAACATCATCAAATTTCAACTTATTGCATTTCCCGACGAGCCTACTCACCGGTACGCAAAGCATTCCAAATTTTCGTGCAGAAGACAAAAGTATCAATGCTCGTACTTCTTCATCGACCACTTCACCGAACTCAACCGGGCTGTAATCGTGTCGAAGTCTATTGAGATGTCGAGCTACCGACGCGCCTTCCGTCATCCGCAAATTGAACAAGCGCCTCATCAAGTGCACTTTGTTCGAGGTCACGGCTTCTCATACATATCGGGAGTAGAGTCGCCATAAGCACCCGCCGTGGTGGTCTTTTCCTTTGCTATGTTGAAAGCAACATTACGGATAACGTCAATCGAATAACTCCGGTGGCTCATTCTGCCTGTAAGATTCCAATCTTCTTCCTTCATACCTCCCGGCTTCTTCCCCGAGAGAGGTTGATATAGATTTCTTTGATACGCATAATCCTCATCCGCATTTTCCAAAACCCGAAATCCGTGCCATCAAATTCTCGAGTTTCACCCTTCCTTCATCTCGGCGCTATCGCTCCCACTAAAATCCGACTTCCTTCCGGATCAAGTTTCGACTATTTCTGTAAAATTGATGCGTAAATCACTACCAATACTCGATACCGCTTGTTGGGAAATAACGCAAATTCCCGATAAGCTAGATTTATGAGAAAGCAAGAATAGAAACAATAACACACAAGATTTGATAACTAGTTCTACTAATCATACGCCTCCTGACCCGCAGATCTTTACCGAAAGGAGAAATTACACAAGGTGTTTACAACACTCACAACTCACAACCCAATTACACCCAAGAAAATTACTCTCAATTTTCTCTTTACAAAAGCTTTTCTCTCTAAGCTTTTCTCTCAATTGTAAATCGAACACTTTGGATGGTTTAATTCATTACAATTACACATCTATTTACAGTGAAAATTCACTCCTCGAATTACTCCTTAAATTAATTGCCTCGAATCGTTCCTGTAACTCCATGTTTTACTCCTTGTTTTGTTCCATATTTTGCTCCATGTTTTACTCCTTGTTTTGTTCCATGTTTTGCTCCTTAATTTGCTCCTTAAATTAAGGAGCTTTATAACAATAATATCTAACATAAATCACCGCCACAATATTGATCAAATATGAACTTTCAACTACCTACTAATTTTAGCCTCTCTTTTTTCAACATTTTGACTTCCATCTATTAACTATTTTTTTAACAGAGGACAGAGGTACTGTTACTGTGTTGTAACTCCTCATATAATACACCTATAAATCTCAACGGATGTGTTTAACCTCCTCCTCCAGTCAGGCATTGGAACGGAAAATGAATAGAACAATACTTTAGGTTTTTTTTTTTAATTTATTTATGAAGGCACAATACATTATTTAAATGTTAAATTAATAATATTTTATGACATAGTTGGACAGCAGCGTATTACTCAGACCTGATTGTAAATGGGCTCTACACCGACGGTTCAATATCTTATAAAATCTTTTGTTGTTTTCTCCGACACAAGTCGTGGTTAGTCACTCACTCCCCTTGATTTTTACAATAAGTTCAGAATTGTTTTTTTCTAAAATTCCTTAAATAATAGCTATCAAATAATTTATTAGTCCGTATCAATTTATTACTGCAAGATCTAATAACATTATTTAGGTTGAGTGTATATATTTCTCTTGTAATAAAATATTTGTATTAATATTTTTTATATTATAAAATATTTCATTTAATATTTTATATTTTATAAAAAGTATTAAAGAATTGATGCTAACATGGGAAGCAAAGGTTAAACTGATTGCTATTTTTTTTTCTCGTAATAAAATAAATTGTTTTTGGCACCAAACATATGGCTACGTTTTGTGTGTGTTATAGACACATGGGTGGCCTTTAGGCATTGGTAGGGCCTTTAGGCATTGGGTGTGTGTACCTTATGTATATGGGTGGTTGTTAGGCACATAGGCTACCCGTGTGTGTAGTGACTTGCACACATGGGTGGTCGTTAGGCTCATGGACTGTGCGTGTGAAATGCCTATAAAACTCATGCAGGGCATAAATTTGTAGCAATTTTGTTTTGCCATTTGATTTCCTTTTCTACAGAGCTTACTTTGTGATTTTCAGAGTTGAAACCATTGAGTAGTTCTCTTCCATCAATATAAATCTATTTCTTTTTTTATACTACTTTTGTTATGAGTGCTCAAAAAATACTAAAATTATCATGATTTTATGCATATTAATTGATTAAATATATATATATATATATATATATATATATTTATATATTTATATGATTTTATCATATATTTATATAAATTTGTTTTTTCGGAATCACGGGTATTTTTATTGTTTTTTAGGTATTTTCGCTTAAAAACGTAACTTAAAGACTCAAAAAGGAATACTGGAAGTAATACATCACAAATATATTCAAAAATAAATAAAGAAAAGTCAACAAATATGAAAAAATTGGACAAAATGGGTCAAAAATGTCAAAAAGTAGGAAATCGCGCCTACCGCCCAAATTCAACGCGCCAACTCTCCATCCCACAAGACGCTGTGTGCGCCTCCACTCCACGCGCAGCTGCCCGCCATCTCAGGTTCTAATCCGCGTGCAGCCGCCCCCACGTCATGCTGACATCATCAAATGACATCATCATTCACTACTCTACGTTTCCACCATTTTTTATCATTTTTCACCCACTTTTTCTTCTCATCCTCACCTATAAATACCCTCATTTTCTTCACAACTAAACACACCTCAAAACACATCTTCTCTTCTCTTTCTTTCTCTCATTTCTTAGTTTTTAAGAGTTTTCTTAGTTTTTAGCTTTTCTTAGTTAGTTTTCCTTAGTTTTAGAGTTCTTCTCTTTTTGAGAAGAACTAGTTATGTTTTTGTAATTTATTTATTTTTTGATTCAATAAATGGGAGTGCAAATTCCGTTTGGAGGTTTTTTAGCAACGGGAATAGCATCAAAGTACTGTAAGGATTTTATTTTATTTGTAGTTATTTTTTATGCTTTATTCTTACATGTTATATTTAATTAGTGTGTGATTAAATTTAACTTTGCTGGCTATTTGTAAACATGATATAATAATAACATGTTATGCTTGCGAAATATTAAATAGGTAAAAATCTCTAAAATGAATTGATTTTATTTTTATTCAAGATTTTATATTAAGAATGTTAGAGAGAAATATATTATTTTTCATTACAAACTTAAATATGAAAATTAGATTTTAAGGTTTAGTTATCCGGTCTTATTTAGAGTAGTGCTTTTTTATTTGTTGGTACAATCGTCCGGTAGTTAGAGTGAAGCTCTATTTCAAAAGTTTTTATAAGAATTATTATCTAAAAATGTATTGACAACATGTTTTCAGTAGTGGTTTTAAAACTTGAAAGTTAGTACTCGGATAATTAAATTTTTAGGTTTAATTTGGACACCTTGAATAAAGTTTAAACTATCTAACCCCACCAAATGTGTCATTTAAATGGTTCATTTTCAATCTCTTAGAAAAAGGAATTAATTTAATTAATCAAATTAGTTATCAACCTCACTCATATGTGTTAATTGATTTGTTTAGTTAACAAAGAATATCTAACCCCACCAAATATGGTATTCATATAAAAAGGGAGAATCAATAAATATCAATTTATATCTTTAATAACCTAATTAATATGAGCAAGCATAATTACTTAGTTATTATATTCATAAATACTCAAATATTATAAATGATAAAATTTGCATCAATGTTTATTTTTATGTTATTGGATTTAGAAACACAAAAACAAAAATATCGTGACAGGATGTTTAAGATTTAATTTCATTTTTAAAAGTTTGAATAATAAATTAAAAACCACATATATTTCTTCTTTAGATCGACTTTGAGAGTATACTTATCATTTTCTATGAAATGATTCGTGTACTTGCAAGAGTTTTATAAATATAAAACCAAAGTATTGGCAGGATCGACGATGCCGATTTTGCTCATCAAGTTTTTGGTGCCGTTGCCGGGGAAGGAATATCGTTTTTAAATTATTTATCAAAATTTTAAAAACTTTTTGTGATTTAAAATAATTGTGATTTTTTTGGGTTAAAAAAAATTAAAAATCTTAAATTAAAAAATAATAATAATTATAACGTGAATAGTAAAATAATTATGAAATTTTAAATTTACAGTAAAAACAAAACTTACCGTTCATGAATAGTAAAAAAAATAATAAAAAAATAAGAAATTTCAAAATTTTAAATTAATAATTAATAATTAATAAAAAAATTAATAATTTTAAATTTAAAAAATAATAATAATTATAGCGTTAATAGTAAAATAATTTTGCAAATTGAAATTTGAAGTAAAAAAAACTTAAATAAATTTTAAATAAAAATAAAAAATCAAATCAAATCAAATCAAAAAATCAAAAAATCAAAAAATCAAAAAATCAAAAAATCAAAAAATCAAAAAATCAAAAAATCAAAAAATCAAAAAATCAAAAAATCAAAAAATCAAAAAATCAAAAAATCAAAAAATCAAAAAATCAAAAAATCAAAAAATCAAAAAATCAAAAAATCAAAAAAAATAATAAAAACTTGATTTTTTATTTTTATTTTTTTAAATCTTAATTTTAAATAAAAAAATATGAATAACTTTTCTTTTACCTTTTTCAATTTTATTTTATTTTGATTAATTTTAAATTTATTAATTTTTTTCCTTTAACTATATTTTATCTTGATTTTCATTTAACTTAATTAACTTAGATTTTTCATTAACTTAACTTAATTAACTTAGATTTTCATTAACTTATGCAACTTAGATTTTTACTTCACTTAACTTAATTAACTTAGATTTTTACTTAACTTAACTTAATTAACTTAGATTTTCATTAACTTAATTAACTTAATTTTAATAGCATGAAAAGTAAAGATCTAAGAGAGTTGTGTCTAGGAGACTACCTCTTGAAAGCCTTTGTGCCACTAGTTTTTCATGAGAATGTTGTTCTGTCTATGATGATGGTTTTTAAGGAGCCGTTGTACCACCACTGTCTCCAGAAGATTTGGATGAAACACAACCTAGTGAAGGAGATGAAGGTGGGAGGGCTATTAATTGTATAGTGCAGAAAATGCTACTCTCCCCAAAACAACCAGCACTATCCCAAAGGCTTTCCATTTTTAAAACCAAATGCACAGTCCAACAAAAGATATATGATGTCATTATGGATAGTGACAACACTAAAAACACCATCTCCAAAACCCTGGTAAAGTCCTTAGGACTGGTAACTAGTCCCCACCTTCATCCTACAAAATAGGATGGATTAAGAAAGGAAATGAGGTTAAAGTCCAAGAGGTGTGTCGAGTTCCATTTCACATTGGAAAATTTTACAAAGATGAGGTGTATTGTGATGTGGTTGAAATTGACGCTTGTCAAATCCTTTTGGGAAGGCCATGGCAATATGATGTGGATTCCATCCACAAAGGCAGGCCAAATATCATTATCTTCACTTGAAAGGGAACCAAAATTGTTCTACTTCCTACAAAAGAGAGTTCATCAGAACCTAATAAGCATACCTCCAAACAAAATATGTTTATTAGCTGCAACCTTAACATTTTTGGCAACGAACTCAGGAAAGCTATGGTAGTAATAACCTTGGTCGCTAAAGAATAGGATATTGCCTCTCATACTATCCTTGATGTTGTCCAAGAACTGCTAGCTACATACAATGATCTACCTAACACCTTACCTCCATTAAGAGACATCTATCACTAAATAAACTTTATACCTGGTAGCAACTTGCCTAACTTACCTCATTATAGAATGAATCCTAAAGAACATAAACTCTTATAAGAAATAGTGGAAGATCTCTTGGATAAATACCTTATTCAAGAAAGTAAAAGCCCATATGTTATGCATGTACTACTTTTACCTAATAAGGATGGAACAATGAGGATGTTTATTGATATCAAGCTATTAATAAGATAATTATTAAGTACATGTTCGATATTCATAGGATGGAAGACATGCTTAACAAACTGCAATAATCCAATGTATTTTCGAAGCTTGATTTTCGTATTGGGTACCATCATATTCAAATCAGGAAGGGGGATGAATGGAAGATAACTTTTAAGACTAAAGAAGAACTGTACGAATGGCTTGTAATGCCATTTGATTTGTGTAATGCTCCTTACACCTTCATAAGATTAATGCACCATGTCTTGAAGCCTTTCAATGGCACTTGTGTGGCGGTGTATTTCGATGACATACTAGTATGTAGCAAAATCCATGAAGTTCATTTGGAACATCTGTATGTTGTCTTAGAGACATTAAGAAAGCACAAACTTTTTCTCAACCTTAAGAAATTCGAGTTTATGACTACCATACTCCTTTTCTTGGGGTACATTATTAGCCCTAAAGGCATATTAGTGGATACAAAAAAATTTAATGCTATTCAATCTTGGCCTACCCCTAGGTCAATACAAGAAGTTAGGAATTTTCATGGCATAGCAACATTTTATAGGAGGTTTGTGAAGGATTTCACCTATATTGTAGCACCTATAAAAAATTGTCTCAAGAAGGGGAAATTCACTTAAGGTAAGTAACAAGAAAGCAGTTTTGCACTCATAAAAAAGAAGTTATACACATCCCCAATTTTGTGTCTACTTGATTTTGACAAGGAATTCAAAGTTGAAACAGATGCATCAATGGTAGGCATTGGAGTTGTATTGTCTCAGGCTGGCAAATCCATTGAATTATTTAGTGAAAAACTGAGTGAAGTGCAACTGAAATGGTCTACTCACCACCAAGAGTTTTATGTTATAATTCGAGCCTACACACATTGGGAGTATTATCTCATTTAGAAAGAATTCATCCTTCATACACTATTAAAATATGCATCTTTGGTCTCAAAAATTTAGCCTCGACCTTTTTAAAAACCTAGGTCATAGGGTTTTGGTCACGGTCTAATAAAGACCGAGACCATTGTATATACATATAGCATAAGTTTTTATCAATAATCGTAACTATAAGTTAAGGTACAAAAATTACTCAATTATAAACAAACTTATATAATCATGATTATTAAATAACCATGATCTAATTAAAATAATAGAATTTATAGTATTTTTAAAACCAAAACCAAATAATATATTATGTGTTATTCATTTAAAAAAACACAAAAATTAGTTTACAAATTTTTATTTCTCTATTAATTTAATTTAATGTAATTTCAGTCTTTTACACCATAATAAATTTTATATTAGTTTTTTTCTTTTTCCTCCTATCTTTCTGCCCCTCCTCTCATGCATTCTAATCCTAGTCCTTTTATTCTTTGCCTCTCGTGCAACATCCCCTTTCCCTATGCAGTTGACTGTTTCTTCTTTTATCACTCTCGACCCACCTCCAACCATACCTACATCCAACCGCACCCCTTTATGTTTCTTACCAACCTTGGTTTTATTGTGAGAGATTCGAGAAAGATTTTTCCTCCCTTCTTGGATTGTCTTCCTCCCGATCACATAGTAGATGCTATAGATTGCATTAAGGTAGCCTTTTTTGAGATCCGAGAATGGAGATGAGACAGATGTGCAGTTTATTACTTATTATATTAGCGCTTAGTTGTTTTGAAGCTTAAACACAAACCTAGAGGTAGAAAGAATGCTTGAATTGATTTTTGTCTCTCGACACCACCTATACCCCCATGGCCAAGCCTCGCATATCCAAGAATGTAGACTCTAAGCCCGATAGCTCCGAAGCTTTTTTTCATCACTAGAAGCTTTTCATCTCCATTGACATTGAAAGGCGTTGCATTTATGGGTTGGTCTCATGTTCTTATTTTCTTTTCTAGTCACACTCTTCTTTTTCTTTCTCTCATTTCTTTATGTGTGTGTCTATTACGTGCCATCAACATATTTATTTTATTTTTTCAAATTCAGTTAGTCATCAACCATGTCTTTAATGTTGTGACCATGTTAGTGTTTTCAGTAGTGGCTTTATTGACATCTCACTTTTCCCATATTTTCAGTTTCAGTTTGCATTTTCTTAAAGAGTAGTGGGTTGTTTCAGTTATTTTTAGTTATAAAAAATATGTATAAAAAGGGGAAAGCTAATGATAATCAACATCAACTTTTTCTACCAAAATCAAATTATCTTACATTTATTGAATTTATCTCCTTGAGAGTTTCTTCACGTCGGGGGAGATCATTCCACGTCGGGGTAGAGGCCGAGCGAGAGCTCGACATTACAGGGCACGTAGTAGTGTCTTTATGCTAATTATGGATTAGGTTAACCAACATAGTCCAATCACTACTACAAAATGGACCTTTAAAGTCAGTTATTAACTAACTTTAAATATGATGACTTAAAAATGTAAAGTCGGTTCACGTGTTGAATCGACTTTAAATTTTTAATTTTTTTTACAAAATTTACTTATTTTCTATTATACTCAAATTAAAACTGTATTGGATCATTGCATAATAGCATAAAGAAAACCAAAATTTGTTTAAAAAATAGTTTAACTAATACAAATAATTGAAAATAAAATACTAATTAATAACAGAAAATTATCATGGTGTTGTCTAGGGATGGGCACGGGGACGGGCGGGGACGGATTTGAATATAACTATCCCCGAACCGAATTATAAAATCTGTCCCCAAAATCGCCCGAAAACCATTGCAGTTCGGGGACAGTTTTTTACCCGCGGTTAACAGTTCGGGACAGTTATTATAAAAACACTGAAAAAAACCGTTTTTCAAAATCCTATTACTCTTTTTAGCAATACAATCCAACTAAAAAAATTGTTGATATTGAATTTGTTATCTCAATTTAAATATGTTATTTTAAGTTTATGATAAAAATATCACCATTTAACAATATATATTTCTATGAATCTAGATAAGATTAAATACATATCAACAAAAAAATACAAGATATGTTAATAAAATATTATAAACTAATACAAATATTGAAATCTAATTAAATAAATTTAAGAAAACTTCAATTACAATAAATCAAAAATTCTTTCTTCTAATTATTCATCAAATGTATGTGTTTCCTGAAAAAATAAAACATATAAAATCACTTTTATAAACCAAAAGAATAAATTGATTAATAAATAATGTAAATTTTTTACCTCAACATCATCTTCTGCAATATTAATAGTAGAAGCGGATGAACCAGGAGATAACATATCTGAATAAATTATAAAACATTTGAATAAATAATTAATATATAATACATAAAACAAGTGTTAATAAAATATAATATGTACAAGTATTAAAAATATAAACTTATACCTTGTTTATGAATATTAGCCCATAACCAATCTTGAGTACACATCAAAGCTTCCAATGTGTTTTCTTTGAGTCTACTACGATGTTTGCTCACTATTCTACCACTTGTACTAAATGCAGATTCTGAAGCAACTGTGGTGACCGGAATAGCCAAGATATCTCTAGCCATATCATGCATTATTGGATACTTGTGTTTATAACACTTCCACCAAGACAATATATCAAACTCTTCATCCGAAATTTCTACATCAGCCTCCTCTAAATAAGAGTCTAACTCAGATTTCAAAGATCCAGCTTTATTTTGCATTAATTTCCATTGTTTATACTCATTTATACCACTAGGATTAAGAACACTAGTACCTTTTGAACTTTGAGATGTAATGGAACGTGTTGAAAATTCCATTTGTCGACTCTATTCAAAAATTCGTTTAGTTCGATACATATTTATCAAATCATAACATTTTGTTCTCACCTTATCAATTTCAAAAATGGCATTCTCTCTATATATTCTTGGAAAATAGAATTCGAGATAATTCATCTTAAATCTAGGATCCAAAATAACTCCTATAGCCATGACAATATTAACTTCTTGCCAATACTTATCAAATGTTACAAGCATGTTTGACGCCATTCCCTTCACCAAATCATCCTCATCATTAATCCAATTATATAATTACAATTTGATGTCACAAATATGAGGAAATAACATGTTTATGGTGGGATAGTTGGAACCAGAAATCAATTCAGTAACCTTATAAAATACTTCTAACTTATCACAAATTGTACTTGCCATTTTCCAATCCAATGCATCAGGAAGACTATTATAATTCTTATCCAATTGTTTTAAACGAGGAAACACTTTCTCATAAAACAATGCATTTTTAAGCATTAAAAAAGTAGAGTTCCAACGAGTTTGACAATCAAGAGATAAATTCTTACAAGAAGACTTCATCTCTTGAGATGCAATCTTTTTAAATTTTTCCTCTCTCTTTTGTGTTGCTGTCCAATATGCAACACTATCTCTAACTTTGACAATGCATTGAGAAATTAGATTTAATCCATCTTTCACTACCAAATTTAATATGTGAGCAGCACAACGCATGTGAAAAATATCTCCATACAATAACATGCTTGTTCTATCTAATGAATCTAACAGATCAGGTAGCATTGAATCATTAGTAGAACAATTATCTAAAGTTAAGGTTGAAATCTTACGATCGATGTTCCAATCCAAAAAGCAACTCATTAATTCTTGACCAATAACTGCAGCATTGTGTGGAGCAGGAACATATATAAACCTACAAAAAATTATATAATAACAATAATATTGTTATATACAATCATTTAATATATCAAATCTCTAAAAAAATATTTAATAAATGTATAAATTTCAACCATAAACTTAAAAATTACCTTATTATTTTACTATGCAAATACCAATTGTCATCGATGAAATGACAAGTTACAGCCATGAACCCTTTGTTTTGATTTCCAGACTTCCACATATCACTCGTGATTGCAACACGACTTTTGTTGTTCTCCAACATATCCATCATTTTTTTCTCAACATCATAAATCTTTATAATGTCTCTCTTAATTGTTGCTCGAGAAATAGGCTTCCATATTGGTTGTAATGAATGTGAATACTCCCTAAATCCATGATGCTCAACAATACTAAGAGGATACTCGTGTAGAATTATCATCTTTGCACATTTATCACGAGAAACTTGAGAATCAAAATTCCAATGTCCTAATTCAATTCTATCCCTTTTCTTGTTAGGATTTAACAATGATTGACCGATACCCCTTTCTTGACGTTTGAATGGACAACCTTTTGTATGTGCTTTCAAATGAGATGTCCCATTCCTTGTATCACCTCCTAACCGTTTTCCACAATAATTACATATTGCCTTCCATATCCCATTAATTCTCTTCCTATCAAAATGAACCCATGCTTCTGACTTTAATTTAGCCTTCCCATCTTCTTCCTCACTACATTCATTTGATGGTTGATAACTGTATTTTATATAGTTATTTTCACCTATTTTATTAATTATAATTGCTATGTTCTCTCTATTTTTAGTTACTTTTAGTTTAATAAATTATTATTTACTGTTTTTAATATTTTTTATGAAAAATAAATAATTTGTATTGAAAACATACTTAATTGCAAGTTTTCGTCCAAAAATATAATTTCAAAATAAATGAGTATTTAATTGCAATTTATAAATGTTGAAAATATAAATTAAATTAAATTCGGGCTTAATTTTTAATTATTAAAAGTTTAAAATTTAATTTAAATTACCAAAGGGTTGTAATGCAATTAAACAAAGTTTAAAATGTAATTTGAAATATATTTGTGGGTGAAAATATAATTAAGGAAAGTTTTAAATTAACGCGGTGAGAAGAAGCCACGCTTATTTCTTATGCAAGTCTTGTAGCGTAACCGTCCGATCAGAAAATAAATGGCCAGATGCGCGCGTTACAAGCACACCCGACCAACGCGAGTGGGTGCAGAATTTCTCTGCACGCGGCTCGGTGTCCGAGTGGGACCTACCTGCCGTGCAGGCCGGCGTTCAGGGTGGGACCCATGTGTCTGCTACACGTATGCCAAAGGGCGTTGTTCTGTGCGGCCGAACCACGTGCAATCATTCTTCCAGCAAATTAAAGTCTTCCACGAGTCCCAATTTCCCCTTGAACGAATCATCAGAGGACGCGTGGCACATATCGGTGAACGCAAAAGCGTAGAATCTCGCCCTCGTTCCAGCCGTTGCCTCACGTTTTGCGCGCCCCAATTCCGTGCGACAAGTTCTGCATGCGCCCATTCCTTTCAACGAATGATATACTGCCACGTGTCCTACTAATTGTTTCCGCGAATCATAACGCGAAACGTGGCAGCGTGGAAGGAAAATAAATCAGAAACGCGTAGCATCTCCACTCACTTTTTCGATTCCATTTTCGATACATTTTGTCCCCCCACGTGTTTTAATTTATTATTTTCTCACACTTCATTGTCCCCCGCGTGTATTAAATTTAAATATTTTTGATGTATTTTTTTAGCTATAAATAGGTGATATTATGATGGAGTTTTTTAGTTTTTTTGGGAGTTTAGTTTTGGATTTTCTGTGGTATTTGGGGTTGGACGGTGGAACACGCAGAAGCCATTTTTGGTTTCTGTTGTGTTCCATGTGTGCCAAATATTTGTTTTAAGTGATGTTTTAATTTTCTGTGTTCTTCATCTTATTTTCCTTGAACTGTTGTAATTTTTATTTATTTTATGAAGTAATTTAATTTTTCTAGGGTTGCATTTGATTTTAATTATTTTTGATAGATTTATAAGACGTTCGATTTGTTCGTTCTATTTTGTGCCTAATGCTTTTTGATTATTTACGAATTTTATCAAAACGATTTGTGGCATAAAAATAAACTTGAGAAAGGCATTTTTGTGTATATTGCTCGTAAATAGAATGACATGTATGATGAATGATAGGAATATAACCTAATTGTATGTGTGGCCATTTGAGAACTTAGAACCTAATGAATCTTATTAAATTTAATTCTCATAGAGATATAGTGAACTTAGAAGCTAGGATTGCAATTTTTCACCAAACTAATCCACTCAAATCATGTTATTTTCTTTTGATTTATATTTTTTAGTACATTTAATTTGTCAATCGAAAACTTCTTTTTTATTCATACATCTCTTTCGAGCTCCGTATAAACACATCTCGTTAAATTAATTCACTATATCTCTATGAGAATTAAATTTAATAAGATTCATTAGGTTCTAAGTTCTCAAATGGCCACACATACAATTAGGGTATATTCCTATCCTTCATCATATATGTCATTCTATTTACGAGCAATATACACAAAAATGCCTTTCTCAAGTTTATTTTTATGCCACAAATCGTTTTGATAAAATTCGTAAATAATCAAAAAGCATTAGGAACAAAATAGAACGAACAAATTGAACGTCTTATAAATCTATCAAAAATAATTAAAATCAAAGCTTCATATATTTGAATCAAATGCAACTCTAGAAAAATTAAATTACTTCATAAAATTAAAATAAAAATTACAACAATTCAAGGAAAATAAGATGAAGAACACAGAAAATTAAAACATCACTTAAAACAAATATCTGGCACACATGGAACACAACAGAAACCAAAAATGGCTTCTGCGTGTTCCACCGTCCAACCCCAAATACCACAGAAAATCCAAAACTAAACTCCCCAAAAAAACTAAAAAAACTCCATCATAATATCACCTATTTATAGCTAAAAAAATACATCAAAAATATTTAAATTTAATACACGCGGGGGACAATGAAGTGTGAGAAAATAATAAATTAAAACACGTGGGAGGACAAAATGTATCGGAAAAGTGAGTGGAGATGCTACGCGTTTCTGATTTATTTTCCTTCCACGTTGCCACGTTTCACGTTATGATTCGCGGAAACAATTAGTGGGACACGTGGTAGTATATCATTCATTGAAGGGAATGGGCGCACGCAGAACTTGTCGCACGGAATTGGGGCGCGCGAAACGTGAGGCAACGGCTGGAACGAGGGCGAGATTTTGCGCTTTCGCGTTCGCCGATATGTACCACGCGTCCTCTGATGATTCGTTCAAGGGGAAATTGGGACTCGTGGAAGACTTTAATTCGCTGGAAGAACGATTGCACGTGGTTTGGCCGCACAGAACAACGCCCTTTGGCAGACGTGTAGCGGACACGTGGGTCCCACCCTGCACGCCGGTTTGCGCGGTAGGTGGGTCCCACTCGGACACCGAGCCGCGTGCAGAGAAATTCTGCACCCACTTGCGTTGGTCGGGTGTGCTTGTAACGCGCGCATCTGGCCGTTTATTTTCTGATCGGACGGTTTACGTTGCGCGCTTGCATAAGAGCGCGTGGATTCGTCTCACCTGTGCAGAATTTAATACTTTCCTTAATTATATTTTCACCCACAAATATATTTCAAATTACATTTTAAACTTTGTTTAATTGCAATACAGCCCTTTGGTAATTTAAATTAAATTTTAAACTTTTAATAATTAAAAATTAAGCCCGAATTTAATTTAATTTATATTTTCAACATTTATAAATTGCAATTAAATACTCATTTATTTTGAAATTATATTTTTGGACGAAAACTTGTAATTAATTACGTTTTCGATACAAATTATTTATTTTTCATAAAAAATATTAAAAACAGTAAATAATAATTTATTAAACTAAAAGTAACTAAAAATAGAGAGAACATAGCAATTATAATTAATAAAATAGGTGAAAATAATTATATAAAATACAGTTATCAATGGTTGGCTTTGTGTATTTTTAGGTGAAGAGGTTGATGCAAGTAGAGGAAAATTTGTATGTTGATCGGCACTTGAAGTTCCATCACTTTTTACCTCCACACTAAGTTCAATGTCATTTACTCCTTGAGATGATTATGGTGAAACATTCTGAAAAAATAATTTTCAAAATTTAAATTCATATATAAAAAATATATACATATACTTTCTATTATCTCACGTTACCTTTTCATCATATTCACTTGTCATGATATTTAAAGTCTGTGTCTTCTTCACAAATCTCTAACTCTACAAGACATGATAAGTTAAGTAGTTAACCATGTTTCAGCATCTCCAAACAGATATTCAGGTTTCAGAAACAATACTGAAATGAAAAAAAAACATAGTTTCTCAAGGTTCTACAAAGCTTTCCACCATAATACAGAACTATCAATAATTATTTCAGCAATCAGATATTACTTAACCATGTCTCCAAGTAGATATTCAGGTTTCAGAAACAATACTGAAATGAAAAAAACATAGTTTCTCAAGGTTCTGCAAAGCTTTCCACCATAATACAAAACTATCAATAATTATTTCAGCAATCAGATATTAGTTAACCATGTTTCAGCATCTCCAAGCAGATATTCAGGTTTCAGAAACAATACTGAAATGAAAAAAACATAGTTTTCTCAAGGTTCTGCAAAGCTTTCCATCATAATACAGAACTATCAATAATTATTTCAGCAATCAGATATTAGTTAACCATGTTTCAGCATCTCCAAACAGATATTCAGGTTTCAGAAACAATACTGAACGGCGATGGCTTGTGCTGTGAACGGCGATGGCTTGTGCTGTGAACGGCGATGGCTTGCGCTGTGAACGATGATGGCTTGCACTGTGAACGGCGATAGATGGCGCTGTGAAGTGTGAACGGACTGGTGACGAGTGACGACTGGCGATTCGCGAAGATGCAGCGACTGGAGATTGAGGCAGGTGACGATGCGGCGTTGTTGGATGGAAGAAAAATTATGGATGGCCGGATGTGATCTGGCCTCTGAGTTTCTGACTCTCAGCCTCTGGTCTGGAGATTAAGAAAAAATGAGAGGCACCGAATGTGTTTCTATGAGAAATTTTGAGTGAATTAGGGTTCGGTAAAAATAGGTTTATATATTAGGTTTAAAATAAATAAATTTTAATTAATATATAATTTATTTAAATAAATAAATTTTAAATAATTTCGGGTACGGGCGGGTACGGTTTTGAGTATAACCGTAACCGAACCGTACCCGCTCCTTTATGTTCGGTTTTTACCCGAAACCAAACCCGTCCCCGAATTTACATGGTTAAAAACCGAACTGCCGGTTCGGTTACCCGCGGATAACTAAACCCGCGGTTTTTTTGCTCATTCCTGGTGTTGTCTTATGTTATTCAAGATCATCATATTCTTCTCTTGATGTTGTAATACAAAACATACATTAATAATACAAAAATTTATACATATAAATAATAATACATAATAGTAGAAAAAATATGAATAATAAATACGTATGATTAATAGAAATACTTACAAGAGTAAATGAAGTCACAAAATGAAGGAAATGAAGAAAAAAATGGTGTTTTGTAAGTAAGAAATGAGTATAATTTTTTTGAGTATTTTGCTCAAAAAAATAGGGGATCTAAAAGATAATTTAGAGAAGAAGAAAACCCACTAACCGACGCTGAAATTGGTGGTTGTAGGTGGTCGAAAAATGAGAAAGAGTGGATGAGATTTTGGGTGTTTGAGAGTTATGCAACGCTTGGAATAGTTTCTGTCTGGGGAAGAAAGAAGTGAAAAGGAAATATCCACGTGTGTAGCGTCGGTTCTACGTGTCAACCAACGCTATCCACGTAGTTCGTAGAGTCGGTTGAATTGTCAAACTGGCCCTACACGTAGGACGTAGCGTTAGTTGACGCGGTGAATTGATGCTATCCACGCGTGTAGCATCGGTTGACACATAGAACCGATGCTACGTCCACGTGTAGCATCGATTCTACACCGAACCGACTTTAAATTCATTAGAAGTCAGTTTTTTCCAAAAATCGACTTTACATATTCACTTAAATACCCTTTTTTGTAATAGTAAATTTGAGAATTGGTTTCTTCAAATTTTCTTGAAAGGTTCTTTTTTTTGTGGCTCTGATTCTTGAAAGCTAGCTATGACTACTTGGTGATGGATATTGTTGGAATATTTTCCCAAGATGGTTAATTTAGTTCTTTTTATTTTTATTAGGTAGATTGAGCATGAGATAACTATCACAATTATTGGGACTATAGGGTTACACGCTAGAAATGTAAGGATGAAGAGTGTTTTGGTGGACGGTGAGCCAATTGAATTTGAATATTATCCGCACAATTATGAATGTTTAGAAAACGAGAGTAAATGAAGCACAATTTTGACACAGAACTCTACTGTTGAAGTTGTTGGCTCAACATATGTGTTGACTTTAGAGAGAGAACGGGTGCCTAATTTGCTTATAAATTGCTGGAAAGGGTTTAAGATTGGAAATGAGCAACACAATCTAATATTAATGGAGAATGAGATTGAATATTCCAACGAAGAAATCAAGTAGGTTTCTTTAACTACTTTTCCCCATTACAAGTTGGATTTGAAAGTTGTATTAGTGTTTCTTCATTTTAGTTTTATAATAGGCAAGTTGTGTAGCACTACCTTTTCTTAGTTGTCTTAATTTAGTTGGATAGGTATTGTAGCATTCTTGTGGGCATATTTTCTTTTTATTTGGATGAATGTTGTTATATTTCTAGTGAAATTTATACTAAAAAAGTATAGTGGTTGAAATTGGGTTTTCTTTGGTTCTCATGTAAGCTATTTTTTGTCTTTTTCATGAAGAATGTGATATTTGTTTGTGTTAATTATTGCGTAGAAAAGCCAGAGACTGGTATCCATTTTGATGATAGTGTTCTCCACACTGATAACCAGATAAGACATGCTAGGTGCTGGTTACCTTGTGTAGAAGAAGACATCTTCTTCTGGTAAAAGTGTTTCCATCATCAATCTCACTACAAGAAATACTTAGTATAAGGTTAAGGTAATTTTCAATTAGACATTCATTGATCGATTGATTTTACATTTTTATTTCTTTTGGATATGGAAATGTTTTCTGATTTAGTGCTTTTTTTTATTGGTAAATTGCTTGTACATAAGAAGAGGTTACACAAGGTGATGGAAACAACAAAGATTGCACAGAAATCATGGGCAAAGACTTCACTTTGGAAGCAATCAGAGTTGCTTCATAAGGTAGTTGCAATTCTAAAAGAACACAAAGTTCCAATAGCAAAGTGTCTTGTAAAAGAAATTGCTAAACCAACCAAAGTGTCTTTTTATTGCATTATTGGAATAGTTTTTTGAGTTGAACTACTTGTTCACTCAAATTAGATTGCTAAATTTGCTATCTTCTGGTGAAGTTCTTTATAGAGAATGATGCAACTTAGTAGACATGCTTGATGATTCATTTGGCAATTCAACTAGCTAATTCAACTACATAGTTCTTTTGATTGTATTGTTTTGTCAACATACTACATTTTTGATATCTAGACATGGCTTAGAGAATCAAAGTTGAAACAGTTGATTAGTAATCTCAAACTTTTTCTATGTTCAAGCAGTTAGCTTTGAAGGAGATGGACGCAATTAGGAAAATGCAAAAAGAGTTATTAAGTCAACTTTTGAGTATTTTGGTTGTATTGACATTCTTGTGAATGTTGTAGGAAGAAATTTTCTTGTTTTAGTAGAAGATTTTTCACCTTGTGGATTTCGAATAGGTCAACCTTTTAACATACATAACTTTTTGTACTTACCTATTCTATAAACATGGCTACTTTGCTCAAACTAATGTTAATATGTCTCATCCATATATGGGATATATGATTGTAAATAAAATTAAAATTGTGAATAATTAGAGCTGGAAAGCACTAGTATTTTTTGTTTGATCACCAAGATGTTTTATTTATTGCACAATTCAAAGTAAAGCATTTTCCTGAATCCATTGCTAGTTGAATGAACGTTTTTGTTTTCTTTTGTTTATGCTTATTGACCCTTGCAATAAACATTTAATATTTTTTTATGTTGAAAGATATATAAGCCTTATTTGTTTGGTTATGACGATGCTTTATTGCAAGATTTGCAGTAATTTTTTTTTGTCTTGAGCTTTGATAGTTTAGGAAACCTTTTAATTTTCTATTCAATTGATGCTTGTTGACCTTTGAAACAAACATTTAATTTATTTGCTTTTCGATTAAGTTTGTCTACAACCTATAGTTATGGATATTGATTCTGTTGGTACATTCACGATGTATCACAAGGCTTTAAATAATCTTAAGAAATGAGGACCAGGAAGAAGTTCATCCAGTAGTGGTGTAATACTGAACATCAACACTATTTTACATTAAAGAGCTTCTTAGTGTCAGATCCATATGTCAGTTGTAAAGGTTTGTAAGATACTCTGATAGATTATCTATCACATGTAGCCAACATCTTTTGTGACTTTCATTCACATTTCAAAATTGTTCCTCGTAACAAGCAGTTATTGATGCAACTATGAGAAACTTGGCTTGAGAATGTGATATTGATTATGATATTAGGGTCAATGGTATTTGCCTAGTTCTATTGGTGATACTCTTGGAATGAGAAAACTTGCACCCGGCGAAATAGACATTAAAGTTAAGGACTATATGCCAAGCTGGTTCTGGCTCAATGAAAAAATCACCTTTAAGGGTAGAGTTTCTGTTATATGTTTGTTTACATTATTAACTTCTTATTCAACAACTATTTTTCAAAGTCATTGTAAATATTAGAATTAGGTAGTAAGGTTTTATTATGTTTTAGTGTATAAACTCTCAAATATAAGTGCACTATTAATTTTAATATAATATGACTTTTAATACTGTAATTGATAAATTTATTGTAATTTATATTGAAAAATGTGATTAATTGAGATGTATATAGTCACAGTTTAAGTATAGTAAAGACAATAGATATATATAACATTTGGTCATAGTCTTATAAAAGGCTGAGGCCATAGACATATCATTTGACCTTGGTCTTATAAATGATCGAGGCCATAGACATATCATTTGGCCTTGGTCTTATAAAAGATTGAGACCAATTTTATGTTTATGATCTTTTTAAGACTGTGACTAAATTGTATATTTATGACCTCAGTCTTTTAAACACTGATATCAAATGTACATCTATGGCCTTGGTCTTTTAAAGATTGTGACCAAATGTTATGTCTATGGCTTCGATATTTTAAAGACCGTGACCAAATGGTATGTTTATGGCCTCGATCTTTTAAAGATCATGACCAAATGGTATGTCTATGGTCTCAATATTTTATAAGACCAAGACCAAATGTATATCTATAGCCTCAGTCTTTTAAAGACTGTGACCAAATGATATGTTTATGGCCTCAGTTTTTATAAGACTATGACTAAATGGTATGTCTATAACCTTTGTTAAAAACTAAGACCATAGGTAAGAGTCTATGGTCTCTCCCACTTAAGCCTCGCTTTTTATAACTATGACTATAGATCTAAAATCACGGTTAAAAATTGAGGCCATATATCAATTTTGTTTTGTAATAGTGATAGTAATCACTTAGCACTTAGATGGATTAACTCTCAAAGAGACATCTCTAGAGCGAATACCAGATGGATTATCTATCTACAGAGGTTTAATTATGTGTTCAAGCATCGAGAAGGGCAAATGAACAAAGTAGCAGATGCATTTGGCAGGAGGCACACCCTGTTAACTGCCTTTCAAGCTGGAATTACCAGTTTTGACACTCTCCTTGAGCTGTATGCCACAGATGAATATTTTGCCATTGTATGGGCTTAATGCACCAGCCACGTACCTAGAAATGGCTTCCGCTTATAGGAAGGGTATATTTTCAAAGACAACAGGTTATGCATCCCTAAAACTAGCTTGATAGACTACTTGATGCATGAACTTCATGTTAGGGGACTCAGTGGCCACGTTGGCAAGGATAAGACCATACATATGGTTGAAGAAAGATACTACTAGCCTTACTTGTGAAGGGATGTGAGTAGATTTGTGCAAAAATATTCTATCAATCAAAGGGCCAAGGGGGTAACCAAAACACTAGTCTCTACTCCCTTCTACCATTTCCTGCCACAATTTGGGATGACCTTAGTATGGATTTCATCCTTGGGCTCATACTCAAAAAGAGAAGAGTAGATTTCATCCTTGTGGTAATGAATAGGTTCTCTAAGATGTCCCACTTGATTCCCTATAAAAAGATCCACGATGCCAATAGTATAGCCACTATCTTTGTTCGTGACATTGTCAAGCTGCATAATATTCCCAAGATCATCACCTTTGATCATGATGTGAAATTTATGAGCCACTTTTGGAAATAACCATAGAAAAGGTTTGATATTTCGTTGAACTTCAGCAGCGTTGATCGCTACACACGAAGTGTGTGCAATGAATACGCAAATATGCGTATCGCAACATGTAATATAATAATAAGAAAATATTATTTCCACAAAGATTACTTTATTAGAAACTAATTTTTATAACTAAAAAATTAAAAATTAATTTTTTTTTGTATTTTTATATTTTAAGGAAATAAAATTAAAATAACTAAAAGTAAATAACAATAATTAATTAAATCAGATTTGGTAACTAAGAAGATATATGAAAAAATATCTAGAAATACTTAATCACCCAAATTTCTAAACATGTGAATCACTATATATAATTATCAATTAATTACATGATTTATTGAATCTAACTTAGCATGTATTTCTCTATCAAGTAAACTACATATTATATATTAATTAATTTAATCACACTCTTATGCTAATTAAATTACATTTTACTCATTAAGTTCATCAATTATAAATCACATACATAAGAATCATACATCTCAACCTATAAACTATGCATGTTATTTAATCAAGACAAATAATTAAATAATTCTTTCAAATCTATTTAATCGCCTTTATAGATAAATTGTTGGTCAAATAATTAATAGCATAAAATTCAGATTAAATATTAGAATTAAATTAAAATTATAATTGGGGTAAAATATTAGATAATCACATAGTAAAAATTGGGTTCATAAGATCCCTAGATTAATAAATTAACTACACATAATTGTGTTCATACAACTCATATTTTTCATAAAAAAAGACATAAAATTAATATTAATCTTCTCTTGAATCTCTACCAAAATTGTATATCCTTTTGAATTTTTCTATGTTTCTCTCTCTTCTTAGCACTAAAAACTGATCAAAATTATGTTAATGATGGCTCCTTAAGGTTTATGGAGTGATTAGAGGATTAAATATAGCACAGGTAGAATCTGGACTATCGAATCAACTTTAGATCAAGGATTGAGATCAAAACAAGCAAAATTAACCATGTCAACCAATGATAGAGTAGCACGTGGTACTTTGAATTTATTGGGCGAATTAGAGTGTGACGTGTGGTAGAAAAGACTGGTCCAAGTCAACGTATGCTGAGTTAGCACCACATGGAGAAACGTGATTCATAGAAACAATTGGTGTTGTGCACTGGTGGAATGGCTAAACGAATCAGGTCCAGGTGTGTAGTGAGGGCATTAACCAAGATGGTGAAGTCGAGATGAACACCATGTTGACATGCGGCAAGGCACTGCATCACTCTTCACACGTGGTGATCTACAATTTGTCGTTCCTATTGGTGTGACATCCGCGTGGCTCACCTAGTCAGCTCTTCTGCTTGAGTGGCAGATCTTGATTGGGTTTGCGTTGAAAATTCATAAAAAATCCATAAAAAACCCAAAAAAATTATATTTTCACCTCTTTTCACTAAAAATTTATATTTTAAAATTTTTAGGCCTAAAGTTACTATTTAACAAAACAAATAAATATTAAGTAAAAAAAGTGCATTAATGACTCTACTTTCATAGAATCATCAAACATTTATCATCTATAGACTGATGGGTAAACTAAAGTTCTCAATCGAACCATAAGTAGCATGTTAATGTGCTTAACTCATGAGACACCCCAAGAATGGGATGCATACCTTCTGCAGGTCGAGTTTACCTTCAATAGCATCACAAACAGAACCACCAACCATTCAACATTCTCTGTTGTCTACACCAAAGTGCCCAACTTTAGTGTTGATTTACAGGTAATACCTAGTCCCAAAAGTAATGATGCAAACGTGTGGGCTACTAATTATTCACAGTTCCATCAAGAAATTAAGGAACACATTGAAAAGATGAATGCATAATACAAATTGCACGCTGGTCAGCATCGTAGGCTCACTCAATTCCAGGTTGGGGAACTAGTTATGATACACCTAAACAAGCATTAATTGTCACCAAGCACTTGCCCTAAACTCAACCTCAAGAACTATGTTCCTTTCAAAGTTGTTATGAAACTTCATGACAATGCTTATATCATTGATCTTCCTGAAGATTGGTCCATTTCAAACACATTCAATGTGGAGGATCTTCGCAAGTATTATCCCCCAAATGTAGTTGATGTAATCAAGATTAATTCGGGGTCGAATTCTATTGAAGAAAAGGACTATGATGTAGATACGGGAAGTAAGGATTAAATTGATTTCTATTTTCTTTTCTTGTAACAAAATAAATTGTTTTTGGAGCCAAGCATATGACTGCATTTTGTGTGTGTGCCATGCTCACATGGGTGGCCGTTAAGCCTTGGTAGTACCTTAAGCACATAGGTGTGTGTGTCGTGTCTTACGCATATGGGTGGCCGTTAGGTCCATAAGCTACGCTTATGTGTGTGTAATGCCTATAAAACTCATACATGGCATCACCTAATAGCAATTTTGTTTTGCCATTTGATTTCCTATTTTGCATAGCTTACTATGTGATTTTCAAAGTTTAAACCATTGAGTTGTTATCTTCAATCAATATAAAATCCATTTCTTATTCTATAATGATTGTGGTGTATCAAGAATAATGAATTTTACTATTTATTTAATATTTTATTAGTTTCATGATAAATTTTTTACTATTTTACTCACTATTTTAATAATTTTTATGATAAAATATTCATATTTATTATTCCTTTATTTTTTAATAAAATAAAATATGAAGAAAATATATTAATAAAAATATCATTTATTATCATATATATATACACACTATTTCTACTTAACAATGGACACACATACGAGCATAGACGGTTATTGATATAATTGTCTCTGAATTAAATTATAAAATATGTATTCAAAATCGACCGAAAATCATTACGATTTGGGGATGATTTTTTATCCGAGACGGTTATTGATATAATTGTCTCTGAATTAAATTATAAAATATGTATTCAAAATCGACCGAAAATCATTACGATTTGGGGATGATTTTTTATCCGAGGATAACAGTTCAGAACAGTTATTATAAAATATCTGGAAAACCCATTTTTTTAAACTTTTAAAAAAATTTCTATATAATAAACCCTAATTATTAATTTAGATATAATATAATTAATTTTAAGTATGCCGTACTCATTTTTTCATATTTAATTTTTACTTAAAATCGTATTCATTTTTAAAATTTATCAGATAAAAATAAAACCGACT
Source organism: Hippophae rhamnoides (assembly GCA_033030585.1). Lineage (NCBI taxonomy): Eukaryota > Viridiplantae > Streptophyta > Magnoliopsida > Rosales > Elaeagnaceae > Hippophae > Hippophae rhamnoides. Next base: position 21,939,696 of record CM065434.1, on the reverse strand, counting down.
ATGCAAACAATCCAATACGGTGTTTTTTTTCTTTCTCCATTCCCACTTTTACTCAAGACAATATCTACTTCATTAAATTATTTCCCCTACTAAGTAAGCATTATACCATATCTTTATTTTTGACAACAATATTTGCCCTGTCCAGAGATCTATCTGTTGCCTCAACGCTGTCCCCAACCCATTTAATACTCAGCACATGCTCTGTTTTTTCTTCATGTTATTCACTCTTATAAGTTTACCTCTGTTTATACGAACAAGTTTATAGTAGAAAACACCTCAAAAAAATGGAACTTTCCACTTTGCAAATCCTTATTCTGCTAGCGTTTTGCTCGTTGTTATGGCCGATATCGAGTTTAGCCGGTAATGTGACGTACGACCATCGTTCTATTATCATCAATGGCCAAAGAAAGCTGCTTATCTCTGCCGCCATTCACTACCCTCGAAGTGTTCCCGCTGTGAGACCTATTTACTCCAATTTGGCCTTCATTGATTTTGTTGCTTATTTGTTATTCTATGCAAATACCCATCTTTTTTACCCTTTTGTTATTCTTGTTGTTTTGTGGACGATGAGAATGTATGAAAATGAGGAATTGCTTTGCTCGAAAGTTTGTTGAAAGCCAACTGTTTGATGTATTGTCCCTTCAGATTGACATTTTTCGTTTGTGGGTTCCTATTGATTTTTACTGTTGATTATGGAATTGGGTTGCTGGTTAATTTTGTTTGAGTGAATGTTGTTTTGTTGTGTAGATGTGGCCTGGGCTTGTTCAATCTGCCAAGGAAGGAGGGGTTGATGTTATCGAAACCTATGTTTTTTGGAATGGTCACGAGCCTTCTCCTGGCAATGTGAGTAGGGACACTCATCAACTAGTTCAGTTTAGTAGTAATGAGTTTAATTGATATGCTCTCTATCTACTTTTATAGTATAATTTTGGAGGGAGGTATGATCTGGTCAAGTTCGTGGAGATTGTTCAGAATGCTGGGATGTATCTTATTCTTCGAATTGGTCCATTTGTTGCTGCAGAATGGAATTTTGGGTGAGTCATTCTACTCTCAACTTACTTTTAAGGGTATTTTTATAGAGATGGTATTATCTATTGCTGAATAAAATTGCGTGGTTTTTATTAATTCAAATTGGATATTCTCTAACTCTCAATAATTGAATTCCTTAAACAGAGGTATACCTGTTTGGTTGCATTATGTGAATGGAACTGTATTCCGAACTGACAATGAGCCATTTAAGGTAAGGAAATAGGAATCTTAAAGTGTGAGGCCATAAGTTACTAACAAGGGCTACTAAAAGAATCCTAACACTAGTGACGCATCTTGTAATGTTGTTGTTTCGGACTGAAATAGAATATTTTCTCGATCTTCTTACTGATTTTTGCTTCCTCATCTTCAGTATCACATGCAGAAATTTACAAAATTGATTGTGGACCTAATGAAGCGGGAGAAGCTTTTTGCACCACAAGGAGGCCCTATTATATTGTCCCAGGAAAGTGATTTTAAGTTTATATCTTCTTGTTGTTTCTTGTTTGAAAAAATATGTCTTGTATATTGATAGAAATGGATTATATTGCAGCATCCTGAACCACTATTATTCATTTTGAATCTGAGTATGCCCTACTGCAGTGGCCACTGCTCTTTAATTTTCATGGTTCAGAATATTAGCTTTAGTTTATAGTTTAATTTATTCATAATTTCAAATTAATTTATATTGCTAGGCACTACACAACTTTATGTAGAAGATTTTGACATTCAAAAATATATAGTGATTACTGCCCCTTTATGAAGGTCTGGCATCTTTTGTCACGGAGTCCACCTAGGATATATGATTTCTTAAATAACTAAATGAAACTCTTTGGATGGGAAAGTTGCATACCATTGTGATCCTTGGGAAGCCATCAATTTTTGGAGCACTTATTTATTTCAGATTTTTAATTTTTCTTCAGTTTTGGTATGTTCCTATCTTGTCTAATATCAACTGTTAAATTTCTGGCCAGTCCATACCTTTTAAAGGGTGGGTTTAGGATAGGCTTGGGGTCCAAATTGTAGAACTTTCAATCCTTAGTTTTACTTCTTTTCTGTAAATGTTAAGATTGTGCTTATATTTTTGTTTTCTCATTGCAGGTAGAAAATGAATATGGATACTATGAAGCAGCATACGGAGAGGGAGGGAAGCGATATGCCATGTGGGCTGCTAGTATGGCTGTGTCTCAGAACATAAACGTGCCTTGGATGATGTGCCAACAATTTGATGCTCCAGACATTGTGGTGAGATTTTTCACTTATTCCCTCATCTTTGTGAACAATTTGTCTTCCTTTTGATGAATAATGCAATGAAGACCTAATCAGTTTATCCATGCCTATCTTTATCTTTCTAATTACTCTTTTATATAACAATAGTCTCTTTCTACTTCTTCTTTATATGCACTTCTAGTATTACTTAAAGGTTTAATGTTCTGAAGTGTAGAAAGCCAAAATCCTGCTCTAATATTGCAATTCATGTTTCATTTGCAGATTAACACATGTAACTCATTCTACTGCGACGACTTCAAACCTATCTTCCCCGAGAAGCCTAAAATTTGGACTGAAAATTGGCCTGGATGGTAATGGGATATTTTACTTATGGCCTATATCTTTCCTACTTGCTTCTGTAGATACTGTTAACTACAGTGCCATTTTCTTATTCTCAAACTGGAATTCGGAAGAGCCATGCTAATTGCACTCCCCTCCTCCAATTGACACATGCCATTTTATCTTTTTGAAAGAAACAAGGAGACTTGGTTTAAAATAAGAGACATATCTTTCAAAATGTAAAATGCCACACTTAAGTTAGAGGAGGGGGAGATTGCAGCCAGCATTCCTCATTTTAAATTATCTTGCCTTCCATTAGTTTTTTCCAAATGCATGTATTCTAGTTGTTTGTACACCTTCCCCCAAAGTACGTCAAAATGGTTGTGCTGCTCTGTTTTAGCCTTGTATATCAGTTCATTCCTTTCTCTCAGCCCTCTATCATTTTAATTTTTTATAAGGTTTAAAACGTTTGGGGACAGAGAGCCTCATAGACCAACTGAAGATATTGCGTATTCTGTGGCTCGTTTTTTTCAAAAAGGTGGCAGTGTGCATAACTATTACATGGTAATGTCATTATTATCTGTACATTTGTGTGGCAATTTTAGCTTCGGATGTTTATTTGGAATTTAAATGAAGCTTCTAAACTTTTGTGTTTTATACTCTTACCTTTTGATTATGTAGACTTTCTGAGAATATTAGGCTGTATTAGTGTTGTACAAGCTATGATTTAGTGTAGAACAAGCTGAAATTTAATTGTTGATACTAACTGTATTATTCCTAGATTAGTGGCAATTTGTCTAACTTTTAGTCCTATTTATAGTGCTGTATATACATTTGAATGTGACAGAAGAGAAATAAGCATAATACTTCCGATTTTTTCCATATTTTCTTCAGATTATAATATAAATAATGCCAATGTTTATTTGTTTTTATATTGTTTACCTGTTGTTTAGTATCATGGTGGAACAAACTTTGGTCGTACTGCTGGTGGACCATTCATCACTACGAGTTATGATTATGAAGCTCCAATAGATGAATATGGTAAACAGTTTCTCAACATTTATGAAGCTAAAACGTACAATGAGAAATAAAATGTGTGATCTGCCAACGTTATCTCATATATAGGATTACCAAGGCTTCCAAAATGGGGGCATCTTAAGGACCTTCATAGAGCTATAAAATTATGTGAGAATATAATGCTCAATAGCGAGCCAGTCAACATATCACTGGGTCCTGCACAAGAGGTGAGTTTTCTGGTTTATGAACCTTCATCTTCAGTCTTTATGAGTCAAAAGATGACAATAGTCTGTTATGACATGGCACCTTTATGTGTTTAAAAGACAGAGAAGATATTAAATTCAATTTTATGGTATTTATGACATTCACAAGTCCTTTTGAAGACAACAGACAATTTGTAGTCTCATTATAGGCTGTGTATGTTACACATCATCATGCAAACATCAAAGGTTAATTGAGTAGGTTTTGACTTTATAATGTTTTGCAATCATCTCTAAGAAAATGGAAACCTTAGAGAAATTTCATAATGGTGTTAGAGTTATTTCCTTCCAACCCACCCTACCTGATATAACTAATGTAAGTTCAGGTGGTTGGCCTAATCACTTAGTTATGTCATGTTAACCTGATATCAGCTACATGTTATTATTGTAATTTTTGATACATCATATTGAAGCCTGTACTATTATCACATTCTTTAGTATTATTATTCCTTTTCCATTTCTCGTCGTTTCTTCGTCCATACTTGTGCATGCATGCTGAATTGTGAGTACCATACAGGCTCATGTGTACAAAGATTCTTCTGGGGCATGTGCTGCATTTATTGCCAACATGGATGATAAAAATGATAAGACGGTAACTTTTCGGAATCTATCGTACCATCTGCCTGCATGGTCAGTTAGTATTCTACCTGACTGCAAGAATGTAGTTTTTAACTCAGCAAAGGTAATTTTCATGTTCCCTTTATTTATTTTTATTTTATTTTTTCAATTGAAATCTAGAACTTCACGAAATGCAAAACATGAAGTGTAATCCTCTCAAAATTATAACAAAGCAACACAATAAAGCAATGTATTATGTCAAACTAAATTTAGAACAGCAGAAAAGCTTAAAATACCCCCAAAAGTGGGGCTATTGTGAACTATAAACGACTGCATCTCAATATGCAAATTACTACTTAGTCAATGTTATGATATGTTATCTTTGAAACCTTTAGATTTGATATATTTTGTTAACATTTTATATAATTTTTTCAACAGGTTGTAACTCAGACATCTATAGTTGAAATGGTACCTGAGGACTTGCAGTCATCAGTAAAATCTTCAGACAAAGGCTTCAAAGAACTAAAATGGGAGGTATTCGTAGAGAAAGCTGGGGTATGGGGTGAACCTGATTTGATTAAAAATGGCCTTGTGGATCATATCAATACCACAAAAGATACCACAGACTACCTATGGTATACAACCAGGTTGGTTTTTGATCTTGAAATTTTAGCATTATATAATTTGAATGGAATTTATATACAAAGTGGAAATACAATGAGCTTTGATTTGGCCTAAAATAGAGGTGATTGGACTCTAGTTTTGGTTCCCCAAACAAAAAAAAAAATAATATATATATATAAAGTTATGGCTTAATAAACAAACTAACAAAATGAACTGATCCCAGATGATCCACTTGATCTAGAAGACTTAAAAACACCAAAAAGATACTGCCTGTCTTATACTGTGTTTCCTCTCTGCATGACTAGTGCTGCCCTTTAAAGCCTTGCGCAAGTTCCCTATCTTTTTTTTAGATAGACCTCTTTGTGGGCTGCGTTTTCTATTGATCTTTTGCAATGACTGTGATGTAAAGTCCTCTATACCAATATGTAAAACGAATCAAGTGTTAAGTTGATTGAACTTGTGCTGTAAAGTATTCTGACAGTCATGCTATTCCTTGATGGCAGCATATTTATTGATGATAATGAAGGTTTCTTAAAGAAAGGAAGCCATCCTGTTCTTCTAGTTGAATCAAAGGGTCATGCTCTCCATGCCTTTGTGAATCAGGAACTTCAAGGTTTATGTTTATTTTATCGTTCTGTTATCAGCATCACACCTTTGATTTTCAGTACTAATTTGACATACTGTTAGTTTCTAATTTGTAAGTAATTTTATACTTTAAGTTACCTGTTTCTATGTGTAGGAGAAAAGTTAGCTACCAATTCGCCTAAAAGCTCACGTTGTTAGGAGGTGGACTAATTATTCTCTTATATGTTATATTTGGGTCTTAAGACTCTCCCTCACTTGATGGGCGTTTTTTATTTTTCTTTTTGACACTTCCTGAATTAATTTGCTCTCATTTGAGGACTAAGTAGACGAGTGTGATGGGTTCTCACTTGTGGATTGAGTAGATAGTTTGGAAGTATCAAGGAGAGTTAGATAGAATCACATCGACTGAGTAGATAGTAAATAACTTTTTGAAAAACCCATCAAATGGAGATAGATTTTAAGTGAGGTAGAAGTGAAAGAAAGAGCCCATCTAATATTGGTGAAAATTTTGGAGTTGAGAAGATTTGAATCCAAGACCGCTCTGACACCGTGTTGGAGAAGAGTTAGCAACCAATTCGCCTAAAGGCTCAAGCTGTTAGGAGGTGGACTAACTACTCTCTTATATGTTATATTGGGGTCTTAACACTGTTTATTTTATACTTCATATGCAGTGCTAGGATCTTTATTAATGAACTTGAGTTCCTTTATCTTTTGACAATTTTTGAGCATTACCTGGCCAATCTCTGCTAAGTATCTCTACGTTTTTGTTTATTTCATTATCTGGCCAATAATTTGGCTGCAAATTCTGCTTAACATAGATGTGGACAACATGCTACTGCTGCATATTTTGTCGAATTTTCTTTTCTTAATTTTGCTCATTACTACTAATCTACAGGATCTCTGGCGTACTTCCCGTTATTAATTTGATTTTCCATGCATGAATAATTTGATGCGCATAAGCACTTTACTTATTTCAGGTAGTGCATCGGGAAATGGCACCCATTTACCTTTCATATTCAAGAAACCTGTTCCCCTCAAGGCTGGGAAGAATGATATTGCTTTTTTAAGCTTAGCGGTTGGTCTGCAGGTAGGTTTCTCTTTGGCTGTGTCTAGGTACCACATTCACTGCAGGCATATAACCTTTTGTTTTAACAGAAACCAATGCTCAATGCTTCTGATTAATACAGAAAACTCAGTAATAATTTGACCTCAAAGTCTATTTTTGGAAGGTTTGGGATAGAAACCAGAGTATAGTTCTGTGAAAATTATTCTTCACTGTCTAATTTGTCAATTTTGAAAATTTTGACGAATTTATAACTTGTACATTTACTGTAAGTAATTTCTTTACCCAATGACATCTCAAAGAGAGGTGTTAAAATCTCTGTACTTTTGCTGATCGACCTGTTTTGCGAAAAGAGGCTTTATTGCTGAGACTTCCTCTTATTATCACATTCAGGAAACAAGAAACCTGAGGACTTGCTTTTTATATCGTTGTGTCTCGACTGCTTTTGAATTCTTTCAAATTTTCCAGTGAAATGTTAGAAATTTGAATAATTTGTTCCATAGTTTTGTTAAACTCTTTAGACCAACGGTTAGAGCTATATCCAAGTAAACTCAACTAAGTCTTACCTCTAAAATGCTGGTTGCTGGATGGTTCCTTCCTCAAAATAGTAGCTAGTTATTATAAACTCTTGTTTAACTTTTGAGAGTTGATACATATCTAAAGCTGAACTTCCCTTGACATTCTTTTGTTATTTGCTTTTGTTAACCTTTACTACATTTCCCACTTGAAGAACTGGGCATTACTGCAATGAAATTTCATTATATTGCTTTGCAAATGTAACTATAGCTCTAAAGATTAAGTAATTTTAAACGTTTCTATTACTAAAAGCAAAGAATGCAAGTGGCTCTTTTGCACCAACGTTTGTCTTTTTCACTAATTTTCCCACACCTTAGTTGCTCCTTTTTTGGCTTTTAGAATGCAGGATCATTTTACGAATGGGTGGGAGCAGGACTAACAAGTGTGAAGATAAAGGGGCTTGACAATGGAATGATAGACTTGTCTAATTCTACTTGGACCTATAAGGTACTTTCTCTGTTTGCTAATTACTTACATATCTTTAAGTTTGCAAAAGTGATGCCAGACGACTTAAGAAATTTGATTTTATCAATTCTAAATTTATATAGCAGTTTTTTCTTCCTTTCTATTTTTTAGTATCTTAATATATGGTTTACTTTTTAATTTTTTGTTGAAGCTGTTTTTATTTTACAGAAAATTACTTCATTATTTCTTAATATCAAATCCCTTTATATATACATTTGTTATGCCTAATATACTGCTGGAAGTCATTAGTATACAGCTGCAAATCATCCTAAAAATTAGGAAACTAACATCCTGAAAACAGGGGTTGGTTCCACCCTGAAAATCAGGAAACTGCATTCTTAAAATCAGGGGTTGGTTCCACCCTGAAAATTAGGAAACTGACCAAACTCCTAGGTTGATTTCCTACACTCCCTCTCAAGTTAGGCGATATATGTTTTCCAAACCAAGTGTTACATTTAACTCTGTGAAATTAGGTCGAAACAATGCTTTGGTTAAGATATCTGCTACTTGTTGCCTAGATGGAACATAGTTGAGGGATATCATCTTGCCTTCAATTTTCTCACTGATGGTGGACTGGATTTTTGGCAATTGCAATTGCTGACTGGTTGTCATACATAATTCTAATAGATTCTGAATGTTCAACCTTGAGTTTGTATAGTAGTCGTTTTAACCAAATTCCTTCACAGATGCCCAATGTCAATGCACGGAACTCAGCCTCGGCACTGTTACGTGCTACCACTGCTTTCTTTTTGCTACGTCATATCACCAAATTTCTCCAAATAAATGAGCAATATCCAAATGTGGATTTTCGGTCACTAGGAGATCCAGCCCAATCAGCATCAGTATAAATTTCCAATCTCCTATTAATTGTTTTCTTAAACATGAGCCCTTTCCAGGATCCTTCTTCAAGTATCTTAGAATACGATTTACTACCTCCAAGTGATCTACTGATGGGTTGCCAAGAAACTGACTAACAACATTGACTGAAAAACTTATATTTGGACGTGTATGGGTCAAATAAATTAACTTACCTACCAAACGTTGATATTGCTCCTTGTCAGTTGCCAATTCATCAGTTCGAGGCATTAGTTTGGTGTTAGGGTCCATGGGTGTTTCAACAGGCTTACACTCACTCATGCCAATCTCACGCAAGAGATCTAGAACATATTTGCGTTGAGAAATTGAGATTCCTTTGGTACTACGTGCCACCTCCATCCCTAAGAAATATTTCAAATATCCCAAGTCTTGAATCTCGAATTCCTTGGATAATAGCATCTTAAGTCTCTTCATTTCTCCTACATGATTTCCTGTAAGAATTATATCATCAACATATACAATCAAAGTTGTGATTCTCCCATCTGCGAAGTGTTTGACAAATAAAGTGTGGTCTGTATATGTCTGAGAGTATCCATCCTGTTTGAGGACCTTGATGAATTTTTCGAACCATGCTCTAGATGACTGTTTAAGTCTATATAATGCCTTTCTCAACTTGCATACCTTCCCTTGTGTATCTTTAGTCTCAAAGCCAGGAGGCATATCCATGTAAACTTCTTCGATCAAATCTCCATTTAAGAATGCGTTCTTGACATCGAGTTGAAGGAGTGGCCAATCCTCATTAACTGCAATAGACAACAAGACACGAACTGTGTTAAGTTTTGCTACAGGAGCAAAAGTCTTTTGATAATCAATTCCATATGATTGGGTGAACCCTTTAGCCACTAGTCTAGCTTTATATCTATCGACATTTCCATCTGCCTTCTATTTAACAGAGAATATCCATTTACAGCCTACTGTCTTCTTTCCAAGTGGTAGCTCTGTTAACATCCATGTACCATTCTTTTCAAGTACAGTATATTCTTCTAAGGTAGCCTTGTGTCATTCAGGAACTTTTAGAGCCTCATTGACAGAATTAGGAATCTTGATATTGTCTAGGGATGTCACAAATGCCTGAAATTTTGGGGATAGATTTGCGTAAGAAATGTAACTTTGAAGAGGATGTTGAGTGCATGATCGAACGCCTTTTCTTTGTGCAATAGGAAGATCTAACTCAGGGTCAGAACCAAGTTTTGGACTAGATTCTGCTTCATCTTGTAATCTTTCAGATTCAGTCTGGCTCAGGAGAGTTTCTTGGCTTTGCTGATTTCGTGTGGGCAAGTCAGGATTTCTCTTTCTTCCATAAACTTTTATGGCATCATTAGGAAGGAGAAGATGTATAGGATAGACAATAGGAGATTGATTAGGTTTGGTTTTTGAAGGAGAATTTGGAATGGGTATCAGGTTGGAAGAGGATAAGGTAGTGGAGGGTAAATGAGATGATAAATTCGGTTCAATGAGTGATGACCAATCCCAATTCTGCAATTCATTAGTGTAATTCTCCCCCTGAATTGCAGAATTAGAATAGAATGGAGTTTCTTCGAAGAAAGTAACGTCCATGGAATGGTAAAACTTACAAGTGATGGGAGAGAAACATTTGTAGCCTTTTTGATTGGCCGAGTAAACAACAAAGATGCATTTAATGGTACGTGCATCAAGTTTGCCACGATATTGTGAATGAATATGGACAAAAACAGTGCAACCAAAAACCTTGAAAGGAATTGGTGACACAAATTGTGAGGTAGAATATTGACTCTGAAGCATTTGTAAAGGTGAATGAAAGTTGAGAACTCGAGAAGGCATTCGGTTGATCAAGTGTGTTGCATTAAGAATGGCTTCACCCCAAATTTTTTTAGGAACATTGGTTTGAAAAAGTAAAGTTCGGGCAACCTTAAGTATATGACGGTTTTTGCGTTCGGCTACACCGTTTTGTTGTGGTGTGTCAACGCAAGAGCTTTGTTGGACAATACTATGTGATTTGAGATATCCATTAAGATTGGAATTAAAGAAATCCCTAGCATTATTAGTTTTTAGGAATCGAATATTGGCATTGAACTGAGTTTAGATCATGGCATGAAAAAGTGGAAATATTTGCTTAGTTTCAAATTTGTCTTTCATAAGAAATGTCCAACATAATCGAGTATGATCATCAACTAACAGTAAGAACCATCGAGCACCAGTAATACTGGGAACGCGATATGGTCCCCAAATCTCACCGTGAATGAGGGAAAATGGGTGGCTTGGTTTGTGCGTGCGTGGTGAGAAAGTGTTTCAAGTATGTTTTGCCAATTGACAAACTTCACAATGAAATAAATTGGGATTTTTATTGATGAATAAGGATGGAAACAAACGTTTCAAATACGAAAAATTTGGATGACCTAGACGAAAATGCCTTATTAGTATGACTATGAGACATAAGATTATGACTCAATTGACATTGATGACTAACATAATGGTTTGAAGGAGTGTTGATATCAAGAATATAGAGGCCCGCACATAAATCAGCACCGCCAATCATTTTTCCCGTGCTCAGGTCTTGAAAAACATAAGATTTAGCCAAGAATTTAGTTTCACAGTTAAGGTCATGATTTAATCTACTAACTGATATGAGATTGCAGCAAAATCCAGGCACAAATAACACAGATTTGAGAGTGAGGTTGTTTGAGAGGCAAATGGTCCTTGTTCCGACCACTGTGGTGCGAGTACCATTGGCGATACACACTGTTTGAAGTCTGTTGCAAGGTGAGTAGGTTGTGAAAAATGATTGATCACTTGTCATGTGATTGGAGGCACCTGAGTCTACTATCTAAAATGAGGAGGGAAATTTTTCAACATGCTTTGTTGAATTACTGGAAATATATGTGGAGTTATTCCTACTGCTACTAAATGTGGTGTTGATATTTGCCTTTTGTATAAGTTGTTGGAGAAGTTTTAACTGTTTCTTAGTAAATGGGATAGGATTACCAGAAAATGCATTTGAGTTTGAAGGTTGAGTTTGTACTGATGGTTGGAGAGACTGGAACTGAAAAGATGTAGGTCGAAATAGCTCTCCTTGAGGACTGGTACTGTTAAAAGGAGAAGCAGAAACATTAATAGTTGCATTGTTAAATAGACGACCAAAAATATTATGTTTAAGAGCAGGATCAAGAATGGATCCAAGCCCAAAGCTGCCTGAATTTCCCATATTGAATTCAGTTTTGTTACTTGTCTCTGGAACCTCCGCATCCATGTCATCTTCCAGTGTACTAAGAACATTTAAACTTTAAATTTTTTCATAGCTCTCATGCCCAAAAGCTAAAACTTGAGTTGGAAACTGAAAAGGTGCATTCTCTGCCTGAGTATTTGACATCATAATAGTTGAACAAGAGGCTAAGAGCAGCAGTTTATGAGCCTAAGACTCTGATACCATGAAACTGTTTATTTTACAGAAAATTACTTCATTTATTTCTTAATATCAAATCCCTTTATATATACATTTGTTATGCCTAATATACTGCTGGAAGTCATTAGTATACAGCTACAAATCACCCTAAAAATCAAGAAATTAATATACTGAAAACATGTGTTGGTTCCACCCTGAAAATCATGAAACTGTACTCTTAAAATCAGGGGTTGGTTTCACCCTGAAAATCAGAAAAATGACTATACTCATAGGTTGATTTCTTACATTTGTTATATTTGCCTGACATGAAACCAATAAATAATCATATTATAACCCAAACGTGCATAAAATTCATCCTGCGATTTTTTATTACTATTTTCTTATCACTCTTCTAAGATTGGTTTGCAAGGAGAGCACCTAGGAATATACAAAGCAGATGGTGTCAATGACGAAAAATGGGGTTCTACATCAAACACACCAAAGAATCAGCCTTTGACATGGTACAAGGTATAATCTGGGAGGAACATTACTCCTCAGTCCTCTCTCTTCCTTTCTTTCTCTAAGAAAGAGAATATCATTGTTATTTTGGCAAATTTTAAGCAATTGATACATTTTGGATACTGCAAAGTTAAAGAAATGAACTGAATAAAGTACTTTGAATATTGCAGGCTGTTTTGGACCCTCCGCAAGGGGATGAACCTGTTGGGCTTGATATGATTCATATGGGAAAGGGTCTGGCTTGGTTGAATGGAGAAGAAATTGGGAGATACTGGCCTAGGAAGAGTCCTTTACATGGGTGTATTCAAGAATGTGATTACAGAGGAAAGTTCATGCCTGACAAATGCCGTACGGGATGTGGTGAACCAAGTCAAAGATGGTACGTTGAGATTTATTATTATAAATGCAAATTCATAATCAATAACCAGATATTTGTTAATGTTTTTGCAGTTCTAGTTGTTTTTTTTTGAGTTGAATTACTACTTAAACAATAGTTTCTACAACTTAAGATAGTTGATATTTACCAGGGGAATTCCACTCTTCTATGATCAAACACCATAGTTGCCTTTTTAAAAAAATGAAGAGGGACAGGAAATAATCTGAGTACTCAATGAAGTCCTATACAGTAATTATTGGTTATTAATTTTTGTTTTGTTTTTAGAAATTATAAAGTCCATCAAGAAGTGTAAACATTTTTCCTTCAATTTTCTTGAAAATTAAGCAATGAATTCTTCTAGGATGACTCATATTCATCTTCTAATCTTGAGACCGTTTGCTCAATCCATCAGTTACATGAAAGTATATGGCAAGAATGAATGACTTTAACTTCATTGAAAGTATATCTCTTCGAACATCCTTAGTTGAAGAACTAGGTTTCTTTTTGTGATAATTAAGTTTTATTTTTATGGAGTAGGTACCATGTGCCACGGTCTTGGTTCAAACCATCTGGAAACGTTTTGGTGATCTTTGAGGAGAAAGGCGGAAACCCATCAAAAATCCAGTTCTCCAGAAGGAGAATATCAGGTGTATGTGCTCTTGTTTCCGAGGATTATCCGTCTGTACTAGAGTCTTGGAAAACAGATGGAAGTGGAAGTAACAAAAACAGAACAACCGTTCATTTGAAGTGCCCTGAGAATACCGTTATATCAACTGTAAAATTTGCTAGCTTTGGGACCCCTTCAGGAAAATGTGGTTCCTTCACCCAAGGAAAATGCCATGATCCCGTCTCTAAATCTGTGGTGGAAAAGGTGAGAGCTAAGACGCTTATTTTAGCCCTTTGTCCAAATCCATTAGCTTCATTATTTCAAAAGAAAATTCATATGATGTGAAACTATGGGATAGTTCCAGTCGGGCCTTGGATAATTATGTTTGAATGCATAATAATGATGTTTTAAGGTACATACCATGTCAATTTCTTAACATATTTTGACCAAATTACAGGTCTGCCTAAACAAGAACAAGTGTGGCATAGAATTGACAGAAGAGAAGTTCAGTAGAAGTTTGTGTGCTAGTGAACTCAGGAAACTTGCAGTTGAAGCGGACTGCAAATAAAGATATTATTAACTTGAAGGAGAAAAGGTTAAGATTCATTTTTAGAAAGAGTAGGGTGTGAGGCTTAAACCACTATGGTCTCCATGTTACCGTTGTACTAGTTGGTTAGGAAGTGTTTTGTTTCTCGTTCCTACTAATTGTTGTTCTTTTGAAAGGTTTTTATTCTTTTGATTAGAGAGAATTGTATAACTTGGTCCTATGCAACAATCCATTGAGTACGTCTGAATTATTATTAGACAAATCATCAGACAGCCATAAGATATTTTTTTTATTCAATAGCATGAATTTTATAAAATTTTGATATTTGGATTTTTTTATTTAGCATATAAGGTAAGATAAAAATACATATAGACAGACCATTTGAATAATATGAAGCGATATCGGTTGGAAAAAAAAACTTGGTTACAATTACGTGTAACTAGAATAATTGCCAACAATTATGCAGTGTTGTCGTTTTTAGATCATAATATTATTGGAAAGCAGTGAAATTATTTCATACTATTATTATGTCATTATAAAAAACAAAATTAAATATGAGATTCATTACATTTATTTAACTTATTCTACTAAACTATTGAATTTAAAGGTAAGTATATGGAAATGATAATAATGATTAACTAAAATGTGATAAAATCTAATTTAGCTATTCTATTGATCCTCTAAGAAATCCTGGAATAGCTTGAAGTTAGCGTTGAAACCACATTGCAGTAAAGTATTTAGTATTCAGTAATAAGATGACTTCTTAACTGGTTGTGAAATTTTCAAGCGTCAAACGAATCCTCAGATTAAATTAAAATGTCCTGCTGAGTTTGGAGCCAACTGAAGCCTTACAAAAATTTGATGGTCCAATCACCATCAATAGGGATATTAGGTTTCCGGATTGTGGCAATGGCTGATTGAATCTTCGGTCTAAGGAGAAGAGGCCCCAATTCAACATCAGCATTTTGATTTGCTGGTTCAATGACGGCTCTTTTTGGTGTAAGAGATGATCCGAGCAGTATAATCCTCTCAATTACACATTCCGAAGAGAATCGGAGTTTGGCATGAGAAGTAACAGGTCTCAGCTTAATAGATGTAAGTTTGCCTCTTGAAAAGATAAATCGGCGATGGATGTAGGCACCTTGCTTGAAGTCAAAGCTTTTCCCATCATCAACATAGAGCTCACCTTCAGCCTCTTGTGAACTATTAGGAGCTATTACCTGCAAAATAATGACAAACAAATATTACAATCATCTATACATCTTTCACCTTAATTCCAATTCTTAGGAGAAAAATAAGAAATTACAAATAACTAAGAGTTGGATATCTTATATAAATATAAACTATATGCAACTTTATTGTTGTTGTCTTTTTTTTTTACAATTACTATATGTAACTTTGCTTGTAGACTGACATACCACCTACCACAAACAAAGCCATCAGAGCAAAAATATGAAGATATAGTAGATAATCCATCCACTATAGATTAGAGTAAATTTAATGGTACAAACAAGAAAAGACATAGGGAAACACTCAATACGATATATGTTTTTTCCCCATCAAAGAATTTGACAGTATTTTAAACTTGAAATGAATTATCGGTTGCCTTCTACTCTAGTACAGTAATAAGGGTAGGTATTATCCCAAAGAAAACCTTAATTTGATTCACTACACCCTCAATTATTGTTTGTATTAAAATAAAATAAAATAAAATAAAATTGTAATGACCTACATACCAGCGTGAATGGATCATTCACCATCTGAGTAGAGCTTCGACGAAACCTGTCTTTCCTTGGTACGATGGTTCCAGCCCTTTGGAAAGTGGGGACATCCTCTTCAGAAACTGCTAACTTATGCGTGATACCTCCCTTGTATAAAGCTCCAGTTTTCAAGTCATACCAAGATTCTTTCCCAGGCAAATAAACTGATGCATATTTTGCTCGCTGGTAGAAAAGGATTAAGAACAACAAATTTTAACAGCACAATAGAGACAAATAATAAATTTTTTTAGATCAAACGGTGCTGGTTTGTTCGAAGAATAAAGATATATTAAGAAATAAAGGAACAGGTTGTGGTACCTCGGTGTAAATTCCTTGCACCAAGAGACTACTCCCAACCATAAAAGCCTCATCATTACTGAAAGTAGCTTCATCATTAGGGAACTCCATCCATAATGGACGAGCAACAGGGACCCCACTTATATTTGCCTCTCTAAATAATGTATAGAAATATGGGAGCAGCGTGTAACGCAAATGTATGGCCTCCCTTATGAGTTCTGTATTTCTCTCCCTGCAATGAAAGTAAACAATTGGCCACATAATTATAGTGGAATATCATATATAACTACAGTGGCATTCTTATTTGACTTTCTATACATTTTACACTAAGCAGGCAACATGCTTAGCATACTAGTTATTAAATATAAATAGTAGTAATTTTCACATTTTAACCACAATATTAAATGTGTTACTCATGATGGATAAAAGTTTTCCCTCATTTTTCCTTCGGAATAAACTTTCCAAACAAGGAAAAGAGAAAAACCAAGAAGCAAGCAGAACAGTTAGAGGAGCTTTCTTCATCACAGTGGTGGGAATCTCAACTATTCAGTAGTGAGCATCACCTCAATAGAAAATGTCAAAAGCATAATTTTAACTACCTCATTATGGAAACAATTAAACCTATGAGTAGCATAACAACATAAAATTTTCATTTCTATTTTTTAGTAGGAGAAAGAGTGATTTTCATGAATAATATTTGTTTGTACTGTGCCAAGCTCAGTGGAGGGCATAAGTTATCTTGGGATATCCACATGGGGTCTAGGGGTAGGGCGTTGTTGCTCATGCTAATTCTTGAGACGTGTTTGTTTCGCTCTCCCCAGTTCTCGAACCCAGGACCTAGCCCTTGAGTAGACCTTGGGAAGCAAGCTGGTACCATCTGGACTACAGTCCAGATGATATCAGCTTCTAAGAACCTGAGGTACTTAAGGGCTAGATCCTAAGTTCGAGACTATGAAAGGGCGAAAGGAATGAGTTACATGATAAAAAATTGTGGACCCACCTAGATACTCTTCAATGTGCGAACACTGTGGATTTCAACCATATTCAAACAATATTCTACTTGAAGTAACAGAAGGGAAACTTTGAAGTCACAATAAATTTTAGAACATAACAAATAAGTTATGAATTAAAGAATGACATTAAGGGTGGGGGAGAAAAAAGAAGATAAAAAAGGTCCTACCCAAACAACCAAGGTTCTCGTCTTTTGGTGTCATGATGGGAATGGCCCCTAAAGAAAGGATAATATGCACCTATTTGATACCAACGTACTAAAAGTTCAGGCTCGGGATTGCCAAAGAAACCTCCAACATCAGCACCTGTGAAATTTTTTCATAAAATTTACATCTTTTTTTCTGAAAGAAACTTGCTTTATCTATTTCAATGAAATTATCTTCTTAACCTGAAAATGACATTCCACTAAGACCAAGAGTCAAAACCATAGGAACTGAAACCCTGAGGTGATCCCAATCAGCTGTGTTATCTCCTGTCCAAACAGCTCCATATCTCTGACTTCCAGAAAACAAGGCTCTAGACAACACAAAAGGCCGGTCCTTTCCATCACCTCTCTTCACAATACCATCTGAAGTAGCCATGTGAAAATAGTAGCCATAAGCATTATGTAGCTCCCTGTGTTCTACATGTCCTTGATGTAAAGCATCTCTAGGCATGGTTAACTGTAAAAATCAATAACTTCGTATATTCAACTGTTACGCATTCTAAAATAATACTTACAAAAAGAATACAAATGGATGAAAGCAAGCATTTTCTCACCTCTGCACCATTAAAAACAGAAGGCTCATTCATATCATTCCAGATATACAACGAAGGAGTAGAACCAACATAACTTGAATAAGAAAACTTATCAGCCCACCATGATCTAATCTCAGGACTCAACATATCTATGTAAGAAGATGAACCAGACCAACACCATCCATCAAAGTCTTTGCCTGTGGCATCTTTGACATAATAACCTTTCTGAGTGGCCTCATTGTGCACATAATATGAGTCATCCCGCTTAATATGAGGGTCCACGATAGTAACCATATGCCGGCCCTTGGCAGCCAGTTTCCGCTGCATCTCTTCTGGATGCGGGAAAAGCAGCCGATCCCATGTGAAATACTTCTTTCCATCAGTATGCTCAATATCAAGCCACAAAACATCGTAAGGAATGTCATGTTCATCAAACTTTGCATCAACATTCTCTACATCTTCCTCATCCCTATAATTCCATCTGCACTGATGATATCCAGTGGCAAACAGCTGTGGCATAGCCGACGTGCCGGTCATGCTAGTGTACTGCCGAACAACATCTTTAGGTCCTGGGCCAATAAAGAAGAAGGCATCGACTATGCCAGCTTCACTCATCCAAAACGTATCAATCCTACTTTGTGAAGAAGGAAGAGCAATACCAGACTCCGCATCCCATCCCTTTCCAAGAACATCAATCTGCATTTCCGCAGCATTCAACCAAAAGAACCCCGAAGTCCCTCGTGATTTCCCATGTGAAATCATCAAGGGTATGGACCCATAAAGCCCAAATGGGGATTCATGAATATACTCAAACACATCCAAATTAAACAACCTATAAGGTTCAGATTCCTCGATCTCCGGTCCTCTAGTAGGTTTAAGAGCAAGACTTGCAGCACGCTCCGGTATCCCATACACAAAATCAGCACCATAAAACGACACATCGAAACTAATAGACTGTGGACCATAAGGCCTCGAATCAGTATTTGACCTGAACCTTTCTTCCCAATCCTCACCTTCTTTCTTCACTCTCAATTGCTCAAAATCAAACAACCCATGAGAATTCAAAGAGATTACAGGGTTACCTCCTTTGTCGCGGACGTAAACCTCAAATGGGTCATGCCGAAGAACTGCCTCATACCCGTCTGACAAGTATACGATTGAAGATGGAGCACTATCTGCTCCGACATTCTCCGTCGAATGTCTCTGCAACCATAGCTTGTTATCAAGGAACTCCGGAACAATCACATCGGGGACCTCAAATCGCTTCTTTGGCGGGTCGAGCTTGGGGTCCTCGTCGATCTTTAGCCGCAAGATACCATCTTGATATACTGAAAGACTGAGAATCAACGGCTTGATCAGTTCCTCATCTCCATCAGAATTTTCTGGGTTTTTGGGCAATAACTTGGAGGTAAGCTCACCGTCAGAGATAGCAACATCTTGAGCTACGAGGGAACAAGATCCAGGTTTGCGAGCTCGGGCTCGTTTGCAAAATGGGGTCTGATTGCAGTTTCTGAACTCTTCCCTTTTCCAAGAGATAACGAAACCCAAGTGGAAACAAAGGAGGAGAAGGAGAAGAGTGAAGCTCTTCATCTTGTGGTTCAACATCAGTGGGCGATCATTGAGAGAAGATGGAAATGTTGTGATAGTTGTTCTCACTATCAGTCCGGAAATGATTCAACAGCTCGACTGGGCTTGCTTAAAAAATCAAAATAATGGGTCAATTCTGAAACATTAACAAAGCCGTCAATTCTGATTATATCTCTCAGAAAACTATATACATTACCCTAATATTTAAAATTTCAAACATGATTAGGTGTTATATTATTCAGATTATAAATTATATTTTTTATTATTTTAAGAAAGTTACTGATTAAAAATAATAAATATCATTTAAATATTTTTGTTATTAAAATATTATTTTTAATATAAAGTTATTAAAATGCGATAAAAACATAAACCATTAAAAAAAATAAAAGTAATATTTATAAGAAATTATTTATAAAAAATCAACGATAATATTCTAATGAAAAATTTTCTAAATTTAAATTTTTCAAAAATATTTAAATATTAAAATAAAATAACGAGAAACAACAAATAATAAAATAAATATATTTTTTAAATAATTCATATTAACTATTACTTTAAATGTCTTTGATTAGCCTCTTTTATCAAAATCATGGAAATATTTTCAAATGTAGGCAACATATAATTATTAATAATACCCTAAGTAATATTATAAATATTCATAAAGTTTCAAAATATCATAAATATTTTTAAATTTAACAAAAGTTAAAGTTAAAGAAACTGAATAATAATCTTTTATGCGTAAAAAAAATAAAGAAATAATAGAAATAAAAAATACAAGACATCTAAAAATATTTATCACAAAAAATGATAATTAGTAAAATTTTTTTTGAAAAATTATAAAAAACAAGATTAAATTTAAAAGAATGAGATTGATTTAAAGATTCATCATTTTCAATAATAATGAAAATATTTTCAAGAAAATATATAATTTATTATAAAATATATAATAAAAAAATTATTATTATTATTATAAATGCAAAAGGATAAAAAAAATTAGATATATCAATTTAAGAGGATTTTAAATATTAATAAAAACATATTTTTAAAAAAATAGATCATTAATAAAATTAACATTCCTAGACAATATAATAATAAATAAGAAAAATGATTTATTAGGAATTATATGTGAAAATATAAGATATTAGATATTAAAATTCACAACATATTTTAGGTTTTCTATTAATATTAACGATAAGAACTTAAACCAAATGTTGAGTTTAACCTATAAAATTGAAAGATGATCTTTAATGAAAGAAGGAAATTATCAAATTTCCAGTATAACACATTGTAGATATTTATTAACAAATAACCATAATAGTTTAGTTTATAAATAAAATAAGTTCATAGAAATAGATAAAAAATTCAAGAAATTAAACAAATAATAAAACCAAAAATGTTAACAGATTTCGAAATATCAAAAGAATAAAACTTAGATGTTAAAGAAAAACAAAAACAAAAGTAATATATTAATAAATAGTAATATATCAAGATTTATGTTTATGGATTCGGAAGAAGAAAACCTCTAACAAAGAAAGACAAGTTATAAATCTTAAACAAAAAGTTAAAATAATGAAAGCATTAGTACATGATGTAATATTAAGAAGAAAATGATACCATTATTATCCCAATAATGATAAAAAAAATATACAAAATATAGAAAATAGATTTTGATAGATGCCTAATAAGCATATCAAAAACCCAATAACACAATAACAAAAACTTTAATTCTTTTAGTAGAAGAAATTGATATAGTATAAGAATCAAACATCAAGTCTTTACAAAAATGAAACACAAAAAGAACTTCTAAAAGAAATAAAAGAATATGGTTATAATAAGAAAATACAACAAGACATATATAAGGAATTTATAGAATTAATAATAGATGTAAATGACATACTGAGGGACAATAAAATTATAGGTTATAAGTTTGATCCACTTTATAGGATTAAAAGAAAATCAGTATAAGAGATCAAATACATTGATGCCTAGGAACTAGAAAAGAAAGAATGATGAAAAACTTGATGAGCAGAATCGGGATTGACAAAAACTTGATGAGCGAAAACCGGCATCGCCGATTCTACCAATACTTTAGTTTTATATTTATAAAACTCTCGCAAGTGCACGAATCATTTCGTAGAAAATGATAAGTATACTCCCAAGGTCGATCCAAGGGAGGAATGTATGTGGTTTTTAATTTATTATTCAAACTTTTAAAAACGAAATTAAATCCTAAACATCCTGTCACGATATTTTGGGTTTTGTGTTTTAATCTACTTACATAAAAATAAACATAGATTCAATAAACATTTATGCAAATTTTATCTTTTATAAATAGTGGAGTATTTATGGATATAATAACTAAGTTAATTATGCTTGCTCATATTATCTAGGTTATTAAAGATATGAATTGATATTTATTGATTCTCCCTTTTTGTATGAATACCACCTTTGGTGGGGTTAGATATTCTTTGTTAACTAAACAAATCAATTAACACCTATGGGTGGGGTTGATAATTAATTTGGTTAATTAAATTAATTCCTTTTTCTAAGAGATTGAAAATGAACCATTTAAATGCCACCTTTGGTGGGTTAGGCGATTTAAACTTTATTCAAGGTGTCCAAATTAAACCTAAGAATTTAGTTATCCGAGTACTAACTTTCAAGTTTTAAAACCACTACCGAAAACGTGTTGTCAATACATTTTCGAGATAATAATTCTTATAAAAACTTTTGAAATAGAGCTTCACTCTAACTACTGGGCGATTACCAACAAATAAAAGAGCACTACTCTAAATTAGGCCGGATAATTAAACCTTAAAATCTAATTTTCAGATTTAAGTTTGTAATGAAAAATAATATATTTCTCTCTAACATTCTTAATATAAAATCTTGAATAAAAATAAAATCAATTCATTTTAGAGATTTTTACCTATTTAATATTTCGCAAGCACAACAACGTTATTATTATATCATTTTTACAAACAGTCAGCACAGTTAAATTTAATCACAGACAAATTAAATATAACATGTAAGAAATAAGCATAAAAAATAACTGTAAAGAAAATAAAATCCTTACAGTACTTCGATGCTATTCCCGTAGCTAGAAAACCTCCAACCGGAATTTGCACTCCCATTTATTGAATCGAAAAGCTAATAAATTACAAAATCATAACTAGTTCTTCCAAAAAAGGGAAGAACTCTAAAATTAAGAGAAACTAGATAAAACATAAGAAAAACTAAAAAACCTAAAAACTAAGAAATGGAGAGAAAGAAAGAAGAGAGAAGTGTGTTTTGAAGTGAAGAGAAGGGGGGGTATTTATAGGTGAGGATGGAGAGAAAAAATGGGTGAAAAAATGTTAAAAAATGGTGAAAACACGGAGCGTAATTATGGAGGTCATTGATGACGTCAGCATGACGTCATGGGGGTGGCTGCACGTGAAAAATGGGGTGAAATGGCATCGGCACGCGCGGAGGGCATTTGGGGCGCGCACAGGCGCGCGCGGATCTGGAGGAAGGCGCGCGCACCGCGCGTGGACGTGGGCCATGCGCGACGCGGCTCGGTGGTAGGCCGGCGCGGTCTCCGGGCGTGGTTTTCTCATTTTTGACATTTTTGACCTTTTCGACCCATTTTGTCCATTTTTTTCATATTTGTTGACCTTTCCGCATTTATTTATTAATATATTTATGATGTATTGCTTCTAGTATTCATTTTTGAGTCTTTAAGTGACGTTTTTAAGCGAAAAAAACCTAAAAAACAATAAAAATACCCGTGATTCCGAAAAAGACAAATTTATATTAATATATGATAAAACATATAAATATATATATTTTTAATCAATT
Organism: Hippophae rhamnoides; assembly: GCA_033030585.1. NCBI lineage: Eukaryota > Viridiplantae > Streptophyta > Magnoliopsida > Rosales > Elaeagnaceae > Hippophae > Hippophae rhamnoides. The sequence goes on along the minus strand of CM065434.1, from coordinate 21,916,458 downwards.
AATGTGCATAAAATCATGGTAATTTTAGTGCTTTTTGAGCACTAATCAAAAACCCAAATATAAAGAAGAAGCTATAATCTCATTTTGATGGAATATAGAAAAGAATTAGGAGAATAGTTTATGAGCATTGAGAATAGGGATATAAAAAAATTAGTTAGTTTGTTAACCTTAATAGATGAAGAGCTAGGAAGACATTAGGATGATAAAATTTGTACAACAAAGAGGAATATAATATAACAATAATCAATAAAATATATTATGACCCAGAAAATATGATCCCAAAAAATCATATGAAACCAAATTCATTATCAGTTCCTTATCAAGAAGGAACATATTATCCATATAAAGAATAAAGAAATAGGCAAAGGCCAAAAAAAAAACATGACCTAAATTATAAAAGAAAATAACAACCCAAAATGAAAGAAGGATTATATTGGAGAGCTAGAGGTAGTATCCTACCAAAATTCAAACTTCATGAAAATTATAGATTTGATTTTTTAGATTTAGATTGTATAAGAGTGAGGAAAAAAACCTTAAATGAATGGTTTAATAGTATGAGTGTAATCATACAAATTTTTCCAACCACACAATCAAACCTTTCAACCTGTAGAGTCTTAGTAGCTCACAAAATGATAGAAAATGTAAAAAATTGGTTTTCAAATTTAACAAAATAATAACATTTATAAATGTAGGGAAATGCTCCCACAAGCATAAAATCCTTAAATACTATAGTAAATGAAATATACAAGAAATTTATTTGAGAAAATAAAGATAAATATATTACTGAATCTAGTGAATATGAAATTGAGGAAGTTAAATGACATTTAACAAATATGAAAATATGTGACATATGTTATATATATTTCTTTATTTGTGAATATGAAATGTATTATCATAAGTTACTACCTTCCATGCAAGAAACTTATAAGAAAATATTTTTTCAGAAATTACCTGAAATATTACATAAAATCATAATAGAAGGATGTAATAGAAAAATAGAAAACTATACAAGACAGGAAGAATAAGAAGTCTTAAAAATTGGATAATCATTAAATGTTAAGAAAGATAAGAATATAAACAAATAAAAGGAAAAGATAAAATCTGTTGTGATGCAAGAGATTTTAGAATGTCAAAAAAATATGGATGTAGCGTAAAATCTTATAAGAAAAAAAAGTATGAAATATACAAAACATTCAAAAGATATAAATTTTAAAAACATGAGTTTAAAAAATGTAAGAGAAGGTATAACAAATAATTTTATAGAAAAATATATTTTAGGAGAAAAATATATAAACCACTGAAAAACAAAAATTATTGCCCATTAGGAAAAAAAATGTAGATGTTAGATCTCTAAAGAGGATGGACCATATACTAATAAATGTCCTAATGGGCTTAACATAAAAAAAATTAAAAAGGAATTTTCATTAAAAGTAAAAATCTTAGAAGAAACTTTTAATATAAAATTAGAACCAATAGAGAAATTAGATATAAATTATACTTGTAGTATTTATCTATTAGAAGAAATTGAGGAAGAAATAACTGAGTCAAAATATAAATACTCTTCACCAAAAGATGAATGATTTGTATAGTATTACAAATCCAAGTAGTACTTATATTAAGGTAGGATTGAAGTTTAAAGATTACATAAGTTACCATCTATATGCATATGTAGATACATGAGTTAGTATGTGTGTGGCTAAGAAATATGTATTCTCACAAGAACTTTAGAAACAAGCACCAAAATATTTAGTTGTAAGAATTACTACCAAAATTATAATAAATCTTAATAAAGTCTTAAAAGATATAGGTACAATGATAGGAGGAGAGAAATTTCATATTCTTACTATATATCAACAAGAAATAAGTTGATTTGTTAATAGAAAATAATTACCTAAACTTATATCAATATTTTACACAATATTTAGATAAAATAAGTCTAATTAACACTAGATAGTGAAGTCATTTATGTCAAAAATAAAAAAAAACTTTGACTCTATCAAACTCATTTTTTATGCAATAATATAAAAAGTAATAACGTAGTGAGATAGACACAAAGTAGTAACAAAAACCATATTTAGAAAACATTTAATTAGATATAAAAGAAAAATAAAACTCTTTTCTTAATGAAATCCAACCTCGATAGGAATTAGAAAAGTATTAAAAATAGTAAGCTCAAATTTTTTTTTAGATCCAAAAGTAAATCAATCTAAAATGATTGCTAACACAAAACTAAGAGACCCTAACAAATTCATGAGAGTAAAACCTATGATTTATACTCCATAAGACAATATTGAGTTTGAAAAATAAATTCAAGAAATTTTGAAACTAAAATTCATAATACTAAATAATTCACCACACTTTAGTCTGACATTCTTAGTTGAAAAAGAAAATAAAAAAAAAGAATGGTAATAAACTTCAAAGCATTGAATAAAGAAACCATTGATGATGAATATTTTATTCCAAAGAAAGAAAAATTATTATCATTAATAAAAGGAAATAAATATTTCTCAAGTTTTTGTTGCAAAAGTGGATTTTGGCAAAAAAAAACTAGATAAGGAATCTCAAAAGCTAACAACATTTAGTTGTCCCCAAGGACAACTCTAATGAACTATTGTATTATTCTGATTAAAACAAACTACACATATCCTTCAAAAATATATAGATATCATTTTTAAGAAATTACAAAAATATTTATTGTGTTTATATAGATGATATTTTAGTTTTTAATAATGAATTAAATTAATATTATTCAGATATTATTAATATTCTAAAAGAATGCAAGAAACAAGTCATTGTACTTTCTAAGAAGAAAGCATTAATTACTTAACAAAAGATTAAGTATTTAGGATTATAAATTAAAGATGCAAAACATAATCTACAGTTTCATATACTAAATAACATTCAAGGATTTCCTAATCAACAAAAAGACAAAAATCAATTACAAAGATTCTTAAGATATTTAATATATGTTAACGCATACATCAAGAAACTTGCAGAAATACAAAAAACTTTACAAACAAAATTCAAGAAAAGATCATGTTTGGAAACAAAAAGAATAAGATACTTTGTACATGGATAAAGTAAAAGCATAGGTAAATTTTTTTCCAACTTTATATCAACTAGGTCCAGATGATTAAATGATAATTGAAACAAGTGTTTCATATGAATATTGGAGAGCAATTTTAAAAGCAAAAGTAAATGACAAAGATGAATATTGTTGGGATGATCCAAATTTGAGAGAGAAAATAGAGAGAATTCAGGTAAAATTATGTAGATTTCACATTAGAATCATATATATATAGGACATTACATGTACATGTGTCAACTATATAAGGGATACACATCATAATATGTCATATGGTACATTAATAAATACATAAACTAACTTAGGCTTGATCGTATTAACTAGGTTGGTGATCGGGCACATCTTATAATCTTGGGCAGGAACATCATGAGTTAGACTGCTAAAAGGTTGGGCTCCAGGTCGAGCCTTATGTTCAAAATCAAGTCCTCCAACTCTTTTAGCTTGGTTTGTCAACTGGGGTGGAAGGGTAGTAACTAATCAGTCAAAATATCTAAGAATATGAAACATTTTGGCGCACCTTGATAAATGTTTATCAGTTGTTTAGAGAGAAAAAATATGACTTTATATAAGGAGTAGCTAAGGCAACAAAGTTTCATTATTTCCAAGATATCGAATAAAAACTTGAATAAGAACGCTCTATCTTTTCAGCTTGTGCATTATAGTTTCTTTGCTTGGGTGATAAGATACATAGCTCAGTATTAAGTAATTTTGGTTGAGCTTTTAGAGATTTGTCCTCACGCTTAATAATTTTTTGATTTCTTTTCAAGTCGATTCTTAAATTCAATCCTCATTTTTTTGCTTAAAAAACTCAATTTAGGTAACTCCTAATTCCTCGAACCTTATTTTTTTTTATTTATTTTTTGTAATCTTTTGAAGTGACTATGCATAAAAAGGTATGGTTAAGGGCTGCTAGTAGGATAGTTATAATTTTATGCTCATCGGGATCTTCTTCTTAGAAGAGTCCTCAATACCTGAGCTACTTAAGACAAGAGGAAAGTGAAGAATTGGGCTCCATGAGCACCTTGAGTGATATTCCTAAGACTTCATCTTGATCCCAAATAACTCCAACAATTAGATTGAGCATACAACAAATATAAATGTTTGTGCCCAGGGTATGAAGAAAAAAGTCCAAGAAAGAGGGAATTAGAGAACCTACAGGTCGAACCAAGGGTAGGGAGGCCAAGGTTGAGACAAGTGGTTTGACTATAAAGGACAAAGAGAGGCTAAGACAAACATATGATATTCCCTCCTCAGTTCAAATAATGATTCCCAGCCAGGGTGTTCTTGATAATGCACCACACATATTGGATGGACAACCTTTCATGAAAAGGCTTTATGGCTCGGGGTTAGGTTTCTATTGTATCCATTCATTAGAAAATTCTTGATGAGAAAATGCTCGTACTGGGAAAATTGTGTCCAATGGGTAGAGGTATTTACTTTGCCTCACTCTAATATGCAGAGAGCTCAAGGTGGAGTTAGAAATGCCCGAGTTCAATGATGTATATGTGTTAAAGCAGAACCCCATAACAGAATAAAAGTGTATATATCAGCCAAAAAAGATTGAGGTATTAATGTAATTCTCCCTAGAAATGAGAAGAATTGGAAATGATATTTCTTCTATGTAGTTGGTCGATGGGAAATAGCTGATAGTGATAAGAGGTTGGTAAGAAGCACCTGAGTTGATACAAAACTCGTGATAAGGAACATGGGTTCTTTGATCACAACCTTGAGCTTAGAGATGAATCAAAGATTGGGTGATATTTAGAACTATTTACCCAAAAAACTTCATAGAGGATATTACTAACTATCCCACATATTGTTGCCTATAAGTTAACGAAACCAGGCTTAGTGGAGTTACCAAATAGAATAATTCATAAACATCAAGCACCAAAGAAAAGTAGGACCTTACCTACTAACTTTGGAGGGAGAATTGAAATTGTTCAAGATGATGGTGAATGAGTTCTTACTTCAAGTAGTTTCTTTTGCTTGTTTACTTGGCGTTTAAAATTTGACCTTTATACCTCTATTTCTTTGTTTAATAGGTATCATGGAGTTTAACCTTGATACCTTACTAGCTCGTCTCCAAAGTAGACTTGCAAAATAAAGTGCAATATCCTAAAAGAGTACATATTCCTCCCAAGGCATGAGATTCTCTAAGAGAAAGAAGAAGAGCAAAACTTTTGGTAGAGAGACCACTCATTCTTAACCAAAGAAGAAAAAATAAAATGTGACTAAAGAGCCTATCATTGTGACTACTCTTCAAAATTCCGTGGCATTGGTCAAGCCTTCTCTAACATCACCGGGCCATCAGATTCTTATATTTTTAATATCAAGCTAGGAAACACCTCCCCCATCTAGAAGGGACTCAAGAAGGGGTAAATGCACCATTGGTGACCTCACTATAGAGATTGAGAGCGTGGCTCTATATGGAGGTATGGCTCTAGAGAGGTTTGTTGTCTCTTTTGGAGAACATGAAATCGTGCAAGTATACACGGTCACAAGTAATAATATGATAAGTAAAATATCGTTCCCACATAGATTTGTTACTAGTATTCGTTAATTATTAAAATTATTTCAACCTAATTTTATCCAAACAGTCGATAATTTGATGCAGTTTGACTAACTAACTTTTATAACAGATTGCAAGAAAATTCTAGGATTGCAGTTTCACCAAATTAATCCACTTGAATCATTATATTTTATCTTGATTTATGTTATCGTATTTTAAGTTGTTAACCAAGAACTCCTAATTTATCCATATATCTCTTCCGAGCTCCATACAGACACATCTAGTTAAAATGATTCACTATATTCCTATGCGAATTAAATTCAACCAGATTTATCAAGTTCTGAGTTCTCAAACAGTTACACATACAATAAAAGTATATTTCTATCCCTTATGTATATACGTTATTTCATCACGAGCAGCACACAAAAATGCCTTTTTCAAGTTTATTTAAGTGTCACATATCAGTTAATTAATCTTCCGATAATTAAAAGCATTAAACACATATAAAATAAACAACTTAAAACAATTCCATAAATCATTCAAAAATACTTGATTCAAGTTTCATAATTTACGCTACACTACAATCCTAGAACAAATAAATTAGTTCATAGCAGAAATTAAAATTACAACACCATAAAAATAAAACATTGCAGAGAAACAAAAATTAAAAGAAAATAGATTAGGAGAAACTCTTTCACGATTCCTCGATGAAAAATAAATTCTTCCCTTTCTTTCTTCTTAGTTGTCTTCTTTCTCTATAATTTCCCTAAGAAAATACAACACAAAATATCAAATAAAGGTTCTGCGTGTTTTGTGTAACATGTAGAGAAGAAAAAATGAAAATGGTAAAGGAGAGAAACAATAACAAGAATCGGGAAAAAATGAAATAAGACGAAAAGAATAATCATCCACAAAACCAAACCCCGCGTACAAAAGTATATCCCTTTTCAATTTTTATTTTTTTATTTGAAGTGGGGGACAAAATTGTATGGGGATTAAAAAAAAAACATCACGCGTGAAAACCATTCTGTGCGTTTCTGATATTTTTTTTCTTTCCACGCATGCCACGTGTCTCCATGTGATTGGCTGCGAGACATAGGGAGACACATGGCAGCCTTTCATTAGGTGAGAGGATCGGACGCATAGAGCATATCTGGACCGCGTTGCACAAGATTTCCTCGTGCTGGAAATGCGATAACGGTTGGAAGTGGGCGTCGTTTCTATGTTTTTATTTCACCAAATACATGCCATGTATCATCATTCTATTCGCTGTAATATTTATCAGACCCGTGGCTGCTTATTTTTTCGTTGAAACACGAGGGTTCACGCTGCTTGGATACACCGCGTCGCACAGGATTTGTAGACGAGCGGCTCAGTGCGCGACAGCTACGTTCCACGCGCTTCAATCTGGACTGTTCAACTCATCCAATAGCGATCGATAAGCCTCGGGGGAATCCAGCACAACCGACATGTGGGTCCCACCCTGCACGCCAGTCTGCGCGGCAGGTGGGCCCTACTGGCATGCCGAGCCGCGCGAAAGAAGAACTCTGCACCCACTCTCCTTGGTCGGGTATGAATAACACGCGCGCATCCTAACCGTTACTTTTTTGCTCGGACGGTCCACGTTGCGCGATTGGACTAGGGCGCGTGGCTTCTTCTCACCTGCGCATAAATTAACTTTTATTAATTATATTTTAACCCACAAATATATTTCAAATTACATTTTAACGTTACTTAATTACAATATAGCCCTTTTTCTAATTTAAATTAAATTTTAAACTTTTAATAATTGAAATTAAGCACGATTTTAATTTAAATTATATTTTCAAATTTTATTAATTGCAATTAAGCATTCTTTTTATCTGAAATTATATTTTTGGACAAAAATTTGCAATTAAGTACGTTTTAGATACAATTTACTTAATTTTCTTAAAATATATAAAAAACAGTAAATACTATTTTATTAAACTAAAATTAACTAAAAATAAAAAGAATATAGCAATTATAATTAATAAAATAGGTAAAAATAACTGTATAAAATATAGTTATCAAGGTTAAACCATTATGTGGATAACATTACATTCATGGTCCATGAAAAATAGTTCGATGCCATGTGTAAGGATGCCGATGTTCTATTATGATTAGTATAGTGCTTTATCAAGTAGATATCACTTTGAACTTTGAATAAGTGGGCCTATTCTATTTATCATCTCATACTTTTTTACCATCTTTCAAGTCCAACTTCTTCATGGGCTTAGTAGAGTATAGGGTATAGAGAAACTTAAGCATGAGCTTGAGGCTGAAAGAAAGAGTCATGCCTTTACTCGAGCCAAGAATGTTGTGCTATTGGCAAAGGAAAATAAGTGGAAGGGTAATGCCATTGATAAAGAAGAAAAACTATACAAAGTTGTGAGCAAGCTGAATAAAAATTTGAGGTGCTTGGGGAAATACAAATGAAACCCAAGGCTGAGGTTGATGCTTGTAAACACGAGCTGAATGATGTTAAAGAAGCATTCACTCATGAATAAGAAAAAATAAAGCAAGGTCTCGATTCTATAACTGAGTAAATCACATCGAGTTTTGAAATTGGTTATGGTCTGGACATGGACTTATTCAAGAATAAGTCCAAGAAGAAAGGGCTTTGCCCTTACACACTCGGCTACCAAAACTCTAAATAAGGATGGTGACTAAGGTGGAGATTTTGAGGAAAGTGATGATCGACTTTGGGTGAGAGATAAGTCTCAACAAGTTAAGGATGCTTGAATTTGTAATATGCTCGAGGAAATTTATTTTTGTAAGGCGTGGCTTTTTCCTATATCTGGCACAACTTGTTTTTGTATTTTCCATTTACTTAATAAAATATTTTTTCAAGACATTTTTGGATTTGTTGAAAAATTAGTGTATGCATGTATTGTATGTATATTTTTATCTTTATAACCATCATTTATGATGGTGACCTACTTTGTTGCTTTCAGGACATTTGTCTCATTGTTTATCCCAATGTCATTCCCCATAAAAGGGCACTAAGATTACTTGTAATTCATGTCTTATCTGCTTTGAGAACTCGGTATGTTTACTCCATATTTTTTGACCGAGCTCTATGGCTTTTGATTTGGTGAATAGATTTTCATTTTGAGCCTTAAAACAAGAGAATGTTGGGCTTACTGATGAGCGAAAACCGGCATCGCCAATTCTCGCAAATACTTTGGTTTTAATATTTGTAAAACTCTCGCAAGTGCACGAATCATTTCGTAGAAAATGATAAGTATACTCCCAAGGTCGATCTAAGGAAGGAATGTATGTGGTTTTTAATTTATTATTCAAACTTTTAAAAACGAAATTAAATCCTAAACATCCTGTCACGATAGTTTTGGTTTTTGTGTTCCTAATCTAATAACATTAAAATAAACATATATCTGATTAATTAAATATAATTTAAAAAGAATAAACATAGATACAAATTCAATAAATAAATATAAATACAGATTCAATAAATATTCATGCAAATTTTATCATTTATATTAGTGGAGTATTTATGGATATAATAACTAAGTTAATTATGCTTGCTCATATTATCTAGGTTATTAAAGATATAAATTGATATTTTATTGATTCTCTCTTTTTGTATGAATACCACCTTTGGTGGGGTTAGATACTCTTTGTTAACTAAACAAATCAATTAACACCTATGGGTGGGGTTGATAACTAATTTGGTTAATTAAATTAATTCCTTTTTCTAAGAGATTGAAAATGAACCATTTAAATGCCACCTTTGGTGGGGTTAGACAGTTTAAACTTTATTCAAGGTGTCCAAATTAAACTTAAGAATTTAGTTATCCGAGTACTAACTTTCAAGTTTTAAAACCACTATTGAAAACATGTTGTCAATACATTTCCACATAATAATTCTTATATAAACTTTTGAAATAGAGCTTCACTCTAACTACCGGGCGATTGTACCAACAAATAAAAGAGCACTACTCTAAATTAGACCGGATAACTAAACCTTAAAGTCTAACTTTCAGATTTAAGTTTGTAATGAAAAATAATATATTTCTCTCTAACATCCTTAATATAAAATCTTGAATAAAAATAAACTCAATTCATTTTAGAAATTTTCACCTATTTAATATTTCGCAAGCATAACAACGTTATTATTATATCATGATTATAAACAGCTAGCACAGTTAAATTTAATCACAGACAAATTAAATATAACATGTAAGAATAAAGCATAAAAATAACTGTAAAGAAAATAAAAGGTGAGCTTCCTCTTGAGCTTTCTATTCATGAAAATCTCAAGATTGAACTCGAATCTTACAAAGAGTAGTTATCTCAAACTTGAGCTCATGAAAGAAGGACCATGACTAAGACGATTGACAAGGAATTTTACAGGGAATTTTTTTACGTGAAATGATATGAAGGAATGTTCCTTAAGGTAATGGGTACTGTTGAGGAATTAGAAAATTTGATCTCCGATTCGAACTTGGCTTCAACTAAGGTAGAAGGAGATATTTGTAAAAAAGTTGTCAAGGTTCAAGTTGAGCTTTTTCCATTGGTGGAAGAAATGAATTATCAGGACACATGCTGCTCATCCAAACTGCTGGAGGATTTTTAGTTTATATGTCACTAAGCTTTATTTCAATAAATTTATGAAGCCAATTATCTTTGTATGTTTGATCAATATAATAAACTTTTTTTCTCATAGTTTTAGCTCAAATTGTAGTCAATTTTTGACAATATTGTAGCTCAATCAATTAGAATATGTCTGAATGCTCTAACTGGTTCCTGATTGAAGTGATCATCTTGTGACATGAAATTTTGAATGAGAGCATTCTACCTGGTCTATGATCAAGGCGACCAACACTTTGTAATATATCAAAGTGCTCTACCTAGTTCCTGACCCAGTTGATCAATTCATGACATGAAATTTTTAGCGATAGTATTCTACTAGGTGTATGACCAAGGTGATCAACTCTTTGTAATCTATCAAAGAGCTCTACCTACTTCCTAATCGAGGTGATCAGCTCATGGCATGAAATTTTCTATGAGAGAATTCTACCTAGTCTACGATCGAGGTGATAAACTCTTTATTATCTATCATAGCGCTCTACTTGGTTTCTGATCGAGGTGATTAATTCGTGACATGGAATTTTTTATAAGAGTATTCTAGTTGGTCTATGACCAAGGTGATGAGCTTGTGACATGAAATTTTCAGCGATAGCAACTCTATTCATCAAATTTTATTATATACATGGGGCAATATATTGAAATTGACGTATAAATTAGAATACATTGAAAATGGTACTTTTTTAGGTTTTGAGTGTTCCAACTCGTGCTACCTTCAGATCCTTCAATGCTTTTTAACAAGTAAGCTCTTCCAGGTATTATTGCACTTATATGGTGTGTGTTTGATCACACATGACTTGTGTTCAATTAATACACAATATACGTATCACAACAAGTAATACAATGATAAGAAAAGATAGTTCCTACTGAGATTATGTTATTAAAAATTAATTTTTAAAATAAAAAATAAATATCAATTTTTTTTATGTTTTTATATTTTAAGGAAATAAAAGAACTAAAAATAAATAACAATAATTAATTAAATCAAATTTGTCAACTAAGAAGATATATGAGAAAATATATAGGAATACTTAATACCTCAATTTTCTAAACATGTAAATCACTAAAATCTCTCAAATATAAGTATCAATTAATTACATGATCAATTGAATCTAATCTAGAATGTATTCATCTCTCAAGTAAACTACACACTATATAGTAATTAACCTAATCAAACTCTCATGTCCATAATTGAGTTTATCAATTATGGATCATATACATAAGAATAATACATTTCTACCTACAAACTATATATGTTATTTAATCAAGATAAAAAAATTAAAAAAATATCTCAAATCTATTTAATTGCCTTTATAGATAAATTGTTGGCCAAATCATTAATAGCATAAAAATCATATTAAATAATATAATCAAATTAAAATCATAAATGGGGTAAAATATTAGATTATCATATGGTGAAAATTGGGTTCATAAGACCCCTAGATTAATAAATTGCCTAGACATAATTTGGTTCATAAAGCTCATATTTTTCATAAATAAAAAACATAAAAATTGATAAAGAAATGAGTAGAAGAAGAAATACAATCAATTTCTTGAATTATAATACCAATCTCTTCTTGAATCTCTGATGAGTGCTTAAAAAGCACTAAAATAACCATGATTTTATGCACATTAATTGATTAAAAATATATATATTTATATGTTTTATCATATATTTATATAAATTTGTCTTTTTCGGAATCACGGGTATTTTTATTGTTTTTCAGGAATTTTGGCCTAAAAACGCAATGTAAAGACTCAAAGAAGAATACTTGAAGCAATACATCACAAATAAATTGATAAATAAGTGGAAAAAGGTCAACAAACATGGAAAAATTGGACAAAATGGGTCGAAAAGGTCAAAAATGTCAAAAGATCGGAAAAACGCCCAAGGCCAATACCAGAGTCGCGTTGATGCTTGCTCATACAGCGCGGCTGGCATCGTTCACGCTACGGCCGCGACAGCATGGCAGAATACCAACATAGCGCTTCAACGCGTTTTTGACCCATTTTTCACGGTAGCCGCTTCCATGACGTCATCTTGACGTCATTGATGACCTCAAGTAGGTCCATTACACGTTTTTTATTTTTTTAATATTTTTTTTAACATTTGTTTAATCATTTTTTCTCTCCATCCTCACCTATAAATACCCCCCTTCCATTCACTTCAAAACACACCTCAAAACCTCACTTCTCTCTTCTTTCTTTCTCTCATTTCTTAGTTTTTGAGTTTTCTTTAGTTTCTTTCTTAGTTTCTAAGCTTTTCTTAGTTTTTCTCTTAGTTTTTAGTTCAATTGTCTTAGGTTTAGAGTTCTTCTCTTTTTGAGAGGAACTTGTAATGTTTTTGTAATAATTTAGATTTTTGATTCAATAAATGGAAGTGCAAATTCCGCTTGGAGGTTTTCTAGCAACGGGAATAGCGTCGAAGTACTGTAAGGATTTTATTTTCTTCTGATTATTTTTATGCTTTATTCTTACATGTTATATTTAATTTATGCGTGATTAAATTTAACTGTCTTAATTTATAATCATGATATAATAATAACGTTGTTATGCTTGCGAAATATTAAATAGGTGAAAATTTCTAAAATGAATTGAGTTTATTTTTATTCAAGATTTTATATTAAGGATGTTAGAGAGAAATATATTATTTTTCATTACAAACTTAAATCTGAAAGTTAGACTTTAAGGTTTAGTTATCGGTCTAATTTAGAGTAGTGCTTCTTTTATTTGTTGGTACAATCGCTAGGTAGTTGGAGTGAAGCTCTATTTCAAAAGTTTTTATAAGAATTATTATGTGGAAATGTATTGACAACGTGTTTTCAATAGTGGTTTTAAAACTTGAAAGTTAGTACTTCGGATAACTAAATTCTTAAGTTTAATTTGGACACCTTGAATAAAGTTTAAACTGTCTAACCCCACCAAAGGTGGCATTTAAATGGTTCATTTTCAATCTCTTAGAAAAAGGAATTAATTTAATTAACCAAATTAGTTATCAACCCCACCCATAGGTGTTAATTGATTTGTTTAGTTAACAAAGAGTATCTAACCCACCAAAATGGTATTCATACAAAAAAGAGAATCAATAAAATATCAATTTATATCTTTAATAACCTAGATAATGTGAGCAAGGATAATTAACTTAGTTATTATATCCATAAATACTCCACTAATATAAATGATAAAATTTGCATGAATATTTATTGAATCTGTAATTATATTTATTTGTAGATAAATATTTATTGAATTTGTATCTATGTTTATTTTTTTTATTTAATTAATCTGTATATATGTTTATTTTATGTTATTAGATTAGAAACACAAAAACCAAACTATCGTGACAGGATGTTTAGGATTTAATTTCGTTTTTAAAAGTTTGAATAATAAATTAAAAACCACATACATTCCTTCCTTAGATCGAGGGAGTATACTTATCATTTTCTACGAAATGATTCGCACTTGCGAGAGTTTTACAAATATTAAAACCAAAGTATTTGCGAGAATTGGCGATCTGGGTTTTTTCGCTCATCAAGTTTTAGCGCGGATTCTTGCAGGGAAGGAATAGCGTTTTTAATTTATTTATCAAAATTTTAAAAATATTTTTGTGTTGTAAATAATTGTGATATTTAAAAAAAAAATAATAATAATAATAAATAAATAAAATCAAATTTAATCAAATTTCAAATTTCATAAAAAAATAAATAATAAATAAATAAATAAAAAAAAAAAATTAAAATTTTTTTTTATTATAGCATAAAAAGTAAATAATTTAGAAATTTGAAATTTGAAGTAAAAAGTTTTTACCGTTAAAAAAAAAAAAAAAAAAAATTTAATTTTTAAGTTAATAAGAAATAAGATAGTGTGAATAGTAAAATAAAATTACCGTACGTAAAAAAAAAAAAAAAAATTAAATTTTTTTTTTAAATTTTAAGAAATAAGATAGTGTGAATAGTAAAATAAAATTACCGTTCGTAAAAAAAAAAAAAAAAAAAAAAAAAAAAAAAAAAACTAAAAGGCATGAAAAGTAAAAATCTAAGGAAGTTAATACAGGAAAGTAGTTCTTTGAAGCGCTTTGTCTATTAGTCTTTCACGGGAGCGTTGTTTGAGGAGAATGGTTTTTAAGGGTAAAGACCACCATTCTTTCCTGGGAACACTCTTGGTTAATACTAATTATGTTATTTAAAAAAAATAATAAAAATAAAAAAAAAAAGAGAAAAAAAAATATAAAAAAAGAATTAAAAAAAAAAAGAATTAAAAAAAAAAAAAAAAATTGTCTAGTGTTTTGAATTAAATGCCATGGAATTTTTCTAATTTCTTTATTTTTGTTGACTGGATTTTTTAATTTACGTTTAAAAATAGTCTCTGTGTAGTAGGAGATCCTTAGGAAACTCCCTAACACCATATGTAAGTAATATTCATAAATTTAAACAAGTGTCAACAACAACTGGATCCTACCCATCAACAAGTTTTGAGCCAAACATAGAACGTCTTAATCCTTTACTAGAACCAAAAGAAATGGAGGAAAACCAACATGTTAGGGAAACCACGATGAAAGAGTTTGCAAGACCGGTGATTGGCACAAGAATCGCCGCTTATCCGATTGGGAGAGAGGTGCTAGGAATTATGACCTTAAAAATATTCATTTTTCTATGCTTCCTTCCTTATGGGCTACCTAATGAAGATTCTCTTTCCTTTATGAGAGATTTCTATGCTACGGTCCAAACATTCCCTCGGTATTCTAAACGAGGATCGGCTTAGAATGAGATGTTTTCCGTACACCTTAAAGGATAAGGCTAAAGCTTGGTTGATGTCACTTACCCTGGTTCTACGATGACATGGGGTCAAATTTACAATAAATTCATGGGAAAATTCTATTCCCATCAAAAACATCGGTGAGAGGAAAGATTGCTACTTTCTCTCGGATGGAAGGAGAACCATTCCACGAAGCTTGGGATAGGTTCAAAATGTTTCTCACTCAATGTCCCCACCATAGCTTTCCCTACGGTTGCAGAACCAATTCTTTTACGATGGACTTACCTGACAATGTCGATTCATTGTCGACAACGCCGCAGGAGGAGCAATAGGAGAAAAGACCGCATCGAGAAACGTATAATCTCTTTGAGATGTTGGGTGCTAATTCCAGAAAAGCTCCAGAGTGAGAAAAGGCTGGTGTTCATGAGATTGACTCCGGT
This sequence comes from Hippophae rhamnoides, assembly GCA_033030585.1. NCBI lineage: Eukaryota > Viridiplantae > Streptophyta > Magnoliopsida > Rosales > Elaeagnaceae > Hippophae > Hippophae rhamnoides. The sequence goes on along the minus strand of CM065434.1, from coordinate 21,901,043 downwards.
AATGAAGTTCAACAACAACTTGTTCAATCGACTAAGCAAGTTGTTCTTCTCGCTACACAAACCAACACAAATAATGAACAATATGGTTTGTCAGACAAAGAATACGGGACAAGGTAATCGAAGCCTGTCCATATCAAGGAGATACAACTGGACCCGAGGTGTTAATGTGTTGGGAGCATATCAACAAAGACCAAGGTTTGATCCCAATTCAAATACCTATAATCCTGGGTGGAGAAGTCATCCAAATTTCTCTTGGAGGCAAAATAACCCTCCTTTCCTCAAAGCTCAAACCAGCAGCCAGCAATTCCACCCACCTATTCCACGAAGCATTCCAAATAAACCAACCCTGGAGGACAACTTGAATTCTTTTATTCAAGTTTGTAGGAACAATCAATCAAAAACCAATCAACGGTTGGACTCGTGGAAGCTTACATCAAAAAGGTGGAAGTTCAAGTTGAGCAGTTAGTTGAGCAGTTAGTTGAACATTTGCGAGAAAGGCAAAATTGAAACTTAAATGAATTCAATGAAGAGGAGACATTGGGTTTTTCATTCTGCAATCTCCAAGCAACGTCTTACTAGAAGACGATAAATTTTAGTCCTACATGGGAGGTCACCCATTATTGTATTTTCCTTTGTTTTAGTTTGCGTGTAATAAAAAAAAAAAAAAAAAATATTTCAAATAAAATAAATTCGTTTGTTTCAAAAATTGTGTCCCTTCGTTTAAATTAAAAAAAATAAAAAAAATAAAAAAAAATAAAAAAAATAAAAAAAATAATTTAGGTTCCTTGCATTTTTTTAGAGATATCTACCATTGTTTTTAAAAGCAAAATGCTGATTCACAATAGGAGGAGGATCATTTTCAACTACAAACAACCATGGGAGATGCTGAAGATAGGCGGAAAAAGATGAAAGACTATACAATGCCAATCATTGGCAATGTAACTTCCGGCATCCAATTGCAAGAGGCTGCAAGGAATTATGAATTGAAAAAGATTCATTATTCTTTGTTGCCTTCCTTTTACGGTATCCCTAATGAAGATCCTTTGCATTTCATTCGAGAATTCTATGCTATTGTCCAAACCTTTCCACTACATGAAATTAGTGAAGATCAACTTAGGATGAGGTGTTTTCCTTACACTCTCAAAGATAAAGCTTGGTCATGGTTCATTACTCTACTGATCGGGTTCTCTTAAAACTTGGGAGGCGATCTATGAAATTTTTATGGGTAGGTTCTATTCCCATCAAAAGACTGTTGATCTAAGAACAAAGATAGCAACATTTTCTCAAATGAATGAAGAGCCCTTTCATGAAGCTTGGGAACGATTCAAACTCCTTTTCATTCAATGTCAAAATCATAGCTTTCCACTTCTGACTACAAAACCAATTCTTTTACGATGGATTGACACTACAGAGTCAATACATGGTTGATATCTTCTTTGGAGGTCTTTGTAGGAGAAAAGACAAAGAGAGGAAGCCTATAATCTCTATGAGCTATTGGGTTCTAATTCCCACAAAAGAGGTGGTGGAAGGAAACAAAAGGCCAATGAGGTCGGCTTTGATGATGAGATAACCTTGCAAATTGTTGAATTGACTAAACAAGTGAAATTCCTCACGTCTCACCAAATTTCAAATCAAGAGGTATGTGGAGTGTGTTGTTCAATTGGGCATGGTACTCATAATTATTCAAATACTTGTGATTCTAGTGTCGATGCCATAGAGGAAGTCCAATATTTTCAAAAGTATCATCCAAACACCTATAATCACCCAACCTACAACCACCCTTACCCACCAAGCCAATCTTTTAAACCAACCTTAGAAGATAGCTTGAATGCTTTTATTCAAGTTAGTCGTGACAACCAACTGATGACTAATCAAAGGTTGAACACCATGGAGGCTTCGGTTAAAAGAATTGAATCTAAAGTTGGGCAATGGTGAACAAATGCAAAAGAAAGAACCAGGAAAGTTGCCTACCAACGAGAACAAGCAAAAGATGTTAGAACCTTCGAAGTGGTAAGGTAGTCAATACCGGTGTACGAAATCTCTAACAAAGAAGGCGACATTCTAATATCGCAAAAGGAGAAACAAGTGTTAAACTTCACAAGCTTTACGAAAAACTCATTGGGGGTCATCCGACACCCCCAAAATTCAAAAGACAACGAACCACACTGATGCAAGTACCTTTTCCCACCGGTTGAAAGAGTCCAAACAAGATAAGCAATTCAATGATCTTTTAATATGCTCTCTAAAGTAAATATCAATTTACCATTATTAGAAGTGATCATGAATGTGCCTCTCATATGCCAAGTTTTTCAAAGAGTTGAACACTAAGAAAAGGAGGTATGAACCGAATGAGCAGTAGTAGTGTCGAGAAATTTCTAGTACTGATTAAAGACAAACTACCCCCAAGTTGAAAGACCCTGGAAGTTTTATTATAAACATAACTATGGGGGATAGGAAGGTTGCTAAGGCAATGCTTGATTTAGGTGCTAGTATAAATTTGATGCCCTACTCTATATTCTCACACTCAATCTAGGGGATTTAAAACCCACAACTATGTCCTATGACTTGCAGATAGATCTCTTAAATATCCGGAGGAATAGTTGAGGATGTTTTGGTACAGGTAGACAAACCGATAATACCCGTTGACTTTGTGGTTACGGATATGCAAGAAAATCCGGCATTGGATGAGAGAGCATACAATATTGCTTGGTAGACCATTTATGGCAACTACTAAAACTATTATTGATGTCCAAGATGGAAATTTGACAATGACAGTCTTAGGAGAGACTGTTCATTTCAAAGTTTTTGATTCTTCACCTTTCCCTTCTATTTACGCCATCGATGAAATATTGTAAGTTGATCCTTTGGATAATCTTGTCCAAAACACCTTTTTCCAAACCAGAATAGAAGACAAGCTTGAAACTGTTCTTACACTTGAAAAGGTTGAAGAAGATTTAGATGAAGAAATTAAGGGGTACCTTGAACAACTAGACAATAATGAAGTGATGACAAAATCTAGTGCACTTTTAAATCTACCCAGTTCTTCATCTGTTAAAGAGGCCAATCCACCTGAACTTGAACTCAAAGACTTACCTGAGCACTTAAAATATGTGTTTTTGGGAGAAGGAGAAACATATCCAGTGATAATTTCTTCAACCTTGACCAAACCACAAGAAAAGGAACTCATCAAAGTGCTTAAACAGTTTAAGAAATCTATAGGTTGGAGTATAGGGGATATAAGAGGCATTAGTCCAACAATGTGTATGCACAAGATCAACTTGGAGGATGGTGCTAAACCTGTACGAGAGGCCCAAAGAAGACTAAACCCAAACATGCAAGATGTAGTTAAAAAGGAAATCCTTAAATTGTTAGGAGAAGGGATTATCTATCCTATTGCGGATAGTAAGTGGGTTAGTCCAGTGCATGTGGTATCAAAGAAATCTGGGATAACAATTGTTAAAAATGATAAAAGTGAATTAGTGCCCACTAGAATAATCCTTTGGATGGAGAATGTGTATAGATTTTAGGAAACTAAATTTATATACGAAAAAGGATCACTTTCCTCTTCCATTCATTGATCAAATGTTGGAAAGATTAGTCAAGTACCTAATTTTCTTGTTTTTTGGATGGACTTGTCTGGATATTATCAAGTACCCATAAGACCAAGATCGTGAAAAGACCACATTTACATGTCCTTTTGGGACATTTGCTTTTCGCAGAATGCCATTTGGGTTATGCAATGCCCCTGCCACTTTCCAGAGATGCATGATATCTATTTTCTCGGACATGGTGGAGAAATTCATTGAAATTTTCATGGACGATTTCTCTGTCTTTGGGAACTCATTTGATGATTGCTTACATAAATTGACTTTGGTTCTAGAAAGATGCATTGAATGCAATCTAACCCTTAGTTGGGAGAAAAGTCATTTTATGGTTCAACAAGGGATAGTTTTGGGACATATAATTTCAAACAAGGGTATTGAAGTTGATAAGGCAAAAGTTGAATTGATATCCAAACTACCTCCCTACATACGTGAAGGGGATAAGAAGCTTCTTGGGACATGCAGGATTTTACAGACGATTTATTAAAGATTTCTCTAAAATAAGTCGTCCTTTATGTAACTTATTATCCAAAGATGCCGAATTTGACTTCAACAATGACCGCCTTATTTCCTTTAATACCTTGAAAGAGAAACTAACATCTACCCTGTTATAATGGCACCAAACTGTCTTTACCTTTTGAGATAATGTGTGATGCTTCGATTATGCAATAGGAGCAGTCCTGGGACAAAGAGTGGATAAGCGTTTACATGTCATCTACTATGCTAGCAAAACACTTAATGATGCCCAAATGAATTACACCACTTTGAAAAGGAATTCTTGGCTATAGTATTCTCTTTAGACAAATTTCGGTCTTATTTAGTAGGATCTAAAGTGATTGTACATTCTGATCATGCAGCCTTTAAGATACCTATTAAGTAAACCAAATGCCAAGCCAAGATTAATCAATTGGGTCTTACTCTTACAAGAATTTGACCTAGAGATCAAGGATAAGAAAGGCGGTGAAAACTTAGTAGCCGACCATTTGTCTAGGTTGATTTCGACTTCAATTCTCTTAAAGATGAGAGTAATGATGATATAGTTGAAACCTTTCCCGATGAACAGTTATTTTTCATAGGTCCGAACCCATGGTATTTGATATTGTAAACTATCTTGCCATCGGTGTTTTGCGACCTAACACTTCATATCGGGACAAGAAAAGGTTTTTAAAACTATTAAGGACTATTTCTGGGATGACCCTTATTTATACAAGATTGGTCAAGATCAAGTCATCAGGAGATGTGTACAGGAAGAAGAACATAAGAGCATTCGACTTTTTGTCATGAACTTCATTGTGGGGGTCATTTTGGAGGTGAAAAGACAGCCCGTAAGATATTACGATCTGGATTCTTTTGGCCCACTCTTTTTAAAGATGCTCATATGTTTTGTGCACAATGTGATAGATGTCAAAGAACAGAAACATAAGCAAAAGAGATGAAATGCCTTTGACATCTAATTTAGTTGTTGAACTCTTTGATGTATGGGATTGACTTCACGGGTCCTTTTCCCCATCTAATGGTTTTCAATACATTTTGGTTCTTTGTGGATTATGTGTCCAAGTGGGTAGAAGCTATCCCTTAAAACCAATGATGCTAATGTTGTTGTGAAATTCTTGAAAGATTTCATATTCGGTAGGTTCGAACGCCTAGAGCTATAATAAGTGATGGAGGTAGCCATTTTTGTAACAAACTCTTTGATGGAGTACTAAACAAGTACAACATCACACATAAAGTAGCTACTCCATATCATCCTCAAACTTACGGTTTAGTGGAAGTGAGCAATAGGCAAATTAAGGGGAATCTTTGGAACGCGCTGCGTCCGTCAAGGAAGGATTGGGCATTTAAGCTAAATGATGCCCTATGGGCATACCGCACCGCTTACAAAACACCTATTGGGATGAGCCACTAGGTTAATCTTTGGGAAAGCGTGCCACCTTAGTTGAACTTGAACACAAAGCTTATTGGGCAATTAAAGAGTTAAACATGGATTTAGATAAAGCGGTGAAAAACGATTACTTGGCTTCATGAGTTGGAAGAAATTAGGAATGAAGCCTATGAGAATGCCAAATTATGCAAGGAGCGTACTAAGCGCTATCATGACAAGAGGCTAGTTCCTAAGACTCTTCACCCTGGAATGAATGTTCTTTTATTTAACTCTCGTTTGAGATTGTTTCGGGAAAATTTGAGATCAAGATGGGATGGACCATTCAAAATAGTTCAAGTATTTGAACATGGAGTGGTGGAACTATTGGACTCCAAGACACAAAAAACGTTCAAAGTCAATGGCCATCGTGTCAAGCCTTATTTAGAAGAACCAAACAACATTGCTGAAATGGATTGCATTTGGCTGAGAAACCCTTAGCACCAAAAAGATACGTCTTGCTAAGACGTTAAACTAAGCGCTGGATGGGAGGCAACCCATCATTTTAGGTAAAAAAATAATAATAATAAAAAAAAAAACAATAAAAAAAAAAATAATAAAAAAAAAATAAAAAAAAATTTGTTTGTTTTTGTTTTATTTACTTAATTTTATTGTTTATTTCATTTTAATTACATGTGAATAATTGTTAAATTGTTAAAACTAAAAATATTTGTTGAGATGTTAGAAGTTTACGATCCGTACGTATACACTTTAATATGATGGATGCACTGCATTTTCCATTACTACTTGCACATTCTCAGAAATAGGTAATCTTTCTTCTCTTCTCTTTATCTTTAATTCTGATTGTTACATTGAGGACAATGTAAGTTCTAGGTTGGGGGTGGTGAAAAGTTACCATGCTTAATTAAAATAAAAAAATAAAAAAAAAAATATACTTTTTCATTTTTTGTGTGTGCTTGGTTTTATTTCTATTCTGTGTGATTTAGTAATTTTTGGAATAAAAAAAAAAAAAAGAAAGAAAGTTTCACAAAAGTTTATCATTTCTTTAAATCAAATTTAAGTAAATAGTTAAGTCTTTTGTACTGTTAGATTAATTTTTGAAAACATATCATGAAATATTTTGTAATTATTTTTTGATAATTAGTTAGTTTTTGTCATAATTAGTATTTCTTGATAAGATGTAGAAATTATATTAAACCCAAAATCGGTGTTTATGAGTTTTTTTTAGTGGAGACTACCTTTGTGAGATATAATTTGAGCCTAATTTCCTTTATTCAAGAGTGAAATATATATTTTTTCTACTCCAAACACATTTCTTATTTCTTCAAATTTTTAGATGATCTCTATAGGTATTAGCATTGAATGTATGAATTTTTTTTCATCTTAATAGAGTATCATATATTTTTGATTATTATTTTTGCTTAGATTAAATGATTTGAGTAGAAATTGATAGTATATGCTTATATCTCATTGATGCATGACTACTACAAAAACAAAAAGACATATCTGGGGTTACCTAAACCAAGATCAAACAAAAAAGCCACAAAATTAACCACTCACCAAAATCCAAAAAAAAAAAAAAAAATGTACAATCTGTACATGGGTTGACTCTCTAAGAAATACACATATTGAAAAATATCTTCAGAAAAAAAAAAAAGAGAGAGATAAAAATAGTATCATCTACATACTATAACCCGCATTGCCTACAAAGTTGTGAGTAAAGGCTAATTACAAAAGAAAGATATAAGAAGTAGTTCTGCAAAAAGTCATTGCAATTTCTTCATTTGTAAAAGGCATATATCTTGAAATTCTTTCTTAATGAGTTTAATTTATGCATGAAAATAATTTTTATATATGATATCTTTATAATTTATACATTTGATTCCTTTCATGAGATCAATGTTAAAATAACACTTTGAGCCTTTATTCTTTATACATATGCGAACATATTAGTTCATTTCTATACATCAACTCTTTCGCATATAAATTAGTATGAGTGTTTGAACCCATAGGATTCAGTGTTTTGAGAGTATTGACTTATGAGGAATAGAGTCAAGCGAAGTCGATTCATGACATCGAAATTGGGTGAAATTAAATTGATACATTTTTGATATGAAATATGAAAATGATTTTCGACTAATTATTATAATAAATCATGATTGTTTAAAGAGATTAAGATAACTTATGCTTGAGATTTTAATTATGATCTTAAAGGAGATTAAAAAGTATGAGACATTTTTGTGAAATGTTGTTAATTTGTGATTTTGTTGTAAATTTAATTTTTAAGTTGTTTGTTTTTATTGTTTCTTTTGATTCTACATTTAGTTAAATGTTTGTGAGTATCATTATTAAAAACCCTCATGAGACTTAAACTCGTCTACTAGGAAAACCTATGGTTATAAAGGCTTGTTGTAAATGCTAAATGCAACCATGTCAATCCGCAGAAGTGATTTAGGATAGTTTAATTTTTAGTTTTACCGCTTCTTTTGCTAAAGGACTAGCAAGAAAATGGTTGGGGTTGTGATGAGTGCTTAAAAAGAACTAAAATTATCATGATTTAATGTACTTTAATTGAATAAATAGATTTACATTTATACAATTTTATCGTATTTTTATATAAATTTGTCTTTTTCGAATCACGGGTATTTTTATTGTTTTTCAGAATTTTGGCCTAAAAACGCAATGTAAAGACTCAAAGAAGAATACTTGAAGCAATACATCACAAATAAATTGATAAATAAGTGGAAAAAGGTCAACAAACATGGAAAAATTGGACAAAATGGGTCGAAAAGGTCAAAAATGTCAAAGATCTGAAAAACGCGCGCACAGAATTTCACTTGCCCGGCCCCAGAGGCCTCAGGCCAGGCTTGAGCGCGGCACGCGTTGATGCTGCTTCAGCGCCGGCACGTTCACGCTGGCACGCGCCATTAGTACGCCACATGCCCAACGTTTTTGACCCATTTTTCACGTGCAGCCGCCTGACGTCGCGGCGACGTCATTGATGACCTCACAGGTCCATTACACGTTTTTTATTTTTTTAATATTTTTTTAACATTTTTTAATCATTTTTCTCTCCATCCTCACCTATAAATACCCCTTCCATTCACTTCAAAACACACCTCAAAACCTCACTTCTCTCTTCTTTCTTTCTCTCATTTCTTAGTTTTTGAGTTTTCTTTAGTTTCTTTCTTAGTTTCTAAGCTTTTCTTAGTTTTTCTCTTAGTTTTTAGTTCAATTGTCTTAGGTTTAGAGTTCTTCTCTTTTTGAGAGGAACTTGTAATGTTTTGTAATAATTTAGATTTTTGATTCAATAAATGGAAGTGCAAATTCGCTTGGAGGTTTTCTAGCAACGGAATAGCGTCAAGTTCTGTAAGGATTTTATTTTCTTCTGATTATTTTTATGCTTTATTCTTACATGTTATATTTAATTTATGCGTGATTAAATTTAACTCGTAAATTGCTTATAATCATGATATAATAATAACGTTGTTATGCTTGAGAAATATTAAATAGGTGAAAATTTCTAAAATGAATTGAGTTTATTTTTATTCAAGATTTTATATTAAGGATGTTAGAGAGAAATATATTATTTTTCTTTACAAACTTAAATCTGAAAGTTAGACTTTAAGGTTTAGTTATCCTGGCCTAATTTAGAGTAGTCTTTTTTATTTGTTGGTACAATCGGTAGTTGGAGTGTTTCTATTTCAAAAGTTTTTATAAGAATTATTATGTGAAATGTATTGACAACACGTTTTCAATAGTGGTTTTAAAACTTGAAAGTTAAGAGGATAACTAAATTCTTAAGTTTAATTTGGACACCTCAATAAAGTTTAAATCGTCTAACCCCACCAAAGATTTAAATGGTTCATTTTCAATCTCTTAGAAAAAGGAATTAATTTAATTAACCAAATTAGTTATCAACCCCACCCATAGGTGTTAATTGATTTGTTTAGTTAACAAAGAGTATCTAACTCACCAAAGGTGGTATTCATACAAAAAGAGAATCAATAAAATATCAATTTATATCTTTAATAACCTAGATAATACAGCAAAGATAATTAACTTAGGTATTCTATCCATTAATACTACAGTAATATAAATGATAAATTTTGCATGAATATTTATTCAATCTGTAATTATATTTATTTGTAGATAAATAGTTATTGAATTTGTATCTATGTTTATTTTTTTATTTAATTAATCTGTATATATGTTTATTTTATGTTATTAGATTAGAAACACAAAACCAAACTATCGTGACGGATGTTTAGGATTTAATTTCGTTTTTAAAAGTTTGAATAATAAATTAAAAACCACATACATTCCTTCCTTAGATCGACTCGGGAGTATATTATCATTTTCTACGAAATGATTCGTGACTCATGGTAGTTTTACAAATATTAAAACCAAAGTATTTGCGAGAATTGGCGATCATTTGCCATCAAGTTTTCATTCTTGGAAGGAATAGCGTTTTTAATTTATTTATCAAAATTTTAAAAATATTTTTGTGTTGTAAATAATTGTGATATTTAAAAAAAAAATAATAATTATAATAAATAAATAAAATAAAAATTAATCAAATTTCAAATTTCATAAAAAAATAAATAATAAATAAATAAATAAATAAATAAAAAAAAAAAATTAAATTTTTTTTTTATTATAGCATAAAAAGTAAATAATTTAGAAATTTGAAATTTGAAGTAAAAAGTTTTTACCGTTAAAAAAAAAAAAATTTAATTTATAAGTAAATAAGAAAAAAAAAAGTGTAAAAAGAAAAATAAAATTAACGTACGTAAAAAAAAAAAAAAAAAAATTAAAATTTTTTTTTTAAAATTTTAAGAAATAAGATAGTGTGAATAGTAAAATAAAATTACCGTTCGTAAAAAAAAAAAAAAAAAAAAAAATTAAAAAACTAAAAGCCATGAAAAGAAAAAATCTAAGGGAGTTTGCAGAGTAGTTCTTTCGCTGTCTGCCATTAATCTTTCCTTAACGTTGTTAGGAGAATGGTTTTTAAGGAGCACAAGACCACCATTTCTTTCCTGGAACACTTGGTTAATACTAATTATGTTATTTAAAAAAAATAATAAAAATAAAAAAAAAAAAGAGAAAAAAAAAATATAAAAAAAAGAATCAAAAAAAAAAAAGAATCAAAAAAAAAAAAAAAAAAAATTGTTTAGTGTTTTGAATTTAATCTCATGGAAATTTTTTAATTTCTTTTTTTTTGTTGACGGGGAGTTTTAAATTTACGTTTAAAAATAGTTCATGCGTGGTAGGAGATCCTTAGAAACCCCCTAACACCATATGTAAATAATATTCATAAATTTAAACAAGTGTCAACAACACTGGATCCTACCCATCAACAAGTTTTTGAGCCAAACATAGAACGTCTTAATCCTTTACTAGAACCAAAAGAAATGGAGGAAAACCAACATGTTAGTGGAAACCACGATGAAAGAGTTTGCAAGACCTGATTGGCACGAATCGCCGCTATCCGATTGGGAGAGGTCGCTAGGAATTATGACCTTAAAAATATTCATTTTTCTATGCTTCCTTCCTTCTACGGGCTACCTAATGAAGATTCTCTTTCCTTTATGAGAGATTTCTATGCTACGGTCCCAAACATTCCCCCCGGTATTCTAAACGAGGATCACTTAGAATGAGATGTTTTCCGTACACCTTAAAGGATAAGGCTAAAGCTTGGTTGATGTCACTTACCCCTGGTTCTCTCGATGACATGGGGTCAAATTTACAATAAATTCATGGGAAAATTCTATTCCCATCAAAAACATCGTAGCCGAGAGGAAAGATTGCTACTTTCTCTCGGATGGAAGGAGAACCATTCCACGAAGCTTGGGATAGGTTCAAAATGTTTCTCACTCAATGTCCCCACCACCATAGCTTTCCCTACGGTTGCAGAACCAATTCTTTTACGATGGACTTACACAACAATGTCGGTTCATTGTCGACAACGCCGGGAGGAGCAATAGGAGAAAAGACTGCATCGTAAACGTATAATCTCTTTGAGATGTTGGGTGCTAATTCCCAGCAGAAAAGCTCCAGAGTGAGAAAAGTGGTGTTCGTAGATTGACTCCGGAATGAAGTTCAACAACAACTTGTTCAACTGACTAAGCAAGTTGCTTCTCGCTACACAAACCAACACAAATAATGAACAATATGGTTTCAGACAAAGACAACATGGGACAAGGTACTGTCCCATATCAAGGAGATACAACCGGACCTCGAGCAGGTTAATGTGTTGGGAGCATATCAACAAAGACCAAGGTTTGATCCCAATTCAAATACCTATAATCCTGGGTGGAGAAGTCATCCAAATTTCTCTTGGAGGCAAAATAACCCTCCTTTCCCTCAAAGCTCAAACCAGGCAAAGAATTCCACCCACCTATTCCACGAAGCATTCCAAATAAACCAACCCTGGAGGACAACTTGAATTCTTTTATTCAAGTTTGTAGGGACAATCAATCAAAAACCAATCAACGGTTGGACTCTGTGGAAGCTTCTATCAAAAAGGTGGAAGTTCAAGTTGAACAGTTAGTTGAACATTTGCAGAAAGGCAAAATTGAAACTTAAATGAATTCAATGAAGAGGAGACATTGGGTTTTTCATTCTGCAATCTCCAAGCAACGTCTTACTAGAAGACGATAAATTTTAGTCCTACATGGGAGGTCACCCATTATTGTATTTTCCTTTGTTTTAGTTTGCGTGTAATAAAAAAAAAAAAAATATATTTCAAATAAAATAAATTCGTCCTCTTTGCTACATGGCATCCATGTGACTTGCTGTGTGAGCTCTTATGTATACGTGGTATTTATGTGGAAGCTTTTGAATGGTACTACTTTAAAAATTCATAAAAAATCCAAAAAGATCTCAAAAAATTTCAAAAATTATATTTTCTCCTTTTTCACTAAATTTTTTATATTTTAACATTTGTAATCCTTAAAATACAACTTATTAAATAAAATAAGAAAATATTAAGTAAAAATAGTAGACTGATGACTCTATCTTTATAGAGTCATCACACCCTCAAACTTAACTCTTTACTTATCCTCAAGTAAAGCCAAGTCTAATTAAATAAAGTGACATGGGTAGTATATTCATAAATATATATCTATTAATACATACATATTTAGTGAAAACTACCCCCTCAAAAATCGTGCGATTTTATGTTACGGAGGTTCACATATTCATCAATCAATGTTCAATCATTACAAGGTTATGCAAGGTTTTTTAACAAATTGATTTGTGTATGTGTGTATTGCATATGATATCATCCAATGCACTCATTAAATAAACCTATATGAGCATACTAATCAATGCAATTTTAGAACAAGTCTCATAAGTCTATTTTTCACATCCTTCTCTACTAATATAAATATACACTTAGCTAAAGATCAATAAGGACTTTACATGATTGTAATGTAAGGATTTGCTCAGGGTTGATAAATGAAGATATTTAGGCTCTTTCCATACCTTGACTTTCTTTTTGTTCATCATGTACTTTTTAACTACAATTGAGCTATAACTACAATTAAGCTTTAACTTGATATTTTAGTGCACCCCCAAATTTATTTTCAATTTTATTTTATTTAGAGAGATAATTGTGTTGTGAGGTTTTTTTCATAGGGTGCATTACATTTCATCTTACTATATAACATAACACATAATTTTTTTCTTTTCATACAAGCTAAAGGTGCAAGGGCACACAGTCCATATTATCAACCTTTGATTCCGTACTTTCAAAGTTAAAATAGGTTGAGTTGTTTTATGGTGAGTTTATATCCTTATTTACAACAACATGTGTTAATGTCTTAAGTGTGGGCGACTTAACAAATTCTTTTAATTTGTCCCCATAATCAACAACATTTATCCTTAAGCATTCATTAGCATTATCAATATCAGAGGGTTAAGATGTTTTAAAAACCTTAAACATTATATGTTCATCTTGCACTCTCATTATAAGTTCTCTTTTTTGTACATCAATAAGTGCTTTTCCGATTGCTAAGAATGGATTACCAAGTATGTTAAGAATGTCATGGTCCTTCTCCATGTCTAGTACAATTAAGTCTATTGGAAAGATGAATTTGTCTACTTTTACTAGCACATCTTCTACCACACCCTGAGGTCTCTTAATTGATCCGTCTGTCATTTGTAATGTTACTGAAGTGGGTTTAGCTTTACCAACCCCCAATATCTGGAAGACCAACAATGGCATGAGTTTAATATTGAAACCCAAATCAGATAATGCTTTCTCAAAGTGGATGTTCCCAATTGTACAATGAATGTCGAAACTACCTGGATCTTTTAATATTTGGGGTAGTTTTATAGTAAGGATGGTACTACAACCTCCATTCAAGGTTATAGTGGGTTCGTAGAGGTTGCTCTGTTTTGGTTGAATTATTTCTTTTTTATTAGTCTATTTATCCATTAATTACTCCTCATCTTTTTTAGTTTCCTGTTTCTTCTCATCCATTTGAATCTTACTTTTTTGCTCTAAAGTTTTACCACTCCTCAAGGTTAAGGATTTACAATGGTCCTTCCCTTCTCTTCTTGGGTTTATAATTGTGTCACTTTGAAGGTTATCTTGAGGCCTTTGGCTTATAGCCTGAGCAAGTTGTCCCATTTGGTTCTCTAAATTTTGAATTGAAGCCTCTTGAGTGGACACGTCTATATTTATTAATTAGATGAAGTATTTCATCATCCCCATTAAAGCATTTGTATTGTCCTCAGTAGGTGGCTTCTTTTTTTGGGCTTGTAATTGTTATGGTTCTTGGAAACTAGATGGTGGAAATGATTGATGGTTGAATTGATCACTACCATGATTGTTATTATTCCAAGAGAAATTTGGATGTTGTCTCCATCATAGGTTATATGTGTTTAAGTATGAATTATTGTTTTTATTCACATTACTCGTATAAAATACTGATTCAGGATTATTTGGAAAATTATCAAACAAATGGGCTCCATCATAAAACACACACGACACCATGAATCTTATAACTGGCTTATACTTGTAGGTGTCATGATATCATTTATCTCATGCATTCCAACTACTCTTCTTGTGGCTATCATTCTGTCCAATGACCATTGATAATTATTGTCAGTTATTTTCTACTCTATACTTCTAATAGCACTAAAGGATGTCTAAATTAAAAATTAAAAATATAAAAAAATAAACAACTAAATAAATAAATAAAAGTTAAAATAAATAAATAAATAAAATAAATTAAAATAAATAAATAAATAAGTCAGTAAAAGAAAATAAATTAATTAAAATTAAAGTTAAAGTAAAGAAAAATAAATTAATAAAAATAACTAAAATAAAAATAATAACAATAAAAATTATTAATTTTTAATATCTATAATCCCGACAATGGTGCCAAAAACTTGATCGTCACACAAATTGTGTGAGTAATGAATACACAAGTATATACATCGCAATAAGTAATATAATAATAAGAAAAGATTGTTCTCACAAAGATTATTTTATTAGAAACTAATTTGTAAAACTAAAATTTTTTTTTTTGTGTTTTTATATTTTAAGAAAGAAAAATTAAAATAATTAAAAATAAATAATAATAATTAACTAAATCAGATTTGCTAACTAATAAGATATATGAGAAAATATCTAGCAATACTTAATCCCTCAATTTTCTAAACATGCGAATTGTTAAAATTCTCCCAATATAATTATTAATTAATTACACAATCAATTGAATCTAACCTAACATCTATTCATCTCTCAAGTAAACTACACACCATATAGTAATTAATTTAATCACACTATTATGCCAATTAAATTGCATACTACTCATTAAGTTCATCAATTATGGATCACATACGTAACAATCATACATCTCTCCCAAGAAACTATACATGTTATTTAATCAAGACAAACAATTAAATAATTCTCTTAAATCTATTTAATTGCCTCTATAGATAAATTGTAGGCCAAACAATTAATAACATAAAAATAAGATTAAATAATATAATTCAATTAAAATTATAATTGGGATAAAATATTAGATCATCACATGGTGAAAATTAGGTTCATAAGATATCTAGATTAATAAATTAACTTTACATAATTGTGTTCATAAAGCTCATATTTTTTATAAAAAAATACATCAAAATTGATAAAGAAAAAAGTAGAAGAAAAAATACAATTAATCTCTTGAATTTTAGTGCTAATCTCTTCTTAAATCTCCACCAAAATTATATCTCATTTTGAATTTTTCTGTATTTTTCTCTATTTTTAGCTCCAAAAATTGACCAAAATTATGGTAATGGCGGCTTATTAGGGTTTATGGGATGATTAGGGGCTTAAATATAGCTCTGATGCAATATGGACCATCAGATCATCTTCAACTCAAGGGTTGAGATCAAAACAAGAAAAATCAATATCTTCAGCCAATCACAGTGCGACACGTGACACATAGAATTCACTGAGCCAATTAGAGCGCGATGTGTGGCAGGAGAGACTGGTCCGAGTCAACGAATGCTGAGTCAGCATCACGCGGAGCAACGTGATTCGTGTTAACATATGGCATGGGGCACGGGTGGAATGTAGAGAGAAAGTGTGTGGTGACACATGGCCATCCTGTTTGATCGTGCTCTAAAGTCGGATTGAACGATATGCTGACACATGGCACGTGGTTCCTTCTCCTCACACGTGGCGATCTATGATTTGTTTTTCCTCATTATGTGGCGTCTAAGTGGCTTGCCCAATCAGCTCCTCTGCTTGCATGGTAGGCCACATGGAAAATTCTCATTAGTTATGCGTTAAAAATTCATAAAATATCATAAAAATTCCTAAAATATTCCAAAAATTATATTTTCACCTACTTTCACAAAAAAAAATTATAGTAAGTAAAACAGTTTGCTAATAACTCTACATTCATAGAGTTATCAAAGGGTTTATAAGAAATTGGGTATGTATTTAGTTTTGGGTGGTGGATGCAAGTGTAAATTGAAAATTTAAAGTACAACTCTAATTAATCTAGATAAGGTAAATAAATAATTTTGTTAATTATATCTAATTAAAAATATTAAGCAACCATACAAACAATCCTATGTAAACAATATAAACATAAATAAAAATAAATATGACACACGATATTTTAGATGGAAATAATCTAGGTCACAACAATGGCCTAAGAGGAAAATTACCAATCCACGGATCACTATCCACTTTTAGAAACAATTTTAATTACAAAGCAACGTCTTAGACTACCCTTTTTAGGTAAAGCCCCCAAAGTAATCTACTTATGATTTATCATTTTTTCATTGTCTTCACAAGGTAGGTGTATGGATCCATATTAATGTTATGATTTCTCGAGTCATATGAGTAATCAAAACCATCCAATGAGCATTGAAGAGTTAGCACAAATAGCATAAGTGCAAAGTGTATCCTAGAAAAAATTTAACAATGAAAAATCCTAAGTAGAATAAAAATCAAAATATCGATATCATAATGGCAATTAGGCTTAAAAATAAATTAAACATAACCACACATTGTGTTTGATAGATTAAATATAGAATATGCCTTAAGGAATATGATACAGCTTAAAAAATATTTTGAGAGAGAAAGCACAAAGAATGCAAGTTGAATAGAAAATAAAACCCTAGTGGTAGGTTAAAAGGTAAAGACCTTTCTATCCATAAAAGATTTAATAAAGTAGTACTAAATAAGGGTAATATGATAACCCACATATTTAGCTCAAGTAAACAAAGAGGTTATAAGTTGAAAACTTATGCACTCTATTAATCTAAAATATACTTGATCAGTGTAAAACTATAAGTGTACAATATCGTAGTTTTATATTAAAATAATAAAAAAAATATTGTCCTTAGGGATTGGTATCTTACTTTTGAAAAATACCAAAATTATGTTAATCTCAATTTTATCTAGAGAAGTCACAAAGGTTGTTGTAATTGGAATTTAAAATAAAATAAATTTATAGTAAATGCGCAAAGAATAGAAAAATGTTGTTTGAAGATTAAATTAATGGGAAAAAACTTTTAAGAAATAAATTTCACCTAATCCCTCACTATGCTTTACTCATCTAGCTAATTGAATTTAATTCTCTTTTTGTTAGCAATCTCAAAAAATCATTCAAAAGCCTCTTTCGAAAGTCAATAGGAAACATTCTTTTTCATCAATTTACATAAGAGTATGCAATTTAACAAAACAAGAAAGCATTAAGACCAATTATTTTAATACTACACAATTTTATACAAGTCTTTCGATATTAATATTTACCTACGTTGAAATATTCAAGATCTATCATATAATTCTCTCTTTTGATAGTAAATCATAATATTAAAATTATTTAATTAATGACCGATTAATTAGAAGTAATAAACTCAGAATAAATCAGACAAACATGAAAAGAAATAATTCAAACTAACAAGGAAAATGAAGCATAGTTTGGAATTAGATTACATCTTTTTCCTAGAATAAAGAAAATTTGGTTCATGCTAAAAATTAAATTCAATATAAACGAATTCCCTATAATTTTTCTGAGAAGAATCAAAAGGAAAATAAACACTCCAAAAATCTACTTTCGTGTTTCCCTATTTCTTCGCTTCCTTTTTCTTTCATATTCTACGCCTCTCTTTTCTGTTTCTTCTTCTTTTTTTATTTTTATCCCCAACGTCGTTGTTTCTTTTTCTATCTTTTGTTTTTCTCTTACACCCCAATATTAATCTCACACTGCTTTCATTTTTTTGTTTAAATCTTAATTGAAATTTTTATTTTAATAAATGTTCATTTAAATTTGAGAATCCTTAGACGATATGCTTCTAAAACTTTGAATCTTCATTTTCTTCAAATCTGTAATAAAATTTAAATAATAATAATGAAGTCTAAAATCAATAAAAAATAAATAAAATTAGACTAAAGTTTAAAGTTGAGAAGTGATAAATTATGCCAAATTATGCAAGTCGTCAAAAACTCTCAAACTTAGAAGTTTGTTTGTCCTCAAACCAAAAGAGAATAAAATAAAAGAAAAATATAGACAATATCAACTAGACCCTATAGAGAACTATCATCATTCATCAAGCCATAAATATGAATTTAGATTTCATCACTAGTAACTTACTCTTTTTACATCGAAGATAGTAGGAAAATCAATCAAAAATTCAGCAATTGATCAAGTAAGAGTTAAGCATTTACTTTAATCTAAAGCCAAGTCCTTGAGTGTGTGTGAAATAGTCAATTTAACTCCAAACCACCCATAAAATCAGATAAAAGTAGAACAACTAAAATTAGAAGAACTATCTCAAAACTTAACCCTATAAGTCCAATTTTTAGAAATCCTCTCCACTAATGTAATCAAACACCAAAATCAGAGATTAAAAAGTCTTTAATCAAGGTTGTAATGATAGGCCATAGGGTGAGGGCTAAGAAATAAATCGATATGGAAAATCAAAGAAAATTGGGAATATACTTGGTAGAAAAAACAATAAAAAGAATATCCACAAGATTCACACTATAGCTCTTTCTTGACAATATTGTTGATATATTCAATAAGTTTTCTTTTTTTTAGCCACCTTGAAACTCATAGCCTTTTCTGATTTTCAACCACTTTAACCCTTTTCTCAATTCTTTCCTTTCACTTTCTTTTCTTTTCACACTTTGATCAAATAGAGCATCAATAATTTGGATTATTTAAATTGAACTAACTTTCTCTTTTAATGCAAATTTCCACCAAAGTATTTTCTCAAAATTTAAGGTAAATTCATGGTTTTACAAGCTTAGAATAAGAATGGTTTATGTAGTTAAAAGAACAAATAAATGCTTATGTAAAATAAGTCTCATGGGGGTTGACTATGGAAATACACTATGCAATGTTGGTGTGATAATCAGGACGGATGGGAAAGCTTTTTAGTTGTGACAAAAAATTCCCTATATCCTTTCTCTAATGTTTGGTATTAGTTGGGATTTCTCCTCAAGGATCCATTAACGAATTCTAGAGCAAAGAAATATTAAACTTTTCTAACCCAATTAATTCAACTCCTTCTCTTCATAGGGAGTAAAGAAAAATTGACTATGTTCAATTATTTTCAAGGACAAAGATTTAAATCAAAGTACACATAAAAATCTGCCTAAAATAATAGAAGATTTTGAAAATTCTTCTCAAAACCATCATCAATCACAAATTTCAGAGTCATAACTAAATAAATGATACTCAAATACATGCTTGATAAGAGAATTCAACAAATAAAGACTATAGAAGTTGACACCTCCAAACTTAAACCAAACAATGTCCTCATTGTAATTCAAAAGTGAGACAGATTAAAGAAAAATGAAAGAAACTTCCCTGGTTTTATGATGGATCCATATTAGTTTGTAATTTTCACTTCTTTATTCCTACAAAACAAACTAGCCTCAAAATCCAAATTATTCAAATAGATAATAATAAAATAAAAGAAAAAAAGAAAAGAAATTTTTATGGTTTGTCTTCCATAAGCACTAATTTTATAGTCTACAACCAGACTTTTCAATTTTTGTTAATTAGGATTTCGAAGAGGAGTAAATGTACAATTCCTCTCCACTTGTTCTTTATAATAATGCTTCAATCTTTGACCATTAACTTTGAATATATGCCTTTTCTTATCCTTCAAGTCTATTGCTCCAAAAGGGGAAACTTTGTTAATTGTATAAGGACATGTCCATCTTGATCTCAACTTACCTGGGATGAATTTTAGTCATGAATTGAAGAGCAAATCCTACTATCCTGGAACAAACTCACGCCTAAGAATTTGTTTGTCGTGCCACTTCTTTATAGATCTTTGAATTTTCATAAGCATCATTCCAGAACCCATCCATCTTATTCAATTGAAGAAGTCGCTTTTCTCCTACTGCCTTCAAATCAAAATTAAACTTCTTTACGGACCAATAAGCTTTATGCTCCAACTCAATAGGGAGATGACATGCTTTTCCAAACACTATAGATAAGGATACATCCCAATAAGTGTTTTAAAAGATGTATGGTATACCCACAAAGAATCATCAAGCTTCTATGCCCAATCCTTTATATTGGTGTTGACCATCTTCTCAAGGTTATTTTTGATTTCTCGATTTGAAATTTAAGTTTGGCCATCAGTTTGAAGATGGTTGGTAAGTGTTATCTTGTGCTTCACACCATATTTAGAGAGAAGCTTGTCAAACAATTTGTTGCAAAAGTGGGTCCCTTCATCACTAATAATAACTCGTGGAGTGCCAAATCTTGTGAATATGTTCTTATGCAAAAATTTGAGCACTAACTTTGCATCATTTGTTGTTACAGCAATTGCCTCCACCCACTTTGACACATAATCAACTCCTAAAAAGATGTAAAAAAAGCCAAAAGAATGAGGAAAATGACCTATAATATTAATTCCCTAAACATCAAATAACTTAACCTCTAAGATATTTTTCGATGGTAGCTCCTTGCATCTTGAAATATTTCCTATACGTTGGCACCGACCACAAGTTTTCACCAAAGTATAACTATCATGAAAAATAGAGGGCCAAAAGAAACCACTTTGAAGTACCTTAGCTTCTATTCGTGTTACCCCAAAATGTCCTCCATATGATGAGGAATGGCTTCCATCTCTTCTTTAGGCACACATCTTCGGGTGATTTGATTAGGGTATCTTTTGAAAAGAAAAGGTCCATCCCAAAGATAATATTTCACATCATGTAAAAATTTCATACATTGGTGGTAAGTGTGATCTGGTGGCAATACCCTACAAGCTAGGTAGTTTACAATATCAGCATACCAAGGATGCTAGATCTCACATGCAAACAACTGATCATCAAGGAATGCTTATTGGATCACTAAATATGGTTCTACTTCCTCTTTCTCCAACCGAGAGAGATGGTGAATTTTCACTTCCTTTCTTATCTCGAACTTCCAAATCAAATTCTTGAAGAAGAAAGATCCAACGAATTAGCCTATGCTTAGCATCCTTCTTGCCAAACAAATAACAAAGTGTTGCATGATGAGTGAACGCTGTCACTTTTGTACTGATGAGATAAGACTAAAATTTGTTACAAGCAAACACCACATCAAGCATATCCTTTTTAGTTGTTGTATAATTCAATTAGGCTTCATTCAATGTCTAGCTTGCATATTATATGACCCTAAACAATTTGTCTCACTTTTTACCTAACACTACTCCAATTGCAAAGTCACTTGCATTACACATGTCTTCAAAATCAATTCTAAGAAAACCATTTAAGAAAGTAGACTTCACATCCATTTGAAAGACGTTAAATTTCATAAAGCATGCAATGGAAAGTAATATTCTAATTGATTCTAACCTAGCTACATAAGCAAATGTTTCATCAAAATCAATTCCTTCAACTTGTCTATAACCTTGGGCAACTAACCTAGATTTGTTCCTAATTACAATATCATATTCATCATTTTTAAAAACTCTTTTTGTTCCTATTATGCCCATGCATTATTCCGAGTGAATTGAGCTAACTCATTCTCCATTAGATTTATCCGAGATTCATCTTTTAAAGCATCATTCACATTCTTGAGTTCTATTTGAGAAATATATATAGCAAAGATAAGTTACTTTATTTACATATTGTCTTCTTGCACTAGGGTCATCAATGATGTTCTTAGTAGGGTGGTTTTTGGTTGTACATGTCAATTTTTGAATTAGAGTGTTAGGAATTTCATTCTTATCATCCAAATTTGTTTCCTTATCTATCTTAAATTCTAGCTTTTCAATGTCTAATGTTTCATTATTTTGTCCCCAAGTAGAAAAAATTATGCTCAAAGGTTCAACTTAATCAATCATTTGATTACTAGTACCTGCATCATCTACAACGAGTTTGATAGACTCTATCACATTATTATTTCTCAAGTTAAAGACTCTAAAAGCACAAATTGTGAATGAGTAACCCAGAAAAATATCTTCATCACTTTTAAAGTCAAATTTACCTAAATGCTCATGATCCTTAAGAATGTAACATTTACTTTCAAATAAATATAGATGCTTAAGATTAGGTTTCTTACGTTTTCATATCTCAGAAAGAGTTTGCTTTGTACTTGTATGTAAATAGACACAATTCACTGTATAGCAAGCAATACTTATAGCTTTAGCCTAAAACTTCTTTAAGATTTTCTTGGCATGTAGTATGACGTGTGCCATCTCTTGTAGAACCTAATTCTTATTTTTCACTAAACCATTTTATTGGGGATGATTGGTGTATAAAACTCATGAGCTATTCTATGCTCTATACAAAATTTAGCATATTTTGAGTTCTCAAACTCTTTACCATGATCGGTCTTAAGTCTCATTATGTTGACTATTTTATTACCTACTTCAATATGCACTTTAAGAACAAATGAACTAAAGAAATCAAATGCACCATATTTCTCCTTTAAAAAATTTATCCATGTAAAATGAGAGCAATCATTAACAATAACAATAATATATTTCATACTACCCGAACTCTTAGTTCTTATAGGGCCCATAAGGTCAATATGAATTAACACAAGTATTCTACTTGTGTTAACTCCTTTAATCTTCTTGTGAAAAGAGTGAGTTTATTTTCCAAGTTGGCATGGTCAACAAATTTTTTTTTTAGTTTCAGAAAGTGTAAGTAGATCACACATAATTTCCTTTTTGCTCAAGTTTACAAGATATTAAAAGTTAATATGTCCTTTTTTTGGTGCCACATAAAAAAACATTGTTGGGTAAATTGCAAGTAATACTAGAATCTACATCAATGTAGCTGCAATGAACGCAAGGTAGTTGGTGTCACCATTTTCTGAGTCACTAGTATTGTCGTGGTCACTTTCAAAGTCACTAAGGGTAGCAATGAAAGCCCTTCCAATTTTCTTCTTTTTGTTAGCACACTCAGCTTCAAAATGACCAATCCTATTGTATTCAAAATATTATGGTCTAGCTGGTTTAGATTTCTTACCTCAAAACTCATAGGTTTGAGTTCTCTTAATTCATGATCCTTTGTATGGCTTGATTGCCTTTTACTCTGTGAATTCTTCCGGCGGAAGATTTTCTTGAGACATTTGTCTAAGGGTACCAATTCTTCATCACCCTTATCATTCTCATTCATCATCATTAGTCATGTGGTTTTTGAATGCAACACCCTTGTTCTTTTTAAGTGTTCAAAAACTCATTTCAAAAGTATGAAGTGAACCAACAAGTTCTTCGATTTTGATGGTGTCTACAACTTTTCTTTCATATATGGCAATGAAATTCATATGGAGGAAATTTGGTAATAAGTATAGAATATTCCAAACTAACCCGAGTTTATCAATTTTCTCTCCAAGAATTGAAAAGGGGTTAGCAATATCATAAAAGTTTAGTAAAAAAATTAAACAATGTCTCATTTTCTTCCATCCTAAGGTTTTGAAGCTTGGTACCTAGCATATAAAGTAGTTAGTTTAACTTGGGTGGTTCCCTAATAGTAAACCTCTAGAGTATCCCAAGCAAGCTTTGCATTTAACATCAAAAATACGATGGAACTTATAAGATGATACATCACTAAAAATGGCATTAATGCTCTTTTGATAGGAACAACTACGTATTTTATCCTCAATAGTCTATTCATTTCTAGGCTTAAGTGTGACTTTATTATCTTTGGTAACTGTAGGTGGTTCCCAACCATAACTCACAGAATTCCACACTCTCATCTAGAAAATGTAAGAAGGTTCTCATATGAGCCTTCCAGTATGGGTAGTTAGACCCATCAAAGAAGAGAGGACGGGTTATAGAAGAACCCTCGCTTAAATAATTAATAAAAAGGCCCATAAAACACTAAGTATAAGTTATTGATCAATTGAAAGTTTAAGTTATTGATATAATTAACATAGTGGGGGTGAATAAGTAATCTTATTAATTATGTCTAATTAAAAATATTAAGTGACCAAATAGGTAATTGTGTGTAAACAATAGAAAAAAAATTAAAATAAATACGACATATTATTTTTTAGGTGGAAACAACCTAGGTCACAACAATGATCTAAGAGAAAAACCACCGATCTACCAAACCACTTGACTATTCACTATGAAAAAAAGTTTAATTATAAAGCAAGATCTTAGATTATGCTACAAAGATAAAGCCCCAAAGTAATCTACTTACGATCCATCACTTTTTCATAGTCTCCATAAGATAGGTGTATAGGTCCAGACCAACATTTCGATCTCTTGAGTCATACGAGCAATTGACCCCATCCAATGAGCACCTGAAAATTAGTAAAAATAGCGCAAGTGCAATGTGTATCCTAGAAAAGATTTAACAATAAAAAATCTTTACCAAGACAAAAATCAAAAGCTCAATATTATAAAGGAAATTAGGCATAAGAATCAATCAAACAAAGCCACACAATATGTTTGAAAGATTAAATTAAGAACACGCACTACTACAAAACATACATACGGCCTCGGTTTTTAACCGTGGCCGTAGGTCTATGGCCACGGTTATAAGAACCGAGGCCAAAGTGAGAGAGACCATAGGTAATGACCCATGGCCTCTATTATTAGATAACCGAGACCATAGGGTGTATTTATGGCCTCAGTTAGCATATAACTGAAGCCATAGGGTGTATTTATGGTCTTGGTTATTAGAAAACCGAGGCCATAGGGTATATATAAATTACAAAAACATACAATATTTAGTAATTACAATATTAAAAATCAATATAAATTACAATAAATTTATTAATTACAATATTAAAAATCATATTATATTAAAATTAAAAGTATAATTACATTTGAAAGTTTATTATACACAAAAAACTTAGTATTACAAACATGAAAAAAAACTTAGTATTAATTACCAACACCAGTAGCACCAATGCACCAGCACAGCGCCATCAACAACACCAGCGCACATCACATCACCATTAGCAACACCAAGACCAAATAGCCGCTAGAACCAAGAGAAGAAAGACTAGCAAATACACACAGAACCAATAGTGCAGCACCAGTAGCAGAGAGATTTAAATCAATTTAACAACAATAGTACCAACAACAATCAAGTGTTTTAATGCTTACCAATAAATAACCAGGGGAGGGTCAAGGAAAGTTGAAGTATTTGGGAGAGAGAACCCACTGCACATCAAGGAAAAAACTAAAAACAAACATAAAAGCTAGGGGAGGGTCACAACAAGAGAAAAAAACTATCACTTCACATGCTGGAAAATTAACCAATAAATAGAACATGGTACACATGAAAATAAAGATGCCAAACATACCTTGAAAACACGAACAAGAAAAAATGCCACGGCTCCAAAAAATCCCATATGAATCATAGTAAGCATAATGGGTAAAGGAAAGTTGAAGTATTTGGGAGAGAGAACCCACTGCAAGGAAAATTTAGCGAGATATACTTCACTCTTACTAAATAAACAAACTAGAAGACTAATGTTTAAATATATTAATACATAGTCCAATATTGAACAATTGATTACTAACAAAGTTATCCATACGTAGATCATTCAGAAATTGAATAACAGTGTATAAGCATTTCACAACCCCAAAGAACATACCTTATTGTACAATATTACTCCGGATGAAAGTATAATGTAGATCAATAGGTAGAAATAATTCAAAAGAAGTGGTTTGTTGATCCACAAATGCGGTTATAATGAAAACCTCAAATGAAGATTATAATACTAGAATATATAACAAAGGCTGAAACCTAGCAAGAAGAAAAGCACAACCCTTTTGTTATAAAATAAAAGACATGAGTACAATTAGCAGAGACGCAGAAGAAGCAATAAGTACCATGTAGGGTAGCCGACGGCGTAGCGCACGTGCGACACAACGCACTGGCGCCCGGCACAAAGACACACGCGGCAGATCATCACCAAAGACTAGGCCTGACCAAGCGGTGTAGCGCATGCCGGTAGAGCACAAATACTAGGGTAGCACAGGCGCGGCGCAACAACAAGCATCCAGCATCCAACGACCAACGACCAGCGTCCAGCGACCAGCAAACAACAAACAACGACCTAGTGGCCAGCGAACCAACGAACAACGACCACCAAACCAGTGAGTTGAGAAGAGGAGGAAGAGGAGGAAGGATCACAAGAGGGGAAGAGGAAGAATCACGAGAGGGGAAGAGGAAGAATCAGATCTGGAAAAATGAAATTTCAGATATGGGAAAAGAAGGAATAAGGAAGAAAGAAAAAAAGAAAAAATAAAGTGAGAAGGGTGGGCGTGGGATCAGAAGGAAAAAAAGAAAAAGAGAGAGAGAGAGAGAAGGAAAGAAACAAAAACAAAAAAAAAACATGAAAAAAATAATATAACTTATGGCCACGGTTATTAATAAAAACCGAGGTCATAAACATATCCTATAGCCTCAGTTTTTATTAAATCGTGACCAAAATCCTATGGCCTCGGTTTTTATAAAAACCGAGGCCATAGGTTTGAGACCATATGTCAGTTTTTTAGTAGTGACGCCTAAAAAAATATTATATAGTTTTAAAACATTTTAAGAGAAAGAGAGCACAAGGAATGAAAGATGAATAGAATAGGTGTGATGATTAAAATATTGAGCATTATGTTGTTTATAGAAGGGAAATAAAACCTTATTGCTAGGTTAAAAGGTAATGACTTTTCTATCCATAAAAGATTTGATAAAGTAGTATTAAATAAGGGTAATATGATAATCCATATATTTGGCTTGAGTAAACAAATAGATTTTAAGTTGAAAACTTAAGTGCTCAATCGATCTAAAACATTCTCGATCAATTGAACCAATTGGTCGATCAATTTTTAGATCAATCAACAATTAAATAATAACTTGAGAGAGTCTAGATTTAACTCGATTGATCCAACCTTTCGATCGATCCAACATAACTTCCATCTATCTACTCCAATCAAAATTCAAATAGGGAACAACCAGATTGAACATTATCGATCCTCGATCGGTATCGATCGAGTAGTATTTAAATAATGTTTTCCTATGTGTATGAATTCAATTCTAAATTGTTAGGAAATAAGTGCATACTTGAAGTACATTAAATTAAAGCTCGGATGTTTCTTTGACTTTGAATAATAGATATGAAAATTCGTCTAGAAACTAGTTTACATTTAACTGATTTATTAATGAATACCGCCAACACTCATAAACCTTACATAATTACTCATATCTTAAATAGGAATTTAAAAACCATGTCATTTTTTTATAATATCTTATATATAAAGTGTGGTAAGCATGTTACTTGAAAAATCCTATTTTATTTATTTATTTGTCTAATGTGTTTCACACAAGGATGAAAATGATGATGACATCATCGATATTATTGTAATAATATTACTATTTTGCATATCTTAACATTGAAACGTGATATCTATATCTTTTGACTAAATTATCATAAAATTGTAGAGAATGTTGATAAATTGTTGCTTAAATATCATTATCGTTAAATTATTATTTAAATATATTTTTTTAACTAAAATATCTTAGATAATGTAGATATTATTGTTAAAATGTCATTAAAATATTGACGAAATATCAAAAATATAAATTATTAATTTATTTCTGTTTCTTCTTCTTCCATATCCTTCTTTTCAATATCAAGCTACATACACATGATATGTTAATAACTATAGACAACATTATTTTTAGTGTAAAAAATATGGCATGACTATTGTCTCTTTATCGATAACAGTAATTCAAATTCAATCATTAAACCTTTAAGATAATTTTTGGTAGTAATGAGTTTGATGTTTAGTAATTATTTTTTGTTTTAACAAGATTGATAATAATTATTATAGTCGTTACATATATGTTTTATTTTATATTAATATTATAACATGTGGATTGAATTGAAGGGAGCCCATTATACACATTCTAACTATCAATACTTTTAAAAACAAATAATCAATTAAATTTCCTTATGATATTTGCAAAATTTATCAATTTATATTAGTTAATACAATTAGATACCATATTCGATTATTTCAAACATTTTTATCACTTATTCAACAATATATATATATTATTATATAATATTTTAATTAATTAATTAATTTATTGATTAATATAAATATTATTAATATTTAAAAATATATGTATTAAATAAAAAATTAATTTAAAACATAACTCATTTTTTTGATGTATTATAAAATTCTATAAAAATATTCCATGTTTTTTATAGAGCTTATTTAGTTTTAATAATTTTTTCTAAAAAATTTCTTCGATAACAATAATATCTTCTATATTTTTGTAAAAATTATATCTCGATATCTTGTCAACGTAAACATTTATTACCTTGGTTACATCCAAAACATACATGCATGGCTTAAAGTACTCATTTCGCTTTACATTTGCTTACAATTTGATTTTGTTGAAAACATGCTAATGAATAAAAATAAAATGTTATTATTATAAGGCATATTTTAAACAAGAAAAAAACTTTAACTTATTTTTTGTAGGTGACTTACTAACCATATTATTTTTATTGTTAGATGTAAACAGCCTTTAGGTTTTTTATTCTACAAATTTAATGACATGTAATCAAACATAAATCATAAAATTTAAGCCTTTCTGTAAAATTCATGATATATTCAACTTTACTACATATAAAGCACATATGCTTGGGGACTTGTAAATATGCTCCATTCTCTCTCTCTCTCTCTCACAAAGCTTTAAGCTCAAACTGGCCATCAAAATATGCTTGCAAGATTCCTTGGGTCTGAGCAGAAACCCACTTAAAAGTTCATACAGGTTGGTATGGACGATTGCTTCACCATCCTTAAGTGGTGTCGACAGTGATTAGTGTTAGTAAAGCAATTTCAAAGAAACATTCCTTCCAGAAACTCATCAAATTGATCATCATAATTACAAGTTTTATGTTCAGAAGTGGCGGCCAAAGTCTCCTTTTCTGCATAAAAAAATTTAAATAAATAAGTAAATATATAGTCAATTGTAAAACTACTCAAAGATCAACTCATTTTAAAGATTTCAGTTTCCTTGCGGAAAGTAACCTTGTTCTATTGAGGATAACAATTTTATAGGATTTAAATGGCACAAATTTTTTTTTTTGGGGGTTGAATTGTAACAATGACCCCTAAGTAGATTTTTAAGTCAATCAGCCCGATCCAACTTGTTCTCTAAAACTATGAAAACATGTCAGATTTGAGAACCAAACTGAAGTCAACACAGACAAGCATGTTTAGGACTCTTACGACTGGCTTCATCAGGAATAAACCATGTCATTTTCACTACATAACAGTTGTATTTGGGTGGTTTTCTACTGACTTTGGATAGTATTATGCCAGCAATTTCAAATCAGGCCAAATGCAAAATTGGACCCATCCAAACTGAAACATAGCAAGTTGATAAAAGTACTCTATCCTCATTGTAAATAAAATACTTTCAGTCAAGCTTAAAAACCAGACTGAATTGCATCATCATAAAATAAAAGATCCAACTGAACCAAAATGCACAAATGAAACCAATGAAGATCCAACTCCAAAAACTGGCGAAAACAAAGCAAACAATACAACCGAACTATTGGCGTATCAACTTTGGGCTTCAAAAGAATAAAAGATTCTATATATATATGTCCATCTCAACTACGGGTTGTATGGGTTGTAATTGCTCAAACAACAATGAACAAACGAAAATATGACTAGCAAATGACGTTTGCTAATAGTTCTGTATGTTCAAATATTATGTTATTCTTAATTATTGTAAATAATATACATGTCCAAAAGTTACCTAAATTTTTGGTTGTCAAGTAACATGTGAAAACAAATGCGACATAACACGATATGACAGCAACCCGACTCTCAACTTTGTTTAAAACAATAACCAGGATGAAAATTTGTGAAAATCTTAATAAAAATAACTTTTGCGTTGTTGTGCTTTACTAAAGAGGTAATGCAATTGATAATGAATGTAGTACCCATTTTTGTTGGTGTTATCAATGTTATATATGGGATAATGTGATGGATGTCTTAATAGTGGACTGTTGAGGTTCTGTAAGGCATGACCATCATTAGTTGTAGCAACATTTGTATGCTGCCACGTGCTGGCATTCTGTAACCTTAGTCATGACCAAAAGTTGCCCAGGGATCAGTGAAGTAGTAATCAACCACGAGCCCGAGGCTGCGCACATGTGAGAGGTACGGACCTTTGATATCCAAGGGAATGATATTGCACAAAAATAATCCCCAACCTTTTTCGTGAACGGAAGATATGTTTTATTCAAGATATCAAGTATTGCAATAACCAAGTGGAAGCCCATGCTGTGCATACGGGATAAGTAAGGACATTCGTTAACTTAGGAAAGGCCCGGGCATGTTCTTGTGATAACATTAAGGGCCATTTTTTGTTTTTTGTTTTGTGTGTGTGTGTGTGTGTGTGGGGGGGGGGGGGGGGGGGGGGGGTGAAAAGACATATCAATCTATAATTAGTGCCCCTATTTCAGTCTACATGTTACAAGATAATTAACCCCCTGATAATAAATGGTTTCACAATTACTTCAACATATCACCTTCTCAATTTAACATCTAATCCACACTGAAACGTCACTTTATGCATACAATAATTTAGTGCATGTAGCATTACTCTTTCTTAAAGGATTCCGATACCCATTAGTGTGTGCTTTTCCTTTCCACATATTTAAAAATTTCAGTCAATATTACCCTTCTGTGTGCTCATGAATTAAGTTATCCCCATTTTTGGTTCTTCAGCTATCTTGATTGTGGTCTATGATTGCATTGGTCATTTTCAAGGCTCAAGGTTTTATCTCGTGACCTATGGTACATGGTACATGGACTTTAGAAAAAAGTTTCGACACTAGTGTGTATGATGGGGTTGAATTCGTCAATTTGTTGAATCCTAATCATGAGGACACGAATAATAAGTTTAGACATGAATTCAAAGACAAACATATATAAAGTTTTACACATCGTAGGCCTATGAGATTTTATATTTTATTCCAATATAAATTTTTAATACACTTATAATTTATTAATTTTTATTTAGTCTCTCTACGTAGGAAATCAACCTAGGCTTGAGCTTGAATTTTAGGACATGATATTTAGGAGATTAGTTTCCTAAAAGTTCTAAAATATATTCTGATTTTATTTATTAGAGATATCCAGCTGTATATTAGTTGAGATTTTGCATAGATCCTAATTTATAGGAGACAATTAAGACGATAAGAACCAATTATCATGTGTAAATATATGTATCCAATTTCAAGAAATTATATGAAGTAATTTTCCATACATCTCATAAAACTTCATGGTATCAGTGTATTAGGCTCAGAAACCATTGCTCTTAGCCTCCTCTTCTATTTTCAAAAAAAAAAAAAAAAAAACTTGCCATGACAGACCTCGAGCAAACATCTGGGAAGTTATCTACATCTAATCCCTCATTCAATATTTCTACTGCTCCTCGGCTAACAACAGTCACCACATAAAAATAATCTCGTCCCTATCACCACCCACAAACTTAATGGCCACAACTACCTCCAATGGTCCCAATCAATGATGATGTTTATAAGCAGGCGAAGCAAGGATGAATAACTCATTGGTGCTATTCCACAACCTGACCCAAATAATGTTGATTATAGGATTTGGAAAGCATAAAACAATCTGGTTATGTCTTGGTTAATCAGTTCCATGACAACCAAGATAGGGAAAAATTTCTTGTTGTACACCATAGTCAAAGAAATATGGGAAGCAACACGTAAAACATTCTCCAATAGCGAGAACACTACCAAGCTTTTCTATGTGGAGAGTTCTCTCCAAGACTTTCGTCAAGGTGAGAACTCTGTGACGATTTATTTCACAACCCTTACTCGTCATTGACAGTAGCTAGATTTTTTTGAGACACATGAATGGAAGTGTTCAAAAGATTGTGCATATTTTAGGAAGA
Organism: Hippophae rhamnoides; assembly: GCA_033030585.1. NCBI lineage: Eukaryota > Viridiplantae > Streptophyta > Magnoliopsida > Rosales > Elaeagnaceae > Hippophae > Hippophae rhamnoides. The sequence goes on along the minus strand of CM065434.1, from coordinate 21,868,672 downwards.
TTGTGGATACTAAGCGTGTCTTTAAATTCTTGATGGGACTCAATAAATCTCTTGATGAAGGGGTAGAATTCTTAGAACAAAACCATTACCAAGTCTACAAGAAGCATTTTCTAAGCTGTGTAGAGAGGAGAGCCAAAAACGTGTTATGCTGGGACAATCTAATCCTCCCACAATTCCTGAAATCCTAGTGTTTGCTATAGTCAAAGAAAATCCACCAAATTCTGGTGCATTTGATGCTCGAAGCAATTCTCAAAATACCGGTAATAATTGAATAAAGAAAGGTCACCCATGATGTGATTATTGTCAGAAACCTGGGCATTCGAAGGAAACTTTTGGAAATTATTTGGAGAACCTTTTGATTGGAAGCCAAATCGAGAACGCGAGGCAAAGGGAAATGCTGCAATTACTGAAGTACCTTAATCTGGTAATCCAGTCCCATTCACTAAGGAACAATTAGAACTTCAACAACTTATACAAAAGACAAATATCAACGCCACATCCAGTAATTCAGTAATGCATGCAGCCAAATTCCCCTCCTCATCTTGGATAGTAGACTCAGGTGCCTCCAATCACATGACAGATGACCAATCACTTTTCATGGCCTACTCGCCTTATAACAAACTTCAAACAATGCGTATTACCAATGGTACACGCACCACAATGGTCGGAACAGGAACCATGTCTCTCAAATACCCTTATCCTCAAATCTGTGTTATTTGTGCCTGATTTTGACTGCAATCTCATATCAGTTAGTAGACTAAATCGTTACCTTAATTGTGAAACTAAATTCCAGGCTAAATCTTGTCTTTTTCAAGACTTGTGCTCGAGAAAAATGATTGGCAATACTGATTTCTGTTTGGGCCTCTATGTCCTCGATATCAACACTCCTTCAATCCCTTTTGTTAGTCATCAATGTCAATTGATTCATAGTCTTAAGTCTAATTGTCATGCTAATAAGGAAAGTGAAATCATGAAGTGGGACTTTCGTTTAGGTCATCCCAATTTTCTGTAATTGAAACGTTTCTTTTCATCCTTATTCATTAATTAAAATCCCAATTTATTTCACTGTGAAGTTTGTCAGTTGACAAAACATACTCTGTAAGAAATCAACCTAGGAGTATGGTTAGTTTCCTGATTTCCAAGGTGGAACTAGCCCCTGATTTCAGGAAGTCAGTTTCATGATTTTCAGAATATTAATTTCCTGATTTTCAAGGTGATTTACAACTGTAGACTAATAATGACTTCCAGCAGTATATTAGGCATAACAATTGTATATATAAAGGGATCTGATATTAAAAAATAAATGAAGTAATTTTCTGTAAAATAAAAACAGCTTCATGAAATCAGAGCTTTAGGCTCCTAAATTGCTGCTCTTAGCCTCTTGTTCAACTAGTTCTGTAAATTCACCTAGTATGATGTCAAATACTCAGGCAGGGAATGCACCTTTTAAGTTTCCAACTCAAGTTTCAGCTTCTAAACATGAGTTATGAAAAAACTAAAAGTTTAAATGTTCTTAGTACACTAAAAGATGACATGAATGAAGAGGTTCTAGAGACAAGTAACAAAACATAATTCAATATGGGAAATTCAGGCAGCTTTGGGATTGGATCCATTCTTGATCCTGCTCCTAAACATAATCCTTTTGGTGGTCTATTTAACAATGCAGCTATTAATGTTTCTGCTTCTTCTTTTAACAGTACTAGTCCTCAAGGAGAGCTATTTCGGCCTGCATCTTTTCAGTTCCAGTCTCTCCAACCATCAGTACAAACTCAACCTCCAAACTCAAGTGCATTGTCTAGTAATCCTATCTCATTCACTAAGGAACAGTTAGAACTTCTCCAACAACTTATACAAAAGGCAAATATCAACACCACATTTAGTAGCACTAGGAATAACTCCACACATATTTCCAGTAATTCAACAAAGCATGCTGGAAAATTTCCCTCCTCATTTTGGATAGTAGACTCAGGTGCCTCCAATCACATGACAGGTGATCAATCACTTTTCACAACATACTCACCTTGCAACAAACTTCAAACAGTGCGTGTCGCCACTGATACTCGCACCACAGTGGTTGGAACAGGAACCATTTACCTCTCAAACAACCTTACTCTCAAATCTGTGTTATTTGTGCCTGGATTTTGCTGCAATCTCATATTAGTTAGTAGATTAAATCATGACCTTAACTGTGAAACTAAATTCTTGGCTAAATCTTATGTTTTTCAGGACCTGAGCACGGGAAAAATGATTGGCGGTGTTGATTTATGTGCAGGCCTCTATGTTCTTGATATCAACACTCCTTCAAACCATTCTGTTAGTCAACAATGTCAATTGAGTCATAATCTTATGTCTCATAGTCATACTAATAAGGCATTTTCGTCTAGGTCATTCAAATTTTTTGTATTTGAAATGTTTGTTTCCATCCTTATTCATCAATAAAAATCCCAATTTATTTCATTGTGAAGTTTGCATGTTGGCAAAACATACTCGAAACACTTTTTTACCACGCACGCACAAACCAAGTCACCATTTTTCTCTCATTCATAGTGACATTTGGGAACCATGTCGCGTTCCCAATATTACTAGTGTTCGATGGTTCTTACTATTAGTTGATGATCATACTCGATTATGTTGAACATTTCTTATTAAAGATAAATCTAAAACCAAGCACATATTTCCATTTTTTCATACCATGATCCAAACTCAATTCAATGCCAATATTCAAATCCTAAAAACTGATAATGCTAGTGATTTCTTTAATTCTGATCTTAGTGGATATCTCAAATCACATGGTATTGTCCAACAAAGCTCATGCGTTGACACACCACAACAAAACGGTGTAGTCGAACGCAAAAACCGTCATATACTTGAGGTTGTCCAAACTTTACTTTTTCAAACCAATGTTCCTAAAAAAATTTGGGGTGAAGCCATTCTTACTACAACACACGTGATCAACCGAATGCTTTCTAGAGTTCTCAACTTTCATTCACCTTTACAAGTGCTTCAGAGTCAATATTCTACCTCACAACTTATGTCACCAATTCCTTTCAAGTTTTTGGTTGCACTGTTTTTGTCCATATCCATTCACAATATCGTAGCAAACTTGATGTCCGTGCAATTAAATGCATCTTCGTTGGTTACTTAGCCAATCAAAAAGGCTACAAATATTTCTCTACCATCACACGTAAGTTTTACCATTCCATGGACGTTACTTTCTTCGAAGAAACTCCATTCTATTCTAATTCTACAATTCAGAGGGAGAACCACACTAATGAATTGCAGAATTGGGATTGGTATTCACTCCTTGAACCGAATTTATCATCTCATTTACCCTCCACTACCTTATCCTCTTCCAACCTGATACACATTCCAAATTCTCCTTCAAAAACCAAACCTGATCAATCTCCCATTATCTATCCTAGACATCTCCTTCTTAATGATGTCATAAAAGTCTATGGAAGAAAAAGAAATCCTAACTTGCTCACACGAAATCAGCAAAGCCAAGAAACTCTCCTGAACCAGACTGAATCTGAAGGATTACAAGATGAAGCATAATCAAATCCAAAACTAGGTTCTGACTCTGAGTTAGATCTTCCTATTGCACAAAGAAAAGGCACTCGATCACGCACTCAACATCTTCTTCAAAATTACATTTCTTACGCAAATCTATCCCCAATTTTAAGCATTTGTGACATCCTTAGACAACATCAAGATTTATGATTCTGTCAATGAGGCTCTAAAGGTTCCTGAATGGCACAAGACAACCTTAGAAAAATATACTGCACTTGAAAAGAATGGTACATGGATGTTAACAGAGCTACCACTTGGAAAGAAGACAGTAGGTTGTAAATGGATATGCTCTGTTAAATAGAAGGTAGGTGGAAATATCGACAGATATAAAGCTCGACTAGTGGCTAAAGGGTTCACCCAATCATATGGAATCGATTATCAATAGACTTTTGCTCCTATAGCAAAACTTAACAAAGTTCTTGTCTTGTTGTCTATTGCAGTTAATGAGGATTGGCCACTGCTTCAACTCAATGTCAAGAACGCATTCTTAAATGGAGATTTGATCGAAGAAGTTTACATAGATGTGTCTCCTGGCTTTGAGACTAAAGATACACAAAAGAAGGTATGCGAGTTGAGAAAGGCATTATATGGACTTAAACAGTCACCTAGAGCATGGTTCAACAAATTCACTAAGGTCTTCAAACAGTATGGATACTCTCAGACACATACAGACCACATTCTATTTGTCAAACACTTCACAGATGGGAGAATCACAACTTTGATTGTATATGTTGATGATATAGTTCTTACAGGAAATCATGTAGGAGAAATGAAGAGACTTAAGATGCTTTTATCCAAGCCATTCGAGATTAAAGACTTAGGATATTTGAAATATTTCTCAGGGATGGAGGTGGCACGTAATACCAAAGGAATCTCAATTTCTCAACGCAAATATGTTCTAGATCTCTTGTGAGACTGGCATGAGTGTGTGTAAGCTTATTGAAACACCCATGGAACCTAACACCAAACTAATGCCTCGAACTGATGAATTAGCAACTGATAAAGGGCAATATCAACGTTTGGTAGGTAAGTTAATTTATTTGACCCATACACGTCCAGATATAAATTTTTCAGTCAGTGTTGTTAGTCAATTTCTTGGCAACCCATCAGTAGATCACTTGGAGGCAGTAAATTGTATTCTAAGATACTTGAGGAAAGATCCTGGAAAGGGGCTCATGTTCAAGAAAACAATTAATAGGAGATTGAAAATTTATACTGACGCTGATTGGGTTGAATCTCCTAGTGACCGAAAATCCACATCTAAATATTGCTCATTTATTTGGGGAAATTTGGTGACATGGCGTAGCAAAAAGCAAGCAGTGGTAGCACGTAGCAGTGCCGAGGCTGAGTTCCGTGCATTGGTTTTGGGCATCTATGAAGGAATTTGGCTAAACAACTATTATACGAAGACAAGGTTAAACATTCAAAATCTATTAGAATCATGTGTGACAACCAGTCAACAATTACAATTGCCAAAAATCCAATCCACCATGATCGAACTAAACATGTGAAAATTGATACGCTTCATCAGTGAGAAAATTGAAGGCAAGATGATCTCCCTCAACTATGTTCCATCTAGACAACAAGTAGCAGATATCTTAACCAAAGCTTTGTTTCGACCTCATTTCACAGAGTTAAGTGTAGCATCTGGTTTGGAAAATATATATAGCCTAGCTTGAGGGGGAGTGTAGGAAATCAACTTAAGAGTATGGTCAGTTTCTTGTTTTCCTGGGTGGAACCAGAACCTGATTTCAGTAGGTTAGTTTCCTGATTTTCAAGGTAGAACCAACCCCTGATTTCAAGATGTTAGTTTCCTGATTTTCAGGGTGATTTACAGTTGTATACTAATGATTTCACACAGTATATTAGGCATAACAATTGTATATATAAAGAGATCTGATATTAAGAAATAAATGAAGTAATTTTTTGTAAAATAAAAACAGCTTCATACTCTAAACACTTTTTCACCACGCACGTACAAACCAAGTCACCCTTTTTCCCTCATTCACGGTGACATTTACGGCCATGTCGTATTCTCAGTATTAATGGTGCTCGATGGTTCTAATTGTTAGTTGGTGATCATACTCGATTGTGTTGGACATTTCTTATGAAAGACAAATCTGAAACCAAGCACATATTTCCACTTTTTCATGCCATGATCCAAACTCAGTTCAACGCCAATATTCAAATCCTAAAAACTGATAATACCAAGGATTTCATTAATTCCAATCTTAGTGGATATCTCAAATCACATGGTATTGTCCAACAAAACTCTTATGTTGACACACCTTAACAAAACAGTGTAACCGAACGTAAAAATCGCCATATATTTGAGGTTGTCCAATCTTTGCTTTTTCAAGCCAATGTTCCTAAAATATTCTAGGGTAAAGCCATTCTTACTACAACATATCTGATCAATCGAATGCCTTCTCGAGTTCTCAAATTGCACTCACCTATGCAAACGTTTCAGGGTCAATATTCTACCTCACAACTTGTGTCACAGATTCATTTCAAGGTTTTTGGTTGCACTGCCTTTGTCCATATTCATTCGCAATATTGTGGTAAACTTGATGCCCGTGCAATTAAATGCATCTTTCTTGACTACTCAGCCAATCAAAAGGGCTACAAATATTTCTCTCCCATTACACATAAGATTTACAATTCCATGGACGTTACATTCTTTAAAGAAACTCCATTCTATTCTAATTCTTCAATTCAAGGGGAGAATCACACTAATGAATTGTAGAATTGGGATTGGTCATCATTCATTGAACCAAATTCACCATTTCATTTGTCTTCGACTTTGTCCTCTTCGAATCTGGTTCCAATTTCATATTTGCAAACACAAACACCAATGACTCAACAACATTCACCATAAAAAACCAAGCATGAGCAATCTCCCATTATCTATCCTAGACATTTTTCTCTTCCTAATGATGCCATAAAAGTCTATGGAAGAAAGAGAAATCCTGACTTGCCCAAACGAAATCAACAAAGTCAAGAAACTCTCCCAAGCTAAGTCGAACCTAAAAGATTACAAGATGAAGAAGATTCTAGTCCACAACTAGGTTCTGACCCTGATTTAGATCTTCCTATTGCATAGAGAAAAAGTGTTCGATCATGCACTCAACATCCTCTTCACAGTTATATCTCTTACGCAAACATGTCCTTAAAATTTCAGGTATTTGTGACATCCTTAGCGAATCAAGATCCATAATTTTGTTAATGAGGCTCTAAAGGACCTTGAATGGTGCAAGGAAACCTTAGAAGAATACACTACACTTGAAAAGAATAGTACATGGATGTTAACAGAGCTACCACTTGAAAAGAAGACGATGGGATGTAAATAGATATTCTCAATCAAACAGAAGGCAGATGGAAATGTAGACTGATACAAATCCCGAATGCTGGCTAAAGGGTTCACCCAATCATATAGAATTGATTATCAGGAGACTTGCTCTTGTAGTGAAACTTAACACAATTTGTGTCTTGCTGTCTATTACAATTAATCAGCATTGGCCACTACTTCAACTTGATGTCAATAATGCATACTTAAATGGAGATTTGATCGAGAAATTTTACATGGATATACCTTTTGGCTTTGAGACTAAAGATTCACAAGGGAAGGTGTGTAAGTTGAGAAAGACATTATATGGACTTAAACAGTCACCTAGAGCATGGTTCAACAGGTTTACCAAGGTCCTCAAACAGAATGGATACTCTCAGACACAGGTAGATCACACTCTATTTGTGAAACACTTCACAAATAGAAGAATCACAGTCTTGATTGTATACGTTGATGATATAGTTCTTATAAGGAATTATGAAGGAGAGATGAAAAGGCTTAAGATGCTATTATCCAAGGAATTCAAAATTAAAGACTTGGGACATTTGAAATATTTCTTGGGGATGGAGGTGGCACGGAACAACAAAGGAGTTTCAATCTCTCAATGCAAGTATGTTGTAGATCTCTTACGTGAGACCGGCATGAGTGGGTGTAAACATGTTAAAACACCCATGGATCCTAATACCAAACTTATGCCTCAAACTGATGAATTAGCAGCTAACAAAAGGGGCGTCATCAACATTTGGTGGGTAAGCTAATATATATTACTCCTATACGTCCATATATAAGTTTTACAATCAGTATTGTTAGCCAGTTTCTTGGCAACCCATCAGTAGATCACTTGGAGGTAGTAAACCATATTCTAAGGTACTTGAAGAAGGATCTTGAAAAAGAGCTCATGTTTAGAAAAACAATCAATCGGACATTGAAAGTTTATACTGATGTTGATTGGGCTGGATATCCTAGTGACTGAAAATCCACATCTAGATATTGCTCATTTATTTGGAGAAATTTGGTGACATGGTGTAGCAAAAAGCAGGCTGTGGTAGCACACAGCAGTGCTGAGACCGAGTTCCGTGCATTAGCCATTGGCATCTGTGAAGGAATTTGGCTAAAATGATTGTTAAACAAACTCAAGGTTGAAACTTCAGATTCCATTAGGATCATGTGTGACAATCAGTCAACAATTACAATTGCCAAAAATCAAATCTATCATGATCGAACTAAACATGTGAAAAATGACACACTTTATCAATAAGAAAATTGAAAACAAGACGATCTCCCTCAACTATGTTCCATCTAGACAACAAGCGATAGATATCTTAACCAAAACTTTGCTTTGACCTAATTTCATTGAGTTATGTGTAGCACTTGGTTTGGAGAACATATATTGCCTAGCTTGAGAAGTGTATGAAATCAACCTAAGCGTAAACCTGAATTTTAGGAGATTAGTTTCCTAAAAGTTCTAGTGTATGTTCTGATTTTATTCCCTAGAGATATCCAGTTGTATATTGGTTGAGATTTTGCATAGATCCTAATTTATGGGAGACAATTAAGGCCATAAGAACAAATTATCATGTGTATATATATGTATCCAATTTCAAAAAATTATATGAATTAATTTTCCATAAATCTCATAAAACTTCACTCTTTAATTAAATGTGATTAATTTTTTGAAATTAATAAAAAGTAAGCCCATGATTTTTTACTTAAATCATGAAGCCTATTATCGATTTTATGTGTCTAACCAATGTCTCTTGAACATAACATAACCCATGCTTTGGAGATAGCTAATAGCCCAATCCATGTTCATTTCATTTTTATTCTACAACAGTATTTTTTTTATGAGAATCACAGGATTTCTTTCTACCCCATTGTCTCCTTTCCCTCTTAGTCAACAAGCAATATCTCTTCTATCTTCCTACAAGAGTTGTGACAATGGAAGCCTAACGAGTCTAAAAATTATTGGGTGCACTTGACACAGATCTAGCACTATTGACAGGAAAAATGGAGACTCCAAGTAACAGAGTTTGTGATAGCTACCTTTGCAGATTCAAGGTTTCTCCCTTTCTAGGTAACACTTTCTTCCCTTGCTTAGTTTAATGATTATTTCTTCATGATTTGAAGGTGCAAGTGGTGTTCACATAGGAAGAGAGGGGTTCATGCTTGGGTACCAGTTTGGTTGTTCAAGTTATTTGCCTTCTACTCTATTCCACTCGTTTTTGTTTCCTTTGTGTTACACAACTTTGTCTTGTTTGCAGTAAAATGTTTCTAATATTATGCAGAGTGCTGTCAGGTTATCTAGTTTATGAACTGTAAATTTTTGAGTTTACCGGTGAAGGTGGCATCATGGCTACAGCAGGCAAGTGGAAGTAATAGTAGAGCTAATGTGGAGGTCTGGTACAAGAGACTTTGTTCTCTCTCTCTCTCTTTTCGTTTTTCGTGTATGTGTTGGTGGATGGTGTCCGGTTAAATGGAACAAAATTAAATTCAATACGTTTCCAAATAATAGATGGCAGTGGCAGTATGAAATTTAGGTACGGTGAAGATTTTGCAATTTAATAAAAAAAAGGGTATAAGGAACTTAGGGTAATAGTCAATGGAAACTTTAAGATAACAAGGTTTTATATCTTTTGCCTTTTTTTCTCATTAGCCAAACAGATTCAACCCCTTAAATGATGGTTTGGTTTCATGCCATAGATGCAGATTGGGTGAACCTTAGAGCTAGAATGCAATTTGTTAAGTAGATAAAGAAATTATTGTATCTAAAACATTGAAAGATTATTCCCAACTACTTATAAGTTTGAATTGGAGTGCTTACTTATTAATTAGGTTTTGAAGCTTGTTTTGGATGGGGCATTTAACTATAAGTTGCTATAGTTTGGTGCTTCTTTTGTAAGTTGATTATTGGTCTACTTTGTAACTTTGTAATTCGTAAATTATAATATATTGTTTCTTATAAAAAAAATAGTGAAAAAACTGATTTCAAGCACATGCATTATCAGTGTGTAGACAACAGAGTTATTAGACACAAAGAATTTCAATTTGGAATTGGGAGTTTCTTATCCAAACCTTTTATCTTTTTTTCTTTATGAGGCTTGTCGTTTGTATCATCATCATTCCTTGACAGATCCCTGTAAGTGCAAGTCAGCTTCTTCTTAATTATAAGCAGAGTTAAATACCTGCACTTCAATGCAAGACTCAACCAAGAAGCTCTAAGCTCAAACTGGTACCTCTTTCTTTTATATTTTTCACGATCCTTCCTCTGAGATTGCTCCTTCTCCTTCAGCCGTTTGTAATTAAGCTTATCTGCACATCTATTTGGGAGTTATCCACCCAATATTAAAAAACAACATATATCCAAAACATAATGTCTGGGCCAGTCATTTTCAACAGTCATCCATCTTGAATGGCATCTATATGATATAAAACTCCTCTGCCCAGTTAGAGAGCCAATAGAGTGACATACCAAGGGTAAATCTAATACTGGAATAAAAGGCAATAGAAAGACCTCAAATAGGATAATCCTTATTTTGCATACTGACCATACAGCACCATTTATTGACTAAAGGAATAACAAAAGTCATGTGCAGTGTACAAAAGGCATATAAAAATTGGTGACATAGGGAGCAGGTCATAAAAGGGACAGTTTTCAAGAGTCCTCTAGTTTAAGTATTTTTGACAATTAAATCTAAGTAATACATTGAAAATCTCACATTTCTGGCACGCATTCCTCGTTTTGAAATAACCTAATCTATTCTAATACCACAATTTTGGATTTAAATTTTCCCTTTAAAATGGGGTATATGTATCAAAGACTAGATAATGTTTTGTCAATTTTGTAAGAAGAGGACTAAATAAGCACCTTTAGAAATAAGGGGACCAAAGTGTTCCTTTTGCTTAGTTCCTATGCAAAAGAACCTACAGAGCATTATATCCATATATCTATCTATTTTATATTTACTATAAAATAGCAAGTTTGCTCTATAAAAAGGAAAATACACTATTGTCCTCATTTTTTATAAAACTACATAATTTCCATCATTTACATGCCATAATTTTCATTGTATGCATTTTAAAATAATAAATTTAATTTAATGAATTTTGTTAATCACTCAAAAAAAATATATCATTCCATTAATTACCGTATACAATTTTTTAATATTTCAAGATTGTAACCAAATATGGTTACATAAATTTTAACGGGTTATTAAATTAAAAAAAATGAGGGTATCAATTATAATCATGCATATATAGTTACATACAAGAACAATAATATAATTTTTTAAGATTGTAACCGAACATGGTTACATTAATTTTAACGGGTTATTAAGTTAAAAAAAATGAGGGTATCAATTATAATCATGTATATATAGTTACATACAATAATAAAAATTTGTAACTTTTTCCTTGCAATAATAAAGTTAATTATTTTTAGTGAAAAAACAGTAACGTCAATTCATTTAATTAGTATTTATTTTTAAAACATTTACATTCTTTAGCATTTATCCTTAATAAATATATATTGATATTGCTTTACGTTATGTGCTTGTTTTAGGCTTAACATTTAATTACTTCGTAACTAATATGACTTTTCAAATTTTACAAAGAGCATGTTAAGCCTATGGTAATAACTACTCCAAACCTCAATGTATATATTAGATAGAAGGTGTTCATACTATTTTTGATTTGGTGAATGAAATACATATTCACACATGGTTGTTTCACCTCTTATGTAATTGAATCCATTATAAAATTAAGATTATGGGAATCATACATGAAAATTTCATTGGCATAATGCATTGTCTTTACTTTTAGGTTATTGACGAGCTTACATGATTTCTATAGATAAAATTATTTTTGTCAACGGGCATAATTTAATTTTCTTGATTAGCATAGTACATGTCTCTCTCTATTTGTTATTTTTTCTGAATATCTCACTGTAGTCCTCCTTTTGGTGTCATCTCAATCTTGATGTTTATTGAAGCCAACAATGGTGTGAAAAAAATTAAATTAAATTAAGATGAAAATATTAGCAAAAAAACTGGTTGTTGTCTAATTATTTTATGGCATAATATGAATTTCATAGTTGTGAGGATGATTTGAATTTGTTAACATATTTAACATATTTCTATACTCATGTAGATGGGTCATATAAATTTTTTTCATTCTATTAGATGTTCTACAAGCATGTCGTTGAAAATCTACTTTGTTGGCCAATATTAACTTCTTAGGCATATTATGTATATTAAATTATGCTATAAAACCCAAGTATCTTAACAACTAATAATTATTTTCTTGATTAATATAGCAAATATGTCTCTCTCAATTTGTTATTTTTCTTGATTATCTCATTATAGATTCTCCTTTTGGTGGGAAAGATTTGACTTCATCTCAATCTTGATGTTTATTGAAGTCAATAATAGTGTAAAAAAATAAAATAAAATGAAGGTGCAAATATTGCCAAAAAACTGCTTTGTATCCTGATTATTTTTATGGCATAATATGAATTTCATAATTGTGAGGATGATTTGAATTTATTAGCATATTTAATATATATTTTTTACTGATGCAGGTGGTTCATGTAACAGCTTTCCTTATAATAGATGTTCTACAAGCATGTCTTCAAAAATCAACTTTGTTGGTCAATATTAACTTCTTAGAGATATCATGTGTATTAAATTATGCTAGAAAACCCAAGTATCTTAATAATTAATAATTATTTTTACGTTCTATTTCTACTATATGAGTTAGTTTGCTCTATAAAATATAAAAAAGACTCATTTCTAATGATTAGAGAACTTTGATCTCTACAAGTGTTACATGTTATTTTATAATTAGTCTAATTTAGTCTCATATTTTATCACACTTGCAAAAATAGCATATGTTAATATTAATGATAGTATTTTCAGCAAAAAAAGAGTAGCTAACAATATCAAATTAAACACATAAACCCAAGCACACTCACATCACCGTGTTTAATGAAAAATGTCATTTCTCTTCATTTTTTTTCTGTTTTATTTTGTCATAATTAATTAACTAGGGTAGATAATATGCATTGCATATATAATATTTTCATTTTTTAGTTACTGTTTGGTGAAAAATTTATCCGTGGTCTAATAAAAACACAGTTGATTGAAATAATTTAGATAACTTCCCCAACATGAGGGTTTGTTGAAGGTTTATATATTGAAGCTAACTTCAATGGAAACCAATACTATGAAGATCTGTTTGGGCAATGGTATGGCACTCTATGCAATCAAAACATTTGCATTTTGATTGTAATGACTCCCATACAAGAGAGGAATGTAAAAAAGTATTCATTTCTCACTAAAGAATCAAATTAGTACTTGATATTTGTAATAAATAATACAAGTTATACAATAAAGGAGGAAAAACATTTTTCTCCCCACACAATAACAAACTATATATACTATTTATCTCCCTTATAGAATCAATATAAATCTTTCTCGTAAGAACAAATAAAAAAAATTATGTTTCTTCGGAAAGCATTTGATATGAATTCACGATTTAGAATATTTAGGTTTAGTTTTTATATTTGATGTTTATTCAGTAATCTGCTTTGGTTATTCTTTTTATTTTCAAACTGTGCAAATTTTCAGCTATTTTTTGGAAGTGTTTATGTCATGCAGAAACAACACTTTGGAATGAAGTCATCCATCTATGTTATTTGATATCATTTTCAGTCTTCAGACTCCAAATTTCTTTCTTTTGTTTATTTTCTTATCTAATTTTTATTACTACTTTCAATGGTTAAACTATAAATTTAAACATTCATCATATAGGGATTCAAATTCTTGAATTTCTTACAAATACTATGAATTTTGTTATATTAATTTGTGTAATTAATGATTATGATTTGAATATATTATATAATTATAATAAAATGGACAATCTTTGTTTCATTCATAATTTTAGAGAATTCTACGCCTATTATATTGCATGTTGTGATGTAAGCTTAACAATAATGTGAGATACATAAATTTCACTGAATTCCACATAAATATTTGTACAATAAAAAAAACATAAATTAATGATATTATATCTCACTAAATTGTTTGTACAATACAAACTCATTAGAATTGCACGTAATTAAATTTATAAAATTAATATTTTTTTTTTGGTTATGTGCAAAGCACGTGTTTATGGGCTAGTAAATATATACCACTAACCTCTCACAAGTTACCAACTTCACTAGGGCTTGATTGTTTTCTCCAGCTTCAAAATACGAAAAATTCACCTGGAATGTAAAAATCAAAAGTAAAAAGTGGTGAATTGCTTGAATAAAAAAATTTCTACTATTAACCCAACTATGAAGTTCGGTAAAAACTTGATTTTCCATGCGTACAAAACAAAAACAATTAGACTATTAGAAAATTAATTTACAATCCCTAACCAAAAGAATAACAAATGGCATGTATTAGGATAAAATAATCATGCGTAAAAAAAGTGACTTGTCACACAAACGACAAGAGGTGAAGTCTAAGTATTAGATCAATTGCACATGACACAACTATTACTTGCCTCATAGCTAGCTAAGCCATCTCTTTCATCGCAATGTTTGTTACCACATATGAACTGCCCTGACAAGAGTGCATCATACGTCAGATTCTATAGTCAGTGGCTACGGCCTACAATTTAAGAGAGAACAATGCAATAAAATGCTATAGCAAATGCACTATACCCTAAATTTAAGCCACCAATATAAAAAAACACCTAGAAAAATGTAAGCCATAAAATAATTAAAAAATAAAATATAAGATAAATAAAAATCAATACAAATTTATGGTTGTAATGCAATGGCTGGTAAATAGTTATTATGTGTTGGAAATAAAGCAAAGAAAACATGCACTTACTGAAGAAATTTTAAAGGAAAAAGAAAACTTTATTTCATATTCTGACACTCTAAACAAGGTCAATGTGCTTAAATAGCCACTAACAACAGCAGGAAAAATAAAAAAAAAATCCCCGATCAGTTGTAGAGTAACTCTCAAAAATCAGGGAATTCAAAGAAAAGGAATGGAACACCCTGTCTGAATCGCACAAAGGAATAAACAGTAATTTAAAATAAAATAAAAAAGGCTCCAGCTAGAAACTTCAAAATTTCCACTCCCTCTCATGCTCAACTTAGATCTCAAGTCTTCAAAGTTGGCCCTAAAAAGTGCTTTAATGAGAATATCTATTGTTTGAAAAGTCGTTGGAGTGTACCCCAATGAGACTAGCCCTTTCTCTATATTTTCCTTGATGAACTAGCGATCTATTTCAACATGTTTCCTCTGATTTTAATGGACTGGGTTTTTATGACAACTTGATTGTGGCATAAATCTTCATGAAGTCTACTGTTGTTATTTTAAGCTCATTTAGAAGTATCTTTTAACTACATTTCTTTGCCTAGTGATTTGACAATAAAACTCACTCCTTTCCCATTTCAAGTCCAAGTTCGAAACACACCAAGTACTATTTTATAAAAAAAATTCCTTAGCAGACACCAAGTGTCATAACTTTAAACTCAGCTTGAATACTACTTTAAATGACAACAAATTGCTTCTCAATTTGCCAAGTAACTAAGTTTCCACATACATAATTGCAATACCCAGAAGTCGACCTTCAGTCAAGAATGGATCCAGCACTATCTGCATGTAAAATATCTAAATGCTTCTCTTATGAGTTTTTTTTAAGTAAAATCCATTTCCATAAGTTATTTTAAGATATCTTAGGATAAACAACTTCCATGTGCTCCTCCATCGGGTTGTTCATGAGTTGACAAACAACACTAACTGGAAAATGATATATGGTCTCTTGTGTGAGATATATGAGCTCCCCACAAACCTTTGAAATCTTCCTCAGTTCCTTTATCCATTGTAGCACTTTCTTAGATTCAAGCTTTGTAGTGTAGTCCATCAGAATATTAGCTAGTTTATGTCCACACATACATGTTTCTTTCAACAAGTCTAAGAGATACTTCCTTTGAGAGATTGCAATATCCATCTTTGATGTAGCAATTTCCATCCCAACAAAGTACTTGACACTCCCATGTCTTTAATTTTGAACTCTCGAACAAGGTAACTTTTACATTTGTCTATTTCTTCCTCATCGTCTCCTGTCAAGATTATGTCATCCACATGTAATGATTATAGATGTTTTATTCACGACCATGCTTGCTTATTCCTAATCACAATTCATGAAAGCATGTTTGATGTCTAGGTTGTGAATGGGTCAATCTCGATTAATTACTAATGACAACATAACACATACGATATTCTATTTGGCAATATAGGCAAACGTTTCCAAGTAGTCAATTCCATATGACTAAGTAAAGCCAATGGAAACTAGCCATGCTTTAAACTTGTCAACATTTTCATTTTGCTTCATATTTGATTGTAAAAATCCAACGGGATCCTTTCCTTTTGGAATTTCAATAATCTCCCATGTCCCATTCTTCTTTAAGGCTCGCATTTCTTCTTCAACAATTGCCTTTTGCTCAAGTATTTGTAGAGCTTCTTTGATATTATTGGGAATTTGAATTTCTACAAGGATGGTAGCAAATGCCCATTTGCTCAAGTATTTGTAGAGCTTCTTTGATATTATTGGGAATTTGAATTTCTACAAGGATGGTAGCAAATGCCCAATATCCTAGAGACAAATTCTTATAAGAGATAAAGTTGTAAATTGGATTATTTGTACAAGGTTTAATACAATTTCTTTTAGCAATTTGTAAATCAAGATCATCATTTTCGAGCTTTGTAGGATCAAAATTAATATTACTTGAGAGTATCGCATGATCAAAATTAAAAATACTTAAGGGCCTCTCCTTTTGATTTGAATTTGGTTCATCTTTATGAACTAGCTCGAGATGTGCTCAAGGTTCTACTTCATATTGTGCTATCTTCTTTTCTAATTATACAATGAACTCATCATTATTGACAGTCTAAAGTTGAGATAGGTGAAGAGGTGTATACTATGTTGCATGGACACTTCATCTTTCATGAAGTGCCAGTGTCCAACCAACACAATATGGATGTAGTTAGGTGTGGGTACTCAACACTCTAATTTGGTAAAAATTTACCAAAAAATTGAAAGAAAAAGGAGCTTGTCTAACACCTAAATACATATGCAAATATTTATGACACCCAAGTGTCCTAAAAAAGTGTAACATAGAATATGTTATGTTTTCTAAAAATGCAAACCCATGGAGCAGTGCTATTAGAGGCATGGTATGATCTGTGTATCAATACTTAACCCAATGCAACCATTTAGCCCACTACCTAGGCTTTCCTGTGGCAAAGCAATGTTTGTAGAACTCTAGACAATTGTTTACCACCTCTAATTGTCCATCAGACTGTGGATACTAGGATGTACTTCTTCGAAGGGAAGTTTCTTGTAGTTTAAATAGTTCCCTCCATAAATAACTTAGGAAAATTCGATCTCTATCTAAGATTATTGAATTAGGAATCCCATGAAGCCTAACTACTTCTTGAGTGAATACACTAGCCACTGTTACTACTGTGAAAGGATGTTTCAAATCAATAAAATGTGCATACTTACTCAATCTATCAACCACCACCAACATGGTGTCAATCTCCTCTGACTTAGGGAGGCCTTCTATGAAATCCATAGTAATGTCCTCCCAAACTTGGTTAGGTAGAGGAATGAGTTATAAAAGTCTAATAGGGATTGTGGCTTGATGCTTACATTGCTAGCATACAGCACATTGTTGCACAAAAGTGCTGATGTCTCTACGTATCCCTTACCAATATAACTCAGAGGAGATTCTTTGGTATGTTTTATTTTCCCCAAAGTCCTCTCCAATGGGAGATGCATGAAACTCCATTAGGATAGCAAATAACAACTTTGATCCTTTTGGAATAACCAGTCTTCCTTTGTAATACAACACTTCATTGTTAATGGAGAATCCTGCTACCTTAGGTTGCCCTGCTAGTGTATCTTGTTTCAACTTCTACAGAACTCATTTTCCTTAATTTTTTTCAGTAACTCAAGCCAATGTTGTCACTAGAGGAACATCCATTTCTGATAATTCTGAGATGTTAGGCATCCTGGAAAGGGCATTAACTACTCTATTGTTAGCTCTTGTCCTGTATTGGATGTCAAAAATATACCCCATCAGTTTTGAGACCCATTTTTGGTAGTCAGTGCTCACGCTTCTTTGTTCTAACAAAAACTTCAAACTTCATTGATCAATTTAACCATAAAATACCTTCCCAAAAGATATGGCCTCCATTTTCCCACTGCAAACACTGTGGTCATTAGCTCTTTCTCATATATAGACTTCAATCTAGCTCTTGGCCCTAAGGATTGGCTAAAGTAAGCCACTGGTCTCTGGTCTTGAAGCAAAACTGCCCCTAGCCTAAACCCTGAGGCATCAGTCTCCACATAAGGTTTGGAGAAGTTAGGCATAACTAGAACTGGTACCTGAGACATAGTATCCTTTAACCTTTGGAAAGTCTTGGCAACTGCTTCACTCCACTAGAACTAATCTTTCTTGAGCTATCAGTGAGAGGTGAAGCTAGATGAGCATACCCAACTACAAACTTCCTATAATACCCAATAAGGCCTAGAAAGTCCCTCAGTTCTTTGATGTTCTTAGGCTCGAGCCATGCTTGCATAGCATCAATCTTGCAAGGGTTTGCAGCTAGCTACCCCCTTACCTGAGCTAATGTGACCCAAATAAGCTACCTCCTAATTGCCAAATTCACATTTCTTTCGGTTGGCATATAGCTTGTGTGAGTCCAACAATTCCAATACTTGCTTCAAATGTAGTTCATGAGTGACCTCATCTTGGCTATAAACCAAAATGTCATAAAAAACACTAATACAAACTTCCTTGAAAAAGGCCTAAATAACTAATTCATGAATGATTGGAAGGTTAAGGGTGCATTGGTTAAGCCAAAAGGCATAACCAAGAATTCATAGTGCCTATAATGTGTTCTAAAAGGTGTTTTATAAACATCTTCCTCTTTTACACTTATCTGATAGTATCCTGACTTCAAATCCAATTTGGTGAAGAACTGGGCACCACTCAAGATAGTAGCTTTATTGAGGGCTTTGTAGTCCACACAAAACGTCCAAGACCCATCCTTCTTAACCGAGATCACAAGACTTGAAAAAGGACTTGTACTGGTTCTAATAATCCCTGCCTTTAGCATATCCCTAATGAACCTCTCAATCTCATCCTTCTGAATGTAAGGATAGCAGTATGGCCTAATACTTACAAATCCACAACCTTCCTTTAGTATGATATTGTGTTCCTTCTCTTTTAGAAGGCATCCTTTCAAACATTAAACACATCACTGTATTTTTGCAAAATAGGATGCACATACTCAAGCTCTTCCTCATATTTAACCCTAGAAGTATCCATCTAGTTGAATTCCACCAGAATTCTATTGTCCTCCTGCTTTAAGATCTTTATCATGGTCTTCAAAAAAACCTTGAATTTGCCTATAGATAGATCTCCTTTTAGGGTCACACATCGACCCCCTCTGAAAAATTTCATAATCTGCAACTTCCAATTGGTGTGAGTCATCCCTAGGGTCTCTAGCCACTAAATACCTAAAATGACATCCAAACTGCTCAAACTAAAGGGCAAGAAATCATCAACAATTGTGATGCCTTGTAATTGCAATTTCCTTTGTTTTAGTGAATGGTATGTTGAGCCGTGACACCAATTTGTTAGAAATAAAGTTGTGTCGCTCCTGGGTCGATCAATTTGATCACCTCCCAATCACCCGCACTTCCAACAATTTTCAATCTTTGGGGTAGTAAACCTCACCACTGAATTGAGTGACACCTCGATTTTTGGGTCCACTTTAGCCAACTCCAACTCCTTTTCTTCTGGATCCTCCAACGTAGTTCCATGGTTCACTTCTTCATCATCGATGATCATAACACTCAATTCCTTCTTCTTACAATGGTGGCTAAGAGCCCACTAATCATCATAACGGTAACATAGATTTTCTCTCTTTTCACTTGCAATTTTGCGTCGGTGAGATGGCGAATCTCCCCCACTAGTTTGCTTGTTGTCGAAATTCCTTTTGGATTCACTCGAAATGAGTTAATCGGTGTTGATGAGTAACGATAATAGTTTTGTGCCTTGTTACTCAGGTGGTGGGTTTTGTTAAATGGGAGCCTAATTTTTGTTCGTGATTACCAACTTTTCCTCAATCATTTGGGCTCAGTTTATGGCTCGACCCAATGTATTAGGGCCCAATATCCTCAGTTCTACTCTTCTTTCAACCTTGAGCCCGTTAACAAATGTCCCCACTGCAATCTCTTCGGAGATGTTTTCCAAAGGTGTCAAGTGTTCAATAAACCTCTGACAATACTCACTCACTGAGCCTTCCTGTTTTTGGGCCAACCACTGTTCGTACAGTGTTCCCCCTTGAGTTGATCGAAATTGTCTAAAGATTATCAACTTCATCTCCTCCCAAGTAGTAAGCACTTTCTTCTTACTCTCCCACTGGTACCATAGGAGAACATCGCCTTCAAAACTAACCACTACCCCTTCTAGTTTTTTCTCATTCATCAGATGAAAGGCCTAATACCTTTCGGCTCTCAGAATCCACCCATCGGGGTTGCTTGCACAGATCTGGAAAACCCAATCACATCACAAACCCTCATCATGATTTTCGTTTTTCGAAATTGGATATGCCTTTGCTTTTTCCTATCGATGATAAAGCCTACATCAAGGTATCTTTATGAAGTTTGAACATTTGTTCAAATCACATGTTCAATTGCTGCATTAAGGTAAGTATTTCTTCTCTCAGACCTCCTACTTTCCCTCTCATCTTGTCCTGCTCTCCTTGCATAATTCCCAAAACTTCTTCCATTACATCCATTATCTGGTTTGCGTTCTTAGCCCTTTTCACCCAGATTCGACTACTTTGATACCAATTTGTCACAAATTAGTTTCTTAGCAAATAAATTTAGCTAGATATTTAGAACTTTTAGGAACATATTGTAAGAATTTTTCTGGCAATTGATTATCTTAAGGAAATCTGTTTACAAACAAGCAATCGAGAGGCTTGGAAACTCTCCAATGAGCTAAGCTCTTTACAAATTTTGGATGCCCTTTCCTTACTCCTATCTACCCTCTTATTCTCATCCCCATTTGCTCCTTAATAAATTGCCTACGTGGAACAATTTGTATTACTAACTAATTTTTAGAACCAAAATTCCTATGACTATAAATAACTAACTGTTTTTCCCACCCAACCTATTTATGCAAAATAACCTCATTGTTCCCTTTTTTCCCTACTCGCATAGGTAAAATGAACATTAGGCTTAACAATGGAATAACGGATATGAGCCTAGTTGTAGGATATGAATTGAGGAAGACCGACTTAGTGTTTGGAAACACAACACACGAGAAGGTGTTCTATTTATGAGATGTTATAGTAAGTATAGCTTCGCTTCAAAAATTCTTTGGAACACGAAAAAAAAGAACCCTTGCAATCTCTAATAAATGTCTATTTTCTTCTTTCAACTATCCGATTATGTTAAGTATCAATGCAAGAACTTTGAATTATATCTTATTTTAATAAGAACTCCCCTATGATAGAATTGAAATATTGTTTGGCATTCTCAATTTTTCAAACTTTTATCTTGATATGAAATTGATTTTGGATCATATTATTGATTTTTTTTATAAAATTAGACCCACTCCAACTTTTTCTTTCATCTAGAATATCCAAGAAAATATAGTATGATCATCAACATAGACACAAACCATCTACTTTCAACTATATCCTTTATTTTTGAAGGCACCCAAAAATCACTATGAATCATAGAAAAAGGATGAGAAGATTTATATGGTCTTATTGGATAATAACTATGAACATGCTAGATAATTAGCAAAATTCATTTGGATTTTCGTTGAAGTCGGATGGAAAGAGATGAACAATAGAAGGTTGGCAATCCCCTGCCTTAGAAAGAGCATTCTCTCCATTCATAATTGATTAATAAGCATTTACTCCTTCCAACTATATATATATATATATATATATATATATATGCTCCTTTTAGATGGTTCATGGTGAGGCAAGGAATACCTGAGTGCTAGTCAATTGGACATCTACAATAGAGCATTAGAAAGAATACATTCAAAGACCCCAAAAAAAAATCATTCAAGAGAATGTAAAGCAAAAAAAAAATTTCAGTTCATAAAATATTGATAAGTGGACCAAAGAGTGAAAGGAAGATAGACAGAGATGCAAAGGAGAGAATTTGTGATAAATAATTGGAGTTTCCTTAGCCTTTGAATCAAATGCATGGTGCAGTAATACCTTTGCCACTTATGACTTCCTTCTCCATCCTCCATCTTAGACCAATCTACAGAAAGAAACACGAAAATTCAGAAAACGCTTCACCAAAAATATCTAGCTCAACCAATACATCCTTGAAGGAGTAAACAATCATGGATAGAAATTCTTTACAAGTCTCTCCCTCAACAATATAATCAATTATGTATTGCAATTTTGAGTGTATTAAAAGCCTAGACTATGGACTTACGATCTCTTTAACTTCCAAACCTTGATAAAATATATTATTAACAAAGAATAAAACTTGAAAAGCACATTAAAGTTACATTTTCGATAGAAAAAATCATCAAATTGTAAGGATCTAAAGATTTAATCCTGAAGAAGATACAACACAAATCCATATAGATGAGATTGAATTTTTAAAAAAATATACAAACCCCCTAGAAAAGGGAATGAATTGACATATATATATATACTGAGAGATCATTTGCTATCTTTCAAAGCACCATTTATGAGAAAACAACCAGAATTACAAAGGGATTAAAAAAGGGAGTGCTTGTACAAAAAAAAGGGGGAGTTTGTGATCTAACTTATAACAGTCACTGCATAAATTTTCTCCTAGAAAGTAGATTCTAATCTATAAACTCCAGTAATGATAAATTGCATGGCTCATTATTACAGCATGAAGGTGCTCACATACAGAAGCCAAAGAAATTTCTCCCCAGAGACTAAGAATTTTACTTAGCCGAAGTGACAGATTACATAGTACAACTAAAGATACTACTCTTGAAATATTATAAAACAAGAAACCAGATACCTTGCCATTCTTGTAATGTGACATATCTGCTATGCAGTATCTACCATGAGTTAAAGGCAATTAACAGAATACAGCTTCTTTTAACAGCAATGTGGTAACAGAGAAAAAAAAAATCTCCTTTGAAAAATATAATGAACACCAATTAATTTACAAAAGGCCAAAAATTCTATACAAAGGCCTTTTTTCAGATAACTATACTAGCAATTTCATGACTCGTCATTATGAAATATAGCATCTACTTGGAAAGGATACTCTTTAAAAAGTTTATCATAGTATCGCTTTACCAGCCTTTGCTCCCAAGACATATCCATGTCATCCTCCTCCGAACGTATGAACCTTGAGAAAATTTGAGAATATGAAAAAGAAAATCAAACATTAACTCCTCAAAATCGGAAATTCCATTAAAATATTTTAAAATTAAAAACACAAGAAATAATAATAATGATGACAACAACAGAACTGTATATAAACTTAAGGAAGCTATGATCAAGTTTCTAAAATGGAAGGAATCTCATAGAAAGAAGTGACCAAAAAGAAAGGATGAGGTGAAATTTAGATCACTTTCTGTTGAACATGAGTCACTTCACTTTCACAAGGAACATTAAAGTCATTACATGCTTAAGATTACATTAATCACTTTTGAAGTACATATTAGTCACTTTTAAGGTACACTTTAGTCACTTTCCTTAGAAAATAAAGTGACAATGCATATCTCCTTTTTCTTTATAGACAATAAAAGCTGACTAAAGTGTGCCTCAAAATAACTAAGTGTACCTCACTGTAAAAATTTGGTGACAAAGTCTCATGTAAAAGTAAGTGACTAATGTGTCTCAAGAACACAAGTTAAGGTCATAGGGGAAGTTTTTCCAAAAAGAAATAGATAAATAAGCATTTATACAAAGTCTCATGTAAAAGTAAGTGACTAATGTGTCTCAAGAACACAAGTTAAGGTCATAGGGGAAGTTTTTCCAAAAAGAAATAGATAAATAAGCATTTATACATCATAAAAGAGTGGGTGAATTGCGTTTTATGCCCACAACGTATGGGACAATTTATAAAAATGTTCAAAACGTTTACTTTGTTGCAATTATGCACCAATATATGAGTAACGATAAAAACGTGTCCAACTATAAACACAATTACATCATTATCTATACATTGTGGGCATAATTATAATTTTAAAAATACATGTTGTTATGCATGTTTTTATCGTCACCCATAAGTTGTGAATATAACTGCAACAAAGTAAACATCTTAAACATTTTTGCAAATTGTCCTTTCGTTGTGGGCATAAAACGTAATTAACCCTAAAAAAGTAATTGGGAAAAAAAAACTAGTTGTGCAAATAAGAAGCTATGATGCAGTGGAGATAAATAAATACCGGTATCCTTCCCTTAGGGTGTCTTGGTCAGTTTTGATAGGCAACATAGATTTAGGAGAATTTTCTTTTCCATAGAATGTACCTGCAGCACAAAATGAGAACAGCTCATTTTTGGTCCTTTAGAAAAGGTGCATGGGGAATGAATATGCAAAACCAAAATGCTGATCTTGTTACGTACAATCACAAAGTTTAGTTAAGGTATGAAGAAACACCTAAATATTTCAAGATAGATTAAGGCCAATCAGACACAAAATACCTTTTTTTCCAAAAAAAAAAAGTTACTTCATATGAAAAAGTGGCTCCAATACATCTCCCAACCAAACCACTATATACTAATACATGAAAAGTTTAGAACCCAAGAGTATTTCATCAAATGATAAAGTAATCCATCTCCCAAACAAAAAACTTTATACTGAAACATGAAAAGTTTAGAACCCAAGTTTATTTCATCAAATCATAAAGTAAGGTGCATATAAATCCCATTCTTCCCTAAGTATTAATATTAGATGCTGAGATGTAATGTAAATAGGGGTGTTATTATTCAAACGTATAGAATAGGTTATAGTGACAATATCAATAATACCCCTAGCTATGAAGTAATATCACAAAAACTTTCCAAACTTAATAGAAGTAATGAAAATGTACAGTAATCTTTTATACATAAAAATAATAGAAATAATAAGAAATAATAAAAATATAAACAAAAAATATCTAAAGATGTTTCTCATAAGAAATGATAATTAGCAAAACAAAATTTGAAGAAATACAAAAAGCAAGATTAAACAGAAGGAAAATATTTCCAAGAAAATATATAGTTTATTATGAAATAAATAATAAAGAAATGAGTATTAATATTACATACACAAAATAATGTATAATATATCATTAATTAACAAATAAGCCATTATGTATCAACTATCAAAAATCCCTTAGAAGGATAAAGAAAAAATGGGATGCATCCATTTAAGAAGAATTCAAATATTAATAAAAGCATATAATAGAGAACGAATTGATACACCAATAAAATTATTTCTGCTAAATAATAAAATAACAAATAGAAAAAAATACTTTATTATGAATAATATATGGAAATCTAGAATGACAAAAATTAAACTTCACAGCATATCCTAAGTTTACCATTAATATTAATGATACGAACTTAAACCAAATATTAAGTTTAGCAAATGAATTTGAAAGAAGAGATTTAATGAAAAAAGAAAATCATTTATTTTCAATACATTACATAGTAGGATATTTACTAATAAACAGTCATAATAGTTTAATATATGGACAAAATAAATTTCAAGAAATAGATAAAAATTTCTAAGAAATTGGACAAAATAACAATACTAAAAATATTAATAGACTTTGAACTACAAGAATAATAGAATTTAGATGTTAAAAACCTTGATATTAAGAAGAAAAAGTAATGTAGCAAAAAAAAAGTAATATATCAAGGTAACATTTATAGTTCCTAAAGTATAAAACCTCTAACAAAGAAAGAGAGGTAACAGATCTAAAATAGGAACTTTAAATAATGAAAGCAATAATCCATGACGTAATATTAGGAAAAAAATGATTCTATTACTATTCTAATAATGTTCAAAAACCAACTCCTGGATATAAAATTAGATTTTAATGGAAGCTTAACAAACATATCAAAAAATCGAATAACAATAATAAAAGTTTTAATTCTTTTACCAAAAGAAATACATATGGTACAAAAATCAAACATAAACGAACTCCTAAAAGAAATAGAAAAAATATAGTTATAATAAATTATAATAAGACATACATGAGGAATTTACAAATTAAAAAGGGAGGTAAATAACATACATAGAGAAGAAAAAAATAGGCAAAAATCAAAAGAACCTGACCTCTTTTATAAAAGAAAACAACTCAAAATGGAAGAAGTATTATAGATCTGATCTTTTAAATTTAAGTTGTATAAAAGACAGGAAAAAAAACCTTAGATGAATGATCTAGTGGTATGAATATAATCATATAAACTTCTCTAATCACACGATGAAACCCTCAACTTGTAAAGTCTTAATAGTCCACAAAATTAAGAAATGTAAAAATTTAATTTACAATTTTAACAAAACAACATTTACAAATGCAGGGGATTGCTCCCACAGGTATGGAGCACTTAGATACTGTAATAAATTAAATATACAAGGAATTTATTAGAGAATACAAAAATAGACATATCAATGAATCAAGTGAAAATAAAATTGAGGAAACCAAATGACATTTAACAAATATATAAATATGTGACATGTGTTATTTACATTGCTTTATTTGTGAATATGAAATATATTATCACAAATTACCACCCTCCATGCAGAAATTTATAAGAAAATATTTTTCTAGAAATTACCTAAAATATTACATAAAACTATAACAAAATGATGGAATAAAAGAAATAAGAAAACTATATCAAACATCTTAAGAAAAAGAATAGAACTCTTAAAAATTGGATAATCATTAAGATACTAGATATAAAATCTTACAAACAAAAGTATAAAAAGTATAAAACAGTCAAAATATATAAATTTAAAAAACAAGACTTTTAAAAATATTAGAGAAGATATAATAAAGAACCTTATGTAAAAATGTATTTTAGGAAAAAAAGAAACAAGCCACCAAAAAAATATTTTTTGACTATCAAAGTAAAAGAAATACAAATGTTGTATCTATAATTAGAATGGACATTACGCTAACGAATGCCCCTAACAAGCTTTAACATAAAAGACTTTAAAAAGAATTTTCACAGAAATAAAAAATTCTTTGAAGTTTTTAAGATAAAATTAGTACCAATAGAAAAATCGAATATAGATGATACTTGGTAGTATTTATCTATTAGAACAAACTGAGGAAGAAATAACTGACTCAGAATATGAATACTCTTCATCAAAAGATAAATGACATATAGTATTATAAATCCAAACAGTACTCATATTAAAGTAGGATTAAAATTTCAAGGTTACACAAGTTACCATTTATATGCATCTATATATATAGGAACTATTATATATGCAGCTAGTAAATATGTATTACTAAAGGAACTTTGGAAACCAGCACACCAAAAGATTTAATTTTAAGAATTATTAACAACACTACAATAATCTTAATAAAATCTTAAAAGATACAGATATAATCATAGGAAGAGAGAAATTTCATATTCCTTCTATATATCAATAAGAAATAAAAGTTGATTTATTAATAAAAAATAATTTTCTAAACTTATATCAATCTTTTATACAATATTTAGACAAAATAAATATAACAATAGATGGTGAAACCAATATTAACTGTATCAAACCTAACTTTTATGTAACATAAAAAGCGAAAAGGTGATGAGATAGACACAAAGTAGTAACAAAAATCTTATTTAAAAAACATTTCATTAGATTTAGAAAAGAAACAACTTTTTTCTTAATAAAATACAATAAGATATAGCCTTAACAGGTATCAAACAATTATTAAAAACAGTAAGCCCTAAAAATCCTTTATATCCAAAAGTAAATAAAACTAAAATGTTTACTAACAATAAACTCATAGATCCTAACAAAATCATTACAGTAAAACCTATGATTTATACTCCAAAAGATAGAACTGGATTTAAAAAATAAATTCAAAAACTTTTAAGAGTAAAAATCATAATACCAAATAATTCACCTCACTCTAGTCCAACTATCTTAGTCGAAAATAAAGCTTAAAAAATGGAAAAAAGAAAATGGTAATAACCTTCAAAGCATTAAATAAAAAAAACTATTAATGATAGATATATTATTCCAAAGAAAGAAGAATTATTATCATTAATAAAAAGAAAGAAATACTTCTCAAAATTTGATTGCAAAAGTAGATTTTAGCAAACAAGACTAGATAAAAAAATCTCAAAAATTAACAATATTTAGTTGCGCCAAGGACAATTCTAATGAACTGTTGTTCCATTCGGATAAAAACAAGCTCCAGGTATCTTCCAAAGGTATATGGACATCTTTAAGAAATTACAAAATATTTGTTATGTCTATATAAGTAATATTTTGGTTTTCAGTAATAAATTAAATACATTATTTGGATATTATTAATATTCTATAAGAATTCAAAAAAAAAAGACATTCTACTTTTGAAAAAAATAATTACTCAATAACAAAACTAAGTATTTCGAGTTAAAAATTGAAAATGAAAAACATAATCTGAAACCCCATATACTAAATAACATTCAAAAATTTCCTAGTGAATTAAAAGATAAAAATCAATTACAAAAATTTTCAGAATACTTAACATATGCTATAGCATACATCAAGAAAATTGCAGAAATGCAAAAACTTATATAAACAAAATTGAAAAAAAATCATAATTGGAAGTGGACAGAACAAGATATTTTGTACATAGATAAGATAAAAATACAGGTTTTTAATAGAAAAAAATGACCTCTAAAGAAAAAATATAGGTTTTCCATTAGTTTAATAGAAAAAAATCAAAAGTGTTCTATTTAGATAAAAATGACCTCTAAAGAATATGGTCTATATAGGTCAGGCTTCCCTTGTCTACCCTTATCTCCTTCTCTTGTAACATCTATTTCACCCTCATCTTCTCTCTCTTCACCTTTGTCTTTACATTTACCAAACACGTCCATTATCTCTCCTTCACGAGTGTCTTCCTCTCCTATCAACTCTAGCCTTGATGGTACCTCTAGCCCACACTCATTTGTTCATGTTGTGTCTACTCAACCATTTAAACCAACTCAATCCTCACTTCAATTAGTACCAATCCTCATCAAATGGTTATTAGGTCCAAATCTGGTATTGTTAAACCTCATCCCAAGAAACACATAGTTTCAATCACTGCTATTGGTATATTACCAAAGTTTTCTTGCTATGAAAAGATTAAGGGAATTCCAGAATGGGAAGAGGCCTCACTCAAGAACAAAACTTGGTTTTGGTGCCTTTACCACCAGGTAAGAAACCATTGGTTCTCATTGATGTACAAGGTGAAACATTTGCCAAATCATTCTCTTGACAAATATAAGTCAAGAGTTGTTGCTAAAAGGTATCATCAAAAATAAGGTATTGATTACTCTGAAACATTCTCACCTGTTGTCAAGCCTCAAACAATTGATGTTCACTTTAGCTATTACTCTCTCATAAAGCATCAGACAAATTGATGTTAATAATGTTTTCTTGAATAGTGACCTTAAAGAAATGTATATATGGATCAACCACTTGGTTTTGTGGATATTTCTCAACCTAACCAAGTATGCAAATTGACTAAATCCTTACATGGATTGAAACAAGCTCCTTGAGCTTGGTTTCACAAACTCTCTACAACTCAAATAAGCCTTGGCTTTACTAGTAGCAAATCAAATAGTTCTATGTTCATTTCCTCCTCTACAACTAAAATGGAAATACTACTTGTGTATGTAGATGACATCATGACATTGTTATTAGAGGAAGTGATATTAGTTATATACAAAAACTTATTGAGTTGCTACACTCAAAGTTTGCATTGAAGGACTTGGGAAATTTTAACTATTTTCTGGGTATAGAAATTCAAAGATCCGACGATGGTCTTCACTTTTCACAGCACATGTTCAAGATCTCCTCAAGTTTAGAGTATGCTAAACCAACTAAAACTCCAATGGTATTAGGGTCTATTCTATCTAAATTCGGTGGTCTTCTACTCTGAAATCCTAAATTGTATAGGAGCCTAACAGGAGCATTATAGTACTATGTAATGACAGGGCCAGAAATAGCTTATTCAATGAATAGGTTATGAAGTTTCTTCACTTGCCTATTGAGAATCACATGAAAGAAACTCAAAGAATTTCGAGATATCTAAAAGTAGAGATATAAAGTGAACTGCTTCATCTTATCTCATTCTTCATTTAGTATCCCTAATGGGTTTATGGTATACTATTGTCTCATTTCATTTAAATATCATCCCATCTCATCTCATTTATATTGTAACCCTTATGGGCCTAACTTTAAACATATATTATATTATTTTTCTTATTAAACTTACATTATAAATAATCATATATCATATTTTTTATTGTTTTTATATTCTACTTGTCTCATTTAGGCACATTAGGAACAAATGAGATATCTACATTAGTACCGTCTCATTATCATCTCATTTTATTAAAAATTAAGTGAGACAAGATAAGATGAATTTTGAAAATTAATGAATTGTACCATGATTCTCATTAACATCTCATCTCAATTTATACCTCTATCTAAAGGGAACAACTAATTATGGATTGTATTTACAAAAGTCATATGTTTTAGGCATTGTTGTGTTTATAGACTCAAATTGGGCTTGTTGCTCAGATGACAGACACAACACTAGTGGATACTGTATACTTTAGTGAAAGCTTGGTCTCTTAAAGTGCAGGGAAACGAAAGACAGTCACAATGTCCTCAATTGAGATATAGAGCAATGGAATCAATAGAAGTCATTTGGCTTCAAAAATTGCTCACATAATAGAAAGTTCTTATGGCTCATACACCTATTATGTATTGTGACAATATAAGCACTAAGCATCTTGCTTCCAACCCCATTATGCATGCAAGAATGAAACATATTGAACTGGATTTTCATTTACTTAGAGAATTGGTGACAGAAAACAAGTTAGATGTACGTTATACTCCTTCTGATAATCAAATAGCTCACATACTAACCAAACCCCCTCGCAGATCAATGTTTTTCATCATTAAAGCCTAAACTATTGGCGCTTCCACCACCATTAGTTTAAGTGGGGATGCTGAGATCTAATGTAAATAGTGTAGTGTTATGATTCAATTGTAATAGTATAGAATTGGTTATAGCTGATGTGACAGTTAGTAATTAATTTAGACAAACAGCTTCTAGTTCTTGTACTATTTATAGTGCTGTAACGACTTAAATATTCAGTTCAGAGATATTTTCTTTAATCTTCCTAAGCTCTCATATTATTTCTATTAGATAGTACGAGCTATAAAAGAAATCAAACAGTAATTCCAGGAACCACGATTGCGAAACGTTTACCAGATACAATAACACAAGACGACGAGAACTGTGTCTCTATTGATTAAAACTCTACCCTCTAAATTATAACTTAGGAACTTAAGGTAACCAATTGACAGATTTCCGAAAAGTCTAAATCATAAATTTAAACCATGCTTCGGAAACACAATTAAAAAATATATATATATAAACAATAAAAAGGAGGAAGAAGAAGCACACCGTAGTCTTTGAGAAATTTCTTGTGACGATCGTAGGCGTTGAGACCCCGAATGTGTGCCTGATACTGCCTGAAACCAAAACGTTCAAAACGTAAGCAGATCAAGTACCAATCAAAAAAGGAGATAAAGAACAACCAATATCGTTTTTATTAATTGGGAATCTAGAAAACTCAAACATGTGAGAAAATTGTAGTTATCATTAAAAACGAAAATGAGGTTACTGTTTTCTCTCTTCTCTGTTGAAAATCTCAGATTTTAAAGATGCAAACGAAGACGCCATCGCCTCTACGTCACTCTTCTCTCCAGTCTGTCCCCTCCGTCGCCGTTACGATTGGCCAATTTACCTTTACGATTGCGAGTTATTGCGTACAACTTGTGAGAAACGCTAAGTTCGCTAAACGGGATTAGGGTATTCTTTTTTTGGAAAAAAAAAAAAACAAGAGTTCATTGAAAAAACAAGAGTTCATAAATATTTAAAATAAAAATAAAATTTAAGAAAAGGTATACATTCAATTAAATAAGAATGATCAAGTCATTCAACTGTAAAACACTCATTCCATTCCTTTAAAGATATCATGTCAATGTACTTGCTTATCAGGAAATAATCCTGCACCCCTCCTCCAAAGTTAAGTAATGAGAATGTAAAACTTCATGAGAGAAATTTATCGTGATTTTGAGTTCTCATATATGTTGATTAGACCTACAACATATATAAATTAGCAATGCTAGTAAAGACAATTACCAATAATGGCAAAAGAAAAGTATACTAAGATAAAAATAGTATAAATATTTATTTACGTGACTAACAAAAAAAAATACTAAAGATAGACTTTAAATATAAAATGTTTTGAATCTTTGATTATAAATTGAGGAATTTAATTTTAAAAAATTGATATATAGTTAAGAGTTAGTCTCAAAAGTTTGTTTTAAATTTTTGAAGATAACATAAAAAAATTAAAAATAAAATAATTACTTCCTATTAAAAAATAATAATAATAAATAGTTTAAAAGAAAAAAGTTACTACGTTTTTCAAAAGATTTTATTTTGAATTTAATCGTAGAAAAATAAAATTCTATAATAACTATAATAAGTAAAAACTAATAAATTGAATAATAACAATTTTTTTAATAATAATAATTAGTTTCTCTAAAATGAAAATTAAAAAGTTGGTTTTTTAATTAAATCAATGAGACGTAGTTTTTGGAAGTTAGACAGCATTGGTTTATTAAAATTGAAAAACATTATTAAGAATTTAGGCAGAATTGTTTGTATAATTATAAATGCATTTATTGAAAATGATAAGGGATGTTCAAATGTGTGTTTGTACATTGATAGTGTAAGACATCGTTTTTGATTCTACATAAATAAAAATTGATTTTACATTAAATAATTGAAACTGTTTCTATAAAAATAATTTTATTATTTTGAATAATAATATAAAGGTTCAATTTTTCATTTTAACTATCTTCAAAAATAAAAAAAAATATGTTTATTTTTAATAAAATATAAATTAACTATATTTTTTAATATTATACAAAAATGAATATATACTTTTTTACTAAAAATATAAAAATAAAATCAGTTTAATAATTGACTTAGTTATAGAACGAAATGTAATATAAATCCAACCGAAAACATTTTGAGAAAATTATTAGCAACTTGATCTACACAAATTATAATTAATTTTTGCTTTTGTTTTTTAAGGAACTACATTTAGTTTTGGAAAAATAAAGAAAATCGAAAGAAAAATAAATAG
Source organism: Hippophae rhamnoides (assembly GCA_033030585.1). Classification (NCBI taxonomy): domain Eukaryota; kingdom Viridiplantae; phylum Streptophyta; class Magnoliopsida; order Rosales; family Elaeagnaceae; genus Hippophae; species Hippophae rhamnoides. The sequence continues at coordinate 21,835,273 of CM065434.1, read as the reverse complement.
GATAAAAATTATTTCAAAAAGTGTAGTTAGCAATTTTATAACAATTAAATAATTTTTTTCGTTTTGCAATCATGGGTAATTATTTCGAATAGTGATAATTTATATATTGGAAAAAAAAAGAATGCAGGAGCCATTGAAAAAATTTAAATAAAAAATTAGAAGAATATACACATAATTCAAATGAATCAAAAATATAAATATATGATGTAAAAAAAATCAGAAAATTAATAATAGAAATGAACAAAATATATATATTTGCTTGTTTTTAAACAGAGAAGAGTAGTCACATACTATGAAAAACCATTGGCTGATAGAAAATTGATAGAATTTAATTAATGTATAACCATATTGCATTTCATAAATTTTAAATTTATCATGACTTTTTAGTAAACTTTTAATCTTTAATTCTAAATTACATTAGTTTATTGTCATGATCTTTCAAAAAGACACAATTACAAGTGATCATTAGAAATCTTTAAATCTCCAATTAATCAAAGTCTTTTGGAGAGAGTAAGAGAAGCGATAATAATAACATTTTGTCTTGTATATTAAGAGATACTCAAATTGTAAGTTCTTAATAGAAAAACCCTTTCTTTTTAATTCTTTTCTATTTTTTTCTATATATTTAATATATATATATATACATAGCCGAACTATATTAAGAAAGAGACGAAGAAATGCTAGTAGAGGAAAAGATGACTCTAAATTTCAAAACTATATTAAGAAAGAGACGAAGAAATGCTAGTAGAGGAAAAGATGCCTCTAAATTTCAAGAGGTAATCTGTAATTTATTCTCTCATTAGATATTTTTTTATTGAATCTTAAACGGATTCAAATTCTGAATTCAAAACTTGTTTTATTAGATACTTTCTTATTGAATTCTAAGCGAATTCAAATTTTAAATTTAAAACTTGTCTTATTAGAAATTTCCTTATTAAATCCTAAGCGGATTCAAATTATGATTCAAAACTTACCTTATTGGAGATTTCCTAATTGAATCCTACACGGATTCAAATTCTGAATTCAAAACTTGTCTTATTAGATATTTCCTTATTAAATCCTAAGAGGATTCAAAATTTGAATTCAAAATTTGTCTTATTATAAATTTTCTTATTAAATCATAAACAGGTTCAAATTCTGAATTTAAAACTTACCTTATTGAAAATTTCTTTATTTAATCTTACATGAATTCAAAACTCAACTTATTAGATATTTCCTTATTTAATCCTAAGCAAATTCAAAATTTCCCTTAATAGAAATTTCCTTATTTACAGGATATTATCATATTTAATTGTATTCTCTAGGGACCAATAACATAATTGTATTATTTTCAAACTTTATATAATTTAGATCATCATTAAATCATAAAGTTATTAATACGCATTCTACATATTAAAGGCCTCATTTCTCATGACACATATTAAACCCGATAAATAATATTTAATTTGATCACTTCATAACGAGTCCAATTAGATATTTGATAGTCTATTATTCAATATATATTTATATCACATATATGCCTATATATGTTGTAATTAATTGAAATTAATTCCAACAATCTCTCACTTGTGCTATATGTATATACATATAATGATAAAACCGAATTGAGTACTCAAACTGTGTTATCATAGCCTTTTGCATCATCAACAAATTTTGTCCATCAATCATATTCAAAAGGACTTAAGTAGTATTCATCTCATAAAGCGAAACTAAACCAACATAAATCACTGTGTAAACATAACTGAATGATATGAATCATGAAAGGGATGTGTAGTTTGGAAATTACATCCAATGTGATCCACATGTCTATTTCTAATTTGGTCACTTTAACTTAACTTGATTTAGAGGTCAATCAAAAATCATAGTGCATAATAAATTGAATAACTGAAAGTTGAATAAATAAAGTTTAAATAACTACATTATACATACAAATAACAGAATATCATATAAAAGTTAACTACATTATATCTGTAAAAGTATATCATATAAAACATAAAACATGATACATAAAATACAGACTCCTACTAAATCTGACAATCCTCTGTAGCATAAATACCCATGTGAGTGACATGCTTATGAAACTATTTAGGTACCAATCCCTTAGTCAGTGGATCTACTAGCATGGAAGTTGTACCAATATGCTCAATACTTATAAGTCCACTTTGAACTCTTTACTTCACAGCAAGGAACATAATGTCTATTTGTTTGGATTTCGACGAGCTCCTGTTGTTGTTGGAATATAGTACTGTTAAATTATTGTCACAATATATCTTGAGTGGTAACTTAATAGTATCCACAATACGTAGCACAATGACAAAAATCCTTAGCCATATTCCATGGTTCGATGCCTCGAAACACATAATGAATTCGGCTGCTATAGTGGAAGAAGAAATCATGGTCTACTTTGCACTGCTCCAAGAAATAACCATTCTAACCAACACAAAAACATAACCAGATGTTGACTTCATGCTATCTATATAGCCTGCAAAATCAGAATCAGTATATCCAATAACCTCAAGCTTATCTGATCTTCGATATGTCAACATATGATCCTTCGTTCTTTGCAAGTACCTAAGTACCCTCTTGATTGCTCTCCAATGATCCATACCAAGATTACTGAGATATCAACATAACATTCCTGTGATGTACACAATATCCGGAAGCGTACACACTTGAGCATACATCAGACTTCCTACTATTGAAGCATATGGAATCTGGTGCATTTCTGAATTCTCGAGTTATATTTTTGGATACTGATTGAGACTAAATTTGTCTCCTTTTACAACAGGGGTATTTCCTAGTTTACAATGTTCCATGCCATATCATTTAAGAATTTTACCAGTATATGTTTGTTGTGAAAGCCCCAAAATACCTTTATTTTGATCTCTTTGTATTTTAAGGAATAACACATATGATGCTTCGCCAAGATCTTTTATATCAAAATGTTTGAAAAGAAATCTCTTAGCTTCACACATCATGTTTATATCGTTACTGACAAGCAATATGTCATCAATATATAAAACCAGAAACATAAACTTACTCCCACTGAACTTGTGATATATGAATTCATCCACCAAGTTAGGCTCAAATCCAAATGAGACAATTACTTGATGAAATTTGAAATACCACTATCGAGACGCTTGCTTGAGTCCATAAATGGATTCATTTAATTTGAAAACCATCTTCTTTGAGTCATCAAACTCAAAGTTAGGTGGTTGCATCATATAAATGGATTTATCAATGTCATCATTGAGAAATACAGTCTTAACATCCATTTGATGTAACTCAAGATCAAAATGTGCCATTAAAGCAATGATAATTTTGAAGGAATCTTTCATAGACACAGGTGAGAAAGTTTTTGTAAAGTCAATGCCTTCTTTCTGTGTAAATCCCTTAGCAACAAGTCGCGCTTTGTATCTTTCCACATTACCTTCTGAATTCCTCTTGGCCTTAAATATCCATTTGTAACCAACATGTTTCACACCTTTAGGTAATGGAACGATATCCCAAACTTTGTTGTCATACATTGACTTTATTTCCTCATTCATGGCCTCAATCCATTTCTAAGAATTCGTACTTTCCAAAGCTTGATAGAGACTGTGAAAGTCATCCCTCATCATGCCAATGTTGACTTCATGTTCTTGATGGAACACAATATAATCTTTAGATATTGCACTTCTTTTCTCTCTTGTGGATCGCCTTAAAGGCACTTGTTCTTGAAGTTCTTAAGGTGGTATAGGTTCCTCTTCAACATTAAAATTGCCTTGTACCAGATTCTCTTCCATTTCTAGAGGTTCAGTCACTGTAGGTTCATTCATTGTACGATCATGAACCAATGAGTCTCTAGATATTCTTATTACAATTGGTACCATTTTTGGCGTCCCTTGTATAGAAGAATCTTGTTTTTCTTCAAAGACAATTTGATTTGTATTTCCCCCTTGAACCATAACATCCTCAAAGAACTTAACTATATTAGTCTCAAAAATTGTTCTATTAGTGGGATCATAAAACTTATACCCCTGGGACCTTTTTGCAAATCCAAAAAAATAGCAACTAATTGTCCTTTTGTCCACATTTTTCTCTTAAAGCCTATAAGGCCAAGCTTCATCCGGACAACCCCAAATTCTAAGTGTTAGAGACTAGGCTTCTGCCCGATCCATAATTCATATGGAGCTTTATTTGCTGCTTTAGTCGGTACCCGATTCAGAATATATGTTGCTATCTTAAGTGCTTATCCCCAAAGGTTCAATGGAAGCGAGATATGAAAAATCATACTCCGTACCATCTCTATTAATGTTCGATTATGCCTTTCAGCCACACCGTTCATTGTGGGCGAACCTACTATTGTACACCATGGCACAATTCCATTTTCCTCTAGAAATTTAGCAAAAGGCCTTGGACGTTGATCTCCTGACCCATCATACCGACCATAGTATTCACCACCATGATCTGATCTGACGCCTTTAATCCTTTTGTTGAGTTGCAAGTCAACTTCAGCCTTGAAGGATTTAAATATGTCCAAAGCTTGAGTCTTTTCTTTAATTGAAAATATATAACCATATCTAGAATAATCGTCAATGAAACTGATAAAATATACATGTCCATTCCTAGTAGCTGTAGGGAATGGCCCACATATGTTTATATGTATCAACTCAAGGACATATGTCATAAGATTGACTATATATTTATGCATGCTTGTTTGTTTGCCCTTTGTACACTCAATGCACGGACCGAGATCCGACATGTCTAAAGGCTGAAAAATATCACTTTGAATAAGACGTGTAATTTTCTATTGAGAAATATGACCTAAACGCTTATGCCAAAGTACAGTTGAATCCTAATGTGTTATTTTTTATCTAATGTTTTGAGTTTCATTGTTCAAGGTCTCATTATAGAAAGCAATAGTATCTAAAGCATAAAGATTATCTAAAATAGATAGAAAACCATAAGCGACCAAATTGGAGTTTTGATATAAACTAAACTTTTTATCTCCAAATGAACAAGTAAACCCTAATTTGTCCAATGTAGAAATAGAAATTAAGTTCCACCTAAAAAACGATACAACAAAGGTATCAAACAAATCCAAATAAAAGCTAATTTTCAAAAGTAATCTAAAATTCCTTATAGCTTCAACTTCTGCCTTGTTTCCATCGCCCATATAGATGTATCTTTCACCAGCACTTGGCTTCCGGTAACTTCGACAACCCTACATAGACACAGAGATGTGAGTAGTTGCACCCGAATCTACTTATCATATGTCTACTGAAATTGAAACTACATTAGCTTCTTCACAAACAAATGAAAAATTAATACCTTTCTTGACATGTCATGCGTGATAGTTGGTACAATTCTTCTTCACATACCCTTCAGATCCACAGAAGAAACATCTCTTCTCATTTTCTTTATCCAGCTCCGATCCGTCAATTGGTTTCTTTTCCTTAATGGGCATTTTCTATGAACTGGTAGTTGTAGCATCTGAATTGGCCTTACGTTTTTGTTTTCCTTTTCCCTTAGAGGTAGAAGCAATGTTTGCACTTTCACTCTTATCCAACTTCAATCTCTCTTCCTTCTAAACACAATGCAAGATGAGTTCATTAAAAGTCCATGTTTCCTTCTAACAATTGTAACTCACCTTGAACTGTCCAAATGAGGCAGAAAGAGAGTTAAGGGCCAAATAGACTAGCATAACATCGGATATAACTAGCTTATGTCCCTTAAGTTTTGAGAATGTGCTCCTTGACATTGCTCTAACCATTATACTTATGCAGAGTTTGTTTAATAAAAGACCTATTTTAGCCTTCTTATTCCTAACAAACTTATGCTCAAATTCCTTAAGATAGTCTTTAGTAAAAGTGGAATTAGAAACCGATCCCCTAAAACTTTCAAGAATGGTATTTTGCATGACCCGAAGACAAGCGATTGGACCTCATCCACTGTGTATGTGCATTTTTTCCCTTTTTAGAACTAGTTTCAACAGGCATAGACAGTTTGGCCTCCTAGAACGCTATGTCCAAGTCAAGGCATCCAAGGATAATCTTTAGATTATCTTTCCAATCCTTGTAATTAGAACCCGTTAGCATCAAAATGTTATTGATTCCTGCTGTAAGATTAGTAATTTTTGTTGAAAATATTCACAAAGAACTAATCAAATGACCGAATAATTATAATAATAAAATCAAAATAAGGCATATTCCATCTACTAAGTATCTTTGAACAATGAGTGCTCTTTGGAGTGAATCATTATTCTAAGATAATTAGGCGTAGCAATTGAATGTAACAATCCATTTGATGTCAATTAGTCAACCTTCCTTTGGGCTGATTAACTAATTACATCTAAAACTTAATGACTATTACCCATTCATTACCACAAGTATACACATACAATACTTGACTATTGTCTTTCCTTTGGGCTAGTCCAATAACCAAACGCCATATGTATATCTTCTATGTATAAATTGACAAATGATCAATGCTAGTATAAGAGCTTAATTTGGTAAGATGATACCTTGCTCAATCTTTTTCCAAAATATATCTTAATCTGAAGCCTTCATAATGACTTGATATTATCCTTGGCAAAAAATTATTTAAAAACATGACTTTTTACGTATCAGAATAGAATAGTGCTTAATTTGAATAATTTAACTATTGACAATAAATATTTTGAATCAGGAAAAATTATGTCATTATCTAAATATTTGTCTTAAAAGTTTTCAAACAGAAGAACATTTTGTTCAGAAAAATTATGCATAAATTTATATTTATTAATTTTCTTAAAAGTTTTCAAACCATAAAAATCCAAACCAAAATCAAAATTTAACGGTTAAACTAGAGTTAGCTTTGATACTAATTGATAGAATTTAGTTCATGTATAATCACACTGCAATTCATAAATCCTAGATTTATCATAATCCTCTAATGAACTTTTAATCTTTAATTCTAAATTACTTTGGTATATTGTCATGATCTTCTAGAGATACACAATTACCATTGATTACTGAAAATCTTTAGATCTCCAAGTAATCCCTCTCAAGTTCGATGGAGAGAGCAAGAGAGGCAGTAGTAACAACGTTCTGTCTTGTACAATAAGAGATACCCAAATTACAAATTCTTAACTAAAAAACCCTTTCTCTTTTAATTCTTCTCAATTTTTTTTGTTTTTTATATATTTAATATATATATATATAAAGCCGAACTATATTAAGAGAGAGAGACGAATAGACACTAGTAGAGGAAAACATGCCTCTAAATTTTAAGAGGTGATTTGTAATCTATGTTCTCACTAGATATTTCTTTATTTAATATTTTCTTATTGAATCCTAAGCATATTCAAATTCTAAATTCTAAATTCACTAGATATTTCTTTATCTAATATTTTCTTTATCAATTTTTTTAAGTAAAGTTGTCATTAATAAAATATTTTTGTGATAATAATAATTTGTATTATGTTAATATCGTTGCACTTATTTAGATGGATATGGTACCTACAGAAATCCTTATTAATACATTGGTACATCAAATATCTTATGTTATTAAAAGATTCTATTTTACTATCTCAATTAAGTGTTAGTACACTATCTATCTTTTTTGAATATTAATAAATTCTTTTTTACCCAAAATGCGCTTTTGGTATTTTCACCAAGGATTTTTTTTTTTGTTGACAATTAATAAGAGTTAAAAAAAGGTGAAATTTTTTGTTAATTTTTATAAGCTATTTTCTTTTCTAACAACATTAATAATACAAATATTTTCATTTTTATACTTATCAATTAGTCACGAAAAGTATTTTCATGATGTCTTAAAATTTTTAGAATGTTATGATTTTTTAGTATTTATTTATATTATTTTGTTAAAGAACATGAGATCCAACAAAAACATTACCGCAATGATGAAGGATGATAAAATATCCATTAACACGCTTCTCCATAATTGTGTTTTTTTTTAATTATTACAATTTTGCTTTTCTTTTGTATAAATAGGTTGTAAACATTCGTTTATTAATCATCAATAAATTCATTTCTTACATGGTATCGTGAAAGGTAGTTACCTGGCTTGGCAGCATTGTTTCACATCAAGTGATGCATTCCGCCACTTCAGCTCCATGTTTCAACATCCCCGCCTGTCTTCTGGGACAGATGTGCCCTTGCCGATGCGAGTGGAGTGTTAAAATCCCACATCAACTAGGATCGCTACCACGCTACAAGATATAAACAGTAGTAATCCTCCATCTCATAACCTGGGTTTAGACTGAAAGTTAGGCCCAAATTTCACATGGTATTGTTAAAGTCCCACATCGAATTGGATCGGCCCACGCCAAGATATATAAAGTAGTAATCCTCCATCTCATAACCTGGCTTTTCAGACATGAGTTAGGCCCAAATTTCACATGGTATCGTAGCTTTAGGAAACAATTCTAAAAATTCACTCTCATAGAAATTTTTTCCCCATTTTTCTTCAATGCTTTTTTTTTCAAAACCAATTTCGTTCCTCAAAATAATTTAAATTTCCTCCCATGATATTATTCAGATTCGTCCGAGCAATGTGCAATTAAAATCAAGCCAAAATAGCTATTCACGCGCTCACACGCACCTTGTTTAAACTCACCGGCGGCTCCACGCGCCTCACCGGAGACACACGCGCCAACACGCGCTACCCGCCGAGGAAGACGACTCCAATGACATCGTCGCGCGCGCCGAAGCAAATGACGCGTTGGCTGCTTCACCCGTTTTGGCCCTTCATCCGGCCTGGCCCCGGCTGTCTTCATCCGGCTTAGGTTCCACTATTGCAACCGCTGCTTTCATCCATTCCAACCGTCGGTTCACCCACTTTCCGACCGGTTCTTCTACCGAAATTTCCTGCTCGTAATCCTTAACTCATTTTCTATAAGATAAAGCATATTTCACCATTATTTATTTCATAAATAGTCATTATTGTCTTAAACACACTTAAACCTATCCCGTACTTTCAATTTATTCAACAAATAATGTCTTTGACTACCAATACCAACCCTACTTTACCAAAATGGTATGATGACCCTAGCCATTCATTATATTTACACCACTCATTCAACCAGTACGGTTCTCGTATTCAATCCTTAAACCAAGAAAACTATCACATTTGGAGTCAGCAATGCCTACGGCCCTAATAACCAAAACAAAGAAGGATTCATTGACCCGCACAATCAAAAGTGCCATCAACAAACCTTGAAACAGTAATCAAACAATGGACTCGCCGCAACATTCTTCACAAAGGATGGATCCTCAACACTATATCACCCAAAATTGCGTAAAGTGTCAGCGTATAGTGATACCGCATATACGAAGTTACGGGAAGAATTAAAGGAACATTTTTCGCACACCAACAAATAAGGCACCTATTCCATATCGAGCAAGAGATCCATGATTGCAGATACATGTGTAAGCATCGGAGAATACTATACAAAATTGAAAAGCTGCATGGGATAGTCGCGTGATGCACTATGTCCTCTTCCACATCAGGAGGAAATGCCTAAGTGGGAACTACAAGAATATCAACAAAAGCAACGAACCATAAAATTTCTCACTGGCTTTAACAATGTTTACACATCAAAGACGTGGACAAATCTTTGCTCATGGAATCCATTACCTACAAGAATAAGGTATATTCACTTATTGTTCAAGATGAAAAGCAAAGAGTCAGTTTCCACGCAAAGCACGGGAAGGATGCTGCCGCCAGACTTGTCAGCTGTGAGATAGTCGTCTACAATATCCTCACAAAATTACCCACCAAGGAATCCACATCTCAAGCGCACCGATGCAATAATATAGGCCATAATTCGAGAATTGCCGAAGTCACCTCAAATGTGATTTTTGCGGGTCTCAATGGACACAATTTTGAAAACCGCCGAAAGCGTCTCAAAATGTAATTTTTATGGTTTGAATGGATACGAATCAACATGGTCAAGAAAGGAGCAATTCAAGATAAGATAAATACAAGTTATGGCTTCCCTTCCAAAGCTCATTATACTGACTTTCAAGAAAGCTGCTCCGACACAAAGACACCATTCCACAACCTGACATCTGCCCAATATCAAGAGCTCCTTACACTTCTCAATCAATCCAAATCAGTAGCACGGCAAGTCAAGTGACTACTTCTTCGTGTAACACATTACGTGCAACTGCTTTTCCATTCGTAAACCCATTGGATTTTTTGATACGGGGCAACCGATCACACGGCCGTTCTCAAAACCTTACGTAGCTCCAAGATTCCAATCACTAATCGACATACGTGCATTTACCTCGATCATTCTCTTCGCCCCGTGTCACACATATCGCACCGTACATTTCTCAAATAATTTCATACTCCATAATGTCTTCAGGTGTTCCCTCCTTCAAATTAAACTTAGTTTCAAAGAGCCAAACTAACTCAAACCTCATTATTTCATGTCACCTTCACTAACAAGAGATGTGCTTTGTTCAGACAAATTCTCGTGAAGACGATTGGGACGTGGAACCGAGAAAGCAGTGACTCTACTACCCTCGACTATTTCCGAAAAGGCTGGATGTTTCTCCGTTTCAAACACCGCTTCCACCAACTCTCATCTACGGCATCAACGACTCGGGTCATTTATCTAATAACATTTTCATGTGTAATTTCTCTTTTCCATCAACACACCTTTTTATTCCATTAGTGATTGCTTTCCATTTGTCCATTAGCTAAACAAACACGTAATCAATTTCCTTTAAGTTCCATCAATACAAAAGCACCATTTGAAATGATTCATATCGATATTCGAGGTGGTTATCACATTCCAAAGACTTAACGGGAAAGCACGCTATTTTCTCACTATCGATGACTACTCAAGATGCACATACGGGTCAATCTCTTATATGCTAAATCCGATACACGCACATTTCTTACCACCTTCATCAATCTTGTTGAAACACAATTTTCATCCGTGAGTTAAAATCATTCGTAGTGACAATGGACTGTAATTTTCTACGACCCATTGTTTTCTACCAAGCGGAATCCTTCATCAAACTAGTCAGGTCTCTACCCCTCAACAAAATGGTGTCATTGAACGCAAAACATCGCCATCTTCAATCGCCGCTCGCTCATCGCTCTTCCAAGCCAATCTTCCTAAACAATTCCTGGGGAGCATGCCATTCTTACAGCCCACATACCTCATAAATCGTACTCCAACACATGTTCTCAAGGGTAAAACACCATTTGAAGTCCTTTTTCACAAAACTCCTGTGTAATTTAACATCTTCGCTGTTCCCTTGCTTTCAGGTCTCGCACATCATGATCGACTCACCAAGTTTGATGCTAGATCACATAAATGCATATTCATCGGGTATCCATCCTGGGATCAAAGGTTATCGTGTCTACAACTGGAAACAAGCAAGACTTTGTCTCTGATGTTATCTTTCAGCGAATACGTATTTCCTTATTTCACTTCCGTCAACACTCCAACCCTATTTCCTCCATCAAGATACTATCTACGATGACATACCCAACATTCACAATCAACCAATCCAAATATATCACTCTGATCATACATCACCGTCCCTTCCAACAATCAACTCGTGACACTCTTCATCTTCAAGATTCATCTTCGTAAAAGATCATCATCAACTTCTCCACCACACATAACTTCTCCAACACCAAATACACATAGCTTCGGCTTGATCCACCAATGTTCCTAGCTACCTTCAAAAATATCATGTGTAGTAAGCTTCCCTTACCTTCTCGCTTCTTCCCTTCGTCTCACTCAAAGATCGTCCAAAGACAAAGGTATTTCTCATTCTTTATCTCACGTACTTACCTATTTAATTAATTATCACCTCGCACATCGTGCCTTTTCTACTTCTATTTCCATTCTCAGGGAACCAACCACTTTGTCAAGCTTTCAATGATCCAAATGGCGGCTTGCCATGAAACAAGAACTCGGATGCCCTTGAAACTAATGGCACTTGGACGCTTCAACAGCCTTCCTCCAAACAAGAAACCAGCTTGGTTGTAAACGGGTCTACAAAATCAAGTATAATCCCGATGGCTCGTGGAACGATACAAGGCTCGACACGGCCAAAGGATACCGATCAAGGTTTTGACTACCAAGAAACTTTTTCACCAAGAGAGGCCAAACTTGTCACCGCTCGGCTTCTCCTCGTCGCTGCTTATTCAAAATTGGCATCTTCGACAACTTGACGTCAACAATGCTTTTCTCTACGCGATCTTCTTAAGAGCCCATACGCCCCTTCCACCTGGATTCGGACGAAAGGGGGAAACACGAGTATGTAAGGTACATAAATCTTTGTATGGACTTAAACAAGCCTCATTCATCAAGCTATCAACAACACTTAAGCTAGCTGGTTTTAACCAATCCAAGTATGATCACTCACTGTTCGTCCGAACCCGTGGTAATTCCTTCAAATTTCTTTGCCTACGTAGATGATATAATCATAACATGAAACAATATACAAGACATCAAGAAACTAAGAATCATCTCACGAGACAATTCAAGCTTAAAGATCTCAAAGCCGAATTAAAGTATTTTTCGGGCATGTAAGTTTCAATGCTCCAAGAAGGGAATTGTTTCTATCACAACGCAAGCACGCACTTGAAATATCGGAGATACTGGTTATCTGTGCCAACCGCCAATTCACCTATGGAACAAAATTTATCCCTTAGCAAGGTCAAGGAGAATTCATCGGGCTTTCCCACATCCTATTGGAAGACTCGTCGAGATTAATATACTCACCATCACAAGGTTCGACTTAAGGTGCCGCGTACATTCTCATCAATATATGGATAAACCACGACAACCACATTTGGAAGCCAGCTCAACGAGTGCCACGATATACGTCAAGAACACACCAGGGCAAGGTCTCTTTTTCTCAAAGAACTAGTTCATTACAACTAAATGCTTTTTTCAGGACGCAGATCGGGGCAAAACGCATGCATGATACACGACGATCAACCACGATATCAGATGCTTTTTGAAACTCGCTTAATTTCTAAGACTAAGAAACAAAATACGCCTCACGATCATGGTAATCATCACGCTTCTACGGCAATGACGTCATAAGAACTCGACATTATATATTTTGGATGATTCGTAGTATCAAACACTCTCAACCAACCAAGTTATATTGGACAATCGTTTCTTCACATCAGCATCAAATCCAAGAGCTTACGAACGAACCAAACACACGTAGATCGATCACATCTAAGTAAGAGAAAAGATTCAAGTCGAATGATCAAACTTATCATATCTCTACATTAGAACCAAATCCGCCAGATATATTTACCAAATCCCTCGGTAGTTTTCCACAGCTTCAAGTTTACTTAACAAGTTAGAATAATTAACATATATTCTAACTATTAAGTGAATGTTAAAGATGCAGATCCAAATTTTACGACAACCAACACACCGTAAGGTTTCACCAACAATGCGAAAGATAAAATGGGTCATTAACACGCTTTCTCCATAATCAGTTGCTTATTTTTAATTATTACAATTTTCGCTTTCAGATAACATAAATAGAACATTCGTTTATTAATCATCAATAAATTCATTTCTTACATATTTATTTTTTAAAGATAAAAATTTAATAGTTTTTAAAGAATCTTTCATTACCAATAATATATTAATTAAGTTATCTTTAAATTACTATTAATTTCCTAATTAAAGTGTGTAGATTTATATAAATTTTGTGGCACTGGAAGGAGCATAATATATTATTAATTAAGTTATCTTTAAATTAGTATTAATTTCCTAATTAAAGTGTTTAGATTTATATAAATTTTGTACGTGGTACTGGAAGGAGAATTCTCACCCTGTATTTTAGTCACGTGAAAAAGGTGAAGTTGATTAAAAAAGATGGATCAACATGTTTCAAAATTATAAATAGGTAGGAAGCTACAGTCTTTTTGTTTTATTTATTTATAATTTAAATGCAACTAGCTAGGCAATCAATATTTTTTCGACTTTGAATGTAAGAAAGAAAAAACCAAATCGACTTAGCAAAACAAGAGCCGTATAATAAAATAAAAAAATAGAAATAAAGTAGGCAAAATAAAAGCGAGTTTTCATGTATATATATATAAATATACGTACAAGTCTAACTTTAATATCGCCTGAACCAATTATTGCTTCATCGTCGGTCCATATGATTTCTACAGGCGTCGTCCATTTTTCTCCACGCAGGTTCTCAATTTCATATCTCTTTCGCATCTTTATTGTTATTATTAATTTTACTACCTTTTCTGTTCAATCCGCCTGGGCCTGGGTATGATCTTCAATCTAGTTTTCTCATCAAATCGAATTATTTGTATATATATATATATATATATATATATATATATATTCTTTCAAATTAATTAATAAATATGCATGCTTTATTCTTCTCTTTAATTGGGACATATATATATATATATATATATATATATATATGGCCGGGATCGAAATTAAAAGGTATTGTTATTTGGTAATTGGTAATTGGTAATTGGTAAGAATATTGTATTCTTTTTAATCATTATGTCTTTTGTTTATGACCTCATATCCATAAAGATAAATTAATCCTTTTTGGCATCTTATATATTAATTCGTTACGATATATATATATAATACTTTTTAAACTTAATTCTTATTCCAATTTTTATTTTTTAATAAAGCTTAGTCACGTCTTCCTTCGGTCTTCTACTCCATCACTACTACACACTCAAAGACGGCTCCTCATCAAAAATTTCAATACGACACTTCTCTTATTCTTTCTTCATGACCTATTCTAATATATATTTGTTTTCTTCTTTCTAAATATTTATCTTTCTTTCCTTTTTTTTTCTAATGAAAATATCTATATATATTTTATAATTAATAACATCTAAATTAAAAAAAAAAATCAATCCTAAATATATTATATTATCATAAAATCAAATTTTGTAATTATTATAGATAAATTTTTTGTAATTATTAAAATGCATGTAGGTTTATTTGATGGCTACATAAAGGTGTGATTGAGTATTAAATCACCACCACCATTATTCCCATCTGTTATTTTTTTAATTATTTGCAAGCAACACATCAAAAAGTAGGTGGTGTCAGTAAAGAGCTTCTCTCTCTCTCCTTTTCTTTTAAAAAAAAATAATTAATATTTTTTATATGAATTGTATATCATAAATAATAATAAGTGATATAACTGTTATAAATTCTGTTTACACGTTGATTTTTTATTTTTTTTGTCGCTGTTAAAATTCATGTATAATTATTGAGTAACATGCATGGACACGATTGAGGTTCTCTATTTGTCTTGCATTAGCAAATCAGAAGGAGGAGCACTACTTACTACACATGATAGATTTAGATGCTATTGTAAGTAAGTATGATTATAAATATAAGACAAAGACAAAGTAAAGAATGTGATTAGATGCAGAGGCCTAACTTGGTAGCTACAAGTCCAGACAAGTTGTGTAATTAATTAATTAGGATCGAGCTTCATGGTACCTGTTAATTAATTATAATTAGTTTGAATTGGCGGCTGTCGTTATGTTAATTTAATTATTTGCAGGATTTTTCTCATCTTCTTTGAGAATCAAGTTAGTAAGGAGTAGGGAAATTATATTAACACAATATTATTGGATTATCAATTTCCAAAGCTTAATTTGAACAAGAAAAAAACATGGGATTTTGGAGACTGTTTGAGGTGGCAAGTATGCCAATTATACAAGTTCTGTTTATCAGTTTGTTGGGAGCTTTTATGGCTACTGGGTATTCCAATATTCTACCAGATGATGCTCGAAAATCAATGAACAAGGTCATACATTAATTATAATTATATATATATATGCTTTTCTTTTTCTAATTTACAAATATAGTTAATATTTAAAATTATTAATTGTGAATTTGAGAAATGCAGATCGTTTTCTATGTGTTCACTCCTTCACTCGTGTTTGCAAGTCTAGCCAAAACAGTTACTCTTCAAGACATTATTTCATGGTTAGTTAATTTATCTTTGAATTTCTAACAAAAATTAAACCACAAATTAATTATTATTATTATTATTATTATTATTATTATTATTATTATTATTATTATTATTATTATTATTATTATTATGTGCATTACTTTGATATAACTAATAATAAATTAGGTGGTTCATGCCTGTGAATATTGGGCTTACCTTTTTATTTGGAGGAATACTTGGATGGATAGTGGTGAAGACACTAAGACCAAAGCCTCATTTGGAAGGCCTCATAATTGCTACATGTTCATCAGGTTATCATTTTCTCCTTGCAATTAATTAATATGGCTATATATATAATGTTGATTATTTCAATTAATTATTAATTTAATTACATAAATAAATAAATAGGTAACTTGGGTAGCCTAATGCTCATAATTGTACCTGCAATATGTGATGAGGATGGAAGTCCATTTGGGAATCATGGAGTTTGCAATTCTGTTGGCCTCTCATATGCATCTTTCTCTATGGCGGTAATTTTATTTAATTTATTTTGATTAATTTGAATATTAATATTTCTATATATTTAATAAATCTATCTACCTATTTATAGCTTGGGGGCTTCTACATCTGGACTTACACATATAATCTGATAAGAAGTTCATGTGTGAAATACAAACAACTTGAAGCATCTGATCGGCTTGATGATAGTAACAAGGATATTGATGATGTTGATGTTCATACTCCCCTTCTCAAGGTAGAAGAAGATTATCATATTCAACATGTTGATATAACTATTTCCTCGTCAATCAAGTCCATTGAAGCCATCCAAGAAGAAATTGTAGTAAGATTAATTAACCTCTTTGTTCAATTCAATTCAATATATATTCATAAATTATACAAAATATTTATTTGTTCCAAAATTTATAACGAGTGTTTTAAACTTTTATATATAATATAAATATAAATAGTGTTGAAAAAATAGGGTATATTTTTTCTATTCTAAGTAGTTACTATTCACTTATGTTTTAAATGAATAGAATTTAAATTAGTCCGATAAAATAATACTATTGAAAATATAATGATAAAAGAAACTAAAGCAGAAATATTAAAATAGAAAAATAAAGACACCATAAATTAAACAAGGTTCTATATAAATGTTACTTATGTTCTCAAGTGTCGTTGACCACTTCTATTATATTCAAATAGATGAATTCCAAAATTACAACTAATTGGGCAAAAAATGAGCTAATCAATTACCCTTAAAAGAGAGAGGAAGATTTATAAATTTTGGGATGTTTTAGAAGTGGACGAGAGAGCTTTATTTATAGCCTAAAATATAACACTCACTTTTATTCATAATCAATATCAGACTTTTTAAATTTGCTCACCAAGGAACTATACAAAAAAATCTTCACCTTAGCGACTTAGTGATTCTTAAATGATTTGTTCAATGTCTAAATCAGTGACATCGTTGCCAAATCAAATTTGTAGAATATTAATCAAGTCCAAACAATGTTTGAACTTGATTTTCGTTACCACATTGGTCATCATATCTACGTGATTCTCTATAATATTGATTTTCTAGACTAATACTCCACATTCATCAATAATCTCTTGCACAAAATGGTAACGAACGTCAATATGCTTTGTATGTGCATGGTAGATTTAGTTCTTTACTAAATGAATAGCACTTTGACTATCACAATATGTTTTTGACCAACTCCAAGTCTTCAACTAACCCTCGTAACCATATAGCTTTCTTCATAGCCTCTGTAACTTCCATATACTTTGTCTCTGTAGTAAACAAAGCAACTTTAGATTGCAAAATATACTTACAACTGACTAGTGCTCTAGCGAGAGTAAACACATAACCAGTAGTTAATCAATGCTTATCTAAATCTCTTGTATAGTCGAAATCACAATATCCGACTACACATTGACCAACAATATTATCATACTAAAATACTTAACCAATATCTACAGTATTTAAAATATACCATAGAATCCATTTCACAGTCAACCAATGTCCTTTACTAGGATCATGCATGCACCTGCTTACAACACCAACCGTATATGAAATGTCAAGTCTCGAACACATCATTGCATACATTAAACTACCAACCGCATTTGCATACGGTACCTTTGATATGTATTCTTGTTTTATATCATTCTTAAGAGATAACTGAGCACCAGGCTTGAAATGAGGAACAAGAAGAGTACTTACAAGTTTTGTCAGTTCATTCATACCAAAACGTTGTATTATCTTCTTCAAATATTGACTCTAGGTCAAACTAAGCTTCCTCTTCTTCTTGTCTATGCTCATCTCCATGTCGAGAATCTTATTAGCTTATCCTAGATCTTTCATATGGAACTCTTGACTTAGTTAAGCCTTCAACTTCTCAATTTTTGCTTGGCTCTTCGATGCAATCAATATATTATCGACGTACAATAGGAGATAGATGGACTAATCTTATAGTTTGCGAAAATACACACAATGATCATTTGTACTTCTAGTATACTTTTACTGTAACATAAACTAATCAAATCATTTGTACCACTACCTTGGAGATTACTTTAATCCATAAAATGATTTTTTCATCTTGCAAACTCAATTCTCATTATCAACAACATTAAATCCTTTTGGTTGAGACATATATATTTTCTCTTCCAAGTCACTGTGTAGAAACGTTGTTTTCACATCAAGTTGAACTAGTTCCAAATCCAAATGTACTACCAAGACCAACAAAATTATAATGGATGAATGTTTTACAACTGGAGAAAATACCTCATTATAATCAGTTCTCTCCTTCTGAGCGTAGTCCTTAGCCACCAACCTTGTCTTGTAGCAAACACCATCTTTGTTAGGAAATCCCTCTTTTTTCGCATACACCCATTTGCAACCAATTGTCTTCTTGCCCTTAGGTAATTATGTCAACTTTCATGTCTTATTCTTCTAAAGGGATAGAAGTTCTTCATCCATAGCTTCCTTCCATCTTTCAACTTTAGGGCTTTTGATTACTTCTTTATATATGGAAGGAACATCATTATGCACAACTGAAAGTGTACATACTACCATATTCTTAAACTGAGCAGGTAGATCTTCCATATCTTTATATCGAGCAGGCACCTTGACATTTTGTCATCGTGACCTATCAACTGCAAGTTCCTTCTTGTTGTTGTGGATGTTCTTGGGTTAAAACATTTTCTTCATCTAATTCATCTTCTACCAATAGAGAATCAGCTTCTTTCTTATCTCCACTAACTGGGTCTATGATTCTACTTTCAAACTCCATCTGCTTTGGAGTTTGCTCCACCTACTGGAAATTGTCATCGATCTTCTCAATTACCTTTCTCAACAAGGAAGATTCATTAAAGGTAACATATTTGGTGAAGATTATCTTTTTCATATCAAGGAACCATAGTTATATCCCTTAGAACCACAGGGAATCCCCAAAAAAATATCTTTCTTGACTCTTGGATCCAATTTTGATTCTGTTACCTAGTAGTATGCAATCGAACCAAACACATGTAAGAAATTATAATCTCTAACAGGTTTTCTAGGCCATACTTTCATAGGTGTTTTGCCTTCAAGAGCATACGATGGTAGACGGTTGACAAGATGACATGCATACGTCACAATCACAGCCTAATACTACTTGCCTAACCCAACATTTGACAACATACATCGAACCTTCTCTAGAAAAGTCCAGTTCATATGTTTTGCAACTCCATTCTGTTGTGGTGTTTTTCGAATAGTGAAGTGCCGCACTATCTCTTCTTCTTCATAAACTTTCATAAATGGATCATTTGTGAACTCAGTACCATTATCAAACTTGAGAGGCTTAATTTTTCTACTTGTCTGAGTCTCAATCATCTTCTTCCATTAGAGAAAAATTCCCAACACTTTCCTTCTTCTTCATGAGATACACCCAAACTCTTCTGGAGAAGTCATCAAAGAAAATGACATAATAATGTTTTCCACTCATAGATAGATTTCTTGTTGGCCCCTTACATTAGTATAGATGTAATCCAAAATTCCTTTTATATTATGGAGAGAAGTTCCAAAGCTTACTTTTTTCTACTTCCCTAATACACAATGCTCACAAAATTCCAACTTGTTGGTTCTCATGCCTTTCAACATTCCTTGTTTTACTAGAATCTATAAAGTTTTTCACCAGTATGTCCCAAACGTATATGCCACAGCTTGGTAGTTTTTGAATCTTTTTCTTTCTTTGAGACTACCGTTGATGCTAACCCAATAACCGAACTACCAAGGTAGTAGTACAAGTTATTCTTCCGAACACCTTTCATCTCCACAAGTGCACCAGAAGTAACCTTCAATCTCTTATTTTGCATGGTCACAGTGAAGCCTTTTGATTCTAAGATTCCCACAGCAATGATATTTTTCTTCATATTTAGGACATAATGAGCATCTGTCAAAACTCTGGTTGAACCATCTTGATTCTTCAAACAAATTGTACTTATCCCCAAAATTTTGCATGAATAATCATTGCTTATGAAAACAAATCCACCGTCTAGTTCTTTAAGATTAAAGAACCACTCCTTATTAAGAGATATGTGGAAGGTACACGCTGAATCAAAAATCCAATCACCAAGATGAGGTATTGTCGACGAACCAACCGATGCAAAATTTGAATCTAAGTTGCTTTTAGCTACATATGCATCAAGTATCACGACTTTTTCTTTCTTCTACAGCTTCAAACATTTTTTCTTCCGATGGCCTTTTTCGTGACAAAAGACACATTCATTTTTACTAAGCCTTCATTTTGAAAGAGATCTACCTCTCTTTCCTTTTTGTTGTGTTTGTGGACGCCCTCTTACAAACAGTGCCTCTAATGCTTCATTCCTACTTTCTTTTTTATCTTTCTTTCTAATTTCATAACTATACAAAGCATTGCAAACTTTCTCAAAAGACACTTTATCATTTACAATGAGTAAGATCGTAATAAGATGATCAAACTCATTAGGAATGGAGGCTAACAATATCAAGACTAAATCTTCATATTTAACATTTTCATCCATATTTAACAAATTTGCTACTAATCGATTAAAAGCAGTAATGTGGTTGTTTATTGTGGTACCTAGAAGGTAATCAAAATGAAATAACTTCTTCTTCAAATAGAGCCGATTTTGTCCGCTATTCTTTATGAACTTGTTCTCTAATTCCTTCTACAACTTACTTGCAAATATCTCCTTCATGAACATGTATTTTTATTCGCTTGAGAGACACGAACGAATTGTACCACATGCCAATCAATTGATATTTTTTCACTCAACTTCATCTGCTCCATTTGGCTTTTCTTCTTCAATGGAAATGTCTAGATCTTGTTGAAACAGAACATCTAGAACTTTACCTTTCCATATATCGAAATGACCGGTTTCATCAAACTTTTCCACCTCGAACCTTGCATTCATCACTATTGTTCTATTTGACGTGGATGGTTGGCCTTTGTTTGAGGGAGATTTTTCTTCTGTCGTTTCTTCATATTACAACAACTAGTAACCATATTCCAATAGCAAGCAAACATAATACAAACAAATGCCTAGGTGAAAACCTTCGACTTTAATACCAATTGTTGGAAAAATTAGGTATATTTTACCTATTCTAAGTAATTACTATTCACTTATGATTTAAATGAATAGAACTCAAGTTAGCCCGACAAAATAATACTATTAAAAATATGATGTTAAAAGAAACTGAAGTAGAAAAATAAAAATATCATAAATTTAACGAGATTCGATATAAATATTACTTATGTCATCAGGCGTTGTTGACTACTTTCACTATCTTCAAATGGATTAACTTAAAAATTATAACTAATTGGACAAAATTAAGCTAATAAATTACCCTTACAAGTGAGAAGATGATTTACAAATTTTTAGATGTTTTAGAAGTAGAAGAGAGAGGTTTTATTTATAACTCAAAATAAACATTCACCTTCATTACTAATCAATGTTTATTTTTTCAATTTGCTCTATAAGAGACTATACTACCTATAGATTACGAAATTTTCCTAATCTCAAGACTAAATTATGTGATTTTCATAAATTAATTACCACTTTTAATTACAGATGGTAGACAAAAAATCAAGTAGAAACGTTACGGAGGAAAAGAGTAAAGTAGCATTTTGGAAGAAGCTAATGGAACTATTTCATCAGATTGTGGAAGAGCTAATGTCACCTCCAACCCTAGCTGCAGTGAGTGACTAAATTAGTGAAGCTAATAATTAGTGCTTAATTAATTACCAACTCCTACTTAAATTGATCTTCTATACATCATCAGATGGTAGGATTTATCTTTGGGGCGGTTACATGGTTGAAACACTTGATCATCGGCGAAAATGCACCCTTGCGGGTGATACAAGACACCTTAAAATTGTTGGGGTAAGTCTAATTATAGTTTCATATATTTGTACAATATTGGAGGATGTACTTTATAAATTTGAAAAGTTGAGGGGTTCCATTTCCGAACTCATGGTACCAACATAGGTTTTGTTTTTCTACATAATTAATTAATAATTATGACAAGCATATTTTACTATTTTGATTATTTTTTTATAAATGCAGGGATGGAACAATACCATGTATTACTCTCATACTTGGAGGCAACCTTACCAAAGGTAACTCATGCTCAACTTCAAATCTTGTTTATTCAAGGTTAATGTATAATGTCACACTTGGACAATAAGCTTCAATCTTGATTAATTTATTAATAAGGTGTTAAACTGATAATCAGGCATACGTTCATCAAATATAAAGCCAAACATAATAATTGGGGTGATATGTGTAAGATATATAATACTTCCAGTGATTGGTATTTGGGTAGTAAAAGGAGCACATTCACTTGATCTTCTACCATCAGATCCTTTGTTTCGCTTTGTGCTCATGATTCAGTTTACTCTTCCACCTGCAATGAATATTGGTCAGTGCCTTCAATTTCAATTTTGTTAATTTATTCATGTTATAATTAATTCTAATATTTTCTCATAAATAAATAATAAATATAAAATAATTGTGCGTGTAATTATCCAGGCACCATGACACAGCTGTTTGATGTGGGCCAAGAAGAGTGTTCGGTCTTGTTCCTTTGGACTTACTTGGTTGCAGCTATTGCCCTTACAGTTTGGTCAACTGTCTATCTTTGGATCTTGTCTTGAAACAAATTTGGAATCATCCACAAAACCCAAGTGGACATTTGAAAAACCTAGATTTATTTCCCAGTATAAATTCAGTTGGGCTTGTTTCATTTTAATTATATTTTCATAATTCTTTGGCGTTATATATATATATATATATATATACATACATATTTTATTTAAGTCGTCTTTATAAGGTCAATTTAGGTTGGCTTATATATGTAATTTATACATCTCAATATTTTGCAACGACATTACTCCCGGTCTAAGTTTGAAACGATGCCATGTTCTTTTAAGATTGAAATAAACAAATAATAGTATTTTTTTTAAGGTTGAATTCTTTTATTGTTCATTAAAAAAAATATAAAAAGAAATGACTGCTATAAACAGCTCTCCTCCTCAAACGCATAATGTTGAAGCTCCTGGGATCTGCCAAACACATCGATCTTAAGACCTTGATACGGATTTTGCAAGTTTAAATTAGGCTTAGCTGTAGTTTTGAGCGATTAGGCTGTGGCTCGACGACCTCCATATGAATTCTAACGGTCTGCAGAATGCTGTATGAAAGGCTTCCATCCATCCTTTTAATCTTCTGTTGCTGCTCATCAACATACCACTCCCCACTTCCCTTTTCACCCCTAGGGATCAAGTATACTGGACCCTCAATTCCATACCTGCACAAACCACATTAATCATCCTCAAATATTTGGTTCATCAAATAAAAACTACCTACTCTTTTAATCCAGGGTCAATCACAAAATGAACAATGGACAGGCCTAAAAAGCACAGTGATTGTAAGTGATAATTCCACACAACAGGTTACACCAAACACAGTAATAAGAAAAGAAAAAACTTGGATGAAGTAGAATACATACTTAGGCACAAACACAATGAATCCATTTGATCTTATCTTCACTATTCTGGCCTCTGTATCTGTGGGCCTACATGAGCAAACACATTATATAAATGTCAACTTTTTTTCCTTCCATTCTTTTAGGAGCAGGTTTGGGAGTAAAGAACATAGTACATACCGGTTCCTAAAATAAATCAGAGTGTGGAGCTCTACAGATGCTCTACCAGCCATTTGAGCGCTCCTATGCCGATAATTTAAATCTGAAAGAAATTATAATAAAAAAGAATATAGAGTAAACCAATGTGTGACAAAAAAATTCATTTTTTGAAAACAGATCATGCAGTGCTTTAAACAAAACAGGCCAGTAAAATAGAAACTGGACATTGTGTGCTCGAGTTCGATACAATGGAAACAAATCAGCTGCTTCAAACATTATCTACCAGCTTTTTTTAAAAGATGACTACAAGCATATAATTTGGCGAGAGATATTAGAAAAAATACCCACTCTCACAACAGCAGCATCAAAATTTAAACGAGAAAGATATTACTTACTGTCAGCAATACTAGTCAATTGAGGTCTGTCTTGGAATACTGTGGGAAGATTATATATCCCCAATGATGCTGCAAGCAACCTGTGTACAATAACATCTGGCAAAAGAAGTATGTCAAAATTCAAACATCATCATCTTGTTGACTAAATCTGGCAGAACAGGACGAAAATGGCTACTAGCCTGCATATCTTCTAATAGGAGAAGTAAAATGAGTATATAGGCGCGCTGCAAGCCCATAATGGTGATACTCCGGAGGGCTGAGATCCCCACTACAAAAATAAACTGCCTAGATACATGTCCAGGAATGAGAGTGGGGGAAGAGAAAGCAGTTAGATAAGTCTCAAGCATACCAACTTCAGAAGTATCATTGCCATGTAAGATACCTGTGTCATGCATCTTGTAGCCAGTATACGAATCAGCTTATTGAAGTATGGGTCATCGCCCTGAAATCATTGAAACTTTTTGGTCAATATGAAACAGAGATAAGAAAGTGGGACAATAGATAATTAGGAGAGAACGTTGCACATAACAAAACACGTAAAAAGGCTTACAACAGCATGATCCAGTGAATCGGCCAGCGCTTTCGACGATGATACATCTAAGTCAAGACCAACTGCAGCAGCAGTGCGCAACAAAGGTTCAAGCATATCTCTGGTCGGAATAGGATGGCGCCTGTATAAAGAAAAATCGATACCTCAACATTCATTAACAACAATAATTATAAGTTCTGTCACCACTATATGATAAATCCAACTTTTTAAGCCATCCATCCGATTATTGTAATGATAAAGTAAACCCTGCTCCCAGCATATTTAAATAATACTGTCTCAGCAATACCAAAAATTAGCAGCATCATAGAGAAACAATTAACTATGGTAAATTAACATCAACAGACTCCACAAGCACAATCTCCTATAATGTAGCCAAACCTATTTGAATACCCTATGTCCAGGTGCACCTTTTTCAAACACTTGATGTAACTTTTTAAAGAATCTCCAATATTTAGGCTTTCACAAAAAGCAATACATATAGTATAGTACTATCTCATTTCAAAAACAAGCACAGCACTAATCTCCAATATTTAGGCTTTCACAAAAGGCAATATATAAAGTATAGTACTATCTAATTTCAAAATCAAGTACAGTATTATCTTGAAATATCTACAAACTTTAATATAAGACTACTTTATCACATACCAAAGCAATCTGATTAATTGTAAATAAGGCTATTCTCAATTTTCCAAGTTTGGAGGGGATTCAACATTCATTTCCCAGCCAAATCTTTTTGCAATAAAAGCCATGCTCCAAGTGGTTTAGGATTGGTTCTTAGTCTAACCTTATAACCAAAGCTTGACAAACTAGACAAAATAGTGTAGCGTGCACACACAGAATGAGAATGGAAATTAAGGCTACTGGAAACTAAAATAAACACCCCCACCCCCCCTCAAAAAATAAAAATCATAAATGTACAGGAAAGAAAGGAAGGACTTCAAAATATGATCATGAGATATTGTGAACAACAACAAAAAAAATCAGTTTTACCTCAACAAAGAGCATAGAGGAAAACTTTTAAGAATCTTTTCAGCAACTGCAACATTAGCAGCAAGCATAAACTCCTCAACCATTTGGTTTGCTTCTCGAATTTGATACATACCTATAGAAACAAATCATGCATTAGCAAAGAAGTCAAAAATGGATAGGAGAAAAGATTCACTTGGTAAGTGAGTTCAGGGGTGGCAGGGAATCAAGAAACTAAAAGTTCCACCTAATGAACATAAACAAAATTCAGGGGACAATAATTCTATTACTAATAACTACAACAACCAATACAAACCAGAACCAAATCAAATAACCACCAGAGCAAACATATCAATTTAAAAAAAGATTAAAAAAATCTTAAATGGTTACAATTTATTGGTTCGAAGATTACTTTTTTTTGTAAGAAATATTATATTGTATAAACAATGTAATAATTACAAATTTACAAAATGGGCTAGTAATCCACCTACAAAAGAAGCATCAAGCTATACACCTAACAAAAATATACAAGCTTCCTAGTTAATACTTATGAGAAACTGAGACTCTTTCAATTCTTTAGAAACTAACACCCATGATGACACCAAAAATAAAATTTTCTCCCAAAAACAATTGTTATCATTCTCACTATCATCAAAAGTCTCCCATTTCTCACTATCAATTGCAACTCAAAAAACTTACCGATATCAAGAGGATCATGTGTCTCTGTGTCAATTTGAAACTTGACTTCAGCAGAAGCAAGAGTCAAGGCACCTCTCTCTATACGTCTCAACCTCATTATCTGTACCATCATATGCAACAGCATAAAATTCCAAAATCTAGAAAGCTGTAAAAGTCGAATTAGGTATCTCATGAATATGACTATCAACAAAGAAGGTATACCTTTGCTAAAGCATTCATATTTCTTAAATCTGTGGTTATTGGATCCATTAGTCGGCTGCAAACAATATGAAAGAAATCAAGAAACCTTCAACGTAAAACTAAATATTAAAGATAACATCTTAAAAATAAAATGAAAAAGATCAAGCATGTAATTTAAGTTAATGAACAGTACATAACTGTATATGGAGAAAAATGAAACAAGACGGGGCTCCATATTTTTATAATTTTTATCTTTGGGGGAAATAGTACTTGTTCCAAGGTAGGAGGGTAGATCAAAATCAAAAGGGCACCACCTTTAAGATTCCTAATATTCCCCGTACAAAACTAATCACTTATCATCAAAAATATTGGAGTGCAGATGAGACATACTATTATACTCTAGGTTTAACCATGAATACTGCCACCCACAAACAGTCAGAGAAACCTCATCTCAAAGGTTAATAATTGGATAAGCAAGCCCTACTTTATCCATTTATGGTTCAGAAAGAAATGTAACAAGAGTACTAGTTAAAATATAAATAATTACAAAGGACAAAATCACATAATCGAAACCATACATATGTTTAAAAGAAAATATCCCTTATCCAATAACCACCAATATCTGAACAAAGACCCACCTATCATCCATCCTCGCCTGAGCTTCGATATACGACAATGCTGCACAAGATTTAATTACACTTTTTGTGAATCTCGTAGATATGATCTCTGCTTCAGAAGTCATTTCCTAGAATTTCGGCAAAGATATGATAATTAAGGATGCGAGAACTTGCATTTTTGTGCAAATGTATAGTACAAACAATTATACGAATCACTTTCATGCAGAAACATGTTCTACAAGCAAATATGTATAAATAGTTTGAAGGCATTTCATCTCTCACCCTCCTGGATGAGAGAGGAAAAGCCTCAATATCAAAATCCAGCATGACCAGAAATAAATTATTAATTAACAAGTGAAAATAATATTGTAGTGAGGAGAAAAATTAGAAGTGCAACATATTCAATCACAACTATATAATAGTGCAAGGTTTACCCATATGACAGAGAAGGCAAGCCTTTCTACATCAGCACGAAGTGAGCATATATCTGCAAAACAAATTTGCATTCTTAGCCCAAACAAACAAAAAATAGTTCCCAAATTTGCATGACATTATATTATTTAAGACCAAACTATACATGGTGTAGTTCAAGCTGTTAATTGAAATGAGAAAGTCATATCCACTAGTTAGGTGATCCACAATAAGATAGTATATGAAAAGAGACATAAAATGGGATATTCAATAAATTTAAATGAAAAGGAAAATCACCTTCTGTAAGAGGTTTAGGAAGCATGTCAATTCGCCGCTCAACAAGGTAGACAGATGTTCCCCTTTGTGAAGCCTCGTCGTCAAGTGGGGTGCTAGGGTGCACAAAATTGGTTACATCAGCTATATCTAGGGAGTGGCATTAAAGATGAACACCACAAGTAATGAATCGCATCCTAGCACTAAAATCATGGAGAATACACATAGGTAACAGAACATGCATTCAAGTTAACAAATATTATATTTTGAATTTTATTTTAGGAATCAAGTGTCAATGCTATATTAGTGTACTTGGGTTAAGTATATCGACAGGTTTGAGGATACGGACTCCAACTTCAAAGTTCCCATTAGGAAGGGTGGTACAGTGTAGGGCATCATCAATATCCTTGCACCCTACACACGCCACAAGAAAAATATTGCATTTGGTAACTTGCATTATGTTGGAAGCCTATTATCATGGTTCATGACAAAACATGACTTAGTTGGCATCAATAGTATTGTACTTTTTTAATTTCATATACTTTTTAAAGCTCATTAATTGTCCTCATAGTGTTAATCATGCTCCAAATGGAGTCATGCTAAATAGCATTGTCTGAACTAAATATATCTATGATAGTAAATTGGACCATATACCTGGAGGATCCACACTAAACACACACAACGGTCGTAGATCCTGCCTGATAGGATTGCTCAAATCTACAGAAGACACTGACCATGGTAATGGTGGCAAGCATGCCAAAACTTGAGAAGAAAATGGTCGTGAGTTTATATCGTTCTCAATTAAGACCACCTACACATCCACATGTAAATTGTTTCCATTCAACTAAACTTTTCTGGAGATAATACTACTAATTAATGTTTAATCCCTCTTAAAGTGCTGCTACAAAGAAAGAAATCCTTACATACCTCACTTTCAGTGTCTCTATCACCTATTTGTCCTATGGTCCGTACATAATGCCCGGAAGGATACCGTGACATTCGGTCCCAGGAATCAACTGAAACAATTATTCTCTTGTCAAGAAGGTTCTCTAGCTGCCGTGTTTGAACTCGAACTTTAGGTATTCTCCGATCTTTCGAGACAAATAAGGCATGAACAACACCACCACTTCCTGCAGGCATAGGCATTGGCTCCAAGGATCCACAATAGCTGTGTGAAAATTTGGATCATGTCAAAATACAGAATCAACAACCATGACGATCAGTTTGAGAACCCTCCATAGCTAAGGAAAGTGAACTAGATCCAAAAATATGTCTATCAATACTTATAAGTCATGCAAGAACTACCATATTTGATACGTAAATGCACCCTACAAAAGTTGAGTGGAAACAATACATCAAGGTACACAAAAAGATCAAAATGCCAAAATATCATCGTGAAAATGTTCATCTACTGCTTGTGACCAAGTCATTGACTGTTAACTCCATTAAAAACTATGGATTGCAGCAAATAGAATGAAGATGGTGAAAAAGAAAAGGATGTTTAAGTGGAAAGATATTGATTATTATCATGAGAAAAATTAATAAGGATGAAGCAATACAAGTTAAAAAATGAGTAAATAAATGAGTATAATATATATATATATATATGTCAAAGGCATCAAAAAATAAAAACTCCAGTGCAAGCTAAGCATGATTTTTAATATAACGCCAACAATCTTAGATTAATACAAATGCACTCCCAATACTATCTACAAATTTTCAGCATAAACAAATAAGTACCTGCTAACATATAGGCATCAATCCAAGATTATTAAAGGAAAAGGGAAAATAAATATTAATTTAGTTACAGAAAAATAATAATTGTAACAAACACAGTTACTCATGAGCCAAAACCAAAATGCTTGAGAGCTCAAGTCAACTTACGAGTGCCAATTCCTCTTTATAATGCCAACAACACAGCCAGAAGGCCGAGACAAAAGAGAGGCTGATTCTCCAGCTGAACCTGATATCTGAGAAGTGATTCTGGGAGCATCGTCAGCACTGCTTGGAACCAGATGAACATCTTCTTCCTCGTCATCTGCAAGAATTAAAATTCTGTTAAAGAAAACTCAAACAGAATGAGAGGGGTCGTGATACACTCAATCTTGAACAGGTTAAAGTGAAGAAAACACTCTTCTATAGCTGGTGACCATGATCATCCAACCAATTGATTCAATCGATTTCTGTAAGAACAAAATTTATGGGGCTAAGGAAGCCAGTTTGAAAAATGTGCTAAAAATACTAATCAACTTTCTCTTCTTGTTCAAACTTCCAGGTTTTTTTCCATATAAACAATAAACCACGTCAAACCATCAGGGTTGCTGCCAAAAAAAATGTGCTTCCAAACTTGGCTCTGCCTAAACTGCAATGCAAGTTCCCTCTGTCATTTGTTCTTCATCCCAGGCAGGTAATTAGATTTGACTGTTCTCCAACCAATAAGAAAGTATAAATTTGATCATCAAATAACTCTTCTTTCTTTCTCCCCCTCACTCTTTTTCATATAATGCATCAAAATTCAAAAATCTTTTTTTGCACACAATGATGCCACTGCATCATGACAAACTTTATTCAACATATATAGCAAAACACAAACATCTAATACATATATAGTCGAGCCTGCATGATCCTCATTTTTTTAGGCCTACAAGATTTATAATTGACATACCTTCATCTGCTAGGGATAGAGATTTCTCCTCATGCCATTTGTCTTGAGGCATGAGTTCTACAGCCACTATGTCGCCATCAAAAGCTCTGTTCATGTTTGCACGACCATAAATTATTATTTCATCACCAATACTCTCACTCCCAACATATGCTTCAAAAGGGTTGTAACGGTTGACACGAAGTTTTCCTTGATGGTATATACCACGGTGCAAGCCAGAAGTAATCTCTGACATGGGCTTATGCTGGGGTTAAAGCAAGGAACAAAAAAATTTCGGAACTAATCCTTTGACGAAATTAAAAAGAAAATAAAAATAGAAACGGACAAATTTAAAAAGAACAAAAAGCATGTCCGGGAAGATAATACATGAATACCTCGGAATAAATGACTTTCCTCTTAGAGGGTCTCAAGTCTTCGACTTCCTGCATGATTACATCTTCAGATGCAGGATTCACGACAAGCAGGTCAAACAAATCTGGTCGACCCAATGACTTGACGTATGACTCAACTGTAAACAAAACAATAATTCATGGATGAGCCACATTGTTAAGTAAACCAACAACTTAACATTTCATGGTTACAGTAATAATACGTATTGAATCATCCAGATACCAGATACACACTTATCAGGATAAAGCGCAGAAAAACATCCATATACCTGTCTCTGCAAAAATGCCCTGTTCATTAGCTATTTTCTTATTCTCTCTGTCATTAGTCAAAAGCAAAACCCGAACCGAGCCTCCAAGATGTTTTTGGTACCACTGGGTAGCCACCCGAATTGCTGTTACAATTTCTCTAATTATTGAATATTAGAAATTAACAACAATTAATGGTGCACACAAAACAAATGTAATAGATACCAAGTAAAAGATTCAAGGGGGGAGAGAGAGAGAAAAGAGCCCCTGCAATTATGCAAAACTCAAACCTCTGTCATTCCTATCGTTTTTACTTTCTCCCTCCATAATCTTCACATATGTATCCCTGATTAAAGGCAGTGTGAAGAAATATACATTGAGATGCATGCACAATATATTTAATTTCATAATAATTAGTAAAAGAAAACTTACTTGTGATGCTCATTAGAGAAAACAAAGAACCTCCTCAAAGTATTGCTGCAGAGAGCTCTAACCCTATTGTAAACGGCCAAGTTCTTGTTCTTAATCTCTTCCAGCACAACTGACAGTATAACAACATCGTCGATTGCAGGATTCTCAAGCAAATCAATCTGCCAAAAACCACATTTCATATCATTATCAAAACGTGATTCGACACACATAAATCACAATTTTTTTTTCTTTTTTGAAAAAAAAAATAGAGAGGAAGAAACGGTGAAATAAAAAATTGGGAAGTTATAACAAAGAGAACCAATCCAACCTGAGTAAGAACAACATTGGTATCAAGAACGAGAATGGTAGAAGCAGATTCACTCAAGCGAGCAACTTTAGAATCACAAACATTGCAATTTAAAGCTCCACAGTATATATCATCTCTAAGATAATGCTCTCTCAAAACCTGAGACAAAGCACAACCAAGCAACACCTTAAATAAAATAAAACGAAACCCAATAAACTACAAGGAGAGCTAACAACTTTGGAATAAACGAATTCAAGTAAACATACCTTAGTAACTCTCCCTCCTTTAGTTTTTTTAACAAAAGACTTACTGTGCAACATGTTTAATTGGAGAGTTGAAGCTCAGATTACTTTCTGATGTAGAACCAACCCACTAACATTAACGCACTGAGTATTTTCAAGAAGAAAAACTAGAAGAAAAGGCCAGTTTTTGAAAACCCATTAAAACAACGAACCTCGAAAACCTTGATAGTTAGCGCCGATTACTTTGAGTCGAAGTATCCCTACTTAATTATATTGTTAAATTTTCTCCCAAAATAAAAGATTTATATTGTTAAATGTTTTCTTCCTATGCAAAACAAGCCTTAATCCTTTTTCACTTATATATCCTAAAATTAACAGCTTGTAATTGGACACGTCTAAAAATTCTGTTTAATTAATCAAAATATAGTGTGATAAAAAAAATGACAAATAAACAGTTTTATACATATTAAAAAAAATACATGGAAAATATTTTTTCAAACATAATAGTTTCTAACTAATTTTCCTTCATTTATTGTATTTCCAAAAAAAAAAAACTAATTTTCATTCCTTTAAAATAAAACTAATTAGTATTGTATCTTATTTAGCTACTGAAAAATATCTTTTATTAAAAATAGTTTTAGAATTTCTTAAAGGCTGATTATACATCCAATCAACTTTATTTTATTTAAAGAGACAAGTCAAAACCTACCTACTTAATTATATTATTAAATTTTCACGGAAAAAAAATATTTATATTGTTAAATATTTTCTTATGAAAAACAAACATTAACCCATTTTTCACTTATATACCCTAAAACTTTGTGTCAATCGCTTTTAATTGAACACTAAAAAAAACTATGATTTAATTAATCAAAGTATAGTATTGTAAAAAAAAGTGTCAAATAAACAAAATTTTATATATATTTAAAAAAATACATGAAAAATATTTACTAACTAATTTTCATTCATTTCTTATATTTGCAAAAGAAAAACTAATTTTCATTCTTTAAAAATAAAACTAATTAATATTGTATCATATTTAGCTATTGAAAAATGCCTTTTGTTAAAAATAGTTTTAGAATTTGTAAAAGGTTTATTATATATTCAATTAAATTCATTTTATTTAAAGATAAAACTCACGATAGAGAATAGTTAGCGTCGAACATCGATTACTTTGACGAGTCGAAACTTACTTATTCAATTATATTGTAAAATTTTCTTCAAAAGAATGATTAATATTGTAAAATTTTCTTAAAAAAAAGATTAATATTGTTAAATGTTTTCTTGGTACGAAAAAAAAGCATTAACCCTTTTTTCACTTATATACCTTAAAATTATGAGTCAACCTTATATAATTAGAAATGTGTACAAACTCTAGTTTAATTAACCAAAGTATTTGATAATAAAAAAAAATGTGACAAATAAACAAAGTTTTATATGTATTTAAAAAAATACATGGAAAATAGTTATTCAAACAAAATAGTTTCTAACTAATTTTCATTCATTCTTTATATTTCAAAAAAAAACTAATTAATATTGTATCTTATTTAGCCATTGAAAAATGCTTTTTTATTAAAAATAATTTTAAAATTTGTTAAAGTGATTATACATCCCATCAATTTTAATTTATTTAAAAAGAAAACTCACGATATAAAATAGTTAGTACCGAATATCGATTATTATAATTAGTCAAAACTTACCTACTCAATTATGATTTTAAATTTTCTTAAAAAACAAGATTTATATAATTAAATGTTTTTTTCCTGTTATAAACAAACATTAACCATTTTTCACTTATATACTTTAAAATTATGAATCAATCGTTTATAATTGAATGTGTGTAATTAATCAAAGTATGGAATAGTAAAGAAAAATGTGCCAAATAAACAAATTTTTATATATATTTAAAAAATATATTCAAAATTTTTAACTAATTTTTATTCCTTTAAATAAAACTAATTAGTATTGTATCTTATTTAGCTATTGAAAAATGTCTTTTATTAAAAAATAGTTTTACAATTTGATATAGTATCCAATCAACTTCATTTTATTTAAAGAGAAAAATTATGGTATAGGATCTAATTTTAGGAAATTATAAAGCATGATTTACTAAGAGTTTTTTATTTATTTTATTGAATGATGGACTAAGGGTTAGTGTTTGTTTTATAATACATTTCGATTATTCTTCATAGTATCGTGACTAAGATTTTTTTTTTATTGAATGATGGACTAAAAGTTTGTGTTTGTTTTAAAATATATTTTGGTTATTCTTTATAGTATTGCTCACAAACTAATTTTGTTATTTTTTGGTATTTAGCAAATGCACCAAATTGGAAATAAAAAGTTATTTTGATAGGTACTCCTTTCTTGAACTTATTTCCCCACACCAAGTGGCCATTTAAAAGGGGGAAGAAAAAAATATGATATATGCTATGACTCGGTTTTTTGAGCAATATTTCGAGTTATTATTCTATTATGATTTTTGATTTGATTATTTAATTTATTTTTTAATCTCTTTCTTAATTTTAATGATTTACATTGAGTAATATTACAGAATATAACTCTAAAGTTATGCTAACCGGTATTACTCTATAAAAATACTTTAAATTTTCCATGGATGATAAAACACGTATAAGCCAGCAATATACTTATGTGGTTGTATCCAATCAAAAAATAAAAAATCTATGGTTTTATATAGTACATACATTATATAAAAACTTAGGCAGTATATACAACGACAATCAGCATATACATTTCAATACCCTGGAGCTGCAACTTTTCATCCTCGATACAAAGGAAGATGAATCAAACATAAAAAAACCTACCAAACTTGCCGGACCAATGTAGGCATCAATTTCCAGCATGAACCCTGGTACTATTGTTATTGCAGAAATCTTACATTGAATGTCTTCCATCTGACCTATCTTTTATAGGTGGCAAGAATTTCTTTCAATTCTTCATCCTCTCCCTTCTTACCAGCTTGTTCCTTCCATTGCGCGACAAGCTTTTTTAAACGAGCAACTTCTTTTGATGAGACATTTTTATTTGGATCATTTACGATGGACCGAAATCTTGAAGCATACCTACATTACCAAAAAACCAAGTCACTATATAATAAAAACACAAACAACACTCTCCAAAAGCAAAAGGTAAGTTCTAAGTTACAGCCCCTCCCCAACCCAAAAGTGCAGACAAACCAAGCAAATCAAAGGCCAAAAAACATTAAGTTCAAATGTGATTGATCTATAAGCATCATTCAGAAAGGTAAACATGTCTTAAACACTAAACAAAAGTAGAAAGGAATTTTATTGACGGAACTGCTTGTGTTTTGTCAAAATAAATAAGGCAAGTAAACTTCAAAGTTCTTTACACAGTTTACTTCTGAGATCAAATCAATTGATTATTCCCAATCAAATTTGATAACAGTTATAGGCAGCAAAAAGGATTAAAAGATTATATGTGCATGGCAAGAGAGAATTTACATACATTAGGGAATTGTAGGTCTCATCCATGTTTGATTCAGCTGGAGATATGTTCACAACCATAAGCATTTTGGCATTATCACCAAGTGAATCGCTCATAAGCATCGTTAATTTTTGATTCTTGTAAGGTGTTGACCACTAGAAGATAAAGCACTTATCACATCCCTTAATGCTGAAAGTGATTAGTTGATACTTTGAGCTGACTGCCTGAAGAACCAGACTTCTTTACTCTTCCAGAGCCAACCAGATCCACAAAACTAAGCTGCAAAAATTTTTGGAAAACTATTTTATTTGTTGGGAAATAATGCAAATTCCCGATAAGTCAGATTTATGAGAAAGCAAGAATAGAAAAATAACACACAAATTTGATAACGGAGTTCGGCCAATCTTGCTTACGTCTCCGGACCTGCTGCAGATCTTTTTACTTAAAGGGGAGAAATTACACAAGGTGTTTACAACACTCACAACTCATAACCCAATTACACCCAAGAAAATTACTCTCAATTTTCTCTCACAAAAGCTTTTCTCTCTAAGTTTTTCTCTCAATTGGAATGAACAATTTGGATGATTAATTCATTACAATTACACATCTATTTATAGGAAAATCCACTCCTTGAATTACTCCTTAAATTAATGGTTCCTTAAATTGCCCATTGAATTAAGCTCCTTGTTTTGCTCCATGAATTGCTCCATGTTTTGCTCCTTATTTTGCTCCTTATTTTACTCCATGTTTTGCTCCTTAAATTAAGGAGCTTTATAACAATCTCCAACAATAATTTGTTTCTGGATCCTTAAATTAATGAGCTTTATAACAATCTCCAACAATAATTTGTTTCTTAATATGGATGATATGAATTGACTAGAACTCCCTTAGGATATCCTCTCCTCTTCTTCTTTTGGGGGGGGGGGGGTAAATATCCCATTTGTTTATCAAATTTACTCAAAGCTTAGCAGAATTTAAGTTCACAGCCTAGAAATAGGGAACTACATGAACTATCGAAAACATGAGGCCACCATGATTTGCATTTTGCTCCGAAGAAAAAAAGAAAACAGTACAATCAAACCACTTCCACTTAAGCATTAAGATTGTAAAATCTGTTAATTATTTTAGATGAGGAATGAAGTCAACGTAAACCTAGAAAAGTAGGTATGATTTCATACGAAGAAGTTTCAGGTATGCTCCTAACCTTCCGTACTTTTCAATCAATTTCTTATTCACTTAATTTGAGACACTTCTTTTCCTCCCTTTATACATACAAAATGCAAAATGAGCAAATGGTATAAAGGTACCACAACAACATCAGCCACTGTTGTTCCCATGCCAAACATAATTTTTTCAAAAGTCTCATCCAAGAAAAAGATTAGTTGTAAGCTTTCGTCCAATTAAGAGTGCTTCAATCTCCTCACGTCATGGTACAGTTTGCCTTGGACCAGCTTTAACAGAACACTTTAAAGAATTTAAAGTATTCATCACTAACTCTCGAACCTCAGAGTCAATACTCAAGCCATTTTCCACATCGTGGACATACTCAGATAAATATACGCCAATATCTTTGCTAGGAGGCATTGAGGATGCACATAAATACATTAACTCCATTGGCCTGACCACATATTGCCTGTTAAAGAAAACCCTTATATCACAACATTATCAAAAATAAGAATGTAACAATAATTGTTCTTTAAGATAAGCATTAAAAAATTTGTAATGCACAGATAATTGAATACTGTAAAACTCAGAATTCACTCTATATTTTTCTCATTCAAAGACAATACATATTTATATACAAAGTTAGAGACAATCTTAGGTGACATACACCTAATACACAACTAATATATTCACCTAGTGTTAGACACCTAATACACACACAACTAATCAACTTTAATACTCCCCCTCAAGTTGGAGCATAGATACTAATCATGCCCAATTTGTTACAAAGATAATCAACCCGAACCCCACTTAAAGCTTTCGTGAAGATATCTCTTAGTTGTTCTCCAGTCTTCATATATCTTGTAGAAATCAAACCTTGTTGAATTTTCTCGCGAATAAAATGACAATCAATTTCAATGTGTTTAGTTCGCTCATGAAACACAAGATTAGAAGCAATATGAAGAGCAGCTTGGTTATCACATCACAATTTCGTTGGTACTGAAGTTTTAAGACCTACTAGATCCAAGAGTTGATATATCCATATTATCTCAGACATAGATTGTGTCATAGCCCTATATTCTGACTCTGCACTCGATCGTGACACAACATTCTACTTCTTACTTTTCCATGAGACCAAATTTCCTCCAATGAAAATACAATAACCTGATGTGGATCTTCTATTCACTTTGGAACCTACCCAATCTACATCTGAAAAACATTCAATATAAGTGTGTCCATGATTTGCATACAAGATACCACGTCCAGGTACTCCTTTCAAGTAACACAAAATTTGCTCTAATGCTACCCAACAATAAACTGTTGGGGATGACATAAATTGGCTAACAACACTGACCGAATATGCAATATCTGGATGAGTCACGGTAAAGTAATTCAACTTTCCAACCACCCTTCGATATCTCTCAGAATCTTTAAAGAGTTCTCCATCTCCTGTAAGGTGGATGCTCGGAGTCATTGGAGCACTACAAGGTTTTGCTCCTAATTTTCCTATCTCAGTTAATAAGTCCAAGACATATTTTCTCCGAGATAGAAAGATGCATTTTTTACTCCTTGTGACTTCAACACCCAAGAAATATTTTCGCATCCCTAAATCCTTCGTGTGAAACTGAGTATGTAGGAAATACATAAGAGATGAAATTTCCGTAGTATCACTTCCAGTAATAACAATGTCATCTACATACACAACTAAAAGAATGATACCAGCTTCTGATTGTTTGTAGAACACAGAATGGTCATACTTGCTTTTCATCATACCAAATGTTTCTATAGCTTGACTAAATTTTCCAAACCAAGCACGGGAACTCTGTTTCAAACCATACAAAGATTTACGGAGACGACAAACTTGCCTAGACTCCCCATGAGCAACAAAACCAGGAGGCTGCTTCATAAACACCTCATCTTGAAGATCACCATGAAGAAAAACATTCTTGATATCTAGTTGATGCAAAGGCCAATGGTGAGTAGCTGCCATAGAAATAAACAACCGAACATATGTCAATTTAGCAACAGGAGAGAAAGTGTCAGAATAGTCCACTCCATAGGTTTGAGCATATCCCTTAGCAACAAGACGGGCCTTTAATCGAGCAACTGACCCATCTGGATTAACCTTAACTGTGAACACCCATTTGCATCCGATAGCACGTTTCCCCAAAGGTAAATCAACCAAGTCCCAAGTACCATTGTCATCCAACGCATTCATTTACTCGATCATTGCATGATGCCAACCAGGATGAGATATGGCTTCATGAACAGTTTTAGGGATAGAAATAAAATCAAGAGAGGCAATAAAAGAGCAAGAGGAAAACGACAAGCAATTATACGAAACAAAAAAAGAAATAGGATAAGTACATTGATGTTTACCTTTGCGTAATGCAATAGGAAGATCATCGTTCAGGACTGGATCTGATGACGAAGGAGCAGGTGCCGGACATGAATTAGAAGGTCTATGTCTGGAGTAGACTTGAGTTATAGAAGGCCTAACAGGAACTGGATCAGAGACAGGTTCAGATGATGTGATAGAATAGACTAGCAAATCGTCATCCTCCCCCTGACATGCAGGAGGAGAAAACGAAAAATATGGCATGTCTTCCATAAAGGTAACATCAATTGAGACAAGATATTTGTTAAGACTAGGACAATAACATCTATAACCTTTTTGGAGACGAGAATAACAAAGGAAGATACACTTCAAAGACTTGAGATCTAAGTTAGTAACATGCGGACTAACATCCCGAACAAAACAAGTGATACCAAATATCCTAGGGTCAACCGAAAATAGTGACTTATTAGGAAACAAAATTTTGTAAGGAATCTCACTATGAAGAACATATGAGGGCATGCGATTAATAATAAAACATGCTATTGAAACTGCATCGGCCCAAAAAGGTTTAGAAACATTCTTTTGAAATAATAAGGCACATGCAGTTTCGAGAAGATCTCTGTTCTTACGTTCGGCCACTCCATTTTGAGATGTAGTATCAACACACGAAGTTTCATGAAGCATGCCATTTTGAACCATATAAGATTGAAACAAAGCTGATGTATATTCTTTGGCATTATCACTTCGCAAAGTATGAATTGAAACATTAAATTGAGTTTTAATCTCAACACAAAATGCGCAAAAAATAGAAAATAATTCAGAACGACTCTTCATTAAATATAACAAAGTTATACGAGAATAATCATCCACAAAAGATTAAAATACTTAAATCCAGGTTTAGACAAAATAGGACAAGGACCCCAAACATCAGAATGAACTAATTCAAAAGGAACACTAGCACGTTTATTAACTCTTGGATTTGAACTAAGATGATGATGTTTTGCAAATTGACAAGACTCACAATCTAATGAAGAAACCTTACTAAACTGAGGACAAAGTTTCTTCAGTAAAGGAAGAGATGGATGACCCAGTCTACAATATGCCTCGAAGGGAGAGGCTACACTAGAGCAAGCGATAGATTTTGATATTGATGTATCAAGAATATAGAGGCCTCTAGACTCATGTCCTTTACCAATAGTCTTCTTCGTCATAAGATCCTGAAATAAACAACGATCAGGAAAAAATGAGATGCAATAGTTAAGATTACGAGTAAGCTGACTTACAGAGATCAAATTAAAGGATAAGCTAGGTAAATGTAAGACAGACGATAAAGGAAGCAAAAAGTGGGAGTAATTGTGTCAGACTCAAGAATACGAGATGGTGACTCATTGGCTAAGGTAACAGTAGAGGTAGAAGTATGTGACTGAAGAGTAGAAAAGAGACTAGAATTACCTGTCATATTATCTGTGGCACCAAAATCAATAACCCATTTGGAAGATGAGGAAATGAGACACGCATTTGATTTACCTGAATCAACAATAGCAATGACAGAAGGTGATGAAGACCTTAGTGATTCTTGATACTGTGAGAACTTGGTAAATTTATTTGTAGAGATAAGAACCGATTTTTCATAAGTATCAAAAGTGGATGCAATATGAGCCGAGTGACCTTGCTGATGCTTGTATTGAAGCTTTCTACAGTCATGTTTCGTATGTCCTGGTTTGTGACAATAGTGACATACAATACCTCTTAGGTCCTGCGGTCGAGTTTCAAACCCGTGCGAGCCACCTCCTTTGTTTCTGTTCATATAAGTTAACCGTCCATGCTCATAATTATTACTTCGGCTGACTAAAGCATCATTTAATTGAGTAGGTGGAGGTGGAGTGCCTTCTGTACGAAGTACTCGACTAAACACCTCTTGTAAAGAGGAGATCTCAGAACCAGAAAGAACTTGGGACTTAGCAGTCTCAAAAGTAGAGGGAAGACCGACAAGAAAACTCATGACTGCCATTTGTTCCCGTTGGCTTTGTTAAACCTTTACATCAGGGCTAAAAGGTATCAAACTATTGAGTTCCTCATAAGTCCTTTTAAATTCCATAAAATAATTTGTGAGTGACTGATCTTGTTTGTCTGCACGGTAAAATGCTTTGCATACCTCATATATGCGAGAAAGATTTCATTTACCAGAATATAAGAAATCCAAATAATCCATCAATTCCTTAACGAATTCACAATGATTGATCAAGTCAATTGCATTGCTTTCAATAGAATTCTGAATCTACAGAAATAAGCAAGCATCGTTTCTAAGCCATGTCTGCTTCGAATCATCTTTAGGAGGATCATTAGTCAAATGAGTATCTTTGTTGATACTTCTCAAATAAATTCAAATGGTCTTGTTCCAAGCCAAATAATTCGAGTCATTGAGCTTATAGTCCATGATTTTAGACATCATAGGCACCATATCCGTTACAACATTAGATTTCTTTTCAGCCATAACTCTTACAAATGACAAGGCAATGAGCAAACAAACAAACAAAATCCAACAACAGCAGCGACCAAACACGCAGCGAACAAGAACACAAAATTGGAAGAACTCAAACTTGAACAATCACAAGCGATGAGTGCCAAACCACCACAGATGACGCAGGGGAACGGCGGAGAGTGACACAAGGTTGACCGGAGAAGAATTCTGCACGGACGCGCTGGCGAGTGGAAAGATGACAGAAAGTCGCGGTGGCGCGTGTGGCTCACTTGCAGCTCGTCTGGTGACCGGACTTCAGGGTTTGGCCGATCAGGGGCTGTTCTTCCTCCATGTGTCGGCGGTGAGACATGTGGAAATTTGATAGAAAGTCGCCGTGGCGCATGTGGCTCACCCGCGGCTCGTCTAGTGACCGGACTTCGGGGTTTGGCTGGTCGGCGACTGGTCTTCCTCCCTATGCCGGCAGTGAGAAAAAATGTGCACTCCAAAAGGGTGTTACGAGTTGGAACTCAAAAATGCACCAAATCCTAATTTTTGTTTACCCAAAATCAACCCCCAATTTGAACGAAAAAGAAAAATTCCCAAATTTTGGAACCCAAATGCTCTGATACCATGTAAAACTCAGAATTCACTCTATATTTT
Organism: Hippophae rhamnoides; assembly: GCA_033030585.1. NCBI lineage: Eukaryota > Viridiplantae > Streptophyta > Magnoliopsida > Rosales > Elaeagnaceae > Hippophae > Hippophae rhamnoides. The sequence goes on along the minus strand of CM065434.1, from coordinate 21,792,726 downwards.
TCTCATTCAAAGACACTAACTATTTATATACAAAGTTAGAGACAATCTTAAGTGACATATTCCTAATACACAACTAAGACACCTAATACACACACAACTAATCATCTTTAACAAATACAAACTCCCTATCAGGACTACTCCTTGTTTGTTTTGATATTTGAATAAACAATTCATCTCAAAGCTCCTTATGCTTCGATGTTTGCTTGCATAGTTTTCCAACAAGCTCTATCCGTTAATCTAAGGTTGTTTGACTACCTCTATCGAATGGATCAACTCCCATGTATTTCAAGAAATCTGGAACAGCTTTGTTGCAAGGCTAACTGGATCCGTGTTAATTTAGAGCAATGAGATTGGTATAGGTTCCTGTTATTTAGCTATTTGTGTGTTTTAGACAGACAAAAATTTGGTCTTAAAAGTCCGTCTACTTGTAAAGGACAGTGAGTAGAAAGCAGACGAATATTTAATGAGGAATCCAAAAGCAACAAATATTTTCCATAATTTAGGCTAGCATCTCCATTCTCCCTCCTAGAACCTTGCGATCAGGAGGATAGCCCCAGCAAGCTCTGGAGGAATATCCATTGACAGAGTTGTTGGAGTACTTGTAGGGGCAAGGAAAAAAGAAGTTAATGGAGAAAAAAACTTGCTGATGAAAAAACTACAAATTTATAGTAGCTTGGAGCTAACTGATGCAGGAGCGAAGCTTTTCTTTTAATTATATAAATTGTCATTTTTTTTTCATTTACTTGTCTTTTGTTGCATTACCTTTTTATTTCTGTTTATTTCTTTAAGTTTGCATGATGTTCACGAGTTACCCAAAACTACACAGTTTTGAGTAATTGTTTTCAGCTTTAAAAGGCTCTCTTGTGTAGTTTACCTTTTTGCCATCTTAATCTTGTATCAAATTCTATGAATTCATCTTCTTGCATCGTGAATATACTGATATAAGCCATAGTAACTTAGTTGCTCAGCCTAGGTTTTTCTTATACTTAGTGCTTAAAAGACCCCTGCGTCAATTTGGTATCAGAATTCTTGAATTTTCCTAAACTCAAATGACAAAGAAAGTCGATGGTGGTCAATGTAACATGGACGAAGATCATGTTGCAAAACTTTGATAGCTTACTTATATGAATAAGATCAAAAAAAGGAAGCTCGTTTTCACGTTTTCATCGGTAATTTGCATGAGTGATGACTCTATGAAAGTAGGGTCATTAGCGCACTTTTTTATTTATATTTACTTTTTTTATTCAACAAATATTATTTTGAGGCCAAAAATATTAAAACATAAACTTTTTAGTGAAAAGAGGTAAAAATATAGTTTTTAGAATTTTTATGAATTTTTAACGCAAGGTCAATCAGGAGCCACCACGTGGCATTCCACGTAAGTAAAAGAGCTGCCATGCGGAAGCCATACAAGTAAGGACAACGAATCACATTACGCCACGTGTGAGGAGGATGAACCGCGTGTCACATGTCAGCACGACGTTCAATCCAACTTCGGAGCACAATCAAACAACACTGCCACATGTTGCCACGTAATTGCTCCTCACGTTGCGTCTGATCGTTGAATCTGATCATCTCCCTTGCTACGCATCACGCTCTGATTCACCTAGTGAATCACGTGTCCCAATGTGATTGGTTGGCATTGTTAGTTTCGCTTATTTTGATCTCAATATTTGATCTGAAGTTAATCTGACGATCCAAATCACACCTAAGCTATATTTAAGTCCCTAATCACCCCATAAACCCTAAGGGGTCATTATTAGCATAATTTTGGTCACATTTTGGAGCTAAAAAGAGAGAAAAATACAGAAAAATTGAAGAGATGATATAATTTTAGTGGAGATTCAAGAGGAGATTAATACTACAATTCAAAAGATTCATTTTATTTCTTCTTCTACTCTTTTCTTTATCAATTTTTATGTCTTTATTTATGAAAAATATGAGTTGTATAAATACAATTATGTGTAATTAGTTTATTAATATAAGGATCTTATAAACCCAATTTTTACCATGTGATGATCTAATATTTTACCCCAATTATAATTTTAATTTAATTCTATTATTTAATCTGAATTTTATGTTATTAATTGTTTGACCAACAATTTATCTATAGAAGTAATTAAATAAATTTGAGAGAATTATTTAATTATTTATCTTGATTAAATAACATGCATAGTTTCTAGGCAGAGATGTATGAGTCTTATGCATATGATCCATAATTGATGAACTTAATGAGTAGTATGCAATTTAATTGGCATTGAGAGTATAATTAAATTAATATATGGTGTATAGTTTACTTGAAAGAGGAATACATGTTATGTTAGATTCAATTGATAATTATATTAGGGAGATTTTAGCGATTTGCATGTTTAAAAAATTAATGGATTAAGTATTCCTAGATATTTTCTCATATATCTTCTTAGTTACCAAATATGATTTAATTAATTATTGTTATTTACTTTTAGTTATTCTAATTTTGCTTCCTTAAAATATAAACACACAAAAAAAATTGATTCTTATTTTTTTTAGTTTTAAAAATTTGTTTCTAATAAAATAATTTCTATGGAAATAATTTTTTCTTATAATTATATTACTTGTTACGATACGTATACTTACGTATCCATTGCACACACTTCGTGTGTGGCAATCAGTGAAACTCTTACTCATTTTCGAGTAGAGATGGTGAAAGAACTCAAGGATTCACCATCTATTAGCTCAAAACAATCCATCCAATCATTTAACCACTTAAATTCGACCAACCCAACCAATTCCCCAATTGATTTTACACATGATCAACTTTCATTAACCCCATATAAAACCAACGAAGGTGGTAAAGCTCATTATTCTTCGCATCGACCAGCTTTTAACAACAACCAAAGGTATTCATCCATTAGAAGAATCTGACCTTCAATCTCAGTTACCCATACCCTATCGACTTCGCTCCAATGATAATCCAAAATTCAAAACCAAAAATGAGATACCCCTCTATGCTAGTCAACTTAACATTGGAGAATTCCTAAATTGGATTAAAGCAGGTGATAATTTCCTGGAGTACATGAAAATACTTGATGACAGACAAGTTAAAATGGTGGCATACAAATTGAAGGGAGCTACGAGTGTATAGTAAGATCGCATACAATCTACCAAAGAGAGACATAGTGAACTTCCTATTAGATCGTGGAGTTGGATGAAACGATTTATGTATGATTATTAACAGATTCCATTTAACTAATGTCATTGTTGTTGTTATATAAGCCCAAGGCCAAACTCAACCCAACAAGATCTCATTGAGTTAAGGGTTGCCCACACTTATAAACTGTACTATAGCTGAACGCCTAGTCGATGTGGGACAATACAATCCTTCAACACCCCCTCACATCGGACAAGGGCAACGAAGGCCACAAACCACGATGAACTCAGGACCTAACTTTGATACCATGTAAAACTCAGAATTCACTCTTCTCTTCTCATTCAAAGACACTACCTATTTATATACAAAATTAGAGACAATCTTAGGTGACATACACCTAATACACAACTAATCATCTTTAACAACATACAATACCTCCGAGGTCCTGTGGTCGAGTTTCAAACCCATGCGAGCCGCTTCCTTTATTTCTGTTCACATAAGTTGACCATCCATGCTCATAATTATTACTTCGGTTGACCAAAGCACCATTTAATTGAACAGGTGGAGGTGGAGTGCCTTCTGTACGAAGTACTCGACTAAACACCTCTTGTAAAGAGGAGATCTCAAAACCAGAAAGAACTTGGGACTTAGCAGTCTCAAAAGTAGAGGGAAGACCGGCAAGAAAACTCATGACCGCCATTTGTTCCCGTTGGCTTTGTTGAACCTTGACATCAGGGCTAAAAGGCATCAAACTATTGAGCTCCTCATAAGTCCTTTTAAATTCCATAAAATAATTTGTGAGTGATTGATCCTGTTTGTCTGCACGATAAAATGCTTTGCATACCTCATATATGCGAGAAAGATTTCCCTTACCGGAATATAAGAAATCCAAATAATCCATCAATTCCTTAACGAATTCACAATGATTGATCAAGTCAATTACATTGCTTTCAATAAAATTCCGAATCTACACAAATAAGCGAGCATCGTCTCTAAGCCATGTCTACTTTGAATCATCTTTAGGAGGATCATTAGTCAAATGAGTATCTTTTTCGATACTTCTCAAATAAATTCAAATGGTCTTGCTCCAAGCCAAATAATTCGAGTCATTGAGCTTATGGTCCGTGATTTTAGACATCACAGGCACCATATCCGTTACAACATTAGATTTCTTTTCAGCCATAACTCTTACAAATGACAAGACATCGAGCAAACAAACAAACAAAATCCAACAAACACGCAGCGAACAAGAACACAAAATTGGAAGAACCCAAACTTGAACAATCACAAGCGATGAGTGCCAAACCACCACAGATGACGCAAGGGAACGACGGAGAGTGGCACGAGGTTGAACGGAGAAGAATTCTGCACGGACGTGCTGTCACACGCCGACGCGTGGAACTTTGATAGAAAGTCATGGTGGCGCGTGTGGCCCACTCGTGGCTCGTCTAGTGACAGGACTTTGGAGTTTGGTTGGTCGGCGGCTGTTCTTCCCCCCTGTGCTGGCGATGAGACGTGTGGAAATTTTGACAAAAAGTCGCGGTGGCACGTGTGGCTCACTCGCGGCTCTTCTGGTGGCCGGACGTCGAGGTTTGGCTAGTAGGCGGCTAGTCTTCCTCCCTGTGCCGACGGTAAGAAAAAATGTGCACTCCAAAAGGGTGTTCCGAGTTGGAACTCAAAATGCACCAAATCCTAATTTGTGTTTACACAAAATCAGCCCCCAATTTGAACAGAAAAAAAATTCCCAAATTTTGTAACCCATATGCTCTGATACCATGTTATATAAGCTCAAGGCCTAACTCAACCCAATAAGATCTCATTGAGTTAATGGTTTCCCACAGTTATAAACTACACTATAGCTGAACGCCTAGTCGATGTGGGACAATATAATCCTTCAACAGTTGTCAACAAGGTTTGCATGAACCTTTAAAAAGCCAAGTGAATGTGAGAAATATTTCCAATTTCCTAGAAGCTATTACATTCGCTGCAAGGTATAAAAATCAATTCAACAGGTCATCTAGATTTCCATACAAGAAAATGAGATCCCATAAATAAACCCAAATAAACTACCTTATTCTTTTAATGTAAATACAACCCAATCATCCTATAAACCTACCTGATTCTACCAATTATTCAAAATAATCCAAACAAACAACCTATTATCAATCCTAAACTCAACCCTTGTTCCAAAACTATTATGGGAAAATGCTTTAAATGTAACCACTCTAAACATACATCCAATAAATGCCTATTGAGGAAATCTATCAACATTGTAGATGGAGTAGAAGACTTGGAGGATGGATTTAAGGATGCTGATAATGATGAATTGGAAGAAATTGAAGTTATAGAGGATAATGAGGGAGAGAGATTCACTTTTATCATTCATAGATTGTTGTTGTCTTCCAAAATAGAAAAACAACCTCAAAAGCATGCCTTGTTCAAGACAAAATGCACTCTCAACAAGGAGGTTTGTGATGTCATAATGGACGAAGGGAGTAGTGAAAATGTAGTCTCAAGATCCCTACCAAATGCAATGGGTTTGAACACACATAAACATCCTAAGCCTTACAAAGTGGGGTGGATTAAAAAGGTATCTGAGACTAGAGTGATTGAGATTCACACCATTCCTCTTTCCATTGGAAATACTATCAAGATGAAGTAGATTGTGATGTCATTGAGATAAATGCTTGCCACATTCTGTTGGGAAGACCTTGACAATTTGACAAGGATACAATTCACAAAGGAAAAGATAATATATACTCCTTTGTGTGGAAAAATAAGATAATAATAATTTCCTAACAAGAAAAGCTTGAAGGAACAATTGGTTCAAGAGGAATTCCAGAGTATTTGTGTTGGTTCTAAAAGAAATTCATCCCAATACTCCTAATAACAATCCTTTATTGAATTCATTGTTAGAAAAATTTAAGAATATTGCTCTAGAAGAATTGCCAGCAGGGTTGCCTCCCCTAACAAACATACGACCAAGGATGAAAATGTTGATGACATAGTCAAAATTGTTGTGACAATGTCTCTTTTCTATACATCCTAACATCAAAACGTGATATCCATATATTTTGGCCAAATTATTGCGAAATTATCGAGAATGTCATTAAAATGTTTTTTTATCTAACATGTCCTAGATATTGTGGTTATTTTTGCAAAAATGTTATTCATATGTCACTAAAATGTCGAACAAAATATCAAAAATATCAATTTTTGATTTATTTTTCTTTTTTCTTCTTCTTTTTAAGCAATATTTTAGTTCAATTTTTTTCTCACTTTTGCAAAAGAGAATGTTACATGCATGTTTTATTTTATACAATTTTATATTAATGTTATAACATGTAGGTTTCATTGAAGAGTAAAGCTCATTATGACCCCCCTAATTATGAGTACTTTAAAAAAATCAATCAAATTTATTTTCATATTATTGAAATTTATCTATTTATAATAGTTAATACAATTAGATAGTTTACTTAATAATTTCAAACATTTTAACTACTTATAAAATATTTTAACATAATTGGTCAACTTATTGATTAACATAAATATTTGAAAGTATTTAAAAATACATGTATTAAATAAAAAATTAGTTTAAAATATAAGTAATTGATTATTTTGATGTTTTATAAGTTTTTTTTTAAATTATATAATTTTAATAGAGTTTTCATAATTTTTATGATTTATTTTTCAAAGTTTTTGTAAACAATGACAATATCTTCGAAATTTTCATAAAAATTATATCTTGATATTTTTGTAAAAATTATATCTCAATGTCTTTACCGACATCCAAACCATGCATACAACACAGGATAGACTTTGTGCTTGGCTCAAAACTTCCTAAGTTGCCACATTATAAGATGAGCCAAAAGATCATGATGAGCTTCAAACCATTGTGGAAGATCTACAGGGAATAAAACTAGTTAAAAAGAGCATTAGTCCTTGTGCTATGCTAGCCCTACTTGTGCCAAGGAAGGATGAAGTTACAGGATGTGTATAGCAAGTGGGGCCATCAATAAGATCACAGTCAAATATCATTTTTCCATTACAAGACTTTAAGACATGCTTGGCAAGTTAGTGAAATCACAAGTTTACTCTATACTGGACCTAAGGAATAGGTATCATCAAATTAGAATTTTTCTAGGAGATGAATGAAAACAAAGGAAAGTATGTATGAATGGCAAGTAATTCCTTAATGTTGTGTTTGGTTGGAAGGAATGATAAGTAATCAGAATTAATTCCTTCCATTTGTCTATTTGGTTTAGCTGTAAAATGAGTCAGGAATAGAATCAATTCATAAAGGAGAAGGAATCACAATTCCTTAAGGAGAATGAATCACAATTCCTTATCTTCCTTTTAGGAATCATGATTCCATTCTCATCTCAATTTTTTTTTTCAATTTTACCCTGACCCTAAATATAATCCTAAACTCAAATTCTAAATCTCAAAACCCTAAACTCTAAATCCCAAATCCCAAAACCATAAACCATAAACCCTAAATCCTAAATCCCTAAACCCTAAATCCTAAATCCCTAAACCATAAACCATAAACCATAAACCCCAAAACCCAAAACCCTAAACTCTAAACCCCAAATCTCAAAACCTTAAACCCTAAACCCTAAATCCTAAAACCCTAAACATATTTAGAAAAATAATAATTTTAACCCTAAACCTTAAACCACAAATATACCCCTAAACCCCAAATCCCAAATCCCAAACCTCAAAACCCTAAACCCTATTTAGAAAAATAATAATTTTAATAATATATTTTCTTTTTAAGTAATAATTATTTAGAAAAATAATAATTTCAATAATGTATTTTGTTTGACGAAAAAATAATAATTAAATAATATTATTTAAACTTTAATAAATATAGGAATATTAAGGTAATTTATAGTTTTTTCCATTTCATTCGAGTGGCAGACCAAACACTGTAATACTGATTCTTTCTTTGATTCCAGTGGTCAAACCAAACACCACCTAAGGGTTATGTAATGCCCCTAGTACATTTATAAGATTGATGAATCAAGTCCTAAAACCATTCATTAGGAAATTCATGATTGTCTATTTTTATGACATCCTCTTATTCGATAAAAATGAAAAGCAACACTTAGATCATCTAAGGTATGTTTTGGGGGTACTAAGAGAAAATAGCCTCTTCCTTACTCTCAATAAGTGTGAATTCCTCACTAATTAGCTAGTGTTTTTGGGATTTGTGATAAGCTCTAAAGGTATTTTAGTGGATCAAAAGATGGTTCAAGCTACTGAATGGCCAACACCTCAGAACCTGCATGATGTTAGGAGCCTCTATGGGTTTGCAACCTTCTATAAGAGATTCATCAAACATTTTAGCACCTCTAGTGGCACCTATCACCAAGTGCATGAAGAAGGATCATTTTCATTGGGGACAAGAGCAAGAAAACAATTTTGAAGTGATTAAAGAATAGCTTTTAAGTGCACTAATGTTAGCTTTGCCAAATTTTGATTGAGTGTTTGAAGTAGAAACTAATGCTTCAAGGGTTGGAATAAGGCTGTTCTACTTCAAGAAGGAAGATTATTAAATACTTCAAGAGAAACTCAATGAAGCTAGGTAGAAATGGACGACATATAAATAAGAGTTTTATGCAATCATAAGGGCTTTAAAACATTGAGAGCACTATTTTATCCAGAGAGAGTTTATTCTACACTGTGATCATCAATCTTTACAGTACATCAATTTACAAAAGAACCCAAGTAGAATGCTTTATAGGTGGGCTCTATTCCTACAAAAATTCAGTTATGTATTCAAGCACAAAGTTGGAAAAAACAACATAGCAGTTGATACCCTTGGTAAAAGAGGTGTGATATTGACTATGGTTATGAATATAACCACCAGTTTTGACACTCTAAAAGAACTTTATGGGAATGATTTGGATTTTTGGGATATTTTGAGAAAACTACTAGCCAAAGAGTACCTTGAAGATTACACTATTCAATCTAGTTATTTATTTAAAGGAAACTCTCTTTATATTTCTAAAATTTCACTAAGGAACACCACAGTGGAGGTTTGGTTGGTCATGCAAGCAGAGATAAAACAATCATAGATTTAGAAGGCAAATATTTTGGCCAAAACTCAAAAGAAATGTCACCAAATTTGTGCAACATTGTCCTATTTTTCAATCTGCTAAAGGCATTAGCACCAATGCTGGATTGTATTCACCATTTCCTATTCCTTCCAACAATTGGGAAGATTTAAGCATGGATTTCACTCTTGATTTGCCCAAGACTCCTGGGCACATGGATTCAATCTGGTGGTGGTAGATAGGTTTTTCAAAATGGCTCATTTTACAACAGACATTTATTGCTATTTTGGTAGCTCAATTATTTTTCAGAGATATAGTCACACTACATAGGGTTCCAAGGTCATTGTTTCTAACCCAGATGTTAATTTACAAGTCACTTTTGGAAAGAACTTTGGAAGAGGTTTAATACTCATCTAAAATTCAGTTCTACCAATCGTCAACATACTGATGGACAAACTGAGGCCATCAATAGAACTCTTGGTAATCTGATTAGGTGCCTTTCTAGTTCCAAACTAAAGTAATGGAACTTGGCTTTACCCCAAGTTGAATTTGCCTTTAATGAGATGGTTAATAGATCGATAGGGAAAAGTCTATTTGTGTTGAAGTCTGCGCAGTCATGATTTTTTCCTTAAAACACGCTTTTTAGGGAAGAGCTTGCGTAGCCTTATAACCAGCACTTAGTTGGTTCTCTGGTGATAACTGTATTTTATATAGTTATTTTCATCTATTTTATTAATTGTAATTGCTATGTTCTTAATGTTTTTAGTTAATTTTCGATGAATAAATTAATATTTACCTTTTATGTGTTAAGAAATACATTTTTAATAAAATTAAATAATTTGTATCGAAAATGTACTTAATTTCAAATTTATGTCCACAAATATAATTTCAAATAATATAGTTCTTAATTACAATTTATAAAAATCGAAAATATAATTTAAATTGAATTTGGGCTTAATTATAATTATTAAAAATTTAAAAATTTAATTTAAAATTAGCAAAGGGCTTAGCTATAATTTAAGAAAGTTCAAAATGTAATTTGAATTAAATTTGTGGGTCAAAATACAATTAATAAAAATTGAATTTTCTACGCAGGAGAAGAATGTCACTCGCATCATTTAACGCGCCCATCACTTACTGTTCGATCATCAAATCAACGGTCTAGATTTGGCGAGTACAACCAGACGAGACAAAATCGCGTGTATAATTCTCGCACGGCTCTACGTGCCCGTGGGGCCCACCTGCCACGTAAGACGGCGTGTAGAGTGGGACCCACATGTCGGCTGAGCAGAAATTCCCCCGAGATGCATCGCTGACCGTTGGATCAGATGAAGTAGCAACAATGATCAGCATTGCACTTCTGGAAACCTTCCTTGTGCATGAAGCTGTCAAACTTTTTGTACCATTGTCTCGGGGCTTGTTTCAGGCCATACAAACTCTTCTTAAGTCTGCACACTATGTTCTTCTTCCCCCTTTCTGAGAAACCTTCTGGCTGGTACATGTATATCTCTTCATCTAAATCACCATGAAGGAATGCAGTCTTCACATCCAACTGTTCAAGATGAAGATCTTTAATGGTTACAATACTCAATACTGATATGATAGTATTGAGCTTCATAACGGGAGCGAAAATGTTAGTGTAGTTGATGAGTGCTCAAAAAGCACTAAAATAACCATGATTTTATGCACATTAATTGATTAAAAATATATATATTTATATGTTTTATCATATATTTATATAAATTTGTCTTTTTCGGAATCACGAGTATTTTTATTGTTTTTCAGGTATTTTGGCTTAAAAACGCAATTTAAAGACTCAAAGAGGAATACTTGAAGCAATACATCACAAATATATTAATAAATAAGTGGGAAAAGGTCAACAAACATGGAAAAATAGGACAAAATGGGTCGAAAAGGTCAAAAATGTCAAAAAAATGGAAATCGCTAAGACTCGCACCACACAAGAAATTTCACCCGACTTACGCGCACAAGACTGCGTTGACATGCCCATCCGCACGCGACGCGGCAAAGATGCAGGCACTGTTCATCTGCATACGGTCGCCCTCGCGCCCAACACGTTTTCACCCTATTTTTCACGTGCAGTGACATTGTGACGCCATGGCCGACGTCATCATTGATGACCTCGACATTTCCATTACAGGTTTTTTAATTTTTTAATATTTTTTTTAACATTTTTTTACTCATTTTTTCTCTCCATCCTCAACTATAAATACCCCCTTCCCTTCACTTCAAAACACACCTTCAAAACCTCCAAATACATTCTTTTCTCTCTTTCTTTCTCTCTTTTCTTAGATTTTTAGTTTTTCTTATGTTTTCTTAGTTTTTAGTTTTTCTTAGTTAATTTCTCTTAGTTTTAGAGTTCTTCCCTTTTTAGGGAAGAACTAGTTATGTTTTTGTAATATTTTAGCTTTTTGATTTAATAAATGGGAGTGCAAATTCCGTTTGGAGTTTTTCCAGCAACGGGAATAGCGTCGAAGTTCTGTAAGGATTTTATTTTCTTTACAGTTATTTTTATGCTTTATTCTTACATGTTATATTTAATTTGTCTGTGGTTAAATTTAACTGTCTTGGTACATTTAGTAAACATGATGTAATAATGACGTTGTTATGCTTGCGAAATATTAAATAGGTAAAAATCTCTAAAATGAATTGATTTTATTTTTATTCATGATTTTATATTAAGAATGTTAGAGAGAAATATATTATTTTTCATTACAAACTTAAACACGAAAATTAGATTTTAAGGTTTAGTTATCGATACGATTTAGAGTAGTGCTCTTTATTTGATGGTACAATCGCCTTAGGTAGTTAGAGTGAAGCTCTATTTCAAAAGTTTTTATAAGAATTATTATCTGAAAATGTATTGACGACATGTTTTCGGTAGTGATTTTAAAACTTGAAAGTTAGTACTCGGATAACTAAATTCTTAGGTTTAATTTGGACACCTTGAATAAAGTTTAAACTGTCTAACCCCACCAAAGGTGGCATTTAAATGGTTCATTTTCAATCTCTTAGAAAAAGGAATTAATTTAATTAACCAAATTAGTTATCAACCCCACCCATAGGTATTAATTGATTTGTTTAGTTAACAAAGAATATCTAACCCCACCAAAGGTGGTATTCATACAAAAAAGGGAGAATCAATAAATATCAATTCATATCTTTAATAACCTAAATAATACGAGCAAGCATAATTAACTTAGTTATTATATCCATAAATACTCCACCATTATAAAAGATAAAATTTGCATGAATGTTTATTGAATCTATGTTTATTTTTATGTAATTAGATTAAAAACACAAAACCCCAAAATATCGTGACAGGATGTTTAGGATTTAATTTCGTTTTTAAAAGTTTGAATAATAAATTAAAAACCACATACATTCCTTCCTTAGATCGACCTTGGGAGTATACTTATCATTTTCTACGAAATGATTCGTGCACTTGCGAGAGTTTTATAAATATAAAACCAAAGTATTGGCAGGATCGGCGATGCCGGTTTTCGTTCATCAAGTTTTCGTTCATCAAAGTATTTGGCGATCACGATTCTACTCATCAGTAGTCAACTCCTTTCTTCTGTTGAAACCCTTTGAAAACTAGGCGGGCTTTGTATCTCTTGGAACCATCATGCTCCTCTTTCACTCGGTTGATCAAGTAAGCTGCCATGTTGACTGCTTCTGCCCAGAACTGCTTTGGTAGACCTGACTGTATACGAATGCTTCTGGCTCTTTCTATCAACTTTCGGTTCATACGCTCAGCTACACCATTGTGTTGAGGCGTGCCTGGCATAGTTCTTTCCATTCTGATCCCATGCTCATAGCAGAAATTTTTGAATCTGGTGTCTTCATATTCACCACCATTATCGATTTTGAGCTTTTTGATCTTTAAACCCGTCTCATTTTCCACCATAGCTTTCCATCTTCTGAAAGCCTCAAATACTTCAGACTTATGCTTTAGAAAGTAAACCCATACCTTCCGAGAGTGATCATCAATGAAAGTCACGAAGTAGTGTTTCCCACCAATAGATGAAACGGTGGTTGGTCCCCAAACATCAGAGTGAATAAGCTCTAGTTTTTCCTTCTTTGGGATTCTGCAACTTGTCTAAAAGCTAAATCTCGTTTGCTTTCCAAGTATGCAATCTTCGCACATGTCTATCTCCGTAGACTGTAGACCTGGAAGTTTTCCCTTTGAGTGCATAATCTTCATCCCCTTCTCACTCATATGGCCTAGTCTCTGGTGCCACAGATTTGGTGTTTCATTGCTTACTGCAACTGTAATTGAACAACGTGCCTCTGCTGTCATGTAAAGAGTGTCACTTTTATTACCTCGAGCAACTGTCATTTCACCCTTTGAAATCTTCCAATCATCACCATGGAAGTTCGTAGTGTAGCCTTCACTGGCCAACTGCCCCACTGAGATTAAGTTCCTTCTGAGATCGGGAATATGCCTAACATCCTTCTGTTCCCAAACAAATCCGTTCAACTTAATCTTTACTACACCTTTGCCAATAATAGCACATGGTTGATCATCACCAAGATATACCTTTCCAAGGTTTCCAAGGACATATTTCTCGAAGAATTCTTTTTGTGAAGTAGCATGGAATGATGCTCCAGAGTCTAACACCCAAGATTCTTCCTTGATCTCCAAAGAGCATATCAATGCATCGTCTCCTCCTGAGGTGGAAGTAACATTTGCCTCTGCCTTTACTTGTTTGTCCTTCGGTGCACTCTTGCACTGATTTTTGTAGTGCCCGGTTCTTCCACAATTCCAACACTCGGTAGTATGTTCTGCCACGTCCATTCCCTTTGGTTGAATTTCTTCCTCTTGACTCTGTATGCAAAACTGAAGAAGTTGACGATTCACCTGACTCTCTACGTCGGATCTCTTCAATGAGAACCAGATCACGAACATCATCAAATTTCAACTTATTGCTTCCTGACGAGCTACTCACAGCCGTGACAGTAGCATTCCAAATTTCTGGTAAAGAAGACAAAAGTATTAATGCTCGTACTTCTTCATCGAATTCAATTTCCACTGAACTCAACTGGGTTGTGACTGTGTTGAGTTCATTGAGATGTTGAGCTACCGATGCGCCTTCATTCATCCGCAAATTGAACAAATGCCTCATCAAGTGCACTTTGTTTGAGGCTGATGGCTTCTCATACATATTGGAGAGAGCTGCCATAAGACCTGCCGTGGTCTTTTCCTTTGCTATGTTGAAGGCAACATTACGAGATAGCGTCAATCGAATAACTCCGAGGGCTTGTCTGTCTAGAAGATTCCAATCTTCTTCCTTCATAGCTTCTGGTTTCTTCCCTGAGAGAGGTTGATATAGATTTCTTTGATACAGATAATCCTCTATCTGCATTTTCCAAAACCCGAAATCTGTGCCATCAAATTTCTCGAGTTTCACCCTTCCTTCATCTACGGCCATTGCTCCCACTCAAATCTGACTTCCTCCATATCGTTTCTGACTATTTCTGTAAACCACCGTGTATTAGAACACCTCCGTCAACGAACAAATATCGTCGACAAAATTTCACTATTCACGTAATTCACTATTCACATAAATAGTAACCTTGTAGAAAATTGACAGAAATTACCACCAATAGCTTTGATACCAGTTGTTAGGAAATAACGCAAATTCTCGATAAGCCAGATTGATGATAAAGCAAGAATAGAAAAATAACACACAAATTTGATAACAGAGTTCGGTCAATCTTGCTTACGTCTCCGGACCTGATGCAGATCTTTTTACTGAAAGGGGAGAAATTACACAAGGTGTTTACAACACTCACAACTCACAACCCAATTACACCCAAGAAAATTACTCTCAATTTTCTCTCACAAAAGCTTTTCTCTCTAAGCTTTTCTCTCAATTGGAATGAACACTTTGGATGATTAATTCATTACAATTACACATCTATTTATAGGAAAATTCACTCCTTAAATTAATGGTTCCTTAAATTGCCCATTGAATTAAGCTCCTTGTTTTGCTCCTTGTTTTGCTCAATTTTTTAATCCATGTTTTGCTCCTTAATTTGAAGGAGCTTTATAACAACATTGTCATTTTTTTACCATTTACTTGTCATATGTTCCATTACCTTTTATTCTTGTTTATTTCTTTAAGTTTAAGTGATGTTCACGAGTTAACTAAAATTACACAGTTTTGAGTAACTGTTTTCAGCTTAAGAAGGCTCTCGTGTGTGAAAGGCCTCACCTTTTTGCCATCTTAATCTTGTAACGAATTCTTTGAATTCATCTTCCTACGTTTATGAATATAATGGTCTAAGCCATAGTAGCTTAGATCCTCAACCTAGGTTTTTCTTCTACCTTAGTGCTTCAATGGCTCCCATATCACTAATCATATAGTCAAAGCAGCCGAATTAGATAAAGTACCATTTTGAGAAGTATACAACCCAAATATCATACAAATTTCTACATCCAGACATATTATGCAATGCTTCCCAGCCTGAAGTGCCTTTTAAGCAGCTCATGACTAGAGCAGGCGCAAACAAGAATGCCAATAAAGCAAAAGCTGAATTAACTATGCATAGAAAAGTAGAGTCGTACAGACTTACGATGGTGCCAAACTGCTATCACTATGATATTCATCACAATTAAAGTTGTGTAGAGAAGCATCCTCATTGCCATTGCTAGAGCCAAAAGAAGACCTACTCGTTCTTAAACTCTGAGCTATATGCTGATGCAGATCAATTGGTATTTGAATTTAACTTAATAACTGGAGGAACCAAACCTGGTTTACTTCACATGAAAGTTTCTATATCTCACTTAAGCACCTCATTCTTGTTTTGGGAGCTGCGAGAGTTAAATAGACTAGAAGACATAAGACAAAGCATAAGCTTTGGTGGTAGGCAATATAATATAACATCTATAAATGCAAATATATTAGTATGTATGTAGAAAAGTAAAAGAAGAAAAACTCAAGGCCTTGAAGACAATAGCATCCTATAACTCTATAAGAACTACAAAATGTCCAACTTTAACAAGACCAATGAATTTGTATAACTTCCAAAACAATAAGAATGCAAGAATAAACAAACCCAGGGAAAGAGAAAAAATGTGCGACTACAAAGAAATTTCAACGAAAAATTATGATACCCAACTAAAGGAAACCAAATTCCAATAATACGGAAGCAACAAATTTAGAGATCCAAGAACATAAAATCAAGCCATAAATACAACATTAAGAGGCCAAGAATCGATGAAAACGAGAGAAAAAAACGCATTGAAATCAGACATATAATAAGAAAACGAAAAACAAAATTGAGAAAAATGGGAGAAGCAATAACAAGTGTAAATCTTTATTGTTTGACGTCGACAAGTTTAAATATTAATATAATTGGATTGGATCGTTTAAAAAATGGTTTTAATTTATACAATTTGGATCGAATCGTTTGATTTATAAAACCATTCGATCCAATTTATTATGTTTCAATCCGTTTTATAAACACCCTTAATTCCCAATTCACTTATTGATTGATTTATTTTTATTTCACTTGTTTTCTTTTTTCTTTTCTTTTTTATCTTCTAAATCTAGTGAGTTTGGTTTTGTTTATCAGAGAGGGAATGATTGGGTGGAAATTGAGTCCTTATTTTCTTATTTATTTCTTAAAAATATAACGTAAAATAAATAAAAATTTGAATTTCAATAAATTTATGAATGATTTTTACCGATTCTTTTCACGTTTTTTAAAGTGTAATCCATGTATTTTACTTTCAATATTACGTATTAATAAAATAAACATTTTTATATAAGAATTTTTACTTTTTAAATAATTTTTATTCATATATTTGTTATATATTAGTAAAATATATATTGGTATATAGAAAATAGGATATATGAATTGTATTCTCCATATTTATTTTTTGATATTTATAATATATAATTATAAAATTATCTTTATTTTCTATTTTTTAATTATTATTATATTTAAAATAATATTAAAATAAATTAATATTTTTATTCTAATTTCTTACCCTATTTTTAATAAACACAAACAAATATAGATAATAAGTTTTACATTTCTTTTATTTATTCTCTTCCACTGATCTTGTTTCTATGAAAAAAAAATACCTTTTATTTTTTTATATTTTAAGATAAGATGACTTGTATTTGTTTCATATTCTCATTTTCATATTAAACGGATTCTTAATAATTCCAACCAATCAATTAACTCGCTTAAATGACAAAAAAGAAAACTAAACTCACAATGTTTCCACCCTTCATTTTTCTCGCTTTATAAAAACTTTATTAGCTATTACTGTACATGTAAGTTAAAAATTAATGAAAAAAAGTTTGATGGATGTAAATGACACGTAAATTTACACTTGCATTAAATATCATGTGTAACATGTCAATAATTTTGTAAAATAAAAATTTATTTTTTTTAATAAATTTTTAATATATAACTTAATATAATTAAGATTAATATGAATATATTGTGTGAATTTAGTATTCAAAAATAAAAATTCTTTAACTCAACATTTTATTTAAGAAAAATCGATCACATTTTTATTGTTAATAATGTTTATTTGAGAAATACTAGATGTAAATACGTGTAAATTTGAACATGTTTTTTTTTTTGCGCACAATACTTTACTCGTGGTATGTTATAATTATATAAAAATGTAAAAAATGTTATTATTGGATATTAGTTCTTAATTTAAGAAATAAAACAAGTACCTTAATTCAAGGAGTAAAACAAGTAATCCTTAATTCAAGGAGTAAAACAAGAAATCATTAATTCAAAGAGTAAATCAAGGGATGCTTAATTCAAAGAGTAAAATTTCCTTATAAATAGCTATACAATTGTAATGAAAATATGAAGAAAATAATAAGAGCTCTTTTGTGTAGAGTTATTTCTTGTTTTTTCAACATGGTATCAGAGTAGAAAAATTAACTTGCTTCTGCTTTATTATTATCTTAGCATCTTCAATCTTTGAAATGACGGAAGACAAGCCGCTAGGATCAGAAGCTGAAAGTCCATCGGTGCTTTCTTTCATGAATATGCATGAGGTGGATGTAAACCCAAATCAAAGATTAAGCTCAGTCTTGTTGAATGAGTTTAATTACTTGCCTTGGTCAAAAACAGTGTCTCTAGCTCTAGGTGGAAGGTCCAAGTTGGGGTTCATAAATGGAAGCATCGAAGTACCTGATGTTTCCTCACCAACCTATGAATCCTCGCTTAGTAAGGATCAGCTAGTTATGTCATGGCTCCTAAATTCCATGGAACATAAATTAGTTGAAATATTCAGTTACTCTGAATCTGTATACCAACTATGGGAGACGGTCAAGGAAATGTATGGCAGTCAAAACAATGTTGCACGAGTTTTTCAATTAAAGAAGAACATCTCAAATCTACAACAAGATGGTAAGCCTTTTGTACAACTCTTAGGAAGCATGAAAATCATGTGGAATGAGTTAGAAATATATCATCCTAATACAACCGATGTAGCTCTGCTACGAAAAAGAGCGGAAGAAGATAAGATATTTCAACTTCTGTCCAGTCTTGATTCAACATATGAAGATATATGATGCCATATACTCATGAATACTGAACTTCCTTCCTTCACCAATGTATGTGCGACAATTCAACGTGAAGAAGTAAGGAGGAAAGTCATGAACAAGGATACAATGGCTAGTGCACCTGAGGTAAGAGCCTATCTAACCAACGAGAGAAAGTACAAAGGGAAGCATCCAAACTTGAAGTGTCAACACTGCAACTATACGGGCCATATTAAGGACACATGTTGGATTCTACATCCAGAATTAAAACCTGATTTTATAAAGGATAAGGGTTTACAGAAAGTGAATCGTACTACACACCGTGCAAATCATGCTTCTGCCTCTACCTCTAATGGGTCTGATCCATTCAAAAACTTCACAGCGAATCCAACTGATCCATTTAATTTTTTTTTATTTTTTTACAAAAACAAAAAATCACAATTATTTACAACACAAAAATATTTTTAAAATTTTGATAAATGAATTAAAAATGCTATTCCTTCCCCTGCAACGGCGCCAAAAACTTGATGAGCGAAAACCGGCATCGCTGATCCTGCCAATAAGTTGCATTTTTAAGCCAAAATACCTGAAAAACAATAAAAATACCTGTGATTCCGAAAAAGAAAAATTTATATAAATATATGATAAAACATATATATATATATATTTTTAATCAATTAATGTGCATAAAATCATGGTTATTTTAGTGCTTTTTGAGCACTCATCACAACCCCCAACCAGCTTCTTGCTAGTCCCTTAGCAAGAGAAGCGATAAAAACTAAAAATTAAACTATTTTAAATCACTTTCGTGGATTGAAACGGTTGCATTTAGCCTATGCAACAAGCTTTTAAACCCCTAGGTTGCCCTAGTGGACAAGTTTGAGTCTCGTGAGGGTTTTCAGTAATGATACCCACAAACATTGAACTAAATGTAAAAATAAAAACAATCAAATCAAAAACTAAAATTACAACAAAATAAAAAATTAATTTAAGAATAAAAGAAAACAACATATCACAAAAATGTCTCATACTTTTTTAATCTCTTTTAAGATCATAATTAAAATCTCAAGCATAAGTTATTTTAATCTCTTTGAACAATCATGATTTTATTATAATAATTAGTTGAAAATCATTTTCATATTTCCTATAAAAAATGTATCAATTTAATTTTACCCAATTTCAGTGTCATGAATCAGAATTCGCTTCAACTCTATTCCTCACAAGTCAATCCTCTCAAAACACTGAATCCTATGGGTTCAAACACTCATACTAATTTATATGCGAAAGAGTTGATATATAGAAATGAACTAATATGTTCGCATATGTATAAAGAATAAAGGCTCAAAGTGTTATTTTAACATTGATCTCATGAAAGGAATCAAATGTATAAATTATAAAGATATCATATATAAAAATTATTTTCATGCATAAATCAAACTCATTAAGAAAGAATTTCAAGATATATGCCTTTTACAAATGAAGAGAGTGCAATGACTTTTTAGGGAATTATTTCCTATATCCTTCTTTTGTAATTAGCATTTACTCACAACTTTGTAGGCAATGTGGGTTATAGTATGTAGATTATACTATATATTCTTTATCTCTCTATTTTTTTCTGAAGATATTTCTCAATATATATATTTTAGAGAGTCAACCCATGTACAGATTGTACTTTTTTTTTTTGGATTTTGGTGAGTGGTTAATTTTTGTGGCTTTTTTGTTTGATCTTGGTTTAGGTAACCCCAGATATGTCTCTTTTTTTGTAGCAGTCATGCATGAATGAGATATAAGCATATACTATCAATTTCTACTCAAATCATTTAATCTAAGCAAAAATAATAATAAAAAATATACGATACTCTATTAAGATAGAAAAAATTCATACATTCAATGCTAATACCTATAGAGATCATCTAAAAATTTGAATAAATAAGAAATGTGTTTGGAGTAGAAAAAATATATATTTCACTCTGAATAAAGGAAATTAGGCTCAAATTATATCTCACAAAGGTAGTCTCCACTAAAAAAAATTCATAAACACCAATTTTGGGTTTAATATAATTTCTACATCTTATCAAGAAATACTAGTTATGACAAAAACTAACTAATTATCAAAAACTAATTACAAAATATTTCATGATATGTTTTCAAAAATTAATCTAACAGTACAAAAGACTTAACTATTTACTTAAATTTGATTTAAAGAAATGATAAATTTTTGTGAGAAAAGTTTTTTTTAATTCCAAAAATTACTAAATCACACAAAATAGAAATAAAACCAAACACAAAAAAAATGAAAATGTGAACATAAAAATAAAATAAAAAATTATTATATATATATTTTTATTTTTTTATTTTTAAATTGTCAAAAAAAAAAATTAATTAAGCATGGTAACTTTTCACCACCCCCAACCTAGAACTTACATTGTCCTCAATGTAACAACTGTAAATTAAAAATAAAGAGAAAAAGGAAAAAAGATTACCTATTTCTTGAGAATGTGCAAGTAGTAATGGAAAATATAGGTGCATCCATCATATTCATCATTAAAGTGTATACAGACAAATCGCTGTGAACTTCTAACATCTCAATAAATATTTTTATTTTTAATAATTTAAAAATTATTCACATGTAATTAAAATGAAATAAATAATAAAATTAAGTAAATAAAACAAATAAAAGAAAATTACCTAAAATGATGGGTTGCCTCCCATCCAGCGTTTAGTTTAACGTCTTAGCAAGACGTAACTTGGGGATTGCATTTTAAGTAAACTCAATGTCCCCTCATCATTGAGTCAATCAAACCAACAGGTAAGACAAGGTTGTCTACCTATACTTTTTCAGTCATGCCCTATTGATTTTCAGATTTCTTTCTGTACTTAAAACTAGAGTCATACTTTGAGTTTTAGATAACCCACATCTAGGTGCAAATCAAATAATTAAGGCATCAAAACACAATTGTACCTAGATCAAACAAAGCAACTAACTCCTTAGATTATAATTAAAACTTTAAAATTTTGGAGATAGTTTAAGATTTTTTTTTGTTTTGTTTTGTTTTGTTTATTTTTTAAAGATAAAATAACATAATCAATATTAACCAAGAGTGCTCCCAGGAAAGAATGGTGATGCAAAGGCTCCTTAAAAACCATCCTCCTAGACAAAATAATGTTCTCAGGAAAGACTAGTGGCACAAAGGCTTCCCAGAACTAGTCTACTAGACAGAACTCCCTTAGATCTTTACTTTTCATGCTATTAAAATTAAGTTAATTAAGTTAAGTTAAGTAAAAAATTTAAGTTAATGAAAATCTAATTAAGTTAATTAAGCTAAATGAAGTAAAAATCTAAGTTAATTAAGTTAATAAAAATCTAAGTTAAGTAAAAAGCTAACTTAATTAAGTTAATTTAAGTAAAAATCTAAGTTAATTAAAAAGCTAAGTTAATTAACTCAATTTAAGTTAATTAAAAATATAAATTAATTAAGTTAGTAAAAACCTAAGTTAATTAAGTTAAATAAAAATTAAGAAAGAAAAAAAAGTTAAATAGAGAAAAAAAATTAAAATTAAAATAATAAAATAAAATAGAATAAAAAAAATTGAAAAAAATAAAATAAAATTGAAAAAGGTAAAAGAAAATAAAATAAAATTTTTTATATTTAAAAAAAACAAAAAAATTAAAATTAAGATTCTAATAAATAAAATAAAAAAACTTAAAATTAAATGAAAATTAAAAATTAAGTTTTTATTTTTTTTATAATTTTTTTATAATTTTTTTTTATTTAATTTAATTCATTTATTTTTTTAAATTAAATTTATTTATTTATTTATTAAGAAATTTGAAAAAAAAATTATTTTTTATTTTTTAATTAAAAAAAATTAATTTATTATTATTTGTATTTAAAATTTATTTAAGTATTTTTTTTAAATTTTAAATTTCAAAATTATTTGGCTATAATATTTTTATTTTTTTATTTTTTTAAATATTTTTTTTATGTTTTTGAAATTTAAAATTTTTATTTTTATTTATTTATTCATTAAGAAATTTTCAAATTTTTTTTTATTTTGTTTTTACTATTAATGAATAGTAAGTTTTTTTGTTTTTGTTTTTTTACAATTCATGAACGTTAAAATTTGTTTTACTTCAAATTTTAAATTTCTAAATTATTTTATTATTATTTTTTTTTTTTTTTTTTTTATTTTTATTATTTTTTATGAAATTTGAAATTTGATTAATTTTTTTTATTTTTTTACAAAAACAAAAAATCACAATTATTTACAAAACAAAAATATTTTTAAAATTTTGATAAATAAATTAAAAATGCTATTTCTTCCCCGGCAACGGCGCCAAAAACTTGATGAGCGAAAACCGGCATCGCCGATCTGCCAATACTTTGGTTTTATATTTATAAAACTCTCGCTAGTGCACGAATTATTTCGTAGAAAATAATAAGTATACTCCCAAGGTCGATCTAAGGAAGGAATGCATGTGGTTTTTAATCTACTAACATAAAAATAAACATAGATTCAATAAATATTTATACAAATTTTATCATTTATAATAGTGGAGTATTTATGGATATAATAACTAAGTTAATTATGCTTGCTCATATTATTTAGGTTATTAAAGATATGAATTGATATTTATTGATTCTCCCTTTTTTGTATGAATACCATGTTTGGTGGGGTTAGATATTCTTTGTTAACTAAACAAATCAATTAACACCTATGGATGGGGTTGATAACTAATTTGGTTAATTAAATTAATTCCTTTTTCTAAGAGATTAAAAATGAACCATTTAAATGCCACATTTGGTAGGGTTAGACAGTTTAAACTTTATTCAAGGTGTCCAAATTAAACCTAAGAATTTAATTATCTGAGTACTAACTTTCAAGTTTTAAAACCATTACTGAAAACATGTTGTCAATACATTTTCAGATAATAATTCTTATAAAAACTTTTGAAATAGAGCTTTACTCTAACTACCGGGCGATTGTACCAATAAATAAAATAGCACTACTCTAAATCAGACCGAATAACTAAACTTTAAAATCTAATTTTCAGATTTAAGTTTGTAATGAAAAATAATATATTTCTCTCTAACATTCTTAATATAAAATCTTGAATAAAAATAAAATCAATTCATTTTAGAGATTTTTACCTATTTAATATTTCGCAAGCATAAAAACGTTATTATTATATCATGTTTACAAACAGCCAGTACAGTTAAATTTAATCACAGACAAATTAAATATAACATGTAAGAATAAAGCATAAAAAATAACTGTAAAGAAAATAAAATCCTTACAAAACTTCGATGCTATTCCCGTTGCTAGAAAACCTCCAAGCGGAATTTGCACTCCCATTTATTGAATCAAAAAGCAAATAAATTACAAAAACATAACTAGTTCTTCCCAAAAAGGGAAGAACTCTAAAACTAAGAGAAATTAACTAAAAACTAAGAAAAAACTAAAAAAAACTAAAAACTAAGAAATAGAGAGAAAGAAAGAAGAGAGAAGTGTGTTTTAAGGTGTGTTTAGAAGTGAAGGGAAGGGGGGTATTTATAGGTGAGGATGGAGAGAAAAAGTGAGTGAAAAATGTTAAAAAAATGTGAAAACGCGAAGTGCAATAGAGGTCATTGATGACGTCAGCATGACATCATGGGGGCGGCTGCACGTGAAAAATAAGGCGAAACGGGCATGGACGTGCGCGGAGCGGTAGCACTGTAGCGGATGAACAGTACCATCGCGCGCGACTGCGTATATGAAACGATGCTGTGTCGCGACTTTAGCGGATGAAACGATACTAAGCGCTTGATTGGGCCAGTCTTGTGCGCGATTTTCTCTTTTTTGACCTATTTTGTCAAATATTTTTCATATTTGTTGACCTTTTCCCATTTATTTATTAATATATTTGTGATGTATTGCTTCCAGTATTCCTCTTTGAGTCTTTAAGTTGCATTTTTAAGCCAAAATACTTGAAAAACAATAAAAATACCTGTGATTCCGAAAAGGACAAATTTATATAAATATATGATAAAACATATAAATATATATATTTTTAATCAATTAATGTGCATAAAATCATGAACTAGATTTAGTGTGCAAATTGCACAAATCCATTTATGGTTTGAAACAGTCCCCACGAGCTTGGTATGCCAAGCTAAGCTTAGTTCTCACTAGTGTTGGTTTCAAAAGCAACAATGCCGATTCTTCACTATTTTTTCGCACAGGAACTATGGGAAAATTGGTTGTGCTGATTTATGTAAATGATCTGATAATTAGAGGTGATAATGCTGACGAGATTTTCAACCTCAAACAGTCTCTCAAACAAAGGTTTGCAATTAAAGACCTTGGGATATTGAAGTACTTTCTTGGTATAGAAATGACAACCTCGCACAAGGGACTCTTACATAACCAAAGGAAATATGTCCTAGATTTTCTCAAGGAAGCTAACATGAGTGATGCTAAACCAGCCATTACCCCTCTTGACAGCAAGCTTAAACCTAGCTTGAAGGGCACGCCATTCACGGATATAAGTTATTACCAGCGACTGGTTGGTAAGTTGATCTACCTAACAATCACCAGACATGACATCACATATTCTGTAAGTATTGTGAGCCAATTCATGCACTCCCCGACACTTGAGCATTTGACCCTTGTTAAAAGGATCTTACGCTACTTAAAAGGATCAGTGGGTCGTGGTATCATCATGAAGAAGAATGACAACACACAAATCATGGGGTATTGTGATGCTGATTGGGCAAGGAATGCAATCGATCGCAAGTCTACCACTGGCTACTGTACATTTGTCGGTGGAAACTTGGTCACATGGAAGAGTAAGAAGCAAACTGTCATCGCCAGATCATGTGCCGAAGCTGAGTATCGTGCAATGGCTTCAACTGTGTGTGAGTTTATATACCTTAAAGGTCTTCTATGTGATTTAGGTGTTCCTACAACTCTTCCTATGTCCTTATTTTGTGACAATTAGGCAGCCATGCATATAGCATCAAACCCAATGTTTAACGAGAGGACGAAAGACATTGAAGTTGATTGTCATTACATTCATGAACAAGTTCAATCACAAGTGATTCAGATACATTATATAAGAAGCTTCGACCAACTGGCTGACATCTTCACCAAGCCCTTGGCTTCTCATCAGTTTCAACGACTTTTGTCCAAGCTTAGATCCATAAACCTTTTGGATCTAGCTTGAGGGGGAGTATTGGATATTAGTTTTTAATTCAATGAGTAAAACAAGGACCTTAATTCAATGAGTAAAACAAGGATTCCTTAATTCAAGGAGTAAAACAAAGAATCATTAATTCAAAGAGTAAATCAAGGGATGCTTAATTCAAAGAGTAATTGAAGGAGTAAAATTTCCTTATAAATAGCTATACAATTGTAATAAAAATATGAAGAAAATAATAAGAGCTCTTTTGTGTAGAGTTATTTCTTGTTTTTCAACAGTTATGGAGTTACTTTTCTTTCAATAAAAATGTTATTTGATTTTTTAACTTTAAAATTATATGTATTAGTCCTTTTACTTATAAAAAAAATACTTATTAATTATTTTTACTTATAAAAAAGTATTTATTCTTTCTTTTATTTATATAAAATAACCAAAAACAATATTTTTATTGATAAAAAATTTAAATAGATATTGGTAAAAATATTTTTATCATTTACTTCCACTCTATCAAATAAAAAATATACAAACATAATTGGGGAGGATATTATCGTTATTTGTTCTCATTCTATGATTATAATATCCTTGATAATTTTTATTTTCTTTAAATAAATTTAAAACTAATAAATGTCTCTTTTGATATCATTTTTATAAGTAAAGTAATTAAATGTCACATTTTTAAAATTAAACATTAAATGATACATTTTTGTATAAATAAAAGGACAAATATGACCTTCCACGGTATAAAAATAAATAAATCACTTTTATATTTTAAAATAGTTAAACGTTATTTATGAAAATTATGTACAAATTTTTATTTAGTTTAGATATGCGATGTGTAAATATACTGTAGAAAAAAATTTACATAATTCAATTTCATGATAGCTAATAAATGATGTAATTTGATAATTTTAATAAAATATTATATGTAATTTACATCACTACAAACCCATAGATGGATCTATGTGATGATCAGGAAATACACATGTCCATCCTCACTTAATTAAAATGTAATTTTATTTATAAAATTTTATATTTTTTTATGAAATTTAAGTTACATATTTACACGTAGCATCTTTTTCAATTTTATGATTGAAATTGATTACTTTTAATTAAAATTAAATAAAATTGTTTTAAAAAACCTTACAATGTTGATAATTCTTTGATAAAAAAATTAATTATCAATTTTTTAATTATAATATTTAATTGATTTTTTATTTATGATTTTTTAGTACAAATTTTATATTATTAACTGTTCATCTGTTTATTCGAGAATTAGATTAAGTATATAAGGAAGATACCAAATAAAACCTTCCAACTTCCAACGACGGGCCGCAAGATTTGGTCACTGCTTCCCCAAGGGCCACACAAAAAAGATAGGACGGCTTTTGACGGATCGCGCCAATATATGCCCTGTGTCTCATGTAATTTTGTCTTAAAAGAAAAACTCATTTGCCTATTTTACCTAATACAAGTATGTGTCGTTTAAAAAGTAAGACACTTTCTATTGTTTATACTTGAAATTGATTTAAGTTAGACAAGTAATACGTTATTGGTTAGAATAAAATTTGAAAAATTGTATAAATAGTTTAATAAAAGTCTTTTTTGTTTTAAGTTAGACAAGTTCTTATAACATGATATTTTTATTATCCAATCATAAGCTACTACTTTAGATTTTATCTTTAACTTGATTATAAGGTCATATTAATCTTGTTAATTTTATATTATTATATCTTCTTTCAGTATTAATTATAACATGTTAATTAATAAATAAAAAAAATTATCTAATTTTTCTTTGAATTGTTTATTTACAATAGTAACATATAACAAGATATTTAACTATGAACAAGTTTTTTTTATCCATATTATGTTCTTATTTATGTCTTGTTTTCGTATCATATCTTAAATTTTCAGCCCTACTTGAATTATAAAAAAAACACTCAACATTTTGTAAGTAAACAATTATATTTCTATAATTAGAAGAATTTCATTAGTCATTTATTAAATTTTAATTGTTATTTACTTACTATAAGGTAAACAGTATAAAACATGCTACAAAAAGTTATTATTGGCCAGCCTTGCCGTCTAAACTCTAATGATCGGATAAAAAACATGTTGAGTACTGACCAAATCAAAATATTCGTGAAAGTTGTTTTGAGTCTTGTATTGTTTGTGGGCTTCATGAAAGTTGTCTACTGTTGATTCGCTTGTTGTCTTTAAAATTTATAATTTTTATTTGTCTTTTAATAAAGGGTTACACGCTAACACATCAATTTACGTTAATACACAAATTAACTACGTAGTATGCCACTACACAGCAAGATAAAATGGCCGCGCACATCCAACATTAAGGATTCTAACTTAGATCCTCAAGCCTTAACCTTGGTCATTATTAACAACACACAGATGACGCTTCAAGTTGCTGAAAGATTTTAGAGAAAGCTCACATCACGCCTGAGTCAAAACAAAGAAAAAATAAGTCTGTGTGGCTAGAGTACATCAAAACAATCCAGTATCCTAAGTCCTAACTATATTTACAACCTCAACAACAATTTAAAAGAAGATTGGTGGGATTGCCCCCAAATAAAAAGGTTTCCTGGACATGAATGTAACATGCCCAAAGTTTACGTTAAAATTATAGTCTCAAGCTCCATAGTCGAAAAGAGAGAGCCACCAATTGTAAAATAAAAATAAAATGTAGCACAACATCAATAATGGAAAAAAGAAATTTTACTAAATTCTTTCCCCTTCATAAAATCGAATGAACATCATGGGCATACGTAGAGGTTTCAAAGTCCTGTTGATTAAAATTTGCTTCTAACAGAACGGCTTTCAATTCCCCCGACCATGATGGATAGTCAACTACTCTTACCATCCTGTGATCCAATCTCTTGCAAGTAATGTTCTGCTTCCAATGCTGCCATGCATCCTGCGTAATTTGCCAGTAATGTAATGCATCTAATAGGTGACAATTTAGAAGTACATACACTGTAAAGCAATTTCACGACGAAAAAATCATGATCATTCAGAGGAGATTGTTCAGAACCAGGTATATCCAATATCAGGGGTAAGAAATGCATCCTTACCTTTCCTTTTTTTAATTGGGTTCCTAATTTTACATTTTATATTCAAAACTGAGGTCTTAGTGGAATGGAAAGCTAATAGTAATGGTAAAAATCAATGAAATTGAATTGAATTAAAATAATATTACTATTTTTATGTTTGGTTTAAAATTGAATGTGTAAATCAATGTAAAAAGCCAAATAAATAAATGACCTCTATCGTGAAGAGGGCTTGTCACCATTCTAACACAAATATGTTTTAATTGAATGTGTAATTCAATGTAACAAGACTAACCAGTTCCAGCAGCAGTAATAGCCTGTCTATACTTCTTGTCTTGCACATCTCCAGCAGCAAAAACCCCAGGCACACTCGTCTGGGTTGTGCCTGGCTTCGTAACTACGTACCTTTCGGAATCGAGTTTCAACTGCCCATCTAAAAACTTAGTTGCAGGCTCATGACCGATCGCGAAGAACAGTCCCGAGACCTTCAAGTCAGATATGTCACCAGTAACGACGTCCTTTATCTTGAGCCCTCCCAGAGGACCTTTCTCTCCTTTTCCATAGGCCTCAACCACAACCGAGTTCCAAACCACTCGGACCTTAGGGTTACTCAGTGCTCGATTCTGCATAATTTTTGATGCCCTAAACGTATCCCTCCGATGAATTATATACACTTCGGAGCCATATTTGGTTAGAAAGTTAGCCTCCTCCATCGCCGAGTCACCACCACCAATCACAGCCAGTGGCTTATTGCGGAAGATCGGAGCGGCTCCATCGCAAACCGCACAAGCTGAAATTCCACGATTCCAGAAATCTACGTTACCGTCACCTGAGCCAGGAAAATTAAGGCGTCTAGCGACAGCACCGGTGGCGACGATGACGGAATCAGCGAGGACATTTTTCGAATCTGTAAAAACTTTGAACGGGTTAGATGAGAAATCAACTTTAGAAACAGTCTCAGTGAAGATTTGAGTTCCGAATCGGAGAGACTGATTTCGACAACGACCCATAAGCTCCATGCCCTGAATACCCTCAGGAAATCCTGGAAAGTTCTCCACGTCGGTGGTGGTAGTGAGCTGGCCACCCGGTGCCATATCGTTGGCCATCCATCCCTCGAAGAGGATCGGCTTGAGCTCGGCTCGAGCAGCGTAAATGGCGGCTGTGTGAGCGGCTGGACCGCTTCCAATGATGCAGACCTTGGTCTTTAGGGTCTGGGGATCGTCCGTGATGGAAATAGAAGCTGGCGATGCTGACGAAGTCGAAGATGCGGCTGACGCCGAGTTAGAAGCGGCTCGTATTAAGCTACGAGCTTTATCGAACAAACTGTTAAAGCTTTTTGAATTTGGGCGAACGTTCATTAGCTTGGGAGCCCGATGAAGATACCCTAAATAGAGAGAGAGGGAGAGAGAAAAAAATTATTTAAATTTCGTTTTCAGGCGATTTTCTACTTTTCGGCCAAAAGCGAATTTTAGGCGCCAAAACACTTTTTTTTTTGGCTGCTAAAATCAAGATTCAAACAAAATTAATTAATAATAATAATAATAATAATGATTACGATGATAACAAAATAATATATACTATATTCATCCACACATGCTCACAGTTTCTTCTGTTCTGATTTTCTCGTGGGTTTTGGGCTTCTCTGGAGTTCATTCTAGGGCAGGTATTACAACAACAACTGTTACATTCACTTTCTTAAATTTGTAATTTAAAATATGATAGATAATAAATTATACGAATCTTTGGAATAGATGAGAAATTTTTGAGTGACATATTATTCTTTTCTTTTTTTTTCGATGTGCATAGTTTTTTTTCTTTATATTGAATTCGTCAAATGTGTAGGATTGGGTAAGAATATTCTTTACCTCGATTTCACAGTTTACATTAGTATCATTGTTTGTTCTTTGCTTTAATTTTAATTCTTTAGTAAGAAGATTAGTTCTTATTTCTCAAACAAAATGGAATATATATCCCAATAAATTATGTAAACAAGTGTTAAATTTTAATTTATTTATTATATTATATGTAACATCAATTAAATTATTTTACTTAATTAAGAAAATAAGTAATAAAAAATTAAGATAAATAAAAATAATTGATTGTAATTATTTAAATACACTTGCATAACATCATTTAATGTTACATACAATGAAATATACAAAATATGTTTGATGAATTTGTTCCATAAATTATAGGCCTTTCTTTTTGGAAAACACATTTTAGTTTTTCAAATGATTTCTTTACATTATGGTTTTCACATATGAGTATGTGCGAAAAGAAACAACAATTTCTTCAAAAGTAAGTTTTTTCTGATCTTAGAATCAACTCTTTAAAGTTCTGTAAGGATACTGTTAAGGTATTAATTATGTTATTTTTACGATCCATATATCTATGTTGTTTTTTCTATGTCATTCTTGATTTATCTATGATCAGTTATAACATGTCTAGTTAATAGTGAATATGATATAATAATAACGTCGTTAGGTTTACAAAATATTAAATAGGTAAAATATTTTTTTAAACTAAATTGGTTTTATTTTTATTCGAGATTTTTATAAATAATGTTATTTGAAAGAGTACATAACTCTTAATATGAGAGTTAAAATTAAGATTTAATTACTTGGACTTAATTTAGAGTAATACTCTTTTATTTTAGATTTAATTATTTGGATATTTAGAGCAAAACTCAATTTCAAAGATTTTTTACAAAGAATTATTATTTGAAAATGTATTCACAACATATTTTCTTAAATGATTTTAAAACCTGAAAGTTATTTTTCAGATAGTTAAATTTTTAAGTTTAATTTTGACACCTTGAATAAAGTCTAATTAACTAACTTTGCTTAAAGTTGTGATTAGATGGTTTATTATTTTCTTAAAAATAAAGCTAAAATTTAATACTTAATTAAATAATAGACCCCACCTAAATATATTAATTAATATTAAACAAAATAATTTGGGCCCCGCCTAAGGACACTTTAATACTAAAAAGAAAAAATCAATAAATATTAATTTATATATTTAATAACCTAAATAATATGAGGAAGCATAATTACTAAATTATTATATCCATTATTCTTCACTGTTTATGAATGTATTAAATTGCATGAGTATTTATTGAATCCATGTCTATCTTTATCTTTATGCATTAGATTAGTTTTTTCAAAAACCAATTCATTGTGATAGAATATTTAGATTTAATTTTGTTTTTAAAATTTGAATAATATTTAAAAATCAGACAATATTACTTCCTTGAATCAACCTTAGGAGTATACTTATCATTTCTATAAATAATTCGTACACTTCCGAGAATCAGTAAAATTTAAAATGGATAAGTATTTATGAAATCGATATTATCATCACGATTTCCTTCCGTAGGTATTCTCTAAAAAACCCCTTCCATTTTTACTTCATCTATATGATAGATAATAAATTATACGAATCTTTGGAATAGATGAGAAATTTTTGAGTGACATATTATTCTTTTCTTTTTTTCGATGTGCATAGTTTTTTTCTTTATATTGAATTCGTCAAATGTGTAGGATTGGGTAAGAATATTCTTTGCCTCGATTTCACCGTTTACATTAGTATCATTGTTTGTTCTTTGCTTTAATTTTAATTCTTTAGTAAGAAGAGTATTTCTTATTTCTCAAGCAAAATGGAATATATATCCCAATAAATTATGTAAACAAGTGTTAAATTTTAATTTATTTATTATATTATATGTAACATCAATTAAATTATTTTACTTAATTAAGAAAATAAGTAATAAAAAATTAAGATAAATAAAAATAATTGATTGTAATTATTTAAATACACTTGCATAACATCATTTAATATATGTTTGATGAATTTGTTACATAAATTATATGCCTTTCCTTTTGGAAAACACATTTTAGTTTTTCAAATGATTTCTTTACATTATGGTTTTCACATATGAGTATGTGTGAAAAGAAACAAATAATTTCTTCAAAAGTAAGTTTTTTCTCATCTTAGAATCAACTCTTTAAAATTCTGTAAGGATACTGTTAAGGTATTAATTATGCTATTTTTACAATCCATATATCTATGTTGTTTTTTCTATGTCATTCTTGATTTATCTATGATCAGTTATAACATGTCTAGTTAATAGTGAATATGATATAATAATAACGTCGTTAGGTTTGCAAAATATTAAATAGGTAAAATATTTTTTTAAACTAAATTGGTTTTATTTTTATTCGAGATTTTTATAAATAATGTTATTTGAAAGAGTACATAACTCTTAATATGAGAGTTAAAATTAAGATTTAATTACTTGGACTTAATTTGGAGTAATACTCTTTTATTTTAGATTTAATTATTTGGATATTTAGAACAAAACTCAATTTCAAAGGTTTTTTACAAAGAATTATTATTTGAAAATGTATTCAAAACATATTTTCTTAAATAATTTTAAAACCTCAAAGTTATTTTTCAGATAGTTAAATTTTTAAGTTTAATTTTGACACCTTTAATAAAGTCTAATTAACTAACTTTGCTTAAAGTTGTGATTAGATGGTTTATTATTTTCTTAAAAATAAAGCTAAAATTTAATACTTAATTAAATAATAGACCCCACCTAAAGATATTAGTTAATTAATATTAAACAAAATAATTTGGGCCCCGCCTAAGGACACTTTAATACCAAAAAGAAAAAATCAATAAATATTAATTTATATATTTAATAACCTAAATAATATGAGTAAGCATAATTACTGAATTATTATATCCATTATTCTTCACTGTTTATGAATGTATTAAATTGCATGAGTATTTATTGAATCCATGTCTATCTTTATCTTTATGCATTAGATTAGTTTTTTCAAAAACCAATTCATTGTGATAGAATATTTAGATTTAATTTTGTTTTTAAAATTTGAATAATATTTAAAAACTAGACAATATTACTTCCTTGAATCAACCTTAGGAGTATACTTATTATTTATATAAATGATTCGTACACTTGCGAGAATGAGTAAAATTTAAAATGGATAAGTATTTATGAAATCGATATTATCATCACGATTTCCTTCATTAGGTACTCTCTAAAAAACCCCTTCCATTTTTACATCATCTATATGCATATCTCCCTCCAATGGGTATCCTATCTTCCTGTTCCTCAATGTCTCTAATATATTCCCAATTGTCATCATTAGGGTCATCCTCAAATAGGCTTGTCTCCCTGGTCCATTAGCATTAAGAACCTCTTGTGGTGTTCTCTTTTGCAAGGTTATTATATGATCTTATGTCTTTCCATCCTTTCATTCATATTAACCATCATCACACTTATCCTCTTGATAGCCCATAACATGAATGTTGCATCCCTCTTTCCATCTTAACTTGGTGTTCTATCCATGTTAAACATTTGGAAACAACTGATACAAATTTAATACCAAGATTTCAACCAATTTTTTTCTCACTTCTATAATCAAAGATGAAAAATTGATTAGAAGAAGGAATCAAACAAAGATATGAAAATAATTTAGGAACACAAACAGGAAGAAGAACAAAAATTAATGTCAAGAATTCAAAGAACATGAAAAATAAGAGATGCAAATAAAATAAAAGGAAAAGAACATGAAATTATATCCTAGTTTCTAATGCCAAATGATATCAACCTGTGAACCCAAACCTTGAAACGCATGGACACGAAGTGTTTGAGAACTTCAAGAGAAACGACAACAAATTGAAAATCAATCCTAGAAAAGTTAAGTTCATATTTAGAGTAGTGTTGTGTGTTTTGGAACACACATAAAATCGTGCAAGTATACACGGTCACAAGTAATAAAGATTTGTAAGTAAAGTATCGTTCCCACGAGGATTTGTTACTATAGTTTGTTGATTACTAAAATTGTATCTCTCTAATTTTATCCAAAATAATCGTTGATGGTAACAAGTTAAGAAAAAGGTTTAAAAAATAAAATAAAAGAAATCTAGGATTGTAATTTTTCACCAAACTAATCAACTCAAATCTTGTTATTTTCTTTTGATTTATATTTTTAGTACATTTAATTTGTCAACCGAAAACTTCTATTTTTATCCATACATCTCTTCCGAGCTCCGTATAGACACACCTCGTTAAATTAATTCACTATATCTCTATGAGAATTAAATTTAATAAGATTCATTAAGTTCTAAGTTTTCAAATGGCCACACATACAATTAGGGTATATTCATATCCTTCATCATACATATCATTCTATTTACGAGCAATATACACAAAAATGCCTTTCTCAAGTTTATTTTTATGCCACAAATCGTTTTGATAAAATTCGTAAATAATCAAAAAGCATTAAGCATAAAATAGAACGAACATATCGAACGTCTTATAAATCTTTCAAAATAATTAAAATAAAAGTTTCATAAATTTAGATCAAATGCAACCCTAGAAAAATTAAATTACTTCATAAAATTAAAATAAAAATTACAACAGTTCAAGGAAAATAAGATGAAGAACACGGAAAATTAAAACATCACTTAAAACAAATATTTGGCACACATGGAACACAACAGAAGCCAAAAATGGCTTCTGCGTGTTCCACCGTCCAACCCCTAATACCACAGAAAATCCAAAACTAAACTCTCCAAAAAAACTCCTTAACTCTATCATAATATCACCTATTTATAGCTAAAAAAAATACATCCAAAATAATACATTTTTTACTTTTCAGAAACGCGTAATAATTTGTATCGAAAAACAAAAATCACGCGTATCGATTTTATTAATTAAATCACGCGTGAACTCGTGGCGCCGATTTTGCATTTTTTAAATTCTTTATGCATGCCACGTGTCAGCGTCTGATTCGCTGCAAGGATTAATGCGGACACGTGGCAGCATTTCATTCGCTTCGGGAAATGGGCGCACGATGGATTGTCGCACGGGAGGCAGCGGCTACTGACACGTGTGTGATCCCGGCGTGGCCGAGCTCATTGTAACATGCCATTTGTCAGAATATTATTGGCTTATAGATCAACTAGACACGTGGCTTCTTCGTATTCAATAAACCTCGAGGGTGCACGCAGCTTGCATGAACTGCGTCGCACACAAATTTTGGTCAAACGGTTCAGTGCGCGACAGCTTGGTTCACGTCTTTGTCACGGACCGTTCATCCGATCCAACGGTGAGAGATGTGCCTCGGGGAATTTCTCGCTTTCGGTACGTGTGGGTCCCCTCTACACGCCGTCGGCTGCGCGCGGCAGCGGGTTCCACGTAGACACGCCTACCGTGCAAGAAATTACTCTACACGCGATTTTGTCTCGTCTGGTTGTACTCGCCATCTGGACCGTTGATTTGCTGATCGAACGGTAAGTGATGGGCGTGTTTAAATGATGCGAGTAACATTCTTCTCCAGCACAGAAAATTCAATTTTTATTAATTACATTTTCACCCACAAATAAATTTCAAATTAGATTAGAATCTTTCTTAAATTACAATCATGCCCAATTTTAATTTTAATTGTATTTTTGACTTTTAAAATTGCAATTAAGCACTCACGTTATTTGAAATTATATTTTTGGACAAAAACTTGCAATAAAGTACATTTTCGATACAAATTATTTAATTTTCTAAAAAATGTATTCCATAACCTATAAAAGGTGAATATTAATTTATTTAACTAAAATTAACCAAAAATGTAAAGAACATAGCAATTATAATTGATAAAATAGATGAAAATAACTGTATAAAATACATTTATCAAGTAGCACCTTAATCCTATGAACATAATGTACTGAGAACCAATGATGAAATAAACACTATAAGGGTTGCAAATACTTGATAAATTAGTTTATAAAA
Organism: Hippophae rhamnoides; assembly: GCA_033030585.1. Taxonomy (NCBI): domain Eukaryota; kingdom Viridiplantae; phylum Streptophyta; class Magnoliopsida; order Rosales; family Elaeagnaceae; genus Hippophae; species Hippophae rhamnoides. Next base: position 21,755,925 of record CM065434.1, on the reverse strand, counting down.
GAAACATTAGATGATAAAAAGCTTTCAACTTCATAAAATGATCAATATTCTGGTTGTCTATTCAATTTCCCTAGTAGTAGTCATTTATACATCATAAAAGAAACCCTAATAACATTCAAAAACAAAAAAACATAGTTCAAGGTGTGAGAAAACTAAAAATATTAGTGTGAGTCGCGGTGCACTTTAATTCGTATTATCTCATGGTGTCAAATTCTGGAACTAGCAAATAAATCTGAGAGTGTTATGCCACGACATGCATTATTTTCCTGAATCCATCCGAGGAAACTATGCCACAACGTGATGTATCTATATCGTGGCGCATCTTCACTTTTTGGTATTAACACTTTTATTTCATTACCTATACCTTGCCATGAATTTTTTCTCTTTTTGTGTCACTCTTTGGCCTCAAATCAACTCTTAAATTGGGAAGTTTAATGCTTACTTGAGCGGCTTAATCTTGGAACTTGTAATTGGTTCACTTAGAAGTTGTAGCGGTCTTGGATTCGTATCATTGTTTGTCTTATTACACACCGACGGTGGTCAGATGAGGGCCTAGACATCTATAGATTTGGTATCTATTACTTCATGTGTAGGAAAGTATGGTATAAGTGTTATGGAGTACAAAATATTTCAATAGTGAAAGAATAATTATTTTACACTACATGTAACCTAAAAGAAGAAAATAAAATGAAGAAAAAGAGAATAAATTATCTTCAAGAATGATCTTTTGCTTCTCTTTACTCCTTTTTTTTCTCTCAAGATGTGAGTTCTAAGAAAATATTATGAACTTTGAGGAGTTTAAGAGAATGTGAATCTTTTTATATAGAGGTCAAGAAGTGATTGTATCCATCTCTTTAGGGCTATATCCAATGGCCACAATTGCTTGGCTAAGTCAAAGGGCTCCAAGCTTAGGATTTGAATTTCAAATTCCTCCCAAAAAGAAGGAAGGGTTGACTTTGATGTAACTCCCTAGTTGGGAGTCCAATGGGAAATCTAGAAGTATTGCCAACTATAGGACATCATTGTGCATGTTTTAAGTGGTTAGACATGGCATGAAGTCTCTCACTTGGACAAGTAAATAAGCACATACGAGTTAGCCTAATGCCATTAGTGTGATTGAAAATGGTCATATACTCGGGTATTGACAGAAATTATAATCAAACCTATTCACCCAAGGGCTAAAAATTCCAAGAGATTGATGTTAGGGGTAATTTTTTTACATCCCATATGGTAAGGAAATAGTGATCTAATCAGTAAAAAGCTTTATGTGCTAAATCCAATAAACGATAAGTCATTAGATAAGTAGGACCTCAAGATGATCTATGTATAAAGATAAATGTTCAATAATTATCCTAAAGAGATAATCAATGATAGATGTTTACAATATTATAACAAGTATAATACAATAAGTCACTATTTTGGTAAATAATAGTTATCAAACTTGTTTTTCCTATATATATATATATATGTACAAAATCATAATAACTTAAGTTGAATAAGTTTAATCACATAACAGAGATTTATAGTTAAATATTATCTTTCCTCGTAATCATAGAATGATATAGTATATTTCCTTTAATCTTACTTATATTGTTATCGACTTAAGCATGTTCATAAACCCTAAACCTTAAACGATTTGTTTTATCTTATTAATCCTTAATTGATAGTTTTACTTGATGTTAACGAAAATTAACATTAACATATACCATATTAAATAATAATGTATTTAAATTTTGAGAAATATTTTTTCAATTTGAATATTTAAGTGAACTCAACTACCTAGATTGAGAAAATTATGAAAACAAAATAAATTTATGTAATTTGAATTAATGTAAAAATACAAAAATATTTGTTATTTGGATGTCTTTCTCTATATATTACATTAACTATAATAAAAATATATAAAATTCTATTAACTTTTCAACGAGTAATTATAAAGTTATTAACTATGATAAAAATATATAAATATCCATTTACTTTCTAGTAGGGCATTACAAGTACATTAACTATGAAAAAAGTATACTAAAAATCCAAAAATGAAAAAAGAAGAAGTTAAAATTGAGCATGTGAATACACATATGTGTACTTTTAAAATTGTTATGTGTTTCTAAATCAATTGTTATGTTTTTAAATCTATCCAGTTTATACTTTATGAGTTACAATTGATTCAAGTAATATATAATAACTTAAAAAAATACGCAAATATGTATTGATGTACTAAATTTCTAATATTTTTTAAAATTTTAGTATATTTTTTTATAGTTATTGAAGGTATAGTATCATACTAAAAATTAAATGAATTTTTATAAATTTTTATCATAATTAGTGTAATTTTGATACCCTTTTATCTATATATCACAATAAAATGTAGTACTAAACTTTTCACAAAAAATGAAGGGGGGTAACCATGCCTGTTGTGTGTTTTGGAACACACATAAAATAGTGCAAGCATACACGGTCACAAGTAATAAAGATTTGTAAGAAAAGTATCGTTCACACGAGGATTTGTTACTCTAGTTTGTTGAGTACTAAAATTGTATATCTCTGATTTTATCCAAAATAATCTTGATTTAAAATAAAGGTAATAAAAAAATAAGAGAACTCTAGGATTGCAGTTTTTCGCCAAATTATTCCACTCCAATCATATTATTTTCTTTGGATTTATATTTTTTAGTACATTTAATTTGTCAACCGAAAACTTCTATTTTTATCCATACATCTCTTAGAAAGCTTCGTGTAGACACACACCTCGTTAAATTAATTCACTATATCTACATGAGAATTAAGTTCCTAAGTTCTCGAATTATGGCATTACAATTAGGGTATATTCTATCATGCATCGTACATGTCATTCTATTTACGAAGCGATATACACGAAAATGCCTTTCTCGAGTTTATTTTTATGCATAAATCGTTTTGATAAAATTAAGTAAATAATCAAAAAGCATTAAGCACTGAAAATAGAATGAACAAATCGAACATCTTATAAATCTATCAAAAATAATTAAAATCAAAGCTTAATAAATTTAGATCAAATGACCCTTTAAGAAAAATTAAATTACTTTATTAAATTAAAAATAAAAATAACATCAACTACTGAGAAAATTATAAGAAGCGAGAAAGGAAAATTAAAACATCACGTACGAAAATATTTGGCACGCGCAGGCTCTGACAAAAGCCAAAAATGAAGCTTACGCGTATTCGCAGATCCAACGAACACAAAATAATCTCCAAAACTAAAAACTCCGAAAAAAACTAAAAACTATCTCCTATTTATAGCAAAAAAAATACAACAAAAATATTACATTTTTTATTTTATTTTTTTTATCAAAACGCGTATAAATTTTGTATCGAAAAACAAAAATTACGCGAATCAATTTTTGTATCGAAAATGTTAATTAATTCACGCGTGAGACAGGGTGTCGATTCTGCATTCTTTAAAATAAAAGTGCATGCCACGTGGTAGCGTCTGATTCGCTGCATGTAATAGTGCGGACACGTGGCAGCTTTTCATTGGTTGCGGGAAAATGGGCGCACGATTTCATGTCGCACGGGAGCCAACGGTTGCATCGAGGGGTGCTATCCAGGGCGGTCGCGCTCATTGTAACATGCCATGTGTCGGAAGATTATATGTTGAAATAGTAAGTGGGACACGTGGCATATGCTCGACTCGCGGAGTTAGTGCAAACCGTGGCCTGATTTTATTAGTTGAAGATCCGGTTGACACGAAGGGATCGGTGCGAGATGAGAGAGCGCGCGACGTGGGAGACGGTACAGCCGCGTCTGGCGTGGGTCCCGGCTCTGCACGCCGGCATGCGTGGAAAGTGGGCCCCGGCGAGGCGCCGAGAGCCGCGTGAAAGGGAATTTTACGCATCCTTCGCTTTGGTGGGATGTGATCAACGCGCCATGTCGTGGCCGTTTAGGATTTGATCGGACGATCACGTGCGCGCAGCGTACAAATTCTGCTTGGCTAATATCATGAAAATAAAGAACTTTTGTTAATTCCATTTTCACCCACAAATATATTTCAAATTACATTTTAAACTTTGTTTAATTGCAGTATAGCCCTTTTGTTAATTTAAATTAAATTTTAAACTTTTAAGAACGTTTTCGATACAATTTATTTAATTTTCTTAAAATATATAAAAAACAGAAAATACAAATTAATTAAACTAAAATTAACGAAAAATAAAGAAAACATAGCAATTACTATTAATAAAATAGGTGAAAATAACTATATAAAATACAGTTATCAAGACCCCCAAACTTAAGTTTTTGCTAGTCCTCGAGCAAAAGGAAGGAAATAAAACAAAGATAACTGTATTTAAAATAGTGATTTTCAAAATATTTCTTTTTAAACATTCCAAATAACATAACTCAAAGAAATAAAAGAATTTCATCTAAGTATCAGAGTCAATTTAAAAATATATTACATTTTCACAATAAATTTTAGTGTGTGTGTGTCAAGTCTTTTCATATTTCATCGCATGAAATCCGGATCAGTTTATACAAATATAAAATCAAACAAATTTTCATGAAATCACAAATCTCATAAGTTTATTTTTCATTTCTTTCTCCACTAATGTAGACAAACACAAAACACCAAATCAATAGGACTTTATTAAGCTTGTAATATATGGCTTAGGTGAAGGTAGGATAAAAGATAATATTTAGCACAAAATTTCCTAAACACGTCATTTTAGGATTGAAACAAGAGATCTTCCATCATCACAATACATACTTCCCAATTAGGGATTTATCATAACATCCAAACTCAAAATTTTTTTTTCAATTCTTTTTTTTTTCTCTTTTTTTCTTTTCTTTTCAGAATCTGTTTTTTTTTCTTTTCAGAATCCTTTTCAAAACAATGAAGGGGGGTAACCATGCCCATCACGGTAAAATGTATTACTCTTAACTTTTCCAAAATGAAGTGGTTACCATGGCCACGTTTGGGGTAAGCAAATAAAAATCAAATCTAATACCAATGAATGTAATTTGTCGGGATTTACTAATAATAATTCCACCATCAATGAATGTCTTTTTTTTAAATAATTATAGTATCAGTATATCTTAATAGGTCTCAAATCCTAAATATTTTTAAGTCTTTAAATAAAATGACAAATATTGTATTTCTCTAATAATTAACATGTGTATTTCATTATTATTTTCTATTCTGTTTCTCTAATAATTATTGTCTTTTCCATGTTTTACTCAACTGAGCATTGGTGTCTGCCACTGTTGCAGCACATACCAACACTCCCCCTCAAGTTGGTGCATATATGTCTCTTATGCCCAACTTGTCAAGTGAGTTGTAGAAGTTCTTTGCAGACACAGATTTTGTGAGTATATCAGCCAATTGATCTTCTGATTTAACAAATGGAAGCTGAATAATCTTTTCTTCAAGATTTTGTTTGATGAAGTTCCGATCCACTTCAACGTGCTTCGTGCGATCATGTTGAACTGGGTTGTGAGAGATGGAAATGGCTGCTTTGTTATCACAAAACAAGCTTATTTCAGAGTTAGGAGCAACACCAATCTCAGTTAGAAGTTTTTTCAACCAAAGGAGCTCACATATTCCCTTGACCATTCCTCGAAATTCAGCTTCAGTACTAGATAAGGCAACTACATTTTGCTTCTTGCTCCTCCATGTAACAAGATTGTCCCCCACAAAAGTAAAGTACCCAGCAGTAGATTTCTTATCCTTCATATTCCCTGCCCAGTCTGAATTTGTATATCCAATGACTTCTAATTGACCATTTTTTGAAAACATAAGTCCTTTCCCAGGGGAGGATTTTAAATAACGGAGTATTCGCATGACAACATCCATATGGTCTTCACTTGGGCAGTGCATAAACTGACTCGTGACACTCACAGCATCAACAATATCAGGTCGAGTATGAGATAAGTATATGAGTTTACCTACTAACCTTTGATATCTCTATTTATCTGTTGGTACCTGGTCTACATATTCTCCAAGTTTATGATTTTGGACCATCGAAATATCGACAGGTTTACAATCTAGTAATCATGCCTCTGTTAGTAGATCTAGAGTATATTTCCTTTGGGAAATACATATACCTTGTTTTGATCTCGTTACCTCAATGCCTAAGAAGTATTTGAGCCCTCTCAAGTCCTTCATTTCAAACTCATTTGACAGTTGTTTTTGAAGCCTAGAGATTTCTTCTTTATCATCCCCTGTAATGATCATGTCGTCTACATAGACTATAAGGGCTGTTATTTTTCCCAATCAATGTTTTAGGAAAAGAGTATGGTCTGAGTTACTTTGTTGAAACCCATATTTTCTCATTGCTGAACTCAACCTACCAAACCATGCTCGAGGTGATTGTTTTAGATCATACAATGCTCGTTGTAATCTACATGCAGTTTCTTTTCCTGATGTAACAGTATATCCTGGTGGGATATCCATGTAAATCTCTTCTTCAAGATCACCATGAAGGAAGGCATTTTTTACGTCCAGTTGGTGCAATGGCCAATCTAAATTTACCGCAAGCGATAACAAGACTCTAACGGTTTTTAGTTTAGCCACATGTGAGAAGGTTTCTTGATAATCTATCCCGTGTTTTTGTGTATATCCTTTTGCTACAAGCCTCGCCTTGTATCGATCAACTAACCCATCTGCTTTATACTTGATGGAGAAAATCCAATTGCATCCTACCATCTTCCTCCCTTGAGGCAACTCGCTTAACACCCATGTGTTATTCTTCTGCAATGCCTCAAATTCCTTTTTTATAGCTTGAGCCCATTTTGGATAAGATAAGGCTTCTTCAATGCTACTTGGAATTTGACACGAGGAGAGTGTTTGTGCAAATGCCCTGATAGGATCTGATAACCTTTGAGTAGATACATAATTTTATATTGGATACTTGGATTGTCGTTCTTCTCTTTTTGGGGAGCATCGATTTGGAGGTTTGCCTCGATTGTGTCTGAAAGGTAAAACATAACTAACAGATGTATCTATAGCATTATTTTGTAAAGGTGTGATAGGATAGCTTACCTCAGGAGTATTCTCAGCAGGAAGATCATTGGGTACTAGAGAGTGGAGGGGTACATGAACCACTTCATCTTCTGGAGATTCAATTACTACTTCATCTTCAGTTCTTGGAAGTTCAAGCTCGGATCTAGATACTAGCCCCTCCATATTATTGGCACGATCCAAGTATGCTGAAATAGTGTCTAATATTTCAACATCAAGCCAATTTCGTTCTTCACCATAACTCTGTCATGAAGAGTGGAATTGGATACCGGTGATGGGAAGAAATATTCTGATTCGAGGAAAGTGACATCCATAGTAGTATAGGTTCTTTTAGTAATTGGATCATAGCATAGGTAACCCTTTTTTTGAAACGCCATACCCCAAGAATACACATCGGACAGCACATGGATCCAACTTAGTTCGTTGATTCTTATGGAGGTGGACAAAAGCAACACATCCAAAAATTCGGGGTGGAAGCATCAAAATATTAGGCAAGGGAAGATGATCAGATAGCACCTTTAATGGAGTCCGAAATTTTAAGGTTTTTGTGGGCATACGATTCAGTAGATACATAACTATATTAATAGCATCACTCTAGTATTTATTAGGCATATATCCACCGATTAGTAAGGCCTGAGCCGTTTCTAAAATATGCCAATTCTTCCTCTCCGTAGTCCCATTATGTTGTGGGGTTTGTAAACATGAGGTTTCATGTAGAATACCATGGTTGTCCAAGTATGTCCGGAATTGTTGATTAACATACTCCCCTCCATTATCAGACCTAAGTATCTTATTTTTTTTCAGAAAATTATGTCTAAACCATGGTGTGAAATAGGTAAAATGTAGAAAATACTTCATCTTTATGTTTGAGAAGGTAAAGCCATGTCATTCGTGTACAATCATCAACAAAAATAACAAACCAACGATGACCCGATGACGTAATGACCGGGGAAGGTCCCCAAACATCAGAATGTACCAAAGCAAAATGAGTCATACTTTTATTCATGCTCATAGGATAAGACACCCTATGACTTTTTGCTAGGATACAAGTATCACATTTGAAATCTAAATGTGTGATATTTGAAAATAAACTAGAGAGTAAGTGCTTTAAATACCCAAATGATGGATGCCTAAATCTATGATGACATAGCCAAATCTGTCGTTCCTTGTTATCAACAGTGTGTTACATGTGATTGACTCTTCCTAATCTGAGGTCATCCACATAATATAGCCCTTCTCTCCTAGTACCATGCCCAATGATCTCCTTGGTGAGAATATCATGTAGAAGGAAAAAAGTAGAATACATCAATACTACACAGTTAAGATCTGAAGTGACCTAACTTATAGACATCAGTCAGTTTGAAAGAGAGGGTACAAGTAAAGTATTAGATAATGATAATGAAGGAGATAAAGTAACTGTTTCGACCCCTGTAATTGGATAAGTGACCCCATTGGCATTGGCAACACGGCTCCGTCTCGGCTGAGTTGTATTAAAGAGATCTTTTGGGTCAAATGTCATATGATCCGTAGCTCCAGAGTCTAAAATCCAATCCTCATTATCACTACGTGTATGAAATGCTTTACCTGAAATACCTGGATCTTGGAAAGATTCGGTCTGAGGAATAAGGGATAGTGATGTAGTATTCATAGCCACAGTAACTTTCCGAGTGGTTTCCCTCTTCTTCTTTATTTGAAGATCATTCCACCATTCTGGATACCCATGTAGTTTGAAGCAGTTTTCACGGGTGTGTTTAGAGTTTTCACAATGACCACATTTCATGTCATTAGATGGTGGATTTCCCAGGGATTTCTTGCTACCCAAAAAAGTTCCTAGTTTTGGTGGCATTGGATTATGTTGTCCCTTGATCCCTTTGTAAGTCACAACTGCTCCGGTTGTTGTATCTGCACCTGTGATCATCACGGTCTGCCTGACCTCTTCCCTACGGATGAATCCATAGGCTTGTTCCACCGTAGGGAATGGTTTAATTTGAAGCACATCACTTCGAGGTTTGTCGAGTATGTCATCAAGTCCATCAATGAAGGTATACACTCGATCTTCCTGTACGATGGAGTTGTATTTTTGTATGTCAGTCGCACACTCCATTGGATTAGGATGACGGAAATCAATTTCTCGCCACAACCCTTGAAGGTCATTGTAGTATTTTTCAATGGATCCACCCGCCTGTTTCATACGAGTAACTCGACGGCGAAGATCATACACTTGAGACGTGTCTGTACTATCATAGTAGGTGGTAGCTGCAGAATCCCAAACCTGTTTCGCAGTTGGGAATCAAATAAAATTTGTAATCAAGGACGGGTCCATCAAATTGATCAACCATCCTTTAATAATGGAATTTTCAGTGTGCCATCTCCTGAATGAGGGATCGGTTTCAACAGGTTGAGGAAAATCCCCATTAATATATCCCAGTTTGTCTTTGCCAGAGATATACATCTCCACCACTTGGGACCAAAAGGCATAGTTGGATCCTCCCAACTTGATACTAATGGGGGTAGTCGACGCTTCAGTTAGCGAAGGTTGTGAGAGAGTTTGAGCTCTAGTTAGAACTTCCATCATTTTCATCGTCAAGTCTTCCAATATGAAATTGGTGGTTAAATCTCTAGATTTTGCCATGAAATCTAATTTTGTTTTTACACTTCGTACACTATATATAGAAAAATTCCGTAACCCTAATTCATTTTTCTTTTTTTTTCGTGCGCAGCCCTTTCTTCACACAACCTCTGTGGCGTTTTCTTCCCACTGTTGCAGATAAACCTACAGCTCCAACCAGCCACACGCACAGAGACAATCGTAAAACTGTAACCCTAAAAATAGATTCTCATTCGCGCAGCCCTCCTAAAGTGGTGCTCTTCGTCTGCTGCTTTCTTCTTCTTCTTCGTTTGCTACTTTCTTCTTCTTCTTTGTCTGCTGCTACTATAACGAAACAACGCCTTCCATTTTCGTTTGTCCTAATTTCTTTTCCTTCTCACAGAGCAGAGTTAGCCCTCCACTTGGTCCTCCGTCTCTGTGAAGCGGTGTTCTTCTTCGTTGCTTTGGCTAGACGGTTGCGAATCCAGTCAGCCAACAGCTACAACTGACATTAAGCAGAAATGGCCATCTTGATACTAGATGGTCGCAACATTGGTGAGTGGTATATTTTTTTCCCAACATTGTAACTGATCGGTTTCAACAAGTAAAACAGAAATCAAAAATCAAGAGAAATCAGAAATCAGAAATCAGAAATCAGGATGGTAGTAGAACAGAAACAACATAGCAGGTAATTCCAGATTAGTCACACCAAAAATCAGAATCCAGAAAACAGGAATCAAATGGTCTGAGAACAGAGATCAGCGTAGCAGGTAATTCCATAAGCAATAACTTGCTCTGATACCATGATAAATATTATATTTCTCTGATAATTAACATGTATATTTCATTATTATTTTCTGTTATATTTCTATACAAGAGTTAAGATATATGTATACAAGGAAAACAAAAATTAAACAATAACCATAATTTTTGCACATTTATGTTTTATGATTCTACTAATATTATTATCTGCTCTATATTTTACTCCACTGAACATCGTGTTTGATACTGTTGCAGCATACACCAACATAAAATACATATATATTGAGATACAAACTCATACCTAGTAATAAATGACTTAGCACACAGCCTTTTAAGTGATTGAAGAAAAACAACACGTTGTTTATTAGAAAGGTGTGAATAAAGAAGATACAAAGTATAACATGCGATGGATTCATCTCATCGTGACACTTATTTGTTTGATGCATCAACTTGGCTTCTAATTTGTTGGAAAATGTACGATGAGAATTAGATGCCTTATTTGGATGCGGAAATAATTGAGAATGTCTCCAGCCGGTTATACGACTATATACAATCCGTGAAACTAAAAAGATATTTTTTTAAAATTTATAATAATAAAAATAATTTAATTAAATTATATTTAATATTAAATAATTTAATTAAATTATATTTTAATTTAAACGGTATTAAATTGAATTGAATAATATTTAATATGGATTGATTTATGATATTTTTTTTTTCAAAATAAAAATAAACAAGTTTGATTTAAAAAAATTATTATTTTATAATTATAAATTTTAAAAATATTATTTATTTTTATTTTTTAAAAGATTGTTTTACATTTTCTCTGACTGTACCACCCGAGTCTCAGCTCCAACTTTTTATTATTGTTGTTGTATTTTTGTTCCCATGGGGCGAAACAAATTTGTATCTTCTAATTATCTCAAATATATTATATTATAATCTATGCATAAAAGGTTAAATTGTATATTAAAAATAAATAAAATTATCAACATATTTTAAAATAATAATAATTATTATTAATTTCTATATAATTTTTTTATATTATTTAAATAATAAATATCAATAATCAAAATATTCAGATTATATTTATTTATATTTTTTAATATAAAATTATTATATCTTAATTAAATAATTTTATTTTTTAATTAATTATTTATAAATTTATTTATTAACTAAATAATAAATTAGTACGTCACGTCACATTTATGAGTAATATGAAATTATCAAATGTGACTAAAAAAACTTTAAAATATGTTATTTTATATTATTTATAACATAATATTAACTAATTTTATTTAAATATTATCTTATCTTATTTTATCCCACTTAGATTATAATTATGTCATCTTATTTAGATTATAACTTTTATAAACTAACTTTAAATATATGTTGTATTATTATTTTTAATTAAATTTATATTATAAATTATTATTTATCTTATTTATATTTATATTATTTAAATTTATTAAAAATAAATAAGATATTGTAATTAATATTTTATTTTATTAAAAATAAAATATGATAAAATAAAATTAATTTTAAAATTTAATAAATGATCTATTAATTTTATTAGAATTATTTCAGGTCAAACTTATTAACATCACATCTAATTCGTTTTCAGTCAAACCGAGCAGCACCTTATTCATCTATTATCTATACATATAATTATAATTAAGGTGACAATGACGCTTAATTCATAAACCTCCAATGATTGAAACTTTTTTCACTATTTATTCTTTGAAGTTGCAAGTAATTATATATGCTGTGTTTCACTTTCAGCTTTTAATAAACGAATACGGTTAAACAAGTCGATTAAAATAAAGATATTTTAATAAAAATAGAAAAAATATCATATAAATTCTTTTAATAAATTAAAGAGATTATTTAATTTATTAAAAAAATATTTTATTTGATCTTTTAAAATAATTTTTTATTATTATAGCATTTTATAGTAAAAATTGTTTAAATATTAAATAAATAGTTAAATTTTTATAATAAAATTATTAAAAATTAAATGAATAGTAAAATTTATCCGTCTTTTATTACCTTTAAAAATCAAAAGATATATTTTATAATCTAAGTGATTAATTGATACAAAGGATATTTATGATATCTCATCCATAAAAATACGAAAAAACTTACCAATTTATCACTAAAATATCATCAAAGTTGTAAAATTATCATTTAATTTTATTAAGTAATAAAAATAATACTTAAGTATTATTAGTGATATAAGTGGTAACAAATCTATTATCGAACTTTATATTATTAGTACAAATATGTCATTAAATTTCTTAATAATAATATAAATTTATTATCAAAATTCTTATTACTTGTAAAAATTACTATTGAAAATATAAAGTGATTACCAAAAAATAATACAAATCACTAATTATAGTAGAACGTTATTTTTATCCATCTATATAGTTAGATGATATGTTATTAACTTTTATGATATATAATTTGATAATATATTTGTTAATTTATCTTATATATAGTAATAAAAATTAAATTAAAATATAAATATTTTATATAAATTTTATTTTTATAAAAATATTGAATGTATCAAATGTACTGTCAATATTCATTATTATTTTTTTAGTTTGTTTGTACATTTAATAAAATTTAAAGTAGGTTAAAATTATTGTCATTTCTTTATAGATATTTAAATGAATATTTCAACAAATTTTATCAATATTTTAATTTATGATGACAATAGTGTATACTGTGTACTTATTAAGTTGTTAGCACATATTAAATTGCTTAACTGTAGCAATAAATTGGTCTATTTTAACATTTTCAAGAAAGAAAGAAAGGAAAAAAAAAAGCATGATGACTAGACCTATACCGGCTATAATAAAAAAGATATGCTACGAATCCATAGATTTCGCACTCAATAATGACCGACCAACAGAACTTAAAATCTTTAATTTCTAAGTCGATGCATACAAAATTTCTAAAATAAAATTGAAAAAACCTCAAGCATTACCATAAATTTAGAATAATTTATGCATGAGTCATTTACATTATAATTATAATGGAATGACATATCAAGATAGGCTCCTTATAATATGCAATGACTTTAAAAAAATTATATTCTTATTTTTTTTTGTTTATTTTTAAATAATTAGAATTATTTTCATTTGGGTTAATATTTTATGATTAAAGTAGTCATGTAATATATACACATTTATTTTCATAAATAAAATCTAAATATATATAATATTAAATATGTATGAATATATATTTAAATATTTTAAAAAAAAAAAATGAAACATACGTTAAATATAATTACAACCTAAATTTATTAAAAAAAAAATACATTATAAAGTTATACAAATGTTACGGGCAAAATTCGTAAGTTTCTGTTCTGATTACCAGATAATTTGTAATGATTTAAGAGGGACAAGGCATAAAGCATGAAACTTTATAAAAAAAGAAATGGAAAAATGCCAAAGTAGTAGAGAATAGAATACATCAACAACAGCCTTTGCCCTTTTGTGGAAAACGAGGCAAAAAGCACACAACATGAACAACAAGAGCCACTCGTAAAGCCTATAAAGATCTCAACTTTTCTTTCATAGCCACTCTTATCGAATCACTCCTCCAAAACCCAATCTCTCAATTTTTATCTCTCTTTACCAAAAACGATTAACGACAATTAATCGAAAGCTAAATCAGTTGGTTTACTTCAACTCAGGACCACCCTGTTCTGCTTCTCCGCTTTCACTCCCTTTAAGCCATCGTTATTACTTTTTGTGCCAATTCTGTTTTGTTATTTATGAAAGCTTCTTTAGTTGAGTGAGTCTTTCACTCTCTTCCCAACATGGTCTCCGACCGAGTCTCTATCAAAGAAGATAAACCAAACGACAATAAAAAACCCAACTTTTGTTCCGAGTTCAAAGCGTGCCGGTTAGAAAAGGTTTTTCCGGTTTACGCATTGGGGATTGAGCAGACAGAGTCGGACCCCGAGTCCGTTGTATCGATTGCTAATTTGGATGGTGACCCGATTTGGGACGCCGTGAGACTAGAGGCCAAGTTGGAGGTATGTTTGTGTAATTGTATTTTAGCTGATTGACCAATTTTCTCTAATAGTTCCTTTTTTCATTTGTGGTCAAGAAAAAAAAAAGAGAACTTTTTTCTTTTTAGTGCGGTCCACTAGTTTTGTTTTTAGTTTTCTAAACAGTACACCATAAGTCTGCCTCTTGATGAGCTATGATGTCCTATTTTTTCCATTCGATGGATCTTTATTTTACGTATAATAAAAGTTTGTTAGGTTTGAAGAATGGACATCAGAAGTATTGATGACTTCTTATCTTCTACTTTTCAAACTTAATAGACTTATAACTACAGCTATCATACTTATATCTAATTTATCGAAGTTAATACCTATTTTTTGTTCCAAGATTCTAAGCAGTTAATAAAAAAAGCCTATATAAACTCTGTGATTAGCATATGGCCTGTTAACATATATTTCTGCTAAATTTTCCTTCAGAGAGTTTTTTTTTTTTTGGTAACTCTCGGTGAATAACTTTCCTTCTGGTTTCTGTTGCTTACCTCATATATTTATTCGTTTAAACCCACCAACCTGTTGGAAAAGTTATTGACATATCCTTTTGGATATGGTTTGAATTGTTTGTCAAATTTACATGCATCAAACGGTACAATAAATGACAATAAAATAAAAGAATAGTTGTCAAGTTAACAATTCAAAAAAATTGAATAGACGGTGCATCATTTTATTGAAAAAGAAGGAAAGTAAATTAAAAATTAGTTGACAAAACATGTAGATGGAGGATTTTTGCATCTATAAATATAACACCCAATAAGTATTTTGTATTATCCAATTGAAAGAAAAGCTTCGAGAAAAAAAAAACTTTAGTGAGAGAAAATTGAGAGCAATTTTTTTGAGTGTAATTTGGTTGTGAGTGTTGTAAACACTTTGTATAATTTATCGTTTTTTTAGTAAAAAGATCTACAGTAGGTCCGAAGACGCTGACAAAATTGATCGAACTTCGTTATCAAATTTATGTTATTTTGTCTATTTTTACTTTCTTATAAATTTGACTCATTAAAAATTTACGTAATTTTCCAACAACTGGTATCATAGCATTTTGTGGTAATTTCTGTCAATTTTCCGCAAGGTTACTATTTACGTGAATAGAGAATTACGTGAATAGTAAAAAACGGTGGTTTGCAGGAATAGTCAAAAACGATCCGGAGGAAGTCAGATTTGAGTGGGAGCAATAGCCGCAGATGAAGAAAATGTGAAACTTAAGAAATTCGATGGCATAGATTTTGAGTTTTGGAAAATGAAGATAGAGGATTATCTGTATCAAAAAAGTCTATATCAACTTCTTTCAGGTAAGAAGCTAGAGGCTAAAAAGGAAGAAGATTGAAATCTTCTAGACAAATAAACCCTTTAAGTTATTCGATTAACACTATCTCGAAATGTTGCTTTCAACATAGCAAAGGAAAACACCATGGTAGGTCTTATGGAAGCTCTCTCCAATATGTATGAAAAGCCATCGGTCTTAAACAAAGTGCACCTGATGAGGCGTTTGTTCGATTTGCGGATGACGGAAGGCGCATCAGTAGCTCAACATTTCAATGAACTTAACAGAGTTACAACCCAGTTGAGTTCAATTGGAATTGAATTCGATGAAGAAGTATGAACATTGATACTTTTGTCTTCTCTATTAGAAAGATGGAATGCTACTGTCATGGTTGTGAGTAGCTCGTCAGAAAGCAATAAGCTAAAATTTGACGATGATTATGATCTGGTTCTTAGTGAATAGATCCGACGTAGAGAGTCGAGTGAATCGTCAACCTCTTCAATTTTGCATACAAAGTCAAGAGGAAGAAATTCAATCAGAGGGAATGGATGTGGTAGAACAAACTATCGAGGTAGATCAAAGGACAGGAGGTCAAAATCCAGGAATCTTAATAATTCTTATAGCTCGAAGAGTGTTGAGTGTTGAGTGTTGGAATTGTGGGAGAACCGAGCACTATAAAAATCAATGCAAGCGTGCACCAAAGGACCAGGAAGCGAAAGTAGAGACAAATATTACTTGTACCTCAGAAGGAGATGATACATTGATATGCTTTTTGGAGAGCAAGGAAGAATCTTGGGTGTTAGACTCTAGAGCATCGTTCCATGCTACTTCACAGAAAGAATTCTTTGAGAAATATGTCCCCATAAATCTTAGAAAAGTATATCTTGGTGATGATCAACCGTGTGTTATTATTGGTAAAGGTATAGTGAAAATTAAGTTGAACGGGTCTATTTGGGAGCTGAAGGATGTCAGGCATATTCTCGACCTAAGAAAGAACTTAATCTCAGTAGGACAGTTGGCTAGTGAAGGCTATACTACGATCTTCCATGGTGATGATTGGAAGATTTCAAAAGGTTCAATGACGTTGCTCGAGGCAAAAAGAGTGGCACTATTTACATAACAGTAGGGGCACGTTGTTTGATTGCAAATGCAACATGCAATGAAACACCAAATCTGTGGCACTTGATTAGGCCACAATGATGAGAAGGGGATGAAGATTATGCACTA
This sequence comes from Hippophae rhamnoides, assembly GCA_033030585.1. Taxonomy (NCBI): domain Eukaryota; kingdom Viridiplantae; phylum Streptophyta; class Magnoliopsida; order Rosales; family Elaeagnaceae; genus Hippophae; species Hippophae rhamnoides. Next base: position 21,739,016 of record CM065434.1, on the reverse strand, counting down.
AAAGGGAAAACTTTTAGGTCAAGTCAGCGGAGATAGATATGTGTGAAAATTGCATATTTGGAAAGCAAAAGAGGGTTAGCTTTCGACAAGTGGCAGAACCCCAAAGAAGGAAAGGCTAGAGCTCATTCACTCTGATGTTTGGGGACCAACGATCGTCTCATCCATCTGTGAGAAACACTACTTCGTGACTTTCATCAATGATCACTCTCAGAAGGTATGAGTTTATTTTCTAAAGCATAAGTCTGAAGTGTTTGAGGCTTTTAGGAAATGGAAAACTATGGTTGAAAATGAGACAATTTTTAAGATTAAAAAGCTCAGAATCAACAATGGTGGTGAATATGAAGACACCAGATTCAAAATTTTCTACGATGAGCACGAGATTAGAATGGTGAGAACTGTGCCATGTACGTCTCAACACAATGGTATAGTTGAGCGTATAAACCGAATGTTGACAGAAAGAGCCAGAAGCATTCGTATATAGTCAGGTCTATTGAAGCAAATCTGGGTAGAAGCATTCAACACGACAATTTACTTGATCAATCGAGGCCCATTTGTTCCATTGGAGCACAGAATACCAGAGGAGATATGGAGTAGAAAAGAGGTAAAATTATCACATTTAAAAGTTTTCGGCTTTGTAGCATTTGTGCATATCAGTGATCAAGGCATGAATAAGCTTGATCCCAAATCCAAGAAATGCATCTTCATCGGCTATGGTGAGGATGATTTTGGCTACCGCATTTGGGATGACGAAAACAAGAAAGTGATCCGTAGCAAAGATGTGATTTTCAACGAAAGGGTGATGTATAAGGATAGGCATAAAACATACACCAATGACTCATAGAAGAATGAGTTAGTATTTGCATATGCAAATGATGTTCCAGATAGTTGTATGATAGAACCAATTGTAACAAGTCCTCAGCCAGAGGAACTCGTTGGACAGAGTAGTGCGTAGCAGTCCGACACACCACAACCTTCTATTTTAGCTTCTGTAATGAGAAGGTCTTCTCAACCTCATGTGCCTAACAGGAGATATATGAACTATATGTTGCTTACTGATGGAGGGAAGCCTGAATGCTATGATGAAGTTTGTCAGACTCAAGATGCCAATAAGTGGGAGCTTGCCATGAAAGGAAAAACAAAATCTCTCATCTCCAATCAGAAATAGGAACTAACTGAGTTATCTAGAGGAATAAAGCACTTCACAACAAATGGGTGTACCGGGTGAAAGAGGAGCATGATGGTTCTAAGAGATATAAAGTCCGATTAGTTGTAAAAGGATTTCAACAGAATGAAAGAGTTGACTACACCGATATTTTTGCTCCCGTTGTGAAGCTCAATACTATCATATCAGTGTTGAGTATTATAGCCATTGAAAATTTTCATCTTGAACAGTTGGATGTGAATACTACATTCTTTCACGGAGACTTAGATGAGGGGATATACATGTACCAGCCAGAAGGTTTCTTACAAAGAGGGAAGAAGAACATGGTGTGTAGACTTAAGAAGAGTTTGTATGGCCTGAAACAAGCCCCGAGACAGTGGTATAGAAAGTTTGATAGCTTCATGCATAAGGAAGGTTTCCAGAAGTGCAAAGCCGACCACTGTTGCTACTTCAAGAGATATAGGTCTAATTACATCATTTTACTACTTTATGTTGATGATATGTTAGTAGCAGGTTCAGATATGGATGATATCGGAAGGTTGAAGCAGCAATTGTGAAAGGAGTTTGACATGAAAAACTTGGTTCCAGCAAAAAAGATTCTTGGAATGCAAATTACAAGAGATAAGTAGAGAGGATCCTTGCAGTTATCTCAGGAAAGTACATCAACCGTGTGTTGCAAAGATTCAACATGGGCAATACCAAGTCAGTTAGCACACCCTTGGCCAGTGGCTTTTGCATATCCAAGGATCAGTCCCCTCAGACGGAGGAGGAGAGAATTCATGGCTAAGGTTCCTTATGCCTCAACCATTGGAAATTTGATGTACGCGATGGTCTGTACGAGACCAAACATTGACCATGCAGTGAGAGTTGTTAGCAAGTTTATGTCAAATCCAGGGAAAGCTCATTGAGAAGTAGTCAAGTGGATTTTGAGGTATTTACGAGACATCGCAGAGAAGTTTTTGCACTTTAGTAAAGGAGAGTTAAAAGTACAAGGCTACGTAGATGCAAACTTTAGAGGTAAAGTTGATCATTGAAGAAGCACCACCAGTTATATATTTACTATTGGAACTATAACTGTTAGTTGGATATCACAGATATAGAAGATTGTCACTCTATCTACTGTAGAGGTTGAGTATATAGCAGTGAGTGAAGCTAGTAAAGAGATGATATAGCTTCAAGGATTGTTAACTGAGTTGGGATTCGAACAAGAGAAGAATGTTCTGCACAGTGATAGTCAAAGTGCGATACACTTGGTGAATACTTCAGCATTTCATTCTAGAACCAAGCATATTGGGCTTTCTTATCACTTCATGAGATCTCTATTGGAAGATGATATGTTAATACTAAAGAAGATACAAGGAAGCAAAAATCTAGCGGATATGTTCATAAAGGCTATAACTATTGACAAACTGAAGTTGTGTTCAACTTTAATTGGTCTGCTAAATTAACAAGACTAGAAAAAATTCTCCATTGATCAAGGTGTGAAGACAAAATGAAATTAATCTTCAAGTGAGAGATTGTTGGTCAAACTTACATGCACCAAAAAATGCAATAAATGACAATAAAACAAAAAAGTGGTTGTCAAGCCAACAACTCAAGAAAATTGAATGGACGGTGTATCTTTTTGTTGAAAAAGAAAGAAAGCCAATTAAAAATTAGTTGGCAAAACATGTAGAAGGGGTGGTGGTTCTGCATATATAAATAGAGCACCCCAATAGGTACTTTGTATTATCCAATTGAGAGAAAAACTTAGAAAAGAACAACTTTAGTGAGAGAAAATTGAGAGCAATTTTCTTGGATGTAATTGGATTGTGAGTTGTGAGTGTTGTAAACATTTTGTATAATTTATTATTTTTTTAATAAAAAGATCCACAACAGGTCTAGAGACGTAGACAAAATTGGTCGAACTCCGTTATCAAATTTATATGTTATTTTTTTGTTTTTGTTTTATCATAAATCTAACTTATCTAGAATTTGCGTAATTTCTAACACGAATCACCCTCTCCATAGTTTAGAACAATTAATTAGTGAGTATGTTGTGTATTGCAAATTTGTATGTTGTGTATTGCTCCACAATTTTTTACTGAAAATTTTCATGATATGTTGCAGGCAGAAAAGGAGCCAATTTTGAGCAGCTTCTTGTATGCTAGTATATTGTCACATGATTGTTTAGAGCAAGCTTTGGGGTTTGTTCTTGCCAACAGACTCCAGAATCCTACCCTTTTGGCAACTCAGTTAACTGATATATTTTGTAATGTTATGATGTATGATAGGGACATTCAACGTTCGATTCGTCTAGATGTACAGGTATGAGGTAATTTTAATTGCTATATCAAATTCATAAGTTCGTACTACACAGTTTAGTTTGATTATTGAAAAATTCACGATCTTAACGAAATATTACAAAGTTTGTCTATTTTGATGCTGAAAGAATATGTTTTCACTGTTTTCTATTTTGTTTGCTTAGGCATTCAAGGACAGAGATCCTGCTTGTTTGTCATATTGTTCTGCCCTGTTGTATCTTAAGGTACTCTTCTTGGTCCTATAGTCTAATGGTATTTATTCACGAGAGATACTGTCTCAGGATCATATTTCAGTACCGTTAGCCGTGTGACCCTTAAATTTAATGGATGGATTGATCTATCTCCAATTATTTCACTAGTACAATTACGAAGTTCAAACCAAATTTTTGCAGGGATACCATGCTTTGCAAGTACATAGAGTGCTTTGTGGATTCAAGGACGCAAAATATTGGCCTTGGCACTACAAAGCCGAATTAGCGAGGTGCTTCAATGGTTTAATGATCAATGTTCACTTATTTATATTTTATACTAATATTGTATTTATTTTTCTAACTTTTGAACTATTTTCCTCAGGTTTTTGGGATTGACATACACCCGGGTATATATACCTCCACTGTGTTCCACATTCTAGATACAGACTGAGTTCTTCAAGATAAAATTTGAGACCTTTAGATACTAAGAAGTCTAGAATTTAAAAAAATGGTTCAACGTAGCATTTATTTTCTGAGTAACGACTTAAATCATATCATCATTGCCACCATATTTTATTGATTGTAGAAGATTTGTTGCTTGGCTCTCTTGATGTTTTGTTTAAGGCTGTTGGCATGTCTCTGACTATAATAGTATTTGCACAATTGTTCTTGCATAAGTTTGTTTTATATCTTTTGGCTATTTAATTATGCTAATTTTAAATGATCACTTCTTCACCCCTTTTGTTATTCAATAGCTGCCCAAATTGGAGAGGGAATATTATTGGATCATGGGACAGGAGTTGTTATCGGTGAGACTGCTATCGTGGGAAACAGAGTTTCATTAATGCAGGCAAGTTGATTACAAACCCTAAACCTTTTTTGTTTGTACGGGGAATGAACTTAATGTTTAACTTATAAGAGCATGGAGTTATAGGCTTAGAATCAAAGTAGCAAACACATTGGAGCTATCATGTATATTTAGTAACCAATTTCTTATAGGGTGAGACTGGAGGGTGTTACGGTATCTTGTGTTAGGGTTTTTTTAGCCTTTCCTTTCTGTCTTCAATACTAAATAGAGCTTTACCGTGTAATAATTACTAAAGGTAAACAAATGTTCATTAGGGTGTGACCCTTGGGGGAACCGGGAAAGAAATTGGTGATCGCCATCCAAAAGTTGGTGAAGGTGCACTTATAGGCGCAAGCGCAACTATACTTGGGAATATCAAAATAGGTCAAGGTGCTATGATTGCTGCTGGTTCTCTTGTGTTGAAAGACGTCCCTCGACGCAGGTTGAAAGTGATTGCTTGATTGCCAACTTAAATAGTTTTCTCTAAATAATGTATTTCCTTTATTAATTTCACAATGTGGTCAATTTAATTTATCTTTTTTGTGTGTATGTTCCTAAGCATTATAGCCGGAATACCAGCTAAGGTGATTGGATACGTAGCTGAACAAGATCCCTCTATAACCATGAAGCATGGTATGTAATACGAACATGATATTTCAATAAAAGTTTTATGTCTTGCATGTTTTTCTTTGCTCTAAGTGTGACAATTTTGGCCACAACACAACACAAATACGACAAATTATTAATATTTGTTAGATTTGATTGCTAATTGTTTTGTACTTGTAAGCATGTTGGTTTTTCTTTATTTTGTAAGTAAATAGCTTCACTAAAAATAATTTAAAATTTTCATAATGTTTAAAAATATGAATTTGGCACAATATATACAAGATCAACACAACATGTTTAACATCCTACTTATACAGAACTGTCGGAACCTATAAATTATATCCTTGTAAAACCACTGTATAACTTGATGATGTATTTTTCTGAAGAAAAGTTTTCTTCTCACTTAGCCCCCTTTCGATTGAAATCTCTATCTTCAAGGGACGAGGGTATTTCTAGATGCCTTTAATAATACAATATGCATGCGTTTTATATTCAATTCAGTAGCATATTTCCAATGTTAAACTTTCTCTTAAAACTTTGCCTGCAGATGCTACCAGAGAGTATTTTGAAAGTGCTGTTTAACTTCGGATAAACAAGGTAAGCTAGCTGGTAAAATACAATTAGCGGATGATTAGTGAATAATTTGGTTTGTATATCTGATAGTGAATTTAGTATGATATGGTCTGTGGGATGTTACGGCCCTCTCTAGAATGCATACTCCGGTTGGGAGAAACACGATTTATATGCTGACACATTGTATTAATGTAGCTTCTCTACTAAATTCTTATGCTTGAATGTCCAACTTCTCAAATTTGCTATAGGAATATAGCTGTTCAACTTTGAAGATGTTTGCATTTTAATAAACCCAGGTTCAAATTTTCAGTTATTTGGGTAAAATCAAGGTACGGACAACAGCAGGGAAGTTAGTTGAAGTGATGAATGAAAATGCCATTTGAACTGAAGTTTTATTTGCGTAAGTTTAGTTTTTCATTCCATTATGAAAGGGAGTTAATGTTGATGACATCTGTAAGATTTAATGAACAATATTGATCCAAATTGGATGCATGAAATTTAACTGGACAGGATGAAAATACTCGTGTGATTAAAATGCTTAGCATTGAAGCGGAAAATTACGACCTGTTTGCTTGCTTGTGCTTCTCAGCCCATAAAGTGCTTATATATAACTTTTTTCTTTGATCTTGAAACACATTTTTTATTTTTTAATAGGATTAGGATCCCATAAGCTTGTTTTAGCATAAACAGAAAGACTCTTAATTATGTCCTCAATCCACTGGTATCACTACCTAATGCTAATACTGTTAGGAAATTTAAATAGGAAATTTAAATCAAATGATATAATCACCAATTTTCCCTCCCAATATCATTCTTAGCAGAATATAAGAAAAATAAAGAATACACAACATAAAAATTATAGTAGAAACTCTAAATTGGAAAAAAATCATTTTCGTTGTCAAAAAACAACTAGAGAAAAATTTACTATGTGAAAAATTGTTACAAACATTCTTAATGATTTTCTCACACTTAAAAGACGAACAATTATAAGCCCAAGAGAATTTTTCTACAAATTTTCTCATTCAAAAACTTATCATATAAGTTTTTTTCTATTTTTGGGATGATTAACAATGAAAAAATGAAATCATATTTATAGCTTTCAAGTTCTCATTTCATATGTCAAACATTTCTTCATTCGATAAAATTAAGTTAACTAATTTTATTATTCTTTATTCACACAAGGTTAGTCACCTCTATCTTTGACACTTTTATTTTTGACAATATGGTAAATCATATTACATGAATTTTTTTTCTAAATTAGGCATTTTTTATTTTGATTAACAAACTTAATATTATTTTTAATCACTCACAACAAATATCACTCGTATCAAAATCGTCGATATTTTTTTTATCATAAAATTTTTCGATCTTCATGTTAAGAGGAATTTGCTCTCACATCTCGAAGACGACATAAACATATGTGATTTTATGTTTTCAATGAGAAGGTATAGACAATATGACGACGTTTTCATAATATATATATATATATATTGTGCAAAAATTTGTTAAAATTTATTATTTTTAATGAAAGTATACTTTAAGTTTGTATATATTAGGTATTATAACATAAGTTGTTATCTTGATGAAGAGGTTGCAAAAATTTATTTTATCAAGTTAATTAATTTATATTGTTTTGTTTTTGCAACAAAAAAAAAATTGATACCATAATTATATTATTTTTACAAAATAGATTTTTATGATTTTTTTTTTGTAACATAGTGGATTTGGGCTACTCAATAAGTATAAGACAAAAGGACGAAACAGGCTTAACATTTATTTTTTGCAAGCATCATGTACATATTATATGATTCCTTTGGTGGTTTGATGGTAAGATTATCAATCATTCGTTTCAATTTTAATATTTGAGTCAGATTAAAATATTATTTTATCTAAAAGAAATATATACATTTATGTGAGTTGGGTCAAAAAATTTGGTTTTTTAAGTGTGAAAAGAGTTATAATACTTAAATCATTTGGGTTATTTAATCATGTAATTTATGAATAATTTTTTTAATTTTTTAATTTTTAAGAAAATTTTAGAAGAATGAAAAAATCTCTTTTTAAACATTTTTTAATTAAATTTATCTTATGATTTGTATATGATTTCATTAATAGTATTAAAATTATCATTTTAATCATTATCTATACCATTCAATAATAATCTTAATAATTTAGTGTGTTATTTTTCTATCTAATTTATTTTTTTAGTTTTAATCTTCCATTTATACTTTCATAAATAATAATATTTTAATTCAATATATCATATAATAATAATATATTGGAGATTTTATTAAATTTTATTTTTTATCCTTTTATAACTCCTTTTGTAATAACAACGAGACAAAAAAAATCCTTTTATATTTTAAGATTAATAATTACTTAATGCATAACTTACGGAACTCTGATAACATTTTTTTCGAATTAATTTGAGTAGATTTTAACTTGATTTTTTTTAATTGAATTAAATTTTGAATTAACTTAATTTAGTGTGCTAATCCAAGTTATGCATAAAATCAAAATAATGCCAACGAAATTGTGGTAAGTTTGTTTTATAAAACTAGCTGTAAATTGACAGTGAAGAAATTCAGTTTAAAATATTGCAATTAATTATGATATAGTATAATTAATTTAAATAATATATAAAATTTTAATTTAAAATTGTATAGAGTTTAATAGAAATTCATTTTTATGATGTTTTAGATTTATGATATTTTACTTCTATCGATATTTTAACATTATCAATTTAAAATGTCAAAAATAAGTAATGTAAAAAATTCAAATTCAAAATCAAAATCAAAATAAAAGGTGTTTAAGTTAGAAATAAGTTAAAACAAAAATATATATAATTATTAATTTCACACTATGATTAATTTCACCCTAAAACATATAGAATCATCAATAATAGCATTGGCATTCAATACTTTTTACAACCTCAAATTTTACTAATTAAATATAGCTTCATTTTTCACTCAAAACATTTAAATTTTATATTTTTTCACACTATTATATATTTGAATGTATGGTTATACAAGACATTTCAAACTAATACATAGAACTATAGAAGATAAAATTACTTTAGTATATCATTTTGATTGTTTACAAAATATGTATTAATATATCAACACATTCGACATAATATTTGAAATTATGAGAATAAAATTTAAAAAAGTATTAAAATCATTAAAATATTGAATGCATTATGAAATTATTAAATTATAGAAACAAGTCAAATAATAGTCTCCTTTTATAACTTTTTCAATCACATTTTGTAAATTGTAATTTTTATAAGTATATTATTTTAACACATATTTATTAAAATTTTGATTTTTTTTACTTCTATAATAATAGATAATTATTATAATGTTTATGACTGTTTTAATTTTCACTTTTTAAATTTTCAATAAGAAATTTTTTATAAATTTTAAATCTATTAATATATTAAACGATAATTATCAATTTAATGAAATATTTTACATGGAATCAATTAATTTAAGAATTTAGAAGTGTTTTGAATTTCTCTTTTAATTCTCCCATGAAAATATAATTAATACATAAAATCAATTATTTTTTACACTAAATATAATTTAAAAAATAAATTAAAATATAACACATATTTAAGATACTATTGATTTTCTCATTTAATTTTATAATAATAAACAATTATTATAATGTTTATAATCTTTTAATTTTTACTAAGAGAATTTATAAATTTGAAATATATTTATATAGAAACAATTATTTTAGGACACTTTTACCTTTCTCTTTTAATTCACTCGTTAAATTATAATTAAGACATATAATTATTTACCTTTACATTAAATATAATTTAAAAATAAATTAATTGAAAGTTATCTATAATTTAATTATATTATATTCAAAAATATATAGATAATTAGAATATATATCATTAATTAATGTTTGAAATATCATTTTTGGGACTAGAATGCTTATTTCAAATGAGTTCATAAAGGTTCCTTATATTAACTCATTAGTGTCATTTGTTTCTTTAAATTATAATATTTGTGGTCCAAACTAAATATTTTAGAAGAATGAACCAATTAAAAACAAAATAAATTATTTTAATAAAATATTTTTTAAAGAAATATTTTAATATAAAAACATTAAAAATATATAATTTATCTTTAATTAATCTATTTTTTTAAAGTTAAAAATTAAATGATATCACTTATAATATAATAAATTAAATAACATAAATGATTTAATTTAAAAAAAATTTAAGATATTTTTTTTCCATAATATAATAATAATAATAATAATAATAATAATAATAATAATAATAATTATTATTATTATTATTATTATTATAAAATTTAAATTAACATGAACTTGAGAGCAACTCAAGCAGGCTCATAGTTTATGTATTTGGCCACAAGTCTAAACCATAAATTAATAAGTATTGACCGAAACAGCTTTACAAAATTTAATCGAATTTTGATCTAGGTCGTTTGAGTTTTGAGTGAGTCAAAATAAATTGACATACTTGCAGTAAGAGATTAAATAGAAATATAAAATAGGTAAAATAAAAATACAAAAAAAAATAAAAATATTAACGAATCGAAGTTGAGCTGAGAATCTCATTCATTGTAATACTAAAAATATATTTATATGAATAATAATATTAAAATCTTAATCCTAATAATACTCTAAATAAAATTCTTAAACTAAATAAATAATATTTTAATAAAAATAATTTTAAATATATAATATTTCAAGGGATTACAATTTAGACTCTTTGCAAATTTAAAAAAAAAATTGAAAATTTATATGAAAAAAACAACATTTTTAACCCCATCAATTTTGTATTCCCAAAAATAAGTAAATATCATTATATGTTAAATTTGTATATTTTTATCATAAAAAAAATCTCAATTCAAATATTTCACATTAAATAATTCATGTGCCTATTCAAATTGAATTTCGACAAATTAATCTTGTTTAATAATGAAATCTGACAATTGCATTATATTTGCCATACTTATTTGAGCGATTTTCTACCAAATTGTTGAAAACTACTTTCGAAATATTTTTATGTGCATATTGTACACACAAAATGATGCAAGAGCTAATATAAATGGATCATTAGACTCATTGAGATGATATCCTATTAATGCAAGAGCTGATGCAGTGGATTCAATGGGCTAAGAATATTTCGTGTGTTGGATTAATACTTACTGTTATCTATTTAGAAAACAATTAACATTTTATTTTGGTTTCAATGTTTTTTTTTTGAGTCAGTCAAGTTAGATACATAAATAACCATTTGCGTTTTATGCAACGGCATTCTTGTTATAGTGTAGACACATGGTAGTGCAAGGCTCAATTGTTGAATTTGTATTTTTCTTTATCATTTTATATAACTTTTAGCTTGTAACGAATTTAGCCACGAGAGGTATTGGTATCAAAGCTATAAGGTTGTTAGCAGATTTGGATAAAATGGTATAATCACAAATTATCCCTCTCAAGATCTTCCTTAGCAAAATATCAAATATCAGAATAGGAGGTGCCTTCAAGTTCTCATTTCATATGCCAAACATTTCATCATTCAACAAAATTAGGCTACCTAATTTTCCTATTCTTTATTCAAACAAGGTCAGCCACCTCCATCTTTGACAATATGGTAAGCCACCTTCCATGAATTTTCTTCTAAATTAGGCACCTCCTATTTTGACTAACAAACCTAATATTATTTTTAATCAATCATAACAAAGATCACCTGAGAAATGATGTATAGTGATGATGAAGGAAACCAACAAGTGGAATTCAGACCAGTTCAAATGTGACTCGAACAAAGCTTCATGAATTAGAGATGATATTTGGAGGTGTTCAATCTCAGAACATGTTTTACGCAACAACCAAGCAGGCTGCTATATATTATGCCTCTTGATTAGAGCAACCCAATACGGTAGCTATCCGTTTCCATCAAGACGTGTCAGGATAAGAGTTACCGCTTCATCACAGGATCATAGTGTGAGAACCCTTGATTAAGTTTTCAACTGTTTATAGTCTTCTTGTCTAACAAGCTTTAATACTATAAACAAACACCAAGGATCTGGGTAATTAATCAAAGAAATGCAATACTAAAGGAAGAAGCATATTATATTGAAAATAGACGGTTTAGTTGGCCATGATTATATTATAAAAGATAAATAATAAATTATAAACTGAAATAAAATAAATTTTTTACAATAACTTACAAAATTCTTATAAGGAGATATGAAAGTTGGTTTTACAAAGAAAGGAAGGGTACGAAAGATCGTCAGAGGGAGAGGGAGAGAAAGAGAGAAATAGATCGTCTTTCTAAAGAAAAAGTTTGTTTTTGAATGAAGAAGAGCTTCCCTTTTATAACTAAGATTTTACTATACGCAAATACTCACACTGTTTATGAATAGTACATTGTATGCTATTTTTTATTGTTAATAATGCTTTTTACTGTTGGTGAACAATGTCTTATCTAACACCTTTTTATTGTTTGGAGATGCTTTGCCAACCATTTTATTATTGGTTTTTGTCTTCTTTATTGCCACTATAGTATTGGGTTTTATTTAGATTTTTACATTATTGGGCTTTTTACATTTTATATGGGCTCAGGGTCCTATAATAATAATAATACAGGTCGTTTTACATCTGGTACAATTATAATAATGTTGCCTAATGGACTGTTACATATGAGTTTTAAATTGGAGGGATAATTCCTAAGCAATCATTTTCATTATCATTCCCTAGGTTGATGAGAGGTTCTGACTCATCTGATGTAGAATGGTTAGAAGATTGAATGGAAGATTATGTTTTACCTTGTAAGAGTTGCTGCGTGATCTCTAAGTACTCTTCTTTGGTCTTTCCTGTGATAAGTAATGCATTGGCAAGGGTCTTTTGGGTCATGAACCTATTTTGTGATGGTTGATCTACATGTTTTATTGTTCCATAGCCATTTTTATTGAGCCATTGTTGTACGATTGATTTTAGAATATTTTTAGGGACATTTAAGAATGTCCACCATTTTATTTTATATCTTCCTTTTAATATTATTATTCTTTAGTCATTTATAGGTTCAGGGAACCATTGACATACCTATGGAAAGTAAAATTTTGAGGAGAAAATGCATAGAGTTGGGAATATTTTCTCAAGCTATGGGGGTTCAAATTGAGTTTTAAAAAGATCATGGCTTTCCTAAACCTATGGTATTAGGATCTTAAGTAATGATCCAAAGAGTTTCCACCAATGGGCAAACCAAGATGGTATTTTTAAAGGTTCAATGGTTTTGGCATTGAAATAGAACAACCATGAATAAGTGTAATTTTGGTTTTGAAAAAAAAAGGTGTTATACTAGGCCTGTTCATAGTCCCAATAGTTATAGGTTTTATTGTGATGCTGGGTGGTTTTGAGGTTAACTGAGAAGGTTTTAAATTTGGATACGTCTGGAGTCTATTCTTTCAGAGACAATATTTTAAGGATTTTACAAGTAGAGTATGAGGAATAAGTTTGGTTTTGGTAATGGAAATGTTTAAATTTAGTAGATCCTGTTAGTTCCAAAATACCCTGGTAGTATTATGGAGTTTTGGTAAGGTCCAATGATTTATAGAACCATCCTTTGTTGAACATGTCTTTAATAGAATTATAAGGATTCTAGTCATGAAATCGTTGTTTGATTGTTATAATTTTCTGAGATGCTTGTTTTAAGACATACTCAGATTATTTTGAAAATAAGTTTTGAGAGGGTAGCTCTTTTTTCTCCTTTTTAGAGATTATATTGGAGAAAGATGATCCTTCTTTTCAGATTGCTTTGAAAATAATTTTTGAGAGAGTAGCTCTCTTTTCTATTTTTTAGAGATTATATTGGAGAAAGATGATCCTCCTTTTCAATTTTGGAAGAAATTTCTTCCCTTTTTTACTTTAGTTTTAGATATTTTACCTATAGAGGCTTGGGCCTTTGATTTTTTTGTCTTTAATCTTTTAAAGATTGTTCTTGAGGTTTTTTTTAGAAATTTTGGGGATTCTATGAGAGATCTAATCCATTTTTATATTTGTTGGGTTTTGAGTTTCGATTGGACTTCCTTCTGTTCAACAGCTTCTGCCCAAGTTATAATAGATTTTGAGATGGAAAAGGGGTTTTATTGGTGGTTTTTCTTCTTCTTTGCCTAATCTTTAAGACATGGTTTCTTTTATCTATTTTGAAGAAATTATTGGGTTAAAAAGTCTAGCAAATAATTTTCTTCACCCTTTATATGTTATACTTCGAAATAAAAAATAGATAATATAGCTTGCCATATGGAAAAAAATTGTTTTGAAGCAATATTTTGTACATCTTTTTGCAAAATTTCTTTTGTGGATTTACAGTCGATTCTTAATAAAAAAAATTTGATTTAATAAATCAACTTGAAGTTTTGTAATACATAAAAAGAATGATAAAATTTCTTTTTTAATAGAGGAATAATTTTTCTGGCAATCATTCTAATGACCAGAGGTATATTGAACTACTAGTTCCTTCCCCATGGGTTTGTCTTAAGATAACACTATAACTAATGTCACTAGCATTAATTTTGACTACCTTAGGTAGGTTTGGGTCAGCTAAATGTAAACAAGGGATATCTAACACTTGAGTTTTGATTGTTTGAACTATTTTGGTATGTTTATTTGTCTATGGCTCAGGGTTTAACCTAAGTCTATTATGAAGAGGTTTTTCTATTCGATTTAGATTTGGATAGAAATCAATAATATAATTTAAGCTTCCTAAGAACCTCTGAAGTTGAGTTTTATTGATGATTTTATCGAAAAATTTGTTAGCAAACTCTAAGGATCGTTTTATCGGAATAATGGTTCCATAAGACACATGGTGTCATGGACATCATACTTTGGTTTGAAACAAATAAATTTTCTTTATAGAGAGGAAAATGCCACTCTTTTTAATAACTCGAAAGAAGGCTTCGAGATGCTTTAAGTGTTTTTGAATGGATTTTGAGAATATTAGTACATCAGCGATGTACACGATGCAAAATTCTAAATAAGGATTAAAAATGTCATCCATAATCCTTTGAAATTTAGAAGGTGCATTTTTTAATCCGAAGGGCATTACCTTCCATTCATATTATCCGAATGAAACTATAAATGCAATTATATATTTTTTTTTGGATCAACCTGGATTTTTTAAAACCCAAATTTCATATCAAATTTTGAGAAAATGCATGCTGAACGCAATTTCAATAAAAGATCTTTTTTATTTGGAATTGGATACCAAATCTATTTTAGGGATTTGTTTAGAGGTTTGTAGTTATGACCAATTGGGGAGTTCCTCTTTCTATTTTAGATGCCTTATTAACATAGAAATCTACACAACTCTATGGTGATAGTGATTTTGAGATCAATCCTTTAGATTCGAGATCTTGTATCTCTTTTCTGTAGAATTGTTATAATTTAGCATTCATTTGAATATATTTATCATTGAAGTTTTGTTCACAGGATAGATCTACTATATGATTCTTTCTAATCCAGAAAGTGTTTAGTAAATCTAAACAAACTTCTTTTTCAAAAAGGTTTTGGAATTCAAAAGTTTTTTTTGTTTTATAAAGTCTATTTGCAATTCGTTTTCAATTCTTAGATTTTTAATTTCTTGTTTTAGATGCAAAACATCGATTTTCTTTTATTTTATAAGAGTAGAAATTCCATTATTATAGATGGAATTGGCTTTTATAATGTCCATATTTTGTGTTTTGGGCTTTCCTAAAAATGAAGATTGAAGCTTTTCGTTTTGAGTTTTTGAAGAGATTTTATCATACTTAACACTAAAAGGAGTGATAAGATTTATAAAGGGTGTTCCAAATATTACTAAATGATGAATATTAGAAATAAGAATAAAATGAAGTTTTTAAGAGGAAGTTTTTATTCAAAATGCTAGCTTCAACTTTGCTCGTTATTTGCATTTTTGAATCATTAGATGAAGTTAGTTTTTCTTTGGTTTTATCATGGAATTGTCTAGGGAAGAATCCTGCTTTAATACAATTTAGGTCAACACCTGTATCAAAGAGTGTGATCATGTCTATTTTAAAATCACTAGAAAATACAAGTGTTATTTTGATGATGTATTTTCTGATGGTTATTTCCTTTATTATGAAGAGAAAGTCTTCTTAGACCTATTCTAAGTTTTCAATATTTTGATGATCAAGGGTTTCCTCTTTATTTGAATTGCTTTCACTTTATTCAGTGGTTTGACGAGAGAGTAAGAGCTGAATAACCTCATAATCCTTTTTTTTCTTAAGCTATTGTATCTCCAGCTTAATGGTTTTGATTTCACTCTGTAGGTCTTGGATAGACCCTTAAGGTTTTCTATTTTGTTTCTTCCTTTCAACCATAGTGGTAAGGTCATAGCGACTAGTGCTTATGGAAGGAAGTTTTATGGATTTTTCCTTTTCTTCATCATCTAACGATTTGGTTAGATGATCCAGGTATTGTTTTTTAAGAATGGGTTCATCAATATGTTAAACAGTGTCAAGTAGTAGGCACTACTACAAAAAGGATATTTAAGTCATTGTGTAAAGTTGGTTTTTGAAAAAAATCCGACTTATAATGAATTTAAAGTCGGTTCGGTGTAAAACCGACGCTACACACGTGGCTAGCGTCGGTTCGGCATGTCAACCGACACTATTCACACAATTAAAATTTTTTTTTTGTAAATTATTATTTTATTTAAACTATTCATATACGTACTTTTGAAAAAGAAAAAAGTAATAACTTTACAATAGTATTTAATTAAAACATATATACAAAATTAAATAAAAATATATTATATGTACATATATAAATTTAAATATCCAAACAAATAAACAAAATTATATAATTTTAAAAACTAATTGTCTAAAAAAAAGAAAAATTATACTATTTATATATATTTAACCAACTTAAATTCTAAAGAGTCAAATAAAATAATAATTAATGACCTAAAAAAATTTCAATTGTATTTACTTCATCCATTTTTTAATTTAAAGAATAGGATGTAGCGTCGATTGACGTAGAGAACCAACGCTATGCACGTTGGACGTAGCGTCAGTTGACAGGGCGAACCGATGTTACACACGTGGCTAGCATCGGTTCCATTCTAGTAAGTTGTTTGCCTAAGGTACTTAGGTGAATGTTTGTAAAATTGTTCTCAAGAACAAAATTTTTAAGATTGGTTATAGTGTCTTCTTGTGGGTTTTTAAGAGGACAAGCTTCAACCTTTTTGTTAATGTAGGAAATGGTTATTGGTCTAAGTGGAGGGTGTTCAACCTCTACTTGAGCGTCTAGTGTTTCCCAAACAAGAATTTCTTCTTTCCAGAAGCATAGATTTCAAACCAATCAAAGAAAAAATATTAATTTTATGTTTATACATAAACTTATAAAATTCATCTGGAAACTCTTTATGAGTTTTTATGAAGTTTTGTAGAAACCAATAACGTTTTTCTTTGTTATATTTTGCAACGAAGTCATCATGCAAATATTTTTTATCGACTTCAAAATCATATTTGTCTAAGACATTTAATTCATGGGCTATATTCTCTATTATAGCCAGTGCTGTTGGATATTGAGGAGATGATTCATTTTGGTCTTGGTTTTGGGTTTCAGTGTAGACTAAGTGTGGTATCGAAGTATTATAGTCTAAGTTCTGAAGGCTTGAACTAGGTATATGTGAAGTAGAATACCTAGGTTGGGTTTTGTATGGTAGGTTTATTGTTAAGGAAAAACTCGAGACTCTTTCTAGATCTAAACTAAGGTTTCTATTGAACCAACACTAGAGTATTTAGAACTAGTAGATCTATTGAAACTTAGTTTTACACTACCATCATTATATTGGGTTATATTCCTAACCTGGGTATTTTTCTCAGGTTATTCTCTTTGACTCAGGTTAGGTTGCTCCTTTTAAGAGCCACTCATCTAGCAGGGTTATCTGGCTCGGTTCAATAGGTTTTGAAATGATTTTATTTGATTTTGAAAAACCTGTTTAAAGGGGGAGTGTTTCTCCCTTCTTACTATGAAATCTGTGCTTTGTGTTGAACGCAGATACCATAGCTTTGTAATGAACTCTAAAAATCATCGCAACCAGGATATATCCTTCGATCATATCATAATTGTAAGTTTTGATTTGTAAAATGAGAGATTTTAAAATGATTTTTTCATTCAAGGAGACAATTAAATTAGGGTAACAATCGAATCAAATTGGTCCCTTATAGAGACTATTTCTAACAGTGAATCTACGAAGTTATTAAATCTAGCATCCCTAAGAGCTGCTAAGATTGATGTGTTTATACCTTCTTTGGTCAAAGGTTTCAATCCTACTTGGACTAAACCAACATGGATGTATTTATAACCTTCATTTTTATGGTTTTGTAAATATTGTTGTAAAAATAAGTTTATGGATTCAAAGGATGAAGAGAGTTGAATGTCTCTTTCCTCAATTTTAATAGAGTAATCAATTTTAAAAATATTTATCTTTTAGAATATAACCATGGCGAATAAGTTGCCTATATTCAATATAATATGCTTGTCTATTTAGTATTACATTTATATATATATAGCAAAAAATGTCCCCCTCAAAAGTCGTAGAATTCTATGACAATGAGGTTTGTATATTCATCCATCAACGTTCCATCAATACAAGGATATGCAAGGTTTTTGACGAATTGATTCGTGTGTGTATTGCACATGATATCATTCAATACACTTATGAAATCAATATATATGAGTATGCTAATCAATTCAATCTTATAATGAGTCTCATAAGTCTATTTTTTACATTATTCTCCACTAATATAAAATATGCATTTAGCTAAAGATAAATAAGGATTTTACATGCTTGTAATATAGGGCTTAGATAAGGGGTCAAAAAATGAAGACATTTAGGCTCTTTTCATACCTTGGCTTTTTTTATTCATCATGCACTTTTTAACTACAATTGAACTTTTACTTGATAATTTAGTGCACCATATATTGTCATTTTTTTCATATTCTTTTATTCCACATCTTTTTTTTTGTAACTTCACAATATTCTCAAACTTATTTTCAATTTTATTTTTCTTTAAAGGGATAATTGTGTTGTGAGTTTATATATATATATGATGTATTACATTTCACCTTACTTTATAGCTTTACACATGATTGTATTTTTTTTTCTTTTCATACAAGTTTAGAATGTAAGGATAAAGAAAACGCTTATTGGTTAAACATAAAATGTGGCTTAAAGATATGAAAGGTTCTTTGTTAGGTTCAAATGAGTGACTAAAAATATTAATAATGAAAATTTTGAAAGGCTCAATCGATTCAAATAAGGCCTAAATCATTTCATTTTCTAAATATTATTTAGAATTTCACCTCAAGAGATGATTAAATTAATTCTAAAACATAATAGATCTCACCAAATCGCACAACTCACCACAAATTTTCTCTCAATAAGAACACCAAAATCAATTATGAACATGTACAAAAAATTGGAAAAATTTCAATCAAAACTAGGAAGCATATCACATGATTAATGTAAATATCTTAACGAGCATATGGCATTCCTTATCATAGTCATGATAATAAATTTTTATCCTTGAGTTCATATATTTTATGTCAAGCATGCGTGCATTTGATTTCCATATATTTATCAATTTCTACTCAAATCAGGATTAAAAAATATCCTAAAAATAAAATAAAAATTCTAAAAATTGAAATTGCCTATTAAATAATAAAGTAGAGAATGAAGTTTCCCCCCCTAAACTTAAATCACACATTGTTCTCAAAGTGTACATATAAATATGAAAAAAGTAAAAGAAAAGAAAACTCCCTTAGTCTTGGAAAACCACATATGTTATTGAAACTACTCAATCTTGTTACGTCATTGATCTCCATATTTATTCATCTACAAAACAAAAAAAATTAAAAATATAAGTAAAATAACGTTGGGTTGACTCCCAACCAACATCATGTTTAACGTCCTTGACTAGACATTCATATCAACTACTAAGGTACATTCTTCTATGTTCGTTTACTTTTGTATTTGATTGGAAATAGTTTGAATCTTGATTTTTTTAAATAGTACTTTATATTTTGGTTTAAAAATACGGTGCTCAATTATTTTATCATGCCATATTTGTATTTCCTTTTGTATTTTTTGGTATTCTTATAAGCACTCCACCATAACTCATATAATTTATATATTTGTAACATCTTTTTCACCTCTATATTGGACTCTTTCACTTACCCACTTGATTAGGGATGATAGGGTAAAGGTATGAGGTCTAACCTTAATGGCCCTTCAATAGATGATTTGAGCTTAGATTATATCTCAAAACTCTCCGTAAGTACTTTAGGTATACACATGGAAGGTATAGCTTCTAAATAGTTCACACAATCAACAATATCAATCGTAGATTCCATACTTTTAAAATTAAAATAGATTGAGTTGTTTCTTGGTGAGTTTACTTCATTGTATATAGCAACATGTGTAATACTCTTAAGTGTAGGTGACTCAACATATATTTTTAAGTTATCATCAAAATCAGTAATATTTTTCCTAAAGCATTTATTAGCATTATCAATATCAGATGATTTAGATGCCTTAAAAACATTAAATGTTACTTTTTCATCTTGCACTCTTATTGTTAACTCACATTTTTGTACATCAATAAGTGCTCTTTAGGTTGCTAGAATGGATGACCAAGTATTATAGGAATTTTATGGTCCTCTTCCATGTCTAGTACAATGAAATTTTTTGAAATTACTATCACATCTTCTATCACACCTTGGGGTCGCTTAATTGATTTATCTACCATTTGTAATATTACTAAAGTACAAATCTCTTAAAAAATTGATAATGACATAAGGTTAATGCTAGAACCTAAGTCATATAGTGCTTTCTCAAAGTTCATTTCCCAATTGTGCAAGGAATGTCAAAGTTACCATGATCTTTCAATTTTTGGGATAGTTTTTTAGTAAGGATGGCACTACAACCTTCAGTCAACGTTATTGTTTTAGTATCTTTAAGCCTCATTTTCTTAGATAGGATGCCCTTTAGAAATTTGG
Source organism: Hippophae rhamnoides (assembly GCA_033030585.1). Classification (NCBI taxonomy): domain Eukaryota; kingdom Viridiplantae; phylum Streptophyta; class Magnoliopsida; order Rosales; family Elaeagnaceae; genus Hippophae; species Hippophae rhamnoides. The sequence goes on along the minus strand of CM065434.1, from coordinate 21,718,283 downwards.
CATAAGAAGGTGTTTATTCAAGTGCATCTATAAATGATATATTTATGTGCAGTTCCTTGAAGACTTCTAGGAATTTTGAAAATTATGTATCTAACTTTTGCTTTTGTAGTCTTTGAGGGAAAGAAATAGTTGGTTTGTAGAGATTACTTTTCTTTGGCTGAATTATTTTCTTTCTAGTGCTTTCTTTATCCATTAGATCATCCTCATCATTTTGAGTCTCATATTCCTCCTCTATAGTTTTATCACTCCTCAAGGTTATGACGTTGCAATGCTCCTTATCTTATCTTCTTGGGTTTATAATTGTGTCACGTGGAAGGTTGTCTTAAGGTCTTTGACTTATGGCCTGGGCAAGTTGCCCCATTTAGGTATCTAAATTTTGAATTGAAGTCTTTTGATTGGACACTTTTGTAGTTACTGACTGAGTGAAGTCTTTCAGCATCCTCATTAAAGCACTTGTACTATCCTTAGTAAGTGGATTATTATCTTAGGCTTGTGATTTTTGAAAACCAGGTGGTGGAAATGATTGACGGTTGAATTGATTACCACCTTGATTATTGTTATTCCAAGAGAAATTTATTTTGGATGTTGTCTCCATTCTAGGTTATATGTGTTCAAGTATGGATTATTGTTTCAGTTCACATTACCCACGTAGAATGTTGATTCAGTATTATTTCGACAATTATGAAACAAATGAGCTCCACCACAAAAGACATAAGACACTCATGAATCTTGGACCTAGTTTATACTCGTTGGCAAGTTTTAAGCATTCAAAAGATTCACCAAAGATGACACTTGAGCTTTAAGTTCCATGACATCATTTATCTCATGTATTCCGGCTACTCTTCTTATGATTGTCATTCTGTCCACTAGCCATTGATAATTATTGCTACCCATTTTCTCAAGTAACTCATACTCTTGATTATAACATTTGGCTAGCAAAGTTCCATTAGCAGATGCATCAACAATGGTTCTTTTTTGAGCATTAATCCCATTGTAGAAAGTCTTCATTTGGATCCAATGAGGGATACTATGGTGAGAACATTTACTTAGCAATTCTTTAAATCTTTCACATGCTTTATATAAAGATTATCCTTCATATTATTGATAGGAGGTGATGTCATTCTTAAGCTTCATATTATTTGTTGGTGGGAAATATTTCATCAAGAGTTTATTCACCAAATCATTCCAATTTGTTATGGAATCAGGTGGCAAAGAGTTTAGCGAAGATTGAGCACGATTTCACAAAGAGTAAGGGAATAATCTAAGCCTAAAAGCCTCTTAGGTTACACCACTAAATTTAAATGAATCTCCAACTTCAATAAACAATTTGAGATATAGATAAGGATCCTTTACTGATAATTAGTGAGATTGTCTAACTGTTTGTAACATTTGAAACATTACTAGCTTTAGTTTAAACTGATTAACTTGAATATTTGGCCTTGTAATACTTGAATTCAGCCCTTTCAACATAGGTATTGTATATTTATTCGTAGTTTTATCCCTATCATCCATTAAAGGTGTCTGGTTATTTAAATATAGTTTATTATTATTTATTTCTAATGGATTAGCCTTTTTTTTATTTGGGTGACCATTTGTTGTTTTCTTATTAATCTTAAAGTATGTTCAATTTTCAGATCTAAAGGAAAAATTTATCCCTTACGGACTTTACTCATGCAATAGAGCCAACTATATTTCTAATAGTACTAAGAAAATGTCAAAATTAAAATAAATAGAAATTAAAAATAAATAACTAAATAAATGAATTAAAATAATGAAAAATAAATAAAGAGAAATAACTAAATAACTAAATAAAATAAAATTAAAAAATAACTAAAATAAAATAAAATTAAAAACTAATTTTTAATATTTTTAATCCCTAGCAAAGACGCCAAAAAGTTGATTTACATGAATTGCGTGCAATGAATACGTATGAATACTCAAGTATACGTATCATAACAAATAATACAATGATAAAAAAAATATTATTCGCACATGGATTATGTTATTAGAAACTAATTTTTAAAGCTAAAAAATAAAAATTAATTTCTTTTTTGTGTTTTTATGTTTTAAGATAGTAAAATTAAAAGAACTAATTAATTTTCTTAGATTTAAAAACCAATAATATATATGAGAAAATATTTAGGAATACTTAATCACTCAATTTTTTTAAATATGTGAATCACTAAGATCCTCTAATATAATTACCAATCAATTTCAAGATCAATTTCAAGATCAATTTCATGATCAATTAAATCTAACCTAGCATGTATTCTTCTCTTAAGTAAACTATAAACTATATAATAATTAACCTAATTATACTCTCATGTCAATTAAATTTCATATTACTCATTAAGTTTATCAATTATAGATCACATACATAAGAATCATATATCTCTGCCTATAAACTATACATGTTATTAATCAAGACAAACAATTAAATAATTTTCTCAAATCTATTTAATTGCCTCTATAGATTAAATAATAAAATTAAATTGAAATCATAATTGGGATAAAATAATATATCATCATATGTTGAAAATTAGGTTCATAAGACCCTTAGATTAATAAATTAGTTAAACATAATTTTATTCATTAATCTCTTAAATTGTAACACCAATATCTTTTTGAATTTTCACCAAAGTTGTATATTCTTTTGATTTTTTTTTGTATTTTTTTCTCTTTTTGCTGCAAAAACTAATAAAAAAACATGTGTAATTTTTGGCGCATTAGGGTTTTTGGAACAATTAAGGGGTTAAATTAGACTCAGGTTAAATTTGAATCGTCAGATCAATTTCAGATGAAGGGTTAGAGAATCAACCTATGACGCGTGGCGGAATAGACTGGTGGCATGATTTGATTTGTGGTAATGGCTTATATGGTGTCGTGGTAGGAAGAATGGACGAATTAGATGACGATGCGTGGCAAGCTCGTTGGTCATGTGGTGAAATTTAGAATGAACACTAGGCTAACACATGGCGAGTCCTACGTTAGTTGGTACATGCAGTATTGCGTGACTGACCCTCTTTGCTTACGTGGCATCCACGTGGTATGCCTGGTCAAATCCACTACTTGCGTAACATCTTTTGATTGGTCCTACATTAAAAAATTCATAAAAAATTCTATAAAATTTTTAAAAATTATATTTTTTCTTCTTTTCAATATAAAGTTTATATTTTAATATTTTTAACCTAAAAATACTACTTATTGAATAAAACGAGCAAATATTAGGCAGGAAAATGATTACCTCCCATGAAAGACATCAAGCATCAAATGGACTTTATCCCTAGATCTAGTTTGCCTAACTTGCCTCATTACAAGCTCATTCCCTAAGATCATGAGATTTTGCAACAAATGGTGGACGATTAACTACAAAAGAATTTGCTTCAACAAAGCTTAAGTTTTTGTTTAGTCTTAGCTTTATTGATAAGTTACAAAATTACTATCGTGCATAAATAGTCATGGTATTAACAAAATTACTATTAAATATAGGTTTCCTATACTTAGAATATAGGATATGCTAGACAAGTTACAAGGAACTATGATATTTTTCATACTTGATTTGAGGAGTGGCTATCATTAAATCATAATCAAGCGAATGAAAGACAACTTTCAAAATTACTATATGAGTTGTTGGTGATGTCTGTTCGATTGTGCAATATTCCTAGCACATTTCATGGGGTTCATGATTCATATTGTGAAGCCATTCACAAATATCTTTATGGTTGTGTATTTTGATGATATACTTATCCATAACAAGAGTGAAGAAGACCATATTGAACATATAAGTGCACTACTTCAAACATTTAAGGATAATAAACATTTTTTGAACTTGAAAAAGTGTGAGTTTGCTACTTTAAGATTATTATTCTTAGGCTTTGTTATAAGCTCAGATGGAATTTTAGTGGATGAAAAGAAGGTTGAATCCATGAAAAGTCAGCCTACACCTACATCAATTCATGATGTTCGAAGCTTCCATAAGCTAGCTACTTTTATAGAAAGTTCATTAAAAGGATTAAGTTTCCTAATTGTTCCAATAACCAATTGCTTGAAACAGAGGAAGTTTATCTGGGGTCCTAAACAGGAAAGAAGTTTTCAACTCATCAAAACAAAACTTAGCTCTACTCCTTTTTAGTTTTGCTAAGTTTTCATAAATTTTTTGAAGTTGAATCAGATGCATCCATAGTTGGTATTGGTGCTATCTTGTCGAATTTTTTAGTGAGAAACTCAACGAATCAAGGCAAAAATGGAATGTATATGAACAAGAATTTTATGCAACTAGGAACATTACTTCATCTAAAAGGAGTTTGTATTACATAATGATCATCAAGCACTAAAATGAAAAAATATTAAAAATTCATGTTCATTGGGCTATCTTTCTTCAAAATTTTACTTTTGTGTTCAAGCATAAAGCAGAGCAACAAAACAAGAGTGTTGAGTATAAGGCATAACATATTGATTACTTTAAGAGCTAAGCTGGTTAATTTTGAACACCTTCCTATTACTTATGCTTGATGATGGGGATTTTGGAAAAATATAATCTAAATGTAGTAATTACCACAATATATAGGAGAGTATCACATTTAAGAAGGATATCTATTCAAAGGGAATCAACTATGTATTCTAAAGTCTTCCTGCAATTGATGAAAGAAATGCATAAAGGAGAGCTTTCAGCTCATACATGAAGAGATAAAATACAGGCATTGCTAGAAGACAAATACTATTGACAAAAATTTAAAAAAAAGTCACTAAGTATGTGAAAAGATGTTCAATTTGTCAATGTGCAAAAGATGGTTCTCAAAACACAAAACTATACATACCTCTTCTAGTTCCGAATTCACTATCAATATGAAAAGATATTAGCATTGGCTTCATTATGGAACTTCTTACTCAAAGGAGTTCAATTTGTGGTCGATTGATTCTCAAAAATAGTCCATCTAATTCCTTGTAAAAGGGTAAATGATGCGAGTCACATTGCTTATTTATTTTTCAAAGAAATTATGAGGTTACATTGGAAACCAAACTCAACCTTGAATAGGACTATAGGAAGCATGCTTAGGTGCCTTTGTAATGACAAACCTAAGCAATGGGACATAACTTTACCTCATATTGAATTTGCTAACTTACGGTCATTAGGTCTGCTGGTCACAACCATTTTTCTATTGTGTACACCAAGTCTCACTACTTCACTGTTGATCTAGCTAACCTTCTTGATGCAAATAATAAGGCAGGTCATGGTTGTTCAGTTTCTCACATTGAACACATGAATGCTCGATACAAAGAATACGCAGACAAACAAAGATCTTGTTTTAGTGCATTTGAATAAACATAGATTGCCCATGGTGCATTTGAAGAAGTATGGTCTTTTTACAGTGCAGAAAAAAAAACAAACAGCAACACTTATGTCATTGAGACTTGGTGTACACAATTGTGAATTCTAAGTGGAATTCTTTAGAAGAAAATGGGACTGATGCAAGAGCTGATGTAATTCAATGGTTACTGTTAACCATTTAGAAAACAATTTACATTTTATGTTTGTTTTAATGCTTTTTTTGAGTCAGCCAAGTTAGTTACACAAAACGCATTACATGGACTCATTTGCGTTTTGTGCAACGACATTCGTGTCATAGCGCAAGCACATGGTAGTGCCAAGGCTCAGTTGTTGAATTTGTGTTTTCCTTTATTGTTTTCTAGAGCTTTTAGCTTGTAAAGAATTGAGCCGAGCTCCAATTCCTACTTAATCAGAATATGATGTTACAACAGAATTAATAGTGATTCCTACGTCACAAAAGCTTACGGATTTACCCTATCAATGAGTGGTAAGTAGCTTTTGTAAGGCAAAGTGCATGTGTAATTGTGTATCCATATTCTACAATGATGAATGTGGAAAAACAATTAAAACGTCAATCAAAAGATGACTCCATGTCCACCTGCGATGGAAGACCAAGTTACAGTACACCTCTTACAAAATTCTATTTGGAAGATTTGCCTAAATAAGCAAAGACTCACTCTTTCAATTTCACTTCAATTTGATCCATAAGAATTTGTCCTACTATGGTCCAGATCCTATCTTTTTCTAATGCAAATTGCCCATGAACCCTTCTACAAAAAATGATAATCTCAAGTTAAGTTGGGAAAATCTCAAGTTGAGATGTGAAAATTTTATCAATGTTATGCAAGTTTTGCACCTCAAAAAAATTGTCAAATGATAATTCAATCACCTAAACTCAGTAACCATCCCAACTTGTAAAGTTCTTATATTTATTCATATCTATGTGACAAAAATAGTTGTCTTGAAATATTATCAAAATGAAAATAAAAGTCAGCAAGCAACACCTGCATAAACCCCAAGTTTGACTCAAGTAACAACACTACAATTGCCAAATAGCCTATGGAATTCATGAGGAATTGACTTTTCATTTAATAAAGAAACTAGGAATAATTTGTTCGATACCCCATTACAAGAATTGCAAGACTTCTTATTACTACTAGTACTTCTTCCTCTTCAATAGCAACCAATCCAAAAAAAAAAAAAGAACCTTCAATTCAACTTCTATGAAAGCATTAAGAGCAATCAATAGCAAAGTGTAAAGACTAACTCACGCATGCCTTGCTTGGAAATTTTTCATGAAAGCAACCAACTTTTCAACACCAGCCAAAGGCATAGCATTGTAAATAGAAGCCCTCATACCTCCAACTGACCTATGTCCCTTAAGTTGAACCATCCCTTCTTTAGCAGCCTCCTTAATAAACTCAGCTTCAAACTCTGACTTCTCAAGTGTAAATGGAATATTCATCAATGACCTCACAGATTTCTCAACTGGGCACGTATAAAATCCCTTACTTTCATCAATAGCATTATACAAAATCTCAGCTTTCTTCTTATTCTTCTTCTCAACCTCTTTTAAACCACCCTGTTCCAACAAATCCTCAAACACCAACCCACACATATAGATACCAAAACAAGGAGGAGTATTATACAATGAATTGTTCTCATCGTGAATCTTATAATCAAGCATCACAGGTGTGATTTCTTGAGCATTACCAATCAAATCCTTCCTGATTATCACAATGGTGACCCCAGATGGTCCAACATTTTTCTGAGCCCCAGCATATATAACACCAAATTTAGAAACATCAACTGGCTTTGAGCAGAAATTAGATGACATGTCGGCTACCAAAATCCCATTTGAGTTTTTGGGATTTGGGTAGTTTTTAAACTCAACTCCATGAATAGTCTCATTGCCGCATATATGCAAATACTTGGCATGCGGGTTTTGCTCCAATTCTTCAAAAGCTGGAATCTTTGTATATTTCTCAGATTTACCAGACCAAATCGCTTTGGGTTTACAGAACTTCTGAGCTTCCTTAAATGCCTTGTCACCCCATGATCCAGTAACAATATAGTCAACGGCGTCATCGGATTTGCAGATATTCAAAGGTATGGCGGCGAATTGGGTAGTGGCACCACCTTGGAGGAACAAAACGGCGTATTCAGATGGAATATTCAAAAGGGTTCGGAGATCTGATTCTGCCTTTTGGATTATGGAAAGAAACTCTTTGCCTCTGTGGCTCATTTCCATAACGCTCATGCCAGATCCACGCCAGTTGTAAAGGTCCAACTGAGCTTTCAGGAGAACGTTTTCCGGCAAGATGGCAGGACCGGCTGCGAAATTAAAAACTCGATCTTGAGGTTGAGATTGAAACGGAGAGCGATCTTGGAGATGGGTTGTGGTTGCGCACGTTATGGAGATGGGTTTGTGGGTTGGAATGGCGGTGATAGTTCTAGCAGGAGAAAGAGTGATGAAGTTAATGGGTTTGGTTGGATTGGGGGTTTTGAGAAGTTGGCGACTAGGGTTTTGGAGGAAGAGAGATTGAGGTGAAGTTGTCATTGCCATTGTTTAGAGGTGGCTCAAAGCTCAAACAGAAGCAGAGAGAGAATTGAAGGAGGGTCGGGTTAGGTGGGAGAAGATCTGAGTTAATATTTGTTGTTATAGAAAATCTAATATATAGAATTGGAGAATTGGAGAATTGGATGGGAGTGGGGAAAATTGTCTTTTCGGGACAATACAAGCACTGCAAATTGTGCAAACAATCGTTTTCGACGTGGTTGGTTTGGTTGGTGAAAAGGTGGACTGCTCAAGTGAAAGAGGGTGGTTTCTCCCAAAACGGCGTTGTTTTATTTATGTTATTATATATAAGAAATTAAAATATATTGTATAATTTATTTAAAAAATTTATTTAAATAAATCTCGTGCAACACATAATGCTCAAATTTTTCACCATAAAAACAATACAATAATTTTAATTAGGGTTAATTATTTATAATGATAATATTATCATACTTTAAATTATCATTATTACAATATTAATTTATAATTTACTTTCATAATAGATATTAAGAATAATGGGATAAAATAATTTTTTTATTAATATTGGGATAAAATAAATTTTTTATTCTTTTTTTTAGCAAAAGAAAAATAGTTATGCTATTTTTTTTAGCAAAAGAAAAATAATAATGATAGATATCATTACTTAAATTTTCTATGTTAATTATATTGTCATATTTATTTTTTGTTTATACACGGATAAATAAAGTTTTAACTGGGTTTCCTTTTCTTGTATGTAGTTTGGTTTGAATGGTGCAAATCTGTTTGGAAAAAAACATACAATATAAAAAAAATTGGACTAAATTACCCTTAATAAGACTTACACTCAAAGTTTATAAGATATTAAGAATAATGGGATAAAATAATTTTTTTATTAATATTGGGATAAAATAAATTTTTTATTCTTTTTTTTTAGCAAAAGAAAAATAGGACCATTAAACTTAAAAAAATGTTGTTTTTTTTAAATATATTAAGAATAATGGGATAAAAGTTTGAGGGCTAATAATCCTTTTAGGATAATTTAGTACGATTTCTTTTTATGTTAAGTAGTTTTTTTTTTATTAAATGCTGTAAAATTACACCATTCAAACCAAATTCTAATATAAAAATAAAAAAAGAATCCAAACTTAAAAAAAATGTTGTTTTTTCACATGTAATCTCACTCGTATATATTTAAGTGGTTTTATTTTTATGATATTTTAAATAAAAATAATTTGCATCAACATCGAAGAGTACAGTTAAATGGAATCTTCACTTAGAATGTAGAGAAAACTGAAAACCAACCATGGTTGTATAGTGCTATTATTATTAACAATTTTCCAACCCGAAAATCAACCCATTGATGTTAGTAGGCTATAGTTGATCTTGCAACAGAAAATGTGCAGGTTCAAATTTGGATATGTAACCAAACTTAGATGTACAATATTTCCTATGTACCCGTGTTAGTTTTCTTGTTGTTCCCTTTTGGTGTTGGTGTAATCCTACCATCAATCTTGAACACTCTCTGTTCAACAAGAACATAGAAAAAAAGACTATCAAACGATAACATTTATCAATAATATAATTTAGAAAAATATTAAGTTAATATTAGTGGTGGCATGCATAATTTGTATTCGTAGGTCAACAATTTGTCATACTAATTTAGTGTTTTCATGTTATTATCGTGTCATAATAGTATTCTAAGAAGAAACTCACATGAGCTGATCTTCTGAGTAGCTACTATGCCATTCACAAGTCTTACTCCATTGCTTGAATCCGTAAAGAGTACATTGAGCAGTGTAGACAGCAGAAGCAGCTAACAAAGATGGTGAGAACTTTAGCATCTCATATTCCACTAGAGAGAGCTCCATTAAAAAGAAGGTTAGAAACTCCAGCTGTTTGTTTTCAATAACTCAAAATCAGATATAAATCAAACTTCATATACCCTTGTGATATATATTATACATACAACTGATGCAAATAGTAATTATTAGAAAACCCAATTACCCAACAAACCTTTTTATCAGATTGAGCGGCTTTGAGAAACCTTTTCATGAATACATAAGGTGTTGGTACTGACATGTTGAACTGAAGTTTGTTAAGCATCAACTTTTCCTGAAAATATTCAGAAAAGAATGACACCACAACTATATATATATTGTTTTTTTTTTCGCTTATTTCCATTTGTTCCGCTTTTGACAAGGTAAAAAAATGTCATGGGTGTTTTTTTTCCTCAAAACATAATTTTTTAAAATCATTTCTGGCCTTATATTGTGTGACGTGTTATAATAGTTTTGAAAAAGTGGTACGATGTAAACAGTTTGAGTGCAAAATTAGATGAAATTTGTATGTTATTAACATTTTAAATGAGGGAAAAAAAGAAAACATAGGAGGCCAAACACAAACCAATGAAAGAAAATAAATTACCATTTCCAAGAGTTCCTGCCTTGTGTAAGCTTTATCTGATATCAAAATTAGATCCCCAACAATGGGAACAGAAACTTCCTCATATTTGGATGCTAAAAGCATAGCAACTAGACCAACTAATTGAAGCTTCTTTCTAGCAACTCTTTGTTGGGATAAAAATCTATCTATGAGACTAATAGTAAGAAACAATGTCTCCTTCATCAGTTCAAACTTGTCATGCACCTGTTCATTGGTTTTGTGTTAGACTTTTTTAACATTGTTGTTCAATCAAACCATTTACCATTTTAGGCATAAGCATAACTAGTATACCTCAATAAGCCAGTCAATTAGTATTGCTCTCATTTTCTCATTAATTTCAAATTGTTGTGTCATGTAGTTAGATGAGACACAGCTAAAACCCTGCATAAGATGAATTGTTTAGATTTTTAATTATATGTTACTTCATATTTCTTTTTGTTCTTTTTGTTTAATCAAACCAAGTACAAGGGAAAATCTGTCATAAATCCTAAACGGGTAATAAATCAACTAGTATTACAGCTTTATATTGCTAGTATACAATTGTATAGATTTATACTTCCTAAGGGAAAAATTGTTTTTTTGTTAAAAATTTAGTATTGTTATAAAGCTCCTTAATTTAAGGAGCAAATTAAGGAGCAAAACATGGAGCAAAACAAGGAGCAAAACATGGAGCAAAACAAGAAGCTTAATTCAATGAGCAATTTAAAGAACCATTAATTTAAGGAGTATTTCAAGGAGTGAATTTTCCTATAAATAGATGTGTAATTATAATGAATTAATCATCCAAAGTGTTCATTCCAATTGAGAGAAAAGCTTTTGTGAGAGAAAATTAAGAGTAATTTTCTTGGGTGTAATTGGGTTGTGAGTTGTGAGTGTTGTAAACACCTTGTGGAATTTCTCTCTTTTCAGTAAAAAGATCTACAGCAGGTCCGGAGACGTAAGCAAGATTGGCCGAACTCCGTTATCAAATTTTGTGTGTTATTTTTCTATTCTTGCTTTCTCATAAATCTGGCTTATCGGGAATTTGCGTTATTTCCCAACAAGTATATATATGGTAACTTTAACAAAGTATTTATCCCAAAACATCTTGCTAAATTCAAATCTATCTTGTTCCAACACAGCTATTATTTAAAAAAAAATGGAAGAAAATATATAAATAGATACCACTTGAAGTTATATTCAAGCATACCAAGTCTTTAGAAAGCTATAAAAGTTGGATCAATGATATAGAAGAAGGTATATCAATATTACCTCTATTTTTTTGTAGAAAGTATAAAGATCTTCTACATAATCTACAACTGCAAGAGGATCCTTAATATCTCTACTATCAATATCAACCAGAGACTCTTCCATTATGTCTACCATTTCAACCTCCTCCTAAAACAGAATTGAGAAGTAAACTTTTGAGTCTGCCCCCAAAAAACATACAATTGGATAATTTTAGAAACTAGACAAAGAAAGGTACCATGGGATCTGTTTCAAAAGACATTGCTTCTGATTGTTCTAAGAACATAGGAACTGGCTGGTCTTGAAGTTCTGACTTGCATTCCTCATTAATGAATATACAATCTCCATATTCGTTTGAATTCGATGATGTCTTCTTAGTTTCCTGTTCAAACCAAATTTCGAAAGTTTAAAATCAAACCCAATAGACGAGAGAGAGAGAGGGAGAGAGAGAGTAAAGGTACCTCAATGGCTTCTTGTTTTGTGCTAGCAATTTGTGATGTGAACTTCCTACAAAAAAGCAACTCAAAATGATGCTAATTATAGATAGACAAGAAAAGTAAGACATGATGAATGATTTCATGATCTCAAATTGATCAAAACTTTGAAGAGTTAAAAACGAAAAATCTAAAGCTTGAAAAGTTTGAATTGTTTATTTGCCCACCTTACCCAATAGTATTTTTTTGGAGAAATTAAAAGGGTCATATTCTAACCTTCTAATTGGTCTATGTAATGGATCTGCTTGCTTCTTTTCACACAATTCATGTTTGCTGATGAAAACAAAACTCAGAATTTTAACTTCATTGAAGGAAACAAATAAAATAAAATAAAATAAAATAGAAGAGATGATAATCATCACTGAGTAATTTTTTGCATCAATCCAAATAAAGAAAAGAACAGAGGAAATTACTCTGAAAGGGCTCTCTTATTTACAGCATATGGATATGCTTGATTTCCCACTAAATTCTCACTAATGAGGCCTAAGACCCTCCTGTTCTGCCCAAACTTCCTGCTACACATTTCTACACCTATTTCATATCATTCAAAAAGAAGGGGAAAAAATGTCAGAATTGTGGCCTTTACAATCAATTTCACCTTCGGATCTTTAAAGTTTGAAGCTTTAAGCTCAGTACTTTAGAAACAATCAAAAGGTTCACCTTGAAAAGTTGTGGGTCTAATACTATTAGGATAGTTCTCATTAGAAATGACCATGTTTGCAATCTAGCTCTATTATTAGATCAAACCCAAGCGAATTAGTCAACCAAGAAAGCTCTACAGCATCTAATGGCTGAAACTGAGCCCAATAGCTAAACCTGTAAAATACAGGTAGTTGAAATAATTAAAAAGAAGAAGGAAGATACTACAAAATTCAGTAGATGAGGCTGGTATTAATCTGATGAGAGCTACAAAAACCCAGTATTCAAATTCAACGGCTAGTAAAAATATGACCGTTGGCTCATGAACATTGCGATGACTTTCGTTTACCTTTGTCCAGCAAAAATAGTTGATTTAGTTTTGCATTTTGCATGCCACATGTAGCCTTCCATATCTGATTTTTCAATATTTAAATTAATTCATTTCTTCACTTTTTTAATTTAATAATAATGATATGGTAACATTTTTTTTATCGTCACAGCGAACGTATATAAATTTACATTTTACTTATATTATTAGTTATATATTAATGATATAGATATTCAATAAAGATGTTATTTATGAATGAATTATTTTTTTATTGCCTAACAATTTTAGTTATCTATCAACATTCTAATTAAATTATATATTTATATACAGTATCAAATCTATTGTTTTAATTCAGGAGGATTATCGTATAAAATTATTAATTATTTCTTATTAAAATAAAAATATTATGTGTATTTTATTTAAATATAAATATATTAAATTATTTAATTTGTATTATGTTTTTGAGTTATAAAAGTTTAAAATAAAAATATACAAATTCATATTATCATTATAGTTTGTTTAATAATTTATAAATACTACAACTAAAATATTTTTATTAGCAAGTGAGAGGGTGGAGTGGCATGTAGTTCCGCCACTGTTTTTATATGTATTCATTCTTTTTAATGTAGTCCAATGATTGGTTTTAAATTATACTCTATTTCCTTTTTACGATAACTATGAGTTAATTTTATGTTTTTGTATATTATAATTATAAATAATACATGAGTTTTTTTATTGAATCGAATTTGATTATATTTATCAATAATATTACGATATATTATTTTTATTTTATTATAAATTTCTCATTTTTTTGTTTTTTTAAACTTATAATAACAAATTTACTAGAAGCATAGATTTCATAGATATTAACAATTTTATTATCTAATTATTTTTTTATATGAACATATTTATGATAATGTTGAATAAGTCACGTAAACAAACCATTTTACTTTCTTCTCTCTAACTCCTATGGTTGATGAGACTCACGTAACTAGTACACATTCGAAACTATTGATAAAAAAGACATTAGGATGCTTTGGCGAATTTACAAATTTATATTTAATTTATGACATTGTTGTTTAATTTGGTGTAAAATTCATTATACCTTGCATTTTTGTAAAGTAAGTCCATTTTTTTTTACTTTTAAATTTATTGAGTTAATCTTATCATGATATTTAATTAAAAAATATAGTTTATATTTATTTGAGTTAATTTTATTAATAAAAAATATTATTTATTTTTTTAATCGTCATCATTACAATCATCTTGAAGAATAACCGATCATTATTCAAAAAATAATGAAATGATGAACTAGTTTCAATGCTCAAAATGATAAAAGATAACATTTGAAGTAGTCTTGAAAAAACATCATACATCTCAATGCCTGGATCCACTTTTTTATCTTAGAGAATGTTTACATGGCATCTTTTAATGTCCATATTGAATAAGATCTGACCTATACTTATATTCAATTTGATCGATAATGTGATCTACCACAATGTGAACCAAACCCCATAGCCCACCAGATAAAATCCACCCATAAAGTGTAAAGTCATCCACTTATGCCTAAAAAGTGTCCTTTTGACCATTCGTTTAGGATCAGTTGGGACCACCTTGAACAATTTTGCCAATTGCAATTCATTGTATATGTTAGGACACTTTGTCCAAGCTAACTATGTTAAACATGTGATCATAATTGCTAATCGCTACCCCAAGAATCATTATTTATGATGGTACTAAAAAAATTGGAGTATATGGAAAACATCAAGGGATGAGACCATGCTTCTCACCTTAACATCATGAAGAACACACTCTAGACTATTTTGGAGAGCCCCTACTATCTATAAGATCTATAACCATTTTTCGTCAACAGAGACCGTTTGTAGCATCTTCCAATGCTAAAGTACCTTACTGTTGCCTTACAGACCATGTGATCCATATTGATGCTTCAAAGGCCCACAATCTCACAAATAGATGAGACCATGTTCAGGTTCAAAAATAAACCCTAAGTCAGGGCCAAGGACATACATGATATACTGAGAACATTCATACAACAAAATAAAGTGTGTTACCTAAAATTACACCCTACCGACAAATTGGATTGTGAGGTGTACAACTATCACATATCATCCAAAGCTATTTTACATCATGACTCAAAAATTATAAAATGATGATTAATAGCATAAGATTAAATAATATAGGAACATGACAAGGTTGGATAAAATTTAGATAATTATAAACATGAATGAATACCTAGAACGATGAAATATAAATAGAACACTACAAGATTGATTCAGTTAAATAACAAGAATGCGCCAAGAATTTAACAAAGAACAATTAAAAGATTAATATGTAGAGAATAATTATGTATAAATAATGGATAATACTTGAACTTAGTAAAAAATCAATAAAAAAGAATTAAGTGATTTCTTCCCATTTGACAAAGTTCAACAGTTTCATTAGGAAAAATAATACCAATGAAAATCAAGATAAAAAAATCTAATAAAAGAAAATGAAAAATCAAATTAAGTTTGATAACTCTAATTTATTAGAGTTAGCTTTTATTTCTTAAAACCTGCTTGGTTATTTGAGAAACTTTATACATTATGTTTAAATGGACATTGATCATGCCTTTTTGAAATGAAATGAATTCTTCGATATTAAATCTTAATTTCTTTAATAATTTCATTGAAAAGATTTACATTTTGAAGTTTACTCATGAAAATTTTATGTGATACATTCGTAGGGAATACAAAGAGCAAAAACGAGCATTTTTTATAATTTTCCATAACTTTGTTGGAACATTGCTATAGAAAAGTTTCCCATAATTTCAACAGTGAGGAATAAAAGAGTAAAATTAAATGACATGTAGGCTTGGGTCTATTGATACAAGTTTGTTAATAACAGTACTGAAACAATATTACCGGGAAACCTGGTATGAACTATTTGGATTGAGTCGCGGACTAGGTCGCTCTCTTTAAGATATTTCGTGACTTTACCCAATTTGTGCAAGCAACACAGCCCCGTCGTCCCCAAGATAAAATAGCCTAAAATCTTTTTTCTCTGTCTCGGAACTTCACTGCACTGATGAAGACCGGAATGCTACACCTGAAAAATTTGTTGCTCGGAAAACTAAAAAAGAACTTTGAAATTGTAAAGAGAATTGTTTTTCATAGGGAGATGAGATTGCAGATTGTTGTGTAGAAACTAAGAGCTGAAGCCCTCTTTTTATAGGTTTTAGAAACCATGTGGCAATTATGATAAAACGGTAATGTCTGGGAATTAAGAGCGTAACGGTCATTCTGAGTAATGAAGAGTAACGACCATTTTCAAATTAAAGACGAGTAACAGACATTTTTGTGAGTAAATTCGAGCAACGGCTCTTTTTCTGAATAAAGAAAACAAACGGCCATTTAACGGTCATATTCTTGATAAAAGAAAATAACGGTCGTTTTCAGAGAAAAAATTTATATATAACAAACATTTTTGTAAGTGGAAAAGTTTTCCTTAAAAAGAATATTTTTCCAAAAATAAAATACCACCTCACACACACGCACTCGGACTCGGACTCGGACTCGGCATGGCACGGTCGGTCGGTCAGACGGACGGCGGCGGCGGAGACGCGCGTGTGCGCGTGTGGTATCACATTTGTCTAGGTCCTCTCCCCTTCCACAAAAGTGGGTGCCCCTTGGGGCCCAATCCCAATAGCCAACTCTTCACTATTTATACTTATTTAAAATAATGTAAAAAAAAGCAATGTGGGACAAGGCTTTACAATATTTTTTATTAACTTCAACTTTTCCAATTATCATTTTTTATAAACTTCATCTTTTTCCAACAATTCCCCACTTGAATTTTATATAAAAATAATTTTCATCGAGCAACCAATCAATTATAAGATTGTGCATAAGCCAAAATGTGTCTATCAACTTGAACCTTTTCATAGTGTTGATGCTTTAGAATATACTAGAGTAACTCATAGTTTTGAACTCTATCTCTAAAAATCATCACACACACAACCTTTCCAAGGTGTAGTTCGAAAAGCCCATGCTTTACGGCCATGCACGTGTATCCCAGTATAGTGAACGCTCTAGTAAATTTTGCCCAAAAAATTTCCATAGGAAGCGGCCACACTTCCACATTCACATAGGTGAGTCTATCAAGAGTACTCATGTAGCTATGTACTCCACTCCATATAGAGTATAAAACTCATTTAAGAGTTTAACAATTAACTCATCCTTTTCTATCACTTCAGGACTTCATGCTTCTAACAATATAGAATGGGATTTGATAAATATCATGATACATTTCATATCACTTCATGACTTGTTATTACCCTTTGAACTTATTTCTTGGGATCTCCAGTCTATAAGTTGGGTTACCATCATAAGTGACTCTTCATTCTAAGGGCATTAATCCCATTCCTTTTGAGGTTTTGAAAACCTTCTCTCTTGGTAATCCTTTCGTCAAAGGATCTACCAAATTTTCATCAGAACGTACATGATCCACTCTTACAGCTACCATAGAGAGAAATTCTCTAACAGTACTATGCTTACGACGTATCTGTCGTCTCTTGCCATTGTAGTAACAGTTCTGAATCTTTGCAATAGCCGCGGTACTATCGCTGTGGATCAAGACAGCTGGTATCAGTCTTTCCCATAAAGGGATCTTAGCTAACAGACTTCTTAGCCAGCCTGCTTTTTCACTAGCAGTGGCTAATGCTATCATTTCAGACTCCATTGTAGATTGATCCAATATTGTTTGTTTCTTAGACTTCCAGGAAATAGCTCCACTAGCTATGTTAAAAATATAGCCACTAGTTGCTTTGGAGTCTTCTGATAAAGTGTTCTAATCTGCATCGCTGTATCCTTCTAGAACAACAGGAACATTTTTATAATGTAATCCAAGGTTCATAGTTCTCTTAAGGTATCTCATAACCCTTTCAATAGCATTCCAATGCTCTTCACTAGGTCTACTGGTAAACCTACATAGTAGTCCCACAACATAAGCTATGTCTGGTCTAGTGCAATCAGTAGAATAACGCAAGCTACCAATGATGCTCGCATACTCAGTTTGTCTAACACCATCTCCGGTGTTCTTGAACAACTTTACACTAGGATCATAAGGAGTACATGCAGGTTTGCAGTTAAAGTAATTATATTTCTTTAAGATTTTTTCAACGTAGTGAGACTGATCTAGAGAAATTCCATTTTCAGACCTAGTTATCTTTATACCAAGGATTACACTCGCTTCTCCGAGATCTTTCATATCAAAATTAGCACTTAACAAAGTTTTTACATTGTTCACAATATGAATATTTGACCCAAAAATAAGCATGTCATCCACGTATAAACATATAGTGCAAATGCTATCTTCTAATTTATAATAAATGCATTTGTCACTTTCATTTATTTTGAATCCATGTGAGATAACTAGATTATCAAATTTTTCATGCCATTGCTTAGGTGCTTGTTTTAGACCATACAAAGATTTATCTAATTTACAAACTTTATTTTCTTGACCTAGGATAACAAAACCTTCAGGTTGATCCATATAAATTTCTTCTTCTAAATCACCATTTAAAAAAGCAATTTTAACATCCATTTGATGTACTACTAAATCATGGATAGCAACAAGAGAGAAAAGTACACGTATGGAAGTTATTCGCATAACTGGTGAAAAGGTATCAAAGAAATCTACATTTTCCCTTTGCCTATACCCTTTAACTACAAGCCGAGCTTTGTATTTTTCAATAGTACCATCAGGTTTTAATTTCTTTTTTAGTATCCATTTACATCCAATGGTTTTGCAACCAGGAGGTAAGTCAACTAAATGCCAAGTCTTATTATACTCAAGTGAGTCCATTTCATCATTTTATGGCTTCTTCCTATAAGTTGGCATCTAAAGAAGATAATGCTTCTTTAAGAGTTTGGGGATCTTCCTCTAAGGTATAAGCATAAAAATCAGACCCAAAATCCTTAAGGATTCGAGCTCGTTTACTTCTTCTAATTTCAGTGTTTAATTCTTCAGTTTGTTCACTAGTTTTAGTTATGGGTAAACTACTAGAAGACGAACCCTCACTATTTTTAAATTTAAAGGGAAACCTATGTTCATAGAAGTCAGCATCATTTGATTCTATAACTACATGGTCTTTCAAGTCATAGAATTTATAAGCTTTACTATTCACAATGTATCCTATGAATACACATTCATATGCTCTACTAGCAAGTTTATTTTTTTTAGGATCATGGATCCTAACATAGGCTAAACAACCCTGTTTTAAAATAAGTTAAGTTAGGTTTCTTATTTTTTAAAATTTCATATGGTGAAATTTTATTTGTAGATTTAGGCACTCTATTTAGCACATAGCAAACAGTTCATAAAATTTCTCCCTACCAATGGGAAACAACACCAGAGTTTAATAAAATTACAACAACTGATTCAGTAAAAGTTCTATTTTTTATTTCAACTTTGCCATTCATTTCAAGAGAATAAGGTGCAATTTTTTCATGAATGATTCCATGAGTTTTATAAAAATCATTGAAGATATTAGAATCATATTCAATGCCTCTATCACTTCGAAACCTTTTTATTTTCCTATTAAGTTGATTTTCAATCTCAGTCATAAATATTTTAAACATGTCAAACGTTTCACTTTTATTTTTCATTAGATATACCTAAGTGTAATCTGAACAGTCATCTATAAAAGTTATAAAATAACGTTTTTCATTTCTTGTTAAATTTCCATCAAGTTCACATATATCAGAATGAATTAATTCTAAAGGTTCAGATTATCTAACTATTGATTTATATGAAGTTTTGGTTATTTTAGCTTGACTACAAAAATCACATTTTTCAAAATCATTTAAAGATAGTTTAGGAATTAGTTCTAAGCTACTCATGTTCTTGATTATGCGTTTATTAACATGACAAAGTCTAGCATGCCAAATATTAAAAGAACTCAACATGTAAGCAGAAGAAAAGGTTTTATTGATTTCAACTTTTAATTTAAACATGCCATCAGTGGCATACCCTTTCCCAACAAATATATTATTTTTAGTTATAGTATATAAATCAGCCCCTATAGTTTGATTAAACCCAGCTTTATTAAGAAGATAGCCTGAAACCAAGTTCTTTCTCATCTCTGGAGTATGCAGGACATCCTTCAAGATGACAGTCTTTCCAGAAGTAAACTTTAATACCACCTCATCAGTACCAGCAATTTTAGTGGAGTGGGAGTCGCCCAACAGCACTTTCTTATCTTCAGAATCAGAATAGGACTTGAACATGTCTCGATCATAGCAGACATGGCGAGAAGCACCGGTGTCCACCCACCACCCCTTGGATCCACCAACAAAATTGATTTCAGATATCATAGCAATAAGTTGATCTTCGGTAAGGTTCGCTTGTAGGGCAGGGTGATTCCTGTTCCAACAATTTCTAGCCAAGTGGCCAGGTCTGTTACAACTATAACACATGAATGTGTTATTTCTTAAGGGGGGTTGAGGTCCATTCTGGGGAGGATAGTTTCTATTTCTTATTGGTACTGTTATTTGAGACTACTAGTATTTCATCTCTTTGGTCTTGTTTTCGGGATTCTTCTTCTATTCTTAACCGGGTTATAAGATTTCTAAAGAAAATTCCTTAGTTTTATGCCTAACTGTATTCTTAAAATCTTTCCAAGCAGGGGGTAATTTATCTATAATAACAGCTACTTGAAATTGTTCATCTAAAGTCATACCTTCATAAGTTATTTCGTGTGCTATCTTCTGCAATTCGTGTGATTGAGCTTCCACTGATTTTCCATCAATCATTTGAAACTTCATGTACCTACTGAAAACATACTTCTTAGTTCCAACTTCTTCAGTTTCGTACTTCTTTTGAAGTGCTTCCCAAATTTCCTTAGCAGACTTATTAGAATTATAATAATCATACAAATCATCAACTAAACCATTAAGAATATAAATTTTGCACAGAAAATCATTTTGCATCCAGGTGTCTAAATCCTTAGTTGCATTTTCAGTAAGAGGAGTAGACTGTATTGGTTTTTCAGTAGTAAGGGCAGAAACGACTTTTTTCATGGTTAAGAAAAATAACATTTTTTGTCTCCATCTTTTAAAGTGTTATCCCTTAAAATGGAATGGTTTGTTTAGATCAACAGTTAACATTTTAGTAGACATGCCAGATTGAATACGTCTTAAAATTGTTGATACAAGTTTGTTAATAACAGTACTGAAACAATATTACCGAGAAAACTGGTATGAACTGCTTGGGTTGAGTCACGGACTAGGTCGCTCTTTTTAAGACGTTTCGCGGCTCTGCCCAATTTGTGCAAGCAACATAGCCCCGTCGTCCCCAGGATAAAACAGCCTAGAATCTTTTTTCTCTGTCTCGGAATTGATGAAGATCGAAATGCTACACCTGAAAAATTTGTTGCTCGGAAAACTAAAAAAGAACTTTGAAATTGTAGAGAGAAATTTTTTTCATAGGGAGATGAGATTGCAGATTGTTGTGTAGAAACTAAGAGCTGAAGCCCTCTTTTTATAGGTTTTAGAAACCGTGTGGCAATTATGATAAAACGGTAATGTTTGGGAATTAAGAGCGTAACAACCATTCTGAGTAATGAAGAGTAACAACCATTTTCAGATTAAAGACGAGTAACAGACATTTTTGTGAGTAAATTCGAGCAACGACTCTTTTTCTGAATAAAGAAGACAAACGGCCATTTAACGGTCGTATTCTTGATAAAAGAAAATAACGGTTGTTTTCTAAGAAAATATATATATATAACAAACATTTTTGTAAACATTTTTGTAAGTGGAAAAGTTTTCCTTAAAAAAAATATTTTTCCAAAAATAAAATACCACCTCACACACACGCACTCGGACTCGGACTCGGTACGGCCGGTCGATCGGACGTATGGCGGCACGCACGCGCGTGTGTGGTATCACATTTGCCTAGGTCCTCTCCACTTCCACAAAAGTGGGTGCCCCTTGGGGCCCAATCCCAATAACCAACTATTCACTATTTATACCTCTTTAAAATAATGTAAAAAAAACAATGTGAGACAAGGCTTTACAATTTTTTTTATTAACTTCATCTTTTCCAATAATCATTTTTTATAAAATTCATCATTTTCCAGTTAAATAAAATTACATTAAGACTTACTTTCTAAGGGACAAATATGAAAGTTAGCGGAAGATTCTCACCTTACTTCATTTAATCCTAGAACCAACGTATAAATGTAACATATTCTCACGTCAACAAAACCAAGACAGCTGTATAAGGATATAATTTTCCAATTTTTCTCTTTCTTCTTTTGAGAGAGTGACAGAGGCAAGAAAAAAAGAAACATATGAGCTGAGGGACACAAGAGAATTTTAGATTTATGGCTTCATTTGTGCACACATAAGTGGAGAAAAAGCTTCATTTCAAGTTTTTCTTTTCTCTATTTTAATACCTTATAAACTCAAATTTAAACATATGTTTTATTAATTATGAATTTTTATTTGATTTTATGAACATAAAGAGCTAAATATTCCTTAACTCGGATTTTAGATGGACAATAATGTAGTTTCTGTTTTTATTTATGAAAGTTTATAGTATGTTTTGGTAGAATGATGCTAGTTATTCAGTGTTTGCATTTTCATCATATGATGTTGAATTATATTAAACCATCTAAGTATTCATTATATAAAAATAGAAGTATACAATCATTGTTATACAAAAACAAAAACATATAATATTTGTTACACAAAAACAGAGACTATTCTATAAGTTTAATTAATGGGCAACGGTTACATTAAATTAAGAAATACACTAAATATAATATAACTTATAACATTAAACCCCTTAAATGTTACATATAACTTTATAAACAACATAACACATAACAAATTAGCCAACCACTCCTCTGAATGCATACCTCCTTATCAACTTAGGTAACATTTTCATTGACTTTGAAATTTTTACATTTTTCATGATAACAAATAGCAACAATATTACTATGCCACAAATCAATATTATTTTTATTTTCAAATTTAATTCAGTCTCACTTTGATATTAAAAGATTTATTCATGTCACTTAAAGACAATATCACTTATATTAATCTTGCATTATATTCTTTAAGGTTATCAATTCGCAACTTCAATTTTTTTTCTTCGTTTCTTCACCATTAAAATTTGTTTTTCTATTTGTCGAATCCTCCTTAGTAAGTCAAGTATAACTTTTTTTACTATACTACATATTTCTTCATCAAACCAATTAAAGTATTTACAATGTCAAATTTCTTGTAAAATTGAAGGATAAAAACTATAAGATTTTTAAAACTTTTTAAAAAAACAATGTGTATTCAATAGAATTGAACCCTATATATGAAACAAAAATTCAAATAATTTACTTACTCTATAACTATGACAAACCCAAAATCTTCTTCCTAGATTGTCATGAGTCATGGTTTAATTTTTTTGATTTTTGTTTGTTTCGTGTGGCTCACTAGTTTTGTGATTTTTTTTATTTAGCTCACGAGGATGATGATATCGTTGTTTTTGTTTTCGTAAGGAGGTGATTTTCAGATGGGTGACTTCACAAGGTTGGATCGATGGATGTTGAACGACTAGGGGTGGTGGCTTTGCGAAGTTGGGTCGATGAATGTTAACTGGTTAGGGGGTGTTGGGTGATGGCGATGAGAAACGAGGGAGTGGAGGCGAGATAATCAATTTACGATTCATCGAGTGTGTAGGGATGGAAAAATAAAAATGAACCTTTATTAAAAAAATCTACCAAATTTTTTGGACTGATTTTTCTAAACTAGTAATTTTTAAGATTTTTCATAGATTTTTAATAAACTGGGCAAACAAAAGTATGACTGACCAAGATTCAAACGTACTCGTCACTCCTCCTTTTCAATAGTTGAAATTACTCTAACACCCCTTCAACTGAAAGCAACTAACTTCAGTAGGAGTAAAAAGGTCATTTCAACTAAATCATCTTCCACTTAAGATCCCGCCTGTTCATCATTAAATTTCAGAAACCTCTGGGTTGTGTATTTTTATGTATTAGACTCGTTTCATGAACAAACATGTTGATTCATCACAACATCACGAAACCCAATTTAAAATAAAACATCGCAACGATTGATGAAAAGTAGTGACTCCAAAGTTTATTTCATTCAAATCCCATTTCTCAGAAAATTATAATAATAATTACTCAGGAAACATTGTAACGATTACTGAAGTGTCTCCATTGTTTACTTATCATAAAGCTGGCTTCGTTTGAATAGAGACAAACCCTTTCAGCAAGTACTTATATATAAAGAGGGTTTTAATTAGGTGAAGCACAAATAATGCATTTTACCCAAAATATATTGCAATTAATCCTTCTTAATTTGCTTTGTTTAAAATATCTGGTTTTCATAAACCATGACCGATCCTTCTTCTTCTTTGAAGAAATTAGAAACATCTTCTTCGTCTGAGAAACAAAAACAAACTTCACAGTCTGCTGCTAATGTTGTAACTCAAGTTGTAGGAGTAGGAGGGTTTTCTGGTACTACTCCTACTCCTACTTCTACTTCTACTCAAATACCCCAACAACAACAGTCTGAAACTTTTGTATCTGTAGGGTCATCTGTGATCCCTCCTCCTACAACACAAGCTTTTACTCAACTAACACAGATGAGACAAACTGAGACTGTTGTCACTGGAGGGTATTCTTCAACCATTCCTCCTTATAGACCATATGATATTGGTCACGAGGGAACTAGCAATAGCCAAAATATCGCTAATATTGTTCAAACGATTGACTGTTATGGAGGCATAGTTTCTACACTAGAACATGAAAATGTGGTAGTTGCCCAACAGAAGAAAAAGAGAAAACCCGCAGAAATGAATGTTCCAGAGACAATGAGACCAGTATGTTGTGTTTGCGGCCGTTCCTTTAGGTCTTGGAAAGCGTTATTCGGGCACATGCGTTCCCACCCGGATCGTCAATGGAGAGGCTGCTTTCCGCCTCCCATTCAAGAACAACTTGACGTAGCTATTATTAACGCAGCCAATGGGCAAGGTATTGTTTTGATATACACCAACTTTGTTATATATATATATATCGTGTCACATAATTTTGGAAGTGGTCATGTAAAGTAATTAACATGTTTGTCATGTATGTTTAATTGGAACGTACATGCAGGTAGAGAACAAGAGCCACAATTAGGGGATATTGATCTGAATCAGCCACTCTTGGAAGAGGATGATGAAGAGTATGTTACTGTAGATTTTGATCTGAATCTACCACCGGCGGAAAGTGATGAAGATGGTGGAGCAAACTAGTATATATATATATATATACATACATACTAATGGTTTGTTATTATATATGGAACTAATTTCAAACGCCCATGCCCTTAATTAAAAGTGCCTTTGTTATGTTGAAGGGTTAATTATTATGAAATAACTGCATGCATTTGTACTTCTTTCTTATATATATGTTTCCTTGTTGACCCAAATTGATGATAAAATTTAACATGTATATCATGTTGGACATAATCCATAATGATAATGATATTAATTATCAATGGATGATCAACAAGATCTATGGCCTATATAGGTTGATGACCTCCATTGCACATTGGCAGGGTTGTCAGCGTATGTTCTCCTCACTAATTAATTAGTAACACCACAGTGTCTTTGATTGCGTTCACGCAGCCCCTTCCAATTCTGAATTATATTTTTTATTTAATTTTTTTAATCATTTTATTATTTATCATTTGTCGTTTCATTATTTGTTGATTTTTTTTAATATATATAATACTTTGTTAGTTTGGTTGTGTTCTTTTATATAAAGTAATATTGTTATGTTAATATGATTTTGTGGGTGGTAAAAATAAAATTTACTTTTCTATTTCAAGTCATATACTCACTTTTTAATACAATTTTTCAACAATTAAATTAGTATATTATATAACTTAATTACAACTCATTTCCTTGTTTCAAATAATAGAAAAATGTCTTAATATTAATAAAAATAATAACTATTATAGCATGCACTTCCATAAATAATAGTTGTAATGGTTTTATTTGTGACACAAGTCAAGTATTTTATAATAAATTTAATTAAATGTTTTTTTAAAATATAAAATAATATATTTATAATTTATAATAATAAAAATAATTTTTTTTATTTATAATAATTAAATTTAATTTTTTAATTTTTTTTAAAATAATACTATTAAAATTTATAATGATAAAAATAAACATCAATAATATTAAATAAGATATAATTAAACCCCATTAAACATTAAATGATTTATAATTATAATTTAATTTAACTTTTTTAAAAAATTTAAAAATATCATCCATTAAATCTATAATAATATAAATAAATATCCACTAATATTATATGTTTTAAATAATTATAATTTAATTTAAATAATATTCTTTTAAATAAAATTTAAAGTAAAATAATCTGAAATAATTTTATAATAATAAAAATATATGTTAAGAAAATAATTATTTTTATAATAACAAGTTTTAAATTTGTTACTCTCTCCTTTCTTCTTGTTTTTTTTTAATCTCTTTGCGATGTTCTTTTTTATTTATTTTTTAACTATGAATAAAAGTGGGATGTTGGTCTTCGAGTCCGAGCGAAATGGCAAGTCGTTAGGCAAAGTTAGACCAAACATTTCTTTGCGCCCAAAACAATCGTGAAAGCTTGTACTCTGAAACTTTAATGTTTGTTTCCGTCTCCTGCGTAAACCTTTTTTGCTCTCCAAGCTGTTTACTTTATCAGAGAACAATAACATTAACCCAAAAGCTCTCCTTTTTTGCTCAAAATCTTTGTTTTTTGAGATTTCATTTGTTAATTACTATACTGGGCAACCACTCTTTTGCCAAAGTTTAGATCTTAATCTTTGAAGTGGGTTTATATCTCCCACCAGGTTCATATCTTCTCTCTCTCACCTTATTGTTTCTTATTACTTTTGTTTGGTTCTCGAGAAATCGTAGTAAAAAGATATGAATTCTTAATCTTGTAGGCTTCGTTGATTTAAATTTAATTAAGTTAAAATATCATATATTTTTTTTATCTAAAAATAATAAAAAAATTTAATCACATCATTTATTTTAAATTTCTATATGTTTAAATTAAATTATAATAATTTAAATCGTTTAATTCAATTAAATTATAATTAATATTATTAATATATTATTTTGATTGTTATATGTTTCAGAAATATTATCTTTTATAATTTACCTATTTTGTTTTCTTCTGCTTTTTACTTGATGATTTAGTTACTTTTTTTTTATTTATTAAAATAAAATTTTATGTCTCTCGTTTGATGGTAAATATTTTTAAATAATTGAATTTATAGTAAATTTTAATAAAAAATAAAAATCCAAGGACACATTTATATTTTATTTTCTAATTTATTATAAATAAATATGGCTGGATTATAAAGTGTTTATGTCTGTGATATGCAACCACAGGCAGAACCTTGATTTCTGTGGAACAATTATTTACTGAAAGTGCTCATAGACAACAAGGTTGTTCTTGTTCATCATATTGTCACATTCATTGATTTACTTCCTAATTTTTTTTAAATATAAGCTAACTGATGATTTTATTTGTTTCCTTTTGTCCAGCTTGATCCTTACTTCCGATGATCCAAGGGAGTATCCTTAAATAGTTATTGATTTCTTGTTTTATTACGCATTTAATTCTCTATGCATCTCCTCTTTTGCCGACAAGACCAACCGTAATTTCTTTGGAGTCTTCTTTAATAATGAGCAGGCTTTAATAATTTTCAAGCAGCCATTGGGAAAGATATTATTGATGTTACTCTGATTGCAAGGAGATGCACTAGGAGGAGAAATGGTAGTCAAAGTTCATAACTCAATATTTAATATATCTATATTTTTCTCGTGTTCTTTCATATTATACTCGTCTAATTATATTTTAGCCACTGAAGAATTGGATATGATCATGATCTATATCAGTGAAAATTCACTCTCTCTCTTTTTTTTTTTTTTACACAAAGGCACTCGTATGTGGAGAAGGGGGGCAGATTCTGATGGATATGTTGCAAATTTTGTGGAATCTGAGCAAATAATGCAGATTAATGGATTTACAGCATCATTTGTGCAGGTAAACTTTACTCTAATTGTTAAAGTACAGCATCATTTAATCATAATGCTTTTAGTTATAGGCTCATAGTTATAGATTGCTACTAAAGGGCTTTAGATTATATTTCCTCAGTGGGCTTTTGTTTAATCATAATGCTTTACTAACGTATATTCTTCTAAGAGATATTGTGGTCAATACCACTTATGTTTTGAAGTCTGATATTTATGCTTCAACAAGGCAAAAATGAGGGCTAATATGAGATGCAATGTTTTATACCTTTCTTATCAGTGAAAGTTTTTTGATGATGTACTAGAGGCTATAATGTAACAAACATTTCACGTTACTTGTTCTGGCAATTGCTTTTTTTGCAGTTTCAGGGATCAATGCCATTCCTGTGGGAGCAAATTGTTGATTTGACTTATAAGCCCGTGTATGAGATTGTCCAACCGGAGAAAGCTGTGAGTTTAGGTCTGTTAGGATAATTCATTACATGCCAGTTTGATTTTAACTTGTATATTTCTCTATCTTTGACTGCTATTTTAATGAACACAACGCAGTCTCAAGTAGCAGAGCGGCGTTTTTTGGATTTAAGAAAAAAACATGGGGCTGTGTTAGCTGTTGATCTTGTCAATAAGGTGCATATTTTTTTATCAAGGAAAACCTATTATGGTAAAAAGAGAAAAAAAGAAGGAAAAAAAAAGGAATGGTATATTTAGATTACCAG
This sequence comes from Hippophae rhamnoides, assembly GCA_033030585.1. Lineage (NCBI taxonomy): Eukaryota > Viridiplantae > Streptophyta > Magnoliopsida > Rosales > Elaeagnaceae > Hippophae > Hippophae rhamnoides. The sequence continues at coordinate 21,689,446 of CM065434.1, read as the reverse complement.
TGGACTGTCTGATTGGTTGTATAATTACTATGTTCATATGCTTGTGTTCTTAGACATGGGGAAAAATTCAAAAGTTCATGTGGTCGCAAATGGGAGGACGGATTAAAAAAATATCCATAATATCTGTGATATGTCTGCTATATTTTCTCTTTTAAATATATTGTATCCGTTGAATATTGGTTTTAAAAGTAACAAATTAGTGGCATAATTTAGGAAAATTAGTGGCCTAATTTGTGTTATGATTTGTGGCATGATTTAAGGAAATTAGTGGCATAATTTAAGGAAATTGGTGGCCTAATTTAAGGCTTAAATTATGGCACACTTTAGAGAAAGGGAGCCTTTCTTCATCTATAAATAAGGAAGAGTTCATGCATTGAAGAACAAGGCAAAAATCAGAAAAAAATCAGAGAGAGTATAAGCAAACTCAAAGAGAGAAAATACTTGTGAGTTTTGGAAAACACTTGAGAGATATTATTAGTGAGGAAATCAGATCGTATTCGTATATTTCCTACCCGCTCAAATAATATCTCGCTTCCTGGACCTAGGCGAATTGCCGAACCACGTAAATTCTGTGTGTTCATTTTATCGCTTTGATATATTTATATACCGCTATTTATTGCTTCCGCCCACAACAGTATCAATATGGAAATTATAGATAAAAATAGTCAGTATCCAAATTTTGTGATAAAATTGTAAAAATGATAGAAAATAGTGTTAAGGGTACTTTTTGTTTACTCAATATCATAGGTTGTAAATGGTATCATTAAAGTTTAATATATACGTATTACAATAAATCTCGTCAATATTTAATATTTTTATAAAATTGAAGTGTCGATATCTTTATAAATTTCAATCTTTATTATCATTCAATCATTCTTATGCTACCTTCGTATGTATGTAATTAGTTATGCTATTTGGCTGTTCAATCTCATGATTTTTGCATGTTGCCAGCATGGAGGTGAGGAAAACCTGTGTGAAAAGTTTGGTTATTCCATGCACAGAATATTAGTGGCAACGACATACGGTAGAATTTCTTCCCATCTCCTGTTTTTGAAAGCTTATACGTAATTTGCTAGTTGATTTTTCCTGATGACTGATGAGACCTGTTGAATATTGTAGATATTTGCACTTTGATTTTCATCATAGATGTGTTCATTTTGAGCGCCTCTCAATTCTTTATGAGCAAATTGCAGATTTTCTTGACAGGAACGGGTATGGTTTCTTTCTAATGTTTGTCTATATATAACTATTTATTTATTCTTAAACTGTCTACTCGGGAGAAAATTGGGGACTTCGCATTTAAGACTTGTTGTATAGTTGAGTACTAATCATTTTATCATACACCATTCCAGGAACTAGCTTAATGCACATGATTTGTACGTGAAAATATAGTTCTTTAATATTGTGGGAGCATGGAAACGGAAAATACTGCATAAAAATTGGAATTTTGAATTATATTTCACTTAAAAAGTTAACATGTTTCTGGGAGTGGTCCTTTTTATTTAACATTTCCATTTATATTCCTCCTCCTTTTCCTTGTGGCTATGCATGTATTGTAACTTGTTTAGTCGTTGAAAATATTTTATTTATATATGACCAACAATCCAATTATTCTCAGTGCCTTTAAAAGGGTGAGAAAATGAAGGAACAGCTTGGAGTTGTAAGAACCAACTGTATTGATTACTTATAGCGTACTAATGTTACCCAGGTTGGTGCATATCAAAAGAACGTATCAATCTTGCTGAAAGTGTAGAGTATATCTAATATTTCTGATTAAATCTATGCCTAGTAAGATAATGTGATACTGGCTTTCTTGAGAATAGTAGTTTTTTTTTTCCTTTTAAACATATTTCTACTGGTTGCTTGAAGTCGTCATGTCTTTAATAGCTAAATACTAGTTTTATTCTTATTGGTATGGGAAAACTACATAAATTGGCTATATATATTCCACACTTTAGGTTTCTTATATTTTTTCTTATGATTTTGGTCCTTTTATTTTTTAATTTTCGCACTTTAGTCCCATACTTTTTTTACTTATAATTTAATCCCTTTACCTTTTTTAATTTTTACACTTTGATTTCTCTATTTTTTAATTTTTATTTTTTTAGGCTGGACTACATAAATGGTTCATTTATTTTTTCTATATACTACCGTTGATCCCCTTATTATTATTTTTTTATTTGGTCACTTTGTTTTTTAATTTTCATATTCTAGTACCCTTTTATTTTTTATAATTTAGTTCCTTTACTTTTTAATTTTCACACACTTAGTCCTAAATTTGATGCCAATTTGAAATAAAACTTCAAAAGTAATTGGCGTCAAATTTAGGACTGAGGTTGTAAAAATTAAAATAAAGGGACTAAATTGTAAGGGAAAAGTATCAAAATGTGAAAATTAAGAAATAAAGGGACCAAATCATAAGAAAAATAATAATAAAGGAACCAAAGTGTAGAACATATAGAAATATACGGACCCATTTGTGTAGTCCACCCAGTTGGTATTATTCTTATTATTGGTATTACATGTTTCATGTTGGTACTATTTATCATTAAGCTACAAAACTTAACGAGTATTTTGTTTGCCTCGTAATCCAAATATGATTGCAGAGCATGATAGGTAGGAAGATGTTGGAATGGCAACTAAAAAGACTTGCTATTTTTGATGCTGAAGAAACTATTACTTCACATTCAAATCTTGATGATCACTTCAAAATCTAAGTCTTCCATACTTTTTTTCTTTTTCATTCCATGTTACTAGTGAGTAACTTAGTATTTCAAATTGAAATTGCAATTGATTTGTAACCTTTTTATTCAGTATGTTCTAACCATGGAGATGACATAAGCATTCAATATTCTGGAACTCCTGCCTTAAAAGGCAATTTTGTCATGTAGTTTACATTTGCTACGGAGTTCTATGTTTATGGAAGAGTGGATTTTCATGTTAGAAAAGTGGAATGTGTCAATCTTTGCAGTTAAATTTGTAGTTTTTTTTAATGTGATTAGGAAGGTTTACAAGTTGAACTGCTAAATGGGACAATCTTTAGTTGACTTGTAAAATCTTGTAGAATGTAGATATGCAAGACACTTTTCTTTTCTTTGCATGTGTGCGTGTTTATTTATGTCTCCTTTATCATTTTCTCCTTCCTTCCTCTTCTCTTTTTCCTGAATGTTATCAGGTTTCAAATCACTTGTCTTTGTCATTTTAAATACATTGATCACCTTTAAATTCGGATGCATTTATCTCCCTATTATTATACTATGAGACAGTTTAATGCGTCTAAATTGACAAAAATAAGGGACCCAAATGTGCCAAAATTCTTCAAACTTAACTTGTTGGGTTGTTCTGTATTTTATTTGGTTGAATTGTGTACAAGGGATACACTTAAGGATGGATACCAATTTAGGGGTGTGCAAAAAATCCGATCATCCGATCAATCCGATCCGATCCGTTGATTTTTCATCTGATCCGATCCAACCCGATGGTCGGATCGGATGGAGATTTTTTTCCATCCGTTAAGTGCGGATCGGATGAAGATTTTTTCCATCCGTTAAGTGCGGATCGGATGGCGGATTTCACTACAATTCATTCGATCTGACCGAAATTAATTATATATATATATATAATTAATATATATTTATTTAATTTTTTAATGTTTTTTTAAGTTAAATAATTTTATATTATGATTTATGTAAAAATTTAAAAATTTTATTTAAAAATACAAAAAATAGAGTTAATTAAATTTATTGGTCGGATTGATCGGATGTCATCCGAATAGTTTACGGATCGGATTGAGCGGATGTAAGAGGTGATCGGATCGGTTGCGGATTAGGATGTTTCAATCTGAGTGGATGGTCGGATCGGATCGAATGATAGAAAAATCAACGGTTTTGATCCGATGAACAGCCCTAGATACAATGCACTTGCACACTATTACTTTAATAACTTTGTCGATGGAACAAAACAGGTTTTGAATTATGATAGTCACATAAATTGTGTGCAATGAATACGCAAGTATATTTATCGTAACAAGTAATATAATGATAAGTAAAGATCGTTCTCACGGAAATTATTTTATTAAAAATCAATTTTTTTAGTGTTTTTATATTTTAAGAAAGTAAAATTAAAATAACTAAAAGTAAATAGCAATAATAATTAAATTAGATTTTGCGACTAAAAAGATATATGAGAACATATCTAGTAATACTTAATTCCTCAATTTTCTAAACATGTGAATCGTTAAAATTCTCCTAATATAATATCAATTAATTACATGATCAATTGAATTTAACGTAACATGTAAACTACATACCATATAGTAATTAATTTAAGCACACGCTCATGTCAATTAAATTTCATACTACTCATTAAGTTCATCAATTATGGATCACATACATAAGAATCATATATTTTGTCTAGAAACTATGCATGTTAATCAAGACAAACAATTAAATAATTCTCTCAAATCTATTTAATTGCATCTATAGATAAATTGTTGGCCAAACAATTAATAGCATAAAAATCATATTAAACAATATAATCTAATTATAATTGGGGTAAAATATTAGATCATCACATGGTAAAAATTGGGTTCATAAGATCCCTAGATTAATAAATTAATAATACATAATTGTATCCATAAAGCTCATAATTTTCATAAAAGAAGACATAAAAATTGATAAAGAAAATAGTAGAAAAAGAAATACAATCAATATCTTGAATTGTAGAATTATTTTCTTCTTGAATCTCCATCAAAATTGTGTTTTCTCTTGAATTTTTCTGTATTTTTTTCTTGAATTTTTCTGTATTTTTCTCTCTTTTTAGCTCTAAAAATTAACCAAAATCATGCTAATGGAGGCTAATTAGAGTTTATGGAGTGATTAGGGGCTTAAATAAAGCTCATGTGCGATTTGAACCGTCTGATCAGCTTCAAATCAAGGACTATGATTAAAACAAGCAAAACTGATAGTTTCAGCCAATCATAGCACGACACATGGCATCACAAATTTATTGGGTTAATCAGGGAGTGACGCGTGATAGGGGAGACTGGTCAGAGTCAACGGTCGCCGAGTCGGCAACACGTGGCGTGACGTAATTGGCGAGAACCGATGGTGTGGTGCACGGGTGGAACACGCGGAGCAATGGCATGGTCACACGTGGCATGGTACGTTGACCGATTTTTCGAACTCGGATTGAACGTCATGTTGACACGTGGCGCGTGTTTGTCCTCCTCACATGCGGCGTGACGTGATTCGCTTTCCGTGTTTACATGGCGTTCGCATGGCTTGCCCAATTAGCTCATCTGTTTGCGTGACATGCCACGTGGTAGCTTATGATTGATCCTGCTTTAAAAATTCATAAAAAATCCAAAAATTATATTTTCATCCATTTTTACTAAAAAGTGTATATTTTAATTTTTTTTCTATAAAAATACTATTTATTAAATAAAATAAATAAATATTAAGTAAAAAAGTACGACGATAAATCTATTTTTATAAAGTCATCAAATTAGTGGTGTTTATGTCATTCAACCTTTTTTACCATTCAGATTGTCCCAATACTCTTCCATCCTAGAGTCAATAATTATCTTTTGTATTAAATCAAAGATTGAAGGATATTGAGAAGGACTCTTGATTGTTTTTGATGTTTATAATATTGAAGGATGCAATTTATCTCCTGCAAGGACATTACATTGTTTCAGTCAGCAGAGACACGAACCCTTCTTCTCAAAAAGGAGGCCTTGAAGCTATAACTGTGAGTTCAATACAAGCTTATGTTTATCTCGTGTCGAATGTGCATACATCTTGATAATGTCTAGCTCTGAGTACAATACGAGCTTATGTTTGTAACACAGTTAAAAATGATATATTGTGAAATATGCGCATTATTTTGAAATAAATAATTGTAGTCCCAAGTCTATATTGTGAGTTTGCCCTAGTTTATGTACACGGTGTTTATTTGTTGCAGTCAGTCATTTCCGCTGGCTTTAATGGTTTGCAACGATATCATTGAGACAAGGTCAGTTAAAATAAGAGGATGGTTATATTAAGGTTAGTTAAGTTCATTGTATTAAACTTAAATATATTCTTAATGCAGTTCGATACGACTCCAAACACGTCTTCTATTCAATTTTGTGGGGAATATCATTTTTTTGCTAGAGCCAATGGACGGATTTTCTGCAATAGACCACGTCTGCCCAAAGCCTCGATCTTGAAAGTTTTCAGTGCGAAAATTTAATGCTTTAATTTCGTTTGATTTTAACAATTTTAGAAGGTATAATATCCTTAAACTCTTAAATGCAAGTAATTAGGTCACATCTGTAGTGTTCTTTGAATCACATGGAAAAAGTACTCTCAAAAGCTCTTCTTTCAGCACCTGTCATTATTATATATTTGAACAGACCGCAAAAGTGTATGCCTTTACAAATGTATCACCTACCTAAAATCCATAATGATATTTCATGCAGGTAAGGTGTTACCTCAATGTAATGTATAAGAGATAGGCTTTACTTACCCTTTTCTTTCTTTCTTTCTTTTATCCAGATAAGTTATTACTAATTATTATTATTCTGCCATTTCATGGGAAATTGCGCTTTATTTTTCACACCTTTAAAAAAAAAATGGCCCACAGTTGTTAAACTACCTATGTCAATAACGTATTAATTAAATATAATGTAGCTAGTAATTGTGTAGTTAAGACATTTTATTTTTGGCAAAAAAAAAAAAAAAGATACTGTTCTATTTGCTAGGTTCCTGAGTTTCAATTACACCATATATAATAGGAAATAATATGGAGTCCATAATATAGATTGAATAAATAGCTTTAATAGGCTAGTATGAACATGACACTTGTTTAATTTTTATTTAATTCTTATTAAAAAGATTGGTTATGATCTTAAAATTTTGATCACCTTTGTATAATAGTGCTTGGCGCCAAATGGGAAATTTTTGTAAATATTCTTAAATTATTGGAAAATATGTAATTTAAAAGAAGGTAAAAATGATTGTTTCCATTTAGTTAGAGCTGTAAAGCAAATGGTTGATTGTATTATTGTAGTAGGCTGAAGCGATTTGATATGTTTAAAGGGGGGCACTACTGGTGTACTGATAGGCTGTGGACCAAATGTACCCTATTTCTTTTATCTTAGATATCTGGTATATGTTCTTTAGGGATGGCCAGGCATGTGCTATTTCCTGATTTTTTTTTAAACATACATATGTTATATATTATAGACAAGATTTGCAATTGCAAATAATAATAATAATATAATTTTAAAAAAATTATCTTAAATTAGTTCATTTTTTTTTCATTTGATCCCTTACATTATAAGTCATATCATTTAATCATTTATTTTGATAAAAATTGATCAATTAAAAATAAATTATGAAATATTTATTCTCATATTTTTATTTTTAATCCCTTTTACATGTTATTTATATTATAAAAAATATATTACAGAAACATGTTTTTATTACAAAAATATAGATATATTTTCACTTTATAGAAAATAATATTATTTCTTAAAAAATTAAAAATAATACTTTATATATAAAAAATTATATTTAATTTTACCTTATTTTTATTTTATTAAATCCTCACATTAGAGACTTTATAAATGGCCATGAATGAGTTAATGTTTAACGATGGTGACTTTTGCAAATAGTCTAAGAACACATCTATATAGAAATAGTCCATAGAGTAGAGACCTAAAGAAAGAAGCATAAAAACTTGTAATTTTTAATAATTTATTATTAAAATTTTTATTAAGTATAATTAATTATAAAAATATAATAAATAATTCATATATTTTTAAAGTAATAATATTATAGTAATATTTTTTGTACACCAATAATAAAAAAATATAAATTATCTATTATATTCTAGTATGATATTGCACAAAATAAATTATTATTAATACAAGAATATTTCTTCAATGATAGTCTTATTTGATAATAATAACATTAAGGAATAATTAATATTAGTTATAGAATAAATATTTTATGTATTTTTATTATGACAGTAATAAAAATTAAGAAAAAATAAATAAAAATTATAACTACAAAAATAATATTATTTATGTTCACCTCATATTTTTTCATTATTAAAAAAATTACATCTTATCATTTTACTTTAAACACCATTTAAATTGAATTACGTAAATTTATACTCTTTTAACATTGAATGTCGTCCAATTAAAATTAAATTAATATTATTAAATGTTATTTTTATTATTATAGTTTTTAGAAATGTTATTTTTATAATTTTTTTAAATTTTGTGTTAATATTATTACCTATTATACCCTTATGATTAATTATATTTCAATACAATTATTATCGTATAAAATTATCATTAATTAAAAGTGATTGTAATAATAAAAGTTTACTTATAATAATTAAATGCACACTAATTTCTATTAAAAATTATAAAAATTTATATTCTTAAAATTTATATAATAAAAATAACATCTTATTAATATTGAACGAGTTTTAATTTATAATTCAATTTAAACGATATTTAAAATAAAATAATATAACATATTTTTTTTAATAATAAAAATATAAAAATATTGTTTTATAATTGTAAATTTTAATATCATTATTTTTGAAGCTATCCCATTTTATTTTGATAATCGATCGTAAAAGAAAGTAGAGGGGGAAGGGACATGAAAGCTTAAGCTTTTAATTGCTGCAATTGGTCGCTTAAACTTAAAGGAGAGCTTTCCGCCGTAGCATTATTCAATTATTATTGTTGGAGGTGTCATAATAATATATTAATAATACATCTCAGATTAGGCCAACTGTACTCAAAATTATAACTGCCCGATATTTTTGCATTTTGGTTGAAATCTCTTCTTGTGAAACAGCCTATTCATCTCCGGTTCCTTCACAGTCAATCTCCATCTAAATTTTACACTTCATCTGAATTTATATCTGCCTCTTTCAACTCCAAGTTGCCTCCTTTTTGGATTTAGACGTGTCGATTATGCCCAAGTTACTTGCTTGGTTGCTGAGAAAGGATCAGAAAGTAAGATTTTTTTTTTTTTTTTGCATTATTGTGTCTTGCATTCTTTTGGGTTTATCTAGAATTGGGAGTAAAATTCGATCATGTATGGTTTGCTTCGTAAAGCTTGATGTTTTTCTACTCTGCTATTTTTTTTATGGTATGAACTAAGTTCTTCCTCAATATTGGTTTTTATTTATAACTCGTATTTGTTTTCCAGTGTATTGCATTTCCCATATGGATCTGAATCCTTTAATTATTTGAATTGTTGGAGATAATGTCTTGTTTAAGTACGATAATAATGTGAAATTTATAAATAAACACTAGTATTACATCCTTGGAGTAACCTTTTGAGATTGGAGAGACTGACTTTTATGTAATTTCACGTTGTATCAAAGTTTCAATCTATTGAACCAAAATCGTGTTCCTCACCCTAAAAAAAAAGTAAATGAGATTTACAAAAGTAAAAAATAAAAAAAGACAAGTGTAATTATGGAAGGCTCATAGTTCTTTATGGACTTTGACATAAATCATGTAATTTACTCTAGTTGGATTGGAAAAAGGTCATTCCTGGGTTCTCAGTGTGGTGATGATTTTTAATATTTGACTGTTACATCTTATAATGAAAAAATAATAATTTAATTAAAGAAATATTAAAGTTTTTATTTTTCTATTTGAAAAAATGGAGGATTTGTTTTAGGCCTCTAATTTTTTTATGGGAACTATAATAACACTCTAACTAGACAAATATGCAAGGTGTGGAGAAACTGTTTCAAAATTTAAAATGTAAAATTGTTTGGCCAACTAAAAGCTATTGTTATAAGCATCCATGTTCATAATTAAGCGGTCCCTTGTATTGTTAGAACTTAAAAGTGGAGGCTTTTGATAGCTCATTTAGAGGTTGGGGTGTTCAGAGGTGTTTAGAGGAGAGAAGCTGGTGTAAAGACCTCGTTGGTTATTCCTTATTCTCATTTGCCTGGTCATGTCACAAGAATTATCTTATTAGGTATTACTTAGTTGTACGCTATGTTACACCAACTCTTTTAGGATAATGATAGTTCTAATTTTTTTGCTACATATCTAGGTGTTAGAGACACTCCCATTTTTTCTCAATTTTATATAATGTTCTGTCAAATTGGAGTGTTCGAGTACCCATATTCATATTCATGTCATGTCACTTGGACAAAGATACTTTACGAAAAATGAAGAATCCAATTAACATAGATTGCACGAACTGGCTCATCAAAGGGAACTGAACAATGTTGGAACATAATGCAGTCTATACAATATTATTGCTCCCTTTTCATTTAGTTTTTATCTTCTTTTATTCCATGTTTCCTATAAAACATTGCTGTCTATATTTGGTGCTTACTTTAGTGATCCAAATGAAACAAGATAAACACTCTTGCTCGATCATATTTGTGATGTTTTACTCCTTGAAACATGATTGGTGTGTTATAGTGCTATATATTGGTTATTTCAAGTGATATATTTATAAGTCTTTTGATCTTGCAGGTATTCTAGTCAACTATGTGTTTCTCTTTGTGAATAACATAATTAAATTTGTGTTTTCCTCTCTCTGTTTAGAGACTAACGAAGGAATTCAAGTTTTTAATTGGGTGAGCATAAACAAGTATTCTGATGTTTAGGGAATGAGAACCTTTTGGTAGAGCCGTTGACTGCATGGGAGGTTTATTGCAACTTTTCAACTTCAATAAGGGCGGCATGGCCAAGAAAATTCTTACCGATAAAAAGCACGTAGGTGGTAAGTATTTCCATTTCTCTTAATGTTTAGGAAAGTGCAAATCTACAGTTCTGCAAAAGTTGCTGGTTTTCAAAATAAAATTGCAGTTTCTTATAACCATGGATTAGTAGTAGTGCTCACAATAAATTTGGTTGATAAAGCAGTCAAGAGAAGGAAGTTTAGAATTATGATGTGAAAGTTTGAAAATGATTCCAAAGTTAATGTAGACATCTATCGATAAAATGTCAACTGTTTGGTTAATTAGGACATCAATCTAAGTTCCTGCTCAAGATTGTATGTTACTCTTTTAGACCATCTCTGGTAAACATAATGTTTGATCCTTTGAGTAACAAATGATAAGACACTAAACTTTGATATGATTTTAACATTCAGACTATAAATGGATACTTTATAAAACCATGCAGGTTTAGAAGCTCCACGTAACAGCCTTGAGCTGCAAGTTGAAGCATCTCAGAGCTATTCTGATATTGTAGATTTACCGGTAAGTTCTCAAAAGAAATCATTTGTCATAGCTCCCTCTCACTCTTTCATCCATAAATTGTATTTAAATACTCTTTGATTTGAACTTGGTTCTCGTGTCAGGTAGAAGAAGATTGGTTAGAAAATAGTTGCTATCCACCTGAAGCTTTAACAGAGAAAATTATTGATAATGAAGTATCCAAATGTACAAGCAGCACCAGGAGAAATGAACCAAGCATTGTAGCTCGTCTTATGGGAATGGAGACAGTGGCATTAGAAATAGACTCTATGGTTAAACCAATGGAGACCAAGAATGAAAATAAGAGTATGAAGCCCACGAGCAAAAACAAAAGGGGCTTAAAAAGTCACATCTCCTCTTATTCAAACTCTTCTCAACAGATTGAACTTGATTTTTTTAACCATAACCAGGGCATTGGAAGACTAGACAACAGCCAAAAGTTAGGAAAATTGAGGCGTCAAGAACATCCTCAAGAGGAAGAACTACAGAAGTTTAAGAAGGAATTTGAAGCATGGCAGGCAGCAAGTTTCAAGGGGTGCTTGGGGAAAGCTGAACTTGTTAGTAATAGTATTTCTTCAAAATTACTTGCTCAGGAGAACCTCAAAAATGAAAAAAATGAACATTACGTAAAACCTAGGCAGAAAACAATAGAGAAACCTGCAAAACCAAAGGGTCACATGTTAAAATCGAGGTCACTTGAAGGAGACAATTTACAACATCAGAGCAATTTGTTGGGATTTTTCCCACATGATCATAAGGGATATAACAAGTCTTCAAGAAGTAGAACCTTAAGCCGAGACTTCGAGGAATCCATTCTGTTGGGTTCTAAGAAGAAATTAGATGCATGTACTACACCCACAAGAATTGTTGTTCTAAAACCTGGTCCTGATCGACTTTATAACCATGAAGAGTCTTGGACAAGTCCTTCAGGCACTTCAGACCATGGAGATAGTCTAGAAGGTTTCCTCGAAGAGGTGAAAGAAAGACTCAAGTGTGAAATGCAAGGGAAAACATTTGAAAGGAGCTCTACTATTAGAGGAAGTGGAATTGAGACTCCTTATAGTGAAAAGTCATCAAATCATATGCAAATTGCTCAGAACATAACAAAACGGGTCAGTGAAACTATAAGTAGGGACATTGGAATGAATTTGCGTAGATCAGAATCAACTCGATCATATAGAAGCGAAATTCAATTCAATGAACCATGTTCACCGGAGTTTATGAGTAGAAATACAAGAAAGCTCTCATCAGAAAGATTAAGAAATGTTTTAAAGAGAGAAACAGATTTGAACATTCCAAGCAAAGTAAGATACTGCAAGATTATGCAAGATGAGCAAGAAATGCAGACCCGATCCTTTAGGCATGGGCTAGGTGATGACAGAATTCTTCACAAAGAGTTGTCTCCAAGAAACCTAGTTAGGTCATTGTCAGCTCCAGTGTCAGGTACATCTCTTGGGAAGCTTCTTCTTGAGGATCGCCACCTTCTAACGGGTGCTCATATCCAGAGAAAACACGAAGCTGTTAAGGATGTATCATTAGACCTGAAGAAACATAAAAAAAAGATATCTAATTTTAAAGAAAAAGTAAGCAATTTCAGGTATAATTTTAATTTTACAGGGAGAATGTTTGGAAAAAAGTTACAATCAATGAGAGAATCACACTACACCAAGCTATATCCCACTAGAGATTTCATGAGTGGTCTGACCGTTGTTACCAACTTCGAAGAGAGGCCTGTAAGACTATTAATTGTATATATGTTTCTTTGTTAGATTACCATATGGTTTCTATTTCTTTTCATCTATGATAGTTCTTTAAAGATTTTCTTTTTCTCTTGATTTTAGGAGAATTTTACTGAGGTACCTCCAAGTCCTGCATCATTCAATAGCAGTATTCAAGAAGAGTTTTGGAGGCCAATTGATTGTCTAAGTCCTTTGTCAACAATTGATCTAACTCCAAGAGATTATTATTTAGTGCCTCATGCTTTTAAAGAAATCAGCACTAATCTGAATGGTAGTGATATTTACTATTTCTTTCATTTTATTTTTTTGCATTTATAATATTGTGCCTGAAATTATTGCTTTTGATTTTTTAAATTGTTGTTGTTCTTGAATCTACTTGGCATCTTACATTTAAATATCCTTAAAAAAATGAACATTTCTGAGAAAATGTCCATGATAGTAATTGGGTTGCAAAGTGAATGCAAATACCTTGCTTAAACTAGGTCACAAATTAAATTTTTTATCCGGCTCTACTTAGTTCAATATGATGGGTTTGTGACTTGGGTTTAATAATCAACTGATTACTTGGACGTCAAAGCACTGACAGTCTAACAACTTGCCTTCTGTACAACTTAAACTATAGACACTTACTTGACAAAAGAAACTTGGAGAATGGTCAATTATATTAACTTGTTGTCCTGTGTTTGAACATATGGCTCGACCTGGAGCTTGACCTATGAACAGTTCGAACTATCGGTTGTATTTCTCTAAGATTCAGTTTGTGCCCGTACTCACAACGATAATCATAGTGTTCCTTTGCCTATATAGATTAACTTTGGGTATCAGAAGGTCGACCACCAGCCTAAGCCATCAAAATGGTCGACCTTAAGTTAGATTATGTTTTTATATATGTATTCTTTTGACACGTTACAACATGTACTCCCTTTATGATTGACACATGTACATGTAATATCCTATATATATGGACCTAATATGAGATCCATACAATTGACTCTCAATTCTCTGACTTCTCTTTAGTTTCTTTCTTTAAAAATCAAATCATCCTAATATTTTGGCGCCAATTGTGGGGCTCAGGATTTGAAGGTCGAACCATAGCTTCTGACCTCGTATTTTCAAGGATTCACCCTGAGTTTTAAGAGAGAGACCTCGTAAGCAAGATCCTCACATCTTGTTCTTTAAGACTCACATCCATCATGGTGGGAACGCAAGCTGAGGAAAGATTGAGACTAGTGAACGAAATATCATCTTCATCACAGGATTGTACCTTGCCAATCCATGAAGAGGCTCAAGCCAAGATAAGAGCTGAGATCGACCCCCATCAAGAGTTGGCATGCCAACTTCTCGAACTAAGAAGAGAGCTCGAGGAGACCCGACAAGAAAACAAAGCACTACACTCGCAGTTAGACTTAGATGTTCTTTTGGGTCAAGCTACCAACCTAGTTGATGAGTTTGGGCTAGCTCTTATAATAAATGAGTCTGCTCAAGTTGAGAACATAACAGATGGATTCCCTTCTCCTAATATGATTAGGCTCAATAGTGAACTATTGCTGCAAGAGCGAAAGGTATAGGAGACACATTTCCAAGCATTAGAGGAAACAAATAGAAAGTAAGATGAGGTCCTCAAAGAAACTAACAAAAAGTAAGATAAAAGCAAGTCACACTATGATGTTGATAGGGATTGTGAGAAATTGTGTCTCTCCTTTCTCTGAAAAAATAGAGAACAATTGGCCCCCAACCAAATTTAGTGCTTCTAAGTGTCCAATTTACCAATGGATGAAGGATTTGGTAACTCGTGTTTAACATTTCAAGACAACTATGGCTCCTGTGAGCCTCACCCGAGATAAGAGAGATGTCATGATGTGTAAACTCTTTGCATCCACTCTATGTGATGGAACTCAAAAGTGGTTTTATAACTTGGCACCTTGTACCATAACCTCTTCTCAATTTTCCAAGTTCATCACTAACTATGTCAGCAAGAAGCCCATGAGGAAAGAATCTCATCAGCTCTTCTTAATCACCTAGGGAAATGGAGAGTTTATTGGGGAATACATGAGAAGGTTTAGAGAAGAAAAGCTATAAATAGTGGACTGCCCTAACTCTATTGCGATAGAAGCTTTCAGATGAGATCTATTAAGAAGTTATGATTTATTTGCTGAATTAACAAAAACAGTTCCAGAGATGATGGAGGAAGCTTATGGAGAGGTCAGAAAGTTTTTGGAATGGGAGTTGGAATTGGACAAGAAGAGTAAGACCATTATAGAATCTGCACTAGAAAAGCAAAAAAAGAGAATAAGCTCGAACAGATTGAACCAAGAAAAATGATTAACAGAAATAGATGATTTGCTCCAAATCATAAAGTGGGTAGTCAATGGCCGAAAAAAAGGGACTTTAGGGTAGATCATTATCCCCCTTTAAAGGTCTACCTTTAAGTAAGTTTAACTCGAGCTATGTTGAGGATAGAAAATGAGCAAAACGTTCAATGATCACCGAAAATGAGGGCACCTCTTAGGGATACATCTAAATGATGTGCCTTTCACAAAGATATAGGCTATGAAATGAGAGATTGCAGACATTTGAAGAAAGAAATCAAAGATTTGTTTTCTAGAAGGTATTTGGGTGACTTGGTGGGAAACAATAGCAGATGAGCCGATCGACAGCCCTAATGTGAAACTTTGAGGCTACCTACTCCACCAATTAACAGGATAGAGCCACACAATGAAGCTAATGTGAAGACCATCCATACTATACATGGAGAACCTGGGCTCAATGGGAACTCTAATAATGCACGTAAAAGATACGCTAGAGACTTGTGTGGATTATTGCATGTTTATGAATAAAGGGATGTCCTATGTTGCAATCACTTTCTCCGGTAAGGATGAGACCTCGTCTCCCATGAAGACCCTTTGGTAATCACCCTACGGATAGGATCTTGCGATGTCTGTTGAATCATGATTGATACTGGGAACTTTGTTGACCTTCTTTTCTTACCAACAATGAAAGCACTAGGTGTGAAGGAATACGACATTGTGATGAGGGAGCTACCTCTAGTTGGATTCAACAGTAACTCTACCTATGCAGTTGTGACCGTAATGTTACCAGCCATGGTGACGGGATCTATGGTCATGACATACAATGTCATTTTCGGTAGACCATAGATTCATAAGATGAAAATAGTTTCATCTATTTTCTACCAAGTCATTAAATACCCAATTGAAGAAGGCATAAAAGAGATAAGGAGGGACCAAGAAAAGTTTAAGAGTTGTTACAATGCTACAATGAAGGGGATGGTTCCAAAGTAGTAATTACATTATGGGCCTCCTCAAAAAAGGCCAGGAGTCTGATGCCTAGTGGAATCGGTTGATTCAAATGAAGTTCGAGATTTACAAGTTAATGACAAAGGGGAAGACCATTCTCTAAAATTGAGCGCCGACTTAACAATCGAAGTCAGGGAGTAACTATCACAATTCCCAAGAGCCAACTCCGATATATTTGCATGGAAACCTATCGATGTGCTTGGAATTGAACTAGAGATTATAGCCCACAAGTTGAATATTGATCCAAAAGCTAGACCCATCCAAGGAAGAGAAAGTTCCCAAGAGAAAAGAACGAGATGATTAAAAGTCAAATCACCGCATTTAAAGAGATGAAGACTACTAGAAAGGTAGATTACCCAACTTGGTTATCAAATGTATTTTTGGTAAAAAAGGCTTATGGATTACCCAACATATGTGTAGTCTTCATAGACTTGAATAATGTATGCCCAAAGGATTGCTTTCCCCAGCCAAGTATTGATTAGCTAGTCGATGCTACCTCCGATTTTGGTTTGATGATTTTCTTTGATGTGTATTTCGGCTATCATCAAATGAGAATGCATCCTCTAGGACAAAACATCTTTTTATTACTGAGGAAGGGACCTTTTATTACACTTAAATTCCCTTTGGTTTAAAGAATGCAGGAGCTACGTATCAACACCTCTTCTATAGGATGTTTGTTGACCAGTTGGGGAGGAATCTAGAAGCATACGTGAATGACATGGTGATAAAGTCAGCACAACCTGTAAACCATGTCAAAGATGTGGAAGAAATATTTCATATAATCCGAAGGTTTAGTATGAGATTAAACCCTAAAAAATGTGTTTTTGGTGTTTAGGAAAATTCCTAGGATATCTTGTAACTACTCGAGGAATTAAGGTAAACCCAAACAAGATATAAGCCTTGGTCAACATGAAACCTCCTACTAACCTAAAAAGAATTCAACAATTTAATGGAAGAAATAGTATCTAAACAAGCCTCCAGACTTGGTCAACCCCATCCTAGGTGAAAAGCTATATTTATATTTGGTTGTTACTCCTCAGACCTATAGTGCCATACTCCTTGCCAAAAGAAACAAAATCCAACACCCAATCTACTACATTAGCCAGATCCTAACATATGCCTAAAGTAGATATCCAATAGTTGATAAGTTGGTCTTCACTAGCACAAAAACTTAGACATTACTTCGGCTCACATACAATGGTAGTGCTCACTTCACAACTACTTAAGAGCATTTTGACAAAGCCAAAGGTAGCAGAGAGACTAGTGCATATTGCAATAGAGCTAGAAGAATATGATATCAAGTATATGTCTAGGACTTCCATCAAAGCTCAAGCGTTGGCAGATTTTGTTGCTGAGTTTGGTGAGTCATTGGAAGTCACGAATGATGAAGTAAAAGGCAAAGTATGTGGCATTGATTAGAGATAAATACCAACTTTGCAAGTATTTTTCGATGGTGCTCACAACTTTAAAGGCATCGGGCTAGAGGTCGTCATAATAAGACCATGATTGAGGGCTTTCTTTTTGGACTCCTTCTTGAGCAAGTCCATGGGCAAGTTATAGCCAATTTCAACACTCAAATCTCCTATTCGTAGTCTTTGGCATCGTTAAGCGCACGCTTACAAGCTTCAACCTCAGCCTCAAGTTTTCTCTAAGTTTCTCTGAGCATCTCAAAGTGCCTCGAGTTGCTACTTAGCTTATATATGGCCTTAGCCATCTTTTCCTCCTTGTCCATGGCCTTTCCCTCCCACTTGTTTGCCTTTGCTGGTAACACAACATTCTTATCTCGAGTAGAGGCATGGTTCTCTTTTTATACCTCGAGTGTGTGCTTCAATTTATTTTTCAACACCTCAAACTCTACTAAGCCCATGGGCCTAAAAATAAGGGAAAAAGAACTTGATGTAAGAAAAATATAAACTCGAATTGAGTAAAAAAAAGCTTAAGGTGATACTTACTTGATACAAGAGTTTGATTAGCACAATTGCAGAATCAACATCCTCTCACAATGCATTGAGTTACTTCCCATGTACCATGTAAGGGAAGTTATCCACATAATGGTCCAGTCTTTCTAAGGCCACACCCCTATACAGGGCCACTCCTTCAATTTTTGTATTGAGGTCTTCAATAACGCATTTTTCCTCCTTGAGTATATTATAGGGGGAGTGGGTGTTTGTTAGCTTGAGGCGGGGTTGTTGGCGAGGGCTCGATAATAGTTAGTGGATTAGGCGTAAAAGCGAGCTCCTCGATGATCACATGTTTTGTCTTTTTGAATTGAGTGAGAGTGGTCTCTTGCCTAGAAGACTTTCTCTTTTTCTTTCCTTCAAAGGAGCTCGTTCTTTGGGAGCTTGCTATGCTTTTTTGGGAGCTCACTTCTTATTTGGAAACCCTGCTTTGAAACCGGGCTACTAAAGTATCGACCTTAAACTTAAAGATACTTGCAAAAAAAACAAAGAGAAAGAAAGGGTAGTCAGATTTTCAAGCTAAACAAGAATGGACATTTAGAAGTAAGCTCAAGGCTCGTTCACCATCATCAGGGACAACTTTAAACCTCCCTCTAAAGTCAGTGGGAGGGGTCTTGTGTTTCTTGGGTGCACAAGGTTTACGGATTATTTTTTGGGGTGGCTCCATTGAACCTTATCTCATCAACCCACAACCAACAAATCTCGGGATGCTTAACAGTCTCATTTACTGTCTTTTCTCAAATAGACAGTTTTGAATATCAACTAAATTTTGTTTAGCCTCCGGGCTCAAGGTTGTGATAAGAGAACCCATATTTCTTATCACGAGTTTGATGTCAGTCCAGGTGCTTCTTATCAACCTTTCGTCATTATTTGACACTTCCTACTGACCAGACATATAAAAGTACTCCTTCCAGTTCTTATCATTCTTAAAGAGGATCACGTTTATGTCCTAGTTCTACTTGACTGACATATAGACCCTTCTCAAATCTATAGGATTTGTTTTTAATACATATGCCTCGTTGAACTCAGGAATTTCTAACTCGACCCTAAGCTATTTGCTTATAAGAGTGAGAAATAGTAAGTACCTTCACCCATTTGACATCAGTTGTCCTGGAGCAAGATGTGTCCTTGCCATGAACTTTCTTATGATGGGATACAATGCGAATCTAACCTTTAGCCATAAGGCCTTTTCATGAAAGACTGTCCATCTAGTTGGATGTAGGGCACTATTAAGAATGCCCAACTTGGAGATTATTATTCGAATCGAGAGGGGAATAGCATACATCTTTCTTATCCTTTCCTCCTCTTGGAGAGCTAAACCATTGAACTCGACCTTACCTCCTAACCTTTGGTTCGACCTGTGGGTTCATCGGTGTCTTTCTCCTTCGATTTTTTCATCCATGACCTGAAGACAGATATATGGGTTTGAGGCATGTTCAACCTAATTGTAGGTGGTGTTTGAGGTCGAGATGTAAACGTAGAAGGAGGAGGCTTAAACATTTCTTCACTCGAGGTGCTCCTTTTACTTGAAGATCTTGATGCATCGCTTTCTACTTGGCACGAGAGGTAGGTATTGAGAGCTCTCCCAAGAAGAAGAGCTCGAGGAGCATGAAGGCAGGACTACCTTACCAGTAGCCCATGACGATGCCTATCTATGTATGGTCTCTACAAAATATTACAAAAGGAACAAAACGATTAGGTAACTGTTAGACTCGAGGATTGATCCATATAAGGCCAAGCAAAAGTAAGTACCTGTTGAATTGTTTTTCTTACAACCCGAGCAAGGAAGTTATATGGTGCGAGTTGAAAAGACGTTTTTGTTCCAATTTCTGTTTGATGTTCTGGAAAAAATGAAATAAATAATGCCTTGGCTCCTCCTTATATAGCGATTCAAATCTTCTTTCTCCAATTAACTGAAAAATATTTATTAGAGCGCATCGAACGTTTCAAATTTGTTGATTGGTTGTTACTCTTCCACTCCTATTGAAGAACCAAGTAAAAAGAGTAAGGAGATCTGATGTTTGAACATATGGCTCAACTTAGAGCCCGACCCATGAACAATCTAAACCATTAGGTGTGTTGCTCTAAGACACAATTTGTGCCCATGTTCACAACAATAATCATAGGATGCCTTACCTATGTAGAGTAACTTTAGGTATTGAAAAATTGACCATCAGCTCGGGTCATCAAAGTGGTCAACCTTAAGTTAGATTATGGTTTTACATATGTATTCTTCTGATACGCTGCGACTTGTACCCTTATATGATTGACATGTGTACATGTAATGTCCTGTATATATGGATCTCATTTGAGATCCATACAATTAACTTTCAATTCTCTGACTTCTCTCTAGTTTTTCTCTATGAAATCGGATCATCCCAACATTTTGTATTTTGTAAGAAAATTTGTTATTTGGAACATGGGTAGTACTTTGAGCCCCAAAATCGTGTTGTTTTGAGTTTGGGTGAAAATTGGTCTAAGATTGCATTTTTGCTATGTAAAGATTATGTATGTGTTATGTGCAGACGAGCTACATATACATTATGTAGGTTGAACAAGATTCTTGTGCAACATTTCTACAATTTTGTAACATTTTTTGCCAAATTATCCAAAAATGCGTTATTCTGGATACAAAATGAACATAGCTGGATAGCTCGTTAAGTAGCTAATTTGTTGTGGTTTGTTAGAATTGTTGTTGCTAGTTGTCAATTAGCTATGTGAATTGTGAATTGTGAAGTTTAGTTCCTAATACTGCTTGAAAATGCAACTAGGGATCTTTCATTTTTTTAATTTTCTTGGTGTACTGTCTTTCTATTCAGCTTGGCTAGTTTTTGCATTATTAACAAATTTCTCTATATTTGACAAAAAGAAAAAGAAAAAAGAATGAACATAGGTATATATATATACATATGTCTATATTGATCCATAACATAGCTCTTGAAATAAACATTACCATTTACTAATTGTAAAGCTAATTGCTTGTTATACAGAGCTTCGAAGGAAACTGAATCAACTCGAGTGTGATGCGACTGAAGACATAACAATGGAAGAGGAGCCAGAGCCTGCTGAGTCTGAACTAATAGAGCTAGAGGATCCAGCAGAAGCATACATAAGGGATCTGCTTGTTGCTTCAGGTTTATATGAAGGATCATCTGAGAAACATTTGTTGAGATTAGAGACACTTGCAAAACCTATAAGCACCTCAATATTCAAAGAAGTGGAAGAATTTTATAACAAAGGGCATAACAACTTCAATGATCAATATGAAAAGAAGGTTGATCATAAGCTGTTGCTTGATTTGTTGAATGAAGCACTTTTAATTGTTCTTGGACCATCTATGACCCTATCGAAGTTCAGGAGAAAACTTATCGATTCTTCGATTATGCAACCGTTATATGGAAGGACATTGTTACATAGCGTATGGGAGATTATAAGTGAGCATTTGTACCCCCTTAGTGATATATTGCATTACTCGGTCGATGATATGATAGCTAGAGATCTTAGAATGACTCCTTGGTTTGGAGTCACAGATGATGAAGTTAGTATTTTGGTAAGAGAAATGGAAAGCCTTATTATAGCAGATATGGAAGAGGAAATGTTAGAGAATATGCTATAATAGTGATATGTTTACAAAGTACATTTTAATAGATTAAAAAAATGATTTTCTTAGTTTTGTTTATCCAGTAAAATTGAACTTTCATGTATATTTTAAAGAAATTGTGACTAATAATGTGTACTTTTTAGTGGAGTAAGGTATTTCCAAATGTTTTCCACAATTTAATTAGAATAAGTGTAACATAAATTTGTTTATTTTTGACAAAAGTACATTTTAATTCGTTCGTTATTTGTTGAGATAATATAAATTTATTATATCTTTTAAAGTTGTCGGGGAAATCCATTTGGAAGATTTAAGCTATAGAGAACTTTATTTTCTTTTACTAAAAATAATGCAAAATAATTATTTAAAAAATTATTTTTATTCAGAATTACACCATCTTTATCTTCTTATAATAAATAATTTCAATGATATTTTTTTAATATTTAAAATTTTTATTTATCGTTATTTTAAACAATAAATTATTCATTTTTTAAAAAATAATAATTTTTTAATGGCCTCATTCATCACAAACTCTTTAGCTACCTTTATATCTATGAGATTGTTGATTTTACTTTTTAACTCTTCAAAAAAGGAGGAAGATTTTCAGTTATCTAATTGGCTTGTTTCTAAATGCAGGTTAATGAAGTAGGTATGTGATTGTTTAGAGTTGTAATAACGGTGGTCATCCATAATTAGTTCGAAGTACATCTATGTATATGACCATGAGTGGTTAGTTGACATCACATAAAAATAATAGTGCAGATTAAGGGTTTTCATGTATATCTACTTCTCTGTCTCTTCTCCTCAACACCACCCTCGAACTTGTGCACAGTTACTTGTGGGTGTAAAGAAATGCAACAGGCTACAAGCAGCAGTATATATATATATATATTCCTAGTGCAATTAGAGTATTGAAACATTACATCGCATAAGGAAGTAGCTCCACTATTAAATTGTTGGAAAAGTAAGCAATGATGATATCAATTGAAAAAAAAGGTAACATCAAACATATTAATCAATTGTTGAATTTCAATGAAATTAGAGCACGTAACGATAATATCATGAACATAGATAAGGATGTAAATAATTAAAGATGGAGTGATTTTGAAAAATAAGGACACATCAACCTACAATTGTCTAAAATTAAGGGCAAGAAGAGTGAAATTTAGTCTTCCAAACCAAACTCTTTGAACTTGTTTTAAGACATAAATGGATTTTTTTTATTTTACATACATAGTCAGGATGGAAAGCATCTTTAAAACCCCCTGGTTTTCCATATAAACCTCTTCTTCTAAAACTCTATTAAGGAAAGCATTTTTTATATCCATTTGTCTCAATTTTCAACCAAAAGCCAAAGCAATTGTTAAAATAATTCTTACAGTGGAAAAGTTGATTATTGGACTAAAGTTTTTTTGAAGTTTTTTTGAAAAATCAAAACCTGGTACTTGATCATAACCCTTTGCTATAACTCTAGACTTGTCAATGGTTCTATCAAGGCGTTCCTTGATTCTAAACACCTATTTGCTTCTAACAACCTTTTTGTCCTTGGGTAGGAACCATTGTCCATGTATTATTTGTTAACAAAGCCTTAAACTCTTCTTGCATGGATTGGAACCAACTTGCATGACCAAGAGCTTGAGACATTGATTTAGTTAATGTATTCTCAAGAGAAGAAGCATAGAGTTTGGGTTTTCTAGTGCCATCCTTGTTTCTGGTTATCATTTGATGAGTATTAGAAGTTGTAGATGAAGTATGAGAGATAGGTAGAGGTAACGAATTAGGAGAAGAAGGGATAATGGATGGAATAGAAGAAGTATCAAAAGAAGAAGCTTCAAGGAAGATTATAGGGTGTGACTCAGAACTTTTTGAAAGAGAAGATAAAGATGGAATTGAGTCTAGTATAGCTACATGAGATGAAGAATAAAGTGATAAATTTTTAGATGATGTAAGAATAGAGATTTATTTAATAATCACTATTAAATAAGTGATGGTACAGAGTTGTGAGTGTGAACTTTGAGGAATAGAAGAAGAGTTAGAGTATGGAAAATATTTTTCATTAAAGATAACATTGTGTGAGATATATACTATACTATTATAAATAAGCACTTGCGGAAGCAAAGATCGGGTCCAATTTTGGTTGCACAAATATATAATAATGAATAATAGTAAAAAAAAGCAATAAATGACACACAATGATTTAAGTGGTTCAACTTTTCAATGTGAAAAGTTTACTCCACTAACGACGGCATACCGAGGAAAATCCACTAATAATCTGGCAGCTGTTCTTTTTTTCTTCTTTTTTTTAGCTGTTGGAATCAATATATATATATATATATAAGCTGTAGAATAGGGTTTAATATATGCAAATGGGCCTAATATTGTTTTCGGCCATAATTAACAAATCTCCACCTTGGCTCAAAACAGAAAACAAGTTCTTCAAATATAAAATTCCTCGGATTATCAAATAATTGTTGTTCAAAGCCCTGAAGGGTGATCATCTTCTACAAATACCAATCAAGTCCAAGCAATGCTTGAACTTATTAAATAGAACTGGTTTTGTTAACATATCAGTTGGATTCTCTATAGTAACTATCTTATTGGCAACAATAGCACCTTGAGAGACAATGTCATGAACGAAGTGATATCTGACATCAATGTGTTTGGTTCTTTCATGATACATAGTATTCTTAGTCAAGTGTATCGCACTCTGACTATCACAAAATACAACAGAAGTATCCTACTGTAAACCCTAATCACAAACCAAAGCTCTAAGCCAAATGGCTTCTTTCACTACTTCTGTTGCTGCCATATATTATGCCTCTATCGTAGACAAAGTAACTGTAGACTGTAAAATAGCCTTCCAACTAATGACAAAATGAGAAAGAGTGAAGACATAACCTATCAGAGATCTTCTTCTATCCAAATCACCAGCATAATCGGAGTCCACATAACCAATAACACTACAACCAGTATTAAAACTTCCATCATATACCAAACCAAAATTAGATGTACCTCTCAATTACTGAAGTATCCATTTCACTGCTTGCCAATAACCCTTACCAGGATTACCCATATATCTGCTGACAACACTAACTGCATATGAAATGTTTGGGCGAGTACAAACCATAGCGTACATCAAACTACCAATGGCACTAACATATGGAACCTGAGACATGTACCGCTCTTCTTCTTCTAACTGTGGTGACAAATCCAAAGAAAGCCTAAAATGCACAACGAACGGTGTACTCATAGGTTTAGAATCTTTCATACCAAAGCGTTTAAGAACTTTTTCAACATAATTTTTCTGAGTCAAATAAAGCTTGCCCGCTTGTCTTTCCCTGTAAATTTCCATGCCTAAAATTTTCTTCCCTGTACCCAAATCTTTCATCTCAAACTCACCACTAAGTTGAGACTTTAATTTTTGAATCTCAGACTTATTCTTAAAAGCAATAAGCATGTCATCATGATAAAGCAACAAATAAATGGATGAACCATCATAAAATCTTTTATGATAAAAAAAACTATCATAATCATTCCTAGAGTAACCATGATCAATCATAAAAGAATCAAACCACTTATACCACTATCTAGGAGATTGCTTCAACCCATATAAAGAATTTTTCAATAAACAAACATGATCTTCCTTACTTGGAACAACAAACCCCTCTGGTTGATGCATATATATTTGTTCCTCAAGCTCACCATGTAAGAAGGTTGTCTTGACATCAAGCTGTTCTAATTCCATGTCAAACAATGCAACCATAGCAAGCAATACATAAATAGAGCTATGTTTCACAACAGGTGAAAATACTTCATTGAAGTCAATACCTTTCTTTTGACAATAGCCCTTTACAACAACACGTGCCTTAAACCTAGCTGCTTCAACCTCATGTATACCTTCCTTTTTCTTGAAGTCCCATTTGTTTCCAACAATCTTCTGGCCCTTAGGTGGTTTCACCAATTCCCAAGTATGATTCTTATGAAGTGATTCAATCTCTTCATTCATAGCAACCAACCACTGAATAGACTCATCACAAGTGACAACTTCATGATAACTAGAAGGTTCATGTACCTCAATAGACTCTACCATAGATAATGTAAAGCAAACTAAGTCTGCATCTGCATACCTCTGAGGGCGTCGAATCTCTCTTATTCCTTTACCCTTAGCGATACTATATGGTTGCTCATGTTACTCTTCTATTACATCATGCGCAGAATCATCTATCTCAGCCATAGATGGCTGATCTGAAGTGCCCTCTTGCACTTGACTAGGAGCTCCACTCGTATGCTCCACTTGCTCACTAACACCGTGGTCTTTATCTACAATAATAGACTATTTTTTTTCTTTTACAACATTGAAAACTCATCAAACTTAACATATCTGCTAATCAAAAATTTAGGTGACTTGGGTTTAACACACCATAATCTATAACCCTTCACCCTAGAAGGATACCCCAAAAATATGCATTTCAATGTCCTAGGCTCAAGTTTACCATCATTAATATGAGCATAAGCAGGACAACCAAAAACTTTCAAATCAGAATAACTAGCAGAAGTACCAAAGAATGCCTCAAACGGAGTCTTCAACTCAATTGCAGTTGATGGAGACCGATTCACCAAATAGCAGGCATGGTTACAAGCTTCAGCCCGAAAATATTTATCCAAGTCAGCTTGGAAGAGCATACAACGAGAACTTTTTAAGAGAGTCATATTCATACGTTATGCTACTGCATTTTGCTGAGGTGTATGACGCACAGTGCGGTGTCTCACTGTGCCATTTCTTTCACATAACTCATTAAAATGACTGTCACAAAATTCCAAACCATTATCAGTTCTAAAATGCTTGATTTTCTTGCTTGTTTGATTTTCTATACAAGCCTTGAATTTTACAAATTTTTAGAATGCATCATTCTTATTCTTTAGAAAATACACCCAAACATGATAGGAGAAGTCATCAATAAAAGTCAACATATATCGAGCACCACCTTTATACACAACACGAGAAGGACCCCAAAGATCTAAATGAATATAATCAACAATACCTTTCATTTTATGGATGGTTGTCCTGAACTTAACCCTTCGATGCTTTCCATAGACACAGTGCTCACAGAAATCAAGCTTCCTAGTTTTTTGACCACAAAGCAAATCCAATTTGCTCAAAATAGACATCTATGCCTCACTCATATGCCCAAGCCGCATATGCCATAATTGAGCAGTATCTGAATCTTGATCTGACGATGATGAAACTAAAACACTACCAATAACAGTGCTACCTTGAAGCATATAGACACCACACGAAAATTTCACTTTAATAACAACGAGAGCACCCTTACTAACTTTTAAAACTCCACCTTCAGCTACATACTTGTAGCCTTGTGAATTAAGAGTACCCAAAGATATCAAGTTCTTTTTCAAATCTGGAACATGACAAACATCTTTCAAAGTCCTAACAATACCATCATGCATCTTAATTCGGATAGTACCAATACCAATAACCTTGTAGGACATATTGTTTCCCATCAAGACAATGCCCCCATCAATAGACTGATAATAAGCAAACCAATCTCTACTGGGGCACATATGGTAAGTGCAACCCGAATCAAGAATCCAAACATCTTCAAGAGAACCAATAGATACTGATAGAACATTTTCACCATCAGAACTAGAACTATTTGCAACACTAGCAACATCATTAATACCAGAAGACGTTGTGGCAGATTTTTCTTTACCTTTGAGTTTCGAACAATTTACTTTCCAGTGCCCTTCCTGACGACAATAGTTACATTTATTTTTTCTTTTTCTAGATTTGGATCTAGACTTACCTCTATTATTGCTTGTGCCTTTTTCTTGATTTCTACCTCTGATAAATAAACCATTGTTATTATCATTATTGCTTGTACACACCATTTTCTTCAACTCTCTGGAATTCAAAGCTGCTTTGAAATCTTCCAAAGAAATAGTGTCTCGCCCATATAGCATGGTATCAACAAAATGTTCAAATGAATGAGGTAAATAATATAATAGAACTAAGGCCTTATCCTCATAATTAATCTTAACACCACCATTTTTTAGATCACGAATAATTTTAGTAAATTCATCAAGGTGATCGTGTAAAGGTGTACCTTCTGACATTCTGAATGTGTACAAACGCTGCTTCAAATGTAACCGACTTATCAAAGACTTGGTCATATATAAATTCTCCAATTTAAGCCATAACCCAGCAGGAGATTACTCATCACCAACTTCAAGTAATATCTCATCAGACAAGGATAACTAAATAGAACTGAGAGCATTTTCCATCAATGCATCTTTTTCTTCATTAGTTAATTTTTCTGGCAATTTATCCTTGTCTTCAAGTGTCTTAACGAGCCATTCTTTAACCAATACAGCCCGCATCTTCATACGCCAAAGACTGAAATCATTTTTACCATTGATTTTTTCAATTTCATATTTTATCGCCATGACAGAAAACCCAATATTAAATAAACAGGAGCATATCCCAAAAAATATGAAACCAATTAGATAACCAGAAGCTCAAAAATAAATCCAAAAGAGCAAACTTGATCAGTTCCAATAAATAGCAGAATAACCCAATGGCTTTGATACCAATTTTTTATAAATAAACACTTGCGGAAGCGAAGATCGGGTTCGATTTTGATTGCACAAATATATAATAATGGGTAATAGCAAAAAAATAATAAGCAGTAAATGACACACAATGATTTAAGTGGTTTAATTTTTCAATGTGAAAAGTCTACTCTACTGACGACGACACACCGAGGAAAATCCACTAATAATCAAATGGAGATACAAACACCAATAATTTGAAAGCTTCACAAAATATACCAAAATCTAAAATACATCCAAAAAATATATCCCTCTAATTTACTAGTAATATATATAACAAGATAAATTAACAAACTTACTATTAAATCAAATATTACCATCAACTGGTTGAGTGAGATGACAAAACCCAAAACCAAATGGTTGAGAAATTAGGAACGCAGAGATGAATTTCAGAAATCAGGAACACAGAGTAGCTTCTTCCTTTTCTTAGCTGTGTTGTTCTTTAGTGGTTGTTCTCTTTTTTTCTTATTTTCAACTGCTACACCAAACTTGCTCTCGCAGGAATCAATATATATATATATATATATATATATATATATATATATATATATATATATATATCTATAAGCTGTAGAATAGGGTTTAATATATGCAAATGGGCCTAATATTGTTTTGGGCCACAATTAACTTATACCATTAGGACTAGGGCATTTATAACCTTTATGGATTGGACTGTAGCCTATGAAAGTATAGGAAACAGATTTGAAACCCAATTTATGAGTATTATATGGCTTCATAAGAGATAACAGATCATCCAAAGGACTTTAGAAATGTATAATCTTATTTGGTTGAGAAAAGTTGCTCAAAAGGGTTATGATTTAACAAGAGTGGAGAGGGTAGTCTATTTATAATATATGCAGTAGAAAATAATGCCTCATCCCTAAATTTCATAGGTATCCAAGTATGCACAAGCATGGTAAGTCCCATTTCTACAACATGCCTATGCTTGCGCTCTGCCACTCCATTATGCTCTACAGTGTATGGATAGGAAACATGTTTTATTATGCCAAAAGCATTTAACAGTTCATTAAGAATGATGCAAACCCTTTAGAAGAACAACCCTAGGAACCTACGAACCCTAGGAACCTACGAACTCAAGGAATAAGAACGATTGAATTGCTAAGAACGTGTTGAAGATAATCAGATTAGAACCCTAAGGAAATAAAGTCCTTAAAACCCTAATCTTGAGATACCACAAAGGATTATCAGTCCCTTTAATAAGTCAAATTCAAGTATTCAATCAAGAACACAAGAAGGAAAAACTAAAGCTTTATGAAATATACTTTTCATTAATGATATTTATTCTTCGAACTCATGCCATTTATGTCTTCTTTTATGTGATTCAAAACTGGAAGAAGATTCTGAATTCATCCTCTTAAATTGGTCATGAATAGATTTGATGAAGAATTTTAAGTCAACCTCTTATAGTTCTCCTTCTTCCTTACTCATGTTGTCAACCTGTAAAATAAATTGAGATCACTCACACACTTTCTCACGTGTTTGCTCTCAAATAAGATTGTTATCACTATCTTTTTTTTACACTATTTTTGCTCTTTTTACACTATTTTTACTCTCTCTTTTTTTTCTTTTTTTACCACTCAAAACTCACGCCAACCTCCTTTGTGTTCTTAAAAAAATCGAAGAATCCAACTAATCTTAAGAAGTAACCATTTTATTGGTGACAATCTCAAAAATTAGAATTCTAAAAAGAAGGCCCAAAGAGGACTCTAAAGAAAAACTCTTGACTAAATATGACTCTAAAGAAAGACTCTTGACCAAAAAGAACTCTAGAGAAAAACTCTTAATCAAAGAGGACTCTAAAGAAAGGTCTCAAGGATAATCTTATTAATATTAGCCAAATATATGATAACAAGTACACCATCAAGTTCACTTAAAAGGATTGCATTATGTATGATCAGAAGATAACTACTATTGTATGGGTACTCTTCCTATGGCGGTGTGTAACAGGTTGAGTTTGAGTATTGTAAAAATATGGCATTAACATTTGGGTCATGCAAACTACAAAATGTTGAAGAAATATTTTGGACTTCCAACTATCTCCTCTCTTCCTGAATAGGTGTACGGCTCTTGTCAGCTAGAAAAGTTAAGTAAAAGTCAAGATATGAAAAATCAATAAGTATATATTACAAGACCTCTTCAACTTTTTTCATATGGATCTGATGGGTCCTGTTTAAAATATTGGCATTGGTGGAAAAAGTACATCTTGGTTATTGTTGATGATTTTTTAAGATATACCTGAATTTTATTTCTAAGAGAAAAATCTGAAGCTTTTGATAAGTTCAAAATCCTATGCATCAAGCTACAAAATGAGAAATTTGAATCCATTGGTAAAATCATCAAAATCAAGAGTGATCATGGTAAAGAATTCGAGAATTCAAAGTTCAGTGCCTTCTATGATGAAATAGGTATTCAATATAAGCTTTTGGCTCCCGATACCCATCAAGAAAATGGCATAATTGAAAGGATGAATATAGTTATGCAAGAGATGGCTAGGTTCATACTGATCAGTAAAAACTTTTTGGATTGAAGCTGTTAACACTACTTGTTATACTCTGAATTGTTGTTTCTTAAGGTCTGATACTTTTCAATCATCGTATGAGCTTATGCATGAAAAGAGACCTAATGTTAAGCACTTTTGTGCGTTTGGTATTACTTGTTATATTCTCAAAGACAAAGAGAATTTAGATAAGTTTGAAGCCGAGAATGATTTTAAAATTTTCATAGTATATTCCAAAAATAGTCGTGCTTAGTAGGTTTATAATTTAAGAACTTCTACGTTCATGGAATTGATGACTCTCTGAAAGTATAGTTACCATTACATTTTTTTACTTAATATTTATTCATTTTATTTAATAAGAAATATTTTTGAGATTAAAAATATTTAAATATGAACATTCTAGAAGAAAAGATGTAAATATAATTTTTATATTTTTTTTATTGTTTTTAAAATTTTGATAGATTTTTTATGAATTTTAACGTTGGATTGATCAGACTTCATCTAGTTATATTGCATCTTTAACTGTTAACCGGTATAAATTTGTAAAAGAATGAACTATAAAGTAACACCTGAACTCGAGATTCATATGATGTGAACTTGTTGAATTTTATTTCAGGAAAACGTCATCACTCATACTTGGACACGAGCCATTCAGTAATATGTGACACTTTTACAAATTTGTGTTATTCTGTGAATAACCTCAATTTGAAATATATGTATGAATGCCATGATGGAAGATAGGGGTTTGCAATGTTGGTTGGGCTAATAATCATACTCGCAATGTATCATTGCAGGGCATTTTCTGTTCATAAGTGTCGGACAATAGTAAATAGTAGTATATTAATTCATCGTTTAACATTGTATTTTATAATATTTGTTTAAAAATTACTTGTTTTAAAATATGTTCTTTAACATAATATTTAATCTATAAAATCGACATTGTTTTTCATTAGGTAAAAATTTAACAAATATTTTCTAATTAAAATAATATATATTCATGACATATTAACTCATGGAAGTATTTGTATCATATAAAAACTATCTTTCATATTTTCAATATTGTTCTTGTTCTTTATAAGTTTTAAAAAATTCCATTAATATCAAGAAAGAAGAGACGTATACGGTACCCCATTTCCAGCTACCTTACTACAATAATAGCCAACCAGGCATCTTTGATATTAAAAAAAATAAAAATAAAAATAAAAAATCATATAGTTGATAAATAAATAAATAAATGTTATTAAACGTGTATGACAAACAAAACAAAACACAAAAAATAGAATCACAAACAATTGGGTTATATAAGCAAAAGGAGCTATTCCATTCCTTGTTAGTTACTTGCCCACTGTTATACCAAGATTTCTCATACCAACATTTAACTTTTCCATTCTTGATTCCTTCATTTCACTACTTTGAGTTTTAATAATATTGATATTGAGCCATGGATGTTGATGTTATAAAGCTCCTTAATTTAAGGAGCAAATTAAGGAGCAAAACATGGAGCAAAACAAGGAGCAATTTATGGAGCAAAACAAGGAGCTTAATTCAAGAAGCAATTTAAGGAACCATTAATTTAAAGAGTAATTCAAGGAGTGAATTTTCTTATAAATAGATGTGTAATTGTAATGAATTAATCATCCAAAGTGTTCATTCCAATTGAGAGAAAAGCTTTTGTGAGAGAAAATTGAGAGTAATTTTCTTGGGTGTAATTGGGTTGTGAGTTGTGAGTGTTGTAAACACCTTGTGTAATTTTTCCTCTTTCAGTAAAAGATCTGTGACAAGTCAGGAGACGTAAGCAAGATTAGTAGAACCTAGTTATCAAATTTTGTGTGTTATTTTCTATTCTTGCTTTCTCGCATAATGCGGCTTATCGGGAATTTGCGTTTTCCCGACAAGCTGGTATCAAAGCTATTGGTGGTGATTTACGTCAATTTTACGCAGAAATAGTCAGAAACGATCCGGAGGAAGTCAGATTTTAGTGGGAGCAATGGCCGCAGATGAAGAAAGGGTGAAACTCGAGAAATTTGATGGCATAGATTTTGGGTTTTGGAAAATGCATATAGAGGATTATCTATATCAACCTCTCTCAGGGAAGAAACCAGAAGCTATGAAGGAAGAATATTGGAATCTTACAGACGGACAAGCCGCCGAGGTTATTCGATTGTATCCGTAATGTTGCCTTGACGTAGCAAAGGAAAAAGACCACGGCGGGTCTTATGGAAGCTCTACTCGATATGTATGAGAAGCCGTCGGCCTCGAACAAAGTGCACTTGATAAAGGCGTTTGTTCAATTTGCGGATGAATGAAGGCGCGTCGGTAGCTCGACATCTCGATGAGACTCAACACAGTCCATGACCCGAGTTGAGTTCGGTGGAAATTGAATTTGATGAAGAAGTACGGCATTAATACTTTTATCTTCTTTGCAGGAAAGTTGGAGATACTCTTGTCACGGTATGAGTAGCTCGTTAGGAAGCGATAAGTTGAAATTTGACGATGTTCGTGATCGGGTTCTCGGTGAAGAGATCGGACGTAGAGAGTCGGGTGAATGCGTCGACTGGCCGGTTTTGCATCTGGTCGAAGAGGAATAAATTCAGCCAAGGGAATAGCGTGGCGAACGGACTACGGGGTAGATCGAAGGACAAAGAGGTCGAATCCGGGAATCTAATAATTTTCATGGCTCGAAGACTATCGAGTGTTGGAATTGTGGAAGCAGAGAACCTTACAAAATCGGTGCAAGAGTGCAGAAGGACAAACAAGTGAAGGCGGAGGCAAATGTTACTTCCACCTCGGGAGGAGACGATGCATTGATATGCTTCTTTTGGAGAGCAAGGAAAGAATCTTGGGTGTTAGATTACGGAGCATCGTTCATTGCTACTTCATAAAAAGAATTCTTCGAGAAATATGTTCTAGGAAACCTTGGAAAGGTATATCTTGGTGATGATCAACCATGTGCTATTATTGGCAAGGTGTAGTGAAGATTAAGTTGAACGGATCTGTTTGGGAGGCGAAGGATGTCGAGCGTATTCTCGATCTCGAAGGAACTTAATCTCGGTGGGGCGGTTGGCCGTGTGAAGGCTTACGATCTTCCGTGGTGATGATTGGAAGATTTCAAAGGGTGTAATGACGGTTGCTCGAGGCAAGAAAAGTGTACTCTTTACATGACGGACGAGAGGCACGTTGTTCGGTACGGTTACGGCCAACAATGAAACACCAAATCGTGGCACCGAGAGACTAGGCCGTATGAGTGAGAAGGGGATGAAGATTATGCCGCTTTCCAAGGGAAAACTTCCGGGTTTACGGTCACGGGGAGATAGACATGTGCGAAGATTGCATACTTGGAAAGCAAAGAGTCGGCTTTCGGACAAGTTGCGAGAATCCCCAGAAGGAAAGACTAGAGCTTATTCAACTACGATGTTTGGGGACAGACGGCCGTCTCGTATTGGTGGGAAATATTTACTTCGTGACTTTCATTGATGATCGCTCTCGGAAGATATGGGTTTACTTTCTAAAGCATAAGTACGAGAAGTATTTGAGGCTTTCGAGAAGATGAAAGCTATGGTGGAAAATGAGACGGGTTTAAAGATCAAAAAGCTCGAGGCAGGTAATGGTGGTGAATATGAAGACACGGATTCAAAAATTTACTATGAGCACGGGATCGAGAATGGGAAAGAACTATGCCGGGCACGCCCAGACACAATGGTGTAGGCGGCGTATGAGCCGAACGTTGACGAGAAAAGAGCCGGAAGCATTCGTATACGGTCGGTCTACCGAAAACAGGTGCAGGGCGAAGCGATCGACACGGCGGAACACTTGATCAGCGAGGCCCGTACTGTTCCATTGGAGCGTAGAATACCCGAGAGGAGGTATGGAGCGGAAAAAGAGGTGAAACTATCACGTCTAAAAATTTTCGGTTGTGTAGCATTTGTGCATATCGGTGATCAAGGCGAGGAATAAGCTTAATCCCAATCCAAGAAATGCACGTTCATTGGCTATGGTGAGGATGAGTTTGGCTACCGCGTTTGGGATGACGAAAAGAAGAAAGTTATCCATGGAGATGTGATTTTCAACGAAAGGGTGATGTATAAGGACATGTATAAAATAGACGCGATGACTCGGAAGCGGAGATGAGTCGGTATTTGCATGTGCGAGATGATGTCTCGAGATACTTCCGCAATAGAACCAATTGTAACAAGTCTCGGCCCGGAGGAACTTGTTGGACAAAGCATTACACGAGAATTAGACACCGCAGCAACCTCTTTACTCGGCTCCTGTGTTGAGAAGGTCTTACCGACCTCGTGTGCCCTAACGGAGATCATGAACTATATGTTCTTGGTGATGGAGGGGAGCCTAAATGCTATGATGAAGCTTGTCGGACTCGAGATTCAATGAAGTGGGAGCTTCTTTATGAAAGAAGAAATGAAATCTCTCATCTCGACCAGGACATGGGAACTGGTGAGTTACCTATGGGAAAGAAGGCAACTTCCTGACAAATGGGTGTCTTAGGGTGAAAGAGGAGCTTGTGATGGTTCAAAGAGATACAAAGCGCCTAGTTGTCAAAGGGTTTCAACGAAGGAAAGAGTTGACTACGCTAACATTTTTGCTCCGTTGTGAAGCTTAATACTATCAGTCGGTATTGAGCATTGTATCCATCGAAGATCTTCGTCTTGAGCAGTTGGATGTGAATCTTGCATTAAGCCGTGGAGATTTAGATGAAGAGATATACATGTACCATCCAGGAAGGTTTCTCGGAAAGGGGAAGAAGAGCATGGTGTGCGGACTTAAGAAAGAGTTTGTATGGCACAGAAACAAGCCAGAGACAATGGTACAAAAAATTTGACGGCCATACCTGAGGAAGGTTTCGAGTGCAATGCGATCTTGATCATTGTTGCTACTTGAAAATATAGGTCAGGTTATATCATTTTACTACTTTATGTTGATGATATGTTAATAGCGAGTTCGAGATATGGATGATATTAAAGGTTGAAGCGGACGATTGTCAAAGGAATTTGACATGAAAGACTTGGAGTCGACAAAGAAGATTCTTGGAATGCGAAATCACAAGAAATAAGAAGAAATGATCCTTGCAGGTTATCTCGGGCGAGTACGTGATCGTGTTTTGCAAAGATTCAACGTAGGCGATGCGAACGGTTCTTACCGCCGGCGATCATTTTCGCCTATCCGAGGATCAGTCCCCTCGGACGGAAGAAGAGAGAGAGAATTCATGGCTAAGGGTTCCTTATGCCTCGACCATTGGAAGTTTGATGTACTGTGATAGTGCATGCACGAGACCATTACATTGGCGTGCGGTGGGAGTTGTTAGCATATTTATGTCGAAATCCGGGGAAAACTCATTGGGAAGCGATCAGTGGATTTTGAGGTATCTGCGAGGCACCACGAGAAAAGTGCTTGTACTTTAGTAAATGAGAGTTAAAAGTAAATGCAATGCGTAGGCGCGGAGACTTTGGAGGTGAAGTTGATCGCAGAAGAAGCACCACGGTTATATATTCTTGTTGGAGCTACGGTGTAGTTGGATGTCACAAATACAAAAAATTGTCACTACATCACTTCTGAGAGGTGAGTATGTAGCGATGTGAAGCTAGTAAAGAGATGATATGGCTTGAGGTTTGTTAATTAATTTGGGATTCAAACAAGAAGAATGTTACTGCGTAGTGATAGTCAGTGCAATACAGGCGAAGAATTGACATTTCATTCTAGAACAAGCATATTGGACTTCGTTATCGCCGTGGATCTACATGTTGGAAGATGATGTGTTATCTTGGAGAAGATTGAGAAGCAAAAATCCGGCCAAGATATGTTAACAAAGGTGGTGACTATTGACAAGCTGAAGTTGTGCTCGACTTCGGTTAGTTTAAAGTAACAAAGACTAGAAAAGGCTTTGTTGCATTGATCAAGGTGTGAAGGCATGATTGAAATCGGTCTTAAGTGGGAAGATTTTTATAAAGCTCCTTAATTTAAGGAGCAAAACATGGAGCGAAACAAGGAGCTTAATTCAAGGAGCAATTTAAGGAACCATTAATTTAAGGAGTAATTCAAGGAGTGAATTTTCCTATAAATAGATGTGTAATTGTAATGAATTAATCATTCAAAGTGTTCATTCTAATTGAGAGAAAGCTTAGAGAGAAAAGATTTTGTGAGAAAATTGAGAGTAATTTTCTTGGGTGTAATTGGGTTGTGAGTTGTGAGTGTTGTAAACAGCATGTGTAATTTCTCCCTTTCGGTAAAAATATACTGTGGTCAGGGAGACGTAAGCAAGATTGGCGAACTCCGTTATCCAAATTTTGTGTGTTATTTTTCTATTCTTGCTTTCTATGTAAATCGGCTTGCTCGGGGAATTTGCGTTTTCCCAACGGATTGAACTTGCTAGCGATTGTACGTCTCGAGAGCAAAATCGATAAGGGGACAAAGAAATGCCTCAAACTCACGATCATCAGCCTCCGAAATTTGTATTTATCAATCAGAAGTTTATCAAGTGACCCATATTTCAGTCTCTGAATGCACTTTAGATCCGTCTATCAAAGTAATCTTTTGACATAGCCCCTCCAACAGCAACATGTAAACCCCAAACAAAATAACTGAAAATTGAAAGAACAAATAGTTAAAGAATTACACACACACAAAACACAAGAAGGTAAATATCAGTACCTTTGGAGGGATCTTCCCGAGAAGTTCCATCATTAAAGCAAGGTGATCCTGCAATCAACCCCATGCACTGTTTAACTACAAAAGAATACACATTTCTGCTCAGAAATATGTACCATTTCTGCTCCTATAGTAAGGTTTTCACTGTATGAGCTGGGGTTCAGAAAAAATCTAAAAAGAGAGACAAGGAATGACTGAGTAAAGACGAAGGGTTTCCCTAAATTCGTTGCTACTAAAACAGTAGCACTAAAGTAAGGGAAGAACTATATAAAACAAATTGGTATTAATGCAATATAGGATTAGTTTGCTTATACTTTTGTTAAAAGTGGTTTAAGACAAAAGTACTTTAAAAATAACAATTTAAGGAAAATCTATCAGCAAGTACAAAATGTGCTTTCTGATCCCTAAAAATGCTTCTGACAAAGATTTTCATGTTTGGTCATGACACTCTTTTTACTGTCAAAAGCAATTTTACAGGGTTCCAGAAGCAAAAAACAAATCCATACTCATAAACCATATGGAAGTAATTTATACTAGTGGTATGAAAAGAAGAAAATAATTCTCATCTCATCCTCACTAAAGCCTTGTCCTTCCTTGTGCGCAAACATCATGTCACCAGTAGCAAGCTCAAATGCTGCACAAGCAAATAACCACATATCAACAGAATAGGAGTACCCAGATTGCAGTAGAAGTTCAGGTGCTCTATATTGCCTCGTTTGAATTTCCGATGTGAACTGTATTTCAGCCCAACATGCATTTCCAAAATCCACAACCTTGCACCGTAGATCTATTCCAACCAATTTTCTCACAAGTTTAGCAACTTCTCCTCCTATCGATGTTTTTCTTCCCGACATCTTAGCAACAGCCATCTGAGCTATCCTTTTCAACTTCTTCTCAATAATACCCATGGTAGCTTCACCATTTGGGTTACCTTCAGCTTGAGATCAGACCTAACTGGATCTTTAGAAGGGTCAATGGTTGAAAACAGAAGAATGTTTTGGGGCAGTGTGAATTATACCAAGCTCTCTATGCAAGTAGTCCAAACCTTTCAATATGCATACACAAATTTCTCTAACTTTATTCAGTTCCATGCACTTGTAACGGTTATACTTGATCAGTCGTAGTTAGCTATTGCCAAGAAACTCAAGAACCATGCATAGATGCTGGCCACTTGGCCCTAGATGCTTAAAATGATCAATGAGTCTCACAACACACTTGGAATTTGTGAGATCACCATCAGCAATAGCTGAAAGGAGTTCAATTTCATGAAGAGCAGCTTGTGCAAATTGTGCTGCGCTTTTCTGGATCTTAAGACCAACGAAACTCTAGCAAACACAAAAAATCGAAAATAAGTATAAAAGAACAAGTTGTTACTAGTTTATATACCAATTTTGTACTTTAAATACTAGAAAACAAACAATCAGAAATAAATTAAAATCATTCTGGAGTTTCTAAGATTTTGATTGGATTATTTCCCAAACTGTCATTTCCTAGTTCAATCTTCAGTGCTTATTTATAGAATTAACAACAGGCATCAAGAAGAAGAAGTTGATGCTTATTTTCAGTTAAAGCACTTCTTAACATGAAATGCACTCACAAGCAATAGTTAGACAGCACCAATGCAATGGGGAATACTAATTGCACACACACCATCATTGTATGCCACGTGTACCTATAAATTACAATTTTCTATTTTACTAGGTAATAATGACAAGTGGCAAGCAATAAGTACTTTGAGCACAACTATGTGTGCAATTAGCATTCCTATTAACGCAATTTGAACCAGGTTGATCCGTTCACCACACACTTATTAGATATCTATTTTTATTCCATCATTAGTCATGCAAAGAGGAAGGGGAGGGAAATACACACAACTAACACCACCAAAGTTCGAACCACAATCTTTAAATTTACAAGAGGGGCCACACCCTATTTAGGGTGACAATCCGTGTTATTTGCGTTTATTTTTAAGTTAATTTGCTTCTTCAACAATTTCAACAATTGGGTTTTTAAATAAATTTAGGATTAGTAAATTTCGGTACTTAGTAATGCCATTCCTTGTGGTTCGATATCCATACTTTTGTACACTTTATTACTTTAAACGATTCGTTCAGTTGCGAAAATACGCATCAAGTTTTTGGCGCCGTTTTCAGGGAGTGGTTTGCTTTTATTAATATCGATACTACCTAATCTTAGTTTTAATTTGAAGTTAATTTGCTTTATCATTGTTTCATTTTTAATTTTGTTTATTTTGCTCTTTTATCTTATTTATCATAAAAAAGGGTAACTTTGTGTTGTTTTTGTGCTAGTTGATTTTCTGGTTGTAGGATTGTTGTATGAGACGTGCAAGAAGCCTTAACCTTCTTCCATTTGATCTGGAGATTGATAGAACATATAGGCATCTAAACTGAGAGAGAAGGCATTCAACCTCAGCTCCTAATAGACAATCAGCCATGGATCCACCATTTGTTGAGGGAGGTGGAAATCGTAGAGCTTTGAGGGATTATGATGTGCCTAATGTTGCTAGAACTACTTCGGTTATAAGGAGACTAACTGTTCAAGCCAATAACTTTGAGATAAAACCATCTTTTGTCCAAATGGTTCAATCAAATCAGTTTGGGGGGATGTCAAAGGATGATCCAAATGGACATATTGCTTTCGTATCGTGTTATCATATCATGTTTCGATATTAATCGTATCGTGTTCATATCTTAGTTGACACATTAAAAAATTTATTTAATTTTTTTATGTATTGTGTATTTATAATAGTAAGAAATAACAAAATATGAAAAAACTATTAATCAATTATGATTAAATTTCTTATCCGTGGAGTGTCCTGCCACTTGCCAACCCTAACCCTAGTGAGGTTTCAGATGTCTCTTTACTTCATTCAACTTAAAAAGGGTCAATGAGTCCAATTTAGAAAATTATGAAGTAAATCCAAAGACAAGCCAAGTCATTATGAATAAAAATACTAAAAGAAATTATTCCTCCAAAAGAACGGATCAAACAGCTGTTTAGAGAATCAATCAAGAGAGAAATAACAAAGCCAATACAAGAATTTTCAAAGGAAAAAAAAAATGTAGAATAAAAAATAACTTCAACAACTATTGTATTTTATCCACATAGAATCAAATGATTCAATAAGTCAAATAAAACAAGAGAAATTGAAGAAAAAAATAAATAAATAATTGAGAAAGAGATGAGAAGCTACAGAGGTGGAAGTGTCGTAAGCAAGCCAAACGGTTGAAAATTGACCCCAACCCAATTTCCGCTGAGCAATGTGGCGTCCACCGTTAAACTGATGGCCGACTCTAACGGCGTAATAACCTCCTTTTCTGTAGGAATCAACTCCCTCATTCTCATCCTCTCAACCTGAAGAAGATGAACACGACATCTCTCTTTCTCTTTATATCACTACCGTTCTGATTCTGTTTAATTCCACTTCACAACCAAAATCAAATTTTGATTCTTATGGAACCAAAAGATGATTGTTTTATTTTGTTTCTTTTGGAGTTTCAAAAAAAAAAGAAAAATAAAAGTAAATTATAATAGTAAAAAAGAAATGGATCGTGGGTTTAAATTGGTCAAAAATGGAAATGTAAGAGACAAAGAAGGGAAAAAGTTTTGTACTTTATTTTCATTTAGAAGATGAATGGTTTGATTATTGATGATCACTATTTACTGAAGGAAGTCTCTCTCATTTCTCCGTTTTTCTCTGCTATTGCGGGATCGTGTGGCTTGATAACACTTCTCTCTCTTGCTTGCTTCTTAATTTTACTTTAAAGAACAGATAAATAAATAAATAAATAAATAATTATGTTCTTTTAACTTTTATTAATTTTACATTTTGCTCTGAACCTTTTTTTCTTTTTTTCTTTAAATTCGATTCACTAAATTTCAATTTTTCACAAAGTTCGGTTTGGATAGGGTACACATAATATCCAATAAACTAATACATTCAATCATAATCGAATCGAATCATAATTTTGTAAATTTTCTTAATTGATTGATCTGTACAGTGATCTTCAAGCCCACATTCTCAATATAATACTGCAATTCTTTTCTTTCGTTTTGTGGAAGCAAATTGAGAGTTGAAAACTTCGAAATCAACTTCACAATGGCAATACTTTACCAAATAAAAACAAAAAATAAATATAAGTATAAAAGTTTGCCAATGTCAATTTACAAACTTACTATCAACTTCACCCATTCTGATGCTTGCATAAGATAAACCAAACATGGAAAAGATCTGATGTGATATTAAATGCTGCAAAATTGGCATAACCTTTTATTATTAGAATTGCAAAATAATATACAACAGAATGGATGAAGCTCATTCAAACAACAATTACATTGACTTCGATGAACTATTTTACAATTACACAAAATACAAACTAAAGCAATGGTTTTAAAGATTCAAACTTTAGGGGCAAGAATCTCCAACAGAGTAGACCAAGTACCAGAGACTCCAATGATCGCCCCAATAACCACAACTGCCCCATCTAAACCAATTCCTACCCAACCCATTTCTTCTTTGAACACCATCAAATGAAACAGAGCAGGCAACACAAAACCCAAGACTACACAAACACTACTGCCCACAAGAGACAAGAAATCAGCAAAATTGGGCACCATGAGAGCCACAACACTAACCCCAAAAACTAACAACCACCTAAGCCATAGACAGTACCTTGAGTCACAAAACCTCCTCTCAGCAACCTCATATACTGGGTTCATCATCAAAGGCAAAGTGAAAAACAAGTTAATACAAAGACCCAATTGAACAAAAGTGCTCACTAGTCCTTGTCCAAAGTTGGTTGTGATTATATCTTTAGTTTCTTCACCAAAAGCAAAGTAACCCAAGACTCCAAATCCTCCATATATCAAAGAGATAAAAGCCATACACAAACCTAAAACTTTACCAAATTTTCCTTTATCTTTTGTCTCTGATTCCAATGGTAATATCATTCCGATCCCTTCAAAAGCATAAACTGCCACACCCAAACCGTAAAAGAAAACAGAGAAGCCCCCAAAAGTCTGCAAAACAGGTCTTTCTTTTAGAAAGATCATTACATCTTCAACCATCACAATACCCATAGCTCCAAGATCAACAACATCGGCAAAAATGCTAAGAGGGGCTAAATGGGTCAAAGTTGGAATTGAATTCAAGCCCAATTGAAATGGAAAACAACCCCAAAGGTAAAAAGTTTTTGGGGAAATACCCAGAATTCGATCCGAACTTGAGCTATTGAAAAGGTAAGCTAAAGTATTCGCAATGAAAATTAAATAACTAATACAAAACCCAACTTGGGCAAGTACTATCATGAGATCAACGGAGAATCTACCGATGGGACCACAAACGGCAAAGCCCAAATCGCCAAAAGATCCGAGTTTGGAGAAACCCAAAAGAGAATCGAGCTTCCGACGAGTGGCTATAAGGAGCATCATACAGTAATATGTTAGAAATGCGACCGAGAAGAGAATGAGAAGACCAAAGACCCATCCAGTTTTTTTGAAGGTATAAGGTAGTCCGAGGACTCCAGATCCGACTATAGCGATGAACACGTTAG
Source organism: Hippophae rhamnoides (assembly GCA_033030585.1). Taxonomy (NCBI): domain Eukaryota; kingdom Viridiplantae; phylum Streptophyta; class Magnoliopsida; order Rosales; family Elaeagnaceae; genus Hippophae; species Hippophae rhamnoides. The sequence continues at coordinate 21,646,218 of CM065434.1, read as the reverse complement.
CGAAGGTTTTGGGTTGAGAGGAGAGTCGACTGGGTTTGCCCAAAAGTGGGGTGTCTTCTCTGGCAACTTGAGAAGATGAGCTAGCTCGCTTTGTAAACACCATGGTTGATTAGCTTTCTCAATATTTAGGAATTGGAGATTAAACTTTCTGGGAAATTAAAGAAAGATTGTGATTAGAGATAAATTTGAAATGATACAGAGAGAGATTAGGACGGCGATGGAAATTGATTGTAAACTTGTGACGACTAGAGGCAGTTCACAAGTTCCACAGGATTGCTCTGCGACTAGTTGGACCTTCTTCTTTTTTTTTTTTTTTGATAAAATAGTTGTAGACTTCGTTATTAGCATAAACTAATATATAGCAAGTTGTTGAAAATTCATTGAACCCCAAAAAAAATAAAAAATAAAAAGTTCAATTTTTTTGCTCAAAAAACCAATTGTTGGAAGATCCAATGAAAGCAATTTAGAGGACATTATTTAGATACTAAAACTATTTAGAGAGATACATTTATTATAATTAATTATATTATATTAAAATAAAATAATATAGAGTAATTTAATTTGGGTAGAGGTATTAAAGATTTTTGTGTAAATATTAAAAATATATTTATTTTCTGTAAATGAACACTTGTGCACGTCGGCATCATCTCACTTTTATTTTTAAGTAAAAAAAAAATCTCAAGGTTAACTTGGGTATTATAACGTTTTACGGATGATTATAAATCAAAGGTAATATTGAAGACACTATTATTAACTACTTAATTATATAAAAATCTATCCATTACAATGATACCTCGTAATGAGCATGACGAAAAACTAATATTGGGTCCCTCCAAAAATTTACAGCTTCAGTTCGGAAAGATATTTTCATCCTTCACTTGAGGGCTTCTCTATTTTTATTTTTTTTCACTCTTTTAATCAATTCTAGATAGATAATAAAATATAAAATTTACAAATATAAATATAAAATATATCATCATGTATTAATTCTTAAATGAGAAAAAATCAATAATTTAAGTGAAAAATAATATAAATATATATTTTTATTTAAAATAATTTATTAGAATAAGAAAAACATAAACAAAATAAATTTATCAAAATAAAAAATAAATTAACTTATTTAAGATTTAAAAATAAAAAGAAAAAAACCTAAATTGGGACTTATTTGGGAGAGTAAAATTGGATGCATACAATATTGTTATTAAATAACTTATCGTTGTTATTCAATTGAATGTTATTTAAATTAAATTATAATTATTTAAATTTATCTACTTTAATTTCGTTTAATATTAATTTATTATTATAAATTTATTGAATGTTATTTAAATTAAATTATAATTATTTAAATTTATCTACTTTAATTTCGTTTAATATTAATTTATTATTATAAATTTAAAAAGTAAATTTTTTTTTTAATTTCTATTAATTGATCAACATCTGTTTTGATATTATAAATTATTAACATGTTACAAAAAAGGGAGGTTCTAATATTATTCTTGAAAAACTTTTGAATTAAGTTATTGCATGACACCACATGATCTCTAATACACTTTATACTTCCTTATTTTCTCGATTATGTTTAAATTTCTATAAAACAAATTAACGAGGAAAAAGAAACACTATCGTTAATTTATTAATTTTTTTTATAGCATATTAAAAGTTTATTAAGTGTATAAAATAAGATATTAAAAATTTATAAAAATCTATATTATCTTATTTTTTAAACTTAATACATCTTTTATATCTTATTTTTTAAATTTAATTGACCATTAATATACTATTTATAATACAATAAAGATCCACGTGCTTAAAGTGTGAGACCATAGTTTCATTAAGATTTATTATGTTTCATTTAGTATACTATTTGATACAGTAGAAATCTATTAGGTTAAAAAATGTGATATATTGTAAGTGCATTAAAACTTCTAATATGATATTTTTCATATTTAATGTACTTTAAAATTACTACTTAAAAGTTAATATATTAAAGCGTACAATTTGTTAAAATTAATGGACTGCAAATGCTACAAGTGCGTCATAAATTGCAAGTTTTATGTAAAACATTGGAAAAAGGATATCAGTATTTCATTAATTATGACTAAATTATATAAAAACCTCCTAATTTTTGTATAGAATATTAATAGCACGTTAATTATTGAAAAGTGATAAGTTTTAAACTTTAAAAACAAAGTCAAAAATTTAACATATGAATACAAATGTGTATATTTTGTTAATTGTTATGTATTTTTTAAATTAATTACAACTTAAAAATTATAAACTTAAATATATTTAAATATATAATGATGAATACATTTCAACTCAAAAAATACATATATATATATATGTTCTATTTTTAATATTTTTTAAAATTTTAGACATTTAATCCACTTTTGAACGTTAGTAAACTTATAATGTTACTCTCAAAAATTTCAAAAATTAAAATACTTTTATATAATTTAATCATAGTTAATAGATTATTATTACCTTTAGTAGATTTTAAGGAGTTTTTAAATTAAAATTATTGGTGTTGCTCAGTAGAATGATATCATCTAACTCTCTCTCTTTAAAAAAATGACTAATTAAAAAAATTAAATTATTTAATAATTTTTATTAAAATATATTTTTATGTTAATTAAAATATAAATTTTTAACAAGAATAGACTAAAATTTAATATCAATTTATTTTTAAAAAAAATATTAGTAATAATAAAATTTTAACAAAAAATTAAAATAAATTAAAATAGTAATAATGAAAAGCTATTAAAAAATATTATGTATTTTTTTATTCATATTAATTATGTTACTTAATATAAAATAATATTTTCTTAAAAATTTATTGAAATAATAGAGCTTGTTATTAATTAATCATTTATCTTAAAATGTCTCAGTTGAGCCTTAAAATAAGGTACTTTTAAAACATTTCTCAATCCTTAGACATTGAATTAAGTGTGACTTAACTTTATAAATAGGATGTAAAGATTTGAAACTCATTCATTTGTCAAGAGATAATAGCACCTACTTTACCAACTGTAATAGAGAACGTTTACATTATGCTCTTAAAACATGTTAATAAATATTATAAAGAAAGTGTTCTAATGATTATTTTATATATATATATATATATGATTTTTAATATAAATATTTTAGATAAATAATTTTATAAAATATTTCAATTTTTTAATAAACACAATCTAACCATAAATGTATTTTTAATCGTAATTAAATATTTTCTTAATTTATTATTTTATCTAAATTATATATATATATATATATATATATATATAAAAGTTTGACTTCTTTGCCAAATAATGCTATAGTAAGGTTGCTTACTGATTCTTTTGTTTTTATCCATCCTCAAAACGTATCATCTGGTGTTAAAAGTTTCAAACCAATAATAACAACTCGAGTGGACGCGTTTAGTAATTACTTGATTCTTAAAAATGTATAATTTTGGTTTTAAAAAAAAATGAACAATAATCACTCATTTTTATGGCAAAAATTGTTAGTTTGCTAAAGGGTATTGTTGGTATTTTAACAAATGATTGACAAAGAAAATAAGAAATAATATTCACTCATGCTGTTTCTTTGTGTTTTTAAGATCATAAGGTCATATAAGGTTATAGGGTTTGTTTTCTCCTTTGAACAAAGGGTTACTGTAGGCAAAAAAGATGACAGAAACCTGATCAAAAACCCTAACTCCATTATCTTTTTTCTCCACTCATCTCCTCCTCCTCCTATTGGTAAGGTGTGCGCAGCTAACGAAGAAGGTGCATCTAGTGTGGACAAGTCTAGCGCAAGTGGCTAATATGTTAGTTATTAAAATTACCTTATTAAATAAGATTGTTTTAACTATCTAATCATATTTTTACTTTGATGTTATAACATCAAAGTTGTATTTTATATCGTAAACGTTCTTTTTATTTTTTACACGTAAATGATTTTATTATCTAATATTGTTAAATTTATTTTGTTTATATATGGAGTAAAATGTTACTAAATATTTAAGAAGTTATTTCTTATTAATAAATTAATTATTATTTTTTATTGATATATAGTAAGAATATGAAAATTTTTCTATTTTATTATTATATGTATATATATTTTAAAATTTTATTAAGATTTCACGTAACATTTCTTACTATTAATTTTCAAATACTAACTCTTGTATCTATATATTTATGTAAATGATAACTTATGTAATCTTTAAATTTCAATCATATATTAATATAAGTATTATTTAGATTTATAATACTATATAAATCATTCATCTTTTTATGTAGTATATTCATAAACTAATTATTCATATTATGAGTTACTTACTTTTTATTCAATTTGTTCTAATATATAAATACTACAAGTATCATTTATATATGTTTCTCTATTGTTTCAATAATCTCAAAAGCTCTTTATAAGATTTTTTTTCTATGAAAATTTATTTTTATGTTAAAGTCTTGTAGGGCATTCGTTAACGTAATGTCATTCTTCATTACGGATCCAACATATGTATTTCTTGTCCCTTGATATGCAATAATTTTTATTTTCTAATACTTTATACCATTTTATCCTAAAATGTCTTATTTTATGAAGTTCTTTGCTATACATTCTCTTATATTTTTAAAATTCTTGTTTTTTAAATTTATATCTTTTGTATATTTTTTATTTTTTATATTTTTACTTGTAAGATCTTATGTTACATTTATATTTTTCTAGTATTCTAAAATATTTTATACCGCAATAGATTTTATTATTATTTTCTTATTTGTTTATAATCTACCTTTCTTGACATTTAATAATTATTCAATTTTTAAGTGTTCTTATTTTTTCTCCTAAAATGTCTTGTATAGGTTCTCTACTTCTTTAATTTCATTACCCTGTTTATAATTTTATGTAATATTTCAAAGTAATTTTTGAAAAAAAAAACATTTCTTTATAAGTTTTTTACATGGAGGGTGATAACTTATAATAATACATTTTCACAAATAAAGGTATTTATGTAACACATGTTACAGATATTCTATATTTGTTGAATACCAATATTTGGCTTCCTTAATTTCATTTTCATTGAATTCAGTGATATGTCTACATTTATCTTCTTGAATAAGTTCCTTGTATATATTTCATTTATTATAATATCTAAGTACTTACTACCTATGGGAGCATTACCATATATTTATAAACGTTGTTGTTGTGTTAAATGTGTAAACCAAATTTTAACATTTTGTATTATTTTAAGAGCTATTAAGATCTACAGGTTCAAGAGTTTGATTGTGATTGGAGAAGTTTGTATGATTACATTCATACCATTAGACTATACATCTAAAAAATTTTTCCTATATCTTATACAATTTAAATTTAAAATATCATATTTATAATTTCCATGAAGTTTGAATTTTAGTAGAATATTACCTCTAGTTTTCCAATGTAATTCTTCTTTTATAAGGAAAATTAGGTTCTTTTAGTCTTCGCCTATTTCTTTCTTCACTATGTGGGTCAAATATTAATTCTTAATGTGTGACCGGTAATGAAATACTCTCATATGGTTTTTTGGGTTCTATTTTTTGGTTCATAATAAGTTTTATTGACTATATCATCTTTATCTTTGTTTGTACAAAAAAATTCTTTATAATGTTTTCTTAGTTCTTTATCTATTAGGGTTAAGAGACTAACTAATTTTTCTAAATTCTTATTTTCATAATTTTTTTAAATTATTTTGTATATTCTATTAAACTGAAATTATAGTTTTTCCTTTATCTTTGGGTTTTTTCTCGATCTTTTTCTTCTCATTCCTAAATATAAATGCATATGATCTTCTAAATTGTTCTTTTTTAATCCTACAAATAGATCAAACTTATAATATATGATTTCATTATCTCTACGGATGTTATTTACATGATTACATCATTTCTTAATTATATAAATTTCTTATGTATTGTCTTGTCGTAATTTCTTATTATAATTATATTTTTTTATTACTTTTATAAGTTATTTTTGTGTTTCATTTATGTCTTATAATGAATTAATGTTTGATTCTTGTCCTATATGTATTTCTTCTACTAAAGGAATTATAAATTTCATTATGGTTATGTAATCTTTTGATGTGCTTATTAGGCATATATAAAAATTTAATTCTATATCATCTAATTTAGTTTTGAACATTATATGGATAAAAATGATATCATTTTCTTTATAATATTACGTCATACACTAATTTTTTCATTATTTTAACTTCTTATTTTAGATTTGTTACCTCTCTTTTTTTGTTAAAGGTTTATACTTTAGGATTTATAAACGCAAACTTTGATAAATTAGTTTTTTTTTTACTACATTATTTTTTCTTCTAATATCATATGTTTTTCTTTAACATTTGTGTTACATTTTTATGGTATTTAAAAATCTATTAATATTTTTTATTTTATTATTTGTCAAATTTCTTAGAAAGTTTTATCTATTTCTATGAATTCATTTTATCTTTATATTAAACTATTTATGGTTGTTTGTTAATCAATATCCTACTATATAATGTACTGAAAACTAATGATTGACTTTTTTCATTAAATATTTTCTTTCAAATTCATAAAATAAACTTAATATTTAGTTTAATTTATTATCATTAATATTGATGGAAAATCTAAGGCATGCCATAAATTTTAATTTATGGTTTCTTAGGTTTCCATAAATCATTTCGAATAAAACATATTTTTTTATTATTCTATTATCTAGTAGTGTTAATTTTATTGGTGTATCAATTCATTATTTAAAATATGTTTTTATTAATATTTAAATTTCTTCTAAATGAATGCATTTAATTTTTTATTTATCTTTCTGAATAATTTTTGATAGTTTATTTATAATGATTTTTTTCAATTAATGATATATTATATATATTTTTTACATCTGTAATATTAATATTTATTTATTTATTATTAATTATTTTATAATAAATTATATATTTTTTGAAAATATTTTTATTTTGATAAATCTTTAAATATATTTTATTTTTTAAGATTTAATTTTACTCTTTGTATTTTTTCAATTTTTTTAATAATTAGTATTTATTGTGAAAACTATTATAAGATATATTGTGATATTATTTTTATTATTTTAAGGATAATATAAAAAAGAATTTATTTGTAAGATTTGTAAATTCTTACATTTTGTTTTATAAGGGTTTATAAATTAGTGGATTTTAAAAATAATAGGATATGTATTTAATTTTTGGTGATACACGTAGTAGTTTTATATATATCCATGGATCGCGATTCAGTAACAAACCCAACCGCCCGTCCACACAACAGTTTGTGAGGTGGACCCGACGATTACCCGATTTCTGGAATTTCCTTCTCTGTTCTTTCGTCTTCGTTTTAACGAATCAATTAAAAATTATATAATTGATGAGCAACTACCCTTCTGATGAAACTAGACCATGTGTATTACCAGAAAGCCCGAGACTTCAGAGCTGAGACGGTAATTCCAACACAACCCAAAACGAGAAAGAGAGACATCTGTTGATTTCTCCACTAGATCAGCAAGAATATACTTGCTTAAAATAAAATTCCAATCTTTATTTATTTATTTCTCCTAAATTACAAAATAATAAGAAGAAAAAACAGAGAAAAGAATTGGGCAGTAATGGAGAAAAGGAATAGGAGTGATAATGGAGAAGTTGGGAAAAAAGCTAAAGTCTTCAGAGCTAGAGAAGAGTTTGGTTCATACCCATTACTACCCACAATAGCTGCTTTGGGAATATGGTTGGGTTTGATTCATTTCAACGTGGCTTTGGTACTTTTCTCTCTTTTCTTCCTCTCACTGTCAAAGGCTCTTCTGGTATTTGCGTTGCTGATTGTGTTCATTGTAATTCCTATAAACCATAATAGTAATTTTGGGCGTAAATTATCCAGGTATGTATTTTTATTTGTTCTACTTTCTCTTCCTTTTCTTTATCAAATAAGACCTTTTTCTTCATTCATAGTTTTTATTGGGAATTGAATTAGTTATTTTTATATGATTTACAGGTTTATATGTAAGCATGCTTGTAGATATTTTCCTATTACTTTACAGGTTGAGGACATCAATGCCTTCAATCCAGATCGCCCTTATGGTCAGTACCCAGTTACCCACTTCTAGGATTATTTTTTTCTTTTTTGTGAAAAGGTGATTTTACTCTTTTTTGTTGATTTTGCATTTGAATTTCCTAGTGTATGAGATATGGGTTCTGATTTTGATTTTGATGTTGTTTTTTATATTCTTTACTGTATTGTTTGGATGTTTTCAATATGAAATACTTTGGGCATGTTTGTAACTGCTTATCCTTTAAGTTATAAATGTTTTCAAATGGGCTAAAGAGTAATGTTGTTTGGCAAAGTTCGTGAGAAGTAATTTTGGGATAATTAAGTAATGTTACTACTTTGAGAGAAAGTATTAGATTGGATATATTAGGTTGGATACATGCTCACTTCTTAAATAATTAGCAAAGGTAAACCACTTTTAACAAATTTATGGGCATGTTTGGAATAACTTTTCCTTTTGGTTGAAAGTGGTTTCAAATAGTTTAAAGTACTTTCAAGGGTATTTGGCAATCTCTATAAGAAGTGGTTTCAAAATTTGAGAAGCATTATTTTTGTTACTAAGAAAAATAAGTAAACCTTACTTTTTAGAGAAGTGGTTTAGAATGAATGCTCTTATTCTAAATTAATTACTAAAGTATTACTCTAAACCACTTTTAGCAATTTTATGTCAAATACCTAAATATTTTTTTTAAATCACTTCTAAAAAAAGCACAATCAAACATGCCCTATGTCAAACACCTAAATGCTTCTCTTAAAATTAATTTTAACCAAATCACTTTACTTGAAACTACTTTGGTTTCTAAAAGAAATACATTCAAACTTGCCCTTAGATTACTTCTGCATACTTTTCAGTCAAATAATTGAATATTGCCTTCCTTTGTGATGCTTTCTAAATTTCCTGTGAAATTGTTCTTGTGCTTGACTTTTCTTTCCTGTTCTGTCTGTTTATCCTGAAGAGAAAATTCTTCCTTTTTTCACTTTTTTTTTTCTTTGCAACCACAATTAAAAGAAGACATACTTGATTCTTCTAACTTTATCATTTGGTTTATGCAGTCTTTGGTTACGAACCACATTCAGTTCTGCCAATTGGTGTTATGGCACTTGCTCCCCATACTGGTTTCATGCCTCTTCCCAAAATAAAGGTCCTTGCTAGTAGTGCTGTAAGATTACTTTCTCCCGCAACATTTTCCTGTGTAGTTATAATTCATGAATCGGCCTCTCTCTCTCTCTCTCTATATATATATATATATATATATATCTTATGTCATTTGTGGAACAACTAATTAGGTGTTTTACACTCCATTTTTGAGACATATATGGACTTGGTTGGGACTCACACCAGCAACAAAGAAAAACTTTATCTCTTCATTGGCTGCTGGCTATAGTTGCATCATAGTTCCTGGTGGAGTACAGGAGACATTTCTTATGGAGCATGATTCTGAGGTATAGCAATTTCAATATTTTCCTTATGCTGTTTTTTAATTCCTAATTTCCTTGGGCTGTATGATATATGTAGCACCTTTTATTGTGGTATGAGTTTATTAAGCCCTTTTTTCCCCTTGTGTTTTTTGGCTAAGGAAGTTCATCATTAAAGCCGTTAGTGTCATTCTATTTTCTGAAGCTGTAAAAGTTCCCCAGCCAAAAAAGAAAAAGAAAAAGGAAAAAAAGAAAAGAAAATAAGATAGCTTTAAAAGCAAATGGGCAATATCAAGCTTTTGTCTTCACCAGTTAACTTTGAGAGTCATTAGTTTTTGTTCTTTCCTCATTCTTTCATTCATTTTTTTTTCTCCGGGTTTTGTGGGCTGGAGTTTGGAGGAAGGTGTAGTTGTGATGTTAGTCAAGAGACATCCTTGCATAATATTTATGAAAGTGGGATGAATTTCCAGTTAATATTGAGCTTCTCACTCTAGTGTGCCCTTCTCTGTGTTCATTTGCTTACAAATGAAGGGGCATTTGCGTCCTGCATTTTCTCTAGTTTCAAGTTTAGGTAATATATTAATAGGGTAACCTTAGCCTCTTAAGAAGAGGTTTTCTTTTGCACATGAACACTCCTATCCAGTCGAGCCTTTATTGATTCAATTATCCTCTCTGCTTTCATCTTATTTTTCACAAACAAGAACACATAGGGCCCATTTGTGATTGATTCTCCTTTAGGTTGAAACTTGAAAGTTATTGCTAATGAGCAAAATCATTTCTAATAATGTTTGGAAATCCTCAAGAGAAGTGCTTTCAAAATTTTGATGAGCACTATATGTGCTTTTAGGAGAATTAAGTAATACTTATTACTTCTAAAGATTTCATCCCAAATATTTCTCGGAGAACTACTTTTAACCAAACTACTTCATTTCCCAAAAAAAAAAAACAGAAAAGAAAAAGAAAAAGAAACAACCACATTCAGAGACATAAGTTGTTTCCGGATAGCATACATGTCCCTTTTTTAGTGTTACCAGTGGAGTAATGTCCTTTTAGTAATGAGTCCCTTTTAATTTGCAGATTGCCTTCCTTAAGACTAGAAGAGGATTTGTTCGTATAGCAATGGAAATGGGACTACCTCTCGTTCCCGTTTTTTGTTTCGGTCAGGTGTTTGTACTCTTCTTTTCATCTTTGGTACCTGTTAAGTTCAGACTTTATCTTTATTATATGAATAGCTAAAATCTTTTTTGCTTTTTAATCCTTGCACCTCTTTGCCTCTAATGTTTGCATATGGTGCAGTCAAATGTTTACCATTGGTGGAAGCCAGGTGGGAAGTTGTTTCTGAAGTTTTCTAGGGCTATCAAGTTCACTCCAATTGTCTTCTGGGGATTGTTTGGGTATGATTCTATTTTCCTTGTATATTTTCTGCAATTAGTTCCTTTATTCACGAAGAATGAAAAAAAACAGTGTATAAATGATTAAACTGTTGTCTGCAAACTTGTAATTGCTTAGGTTTAAATCAATATTAAAATTTTGTATTGAGGCTCTGTTCTCGGCAAATGAAATCCGGAACTAAGTTTGTTTAGAAGAATAGGACTGAATAAGGTTGCACTAATCTGGACGGAGAAAAGATAATATGTCCAAAATTTAAGCCTAAAAAAGAAAAGTTTCAATCATCATGAGCTGTTGATGACATCTATATTGGTTGCTTCCTTTTGTAGATCTCCAATACCAAACGAGCGTCCGATGCATGTTGTCGTGGGGAAACCGATTGAGCTTAAGAAGAATCCACAGCCAACTGTGGAAGAGGTATAAGTTCTACTTGAAATTTCTGCGCATTTCTTATTTTCAATATAGTTTTATACATTATTCCGACTAGGGCGAATCATTTACTTGATATTAATGTAAACACATGCTCTTCTACATAGTCTTGCTAATAATATGTTATTACACCTCCTCCCCTCGGGTTACAGGTTAATGAGGCACATGGTCAGTTTGTTGAAGCACTTTTAGATTTGTTTGAAAGGCACAAGGCCCAGGTGGGCCATGCTGATCTCCAATTGAAAATTCTATGATCCTCTAATCCCCTTGTAGTCTCCTCCTCCTCCTCCGGAGTTCTCTAGTTCGATTCCTTCATGGAGCAATTTTACTCGATCTTTGTTAATATTTCCCTGAATTTAAAACGGCCTTGGTTACTACCATGAGCTCTTTTCGTTTCTGGAACTTGTGTTTAGTTAGTTGATCATTCGTCAATTCATAATTTCAAATGAGTCATCCATGATTGCACCCCATATTGGAAATTAATGTTCAACAGATTTTTCTTGCTTGCTACTCTTGAAATTCAAAGATGGATTCTATTGGAAAATCAGTGTTCAAAACAGATTTTTCATGCTAGTTGCTACTCTTTAAATTCAAATGAATTATGTTTAAAAATCAAAGTATTGAGAGGAGAACAAGAAGAAATATATTCTTATTTCTGCTTAGTTCATAATAGGGAAGTACGATCATACATTGCAACGCCTAATTAGAAAAACCTAATTACTAATAACGATGATAGATAAACGACAAAATTATAATATTTTAATTTATGACTAATAATACCCCAAAACATCATAGGATACAAGTAAAAAAGTTGTAGCTATATTGCAGTGCGAGATAAAACAAAACTGCAAAAAGCAGCTGCACTAAAGTACCTGTGTGTTTTCTTGCATATCTGGAGCGTCTACTTTCCTCAATTTTCATATATTTATACGAGTATTGAGTACTTACCACTTTTGTCCATATCGTGTGGAGGACTTCATTTTTCAATTAAGAGTCGATAAGCATGAAGTGACTTGAAACATATACACTAGAGAGGTGAAACCCAGCAAGTATACACACATCAAATTGAATCAAATCAGAGTTATATCCACATGTTAACAGTTGATATTACAAAACATCGAACCCCTACACCCTGCTTAAAAGGTATATAATAAGAACATAAATGTCTGAGACTGAGGTAAGTACCCGACGGAGAGTGACATAAGTTAAGGGAAAGAAAATCTCATAGCTTCTCATTTTTCATTCCTAACTTAATGTTTTGAACTTTAACTGAAAGCTGTAACTTCTGCTCTTCAAGATCTTTTAAAACTGAAAGCAAGTTGGCCCGATATACTTCACATTTTCTTCTTGCGCGGTTAAGTTGACGAGACAGCTTCTGTATCTTCCTATCCTGATCATCCTATATTACATGGTACACAGAGGGCTTAGAAACATGGAAAACAACAAGAAATCAAAGACTTTAATTTTCTTGAGAAAAAATATATCCCTATAAAGTCGATAATGAAATTACCAATGTACTACTCTCATAAAACATACATGTTCTTAGCATTATTTCCGGATACTAAAAAGTTCCATTAATAGAAAAAGATACAAGACAAGCCAACACGAATGAAGTACTTTAACATGCAACATTAGAGGAGTTCATGTGATTGAGGGCCGAGGAAATAACAATAAAAAAACAAAAAAGATTAGCAAGAACATTGAGATTTTTAGGGTCTGGACCCTTCCTGTGTTTCATTTAGATGAACAATGAACGATTATTTTTTGACAAGATTGATAAAGGATACCTTTCAAGATGTTGAAGTAATGAGTAAGAACAACTAGAATCACAAGTTTGAACAAACAACAAGTGTCGTTTGATATTAAAAAACAACTAAAATCTTTCTGAGAGTACCAGTGTGTCATATGGAATGCCAACCTTAAGCCACTTCAAGGGTATTATTGTTTTTCATTGTTTTATTAACCTTTTTATATGCCAACTCATGCCTTTCATCAATTTAAGTTACCTTATAAACAGCCATAAATGGTAATTAAACAACTTAACAAGTTCAAAGGAATGAAACTGTTTTCGTAAAAATATATCAGTGTCTATGAAAACAATGCCCTTTGAACTTTGAAGGAACATATATAACTAAGTCTTAGATATAAGAAATCTAGGTTAACTACTAAAAGAAAATATTTATCTACAAGCAGGCCTCAAAAAAACAAAAAGAATTAACACATAACAGATACTCTCTAATATAGACCCAAGTTGGATAAACAACATTAAGAGCATAAAAGCAGGAACAAAAACAACAATTTCCAAGCAACTTAGTAAACTAGAATAGAAGAAAGGAACTAACCATGTACCGAGGATCAAAACACCATTGAGGATCAGCATGAATGTTAGTTGTTTGGCTTGACTGACGAAAGTAGTCGTCTCCTCGAGTTCTATTCACAGTATCAGATCTTCCACCATTGTTCTTCACAAGGGCGACTTTTTTTGAAGCATCCTGTAGAGCACTCTTAGCTACATTGTAATTTTCAATGCTTTTAACTCCTTCATCTACGTACTTGAAAGCCTCATTGCGAAGATTATTATACCTTACTGTGAGAGACTGTTGTGAGCTATTGAACAGATCACAGTCATGTTCCTTCAACACGAGGCCACTCTTGGCATTCCTGGTCCATCTCTTGAGAATAGAACGAGATGGTAGAGTAAGAACATTTGTTACTCTAAATACTGTCAGAATGTGTCTACAAAGAACGCCAGAGAACTCGAACATCTGGCAACTACAGCTTGATGTAATGTCCTGAACATTAAATCTCACAATATAAGATTTATGGCTTTCCCCAAACTTAGAAACTTGATACGTGCCGGTTTCCTCCTCATCCTCAACTCTGGTTGCCAAGAAAGTCAATGTCTCAACTAACTCCTCTTGAAATTTCATAAACAACTTCCTAGTGTAAAGCTCAGAGGCTTGTTTCTCCATAGGTGAAGGGGTCTTAAGGGTTGGAGCCGTATTTATAGTATCATAGTCTGCCTTGACTTCTTTTTCGTATCGACTTTCTAGTGCCTTCTCATACTGCTTGATAAACATCTGCAGAGTTGTTGATGCATTTACATATCCATCGAAATAGGAGTTAATGGTATCACTGCACTGTGTTATGGACATTTCTGCAAAGAATGTATCTCTTAAATACACTGGTACCCACTGACGTCGATCAGCATAAACAGACAGTAACCATTCATGTTCCTTAAGATCATACCTATCAATTAAAGAGAGCCAACAAGACTCAAACTCATCTACAGATTCAGAAAGATTGACACATTTATAAAGCTCAGTTTCAAAACTAGAATGTTCAGAAAGCACATGGGACAATTTTTCTTGGCATTCTTTAAAGATATGCCGCTTACAAAAGCGATGACGGGTCACAGGGAAAACCTTATTGACAGCCAGGCAAATCACCCGATCGTGATCTGTAGTGATTGAGACAGGAGGCTGCCCACACATCGCTGTGAACCATGTTTTAAATAGCCAGACAAACGATGCTTCAGATTCATTTATCACAAGGGCACAACCAAATAGCAAAGGCTGTCCATGGTGGTTAACTCCAGTGAATGGTGCAAAGGGCAATCGGTAACGATTTGACCGGTAAGTTGTGTCAAATGTAACAGTGTCTCCAAAGTAGGTGTAGTTAGACCTAGCATTGGGATCGGCCCAAAAAATATTGCTCATGCACTGATCTTCATCTCCTTGCACAGCATAAAAAAATGCAGGGTTCTCTGCTTGCTTGATTCTTAAGTATTCCAAGAGTTGTTGGGTGTCCCCTCCCAGAGTCCTCTGTCGGCTGCTTCTCATGTAATTCCTGCAATCCCGCTCTGTAAAGCCAACATTGCTAATTCCACCATATTCCTTGACGAGGGCAGACATGATTCCACTCGGACCAATCCCTGCACTCTGCAAAGTGTCTATCAAGGACTTTGCAGCACCAGAGACATGACGGTGAGAACGAAGACAATGCACCTTATCAGGAGGAACCAACTCATGGTTGTGATCTTTAACAAAACTACAAACAATCCATCTCCCAGATTCTTTAATCTTAACAGCCAACATAGCCTTACAACCTACTCGGGTCTCAGCACGAGGCCGTTTAACCCTTCCATCTCGGTCATAAATGCTATCCTGCTTCTCCGCACGAAAACCTTCTTTAGCACAGACAAAAGATCTTTGTATGATAGCACCATCACGCCTGGAGCGGCGAGACATGCTGACACGGGTGCTAAAGCCAACCCGACGAGCATAAGAATTGTAGAAGGCCTTTACAGCCTCTTCTGATTCAAATTCCATACCCTCACAAGGTTCAAGGTCAGTATCTCCATCAGGATTATAAGATTCAATAGAAGCAACAGTGGTTGAAAAAAATTTATAGGGTAGGAGTTCATCTTCGTTGGCTGATGTATGTTCGATATCACCTAAACCCATCATATCAAACCCAATTCCCTCATTACCCATCATACCCAATGGTTCAAACTCCATTGTTTCATAAGAATTAGTGGAACAACTCAACAAGTTTCTATCTTTGAATTTAAGCGATCATATTTGTAGATCATAGAGACGACATTCAAATACCTCAAAACATGATCTTTCAAGGAGCTAATGGAACTGAACTCAACTAAAACTCCATTGTTCCATTGTTTCATAATGGAACAGAACTGAACTGAACTGAACTGAACTGAACTCAAAGGTAGATATACAGATGCTATAAACAAAGTGGTCCAACAGAGACGAAAAGAGAGAAAAGGGTAATACAATAAAAATATTACATTTGCAGTTACTGAATGTGGAAAAGCCAACTTCTTTTGGGAAGAGAACGCTGTGGAGTATGAATTAGAAGTATGAAATAGAAACCCAGGATTTCTTTCCCAATCGTCTTCTTAAGCAAACAACCTACAAACCCTAATTAGTTGCAGAGAGTAGCAGCTGCACCAAATTTGATATGATATGGTGACGAACTGACGACATTCCCCAAGAAGATACGACGTAGTTTGATTAGAGGGTAGAAGTATAGGAAATTATAAATACCTCCATCCAATTCATTAAAATAATAAAACGATTCTTTAAGTTTAGAAAAAAATAATCATTTTTAGATTTTTTAAAGAAGGTATTTAAAAACAAAATTTTAAAACAAAAATATCAAAAAGAGTATAATATAATATCACAATAATTTAAAAATTATAATTATCTATTTTTTTTTAAATTAGTGATTTCATTTTCTTTTGCATCTTATAAAATGTGTGAAATGGACGGATGGTTATATAATTTTCCCTAAAAATATTTACACAGCTTAAATTAGGGCATCATATTGCCGCAACCCAATTTATTAAAAAAAAATAACCAAAGAAAAATACCTTGCAAGTATCTTTTTCTTTTTATTTAATTTATATATTTTTATTATTAAAAAAAGTTAAAATTTTATTTTGTATTTTATACGTAGATATTATTTAAGTTAAATTATAACTATTTATATATATTTAATATTAATTATTCTTAAATTGAATCTCGTTAAATAATATTGATGTATTATTTTTATAATAAATTTAATAGTATTAATTTATGTAATTTTTTTTATTTTTGATGACTTATGTCTTACTTACGTGGAACTCACCGGAAAATTTTAAATTTAAATCTCGTTTATTTATTATATAGATATTATAATTATTTAATAAAATATAAATTAAAACTGAGTACAGTAAGTAAAATTTATAAAATTATAATTAATTAAAATATATATTAAGTAATAAAATTATAAAAATTTTAATAACATATATTTAATCATTATCTATATTTTTAGTTATAATTTAATCATTATTTATATTTTTAGTCATAATTTTGTAATTATACTTTAAAAATAAAATAATAAAAAAGCATATATATCAATGGTTGGTTTCAAAATATATAATAGTAATTAGCAAATTTTGAACTCTTTTTATTCATTTAGATATTTATATATAAAAGTTCATATTTTTTTAATGCTCTAAAAAAATTTAATTTTAATTTAACAATTTTAAATGATATATTTATATTGATGATTTTTTATATAGATAGTATATTTTGATATTTAATTAATATTTTTTAAAAAAGATATTAATTATAGTAATAATAATAATTTAAATTGTGATGATATTTTTTGAATTTAATTTGTTTAATTATTTTAAAAATTATGTCACATAATTAGTGTGTGCATAGTAGGGGTGTCTATAAACAGGCCCTGATCGGACTAAATCGTAAAATCGAATCGAATCGAACTAGATCAAACGGTTTTAAAAATCAAACGGTCTGGTCTGGTTTGTATTTATTAAAACCATTTTTTAAACAGTCCGATCTGGTTTAAATCGGTCAAATTGGACTGGACCGAACCAGTTTAATAAATATATTAAAATTTTCACATTATTTCTCATTAAAAGATGTCCAAAAACTGAACCAAACCGGAAACCGAATCAGATCTGACGGGACCGAATGGTTTTATAAATCAAACGATTCGATCCGATTTATAATAATTAAAACCATTTCAAACGGTCCAGTCCGATCCGATCCAAGTAATATAAACGGTCCGATCCAATTAAATATTTTTTCTCAAAACCGGACCGAACCGAACTGGTGGACACTCCTAATGCATAGGGGAATTTGTAAACAAATTTAATAATAATAATAACAACAATTAGTATTTGCTTATTGGGGAATTATTATTTGACATGTGTTAATAATTATTTAAAATAAAATTTATTCTTTTTTAAAAAGTCATAAGTTAATAAAGAATTTGAGTTTGAAGGAATATGTTAAGAAGCATTGCTAGCATTATTTGGTAGATAAGATTAAATAAAACTCACATTAATTTTAGTATGATAAATAAGTTAAAGCTAAATTATACTTGAAAAGGGTAAATAAAGATTTATATATTTAAATGTTAAAAATAGGAAAAATAATAATAATGGTAAAAAAATGCCAATATTCCTTGATATTTTGATGATTGATATTATAGATAAAATTTATTCCGTCCCTTTTTAGTAGAAAGTTTATCTAAAATATCTTTGAAATTTAACATTTTTTTGTGTTTTAAAAGTTTGTAAAAATTATTATAATGTTATTAAATTTTATGGTTGATATTATTAATATTCTTAAATCTAATGTTGTTATTCTATGTATATTATGTTGATATCCTTAAATCTATGGCTCTAATACAAAATTGTAGTTAGTTTTTTAATGTTAGTTATTGATTCTTGTATATTATTAATTAAAGATGATTCTTTAATTTCTTTATCATAAATTGTATTATTTTTATCTGCATCTTTTTATTTATCAATATTATACATTAGTATAAGCAAATATTAACAATCAAGATTCTTAATTTATTTAAGAGTAATAATTATTATATTTAAATTTAATAGGTCCATCATGATTTTTTCTTTTATTCGTCTTGTCTTATTACACTAGTTATGCCTAAGTTTTGCTCAAATCTTAATACTCTCTTGAGAATGGTAAGCCTTTTGCATCCGTACATAAATGATGTCCAATTTAGATTTACTAGAAAATAGTGAATGCATTCCATTTTATTCATAATATAATAATTATTACAATTTTAAAACCAATTAAAGATCTTAAAGAAATTCTTAACTACTTATAATTAATGGTCAGAATTTTTGGATAGAGGTGATTGCTATACTAGAAGCTGTATACTTTGAGTTGTATCCTTTCAAATGAAAATAAAGGTTTCTTGTATAGCATAAGGAATCTTAGTTTACAAGTTGAGAATTATTATTTTATTCTTACTTTAATAATTCATCTATTTTAATGCTTTTTTATTTTATCAATTTTAACCATTGCTTTTTTTGGCACATGCTACCAACTAAAAATGTGGATATTATATCTTTATTTTTTTTGTCATCTTTTACTGTCATTTCTTCCTCATTATTCTTGCTTATCATCTTCTATCGATAGTTCTTCCTATTTATTCTTTCATATCATCTTATGTCGACATTCATTTGGATGACATTGATGATAATGCATTTTCGTCTTCTCAATCCTTGATGCAGTAAATGCATCTGTGATATTTGGTGGCTTTTATGGCATAGAAGTAGAATATCTTATTTATTTTTTAACCAATTTTCAAGTTGTTGCTATTACAATTTGTCTCAAATTTGATGATTTTTTCACCATCCTCTTCGATGAGAGCCATGCTATCATGAGAAGTGATGATGACTTTACTAAGTGAGTAATTTACTTTGATCTCAGTATAATTATCAATTTTTTGAGTTTATAATAAATTTGGCCTAACATTTGACCTTTTAATACACAAAATTTATCTGTGTTAAATTCATTTTATGGAAACACCTTGATATGAGAACTTTTCTGTTTGTGTTAGAAATTCGTAGCTTGATAAAGTGGTAATGACTAATACATTCTTTATCATTCTGATCCATTAGTGAATTGAAAATTCTAATATAAATAGGCTTGTCATCTACTATTATCTTATTCTTAAGTTATTGATTGTTTTTTTGGAATTTTCTAGGAAACAATTTAATTCATTTAAATTAATTCTAATTAAATTAATTCTAATTAAATTAATTCTTAGGTATATGTTTTCTATTAGTCTTGCATAGAAAGCTTTGTAAACAAATATTTGATCTACTTCTTCCAAAATGTTAAATTTACTCTCTGTAGGTAATTCATTTTCTATAGTATAAAACTTCATATCTTCTACATGTTATTGAGTAGATTTTCTGGTTAAGTTGTAGAGACTCAACCATTTTGGTTTGCTAAGATTTTTGTATTGGTCATTTTCCTCTTCAATGACTAATGAATCTTTAAGAGATAGTTTCCTAAATAGCACTGGATGCTTTACTATCTTTGATGTTTCTGGGATAAATGCCTCTCTAAATAGTATTACAAGCCATATTACTTTTCCTAGAGTTGACAGCTTGTTAGGTGTGCTGGTTGTTGTTGTAGTACTATATTAGTTTTGGTACTTTATAATTGACATAACTACCTTCAACCTCTATTTTATTGATGAAGGCTCTTTAAGTTACTCTACTAAACCCAAAATAGATTTACTTGCTTCTGTCAAGTTATTATAGATTACTAATTTTAGGCCATTATAGACCATGAAAGTTTTTTTCTACTTTATAAACCCATTTGAGCTTTTTTTTATTTCAGGTATGCTACTCTCTTTTGAACTACTAGGTTCTTCATTTTCATCTTGAATTCTCTCTTTATAAGTTTTATCTTCTTTAGATTGAATTTTTGATGAAGATTCCTCTTTAGACTTTAAGAGTTGTTTTGAACAATCAAGTTCTTCCTGTTTGTTTCATGTCTCCATAAGAGATATCTACATATATAAAAGGTCGAGTTATTCCTAATTTTTTTTCTCTTTTTCCTTTATCTTGATCTTGATATCAAAATATTTCATTCCTGCAAACATAAAAGTAGTTAGAGGTGTTAATTCTTTGGTGAGAGCATCTACTAAACTATTCATATTTTTGGAAAAATGTTTGACCTCAAAATTGTAGTGATTAAACCACTCTTGTCATTTGATTAATTTTCCTTATTTATAATTACCTATAATATTAGTTATTAAAAATAATCAAAATTTTTATTATCATTTCTAATAATGAATCTAGAACTTATGACATATATTGTAAATTTCTTAATAACTTTTTTAATAACTAAATATTTTTTTCATTACTGTGATAATTTAATTCTCCATCATCGGAAGATCCTGAAGTATTTTTACAAAGATGTTCATCTTTATAATTTATTTTTGCTTTTAATACTGCTCCCTAATATTCTTGTAAAACATCCGTTTTAATTATCATTTTATTATTTGGACTTAGATGGTATAAAGTTGGTAAATTTTTTATTTGTGTTTTTACCATATACAAAGTATCTTGTTCTGTCAACTTCTATATGTAATGAAATATTTTTTAAATAAGATTTTTGCTATTTTGTATCTATCTCATTATGATAAAAGTTAGAGGTGATACAGTTAATGTTTTTTCTTATTTTTGATACATAAATGATTTCGTCTTTTAATGTTGTTAGACTTACTTTGTTTAAATATTGTGTAAAAGGTTGATGTAAGTTTAGGAAATTATTTCCTATTAATAAATCAACTCATGTTTCTTGTTGATATATGGTAGGAATATGAAATTTTTCTCCGCATATCATTATATCTGAATCTTTTAAAATCTTATTAAGATTTATTGTAGTTATTAGAAATTTTATAATTAAATCTTTTGGTACATGTGTTTCAATGTTCTTTTGAGAATACAAATTTACTTGCTACACATATACTAGCTCCTGTATTTATATATGCATGTAAATGATAGTTGGAATTGCATTTAAATTTTAGTTCTACCTTAATATAGGTATTGTTTAGATTTGTAATACTTAAAAATCATTCATTTTATGATGAAGAGTATTGATAACTGTATTTTATATACTTATTTTCACCTATTTTATTAATTGTAATTGCTATGTTCTTATTGTTTTTAGTTAATTTTCGATGAATAAATTAGTATTTACTATTTTTTTATATTTTTTATGAAAAGTAAATAAATTGTATCGAAAACGTACTTAATTGCAAGTTTTCGTCCAAAAATATAATTTCAAAATAAATGAGTATTTAATTGCAATTTATAAATGTTGAAAATATAAATTAAATTAAATTCGGGCTTAATTTTAATTATTAAAAGTTTAAAATTTAATTTAAATTACAAAAAGGGTTGTATTGCAATTAATCAAAAGTTTAAAATGTAATTTGAAATATATTTGTGGGTGAAAATATAATTAAGGAAAGTTTTAAATTCTGCGCAGGTGAGAAGAAGCCACGCGCCCTTATGCAAGCGCGCAACGCGGATCGTCCGATCAGAAAATAAACGGCCAGATGCGCGCGTTACAAGCACACCCGACCAACGCGAGTGGGTGCATAATTCCTCTTCACGCGACTCGGTGGCCGAGTGGGACCCACCTGCCGCGTAGGACGGCGTGCAGGGTGGGACCCACGTGTTCGTTACACGTCTGCCCAAGGGCGTTGTTCTGTGTGGCTGAACCACGTGCAATAGTTCTTCCAGCGAATTAAAGTCTTCCACGTGTCCCAATTTCCCCTTGAACGAATTATCAGAGGACGCATGGCACATATCGGTGAACACAAAAGCGTAGAATCTCGCCCTCGTTCCATCCATTGCCTCACGTTTCGCGCGCCCCAATTCCGTGCAACAAGTTCTGCGTGCGCCCATTCCCTTCAACGAATGAGATATTGCCACGTGTCCCACTAATTGTTTCCGCGAATCATAACGCGACACGTGGTAGCGTGGAAGGAAAAAAAAAACAAAAACGCACAGCATCTCCACTCACTTTTTCGATTCCATTTTCGATACAATTTTTGTCCCCCATGCGTGTAATTTATTAGTTTCGTCACACTTCATTGTCTCCCGCGTATAGTAAATTTAAATATTTTTGATGTATTTGTTTAGCTATAAATAGGGGATAAGCTGATAGAGTTAAGGAGTTTTTTTTTTTTTAGAGTTTTGGAGATAATTTTTGTGTTGTTCAGTTTTGGACTACAGAACACGCAAAAGCCATTTTTTGGCTTTTGTTGTGTTCTGCGTGTGCCAAATATTTCGTTTCGTGATGTTTTAATTTTCTGTGTTCATCTTAATTTCCTTGTTGTAATTTTTATTTTAAATTATGAAGTAATTTAATTTTTCTAGGGTTGCATTTGATCTGAATTTATGAAGCTTTGATTTTAATTATTTTTTTAAAATATTTATAAGACGTTCGATTTGTTCATTCTATCTTGTGCTTAATGCTTTTTGATTATTTATGAATTTTATCAAAACGATTTGTGGCACATTAATAAACTTGAGAGAGGTATTTTTGCGTTTATTGCTCGTAGATAGAATGACATATATGATGAAGGATAGGAATATGCCCTAATTGTATGTATGGCCATTTGAAAACTTAGAACGTAATGAATCTTATTAAATTTAATTCTCATAGAGATATAGTGAATTAATTTAACGAGGTGTGTTTATACGGAGCTCGGAAGAGATGTATGGATAAAAATAGAAGTTTTCGGTTGACAAATTAAATGTACTAAAAAAATATAAATCAAGAGAAAATAATAGGATTGGAGTGGAATAATTTGGTGAAAAGCTGCAATCCTAGATTTCTTTTATTTTATTTTTACACATTTTCTTAATCAACGATTGTTTTGGATAAAATTAGAGAGATACAATTTTAGTACTCAACAAGCTATAGAACAAATCTCCGTGGGAACGATACTTTACTTACAAATCTTTATTACTTGTGACCGTGTGTGCTTGCACGATTTTATGTGTGTTCAAAAACACACAACAAGTACCCATATTCTAAGACGGTTATTTCCTCCTTAATTTTCTTCAATAGATAAATATTGTAAGTATTATCTATATCTCATCCTCATTTGGTTCTAATTCCATCTTAAAAATTTCTTATAAGATTTTTTTAAAATTCTTTCTTATATTGAAACCTATTAGGGCATTCATTGACCCAATCTCTTTCTTCATTGCAGATTCAACACTTGTATTTTATTTTCTATGAATGATAATAATTTTTGTTTTTAAGAGGTTTGTACATTTTTCTTCTAAAATATCTTTTTTCTATATGATTCCCTGTTAAATATTTTTTTATATATATTTTTAAAAATCTTATTTCTTGAATTTATATCTTTTGAATATCTTCTATTTTTTATATTTCTGTTTGTAGGGTTTTATATTACATTCATATTTTTCTTACATTTTAAAATCTCTTGTATTAAAATAAATTTTATCATTTCTTCTTATTTATTTATATTATTGTATCTCTGGACATTTAATAATTATCCAGTTCTTAAGGTTTCTTATTTTTTTCTCCTAGTGTGTATGGTATGGTTTTCGTATTTCTTTGGTTCTAATCTTCTCTTAAGGTTTTAACGTTATAAGTAATTTTTGAAAAAAAAAATCCTTATATGTTGCTTGTATAAAAGGTGATAATTTATAGTAATACATTTCATATTTACAAATAAAAGAATCTATGTAACACATGGTGCAAATTTTCATATTTGTTAAATGGCATTTGACTTCATTAATTTCATTTTCACTAGATTTAATGATAGTTATTCATTTATCTTCTCAAATAAATTCATTGTATATTTCACTTATTACTATATCTAAATATTCTCTTCCTATGAGAGCATTCCCTAAGATTAATAAATTTTGTTGGTATGTTAAATTTGAAAACCAAATTTTAACATTTTTTGTTATTTTGTGAGCTACTAAAACTTTACAAGTTGAAAGATTTGATTGCGTAATTTGAAAAGTTTACATGAGTATACTTATACCACTTCCCCACTCATCTAAGGATTTTCTCTTATCTCTTATACAATCTAGACCTAAAAGATTATATCTATATAAGTTTTACAGAGCTTGTATTCTAGTGAGATAGCACCTCTAGTTTTCTAATGTAATTCATCTTCTATTTTGGGTGTTGTCTTCTTCTATCGGAGATATCAGGTTATCATGTTCTTTGTCTATTTCTTCTTTCTCTATATTGGTCATATGTTTATTCTTAATAAATAAATGGCAATGAAAGTAATTTTATATGACCTTTTGGAGTCATAATTTCTGGTTCATAATCAGTTTAATTGATTACTGTCATATTATCTTCCTCTTTGTTTATATATAATTTCTAATTATATTTTTTTTCTAGTTCTTCATTTGTTAAAGTTAATAGAACTGTTAATTTTTCTATATCCAATTTTTCAGGGTACATAGATTGTTTTTCTAATTATTTTCTATATTTCATTAAATTAAAATTATATTTTTTTCTTTAGATTTTTCTTCATTGTTTCTTATTTCATTTCTAAGTATGAGGACGTCTAATCTTCTAGGTGGTTCTTCCTTTAACCATTCAAAGAAATCGTTGTTATGACCTATATTATCATTGTTTATACATATGTTATATACATATTTTTTTAGTTCTATAAATTCTATATGTAAATTTTATTGTAATTTATTATAACCATGTTACTTTATTTTTAATAATTTTTTTGTATTTAAATTATATTTTATAAATACTTCGTGTTTGATTTTTGACTAAATTCATTTCTTTCAAAGTCTTAAAGACTTCATTAATGTTATTCGATATTTTTGCTAGGACTAATAAGCTCATATATATTTCTAATTGTATTTTTTTAATGTTTATAAACATTACTTTTTTTCTAATATGATATCATGAATTAATGGTTTCATTATTTGAATTTTTGGTTTTAATTTCTTGACTTCTTTTTCTTTATTTGAAGTCTCTCCTTCAGATTCTATAAAATAAATATGGATATGTTTACTATTTCTTGTTACATTATAATTTTTTTCTTGTTATGAGGTATTTTTTTGATGCTTAAGTATCATTAATATGATATTTTAAAGTTTGTTAATATATGTGATTTTATTATTTGACCAAATTTTTGAAATATTTTGTCGTATTCATTTAATCTATATATTGCATTATTGTGATTATTTGTTAATGAATAACATACTAAATCTTTTTTTTCAAATTCATAAGCTATATTTAATATTTAATTTCAATTGTATCATGAATATTAATAGCAAACGTAGGGTATGTTATGAATTTTAGTTTTTGTTATCCCAAATTATCATGGATAATTCCAATTAGAGCATCTTTCATGTTTATTATTTTATTATCTAGCAATACTAATTTTATTGATGTATATATTTCTTATTTAAATGAACTTGTATTAATATTTAGTTTTTTTTCTAAATGAATGTAATCAATTTTTTTTATCAGTTTGTGAAATTTATGATAATTTTTCTATAATAATTTTTTTGTCAATTAATGATATACTATATCTTCCTATTACATCGGTAATATCAATGTTTATTTCTTTATTACTTGTTTCATAATAAATTATGTTTTTCCTTGAATATAATTTCTTTGATGATGGAAATTATGGATATTTAAATCTATCTCTTTCTTTAAGATTTAATTTTTCTTTTTAAATTTTTTCAAATTTCTTTTTACTAATTATTATTTTTTATGAAAAACATCATCGTATATCTTCTATTTCTAATTCTAATATTCCTCGATTCCTTGATTTCTTATTAATTTTTGATTCTCTATTATTTCTTCTTTCATTTTTATTTATGAAAATTTACTATTTATTTTTGTTAAATTTAATTTCTGTTATATTTAAGGGCTATTTTTAATTTTTTTAAAATTTTAAAGATATTTTTAAAAATGCCTCTAATTTTAGAAATATTTTTAATGTTATTCCCTTTATAATAGGCAAGTATATTTAATCTATTTTTTTTTATAATGTTGCATTTTAGTACCAAGGTTATAAGAAGTCGTAGTTTTTACAAAATAGATATTTCAATTTTGTAGTTTTAATTAAAATATTTTAATCATACAATGTTTTTAAAAAATATATTTTAATTTTAAAAAATAAAAAATAAAAATATTTTTGAAATTAAATATATATTTTTTAAAATTAATAAAATTAAAATATTTTAATTAAAAATTATAAGATAAAAATGTTAAATTATAACACCTTATTACTTTTCTCTTTATTAAGTAACGTGAACAGTTTGATTAACTTTTACACAAAATTGTTAATAAATTAATACATCGGTGTTATTTAATATATACGATAAAATTATCAAAAATAATATGTAGCTGTGAAGTTTATATTTTTTAAACATATCAATTTTAACTCTTCTTTTTTTCTTTCATTATTTCTCTCTCTCTTCACTTCTTTTCTCTTTTCCTTCCTTATTTTTATCTTTTTATCATAATTGATATATTTAAAATATATTTATTTTTATTCGTAATTTAATCTTTATTATGAATTGATATCTTTTAATTATCTATATTTTAATTATTAAAATCATAATAAAAATAATAGTTTCTAAATATAATTATACTTATTAATAATATTATACTATATTATTTTTAATTTATCATAAATTTATAATAAATAATTTTTATTTTTATACTTTTTCTACTCTCTCTCTCACTTTTTATTTATTTTATGTCTTTGTAGTTTTAATGGGTGAATTCCTTTTTCTTTTTCTTTCTCTTTCCATTTATTTTATGTAACCACTATTTAGGTAAGTAATTACATTTTTAATATATATATCTTATATTAATAACATATGTAAATATTATATATATATATTTTTAAAATATGTAAAATCATACATTTAAAAACTATCCTCAAAACTTAGATAAGGTCACATGATATAAGGCATATATATGGTATTATATATAGAGGATATGTATTATATTTACTTATATATTTTTTTAAAAAATTAATTTATCATAAATATATAATAAATTATAAATAATATGATTCAATATCATTAATACATATAATATAATTCATATATTTATATTTAATAAAAAAATATTACAATAATTATAATTAAAAATATATTACCATATGAGCAAGCCGAAATACCATTGTGCACTGTTGCATAGGATCCTACCGCTAATCACTCGTTGTGAAACCAATCAAAAAGTCCCACGTGTCGAGTCACATAACGGCTATTTTTGCCCTACTTGCAAAGAAACCTACAATCATATAGGGGAATATAAGGTCGGTGCTTTAATTGGATATCGTGTCCACTGGACCGTCCGATTTGATCTCCATTACAACTTTCCATTACAAGAGACCGTTGCGCTTCTACTCAAAATCGACAAAACTAGAAGAAGAGGAATAAGAAGCAGCATTAGTCTGGTCTCAGAGGCTCACATTTGGCCATGAAGGTCTCTAACGCGGCCACTTCCCAAGCCTGGAAGCTTCTGAAGCTCAGCATTTCACTTTTCCGCAGAAGCTTCAATGCTTCCAAGTGGTTCGTACTCTCTTCTTTTTCTTTCATTGTAATGGGTTTTGTGGGTCTGGGTTTGGAGTGTCCTTTTTCTGTTCAACATTTCTGAGTATGTGGTTTGTCCGTTCCAATGGATGTTTAGACAAATTGGGTACTTGGGTTATCGTGATTAAAAGTTTGAACTTGTTTGCAATTTCATAATCTCAAAGATCAAACTGGTTAATAGAGAGTAGTAGTAGTAGTAGTTATCTTTTCGACTCTCTTTACAAGGTTTCTGTAAAATTGGAAGTGTAGAACCCTAATGATTAGAAATTCTTCAAAGATTTGTTGTTTTTCTATGTTAAAATTTTTGAATTGAAGAAAATGTGTGGGTGTGTGTAATTTTTTATATCTCTGCACAGCAATTCCCCCCCCCCTTCCAACATTACTGTGAGTAAGTGAAAATTAAAAGGTTGAAAACAGCAAAACGGCGGCTAAGATGGCGGTGGCTAGAATAAAGCTACTGAGGAATAAGAGAGAGGTGGTAGTGAAGCAGATGAGGCGTGATATTGCTTTGCTCCTTCAGTCTGGGCAAGATGCCACTGCTCGTATTCGGGTACTTAATTATCATTATTTTTATCTCTTTAATTTTTGTTTATTTTTTAATTAAAAGTGGATATTTTATTGAGAATTGCCTCTAGAAAAATATCCACTCTAGAAAAAGTGAATATTTGGCTTGTAGAGATACCTATTTTAGCATCATAATTGATATAAGTACTTTTATACTAAAGAGACCATGTTATGGGAATTGAATTATTCTTCTATATTAGTAGCCGATTGATAACTTGTTTTAATAATACAATATGTAAAAATGCAGCATACAAACTTGTTTATAAGATTCGATGTAGAAGTCATTGATCTCCATAATGATGCTCCAATTGTATACTTGTGAATACATTAGTGGTTATGTGAACGGCGGTACTAAAATCTATAAAATCTAGCACCTTTATGTCCATAGGGCTCTAAACCTAATGGGTCAATTTAAGCTTTATCATGCCACGAGCTCATGTGACTAGCACGCATTATAAAATATTTAAGACATTCTATTATGGATCTAAATAAAACACATGTTTATTTTGATATTTGCCTCATTATATTGATTTTGTCCTAACATACTTTATAAATTTCTTGATATAATTTAGAGCTGTCAATGTTTATCCTAATCCACATAAAATAATTCCAACAAAATGTGCAGACCCAACTGCTTTGCCCCAAATTATTGGTAGTTTAGTACACTAAACAAGAATTCTCTCACTTTTAGCTAACGTAGATAGAGAGACACAAGCCACATCACATACTCATTTACTAGTGGCCTCACTCTTGCTGTTTAGTATTACACATGTCATGGATAAGTAACCGACTCTGTTAGCTCTATGGACTTCCATCTAAAGTGAGTTTGCGTAGCTGATTTTGTAAGCTCTAGGGACTTCCATCTGAATGACTAGGAAGAGCTTGTTATTGTAATCTCACATATTATCTTCTGATACATTAGGTAGATAATATCTCGGAGCCTTATAGATAATTATAAGTTTATAACGAGACTAATGTAGATAGAAGATTCAAGTGATGCTGAGAGGGAGGGAAAAAGTGTGATTTTCAACACCTTATATTAGGTATCATAATTTAATCTATGTAAGTAAAGCTTTTTGAGCTTTCTTTTGCCTAGTTTCTTACCAACTTTTTTCAAAGTACGTACGAATGTTGAAATACTCACTGATCCCCACCCCGTTATAAGCATTGGTTTCTCCATGTCCCTTCAATTCAAGTTTTCTCTAATTACATTGACTGTGATGATGCTGAGAGAGGGAAAAATTGTGATTTTCAACATCTTATATTAGGTATCATAATTTAATCGTAAAGCTTTTTGAGCTTTTTTGTTTAGTTTCTTACCAACTTTTGTCAAAGTACTTGTGAATGTTGAAATACTCAGTGATCCCCACCCCATTATAAGCATTGGGTTTCTCCATGTCCCTTCAATTCAAGTTTTTCTCTAATTACATTGACTGTGATGATGCTGAGAGAGAGGGAAAAAGTGTAATTTTCAACATTATATTAGGTATCATAATTTAATCTATATAAGTAAAGCTTTTTGAGCTTTTTCTTGTCTAGTTTCTTACCAACTTTTGTCAAAGTACTTGTGAATGTTGAAATACTCAGTGATCCCCACCCCGTTATAAGCATTGGGTTTCTCCATGTCCCTTCAATAAGCATTGGGTTTCTCCATGTCCCTTCAATTCAAGTTTTTCTCCAATTACATTGACCGTGATGAGTGCCGCTATACCATACTCCATAAATATTTCCACCAGTACCTATGGATGAAATTAGTTTTTTTTTCTTTTTTTTTTCTAAGAAAAGTGTCGTGGAGTCCCTTAGAATAGGTTGTAGTGTTATTTAGTCACTTTGTTTGTAACTGGTATCATTTAGTCCCCATAATTTTATAAAAGGTGTTAATTAAGGACATAAGTTATTATTTTAGTATATTAAGTCAAAAAATATTATTATTTTAGAATAAGGTGATTTAGTGAAGGATAAATTTAGAATGAACATATTTAAGGAAAATAGAGCCATTTGGGTTGCTCTTCATTTTCTCTAGAGGGAATAAGAAATAAGAAATGACAAAAATAATGCTATTAAAATTAATATTAAAATATTTACTTATAATATTACCTCAATAGTACATTTATTCTCATTTAGCACTTTTTGAAAAAACAAAGGGATTAAAAAGCACCCCTTATAAACGAAGGGATTAAATGACATTACTTACCTAATCTAAGGGACCTCCATGGCTACTCAACTTTTTTTTCTTTAGCAATATGACTGCTTTAGTTCTTCCTTTCCCGTCATAAGTACTCTTAGCATTTATATGCTTACAAACATGTTATTTTTTCGTGGAATAGGTTGAACATGTGATTAGAGAACAGAATGTGTTGGCTGCAAACGAGCTTATTGAGCTCTTCTGTGAACTAGTTGTGGCTAGGCTTTCAATCATTGCTAAACAAAGGTACAATATAATGGAAATTATGTACTTTTATTGCAGTACTTTAACAACATAATTACTGCTTTTCATGGAACTACAATTTTTGTTCAAATTTTGTCACAGGGAATGCCCAGCTGATCTAAAAGAAGGTATAGCTAGTGTGATATTTGCAGCCCCAAGGTGCTCAGAAATTCCAGAACTAGTGGCACTTAGAGGCGTTTTTGAGAAGAAATATGGAAAAGATTTTGTATCTGCAGCTACTGATCTGAGACCCACTTGTGGAGTAAACCGCATGGTAAGTAATTGTCACCCCTCCCTTGTTACAGTAAAACTTAATTTCAAATGGAAGAATTTTAAGGATATTTAGAATTAAATAGTTATCTGTAACTTGATATCCTATATACCTGTATTTCAATCTGGAGTGTAAACATGATTTACTCATGATTATGTTTTTAATAGATCAAGTTTGTTGAAAAATGTGGGTTATGACAATAAGTCTAGTTTTTAATTGTAAAATGTATGATTAGTAGAACAAATCAACACAATCTCTCTAGTTGGGTTAACAAGCTTTTTACTTGAGTTATATACCATAAAAATTGTCTTCATTTTATGGGTGAGAGGGGCGTGGAAGTTCCATAGCTTTTACAAAATGTGCACTTTTGTCCTAAAAGCACAAGACTAGCTACGGGACTTATATATACTCTTTTTGGGACTAAAAAGTGCACCCTTTTAGGATTAAAGTGTTCATTTTTCAAAATTATGGGATTAAAAAGCTTTATACTAGTTATATACCATAAAATTTGTCTTCATTTTATGGGTGAGGGGCGTGGAAGTTCCATAGCTTTTACAAAATGTGCACTTTAGTCCTAAAAGTCCAAGGTTAGTTACGGGATAGATACACCCTTTTTGGGTCTAAAGTGCACGTTTTTAGGATTAAAGTATGCATTTTTCAAAATGTTGGGATTGAAACGCTCATTTGTTCAAAGCTATGGGGTCACTAAAGTCTTTTTCCCTTATTTTATTCATTAATGGTACATGTCTGTTGCTCTCTCTGTTTTCATGTAGCTCATTGACAAGCTTTCTGTTAGAACTCCTAATGGTGAAGTAAAGTTAAAAATAATGAAGGAAATAGCCAAGGAATACGAGATTCAATGGGACACAACAGAATCTGAGAACGAACTTCTCAAGCCAGCTGAAGAGCTCATAGTATGTTCCCCCACTCCATGTTACAATCTTTTAGCCTCATAGTATATCTTTCTCCTTTTAAAATCTATATATTCTTTTATTTGATCAGGAAGGACCAAAGACTTTTGTTAGTGCTACCAGTATGCCAGTAAAGGCTGCACCAATCCAATCTGTTGAGCCAAACAAGCTGCAAACTTCTCGGTAAATAACTCGTGCCATCATATATTCTAGCTTTGACTGAAAATAAGGGCTTGTTTGAATTTTTTTCCTTAAAAGTGGTTTGAAATAAAATTCTAGCTTTAACTGAAAAGAATTTAGGGCTCGTTTGAATTTTCTTTTCTTAAAAGTGGTTTGATGTGAAGTGGTTTAAAGTTATGCATTAATGTGTTTGGCATAAAAATACTGAAGTGGTTAAGAGTGCATTTTTGTAATTAATTTAGTAGAAAAGCATGCATGTTAAAAATCTTACAAGCACAAATAACTCATGCCATCATATATTCTAGCTTTGACTGAAGAATTTAGGGCTTGTTTGATTTTTTTTCTTCTTAAAAGTGGTTTGATTAAAAGTGGTTTAAAGATAAACATTAATGTGTTTGGCATAAAAATACTGGAAGTGGTTTAGAGTGCATTGTAATGTTTGTATTGTAATTAATTTAGTAGGAAAACATGCATGCTAAACTATTTCTTTCAAAAGTAAGAATACTTATTTATTTTAACAATACAAATAATGTTTATTACATTTTTGAAACCACTTCTCATGGAGATTGCCAAGCATCTTGAAACTACTTTCAACTATAAACGGTTCCAAATGGGCCCTGAAATTATTGGTCAAATTGGATTTCATTCTCTTTTGCTTCTTTTCATTGTCATAGAACAATTGGTGGGATAACTTATTGCCTTCATATTTTCTACCTAGTTTTAATTGAAAGTGCTTTAGATTTGATCATCAATTCTATTTCATTCTCATTTGTTTCTTTTCATAGAACAAATGGTGGAACAAATATTGCTCATTCCCTTCATATTTTCTATCTAGTTTTAACTGAAAATATTTTAGATTGATGTCAATTCTATTTCATTCTCATTTGTTTATTTTCATAGAACAAATGGCAGGACAAATGGCTCTATGCAATTTGAAGACACTGCTTCTGCTGCTGAAGCCGCTGCAAAATCTGCCAAAGAAGCAATTGCTGCGGCGCAAGCTGCAGCCTATCTGGCCAAAAAAGACTTAAACCATGTCTCTCCTAATACACCTTGTTTTGATGATAATAATACTTATAATATGAGTATCACTCATGAAACGTCTAACTTTCAGAACATGGATCAAGCTCCAATGAGAATGTACGAGTCTCGAAGTTTCAATAGGTCTCATTATCCTGATGTGGAAACAGATATTGGTCATTTGGACAATGAGAAAATTTATAGGAGACATAGCTGCAATGTCCCGACTACAAATTCAGATTTAAAGTTTAAACAAAGCTACAATGAATCAGATATAATAAAGTTTGATGAATCGGACTGTGATGAAGAAATTGAGGCAGAAGCACCTCCAGGCGGCTTCTGTCTTCCACCCGAAAGGCCTGCTCCTCCTCCACCGTTGGCTCAACCCGGTAAGGTTCAAGGTCCTCGTGTTCATCCAAAACTGCCTGATTATGATACACTTGCCGCTCGCTTTGAAGCACTGAAGCATCATAAATCACAAACTCAAAAGAAGTACTAGACATATTGCTCAACATTTTGGAGGATTATGATAATCCATAATATATACTAGGGATTCACACCTTTATGGCCATGCAATTTCTAAATAACTTGTAATTTATATTGTTGCTAGTGCATTGTGGATGTGTACTACTTACATTAAATCAGTTAATTGTTGTTTTAAGTTCCGCATTGTTAATTTGACTTGTGATCTTTTATATATGAGAAAATATGACTTTATAGAAGTCAACTTCAAAACAGAACTCCGATTTTGAACTCATTATATATTGTCAAGAATAAGAGGTTTCAAAGTAATTTTCTTTTATTGACTTGAGTGGTTGATGGTGATATCTTTCTTTATTACTATGCAAGAATATCATTTAGAGAATGATAAATAATATCATCTTCCGGACCCAATTTTTTTTAACTTAGGGTAAATTATTTACAGTTACTTTTGTACCCATAAAAAATATTTTTTATGTTATAAAAAAATGTGCAGTGTTTTTTTTTCATCATGCAAAAAATATATATATTTTTATATTATACGAAAAAGAAATGCGTGCATTATGTGAAATGGGGTTTAAAATAAAATTATATCTGTTAAAAGGGAATTTCATGTAGATTCTTGAGAGTGTGGGCGTCCTTTGTCAAGTATAAAAGTGCCCACGGTTCTTGTACCTTAAGAAGAAATGTGCACTATATTGCATACATTTAATTTAGAACATGCATTTAATTTACAAATAAATTGGACTATAAAAGAGTCCTAAAATTTATAAGATTAAAGTGTAGGATGTCAATTTGCTTTACAAGAACAGATATTGGTGAGAAAATTTCGATTTTAACACTAGTGGGAAATATCCTTGTAGGAGACAGGTGATGTTGGGAATTATCCTCCTCGTTAAGCATATCTTTCGAATTCCGTTTTATTAATTTTTTAAAATATATTATACATATGGAAAATTTTATACTTAAATAACATAAATATTATTCAAAAATAATATTTTTTCTGTAAATAAATACTTTAAAAGTTCAATTCTTCGATGCAACTTTTAGTACGCGGTTATTTATATTACTAATATGTAACAAATATGTTTACAAAAATGACTAAAAGTATTCCTATTATATAAAATGTGAATTTTTTATAGTTATTTAACAACTTTGTTACGTATTAATTGTTTGAATATTTTAATTATGAAAAATTAGTATTAATATATATATATATATGTGAAATATAAATTATTATCATCATCGTTAAATAAAATAATAATATAAATAATTTATATTTTAATTTAATTACATAATAAATAAATATCCTTTAGATCTTATGGTATTTATGTTATTTAAGATTTAATTTATCATAATCTTGTTATCAGGTAGATATCATCAATACATATTAAAACCCAAAACTCTAATAGTAAAATCCGACCCATTACCAGTAATATTTAAATGAGAGATAGAAATAGTTTTCCCATCTCACCGCACCCCGTTGACTTCTTACTAAAGTGCTGTTCATAACTATGAGATTGTGATTTTTTTTTGGTTTAAAATGTGAAGGGCACCCATTACCCCTACAAAAATAAAACTTTTTAGTTAAATACCATTTTTTTTAATGGAAGAATATTTTATATTATATACCTTTTATATTGTAGTATTATATGATTATTTTTTAATATCAAATTATATTTATTATAATTGTAAGTATAAATTCATCTATCCAAACGTGAAATAAACAAACTAAAGGGATAGAAAACAATTAAAGCAAAGATCTTATCTTAAGTCTTTAAGCTTCAAAAATGATCAAAACTAAAGTGCTTTATGTTGAGCTTAGGGTATAACACACGTTTTATAATCGTACTTTCCATTAAAGCATTAGCATCTTTTATCAGTTTTAATTATAACCGACGAGCTCTTTAATGATAGAAATGTTTAGACTACTAAATGACCTGTTAAATAAAAACGAAAATGAAAATAAAAAATGGAGAACGAATGGATTGTCACTTGGTCCAAACGTTTAACTTAATCCCATTGATTATCTTTCTTAAGAAATAAACATATGAATCATGGTGATAGGTTCTCAAAGAATAAGTATTATCTTTCATGCATTACAATTTATTTAGTTTCTCAAGCATTACAATTTATGTGGTAACACAACGTAATGAATAAATCCTATATTTATTCTTAGTCTTATATAAAATATATTTTCTCAAATAAATTAAAGTGCACATGAATATGAGAAAATATCATAATATATAAGAGTTTCATTAATAAACTGTATATACCTTTACAAAATGAAACCAATTCTTATTTTCTCTACATGATCCTTAAATTTCAATGGTGGTATGCCCTTAGTCAAAGGATCAACAATCATCAACTCAATGCTAATGTACTCAATGACCACTTTATTTTCCTTAACACGTTCTTTTATGGCCAAGTATTTGATATCGTTGTGCTTACTACAACTACAACTTTTACAATTACCACTTTTGTTTTTCTTAGCTATAAACACAACAACTGAGTTGTCATAGTACAATCTCAATGGCCTAAAAATAGAGTCAACTACTCTAAGTTCGAAAATGAAACTCTTCAACTATACATTATGTGATATGGACTCAAAACATGAAACGAACTCAGCCTCCATAGTGGAAGTAACTGTCAAGGAATGTTTCACACTTCTCTAAGACACGGCTTCATCAACAAGCATGAAAATGTAACCAGACGTTGATTTGCATGAATCAACCCAGCCATCAAAGTTTGCATCAGAGTAGCCAATTACTTCTAGATCGTTGGTTCTTCTATACATTAGCATATAGTCATTGATTCCTTGAAGGTACCTCATCACTTTCTTAGCAACTCTCTAGTGGTGCAAACCTAGATTACTCTGATATCGTCCCAATATTCCAACAAAAAATGCAATGTTAAGCCTTGTGCAAACCTGAGCATACATCAGGCTTTTGACAACAGAAGCATATAGAATGTTCTTCATTTGTTCTATTTCAAAATTATTCCTCAAGAAATGGGTCAAATTGAACTTATCCCCATTCAAAATGGGAGCAACACTTGGTAAATTATCTTCCATTTGAAATCTCTCTAAAACTTTATTGATATAGGTTTCTTGAGATAAACCCAATACACCTCGAAATCTATCTCTATGGATCTCAATACCAATGACATAAGATGCCTCCCTCATATCTTTCATATCAAAATTTTTAAAGAGGAATTGTTTTACCTTGTGTAGCAAACCCTTATCATTGGTTGCAAGTAAAATGTCACCCACATATAAAATCAGAAAACATATCTTACTCCCACTAACCTTTTGGTATATACATTGATCCATGGGGTTTTCAACAAATTTTAATGAAGAAATTACTTCATAGAATTTATAATACCATTGGAAGGATGCTTATTTTAGTCCGTATATGGATTTATTAAAATTACAAACAATTGCTCACCATCACTAGAAATAAATCATTCTGGTTGTTTCATATAAACCTTTTCTTTTAGATCTCCATTGAGAAACATTGTTTTCACATCCATTTGTTACATCTCAAGGTCAAAATGGCTTACTAATGCCAATATCATGTGCAAGGAATTTTTCTTAGATATAGGGAAGAAAGTCTCTATATAATCAATTCTTTCTTTCTGAGTGAATCTCGTAGCAACTAATTTGGCCTTATATCTCTCGATGTTGCTCAACTAGTCTTTCTTTGTCTTAAAAACCATTTACTTCCAATGACGTTTCTACCATTAGGAAACTCGACAATATTCCAAACTCTATTACTATTTATGGAACTCATTTCATCCTTCATAGCATTGTACCACAATTCAAATTCTTTGCAACTCATGGCTTGTGAAAAGGATTCGGAATCATTCTCAGCTCCAATGTTACAGTCAGATTCTTGTAGATATACAACATAATCACTAGAAATTGTTGACATTTTAGTTCTAGTAGATCTTCTTAATGTCACACCATCATCTTCTTGAGATTTTCCTTTCTCGTGTGTTGTAGCCAACATTGCACTTTCACCAAGCTTCATAACAAGCCTTCCTTCCTCTTAAACACACATGGTCATTAGTTCATTAATTAACCATTATCCTTATATGTTTTATACGAGATTTTGAATAGCCTATATTGTTGTGAGAGAGTGTTCGGGATATAGTGCACCAGAAAAGATTATGACATCTTAACCTCGCGATTCTTAAGTTGAGCTGCAAAGTCCCTTATTTGCATAATGTGCTCACACACACCTTTCATACTAGTGAGTCTTAAGGAAGATAACTTCATAATAAGGGTGATTGTCAAAGCTTTATCTGAAGTGATGAACTAATCATAAATGGCTTTTAACAGGTCCCAAGAATTGTTATGCTGATCAACATAACCATGAATACTAGCTGAGATCTTAGCCTTAATGAAAATCATGCTAAGGCGATCAAATTGCTCCCATTGTTCACTAACCGTTATATTCATTGGAGTGTTGGTTTCAGTAATTTTAGGTGGCTTATTTTTTCTAATAACATAGTCAATATTTATCTACCCTAGATAAAGGATAATTATTTCCTTCCATACTTTATAATTATCCCCTTTCAATTCGGGTTTGTTACAATGAATATAAGAGAAACTCATAGGCTGTGAGGTTGTGATTAAAGATTATATGTTTATTAAAATTTGAAACATAAATTAAAGTCATTCTTTACCAATATAAATCATGAAAAATATGAATTTAGTGACATAAAACTTACTCGTGCACTAAAATTCTAATTCAATTAGATTCATCTTAATTTTACGATAAAACTATCAAATTATGTTACTTTTCCTAATCCCTGTGAGTAAATTATAAAATATAATTTGATATTCTATCTTAATTAATCACATTAAATATAATAAAAATTTCTATAAGATAATGTTTATTATATCACATATGATTAATCACAATTAATATTTATTTTTCTAAATGTGATTCTAAATAAACCTTATTATAGTTTTAATTAATTAAAGATGTCGTGGTTAATCCATAATTAATTAACTATATAAATCACTTAAATATTAACCAAATCCATAGGTCAATTATTGCATAAAATTATAAGCAATATTAATTTAATTTCAAATGTATAAATATTATCTATCTTAAGGTAGTATGTATAAATAAATAAAAATAAATTATACAAGAAAAATAAATAATATAAGCATAAATTAAATTCAAAAAGAACTATTAGCAATTAATTTCATCATGCATAAATTATTTAACCAAATTTCATATGTATAATTCAAGGATAATGTATTTAATCATAAATAAATTTTAATGTGCCAAAATTATTGAAATAAATGTCATATGTCTAATAAATATTATACATATGACAAACCTAAATTAAATAAATTAATCACATTAAAATTATATTTTTTATTCAGTATTAATATTAGCTAAAATTAAAAATCAAATTTTGAATATATATAATAATAAGAAGCTTGTATACAAAATAATATAAATCTATTGTAACGTAATAATCTCGATGCTTGGCTCTTACCTAAGAGACCTGAGTTCAAGTCACACGAACAACAATTTTTTTTTCTTTACTTCATCTTTAACCTCAAGTCAAGTTAGAATGATCGGGTTTCAACCCGATCGGAACCCCAATCGTATCTCCCAATTTTGGTGGTGAAAATCGACGTTTTTTTATTATCAAAATTCTCAAAATTGAATTTTCAAGTGATTGATGGTCTCAGTTTAAATAAAAATATCATTTTTAAATAAATATTTAATTAATACACTCCAATGAACACAAATAGTAAATTGGAATAATATTTTTGATGATTTTTTCACGTTTTAATTCACACAATCATTGGAATATCAATAATGAAAATCATTTATACTTTCTATATGCTAAAAAACATAAATTTTCAAAATTTCCAAGTTCAAGGTGCTCGATGAAATAGAGTAAAACAAAGATTATTTTCAATTTATCAAGATAGAGATAATATGGACTTTAATACCAAATGTAAGTATAAATTAATCAACCCACATACAGAATAAACAAATTAAAGGGATCGAAAACAAGTAAAGCAAGAATTTTACCTCCAACCATTGAATTGTTCTCCAAGCTTCAAAATTGATCAAAATTGAATTGCTCTTTGTATTTGAAATTTCTAAACTCTCAACGATACTCAAATTGAATAATGTATTACGTTAGAATTGTGTATTGAACATAACATCTCTTTTATAATTGTGATTCTCATCAAAATATCGACATCCGTTATCAGCTTTAACCTTAACCGACGAGCTCTTTAATGATATAAACGTTTGAACTATTAAATGATTCTTAAAAAAAACAGATAAAAAAAATTAAAAATAGAGAACGAACGAATCGATTACAATAGTTTTACTTGATGAATCAAAATAGGTAAGATCTCTCTATGATGTTTAATTAGGATGCAAACGATAAACCCTAACTATGTAGAATAAGTTCATGATTTCATCTAAGGGTGGTGATTTGTGCTTACGGAATTCGATCGAACAACAAAAGCATGACACAATACTACACTAACTGAATAATTCATTTTATTAACAAATTTCAACAAACACCCCAAACATATAAACAAAAGGGCACCGAGACAACTCTCAGAAAAAGAAGAAAGAAAAAGAAAAAAAAAAGACCACCCATATTGACTCGTAGTGGTTGACTCCTTGTAGAACAACGTGGAATTTTGTTATTATTATACTTAAAATAAAGTCACGTTTTGTTGTAGTTATTTTTTTTAATGCAATAAAAATAATATCATTTATATTAAATTTATATATTTTATTATTAATAAAAATATAGATATTAATTTTACATTAAACATGTTTTATTGAATTCGTTCATTAAATTTAATAAAATTTAAAATTATTGTTATAATGCCTCATATAATTTTTTTTTTATATATAATTATGTAGTCTTAGTTCTTTCTTCTCTATTAGGAGTATTACGCTGACCTGTTCCTAAAACACAATATTTTGTCCTAAATTAAATATTATAAAAAAAATTCTCAGTCCCCATAATTCAAACACAAGCAGCCAATTTTGCCAGTCAAATGGTATATATATATATATATATCACTATTTATTTAAAGATTACTGCCTAACTAACTTATATATATTCAAATTGGACATAAAAGCTGTCTGAAAACAACTTAGTCCAATAGTCCTCCTTTACACACCTTGTACTCCCTAACACACGCGACTTGCAATTTCCTATAGTTAGTTATTATACATTGAATCCTGTTCTTCTATATATACAAGCAGCCTAAGACAAAATTAAGCACAAAAGCAAAGGGAGCTAAAGAGTAAAGAGCAAATAAATAGCCCAAGTTACCCATTTTGCAAAAAATGAGTAAGGAAGCTAATGAAATTAGTTCAGCTCCAATTACGCCGAGACCGGCATCGATTGCTCCTACACCTCCGGCTGTGTCAACACCGCCGGTATCCTGTCCGCCTTCTCAATATAACTCCCCATCATTGTCAAGATCACCACTACTTCATGTAGAAGGAACAACAAATGAAGGTGCAATAGTACCAAGTAAAACTCCCAAGACACCAAGAACACCAAGAATGTCTCTAACTCCAAGGTTTATAACTCCTTTGGGTAGTCCTGTTAGAAAAGCACTTAGAATGACGAAACTTGATCCTCAAGATGCTTGGTTACCTATCACTGAATCTAGAAATGGGAATAGATATTATGCTGCTTTTCATACTTTGTGTTCTGGGATTGGTATTCAAGCTCTTGTTCTTCCTGTGGCCTTCACAATTCTAGGATGGTAAGTAATAAATAAAGACACGCACGCTATATTTTCATCAAGGCTTAGTAATTAAACACATTTTATTTATTCTTCTTTTTATAAGTATTTTTGATAATAATAATAATAAAAAAATTTTAATTTATGACCCGCTATAATTTCTTAAGTACTTCTTCCTAAAATCGATTTCTTTTGAAATCGCTTTTGACAGAAAACACTTTTAAAAAAATAACAAGCAAACATACCATTTTTCTTAAGTTATCATGCTTTATGTAGTTTTAAACTTTTCCCAAGAATAGATTCCAACCCATTTCTTTACAATTGATTACAGGACATGGGGTTTAGTCTGCTTCAGTCTAGCCTTCATTTGGCAACTCTACACCTTATGGGTACTTATTCAACTTCATGAATCAGAAGAAACTGGAATACGTTATAGTAGATACATGCAACTTTTCAGTTTCACTTTTGGTATGTAACATAATTTTAATTAATATTTATCTCATAATTTAATTCCCAATTATCACACAATTTTGTTTTCTTTTAAGTAAATATAATTTAGACCCAGATATAGCACAAATTTATTTTTTTTACAAGTAAAAATGTATTTCGTAAAGATAATAAACTTTTACGATCTCTTTTTGTAAAAAATACTAGACATGTTATGTTACATTAAAAAATAAATTTTTCTTAAAAGTTAATGAAATTAAGGTATCTGTATATATTAATATGATTCCTGTATAATTAATTACAAAATATATTTTATTAATTTTTGTAGGTGAAAGACCGGCAAAATTGCTAGCTTTATTTCCAATAATGTACCTATCAGGAGGTACTTGTGTGGCTTTAATAGTAATAGGAGGATCAACATTAAAACAATTCTTCAATATTGTATGTGGAGTTGAATGTTCAAAGGAATTGACATCAGTTGAATGGTACTTAGTGTTTACATGTGCTG
The DNA here is from genome assembly GCA_033030585.1 of Hippophae rhamnoides. Classification (NCBI taxonomy): domain Eukaryota; kingdom Viridiplantae; phylum Streptophyta; class Magnoliopsida; order Rosales; family Elaeagnaceae; genus Hippophae; species Hippophae rhamnoides. The sequence continues at coordinate 21,603,399 of CM065434.1, read as the reverse complement.
CTGTGTTATTATCTTTGCTGCCAAACTTGAACTCTATAGCTGGTGTATCTTTGGTTGGTGCAATCACAGCCGTTGCATATTGTACTTTGATTTGGGTAGTTTCAATAAAAGAAGGTAGACTTCCTGGCGTGTCCTATAATCCTGTTAGGGCTGGTTCTCAAATTGAACAAGCCTTCAGTGTTCTTAATGCTCTTGGGATTATTGCTTTTGCTTTTAGAGGTCATAATCTCATCCTTGAGATTCAGGTACTAATTTAATTCCCTTTTTCTTTTTTTTTTAATTACATGTTTGTTAAAAATATATCATATTTACAATTAACTTAAAAAAGTATTTTCTAACTAAACATAATAAAGAAATTTTTTAGATGACTCCTACAACACATTTTCTACTCCTTGATAAAAGTACATATATGTGCGTCTTTTTAAAATCACTTTCTAATCAAATCGTTTTTAAGTGAAACGATTTTTAACATAATCACAATCAAGCATATGTGGGCAGATGTAAGAACAATTTTTTTATTATTTATTTTTTGTCTTTATTGTTAAGGTTTTATATATAAGCTTTTGATGAACAAGAGGGAAAATTATTCAATAAACATTACCTAGAAGCAAGTTATCACATGGGTTCAAAATTATAAACAAAGAAAACGATCTGTTATTGCTTTCACATAGTGCCAAAGCTACAATAAACTAGTAATATATAATTTTTAATGCATTTAACGTTTACTTCATTTTAAGCATTTTGACCAATATAACATGTTCATACATGTAATTGGAAACTCAAAAATCCCATCTTTGGTCTCTATTTATCAAAATCTGACTGAAGACTTTTGAATTTTATAATCATCATAGTCAATCCACTCCCATAATAAGTCTCAAAAATAAAAATAAAAAATTATATATCTTATAATTGAGATAAATTTTAAATGATATGCTATAATTTAGAACATTTTAGTATTATATTTAAGTAATACTCATGTTTATTTATAATATTATACTTACTGTATTCAGTAAAAAATGTTAGCCCTAATTGTGATATAATGTGGGACTCCTTCTCTATTAACATGAATTAACAACTTAGGTTACATATTGTATTACAGGCTACAATGCCTTCAAGTGAGAAGCATCCATCTAGAGTACCAATGTGGCAAGGAGTCAAAGTTTCTTATTCAATCATAGCTGCTTGCTTGTTTCCCCTTGCAATTGGTGGCTATTGGACTTATGGTCACTTGGTAAGCCCTAAAAATAATCAAATAAATGAAAAATACGTTTGTTTATGCTTTTGAGATTCTGTAAAAACTCTTCTGTTGGAACAAAAACTTCACTTTTGAATCTCTATAATAGAACTTATAAAGCACGAGCAAACAGATTCAAAACTTTCATTAAAATTGATTGAATACAAATTGTTGTGGTAATAATCTTTTTACTACTTGACAAATGAATGCAGATTCCAGCAAATGGAGGAATGCTCACAGCTCTTTATCAATATCATTCAAGGGACGTGTCACGCTTTATATTGGGATTAACAAGTTTCTTTGTTATAATAAACGCAGTAAGCTCATTCCAAATATATGGGATGCCAATGTTTGATGATATGGAATCAAAGTACACAACAAGAATGAAGAAGCCATTACCATGGTGGCTAAGATTAATTGCTAGGGCCATGTTTGGATATGGTTGCTTCTTTGTGGCAGTTGCAATTCCATTTTTGGGGAGTGTGGCTGGTTTGATTGGAGGAATAGCTTTGCCTGTTACTTTAGCATACCCTTGCTTCATGTGGCTCAAGATTAAGAAACCCAAAACTTATAGCCCAATTTGGTGGCTCAATTGGGTACTTGGAGTTTTAGGTATGGCTTTAAGTGGTCTTTTGATTGCTGCTGGTTTGTATGTTGTTATTGATACTGGTATTCAAGTTAGTTTCTTCAAGCCTCACTAACTCAAAACACACTCAAAAACAGAGTGGATTGATTTTATTGTAAGAATATTTTAATTAGAAGGAAAAAAGAAAACAAGGTAAATTTGTACTTTTTTATTTCTTTGAAAGTGTAATGAGTAAGTTTATTTTGCTGAGAGGTGTGTGGATAGAAATATAGATTTTTAGAATTAGTTGTTGGATTTGTAATGTAATAATTGACATTATACAACTATTTTATTCTTAATTTTCCATTTTTTTCATTACTTTATATACATGTTCACATGAAATTCCTTTAGATACAAGGATTTTTCTTTTTCTTCTTAATTATAACAAAGAATCACCTGGTTGGTTAAGTCTATTATTTGAGAGAGAGTATGATCGAAACCTGACAATCCTATTTACTTCTCCACCCAAAGTCTACTTTTCGTTTGAACTAAAAAAAAATTGAAGGTTTTTCATTTAGCCATGAAGATCTCCCTCTAGAAAACATCTATTTTGCAAGGAATAGAGGTGTGGCTCAACGGCATGATATGTGTATGTAAAAGATCTGAAATTTGTATCTAATATGTTAATAGTGTAGTTATTTGAAAAAAAAAAAGGTTTTTCTTATTTTGCTATTTTATCAATAAAGTCAGCAGATGGAAATGGGTTCGTTATGAAAGCTATAATTGGGTCTAAAATGGCTGCTAGTGCTTGACTTGAGTAATGTTTAGCCCATCCACTCAACAACTCAATCAAGATGGTATATAATGCTATCTCTTTGGATTTGTTTTACTTCAAAAAAACACATTATTAGTTTAAAAGTCTTCTAGGTTTTGGCAGACAAGATTGAACAGCTAAAAATTCAACCCTGCTTTTAATGAGAAAATAACAGACTACAAAGTAGTTCAGAATCTATGAACTTTGCTAAATCATAGGGGAAAACCACCTTATAACTGATACTATTTATTCTCTTTTTTTTTCCCTAGTGTAGTAGGAGATAGAGACCAATGAAAATAATAATAATAATAATAAAAAGAAAAAATTATTGGTCAAGCAAATCAAAGAAAACTATCGACTATAATGTGGTCCCATTTTAACCTATTTCACAAAGAAAAATAAGTTGTGTAATTTTTAATGTAGAATGTAGAGTTTAAATGTGAAATTTCCATCTACCCAATGTGAAAATTTACGTTATTAGTTTGTGAAATTTCTATATAATATATACGTATCAATTGTTAGAAATGAAAATTATAAAAATAAATAATGAATAAAAAATTTTTTAAAATAAAATTCACACGGACTTATAACGCGTTATTAGTTTGTAAAATTTCTATATAATATATACGTGCCAATTGTTAGAAATGAAAATTATAAAAATAAATAATAACTAAAAAATACTTTAAAATAAAATTAACTTAGACTAGATTATAAATATTAATACAATTAAAACTTTTATGTAAGTTTCCCTTAAAAGCAAATCAAAGTAATGGAACTTAATCCAACCCTAATATGTCCCTATGTCTACATCTTACAAATTTATGGAACCATTACGAGGTTCCAACGGATACATTTTTGTCAATTTTGAAAAGGAATTAACTAGCATCTCTCAAAAAGTTGAACACATGGTTCCACAATTCACAGACCTAAAACATCGGCCACAACCAAACCCTACCTCGGCCAGAAAATAAGTAGTGGCTACTCAATGAATTAACTTGTCGATATACTTCTACATAGCACGTTCAATCAATTGAAGAAAAAATCAATAGAGAAACAATTTGATAGTACACGAAATTAGCAACACCGACAGGTTAAAAGATCCAAACATGTGTAAGGTCTCAACTTTTCTTCAATCTCCTGCTCTGTGGGTAGCGGCTCCATATTGTATGCCCCATTGCACGCAAAGCAGAAGTTGTACAAATTTCGGCACACTCCTTTACTGAAAGGATACACCCTTTCAGGAATCCCCCTGTTCACAAACACAGAGCGAACAAACCTTTGAAATCTTAATATTATTTTCTTTTACTTCCTTGAGTCATTTGAATAGATGTGTGTGTTTTTCATCATTATAATAACTTCCAACAACTACGATATGGGAGCGAAAGTGGAGTTAAGTAGTTAACTAACCTTAGATAAGAGATGCGTCTTCGTTTTACAAGTTCAAAAGTCGTCTGATTAGTCAGAATAAGATAGCTGCAACAAGAATAGTCAATCAGGCATACTTTTAACTAACCAGTTCAGGTAAATGACTTTTCTTGTAATCTTAATGATGAATTTATTCAAACAATAAGATGAGAGGGAGAAGGAGAAGGAGAAGGAACATTAGAGAAAGCAAAATTCTAATCCTCCAAAAGGAGGCAATAGAATCTTACAGTAACTGCTACCTGATTAAAGTGTAAAACCTACTTCCTATAACCCTATTATGTTGAATGCTCACAAATTTTTCTTCCAGTTGATAGACCTAGAGTTGCCTAAATAAGAATCAAATATATCCTCTAAACATGTCTCAAAGTTAAGCCATGAAAAGGAAGAAAATACAGTGGGATGAAACCATGTATTGATTCATTATCCAGTTCCTTAATTGGCTAGAAATAATCAACTTTTCGGATTGACTAGATATGCTTATCAAAGAGTGCAAGTTATTTCTAGTTGAAATATAATAAAAAGTTTCATACAAGATAAGCGGAATATGTCATTGACTACCTCTTGGGCTTGGTTCTATATTATATACTCTATGTTTGGAAAAAAAGACAAACACTCAAACCAAGGGGGAGTGATTAGTAAAGAATATTTTCCCTTAATGTTAACATTAAGCTATAAAAATGTTAATATTTGTCTAATGATGGGGCAGGGTGTGCATACAAAATCTGATGCCAAAAAGCATATCGACTCAGCTAATAGAAAATTTACCTGTGAAACAAAATCAGTAGTAGTAGAAATATAAGAGACAATGACAAAATGGCCAAAAGTACTATCATAATTGCACCCTTCCACCTGAAAATAACAATAATCAGGAACCAAAGTTATTTAAAATATCAGTAAAAAAGGTGATCCTAGATGATAAACATAAAACACTTTTTTTATTAATTTATTTACCAGAGTTTTTATTATTCATTACGAGCTTTAAAATTTAATATTTCTAATGAAACAAAGATTTGAATAAAAGATACAGTACCAAGCCCTTGATAGATTGGCCTTCAGGTAGGTGATGTACAAGATGCCAGTCCAAAGGCACAAAGCTGTCTCCTCACAAAGGTACCACCTAAGGTATTTTGATGAAATTCAAAGATTTGGACTTCAGGATTTGGTAAGATAGGAAGATATAAATTTAGCAGTTCATGAATAAACATCAAGTACTTCTATTTATATTTTGTAATGCATGGCCAAAGCAAAGCATCAACTCACCAAACATTTCTGACAACTAATTGAATCTGCTAGTTACCACACATCACATTCCACCGCACAAAGACAAAGACGACTAATATCCATAATGAAATTTGAATAACACGCTCAAACAAAGTAAATGCATTTTATCTACCGTGCTACAACAGTTCATTATTATAAAAAAGTAAGTACTTAGACGTAAAGATTATCAAATATATTATCGAAAAGAAAAGAAATCAACATAACTAGGTCTTAATTTTCTTTTACTGGTACATCTTAATACACAATACCATGTCCAACCAAAATCAACAGCAAACTATGAGAAAATTGCATTTCCTATTTTAAGTAAAAAAGTAATACTGTGCCACTATACCGTAGAAGGGGTATCAAATGATTGGAAACTCACCAAAATTTACAATGATTTCCCTGACCAATGCATGTTCCTAGCCAAACACAGTGATGATCAAATTGAAGCACACATTTATCACAATCATGGCAATGCTTTGCTCGCGGAGGCTGGAAACATATAAAACAGATAAAATTTGCATCAAAAGAAAACAATGAGTCGTCATGGTAGCAACAGTAAGACACAAAGTCACTTCACCAAAGCAAGATCATGTGATATTGTGTCCGATATGCAATATATAATGCAGCAGGGTTAAAATAGACATCTAGAAAGAATACCAATTAACCTGCTACCTAGGAAAATCACCGAGGATATTACTTTGACCATCTCTATGTTTTTCCAACTTCCAATACAGTAGATAAAGGCTTGGAATTTTCCAGGGAGTTTCCTGGCTCAAATACCCCACCCCCCTAAATATTATTTGGTCAAAAAAAAAAAATCTTCCAAGTTATATTAGCATTTTGAGGAAAATATATTTAAAAAAAAAAACCTTGTATGTTAACCACATTCCTTGGTGCACAAAAGCATCATGAATAGACAATGATTCTGGACAATCTTTCTTTCCCCTTTCCTCTTGCACCTTTTGGTTGCAAGATAATTTAATATCAAGAACTCATCTAACCTATTAAAAGCTTTCTTGAAAAACCAGGGCTCAGTGGTTGTAGTATACAAATGAAGCATAACAGCAGGAACTTCAAACAATAAAAATTAAAAGTAGCTTGCATGTGAGAATTATTCTTAAATGTGGAAATGAGGAAGCATGATCCTTTACAAACAAGTATTTCAAAGTTCAGGGGGAAATCTCAAGTTGAACAACCAAGCATATCAAACAATACGAAGAATCATTAATGAGATGTTCCTACCTGTTCAAGATTACAGTATGAGCAAATAAAATTTCTGCAAGAACCAGAAGAATTTAGTCAGTATTATCATTTTTTGTTTTCCAACAACTTCTAACATGTAGAGATATTTATCCTAACAGTTAACGTGGAAACAATCTGGTTGAAGTTTGTTTCTATTGCAGGAAATTGTCACTTGACAGCCAAGATTGCCGGACAAAAACCTTCTATTGAGAGCTCAGGAAGCAAGACAAATACAGCCATACCATGTGAAATTTCAGCGTCCAATATTTTAGCAGTAGTGTAATTGCCTAAGCCTTTATAACATCAACTACACACTGCAAGAAACCAATTTGAATCCAAGTATTCCAAAATTAAATATCAAAGATAACAGGTGAAAGACTGAAAGCCAGCCACTTCTGTGACAATGTCGATGACTTTCATGTAATTCTCCATTTAAACTAGGCCCTTTCAAAAAATTTAGTTGATAGAAAGCCAACTTATTCTAAGCCAGCAGACTGATGCAAATACAATGTGTCACCGAAAGAAAGGCCTAGAGTAACCAAGCTGAGGTTAGTGACTACCCACCACATGGAATTTACACTTCAAGTAATACATGTCAGATTTAAACTAAAATGTCAAAATCTTTAAGCACAAATAACCATGCTTGGTGAATTTGGCAGTTAGCACAACCAAGATTCAATATAAAAAAGTACTTTATGTAAGTTCATTAATGATATTTTCAGTTGCATATGCCCAGGGCCAACTGCCAAATGATCATCAGGAGTACACTACGAAACAAAGTGCTTAAAGATCACTAACCCAATAGATGTTCCTGGCAGATACATGTCCATTACCAGCTTTGTCCAAGAGGCTCCATTAGTTCCAAGTAGATTTTGTCCCAACTGACTTGAATCCATGGTCACAGCCACACTTCCATTTTTGCTTGAAGCAAGCTGTCTTTGGTTAAACATTATGATTTCAATTGAACAAGTAAGATACGTGAAAGTATTAATTCACAATATCTACAAGATTTTCCTGCCATAATTCTGAATTTTAATAAAAGGAAAGCAGCTGTGACCTCTTAGAAACTGCATTTGACTCATGAAAGGCCCTCATTGCATCAAGAACGTAGCTACAGATAGTTTTAGAAAAGCATAAGAAACAATCAAGTATATTCCATCCCAAAATATATACGTGTGCGCGCATGAGGGGAATAATGTATAACGTGCATTATGCCCTCTCGCCACAACAAGATCTAATGTTAAGGAAATACAAGAGGATTAACATTTACCCAGGAGATGAACCAGACGTGACAAAATATTGAATTAATGTAGCGAGGAATAGTAACAGATATGTGCCCATGTACCTGCAGGAAAGCGTCAAAGCAAAAGAAACATGACCATAATAAGGGATTCCATATAAGTGACAATTAGTAATACACACAATAAAGTTACTCTTTCGAATTCCACAAGTTCTGCCATTAGTTGATATTTACAGTTCTTTAACCTCATTTCTGGGGTTTTTCAGCCATAATTGAAATTTGCTCTAAAAATTTCCAGGAAAAAAGAAAAGAAAAGATATATAAACACGCAATTAACTTACCAAGGTTCATTTCTAGTGTTTTCAACCAAACCTCCGTCAAATAGAAAAAGAAAACCAACATATATCAGATGCAACATCACCAAAGCTACTTTCAACCCCAGTGAAGATCTCCGAGCTGAAACCGAAGGCACGAAAAAAAGAATTTAAATCCACAAGTTTGTCACTCAATTAAGATCAAACCTAATAAATAAAAGTCACCGACAGATACATACAAAAGATAATCCACATTTTCTCACTATTTCTTTGTCTTTCTTCAGTCTTTTCCCGCAAACATAAGGATAAAAATCTAAATCTTAACTGAGAAAAGAAAAAGAAAAAGAAATACCAGGATCAGCGAGACAGGGAGTCACACGATGGCACCAATTCATAGCTCGATCGGATGGATCTCGAGAAGAGCAACAAATGTTAACAATCTTCATAAATCTGAAACATCAAACGAAACAGAGAGAGTTCCAGAATAAATTTCAGTAGTCGCCAGATTTATTTTTTATAGTTTGATCGGAAAATGAATTCCGATTTGTTTTACTCGGGAAATTTTTTTCCAAATGAATTTAGAATTCCGAAACCCAACGGTATCGTAATCGCAGCTTCAACTGAGTAATCATCATATGAATCTCGAAGTAGAATTTTCTATAATTGAGATGTGTGCACGGTTCACTGTTCGTAGTTAGCGGCAATTCTATCTGGGATTCCCCGGTATCTAATCCCTGTTTTCTTTTTCTTTTTTTTTTTATTTTTATTTTTTTTATTTTTATTTTTGTTAAATTTATGTTTATTTTATTTATCTATTATTTTATCAAAATAAATTATTATCATATAAATCTTAGCTAATCATACATTTAATTTTTAATTAAGATATTATTTTTATAACTTATTTTTTTATACATATTATATAACTTTACAATTAAATAAATACTTGTATAATAATATAGATGAGTAGATAAAAATATAATATATAAATTATGATTCAAAATTTTATATATGGTGAGTGTTATAATATTTTTTTATTTTATTAAAAAAATTGTTTACTTATTGACAGATTTGAAATCAAATTAATAAGATATTAAAATAATTTAATAATTTATAAAATAAAAAAACTATCTTTTATGTGCTAATAAATTCTAGTTTTATAAACTTATTAATAGTTTGTTTTCAACATATGTTAAAAGATAATGATAATTTAGACTCAAAGTATAAAGTATGATTGGGAATTATATGATATTAATAAGAAGTATATCGCTGGCATTAAAAAAATAAAATATATTATATGCAAATTGCATAAATAATAATAATAATAATAATAATAATAATAATAATAATAATAATAATAATAATAATAATAATAATAATAATAATAATAATAACAGTTTGTACTTCGTAGACCAGGCGGAATGTTAGTTGAACACCAATAAGTCATATACGACTAATAAATAAAAATCACTATCCACCTGCTCAAAATAAACCAAACCACCAATCTGTTCCTTCTATATACGTCCACATATTTATTTAAATTTGGTTTATTTATACATTTTATGGGTGGAAACTTTTTTTTTTCTTTCAAAAATTTTCAATTGGTTGAATTTAAGAATAAATCTATAGTTTTTTTATAATTAGTTTGTAAATTATATATTCTCAAATTTGGGAAACATATTTAGTTAGTTCCGTTAGATATTTTATTTTATAAAATCTTAACAATTAAATAGATATATTTTAATTTTATTATATTTATAAATATTAATTAATATATTTCATACTTTTATTATTTTATATTTTCTTAAATTCTAATTTTTATAACATAAAATAAATATTTTTTTAAAAGAAGTAGGAGAGATAAGTATATTTTAGTAATTTATTTTAATAGATTTGTATGACTTTTTTTCTTTATTTGTTTTTAAATTTCACCTATTTTTAAAATCTTCATTCATTTATTTCACTCTAGGATTTTAGATATAATGCATATTTGATAACTTTAATTTTTAACAAAATTAAATATTTTAAAATAAAAATATACAGAGAAAACTTATCATTCTAATATTTTTTTTTCCAAGTTTTATGTTTTACTTGCTTTGAGAAGTGATTTTTGGATAATAATAAAATTATAGATCCAAAACTAACAAACCAACTAGCCTCAAACAAACTTTATTGTTGATTTTTGGGTTTTTTTTATGTAAACTAAAGTTTTGGTTTTTTCTTAACCAAAGAAATACAATTCATATATTATTTATAAATATTATATTAATATCTTTGTTAATTAATATGTGATATTATTTTTATACGTTAATATATTTTCTCAAAATATAAGTCATTTGACCCGTTGTATTTTTAACCAATTGTATTATATTATAATTCTATTTGAATTAATTGTTCATGTATTTTTTTTGCGTAAAAAACCTATTAATTTTATTCTTAAATCATTAATCAATTGAATTTTTGATATTAATTAAAGTTTATATAATATATAAATAATATTAGTTATTTAATTGTAAAATATGATTGAAAATATGTAAGTAGTCTAGATAAATTTAAGTTATTCTCCCAAAGATTTCAAAATGATAAATTAAATAAAAAATTATATTTCAAATAACAATCAAAAAGATAAAACTATCCTACTTCAATTCAATTTTAAGTTTTGAAGGTTTTTGTTAATAAATAACTAATGGAAGAGTGGAATGGTTGCTGATGAATATAATTTTAATTTAATAAAGCAAAACGGTTTTGCTATATAAAAGAATGGAAGATAAACAACTCATGATGAACTGAAAGGTTATTGAAAAAAAAAATGAAGTAAATGGATTTATAAGCTTTAAATTTCATAGTTGAATTAAGGTTCGTAATCCAAGTTTTATAAATAAAAAATCAAGTTTAATAGTAATAAGGTGAAATAATATTGAATTAAATAGTTGAAATGTTACCCAAATAATATTTAAAAATAAATAAATTCATAAAATGATTATAATCAAGTTGATCGATCAGTGTTATTGGCAAATAGGAAGAGAGAATTTAATTAACATTAGTTTTGCATTTTGTATAGCCACCTCAAATCATTTTCACGTCCATGGTATTTAAAAATAGAGGAAATTATGTTTAATTTGTACCTAATTTATTGAATTAATTTTAAATTTACCTATAATTTTTTATTTGTTAAAAAAAATCCAACCTAATAGTTTATGTTGCAATCAAGAACTTTCATTCATTCTATCAAAAATTTAATTAAAAATGATTTTGATATTCAATTTTCATAACTCTTGTCAATTTCTATTAACTTTGTAAAGAAACAAACAGAAATTAAATAGAATTCCTTAAATATATTTTACCCTTATAATTGGGAATTCATGATTACTTTGAATTTATGACAAAAACAAAAGATGAAAAAACTAAAAATATTAACTAAAGAGGCTCGTATATATTATATTTACATATTTATTAAATAAAATTACACTTAATATTTTACCGAATGATATTTTGTAATTATATCATATTGAATTATAATATTCATAAATTCACTTCTAAATTAATTAACTATTTATTTTTAATAATATTTTTCTACAAACCATCTCAACTTTTCATATTCATATAATAAACAAACATGAAAGAAAAAAAATTTAGCATCAATTTTTTGCCTTTTTATTATAAAAGCAACATAAAATTCATATTTAAAATCTTACTTTTTTTTCTTTTCTTTTATAAAATAAAGAATTTTATAAGGATAATAATCATTATTCGATAATTAACACCATTATATAAGAATGGATATTTTAAATATAAATAATTAAAATTATAGTTATACGTAAAAATTTGATAATTTATACCAAAAAATAACTGTAACAAATAAAGCGTGGGACGATGATGATTATTATAATATCAAAACTATGTTTAATCGAAATCAAATATATATATATATAACTACATAAAAATACACAATACTTATAATAATTAGATTAAATTTTATTTATTATTACTTTTATTAATGAAGTGTGTTTAGCATTACCAACTCCTAATATATTAAAGACTAATAATGGCATAATGTTAATGCTTAAACCTAAGTCATATAGAGCTTTCTCAAAGTTAATATTCCCAATTGTGCAAGAAATGTCAAAGCTACCGAAATCTTTCAATTTTTTGGATAGTTTACTAGGAAGGATGTCACTACAACCTTCAGTCAAAGTTATTGTTTCATTATCTTCAAGCATCCTTGTATTAGAAAGAATGTCTTTTAAAAATATGGCATAAGAATCCATTTGCTCAGGTGTATCTACAAATAGTATATTTGTGTGCAACTTCTTGAAGGCTTCTAGGATTTTTGAAAACATTTGTGCCTAACTTTTGCTTGTGCAATATTTGAGGAAAAAGAATACTGAGTTTGTAAAAATTGATTTTCTTTTGCTAAATTATTTCCTTTTCAATACTCTCTTCATCCTTGTTAATTTCATATTCCTCTTTATCCTTTTGTGTCTCTTGTTCCTCCTCATCCTTTTGAGTATCATTTTCTACTCTAAAGTTTTACCATTGCTCAAGACTATGACATTGTAATGCTTCTTACCTTCTTTTCTTAGGTTTACAATTGTGTCACTTGGACACTTTTATATTTACTGATTGGATGAAATCTATCATCACCACCATTAAAGCATTTGTATTGTCCTTAATAGGTGGTTTATTCTCTTAGGCTTGTAATTGTTGTGGTTGTTGAAAACTAGGTGGTATAAATGATTGGCAGTTGAATTGATTACCACATTGATTGTTGTTATTACTCCAAGAGAAATTTGGATGTTGTCTCCATCATGGGTTATATTTGTTCGAGTATGTATTATTATTTTGGTTCACTTTACCCACATAGAATGCTGATTCAGAATTATTTAGACAATTATCAAACAAATGAGCCCTAACACAAAACACATAAGGCACCTTTGAATCTTGGATCTAGTTTATACTCACTTGTGAGTTTTAAGCCTCCAAAAGATTCACTAAAAATGACACTTGAGTTGTAAGTGTTGTGATATCATTTATCATATACACTTCGGCTACTCTTCTTATGACTATCATTCTATCCATTGACCATTGATAATTATTGCTAGCTATTTTCTCAAGTAAATTATAAGCTTGATTGTAAGATTTGGCTTTCAAAGCTTGATTAGCGGATACATCAATAATGGTTCTTATTTGAACAATGAGACCATTGTAAAATGTCCCCATTTGGATCCAATGAAGGATATCATTGTGAGGACACTTCCTTAACAATTTTTTGAATCTTTCACATGCTTCATATAAATTTTCTCCTTCATATTGTTGGTAGGAGGTAATGTCATTCTTAAGCTTGGCATTCTTTATTGGTAGTAAATATGTTATCGAGAATTTCTTTGCCAAATCATTCAAGTTGTAATGAAATTAGGTGGCAAATAGGTAAGCCAAGCTCAAACACGATCTCACAAGAGTAAGGAAAAAATCTAAGCCTAAATGCCTCATCAGTCACACAACTTAGTTTAAATGAATCTACAAATTCAATAAATAATATGAGATGTAAATGAGGATCCTCTGTTGTTAATCTACTAAATTGTCCAATTGTTTGTAATATTTAAAACATCACTCGCTATAGTTCAAATTGATTAGTTTGAATGTTTGGCTTTGTAATACTTGGATTCAACCCTTCCAATATAGGTAATGCACATTCATTTATAGCTATATCCCTGTCCTCTATTCAATGTATCTGGTTATTCAAATTTAACTCATTATTGTTTATTCTTAATAAATTAGCCATTTTTTCACTTGGAGGATAACTTGTTGTTTTCTTTTTGATCTTAAAACATGCTCAATTTTGGGATCTAAAGGCATAATTTATCCCTTACGGACTTTGTTCATGCAATAGAGCTAACTATATTTCTAATAGCACTAAAGAGATGTCAAAATTAAAATAAATTAATTAATTAAAATTATGATAAATAAATAAATTAATTAAAATTATGATAAATAAATTAATTAATTAAAACTAAAATAAATAAAATAAAATAAAATAATCTATTTTTAATATATATAATCCCCAACAACGGCACTAAAAACTTGATTGACATGAATTCTGTGTAATAAATGCATTAGTATATGTATTGTAATAAGTAATATAATAATAAGAAAAAATTATTCTAACAAAGATTATGTCATTAGAAATTAAGTTTTAAAACTAGAAAAATAAAAATCGATTTTTTTTTTGTATTTTTATGTTTTAAGAAAGCAAAATTAAAAGAACTAAAAATAAATAACAGTAATTAATTAACTCAGATTTTGTATCGCATAAGATATATGAGAGAATATCTAGAAGTATTAAATCCCTAAATTTTCTAAACATGTTAATCACTAAATTTTTTCAATATAATTATCAATTAATTACATGATCAATTGAATTTAACCTAACATATATTCATTTCTTAAGTAAACTACACACCATATAATAATAACCTAATCACATTCTCATATTAATTAAATTACATACTACTCATTAAGTTCATCAATTATAGATTACATACATAACAATAAAAAAATTGTCTAGAAATTATGCATGTTATTTAATCAAGACAAATAATTAAATAATTCTCTTAAATCTATTTAATTGTCTCTATAAATTATTTATTGGCCAAATAATTAATAACATAAAAATTAGATTAAATAATATAATTAAATTGTAATAACAATTAGGGTAAAATATTAGATCACATTTTGAAAATTAAGTTCATAAGACTCATACATTAATAAATTAGCTAGACATAATTTTGTTTATAAAGCTCATACTTTTCATAGATACATACTAGCTCATGTATCTATATATGCATGTATATGATAGTTGGCATAACCTTTGAATTTTAGTCCCATTTTGATGCAGGTATTATTTGGATTTGTAATACTATACAAATCATTTATCTTCTAATGAGAATTACTCATAATCTGAGTGTTCATATTCCGAGTCATTTTTTTTCTAATAGATAAATACTGTAATTATCATCTATATCATATTTCTCAAGTGGTTCTAATTCTATCTTAAAAGTTTCCTCTAAGATTTTTGCTTTCTATGGAAATTTCTTTTTAAATTCTTTTCTATGTTGAACCCTATTTGGACATTCATTGGCATAACGTCTTTCTTTATTACAGATCCAACATCTACATTTTTTTCTTTCTTAAAGGACAATAATTCATGTTTTCAGGAGGTCTATATCTCTTTCTTTTAAAATATCTCTTCTTGTATGTTTCCTTATTAAATCTTATTTTATATTTTTGAAAATCTTTTTTTCTGAATTTATATTTTTTAAATATCTTGTATTGTTTATATTTTTTGTATGTTTTATGTTATATCCATATTTTCTTAGTATTCTAAAATTTCTTATATCACAACAGATTTTATCATTTCATTTTATTTGTTTATATTCTTTTCTTTCTTGACATTTAATAATTATCCAACTTTTAAGGCTTTTTTTTCCTATTTCTCTGATTCCAACTTTATATTAAGGTCTTATACAATGTTCCATGTAATTTCTAGAAAAAAACATTTTTTTATAAATTGTTTGCATAAAGGATGATAATTTATGATAATACATTTCATATTCACAAAATAAAGAATCTATGTAACACATGTTACACTTAATTCAATGATAATTTTTTCTTTATCTTCTCCAATAATTCCTTGTATATTTCATTTATTACTATATCTAAGTATTCTCTTTATGAGCAAGCATTCCCTTGCATTAATAAATATTGTTGGTCTCTTAAATTTGAAAACCAAACTTTAACACTTCCTATCATTTTATGAGCTACTATACCCTATAGATTAAAAGGTTTGCTTATATAGTTTGAGAAATTTGTATGAGCACACTCATAACATTATCCTATTCATTTAAGTCTTTCTTACTATCTCTTATACAATCTAGATATAATAGATTAGATTTATAATTATCCTAGAGTTTGAATTCTAGTGTGATACTATCTTTAGTTTCCCAATGCAACATTTCCTCTATTTTGGGTGGTTGTCTTCTTTTACATGTGGTGTCAGGCTCTTCTGACCTTTGCCTATTTTTTTCCTCCCTATGTGGATAAGATGTTTCTTCTTAATAAGAAACTCGTAATGAAATTGGTTTCATATGACTTTTTTGGTTCATGATTTATAGTTCAAAATTAATCTCATTAATTATTGTCATATCATCTTCTTCTTTGTTTGTGCAAAGTTTTTCATCTCAGTGTTCTTCTAATTCTTCATTAGTTAGTGTTAATAAACTAACTAATTTTTCTATATCCCTATTTTCAGGGTTCATGAATAGTTTTTCTAATTTTTTTTTATATTCCATTATATTGAAATTATATCTGCTTTATTAAAAATTTTTCCTTTTTTATTTTCTCATTTTTAGGAATCAGAGCATCTGATCTCTTAGGTAGTTCTATTTCTAATCCTTATAGGATATCATATTCATGACTTGCAATATTATTGTTTCTATGTATATTATATACATTTTTTCTCAATTCTGTAAATTTCATATGTATATCTTATTAAAGTTTATTATAACTGCATTCATTTCTTACATTTAATAGTTCTTTTTGTATTTATTTTATACCTTTTAGGTATTTTATGTTTACTTTCTGAACTAAATTCATTTCTTCTATTAAAAGCTTCAAAACTTCAAGTAAAATTGTTTATTTTTTGCTACATCTAATAGGCTTCTATTTACTTCTAATTGTATATTTTTGAATTTATCTTTAAATATTATTTTCCCAATAAGACATCATTAACTAATGCCTTCGTTACTTGGATTTTATTCTTTAGTTTTTTTAACTTCTTTTTGGTTATAAGTTTCTTTATTATGATCTATAAAAATAAATCTTAGTATATTATTGGTTTTAAAAACATTACTTTTTCTTCCTCTTATCAAAGGATTTTCCTTGATATCTAAATGTCATTCATTTAATATTTCAAACTCTGTTAGTATTAGTATTTCTAGTTTTATTATTTGTCCAAGTTCCTGAAAGGTTTTGCCTATTTTTATATATTCATTTTATTCATATATTGAACTATTATTGATGTTTATTAAAGAACATCATACTAGATAGTGTATTGAAAATGAATGATTTTCTTCTTTCATTAAATATTCTCTTTCGAATTCATAGGCTAGACTTAATACTTGGTTTAAGTTTTTATCATGGATATTAATAACAAACCTAAGATATGTTGTAAATTTTAATTTTTGTTATCCTAAGTTACCATGGATCATTCCTAATAAAACATTTTTCTATTTATTGTTATGTTATCTAATAATGTTATTTTTATTGGTATATTTATTCATCTTAGAAGTGATGTATTAGTATTTGAATTCTTTCTAAATGAATATATCTAATTTTTTTCCTTATCTTTTTAGGAAATTTTGAATAGTTTATTCAATATAATTCATTTGTCAATTAATAGTATATTATATCTTTTTTTACAATTGTGATATTAATTTTTATTTCTTTATTACTTATTGCATAATAAATTATATCTTTTATTGAAAATAATTTTTTTAAAGATAAAAATGATAAATCTTTAAATCTATCACTTTCCTTAAGATTTAATTTAATTTTTTATTTTCTTAAAGTTTCTTTTTACTTTTTACCATTTCTTGTTAGAAGTATTGTGAAATATTTTCTATTTATAATTCTATTATTCTTTTGTTTATCAATTCTTAACTTTTTATTATTTCTTATAATGTTATTATTTATTTTCGTTATATTTAATTTATGTTATGTTTAAGTGTATTTTTAAATTTTTTGAAATCTTAGAAATATTTTCGAAGCTAGGATATTTTTAATATTATGGGCATACAAAATCCTTCTTTTAATTATTTTATATTAATATATTAATATATAAATAATCATGTTTTATATAAATATAACAAATAAAGGGATATACGTCTGGCCAACGATTTGTGGATAAGTAGAGCAAAGTTGCCACGTGGGAAAGAATACTACCAATGCATAGAGTACTGTGCAAAAATGTTTGATTTTTCCTCTCTGTCAAGAAGGTTTAAAAATTAAAACTTATCCATACAAATCTACGAATCATATTTTGCCCATTTGGGTTTATCCGTAACCAGAAGAAAGATGGCAGCGCTAACAAATGCAAGAGCATGGCGTGGCACTCATGCCCTTATCGCTTATTCACCGTGAACTCCAATAACCCATTTTCTTATAAAGCCCATTCTCTTCTTCAAATCAAAGAACAACAATTCCCAAATCCCCAAAATCCCCAATTGCCCACTTGACATAATTGAAAATGAAAGAACTTGTAGCCACCAAAAATGCCTCCTTTGCATGTTCTGCTCTCATTTCTCGGATTCGATTTCTACCCGAAAGTTCAAACCAAAGGTTAGTTTTAATTGGGTTTTCACAACATTTCAATCTAAATGAGCTTGTCTTGCTATGAACTTTAATACCATTCTCAATTTAAAAAAAAAAAACTTTATGCAGATGTTTGTTATCTTTTAAAGCAAATCAACAGCAGAGAAACATAGGCACCCAAGTTGTTCAAGTGAAATGTTTCTGGAAAAGTCAGAATGCTGCTGCTAGAAACGATGTAGAAGCAATCGGAGTTCCAACTTCTGTGCCGGTTCGTGTAGCTCATGAGCTTGTACAAGCTGGGCATCGCTATTTGGATGTTAGGTATGGTTTATTCTGGTTAAGTTGTGTGTTTTATTTCTTATAAAGCTCAAGTTGTTGCCTTTTATATCTAAATTTCTTTGCTTAATAGAATATGTTAGTTTAATTATCAAGAAGATTATGATATTAGTGTTCCAAAGATAAAAAGAGAGGCCCAAAAGTAATAGAAATTTAACACAACACACTATACAAGTGGAAATTCATAAGATTTGAAAGCTCAAATTTTTACGAGGGGATTTGTAAAGCACTCGCTTAGCACTCAGTTAACAACATTTTAAATGGGAAAATTGTGCATAATGACACTGTTATGTTTTGAGTACTATTATATATCGAAATCATATTAGTTTCTAATTAACATCTCAAATTTGAGATATATAGACTTTTACTTACATTTTACTACGATCTTGTTGCATAATAGCTTTTTTAGCACAGTGAGTGTTCTAAATTTTTTGATATGTATGTAAGTGTCATACACACTTATTTTCTTCAATTTCTTTAAATTTCTACTAATTTGGAATGTTGAGTATCCACACTCATGTCCATGCCGCGTCCGTTGGACACATATTTCATTAAAAAAGAAGAGTCCATCTCATGTTAGAATAATATTGACAACCGAATAGCATTTTAGGAGATGTACCAAACATCTTATTAAATGGGGAATGAAAGATACTACAGAAATTGGTGAAATGATTTTGGGGTAATTGATTGGGTATGTGATTGAGCAGGACTCCTGAAGAGTTCAGTGCAGGGCATGCTGCTGCAGCTGTGAATGTTCCATACATGTACAGAGTTGGATCTGGTATTTAAATTCATTCATTTCTTCATTCGGTTTTATTTGTTTGAGAATATTGATTTGAATCCTGCATCAAGTATAGTCAATTTAAGAATAAAAAATTTCAAGCTTTTACAAATGATAACATTTTTCAACTTCAACAAGTTGCTCATTTTTGGAAATCATCTCTTATGAAAAGTGAGTGGTTTTCTTTGTTCTTTTGTATCAAACAGTAGTTCTTGTAGTTCAAAGTTGTGACTTGAAACCATACCACTAGGTAAACCACAAAAAGAGAAAATACATATATATATAGTTCAATCAATTAGAGCACCATTTGGGTATGGGGAGGGGATGTGATTGATGAGATTTGATCCTACTCTCTACTTAATAGTGGTAAAATCAACCAACTGAGCTACCTGCTGACTCTCTAGTGGTTTTCTTAGTCCAAAAGCAAACACATGCATAAAAAGCATTACTTTTTTACAATG
Source organism: Hippophae rhamnoides (assembly GCA_033030585.1). NCBI lineage: Eukaryota > Viridiplantae > Streptophyta > Magnoliopsida > Rosales > Elaeagnaceae > Hippophae > Hippophae rhamnoides. The sequence goes on along the minus strand of CM065434.1, from coordinate 21,583,356 downwards.
GATTTATCATAATTTGCTTTGGCTGTATTCTAATCACATCATCTGTTATTTCTTTTTCCCCCATGTACTTGTCTTCAACTCTCTAAGTCTTTACCCTCTGCTGTTTAAAATGAATGTTGATTGTGTTTGTATGCAGGGATGACGAAGAACCCTCACTTTATAGCTGAAGTATCTCAACACTTCAAAAAGGACAATGAAATCATTGTGGTGAGTCAACATATGCATAAGAATTGCCATTAATTTTGGGCCTCTTTGGATTTGTATTTACAATGGCTTCAGCAGGAGTAGTTTGACATACATCAAAAAGTGATTTCACAAGAAGCATTTAGGATTCAGGTGTTTGGCATGAAATTGTTTAAAGTCCTTTGGTTAACAATAAGTATTACTTGCGTAGTAGTTCTTCTAAAAACACTAATAATCCTTCTCAAATCACATGATCACTTAGAGAATGCCAAAATGAGAAATAATTACAAATATGCCATTTATTTTGCATTGACTTAACTTTCATTTTACACAAGTAGTTCATCCAATTAAACTAAAGTGGTTAAATTTCTGGAATTGTAGGGCTGCCAAAGTGGGAAAAGATCAATGATGGCTGCAACGGATCTTGTAGCTGCTGTAAGCCCACCAAACTTTGTTGTTAAGCAAATAATATTATTTTATTCATGGTTGTTAAAAGTGAAAATGGATCACATTCATGGTTTGGTTAAATATCAAATTCAAATGGGCACTTTTGCTATATTTCAGCAAAAGACATCTTCTTTTCACTCTATTTGGTTGCTCTGTCACACAATAGTTTTGTGAGTAAAAAGCTTCATTAAAGGAAAATATCAAAATTAAAAAAAAAACCCAAATTCTTATTTATCTATACTATAAGTTTAAATCATGCCTAAAATAATTTTGGACAAAAATATCATTGTATTTTAAAATAAAGACATCTTATCCTTTATATTTTATGTTAAGTAGACTTCTATAACATTAAGAAGTGTAATTTGCTAGTAGATATTTTTTCTTAATTTTTTTTTATTTAGAACTTATTATGCACAAGTTAAACAAAGTTTTATTTAACATTGTTTTTGTATTCTTTTATACTTTTGGTTAAAGAGTTTTTACAATATCTAATCGACTCAAAAACCACAATTAATTTGAAAGTTTATTAAATTATTTAATTTTGTATTTTTATTTAGAATGGGTTGTAGAAACTAATAACCAAAAGAGAATTAAAAAAAGAAAAAAACAATTTACATGCAATGCACGTATTTAACTATTATAGTGTCCAAATAAATTATTGCCATGTTTGGATGCTTTAAGTTTTTGAGTGGATGGATTTAGAGAAATGATAATAAAGCTGACTAAAGTTGCATAATCTTATTTTACAGGGTTTCACTGGAATTACTGACATAGCTGGTGGATATGCTGCTTGGACACAAAATTCACTTCCAACAGAGTTTTGAATTGTATCCATTAGACAAAGATAATGCAAAGTTAAAAGCAGTAAATCAAATTTAGTGAAAGTAGAAATATAATCCTATTACAAGTTATATACTTGTCATGGAGAATCTTTCAAAGAAATGTTCATGTAAATGTGATTTTTTTTTTAAATAAAAATCGATAAGCATCTTTTGGTGTGAAGATTGATAGATTCGTTCAACAGAGCTACGAGGTGATAAGTTATGGGGAAAGTTCTTTGAACTTATAGGCTCGGTATCTTTGTGATATGTATGTTTTAATAAGAAGTATTATTATAATTGAACATATTTTCAAAGGGTTTAATTTAATATCCATAATATTTAAAAAACTTTAATTTAATCATTTTTGAATAATATGAATAAAATATTGACACATGGGACGAATAGAGGCATTTTTGTCAGCCCACCACCTTCTCCCTTTTGTTTGAGCTTTTAAGCCTTCCTTTAGCTTCTAATAAGTTAGAGGCATGTTTTAGCTTTCCTTGTTATTCATACACAAATAAAGTAAACCATTTGCTAAATAAACTAACGTTTGAGGGAAAAACAAATTTATAATTCCCTTTAAATTTTATAAGTATAAAAATAGTATATTTTATATTTAACTCCTATATTTATACCGTAAAAAAAAACTTCAATCAAAGAATTTCACAATGAACGAGATTCAATCGAATATTGTCCAAATTATATTTTGATCGATTAAATTCGTTCAATATTATTGTTATATTATTTTATTGATATAAATTTTAAAGTTATACATGTTTGTAGTAAAGTGATAATTTACATGTCAGGACTTTATAATAAGACTAATAAAATGAATACCACATAAATTTTTTTTATTTAAAACTACCACTTATTTGATGGAGATACACAAACATAAACATACATGACATCAACACAAATACTACACGATTTGAAATCCTATGAAATACTCTTCTTTCCCTTGTTTTCTTTTTTCCTACAAATCAATACCTAATTAAAGTTTGCTTACCTACTTTTAAAAAGAAGTGACTGCTCGAACTAAGCCTTTTTTATATTTTCACAAAGAATTTTAATCCATTCAATCGATATTTTAATATGTGACCATGTTTATCAAAAGCAATATTTATCTTAAAGTAATTATTACAACAAATATGTGAATATATGGTTTTTTTAAAAAAAAACATGTAACTAAAACTCGAATAAAAACTTTTTACATAATATATTGAATTATATAATTGTTCTGACTTTTGAAGATAGTTTGGTCCTGTTTCAAACACTCGGACATTTATTTGATCCCACCACGTTGTCAGTTTCTAACAATTGAACACCAAATTAACAAAGCAATTCAATAACATGTAGTCCACTCCTCATATGTTGCCTTTACGCCAACTCTTCCTTTTTAATATTTTTCTTATAACATCACAAACACAATGTGCAACTCCAAAACTTAGACTAACAAACTCATAAAAACCAAAATGAGGAAAACTTCCAAAAATTGGCTCAAACAAATCCGAAGGAAATTCAATATCAAATCATCATCTACTAGAGACATCATCATCTATACCAACACCATTTTAGACCCTCTTCATGAAGATTTAACCACAGAAGAAAAAGAAGAACACGAAACTGCCTTCAATGAAGGCCCGATCGTGATCACATCACTAACATTACATGAAGAAAAAATTTTTAGAAAAGAAGATGCTGCAGCTATCAAGATCCAAACTTGTTTTAGAGGACATCTTGTAATAACTCGGTCCAACTTGAATAGCTAGTATTGTTATAGCATCTTTTTATATAAAAGAAATAGATATTCACCGATAGTAAAATTTATTCTCATTTTCTAATATGAAAATTTTAGGTTTAATATCTATGAAATTATAAAAAATTATATACGTAAAATAGATCCGTAATTTTTTCGATTTTTAATTTTAAGTTTTTTTATCACTCAAAAAATAATACAAACTCAATAATTTGAATATATTAACGATCAAAATTAAATAAACATAACATCTTTTCACAATAATAAACAAGTAATAAATCAAAAAACATATAATACTATCTTTTATTGTTTATATAATATCCCTCTTGAATTAAAATCTTAAGTATTAGTCTCATAATTGTTTTTAAATTGAGCAGGCAAGACGGGCATTTCGAGCTTTGAAGAGCCTGGTGAAACTACAAGCATTGGTACGAGGAGTGTGTGCGAGAAAACAAGCACGAATAGCTCTACATTGCATGCACGCACTTGCTAAGTTGCACATTAGTGTTCGAGGTAGGCAGCTCCTCAGCACACAGTGATGACTGTTCGATGCCCATATTATGATTTTCTTATCATGTGTATTGTACTACCTTTATTACAATCCTATGCATAAGAAAAGTATATCTGCAATTTATATATGTTTTTGGTTGCATTCAAGTCAATTGTCTTGTATTTGTTGGGATGATATAAATTTAGATAGATAAGAAGAACAGAAACAATAAATATGAGTAATGATGTTTGGTTTTAAACTATTTTTTTTATGAAGATAAATATTTCATTAATATAATAATTACAACTTTTTAAGGATGTTTTTATAAATATAAAAGAGTAATTTGATCTAAATTAAGAGGTCTTTCCTTTTCTTCATGAAAAGACTATTTTGTTAAGTCATTTTACTAAGATAAATATTTCATTAATATAATAATTATAACCTTTTATTGTTTATATATAGAGGATATTATAGATGCACCCATTTATATATGGATTCATGTATGATTGTTAAATATGATGTGAAAACGATAAATTATAAAACTTTTAAAGCACATCCTAATTTAAAGTTTTAGTTGAAGTTTACCAGTCCTAAAATCAAGAGATTAAGTAAGTTCTTTGATACATAAGTGAATCATATATCATGTATTAGATAGTACATAAATCAACATTTATATCAAATAGTAACTTATGTTTAAATATTAGTACTATTATTGCAGTGTCATTTATTACTGGTGAAACTTAAGTGCCCCATTGATAAGAAGTTTGTGCTTAGAGTTTGAATTTCTAAACATTTTATTTAAAAAAGAAAAAAAAAATTTGAATGGTGATGTTCGTAGCAGTTTAGCCCGACCAATGTTATGGTACCTGATTTGATATCCATATACTCTTTTACTAGAATGCCCCACTTTATAAAACGGTTGATAAGAAATCTCAATAAATCAACTCAGAAAATAGAGAGAACAATTTAAAAGAAATCAAACCAAAGAGTAAAATCATACCGAATCAGGGATACCAAAAATACCATTTCGTGGAGAAAGCTATTTTGTTTTCTAATTACATTTTAAATAAGGTAACCTAGAAAAATACACAGTATGAATTATTTAAAAGAATAGTACATTCTTATAAATATTTACGAGTACGAGGGAGTCTTGTAAAATGGTTGTACCTATACCTAAGAAGGTGAAGATAAGTTCAAAAATAATAGATTGCATTTTCATTGGATGTGCACATAATAGTACTATTTATCAATTTCTTATACATGAATCAAAGATCCCAAACATACGCAATAACACGATAATGAAATCAAGGAATGCATCGTTCTTTGAACATGTATTTCCAAGTAAATCTCAAGGAGAATTAAGTTATGCGACTACGAATGAAGATAGTCAAAACAAAGAACACAAACAAGAGGTTGAGGTTAAACTCAGACGTAGCAAGATTTCTAAGATAGAAACATCTTATAGTCTAGATTTTTGAACTACTTGTTAGAAAGTGAAATTCAAACCTATGAAGAGATTGTGAATTCTTTTAAAGGTACTTAATGGCAAGAAGCCATTAATAGTGAAATTGAGTCCATTCTACAAAATCATACTTGAAAACTAGTTGATTTACCTCCAAGTAATAAAACACTATGATCAAAGTGGATTTTCACATAAAAACGTAGATCAGATGGATCAATTGATAAGTACAAGACAAGGTTTGTAATTAAGGGATACAAACAACGACATGGTCTTGATTACTTTGATACTTATTTTCTTGTGATGAGAATAACATCTATAAGGATGATAATTGCTATCGTCGCTCTGTGAAATCTTGAAATACATCAAATGGAGTAAAGACAACCTTTCTAAATGGAGAGTTAGACGAAGAAAATCTACATGGACCAATCCAAGGGTTTTTCATGCTTAGGGCAAGAAGGAAAAGTTTGTAAATTGGTGAAGTCTTTATATGGCTTGAAACAAGCATCAAAAACAGTGGAATGAAAATTTTGATAATGTCATGAGGACAAATAGCTTAAAAATCAATAAATGTGACAAATGTGTATATGTCAAGGACAAAGAAGATGGTTATGTTATCTTGTGTCTTTACGTTGTTGACATACCAATTATGGGTAGTGATGATCAAATGATTAAATCTACTAAGTCTATGTTGAATTTAAGGTTTGATATGAAAGACATGGGGCTTGCTGATGTAATCCTATGAATTAAGATATTAAAGATATCAAGCGGTCTCATTCGAAGTCAATGTCATTACGTTGACAAAATACTTGAAAACACTACTAGTAAAAATAAAAGGAAGCGTGTGTCTCAACTAAAAGTGAAAGTATGTCTCAACTAAAATATTCTTGAGTGATAGGAAGTCTTATGCATTTGATGAGTTGTACGAGACCAAACATAGCTTACACTGTATGCAAACTAAGTAGATATACTAATAATTTAGGAGTTAATCACTGCAAAGGTATTATAAGACTACTTAGATATTTAAGATATATACGTAGCTATGAACTACACTACATAAGATATCATGCTATATTAGAAGGATACAATGATGCAAATTGGATATCTGACATGAAAGACTCAAAGTCTACCAGTGGATATGTGTTCATACTGTGTGGTGCAGCTGTTTCCTAGAAGTCCTCTAAACAGACGTTCATTACTAGATCCACGATGGAATTTGAGTTCATCGCTTTGGATAAAAATGGAAAAGAAACCAAATAGTTACGATTTTTTAGAGGATATTCCTAAGTGGGTAAGACATGTACTTGCAATATTCATCCATTGTGATAGCTATCTGTTATGGCAAGGCACAAAAAATATGTATAATAGTAAGTCTCGACATATACGCCATAGACATAATATCATTAGACAACTACTCTCAACTGAGGTTATCTCTATTAATTATGTGAAGTCAAAGGATAACATAGCCTATCATTTAACTAAAAAAGTTAAATCAAGAGTTAGTTAATAAGTCATCAAGAGGAATGAGACTAAAACCCATGAATGAATAAGGATTTGCAAAGGAAATCCAACCTATTTAACCGCAGATCTTAAGATCTAGGTTCAAAGAGACAACCTAATTGTAAAGACTTAGCGATATCACTGTGAGAGGTTTACCTTCAAGTTCATTCCTATGATGGAAACAGTGATATCTGTAAGATATAGGATAAGTTAAGGCTTATAATGATTCTTATAAAAATAATACTGATCAGAGTATGAGATTTACTCTTTGTGGATTACTTTTTAAAATAAGAGATCACCTATGTGAGGGAGATGTGAGGTCGTTTCGAAAGAGAATTATATAAGGCTCAATTCGTTAGAAACTCTCACAGAACGAGGCATATATTCATGACCAAAACGAACATAACAGTGGGAATTGAATTATGTTAGAAAAGAATCTTGTGTAAAGTATGTCATTGCTTACATAAACGGCATAACAGTTCAAGGATATCGCATCTACTGGTCATTCAGTAAGGTAAATATACTTTCATAAAGAAAAGTTTAAAGGGTAACACCTATCTATCCTATGCAGGTTTCGATCCGTTGAACTCTATTTCTATGTCAAAATTTGATTTAAAATCTATATCAATTTTATTCATACGATAGATCGTTGAAATATTTGAATTAAATTGCTTTAAAATAAAAAAAATTGTCTTAATTCAAAAACGAAAAATTCATTTATAAATTAAATTTTCCATTTCTGAAAATTTTCTTCCGTTTTTCTCTTTTTTTTTCTGAATTAATTCTTCAAGCTATACTTCCATTTCTCATGGGTATATATATATACCCATTCATCGAGGAAAAAAGTAAGAAAAAAACCCATAGAAGAACGAAGAAACAGAAAAGAAAAAACGGTTGAGAAAGAAAAAAGAGATAGAGACTTACGGAAAGGTAAAGAAAAAAGAGATAGAGACTTACGGAAAGGTAAAGAAAAAAAAATTTGTTGTATATTTTCTTTTTTAGGTTTCTTCGAACACTAAAAATTCATGATATAATAAAATATGTTATAAATTTATTATTATTTAATCGTTGTATTATGAGAGATACGTTTTCGTCATTCTCAAACACTCACAGTGAGCAAAAATATTATCTTAAAGATACTGTGTGATACACAGATCTCGATTTTATTTTTACTCTATTAAAATTTTATATTTATAATATATATTTATATTTATGTATTTCTAATTTTAATAAAATAGTTTTATTTGTACATTATTATTTCCAACACCAATAATATTAACAGCTTTGATTTTCACAATCACATAATGAATTGTTCTTTTATTTGTCTTCAAGTAAGCTCACAAGCAACAATTAATTGTTGTTGCAATTGGAATCCAATTGTTATAACCGTAATTGTAAATAATATTATAGAATTGACGGTTTAAGGATTAACATTTAACCATAAACAGAGTTGGTGATTGAGCTCATATACAACAGAGTAACCAAACTTCAAGTATCATAAAATTTATCCATTACCACATTAATAAATTGTAATTTTGTACAATGATACTCTAGATTTCATCCAAGAATAATATAATGCAAACAGAAAGTGGTTCTTCCTCGTCATTCATCGAGATCTAAGACCAGAAGCTTTCAATATCCCTTTTTAACTGATAGTCTCCATGGATCGAACAATTGAACTGAATCTATGATTCTACATTTACACCTAAATTAAGGAGCTGTACATATAATTATTCTAGAATTCCTACCAATTTCGCAGAAACTCGAAAGGATGAATCTTCCACTAGATTGTTTGCAGCTACAGGTCTACCAAAAAGGCCAGAAGGCATACACATGCGAGCAACATTGGATTAGTAAGTGGATAACCTTATAATTGGACTACTCGTTGATAATTGACTTGAGAAGCTTCAGTAGTTCGTTTTTCCACATGGCTGCAGAAACCGTTTATCAATTTTAACATTGTCAAATGAACATAATAACTCATCACTTATGGAAGCCGAAGTTGAATGATGAGATGTTCAAAGCATCCCAACTCATTGTGAATAAAGCATGTTGCCTTAGAAGGATACATGTGTTAAAATAAAATACCTGCATCTTTGTATCTTTCCTCTTTAATAGCTAAATTCATATTTTTCACCAATTTTAGCTCTTTAGCTAAAAAGTCAGGACCATCTGTTGCACTGGAGAAGTTGGAACTAAAGATTAGAGCATCGAACGGGCAATAATTGGCAAAAGATAAGGACGAAAATACACTCATTAGTCATTACCTGTCAAGAGATACATCATAAACAGATTTTGAATCACGTAATCTGCCCATCCCATAACCGATTCTAATTGCATCTGTTGCAACGATTTGTTTGTTAACATAAATGGGTGCCTGCAAAGGAAACTTTTAATTAAGACAACTAAAGCTCCAAACAAAATCCACATCATTACTAATCTTTGATGCATTAAAGAATAGTGTAAAGCATAAAATTACAAAGAAACCAAAGGTTTATGTTTTTTTTCCCAGGTGGAAAGGCATGTGGTCAGGCACCTCGAACCATGGGACAACAAAACATGGAACAGATAAAATCAAAATAGCACGCCAGAAGCACAGAAACAGATGCCTATCCACACCCACACATGCAATTGTCAAATTAATCACATCCAAACAATTTGATCCAAACTTGTTCAGCTCCATCTTACCTTGAAGGGTTTGGATATGTCTTGGTAATAGTTGGTATTATTTTTGGCCAATCAAATATTTGTCTCATAGAGGAAGAAATTAAAGAGCAAGAATAGAAAGAGTAGACTTTTATTTTCTGTCTTGCCTTCAGCGAAGTATACGAGAATCTGTGATTAAATTCCAAAAAATGTAAATACCTCGCATCTATTTGCTACATTGATGGCATCTGATGGACGTGCATCCAAACTAAGCATGTCATTATCTCCTGGCTGCAGATAACAAGAACCATGTCAAAATAACATGGAGTTTCATAAAGCTGCTTTACTCTTTAGACAAATTGAGAGACATCATATCTTCTTTTACTACCTTACTAAGGAATAATTTAGCAAAGTAAGTATTTACAACTCTTTCTGTAATTCTCACCATATTTACCTGAAAACCAAGAGGAAAGAGAAAAAACAAGAAGTTAGCTAAAACTCAATAAGTAATTACCAACTCTAAATTTGAGTAGGAAAAAAACATAGATTGCTATATTGCTTTGAAAATTTTCTAAAGTCAATTGTAGAAAGCTCTGCTTGTACTTAAGTCTTGCTTTTTTGATATCCTTTGGAGGATGTGTTATTCATTACTTCTAGAATATACTCCTCGTCAATCACATTACCTTCTCTCTCTATCAAGTATTGGGTATTTGTATTTACTAAAAAAAAAAAAACCTTGCATTCATTTTGAATTTCATTGACTTGGAATACTACATCATTACACACTTCAAGAGCGATGAATACTTTCTCCCTTTGGAGTTAGAAAATGAATTCACACCAAAGCATCAATAGCACTAGTTTTAAGCACAAGGAAGTCAATCATTCAAATCATCCCATCACTTAAATATTTGATGGAAACTTTGTATGTTACAAATAAAGTACATGCAAGGTCAAAAGGGAATATAGTAGAGCCACTATCATTAAGAAACAAGAACATACCATATGGTGAACTCAACATCTCTCTTTAAAGAACAAAACAAATGGAGCTATAAAGTCAACATTAACTTATTCTAATTAAATTACATTTGAGTGAGCATGATAGGTGTTCCATCTTTTCTCACACCACGGTTTTAGAAGTCCCACTTCCTAACCATTAACCAAAGTTCTCCAAATATAAACTACTATGATCTTGCGAATATAGGCTAAGGTAGAATTTAGCTAGTAATACAATCCTCGCGATATGTACTAATACAAAAAAGGAGAGAGGAGGGAGAAATTCGTTCCATACTCGATAACCAAGCTTCTCAACTAGAGTTTTCACAAACTGGTACTGATCTGGAGAATCCTGCAATAATATCAAACTTCTAGGATGAACCCACCATTTTAAGATCAAACAAAATAAAAAATTCACAAAAAATCTGTGACCTTACCCCAAATTCATCCCCCTCTTGAGAATCTATGAGTTTCTCAATAGCAAAGTCGCCTACAACATAGTATAGAGAAACAATCACAAAAACACTGACATAGTTTGTCCAAAAATTAAGTCAGAAATGAAATATACTAATAATAAAGCTGGTATTGGTTTTGTATAACTACCAACGACAATTGGAAGCAAGAAATCTCCATCACAAGAAATCTTAAGGAACATGGTTGAACTCTGAAAACGTTGAAGAAATCCCTGATTGATCGAATTGTTTGAAAAGGGAAAAATTTTACTAGACGAAGACTTCCATTTGATATCCTCCTGAAATCCACTCCTTCGCATATGATGGTGCGATATGGTTTCTGCACTCGTCCAATGAATTACAATTTCTTTTTTTAACAATTCATCACTTTTATGGATCTTCATGAATACACAAAATAGGGAGGGAGAGAGAGAGAGAGTAAAGGAACCTGATAGAAGAAGAGAAGCTTCGAGATAATCGTGGAGATCGCGATCGTCACTATTGTTGGATCTCCCGCCAAAGTTTGTACCACGAGAAGAAGATTTGCAGAAAATGAGGATGGGTTTGGGCCGAAAACAACACAGTTTGTAAGAGAAATCCAATTTAATATTGAAACGAAAAGAAGAGGAAACTGATGGGGAGGAATAGGGAATGGAAAGGGTGGTATGATCATTGAAATTTGTTCCAATACCGGAATTTGTACGGACGCTAAACTGAGCTCCGGCTCCGAGCATTTCTTTGGTTTATGATTTATGGAAATGAAGACAATAAAAGAGAAAGGGGGAAGAAAGTAGATGTATTGGAGGAGCTGAGCTGTCAGCCTATCAGCTATATGCTCACTTGGGAAACAGCCAAACACGAAGTAGGGGTTAGTTGAAATATTATTTTTTTTATTAATAATTTTAAATTACAGTAAACATAAAATAGATATTTAAAATTTTAAAACAAATACAAACAAACATATATTTTAATCCTAATTGACCTATAACTAAATGAGAAATAATAATAATAATAATAATAATAATAATAATAATAATAATAATAATATCATCTTCTTAACTATATTGTAACAATAATATTATCATATTAATTATAAATATTTTTATATTTTTTATTATTATTATAATAAAAAATATTATCATCATTAAATGTTATTTATAAATATATAAATAATATAATTATTTAAAAAATAATTTTATAATTTATAAAAATTAAAAAGAATAATATCAATGTCTCAACTTTTTTTTATAGGATTTATTATATTCAAATATATTTGAATAGTTAAGATTTGAGTATCAATTTTTAAAATTATGTAAAAAATTAAAACTATTTATCTTGTATATAAAATCATACCAAATTAAATATGCATCTAAACTTTAATTTAATAATATTAATTCACGTTTTTATTATTAATTTAATCTAATATTCGATAATATCTATTTTAACAACGTTAAATCCTAAAGTTACTAAACGAATAAGTAATCAATTTTTAAAACAGATTATGTAATGTATTTTATCTCATTGTTTACGAGTGACATAGTAAGATTATAATGTATTTAATCAAAGGTTTAAGATCTAATTTTTAAATCTATTTTAATATTTAAAATAAATATTTATAAAATGCTTAAATAATTTATTTCTTATAAATGTATATTGTGTACCATAAAACAAATCGTATCTATCCTAAAATAAATAATTTGGTGTTTGCTTTACATTTGATGTAAAGAATTCTGAAAAACAAAATTGAAGTAAAGAAAATTTAATAATATAAAATCAACGCATAGACACACGTGTTAGATAACTTCTCAAATACGACACATTAAAACAGCATTTCATCTTTCTTAAATATTCTTAATTTAGATCTTATCCACTTCTGTCATTAAATAAATTATAATTAATTAAGGTGTTTATTGTCGTACCCATTTTTATTCCAAAAAAAAAAAATCAACAAATAGTTATTATCATCATAAAGTTGATATTTTTATATCTATCTAAGGACGAATCCATGACTCAAATTCAAAGAGTGTGTTTTTTTATATATAATTTTATTAAATTTTAATAATATTCATAAAATTTATAATAATAAAAATAATATCTTAATAATATTAAACGTTATTAAATTGAATAATTTAATTTGAACACCATTCAACATAAAATATTACACTAAATTTTTTTAATAGTCAAAATATATGAGTTAAACATAAAATGAATTATTTTTATGATTATAAATTTTAATGATGTTATTTTTTTAAAAAATATTTTATAATTAAAATATGGACTTAAAAGTGAGTTAAGATTTAGCATTACCTATTAAATATAATCTAATTCTTATAATTCTTATAAATATTTAACTATAAAATACATTATTTAGATCTGTCTTTACTTATATTTAGTTTTGCATATCTTTATTATTAAAAACAATTCTCGTTATAAATTTTAATAGTATTATTTTCTCAATTTAAAAAAAAATTAAAATAAAATAACAAGGACATGACCTGTTTCTATATCAAGAACATGAATTGTACTCTAATCTGAGGAAAATAGAAGAAAGAAACTCTACAGTAAATACAAATTATAATAAGCAGAGTAAGTACACCCCAATAAATCATATATTCATCTAGTTTCTGCATCAACTTGTATATCCTCATATTCCATAAGAAATCAGATATGATGCCTCAACAAAGATGTTACAAAGCTTAAACTTGAACGCTGATGGGAGATTCCATCATGGCATGTCACAAAAAATCAGCTCAATTAAGATGATTGTTATTCGCTTGCTTTGGAAGGCAGCTAACGTGGCTTTGGAAGCAGCTTCAAGAGCTTTATTAGCTCATAAGTCCTTGTGTCCGGACCATGATGGAGACAAAGGTCGAGCGGGGTTAACCCATCCTGCACCAAACGTATATCAACTCCTTAGATTTTACAGATAGGGGCACTGAATGCTCATAAAAGCAACATCAATTATTGTAAGAAGACCGAAGAGATAGAAAAGGGATGAAGGTGGAATCCCATATAACGTATTAATAACAGCGGAAAATAGGAGCAGCTTAGAATTAAAATGACATCCATAAACAAAATTAGTAAGGCGAAAGAGTGCATCACTATCAAAATCCATAAAAATCATTTTTTTTAAGCCCAAAAGGTTAACCAAATGAATGGATACACAAATAATTTTTACAAACTTTATTATAGTATTGTTTTTAATCAATGTGAGACACTACCTCTAACATATACTACTTGGAATCATTACTTTTTGTGAAGTATCCGTATCCAAACAACATAGCATGGACATAGATGTGATAAAATATTGTAAAAAGTCATTTTAAATATCAAGGCATTTTTCTCTGATGAGACACGATGTGAGCCTTAACAAATTCCGAGACGTAAGCCTCAAACATAACTTTCAAAGAAACCTTAAAGATATAAATAATTATGAATCTAATAACTATGAAAATAAAAATTAATCAAAGAAAATATCATACTCTATTGGAGGTGTAGCTCAAATAGCTCAAATGATAGAGTGCTTCCTATACATGCAAGGAGCATGGAGTTCGATACATAAATATGTTCTAATTAAATAATATACACTATTAAATGCATAAATAAGAATTGGCAACACAAAAAATTAATTCCATTAGAGAACATTTTAGAATTCTTTGTTGCTCTTAAAATAGGGTACAATTCTTCCCTAAAAAAGAATAACATTATGAACTTTCACCATTTTGTAATGGAAAGAGATAAGTAGATAACTAAAAACTCATTAATATCTATAGTTTTTAATTGTGATATAAGTATTTCAAATTTCAAAAAGATTAATACAAAAGAAATTAAACAAGCATTGAAATTAATAAAAAAATTATGAACTCAATACAATGTCGGAAGAATTAAAAATAACTTACCCAAGTTAGTTTTGTACAACTTGAATTTTAGATTTTTTTTTAATCTTTTCTAAATTTCTAAACTTTATTTGTATAATAAATACGGACGGGATGAAATTGAAATAAGTCATTCACGATCCGCCTTTAAAAAAAATTGAAATTTTATGAGGCTTAAGCCTCAACTGTCTCAAAGCTTGCACCTTACAAAAAAACAGTCGTAAGCCTTAAATTTCAACAAAGGCTATAGCCTCGATATTTTTTTGTGCACCTTGTCTCAAGGTGAGCCTCAAGAGCGCCTCAAAAACCCTTTTTTTAACAATGGTGTGGTACTCGAACACTCTAATTTGGTGTAAATTTATTTTTGCATGTCTAATATCGAATATGTATAAAAAAATTTTACTATTCTCGATATCCTAAAAAAGTCATTATAATAACCTCTAAAATCTCCTCAAAATATGGATTTTTATCTCTTGCAAAAACTATTACTCTGCGTTCTTAAAATATTTTATTTATATTCTATTCTATTTAATCACTTGTTTCTTTTTAATTTTGTAAGATTTATTTCATTTTTTAAAAGAGACGTCTAAAGTTTTAGCCTAATCGATTGAAATTCTGATACAATGTAAAAATTTTAAGAATTAGGGCCTTTTAGACCAAAAAATTTAACCTAATGAGTGAATACACTTATAATCTTTATAAACTTTAACATAATATTCTCTTTAATCAATGAGAGACATTACTTTTAACACTCACAACATAGCAACCTAAGATAGTGCAAGAATATATGCTTGAACAGATGAAATAACTTACACCAGAATCCAACTTAATGCATTCCCACTAGTAAAAGCATGTCAAATGTGATGAATCTTCATTTTCCATGCTTTAAACTTCACGAATCATATCATGGCCTCTAAATACTAACAAATGCCAAAAACAGAATACTAGTGAAGAGAAACCAAAATGATATTCACCTTGTTTTTTATGGTCTTATCAGCTCCTTTGATCAGTAAAAGCCTCACTTCATCTGTTCTCCTGGCTTGAACAGCAAGGTGCAACGGTGTCCATCCATCCTGTTAAGACAGTAAATTAGTAGACTTATTGCTGAAAAACATAGTTCATAAACAATAGAACGTATTTGTCTATACATTATCTGGAAGATTTATATCAACATCATACAAGAGAAGAATCTTAATTGCTTGACTCGAAGCTGTTCGGACAGCATAATGCATCAAGGTAGCACCATCCTGTTTTCGACACAAACCAAAGAAAATATTGAAACAGTTGCATCAAATCAAGCTGGTTTAACAAAAAGATTTTTCTGAATTTTTATAAGCGCTCCAAAATGTTAAATTTATCACTCTTTTGGGAACTTAGATGTCTTTTTGAGCTAAAACAGTACCCAAAAAAAGGTTGAAATCTAACCATGCAAATTTGCAAAAGTTTAGAGATTAATTTATCATTAAGCCAAACCTTAAGAGCTCTATGAGTACTTTTCCCTGTGATAACAAAACTCAATTGATACTTGGGATGAGAATAAAAGACTGCCATTAGCAGACTTGGCTAAAGAAGTTGGAAGAAATATTGTAAGTGAATTTTTTCAAATGTAATAAATCACATTAGTCGTTTTAGGATGCTAAAGAATATAAATAAAATATTAGGCCTATCTCCCAACAAGTTTGAGTTTTTAAAAAAATTGATGCCTAACACATTTTTATGTTATCAGATCAATAAGTTCCTAAGATGGAATATCTTGACAACCCCAAAATCATTTAAAATTTCCAAATTTATAAGCCTCGTAAAAAGACAAGGAAACTTTAATTAAGTACAAGTAATGGGACTTTGGAAAGGCAAAATAGCACACACTTGAGAGAAAAATATATATGAAATGTTAATTCCACCTCTCAAAAGCTTAAGGCTATGAGAGAATTGAAGCATAAAACTTTTTTTATAAAGAAAACTAGAAATTGATGTTTACTGCATATATTGAAGTTAAGAAGTACCATTAACTCACTTTATCACGGACAAACGGATTAGCCGATTCCCTCAAAAGATAATTCATAATAGCCTGTTTTTTGCCAATTATTGCTTTGTGAAGAGCAGTCCAACCATCCTGGCAAGTAATAATGCAGAATCATATAAAGGGAAAGAATCAAATTACAACAGAATGATGAAACAACCTTTTCACATATAAATATGCAATGCAGGTGCCATTCATTCTGCTTACCTTATCCACGGCATTGATATCAGCATTATGTTTCAGTATAACATTTACAAGGTAAAATTCTCCTGATGAAGCAAGAGTGTGAAGAGGAAGCCATTTTTCCTGAAAACAATTCATGAGCACTTGCAAATGAATTTATAGGCAGTCATTTCAACGAAAAAAATAGCAGTAAAGAAATGAGAAAAGCAAGTATAAGAGCTAAGGTCATGTTTGATTCATAGAATGAAAATATAATGGGAATGAAAATGGTAATAGAAATTGAATTCAATGGAAATAATATTACTATTACTGTATTTGTTTGAACAGTGAAATCAAAATAATGATAAATATTAAAGTATAATTTTAAAATTATAAATGAAACAAAATTAAAAAATAATTTATTTTATTTTATTTTTAAATGAAATGAAATGAGAAAAGTAAATAAATAACCATACAAATGTTTGAGAAAAATAGAACATTTCACCGTCTTCTTGAAAGGCGTGGAAGAAATGAACATTCCTGCTATTGTTGGAATGCTTTATATTATATTCCAGGTTAACAGTCAAACTAAACACAAAAATACCATGAATCATTACTATTATTATTCCTATTATTGTCAACCAAACATAACAAAGAGATTATGAAGTGAAGTAAAAACAATGAACAATTTCAAAAGGAACCCACAAACTACCAAATTTTTTTTTTGTGTGTGTGTGTGTGGGGGGGTAGGGGGTAGTTAGACTTACAGAAGTAGCAGCCCTAAGATCAGGTGTCCTCCTATTGAGGAGAATTTTTTCTTCCTGAGTAAACAACTTCCTGGGGCCTATTCAACCAAGCACAAAACCTTAAAGATGTCAATTCCTATGTTTCAAACATCATCCAATTCATAAGAATCAAACTGATCAATTAAAATCCAGCAACTTTGCAAAATTTTGCAACTTTATATGAAGACTAGGCATTTTGGAAAGGAATTCAAATCAAAATACTACTATCAGAGCCAACAATCCCTGAAAAAAGAAGATTCATTTCTCAAATGAAAACATTTTCTTGCTTCCATCTAATTAGAGCATTTGTCTTCAATGGCCACTGATAATGGCCAAAGTATATAAGTGGATCCATGGCTTAACTTTCATTAGGAAATGACTCTTAACCGGTTTGTGACCCTTGCATCCAGTTATTACAGCTAAGGCTGAAAAAATTGGTCGAATGTGGTGGAAATTGGTCGAAGTTGCCAAATTTAATCAGTTTCCACCAACTTCAATGCATGTTCCACCAACTTCGACCATGTCCGACACATGTTTTGTCCCAATTTGTATGTCCCTTCAATAAAAAAATGCCATATATATTGCATTTTTTGCGACAAACAATTCTTTTTCTTTCCATCAACCATTTACACCTTTCCTTAACCTCAAATATCTATTAATTAAAAAGGGAAAACAAAATGTATGGAAAAAAAATCAATTTTAGATGTTCATACCATCAACTCTGCTTTTTCATATAAACTTTTTTCCTTTCTATTTAATGATAGATGTTTGAGTCTAAGAGAAAAGTGTAACCGGGATGAGTAAAAAGCAAAGTTGTGTGGCAATTTTGATTGAAATGACATAAATGGGATAGACAATTAATGACATAACTCACACGCATGAATTGCCTTTTTACAATAGATTCCCTTATAGAGTTATCTTTAAGCTAATTCAATACAAATTGCCATCTAATCACTTACTGAAAAATACAGGGAAGTACCTTCAGGTTTCTTATTACCAGGCTCATACTTCTTGAAGAACTCGGTAACATGATCAAGACCTTTCCCATAAACCTCCCACCGAGGATCCTTAGGCTTCACTCGCTCACTCGAAGACCCATCATTCATTTCACTTTCTTCCAACTCTTTACCATCCTCCTCCACAACCACATTCTTAAAAATCGTAGGATTATCCAAAACAAGTGGCTTAAGCTGTTTTGACTTAGCCTCCTTATACGCCACGTACTCCTCTAAATTCACATTCCTCAAAGGAACCAACCCGTTTCTTTTCTTCTCAACCCGAGTACCGAACTGTAATTCCTGAGCAATCTTCCTCCTTTCTTTCTTCGTAATATTGATCTCTGCTTGTACCTCTCTCCATTCATCTGGGACCAAGTTATCCGTCTTAATTTCCACATCTCTTTTTCTGGGCTTGGTTCTGTTTACATTTTGATTAATGGGTTCGAAGTTTTGTTTAAGATAAGGATCATCGAATACCCCTTCTTCAAATACAACACAATCTCCGATGACAAAATCTTCTTCTTCTTCTTCATCTTCTTCATGTGAAACATCGTCGTTTTGAACAGAATGAGAGGATTGAGAGGAGGACGAAATGGTATGTGCATTAGTTGGGAATTTAAGAAAAGTAGGTTTTGAGGTGTTGATGGTTAGAGATAGAGGAGTAGAAGAGAAGAGACATAACAATTTGGAGGTTTGAGGATTGAGCAAAGCTGTGAAGGACATTGTTTCAGATAGGCATGAAAATAGAACGATGGGATTTATGGTCGTTTGTGAGCCAATTCTAATATTTGGGTTAAGGCCCAGTAAACGTCTCTGGTTTAATTGGGCAGATAGAATCCACCCCAGTTTCCAAAAAAACATTTAATTAATTTTTATAATTTATATAGATGATTTTATTTTTAATAATAATATAATTAGTAGTATATTTTTAAAATAATTATAAAATTTTAACCGCTAATTTTTAAATAATTATGAGATTAAAAATATGTAATTGATTTAAAAATTATCAAACTAAAATATATTTTTTAAGAAAAAAAAATGGAACATTTATACCCTCATCAAATTTGTGTAAAAAATAAAAATAAAAAATCATAAATTTGGTAAGAACAACCAGAAGAGGGTCGGTAGTATCTTATGTTGAGAAAATAGATTGTAAGGATGTTTCTCGCATATTAAAAAAATTAAATAATATATAAAAGTAAATGATGGATGTATGAGGCTCCAAAGTGATTTTTTTCCTCCCAATGATTATATAACAATTTTTTTTTGTGGCAGTATACCACTTTCCGGGTATTACTTCAAAAAATAAAATATTTCTTAAATTACATGTATTATTTCTTTTTATTCTTTCTATTTTTTTCTGGTTTCAAACATAATATATTTATTAGTAATTTTAATTTATTATAAATCCATTAAATTTTGAATGTGTTTGGACGAAGATATATTACTTTTATAGACTAAATAGCTTTATATATGTTTCGGTGAAATATGAAAGTAATTTTAAGTACTCGTATGACTTATTATTTAAACACTTTAGTGCATGTTTTGTAGAAGCAAGATCACCTTGTTTGCAAAGAAACATTTCTCTCTGTTAAGAGATTCCCGTTAAGAGCGATTAAACTTTTGACATGTGTTATTGCTTAGGGAGTTTTCATGCTATAGGATACAAGTGATTCTAGAAAAAAATATGAAATGTTAATAACGAAAGAAGCCTTTTATTTTTCTCACTAAGTAAGTATATATAACACATATTACACAAATGTCGAGTTAACAGAGTACATGCAAAATAGTTTTACATAAAATTAGGTCATTATATACGTGTTACTTAAGATCTTGTATGTAAAGGTGACTTAAGTCATTAGGGTGGTATACAAAGCCGTTTACTTAGACTAAGTCTTGATCCTCTTATCTTGATCGATTGCTTCTAAGGATTATGTCGTTATATACAAGTTGTTATACGAGTGCTACCTCTATCATATGAGTAAGGTACCTCAGGTCTCTAGGAAATAATACTTTATTGCCTTATTCTTATATAGTTAGGCCATTATGAACAAGAAATTTGATTCAACGGGCTCTTTAATAGATAACAATCTCTTCAGTAGTGTTATATCTGACACGACCTCACCTAGTTGCAAGGTGACCATGTCGTTAAGAGTATATTTCTATTATTAATATAGGTTTCAAGGGGTAAACACTTCAACTTCTCCAAACACCAAGACACTATATACAGGGTGTTAAATGACTTACAATCACCATATTAACAATGTACCTCAAGTTGCTAGGCGAATGCAACTACGCCCCTTCATTGTCATAGAGGAACAATGAGTAGTCCTTACGAACAAAGAGATGAATGGCCTTACAATTGGAGGGTATACATCTAAGCCCTAGTTGGTCACACATTAATACTGAAACTCTCCAATAGTTTAGGACTTGAGTTTATTTATTTTTGTAGGCGTGGATTATACAAAGTTTGATTTTAAAGATTCGATCAATGTTTGGTACCAGTGACCTGTAGCCTATAATGCTAAGGACTAGTCAGAATATCTTGCCTCTAAGGATTGAAATTTTAGGTGTAGGCGAGGAACTTATTAAATTTCCTCCTCTAGCCTCAACCGATCTGTCAAACATTCCTAGATCACTATTCAACTTAATTGTGTCATACTATACCTTGATTTGGTCTTTTCAAAATAGGAGTAAAGCATCCTATTGTAGTAGAAAGATGTCTCATATACCCCAACTACCTTTTAAAGAGTAAAAGAGCCAACAATGAGTCACCTTTCATAAGTATCAAGGTGAACTAGGGACCTATATTCCCTACCTTACTAAATGAAGAATCTGTGGATTGCCATATCTATATTGCTTCTAATACCAAAGTAATGGAGGGGACTGAAGTCCCTTTCGAATGAGGTAGGGGAACTTGTTAGAGTAAATTATTAACCCACATTCGGATGCGACATGCAAGGGTGAAATATCAAACCCCTCACATATGCTTCCAAATGGGGGTTCATGTTGGTGAGCTTAAGACCATTTTCGTGAAATAAGTCATACAAGGGTGAAATATCCAAACTCTCACATGCTCTTCCAAAATAGGGGTTCACATTGGCAAACACAAGACCCTTTCTTAGGACGTATCTTGCATCCCAAGTGGGGGATCTGTTGACCTCTATCCTCCTAACTTGAGGCATATAACATATCCCGTATCCCAAATGGGGGGTTTGTTGACTCTTTCCTCTAAACTTAGATGTCACCGCATTAATTTTTCACGAGATAGAAGACATGTAAGGGTGAAATTGAATCCAACCCGTACATGTGCTCCTAAAGAGGGTTTTGCTTTAGATATCGAGACTCTTTCTTGGGATGTATCCCGCATCCCAAGTAGTGGGGACAGTTGACTCCTTCTTCCAAACGTGAGGCATAGGACATATCCCACATCTCAAGTGAGGGAGTTAGTTAAATCCTTCCTCCAAACTTGAGGGTTCATAGGACGTATCTCATATCCCAAGTAGAAGGGTTAGTTGACTCCTTCCTCCAAACGTGGGGCATAGGATGTATCTTCCATCTTAAGTGAAGGGGTTCATTAACTCCTTCCACCAAACTTAAGGTTTTAATCACATTAATATTTTGCAAGATATGAGACATGCAAGGGTGAAAAATCCTACTCTTCACATGCGCTTCAAACTTGAGGGATTAATCGCATTAATATTTCGCGATATATAAGACATGTCAGGGTGAAAAATCCTACCCCTCACATGCTCTCATATTTTTTTTGCATAAATAAACAATCAATACTTTGACTATATTAATTAAATACTCAAAGCATGTGAATTCATACATCGACCTTACATGCCCAAAGAAAATATGGTGAATTGAGCAAAGGATGTCATGTGATAATAGATCATAGAATGCAACGACCTTACAAGCCATGAAGTAAATAGAGTAAATTTCATAATAACTTCATCAATATCTAGATAATAGATTGGTCGTGTATGTCATATATGGAGTGAATAGTCCAACTTTATAATAATTTCACCAACAATCTTTTCTTGTCATAATGGGGTAAATAATACGACTAGATAAAGCCATGAATACGGAGAATGAATTGCAGATATATCTTCCATGTAATGTTGGGAGAGTAGCCTAAACTACATAATAGTTTTGTCAACTC
Source organism: Hippophae rhamnoides (assembly GCA_033030585.1). Lineage (NCBI taxonomy): Eukaryota > Viridiplantae > Streptophyta > Magnoliopsida > Rosales > Elaeagnaceae > Hippophae > Hippophae rhamnoides. The sequence continues at coordinate 21,560,604 of CM065434.1, read as the reverse complement.
GTAGTTAATTTGAGTAGTGTCGACTCGCTCTTGCAAGAAATAAATAAGTACAATGATTGTATAGCCCCACACAAATGGAGGATCCAGAGCGATCAATTCTCATAATAGTGTTGTTGGTAGCCATTTCTTGTTTAACATCGAACTATGGTGAGAAACCAATGGTTGGGGACCTCATTTGGAAGAGTTGGACGTGAAATATAGCTACTATCTTCAATCAAGACACAAGCTCGATGTTTGTCTCTGTTCATAATAAAATGGCACCAAATGAAAGACTTGGCAAAAACCTAGTTCCAATATTACCACAGTGTTGTCTTTCATGTAATGTTAAAAGCAAGGTGGGTAAGTTTGATATGTTGTATCATTTCCCATCATGTTTTAATATGATTAAATTGATGAACCCCCAAGCATATATACATATCCAAGAACTTTGTAACAAATATTTAGCGACTCCACGTGGTGCCATATACCAACTTTACTTAATCAAGACATATCTAACACTTTAGTCCACAACAAAGAGAACAACACTAATGTTTTGCAAGAATTCTTTAGGAGCTCATATTTGTCTTCCCTAGGCTAAGCATTTTTATACATGCCTTTTCGCATATTTATGTTAGACAAAATACAACGATTATAAGCATAAATAAAGTTAAAAGTTCATACCTTGTTTTTAGAGTTAATCACGTTTGAGTTTCACCCTTTTTTTGAGGTTTGCAAGTTTATGGACATCTTCAAATATGGTCTCTAAAGATCGAGGTATTGTCTTATTAAAACTTTGAGCTAGTTCTCTAGGACCTCATGTCATGGAGAATAAGTGGGGGGGACTTCTCTATGGGTTTTTCATTAGCATGGTTAATGTTGGAGGTCTAAACAAGCTCACTGAAACCACTTCTATATGTTGTAGTTGAAGTATGAAGTATGAAGTCAATGTTATGCAAAGAAACAAAGGGCTAGATCAATGAATCTCTATGCATCATAAATAGTGCTTTGTTCAAACCACATCATCTTAAACCAAGTCACTAAACTCCATTCATGTCAACAGTTCATAAACTTTCATTTTAGTTCGCTTGATAGGTACTTTCAATTCTCTTAAATTTCCTTTTGATGTGCGGGAAAATAAACACAATTGGTAGTGCTATATTAAAAGTATTTGGGGTTTTCTACGATCTTTCCTTTAAATCTCGCTACTTGTATATGGGCTTAATAAGGTATGGGTCAAAAGACCACGCCAAGTCAAGAAATTACCCACTGATATAAGGATGGAGTCATGAATTGTAGGTTTATATCATATTTGCTCATCAATCTGCCAGCTTTGCACAAGCTAAATAATATGGTTATTAAAATATTATAAGCCTTCAGAAATAGAGTTTTGTTATGTTGATTAAGGGGTAACAACCCCTTGATCAAGATAGTATAAATAAGATGAAAAATGGTTACTATTTCCTCGTGTCCCAGGAGGTGAAGAATCATTTTTCCTTTTTCACGTTGGAACTAACCATAGACTTACTGGTTTAAACCCTAATTGTGGTTGGATTCGTCATTCCTTTCCACAATGGAAGAGCCGATGGAGGCCGCTGATCGAGCTACTGAAGAAGCACCAGAGGAAAAACAACCATCTAAAGTAACCAAAAACTGCATGAAATGAGCTAAGAATGAAAACTGCTAGCCCGACCCGGATGAGGAACACTAGTAGCAACGATTACAACATAAAAGCTCACGACTAGCCCTATTCGTACCCACTATTTAGAGATAATTTCAAGTGCAAGATTTTAGTGATTTGTAGTAAAAAGTAATAAATTGGAAAATTGAATTGGATCCTGTATTCTCCTCATTTAAGAGGTGTATATATATATATGTATAACATCCTACGTATATGACAAGGTATGCATAAGCGACCTAGGTATACCGTTACACGTGATAAAATGGCATGCGAACTAATTTAAACAGAAAGGTGATCGCTATATGCGTTACATAATGAGGTCATTACATGCATATAAGGAAGGTCATCACATATAGGTCGCACTAGGTTCCTAGGTAACTTTCTCAAGTTGTTCATGGAGAGAGAGGACCATGATCACGTCGGCATTTTGTAATTTCATCAGGTCTTGAAATTTAGGACCTCGCATTTGGATAACGAGGTACTTTGTCGACTGGGTTATGCGTTTTACCAAGCTCCCTAGGCCCTAGGCCATCGTTAAGCCAGCTCTATTACCTTGCTATACCATAGAGAGGTACCTGCACATCTTAGGTCATATGTTCGTTACACATTTAATACCAAACACCCACAATAGCTCCCGGTCTGTAGATCATTCCAATCTATCCTATAATCTATATCATTCCTTGGTTCACGCGTGACTTAATACACCTTCCATCTGAATGCAATTTGTTAGCTCCTATCGATCAAAACCCAGTTTGCTTCACTTTAGAGCGCGACAGTCTTAGTTATGTTAGATGGTGACAGAAATCATTCCAAAATACCATTGTAAATTAGTCTAAGAATAACTAGCATAATTCGTTCATCTATATAAATTGACCCGGCATAGTCTGTTCTTCACCAACGAAGTTCGTTATCCATCAGAGGAGTATGAGTGGCGTGATAGACCTTGAGAGAGAGAGAGAAGAAGAAATTAACTAATACATGTTGGCTATGAGTTATGGATGGAGAAGGTTGGGGTAACGAGCTTCGATAACCATGGAAACTATGAGCTATTTTTCTATTACCTTAGTTTTTGCTCTCTTGTGATGTTCCGACTCTGTATGATATCTTTCTCGAATATGTAGAAGCATTGTAACTCTATGTCTCGATCATCCTTTCTTACTTGCGTTTTCACTTGCCCAATTTATGACAGTTCACTTGGGTTAAGCTAGGCCCAGTTCACGATAGTTCTAATCAATCCAACCTAGTCCATTCACGATGGTTTTTACATAGCCCGTTATTCACAATCTTATTCTGTCTACACCAGTAGCACACGGCTTGCCTTCATTGTCTCTAAAAATTACTAGCACTCAATCTTACTCAGTCTGCACTAATGACAATGCAGCTTGTAATTAACCTCCACATCTCATGGTTCAACTAGGCCACAATAGCATTCAATCTTGATTTGCAGTGTGTTCAAACACCGACAACTCATTTTGTAGTCTGTGCCTTCGACTTGCTCGTGCTAGTAATATTTCTCAGTTCGAATCACAGTTCGATCCAAATCATCTCATAGGTCACATTGTCTATGCTGGAAATTACCCCAGCTCATAGTTCATTCTTTTCAAGTCCAACTAATGACCCATATCTTTCCTAGTCAGCCCACGAGCTGTTTATTTTCGATTCTTGTTAGGCCTAGTTGAGGTGGGCACATATCCACAGTTCTAATTACTATAGCTATCCTTTCCGGCAATTTCTTGTTACTTTATTGTTGAAGAATTCAAAAAACATGGGCTTATTGATCATGCAATTTAAGGTTATGATATGCTTTTTGAAATGGGTAGAATTGATATGGTCGTGGAGGTCGGTTTGGGTTTTACATCCATTTTATGATGCTTTAATTTAGTTATTAATGGTTAGGGAAACATGATATAGCTAACGGATTGAGCAGTTCAAGAAACTTCTCTACCATGATCACTTTTTACTCATTTCTCTTTTTGAATTCAAAACTACAACTTATCCCACCTGTTACAACCTGACCTACTGATCTTCCATAGCAATGCTAACAATAGCTTGTTCACTAACATATAGTATGTTCCTCATTATTATAGATTCATGTACTTCTAAAAGGCCTACTGATCTTCCAAGAGGCCCAACGACGTTTAACTTCATTGTCATTACATATTCATGTACTTCTAAAGTTGACTAGTACCAAGTTGATGGTTCTATTATTTCCATTAACTAGACCAATCATTCAAGGTCATAGTAAAGGTGGTTCGCTTCCTATGCGTAGGAATGGGTAAAAAAATGCAAGTTCGATTATTTGTGATTATCCGTACCATTGGTTCGATTTTTATTTGAACATGAAGCAACAGGTACAATTCGGGTACAGTTATACTAATAATTCTACCCATCCGTATTTGAATTTAATTATATTTACTTATTTTATTTATATATTTATTAAATTAATTTGTTTAGAATTAATTAGGGTTTAAATTAATATCTTTAGAAAAAACAGTCTTTTTTGGTTATTTTTTAATAACCATTTTAAATCGTTATCTGTTGGTAAAAATCATCCCTAAATTGTAATAATTTTCAGGTGATTTTGAGTACAAATTTTATAATTTGGTTCGAAAAAAATTATATCAAAAACCGTCCCCACTCATACTCGTGTCCATTACTACCCATGGGGTTGATTTGCAAATCTTATACTCTTATCGTCCATCCAACACTACATTGAACTCTCTCTTTGCCATTTAGCCCTCAAAAGGTAAGCTCCTGGCTTGGTGTTAACCTGATGTTAGGTAGGCTCGTTTCCACAAACACCAAGTCAGACATTTAAACTATTGATCATACTATTTTGGCCAAAATTAGCTCTTTATAAGTGATGTGCATCAACAAACGCGATTTGGGGTGTCACAATATTAGATCGTAACTGCCCAACCCTTGCAGCTCTACATCTCAACTTGTTGTGTGCATAAATAGAGTGTGGATGAAGGTTAGCCATATTATTTGTGTGATTGGGATGATACTACGTTGCTATGAATTAAAATAGTGGTTGGCATTGACTGATTTTCCTATAAAATGAAGTAATTCTCCTAGTTAAAGAATCAAAGGTCTCAAATTCTTTCATATGGACTGAGAAAATTTAAGGCCCCATGATAGGCATCAATTGTTTGGAGAATTTTCACACTATAAGACTCTAGTGATTCTAGAGAGAAGTATGAAATGTTAATAATGATAGGGGTCCTTTATTCTTTTCACTGAAGAGGCATATATATATCACCTATTAGGAAAGTGTCAAGGTTACATAGGTTGACACTCTCATTCGAGCTGTCAAAGTACATAGAAAGTAGTTTATATAAAATCAGGTTGCCATATACGTGTTGCCTTGTATGCAAAGATGACCCAGGTTGTTATGGTGGTATACCAAGCCATTTACGTAGGCCAAGTCTTGGCCCTCACGCCTTGATCCTCAGGTTGTGGCCCTTATGTATTAACCGATTACTTCCAAAGATCAAGTTGCTATACACGAGTTGTTATACGAGTGCTACCTCCACCATATGTGTGAGGTACCTTAAGTCACTAGGGTCATGTACCTGCTACCTAAATAATATCAAACAGTTACGATTTCACACTCAAAACTCACTCTCAATCACCCGATTTAAAGATTCAGTAAAAGATTGAATCAAAGAAGAAAACTTTAAGAACCGTAAATAAAGAAACAAACAAACACACGATGTAAAGTGGTTCGGTTCATATTCAATATATGTAACAATGATTGTACAAGGAAAAAGAACACTAAAAAGATTACAAATGTGAAAATATAACACAAATCAAAGGGAAAATAACCCTTATCTTTTGTAGTAATAATCCTCTCACATATATAACAAGAAAATATACAAGATGTTACTCAAAGAATGCAAAGAAAATGCATATAAAGAAAAGAGACTCTCGAGAACTAAAGCGAAAAGAAACTAAAGAAAACACTAAGAGTAAAGAATGAAACGGTGTACCTTTTCTTTCCAAACCCTAACGAGAGTATTTATAGTGTGGTTGTGAAATAATGCTCAGGCTTATGGGCATAGTAAATGAAATGGACCAGCTTCACTCAAGTAACTAGTACAAGTCTAAGCTCAAAATAACAGTAAAAGGCCCAAGCAACTTTACACCATTAAAACATTAATAACAAATTTAATAATACAACATGTCTTAATAAATCAAAGCTAAAAAATAAACGTAAATATGCAATATGTTATGCAATCCTAAATGTAACATTTTTCATGTGCTATAAATAAATATAGTGTTAAATATTAACAATTTAATTTCAATATTTATCTTTTACTTAATTTTATTATTTCTAAAATAATAAAATAACAAAATTTATCATGGGTTTATGGTATAATAGAAATAATGTCTATTAGAGATTATGCATCTTATTCGATAATGGCAATTTACACCCGTTCAAACTCCTAGCTAGTGTTATCCTTCAAGAATTGCTACATCAATCAACATAATTCTTGTTGGAAACTATAGCCAAGAATATTTCACCTAAAATCACTTTAATTAAAATAAATATTATGCATGAAATTTTAAATCACTCCTCAAAATAGTGTCTCCTAATAGTTTCTTTATTTTAAGTTATATTTTAAACATACATAATGATAACATTCAATTGAAAATTCTTATTTTTGTAACTATTACCGTTACCTTTTTTTATTCTACGAAAGAAGCAAGACATAAAAGTTATGCTTATGTTTATAGTGTTAATTACTTAGGAATAGCATCTTATTAACAAAATCATCACTTTCTCTATATATCACTCGACAGCTTTTTTGTGTTAAGATTTTACAATTTTGCCCTTTAGTCATTTCCGGGCATTTAGGATCTAGATTTTCCACCTTGTCTCTACCACATCACTTTTTCCATAGTAGATGGGTGACTTTCAAGCCATGGACCGGCCAGCTAATTATCATATTGGACTGTATCTTCGGGCAGTAGTATAAATGAGGAAGGAATTACACATAAAAAACCTAACTACCTGATGTTAGGTCAGTCGCAGAGGTATTATAAAATAAAATAAAAATTAGTTACAGAGGTTATTTTTTACTTCTCTCTTCTCTCTTCTCTCTTTCCATGTATTTTCTTATTTTAAAAAACAAAATTCAACAAAATTGAAGATGATTCTATGAAAATAGAGTTATTTGTACACTTTTTAGTTAATATTTACTTATTTTATTCAATAAATATTATTTTTTGGGTCAAAAATATCAAAAATATAAACTTTTTTAATGAAAATTGGTAAAAATATAATTTTTGAGATTTTTATGAATTTTTAACGCATGATTAATCAAAAGCTACCACGTGTCATGCCACGCAAGCAAGAGAACTGACTAGACAAGCCACGCGGATGCCACGTAAGCACGGAGAGCAAATCACATCGCGCCGAGTGTGAGGAGGACGAAACATGAGCCACGTGTCATCACGACGTTTAATCCGAATTTGGAAATCGCTCAATATGCCATGCCACGTGTCATTACGCTATTGTTCCATGTGTTCCACATGTGTACCACGTCATCTGTTTCAGCAAATCACGTCGTGCCACGTGTTACTGACTTAGTGAGCATTGACTCTGATCGGTCCCCTTATCATGCATCGCTCCCTAATTCGCCTAGCGAACTCCTGATGTCACGTGCCATGCTATGATTGATTGGAACTATCAATCTTGCTTGTTTTTATCGTAGCCCTTGATCTGAAGCTGATCTGACGGTTCAGATCGAACTTGAGCAATATTTAAACCTCTAGTTACTTCATAAACCCTACGTGGCCTCCATTTGCATAATTTTAGTTAATTTTTGGAGCTAAAAAGAGAAAAATACATAAAAATTCAAAAGATGACACAATTTTGGTGGAGATTCAAAAGAAGATTAATACTACAATTCAAGAGATTAATTATATTTTTTTCTATTATTTTATTTATCAATTTTATGTCTTTCTTTATGAAAAATGAGTTTTACGAACACAATTATGTGTAATTAATTTATTAATCTAGGGATCTTATGAACCTAATTTTCACCACATGATGATCTAAAATTTTACGCCAATTATAATTTTAATTTAATTATATTATTTAATTTGATTTGTATGCTATTAATTGTTTAACAAACAATTTATCTATAGAGTCAATTAAATAGATTTAAGAGAATTATTTAATTATTTGTCTTGATTAAATAACATTCATAGTTTCTAGGTAGAGATGTATGATTCTTATGTATATGATCCATAATTGATGAACTTAATAAGTAATGCAATTTAATTGGTACGAGAGTTGTTGGAGATTGTTATAAAGCTCCTTAATTTAAGGAGCAAAACATGGAGTAAAACAAGGAGCTTAATTCAAGGAACCATTAATTTAAGGAGTAATTTTCCTATAAATAGATGTGTAATTGTAATGAATTAATCATCCAAAGTGTTCATTCCAATTCAGAGAAAAGCTTTTGTGAGAAAAAATTGAGAATAATTTTCTTGGGTGTAATTGGGTCGTGAGTTGTGAGTGTTGTAAACATCTTGTGTAATTTCTCCCCTTTCAGTAAAAAGATCTGCGGCATGTCCAAAGACGTAAGCAAGATTGACCGAATCCTGTTATCAAATTTGTGTGTTATTTTTCTATTCTTGCTTTCTCATAAATCTGACTTATCAAGAATTTGTATAATTTTCTAACAAGAATGTAATTATATTAATTACTATATAGTTTATAGTTTACTTGAGAGATAATTCTTATATAACATGTTATATGAACTTTGTTTTTGAACGTAACATTTTACATCACCTCTAGCGAGGAATCACCGATGGGTGATCGGAGCTCCAGTGAGATCAATAAAGATATTATAGTATTAATTTTTATTTTTTAATTATACAGTAAATGTTAAAAATAAATAAAATTTAACCCAATTACTCAAAATATTATGTTTTATTATTAAAATTATTTTTTTATGTAATTATATATATAAAAAATATTAATATATTTTAAATTTTAATTAAAATATTAGTTACAGAATAACTGTAATAACCATACCTTATTAGTTATTTAAGAAAAAACTATCAAATTTTTATAGATAACTATAATTTTGATTATCCATGACTAAAATACCTACTCCTCACGGCAGTACCGGATCTGAGAGTGGAGATTTAATTAGGTCTAGCCTTGAGTTAACATGAGAGGTCTAGAAGACTGGCCATGACTTTCTTATAGCGACAAATTGGTTTGGAGAGCAGCTCATTTGTAGAAGAGAAATAAACGATGAACAAAGGCGGTGGCAAGAGAATTGGCACTTGTGGGCAGTTTTATGGTGGGTCGTTTGTTTTGGGTCTTGAATGGATTATATATATAATTCATGTACGTGTTCAACCCTGCATGGTTTTGGAGTCTTCCAGTAGAAGACATCAAATAATTCATAGCTGTAAATTCCTTTCAATGATATCGTAGATTAAAAAGAGCATAGTCAAATTCATTTCGGGCAAGTTTGACATGGCAGACCAAATGTATTTAGTACAGATCGAAAGCGGCAAATCTATTATACTTCGATAGAAGCACGAAAGAGCGAATCCAAACCAGCAACATATCTTCTTAGTTCTTACAACAACAAACTTCATAACCACAGATCACTAATATGTGGCACAAGTCAACACCGAAACTTTAAGATTCTGGTCACAGACAATAAAACTAATTGAACTTTATAAATCTCACTTGATCCACTAACATATGGATTGATAATAACATACTTCATACAGCTACCTGGACCTGTTCCTTCTTGATCTTCCACCATAAGGTGAGCGTCTGGGAGAATAATCGCGTCCACCAGTGTAATCCCGTCCACCAGCATAGTCCCGCCCACCAGCATATTCACGCCCACCAGCATATTCACGCCCACCATGATATGGTGAGCGCCTGGGAGACCTACGATACCCATAGTCATCATGACCACGGTCCCGGTCCCGGTCCCGGTCCCGGTCCCGATGGCCTTTTCACATAGTAAGGTTAAATTACAAGTAAAAATTACTAAGAGAAGAACCAAATAGTATTAACTATTAATTTAAGTGCAAGGCACACATTAAACTCACCATTATCTCTGGAACTTTTCAGCCCAAGATAATGCCCGGGGGTTGGAGTCCTTGGCCGTTTCCTTCGAGACTGAAATAGAAATGTTACCTTGGTTGTCAAGTTTAAAATAATTCATTCAGAAGATATACAGCTATAAACTTAGCACCATGAAACATCACCTTTCAGTACTAGATTTTTGACTTCTAAAATTCATAAAAGAAAAAAGGTGAACAATAAACATGCCCAACGGATTAGCGTCCACTAAATGAGAAACAATCAGACAATGTCTAGGAACACGTGACTAGTGTCAGTGAAATGAATGCCAGGTATGAAATACCATAAAGGCCTGATTAGAAATTTGTTGGTAATGTCCGTTGATTAGTTGAAAGTTGAAAGTGAATGCTGAGATAGTATAGTTGTTGGACAATATAGTTGCTATTGTTTAGTTGATCACACGAATTTGAAAAGTTGTTTAAGCTTGAGCATTGATTGCTGTTTCAATAATGTTGACATGGATGAACTGATCATATTGGTTTGCTGCCAACATACCTGAAGCAATGTGTTCTGAGTATAGCCAGAAAACCTTCAAGTTAAGAAAAAATAAACCTACTGAACATCGTTAAATCTTTACTTCTCGAGGAAAAATTATATTACCCTCTCCACCGTTATATATCGGCCTTCCAGAACTGACTGGTTCAGATACTTAATACACCGTTCAGCACCGTCAAAATCTTCCATTGTGACAAATGCAAAACCACGTGAAATTCGTGTACGAGGCTCCACAACCAGAAAACATGAAGCAACCTGAAAAGTAGAACAAGCATCCAAACAAGCTTAACATATTTTATGACAATTTACCATTAAAACCACATTCAGAATCTAAAACCCATCAATTACAAAGTGTAGTATAAGAACTGTCAAAATAGTCATGACAATAAAGAACCAACCTTTCCCTCTTTGGAGAAGTGCTCTTCAAGATCCCTCTCTGTAACTCTTGTGGATAAACCAGTCACATAAAGAGTATTTCCAGGATTAACAGCATCAACAGGCCTGTAATACAAAACCAGATAGCTAAATGAGATAATGTGGTATCCATCGAATCAAAGCACAGAAGTACCAAGAACTATGGTCACATAAAATACAGATGCCAAAATTTTATAGGTCCAAATAAGAGAAGCAAACGAATACTTAAACCAACCTGCCACGACTCCTGGATGTTGACCTGTACAACAATACACCACACATCCATCAAAATTAGACATCAATGAAAATTCAGATTCCCAATGACAAAGGTGAGGAAAAACATGAAGTATACATCAAATTACTCAAACTTGACAAATGCAAAGAATATGCAAGAACAAACCTGCCACGACTTCTAGAACGGGACCTTGGCATAGGTGACAAGGATCTAGACTTGGGCCTAGACCGAGATCTAGACCTGGATCTTGACTGTGCTCTCCATGGGGAAGGTGATCGGGAATACCTATTATACCAAGTGAGGAAACATCAAGGAAAAATCAGACATTAGGCAATAAATAACATCATATCAAATTCTATAAATCTACTCTAACAACAACAAATGTAATAGCAAGGACATTTATCCTACTTGTTAATCAGCCACTAATATGGATGTATTCAATTGAGACTTATAATGATTTTATGAAGTTTTAAAATCCAAGGATATTCAATTAGGATTTTTACAGACTTCAATAGAAGTTTAGTTGCATTGAGGATTTTATACAAGTTTTTAAAAATCTAGGTGTATTCAAAAAGCCACCGATTCTAAAAGATTTTAAAAATTTACAAATTATTATGAACTTTGATGGACTGTTTAGTTTAAATTATACATACAAAAATCTCTACTCGTTCTGCTCATTAATCAAAATATTTCTAAAAATTTTTATTTTTATCTTTTCTCCCCAGCATTCACTCTCTTTGTTATTATTTTTTGGTCAAATCTATCTCCTTATTGTTGGTTCAACTATTATCAACAGAAATAAAAAAAACTTAAAAATCCAAGAATTAAAATAATATGAAATCCACATGATTCTTATTAAAATACTCCAAAAATCCTCCAAAGTTCATAAAAATCTTTAAAATTTCTCTCTTTAAAAGTCCATCAAAATACTAACTGAATACTCCTCCTAAATTAATATCAAGACAAATACTACCCCCATATAGCACTCAACACCAAAGGAGTACAATATGTCAGAAAAAACTAAAACGGGTAGAAATGTCCACTTGAATGTTCAAGAGACAATTATTCCTGGATTCGAATAGTTGATGTCCCAGTTTGAACCTCACTTGGACATTGGATCGTGCATAAAAGTTACTGGGTCATAACAAACACAACTTTTATGACCCACGCACATGATCTAAGACAATCTTCAAATCTTAAACGAACCCTAATGCGTGTACCATGCTAAATGCAAATTAAACACCACATATCATCAATTATCTTAAATCTTTGCAAAAAAAAAACAGAGAGAAAGAAAGAAATATAAAAAGATCGGCAGGGTCAATTGTGGGCTTACCGCTTGCGAGGAGAGTCGGCCTGCATAAGACCAAAAGGACATAACACTTGGTCAGTCAATCAGATAAAGAAAAGGAAGCTAAACATAAATCAAGAGGAAGAGAAGAGTACGAGCTTACCATTGTCGATGCAAAGAAGAACCCTAGAAAACCGAAATCGAAAAATTAGGGTTTGTATGTAAAAGGAGTCCCCGGGTGTTGTATTTCTACGTTACTTGGAAAGGATTTTAATTTTAAAATAGGCCCATACGGTGATTCAGTCACTCGATCCGAACCGGTTCTATTGGGTCCGGTATACCCTACTGGTGACAACTACCCCAACCCAATCAACCAGAAACCAAAAAAATATGTGGACCTTTGACAAGATAAAAATAACATGAATTAATTTGAATAGAATTTAATATTTAAAGAGTTTAAATAGATAGATTTTCAATTAAAAAATGTTTAGTATGAAATATTTGAATTTAGTATTTTTTTAATAAAAATATATCACCTAAATATAAATAATATTATTTTATTTACGAGATTATAAATTTTAAACGATGTTATAAATTTTTTTTCAATAATTATTGACATGAAATCATCCTTTAATAATCATCCTCCAATAATAATTTCTATTTTTGACGCTAAGAAAAATATTGGCGTAAGACATTCTTGACAAAATTTGTAAAATGTTATTATTATTACGTGGATAATCAATCTATCATAATCAACATATCTAACTATCTAGTTTAATATGTAATTGGTCAAAAATAACAGTAACACAACCTAATTAGAAAGAATTGCAACACGATCTAATAAAAATGATGTGATATATAACCTTTCAAGAGACTCTTACTATATGATCTATTGACGTCAACTTCTTATGCCCCTTTCCATGAGATAATTTTCTTTGTATATTTAATCAATATAGTAAGTTATCATCATCAGATATTCCTAAACCTTACATACATTATATTAGCCTAAATAGTGCATTATAACCTTTTTATCTTCGATCTTAATCGATTCAATTACATTTGATAAGTAGAAATGTTTATAGATATTATGGATACATGATATCGCAAGTCAAATAATTATCTAAAATATACAATTTAGTCATAAATTTATGGATTGGATATTAAGTCTCATAATTTATAAGAAAATGCAAAGTTAGTCAAAAATTAATAACAAAGACAAACATGTGATCTTTTTCTCAAAAAGTATTTATAAAATAACAATTTTTTTTAATCTTTCAATGTTTCCAAACAATTTTCCCAGTGTTTTCTAAAAATTGAAATATATGTTGTTTTTTAAAACATTTTATTATCAATTTATATTTACAAGTTTTTTATAGCATGATAAGTTGTGAATGTGCTATTAAAATTAAAACAATATAGTACAATTGAATGTTAAAAAAACTTTAAGATTTTTTTTCCTTGCTAATATCTTTTTGATTTATCTAATTTGTTAGTTAATTAGGACTATAAATAAAATTAGTATTATGAATAAAAAAACATACAAATTTTTTAGTTATCTAATACTTTAATCATTTATAAAGTCACCTTTATAATTAATAAATAAACTAATGTTGTTTACTTTTTAAGATTAATTTGATTCATTAAAGAAAATAATGGAACTTATGATTAAACTTTTCTAAAAAAATCATGAAAATTTTTAAAAAATTAACGACAACAAACAAACAAACAAACTTAGTTTTGAAATCACGTGAAGTAAGGGAGTTAGTTAAAAAAAAGTTTTATTTTTATCTTCAACCATATAATATATTTTAATGTTTTAATTTTGATACTTGATTTAAAATATTATATAACATGTGCCCTCTATTACTAAGAATATGTTTAATGTGACTAAGTTTACAAAAGATAACAATGTTTTCATAGAGTTTTATGCTGAGTATACGTGAAGGATAAGAGTTCAGGATAAAGAATCGTGCAAGGAAAGCTTAGGAATGACTTATATGCATTTTTTGTGACAATTAATAAGCAATTACAGTCTTGTGACTATTCAATAACGATGCCTTAAGTTCACATGAATGTTGTGGAAGGCAAAGCAAGAGCAATCAATAAAGGAATACCTCTCAAACATTCTAACCTAGTACTTTGGCATAACTTTTAGCCTTGTGGTGAAACATGTAACTATAAGGATACTAATCACTATCGCCTTGAGTCATGGGTGGATATTAAGACAGTTGGACATTAACAATACATCCTTTAATGGAACTTTACAAGATGAAATGTTTATAAGACAACTTGTTAGATTTATTGATAAAACTCATCCTAAGCATGCTTATCATATGAAGAAATCGTTATATGGGCTCAAGTAGATTTCACGAGCATGATTTGATACATTGTCACAAGCATTAACTCAACTTGGCTTCACTTGAGCTAAATCTGATGATTCCATATTCTTTATAATTTATGCAGCATACATCATTTATGTAATTGTATTCATGAATGACGTGATTATAACAGGATCTAACTCTACTAAGATTAATGATTTCATTCATCTACTTAATACTCGATTTGCTTTAAAAGACATGGACACATTTCCTTATTATTTAGGAATAGATGTATCAAAACTTACTAATAACTATCTCAAATAGTCAAAGTGTATCAAATCCATCTTTAAAAAGACTTAATTTACAAATGCTAAAGCAGCCATTACACCTATGATATCAAGTTCTGCGTTATGAGTTAAGACAAAGAATGATTTCAACAATCTAGAGTTATACAGAAAAACTGTAGGTGCCTTACAATATGTGATAATCACAAGGCCTAATATTGTCTTCTCTGTAAACAAAACACGGCGATACATGAGCTAACCTAAGGATACACCCTAAGGAGTAATGAAAAGAATATTGAGGTATCTTAGTAGAGCCATTGAGCATGGACTTGAATTTAAACCTTCAACAGAATTACAAATCAATGGGTTTGTCGATTCAAATTGGGACTCATGCTTGAACACAAGACATTCAATATCTAGTATATGCATCTATCTGAGAGCTAATCTAGTTATATGGTTTGCTAATAAGCAACCAACTATGTCAAGATCGAGTGTAGAAATCGAATACAGGTGCCTTGATGGCTGCACTGAGGTGGTTTGGTTACAAGCATTTCTTCAGGAAATTAAAATTCTCATCTCCACACTTCATGTCATTTGGTGTAGGAGCACTAGCGCAGTGGTCATGACTACTAATATTGTGTTATATTCTAAAACTAAGCATATCAAATTGGATTGTCACTTCATAGATCACAAGGTAATTCAAAAGCAACTCAAGGTAATTCAAAAGCAACTCAGTGTGTAAGTTGTGCCTTCTTATGATCAAACATTTGACATCTTGATAAAGCCTCTATCTCTAGACCCATTTTAGTTTCTTAGAGACAAACTCAGTGTTACTGAAGTACAATTGAGTTTGCATGGGGCGAGGGGCAGAGGCCACTGAGGTGTTCCTTGAGAATAATGAGGATGAGGACATGGATATAAACATGCTAAATGATATGCAGTTTTTAGAGTGCAAACTGTCAAGCTGGTATCGTGTGTGCAGGTGGTATATTAGAAGTGTAATGCAAGTGATTGTTGCCACTGGTATTGTATGTAAACTGCTCATTTTCACTTTTAAGTTTGTTACAATTCTGGTACCAATCACGTGTAAAAGAGAAACTACAAAGCATGTGCAAATGTCATGCATGGCTGGCACTATAAATAACATAGCATTACATGTAAACCATTACAAAAAAGAGAGACAAGAATTGAATAAGAAAAGAGGCGAGAAGAAGTATATTTTCATTCTCAGTTTTCAAGCATTTTCATGAATGAACATTACCAATTTTTTCACTTGATCAAGTACAATTTCAAAGTTTAATCAAGTTTTTCAATATTATCAACCCCTCCCAATTCCTTATCACAACCCATTCCAATAAGCTTTGGAGATGAGGAAATAGCAACATCAACATTCACCTTATACTCATCATTGATAGGTGGAGACCAACGCCCATTCAAATCGCGTGGCTTCAAAAATGGAGCTTGATTGAAGTGTCAGACCTCATCCAAGCACGGCCCCCAAATTCTACCATGCAACGCACACGCCAAATTCCTTATAAAAAAATCACAAATAATTCAAGTTAGTGCTGACCAAACTCACCCAGTCCCTTCCAACAAAATTCGATAAATGGCATGTGCTTGTATTGTTTATGATAATCCGTCCATTCAGAATTTCATCATTAAGCACTTTACCTTGCTGCACCTCCAGAAAACATGAGTAATAGTCTCAATGCCATTCCTACATAATCATGAGTAAAACAATCATATATTGGCTCAGAGTTCCACAAACCATTTCACAAAATTAGGCTTGAAACATAGGCATCATTAGGAAATCAGTTATTTGTTGGAGAAACCCAAAATCCACAAAATGGAGCAGGCAACGAATTGTTTCAAAAAATCTGAGTAATTTTGCCCATTCCTAATCCTCCATCGTATCCCTTTAATTAGTAGCTCTCGACCCTAAGGCAAATTACGCCAAACATAACTTGCGTGAACCAGCCGCTTATAAGGATGTACACAAATAGAAGTTTGGTAAACTGATTCCTTAATATTAAAGTTTTAAAAGTATATTAAAATTGAATTTCCACACTTACTTAACCAAAAGATCCTGATTTGAATTCATTAGATTTTGAAAACCCAACCCTCTTCCCTTTTAGGCTTACTCAATCATGATTTTATTTTTAGATTTTTATTTTATTTTATTCTTTTAAGAACAATTAATATAATAATTGATTTTAAAGAATGTCATGTAACCCGTGCCAAAAACACTCGGGTTAAATAACATTACTCGTTTTTATTTGAACACCATAAATGCGCCACAAAAAGTAAAACTTAAAGGCAGCTTTAAAAGACTCATAATATATGTCAAAATGGCTTGAAATGCTGGTTTTAATAACGTTTCTTGACACCTTTTGACAATATCTTTTCTTTCTACCCACTTAGTCTCTTCATTTCCAAATTTATGTCGACTTTATAGACCCGATTTTATTAACTTTTTGCATGTTTCTTATATTCTGTAAAATATTATAAATGTTATTAATTACTCTAAATGGTACCTAATTTCCAAATAAAATTATGATTCCGTGTAAAAAGTTCGGCTCATATGCGTTCACTCATCTAATGAGATCAAAAACTACTACAGAGTTTACTTTTCGTAGACATATAAATTGAAATAGGGTATCCAATAGAACATGGTGAAACCCATTAAATTATTAGATTCACTAGTACCATCCCATTTAACGAGCTAGTCCATTTTATCCCATTAATAGAATTGAATTATGCAATGGGAAAATTCATTAATCAAGTAATAATTTTAGTTTGTTACAATTACAATAACAAAAAAAATGTAAAAGAGGAAATTTAGTTTATTACATTGTTAAGTACATGCCACTGTTTCAATTTTGATTTTAACAACTAAATACAAGATACCTGAATCTTTGGCTTGTTCGTGAGTCAATTTGATTGATCGGTTCGGATGTGAAGGAAATCGTTCTTCAGGTTTAGGCAAAATGAAATGAATTCGAGAATACGAAAACAAATCATGATATGTGTTACTTAGGTCAGAATCGTATAAAACACTTAAATATTACATGCTCATCAACTGCTTCTACCATCCTTGTCATCTTTATCGCTAGTTTGTGGAGTGTATTGGCTCATAGATGATGGTGAGTAGCCAGGTTGACTAGGCGAGTACCCGGCACTTGGACTAGCAAAATTGCCATAATATCAGTTTGATACATGCTCAAAATTTTGACAGCAATAAACAATAGTAGCAATATATTGATTTCCCTATGATTTACCTGAAATTTGGAGAGCTTGGGCTATAATCTGGACTAACTCCAGAGTTATATGGGCTAGCAATAGAAATTTCAATTAAAAGAGTAGCCCTTAGTACATAAACGTTTTACATGCAAAGAATAAAAAATAAAAATATAAAAGCAAGCTCACCTGCTTGGACTGTACGTTGGGCTTGAAGGTGAATACGACGGAGATGTAGGAGAATATGATGGTGAGGTAGGACTGCAACAGAAGAAAAGGTCAAACCATGTAACATGAATGTTTATTGCACTGATAACTGGAAATGACAATTTAACTACTGCAAAAAACAGATTTAAACAGAGCCAGCCTTAGGTGGTGGATAGGTATGTAAATTTGGACAGTCCGGGCTAGCCCAAGCCTGAAACTTCGGGTTTGGGCAGGACTCGGGTTGGGTATTGTAGAGCCAATCTAGATTGGATTCTCTAAATTAAATGCAAACCCAAAGCTCAACCTTAAAACACTCGGATAGGTTTAGACCTGACTTTTTTAAACTTGAATTGACTTAAAACAGTACCCAAGTTTAAGTGATACAAGACATCATAAAATAATGCATACAATATTCAAAGGTGGTACATATATTTTATAAAATTTGAACTTAACTCACACTTCAGGCTTAGCTTTATAAATATTTGACACTAAGCCCAGCCCTTAAATTATGCAGGTAGAGCTGGGCAGAACTTCATTAGGGGTTAATCGGGCTTTGAGTCTGATCAGATTAGGTCAGGTCATTCAGACTTTAAACGAGATGAGCTAAATTTACATCCGTAGTGATGGGCTACTATATTAACCTATGAAGAATGCTAGATACACAACAATTGCAGCCACGACTGTACTCACATCACTCCATGCATGCCACGGTACATGATGGATTAGGAAATTTATATAAGTCTTAGGCAACCCCACTCAATAACACTTATGTGTCAAAAACCCTATGGTCCTTTGAAATAAAGGAGTCCAATCTATAACTGAAAAGTAATCCACCAAAGTGTTGTTGACGCCCTAGCAGGGCTATATAATATAGAATTAGTCATGAGATTTGAGAACTTATGATTTGTAAGGGCATTGTGGAATGCAACGATTAATTTGATTATGAATGTGACTGACTGCAATTGTCGATGCAGGTAACATTTGTCTCAGCCTATTTGAAAGCAGTAAACAAGTGACAACACAGCAATTAAGAGAGCACAAAGAAAATCAACAAACATTTACAACAGAATTCACCTGTAATTTGGAGATGTGGGACTATATGGACTAGATGGCGACAATCTTGGACTGCTTGGAGAATATGCCAGTGATGGGCTGTATTTTGCAGATGGTGGATTGTAGCTTGGAGATGTAGGGCTGTAACTGGGGGAGGTAGGGCTGTAGCTAGGGGAGGTTGGGCTGTAACCAGGGGAGGTTGGACTATAAGCTGGTGAGGTGGGGCTGTATGACGGAGATGTTGGGCTGTAGGAGGGTGATGTTGGGCTGTAAGAAGGTGATGTTGGGCTGTAGGAAGGTGAAGTTGGGCTATAGGATGGTGATGTGGGGCTGTAAGCAGGAGATGTGGGGCTGTAAGCAGGAGATGTAGGACTGTATGCAGGTGATGTTGGACTATAGCTTGGCGAAGTGGGACTGTAACTTGGAGATGTGGGACTGTAACTAGGCGAGGTGGGGCTGTAACTTGGTGAGGTGGGCGAATAAGATGGACTTGTGGGAGAGTAGGCAGGACTAGTTGGACTATAGCCAGGAGAACTAGGACTATAGGTGGGAGATGTAGGGCTGTACCCAGGTGAAGTAGGGCTGTAACCAGGTGAAGTAGGGCTGTACCCAGGTGAGGTAGGGCTGTACCCAGGAGATGATGGACTATATCCGGGAGATGATGGGGTGTACCCGGGAGATGATGTAGGAGAGAAAGCCATTCCTCCAACATATGGAGAAAATTGAGCATCTGAGATGGGAGACATTCGAAGATTTGGGCTGAGCATATAACTAGGGGACATCAAACCATCGTGATATGGAGTGCCCAATATTGGAGATCGTGCAGGAGTCATGCCAAAGTCAAGACCATCCATAAAACTAGGTAGCTGGAGTTCAATAGCATTCTTCAACATCTCATCATTGAGATAAAGTTCACAGCCTCCAGTGCCAATGGGTGCCAACTGACCTAACATAATATTTTCAGTAACACCTCTAAGATGATCAGATTCAGCATATACGGCAGCATCAAGGAGAATGTCAACAGTTTCTTCAAAAGAACAACGCATCATTGGCCCGGTGTCATTTCTGTTGATGCCATGACGAGTAATGGCCATTAAATGGCCACGATAGGTCATAGTATCACATAGTATAGCCAGATGCCTGTAATTTACATAGGATCCATCAAAAGATATGACAACACGCAATTCGTCCAACAGTGACCGACGAACAGCCTCAATCCCAAGAACTTCAATAACTTCAATCAAGTGATTGCTTGTTGTCCTCTTTGCATCAACATCCTCGTGGCAGATGACAGCTAAAAGATTTACACCGTCTGTATCCAGCATCCACTCATTCTCTGATTTAAATCCTTCATTCTCATCAAACTTATTTATTTTACCATGCTTGATGAACACCTTGTTAATATCTGGGATTCCACGAAGAGCCATTTCTGTCAGCATGTTGCTCTCAATCTTCTTCAGGAAAACATCATCTTCAGCAGATTCATCATTCAGTTCCCCTTTTGGAGCCTCATCATTCATGATTCGGATACGAAGGATCAGCTTTTCAGCATTGTCATCATTAAATATACAAGTTAAATCATCATCAAATTCAAGGTTGATCTTCCCAGCAATGTCAGCCATGCTCAACTTCTTATCCACCATCATTTCACGATTTAACTGTATCCGGAGCAGCCAAGGAGAAATCTTTTCTGGATTAACCTCTTCATCAGGCATTTCATAATAAGAGCTGACAAAATCCACATCCTCCTCAATTATCGTGCTCATGGGATCCGGATCATACCATACTTCTGTAGCTTGGGTTACACTCCGGAGAGTGGTGTACTCTAAAGCACATTGAACGTTTTTGGCCCTCTCCTTGGTTATATTAGATTCAGGCTTCAAGTAGACAGAAAGAGATGGTGTTTTGATCCTTTTAGCTACATTAATAATCTCCTTCAACCTTGGAACACCTAAAGTAACATTCTTTGCACTCACACCAGCATAGTGGAAGGTATTCAGAGTCATCTGAGTGGCAGGTTCCCCAATGGATTGTGCAGCGACACAGCCAATCATTTCTCCAGGGGCAACAAGTGACTGTAAGAAACGTGACTCAATCTCTCCAATAACCCACTCAAATGCTTCACGAGTAAGTCTGTACTCTTCTAGCACCCTTTTGCTTGCAAAAGTACTTCGTAGCAAAATGTTGAAAAAGAGTGTAGCATTCTTTTGAGCCTCAATACTCAACAGATCATCACCAGGAACAACTTTCAGCCTCTCCTGGAGCTTATCAACAGCTTCCACAATTTCCATTGGGTGCATATCAGAAGTCCTTCTGTAGTCGATCTTAAAGGTTTTTTGCGCATTCTGGATAAGCCTCTTCAGATTAACAGGCAATGGCCACGAGGTATCACCAGCAGTTGCAATCTCTGCTCCCAGTTGGTATCTGTCTGATTCAAGTTTCGAAACTTCAGCATCAAACACATTGCGGAACTCACGGATGGACTTGAGATCATCAACATGCTCAGGCAACATGTATGTTGGATTCCAGTTATCATCATCAAATTCGTATCTAAAAGCCTTAACAAATTCTTTTTTCTTCATTTTCAAAGGATCCAGTTTTTGGGATTCTATCCAAACAGCATCCATTCCATCTTCTCCGTATAGAAATTGAATTACATCCCCCAATGAATTCCTAACAGTCCCGTCATATTTGACCATAATATCTTCCATAGCTTTCACTAGTCTCCTTTGAATGTACCCAGTTTCAGAAGTCTTCACAGCCGTGTCTATAAGACCTTCCCTACCACCCATAGCATGAAAAAAGAACTCCTGTGGAGTCAGACCTCGCAAGTATGAGTTCTCAACAAAACCACGACTTTCAGGCCCATAATCATCCTTGGTGAAGTGGGGTAATGTCCGATCTATGAACCCATATGGAATTCGCTTACCCTCGACATTTTGCTGCCCCACACAAGCAGTCATCTGTGAAATATTAATAAAACTTCCCTTCGATCCTGCAGTAACCATTGCCTTGAGATTGTTACTTTCAGACAAACTCTTCTGGGCACTGCTACCAGCATCATCACGAGCCTTATTCAACACCTATAGAACCATAAATATTAGATCTCAGTAGAAAAAGGTCATTCAGAAAAAAATATGGACAGAAACAGAAAAAATAAGATCACCTGGTTCACTTTGTTCTCAAACGATTCCATCATAGTTCTTCCAGGTTCAGGCTCTAGATCCCTTGCTTGAGCTTTCCTGATAAGTTCTTTCACATCATATTTCGCTTTTGTTATAGTTTCATTGATTTTCTCCATTGTCGACGCATCAGCAATTGTATCTCCAATTCCAATGCTAAAACCATTCTGTAAAAGCCAATAGTTGACCAGCCACTGTGTATGGCCCAAAAATTTGCGGGCTGCATCTGGACCAACCTCTTCCCTGCGTACAACATTTTCAATAAGAAAGTAACTCAAGAAAGAAGTTATCAATGCATTGCTTAATCTTTGACATCATTTTCAGTATAATTTCACATATTAAATAGTAAATTACCACACCAAGTAAGTAACCACCACAACTTTTGAAATTTTGATCTAGTCCCATATTCAGAATAATAATCATTAAATTTAACAGGACAAACATGCATTCCAGAAAGACTCCATCAGGGGGGGAAAACAAAGTACTAGGAGAATGTTTTTTATTAAGCAGATAAAGTATGAGAATTTCACCAGACATTTAAATAGAATAGATCCCCTAACTTTCACCACAATGCATGCAAGAGTGCTGATCCTGTTCAAGCAACTAAGAAATGTATGATTAGTGTAAATAAGATATAGCATACATAAGACTTCATGATTATGTCACAAGAATCGTAAACAAATATAAAATTAGCATAAAAAAGTAAAAGGCGCACCATATGACATGTATAAGACTCCCTGTTGATGTCCCAAGAGTCTTCTTGCATAGAGTTCCTGAAAGTAGTTCTCCCTTTTCTATTCTCACAAAAGTATCACCAGGAGTTACTT
Source organism: Hippophae rhamnoides (assembly GCA_033030585.1). Taxonomy (NCBI): domain Eukaryota; kingdom Viridiplantae; phylum Streptophyta; class Magnoliopsida; order Rosales; family Elaeagnaceae; genus Hippophae; species Hippophae rhamnoides. The sequence goes on along the minus strand of CM065434.1, from coordinate 21,537,273 downwards.
GTCCAGTTTCTGACTCTGAGTGCCAGGCAGATGTTCTAGTGAGGTTTATCTGTTTTGGAATAATAAGATTGAACACTTGCTTTCCTGTCCAAAGCGGCCGTGGCTTCAAAATTGCAGGAGCAGGAATTTTTCCATCAAAATCCTCCCACCACATTAAGATGTTCATGAAAACATCCTGCAATTAGATTTGGGATACTTAAATATGATATACAAAATAAGAAAATGACCATTAAAAATTAAGCAAGTGATCATCACTCCCTCTCTTACCTTCTCTATAAAGGTATCTCTTTTCGTGATTTTACGACATCCTAATAGTGTATCTTGGACTATTCCCATAACAGGGCGGTTGGACTGGGGGGACACAATGCATTTTGGCACCATCATGAGCTCCAATACTTCTGCTCTAGTTTCAAACGATTGAGGAACATGCATATTCATTTCATCACCATCAAAATCAGCATTATATGGTGACGTGACAGATAAATTAAGACGGAAGGTTGAGTATGGCATGATCTTGATTCTATGGCCCATAATAGACATTTTATGAAGACTGGGTTGACGATTGAAAAGTATAAAATCTCCATCATTCAAATGGCGCTCCACCTGCAGCCAAAGTAAAAAATGCCTGAGATGTGGAAATAGAGATCCAATACCCAATAAAAACCTATAGATATAAAAAGAATTGCCTTGTATCCAAGCTCCAGGTGGTGATCACTACTTTTCTTCAGGAAACGGAGATCAAGCCTTTGTCCATCATCCCTTATGATATACTTGGCACCAGTTTTACCAGCAGGAGGATGAGGGCCATATTCCACGAGCTCCTTCAATCTATTTTTCAATAAAAAAAGTCCCATGAACAAATAAGAAAAGCATAAATTGGGTGAAAATTAAATTAATGTAAGGGGCTAACTAACCTTTCAATGTTATAAGGGGTCACAGTCTCCGGGTACGTCAGGTTTAAAGCAATACTCCATGGTACCCCCAATTCATCAATGTTGATATTTGGATCAGGTGTGATAACTGTTCGTGCAGAAAAGTCAACACGCTTCCCCATCAAGTTTCCTCTAATCCGACCTTCCTTCGCCTTCAGCCTACTGCATATTGATTTAATAGGTCTCCCTGATCTCTGTGTAGCCTGCACAATTGAAAAGCATCAGACGATATCCATAGCCTATATTTACTAGTAAACTATGCAAAGCATGACTACACATGAAACTTTTCCATGAATACAAGCAGCCATACCCTAGGCAATCCAGGCAACTCATTGTCAAAGTATGTGGCTATGTGGAACTGTAAAAGCTGAGCAAACTCTGAAATAACATGAGCAGGCGACCCATTCCTCTCCTGTCTTCTCAGACTCTCATTGTGCCTTATAATCATTGCCAACTGATGAGTCAGATCATCCTGAATATGGTAAAATAAGATCCATGAATCATCCAATTAAAATTATTATTAAATGAACATCCAGTTTTACCCTAAATTCTTCTCCTCTCCTTCAACTCCCTTAAACCGCTTTTACATCAGTATGTGTGAACAATCAAGCCTGTTGAATAAAATAATAAAGGGGCCTATTCATAGGCACACTAAAACCCAAATTATATTTGAATTTCAAAATACAAAAACTGGATAATATTTATTCCATTATTATCATATTCCTATATTGCATCACATACAGCTTGATATAAATTCATAGAAAGAACTATTCCTTGCAAAGAAAGTGAAAGAAAATGGAGATCGGAAAACATTCGTTGTAAAACTGGCAACATAAAGCAGAAGCAAAATCAGCTTACCTCACTCCTGGAGGACGTATCCATCATCACAGAAGGTCTCACAGGAGGTGGAGGAATTGGAAGGACTTGCAATATCATCCAATCAGGACGGGCATACTTCGGATTCAAGCCCAACATTTGACAGTCCCCGTCGCTTATCCTCTTCAAGACATTAAGAACCTACAATCAACTTAACCAAAAGTTAAGACTATCCAGTTAGGTATAGATGATAAAGGCAGATAATGTACACAGGAATGAGTTGGTATGAGTTACCCTTTCGGCAGTAAGTGACTGTTTTCTTTCCACAGGTTCAGGAAGCTGCTCCTGATCATCACTTTTCTTCCTTTGAGCTTTATACTCGGCAATTATTTTCATGCCTTCAATAGAAAGCTTCGGTTGTTGAGCACCACAGCCACCCCGGCTTTTCTTGACAGGTTCTTCAGTATCTTGACCTTGAACATCAATTTCATCACCACCTTCACATTTCGTTTTATTCTTGCATGCATCCAAAATTTTTCTAAGCTTATTTTTTGGATTTCTAATTCTCATTGCTTGCTTGAACTTAGGATCATCCTGCATGAATGCAGTTACATAAGTAATAAAGGCTTTAAAAGTCAGCTATATATATTATATACTTGAGATATGACATTTTTTTTTGGTTCTTAAGATCTAATCAGATAACCAATTCAACTCAAACATGGAAATCATGAGTAGTGCCAAGTACATTATACCATCAACCAAGTTGCAGAGTCCAAAAGACATTTAGATGTTAAATTTCAACAAGTCACCAGCTCCATAAAATAATTATAGTTCACATCTTGTACTCATATCTTATCATGCATGCTAAAGAAAACTAAAACTCTGTTTCCTTGTATTCCTTAACTTTCCATCGAAGTTCTATGCAGTATTTCTTAACTTTCCATCAGCGTATCTATGCCCTAAGGAATTAATTAACACTTTTCCTTGCCTGCTTTCATAGTATGTTAAATATTGGCACAAAACAAATTTTAGGCCTAAAACCCAATATCTCTTAAACCCTATTCTTGCCTTTATTATATATATATATATATATATGATAGAAGAGAGAACTGCGTGAGACAGAGAAGCAACAAAGAAAACTGCCGACTGTCAAACTCCATTTTCAGCCAAAGAATCTCTCATTTTTCTTCTCAAATTTTACAGATCAGATTAAAAGAAAAACCATATGCAATAAACTCATTTGTATGATAATATTTGATTAAATAACAAGTTTATTAATTTATCTTGCTGTATATTACCAGTAAATTAGATGTGATTATTTTTTTTTTTGGGTATTTCTGGGTTTTTGATATATATTATAAAGCTCTCTACATATTGGTGTTTGTATTTTCATTTGATTATTAGTAAATTTTTCCTCGATGAGCTATCTTCAGTGGAGTAGTCTTTCAACATTGAAAGGTTGAACCACTAAAATCATTATGTCATTTATTTTTCTCACTCTTATTATTTTACTGTTACCCATAATTATATATTTGTGCAATCATATTGGACCCGAACTTCATTTCTAATAGTGTTAATTTATAACAAAGTAGTATCAAAACATTGACTTATTCTGTTATTTATTGGAACTGGTCAAGTTTGCTCTTTTGGATTTATTTTGAGTTTTTGGTTATCTAATTGGTTTCATATTTTCTTGATTGTGCTTTTGTTTATTTAATATTGGGTTTTCGGTCATAGCAACAAAATACGAAATTGAGAAATTCAATAGTAAGAATGATTTCAGTCTTTGTCGAATGAAGATGTGAGCCATATTAATTAAAGAATGACTCGTTAAGACACTTGAAGGCAAGGATAAATTGTCAAAAAAATTAACTGATAAAAAAAAAGATACATTGATGAAAAATGCTCTTAGTTCAATTCAGTTATCCTTGTCTGATGAGGTACTACGCAAGGTTGGTGATAAGGAATGCTGAAATATGGCTTAAATTGGAGAATTTGTATATTACCAAGTCTTTGACAAGTCGGTTATATTTGAATCAGCGTTTGTATACATTCAGAATGTCAGAAGGTACATCTTTACACAATCACCTTGATGAACTTACTAAAATTATTCGTGATCTAAAAAATGGTGGTGTTAAAATTGATGATGAAGATCAGGCCTTAGTTCTGTTATGTTATTTACCTCATTCATTTGAATATTTTGTTCATATCATGCTATATAGGCGAAACACTATTTCTTTGGAGGATGTTAAAGCAACTTTGAATTCCAGAGAGTTGAAGAAAAAGATGTCCTTTAGTAACAATGATAATAGTAGTGATTTATTTGTCAAAGGTTGAAATCAAGAAAAAGGCTTAAGCAACGATAAAGACAAGCCTAGATCCAAATCTAGAAAACGAAAGGATAAATGCAAATATTGCCATTAGGAAGAGCACTGGAAAGTAAATTGTCTGAAACTCAAAAGTAAAGAAAAATTTGCCACAACGTCTTCTGGTATTAATGATGTTGGTGGTGTTGCAAATAGTTCTAATTTCGATGGTGAAAATGTTCTATCAGCATCTATTGGTTCTTTTAGAAATATTTGGATTCTTGATTCGGGTTGCACTTACCATATGTGCCCCAGTAGGTTTGCTTCTTATCAATCTATTGATAAGGGTGTTATCTTGATAGGAAACAATGTGTCCTGCAAGGTTATTGGTATTAGTATTGTCTGAATTAAGATGCATGATGGTATTGTTAGGATTTTAAAAGATGTTCGCTATGTTCCAGATTTAAAAAAGAACGATATATTTGGGTACTCTTGATTCACAAGACTAAAAGCTGAAGGTGGAGTTTTAAGAATTAATAAGGGTGTTCTCGTTGTTATTAAAAGATAATTATCGCGTGGTCTCTATGTGTTTCAAGATAACACACTATTATTGGCAGTGTTTCAATTTCATCCTTGTCAGATCAAGATTCAAATACTACTCGATTATGGCATATGCAGTTAGGGCATATGAGTAAGACATGGATGTCTATTTTGAGCAAGCGGGATTTGCTTGGTGGTCAGAAAACTGGAAAGCTTGATTTCTGTGAGCATTGTGTCTATGGAAAGCATCGTAGGGTCAAATTCAGTACAATCATCCATAAAACAAAAAGTATTGTTGATTATATTCATTCAAATCTTTGGGATCCTTCTCATGTTATGTCTAAGGGTAGTGCCCAGTATATGTTGACTTTTATTGATGACTTCTCCCGTCATGTTTGGGTGTATCATGAAACTGTCACTTATGATGAGTTTGTTCAGTGGCTAATTGCTATAAATGAAAAGATTGAATCACTTCGTAAGAATCATACTTGGGAATTGGTGAAACCGCCTAAGGGTTAGAAGATTGTTGGAAACAAATGGGTCTTAAAAAAAAAGTATACCTAAGGTTGAAACAGCTAGGTTTTGCAAAGGGCTATTGTCAGAAAAAAAAAGCATTGACTTCAATAAAGTATTTTCACCTGTTGTGAAACATAGCTCTATTCGTGTGTTACTTGCTATAGTTCCATTGTTTGACATGGAATTAGAACAATTTAATGTCAAAACAGCCTTCTTACATGATGAGCTTGAGGAACAAATATATATGCATCAATCAGAGGGGTTTTTTGTTCCAGGTAACGAAAATCATGTTTGTTTATTGAAAAAAAATTATATGGTTGAAGCAATCCCCTAGGCAGTGGTATAAGCAGTTTGATTCTTTTATGATTGATCATGGTTACTCTATGAATGGTTATGATAATTGTGCTTATCATAAAAGATTTCATGATGATTCATCTCTCTATTTGTTGCTTTATGTTGATGACATATTTATTGTTTCTAAGAATAAGTTTGAGATTTAGAAATTAAAGTCTCAACTTAGTAGTGAGTTTGAGATAAAAGATTTGGGTGCAACAAAGAAAATTTTAGGCATAGAAATTTACGGGAATAGACAAACAAGCATGCTTTATTTGACTTATATTGAAAAAGTTCTTGAACGCTTTGGTATGAAAGAGTCTAAACATGTAAATACGCCGTTAGCTGTGCATTTTATGCTTTTTTTGGATTTGTCATCACAGTCAAAAGAAGAAGAGCAGTACATGTCTCAAGTTGCATATGCTAGTGTCGTTGGTAGTTTAATGTACACTATAGTTTGTACTCGTCTAGACAATTCACATGCAATTAGTGTTGTCAACAGATATATGGGTAATCCTGACATGAGTTATTGGCAAGCAGTGAAATGGATACTTCGGTATTTGAGAGGCACATCTAATTTTGGTTTGGTATATGATGTAAAAATACTAATTGCAGTGTTATTAGTAATGTGGACTCCAATTATGTTAGTAGTTTAAATAGAAGAAGATCTTTGACAAGTTATGTCTTCACTCTTTCTCATTGTGTCATTAATTGAAAGGCTATTTTACAGTCTACAGTTACTTTATCTACCACAGAGCCAGAATATAAAGCAGCAACAGAAGCAATGAAAGAAGTCATTTGGCTTAGAGGTTTGGTTTGTGATTTGAGTTTACAGTAGGATACTTCTGTTGTATTTTGTGATAATCAGAGTGCGATACACTTAACCAAAAATAGTATGTATCATGAAAGAACCAAACATATTGATGTCAGATATCAATTCGTTCGTGACATTGTGTCTCAGGATACTATTGTTGTCAATAAGATAGTCAATAAAGAGAATCCAACTAATATGTTAACCAAATCAATTCCATTTAACAAGTTCAAGTATTGTTTGGACTTGATTGATGTTTGCAGTAAATAATCTCCCTTCGGGAGCTTTGGACAACAGTTATTTGATAATCCAAAGAATTTCATATTTGAAGAACTTGTTTCTGTTTTAAGTTAAGGTGAAGATTTGTTAAATATTAACCCAAAACACAATATCTCTTAAACCCTATTCTTGCATTTATTGTATATATATATATGTTGTTCCTTTGAGAAGAAATAAGCCACCAGCTGTCGAAACTAAAGAAAAAAAATTAGAGGAGAGAGTTGCGTGAGAAAGAGAAGCAAAGAAAACTATCGACTGTCAAACTCCAATTTCAGCCAAAAAAACCTCTCATTTTTCTTCTCAAATTTTGCAGAGTAGATTAGAAGAAAGATCATATTTCATTAAATAACAATTTTGTTAATTTATCTTGTTATATATTACCATTAAATTAAAGAGAGCTATTTTTTGAATATTTTTTGGTTTTTGTTATATTTTGTAAAGCTCTCTAAATATTGATATTTGAATCTTCATTTGATTATTAATGAATTTTTATTCGACAAGTCATCACCACTGGAGTAAACTTTTAACATTGAAATATTGAATCAATTAAATCATTATATTTTATTTATTTATCTCAGTACTTATCATTTCTACTAATGTTAATTTATAAAATCGTAGAACAAGCTGATTCTGATTATCAAAACCCAACCCATAATCATGGGGCACATTTACAAAAACTTCATATTTTTCATAAATTGAAGTTATAATGATTCTGATAGAAGAACACAACTACGGGATCATTAGTAGCATCAATAGCAATTTAAACGCTTCTCTTGACAACGCATAGCTAAGTAAAATATCCTCAACTTCGTAATCCAAACTGAAGCTCCACTGGGATGCTAATCGAAACTGATAAAAGGATATTAAAATTTCAGTAATACCTCCTCCACTAGAATCTTAGAGCAATTGAAGCAAACACAACGCATTATAGAAAGCACAGTTTTTATAAATCCGATGTGGAACATAGGCTTGGCAAGCTCAAGATGACCAAAATGACCCGGGCACTCAGCCATATTTGCGGTGCAAGTCTCACACTTCATCTTCCTATCAATTGTACCAAGCCGAGGGTCACTCAAACCGGCAGGCTTAGGCTTGCCCCCCATCATCGTCTCACCATGCTCTATCTGTACGACCGACATTTGTCTCTGCAGAGAAACACGTATAACAGTCAAAGAAAAAAAATAATCCAACTCAAGAAAACCTCACAGTCCATTCAATTTCTAAGAAATCAAAGGCCAATGAAACTACAATGGCATAACGGATTCCAACTCCTCATGGTTCCCTCTCATTTTAATTTCTCAGCGACCAAAACACATGATAATAGAAAAGGAGAGATTTGAGCTATAGGGACATTACAATCTCATCGGGGCTGAGTATGCCGAACTGGACCACTCGGACCTTGGCAACCTCCGCCGGCGAAAAAGGAAATCGTATATCCATGTCGATCTGACTAAGAACAAAGAATAAACCCTAGGTTTTCAGATAAGTAAAGCTCGAATTCAGTTGCTAATCTGGGTTTTTTTTAATCTTTCGCGCAACATTTCTTTTTTAAAATTTTTGGTTTTATGAATTTTGGTTCAATTTCAATTATCAGTTACTCGGTGAAATCGAGTATGTGACTCTCGGTGAAATCGAGTATGTGACTCTCGGAGAAACCCTGTGTCTCGAGGAGAACCTCGAACGAATGGAAAAGAAAGCTCTATAGTGATATTTATAGACGAAATGGCCGAGAGAAAAGGTTACTTGTTCATTTAAAACTCAAAAGGCAAAAAGTGAAGTTTATAATATAAATAAATAAATTTAAAAACATAAAAACAAAAAAGAGAAATTATACGTTTGTGATATATAGGATGCTATTAGTTGAATCATTAGATTAATTTAAAGAAATCTCAACCATTAAATATAGGATGAGTGTCACAAAAATATAATACATTAACTTATTTAAGACGTTTAACTTTTAAATTAAAAAATTGTTATTTATTTCTTTAATTTTATAAAAAATATTAATTAATGATAAATTATATTATTTTTAAAAAATTTAATTAAAATATTATTATTTATTTATCAAATAATTAAAATACTATTAAAATACAAATATTTAACAAAAATACAAATAAAATTTTATATTAAATAGTTTAAAAAAATAAATAATAATAAAATTTAGGTAAAAAGTTGTTTAAATATATTTTTTAATTTTTTTAAAAATATAAAATTAATAAAATGTTAAAATAAAACAACAACAACTAATAAATATTAAAAAAATATTTTATAAAAAAATTATATTAATAATGATTTTATTAGTGTTAAAAACTCATATTTTAATCATGTTTAATAACTTGCCCCACGTTTGGTCGGAGGGAATGGAATGGAATCAGAATTGATTCCTTCCATTTTGTGTGTTTGGTTGGACGGAATAAAGAATGGAATGGAATCTAATTACTAAAAGAGAAAGAATCACAATTTCTTCTCACACCTTTGTTAATCATTATTTCATTCCCATCTAAACTTTTTTTTTTCAATTTTACCCCCACTTAAAATATAACCTTAAATTCAAACCCAAAATTACAATACCCTAAACCCTAAACCCAAAATTTCAAAACCCTAAATCCAAATCCTAAAATCCTAAAACCTTAAACCCTAAACCCTAAAACCCCAAACCTTAAAACATAAATCCCAAAACCCTAAAACATAAATCCCAAATCCCTAAATCCCAAATTCCAAATACTAAAACCCTAAATACTAAACCCCAAATCCCCAAATCCCCAAACCCTAAACCCTAAAACCCTAAAACCCTAAACCTTAAAACATAAATCCCAAAACCCTAAACCCTAAACCCCAAATTCCAAATCCTAAACCCCAAATCCCCAAATCCCCAAACCCTAAACCCTAAAACCCTAAACCTTAAAACATAAATCCCAAAACCCTAAACCCCAAATTCCAAATCCTAAAACCATAAACCCTAAACCTTAAACCTTAAAACCCTAAAACCCTAAATCCAAAATTCTAAAACCCTAAACTATTTTTAGAAAAATAATAATTTTAACCCTAAACCTTAACCTACAAATATAACCCCAAATCCTAAATCCCTAAACCCTAAATCACACATCCTAAACCTCAAAACCATAAACCCTATTTAGAAAAATAATAGTTTTAATAATATATTTCTTTTTAATTAAGTAATACTTATTTAGAAAAATAATGATTTCAATAATTTATTTTGTTTGACGAAAAAATAGTAATTAAATGACATTATTTGAACTTTACAGCATGTAGGGGTATTAAGGTCATTTACAACTTTTTTCATTCCATTCCATTCCGATTCCGATTCCATGTCACGAACCATTAATACAAAAATTATAATATTTAATAAAAAATTATTAAAATAATATAATTTGTTTATAATTAACTTTTTTAAAAAAATAATAGACTAAATAACAACATTTTAAATCTAAAAGATTAAACAATACAAAAGATCTAATCTAAATTACTTATATAATATTTTTATTTTTAATATATTTATCCCTTACTATTTTTAATACATGTTAAATAGAAAAGCAAAAGAATACAAAACGATTAACCATTAAGCCAAAAAAAAATTTAATAATGGTTATTAATAGCCATCTTAAGCTACTAATGCTTCCAAAAAAATAAAGCAATATTTATATATCTAAGCATCATAATAAATATTATTTTTCATAATGATCGCAACGGTTATAAAAAACAAAAAATTATCGTCATTAAGAAGATAGAAAATTAACTGATCGTCATAAAAAATATATTATATAAAAATCATTTTGCATGGCTATCATTGTAAAATGATAACGATTATCATGAAAAATATATCCTATAATGATTTTTTTTAATAACTGTCATTATAAAATGATAACAATTTTCATAAAAAAATTCAAATAAAATTTTAAAATAATAAAAATTATATTTTTTTTAGTGAAAATTGATTTAAATAGTTGTCTTAATAATGATTTTTTTAATAATATGTTATTTTCATATACATATATATAGATAACGATAAACTATCTCTTTAAATCATAGCATACAATATATTATGAGAGATCTTTGACGATAACATGAACCAGGCAAAGAAGACACTTAGCATTATATTAAATTTTTTACCTTGCATGAAAAATATTTTGGTATTTTCAATTTTTTTTAGTTGTAAATGCTTATTGATTTATTAGGTTTAGGCTAAAAATATACTTCAATATTTATTCATTAATTATTTTTTTTATGTTTATTATTTTATAACAATTGTTACAAAAAATAACTCAATTTTTTTTATAATTATAATTATTAAATTAATACTTTAATTATTCGCTTAAAATGTTTTTACTAAACTGTTTTACAACAATAGTCGTAAAAAAATGTCACAACCAATCTTATATAGAGAACACAACTTTCAATTGTATCATGCTTTAATGTCATTTATAACGTTTTGAGACCTTTTGTATGAAATGTCACCGGTTATAATTTAAATTATATAATGCATTAATGTCATTTATAACGTCTTACTTCAATACATGATATGATATTGTCGACTTTAAATTTTATTTTGAGACTTTTTGTATGGAATTTTAGGAGAAAAATGACGAGAACATATACCCGATGTTAACAATATAGATATTTTTGAAATAATAAATACTATTGACATAACAAACTATTTATTTTTTGAAAATATTTATTTATAAAAACAAAAACTTTCTTATGATAATATTAAATTTGATAACTTTGTCTTTTGTTTATTGTTTTTAAACTCAATTTTATATTAAATATTTATTAGTTATTTGTTCAAATATCAAAAAATAACTAATTTATTAAAATTAGTTTATTCAAACTTTAAAAAATGAGTTAAAAAAATTAAAAAAACCTACAGCTGAAACAAGAGAGTAAACGAATAAAAAAAACAAATGGATTACCCAATGAGAAAAAGGGACAACCGGCTATTGAAAAAAAAAACAGAAACCGGTTAAAAAGAAAACTAACCGACAATATATATATTTAAAAAAAAAAAGATTTTCCTTGTCTGTATCAATGCATTAATCCCTTGTTTCAAAAAATATATATACATATCAATGTCTCACGACAGCGTATAATTTTTAAGACAAGTTTATCTCGTTCTTTTATGTCTAAAATGTAAATGGTCACCGTCTCTGTGATCTATGCCACGTGGCTGCTATAACCCAAACGGACCGGATTACCTTCAGGTCACTCCGTAATAATATCAAACATATCTTTAAATTTTTTAGATATTTTCAAAAATATTTCTATAATTTAAAAATACTTCTAAAATTAGAAGAAGAAATATCATAGAATTAATATGTAATAAAAAAATCAAGAAATAATAGAATTAGAAATATAATACATCTCATTATTTTTTTCACAAGAAATGATAAAAAGTAAAAAAAAATTCAAAAAGTAAAATTAAATCTTAAAAAAATATTAATTTAAAAATTTATTATTTTTATCTTTAAATAAATTATTCACGGAGAAACATAATTTTTTATGAAATAAATAATAAATAAATAAATATTAATATCAAAGATAAAAAATAATATATAATATATCATTAATTGATAAATAAACTATATTGAATAAATTATCTAAAATTCTCCAAAATGATAAAAAAAATATTGGATATATTCATTTAGGAGGAATCTAAATATTAATACAAGTTAATTTCAAAGAATGAATAGATACACTTATAAAAATAACATTGCTAGATAATACAATAATAAGTAGAAAACATGTTTTACTATAAATAATTCATGGTAATTTGTGATAATAGAAACTAAAATTTACATCATATATTAGGTTTCTTATTAATATTTATGATAATAACTTAAACTAAGTATTAAGTTTAGTTTATAAAGTTAAAATATGAGATTTAATGAGAGAATTAAATTATTTATTTTTAATACACTATATAATAGGGTATTCATTAACAAACAGTCATAATAGTTCGATAAATTGACAAAATGAATTTATATAAATAGATAAAACCTTCCAAGAACTTTGACAAATAATAAAATCATAAATATTAACGGATTTTGAAATACTAAAGAAATGTCATTTAAATATCAAGAAAAAACATCTTATATCAGTAAGAAAAATTAATATAGTTAAAAAATAATAATATACTAATATTTATTTTTATAGACCACAAAGAAGAAATCTCTTACGTAAAAGAAATTAAAAAACTAAAAGATGAACTTCAAGTAATGAAAGTATTAGTTTATTATGTCACATTATGAAGGTTATAATGTTTAAAAACAAATCCAAAAATATATAATTAGAAATATAAGAAAGCCTAGTAGGCGTAGCAAAAAATCAAACAATATTAGTAAAAGTTTAAGGCTTTTAACAAAGAAATAGGATTTAGTCCAAAACTCAATCACGAAATACCTACAAAGAATAGTCAAAACATAACAAATAATTATTAAAAAAAATAAAAGGACGTGGTTATAATAAATTATAACTAAATATACATATGAAATTTACAAAACTAAGAAAAAATGTATATAACATACATAGAATTAATAATATTATAAGTCATAAACACAACCTCTTAGAATGATTAAAAATACAACCACCTAAAAGATAAGACGTCCTAATACCTATAAATGATAAAAGAAAAAAATGAAGAAAAATCTAACAAAAAATATATAATTCTAATTTAATGGAATATATAAAAGAATCAAAAGAACAATTTATGAATACCAAAAATAGGGATATAAAAAAATTAATTATTTTGTTAACACTAACTAATGAAAAATTAGAATAATATTATAATGAAAAACTTTGTACAAACAAAGAAGAAAAATATATGATAATAGTCAACGAGATTGATTATGAACCAAAAATCATGACCCTAAAAGGTCACATAAAACAAACTTCGTTACTAGTTCCTTACAAAAAAGAAACAACTGACCCACATAGGGAAGAAATAAATAGGCAAAGATTGTGAGAGTTTAACACTACCAATAGAAGAAAACAACTACTCAAAATGGAAGAAGAGTTGCAATAGGGAACTAAAGGTAATATCCTACCAGAATTTAAGCTCCATGAAAATTATAGGTTTGATATCTTAAATCTAGATTATATAAGAGATAGGAAAAAACCCTTAGATAAATGACCTATTGGTATAAGGGTGCTCATATGAACCTTTCAAACTACATAAACATACCCTTCAATCTATAGGGTATTGATAACTCATAAAATTACAAGAAATGTTAAAATTTGGTTTTCAAATTTAATAGACCAATAACATTTATTAATGTAATTGAATGCTCTCACAAGAAGAGATTATTTAGATATAGTAATAAATAAAATATATAAGGAATTTATTGAAGAAGATAAATGAAAACTATCACTGAATTTAGTGAAAATGAAATCAATGAAACCAAATGACATCTAACAAATATATAAATTTGTAACATGTGTTACATATATTTTTTTATTTGTGATTATGAAATGCATTACCATAAATTTCCACCATTTATCCAAACAACCTAATTCAAAGAATATATATACATGATCAACAACCTAATTAAACATAATATATGTTCTACATTATTCTAAAAACTCTTGTTTATATGTTTAAACTTAAAATTATCAATTAATTTTATATATGTTATTGTTTGTAGATATTTCATAAACCCTATGGTACCAGAGATTGTAGATCCAAATAATCCATAGGAGCATTTGAAAAGAAAGTGTTAGGCTAATATACCCAATGCTCCACTTAATTCAGATAATAGAGTACTCGTTCAATTCGATGCAACTAGTAATCCATTAGGAGAAAATGACCATCAATTGAAATCTTCTATTAGTAGACTTATAAAGTCAAGTATATCAATCAATATAAATGATTGGATTAAGGTTGATGATGCTGAAAAGTTTAAAATATGAAAAACTATTTATGTAAGTCTCCTCTGTTGTATAATTAATTACATATATTATATCTTTTTTGTATTATATCTCTTCTAAAATGTGTTTTTTTTTACAAAATCTTTTTAAAGTCTCTAATAATTGGATGAACAAGTGTTATAAGATTACAAATAAGGCATGGAAAGAAGACACAACTTTCAAAAGTAAAAAATTGGGTGTCTTCATACTTGAAACCACTTAATGAACAATAACTATACAAAATCCCTAAAGAAAACTCCTAGATTGAACCCCCAGTATGGAAAGACTTTTGGATTATAGACGTACAATTAAATTTCAAATCATTAGGAAAGAACATCAGAATATACAATTGTAGAATATTCTTCCTAATCGTACTAGTAGGTCATCAAATTTTGAAGTTAGATAAAAATGATATTATTAAGTTGTTAATTTATAATTGTTTTTATATTTATTTTCCTCAAATTTAAGTTGATGTCATGGTTAATACATTTATTTAATTTATGTAGGAAGCTGAATTGGGTAGATCAGTTACATGATATGAATTGTATATAGAAACAAAAACCCCCAAAACAAAGAAGCCAATACCAATGACTAAACGAGGAGAAGAACAACTCAATAAGTTGGTTAGTAATTTAACTTAAATAAGTTATTATGATTTTTTCATATTGATGTAATAATATATAATATGTTTTTTTGTTTTATTATTTGTAGAGAGTTATTTGAGAACAAATAGTCAGGGGTGAAATAATAGAACAGTTAGGAAAATATACGATATATCATGCGTTTGAATGTGAGCATCCTGATTATGTTATTGAAAGAAGCCAATATGATGATTATATGTAGTATTTTAATATTCCAAAATAAAGGTTTTAGATAGGCAGTAATAAGAAGTACTAAAAAATTGAAGAAGAATTGAACTCCTTTAAAGTCTCAGTGTTAAGTGAGATTACCACTTTAAAGCAATATCAATCACAACACATATCAGACATGACACCATACTATAATCAAGGCATGTCCTATTAGCCAGGCATGCCACACATGCAATCTTATGACACTCATCCTATATCTTCTATGTGATATAGTCATCCTATTGGTCCCCCATTTATGCCAGAAATGCAGATACAATCAGGTAGTCGTTTAATATCTTCAATGCAATCTATGCATTCTTACCATCCATCACATTATGAATGCTTTGATAAGAATGTCCTTCTAATAGCTACCTTACATGGAAATCCTTCTCAATTTGATGAATCATTTGTGGTCAGATTTAAAGCTTATGTAGATAGTCTATTATATATTTTATTTATTATATATAACTCTTAAATTTTGTACAAAATATTAAATGTTTGTTGAAACATCCATCATCTACGGACTATATTGCTATTGGAACGGTACAACAATTGAGCAATTTATCGAATGATTCATAATCAATATTTGTCAAATTATTGGCGAATATTAATTGCTCCATCATTGCTCCATCATTGTCCACTATATATGTCTTCTGATGTTATCATGGTTAAAGAAGTTGTTGGACAATATGTGACTTGGCCGTCAAATCAAGTTGTGATAAATTTTGATATGATATTATTTTTGTTACTTAAGATAAAGCTTGTTTTACTACTATTATATTATTACTACCATTTATAATACATCTTTTTTAATCTATTATATCAGAATTAGTAAGTGTGACACATTTAAGAGATACAAAATAAGTATCTCGTGAAAAATCTATGTTTAGTGGAAAATCATCGCGCACTAAGTCATTTGAGAAAAAGTCAAGGAAAAAAAATATAGTTATGAATGTGTTTTAAACTTCATTAGAAATCTTGGCTCTTTAATGACTATTGTTGCAAGCAAGACTAGCAAAAATGATGGATGAATTATGCCACTTTCTAGAGAAATTTTTGGCGTAGACATTGGGCAAATATATATATCGATCTAGTGCATATTGCAACTATTTGAATTTCAAATGATCCATTTAAGTATAATTTAAATGTGGACAAAGTGAGTTCTCAATCAATAAATAACTTTTATTTATATAAAATATATAATTATATTTATATTATCTAATTATTTATATATATTTCTTTTGTATAGGGCATGTTGTTATCGACTTCAAGCTAATCACTTATCACATTTAGTAATGTTCTATGATTCATCATTTGTCAATCAATATTAAGAGAAGGATGCTAGCATCAAGGCTAAACAATTATGTGATAAGACATTAACACTTAACAGAAAGTCAAAAGTTGATAATCCTTTTGCCACTAAAGTTTGAACAAGGCGAATATCATTGGATGTTAATAATCCTTGATCTATATGGTAGTTATGTTTGGTACTATGACTCAGCTTCCATAGAATTGAGCAAAGACACAAAAGAAGTTGTTGAAATGTAAGAGTTATAACTAGCTATTTTTCTTCTATTGTTCTTTGTTATATTTAATAAAAAACTAATCGTTTTAAACTTTGATAAGGTATGAAAGCTGTTCTTTGTTATATTTAATAAAAAACTAATTGTTTTAAACTTTGATAAGGTATGAAAGCTGTGAAACAAGAGTAAGGACATTACTATTAAAAATCTCATATGTTTATATGGGACAAAGTTACAGTATGTACAAATAAATATTAATAATTTAATTAATTTTATACTTGTTTGATAAAGATATTTGAATATGGAAAACCACTTAAACTTATTTTTTGTAAATTTTACAACAAAATGATAGAGTTACGTGATTACTTTGTCATAAAGCAAAATCACCTTGAATATCAACATTTTAATTAAAAATATGATAATCTCTTTTACTAATATACTTGAAAAATAAAGTTGATGAATTAAAGTTATTTTTTTAATTATACTAAAGTTTTAACAATGAAATTATTAAAATTAAAAATATATAAATTTATACATATTTTTATATTTCTATTTTTTATGTTGTTAATATTTTTTTAGTTTTTAAAATAATTTTAATACATTTCATAATATAAATAATATGAATATAAAATAATATAAATTTTCAATAAAAATTTATTTATTATAAATTATAATAATATCATAATTAATATAATTATTAATTAAGATTAAAAGTATAAAAATTAATATTTTAATCGAGGATTATTTATATATAACACATAAGTGCTCTGTTCTCATATAACGTAAACCAACAAAATGAAAATTTTCGGGAAAAGTAGAAAAGACAACGCCGCCAACGGCGAGAAGAAATTTAGAAACCGCGTTTCTAGAAACGCGGTTTTGAAATATTTAATGTCTATTTTGGATCAATCTGATTCACATCAAAACTCTTCCAATGGCTTCCATCTACAGTTGCAAAGAATGCGGAACAAATCTGAACTTAACAACATCCCATTTGTATCCACCGGACTTCTACTTCGAAGCCGGCAACAAAGGCACGCTCTCGTTCGCCATGGTTGACCCCACCAAGTTAAGGTTCGAGAATGAGGACAAGATTCGACCATTCTTCGAAACCCTAAATTATTGGGGTCTTCAGAGAAAGAGAACGAAGATCAAATGCAATAGTTGTGGTCGTCTTGTTGGTTATGTTTACGACGATGGTCCTCCTCAAACTGACAGTCCTGGTCAGTATCATTTTGGTCCTAGTCAGGTCATTCCTAGAGCTCCTAGATACAGATTCAAGAACAAGGCTCTTCATATCACTACCGAGACTTGATAATTTTTTTGATTCTTGAGGATTTCGAATTTTCTTCCGTGATCTTATATGTACGGTTGTATATTATTGTAAATATATATAGAAATATGTGTGTTTTGCGTTTGTTAAATTTTTAATTTAAATCGAAGCTTTCGATTCTATTAGATTCACGTTTAATTTTGGTTAATAATAATGGTGATTCTGAGGAGAAAGCTAACAATGATCTGAATCCGCTTCGCTGATTTTGTTTTTTTTAAATGAATTTTGGGAGCAAAATATTGTTGAAATCGTCTTCTTTTCAGGAATTCAAAGCTGATTTCTCGTCAACGTTTGTGAGGCAGTTTGGTTGCAGCTAGCGTTAAATGGGAACAGAGTTGTAGAAACTCGAAAACAGGTATGAGAAAAATTGACGACATGTCGTTTGTTTTAGTTTTGTAAAATGTAGAGGTAGAGTAGTTGGAGCTAAACAATTAAAAATTAACAACAATTTAAGACTCAAATTACCGAAAGAGTAATAGTTGGTTGGTACAAGGATAAGAGTTTATTGGTTGTGGTTCAATAATCTCATAATTAGACAACATTTTCATTTAAGGACCCGCAAAGGTTGTCATTAGCTAACCTAATTGAGAAATTATTGGTGGTGGGGTATTCTCTTTCTCTTGTGTTAATGATAAACTGACGAATCAATTCACTCTTCTATTCTTAAATATGACCTTTTCGGTTCATATAATTTAAATTATTGATTAAGTAGGAATAGTAGCTTTTGAAATAAGAAACTAGAAAAAAAGAATTATAATTGATAATCTCTTCTTGTTGGATTGTCCGTATGTATTAAGTATAAAAATTTATAATATCATGTTCGGCATATTGAGGAAATGAATATAATATATTTTTATTTATTTTGCAAAATAATTGATTCATGTAAAATAATTGATATATTTTTTAAACATTTTAGTAAAGATGCGTAAAATCTTATTCCTTTTGGTGAAGGAATAGCTATTCTTCTTATACTGTTCTCATGAAATTGCAATTCCTTATATTTGAAGTTGTAAACGAACAAAGGAATATGTGTTACAACAAAACTAGTCTGTTAATACAAATCAAATATGCCTTAAATATTTTTTAGTTTAGAATCTATTGGTAAGTGAAATTAATCTCAAAACAAATCTAGTCTTTGTTTGACAATTGGAACACTCAAGCTTAATTAGTATGATGATGTGTTATAATATTAAGTGTTTAGCACATGCTCACAATGTTAAAAGACATTCTAAAATAGAAAAAAAAGGTGAATATTAGTGTTATTTTGAAACAATGGTACATGTAAAAAAGTAGAGTTGTTACCTTTCAAATAAACATATTCTTAATGTATTTTAGTTAAGAATAAAGATAAAAATAATACAAAAGCAAAAATAAGAGTACTCCAATACTCTTAAAGGTTTAATAGCTTAGTCGAATTTTTAACGATACAATAAGGAGACTAATGTATCATTTTTCTCCAAACTAAGGAAATTTTCCATGCCTTGATACTTTGATTTAGTGGCGGTCATTTTTTTTTCTTTCAAAAATCAATCAATCAATTTGAATTTAAAATCAAACCTTAATATATATATATATATTAAGATTGATTGGTTCAAATAATATCAAAATTGATTTTATTGGTTTGGTTAGAGGATTAAAAATTATGAAAATTGAATTGATAGAAATTTATTATATTAATATATATTGGTTTTTAAAAATTATATTTTTAATTTTTAATTTTTAATTTATATATTATAATTATAATTTTAAATTTATTTAAAATTATAAAATCTAAACCTAATAAGTAAGTATTCTTAGTCATATACTCGTAATCATTCTCATCATTCAAGTTTCATAATTTATTTAAGTCACCCTCAAATTGGTTAAAAATCTTCAAAGTAATAAATTTTTTCTTATATTACTATATAGATTATATGTTTTTATTAACAATAAGAGATTTTACCTTGATCTATAGCTTTATTTGATATTTGATAAGTTGTTAAACACACTTTAATTTCTTTAATTTTTTTATAATTATTTTGTAAGATGTTTTTAATGATTAATTTTAAAAACAATTATAATTTTATATTTGCATAATATCTACTAGAATCATCTTATCTCTTCTTAGTTATAAGAGATTAAGTAAATATAATATATGATGATAATAACTTTCATGTTAAATTATATAGTACTTTTTTTCAATCACATGAGGCTTTTATAACAGATTATGATTATAGATCCAAAACTATTGAACCAATCTTGCTCAAACCGACCTTATAGGTTGACTTGAAGGTTGGTTTTTTAGGGTCATTGGTCGGTTAAAGTTTTAGGTTTTTCAAAATCGTCGAGATAAGGTCGACTTATAAAATGATTCAAAAATAAATTTAGGTGATGGTTAGTCAAAAAAGAGAGGTATTATTCATTACTCATGGAGTATATTTTTCATCAATTACATTGTTTGCTCTTTTTATAAAATATTGGCCACTTGTGCTTTTATAAAAAAAATTATTAATCTTATATTTCATTAGAGAAGTATCAAATAATCATTTATTTTATTCTAAGAATAATGAATAAATTCTTCCGGAAAAAAGCCTACAAGTAATTTATTTATAGCTCAGTTGTGGCTTTGTTTAAGCATTCGGAGATTCGTAGGAGGGAATCTGAAATAATAAACCCAACTTGTTGAATGACATAAATTTATCCTTTAATATATTGCCTGGTTGCTTCTTGGTTGTAGTATTCTCAATTTTTGTTATGTAGTTTTGTCTTGAAAAGGTTTTATTGTTTGACCTGCATTTCATACCAGAGATGCAAGTAATCAAAGTATTGCTTGGTCGTCTATCATAAAAATACTTGTATTTATTACATGTTTTTAACAAATACTAATTTGTTGAATTGTAATGTTTAATCAACCTCTGTAATTAACCAATCAAATTAATGCTAAGTAATTTGTGATGAATAAGACTAGGAAAACTTGCCAGGGGCCGATATATTTGAAGGTGAGGTGGGATAAGTATAATTATACTTGATAAATAAATTTATAGTTATAATATTTATAAAATTATAGATGAATTATATGCACAAAATAAAAATGTGTATTCCTTGAATTTTAAATTTTAAACTTTTAATACTTAATATCTCAAAAAAATTCAATAATTTAAAGATATTTTTACTAAAATAAGATACATGAAACATCATTTTCATATTAATAACAAGTAATAATTGAAAAATAACTAATATTATTTTTTATTGTTTACGGACAGCTATTGCTAAATACAAATTCTAAATAAGTCACTTCTAAAACTGCAAAAGTCATCTTTTAATTTTAAAATATAGACAATTATATCTATATTATTATTTTTTGATTATAAAATACTCTGTGGAAAAGTAAAGAAATAGTGACAAAGATGGATATAAATGTTATTTTTTTAATTTATGGGATGTTTTTGTTGTCCCAAAAAATCTTGGAGTATGTTATTTGTAATTTAACCATAAGAGTTTTCTGTTGATGTATTCTTTGTATGAATTCTTCTGGAATATATTTAAGAGCCAAGGCTCTCTATTCAGAAATAATGTCAAGTACCATCTACCAGTCAATTTCTCCCCTAAGGCTGTTTACATGTAACTCCTCTGTTAACAACTAACATCAATTTGTCTTGGTCTTTTTTATAGCCAAAAACACCAATTAGTCTTTGAAAAATAATTACTTTGGTTAGACTTTGATCATATAAAATTAACAGTTTAAGCCTCTAACAAGTCAAACTTGAAAGTTAGGTTGGATCAGTACTGGCTCTCTAAGTGGTAGGTTATAGAAGAAGAGTAAGTTAAAGCCAGCCTTTGGTATTTAATCTTCACGTACACTGCTAAACTGATAAAACCAAGAGGTGAATTAGCTAACATGAAACAAGTAAAGGAAGAAACTAGAACTGGTGGTGCAAAGATTAAACAGGCAGTTTTATCACCACAACTGACGCCGCCGCCTCCGCCGCTGCCGCCGCTTCCAAGGTTCTGGGTGAGTAAGAGCAGTGTTCCAGAAAGTGTTACCAAGAAAGAAATTGCCAAGTTCTGGAAGCAGAAACGTATTGTGGAAGAAGAACACCTTCTAGGTGCTATCAAGTCTGCAGCAAGACTCAGGGCTCGTAATCTCTCGGTAAGAACTTTTGAAATACAGATTTCTATTTTTGGCTTAACTTTTATTAGCAGAGCACAACCATGATTTTTGTTTGATCTGTTGATGAGTCATTTAAATCTACAGCAAAGTAATCCATTCTACAGTATTTCAGTCTAGTAATTATTATTCACTGATAACAAACTCTTGGGACGATTAAGGAGTCTTAAGTTTATTTGTTTTTATGTTAAAAGTACTTTATAGGAAGCTCAAATGTGCTTTTAAGGGTTCAAAACTGTTTTGATGATATTTTTCTTTAAGATTTATATTTAAGATAAACAACGTAAAAATAATATTTTTTTTATTTAACAATGTATACACTTATCAATTGAATATAAATATATTTAAATTATTAAGTTTTTAGAGAATTTTTAAATAATAAAAATTTAAAATTTATAATCTAGAGTTATTTTATGCATAGATTTATTTAAATTTTATAAATATTATAATTAATTTTTTTATGAATAAATTAGAAAAACACGTTTCTCTCTCATCTTCTATACATCTGCACCTGTTCAGATTTTTTTTTTGGAAATCGCTTTGAAAGACCTTTCCTTATTACATATGCAACAGAACCTACTATTTATAGTATTTCCATTTCCATGCCCTGTTGACCATATCCTCTTAAATTTGAACGAAGTACTTTACCATAAGGATGAAATTAGGACAAACATAGGGTTGAATTATAATTATATTCATAATTTAATTTAAATTAATTTTATTTTAAATATATTTCGGTTACCATTTCACCAATATTTATCGTGATATTTACTTCCATACAACTAACATATATTGTCAAAAAAATGCATATACACTTGAACTATTACAAAAAAATGATATATAAATTGGGAAGAAATTCTACACTTATGTAACCATTGTAATTTTGAGATTAAATTAACTAATTTTTGTTATAATAATTGTTTGAAAGATATTTTAATAATATAAATAATTAACAGAAATAAAAAAAAATTATTAAAAATTGTGTTATTTGGGGAAAAAATTTCATACTTTTTTCATGATAATTGTGCTACTCTTGCTGCTTATTTTTATTTTATTATTTTATTGACACGTTGAAAGTTGGCCACTTTGTAGGAGGAAGATTACAGACTCTTTGAAGAGTCTTTGGTGGATGAAGATACTAAGGAAAAGAAAGCCTCTCCTATTAGCAGTGACTGCAAGGAAAATGAGATGACCGATGAAGTTCGTGTAGGAATAAAGGACTGGTTAGTCAACAATAATTATTTCACTTGGAATAAACTAATAAATATTAGGTTGAAATACCAATTTATTACTTTACCTTTTTACACTGTCAATTTATTCATGAATTTATTAATCTAAATTTAATAAATAAAACTTTGCAAATTCCAACTAATTTGTTCAAAAAAAAAAAAATACCAATGTGTCATTCACATTTCAATTCTTGACCATTAAATTGGTTTAGATTTTAAAAAAGTTAAAAGAAATAAAAAGGTTGATCAAAGGCAAAAAAAAATAAGAATTATTTCAAATATTTGTATAATTTTAAATAAAATTATTATTATAACAATTTAAATTTGAAACGATATTGTCACTCAAACGTAGATATATACGAGAGAATCTCGTCTCATTTAAC
The DNA here is from genome assembly GCA_033030585.1 of Hippophae rhamnoides. Classification (NCBI taxonomy): domain Eukaryota; kingdom Viridiplantae; phylum Streptophyta; class Magnoliopsida; order Rosales; family Elaeagnaceae; genus Hippophae; species Hippophae rhamnoides. The sequence goes on along the minus strand of CM065434.1, from coordinate 21,513,357 downwards.
TTTTAACAAAGAAATTTTTTGATATAATATTTATAAAATTATTAACAATTAACAGTTATCATCCTTAAGTTTTAACTTTTAGATCTTTAACACTAAAGAATTCACTACAAATTTTACATTTTAGAATATATTTATACTTAAATGATAATAATATAACATCTTTTTTCATTAAATAAAAAATAAAATACATTATTATTATTATATTAATTTTTTTTATTAATTATTACTTTAATTATTAAATTAAAAATTATTGAAACTAAGAAGCAATTTTACCCTTTATAAGACACGATATAAAGGTATATGCTGTTTAATTAAGTAGTCTCTTACAGAAATCTTGCAATTAAAATCTTATGCAGGTGGACTAAAAGCAAATATGCATATCTAAACCAACCTGCTATAGAATCTGCTGATCCTCCCAAACGAAGAACTTCTACATATGTTCCCAATTGCTTTTCATACAAGCCCATTTCTCTCTATCCCACTTCTCTTGGTGTGTTTTAGGTCATTTGATTTGAGATGTTTTTGGAATATTTTATTTTCTGTTCATCATCATCTGTATGATTGTTGAGTCATTACTTTATCTTTTGAAATAAGTTTGGTTTCAACACTTAATGTTATCTTTTTTAAGACCCTTTACACAAAATTGGATTTTGATAAAATTGTAAAGAATCCTTATTAATCTATGGGGTCGAGTGTTCATTTCGATAGTGGAGTACAGTCCATTTCTACTGGATTTGTTTTGTAATGATTTTTAAAGACACTATATTCATTTTCATCCAAAAAAAAAATACTAGTCTCGTGCATCTTAACGGGATTTTATGGATTTTTTTAAAATATTTGAATCAATAATTAAGAAAATTGTTAGAATATTTAAAATATTTTAATTGTTATTGTTTTTATTTATCAAATCTAAATTATGCATTTTTTATCTAAGGATTAAAATATTATTTTTTAGGTTTGAATGATATATTGGTTCTTTTATAAAAGTTATTATTTAATTATATAACTTTAAAAATGTTACATTTATTCACGTTACTTAATAGTGTCAAGAAGAGATATTTAATAATTTTAAATTTATTTAAAAATAAATAAAAATTATCAAAAATATTTCAATTATAAAGTGACGATAAAAGATTGCAATATCCTATCAACTATTTTTTTTATTTTTTATTTGATAGTGTAGAAGTAAATGATGAAAATACTCTTATTAATATCTGTTAATTTTTTTTTTCAATAAATTTTTTTTTGTGATTCATTTTTTATAAATAAAAAGATTAATGGATACTTTTTTTAAATGAAAAAAATTAATAGTTATATTTTAAAGTTAAATGACTAAATAACAATTTTATTCAAAAAAAATATCCTTATGACTTTTTTTAATTATTATTAACAATTTCAGATCACCAAATGCCTTTTAACATAAAATGAATCGTTAAGATTTAAAAATAAATATAAAAGAAAAAAAATAAGCTGATGATCTTAGTTCATATTTATAAATTAAAATTAAAATTACGTTAAAATTCATAAATATTTAAGTTTTAAAAATAAATATAAAAAGATAAATTATCAAATTTTTTAATTCATAAATATATAAGTAAAAATTAAAATCACCTTAAAATTCATAAAATCTTTTAATTCATAGAATTTTTAAGTTTTAAAATTTCTTAAAGATCATTTACTTTTTAATTACATCAAATTTTTTTAAATAATTTTATAAAATTATAATTAAATTCACTTAAATATTTATATATTTTTTAAAAACTTAAATAAATACCCTTATCCTTTCAAACTCTCTTTTAATTTTAAAAGTTTTAAACGTATATCTCTAAATTAAAAAATAAAATAAAATGAATATATCACTCCAAAGTAAAGTAAAGTAAAGTGAAAAAAAATCATTAACTTAAGGTGGGGTTTGGTTCTTAGAATGAAACGAGAATGAGAATGGAATAAAATAGAAAGGAAATAATTTTGTTTGGTTTGATAAGTGGAATTAAAGAAGAAATCAGTATTACAGTGTTTGATTTGCTTTTTTAATGGAATAAAAAAAACTATAAATTATCTTAATACCCCTATATTCAGTAAAATTTAAATAATATAATTTAATTAGTATTTTTTCGTCTGACAAAATAAATTATTAAAATTATTATTTTTCTAAATAATTATTACAAAATATATTATTAAATTATTATTTTTCTAAATAGTGTTTAAGGTTTACAGTTTCGAGGTTTAGGATTTAGGATTTAAGGTTTGAGGTTTGAGGTTTGAGGTTTAGGATTATATTTGTGGGTTAAGGTTTAGGGTTAAAATTATTATTTTTCTAAATAGGGTTTAGTAGGGTTTATGTTTTTGGGATTTGAGATTTTGGATTTAGAGATTTTGGGTTTAGAGTTATATTTGGGATGAGAGTAAAATTGAAAAAAGAAATTGAGATAGGAACGAAATTATGATTTCTAGGAGAAGTAATTGTGATTTCTTCTCATTTATGAATCAATTTCATTTTTGACTCATTTTTCAACCCAACCAATCATACAAATAGAAGGAATCAATTCTAATTCATTTTCATTCCTTCCAATCAAACATAGCATAAATGTCTAAATATTATTTGCTCATTGGATCCATTTTTTTTATATAAAAAGTAGGCATCAATTTCATACAACTTTTCAAATCGCATGTATGCTATCATAAAATCTGCTAAGAGTCAACTTTGGGATTATTTTTTATTTTATATTATAATAACGATGGGATAAATTTATCATATCTTATAATTATATAATTTATATATTTTAATTTATAATTTTAAATTAAATTTTATTAATCTCATAATTTTAAATTATAATGAATTAAGCTAAAAAATTTAAAATTAAGATTTTTTAAAGAATAAAATAAAAATTATATATTTTATTAATAAAATTAACTAATATCTTCTTTATTCCCATTTTTCTCTTACTTATTCTCTCCCTCCTTTATTTTCTTTTATCTTGAGAGAAAAAAGATGTGTAATTTTATTTTTATCTATAAAATAATGATTAGATTAAATAAGGATATATAGAAAATAGAGTAAAAGAAAGAAAGAACAAAGAGGGAGGGAGATATGTTGTTTTTTAATTTTTTTATTAAAAGAATATATAATTCTTCTTTTATTCCTTGTAAATCATAATTTTTTAAAATTTTGATTTTATTAATCATAATTTAAATTACTAGACAAATAGAACTCACTTAAAAATTTAAGTGATTAAAATATATAAATCAAATAATTATACTATTAAAATGACTACACATTTATAATGATGAAATATTTCATTTAAATACAAATAAAAAATATGTAAAAGAATATAAAGTCCATTTTTTCACCACATATATCAAAGTTATAATTAAAGGACAATATTGATCAACGATTGTACTACATGTTATACGATGTAATACCCTTAAACGTCTTAGTTTGCTCTACATTTTCTTTCTTTGTCTTATTGTTTAACTGAATAAACTCATACAATGATTATTCAAAAAATCTTAAACAAAAATATCTAAATGTACTTTTAGTTAGAATATACCATTCTTTTCTTAATATCTATCACACAATTGTTTAGCTTTGATGTTAACATCATTATCTTAATATTGCTTGACAAATGAAGGATCATAGAATATTCCAAAATGTGATGAGTGATTAGTTTGAAGTTGATAATAACATGTCCTATATAAAAGACATATATATATATATATAAATAATTAGATAATATAAATATAATTATATGTTTTACATAAATAAAAGTTATTTATTGATTGAGGACTCACCTTGTTTACACTTGAATTATACTTAAATTGATCATTTGATATTTAAACAGTTGTAATATGCACTCAATCGATATATATGTTTGGCCAATTTCTACACCTAAAATTTCTCTAGGAAATGGCATAGTCCATCCATCATTTATGCTAGTCTTGCTCACAATATTAGTCATCAAAGAGCCAAGATTTTTGTTGAAGTTTATAGCATAATCATAACTATACTTTTTCCATGGCTTCTTCCTAAATGACTTAGTGCACAATGATTGCCTACTAGACATAGATTTACCATGAGATACTTGCTTTGTATCTCTTAAATGTGTCGCACTTACTAATTTTGATATAATAGACTAAAGAAGTGGTATTATATATTTTAGTAATAATAACAAAAATATAATAGAAGTAGTAAAAAAATGTTATCTTAAGTAAAAAAATAGTACCATGTCAAAATTTATCATAACTTGACTTGAAGGACAAGACACAAATTGTCCAACTGCTTCTTGGACTATGGTAGCATCAAAAGGCATAAGTAATGGACAATCATGGAGTAATGATTGATCAATTACTATTCGCCTATAATTTGACAAATATTGATTATGAATCATTCGATCATCACTCAATTATTGTACCATTCCAATAGTAATATAGTCCGTTGATAATGGATATTTTAATAAACATTTCATATTCTGTAAAAAAATTAAGCGTTATATATAATAAATAAAATAAATTATCTATATAAACTTTAAATCTTACCACAAATTATTCATAAAATAGAGGAGGAATCCCATGTGGGGTAGCTATTGGAAGGACATTCTTATAAAAAAATTCATTATGATGTGATGGATGGTAAGATTACATTGGATATATTGAACCACTACCTGATTGTATCTGCATTCATGGCATAAGGGAGGACTAATAGGATGACTATAACCCATATAGGATATAGGCTAGGCTCCATGATATTGATAGGTGGCATGCATGGCATGGATAGTGGCATGGCTGGCATGGATGGTTGCATGACTGGCCAATAGGGCGTGTCCTGATTGTAGTATACTATCATGCCTAACATGTATTGTGATTGATATTCCTTTAAAGTGGCAATCTTGCTTAACATTGAGGCCTTAAAAGAGTTCAATTCTTCTTTAATTTTACAGTACTTCTCCTTACTGACTATCTGAGGCTTTTTTTTAAATGTTAAAAAACTCCATATAACCATTATATTGGCTTCCTCCCCTAACACGACTAGGATGCTCGTGTCTAAATGAATGATATATAGCATCTCTCCCTAACTGTTCGATTATTTCACCTCTGGCTATTTGTTCTTGAATAGTTTTATACAAATAATAAAACAAACATATCATACATTATTACATCATTTAGCAAAAATCATAAGGACTTTGCATCAAGTTAAATTACTAGCCAACTTATTGAGTTGTTATTCTCCTTGTTTATTCATTGGTCTTGACTTCTTCATTTTGAGGGTCTTTATTTCTATATATAATTCAGATCGGATAACCAATCTACTCAATTAAGCTTCCTATATAAGTTAAATAAATTTATTAACCATGACATCAAGTTAAATTTGAGAAAAATAAATATAAAAATATTTATAAATTAACAACTTAATAATAACATTCTTTGTCTAAATTCATGATTCAAATACCTCCTAGTACGATTAGGAAGAATATTCTTCCTTTGTATATTATGATGTTTTTCCCTAATAAATTGAAATTCATTCGTACGTCTATAATTCACGAAATCTTTCCATACTTGGAGTTCAATCTAGGGGTGTTCTTCAAGGATTTTGTATAGTTCTACTTCATCAAGTGGTTTCAAATATGAAAACACATAATTTTTTGGCCAATTTGGAAGTTTTGTATTTCTTTCATACCTTATTTGCAATCTTATAACACTTGTTAATCCAATTGTGAGAGACTTTAAGACGATTCTATAAAAACACACATTTTAGATGAGATATAATACAAAAAGATATAATATATATAATTAGTTATAAAATAAAAGAGACTTACATAAATGGTTTTTTCATATTTTATACTTTTTAGCATTGTCGACCTTATTCTAATTATTTATATTGATTGGTATATTTGACTTCACAAGTCTATTAATAGAAGATTTTAATTGTTGGCCATTTTCTCCTAATGGATTACCAGTAGCATCAAATAGAACATATACTCTATCATCTTGGTTAAGTGAAGCATCAGGTATATTCGCTCAACCTCTTCTTTTCAAATGCCCTAATGGATCATTGAGATCTACAATATCTAGTATCCTATAATCCTTGAAATATCTACAAACAATGATGAAATAGAAATTAATTGACAATTTTAAATCCAAACATATAAACATATGAACATATAAATATGCAAGAGTTATTATAATAATATAGAACATATATTATGTTTAATTAAGTTGTTGATCGTGTATATATATATATTCCTACACAATCACTTTGAGTCCATGATGAAGAATCATCGTCATCAACTAGATCATCACATACATTAGGCAATTTGTTTGAGAAATGACTAATATTAAATAATGTATCAAGCATGTCATGATCTTCTAAAGCATCACAATAGTAGAACTCTTTTTGTAGAGGCATTAACACAACATATCATTTTGTGTCAATTTGATCGCTCATGTAAAATACTTGTTTTGCAAGAAGTGCTAACGTGAAAGGATCATCAGTGTGACTTATATTGGATAAATTTACAAGGATAAATCCAAAATCATCTATTTTATATCCAACATTGATAACATATTTGACCCAATCACACAATAATACTGTTTCATGGAAGACCTCATAATTGAGTTCCCAAATTTCTTGAAATATACCATAATATGTTCTATTAGAAAGTACATGATTACCATCTTTTGAACTGACAAATTGTATAGTTTGTGCAACCATCTTCACATCACTATTATGATTTACTCGGACTTTGTCACTTGCTTGATTCGTAAACCTCGATCCATTAATTGTGAAACTAGAATATTATTTGATATCAAATTTTGGATTATGTGCAAGCCATTCTAAACATTCTGTTATTTTATGATTGAGTTTGTTGAGTTCAACTCGAATATATGCATATAAAACATGAAATATGTTTAAAACAAGTTTTAAAACATTATATAGAAGTACTAATGAATTTTGTATGTGACATTTACATGGTTGCAAAATCAATTAATAAACTCTTGCTTATGTTCATTATACAACCATTTTTCTCCTTCTATTTTTTTTAATGAGGATTGATCTTTAGTAAGTTTAAATGCATTTTGTAATGTTATTAAAGATATATCAATCCATATCATTTGAATGTCATACCATTCAATTGTCTTAATATCTCAACACCTCGCAAAGGTCTTGGCGTAGGATCATGATCTTCCTCACCATTGAACGGTTTCTTTTGGTATCTAAACTTGTGTCCAGATCGAAAAAATATTTTATGTCTTCTATAAGACATCTTTCATCTGTAAACAAGATAAGTTGTAGAAGTGCCATCGCTACAAATAGGGTATCGCATATAACCTTTTGTTGCATGTCCTGATAAGTTTTCATAGGCTGGAAAATCATTAATTGTCCTTAAAAGAACTCCATCTCAAGTTAAAGTGTTCTTCTTTATGTGCATCGTAAACATTTACACCATCATTCCACAACATATTTAAATCATTTATCAAAGGTTGCACATATATATATATATCAATTTCAACTCCGGATTGTTTTAGTCTTGAGATCAATAATGTAAACATCATGAATTTTCTTTTCATACACAACCAGGGTGGAAGATTTCATGTTACCATAATTACTAGCCAACAACTATATCTACTACTAAGGGAATTGTGTGGATTAATTCCATCAACAGTAATGGAAAGATGAAGATTGTGTAGATAAGATGCAAATTGAGGGGATAAATTATCTACTATTTTTCAATTTGGAGAATCATAAGGATGACATAGCACCCCATCATCAGATCGTTTATCTGAATGCCAAGTCAACATCTTTGATGTCTCTTTACTTTTGAACAACTTTTGAAAGCGAGGAATCAGAGGAAAGTAAAAAAGAACCTTTGGAGGCACGCCTTTCTTAGGTGTTGTCTCATTTGTAGCATGCTTACATTTCAATTCTTTACACATCAAACAATCATCTAATGTCTTATATTATTTTCTAAAGATAATGCAATCATTTAGACAAGCATGAATCTTATGATATTCCATGCCAAATAGACTCAGATATTTCTTCACTTTATACATTGAAGATGAAAATTCAATACCCTTAGGAAACATATCTATTAATACATTTAGTAACTCTATAAATTTCTTGTCAGAAAACCCATTTTTTACCTTCACATTGTACAAATGAACCAATCTTGACATTTTAGTGTATTTCTTGCATTTTGGATACAAAGATTTTTCATCATCTTCTATAAGTTTTTTAACGGTTTTAGGATCATCTTCATATAGTTTATCTTCACCACCATGAAATATATTTTCTGTCTGTACATTATGATAAGATGTATATATTCCACTCACATTCTTATTTATCTCTCTCCCATGAGTATTATGGATATTTTTTCCATGATAATACCAACATTTATAACTCAAAGAATACCACTACGGATTAGGTGATACTTAATCTTGTCAACATCACGCGATTTCTCATTTTTACATTTAACACATGTGCATCGAATCATACTAATTTCATTATTACTATTTCTATAGGCAAATTTTAAAAAAACTTTCAACTCCATAAATATAGTTCTGCTCAATTTTACACTTTTACATCAAGATTTGTCCATTTTTTATTAATGACATTAAGCATATTAAATATGTATCTAACCAATATATTTCAGATATTATTATATATGAATTCCCTAATTATTAGAATATCTATTAAAAAATCGTATAAAAATAAATACACAAAAACCAAACATAAAAAATATATACACATAAATATAATAAGATTAATTGTAATTACTAATAATAGTATGTCACATTATTTGAGATGATTTCAAATTTAAGATATATAAAACAAAGTTGATAAAACAAAATTGATATAACAATTTTGTGATGATTAATATTTTTTTTAAATAACTACACTACTTAAAACCTAAATTTTTAATGAGTTTCATATTGTTGAATCATGTCTTCCCTATTTTATATTAAAAATAAATAAATTAAAAAATAACCTTAAATCATAGTTATTCTCAACAGAATAATATAAAAAATGTTAAAAGTATAAATATACAAATTTATTACGAATATATCACCTAATTATTTAATTTGTTACGAAAATTTATACAAAACCTACATAATAAAAATAAGAACATACATAATGCAAAATTTTGTACACATAAATAATAACACATAATATAAAAAAATAAAGAAATATGAATAATAGTATAAAATAATTCATAGAAATACTTACAAGAGTAAATGAAGTGACAAAATTGAGAAAAAATGATGTTTTGTAAGTGAAAAAATTGGTATAAATTTTTTGAATATTTCACTCGAAAAAATGGGATCTAGAAGAGAAATTGGAGAATAAAAAAACCTACTAAACGGTTCCAAAATTGGTGGTTGGAGGTGGTCGAAAAATGAGAAAGAGTGGAGGAGAGAGTTGTCGTCTAGGGTTACACAGTAGCTAAAAAATACTTTCTGCTGAAAAAATGGGAGAGAAAGAAGAGAAAAGGAAAATAAAATGTGTGTAGTGTTAGTTATACGTGTCAAGTGACGCTACATCCTACGTGTTTTATGTCAGTTTTTTAGCAAGTCGACTTATAATGAATTTTAAGTTAATTTATTAAAAAATTGACTTTAAATCTCGATTTAAATACCACATCTTATAGTATTGTCCCGCTCTCACTATAGTGAAAGATAAGTAGTGAACTTTTGAATATTATTCATATAAGAATTAAGTGAAGGCTCTCGTGAAATCCAAGGGAGCAAATAATTTCATAATTTACGACCCAAAAAGGTTGTTAATTTTTTCTAGGGAAAAATTAAGAGCCGTTTGAATACACTATAAATAGAAGCTGTCTCACTAGAAGTGAATATATAAACAGTGATTTTAGTAACGAGTAGATGCAATTTTTTAAAAAAGTAGTTTTACATTAGGAGTCGATATGAAAAATTTAAAGTATCATTTGGTCATAAGTTATTAAAAGGTGCTTTTATGATTGTAATTAATAAAATAACTATATATTGTTAAAAGGTACGGGCATATTTTGTTATCTACAAAACGAAATGTTAGAATTTTGTAAATAAAATAAATGATAATAAGGTGGAAATTTTTATTTTTATATTAAAAAAATTGATGATATTATAAATAAATATTTTATTAATAATTAAATATTTATAAAATATAAACTTTGTTAGGATAATTTGCGAGAATTTTTCTAAGAGAACTTATAAAAAATCACTAAAAGTGATTCAATACTGACTTGTAAAAAAATTAATGATAGAGTAATATAAACTTTATAAGTATTGAATCTATATGCTATACATGTCAAATATTTACAATTTAACAATTAGGACTATTGAGCTTTGAACACATGACTTCAAACGCTAAGACTATATTAGAAGTTGTTATGATAACAATTCTTCTAAAAGCTTAAGCTAATGAGATGAGAAACAACTATATTTTTGTATATTTATCAATCTCTTATAAGTGTTGCTATATGCACCATGTGAGCCAAACACTTATAATTTAATAATAGGGTTGTTGGACCTTGAACACAAGACTTGGAACTTTTATACTATGTTAGAAGTTGTTGGTTACCAACTCTCCCAAAAGCTTAAGTTTGTGTGAAGTGAGCCTAACAATATTTATACTCTTCAATATTCCACATCAAATATGTGTTTCTCTATTTTTGCAAAGGTTTATCACTTGAACTCTCTTGGGAGAGTTTTTAACCAATAACTTATAACATGATATCAAAGCGAGGAGTCTTGTATTCAAGTCTTAATAACCTTAATTATTGAATTGCAAGTATTTGACTTGCATGGTGTATAGAGCCAATACTTGTGAGAGAATAATAAATATATAAAAGTAATGTTGGCCCTCATCCCATGAGCTTAAGCTTTTGGGAGAGTTGGTGACTAACAACTACTAACATAGTATCAGAGTTGAAAGTCTTGTGTTCAAGGTTTAGTAACTCCAATGGTTGATTTTCAAGTGTTTAGTTTGCACAATAAATAGAGGCAATACTTGTGTGGAAGTGATAAATATATACAAGTAATATTGGTAATCCTACCACTAACTTAAGCTTTTGAGAGAGTTGGTGACTAACGACTTCTAATATGGCATTAGAGTTGGAGGTTCTGTAACTTCAATTGTCGATTTGTAAGTATTTGGCCTACATAGTCATAGATTCAACACTTGTGAATGAGTAATAAATATATAAAAATATAGTTGACTCTTCTACTAATAGCTCAATCTTTTGAGAGAGTTGATTTACCAATAACTTCTAACTCTGTAATTATTTAATTTTAACAGTTTTGCCTTATAATTATTACATTAAATATTAAATGTTCATAATGTTTTTAAAAAAATTACAATAGTTTCGTTATTATATGCAAATGAGCATTTTAATTCCATAATTTTTGAATTAGATATCTATAATCTCGTTATTTATGAAAGTTAGATACCATAGTGTAAAAATTATGAGACTCTAAGCGTTTAATTTTATTAATTTGAGGGATTAAAAGTACTTATTTTAATAATTATAAAACTAAAAATAATTATTTTTTATAATAACAAGACTAGTAATGCATAAACTATAATTTCATTATTTATGAAAGTTAGACACTATAGTGTAAAGATTATAAGACTAAATTTTTCATTTTAAAAAAATAAGGATTTTAATATATCAAACTTAATAATTATAAATTTCATGTACTTTATTTGGTACCAATTAATTCATATTTAAGATTATATAGGTGTGTAAGTCACATTTTTAATATTCTAGGTCAACTAAAAGGTGGATGTAGTGTTGTAAGTTGTAATTTTTTATTCACTTAGTAATCTTGGTTCGGTGGATAATAATCATTTTCGAATGTAATTGATTTTTTATACCAATCTACCTTAATTTTAAATAAAATTAAAAATATGTAGCATAATTTTTTATAGAATTTTATTTTTATTTCTTTTAAGTGATAAAGATGTTAGAGTGTGTTAGAGGAACATAAAATGTGGCAGACAACAAAACAGTAGTGTGACAGATAACAATGTTTAGGTTTTTTTTCCTTTCCGTTTCTTACGAATACAAACACTCTTGTACAGAGAAAAAGATCAAAAATATATGAAACAATTGATAATTAATAGAAATGACAATATTTGTCATGGTATCAGAGCAAGTTATTGTTGCCTAGATAGCTACCTGCTGAGCTAGTTTCTGTTCTTCTCGACACGGGTTGATCTAGTGTGCTAGTTTGGATGGTTTGACCGATCTGGGGTGGCTGTTCTGGTTTACTCGTTGGAGCCGTCGCAATCTCTACGTTCCAGTTCTGTCTACCGTAGTAGTGATAAATGAAGCTAAGGTAAACAATATGTAGTAGTGATAAATGACGTTGAGGTCACAGATTGTTTACCTATGTTCATTTGGTTGTTACGGACTCTCACAATGTTTATTATGGTTGTTTGACTAGAGCCGCACTATTTTAGTTGCCTTCGTGGACAGCTGTATTGTTCTTCTACAATGCTGTAAACTAAAAAAAAAAGAAAATTTACTTTAACTAAATTGCTTAAGCAGTAGCTGTTGCTAACTTGTTCCTTAGTGGCGCTTAAGTGCCCTATCTGAATCCACTCTTAAATCTGCGAGGAACATTGCGAAGGTACCTCATCCTTCCAGTTCCAATGGTCCTTCTTTAGATCACTTTTTCACTCCACTCAAACTTCCTCTTGCGTGCAACTGGGAAAGCACAAGCGGAACAACGAATCTTCTGAAGGTGGAAGCTACGATGACCACACCTCATGCAGAGAGTGTAGGTCTTATTCCTTCTCTTACCAAAACTTCCAGTTCCTTTACCCATGGTGGAAACGGTTCAGAAAAATGACGGAAGTGGAGAAACGTGGAATGCAGTAGAAGAAAAGAGTCGTTCCATAGGAGGGCTGCACGAATAGAGAAAAAAATTAGGGTTATAGTTCTGTGTATATATATTTGTCTGGTGTACGAAAAAAAAGGAAAAAAACAGAATTGATAGATTTCATGGCAGAATCTAGAGATTTAACCACCAATTTCATATTGAACGATTTGACTACAAAAATGACTGAAGTTCTAACTAGTGCTCAGACCGCCTCACAACCTCCGCTAATTAAAGCGTTGACTACTCCCAATAGTATCAAGTTGGGAGGATCCAACTATGCCTTGTGGTCCCATGTGGTGGAGATGTATATCTTTGACAAAGACAAACTGGGATATATTAATGAGGATTCTCCTCAACCTGCCAAAACCGACCCCTCATTCAGGAGATGGCGCACTGAAAATGCCATTGTCAAGGGATGGTTGATAAATTCGATGGACCCCTCCTTGATTGCAAATTTTATCTGATCCCAACTATGAAACAGGTTTTGGATTCTACTTCTACAACCTACTATGATGGGACAGACACGTCTCAAGTGTATGATCTCCACTGTCGAGTTACTCGTATGAAGCAAGCGGGTAGGTCCATTGAAAAATACTACAATGACCTTCAAGGGTTGTTGCAAGAAATTTATTTCCGTCGTCCTAATCCAATAGAGTGTGCGACTGACATGCAAAAATACAACTCCATTGTACAGGAGATCGAGTGTATACCTTCCTCGATGGACTTGAAAACATACTAGATAAAAATCGAAGTGATGTGCTTCAAATCAAACCATTCTCTACGGTGGAACAAGCTTATGGATTCATCCGTAGTGAAGAGGTTAAGCAGACCGTGATGATCACAGGTACAGATACGACTCCCAGAGTAGTTATGGATTTTAAAGGGATCAAGGAACACCATAATCTGATGCCACCAAAATGAGTAACTCTTTTTTTGGGTAGCAAGAAATCCATGGGAAATCCACCTTCTGTTGACATAAAATGTGACCATTGTAGAAACTCCAAACACACCCATGAAAACTGCTTCAAACTACATGGGTATCCAGAGTGGTGGAATGATCTTCAAGCACAGAAGAAACGGGAAACCATTAGGAGAGCCGCTGTGGCTACCAATAATGCATCACTATCCTTTATTCCTCAGGTCGAATCTTCCTAAGATCCAAGTATTTCAAGTAAAGCATTTCACATCTCTACTCATAGTGATAATGAGTATTGGATTCTCGACTCTGGAGCTACAGATCATATGACATTTAACCTAAAAGATCTCTCTAATACAACCCAGTCGAGACAGAGCTGTGTGGCCAATGCCAATGGGGTCACTTATCCAGTTACAGGGGTTAGAACAATGACTTTATCTCTTTCATTATCATTATCTAATACATTACTTGTACATTCTCTTTTTAAACAGACTAATGTCTATAAGTCAAGTTATTTCAGATCTTAACTATGTAGTATTGATTTATTCTGCCTTTTGTCTTCTACAAGATATTCTCACTAAGGAGATCATTGGGCGTGGTACTAAGAGAGTAGAGTTATACTATGTGGATGACCTCAGTTTAGGAAGAGTCAATCACATGCAACACACAGTTAGTAACAAGGAGCGGCAGATTTGGTTATGTCATCATCAATTTGGGCATCCATCATTTAGGTATTTAAGGCACTTACTACCTAGTCTATTTTCAAATGTCACACACTTAGATTTCAAATGTGATACTTGTATCTTAGCAAAAAGTCATAGGGCGTATTATCCTATGAGCATGCATAAAAGTATGAGTCTGTTTGCTTTAGTACATTCTAATGTTTGGGGGCCTTCCCCGGTCACTACGTCATCAGGTCATCGTTGATTTGTAATTTTTGTTGATGATTGTACATGAATGACATAGCTTTACCTTCTCAAACATAAAGATGAAGTATTTTCTATGTTTCACTCGTTTCACACCATGATTCAGACACAATTTTCTAAAAAAATTAAGATCCTTAGGTCTGATAATGAGGTGGAGTATGTTAATTAACAGTTTAGGACATACTTGGATGACCATGGTATCCTCCATGAAACCTCGTGTTCACAAACCCCTCAACAAAATGGGACTATAGAGAGGAAGAATAGGCATATTTTAGAAACTACTCGGGCCTTACTAATCAGTGCACATATGCCTAGTAGATACTAGAGTGATGCTGTTACTACAGCTGTGTATCTATTGAATCGTATGCCCATAAAAACCTTAAAATTTCAAACGCTATTAAAGGTGTTATCTAATCATGTTCCCTTGCCTACTATTTTGATGCTTCCGCTCCGAATTTTTTGATGTGTTGTTTTTGTCCACCTCCACAAAAATCAACGAACTAAGTTGGATCCATGTGTTGTCCGGTGTGTATTCTTGGGGTATGGCGTAAAAAAAAGGATACCGATGCTACGATCTGATTACTGAGAGAACCTATATTACTATGGATGTCACTTTCCTAGAATCTGAATGTTTTTTCCCATCACCAGTATCTAATTACCCTCTTCATAGGGAGAGTTATAGTGAAGAATGAAATTGACTTGATGTTGATGTGTTAGACATTAGTAACAATCCAGCATCCTCGGACAATGCCAACAATATGGATGAGCCAGTACCTTGATCCGAACTTGAACTTCTAAGAACTGAATCTGAACAAGTGACTGAATCTCTAGAAGATACAGTGGTTGATGCACCCCTCCACTCTCTAGTACCCAATGATCCTCCTGTTGAGAATACTCCTGAGGTAAGCTATCCTATCACACCTTTACAAACTAATGCTATAGATACATATGTTGGTTATGTTTTCCCTTTCAGACACAATCGAGGCAAACCTCCAAATCGATACTTTCCAGATAGAGAAGAACGACAATCCAAGTATCCAATAGATAATTATGTATATACTCAAGGGTTATCAGAACCTATCAGGGCGTTTGCACAAACACTCTCCTCATGTCATATTCCAAGTAGTGTTAAAGAAGCCTTATCTGATCCAAACTGAGCTTAAGCTATAAAAGAAGAATTTGAGGCATTGTAGAAGAATAACACATGGGTGTTAAGCAAGTTGCCTCAAAGGAGAAAGATGGTAGGATGCAAGTGGATTTTCTCCATTAAGTATAAAGCAGATGGGTCAATTGATTGATACAAGGATAGGCTAGTAGCAAAAGGGTATACACAAAAACATGGTATAGATTATTAGGAAACCTTTTCACCTGTAGCTAAACTAAAAACTGTTAGAGTTTTGTTATCTCTTGCACCAAATTTAGATTGGCCATTGCACCAACTTGATGTAAAAAAATGTATTCCTTCATGGTGATCTTGAAGAAGAGATTTACATGGATATCCCACCAGGATATTATGTTACATCAAGAAAAGAAACTACATGTAGATTACAACGAGCATTGTATGGACTAAAACAATCACCTCGAGCATGGTTTGATAGGTTGAGTTCAGCAATGAGGAAATATAGGTTTCAACAAAGCAACTCTGACCACACTCTTTTCCTAAAACATCGACTGGGAAAAATAATAGCTCTTATAGTCTATGTAGACGACATGATCATTACATGGGATGATGAAGAAGAAATCTCTAGGCTTCAAGAACAACTGTCAAATGAGTTTGAAATGAAGAACTTAGGAGGACTCAAATACTTTTTAGACATTGAGGTAACAAGATCAAAACAAGACATATTTCTTTCCCAAAGGAAATATACTCTATACCTACTAGGAGATGCATGATTATTAGATTGTAAACTTGTCGATATTACAATGGTCCAAAATCATAAACTTGGAGAATATGAGGACCAAATACCAGCAGATAAACAGAGATATCGACGGTTAGTGAGTAAACTCATATATTTATCTCATACTCAACCTGATATTGTTTATGCTGTGAGTGTCGTGAGTCAGTTTATGCACTGCCTAAGTGAAGACTATATGGATGCCGTCATGCGAATACTTCATTATTTAAAATCCTCCCCTGGGAAAGGACTTATGTTTTCAAAGAATGATCAATTGGAAGTCATTGGATATACAGATTCGAACTAGGTAGAGAATATCAATGATAGGGAATCTAATGCTGGTACTTTACTTTTTTGGAGGGCAATCTTGTTACATAGAGGAGCAAGAAACAAAAAGGTAGTTGCCTTGTCTAGCACTGAAGCTGAATTTCGAGGAATGGTCAAGAGAATATGTGAGCTTCTTTGGTTAAAAAATTTTCTAATTAAGATTGGTGTTGCTCCTAACTCTAAAATGAACTTATTTTGTGATAACAATGCAGCCATTTTCATCTCCCACAATCCAGTTCAACATGATCGCACGAAATACGTTGAAGTAGATCGGAACTTCATCAAATAGAATGTTGAAGAAAAAATTATTCAACTTCTATTTGTTAAATCAGAAGATCAATTGGCTGATATATTTACAAAATATATGTCTGCAAAGAACTTCTACAACTCACTTGACAAATTAAGCATAACAAACATATATGCACAAACTTGAAGGAGAGTGTTGACGTGTGTTAGTAGAACAAAAAGTATGATAGACAACAATATTTAGGTTTTTTTTTCATTCCGTTTCTTACAAAATACAAACTCTTGTACAAAGAAAAAGATAAAAAATATATGAAACAATTGATAATTAACAGAAATAATAATATTTATCAAAAGATATATTGAATATTTTTTATAACTTAATATTTATCTTTTTTTTTAAGAATTTAACATGAAATTATTTGAATAAGCTATATAAAAGGGGTGAAAACAGAAGCGATAATCGATTTAAGGAAATCATGATAAATCCAGGTACAAAATTCAAATAGCTTTTGATATTAAATAAAATCAATTCATTAAAAAATAATTTAAAAAAAATAACTTAATTGCTGTAAAAAGATAATATTATTTACATATATCAAAAGGATAATCATATCCTTTTATCATAATAAAATTATATAAAATATTTATATTTAACTTTCTTATTATTAAATATAATAATCATTAATAAATTATTATTTTAATAAATAATAATAATTATTATTATAATATTATCGGTGATTTTTTAAACTAACACCTTATGTTTTGTAAAATACAATTGAATTCGTAACTCAGACTTGTAGATAATTTGAAACGGCAAAGGACGTTTCAGACTAAACGTGCGTCGTCGCAACTCTTCTTTTTAACGAACGAGTCCGACATTTTCAGATCTCTCGTTCTCCGGCGGTTTGAAAATTCCTAGCCAATCGCTAGGGTTTTTCAATTCCGATAACTGAAGTACTCTTCATCAATGGCTATGAAGTCGAGGCGCTCTCGCTTCCCTGTTCGGAAAATACCACCTTCTATAGTCGTTCTCACCTTGCTCGCCGCGTTCACCTTCGTCGCTATTCTTCTTCTTTGCTTGGGAATTAGCTCGGTACCGAGCAGTTCTAGTGGCTCGCACAAGGCCAATGATCTCAGCTCCATTGTAAGGAACACTGTGGTTGGGTAAGTGTGTCCGAGATTGATCTTTACTCTTTGATTATTCTTTTTCCTTGTTTTTATCTATTTTATATCATTTGAATGCTTAATTTTCTAGAATTGTGAACTCTTAGATGTGTCTGATTTTTTTTCTTAATAGAAATGACGGAGACGAGGGAAAAGCAGAACAGTGGGTTGAAGTGATCTCATGGGAACCCAGAGCTTTTGTTTTTCATAATTTCTTGGTAAATTTTTTTTCAAACATTATAAATTGAATTTTTTTATCATATGCTATCATCATTCGTGCACAATTGGTATTAGAATAGATTATTTCATATATTGATTGCGTTTTGGTTATGTCGATGGGAAGGTTAAGTAGCTGTTTATGTGTATCTTGTTCTAGAAAACTTCTAAACTCGATGAAGGCCTTCACTTATTTTAGCTGAATTCACTAACACGTTTAATTGGGTTTCATGATTTTGGCAGAGCCAAGAGGAATGCAATTATCTCATCAATCTTGCCAAGCCTGACATGAAAAAGTCAATGGTTGTTGATAGTGAAACAGGAAAGGGTACAGACAGCAGGTCGGAGATTCTTTGCTATTCAAGCTCATTTTTTCCTCTGAAATCTTTTTGTATAGATGCGGTTGTTAATTTCCCCAATCCCTGCGGGAGATTCCTGCAAGGAAGGATTATCACAAAAAAATGGGGAATGGGAATAGGCCGGGACATGATCACCGTTTTAATGACATGGTGCAAGGCAAGGATGGAAATTACATTCCCACCTTCTTCTTTGAAATTTTATACCTTTTTATTATAATTTTAAAAAATATTTATATACTTTTAAAAAAAATCAAAATATGTAGTCTTAAATAAATCATCAAATATAATACATTATAAGTTCACCACTAATTATATTATATTCTTTATTGTTTTAAAATTAATTTTTTAATACTAAAATTATATAAACTAATTACTAAAATATGATAATGTAAAACAATCTTATTATTTTGTATTTATTAATAATGATGGTTTTAAACTTTTGTTTACAATTATATCTTTGCTAGTGACTTAATTTTAATTTTGCTCTTCCACCTTAATATTAAAATTAGAATTATGACATTTTTAAAAATCATTTCAAAATATTATATGAATCTCGTTTTCCGTTTGGAGTCCCATGTTAAGTGTGGGGATATGGGAAAGATTTCTGATAGAGAACGGGGACGGGACACCGAGGGGTCCTGGCCTAGCCTGTCCCTTTTGTATGTACTTTTACTTCCATGTTTCTAAGTTTTCCCAACATTGTGTTTGATAAGGTTAGCTTGTGTATTCAGGGTGCGAACAAGTTCAGGGACATTTTTGGCAAGAGGAAGGGACGAAGTTATTAAAACTATCGAGAAAAGAATTGCTGATTTCAGTTTTATACCCGTAGGTACTTAAATTGAGGTTCTTGTCAAAGCCTTCGTTTTAAAAAATATTTATCTCTGATCATCTAACCCGTCATCCCCGTAAACTGTCATGTTCCAACTTGCAATGTGGATTGGGGAAGCTCATTCTTCTAAGGCATGAAACTTTTATTTGCTATGTACATAGTTTAGATATTATGGGTTTAGCCGTCTGGGGATATTTTGAGAAGCTCAAGTAAAAATGGCAATGGTGGATAAACTTTCTTTGTATTTTTAATTTAATGTTTCGCATGGTCTTTTGAAAAAGGAGAAGATTAACAAATGAGAGTTATTTTCCGAGAAAACAGCTCCATACGTCCTTTTGTTTTAAAAAAGATAGCATTTTATTCCCTGTTTTTTCAAAAGCTGCATTGTAATTTCTTTATTTATATTTAAGTTACACATAAGTTCAATTTGTACTAATTATTTAATTTTGACTACTTTTTAGACATGTAAAAATCATGTACCATCATAAATGATGTGTGAATTTGTTAATAATAAAATATTTTTAAAGTACACGTAATGGGAGCGTAGTTTTTTTTAGGTAAAATAAATAGTTTCATTATTGACAAATTTACCTCTTATTTGTAGTGATACATGATTTTTACGTATCCAAATTTTAATAATTAGCCATAATTAAACTTGTGAACCTAAAAGAACAAAGTGACTTACAATACACCTTTTAATTGAAAACAAAAGGGACCGATGGAGCTCTATTCCCATTATTTTCCTGCATCAATACCCTTTCAAACACTAGTCCCAAATTACCTTGTTATTGATGTTCACATGGAAAACCAGTACACCACCATTGATTCTGTGACACACGTCTTGATGCTGCCACAAATGTTCCTGCTATGTCTTATGCACCCACTACCCTATTTGCTTCCATTAATTTCTATTTCATTCGAGCAGCACCGCCACACCTCCAACACAGACTCACAGAGTCTTCTGTCACTTAATGTGTGTATGCAGGAATTTAGTTCAATAAAAACAACATATTCTGGAGTTGGGGGAGTGGGGCAATGATCATTCTTGTTTATCGTTATTCTTTAATAACGATTTAGAAGGCTTCTTTTTCGAGAGGTTTTAAAATTATTTAGTTATTTACTATGATTATATATGATTATATCATACATTCATAAGTTTTTATTTAAGCTTACTCCATTACTATACAGAACATGGGGAAGGACTTCAAGTTCTCCACTATGAAGCTGGACAGAAATATGAGCCACACTTTGACTACTTTCTCGATTCATTCAGCACTGTGAATGGAGGTCAAAGAATAGCTACAGTTCTTATGTACCTGTAAGTGATATAGCATTGCTTTCCCATGATTTTGATTAGTGATGTAAACTGGGCAATACCATCTCATTTTATCTATTTAGTGTCCTTAATGGTTTAAAGTTGTCCCATTCTACTTAAATACCATCTCATTTCATTCTATCCCATTTAGATTCTAGTCCTAGTAAGCCTCACTTTAAACATAATGTTTCATCATTTTTTTTATTGAACTTTTACATTATAAATAAATATAATGCCTATTTAGGACAAATGAAATATTCCAACTAATAACACATCATCCCATAAAAAAAATTAAGTGGGATAAGATGAGATAAATACCTAAAATTATTGGATTGTACCATGAGTTAATATGACACTCGATCCATCTACTTTACACAATTTTCAATTTACACGTCTAATTCTGGTTTACTAAACAACCTTGCTTTTTTACCTTATTGATGCTTCCTTCTAATGAGGTGCAGTTCTGATGTTGAAGAAGGGGGTGAAACAGTGTTCCCCTCTGCCAAAGGGAATATTAGCTCTGTGCCTTGGTGGAATGAATTATCTGAATGTGGAAAAGGAGGACTTTCTATTAAACCTAAGATGGGCGATGCCTTGCTTTTTTGGAGCATGACGCCTGATGCAACATTAGATCCATCTAGTTTGCATGGTTATTATTTTTTTTTTTATAGAATTGGTTTCAGTTCTTTTTTTTTTTTGCTCACATATCTTGATCATTCAAATAGAGGTTCAAGATGTCAAAGATGTGGATTTACAAAACTTTTAAATTAATATATGATTTTATTGAATTTTCACTTTTTTTGTTGCCTAAATCTCTCAAGCATTATATGGATGTTAATGATCAGTAATTTCTCTTACTATTATTCTTTAGGTGGATGCCCTGTGATTAGGGGGAACAAGTGGTCAGCTACTAAATGGATGCATGTGAATGAATACAAAATTTGAGCTAAGATAAAGGTATCGGTCCTAACTTAAACAATTACTCCTAACCGTCCATGTTATTCCCTTTAATGAATAGATTTTGTACAATTGCCTAATAATATTTTTTTAAGAAAATTGTGAGGAAGTATTTCATATTAAGTCTTAGTTGGTTTAGTCACTCATATTATAAAATGTGTTTTTTAATTCCCTAGCTTTGAGAATAAAATTGAATAAAAAAATATTATTTTAATGATTTTTATTTTAAAATATTAAGTTTTCCTGTCAAGTGATTAAAATATGATTAAAATTCGAGTTTTTAATGATAAAAAAGTTAGCAATTAATATGAAAAAAATTACACAAAAAAATTATTTTAATATTTGCTGGCTATTGCTATTTAATTTTAATATATATATTTTTTTTTAAAACGAAAATGTATATTTCACTTAAATAATTTTAATATATATTTCACTTAAATAATTTTAATATTATTTTAATATTTGCTGGCTATTGCTATTTAATTTTAATATATCTATTAGAATATTACTATTTTTGATTTTTTTCATAAATAATTTTAATATATATTTCACTTTTATCCTTACTAATGATTCGTGTTTTAACAAGTTGAAAGGAAAACAAATATTTTAATACAAAATCATAAAATAATATTATTGTCTTTAATTTACTATTTTTCTCAAAGTTAGGGCAATAAAAAACACCTTTTACAATGACTCAACAACACAAACTTTAAAATCTATGTGACTAGTGTGAAAGTTCATAAGAATTATAGACTTTTCAATCTCAAAAGTTTAACCCAATAGGTGAATATATTCACAATCCTTTATAAAATCTATCATAGTATTGTATTTAATTAATGTGAGACATTATTCTTAACATCACTCCTCAAAATGTGGTTCTTTGCTTATTTCAAAGCTCTTTACTTTCTATTTTTAACATATTTTATTATATTATATTCTATTTTGATCATTTCTCATTTTTTTTTATTTTTTATTTTTACAAGGTCCATTTTAATTTTTTTTTAATGAGAAGAGGTTCAAAGTTTTTGGCCTAATCAACTGA
Source organism: Hippophae rhamnoides (assembly GCA_033030585.1). NCBI lineage: Eukaryota > Viridiplantae > Streptophyta > Magnoliopsida > Rosales > Elaeagnaceae > Hippophae > Hippophae rhamnoides. The sequence goes on along the minus strand of CM065434.1, from coordinate 21,490,283 downwards.
TATCATTTAAAAGAATTATGTGCCTTCCCACCCTAAAAGGTTAACCTAATGAGTTAAAACATCCACGATTCTTATGAACTCTATTATAGTAGAGTATTGTGACATTACCTTTAAAACTATTACAACCACTCTATTTTTATTAGAGAGATTTTTATGTTATAAAATATAACATATGATTGGCACAATTATGTCACGGAATACTCCGATCTTACTCTATTGGGTGTCATTAATGTAATAGAAAATACATTATATGATATATCATAAATACTAGTTGGTATTGAAAATGGAGAATTGTTTTGGAATTAGAAAAATGATTCAAATTTTTAGATAATATTGAAACTCCGTAAAATCTTAAGTGATGTGGGTATAAAAATAGGTGTAAATTTATATATTCATAGCATTGTTCAAGTGTCTAGTATTAGCATCTTTTTTCTGGTTTGAACATTGGTCTCGTCTTAAAACTTGAGGTAAAATTATACTTATCTGAAGTTGAGATGAAATCTTAACTTATGTGGTAGAATATGATGAAATAAAAGAGTTGCGCCCCACTTTTAATATACAATCACATCTTGTAACATGAGTTGAGACTAAAAGAAATACTTTAATTTTAATTGATTAAATCGTCAATTCTGATATCGATCTCAAAAATAGGTAGGTAAAGATAACCCTTACCCATGTTTTTTTCTGTGGCAGGTGATGCACATATATGTCTATATATTTGATTGGACATAGCATACGCTTCGACTCCATGCATTTGAAATTTGTCATACGACTATTCTGGTAACTCACACCTTTGTTTGGGTCACTTCTTTTTACAATAATTCTTAGAGAACAAAAGTAATTTATTTGTGTAGTTCCTAGTGTTAGATTAGGACAATTTTTATAGCAGAAAACATGAGGTATTATAATTCCGTGAAAAATGTGCATTACTTGATGATCCCATGCCCCTATCTTTTCTGGTTTTACATCTTTTATTTTGAAAAAAAAAATCTATATATCTTAAATTTATAATGAATTGAGGCATTCTTATTAGTTAGTATAGTTAGAGCCACATAATATGTTGAATAAAAAACTATCACATTAATTAAATTAATTATGATAAATCATGGTGCTATTATTTGGTACTGGTCTTACCCTTTGAACATTTATGTATACATTTAGATTTTTTTCCTTTGATTCAGTGATTTTGATTTTGACTTTGACTTGTCATATAAAAACGTGCGTATATATATACACACACGTTTGAATGTGCAAAAAATGCTTTTTATCTTTTTAATGTTGTGTATGTAATTAAATCTTAGTTTATTTATTTATTTTTATATGCTTTTGCCGAGAATTTGAACGTGTTTTTTTTTACGTTGTAAAAGAAAAAAATACACAGAAGCATTAACATTGCTACAATTAATATTCATTATTGATACAATAATGTTACAAAGTGCAAGTAATTATAGCAATAAAATACACATTTTGTGTTTATTGAAGAGGCAATATCGTTAATTTAAATAAATTTATTTTATTGAAAGTTAATTTGACGAAAATATTTGCCGCTTTAAGTATCGTGATACAATGACTTATAAATGAAGGAAAGAATCGGTGGCTGACGATAAGCTTCGATGCCTGAGTAAAGGAAAATTCTAAATAATATTGATACAATTATTTTGATATTACTAAAAGAAAATATATAAATATCTATTGTATCCCTCTAATCAATTAAACTTTCGTTATTAAATAAAATTATTATTAATAAATTAGTTAAATTAGTGTAGTATGACAAAATGAATTATGACAATATTATCACTCATAATACTTAAATTTTTTCACTTTCTATTTCAAAGATTTTGATGATGTCAAAGTATCATTTTCATCTACATGTAAAGCAAACATTTTATATTAAAATCATAATAAGTTCAATAAGAAATTATGGTGATTCTTTAGTCTATAGAACTTATTCATAGGCTCCTTAGGGACTTACCAAACCACTACTTGTGAAATTTTTGAAGTGCATTTTTGACATTGCTAAAAATTGAATAAATTATAATTGTAGTGAAAGGCAATAAGATATATATATATATTCCACCTAGTAAAATTGGGAGTGATTGAACAGCATATAAGCCCATTGCAAGAAATAGTCAATGAGTTTTTTGTTTTAATTTTGGTAAGGCGCACGCAGCTTTTTAATAAATAAGTACGCAGGAGAAAAAAGAAAATGCAAATAAGTACACGGGGGAAATATTAGATAAAAAAAAATACTCAGGGAAAATACATAAACAAATACACAATTTAATTTAGAGTGAAGGGGGAAATACTAAATTCATGGTCACTTAACCAAAAAATTGAATCATGTAATACATGAGAACGATGCGTTGATATGCTTTTGAAAAGAGAGCATGATTCACATTTCTCATCCAATCTAATCATATGGAAAATAGATACAGTTGTCGTTAGGCTTCTCATCAAGAAATTATTTATTGCTTCGAAAGTAATTGATAATATTATACTCCATGTACAACCGTACAAGCCAATAAAATACAAGAATAATGCAATTATTTTTTTTTTCGAAAAACATGAGTACAGCAAATAATGTGATTGGTAGGAATATACTTCGAGCAGAGATGAATAACACTTCATATTCATCAGTGAAAACTGATGAAATCATATGAACTGTATCTTGAATTGAACAATTTTGCAATAAGATCGACACAGTCATTACAGCTCAAATTTCACACCAAAGTACATTTATTAGTAATAGTGATCAATACTAGAAATGATCTCAAGTTGTAATGCAGAGTCCGTTTGGATGTTGGTGATAAAATGATAAAGACATTGAGTTCACTCACCCTTATGCAAATTTATTGAAGGCCGATTTATTGTTTTGATCCAATCAAGTTCCTGATGACATATTGCAGAATGCCTCCATGATCAAAATATGCTAGTTCAACCTGCATGAATAGCACCATAATTTCATACTGATAATTAACAATTTCTAGTTAGTGATTTAGAAAAAAAATCAAAAATCAACTATAAGTTGTTTAATAATGCTTTATGAGTTCTATTATTTTCAACAAGAATTAAAAAAAGCTATTTGTTATTATTTATACTTTTAATCACTTTCCAATAATTATCTTTAAGACAGACATAAAACTTGATTTCTTATATAGAAAAAATATTTAGTAAAAATGAAAAAAAAACAAAAAAAAATATGATTAAAAAATACTTTTAAAAGATTCATGAATCACGGATTTTGAAAGTGATTACTTAAAAAGGTGAATTAAAATAAGAAATTTTTATAAAATATACCTGATTAAATAATCACTGGAAAAAAATAATATCAGAGAACCAGAATTAAAGATGGCCTAAGGGTATGTTTTGAACTGTTTTCCTTTGGGTTGCTCTCCTTTGCATTGGAAGTGATTTCAAATTGGCCAAAGCAGTTCTAAAGGTGTCAGGCAATCAAGCACTAGTAGAGTTTCGTATGCGTATGGTTGCTTTCTTCCCATAATATTATTAAGGTCAAAAATGTCATCCAATACCACTTCTAATGTTTTCATGTCAGCCACCTAAATACTTCCCACTTACCAAACTATTTCTCGTGAGACTACTTCTAGGAGTACATCCAAATGACCTAAGCCATTAAAAGAAGAAATCTACTGATTGCATTTACTTACCTCTGTATCAAATCGTAGGGTACATGTGAATGACTTGCCAGAGTCTGTTACCACTGTGACATCTTGACCCGGTCTGATTTCCTTCACACTGCTTGGAAGGTCAATGGTGTAGCATTCATGTCCAGTTAAACCCAGAGTTTCAGCATCTTCCCCAGCCTTAAAACACAGTGGAATGATACCCATGCCGACCAAATTGCTACGGTGAATCCTCTCGAAGCTCTTTGCTATAACTGCTTTTACACCCTAAGAATGGTAATGTTTAAAGCAGTGTCTTTGGAAAAAAGTATATTAAAAATGAAACATGATGATTTTGAATAGGTACCAGTAGATTTGGACCCTTGGCAGCCCAATCACGAGAACTTCCACTCCCATACTCAGCACCAGCAAGAATAATGGTTTCATGTCCTTCACTCTTGTACCTCTATTAATAATCAAACAACATTTTAAATTCAAGTTTCAGTTTAAAGACTCTTCCATGAAGAACACTGATTTATTACAGGCTCACGTTTTTTCTAAAAAACAAGGTTCTGAGTGTAAATTTTGTATAATATATAAGTAACACGAATCATTCAATACTAAAATATTAACCTTAAAAGAAAGTAAGTTTCATACTACTTATAAACACTACACTTCTTAATCAATAAGAGACTCTTTTTATACACTAACATTCTATCAAGGTGGACGTCGTTTGACCCAACATTTTGCATTTTTAACTAATTTTATTATATTCTAACTCTATTTAGATCATTTGTTTTTCTTTTTGCAAAGCTCATGTAATTTTTTTTCGTGGTAGACCCATTGTTTCTTTTTCCTTGACTCATTGATTGATTAAAGATTTAATACCATGTAAATTTTGTATAATGTATGAACAATGTGAGTCATCCAATCCTAAAAGATTAACCTCAAAAAGGAAGATAAATTTCATACTACTGATAAACACTAAACTAGTATCTTTCTTAATTAACGGGGGATATGCACTTTTTATACACTAACACTATGGGCTAAGTTCGGAAGAAATTACCACAGCTGCATCAAACACAGAAAGTTTGTCTCCGGTGGGAATATGAATCGTCTTAGGACCAGTTTCTCCATTTAATAGCTTGTTGACGATGCGGATATTAGCAAAAGTACCTCTTGCCATCACCTCATCATTGCCACGGCGACTCCCATAAGAATTAAACTCTCTTCTATCAACGCCATGTTCCATTAGGTACTTAGCTGCAGGACTGTCCTTGTGGATACTACCAGCTGGGGAGATGTGGTCAGTTGTAATACTATCACCGAAGTTGAGCAAGCAATAAGCATTCTTCACTCCATGTGGACCTGGAGGAGACATGGTCATATCCTTAAAGTAGGGTGGCTCGTGAATGTAGGTCGATTTAGGATCCCAGGCATAGAGGGTGCCGGAAGGTACAGATAGTTGATTCCACATGGGGTTTCCTTTAGTGATTGCTTCATATGTAGCCTTAAACATCTCAGGAAGCACACTTGATTGCACAACCTGAAGACGTTTCAAGAAAGCATGACCATGACTTTCTACTCACTAAATATTAGAGCACTGAATAAATAATTTTGTATATCTACAACTCCAAAAGGAAGAAAATGTCAAGAGGAAGCTTGAGGAGAGCTTACCTCGGATATTTCTTCACTGGATGGCCAAATGTCCCTAAAAAATATCTTCTTTCCATCTTTACCCACTCCAATTGGTTCGGTCTCAAAATCAATATTAACCTGCAGAATCACAAAGCAGAGGAAAAAAACATTAAGGTGCAAACTTTAAAAAGTACATGGAAAAAGAATTTTGCAAAGCACATATTAAACTGCATACCGTTCCAGCTAGAGCATATGCAACAACAAGAGGAGGTGAAGCAAGATAATTAGCCCTTGTTAGAGGATGAACACGACCCTCAAAGTTCCTGTTTCCAGAAAGTACAGCTGCAGCTACTATATCTGTACATGTCGAAGAAATACATAACCTATGCGTTCCAAGTATAGTAAGCAGCATCTATATAAAACTAACTTTCACAGGATAGATACCATTTTCAGTAATGGATGATGCTACTGCTTCATCAAGATCTCCTGAATTGCCAATGCATGTGGTGCATCCATATCCAACAATATTAAATCCAAGCTGATTTAGATACGGCTGCAGTCCACTGCAGTACAGGACATACCACCATATTACACCATCATAAATGTTACTATTTACAATGTCCCAATAGCACTGTTGACCCTTTAAACTACCTTCTCAGTAAGTATTTGGTTACAACTCCAGAACCTGGAGCAAGACTGGTCTTGATCCATGGCTTAACCTGCCAAAAGTTCAACCATAATTTGTAATCCCACATGATATAACTAAAATAAATACTCATAACTCATGATATCACCTTTACCTAGGCAATACACAATACACAGCCCTACAACAATTAATACAGATTTTTAAGTTTCAAAACTTTGATAGTACTTAGAAGATGAAAACCATGTTGATGGGGAATGAATGAAAACTAGCCCATGAAACTGTATACAGCTAGATAGAAGAGAAAACTTCCTCAGGGTTAAAATCATGGGTCTAACAGATAGCACATGTCTCTAGACATTCAGCATTCTATAATGGATTGTTAACGTCCAAATTCAGTTATGGATATCATAACAAGAGGAGATAGAGCCATGGAAACATATGCAGGCTTATATATTGATTCAAGTTTTATCCCATTTAAATTGCACGTTATATCTATGAGATAGCATTCCATTAAATTAGAGAGTCATGCATCACTAGACTGTTTCATCCTAATAAATAAGTCTTCTTTTTGGAAGCAGCAAAGTCCATTTCTGATGGTTTATTTTCCATCTAATAGACAGATATAAGGAAACACATATATGAAGTCCCAAGTAGACTTATCTAACCTCCAATCCCAGGTCACAAGCTTTCTTTGCAACCAAAGCAGCTCCAAGCATTACACTGGGATTTGATGTATTTGTGCAACTTGTGATAGCTGCTATGACAACATCACCATGCCGAAGTTGTGCCGGGGTCCCATGAAATGTAAACTCTCTGATCTTATTTTGAGACTCTTTTGGTACAGCAAATCCCTGTAATCATGCAGAATTGATAAGCACTAGAACAAAAATGATTGATAAGCACTAAAAATAAATATGAGTTATGACAGACTAAATATGAAGATCACATCTCAGCATAATCCAATAACCTATTTAAATTAAGAAGTGTATTGGACCTTCAAACAGTAGCAAGATAACATTTTCACAAATAACTTGCACATGCTGAATAACAACTTTCACCACAAAACATTAGATAGAGACTTAAAGGAATAAGTCATTACACATAAAAATCATCTAAGAATAGATCATGGACCATCCTCATATAGTACCTTCAGTAAATGATGCGATGATATTGTTACTCTGCTCCTACTACTACCTTTATTATTATTATTTTCAAACTTTAATTCCATGGGGCGTAAGATTAAGATTAAGATGTCTTGCATATTCCCTAGTCACTTTTACTTCGGTGTCTCCATCTATCTTCAAAGAATCAGTGATATATCTTTCTAAGATCCTAATATTTTCCTTAATTGTTCCGTAACCTATTATAGATTTCAAGAATAATATTAGAGAAGCCATTTGTCTGTGAAATCTATATCATTCCCAAACAGAACAAACAATGAGCCATTTTAATCTAAGTTCAGAAAACCCAGGAAAATGTTACCTTGAATCCAACTTTATTGTTGAGACAAGCATGCCAATCTACTTTCATTTCTTTCAAAGGAACACGATCATGTGGCCTGTAAAAACAAAGATTCTGAGAGGTGGGATCAAAGTCGTCAGAAATACTTGTATGTGTGAGCAATACAAATGTCTAAAAAAAGTTACCTCTTAGGGCCTGATACACAGGGTTCCACATCTGCAAGGTTCAGTTCTAGATAAGACGAATATACTCTCTCAACCTGGGGCTGAGTTGAGAGAAAAAAGAAAAAAAAAATCTGTTGGAGCCCATAATAACTTCTCCAATGAGAATGGTATGAAATGTAAAAGGCGTTACCAGAATTTACCTCATTGTAGTCCACAAACATCTTATTAGCTCGCAAATAGGATTCAATCATAGAAATCTACAAGGTAATACAAAAGTCAGCATGAAGGGGGGGCAAAAATAAAAACCTTTTGGACTACTAAAAAATATTAAAACATTTGCATACAGTTTCATCAGTCCTGCCAGTCAGCTTCAGATATTGGAGAGTAACATGATCCACAGGAAAGAATCCCATTGTTGCACCATACTCAGGAGACATGTTAGCAATAGTTGCACGATCAGCTAAAGGCAATTCACCCATGCCTTCCCCTGCACAAAGGAAAGTAAACACAAACACCCATCAGATGAGTTAGCAGAATAAGGCGTCGTAAAAGATACTACTAGCTTTATTACAAGTTAAAACTGACAATATAAATATTATTGGCACCATTGTATACCATAGAACTCTACAAATTTGCCAACAACTCCATGCTTCCTCAGCATTTGTGTTACTGTCAGAACCAAGTCAGTGGCTGTGACACCATCTCTAAGTTTTCCTAATAATTTAAATCCAACCACACCAGGCAAGACCATGCTCATGGGCTGTGTCCAAATGAAATGAGGAGATTAATATTTTCAACAAAAAAACTGGGGATGCAAATGCAACAAAGTTCATAACTAAAAATTCATAGCAACAAAGTCAATAAGCAAATATTCTGTTAAATTGGATAAACAGATATGATAAACTATCTCATAATAGAAAGATCATGGGAAGTCTTCACAATATAATTGGGGGCATGCCCTTATAAATACATAAGGATCAACATATTCAAGATCCTGACCTGTCCAAGCATTGTAGCTTCAGCTTCAATTCCACCAACACCCCAGCCAGCAACTCCCAATCCATCTATCATAGTTGTGTGTGAATCTGTTCCAACAACACTATCAGGGTATAGCAGACCATCTCTGTTGAAGACAACTCTCCCAAGATACTCTAAGTTAACCTGTAAAAATTAACATGAAATTTTTGCTCTCTCAAACTCAAGATGCAGGAATTGCAACATCAAGATAGGTGATTAGTAATAGCAAAATCATACGCATGATTGCAGCACACAGTTATGCTTAAATATCATCAAGTTACCTGGTGAACTATCCCTGACCCAGGAGGAACAACAAGCATGTTATCAAATGCACTGGATCCCCATTTAAGAAAACCAAAGCGTTCTTTGTTCCGCTGGAACTCAAATTCCATATTTGCCTGCACCGCATTCTCTGATCTTGCCACATCCACCTGAACAGAGTGATCAATGACAAGATCCACTGGAACCTGCATTAATGAAGAAAGATCAATAGTGATTTATGAATGAAAGTTACATCTACAATCAACTACCTTTCACGCCAATTACATAAAACAGGAAATGCGTTACAAATGCAACTTACCAATGGATTAATCTTGTTAGAATCTCCACCAAGTTTTTTCATAGCGTCACGCATGCAAGCAAGATCAACAACAGCAGGCACCCCCGTAAAGTCCTGTAAACAAGATTATCAGCACTAGAAAAGTTAGGCATTGTTAATCTACAGAAACACCAGTGAAACTATTTGGACTTCAACTTACCTGAAGAAGCACTCTAGCAGGTTTGAATGGAATCTCAACCAGCTTAGGAGCGGTGTTTTCCCAGTCAATAATCTTCTCGACATCCTTGCTCTTAACTTGAAACTCATCGCAGTTCCGAATAGATGATTCAAGAAGAATCCTGATCGAGTATGGAAGCTTCTCTGCAGCACAGGCAACAATCGCAAATAGCAAATCACAAATCATAAATTAGTATAGCAGGTGAATTTAAAAAAAAAAAGAAGATAGAACACAAATCAGTCAAAAGACGCTTCGTTTGGTGAATCAGTTCATAATTAAAACGAAAAAACAAAAACAACAATAGATTCGAAACTTCTCAATCATAATATTATTTTAAATTTCCAACAGTTCTTAGTTATCAAACAGAAAGTGATAAAGACGAAGAGCAACTGACCGATTCTAGGATCGTTGAGAGCTGGTAAGCTATAGTACTTGCCAAACAGAGTTCCATCGGGCTTCTCGAGATTCTTCAATATGCGATTGAAAGGATTTTCAGTCGCTGTAATGGATCCAAGAACAACAACATCGAAATCTATAAAAGAAGATAAATCTATTCGAACAAGAAAAAACACATCCAATAAAACTATTTAAGAAATGAAATACGCTCAAGTACAATACCCATAGTGACAATGATACGAGCTCCAAGTAGAAGATGAAAATCGGTCGCTTAGACTAAGATCCAGAGAGGGAGAGAGATCGAGATGTGTAGGGTTTAGGTGAGAGAGAGCTTGTCGTGAGGCAGTTTTATCATGGAAGCATATTCAAACTTAATATATAATATAGACAGTCCTATGAATCTGTCTCGTATCAATCAAAGAAAATATCAGGCTATCACCAAAATGTGGATCCTAGTGGTAAATTGTAATAATGCAATCATGTTTATTATGAAAATAACCTTCACCTTTTATCATTTGAGATTACTTTTAGCCATTTAAATTAGTAAGAAAAGGATGCGATATTATAAAGGGAGATAATATCTCTTATGTTATCGAGATTTAGTATATTTTTAGTTATGTATTTGAAGTTTGTAAAATATTTAAGTTTTATATTTTATAGTTAATATTATTGATATTATTTTTTTAACGTGTTAATTTTTCATTTATTATTCTTTATAATATTATTCTTTGGTTATGATATTAATTTTTACATATCGATACAATTTTTAATCGGTGGTTAATATTGACTTAATTGATTACTTAATTTTAATCATGAATCTATTAATTATTTTTTAAAATTAAAAATTATTCTTTCATTTGTTAAATTTAATAATTCTAATTTATGTACTAATGATTTGATATTCATAGAGTATTATCTTAATAAATCATATAGGTTGAATGCATATTATTTTGTCCTATTCGTAGTATACAAACAGGTTTTTTTGTGTACATATAATGTACTTATAATCTTTAAAGAAGTAGTATTCAAACATTAACTTATTGAATTCTTTTTAATGTCCTTAAAATAGGATGGTTTATGATGTTTGTGATAGCTTTACTAATCTGTGTAGATATCTAATAAGATGTTAAATCTTTTAAAATTTTCAAGATAAGTTTCATAATCTTCATTTTTAAAGTATTCATTTAAATGATAGAGATAACATTTATCAAATGTTTCTAATAGAATTAGATTTTATCTTTGATTTTATTTAGAATTATTAGTTGTTTATTTCTTAAAACAGTTTTTGTTTCCCGCTTTAGCAGTATTATGACTTGATATAAGCAAATATTTAAACATTCAAGATTCTTAACTAGCTTAAATTTATAATTATTATACCTGAATTTGATAGGTCTACCACGGTCTTTCCTTCTGTTTGTCTTATTTTATTACACTTGTTATGCCTTAGCTTTGCTCAAACCTCAATGCTCTCCTAGCAATGATGAGCCTTTTACATCCGTACATAAATGGTGTCCAATAATTGACTTACTAGAGAAGAGTAACTGAACTCCATTTTATTCATAAGATAATAATTATTACAACTTAAGGCCAACTAAGAACCTTGAAGAGGTGCTTAACTGCTCATAATTACTAGGTATAACATTGATTTCTAGATAGAGGAGTTTTCTATGCTAGAGTTTTTTGTGTATTTCAGAGTAGAGAGCTATGGATTTATGTGTATTCGTATGTGTTTTGAAATGAGAATAAAGATTCCTTTTATAGCACAATGAATCCCTGTTTACAAGACTAAAATTGTTATTTTACCCTTACTTTAATAATTCATTTGTTTTTTTTTACTTTAAATGATAGCCACTGCTTTTTTTCTTGGCACATGTTACCAACTAAGATGTGGGATCTTCATCTTTATTTACTTTGTCATCTTTTGTCAAAATTTTCTTTGTCATTTTCTATTGACGGTTCTTTTGATGACGTTGATGATGATGCATCTTCATCTTTTCGGTCTTTAATGCAGAGAATGCATATTGGACTTTGGTAGCTTTTCTAGCATAGAAGCATAATACCTTTTATATTGAATTCCTTATCTGGAAGTACCCTTGGTTTGTGAACTTCTCTATTTGTGTTGAAAATTCCTATCTTGATGAAGTGGTAGGAACTAATACATCCTTCCTCATTTCATTCTATTAATGAGCAAAAAAATCTAAGATAAACAGGTTTATCACCTGCTTTAATCTTCCTTATGAAATTCTTGATTTCTCTTTTAAAATTCTCTGGGAAATAATTTAACTCAATTAAATTAATTTTTGGGTATATATTTTATATTAGTTCTACATGAAAGGCTTTATACACAAATATTAGATCAGTTCCTTCCAAGATATTGAATTTACTTCCTATAGGAAATTTATGTAGTATAGAACTTCAAATCTTCAAAGTCGTCTTGATCATACTTTCTAGCCAAGTTATAGAGACTCAACCATTGTGGTATACTAAGGTTTCTAAATTGGTCCTTCTCATCTTCAATGATTGGAGTATTTCTAGGGGATGTCTCCTTAAATAGCACTGAATGCTTTACTATTTTTGATGTCTCTAGAGAATATGTTTCTCTAAATAGCACTGGAGGCCTTGTTATTTTTACTAGATTTGTCAATCTGCTTTGAGTTGTTGGTTATTGTTATAATGTTGCAAAATAATTTCTTACTATCTCTTCTAGGGTTATTAGTTTTGGTGTTTTGTAGTTAGCATAACTGTCTTCAGCTTCTATTCTGTTAGTGAAGGCTCTATGAGTTATTCCATTAATTTCTATAATAGATTTACTAGCTTCTACCCACTTGTTATAGATTCAAGTCATTATAGACCACATAAAATTTTTTCTGCCTCATCTGCCCAGTTGAGCTTTTTGGTTTCAGAAGTTTTTCTTTTTTTGTGAACTATTAGGTTATTCCTTTTCATTTTGAATTCTTTCTTTAGAAGTTTCACCTTCTTTAGATTGGATTTTAATGAAGATTTCTCTTTTGAGATTTTGGACTTTAGAGGTTGTTTTAAACAATTAAATTCTTCCTATTTTTTCCTATCTCCGTAAGAGATTTCTCGAGATATATCAACTCGAGTTGTTCTTGTAGAATTTTTATCTCATTTTCTTTTATCTTGATTTTGATGTCAAGATGTTCCATTTCTGAAAGCATAAAAATAGTTAGAGGTGTTAATTCTCTAGTAAGAACATCTGCTAAGCTATTCTTATGTCTTGGAAGATGTTCAACTTCAAAATTGTAATGGTTGAATCATTATTGCCATCTGACTAATCTTCTTTGTTTGTAATCACTTGCAATATTAGTCCTTAAGAAATAACTAAAATTCTTGTTATATATTCTTACAATGAATCTGGAGCTTATAACATATATTGCAAATTTCTTTATGGCTTTTTTAACAATTAAATATTCTTTTTTCATTATTGTGATAATTTAATTATACATCTTGGAAAGATCGTGATGTATATCTACAAAGATATTCATCTTTGTCATCTACTATTGCTTTCAGAACCGCTCCCCAATATTCGTGTGAAACATCCATTTCAATTATCATCTTATCACATGGCTTTGGATGATATAAAGTTGGCAAATTTTTTACCTTTGTGTTTACTTTATCCATATACAGAGTATCTTTTTTAGTCCATTTCTAGATATGATCTTTTTCAATTTTGCTTGTAATAGTTTTCGCATTTATGAAAGTTTTTTTATGTATGCTTCTACATATGGTAAACATCCTAAAAATATTTGTAATTGGTTTTTGTCTTTTAATTCACCAGAGAAACCTTGAATATTATTTATTAAATGGGGTTGTAGATTATGTTTTCTATCTTCAATTTTTAACCCTAAATATTTAATTTTTTTGCTGTGCAAGTATTGCTTTCTTTTCGGATAATATAATGCCTTCTTTTCTACATTCTTGTAAAATATTGACAATATCCAAATAATGTTTATTTAATTTATTACTGAAAACTAAAATATTATATGTAAACACAACAAATATCTTGTATTTTCTTGAAAATGTTATCCATATATCTTTGAAGAATACTAAGAGCTTGTTTTAATCCGAATGGTATAACTGTCCATTGAAATTGTCCTTAAGGGCAACTAAATGTCGTTAATTTTTGAGATTTTTTGTCCAATCTTATTTGCTAAAATTCATTTTTGCAATCAAAACTTTAGAAGTATTTCTTTCATTTTATTAATGATAATAGTTCTTTTTTCTTTAGAATGAAGTATCCATCATCAATAGTTTCTTTATTTAATTTTTTAAGGTTTATTACCATCCTATTTTTCCCTCTTCTTTTATCAACTTCTTTTTCAACTAAGAATGATGGACTAAAGTGAAGTGAATTACTTCTTTTTCAACTAAGAATGATGGACTAAAGTGAAGTGAATTACTTGGTATTATGACTTTTAATTCCAAAAATTCTTGAATTTGTTTTCCAAATTCAATTATATCTTCTGGAGTATAAATAATTGGTTTTAATATTATGATCTTATTAGGATCTCTTAATTTTATGTTGATTATTGTCTTAAATTTATTTATTTTTGGATGTAGAGGATTTTTGGAACTTATTGTTTTAATTAATTTTCTGATGCCTGTTAGGGCTTTGTCTTCTTGTATTTCATATAGAAAAGAGTTTTGTTTTTCTTTTATATCCGATGAAATATTTTCTAAATAAAGTTTTTTCTGTTCATCTATCTCACCATTTTTTCGCTTTTTATGTTGTTGCATAAAAGTGGGGTTTGAGACAACTAATGCTTTTCTTATTTTTCAGACATAGATGATATCGCATTCTAGGGTTGTGAGACTTATTTTGTTAAAATATTAGGTGAAATGTTGATATAAGTTTAGGAAATTATTTCCTATTAATAAATCAACTCTTATTTTCTGTTGATATATGTCTTCTGGAAATACATATTTATTGGCTACACATATACTAGTTCCTATATCTATATATGCATGTAAATAATAAGTGGTATAGCTTTTAAATTTTAGTCCTACTTTAATTTTAAGTACTATTTGGATTTGCAATACTATACAAATCATTCATCTTCTCATGAAGAATATTCATAATTTGAGTGTTCATATTTTGAGTGAGTTATTTCTTCCAATAGATAGATACTATGAGTATAATCTATATGAGATTACTCGATTGGTTTTTTTTTTAAATCTTCTTCCAAGATTTTTGTTTTTTGTGAAAATTCTTTTTTAAATAACTTTTTATGTTGAATTCTACTTGGACATTCATTGGCATAATGTTATTATTTATTACAAATCTAACATCTGCATTTTTTCTTTCTCTATTAAATCTCTTTTTTATATTTGTGGAAATCTTATTTTCTGAATTTATATTTTTTATATTTATATTTATAATATTTTATATTACATCCATATTTTTCTGATATTCTAAAATCTTTTGTATCAACAAGATTTTTTTATCATTTCCTGTTATTTATTTATATTCCTTTCTTTCTTGCATTTAATAATGATCTATCTTTTAAGGCTTCTTATTCTTCTTTTTAGAGTAACTGATATAGTTTCCATATTTCTTTGTTTCCAAATTTCTGTTAAGGTCTTATGTAGTGTTTCAAGTAATTTTTGGAAAAATATTTCTTTATAGGTTGTTTGCATATAGGGTGGTAATTTATGGTAATACATTTCATATTCACAAATAAAAGAATCTATGTAACACATGTTACAAATTTCCATATTTGTTAGATGCCATTTACCTTCATTGATTTCATTTTCACTAAATTCAATGATAGTTCTTCCTTTATCTTCTCCAATAAATTCATTGTATATTTCATTTATTACTGTATCCAAGTATTCTCTCCCTGTGGAAGTATTCCCTCATTAACAAATGTTGTTGATCTGTTAAGTTTGAAAACCAAACTTTAATATTTCTTATCATTTTATGTGTTATATGTACCCTATAGATTGAATGGTTTGTTTGGGTAATTTGAGAGGTTTATATGAGCACACTCATACCACTAGCCCATTCATATGAGGCTTTCTTCCTATCTCTTATACAGTCTAAATCTAAGAGATAAAACTTATAATTATCATGAAGTTTGAATTCTGGTGGAATACTACTTCTAGTTTCCCAATGCAAACCCTTATCCATTTTAGGTGGTTGTCTTCTTTTATTTATGGCATCAGGTTATTATGTCCTTTACCTATTTCTTTCTCCCCTATGTAAGTTAGATGTTCCTTATAGGTAAGGAACTGGTAATGAAATTAGTTTGGGGACATTTTTTTTTGTTCAGAATCACTATCACTAATTATTGTCATATCATCTTCTTCTTTGTATTTACAAAAATTTTCATTATAATATTCTTTTATTTCTTCATTAGTTAGTGTCAAAAACTAACTAATTTTTCTGTCCCTATTTTCAGGGTTCATGAATTTTTTCTAATTCTTTTCTATATTTCATTAAATTAGAATTATATCTTTTTTCTCAAATATTTCTTCATTTTTTTTCTTTTTAATTTTTAGGAATCAGGGCATTTGATCTCCTAGGTGGTTCTTCTTTTAGTCCTTCTAAGGTATCATATTTATGACTTATAATTTCATTAATTCTATGTATGTTGTATACATCTTTTTTTAGTTCTGAAAATTTCTTGTATATATCTTGTTGTAGTTTATTATAACCACATTCATTTATTTCTTTTAATAATTCTTTTTGTACGTCTATTATTTCCTGTAGATATTTTGTGTTTGATTCTTGAATTAAATTCATTTCCTCTATTAATAGTTACATAGTTTCAAAAAACGTTGCTTAATTTTTGCTACGCTTACTAGGCTTCCATTTACTTTTAAATACATATTTTTTATTTTATCTTTAAACATTATCATTTTCCTAATATACAATCATGAACTAATACCTTCATTATTTAGACTTCATCTTTTAGTTTTTTAACTTCTTCTTGATTAAAATTTTCTCATTCATGGTCTATGAAAGTAAACCTTGGCATATTATTATTTCTAACAACATTACTTTTTCTTCCTGTTATTAGAGGTTTTTCTTTGATATCTAATTGTCATTCTTCTGGTATTTCAAAATATGTTAGTATTTCTAGTTTTATTATTTGTCCAAGTTTCTTAATTTTTTACCTATTTCTATAAATTCATTTTGTCCGTATATTGAACTATTATCACTATTTATTAAAGAATATGCTACTAGATAATATATTGAAAATAAATGATTTTCTTCTTTCATTAATTCTTCTCTTTCAAATTCATAAGTTAGACTTAATACTTGGTTTAGATTTTTATCATGGATATTAATAGCAAATCTAGGATATGCTATAAATTTTTAAGTTTTGGTAACCTAAGTTACCATGGATCATCCCTAATAAAACATCTTTCATATTTATTATTCTGTTACTTAGTAATGGTATTTTTATGGTATATCTATTTATTTTCTTAAATAAGCTTTTATTAATATTTGAATTCTTTCTATATGGATGTATCTAATTTTTTCTTTATCTTTATGGAGAATTTTGAATATCTTGTTTAATATAGTTTCTTTATTAATTAATGATATATTATACCTTCTTTTAATGTGTAATCTTAATACTCATTTCTTTATTACTTATGCCATAATAAATTATGTTTTTCCTAAGAAATAATTTTCTTAACAAAAATGATAGATCTTTAAATCCATCTTCTTCTTTAAGATTTAATTTTACTTTTTAAATTTCTTCAAAATTCTTTTTACTAATTATCGTTTCCGGTAAAAAACATTATGAGATGTCTTTTGTTTCTATGTATATTATTTCTTGGTTTATTTTTTTTATATTTAATAATATTACAATTTACTTCCACTAGATTTAACATTTGTTATGTTTAATGGATATTTTTGAATTTTTTCAAATCTTAGCGTTATTTTTGAAGATAACTCAAAATTTAAGATATTTATGATATTAATCCCAAAATAAACTTTTTCTTCACTGTTTCTCCATTTTCTTATTTTTTTTTAAATAATTATATTATTTAAACATTTTAATTATAATTCAAATTTTAAACCTTTTACTAGTTATCAAGATGATTGTTGTTAATAGGAATTTTCAACTTTGTTAATTTTCTACAAAAGATTTAAAGTAAAAAGTATATCAAATTAAATTTTTTAAGTTTTTAAATTAATTATAAAGTAAATTAACTTTGGTAAGTTTTATAATTAATTAGAGATTTATTTTTATAAATTTTTTTATTTATATATATATACATATGATAAATATGATAAATACACATTATTAATCAAAATTTTTGAGATTTAAATCTATTTTTAAAACATATATAATATTTTGAGAAATGTTAAATGATGAACGAAAATGGGGATAATACCGATTTCGTAAATACTTATCTATTTTAAATTTATTAATTCTCGCAAGTTTACAAATCATTTATAAAAATGATAAATATACTCTCAAAGTCGATTCAAAGAAGTAATAATGTGTGGTTTTTAAATATTATTTAAATTTTAAAAACAAAATTAAACTTAAAATTTCTATCACGATGATTTTGTTTTTGAAAAAAACTAATCTAATACATAAAGATAAAGATATACATGAATTTACTAAATACTCATGCAATTTAATACATTCAGAAAAAGTGTAGAATTATGGATATAATAATTCAAGGATTATATTTTCTCATATTATTTAAGTTATTAAAAATATAAATTGATATTTATTGATTTTCTTTTTTTGTATGAAAGTGTCCTTATGTGGGGTCCAAATTATTTTGTTTAATATTAATTAACTAATATCTTTAGACAAACATATTAATTAATTAAGTATTAAATTTTAGCTTTATTTCTAAGAAAATACCAAACATCTAATCACATCTTTAGGCGGAGTCAATTAATTAGACTTTATTCGAGATGTCTATATTAAACTTAAAAACTTAACTATTAGAAAATTAACTTTCAAGTTTTAAAACTATTTAAAAAAATATGTTTTAAATAAATTTTCAAATAATAATTCTTTGTAAAAAAACCTTTGAAATAGAGTTTCGTTCTAAATATCTAAATAATTAAATCTAAAATAAAATAGTATTATTGTAAATTAATTATAGGCAATTAAATCTTAATTTTAACTCTCATTAGGTTTGTTATTAAGAATAATGTACTCCTTCAAATAATATTCTTTATAAAAATATTGAATAAAAATAAAATCAATTTATTTTAAGAAAATATTTTACCTATTCAATATTTTTCAAACCTAATAACATTATTATTATATCATATTCACTATTAGCCAAACATGATATAATTGATCATAGATAAGAATGACATAGAAGAAGCAAGAGAGATATATGGACTACAAAAGATATATAATTCATATCTTAATAACATCCTTACAGAATTTTAAATAATTTATTCTAAGACTTGTAAAACTCTTCTAAGACTTGTAAAACTCTGATAGTAATTACATTCCAGACTTTTTTGAATCAAAAACTAAAAACAACTCAAATATAAACATATTCTTCCTCAAAATTGAGGAAACAACAAAATAAATTCTAAAAGCTAAAGATATAAAAATCTATAGAAAAAAGGGAGAGAAAGTTGCTGAAAATGAAGGTGGAAAACTTATTTTCTTAGTATATAGGGGGTTCTATTTATAGGAAAAAATGTGAGAAAAACTTATGTTTTCACCACATCACGATTAGATCGGAACTAGATTTTTGACCAGTTCAAACCTCATTTTTTTCATTTTTTTCTTTTCTTTACTTTAGATAATATCAAATAATGATATTCATTTAAGTTCCAAAAAATGTGATGAACATGCTTCAAGTATTTTTTTTTATTTTCATATTTATATATTAAAATATCTCCAAACATTACAATATATCTATTAATCTGAACAAATAGATTTGTCTAAAATATAATAGAATAAAACAAATAAAATCTATTTTATTAATTAAATAACATTAAAGCATGGTATATTTAGTGCTTTTTAAGCACTCCTCTTAACCCTCAATGAGCTTCTTACTAGTCTCTTAAGTAGAGAAGCGGTTAAAACTAAAAAAAAAATTAAACTAACTTAAATCACTTTCGTGGATTAACATGATTACATTTAGTATATGCAATAAGTCGTTAAACCCCTAGATTTCCCAAGTGGATGAAAGTTTAAGTCTTGTGAGAGTTTTTAATAATGATACCCACAAACATTAACAAAAAATGAAAACAAAATAAAATAAATAAAATAAAAAGTTAATTAAAATTTAAAATAAAGTAAAAAGACTAAAATAAAATAAAGAAATGAAATTCAAAAATATCTCATGTTTATAATCTCATTTAATTTTCATAATTAAAATCTTAAGCAAAGATTATTTCAACTTCTTAAACATTTATGATTTATTGTAATAATTAGTTGAAAATTATTTTCATATTTCATATAAAAAAAGTACCAATTTAATTTCACCCAAACTCAATGTCAGGAATCCGAATTCGCTTCGACTCTATTTCTCACAAGTCAATACTCTTAAAAATACTTAATCATATGGGTTCATACACTCATACTAATTTATATGCGAAAGAGTTTATGTATAGAAATGAACTAATATGTTCTCTTATGTATAAAGAAGAAATGCTCAAAGCGTTATTTTAACGTTTATATCTTGAAATGAATCAAATGTAAGGATTCATAAAATATTATACATTACTTTCATGTATCAATCAAATTCATCAAATAAAAATATCAAGTAATATGCCTTTTAGAAAATGTAGAAAAATGCAATGACTTATTAGGGAATTACTTCCTATATTTTCTTTTGCATTAAACCATTTCTCACAACTATTTAGGCTTTTTGGGTCATAGTATATATATTATACTATTTATTTTCCTCTCTTTATTTATATTTTTTCTTTCTCTTATATTATTTTTTTAATAAGAGAATCCATTTTTTTAAAGAGTATACCCATGTACAAATTGTACATTTTTTATATGATAAAGTGAGTGGTTAATATTTTGTTTTTCTATTTGTATTTGTTTAAGTAACCTTAGATATATCTCTTTTTTAATAGAAATCATGCATGAATGAAGAAAGACATTTACTATAAATTTCTACTTAAATCATTTAATCTAAGCAAATGAAAAATAAATATATAACACTTCATTAAGATGTAAAAATTCATACATTCAACGCTAAGTCCTATAGAGATCATCTACCAATGCTGAAGAAATAAGAAAAGTGTTTAGAGTAGAAGAATAATATTTATCACTCAGAATAAAGGATAATGGGCTAAAAATATTTCTCAAAAGGTTAGTCTCCATTATTTGATTCATAAACATCGATTTTGGGTTTAATATAATTTTCACACCTTATCAAGAAATATTAATAATGACAAAAACTAACTAATTATCATATTACTTCATTATTTATTTTGGAAAATTAATCTAATAGTGCCAAAAGACTTAATCGTCGTTTAAATTTAATTCTAAGACATGGTCAATTTTTGCCAAAATTTTTAAAATTACTCTAAAAATACTAAAAATTACTAAATAAATAAATAACAAATAAAAGTAATATATAAAATTATGTGAAAATTGCTTAAATTATCTAAGAATGAAAAATGTCTAAAATGTGTAACTTTTATATACCTACCCCCAACCTAGAATGTACATTGTTCTCAATGTTTAAGAAATACAAATTGCAAGAATAGAGATAGAAAAATTACCAATACATTTGACGTGGAAAACAAGGTGTAACCAACACCAGCTTCAAATAATTATGCTCACAAACCGAATATTATAAATTATAACACATATCAAAACATTAATTATATTAATGCTTAAAATAAAATAAACAAACATAGAAGAAACTAATTAAATAAATTTGCATAAAAGAAAAATTACTTACAATGATGGGTTGTCTCCCATCTAGCGCTTGGTTTAACATCTTAGCAAAACGTATCTTCATAGTGCTGAGGATTAATTTATCAATATGGAATCAACGTCAGCCATGTTATATTCTCCTTCTAAATAAGGTTTTACATGGTGCCCATTGACTTTGAAAGTTATTTGTGTCTATGGATTCAATAACTCTACTACTCTATGTGAAAAAACTTGGACAATTGTATAAGGTCCATCCAATCATGATCTCAATTATCTTGGAAACAATCTCAAATGAGATTTAAATAAAAGAACTTTCATTTTAAGAAGAAAAGACTTAGGAACTAGTCTCTTGTCAAGATAACGTTTAGTACGCTCTTTGTATAATTTTTCATTTTCATAGGCCTCATCCGAAAAATCTTCCAACTCATTAAGATGGAGCAACCATTTTTCTCCTGCTTTATATAAATCAATGTTTAGCTTTTTTAATTTCCCAGTAAGCCTTGTGTTCAAGGTCAACGAGAAGGTGGCACACTTTCCTAAAGATTAACGGGTAAGGGTTCTTCCTATTGGGTGTTTTGTAAGCTGTGCGATATGCTTTTAAGGAATCATTCAACTTAATTTTCCAGTCCATTCTTGAAGGATGCACGATGTGTTCCAAAATTTCCTTGATTTTTCTATTACTTACTTTCACTTGAACGAAAGTTTGAGGATGATAAGGAGTTGCTACTCTATGTGAAACATTGTACTTCTTTAGTACTCTATCAAAGAGTATATTGCAAAAACGGATACCTCTATCACTTATTATTGCTCTAGGCATCTCGAATCTACTAAATATTGAATCTTTAATGAATTTCACAACAAAATTTGCATAATTGGTTTTAGTAGATATAACTTTTACCCACTTAGATACATAATCTACAACAACCAAGTTATATTCGAAACCATTGGATGGGGAAAATGACCCATAAAGTCAATCCCCATACATCAAAGAGTTACATGAGAATGATCCTGAAACCTTTAAAAAACTTTTAAAAGATGTCGAAAAATCATTGTATCTAGAGTGCAAGAAATACACTAAAATGTCAGGATTGATTCATTTGTACAATGTGAAGGCAAAAAATGGTTTTTCTAACAAGGGATTCACAAAATTATTAAATGTACTAATAGATATGTTTCTTGAGGGTATTGAATTGTCATCTTCAATGTATGAAGTAAAGAAATCTCTTAGTCGATTTGGCATGAAATATCATAAGATTCATGCTTGTCCAAACTATTGCATTGTTTATAGAAAATAATATAATACATTAGATGATTGTTTGATGTGTAAAAAATTGAGATGAAAGTATGCTACAAATGAGACAACACCTAAGAAAGGCATGCACGCAAAGGTTCTTTGGTACTTTCTTCCAATTCCTCATTTTCAAAGGTTGTTCAAAAGTAAAGATGAATCAAATATGTTGACTTGGCATTCAGATAATCGATCTGATGATTAGGTGCTATGTCATCCTTATGGTTCTCCAAATTGGAAAGTAGTAGATAATTTATCCCCTCAATTTGCATCTAATCCACACAATCTTCATCTTGCCATTGTTGTTGATGGAATTAATCGACATGGTTCCCTTAGTAGTAGATATAACTATTGGCTAGTAATTCTGGTAACATATAACCTTCCTCCCTGGTTATGTATGAAAAGAAAATTCATGATGGTAACATTATTGATCTCAAGACTGTAACAACCCAGAATTGATATTGATGTATATTTGTAGCCTCTGATAGATGATTTAAAGACTTTATGAAATGATGGTGTAAATGTTTACGATGCACATAAAAAAGAACACTTTAACTTGAGGGGGGGTTCTTTTATGGACAATTAATGATTTTCCTACCTATGGGAACTTATCAAGACATGCAACAAAAGATTATATAGGATGCCCTATTTGTAGTGATGGTACTTCTACAACTTATATTGTTCACGGACGAAAGATGTCTTATAGAAGACATAGAATATTTTTGCCATCTGAACACAAGTTTAAATACTAAAAAAAAAATTTTGATGGTGAAGAAGATCATGATCTTGCACCAAGACCTTTACGAGGTGTTCATATATTAAGGCAATTGAATGGAATGATATTTAAATGATATAGAAATATGAAAAAAGAATATTCATTGATGGAGGGAAATGAAAGAAGTCAACTAATAAAAGGGGTGAAAAGGAAAATGTTACTGAATTAGTAGATCATGGTTGTTGGAATAAAAAATCAATATTTTGGAATTAGTTTATTGGAAAGACTTACAAATTCATCACATCTTAGATGTCATGTATGTTGAGAAAAATGTGTGTGTGAGCTTGATTGTTACATTACTTAATATACCTAGAAAAATGAAGGATGGAATTAAAGCAAGATTCGATTTAAAGAACTAGGTATACGACCTGAATTGGCACCAAGGGTGGAAAATGATAAGAATCGAATATACTTTTCACCAACATCGTATACAATGTTAACAAAAGAGAAGGATGTGTTTTGTAAATGTTTGGTGGGTGTGAAATTTCCTGATAGTTACTCATCCAACTTAAGAAATTTTGTGTCTATCATCGATAAGAAACTTTATAGATTGATATCACATGACTGTCATATTTTAATACAACAGTTATTACCATTTTCTATTAGGTCAATTCTTCCAAAACATGTTCAATTATCAATAATTCATCTTTGTTTATTCTTCAATATAATATGTAAGAAATCTATATCAATTGGCGAGTTAAACTCTTTACAGAAAAATGTTTTAGAGAATTTATGTTTACTTGAAAAATATTTTCCTCGTTCTTTTTTCGATATAATGATTCACTTGTGTGTTCATTTAATTCAAGAGGTTCATTTATAGTATAAACCTTTTTAAAATTCGCCCGTAGGAATAGTAATATTAAAATCAGTATGATTTGATTTTCATATGACAGATGTAAAAATGAATTTTTTTACAATATTGATAACATTAAATATCACCTTATCCGTAGTGTTATTCTTTTGAGTTACAAGTATTAGTATTATCATGAAGAAGATATAAAGAAGGATAAGAGTGGATTGGATATATCTTATCGAAATATGAACTCAAGACACAATGCCATAAATTTAGAGATACAAAAAATATGTTTCATGATGTGAAATGTAAACTACATGATAATGTCCCCAAAACTTTTAAAAAACTTTTAGAAGATGTCGAAAAGTCATTATACACAATGTAAGAAATATACTAAGATGTCGAGATTGGTTCATTTATAAAATATGAAGCCACAAAGGATTGACATGGAATGATTGTCTAGAGTGTAAAGAATCAAGATGAACCAATCTTGACATCTTAATATATTTAGCATGAAATATCATAAGATTCATACTTATACAAATGATTGCATTTTTTATAGGAATAAATATGAGACATAGAATGATTGTCTAGAGTATAAAGAATCAAGATGAAAACATACTATAAATTGGATAACACCTAAAAATGGTATGCCCTTAAAGATTCCTAAGTATTTTCCTTTAATTCTTTGCTTTCATAGATTGTTCAAAAGTAAATAGATATCAAAGATGTTGATTTGGCATTCAAAGAATCGATATGATGACTAGATGTTGCATACTCCTTTAAATTCTTCGAAAGATGTTGACTTGGTATTCAAAGAATCGATTTGATGACTAGATGTTGTGTACTCCTTTAAATTCTTCGAGTTGGAAAGTAGTAGATAAGTTATCCCCTAAATTTGCATCCGATTTGTGAAATCTTTATCTTGCAATTTTTGTTGATGGAATTAATCCATACATTGTTTGTAGTAGTAGATATAATTATTGGTTGATAATTATAGTAACATTCAACATTTTTTCTTGGTTGTGTATGAAGGAGAAATTCATGATTCTAACATTATTAATATTCGAGCCAAAACAACCCAAAATTAATATTGATGTGTAGTTACAGCATCCGATAGATGACTCAAAGATGTTGTGAAATGATGGTGTTAACATTTATAATGTACATAAGTTAGAATATTCTAATGTGAGATGTCCTTTTATGGACATATAATGATTTTTCTACCTTTGAAAACTTATTAGGACGTGAAACAAAGGGTTGTTTGGGATGTTTTACAAGTAGCGATGATTCTTTTACAATTCATCTTGTTCATGAACAAAATATGTCTTATAGAAGACATATAAGATTTTTTTTGCCATCTAGACACAAGTTTAGATACCAGAAGAAACCTTTAAATGCTGAAGAAGATCATGATCTTGCACCAAGACCTTTAGGAAAGGTTGAGATATTAAGACAATTGCATGGTATTACATTTAAGTGATATGAAAAGATGAAAAAGAATACTCATAAAAAGAAGACCAAGTTTGATGAATCTATTGAAACTAATGAAGATGAATTTCAAAATCTCTCCGATGGAGGAAAACAAAAGAGTAGAACGATATTGTTGAAAGAAGATATCAATAATTTGGGAATTACCTTGATTGAAAGACCTACACACTTGTAAATTGAGAAAAAATATGTTAGATTTTTATTGGTACATTGCTTGATATACTTGAAAAAATAAAGGATGATATTAAAGCAAGATTAGATTTAAAGAAATTGGAAATTCGACTTGATTTAGCACCAAGGGTGGAAAAGAATAAGAACCAAACATACTTACCACTAGTATCATATACATTATCAACAAAAGAAAATGATGTGTTTTGTAAAATATTTGGTGGGTGTTAAGTTTCTTGATGGTTACTCACCCAATGTAGGAAATTTTATATCTATAATCGATAATAAACTTTATGGATTGAAACTACATAACTATCATATCTTAATGTAATAGTTATTGCCAGTTGCTATTAAGTTCGTTCTTCCAAAGCATGTTTGATTATCAATAATTTTTCTTTATTTATTCTTCAATACAATATGCAATAAATCTATATTAATTAACAAGTTAAACTTTTTGTAGAAAGAAATTTCGGAGAATCTATGTGTACTTGATAAATATTTCTTCCTACTTTTTAAGATATAATGATTTGCTTATGTATTCATTTAGTTTGAGAAGTTCAATTGTGTATATGGTCCTATATCCATAAGGTGGATATATTATTTTGAATAATACATGTAAGTAATTAAAGGATATGTAACTAATATAAATTATCACGAATGATGCACGATGAAAGGTTACATTGCTAAAGAGACTACTGAATTTTATTCTGAATACTTTAGTTATTACATTGAAATTGAGAAACTACCCACAAATTTTTCTTAGACCATCGTAATAAATTATTCATTGATTGCACTAAATGGAAAAGGACACACCAAATGTTTTTGGAAAATAATAATGAGGCAAAAATATACATAATGTAATGACAATCTCAAACTCCATCCTTTTCATGTAAAATAAAGTTATAATTCACACAATACACTTAAACTTATTGAAGACTAATTCTCGTTACGAAAAAAAAGGAGAAAAATGGTTTTATGATGAATATAAACGGGAGCTTATTAATTAATTTCACAAACATGTAAGTGCCACATGCAAGAATTAATTAATTCAACTAATTAATGATTTACAACCTTGCATACATTCAAGTTGAGCTCAACAAACTCAACTATAAAATAACATAAACTCTGGAATGGCTTGTACATAGTCCAAAATTTGATGTCAAATCGTATCCTAATTTCACAATTAATGGTTCTAAGTCTAGAACACTATAAAGGGACAAAGTCTGAGTAAACCATAATAGTAATGTGATATAGGTGCATAAACTTGACAATTTGCTAGTTCAAAAGATGGTAAGCATGTGATTCCTAATAGAACCTATTATGATATTATTCAAGAAATTTGAAAATTTGATTATGAGGTCTTCTATAAAACAATATTCTTGTGTGATTGGGTTAAAGACACTGTAAATGTTGGACATAAAATAAATAATTTTGGGATTTATCTATTGTAAACTTATTCAAGATAGGTCACATCGATAATCCTTTCATATTATCACTTCATGCAAAACAAGTATTTTTTGTGAGTTATCAAATTGACACGAGTTGATTAGTGAGTTAACGCCTCCACGAAAAGAGTTATAATATTATGATGCTTCAAAGAATAATAACATGCTTGATACGTTATCAAATATTATTCATTTATTAAACAAATTACCTAATGTATATAATGATCTCATTGATGACATTGATTATTCGTTACGGCTTCAAAGTGATTGTGAAAATATATATTATTATATGAAAGACAACATAATTAGACATATATGTATGTTATATATTATTGTAACAACTCTTGTTAAATTTTTGGAATTAAATTTATGAATAATAATTGTTATTTCAGCTTAAATCGCAGGTATTTCGTAGATCCTATGGATATCAATATTGAAGAGATTATATATCCAAATGATCCATTGGGATATTTTAAAAAAATGGTTGGGTTAATATACCCAATGTTATACTTAATCTAAATGATAGAATACATGTTTAATTCAATGCCACCGGAAATTCTTTGGGAGAAAGAGGCTAATAGTTGACATCTTTTATTAGTAAAACTTACTAGGTTGATTTTAAAAAATATAAGCTATGAAGAAATATTTGTGTAAGTCTTTTTTGCTTTCTAATTAATTACATATTATATTTCTTCTATAATGTATTTTTGTAGAATAGTTTTAAAGTCATTGACACTTAAATGTCCAAAAATTAGAAACAAGGCATAGATGGAATACAAAACTTTTAAGTTAATTAGAAAATATGTGTTTTCAAACTTGGACCCCTTAAGTGAAAAATTATATAATCTCTCAAGGTCACCCTTGGATAACTTGGAGAGAGTTCACAAATTACAGATGTATTGATGATTTTTAATTATTAGAAAAGAACATCAAAATATTTAAATTCATAATATTTTTTCAAACTGTAATGGGAGATTATCAAATCCTGAAGTAAGACAAAGAATGATAACTAAGTTGTTAATATATAACTATTTTTATATTTATGTTATTAATTATTTAATTAATTAATTAAATATATTTAATTCATGTATGTAGGAGCTTATATTGAGTAGACATATAACTCAAGGTGAAGTGTGCACAGAGACAAATATGTGAAAAAAAGAAAAAGAAATCAAAACCAGTGAGTAAGCAAGGAGAAAAACAACTCAATAAATGGGTTAGTAATTTAATGTGATATAATGTTCATGTTATGATTACACATGTTCTTGTAATAATATATAATACTTTTATTGTTTTAGCATTGGTAGAGAATAGCCAAAAACAAATAAATAGATGTGAAATAACAAAAAATGGGTATCATATACCATGCATTTACATTAAAGCATTCTGGTTGAGTTAGATGGAAAGTTAATACGATGGTATCATGTAATTTTTCAAAATTCTAAAGCAAATGACTTAATTCGTTAGTAAAAAAAGGTATAACAAAATTAAAGACAAATTGAATTACTTTAAGGCTATTATGTCTTATAAGATTGTATATTTAAAGTAATTCTAATGTTACCAAAATGGTTATCATAACACATGTATGGCATGTTACCCATAACAAGAATGCCATCATACTCTAATTAAGACATGTCTTATTAGCCAAACATACCGAACATGTCACCATCCATGAAAGACATGCCACTCTCCATGCCAAGCATGCATACCATGCATTCTCATAGTCATCTTATTAGATCCATGCAACCATCTATACAAATAATACTTATATAATTGCCCAATCATCCAAAGTCTCAATGAAATCTCGTGATTTCATTTCTCATCCACAATAATTTTTAATGAGAATATTTCTTGATTTGATAAATTTGTTGTGTTAAGATTATATTAATTAACATTAATATTATGTTTGTTTTATGTTATGTATTTTGTTTATTTTATATAACAGTTGAAGTTTTTAAAAGCTTTAAAAAATAGTTTGTTTTTAATTTTTTACCTATCTTTGTGACATATATTGAAATTTTTAATTAAATTTAAATAAATGTAGCAATTGTTAATATATTATTATAAAAATAAGAATTTATATACATACTTATTATTAAATATGGTTATTATTAAATTATACAGTAATTTGAATAACATAATTAATCATAATTTATATGATGGGTGATGTATTAACGTAATTCTTAATTTAAAATACAAAAATTAGGTTATTTTTATATGTTTTGGTTAAAAAGCGAGGTGGACAGAGATACTAAACGTTTTTTCTTTAAAAACCGTCCTTAATAGTCCATGTTTAGTTGAAACTCGCTTAATTAGCATTAATACACTAGTAACTTATTAATTTTAAGAAATAATAATAATAATAATATTATTATTAGTAGTAGTAGTAGGGTGGGTAAAATACAAATCCTAGGGAAGAATAATATTTTTATTTATTATTTTTTATAATAATTTAATTATCTTATTTTAAAAAAATATAATAAAAAAATAAATAATTATTTATTTATATTTTTTAATAGTTATTGAGATATCTATTTTATATATTATCTTTAATAATAAATAATAATGATTATAAAATTAATCAAAAATAAAAATAAAAATTAATAATTTAATATTTTTTTTTATTTTTTTATATTAAAAAGATTGAATTGTTATAAAAAATAATAAATAAACAAATTATTTTAACTTCTAATTAATATAAATAAAAATCTGAGTGCAATTATCTATTATTATTATTATTATTAATATAATAATAGTTATTATTGCATTTGTAGAGTGTTTTCCAGAATGCCTTGGAAGCACGTGGTATGTTTACATAAATATTTATCATAAATTATGATGATATTATAATTAATATAATAATTAATTATAAATTAAAAAATAAATCATATTGTTTTAATTGATAATTACATATTATATTACTTATTATAATTTATAATATAAAAAAAGCTCTTATATCAAACATAATTGTTAATAATTATTATTTTTTGTTTTCATTAGAAAAAAAAATCTTAAATTTGACATTGTATATAATACGCAGCATTATATGAGCAAACAAAATCTCCGTACGATCTCAAATTTATTTCGCTAATTAAAGTAGCGAACAAACAAATGCTTCTGGGTATTTCTGGGTATTTCTGGAGAGCTCGATCTAATAATAAAATATGAATATTATTTTTTTAATAATATTTATATAATATGGTGGAGTCCAACCCATAAACAATATTTATAACGTTACTTAAAATTAAGATAAAGTTTTAATTTTTTTTATGGGGTTCTAACTTAAAAGAAATTACAAGTATTAAAAACTACATGCAGTTGAAAGAATTAGATTCAAGTATTATTATTAAAAAAAAATAAAAAAAATAGACACATGAAAGTTAAAAAATATATATTATATATAAACTATGGCTTTAATGAAAACACTACCTTTAAATATAAAAATGACAAATAAAAAATAATTATTTAAAAAAAAAACGTAGAAAAAATCACTAATTAAAAACATGAAAAAAAAGCTAAAAGAATTAATATGACCAATATGTAAGAAAGTTTATTATAGATATTATTTATAAATTAAATTGATTCTTCTTCATATCATTAACCTCTATGATCAATTTGGTCCTTAAAAAAAAAGTTCTTCACATTTCATCACTATACTTTTAACGTGCATGTATCCAATTTTATCCTCGTATTGTATCAAATTTTATTTCTATACAAAATTACGTCAAAATTGATAGTCAAATCCTTAAAACATATTCTAAATTAATTTAATTTTTTTTTAAAAAATATATATTTATACATAATATTAATAGTTTGAATAATAAATTTAATAAAAATCAAATTTAAATAGAATTTATGTTGATGAAATTCGATTAATATTTTTTATACTATTAGAATTCGATAGAGTTAATAATATAAGGAGCAATGATACATTTAGTTCTCTCTTTTTAAAATTTTCTTTTGAATCTTTTAAACTCAAGCTACGATACATAAACATCAAATATATATATTATACATCACTTATTATTTAATGAAATATATATTACATGTAGTTTATTTTAAAAAATAAATAAATAAAGGAAGAGTGACTTAGAAAATATGAGAGAATAGATGAAAGGGAAGAATGATTAAACGAAAAGGAAGAATAATCAAACTAATAGGAAGGAGAGGGATAAAATTAATAACTATTACTCAATTAATTTAATTTATAATAAATAAATATGTACCAAATTAATTCCTATTTATATAACTTAAGTAACAAAATAGTGAAATAACTAATAATAATTTAATAGATAATATTAAATATAAATATAAATATAAAATTTAAAGGTAAATAAGTGGGTAATAATCTGAATATAGACAAAATATAATTTAAATAATAATAATTTATTTATTTTACATAATATTGTTATGCCCTTGTCTAGCTCATTAAATGATTTAATTTTATTTAAAATTTATAACCATAAAAATAATATTATTTATATTTAATGTAAATATTTTTACTACAAAGAAAAATTTCATGGCGAACATTATAAGTAGATAGTTAATTAATTAGATGTTATTTAAGTTAAACTCTATCAAATTAGACTCTTTCGAACTTAAAATCTAGTTAATTTGATCCGTTCGATGTTATTTAAATATTATTTTTATTGTTATAAATTTTAATGGTGTTATTATTATAAACTTGATGTCTATAAAAAATTTATATCATTATAATATAAAGATAATTAATTAATAATTATAATAAAAGATAATAAGTTATTAATGTTGTATAATAATTGATGTAATAAATGATAATAAGTTATAAAAGAAATAGATTCTATATTTTTAATTAATTAATTATTATCTATTACAGTAATTATGAATAGTAGTGAAAAGAAATTATAAGTTTATACATATATATGTTATAATTATCTTTATATATATCGGCCATGAAGCAACACACTAGTACAAAAATCAGTTAAATAATTTCTCAAAAAATAATTATATAATTATTTCAACTTCCAATTGAAGGTATGATGTATCATTACCACGTCAGAAAATATAAAAATCATAAAATAAATAAGTATTTTATATTGGCTAAGATAGATCTCGAGTGTGGACTGTGGAGAGTCATAATTTAGCTAAACCACCAAATACAAATGAAGAAACATATATAATAAAGAGTTGAAGAACGTGGTCGTTTCACATGCATGCATCATGCATGAATGATCGAAATTGCTATATCAGATCTTTTAATATTTAGTTGTTGAATTATCAGATTTATTTTTGTATTTCTTCTTCCAGTTGTTTCGTGTAGAAGAAGATCCAAGAAACCCACTTGCATGAATTAATGCTCAAAATATCTTCAATCTCTATTATTAATATATATATTTAAAAAAAAATATTTAACTTAACTAGATCGAGATGTATATATATAATAGTTTTTTTTTTTTTACTCTCTACACTTGCATGATTTTTTTTCCGGTTAATATAACAATTCTTATTTGATAGAGTGGTTAAGACTTTTGGAAGGAAATAATAATAATAAAAAATAACCAATAAATAAATTAGAGGTTATTAAAAATAAAAATAGAGGCATAAGTTTTCTGAAGTGTATCTCTTATTGTGATAATTAATAATTTATGAAGTAATTATATTATAATTTTCCGGAGGAATATTTTTTAAGCAAAAGGAACATTGAATATATTTTTATTTTAATTTAAATAGCTTTTGAAGTAATTAAATTATGATTTATTTTATAAAAATATGTTTGAATTTTTTTTCTACTTAGGTTATTTTTTTCTTTATATTTAAATACTATTTTATGATTAAATATAACTTAATCATAAAAATATATTTATATATTAATAAAATAATAATCTCCATATATTTTTATATATAGAGAAAAAAAATAATACACTTTTACGTAAAATTGATAAAAATTTAAGTATTTAAAAATTGTTTACTCCAAAATTAAATATGTTGTTTTAAACTAAAGAGAAATAAAAAGTAAATTTATTAGATAAATGATAGATTTAGATTGAAACTAAATAAGCCAAGCCAAGAGAGAGAGAGAGGAAAGGGGAGAATAAGTTGGTCGTGCTTATCGTTTCATCTTTAAGTATTTAATATTTTTATAATTTGATGAATATAAACATCCCAAGTTGATAAATTTTTTTAGCAAAAATAAATTTGTTGATGATTTTTCATTAATTGTTATATAAAATGATTTATTAAATTATTAGGGTATTTATATTAGATATCTTATAAGGATAAAAATTATTATTGTTGTGATAAGTTATTAATTATCTTAATATTTGATTTCAATGATAAACCTTATCACATTGAGTTAATATATTTTGACATCAAAACAATGTTTTATTAAAAAATAATTTTTTTTAACAAAATAATTACAAGATAAAGATTATTAATATTGTATTAAAATTAATTAGTGTCAAGATAGTACTTATCATGATATCATATGACATTCGTAAACCTTCATACACCGGGTAAATATCTTTTTTACATCATGTCAATATCTTACCTTAAATTTAATTGTTTTTTTTATCAATATCGTTTAAAGATAAGACTTACAAATATTATAATAAATCTTAACTTCAAATCATTTTGATAAAAAATAAAATATTATATAAAATCAATAAATTTTGAGTAATTTTTTCTTATTATATATGAATTTCACTATAAAACTCAAAATCATAATTAAAATATTTAATTCATTTTTTTAAATAATGTTATTTAGCCTGATTCATTTTGGAGTATTATATTTAGAGATAAACTACGTATAAGTTTGTTAGCAACGTTAGTTAGAGCATTTAGGTTTAACAATTATCTTATAACAGTCTATTATGCATTAGCTTTTAGAAAATTAAATCTTAATATAAGTTATCAAATTTTAAAGTTTTAAAAAAATATTTTAATAAAAACTAAAATTTTAATATGAATATATTATGAAGTACTTTTTTAAAACAATTTTTTTAAATAAGAAAAATGAAAAAATAAATAAATATAAAATCGATCATTTGTATCGATGTTATCTTTTTCTCAAAATTATTGGATAAAATTATCATTAAAAAAATTATTTAACTTAAAAAATCTATTACAAAAAGTCAATAAACTTGACCAATTATCTACCCATATATTTATCAACAGGGGCAGGCAGGAGGCAGGGGTAAAGTGGGTCACTAGATATATTTTTTAATAATATTCTAAATTATATTTTATAAAAATAAAATATTACCTTCATTCTCTTTTATTGCAATAAAGTTATAAATTTTTTTATTTTCAAATAAAAAAAAACTTAATGCTAAAACAATTTATTAGTCAGTTGATCCTAAAAGTATAAATTTTATTCTGCTACTAACAAAAACATCTATGGAAGTAAGGGTTTTCCTAAAATTATTTATTATTATATATAATTTAGTAAAAATAAATTTTTTTATAATATTTTGTGCTTTTGAAAATACTCTAATGATTTTCTTTTATGTCACACATAATTTTAACATTGAATATATAATTAAATTTATCTATTCTATTCTATTTATGGTGTATAATTTTATTTTATTACCCTGAACTTGATAACACCCTACACAATTTTAACTATGCTATAATTTATATAGCTATGCTACATCCAATCACATCTAATAAGTTGATATAGTAGTATATTAATTTTTAAGTTACTTATATAAATTAAAATATTATTTTTGTTATTAAATTAAAATTTAATTAAAACACTCATTATTTGAAAGCTTAAAAACGAAATTTATATGAAATTATTTTAAAAAAACATAATCAATAATAATAATAATAATAATAATAATAATATAGAAAATTATTTAAATATGTATTTTATTTTTAAAAACAATAAAAAATCTATAAAATTTTAAAATAAAATATTAAAATTCATTAAATATAAAACAAATTTTGTTTCCATTTAGTTGTCTCTTTGACATTATCAAATACTTATAATAGAGTTTTAATTATTAAATATCAAAAATAATATTTAATAAAAAATTATTAAATTAATATTATTTATTAAGAAACTAAAATCTAAAAGATTAAAGGTAAAATAAGAATTAAAGTGAGTACTCACTTAGACTTGTTTCTACCTCTTAAATAATGAATAATGTATATGATATGATTGTATATTAATTAAAAAAGATTCCACATCAATTAAAATTTAAATATCTTTAAAAATAATTTGAGAACAAGATTAACTTGGGTGGAATAATATTTGCTCGAAATAGATAGATGCAAACACCTTTCTACAACGGTGACTATATTTATGGACGAACTTTCACCTCCAATAACAGCAAGTCTTATTTGTCAACAGAAGCTTCTTTTGGATTCTTCGTTTTCCGTCTGGTGTGTTTGAAAAGGATTATTTTCAAAAAAAAAAAAAAAAAAAACAGAGAGTCAAAGACAACAGAACGAGAAATAACTATGTGCTTTACAAATTCAAAATAATACCAATAATACCTTTATAATAAAAATAAATAAAATAATATTGAGTTTAAATAATAATGAATATATTAATTTTTTTAATAATAAATATATATTTAAAATCAATAATAATTTATATTTAATTTATAAATTTGTAAATATATATAAGTTAAATATAAAAAATATTAATTTTATAATTATAAATTATAAATATGTTATTTATTATTCAATAAAAAAAAGAAGCTTTAAATGCGGGTTGGTCGATCTGGTTTATTTTACCTTATATATTTCGCCTTAAGGACTAAGTATACCCATCCATCACTAATATTTATGTGTATATAAATATCTTGTTTAAAACCCACACGTTTTGTGAGATTAAAAAGGCCAAAAAGCATTCGATCCCAGGATTAGAAATGGATTTTATGCCTCACCCATCTCGTTTTACTTTCTCTTCATCGTCTTTGTTTGATAGTTTCGTTGAAAGGATCAAAGATTTTTCCTCTTTTGCTGTCTCTGTTGTTCTTGGAAATGTCTTTTCTGCGATCTTCACATTCTTCTTTGCTCTAGGTTCGTTTTTTTTTTTGAATATTCCTTTACCCTTTATTCTTAGATTCAAGTTATTCCACTTTTTGTCATTTTCTTTGGTGAAATTTTGTCTTTCTTATTCGATTGTTATTGCTTATGAACTTTGGTTTTTTGGTTTTTGAATTATACACATGCCCTTTTGGCTTTAAATTGAATGGCTGTCTTTCAAAACTGAATTGAAATGACAAAAAATTTGAAATTTCGAAGACCCAATACCTTATTCAAGACATAATAGAGCTGAATAAGGGAAATGAGATTTGGTTATGCCTCTATTGTGGTGTTGAATCAGTATTTTCTTCATTATTAGAAAGGTTTCACATTTAGATAAAAGAGGTTTGTGACTATTTTTTCTGTCTTAAATTGGATATTTGAATGGCTTTTGCTTTTCAAAATTGAATTGAAATGAGTAAAGAGAAAAAATTGAGATACTTGATTACCCAATACCTTAATCAAGACGTAATAGTGCTGAATAAGGGAAAATAAGATATGGGTTCCTCCATTGTTGTGTTGAATCCGTAATTTCTTCAAGATTTAGAAAGGCTCCGATGAAACCTATGTTTATTTTTCAAGAAGTACCCGTGTTTTGGAATAGACACATTCGGTTAAGATAAAAGAGGCTAATGACATTTTTTCATTTGTTTCATTCAGTCTTCAACATACATTTAAATCATTATGAATTCAGATTTCAAGTGCACTTATTGAAAACTGTTATTTGTTTGTTCTGTTGAGACTGTTCCTAAACAAAAAAGTCATTTGTTTTGTTTGCAGTGGGAAGCTTGTTGGGAGCTATGACTGGAGCTTTGATGGGGCAAGAGACTGAGAGTGGATTTGTTAGGGGGGCTGCTGTTGGTGCCATTTCTGGAGCTGTTTTCTCCATTGAAGTCTATGAATATTCCCTTTTTCTGTGGCATTCTGATGAATCTGGAATTGGTTGCATCTTGTATTTGGTAAGCAGTTTGAGCTTCTTGAGCCCCATTTAATGTATAAAAGCTGGTCTTTATGGGTTCCTATCTTCTTTTTTTCAATTGACCAAATGATAATTGGGGTGGGTGAACCAAAACAGATTTTATGGTATGTTTGCTTATACTTATGCTAAAAGTTGTTTTGTCAAAATGATTTAGTAAGAAATTGTTTCTATCAAACGGTACAAAATGTGATTCGTAACCTGAAAGTACTTCTGTCAATTTGTTTTGTATGGTTTAAAATTGCTTTTCCAGTGTCTCTGAAGTAGAAACAAACATGCCCTTATAAAATTACTAGGCCTTTTTACCACTCTATTTTGAATTCCTGACAAAATATTACCCAAATTTTCACGATTCTATATATCAACGGTTGAGATGTAAAAGGAGCAATTTTTTCTCCGTTCTTCCTTATAAATCTCAACTATTGAGATATAAGAGCTTAAAAAATTAGGGGCATTGATCCTGTTTCCTTTCAATTAAAGAGGCAAATTCAGTTCTCTTATCTTTCCTACATATTATGCAGATTGATGTAATTGCAAGTCTTTTAAGTGGTAGATTAGTTCGTGAGAGGATTGGTCCTGCCATGTTAAGTGCAGTTCAAAGCCAGGTAAATTAATTCCCTTTGAAAATGGTAGTTGTTAGTTAACCTATGAAACAATGTTCAGAATCATATATTCATTTACTTGACTGTTTATCTCTTCGTTCATATCTAGATGGGGGCTGTTGAAGCTAGCTTTGATGACATCTCCAACATTTTCGACACTGGCGGTTGCAAGGGACTACCAGGAGATTTAGTTGAAAAGATCCCAAAAATCACAATTACTAGCAAAAACAATTTAGATGCTTCTGGAGAGAAAGTTTCATGTTCTGTTTGCCTTCAGGTACTTAATTCATAACTTCTCATTCTTACTTGTCCGTAGCATCAAGTGTGTGTTTGTTTATGCTTTTGATACCATGTAAAATCGCTTTTGAACAAAAAACAAAAAGATTGGCTCAAGTTCTTGAGATCTTGCATGTGCTTTCTGAGACCCTAAAACACCTGGGCAATTTTTTATTGATAGAAACACGAATTATCTGCTTCTTTCTGAAAACACTTTCTTCTTAAAACATTTTCAGTAGAAAGCTCTTTTAATGCACACTTCTTAACTCACTTTTGGTAGAAAGATCTTTTAATGCATTCTTCTTAAACCACTTTTGATAGAAACTCTTTTAACACTTTCCTTCTTAAACTCCTTTCAGTAGAAAGCTCTTTTAACGCTTTCTTCTTAAACCCTTTTTTGGTATAAAGCTCTTTTAACGCATTCTTCTTAAACCTCTTTCAGTAAAAAGATCTTTTAACGCTTTCTTGTTAAACCACTTGCTGTAGAAAGCTCTTTTAACTAAGCACAAACAAACAAACCATAATTCAAACTTTCTTATTATAGATGATTGACATTGTTAAGTTTTCACATGTACTAGGACTTTCAGCTGGGAGAAACAGTTAGAATCTTGCCTCATTGCAATCACATGTTTCACCTACCTTGCATAGATAAGTGGCTCTTAAGGCATGGTTCTTGCCCATTATGCAGAAGAGATTTGTAATTTCTGTGTGTTTTTTTTCCTCCTGTAAATTACAAAATCAGATTTTTGATTCTAAGATACAACACTTAGGGCTTTTGTATCCTTCCTTTATAAATGGTATGTATGTAATCACTAGTCAGTGATCGGTTCAAGTTGATCTAATATGCTATATGATCACGAGTCCATGTATAAAATTTTTGTGATATATAATAGAAATTAATTGATTTTGTGGAGACATCAAGCAATTTTTTTCCCTTGTACTGATTTGTATTTGGTGAAGTAAAACTTGAATAACTGCTAATGTGCTCTTGTGCTCCCCCTGAAGATTGGAGAAAAGAACCTTGAAATATGGTAAATGGTGAAACAGGGTTAACAACCATATTCTTATGGGGTTATTTTTGGGTTTTTACAATGGGTGCGAGACTATTGTTAAAGAGGATTTGATTTTATTCGAGAAAAATGTATAAATAATAATAATATATTTAATTAATTGTAACAATATGGATACTTTTATTTTAACAAGTCGTCTACTTAGCTTAAGATTCAATCAACACTATACATTAATTAATAAATAGAACAATTTAATATATATATATAAGAAGGTATGATATAAAAAGATATCCATCTATATTTTCAATAATACTTTTTACTTTTATTAATTTTCAAATATTTTCTTAAATGTCAATATTTTTTCTGTTCAATAATTTTAAGAATTTAAATATTGAGAATTAGTAGTGACATCTATCATCCATTGCCAATAAGATTAAATGCATTGATAACTAAGAATGAGAAGAGAAAGAATGAGGAAAAACTAAAGCTATAATTTCAATTTACTGAAATATAAAAAAAATAGAAGAAAAATTTATGAACACTAAAAATAAGAATATAGAAAAATTAGTTAGTCTGTTAACCCTAACAAACGAAGAATTATGAAGACATTGTGATGAAATTTTTTGTACAAATGAAGAGAAAGATGATATGATAATAGTTAGTGAAACTAATTCAAAATAAGAAAATATGATCTAAAAAAATCATATGAAATCTATTTCAATACTAGCTCCTTATCAAGAGAGAATATTTAACTCAAATAAGGAAAAAAGAATTAGGCAAAGACAAGAGGAACAAGACATTCCTTATAAAAAACAATAATCCAAAATAAAAGAAAGAGTTACATTAGGGAACTAGAGATAATGTTGTACTGGAATTCAAACTTCATGAAAATTATACGTTTGATCTTGTAGATTTAGATTGCATAAGAGATAGAAAAAAAGCTTTAGATGAATGATCCACTGGATGAGTATAATTATACAACCTTCTCTAATTACACAATCAAATACTCTAACCTGTATAGTCTTAGTAACTTACAAAATGATAGGAAATGTTAAAATTTGGTTTATAAATTTAACAGAATAATAATATTTATAAATGTAAGAGAATTCTCCCACAGGTAGGGAATGCTTAGATACCGTAGTAAATGAGATATTCATGAAATTTATTAGAGAAGACAAAAGTAGACATATCATTAAGTCCAGTGAAAATGAAATTGAGAAAAACAAATGACATTTAACAAATATGAAAATATATTATATGTGTTATATAAAATCATTTATTTGTAAATATGAAATGTATTATCATAAGTTGATACACTCTATGCAATAAATTTCAGAGATTAACTGAATAAACAACCTTATAAAAAAAGACATTTTAAGAGAAAAAATTATAAATCTTTAGAAAATAAAAATTAGTACCCATCGAGAAAAAATAAATACTGATGTTAGATCTACAATGAGGAAGATTTTAAGATGAAAAAAATTAGTTATGCTAATGAATGTCCTAATATGCTTCAACATAAAAAAGAATTGAAAAATAAATTTTCACAGAAAGAAAAAGTCTTAGAATAAGCTTTTAAAATATAATTAAAACCAATAAATGAACTAGGTATAGATGATATTTGAAGTATTTATCTATTAGAAAAAAATTGAAAAAGAAATAACTGACTTAGAATATGAATAATCAGATTATGAATATTCTTTATCAGAAGATGAATGATTTGTATATTATTACAAATCTAAACAATATTTATATTAAGAAAAGATTAAAATTTAAAGATTACACAAGTTACTATTTACATGCATATGCAAATACATGAACTGATATGTGTGAAGCTATTAAATATGTATTTCAAGAAGAATATTGGAAATAAGCATCAAAAGATTTAATTGTAAGAATTACTAACAATATTAAAATAAATATTAATAAAGTCTTAAAAAATATACATATAATGATAAGAGAAGATAAATTTCATGATACTATTATATATCAACAAGAAACAGAAGTTGATTTATTAATACAAAATAATTTCCTAAATCTTTAGCAATCCTTTACTCAACATTTATACAATATAAATTTAACAACACTAGATGATGAAGTGATTTATGTGTCAAAAATAAGAAAAGTTTTGATATTATCAAATCTAACTTTTATGTAACAATATAAAACCAAAACATAGTGAGGTAGATATAAAGCAACGATCTTACATAGAAAAAATTCATTAGATATAGAAAAGATCGACATTGTAAATATTGATCTTACGAAAATACCATTTGTGGTTTTATTATTTGTAAAACTCTCGCAAGTGTACGAATTATTTTATAGCAAATGATAAGTATACTCTCAAAGTCGATCTAAGGAAAAAATATATGTGGTTTTTAATTTATTATTTAAAATCTTAAAAAAAATTTAAATCCTAAACATTCTGTCACAATTTTTTGGTTTGTTTGTTTCCTAATCTAATAACATTAAAATAAACATAAACATAGATATAGATTCAATAAACAATAATGCAAATTTTATCATTCATAACAATAGAGTATTTAAGAATATAATAATTAAGTTAATTATAATTGCTCATATTATTTATGTTATTAAAAATATAAATTAATATTCGTTAATTTTTTCTTTTTGGTATGAATGTGTCCTTAGGCGGAGTCCAAATTCTTTTGTTTAATATTAACTAACTAATATACTTAGGCGGGACCTATTAATTAATTAAATATTAAATATTAATTTTATTTCTAAGAAAATAGCAAAACATTTAATCATAACTTTATGTGGAGTCAAATAATTAGACTTTATTCAAGATGGTTAAATTAAACCTAAGAATTTAATTTTCCAAATAACAACTTTCATGTTTTAAAACCAATACTGAAAATATATCGTCAATACATTTTTAAATAGTATTTCTTATAAAAAAAACTTTTGAAATAGAGTTCACTCTAACTATGAAGTGATTGTACCAACAAATAAAAGAGCACTACTCTAAATTAGACCGAATAATTAAACTTTAAAATCTAATTTTCAGATTTAAGTTTGTAATGAAAAATAATGTATCTCTCTAACATCCTCAATATAAAATCTTAAATAAAAACAAAATCAATTTATTTTATAGAAGTGTTTTACCTATTTAATATTTTGCAAGCATAACAACGTTATAATTATATCATATTTACAAATAACCAGACATGTTAAATTTAATCACAAACAAATTAAATATAACATATAAGAATAAAACATAAAATGATAACTGTAAAAAATTCATTAAAATAATACCTTAAAAGAATCCTTACAACAGTTTAATATTAATTCTATTATTTGAAAACCTCCAAACGAATTTGTATATCTACTTATTGAATCAAAAACTAAAAATTTATAAAAACATAACTAGTTCATCTCAAAAAGAGAAGAACTGTAAAAATAAAAACTAAAAAAAAAATAAAAAAAGTGAAAATGATGAATTTTTAAATACATCTCATTCTTTAAGATTTAATATTGTATTTTTAAAATTTCTTCTTGTTTATCACCATTTTCGGTAAAAAAAAAACATTGTGAGACTGTGTTTCTATTTTCACTATTTCTAGGTTTTTTTATCATTTTTGAATTTTTTTACTATTTCTGTCATTATTTTATTATTTGTAATGTTTTACAAAAATTTTAGTATTTTGTAAGATTTAACATAAAAAAATTTAAACTTAAAAGCTAGTAAAGAATAAAATGGTATTTTTTGTAAGGAATAAAATTTTATTTTTTTCAAATAAGGTAAAAAAAAATATTTTTCATTTTTTAATCTATTTTAAGTAATATATATTATAGATGTTATTATAATTTCCCTAAATATTTTAGTCTTGGTTACGGGCCAACGCTAGGGTTGATTGTCTGTAGTGAAACAAAAGAAACAGTATTTTCCCAACTTATCAGCGCATCAAGCTAAATTAATAAATATATTATTAAATTATTATAAAAATTATAAATATATTATTTAATTTTATTAAATACAATCTAAATAATATGAATTTATCACAAATATAAAAAAATTACCACCAAATAGTTTATTAATTATATAGATCTATTATTAAAAATACAAGACAATTATCAAAAAAATTAATGTAATAAGTATATTAATATCATTAATTATAATTAAATGTTATTATCACTTAATAAAATTATATTATATATTTAAAATTTTAAAAAATAATTGGATTACGGTGGATTAAAACTCGATAGATACAACAGAAGCTATTAATTATTTTTCTCTCTATCCTCGTAAATTCTTGTACTTTGTTCTAGTGTCTTAACCCATATGTCATATTATTTCATCACTAGTTATAAATTTATGAAGATTTGTTTAAACAAGCATAAGTATTTGATAAGTTGATATGGACTTGACATGCAAAGTAACAGAGAAAAATTGAATTTCCAAGGGTGTGATGTGAATTTACAATACCCATGAACTCCTGAATGGTGAAAAACAAAAGAGGACCAAAAAGAGGGGTAAACTAAATTTGTAGAA
Source organism: Hippophae rhamnoides (assembly GCA_033030585.1). Lineage (NCBI taxonomy): Eukaryota > Viridiplantae > Streptophyta > Magnoliopsida > Rosales > Elaeagnaceae > Hippophae > Hippophae rhamnoides. The sequence goes on along the minus strand of CM065434.1, from coordinate 21,446,343 downwards.
ACTAAATATAGTCCCGAAGAAAATAACTAAATTAAGTACATGTTCCAAGTTAAATCTTACATTGTACAGTTAAAAGAAAAAATAACTGCAAATTCTATTCTCTCTGTTGAATGTACGGGGCTACAGGCTGATGGTTAGCTCAGCGCAGTTCTGAGATGGAAACAACTGGATATAACAGCACTACGAACTCAGTTTCATCATGTTGCATTGAGCTCCATAGTGGGGGCTAGAGTTTTTGCACGTAAGTTCATACCACCCCCTCTCAAGGACAGGGTAGGTCTGACAGAACTAGCCTGGCTTACAAGGTTTGAGTCGAGAAAGACAACAATAACGGTTATGTCATCGTGGAAATGCCGGCGAACACCACGGTCTATTTTCTTCAAATCCGAGTACCTCATTTCTCTTTTCTTTGCTGCTTCATGCAAGGCAGCTTTCACAAGCCTCTTTGCGCTACCCTGTAAATAGGACATAATTGAATCAATTCTTCTTTTTAACTCATAGATATGAACAGATTTACATCATCAAGCACAAGTTCAGTTTTTGGGGGAAAATGTAATAATTTTTTTGTTTAATTACATAGTATAACCTCTTCAGATATGGAGTTTCATTTTCAATCCCTCAACATGATACACATTTTTTTTGGGTATAACACAAAAGAAAATGTTTTTTTTGCATGCTCAAAAAATGCAGTACACGTTTTTTTTTGTATAATGTAAAGATGTTTTTTAAAAAGGTTAAAAGTGAAACTATGTAAATAAATGAGAGGATAATTTTTTTCAGGCTCTTACAATGTACAATCTATTGACTCAAGTTTATTATAGTTGAATCTTACTAAGTTTAACAAAATAGATAGATACAACTAAACAAAGTAAACAAAACACAACCACAAAAAAAAAAAAACTGAAACAAAAACTAAAACTATTATCTTACGTTGTGTGGATACTTCTGAACTACATCAACAGCTTCCTGATTGGTGAGGTGCTCCCACAAACCGTCAGAAGCCAATATGAGAAATTGATCATGTGGTTGGAGTACATGCATAGTAATTGATGGTTCAGAGCTCAAAATTGGTTTCTTAAAAGGTTGCCGAAGTCGAAACTTGGAATACAAAGGCTCCCTGTTAAATTCTGCCTTCTTTAGATATACATCACCAATAGATCTAGAAACCTGCAAATGGAAAATTCGAAAAGTTTCAGAACAAGTCACACAGTTAACAAACCTTAAATTATAATACCAATATAGTAAAATACACATTATATAATTACCAACTGACTTCCATCTGTAGTATATGTTACATGGATTCTTCATTTCTCATGAAATAACTGTATCCAACAGACAGACATAGATGTAGGTACTCAACACTCTAAATTGGTAAAATTTTACTAAAAACTGAAAAAATAAGCGTCGCACACATATCCCAAAATTTAAAACACTTGATTTCCTAAAAGAGTCCATATAACATAGAAAATGAACAACAATAAATTACTAGCTTCGCTCCTTTGTCCTTATAGAAACACATGGAGAATTTACAATTCGTGCCTAAGTTTGGCTTGCATCATGCAAACCTGAAAGGAACAGTACAAGATGCTAATTCTAGAAGCACTAAGCGACCCCTGTAGAAACAAAGGAACTAATTGGCCACTTTTCTTAACCTAAAGGACTTTTACAACCATTTTCTCTATTATCATTGGGCCAAAATAGTCAACTGGGTTAGGGAAACGTGTTGATTAGTCCACTAGTTTTGAACATGGGTAGTTTCGTCCTTTTAAATTGGGAAAATGTGACTTCTAATCCTATAACAATAAAAAAAACCCTTTCCATGCTTTAGACGATTAAAACAACATTTTGTTTTTCAATTTTAAGCCGTCTAAAAGATCTATTCTTCAATTCTAAAAGGGCTATTAACAATGTCCATAATAAAGGGACTAAAATGTCATTTTTCTTAACTAAGGTACTTTTACGACCCTTATTATAAAAAGATTGAGTTAGCAATCAAAAAGTCAAAAGGAGTATACAAGATATCAAGAGAAGTGCTTAAATCATGTAATCCTTTAGTCATTACCTGTATGAGGCCTTTGACTCGCCAAACATTATGTTTCAAAACAACGATATGCGGGTCATCTGGATGCAAAGAATGCATCTCCTGTCTGACAGATTCTATGCTAACATTATGCTCCGATGACAGCTGGATGGCAAGAACTTCCCCAGTTGCTTTCACAACTCTACCCAGCACAGCACGGGAATCACCAACGTTGGCCAAATAAAGGGTGCCGCCACAGATCACTCCAACCAAGCAACAAGATCCAACAGCTGCAATTTGTGGCTTCACGGGCCATTGCTTGGTAACAAGGGATAGAAACCCCTCTTCTGTGGCTTGATATGCTTTACGTATCACATCAACTGACATAGCCTGTTGCTCAGAGGCAAACCCTGCCACCCAAAAAAAAAATTTGTTAGCCGAGTCATCGGTATTCAGTATTACCCAAGTCCAAGGCCAAGAGTTATTTATTAAAACATAGAAAGATAAAAATGGCCTTGAATTATAGTAAGAACTTGCAAATTTTGGAGATGGATACTAATGCTTAAGCTCAAATGATATGGGTTTATTGGAATTTCTTAACTCACGGTCTCACTAACACTCAAAGGTCTAGCTGATCAAACATTACTTACTTTTCAGGTGCTGGAAAAGATGATCATTGATGTAACACGAGGTCTCAGGACCACCATGACCATCATAGATTCCAACAAAGGTTCCATAAGGGCCAGACTCAAGCAAGCTCAATGGACCAGACTCAATCTGACTTTGATCTTCCAACAGATTATTGGCTTGAACAACAGCCATTGAAAATTCACCATTCATGTGCTGCCCAATGTCTTTGTACCAGAATAATCCATCTTGCCGGCCCGCTGCATCCAAACCCTTGTGGACATATCTGTCCGAGGACGGCTGCCAGCAGGCCTTCAGAAAGTTCATCAACTTTGATATCATCCCTCATTTCACCCAGGCCAGCCTGCAATTCATCCGCATCCAAAATGGATGCAATATCAACCCGGCCAATAACCTCAAACTCCTCTTTTCCTGCACATATATTGTAAAGCATAAAAATAAACCATTAAAATAAAAATAAAAAAATCCTGACAGTAAGACTTATCCCTTCCCTTTTCAAGTTACAAGTTCGAATCACACCAAGTACCGTTTGTTTTTTCAAAAAATTATACTTGATGAAGCCAACCGGTTTTATTGTAGCAATCAAAAAGGTAATAACAACAACAATGAAATCAAAACCCAACCTCAATTCTATTCAAAACTTCAACATAACTACCAGAAAATACCAGAGAAATATAACTACCGCAAACACTGACTGTCAAATTTGTCTCCACATTTTACACAGCATGTTTAAACCAATCTAATTAGACAACCACAAACCCAATAGCCTACACGACCCAATAACAATTTAAGGATTGTTGGGCCCAATAGAAGCGCCAAATTAACCAAATGCAATAAAAGCGAATGCGGAACCGAAAAATCAACAAGAAAAATAAGCACACAAGAAATTAACGTGGTTCGACAAATTATCTTAATCACTCAAAACAAATAAATTCACAAATATCACTTCTTGATACAATCATCTTAACTCAATACCCAATACACCCTATATCTTAATAATAATTTTAAAAAATCCGAAATAACACTCAAACCCGAAGCTTTAATACAACCGAATCTCACACACAGACCCAAAAAAAAAAACCCAAAAATACCCATAAATATTCTTTACATTTAGTTGCAGATAATCTCAAACATATATATATCAAAACCCAATTTTTATGAATACATCGTGGGTGCTATTCATGTTTTATCGTTTGAAAACTCTTCATTTTTTTCCCAGTTCTGCTTAGTTTAAGTCTAATAAACATTAATTTGATCTTTAGATTTCTCAACCAAATCCGTTTGGTTCCTATCTCCCCTTTTAAGCCATTAATTCCAACAATCTTTACCTTGATCATGCCAACATACGCTTTAATTGCACCCCATTTAAGGGTAGAGTGTACTCACTACTTCATCTTCCACCGAAAAAAACTTTACTCGGACTTGCTCCGACTTGATATGTTTATCTTGCATTACATTACTATCATTAATGCAAGATTTCAAATTCATCTTTGAACCAATATTGATCTTAACCTTAGTAGTGGTTATAGCTCCACCTCAAACAAGATCCTCAATTAACTTATACAAGTTATTTCTTTTTTTCTCTTTCATAATAACTAAGTAACCTTTACCAACCTTCATAAACCCGTTCCTTGGAAAAAATCATAACCCAATTTATACAAGTTGCTTAACGAAACCAAGTTTTTTTTGAAGCTGGGTACGTTTCTAACATCGCCTAATGTTTGGACAACTTCATCAAGCATCTTCACCTTCATGGTACCCATATCAACGACTTTATTCTTTAAACCATTAACCATCACCAACATTACAAGGTTAGTATTTATCAAAACAACTCCTTGTTTGCACACATGTGAAATGAGCAAGCAGAATCCAAAATCCAATTATCTCGAGAACCATCACTAGTTATCATACAAATTATATCATTTTTGATATCACAAATTTCAACCACCTTTGCCCATTCAGTACCTTGTTTTTTCTTCTCATCAAGGTTTTTTATGGCCTTCAATATTTCTTTGTAATACCTTTTGATATGCCCTTTCCTGTGACAATAGAAACACTCAATGTCCCATCTTGGATGAGGCTTGAACCAGTTTCCATCTCTAGTTACATATTCCTCACTAGACCTGCTTCTTTCGGTATTCAAGCTTACTCTATAATCACCATTCTTAGTAAGACAATCTCCATATGCAAAACTAACCATATGTTTCTTATTACCAGTTTCCAAGAGAGACGTTAATACCTCATCTACCGTCAATGTTTTATTTCCCTTAAGAAGTGAAGATAAAATTAAATCATATGACTTTATCTACTTATCAACACGTAGCAATTCAAAAACACATCATCTAAATCTATTCACATGGCTTTTAACAACACCACCTTCAGCCATTTTCAAGATATACAATTGTTTCTTTAAGTGAACCTTAAAAAGCTCTTTTTACACCATATACCTTTCATGTTGCCACTTTGAGTCTCAAACCATCTTATTGTTGTCATATCTTCCTTGAACCAAGACCTCTCAATCTTTAGCTCTGATACCATTTGTTGGGCACAACAGAAGCACAAAAATAACCAAATGCAACAAAACTGAATGTAGAAGAGAAAATCAACAAGAAAAATAAGCACATATGAATTTAACGCGGTTCGACAAATTAACCTAGTTTACACCCAAAGTCACAAATAAATCTACTAATATCGATTCTTGATATAAAAGTCTTAACCTAATATCCAACAAACCCAATATCCTAAGAATAATATTAAAAACTCAAAATAACACTTATAACGAAACCCAATTACACTCAAATCTCACACACAAACCCAAGACAAAAAACACAAAAATACCCCTACTATTCTTTACATTTGGTTGCGTATAATCTCACACACATATATATCAAAACCCAATTTTTATGAATATGCCGTAGGTGCTATCGATCATAGCCACCCAAAAACCAATATATATGAAACACAAACTTTTCATCTTTTACTGTTTAAAAGCTCTTCATTTTAGTTTTGCTTACTTTAAGTCTAATAAACATTAATTTTTAATTTCTCAGCCAAATCGGTTTGGCTTCTCTCTCTCTCTCTCTCTCTCTCTCTCTCTCTCTCTCTTTAAGCCATTAATTCCAAGAAGGATGAACAATAATATAAAGCACAAATAAAAGAAGAAAAAAAAAACAAAAACTACAAGGCAGGAAGACTAAAATAAAAGGAATAATAGAACAGGCGAAATTGAACTCACCACCGTGTAATTAGGCGATTTGATCAGTTGAGATCAGCTACTGAAGCATACCAGATGAAAGCGATGTAGATCTAAAAGAATAGGCAATACGTGTGGATTAAAAAGCTTTAGATCTATAGATCCATCAAACAAAAATTTAACAATAGGGTTATTGGATATGGATAACCCCTATTCTACGCCTTTTTCTTATTTTTTTCTCTGTTAAAGTTGTTCTTTCTAAATCTGTTTATTTGGGATTATATGGAGGGAAGAGGACGAAAAAGATTAGAGATTATCGAAGAAAATAGCTCTCCATCAGTGTGATTGAACGAACTGGAACACACACACACATACTCTCTCTCTCTCTCTAGTCTTTCTCAGCAGACAAACACCTAATAAATGAAAACGAACAAAGCGACGGGCTGAAAGCCAGCAACGCATTTGGGCAGCTATGGGCTCCACATTTAAGTAAAGAAAGAGAAAGTAGATAGAAAGAGGAAGAATAGTTAATTGGTTTGCTTAAAATTAAGAAGGGTGTGATCGATTAATATTTTTAATAATTTCAATTAAATTTTAAAATTTTAAAATTTATTTAGTTTTTTAAAGATTTCATAAAAATTGAGTGCATTGCCACGTAGTGATATTAAAGAATTCTCGTGAGATGTGAAACCAAATGTTTAAATAGATAGTAATTTTTTTTAGGATTTAATCACAATTTTTATATTTAATTTAAATTTTTTAAAAAATAATATAATAATTATTTTATTAAATTATTTAAAATATTAACATTATTTTTTAATTTTTAACTATTTCACACATAAATAATAGAAACATGTTATATATATTTTTTAAGCTACTTATAGCATATGCCATCTTAAATCAAAAATAAAAATAATAATTCAAAGAAATAGATCTCTTGTTTGTTCTATTTGTTGGACTAAGAATCACTTTATAGACCTGGACGGAAAAAGAAATGAATAGTTGCATTTCTTTTGAACTAGTTTTTTTCTTACTATTCTAATTATTCACCTAAGGATTATTTTTAAAAATTCTCATACTTAGTAATAATTACACGAATGTTAATTATTCTCATAACTCAAATAAATAATCGGGACTTAGATGAGGGATAAAGATGGCAACCTATTGAATCTTTTTGCGAGTTCTATATCAATTCGGTCAAACTAACCTCACAAATATAAAATTAGCAAATTACATAACAAGAGTATAAAACTATGTACTCAATTCAACATTATACAAAATATTCAGTATATACAAAAACAACAAGCTAAAGAATACACAATAATGACGGTGTGTCTCATAGTCTCCTATCCAAACTAGCAACATACATACATGACAAACAATACACAACTTGTGATACGAACATACTGATGAGCGAAAACCGGCATCGTCGATCCTGCCAATACTTTGGTTTTAATATTTGTAAAACTCTCGCAAGTGCACGAATCATTTCGTAGAAAATGATAAGTATACTCGAGTCGATCTAAGGAAGAAATGTATGTGGTTCTTAATTTATTATTCAAACTTTTAAAAACGAAATTAAATCCTAAACATCCTGTCACGATAGTTTGGTTTTGTGTTCCTAATCTAATAACATAAAATAAACATATATACAGATTAAAAATAAACATAGATACAAATTCAATAAATAAATATAAATACAGATTCAATAAATATTCATGCAAATTTTATCATTTATATTAGTGGAGTATTTATGGATATAATAACTAAATTAATTATGCTTGCTCATATTATCTAGGTTATTAAAGATATAAATTGATATTTTATTGATTCTCTCTTTTTTGTATGAATACCACCTTTGGTGGGGTTAGATATTCTTTGTTAACTAAACAAATCAATTAACACCTATGGGTGGGGTTGATAACTAATTTGGTTAATTAAATTAATTCCTTTTTCTAAGAGATTGAAAATGAACCATTTAAATGCCACCTTTGGTGGGGTTAGGCGATTTAAACTTTATTCAAGGTGTCAAATTAAACCCAAGAATTTAGTTATCCGAGTACTTAACTTTCAAGTTTTAAAACCACTTATTGAAAACGTGTTGTCAATACATTTTCACATAATAATTCTTATAAAAACTTTTGAAATAGAGCTTCACTCTAACTAGGGCGATTGTACTAACAAATAAAAGAAACCTTACTCTAAATTAGGCAGGATAACTAAACCTTAAAATCTAATTTTGATTTAAGTTTGTAATGAAAAATAATATATTTCTCTAACATTCTTAATATAAAATCTTGAATAAAAATAAAATCAATTCATTTTAGAAATTTTCACCTATTTAATATTTCGCAAACATAACAACGTTATTATTATATCATGATTATAAGCAACTAGCAGCTTAAATTTAATCATAGACAAATTAAATATAACATGTAAGAATAAAGCATAAAAATAGCGTAGAAGAAAATAAAATCTTTAGAACTTCGATTATTCCCGCTAGAAAACCTCCAAAGCGGAATTTGCACTTCCATTTATTGAATCAAAAATCTAAATTATTACAAAAACATTACAAGTTCCTCTCAAAAAGAGAAGAACTCTAAACCTAAGAGAATTGAACTAAAAACTAAGAGAAAAACTAAGAAAAGCTTAGAAACTAAGAAAGAAACTAAGAAAAACTCAAAAACTAAGAAATGAGAGAAAGAAAGAAAAGAGAAGTGTGGTTTTGAGGTATGTTTTTAGGTGAAGGGAATGGGGGTATTTATAGGTGAGGATGGAGAGAAAAAATAGAAAAAAAAATGTTAAAAAAATGTAAAAACGCGGATTAGTGATTGCTGACGTCATTGATGACGTCATCATGTGGCGTACAAGATCGCGGATGAACAGATCCGCGGATGAACAACGATGTCGCGGATGAACGATCTGTACGGATGAAACGATTAGCGCGTGAAGGCGAGTTAGCCATGGCATGATTTTCTCCTTTCTGACATTTTTGTCCTTTTTGACCCATTTTGTCCAATTTTTCCTTATTTGTTGACCTTTCCCCATTTATTTATTAATATATTTGTGATGTATTGCTTCTAGTATTCCTCTTTTTTTAAGTTGCGTTTTTAAACCAAAATACCTGAAAAACAATAAAAATACCCGTGATTCCGAAAAAGACAAATTTATATAAATATATGATAAAACATATAAATATATATATTTTTAATCAATTAATGTGCATAAAATCATGGTAATTTTAGTGCTTTTTGAGCACTCATCACATACATATCGAAAAACTAAAAAAAATTTCAATCACTTCAAGGCTTCCTATGTGGGAACATATTTAGTAAATGATGATTTTACTCTTGCAACATGCAATCAAACATACATAGCAAATCATAATAAAGGGTCTAATACCAAGTACACTTTCAGGATAAGGAGATATAAACTCCCTATAGACTCACATTAAACTCGCATGTAGATAAAAGATAGATTATACTGACACACAATCTGATCATGCTTGACTACAAAGTAGTAGTCCAAGACCTGATACACAATCAAGTTAAGAAGAAAATAACTACTTAAGGATTCAACCTAAATAGATAAACAATAAAGCGATAAACTCCTGACAAAAAATCAAAATTGTAGTAAAAATAATCACAGATGAATAGGATAAAGCAAAAGCAATATTCAATAGTTAGAAAGCATAGAATAAATAATAAAAGCTTTCTAATTAGATTTTAAATGTTAAATTTTATTACGTAGAAACATAAAACATATAAATTGTAATTGTACTAGCCATATATTACAGCATGCAGAATACTAAATATAACGAGGTAAGCTCACATAGAACCCCTGCCTATATGGCTACATCCTCAAGTAACCACTTAGCAGCAAATAAGCCACGAAACAATAAAACAGTTACAACTCTGGAAGAAATAAAACCATTATTACTTCTATCAGTCTGAACATCTGTCTAAACTATCTATTGCTACTTTTGTTTGTTGTTTTTGCAATGATCTAGTTTGACTTATAAACCCAGCTCTCCTTCATAACCTACACCACCTAATATGGTCTGATTAGTAACCACATATTGGTAATTAGAAGTGTAATAACTCACACTCTTAATACTTACCATTAAACTCAAACACCATATCTTTTATTGCACACAAAAAGAGATATAAAAACTTAAAGAATTTAACTTAGCTCATTCTCACAAAGAAGTTCTCACAACATCAATAGAATAGTCTTAAGCACCTACAACTTAAGAACACTATGTTACTCTAACTAGCAAACACAATTTCGAGTACTTACAAGCAAGGTTTTACTCACATAATCAAGAATCACTAATACCAAATAACACTCGAGATATTGGTGATCCAAAAATATAAAAATAAGATGTCAATTTAACAGAACTCCACTATATTTTTTGGTTGAACAAATAAAAAAAGGAGGAGATATTTATAGAAATTTTCCAACGTTCAATCACCTCGCCATGGACCTTGCCAACTACCTCACCAAGGATGGTGGTAAGGGTGATGGTAAGGTGCTAAAACCTTCACAACTTCGAAGAAAGTGTTTTGTAAAAGATTTCCTAAAGTAAATACATATTAACTTAAAAAGATCTTTTACGAGTATAATTTAAAAATGGTAGTATAATTTTACTAAAGATATAGTAATTTTTTTTATTAATCACAATAAAAATACTAATTTTATAAAAGTTATAAATAAGTATGATAAATCATATTTAGATTATGTAATTAGTACATATATATTTTTAATATAATTTTTAAAATTTTAAAAATTTAAACTAAAAAATAAATAGATAAAAAACTCAAAAAATACGAGTAAGTAAAGGATATGGGGTTTCACGGGTACAATGTTGGGGGAAGGGAGTGGGGGTGTTGTAGGTAAGGAGATGGGGTGACACAACGGCTTGTTAAGATTTTTTGTTTAGAGTCAAATTTTTAAAATATCAAAACTAATTTTAATTTTTTTTTAATTATTAGTATCTATATTCCACTTAATTAAAAAATTATTATACTAAATTATACATTTATTATAATTACCAAATCACACATTTTTAAAAGTTATAAAACTATTTCAACTATTAATCCAATCTTTCACCAAGTACATATTTTTATGAAGATCACCAAGTACATATTTTTACGAAGACCATTAAGAATAAGAAGAATACCACTAAGAAGGAGAAGAATGAGAGGAAGACGACCATTAAGAAAAAAAAAAGAGAAAGAGACAATCATAATAATCATTAAAACTAAAGAAGAAAACCATAATGGTAGCCAAAAACAAAAAAGAGCACGAGGCATTTAAAGATACATTTAGCACACAAGTGCACTTTTCATCATGCTAAAACAGTTAAAATGAAAGCAGTTTTGGCTTAACGAGAGGCTTCTAATTGAGATAGGAGCTATTGACGTGGAAATTGAACATGATTAATTAGGTGTTGTAATCAAAATCTTGGCCGGTAGTAAATGTGTTAATTGAGATGGAATGTTACATTAATCTATGTTATAACCCATGAAATTGTTTAATCAATTCTATTTTATCCCACTTTTTTTTTGTTGAGATGGTAACGAGATAATACATATGAGATATCTCATTTATCTTAAATAGGTTTAAATAAGATAAGTAAAATTATAAAAACAATGAAAAAAACTTGATTATATATTGTTCAAACAAGTACGTGAAAACAATGTTGGAACAATATTATCGATAACTAACTTGAAATGAACCACTTGGGTTGAGTCGCAGACTAGGTCAATCTCTTTAAGATGTTTCACAACTTTGCACAAATTTATACAAGCAAACACAGTCCCATCGTTCCTAAGATAAAGCAGTCCAGAATCTTTGTTTTTCTGTCTCGGAATTTTACTGCACTGATGAAGACCAGAATGTTATACCTGTAAATTTTTATTGCTCGAAAAACTCAAAATTAATTTAGGATCTTTTTTTTAGAGAATTTTGTCTTAGTGATATGAGTTTGCAGATTGTTGTGTAGAAAATGAGAGTTGAGATCCTCTATTTATAGGTTTCAAAAATCGTGTGGTTATTATGATAATAATGATAATGTCTAAGAGTGGAGGGTGTAATAACCATATTTCTGAGTAAAGAAGAGTAACAATCATTTTTTGAGTAAAGAAGAGTAATGGTCATTTTCTGAGTAAAGAAGAGTAACAATCATTTTCTGAGTAAAGAAGAGTAACAATCATTTTCTGAGTAAAGAAGAGTAACGACTATTTAACGGATATTTCTGAGTAAAGAAAAGAAAAATAATGGCTATTTTTTTTTTAGAAAAATGTAACAATCATTTTTCTGAGTGGAAAAGTATTTTAATAAAAAAAATTCAAAACAATAAAATGTCATAGACTTGGCTCGGCACGGCGGCGTCACGCACGCGCGCAAATGTGGTATCACATTTGCTTAAATCCCCTCCATTTTTTACAAAAGTGGGTACTCCTTGGTATCCAAACCCAATAGCCAACTCTTTACTATTTATACATCTTCTGTGATGTAAAATAGCAATGTGGGATAAGACAAATAATTGGCTTCTCTTATTTTTATAAAAATTCATTTTATTTCCAACATATATAATAACTATGAGTCCATTATGGACAATTTCAAATAGAATGTGATGTAATGAAATGATATTTAAATGAGATAAGATAATTTTAACACTTTAACCCATTAAGAACATTAAATAAGATATGTGATGTGATGTGATAATCATTTTGACATCTCTAATGGCACTATAATTCTCAATGAAGTTCATAAATATATATTGCTCGGTAAGGGCATGTTTTGATAATGATTTTGGGTTTTTTTAAAGAATTATTATCAAAATATAAGATGATACATAAATCTTAAAAAATAAGATTTTTGAATTAAATTTTTGATTTTTCTTTCATTTTCAACAAAAAATTAAAGAATAAGATAATGATTAAAAACATAAAACTTATAAATAATAACCAATTTTTTTTATTTTTTATGTTTTTGAAAAAATAAAAAAATAAAGGATTACTAAACAATTTATGTGATTTTTAAATTTTCTTAAAAATCACTCGGTAAAAAATTATTACTAAATATATTGGTGATTATTTAAAGAAAAAAAAAAGTTAAAATAAAAAAAAATTAATTATTTAATGATAAATTATAAATCAAAAAATTATCGAACTAACACCTAAACTAACAAGTCTTAATAGTTGATGCTGTAAAACTATACCTTAGCCATTTTGCCACATGCTAGTTCATTTTGTGACGTTGGAAGAGCAAACTTTCCCACTCATCTTTTGGTATTTTGGTCTAAATCTCATTCAAAGGACAATTGTTTGTTTGTTTGTTCTTTTAACTTGTACTAATGTGATTAATTATTATTATTTTTTTAAATATGGAGATGTGATTAAGCATGTTATTTAACTATATACTCAATTTTGTAGCGTGTTTTATTGATAAATTATTTTGTTTATTCAAAAAAAAAAATAATAATAATACATAGAGCACAGAAGATAATTTGGGAAGAGATGTCCAAATTATACAAGAACCCGCACAATTGATGGAACTTAAAACCTCTTTGAAGGGGGAAAACCCGAGAGGGAAAAAGATTATTGCATACTATATGACTCATAAACAAATAAAAATAAAAAGTTGCTTGGATATCAAAATAACCAAAATTCATGTGATATTTTAAGTATTTCATTATGAAATTAATTGAATTGATAAAATTATAATAGATTTTTTTAGGTAACAAATTAAAATAAAACAAATATCAAATTTTTAAGTTTAATGAGACCTAAATTATATTAAACTGAATTAGTCTAGGCAAGGGTTGAAATTTGTAATTTAATATAAATAGTAAGGATAAATATCAATAACACTATTAATATTTTCTCAAATATCAAGAGGTACTAACAAATTTAATTTGTATAAATGGCCTGCACTCAGGTATGTCTTAATATCAAATAGCTTATAACTCTAAGGAATAACTATAAAAAAATTTATTAAATATATAATAAACAAGCATTTAAACATAAATTAAAATAGCAAGGCTCCTAACAAAGTTAATTTGTATCAATTACCTACACTTAGGTATGTCCTAAAATCAAATAGCTCGTAAATATAAAAAATAATAATATAAAAATTCATTAACTCTATAATTAAAAAAAAGTATTTGAGCATAAATTAAACACAAAATTTAATGCTATTATTTTAAAAGTTAAGATTCACAAATCTTATTTATCTTAAATAGTAAATAATAACAAAATTTTATAATATTTAAAATAATTATTATATCAATAAAAACTAATAATAAGGCTCACTATTTATGTAAGTATAAATTATATAATATAATAGATTTATTTAAATGAAGAAAAAAAATTCGATCCGTTGGATTCTAATCGGATTTGATTGATAAATTTTATAATCAGATTAAATTCGAATTAAAAATTCATTAACTCTATAATTCTGGTCAATAATTATTAAAAATTTAATGTATTTGATTCGGACTAAATTATTATTAAATTATAAAATAAATACATATTTTATTTTATAATATATTGTATTTAAATATTATGTATACCATAATTACGTTAACTTTTTAGTTTAACTTACAAAAATAAATATAAATGTGTATCTTATTTTTTTGATTTTTTAATTGTGATTGTAAATAATAATATTTGATATAAAAATATCAATTTAAAATTTAAATTTGTGTGTATCATGTTTTATATATGAAAATAATTCATAAATAAATTTCAATTTCAATCTATATTATCCGATCCGAAAAAATCGATATGTTTGGATTGAAATTAAAAATCTACAAATTCGTCCAAATTAAATCGAATTCAAATTAATTAAAAATAGGCCATTTTAATCGATGTTCTACCATGTAAATTATTAATAATAGTGAGAAAAAGTTACCATAAATATAAATGCATAGTATGTTGATCAGAATAGACATAAAAATAAAAAACATTATTCACATCCATTTGCATTTTTAATATAAGTAGAAAGTTACTTAAAAATACTAATTCGAGTTATACACCCTATTAAATAAGAGTAATAACTATTAAATATTGAAATATTATAATTTAATATATATATATATATATATATATATATATATATATATATATATATAATTGTCAATAAAAATATGTTATAATTAAAGATGAGAATTTTTTTTAATAAAAATAAAAAATAATGAATTAATTCACTACCATAACAATCAAATAACCACTATTACAAAACATGCATACGGCCTCGGTTTTTAACCGTGGTCGTAGGTCTATGACTACGGTTATAAGAACCGAGGACTAAGTGAGAGAAACCATAAGTAATGACCTATGACCTCGGTTTTTAATCGAGGCTATAGGATGTACCTTTGACCTCGGTTATTAGATAACCGAGGCCATAGATACACGCTATGGCCTCGGTTAGCATATAACTGAGGCCATAAGGTGTACTTATGGCCTCGATTATTAGATAACTGAGGCCATAGATACACCATATGGCCTCGATTTTCTAATAACCGAGGTCATAAGGTATACATAAATTTTAAAAATACCCTATGGCCTCGGTTATTAAAAAACCGAGGCCATATGGTATACATAAATTACAAAAAATACATTAATTAATAATTATAATATTAAAAATCAATATAAATTATAATAAATTTATTAATTCAAATATTAAAAATCATATTATATTAAAATTAAAAGTATAATTACATTTGAGAGTTTATTATACACAAAAAAACTTAGTATTACAAACTAACTTTTTAGTATAAATTACAAACATGGAAAAAAACTTAGTGTTAATTATCAACACTAGCAGCGCAGCGCAGCACAACGCCATCAACAACACCACGAAGCCTGCTAAAGACCAACACAGCCCATCAAAGAATACTTAAATAAGAAGACTGTAGTAGAGGCCAAAGACTGTGAGAACTAACAAGACCACTAGTAGCAAGGAGATTTAAATCAATTTAATAACAATAATCAAGTGTTTTAATGCTTACCAAAGACTTGATGCAAAGAAGGCACTTGTTAGTATTACACATGTTGCATATCTGTCATGAGAAAAATTATTTTAAAAATTTGAGATTGCACATCAAGGAAAAAACTAAAAACAAACATAAAAGCCAGGGGAGGATCACAGCAAGAGAAAAAAAATCTATCACTCACATTTCAAAATTCATTCTGACTAGTGTTACAAGCTATAGGTTGAAAACAAAAATGTTTGAAAACAAACATTTCATCTTAAGACAACTCAACAATATAACACTACCTTGTATTTAACATAGGAAACCTCAAATGAAGACTAAAATAGCAGAATATATAACAGAAGCTGAAACCTAGCAAGAAGAAAAGCACAACCCTTTTGTTATAAAATAAAAGACATGAGTACAATTAGCAGGATGTAGCACGAATGAGGATTCATAATTTTATACTTTGGTAATATGTTGAATGATGTTGCCTATTGGCTAATGCTTTTTCCTCAACGCATACGCTGGTAAAAGTGTGGCCATCACTTGACTTTCTATTAATATTTTTATTTTTAAAACAATAGACGAAACCAAATTAACAATCTTGTAGAAGTAAATGTTATAAAGAGATCGATGATTTTGTCGCATAAACTTAATTAAATAAAGCGAAAGTATGATAAGAGAAAATACCAACATTATAGTGGAAATTATTTGCTCAGTATTAAGTAAAGAAGAGTAGCCTCCCTTCAAACCTCCATATTAGCCAATATTCACCTTTCTTTGAAGAAGTCTAAAACCAATTTTAAAGAAAATATTACAAATTGGGATTAGTTTAAATTGTGGAATTGAATTAGCAACCAGAAAAATAATCAGCTTTCTAATACAATAATACCCTTAAATGATATCGTACTAGTAGTCATATGAGAAAAACACCGTATTCTCAAGCTCTTTTCAACACAAGGTCATCATCCTTATGAAAACAACAAAATTCATAAACATAAAGAAACAATTCAAGCCTGCTTTGTCTTTTACATATACCCACTAAATTGGAACAACTTACTCATCACCAGCCGAGTGCACACGGCCAAATGGCGTAGCAAAGACCAAAGACTAACACCAACTCAACGCACAACAGACCAAAGACTAACGCAAAGACACCAACACTAGCGCAAAGACACTTGACATGGCCAGCCATTAACGCACTAGTACTAACAAGACCACACCAAGATTAACGCCAGCTTGAATGGCACGCACATGACCAGAACAGTCTGGGGGCCGATGCGCCGGTACTACGCCATACACCAACACACTACACCAGTACCAACAACCAGTATCCAACGTCCTACAACTAATGTCCAGCGACCAGGGACCAACGAAAATGAACAACGACCAAGTGGACAACGAACCAACGAATAATGACCCATCGAAATCAACCACCAACCAGTGAGCTGGGAAGATGAGGAGGAAGAAGAAGAGACGAGAAGAGGAGGAAGAAGAAGAGACGAAAAGAGGAGGAAGAATCGCGAGAGGGGAAGAGGAAGAATCAGATCTGAAAAAATGAAATTTCAGATCTGGGAGAAGAAGGATCGAGAAGGAAGAAGGAAGAAGGAAGAAAAAAAGAAAAAATAAAGAGAGAATTAGGGTGGGCGTGGGATCAGAAGGAAAAAAATAAAGAGAGAGAGAGAGAAGGAAATGAAAGGAAGGAAGGAAAGAAACAAAAGAAGAAAAAAAAGAAGGAAAAAAATGAAAAAAATACAAAACAATATAACTTATGGCCACGGTTATTAATAAAAACTGAGGCCATAAACATATCTTATAGCCTCGATTTTTATAAAAACTGAGGCCATAGCTCTGAGACTATATGTCAGTTTTGTAATAGTGAACTACCAAATAAACGAAAAAAATAATATTACAATTAATAGTTTTTTAATCAACATTACACAAACTCTTACCTTTTATTCACATTAGTTGAAAAAATAATTGAGAATGTTTGGAATAAAATAATAAAAACAAAAATCCAAAATTCTAAGGAAAAGAATGAATTGAAATTTTTTAGGTATAATTTTACTTTTATGATATTGATACAATCACATTAAAATTTTATTAATAACAATTTAAGGCAACAAAAAGATATTAAAATATAATTAATTGTAAGAAAATAATAGACAAATCATACACTTTGTTGTAATAATAAAAAAATTTGTTTAGAAAATATCATTATCTAAACTTTAACTAAAAAATTCATAAAAATATGTCGAATTTCATAAGTATTTGAGAGATTTTTGGTACGAGGGTCAAAGTATTTGACAAAATTAAGCTTAAGGTTTGAAACCTATGTTCCCTACTTGCCAATGAAATAAGAAAATTCAAGATGTGATTTTGTTGAATTGTGAAAGCTTCATTATGTCAGTATCTTGATGATAAAAGTAATGATTTATATATGTTTTTTTAATGTGAGTTTGGATTTTTTTTATATTGATTAGAGTAATTAACTAATAAATACAAATTACATCAATTTGAAATTGAAATTTTCTTTTATAGCTAGGAATGAAAAGTGAATGGTTATAATGGATACCTGAAGTTTTGGAATTTAATAGACTTAGATGTAACTTTACAGGTTTATATCTTTATTCATTATATTTTAATATATATTTTTTCTTCATTTTTTTAAGAATTTCCTTGTTTGTGTATTAGTTTGTTCTATAACTGCTAATATGAATGAATGGGGTCGTTGTTTTGAATTTGACCTTGAACTAATACCACTTTTCATATATTGTAAATATTTTATATAATAAAAATATCTGTTAATTTAAAAATAAAATAATAGGTTATTTATGTAAATTAAATAAATAAAACAAAAAAAAAATTATTTTTGTAAAAATTTGGTTATTTATTGATAATAAAAGAGAAAAATTGGCCAAAGAAAACGTATTTTCCCTTTATTGTGTGCAGCCGGTATCAACTATCAACTATTAAGGATTTTCTAGTACAAATTTTCCCATCAACCAAACACAGCCCAAATTAAAGCAAAAAACATAGCAAGTTACCCAACTCTTTCCAAATTTATACTACTCCAGAATCATCTTCATCTCTTCCTTTTGTAAACTCCCGCTAAAATCTGTCAGCACACGAACCCTAATTTTTCTTCCCAATTGGAACTCCGTATTATCTACATGAGGTAAAGACCCATTCGATCGAACCCTCGGTGGCTGTAATCGCACCCCGAGGACTTCAATTTTTTCCCACTCGAACCCAAAATTTTCCCAATCCTCAATTGCACAACCTCAGTTTTTCTTTGGCGAATCTGTTTTCCCTTCCATGGAAGACCCTCTATCACCTCCTCCGTCCTCCGCCGATGGTGGTGGTTACGACGCATGGTATGGGAATATTCAGTACCTGTTGAACATATCGGCGATCGGTGCTTTTTTCTGCGTCTTTATCTTCATCTTCGTGAAGCTTCGAAGTGATCACCGTCGCATGCCTGGTCCTGCAGCTCTGGTCACAAAGCTTCTAGCCGTCTGGCACGCAACTTGCCGAGAAATTGCTCGCCATTGTGGTGCTGATGCTGCCCAATTCCTCTTGATTGAGGGTGGAAGCTGTGCGGTTTTGTTGCCGATTGCGGTATTGGCTGTTGCAGTGATGCTTCCGCTTAATTTATATGCAGGGAAAGCTGTGCTGGGCGATCAATTCTCCAAGACTACAATAAGTCACATTGAGAAAGGTTCGGTTTTGCTTTGGGTGCATTTTATTTTTATGGTTGGTGTTGTTGTTTTAGTGAATTTCGGAATTTCTTCAATTGAGGAACGGTTAAGAATCACTAGATTTAGAGACGGGAATGGCAATTTAAGTGACCCAAATGTGAGTTCTACTGCTATTTTTACTATAATGGTTCAGGGGATACCTAAAACTTTAGGTACAGATAGAGTGATGTTGCAAGAGTATTTTCAACATATGTATCCTGGTAAGGTATATCAGGTTATTGTTCCTATGGATTTGTGTGCGCTGGATGATTTAGCCGCTGAATTGGTAAAGGTTAGGGATGAAATTTCTTGGTTGGTAGCTAGAATTGACTCCAGATTTTTGCCAGATGAGATTGAAGATTTTGAACATGATATGGGATTATTAGAACGGTTACGTAGTTGGATTCGTTATATATTGAGAAAATTTAAAGCTCTGTGGAGTTGGGTTATGACTAGTTTTGGGTACAGTGATGAAGAGAGGTTAAGAAGATTGCAAGATTTGAGAGCTGAGTTGGAGACAGAATTAGTCTCTTACAAAGAAGGCCGGGCACTGGGTGCTGGAGTTGCATTTGTGATGTTTAAGGATGTATATACGGCCAACAAATCAGTGCAAGATTTTCAAAATGAGAAGAAGAAGCGGACAGGAAAGTTCTTTTCTCTGATGGAGTTACGTTTGCAAAGGAACCAATGGAAAGTTGAACGAGCGCCCTTGGCATCAGATATTTACTGGAATCATCTAGGATCAACAAAGCTCTCATTGAGAATCCGTAGAGTTATTGTCAACACTTGCTTGCTGTTGGTGCTTCTATTCTTTAGTTCTCCTCTTGCTGTTATCAGTGCTTTGGTAAGTGCTGGGCGAATCATTAATGTTGAAGCTATGGATCATGCTCAATCTTGGTTAGATTGGGTGCAAAGTTCGAGTTGGCTTGCTAGCCTTATATTTCAGTTTCTGCCAAATGTTATTGTATTTGTAAGCATGTATATAATAATACCTTCTGTTCTCTCATATCTTTCAAAATTTGAGCGACACCTTACAGTGTCTGGGGAGCAAAGAGCCGCACTTCTGAAGATGGTTTGCTTCTTCCTCGTTAATCTTATTGTCCTTAAGGCTCTAGTTGAGTCATCCCTAGAAAGTGCCATCCTAGGAATGGGGAGGTGTTATCTTGATGGGGAAGATTGTAAAAGGATTGAACAGTACATGAGTGCATCCTTTTTGTCTAAATCGTGCCTCTCCTCTCTTGCATTTCTGATCATGAGCACTTTCTTGGGAATATCTTATGATCTTTTGGCTCCAATTCCTTGGATAAAAAGGAAGATTCAGAAGTTCCGAAAGAATGATATGCTGCAACTGGTCCCCGAACAGAGTGAAGAATATCACTACCATCTAGAAAATCAGCAAATAGATAGTTTGCAGAGACCCTTGATGCCCGAGTATACATATGATTCTCCTAGACTTAATGGTGCAGATCTTCAGGGACAAGATCTGGCTGAATATCCCATCAACAGAACCTCAAATGCTCCAAAGCAGACATTTGATTTTGCACAATATTATGCCTTCAACTTAACAATATTTGCGCTGACAATGATATATTCTTCGTTTGCTCCGCTTGTTGTCCCCGTTGGTGCAGTATATTTTGGGTACAGGTATGTTGTTGATAAGTACAACTTTCTGTTCGTATATAGAGTTGGAGGCTTTCCTGCTGGCAATGATGGGAAGTTAATGGATACAGTATTGTGTACCATGAGGTTTTGTGTAGATGCCTTTTTGGTTGTCATGCTCTTGTATTTCTCAGTCCAAGGAGACTCCACAAAGTTGCAAGCTATATTTACACTTGGGTTGCTCGTTATGTACAAATTATTTCCTTCTCGTGATGGTGGCTTTCAACCGGCACTTTTGCAAGGGATGCAAACTGTTGACAGTGTTGTCGAAGGGGGCATTGATTATGATATATTTTCACAACCCAAGTTTGATTGGGATACATCCTATACATGATTTGGTTTTCATGCCTTTTGACCATTTGAATTCATTTTAACTGTGTATTCTAGCTTTATTATTGCCACTGCTTGTCTTGTCAAAATCGAGGAGGAGGAGGAGGAGGAGGAGGAGGAGGAGGAGGAGGAAGAGGGGAAGAGAGGGGGAGAAGAAGGAAGTGGGGGGAGAGAGAGTTAGTCATTAAGGGGTAGAGAATGAACATTCTTTTGCTGCTGTTAATATATCATTCTAGGTGTCTTCGTTACATTTTATCAAATTTTATGATTTTCCTTATCTTTACTTATTGCAAGAATTTTGAATGGATAGATTAGATATGAACTGGAAAGGCTGTTTGTTTGCTGTTTGCTCTTGAAAATATCTATATATATATATATATATGTGAGTTTAAATTAAGCTATATAAACTTTTAGATAAAATTGTTCACAGTAATAACTAACTAGTATTGCCTTTAGCAATTATTGTATAATGTATTTAAGATTTTTATTTTTTTATTAATTAATTAATAAATTATTTAAATTTAAAATATTAGCGATTTTTTTAATCAATTTAGTAATAATGTATTAAAATAGTGACAGTTATCTTTATTTAAAATACTAGTGTAAAATGTATGCATATTTTTTTTATAGATAATAATAACAGCATAATAGTTTTAATTAAAACAAAATTTAATAATAGTTATCACTCAACAAATATATATATATAGACAGTGGAGGATGCAGGTGTTTTATCTCATTTGACAATTGGGTATGACCATTCTATTAAGTAGATTGGCAAAATAAACTTATTCAGATTTGGTTCATGTCAACGACCTGATGCATGCTTAGTGTCACGACCTTAATTTCTCAAGTAGCGATCGTGCGACACTTAGCACCGTCTGTTGCACTAAGTCTGCCTTTCAACCGAAATGTAACTCCAAAAAGAATAGAAAGAGAGTTTGCAAAGAATGCTTTGTATTGCTCTAGAGAGAGTTTATGTTACAAATGCTAAGAATTCCCAAGGATGAATACAAATGAAGACCAGTGAATTACATTTATGGTGTGGCAACAAGTCAGGAGTATGCCACGTTTCTCTAGATCCTTCTGGCTACAGAATATACGAGGGGTTACATATGTACGATGCGCACGAGGTTACAGGACCTTATCAACATGCAGAGTCTTCTAGGTTTGTCTGGTTCGCCGTACGCACCTTAGGGATGTTCGTAGCTTCGGCGGCCTATGACGCTTCCCGAACCATCGGTGCGCTACAGAATATTCCGACCCGTTCTAGCACCTACAGTGTGCTCTGCAGAACATTCAGGGTCTTGAGCAGGTTGAGTCCATCGAAACTCCCGGCCGCTCTAGACCTGCAGGCAATTCTAGAACTTTCCGTGTGTGCAGATCCTTTGGCGCCCCATCGTTTGGATTTTTGGGCGGTTTGGGCGGGAGGTGACACCTTCCCCCGCATTCGCGACGCCCTCGGTCGCGCCTTCAAGATTGAAACCTTTCTATAGCATCTCTAAATTGCCCTGAGAATCCTCGGGTTCCCAGCTTGTCTCTTCTTACGGGGGCGTTTTCCATTTGACCAAGTATTCCTTATAACTGTACGCCCATACGTCGGATCAGCGGTCCGCGCCAAAATTGAGTCGCTTCACTGTCGAGGAGGTTACCCTGCGATGGCGCCTGCTTTGGAGGAGTTGCGGTTGTATGACACCCTCTCGGCTTTCTTGGGGCGGGAAATGGTCGCTTCGTCTTCCAGCGCATGACCCGCTATGAACCTTAGCGAGGACTTGAATTGGGGGCGATAATTTGACAAATGACGAAATCGCCTTCCGAAATTCTACCATCCTCTCTTCTGTATGCGCCCGTTTCTTCATCTTTTTAAACGCCTTATTCGGATAGGCTCGGGCCAACCCACTTGTTAAGTACCGGGGCCTTGGCAGCAAGCCGAAAGCAGTGGTATTTCCTTCGTAACTCGTGGCGAGGCATGAGATTAAGTAATTTCTTGCCGCGTGACAATTTCAAAGGGACTCTTAGCGGTGGACTCGACAGCTGCAGTTATAGCGAAAATTGGGCTACGTCAGCAGCTTTGCCCAATCCCGTTGATTGGCACTCCTGCAAAGTGCACGAGATACAACTCGACAATGAATGCATTGGCACGCTGTGTCCCGTCATCGCTTTGAGGATGAAAGCTTGTGAGAAGTTCGAGTACGATCGACGGCTTGAACAATTAGTCAAAAATTTCCCCTGTGAATCGTGGGTCTCGATCAACTTCTTATATTGGATGGAATCCACAATGCTTATGAAAGTGTTTAAGGAGCAAACGTGCCGTCTCATCTGCCGTGCGATCCGTTGAAGGTATCGATGTTGCGTATTTCTTTGAAGCGGTCGATAACGACAATTATCTTGCCAAAGCCTGCGATTTTGGCGGACAAGTAATGAAGTCGTAGAGACAGCTCTCCCATGGTCTCTGCCTGCGGAATGAGCAACGGCGGTTAGCGATCCTCAGGGTGCGTCTTGCTCTATCTTGTCTTGTTGGCGTACAAGCGAGTCTTCACGTAAGCTTCGACATCATCCAGAAGTTGAGACGATAGTAGATGGATTTGATCGAAAGCGAGGTGCGCACCTCGTTCCTGGGTGTCCGGCCATAAGGAATCGTGACATTCACGATGCTCTTTCCTTAAGCTCCCCCGTTTTGGCACGAAAGATACGACTCGCAGCGTAGAGTAGTCCGTCACTCGGCCAAAATCGTCTTGTCTTCCACTTCCGATGAGAGCGAGGAGGTTTGAGTAAGGGCATCGTCGCCTGCAACCGCTTCTTTGATCCTTTCTAACAAAGGACTACTTGGCACAGCAAAGGCTGCTAGTTCCGTCTTAGGCTCGACGCATCGGCCGCACATTAGCTTTGCCAGGGCTTGTGCTCACTCGACCTATAGTCAAACTACGCCAAGAAATCCTACCATCGAGCTTGCTTAGGACTCGACTTCTTTTGAGTGCGGAAGTAACTTGTTGCTGACATGTCCGTCATGATAACAAAATGAGAGCCCGATAAGTAGTGTCGCCCACGCCTTAGACAATGAATGACGGCGGTCATTTCCTTCTCTTGTCTTGTGTAGCGGCGTTCGGTGTCGTTAAACTTGCGGCTCATGAAGCCCTATCGGACGTCCTTGCAACGTCAATACTCGCAATGGCAAAATCAGATGCATCGGTATGCGGCTCGTACCTCTTGGAGGGAGTGGTAGGCAAAGCGGTTCTTCGCTAACGCCCCGAGTCTTCAAACGAGGCTTGGCATTCACTTGTCCATTCCCAGCCTTGTTCTTTTTGAGTAAGTTAGTGGTGAAAGGCTGCTAACAAGTGGTAGGACTTGATGAACCATACATAGTAGTTCCTGAAGTCAGAAAAGATCTTAACTCGGGAACTTTGGTAAGAGGTTCCACGTTCTTGGATGGCTTTCACCTTTGCTCAAGTCCATCATCAATTTCCCAATCCTTTATGTACTGCTAGGAACATCGCTCATCTTGGGCAAAGGAACACTTCTCCTTCTTGACGTATAGATCATTTTCCCCTTGGGACCTTGAACACCTTCTTCAAATGCTCACAGATGTTCTTCCGTAGTCAGGCTATAGATCCAATGTCGTCGAGATATGCTACCACGAACCGGTCGAGGTAGGGATGGAAAATCTTGTTCATCGAAAGTGTAGAGGGTGGTGCATTTGTGTGGTGAGGAACGGCATAACAAGAAACTTCATGGGCACATGCACTGGTTACACAAGTAGTCTTGGGCTCGTCTCATGTGCGTACCTGGTAGTATCCGATCGTAGGTCCAATTTTGTGAAGTATCTTGCAACTCCCCGATTGATCAAACAAATCGCAATAAGAGGGATAGGATACTTGTTCTTGGCCGTGATATTATTTAGAGGCTACATGGTCGATGCGTATTCGCGGCCCGAGCCATCCTTCTTCTTTTGAAATAACCTGGGGCACGAATGGGGCTTTGGAGGGTCTTATGAAGCCGGCGTCAGCGGTCGTCGAGTTGCTTAGTAATTCTACCAGGCTACGAGGTTTGCCATCCGTGTATGGGCTCGTTGTTGGTGGCACATCTTACGGGTTCAGTCTATTTCATGGTCACCTCCCCTCAGCCGGAGTAAACGTTGGGTAATGCCCGGGATTACATCTTGGAACTTATCTAAGACAACTTGCACTTAGTTGGCAAGCTTGGCTTTGATGGCGTCTCTGTCGTCGTATTCTTTTAGAATGGCCAAGTAACTCTCTTCGTCCTCTTGATCCGCTTGAATTGAAGTCTTTGAAGAAACTTGGATAGTAGGTTTGTTGGTCCTTTCGTCGGCGCCGCGCACGACTTCGTACCATCCGTGATACAGAGTTTGAAGCGTGGCACGAAAGCTCTTACCGATCGAGAACTCCATGCCGAATACAGTGACGAAGTCGTCCATGGGTGCCACCGATAAGTCCGGCCGGGTCCGTACCAAGATTGACCTTAACTCCTCGAGTGACTCCATGTGTAATGGTAGTCTTTGATGAGTTAAGCGCTTTGAAGAACCCACTCCATTGACAACCTTTAGGGTGAGTCTCGCTTGCTTCTTCCCTTGAAACAAAGTTGTGAGATGCACTGTGTCGACGATGCTTTGACAACCTTCCGTTAATGGTGGCATCTACGTGCACATTAAGCCTTTAGGGGTCTTTGGGGGCAGCTGCTGCGTTGCACAGTAGAGTGCAAAGAACCCATCTTTGCACTGCGTCAGGCTTCGCCTCCATCCTCGCTGTGAGTGGAAGCAACTAAGGCCTCGAGGCCTTCCTCTTCGGACATTCACGTGCCCCGTGCGGTCCGTCGCAAATGAAGCACGTAACACGGGGCTTTGAGGCATTCGATCCTCCTTCTCCTTCCCGCTTATCCGTGGCTTGAATGAGGAGTTGCCTTTATGATTTTTGGAACACGACTTTTGGCATGGCCTCCGTTTACTCTTCTCTCCACCAAACTTTTTATTTGAGGCCTTTGGACTCTCAGCATTTAATGGAGTAGTCAATAAAGCTTTCGCGTCGCGATGGCCGAATACAAGTCTTGGACACCACGTCGCTTGAGCTCCAGGATTAGCGCACGATTGGAGAATCCGTCCGAGCAAGAATAGGGCATCCTTTTCGGTTGTGTCGGGGACTTAGCAACAAGGTTGTGAACTCCTTCACATAGTATGCTTTACCCGTTTGCTTGATCGTCGCGATCGGCCGCTTTCCTCCCCACTCGGCATTTACGGGAAAAAGCTGGCGTTTTGAACTCCCTTTTGAAATCTTGAAAAGGAGTGATTGTGCGAAACCCTCGTTGCACGTCTCCGTATCTCGCCTCGCCATGCAATAGCGGTGTCGGACAAATACATAGCAGCCTTGATTCGGATCTTGCTCGCGTAGTCCGTTATGCGATAGCCTCGAAGTATTGTTCTAGCCCCGTAGGAAGTTCTCCACTTCCCTAGCGTTCCTAACGCCGTTGAAGGTCTTGGGCTTGTGAGCATCCGCCTGTAGCCTCGATTACGGTGGTTGTGCTGGTTCCGCGGCCGTAGCCGCTTCTGGTAGATCACCACCCGTATCCTCGGCTCTAAGCAAGACATTTGCGAGTTCTCTTTGGACGAGACCTCTTTACCTTGGCAAGTTCGGCTTTCGACCCGTCGATCTCTTGCCTTGTGCCTTGTCCCAGGCTGGATTGGTGACATCTTAACCGTGCGTGGATCTCCCGCATCCTCGGCCTCCAAGCCGTTGCAACGCGTTCTGCAAGTTGTCCTTTCGGTCAAACGGCTCCCCAAGGCTGTCTGCGCATTCCCGACTCGTGCCTCGAAGCTAGAAAGTATGTGCTTCGACTTGGCTCGAGATTCCTTTGATGGTTTACGGGTTTCTCACGTCCACGTTCCCATAGGTGGAACATCAACGCTTGGTGTAGATGGACCCGGCGTTCTTCGTTATGCCAAGAAGTAAGATTGTGACCTAATGCTACGATACCAGTTATCACGACCTTAATTTCTCAGTAGCGATCGTGGGGCAACTTAGCGCGTAGTTGCGCTAAGCGCAGCTTTCAACCGAAATGTAACTCCCGAAAGAGAATAGAAAGGGAGTTTGCGAAAGAATGCTTTGTATTGCTCTGAGAGAGTTTATGTTACAAATGCTAAGAATTCCCCGAGGATGAATACAAATGAAGACGAGTGGTCTATTTATTTATAGTGTGGCAAGCACAGGAGTATGCCACGTTTCTCTAGATCCTTCAGCTACAGAATATCTGAGAGGGTTCTAATGTGCAATGTACGAGGTTAGGACCTACATCGACTCTAGAGTTTTCTAGGTTTGTCTAGTTCCTTCGTACCTTAGGGATGTTAGTAAGCTTGACTAACCTACAACCTTCTAGAACCATCAGGTGCGCTCTGAGAATATTCGGCCCATTCTAGCACCCTCTCTTGTGCGCTGCAGAACATTCTAAGTGTGAGAACTTGAGTTGAGTCCATCGACTCGGCCGTACTTTCTAAAACTTAAGCGGCTCTAGAACTTTCCATGTGTCAAATCGGCTTGCAAGCGTGTCGTTGAATTTTTAGGGACAGTTTGGGCGGAACGTGACATTAGGCTCTTGTACCTCAAAAATCGTACAATTCCAGATTTGGGCTTTGAGGCAATAATACCATGGTGAATATTTTGGATATGCCTTAATTTGAATGGAAAAACACGTAATAATCAAGATGAATGGACATATTATTTGGCGTAGTCCAAACAATTAAAAATAGGAATTTCTTCTATAAAAAAAAATAATTGTAATCGATTAGCAATGATGGTAATTATAATAGTAAAGTCATAATTAACAGAAAAAAAAAAGAAAATATATTGACATTATATCTTTATATTCAATATAATCTTGTAAAAAATACTTTAAATATTAAATAATTAGATTAAATTTTATTTTGTTCTTACATGTATGTATTTATTATTTTACTTAGTACTAAATAACTAAATAGTAAAATTAATATCAAATTAAAAAAATTAATTAATATATATTAAAAAATATTAAAATTTAATTAAATAATATATATAAGCTGCCAAAGTAAAATAATTTATTAAATTTTTTTTAATACTAAAATATATGAGGTGAATATTATTTTTATAATCATAAATTTTAAATATACTTGTTTTCTCAAGTAAATTTTATTGTTACCAAAAGTAATAATTAGCTAATAACTTAATTAGTTTAGTAGAATTATATATTTTCCATAATACAGTGTTATTTATTTATTTTTTAAAATAATATTATACAATTTACGCGAAATATTTATCTTATTTTTACATAACTCATAAGACTAATTTAATTAGTGTCATTGTGCATGATACAACTGCCCGAACTATTTATTTAAAAGAAAATAAAAATAAAGACAATTAATAGACGTAGGTAAAAAAAAAAAAAACTTTAGTTTGTAAAAATCAAAATAATACATACATAAATAACTATAACATACAAATTAACCTTATTTAAGAGGGAGTTAAGCAACTAAGGAGATTACATTTACATTCAAAATTAAAAGAAACAATAAAATGAAATAAAATCATGAACATTAAGATGATTATGATCATGATCATGACTTCGATTATGATAAATATTTCTATGGTGGATGTTCAAGCTACCAACATTAAAATTCATCCTTCTTCTTCTTCTGACGGAGACGATGATGGAGATCTCTTTTCTTATGATAAGGAGCTGAGTAGCATAGTTCCTTATCAGTTAGACTCAATTATGCCATGGTTACGTCAAGGTTTGAGAGAGATTGAAAATATAAGTACTAAGAAATTACCCTTAACTAAAATTATTACTAACCTTTGCACTGCATGGGCTATGCGTGTTTGTAATGCATTTAAACATGTCCCCAAGTACACTAAAGTTCTTGATTCAACCACTAAAAAATGCATCAACCGTGGAGGCCCTCGACAAAACCACCATCCATTATACGTTTCTCTCTATGTTTCATTTTCCCATGGTCACACACTCACTCACTCACTCACTCACTCACTCACAGAGTTATTACTATTTTTTATTGTTACTAGACATCAACGTGTCATTGCAAAAAGACTATTGTCTATTATTGCCTACATCATTTTCACCATCTAAACCACCGTCGCAGGATAACTATGGTTGCTGGATATTTTAAACCCTTGATGCTTATATTGGTGGTAGTACTTGTTCTAAATTATGGTGACGATGCAATCGCAGAATTGGGGAAATTAACTAAAGAAGACGATTAGAAAAGTATTTTAAATGCAATACAACCCTAATTCAATTAAAGTGGTATTTTTAAAAAATCAATGTTATTTATTCTACTTAAAGATAAACTTTTTAAATAATAATCCTATTAGTTTCGTTGTTTTTACATTTGAACGTAAACATCCCTATATATATAATTTTCAAACTTGTTACGATGGTTTTTGTTACATAATTCTCCATCAAATATGATAGGTTTAAAGAACAAAATAAAGATAAAAGGTTTTGAAAAATCTAATCAAAAATAAATAAATTAAATGTGTCATGTGAATTGTCACTTTATACTTGAAGACACAAAATTTATTAATCAAGATATCTAAAATTCATTAAGTGTTAACAAAGAAAAGCTCCATAATATAATAAATACTACGAAGATATCTAAAATTCACTAAGTGTTACAGAATAAAAGCT
The DNA here is from genome assembly GCA_033030585.1 of Hippophae rhamnoides. NCBI lineage: Eukaryota > Viridiplantae > Streptophyta > Magnoliopsida > Rosales > Elaeagnaceae > Hippophae > Hippophae rhamnoides. Next base: position 21,416,086 of record CM065434.1, on the reverse strand, counting down.
CCATAATATAATAAATACTATAAATTTAAAAAGTACAAAACATGCAAAAATGGAAAGATAAAAACCAAATCACTCCCGATAACAAAGAAAGATGGCAAAGATAAAGATGCAATTAACATCGAACTAAAGAATTCGGATGAATTTAAAGCCATCTAAAATTGGAAAATCTTATATTATAAATAACATCATTTATTAATTCATTAGAACCATAAGAAAATATAGAACATCCTTGTAATAGCTTTCTATAAGAGAAGTTCTCTTTGTAACATAGTTCTATTGTAATATCTACTCAATTTACATATCAATAAAAATGTTAGTTTATATATTTCTATGCAAGTTTATTATTCCTGAATTTTATAAATCTCTGATATAACATTAGAAGAAGACCTTTTGAAACCACCCCACGTTGTAATCTTTTCATTGGAATTCTCTCAAACACATTTTACATGAAAATTATAACAATACCAAGCAAGAAAAAAAGGCGTACCTTAAGCCCTAAGAAACCACTAGAACACATAAAAAAATAAAAGTAGATAAATAAATGGAAAATAGATTTTTTTATCATTAAATTATAATGATTGTTACAAAAGTACCATTAAACTTTAAATTCTTATAAAACTCTCACCAAATCCAATAAAATTTGTTAAAAACTATCGGACAAATTCACATAAATACCAACGCCTATAAAAATCTTCAATTAGTTTTTTGATAAATTAACGACAATGGTACTTTTATAAACATCTAAAATTCGATGGTAGTTTTGTCACTTTAAAAATTAGTGGTACTTTTATAACTATTATAATAATTCACGTGAAAAAATATCTATTAACCCTAAATAAAATATCCGAAGATATTTCTAGTCAAACTGAACAATGACTTTGAGTGCAAAGTTAAATATGAATCTACAAACAATCTCTCATTTTCAATGAATGATCCGGGTATTCTTTTGATTATGATACTCATCTCTGAGTCTCTCACTTATACTTTTACTGGTTTTAACTGTGGTTGAGAGTCCAAGCATGTTACTTTCCTCCGTTCAGCGCAATCAAACAGTTTCACCTTTTCTTCTTCATCTTCCCAACAGAAGGTAATTGAACTTGCTTCGATTTCATTTTTATGGATTTAACTAAGGAAGATAACTCATACTTATCTTTATTTGGCTGCAGATCGTTAGACAGCTTTACTCGATCTGTGTCATTTGGCAGTTTTTCAGGTAACTTTGTGTGCCCCCCATCACCCAATTCTTCTTGTTCAATCTTTTGCTGCTTCATAGCTAGCTGCCTAGCATACGCTGCACTCCTGTAGTACCCAGACACAAATTTAGCACACTGCAGTAAATGCTAATATATGAAATGTTGAGATATGATCAGTATTAAATCATATGAGTAGATTACCCTACATTGCTAATCCACATGTACATTTTGGGATGCACCACCTTGGGAACAAATAACCAACTGATGATATGACAAAATGTAACTTTTAACATTCAATCACATTCTGCCACTTGAGTTCAGAATTATGTAACTTAGAATGAGTTGGATGTTATGCATGGTAGATACCTTTTGAATTGTGGATCCGTGGGATCCAGAGCAAAGAGAGGTGATGAGAAGAGGGCTGAAAATCGCGGATCATCATAATGAACAGGTGGTATTTTGTCCTCTTCCAGGATAATCCTTTTACCCTTTTTCCCTTTGACCTTCTTAGGCTTCAAATTATATCCCTTAAGCCCTATATCCACTCCATTATCATCGGCAAGTAGTAACTCAAGCTCCTGTCTGCTTGCTTCTTCTGCTCCTCTATCCATATCTTTGTGTTGCTTGTCTGCTTTGACACCCTTATGTTGAGATTCCTTATTTCTTTTGACAGGAGGCTCTTCAATGAAGAAGTCATCTGGCTCTTCCATTGCTGCTTGATCAGTATCACTACTATCATCATCTGATGAATGCTTGGATCTGTTCTTTCTAGCCTTCTTTCTCTCACGCATTTTTCTGAGAGTTGCATTCCATACTGTCTCTTCTTCATTATCCTTCTTTTTCAAAATCCGATTGCTTATATCCTCTAAGCCAGGGTTAAAAGTAACCTCCATGTCCTGTCCATCTTCCTCATCCTCTCTGTCTGAACCATCACCTGACTGGAGTAAGGTTCTATATATATCCCTCTTTTTATTCATTTTATTGGATCCATCCTCTTCAACACGATCATGATCATAATCACTTTCACTCTCATCAGAAGCAAGGAACTCCTTCAACTCCAATTCTGCTAACTACACCGTTTTTTTTAAAAGGTTGGGGTGTTTGGAATACTGTCAGCATCTAAAATAACTTTTCTTCCATGTAATAGTTCATAAACTATGCACTAACCTGGTCATCATTAAACTTTCGTTTCAATGTCTTCACACGATCTGGTTCATCTTCATCCCAAGTAAGATTAATCTTACTGTGCTGCAGAACTTGGGTATGAAAATCTAAACCCTCATACTTCGAAGGGGCCTAATCAAAAGAAGAACTTGTCACCACTGTTATTACTGCTATTCTATTCATTACTTCTAAAAAAAAAGGGGAAGAAAAGCCAATGGAACTTATGCAAAATGCATGAATAGTCATGATCCCTCAAAAATACAAAATGACTTTGCAACTTTCTACACAAGATCACAAGCTCACTATTTCCATTGAATGATTGGAGAAATATACCTCTGTTGCAACGTCACAAGGGGCCTGCTTAAATTCCATTGAGTCAGGAATAAACCTCATGTCAAGCACATTTGACGATCGTTCAAATTCAACACCATCACATGCTTTATAAAGGTAATCAGCAGTCGCAATTGAATCACACTCCACGACAGCATAGTAGTATCTGTGAACAATATAATATATCCCATAACAATAAATTGAAAAAAGAAATAAAAACTACAAAAGGAGACTTTTATTAGTGCGGGCATATCTATATACAGAAAGTGTCTTTTTATAAACTAGACAATGTTTTAGACTCATCGACTGGCAAAAACTAAGAGAGACTTAGTTCTGCTTTCACCGATATCTAAAGGTTGGTCTTACGAAAAGGAATAAGAGAAAGGAATAGTATGCTTGCCATGTTTCTGTGATGTCTAGTTCCATGGATAAACAGTGCAAAATAAAAGAAAGAGAAGTACAAACAAAACAGAGTAACATATATTTGCATGTGAGCAAGTGCATCAATCAAAACTTGAACTCTACACGTAAAATTAATAACCATAAAGATTTTCCACAAATGTCATATTTCTTTCAAATATCTGGAATGTTATGAGAGATATCCATAACCAATAAAGCTAATATCACAGCAAAATACTTAATCCTGATGGGAATTGTTGAGCAATAAATGACACCATTGATTACCTGAGCCTACTTTTCTCATAAGCACGCAATTTCTCATTATCAATTTCATCATCGTCTTCATCATTTTTATCATTCTTCTCGTCAAATAGACCAACCGGACCCTTAAGCTCTTCCTCTTTCATACGCTGAATTCCAAATTCGGATGGATAAATGGTAACAGAGTTTATTTGCCCCTCTTTGGGAAGAAATGAGCTCAACATCATGTACAAATCAACAGCCTAGATAAAAGAATGAAATTTTCATCTCAGAGTAAAAACGAATTATTTCAGTTTAAGCTTCGAACACATACCTTAACGTGCCTCCAATCCATGTTAACAACAGCAAGCCTGTGGGTTTCCTTTTCAATTTCTGGTATTTGTTCCTCCTGTCCAAATTCCAAGCCCATAGACAAAGCAGATTACAAAAAACATTGCCACTTCCTATTTTTCATTTTGAATGATTTAACTACACAAATAATTATTATATTTTTTCTTATAATTTTTTCTTTACTTTTCAATTTTTACAATTCAGTCCCTTATTTTTTTTAATTTAATTTCTTTATTTTTTAAATAGTTTTTACACATTAATCCCTTATTCTTTTTTGTTATTTTGAGATTGAATTATACAAATAATTTATTTGTTTTTTTATATTCAACGGTTTAATCCCGTTATTATTTTTTATTTTGATTTAATTACTTTTTTTTCTTCACGCTTGAATACCCATAGTTTCATTTTTTATAATTTGGTTTCTTTTTTTAGTATTAAATTTGAAACAAATTGAAATTAAACTTTAAAAAGAGTAAAACAAAAGTAAAAATTAAAAAAAATAAAATATTAAATGATAAAAAATAAGGGAACAAAATCTAAAATATATAAAAATATAACGACACAAAAAAAAATTTAATTGAAAGTCTTAGCTAAAGCATTACCTGTGCCTCTGGTTCATCCTCCTCGTAAACAACCTCGTCGTCATCATCATCATCATCATCATCATCACCACCACTATCCCCAGTCGTCTCCGATTCATGGCTCTCCACGTCATCCTCCGATACGGAAACATCGGACTGGCTGCTCGACTCGGTCCCCAATTCTTCATCACCGCTTTTCACAACAGGCCGAGTCTCCCTCTCTTCTTCTTCCTTACATATATCTTCTTCTTCGATTCGATAGTAATGGCGCAGAGAATTATCTGAATTGTTATGCTTTTTAGGCCTGCCTCGCTTGTCGAACGGAGCCGAAGAGGAAGCGAACCTTTTATCAGTAAAGATACGGTTGAATCTCGAATCTATAGCCACCTTAGATTTGTGCTTAGGAGCCTTCTGGAACCTAGGATCCGAGTGTACGGATGCAAATCGAGAATCGGTGATAGTTATATTACTATCTCCATTGCCTTTCTTGTAGTTGTTGCTATCTTCATTCTTAGACTTGTTCTTGTTTTTCATCTTCATCTTCTTATCGTCGTCGTCCACGTTCTTCGATCCCATTGTTCGACCACTGTGTCGAGCCGTACTGTTGTCCACAGGGGTTAACGATATTCTTCCGAGGGTTTAATAGCCACTAGAGAAGATCAGAAGAGAAACTTTGGGCTTAGCTAAACTAATGTTCGATTTAATGAAATGGACTTCTTTCAGATATTGGGCCAAAAAATATATTATTCTAAATTAGTATTTTCTATCATTTAGAATTCTACTTATATTCAAACATAATATAGCAACAAAATGCATATTGAAGTAATTTTTACAAAAATACCTCAACGATCTCGTTTTCTGCACAGTATTTTATAATTTTACACAATCTATTTGCTAAAAGCTTTCGGATCCTAATTTTCTATGTTTATCTCTCATCTCTAAATCTGTATTTCTTCTCCATTTTGTTAGAAAATTTGGATAAAATAGTATAATTATAAATTCTCTCTCTCAATATCTTTCTTAACAGAATATCAAATAACAGAGAAATAGATAATACACAACACAAGAATTATAGTGAAAATTCTAAATTAGAGATAAACCATTTTCGTTGTCAAAAGACAACCAGAAAAAAATTCATTATGTTAAAAATTGTTACAACCACACTCTCGGTAATTTTTTCACACACCCAAAAGACAAGAGCAATTACAAGCCCAAGAGAATTTTCCTACAAAATTCTCTCACTTAAGAACTTCTCATACAAGCTTTTTTCTATTTTTGGGATGATTATCAATGGAGAAATGAAACCATATTTATAGCCTTTAAGTTCTCATTTCATATGCCAAACATTTCTTCATTCAACAAAATTAGGCTACCTAATTTTCCTATTCTTTATTCAAACAAAGTTAAGCACCTTTATCTTTGACAATATGGTAAGACACATTCCATGAATTTTCTTCTAAATTAGTCCCCTCTATTTTGACTAACAAACCTAATATTATTTTTAATCAATCATAACAAATTTTTTGTCTTTGACTTTGGCCATCAAGTGAATCCAGTAATGGAAGTTGAAAATTGAAGGTGAACAATTGCTATCTAGTCTGAATATTCTAGAAATTAATGGTTATCATTGTCGATGATAAGTACTTTAGAATCCCTAAAAACATCGCAGGACCAAATGGCGATGTTGATGCCGCGATAAGTTTCGAATCATTAACCAATTTTAGCGAACCAAATGGACTTGTGGTACTGTGGTCCTTGGCACAAGATAATAGAAGGTCATTGTCTTCGTTGCACTTCAAGGACGTTAAAGGCCTTTTTTCCTTGAATTATGATTTAATTGTTCTCTATTTTTAAGCTTTTGATTTCCTTAACTCGTCTTTCTGTTAAGGTTATTTCAAACTTCAAGAAGGTTGACTTTAGTGAAACGGGATAAAAACGAAGCAAGGAGGGTGATGACAAAAATATATTCTCGTAAAATTCGACCATTATTATTTTTATGTTATATTTTCTTATATAATATATTATATTTATTTATATATAACATTTTATATTTATTTTTATATATAATAATATATATATAAGTTTATGAAAATTTTGATGATAATTACATTGGAGTTTTAGAAGAAAGAATCATTTACCGTAAATATTATATTAAATATTTTAACATGAAACTTTAAATTTTAAGATATATTATTATAAGATAGAAAGAGTTAATTAATCTATTAAAAGTAAAATTATAATTGTTTATTTTAATTTTATGAATCTAAATAATATTTTTTATATAATATTATTTATTTTTTTAAAATATACAATGATGTAATATTTAGATTAAAGTTTATATAATTTTTATTAAAAAAATAAATATTTATTGAAAATTAAAAATAAATTTAATTAATAAAGAATAATAAATAATGTAATATTTAATTCGTCGATCATATATTAATTGGAAAGAAAAAAACCTACGGCCCAATAATTTAATTTAAACATAACGGCCCAAGAGCCCAGTTAAAATTTTCAGGGGAAAATTCCAATACTCTTGTCTTGACGGTGTCAGGCGCATATATCCGAAATTAACGATAGAGATTGGAAAAAAAAAAAGGGAACTAATCGAGGCCGATAATTTTGGATAGGCCCACATACAAATTATGAAGATCATGCAATCATATCCTTCACTTTAGCTTTCGCTCAATTTTCACTCGTGCTTTCTCGAAACCCCCTCCGATCTCTTCATATTCATCATTTTGCTTCATTGAGCGAACTCGGACTTGGAACTCGGTCTCTAATGGCCTTCGTTCACTATCTAGCGACTGTGCCTGCTGAAATCTCAAGGCATCCAAAAGCATCGCTTTCTTATTCTTCTTCCTCTTCGTTCTTTTGTTCTACTGCTTCGGGTTCTTTGTTTTCTCTTGCTTTTTCTGTTGCTTCAATCAGGTCCAAAGCTCGTAAGGTTTCAATTTTTACGAAGTTCAGTCGAATAGAACACAAAGGTATTTTGATTTTTCTTTATTTTATGTCGCTTTTCTTAGCTTGAATTTTGATTTTTCAGTTATTAGTTACTTGATTTCAAACTGTTCGATAAAAGTACAAGATTTTCAATTAAGTTGAGAGCAAATATACTTTATGAATGCTGTATGTAGTTAAATTTCTCAATGTTGTGTCCTTCCAAAGGTAGAACCTGTTGTGGAATTTCTTCAGAAATATTATAATCGGTTGTTAATTAGGTTTTTTATTCTTTTTCTACTTGGCAAAAATTCATAGTCTTTTGTTGCTTTCTTAGTATATGATAGGAATCACTATTTATTCGGCTAAAATTATTTTTAACACCGGATAGTCCTTAGTAAATTAGAGTATAATTTCAGGAAATCCATGTAATGTAAGTTATCAAATTTACAATTCTTTTCTTAAAATTGTGATTAATTCCAATGAGTCTAATGGAAGGAACCATAATTTCATATTTTTGGGAGGTCTTTGTTTATTCAATTATCTATCTTAGGAAAACTCTAATTATCACAAATTTGTGATATATCTCAAAGTGATGTAGTTGAGCATGATTGGATGGTACATTTGGATTCAAGTAATTGTATTAAATGAGATTTTGTGTGTAAGTTGTGTTTGTGATATATTTGTGATATATAGCAGTTTATAATATGGACTACATATAATCAAGGACGGAGCTAGGAAAAATATACAAGGGTTGAAGATTAATTTTTTTATGTCGTATTGCAATAAAAAACTTAGAGCTTTCAAGTTAATATTTATTATAATCTTTTATAAAATTTATCTAAAGATTAGATAATTTTATTGAATATTAAGGATCTAAAATACATGACCATTATGTAGAATTGATAAGAATTATAGTGAACAATTTTAATCTAAGTCTAAACTTTTCATGCTATATTAGAACATAAACTTAGGGGTTTGATTTATCGTATTATAATCTATAACAAAAATTATATAAAATAAATAAAAGGACAAAAAGTAATAAGATAATAGAGTATCAAAATCATACATGATTGACTAAATTAATGAACTAAAAGCTAATATAAATAAATGGAAAGTTCAATCAAACACATCAATTTATAAGTGTTAAAACTAAAACTAAAAAAATTATATTAAAAAATCTAAAAATATAGGATATAATTTATGATTTTAAATTTGAGACAATAATTAAAATTACATCTTGATGAACAATATAAGACTAAAACAATTAAAGAAAGTAAAGAAAAACAAAGAAAAAAGAAATATTAACATTTTCATATAAAGAATATATTGAATAAATTGCAAATATACTAAAATACAATGCCAAATAATGTAAATTAGATAAAGTTAATATTTAAAGTGAAATAAATTTTAAAAAGCTTTGACAATTTGATTGAGAAAACCTTAAGTATGAAGCTTCTCATCCAATTATTTTTTTTCTTATTTTTAGTTTTTATATTGTTTGACAATGACATTCTATTATCATGAATTGAACAAAAATTAAATACTTAAATATTACACTACATCATAAGTCAAGACTAAAGAAGTATTTTTATATAATATATATGATTACAAATTTATGTATGTAGCTAGTGTTTATGAAACATGTATACAAAAATGCTTATTTTTAGTCACTTCAGTGACAATTACTATAGTTTTTGCTAACGTGTTTTCTGAACATTAATGATACATGCAATGACATATCAAGAAATAAAGAGAAGAATTAGATACAATATATATTACTACAAATAAAATATATTTATTAAAGGCTAAAAAATATACATATAATTGATTTTTGTACAAATTTCAGCCTGTGTAGCCCCAAAGAAGTTCCGCCTCTGCACATGATGAAGACCCTTTGCTTATTTTCGCATTCGTTTTCAATTCTCTAATGGAATGACCCTTCACTTAATTTAGCATTCTTATAAGCATTTACTAGCATTTTTGCAATTTCATGTTTCTATTTTCTAAGTATTGCATTTGACTTTTATAATTTTTCATTTTATCAGCAAAGGCTCAGCCCCAAGAAGCTGATGTCAGTTTAACTGCAGATGCCTTCACAAATCTCAAGCATCTGCTTCTACCTGTTGTAGACCGAAATCCTTATCTTTCTGAGGGGACAAGACAGGTAACCTTTCTTAAAACCTTGAAGACGCCTTGGCTTTGCTTTAATAATTTCTATAATTTCATTTATATAAATTGATATATTGTTTTGGACATGTTTCAACTCTAGAGTTTAAATATTACTTGTCTAATGAGCAAGTTAAACCTTTGTTATTGTGGGATTTATAAGGATAATCGAGGTGCTGTTGGTGTTTTGCCTTGATTATCTTTACAATTGCTAACAATGCTGATGTTGTTAATAACATTTATGCATTAGATGTGGGCAGTCAGCTAATACTTTTTCCTTACAATTTGGTCTCACTTTGTTTTAGGCTGTGGCAACCACTGCTGCCCTGGCAAAGAAGTATGGGGCTGATATCACCGTCATCGGTATGTATGTGATCTCTGTTCAATTTATTATCTATGGAAAAATCTACAATACTCTTGTTGTGGCTAGTCCTCCTCTCATAAGTGGGACCCACAAGTTGACCGTTGGGCCCACAAAATGTTACCTGAGGGAGTGAGTACATATACTTCTGCTGTACCGGAAGTGTTCTTATTCTTTATATGCTAGAATCTGTAAGTTGTAACTTTGCAGTGCCGACTGTAGGCACTGTTTTCAAATTTTAACTTACCCTTATAATGCACATAAGTCAACTTGTGTACTTCGTAGTTATTGACGAAAAGCAGAAAGAGTCATTGCCAGAGCATGAAGCCCAGCTCTCTAGCATCCGGTGGCATCTATCTGAAGGTTTGTATACGTCATGCCCTTCTTTTTAAAAAAAATAAATAAATTGGACAGGGTTTAGTTTGACTCCTACAGTATTTGTTAAAGATAAAATGGCATATAAATTTTGAAAGGCCTATTTGAAGTGTGTAATTAAGTCTTTGAAAATTCAATTCAACTTGCAAATACCAATTGTGAACTTAGCTATAAAATAAATAGCATCTGCAACAATGAGCTATTAATTTCAGTTTTTGGCAAATCAAACATTGTCGCAGACACACAAATGCTGTACAATCTTTCATTGATAAATAGAAGGGAGAACGATGCTACTGGTCCCTTAGCTTTTTTGGACAAAACACTTTAGTTCTCTAACTTTCAACTTAAGCGCTTTAGTTCTATAATTTAAAAAAAAAATGCACTTTAGTAACAATGGATGAACATAAGTTCAGTAACTTTATCTTTTAGGATTAAAATGCAACAGCCTAAAACAATGGATGAACATTGTTACTAAAGTTATAGGACTATAGTGTTCTAGTTGAAAACAACATATTAAATCGCCCCTTTTACAAAAAACTATGGGACTTCTCGTGTCTCTCACCCTTTTAAAAAATTCTCAAAAGACTAAGAAAAGAGATGGAAATCTACAGTTAAAGAAGAAACAATGATAAATTTCTTGTATCTATCTAACTAATCTCCTAGTTATGCAACACTTTATCTTTTATTCAAGAAAATTCTCTCTTTTGTCTACTTTTAGTGAACTGTTTGTATATATATGCCCCAAATTTCTTACACATTAGGATAGAACCATGAAGAATTGATGTTACTCTGTATTCGTACCATAAATGACAGGTGGGTTCCAGGAATACAAGTTGTTAGAGAGACTAGGTGAGGGGAGCAAGCCAACGGCCATTATTGGTGAGGTTGCCGATGACCTAAATCTTGATTTAGTAGTCATAAGCATGGAAGCCATTCATTCCAAGCATGTGGATGCAAACCTACTTGCTGAGTTCATTCCATGCCCTGTGATGCTTTTGCCACTATAAACCGCAATCAATTTTAAGCTGTGGTACTGCTTTGTACTAGGAATGCTAGATTCAATTCAACTTCCTTCTTTAAATGTGAGTGATTGTCTCTTAAGCCAATCACCAAATATAAAGATGGTTTGAAGACAGAAATGATCTTATAAGTCTTATCATATGCAATTTAATTTGATTTTGTTAGGAGGAAAAGTCTGATCAGTTTTATTAGCAAGGAAAAGGTTCGATTAGGGGATGCTCCTTGGATCAAAACTGTTGAAATTGAGATCATGCAATGGAATCCAATCATTTTCTTGGATTGCAAAATTTCCATCCGGTTACTTGTTTTCATCTGAATAGATCTGATCCAATTGGATGAATTTTATTTATAATGTATACTATTCCCTTTTGGGTTGTTTTTGATTATTTTGCTCTAATTTCTTTCATCAATTATTAATATATAAGTATTTTTATGTATAATAAAATCACAAATATCATAATAATAATAATATAGATACTATAATTTTATAATATTATAATCTTAAATTCAACATAATTTTTTTAAAAAAATTAACTACAAAATTAAGTTAGAAATATGATGGGGGAGAATTCGATAACATTATAATCTTTAATAGAATTTTCGGATTTATAAGTGAAGTAAATGGAAATAGTGTAATAAAGTGGTAAATTTTTTAATATATATACATATATATACATATATGTATATGTATATGTATATATATATGTATTATTTAATTTTGATTAGTGTATTAGTTTAAAGTAAGATGGTTAATATATTAAATTTATAAAAGTTTATAAATTAAGCAAAAGTGTACTTTTTACCATATTTATAACTTTTTTATTAACTTTTTACAAATATATATATTTTTTAAAATGTTTTAAGAGATATCGTTATAAGCAAAATAAATCTCATTAAGTTTAGGCTACAATTTTTTATTTTTTTATTCTACCCGATCATCCTCATCCAGTTCCAACTCTTTTTGGTAATCCCATTAATTTCAGTTTGATTAGGCCTTAAAAAACAAAAGTATAAACCACTAAAGTTTGACTAGATCTTAAAATAATTACAAAAATTATCTTGAAAATGTTAATAAATTTGTTATAAACGTGGGTAACAAAAATACCACTTTAAAATAGATGAAATAATATTATATTTAATTATTAATATATATATTTTTTAATTTACCGTTGTAAATAAAGTAAATTTTTTATACTAAAAAATTAAATTACTAAAATCATTATTTATCATTTTTGAATGATACTATAATTTTATATTCATAAAACTAAATTAAATCCAAATATCATGCTAATATATATCAGATTAAAATACCTTGCTCTGATATATAACAGATTAAAATGCCTTTAGTTAAAATTAAATTAAATTAAAGGCTTTAACTTAATCAATTCAAAATAAAATGGCCACAATGTTAAATTAATAAAATAAAATTAACTAAACTCTCACTATAGATAAATAAAATGCAACTCTGGCTAAAGAGGAAGAACATTTTATGCCACAATTTGTGCCTTAATTGAACTACAATGATCAAATATGACTTTTACACAATAACATATAATATAATAAGATTTTAAAAAATGAAGGGTGCCTTTTTTCTTACTACAAGATTAAAATGTGCTATTTTTTCCTTTTTTTTAAAAATAAATTAAATGAAATAATTTTTATTCTACCAACTAAATAAGGTCAATAAATCATTCTTCTTTCTTCTATAAAATTTTCGATTGAATAACTCAAAAAATGTAACATAAGCCCATAAACCCATAATCCCTTGAGGTTTTTTTAAATTTAAAATATATTAATCATAAAAATTTATCTTCTATAAAATTTTCGATTGAATAACTCAAAAAATGTAACATAAGCCCATAAATCCATAATCCCTTGAGGTCTTTTTAAATTTAAAATATATTAATCATAAAAATTTACCTTATACATGATTTATTAAAATATTATAAATAATTATTGTTAAAATTTATTATAATTAAAATAAAGGACCAAAGACAATACTACTCATTATTATAAAATATAAATATAAATATTATTTAGGGTAATTTCGTAATAGAAATCGGTATTAACATACATATAATCATTATTTTATGAATGAAAACTAGACTTCTAATTCATATTTCCTTCACCATTTTAAGATTATAATTTTTTTTTCAAAATTTTTTATCCTTGGATATCGAGTGCTTTGTTTAATTACAAAATTCGACCCACCTTGTTAAATATAATGCTGGCTTTGGTGGGATGATAAATTTTGTTCAAATTGGACATTGGACATTTATACATGCTTTTGAATTAAATAAAAAAGAATAATTAAAAGTGTTTTTATGTCTCAACAGTCAAAACATATATTTTGTTGCTCACAAAAATTACATACAATTTTGATAAAAATAAAAAATAAAAAAATAAACAATATTATGTTCTTAATTATTATTTTTAAAGTACTTCCTTCTGCAACTATATTGACGGAAACCACTAAAACAAAGCACAAACAAATGTAGCTGTACATAATGGGCCTTGAGTTAATTCCTTTACTAGCTGGCCCAAAATCGTATCGGTTCAAGAATAGATGGCCCATCAAAAATCGAATGATCCTGAATGGATTAAACTTGAAACCTAATTAAGCCTAACCCACCCTACTTGAATAATTTTAGAGGGGAGTTTAAGACTATAAATTTATACATATAAATTAAGTTTAATTTTTTTAAATATATATACATTTATTTTATATTATTTAAATTTAGGCTGTCAATTCAAATTAAAAAAAAGTTAAGTGTGAATCGATCTTAATGTTTTAATAGATTTTAAAATTGCATTTAATTTAAAAAAAAAATCGATGTAACGCAATTCCAAAGTATACAATATCCGGTCCAAATCAGGCCCAAATCCAAAACTTTGATTTGGCCGGACTGACCCGCCTGAATTTACTTCCTAAATAACGACAGTACAAAACGGTGAGTTTTGAAAATTGTACGAAAAGGCCAAAGTCAAATTTTTTCGGGTTCAAGGAAAGAATATCGGTCGGAGCTGAGACGAAGATGGTAAAGGTGAACGGAAAGCTTATGAAAGAAGCCGGGTTGGGGCTCAACAAGACCCTCTCTCAGATACTCGTCTGTCCTCTTTCTAAGCAACCTCTACGGTTTGTTCTTTTTTCCAATAGCGAATAAGCATTTGAATAATTTAATTCGCATTTGTTCTCTTAATTTGTTAACTTTTTCCCACTATTTGTTAATCATATATTTTTGTTACATTTTGGTAGGCTTTGTGAAGAAACAAATTCACTCATCAGTGATTCTATTGGGGTTTCTTTTCCCGTAAGTTTCTTTTTAATCTGATTTCTTTAGAATTTCTCACGTTTCTGTAAAAATTGTGTCCTTTATTTTGCATTTGTGGATCGGTATCTGTATTTTCATGTAGAAATTTGAGAATTTCTTAAATTAGTGTAGGAAGTAAATTCTAATTTTCTAGGCTCAGAAATTATGGCAAAGGTTTTACGACTTTTGTTTTCATTTACAAGCCATGGTCTTAAATTGCTATTTTAGATTTTAGGCTTGACTTAGTAACCATCATCTCTCAATTATGGCTCAGCCTTATTGTTTATTTGAGGCATACTCTTTTTGGTTGAGCCCTACGTAATGAGGTGGAGGTGGTGTCCAATGAGGTGGCTACATGTCTCAAAATTTATCTGGTATTGTTTTCTCATGGGTGGTTGCAAATTCCTGATGAACCAATACTTGAATTCATACTAGGTAATCGACACGAATTGTTTGCAATGTGTACGAAAGTATACATATCGCAAACAAATAATATAATGATAAGAAAATATCATTCTTACGAATATTATATTATTAGAAACTAAAAAGTGAATATCGATTTTTTTTTGTGTTTTTAGAAATCACAGTTAAAAGAACTAAAAATAAATAATAATAATTAGTTAACTTAAAATAAACAGCTAAGAAGAACTACGAAAAAGTATCTAAGAATACTTAATCTCCCAATGTTCTAAACGTATGAATCATTGAAATCTCCCTGATATATTGACCAAACAATTACATGATCAATTGAATCTTACCTAGCATGTATTCTTCTCTCAAGTAAACTACATACCATATAATAATTAACATAATCACGTTCTCGTGTTATTTAAATTGCATACTACTCGTTAAGTTTATCAATTATGGATCACATTTATAAGAATCAAACATTTATGCCTAGAAACTATGTATGTTATTTAATCAAGACAAATAATTAAATAATTTTCTTAAATCTATTTAATTGTCTCTATATATCCATTGTTGGTCAAACAATTGATAACATAAAAATAAGATTAAATAATATAATTAAATTAAAATTAAAATTGGGGTAAAATATTAGATCATTATATGTAGAAAATTTGGTTCATAAGACCCTAGATTAATAAATTAATTAGACATGATTTTGTTCATAAATATGATATTTTTCATAAAAAAATACATAAAAATTGATCATGCGGCGAAATGCGGAATGAATGCCGTGTCAACACGTGGCAAACCTGCATCACCTGGTACACACGGCACATTTTGATCGACTCCCCTTGCTTGCGTGGCATCCACGTGGTGACGACTGGTCAGGTCCCATGCTTACTTGGCGTCCATGTATCCTCTTCTGATTGGTCTTTCATTAAAAAATTCATAAAAATTCTAGAAAGTTTTCGAAAAATATATTTTCACCAATTTTTACTAAAAAGTATGTTTTTAATCCTAAAAGTATTACTTATTGAATAAAACGAACAAATATTAAACAGAACAGTACACTTTGACCCTACTTTCATAGAGTCATCACTAGGCTAAAGACTATTTTTTATGAAATTATGTGTGGTCTCAAGTATTCCAATTTTGGTCTACCATCTACTTCTTCCATAATCGTTGGTATCTCTAAGTCTAACGGTCAGACCTTATTCATAATGAATTCATAATGACTAGCTGATATTTCTAAATTATGACTATGTTAATCATTCTCGGTAAAAATTAAGTTAGGTTTATAACTTGTATCGTGGGGAAAAACTATCGCAAGACTCTTTACATTGAGGCTTATATCTCATACCATGTCGATGTTTACGCCTTACCCCATACAAGAAAAATACCTCGAGGCATTAAAATGGCTTTTAAAACCTTGGTATAGGCTCACACATTGTGTATTACATTCACTTTTAACCCTAAATTGTGTATTTTTGGAATCTGGCCTTATGGTACAAGAGTTATGTATGCAGTGGTGGAGGCAGGAATTCTTTCTGGACTAATCTGAAAGAACAGTCCTTCAGTAGAATAACAGCAGTAGAAAATTTGTTATCACTAAAAAATAAACATATTATATACATCATATATTATTTTTTTGCTTCATATTCATGCATACTCTAATCTAATTCTAAGGGAATGTTGGAGAGGGATTTGAATCTAGGTTCTTTACTAGGGCACCACAAATTGTCACAACTTTGCTATGGGGTTATGCCCAACAAAATATATAGATAGTTTGAATGGACTCTACAGTTATAGAATGAATGAACTTTATCCTAAAGGTTATGGATGGTTTTCAATTGTGGTTCAAATTAGTATGTACAGGTTATACATAATCGCTTTGGTCTCAAAATAACATGTTAACATATATTAATTTATGTACAATGTGTAGGTTAGTTGTATTTAACGTGTTATTTTGGGATCAATTTGATTATATACAATCTATATGTTATTTAGGGTTCAGACTCGAATATTTTTGGATGGGTCGTATGTAAAAAAAACTAAAGCTTAAGTGCATAGTCAGTGTTTAAACTTTGTCCAAGTCTACACTTAGGTCCTCAAACTTCTTTTTTTCAACAATTCAGTCCCTTAACTTTTTAATTTCTACACTTAGGTTCTAAAACTTTAGTTTTCAACAATTCAATCCCTAAATTTTTTAATTTCTATACTTAGGTTCTAAAATTTCATTTATTTCTAATCAATTACCAACTCAACATTTTCAAGTTAGGGATAAAATGAAAATTTAGGACTTGTGTGTAGAAATTAAAAAGCTTAGGGACTGAAGTGTTGAAAAATAAAGTTTGGGGACCTAAATGTAAAAATTAAAAAGTTTAGGGATTAAATTGTTGAAAAAAAAGTTTGAGGACCTAAGTGTAAACTTGAAAAAATTTTAGGGATTGAATGTATACTTAAGCACAAAAAATAAATAAATTATAAACTAGACTAATTATTTGAAGTTATAACTTATGAGTGCATGCTATCCTTTTTTCCCCCTGAAAGTTGGCATCTTCTTCCGCCTAGTGAAGCCTTTGATAAGCTTCTCCCCTGTATGTATCAATTGTACGACTTATGTGCAGTTTTTACATAATTTATATATGACTTGTGTGTGGTTTTTACATAATTTATATATGTTTTGTATACGAGTAATTTACAAGCTTACATAACTTCATGGCCTGTATATTATGAAAACTCCCAATTTGGGCCAATTTTTGCTCAAACTAAAATATATCTGCAATTTGGGTTCTCAAATCCACTACATATATGTTTTCCTATTAATCTGTCCTGTTTTATGACTACCCTCTCAATTTCTTTTCAAATATCAATTATGTACTCTGTCCTGTTTTATGGCTGAGCTTCTTTTTGATTGAAGAGGCTATGTTTTATTATTACTCTCTACTTATAATTCTTTGATGTGTCCTTGTTTTTGATAGATCAAGGATGGGGTCCCTTGTTTAGTGCCAAAAGATGGAAAGATTCTAGAGAATAAAGAAGAATACCCACCAAAATCTGATGATGCTTTGGAACCATCATCTAAAAAATGAGTAGTTTCACTGTGGAAGCATATTCTAGGTTTAGTGACCTTCCCTAACTTGTGTTAAGTTCATACTACTAAGTACCATATTGACATTCTCTTACATTATAATACAACTTGCTTTATGGTAATGGTTGTCAAAATTGAAAATCTAGGACTCGTTTCGTAATGAGTTATGTTTTCAAATTCAATTCTTTTTTTTTTAAATGAGTTTATGTTTTCTAATTCGTTTAGTAAAAAATAAAAATTCATTTGGTAAAAAGTTTAATTTTCTTCTTTCATTAATTCTTAAGTGATAATAAAGAAGAAGTAAACTAGTGAAAAAGAACACTAACTTAGAATATGGTTTTCAAAAAGAATAAAAAATGTGTAAAAATGAAATTGAACCTCAACTTGAAAGTAAAATTAATTATCAAATAATATTTATTTTGAAAATTTGAGTTAAAAAACTAGAACTTGAAAGCATAATTCATTACATAACAGGCCTTAGTAATTTCTCTTGCTGTTAAAACATTTGTTCAAATAGGTGTATGATGTAATGTAACTCTTGTTAGGATTATCTTTTATTGCTTTATGGAGAAATTGTTGATGATCGTTTTATAGATCATAAATCCTTATACCAGTACATTTACGACTTCATATAATTATCTTTTCTCTTTCCACTATTGGTTTAATTTTTGAGAAAATTTATAATATATGCTTGAGATTACAACTATTTACATTATAATATATATAATATAACTTGAGTTATGCTTATTACCGACAAGCCTGTGTAACCAAGTTACATATGTAACCGAGTTAAAATAGCATGGCATAACTGGAGACTATATTGTGAAATAGTTGCAATATCATACCTATATATCGGATGATGTTTAATTAGATGCTTTCTTGCATTTGTTTCTTTAAGTTGCACTTTCTTTTTCATGGTTTTTGATCTCTTATTTGTGGCTGTTGATTTGTACTGACCTATTTGTCAAGTCCATTGAGACGTTTACGTAATATGAAGTGGCCTTTTAGTTCAGTTCTTATTTTGATCTTCTTACTTCCCACAATTAGATTACGTTGTATAGTCAATCATTCTTGCTCGATTCTCTATTCAAGTGGTCTCTACCAAGTAACCAAACATTGAAGTTAAATTGGGCTTGCCGGTGGTTGAATGAAAGATATATATCACACCCCTTTTGATGTGAGCCTTTGATTTTATAATATTTTTTTTATATTTTACTCCCAAATTTTAAGCATATTTACTCAAGGTATTTAAAATTTAAACTTGTTCCTAAAAGTTTAAAATGTATAATTAACCTTCAAAGTTTTAAAACTTCTCATATAGATCTAAACTTGACAACTAAAATGCAGATTTATGACTTAAAATTTTGGATTTATTTTTGAAGTAAATATTAAGGCTAAATCATATGATTTAAATTTTATAGACTTATTGTGAAATTTATAAGCTTGAGGATTACATCATATATTTTAAAAACTTATGGACCTAATGTATGAATCTAGTCAAAGTTTAAGAATTAATGATATAGTTTAACCTTAATTTTAAAAGACAAGATAGATTAGTTGTGTTGAAAATAATTTTTGAGTTTGTTCATTAGCATTATTCTTTTGAAAAAAATTTAAAATTTATAACTATAAAAATAGCATCATTATGTTGAGCTCATATATTTTTCCAATTAAAAAATGTAATCTATCATTTAATATTGAATATCGTTTAATTCAAAGTGTAATTATTTAGACCCGTTTAATATTAAATACAATCTAATTAGATCCATTTAAAAATTATTGGGTGTCAGAGTTATTTGATGTAATTTTCCTTATTCTTTTGTTAAACATCTAAAAATGGTGTTTCTTGGTTGGTGACATGTTCTTTATCAATGTGATATCACTTGACTATAATTTCTGTATTTTGTAAATTTCAGGAGTGAATGGAAAGAAACTTTATGAAGCATTTCGCAACTTACATGTAAGCAACGAATTGCAAGTTTACACAATCATGCGTTTTCCAAATTCTATCGCTAGTAATGTATCCAAAGTTTATCTCTATTTATACCTTGAGCTACCATGTAAGTCTAATCATGAGCTTATGGAACTTTTTGTCCAACCATGTTAAAAGGTTTGATTAGTTAGACGGGTGGATTTATCCTATCAAAATTGGGTCAAACTTGATTGAACAATGATAGTTATACAATGTAAAGTTGATTATTTAGAAAAAAAAAAGGTTAAGAGTAACACTCTGTTTAGGTGTAACCAACTTTATTTTTGGACGCTTGAATCGTTTAATGGTATACACACACTTAGAAACCAAGCAATATAGCCACAGCCAATTGCTATCACATTCCTCCAACCATAAATCTCAGTTATTAAAAGACCTAATGGAACACTCTCATCCCACTAGTCACCAACAAATTCAATGGTTCTAAAGAAGTTGGTGCTCATTTTTCATGATTTTATCAGCCTAATATTACTGCCAATAGTCAAGGAAGATCCAAATGTTTCCGAGATAATTGAAACCAATGCCGGGCAGGAGGTTGAAGATGATGACGGGGAAGAGTCTCCAACAAAATTCGGCTTAGGGGAAAGCGGCTGCTGTTGCTGCTGCGTGTGCTTGTCAAGATTTAAGGGAAAAGAGAAGATTAGTGTTCTTCCTTGTCTGCATAAATTCCACAAGGAATGCATTGAAAAGTGGTTCAGTTCATGCAGGAAAACCTGTCCAGTGTGCAGGTTCTCAATGGAAGAAGATAAGTTCAATGCAAGGGAAGTTTTGACAGATGAAATGATCATATATTTTTCTTCTTTTCATGTAGCTGGGTTTTAGAGTGAGTTATTCTTCTTCTTTTTTAACCTTGTTTAAGAGTCAAAGTCGTCTAAAAAAAGACTTAACTACTTTATCAGTACTAAAACTTTTAGCATTTTTATGCTCCTAAATTTTTAAAATATATAATTTGTTTTAAATTTTTAAAACTTTGTTCTGGCTTGACAACTAGTAAATAGATTTGTAATTTAAATTTTTTGGGACTAATAGGTAAAGTTTTAAAAATTTGAGAATTTAATCATATAATTTAAAAAAGTTAAAAGAATTACAGTTGTTTTTTTTAAGTAAAATTTGAAATATAGATATTGATTTTGAGCCTTAAATTTTAGGCATATATATTAAGGATATTGTGTCAAATGGGGTAAATATAACTTGCTAACTACTTAGCCTGTTGGCCCATTAGCTAAGTATTTTGGTATGGAACGGCACAACACAGAATGGCACGGCACAGCCAAAACCAATTTGTTGTTTTAAAATTTGAATATGTGAAAACAACTCATAAATAAATATTTATGTTCATAAAAAACAAAGATTGGGTTTTACATTGGCTTTCTTATCAACTGTTAAGCTTATGAGTTCGACTCCAATTGTTAATTAATTTTTTTTTAATTTAATATTCAATTAAATAAAGGTAATAATATTATAACAATTATTTTTGCTATTATTATAATAAAATTGTATAAAATATATATTCTACTCTTAATATCAATTATGTTTTATGCAATATCATACAATAAATAATGATAAGAGTAATTATAAATTATTATAATATCATTACTCTTAAATAAATGTTATATATAATTCAATTGTATAAAAAAAATTATATATAAATATGTACCTATTAAAACAAAAATAAATGAGCCATGGGTGTGTTGAGCCAAGAACGATAAGTTAAAATCTCACAAGATAACAATGGAAGTAGGGTGCAATATGACATTCTAGTTAGCAGACTGAGTCGTGCTTGGTCCGATCGTGTTTGTCCACCCAGGTTGACATTTTGTTGACAAAATTTTAAAAATAATTCACAAAATTTATAGATTAATAAAATTCTGGTTTAGGGTTTATCACAATGGCTTTCTTCTCAACTGTTAAGCGTGGGGTTCGATCCCATTATCAGCAAATATTTTTTTAATTTTAATATTTAATTAAATAAAGTAATAATGTTTTCCAATATTTTCACTATAATTTTATAAAATATCTATTATCCTTAATTTAATAATAATAATTTAAATTATGAAAACAATTAAAATTGTGAAAATATGGTAACTCTTAAATAAATACCTTTAAAAAGTTTAAAACAATCAATCAAATACTTACTTTTTTTTAGACTGGTTTTATTATTTATTACGTATAAATAAAATGCACATATATTTTAAACAATAAAAAAAGTGTAGTTAAAATGGTTATAATAATTATTTAAATTAAATTAAAAAAACACAATTGTGTAAATATTTATGATAAAATAAATTTTTTTGGGGCCAAGAAATAATAAATTTTAAAGGTAATTTATTCTTAAAAAAATAAATGAAGTTAACAATAAAAGATATTTATAAATATTATTCGAAATTTTAGAGATAATATACTATTAACACATATTTAAGTTCTGAAACATATTTTCATCCTTTCTTCTTTGAAAAATTCACCCTATACTTCTCAACTCATTCTTTAATTGTGTATTTAAGTATAGGTGATTACTTAGAAATGTATATTTCGGTTGTGCTTTTAACTTGTAAGAAAACTAAATTGTACCTTTGTATATAAATTAGTTTTGGTCACGTGTCAAGTGATTGTGTCTCAAATTAAAATAGTTAATTTAAAATTAAAAAAATAAAAAATATTTTAATTTTAATAATAATATTTTAAAAAAATGATATTATTGATTGAACTCCAAAAATTAAGTTTGTTCATTGAACTCCAAAAATTAAGTTTGTTCGTTTAACTTCAAAACTTCAAACTTGGGAATCTTTAATTAAGACTACTACAACTAATATATATATATATATATATATATATTACTAGGATGTATAAGATGTTGTTTACCAAAATCCTCTAAAGTATTATAATAGTTATAACTCCTATTTAAAACTATTTAAATTTGATTCTAACACCAAGAAAATAGACTTGTTTTGGCATGCAACTCCATTGTACGAAAATTCATGAGTTGGAAAACAAGTAAGTTCATACCAAGTAAAACTAACATATGAGTGATAAGGATTTATATTATATACTCACAAATAAAAAATTAATAAAAAAACGTAAGTTATGTAAAATAAATAGAGTCATAAAGTAAGACTAATAAGAAAAAAATGATCAATATTAATAACTAATATGACATTCTTTATAGTTTATTTCAATAATTTATGTTGACAAAAATAGATTTAAACATCAAATAAAAAATATCAAAGATAATAAGAGCCAAAAACAAAACTTAACAAATGATGAACGTAAAATAATATATTTATTTTGAGAAAATATTTTTATTAAAAAACAAGTAAGATTTATTATTATAAGTTATCTAAGATCGATAATTTATCAAAACAATAATATCGTAGTAAAACTAAGAGTTGTACATAAAGAAAACATGACTTCTTTTATATGAAACTCAAGAACATAGTATAATAAATATAACAAAAGATGAATAAAATAATTTCTCAAAATAAAATTATAATATAGAAAGTACTTACAAGAATTAAAAAATACAATAGAAAAATTACATAATTAAGCTCATTTTTAACTTTAGCCTAACTTATAAACCAATCCAATAAATTCTAGATAGAAAGAATAAGAGATGAAAGCAATAACTCTTTGTAAATTTTTGATGTTTCAAAATATTGAATGTCATATCTATGTATAGTGTTAGAGTACGAAGATTTACTGAATTCTGTAAAATATAAAGTTGTTTTCTCCTCGAAGATAATTTATTTGAAATATATTTTTAGAAAAATAATTGTAAAAAATATCTTATCTTTTAAGATGATTAAGAATTATCTAATTTAGATCTTTATATAAAAAGATATATAAGAAATACTAATAGATTTTTAAATACGATATATTTTAGATTTAAGATTATTTTAAGGCTAGAAATAGTTTGATTTAAATATTCTTTGTGAAATATAAAATTGTAGATAAATATCCTAGCTTTTCATATCAACTTGAATAATCTTATTTGGATATTCAAATGAAAATTTATGATCAAAACTCAGCAATTTATTTATAAAATCTTGTAAAGATATATTGCAAAATTCAAATTTTGATTTTTTTGATACTTTTTTTACTGATTTTGATGATCATACAAGCATAAAATAATCATAAATATTAATTAATTTACATAATTTAAATAAAATATTTTTTGCTATTATCACACCCCTAATTAGTTTATTGCTAGTCCCTTGCAATTAAAGTGCAAATAATAAACCAAATACATAATGATTAGTCCAAATAAAAGTTTTAAAAAATCACCTAAATATTTGAAACAAAAAGTTAATTCAAGATCATAATTTAATTAAAAATTTAAAAAAAATTCTTAAATATTTCAAACAAAAAGTTAATTCAAGATCATAGTTGCTGTGTGTGAACTAAGCAAAGTCTCACACATATAGCCTTGAGAATTTGTTCATATAAAAACCTCAACCCCATATTCTCATGGATAAATGAAACCTTGAGAATTTGTTCATATAAAAACCTCAACCCCATATTCTCATGGATAAATGAATTTTAACGATTAAGAATTTCACTTCATAAAGTTGAGAAACAAAGAAGTACTCAAGAGATAGGTA
This sequence comes from Hippophae rhamnoides, assembly GCA_033030585.1. Classification (NCBI taxonomy): domain Eukaryota; kingdom Viridiplantae; phylum Streptophyta; class Magnoliopsida; order Rosales; family Elaeagnaceae; genus Hippophae; species Hippophae rhamnoides. Next base: position 21,391,568 of record CM065434.1, on the reverse strand, counting down.
TTTTTCTTTAGGATAAACAAACAAACAAACTTTGATATGAAAATAGGAAAGTAGACTACTTAAAATTTAATATGAGAACACAATATAAATAGAGATTGATGAGAAAAATTGCTTCCTACAAACTAATAATCAATGAAATTTTTTTATCTTTCAAGATAAGAAATATAAACTTTATTAAACTAAATAACATCTTCTTTTTTCTCTCTTTTTTTCCTTATCTTTTCTTTTTTCTTTTTTCTCTCCTCTTTTTTGATTTTTTTGAGTTTTTAAATTTTATTTAATTTTTATTTGACAACTAAATATAATAAAGAAATAAAGGATATTCGTAACAAAATCAAATTTTTAAAAAAATATAATAATGATGTAGCAATACAAATAATATTCACTAAGAGTGCTTTCAGGAAAGAATAGTGAGCTGATGCATATTTAAAAACCACACTTCTAAATAATACAATATTTTTAGGAAAGATTAGTGACACTAAGGTTTTCAAGAACTAGTCTCCTAAACAAAACTCTCTTAAATCTTTTTCATGTAACCATACCATTGTTATTATTTTTATTTATCTTTTTTATAAAATTGTATAATGAATAAAAAAAAGTTATATAAAATAAGATATAGTTAGTAACTTAAAAAAACTAATAATATAAAAAAGAGAAACAAAAAAAAAAACAATGATATTAATAAAAGCAAGTAATTATTGATTTTTTATATAAAATCTTTTCTTACTTATATATAAATTAAAAAATTAAAAATAAAGTTACGATACTTCCCCAATAGCAATGCCAAGAGTTACACTACCAAAACCTCTTAGCTAAGGACAATAATTTTAAGCGTGACCGAAATTTGAGCCAAGCCAATAGGTTCATCTTTATGATTCCTGATTGCATCGTCGCCCTAAAAAGTTGAGATCAAGATAGACCGATCTATTTTTGATGAAATAAGTTTTTTCCAACGATGTTATTGAGTTTGAGGATCTAACCGATGGGAGAATTTTTAAAGTTAATAGACAACATTTGAAAAATTATGCGAAGAAAGTAGATCATTCTATGTGTTTTGAGAAGATTCATTTTGTGACTCCAATCTACCAACATTAATCAGGTTTTATTTTTTCAATACATTATTTTTATTTCTTTTCAATTATGTTATTTATTTTTAGTATATGTTATTTTTTATTTCTTTTATTTCTCATATCGATCAGATGAAATTTTCATGTGAAATTTCATCGCTCAAGTGCCCTCTATCCCTTACTCTTTTATTTCATATTTAATTTTAAGACATTAAAAACACTGTCAAATTTAGGTTGGGATGATGACACTTTATGCAAAACTTTTATGCATACGTTTGATATATATTGATGTCCATTTTTCAAGTCAATGCTTAGATCTTAATAATTTTGAGAAAATAAGTTTGCATTATATATTTTAAATGTTCATATCTAAGTGTATATTTTTATGATTTCACACATCTTTTGTGAACAAGTGGAGAAAATTGAGAAAACAACAAATGAATTTTTATTGATCTTTTGAATTGATTAGTTGGTATTTAGAATATCATTTGTTGGTTTGTGTAATGAATTGGTTAAAAAGCTATAGGATGATATCAGTTAAAAAATGAGATATTTTTTATTTTTTTGGAAAATGCTTTATATATAAGAGTAATAAATTTGAAAATATTCTTTTATACATACACACACACATATATATATATATATATGTTCAAATAATGTCAAAAAATGAATATATAAAAAATTATTAAACAAAATATAATCAAATAAATATGAAACTATCAACTCTCTAATATATATATATATATATATATATATATTGAATTAAAGTATATTTGTTCAATTATCTTCAATTTATTATATTATTTTAGTGTAAAAGTTGTTTTTTTAGTTTCTAATCAACTATCCTAAATATCAAACTAAAAAAAATATAATCTCTTAAAAAAATTGTATATTCATTCTCTGAATGTTCAATGAATATATTTTGAAGTTTCATGTGAGTCTTTTTATACTTGATTTGTCATATATTCTCTTACAAAAGTTATATATTCATTCGTTCAATTAATACATTTTTAAGTTTAATGTGTCTTTTTACACTTGATTTGTCTACGTTGTAAACAGATTTTTTTTTTATTTTATCTTTACTATTAATATTTAAATAAAAGAAAAAAATAACTCAACAAATAATATCGTGTTCATGGCTCTATTTTAGTGCAAAAATTTAAAGCTTTAATGAAACAACTCTTAGTACAAAAGTTGCACTAAAATAATGAGATATAGCTTTTTAATTTGTAGATAGTGATAGTAAGTAAAAGTCTAATTATCATAATTTTATGACATATTAAATATTTTAGTAGATTTTAGTAAGTTATTGTCTCTCTAGTGAATGCATGCTTGAATAAATTGTGTTTTACGCATGATTGAAGCGCAAATACATTAATAATATAAAAACACTTTAGAATAAGAAAGAAATCAACAAAGTTTAGACTAGTCAAATTCACTCTTTGACAAGAGGTACTCGTATTTGTGTTAGGAAGCAAACACAAAGAAACTATTATATGTAGGAAATAATACACGGACAAACAATTTAGAAATAAAATTATTTTATTAAAATTAGAAATATATATAAATATAAAATTTAAATAAATAATAATTGAGACTTGTGTATCATATAGTGTCCTCAAAATAATTTTTTCGCTCACCGTGGTTGTTTGAGAAAGATGAAAACTTGTCTCTTAGGATACAACGATTAAATAATAATAAACTTACACCATATTTTATTATTCCACAAACATTAAAGTGTTCAAACTCAATTAATTTTTTTTTACCTTTTCCACCTCATCTTCTTTTTGCCTTTTCTTTTTCTTCTATTTTCTTCTTATTTTTGTTCTCAGTTTTCTTATGTATTTTTCTTCTTAGCTTTCTTTTCTATTTTTAAAAGAATTATACAGAAACAAAAATCTGAGAATTGATGCTAGAGCAAAGAGATGGAAGAGTAATAGAAGAAATCAAAGTTGAAGGTAATGGAAAATTAAAAATTGAAACTAAAAATTGAAATTTTTATTCAAGTTTTCTATCAATCCCCCATATGAATAAAAATTGACGTAGATTTTAAATCAAATTTTGACACAGAAATAGAGTTCAATGGATCGAAATCTACATAGGATAGGTAGGTGTTACCATTTGAACCTTCCTTTATGAAAGTATATTTACTTTACTAACTGAAAAGTAGATGCGATGTCCTTGAGCTGTTCTGCCTTTTATGTAAGTGATGGAATACTTCACACAAGAATATTTTCTGACACAAATTCGATTCTCACTGTTATGTTCGTTTTAGAAATGAACATATGACTAGTTTTGTGAGAGTTTATAAAGAATTGAGCCCTAAACAATTTTATTTTGAAGTGGCCCTACTCTGCCCCTACATAGGTGATCTCTTATCTTTAAAAGTAATTTGTAAAAAGTAACCTGTATACTCTTCTCGGTATTCTCTTCATAAAAATAATTAAAAACCTTAGCTTATCTTGTATCTTATGGGTATCACTATTTTCATCATAGGAATGGATTTGAGGGTACACCTTCACAGTGATCTCCCTAAGTCTTTGAAATTAGATTGTCCCTTTGAACCTAGATCATGGGATCTCTAGTCAAATAAATTGGGTTTCTTTTGCAGATCCTTATTTATTCATGGGATTCAGTCTCATTCCTCTCGATGACTTATCAACTAACTATCAATTTAACCTTTTAGTTAAGGGATCAACTATGTTATATTTTGACTTCACATAGTCAATAGAGATAACCTCAATTGAGAGTAGTTGTCCAATGGCATTATGTCTACGATGTATATGTCGATACTTACCATTATACATATTGCTCTGTGTTTTGCCTATAGTAGATTGACTATTGATGAGCGAAAACCGGCATCACCGATCCTGCCAATACTTTGGTTTTATATTTAAAAAACTCTCACAAGTGCACGAATCATTTCGTAGAAAAAATGATAAGTATACTCCAAAGGTCGATCTAAGGAAGGAATGTATGTGGTTTTTAATTTATTATTCAAACTTTTAAAAACGAAATTAAATCCTAAACATCCTGTCACGATATTTAAGTTTTTGTGTTTTTTAATCTAAGAATATAAAAATAAACATAGATATGGATTCAATAAAAAATTATGAAAATTTTATCAGTTAAAATAGTGGAGTATTTATGGATATAATAACTAAGTTAATTATGTTTGCTCATATTATTTAGGTTATTAAAGATATGAATTGATATTTATTGATTCTCCCTTTTTTGTATGAATACCAACTTTGGTGGGGTTAGATATTCTTTGTTAACTAAACAAATCAATTAACACCTATGGGTGGGGTTGATAACTAATTTGGTTAATTAAATTAATTTCCTTTTCTAAGAGATTTAAAATGAACCATTTAAATGCCACCTTTGGTGGGGTTAGACAGTTTAAACTTTATTCAAGGTGTCCAAATTAAATCTAAGCATTTAATTATCCGAGTACTAACTTTCAAGTTTTAAAACCATTACTGAAAACATGTTGTCAATACATTTTCAGATAATAATTCTTATAAAAATTTTTGAAATAGAGTTTCACTCTAACTACCGGGCGATTGTACCAACAAATAAAATAGTATTATTCTAAATTAGATCGGATAACTAAATCTTAAAATCTAATTTTCAGATTTAAGTTTGTAATGAAAAATAATATATTTCTCTCTAACTTTCTTAATATAAAATATTGAATAAAAATAAAATCAATTCATTTTAGAGATTTTTACCTATTTAATATTTCCCAAGCATAACAACGTTATTATTATATCATGTTTACAAACAAGCAACAAAGTTAAATTTAATCACAGACAAGTTAAATATAACATGTAAGAATAAAGCATAAAAAATAACTGTAAAAAAAATAAAATCCTTACAATACTTCGATGCTATTCCTGTTGCTGGAAAACCTCCAAAGGGAATTTGCACTCCCATTTATTGAATCAAAAGAAAATAAATTACAAAAACATAACTAGTTCTTCTCAAAAAGAGAAGAACTCTAAAACTAAGAAAAACTAACTAAGAAAAGCTAAAAACTAAAAAACTAAGAAAAGAGAGAACGAAAGAGAGAAGAGAATGTGTTTTGAGGTGTGTTTAGAAGTGAAGAGAAGGGGAGTATTTATAGGTGAGGATGAAGAGAAAAAATGGGTGAAAAAATGTTAAAAAATGGTGAAAACGCGGAATGGTGGATGATGATGACATTTGATGACGTAAGCATGATGTGAGGGCCGACTGCGCGTGAAAATGGGGCGAGATGGAAGCGGCAGGCGCGTGCGGAACTGGAGCAAGGCGCGCACGGGAGTGGGGAGCTGGCACGCTCGGCCTGTTTGGCTGGTGTGCGCGATTTCCTCATTTTTGACCCATTTTGTCCAATTTTTCCATATTTGTTGATTTTTCCCCATTTATTTATTAATATATTTGTGATGTATTGCCTCCAATATTCCTCTTTGAGTATTTAAATTACGTTTTTAAGTGAAAATATCTGAAAAACAATAAAAATATCCGTGATTCCGAAAAAGAAAAATTTATATAAATATATGATAAAATCATATGAATAGATATATTTTTAATCAATTAATGTGCATAAAATCATGTTAATTTTAGTGTTTTTTGAGCACTCATCAACTATCACAATGAAAGCATATTGCAAGTACAAGCTTCACCCATTTAGGAATATCCTTTACAAAATTGCATAGCCATTCGAATTTTTCGCCACATTTATCCAATGTGATGAACTCAAATTCCATGGTGGATCTAGGAATACACGTTTGTTTAGAGGACTTCCATGAAATAGCTGCACCACTCAGTATAAATACATATCCACTGGTAGACTTTGAGTCTTTTATATCAGATATCCAATTTATATTACTGTATCCTTCTAATATAGTTAGATATCTTGTGTGATCAAATCCTAAGTAGTCTTGTAATACCTTTTGAGTGATCAAATCCTAGATTACTAGTATATCTACTTAGTTTGCTTACAACGTAAGCTATGTTTGGTCTCGTACAACTCATCAAGTACATAAGACTTCCTATCACTCTAGAATATTCTAGTTGAGACAGACTCTTACTTTTATTCTTGGATAGGTGTAGATTTACATCTACTGGTGTTCTCACAATTCCAGAATCACCCTTGTTGAATTTCTCAAGTATTTTGTCAACATAATGACATTAACTTAGAATGAGACCGCTTGATATCCTTGATATCTTAATTCCCAAAATTATATCAGTAGGCCCCATATCTTTCATATTAAATCTTGAATTCAACATAGATTTAGTAGATTTGATCATTTGATCATTACTACCCACAATTAGCATGTTATCAACGTAAAGACACAAGATAACATAATCATATTCTTTGTCCTTGACATATACATATTTGTCACATTCATTTATTTTAAATCCATTTGTCCTCATGACATTATCAATCTTTTCATGACATTGTTTTAGTGCTTGTTTCAAGCTATATAAAGACTTCACCAATTTACAGAACTTTCTTTCTTTCCCTATGCATGAAAAACCCTTGGGTTGGTACATGCATATTTCTTCATCTAACTCTCTATTTAGAAAGGCTGTATTTACATCCATTTGATGTATTTCAAGATTTTGTAGAGTTGTGATAGCAATTATCATCCTTATAGATGTTATTCTCATCATAAGAGAATAAGTATCAAAGTAATCAAGTCCATGTCATTGTTTGTATCCTTTAATTACAAGCATGTCCTTGTACTTATCAATTGATCCATCTGATTTATATTTTCTTGTAAAAATCCACTTAGACCCGAGTGTTTTACTACTTTGAGGTAAATCAATTAGGTATTAAGTGTGATTTTGTAGAATAGACTCAATTTCACTATTAATGGCTTCTTTCCATTGAGGTCGTTCAGAAGAATTCACTACCTCTTCATAGGTTTGAGATTCATTTTCTTGCAAATAGGTCAAAAAAATCTGGATCATAAGACGTTTCTATCCTAACCTTCTTGCTACATCTTAGTTCAACCTCAACCTCATTCTCAACCTTTTATTTAGGTTCTTTGTTTTGACTATCTTCATTCATAGTCTCATACGTTCGTTTAGACAAACTTGATATTCTTTGAGGTTTACCTAGAAATATATGTTCAAAGAACGTTGCATTTCTTGATTCCATTATTGTGTTCTTGGGTATGTTGGAGATCTTTGACTAATGGACAAGAAATCGATAAGCACTACTATTATGTGCATATCTAATGAAAATGCAATATATTGTTTTTGGACCTATTTTCACCTTCTTAGGTATAAATATAGCCACTTTTGCAAGACACCCCTACACTCGTAAATATTTATAGGAAAGTACCATTCCTTTAAATAATTCATAAGGTTTCTTATGTGTCTTTTTCCAGGGTACCTTATTTAAAAGGTAGTTAGCTGACAAAATAGCTTCCCCTCACAAGTTCTATGGTAACCTAAAACTTAATAGCATTGCATTTATCATTTCCTTCAAGATAGGATTCTTACGTTCAACAACTTTATTTTGTTGAGGTGAATAAGGCACTATGGTTTCATGAATAACTCTATGTTGTGCACAGAATTCACCAAACTGTGCCTTATATTCATCACCATAATCACTACGCAATACCTTGATCTTCTGTTTGAGTTGATTCTCAACTTATATTTTATAAAGAATAAATTTTTCTATAGCTTTATCTTTGCTTTTAAGCAAATACACATAGATTTATTTCGTGCTATCATCAACAAAAGTAATAAAATACTTATTTCTACCCCTTGTTTGGAGAAATTTTAAATGACATAGATCACTATTGATGGTTCAATGTTTTTTTCTATTGAATGAAACGATGACCTAGTCATTTTTGCCTCAACACAAGTCTCACACTTATGCTTTGAATCTATTTGGAATGCGGGTATATGTTCCATGTTAATTAGTCTATGTAATGTATCATAATTAACATGACTTAGTCTACCATGCCACAAGTTGTAAGACTCAAGCAAATAAGTGGAAGAATTAATCTTATTAATATTCTTAACTTTTAGAATCATTACATTGAGCTTAAATAGTCCATTAGATACATATCCCTTTCCCATAAACATCCCATTTTTAGTCACAATGACTTTATCATATTCAAACATCATCTGAAAGCCATGCTTGTTTAGCAATGAGCCAAAAACAAGATTCTTACAAATGTTTGGCACATAGAGTACATTGTTTAATGTAAACTCCTTCCCAGAAGTCATCTTTAGTTTGACCTGGCCTTGTCCTTGAATGGATGATGTGGTAGAATTTCCCATGAAGAGCTTCTCTCCATCTTTCACTACTTCAAAAGTAGTGAATAGCCTTTTATCTAAACATATGTGCCTTGTTTCACTAGTGTCAATCCACCACTCCTTTGGGTTTGATTCCACCAAGTTTACCTCAGAAATGATTGCACACAAGTCAATGTCGGAGATATCATGAGTGATTTCATCAACCATGTTTGCCTCACGGTTTCTGTTTCTTTTTGGAAACCTACAATCTAGGCCTTTATGTCATATCCTCTGACAGTTAAAGGAAATCCTTCTGAAACTTGACTTCTTAAAATTTTCTTCTCTAGGTCCCAATTTAGACATTTTAGCCAGCTTTCCCTTACATTTATTCTTATTGTGTTTGGAACTTTGACCATGTTTCATCATATTAGCCTTGAGTGCTAATAGGATATAACTTCTTTTAGAAGAAATATTGTTGTTTTTTTTCACTTTGAATCTTATCAGCAAGTCTTTCAAAGACACTTTGATTCACTTATGCTTAAGGTAGGCCTTAAAACCTATCCATGAAGGAGCCAATATAGTTTTGACATAGATAATCAAAATGCTTCCATGCTTAAAAAACATTAGTAGGCTAAAAATCTTGTTCACCCTTAGGTTGATCAAGAGCTTCTTAAGTCAAGAACTTTGCTAAATTAAAGGTGGTGAGATAAAATATCATCTTACTCTTCTATCTCTTAAATTTCATGTCATTAAACTTCTTTTGTTTCTCGGCCACAACTTGGTTCATTGGAACATAAATTGTTAACATTAGGGTTACCCCATGACCCATAGTTGGATTAGCAACATTCACAATTGAGTTTTTAGTTCGGGACACTGGAGTTGTCATTTCAGATTTCATAATCTTTTTTTCTGTTAAATACACAAATAACAATACAAGTTTTAAAAATTACCAAATAAAGTTTTAGATTTTTAAAAAATATTTAATAAATAAATGATAGAAATATGTTAATTTACATATATATTTGTTATTTCATTAATTATAATTATTAAATAATTTTAATTTTTTTTATCAAATTATATAAAAAATATATATAGTAAAAATAAAATAAAAATATAAAGTAAATAAAATAAAGATTAGTAACACAAAATAAATAAAATAAATAAATATACTTAATATAAAAATAATAGTATAAAAAAATTAAAATTATATAAAATAATTAATGATAACAACAATAAAGAAACCAAGTAAAATAAAGTGGAAGTAATTTAATATAAGAGTCAAATTAATAAAAATTAATATTAAAGAAATAATGAAATAAATTAATAAAGATATAAAAATTGAACGAAAAATTATAATAAAATATATATAGTAAAAAAATATATTACAATACAGATAAATATAACATATTATAAGTAATCGATTTGTCTCAAAAAAATTGTTAAAAAAATTTGTATTTGTTTATCTAAAAAATATGAGAAAAAATTATCTTAATATTTTAAGAAATAATACACGAACAAACAATTTAAGAATAAAATTATTTTATTAAAATTAAATATATATATATAAATATAAATACATAATTTAAATAAATAATAATTGATGTTTGTGTATCACACAATATCCTTAAAATAATGTTTGCACTCACCTTGAGTGTTTGAGAACAACGTAAACTTATCTTTTAAGATACAACGATTAAATAATAATAAATTTACACATTATTTTATTATTTAACGAAATTTAAAGCATCTAAACTATATTAAAGAAATCTAACTCTAGATAGAAAATATACAACAAAAATAAAAAAATATTTTTTTTACCTTTTTCGCCTCCTTGTATTGCCATAGTCTCTCCAATAACATGTGACATACATCCATATCAATAACATCGCATACAACTTCATCCTTGTATGATTTTTTAGTGGAGATTAGAATTTGACATATAGGATTTATTTTTGTTTCTCTTCTTTTGAGTTGGTAGGTTATTAGCTTAACTTGTTTTTCCTCCGAAATTCCCATAACTTTAGAGAATCGTTCTACCTCTAAAATCCAATCAAGAAATCCTCCATATTCATATTTCTATAGAGAACATGAAGGTCAATTTTGAGACGATAATCTTGTGGTTCTTGGTCTCTTTGGTGACATTCTTCTCTGGTTGGACCCCCAAAATATTTTTCTTCTAAATCTTAATCACTAGAACTATCAGTGAGAGTATCATATCTTTTTCGGGGTATTGGATCAACAAGTCTTCTTAAGGATAATACTTCAATTTGTCTTCTAGGTAGTATTAGCTTGATCCTATCTCTACGTTCACCCTCTACTTCTTAGGCTTGGAGTTAAGGCTTATTTTCATTATTAGTTAATTGAGCAATGATTACAATAAACTCCTCTATTTGGTGTCAAATCTCTTCAAGAAATTATTGATATTTTTTTTATGTCACTTGATTATGCTCCATTCTTTCAAGCTAAACTTGACTTTGATGACACTTGACGTATGACAGAAGTGCAAATGCATTAATCATATGGAAGCAATTAGGAAATAAAAAAATGTTGAGCAAAGTTTAGACTAGCTAGACTTACTCTTTGACAAGAGGTTCTCATATTTGTTTTATGAAAAAAATATAATGAAATTATTATCTAAGTAAGCACTCTAGCAAAATCTAGAATAGAATAAGTTTATCTATATTATTTATCTTTAGACGAATACTCTAACAATTCTAAAATATGACTAACTTAAAGATATTTTTCTATATAACATATAAGAATACTTCAACTTTTAAACGAAAGAACAAAGAAATATTCTTAAAATATTAAGAATAATAGAAAAAGAAAGAAGAGAACTTATAAAATATTATTTTCTAAGATGTCTTATATAAACATAATACCTAACTATTTATAATATAAAATTTTCATATGAGATTAGGTAATATATAAAAACTAGAATTCTAATAAAATAAATTATTTTTATTTTACGCCAATTCAATATTAATGTTTGTAAATTAAAATACATAATAATTGAGTCACTTCATATTGAAAAACAAAGGTAGCAAGCTTTAAAGAAAAACAAGTTAGTGAGTGACATGAAGTACTAGTGAATTATGACAATGTTTATTATCGTTTTCACTTCGAACTTTAAACTTTTTATAAACAAAAATTGAATAGAACGTTATGAAACTAGAGGCTAGAATAAAATCATTGTGGCTTAGTAGTAAGAGCAGAAAATAGTATAAGGTTGTCTCATTCTTATTGGTTGATGAGCCAATCCTTTGGGAAGGACTTGTCTAAAAGTTATAATTCCATTTTCTTCAGTCTTCTTAAATTCATTGGGTACTTTGAAAATGGCCAAAAGAATAAGAAAGATTTATTACTGGCTCGGATTCAAAACACTGTCTTCAGAGGAGAAATTATTACTTTTTTAAAAAAATATTTTAACTCAATAAAATTTTACTAATATTTTTTTTTTAAATCAACAATAATGAATCGGAGAATCACACAATAAAAGCTAAAGTAAAATGTACACAAAAAGACACGAAAGAAGAGAGAAACAGAAAAAAAGGTAAAGAAAAAGTTAGAGTAGAACTCTATCTCCATTTATAGTAGGGGACTACATTCAATAATAATAGAGTATTTTTATATATTTATAATGGAGTTGTATTTTTTATTTTTATGTTTATATTTTATTGTTTGTTATAATAGAATTTATTATTAAATTAGAGATGAGATTTATAATAATTATTAAGAAAATTAATTTATTTTTAAATTAAAATAAAATAATGATAAAAATATTTAATAAATTTCATAATAATAAAAAATCTTAAGTGAGTAGACCCTTAATCAAAATAATAACAAACCCTGTATGAGTAGGATAAGTTTTCTTATCTGAGAAGCTTGATAATCAATCAAGCAATTGGTCATAACATAGTGTGGGCCACAGTTGGCCGAAGAATGGTCCATAATCTTCATCATTTCATCCACGTTTTGTATACTTTCAATTCACGATTGGTCTGTTATTTGATGGTCAGAGCACTCAAATATACCTATATATACAATTTGGTCCCAGAGCCTCTTCTACATGAAAATTTAGAGAGAATTCAATTTATTTTTAGTTAATTGTTCTCTATACTATCGTAATAACAAATAAAAGTTTAGAAGCATAAAATCGAAAATCCTTTAAATTCTCGTGTTACAACGATGAAACTTGATCAATGGCTAGAAGTATGTTTTAAATTCTTTTTGGTTTCTGTTATATTTACATTCATGTTTAAATGATTCCATAAATGTTTTTTGATTGAATTATGATCCTTCATTTGGTATCAGAATAGTTTTGAAAACATCCATGTTTTGCTCTGTTTCATCGAGGGACCAAAAAATTGGGTTTTTTAGCACGGTTTTGATGAGTATGAAAATTATAAATTATTTCACTATTGATATTCTAATGATTCTGCGAATTAAAACGTGAAAAACCATGAAGAAAATTATTCAAATTTGTCATTAGTGTTCCTTGGAACTTTTGAATTAACTTTTTTTTATTTTGGCATTTGTGATTCAAATTGAGACCATGAATCCTTGAAAATAAAATTCTAAAATTTTTGATAAAAGGAATACTGAATTTCATCGCCGGAATCACTAGAAATTGTTGAGCCTTCATTCGGGTCGAAACCAAGTCGTGTGACCCTTTGGAGGTTGAAGACGATTTCTTTGAAGGAAAAATGGGGAAATTTTTTTCGTTGTCGGGAATCGAACCCAAGTCTCACGGCTGAGAGTCTAGCATCCTAACCACTAGACCATGAAGGATTTAGTATCATTTTGTATACAAGGCTTATTATTATACATATTAGAAATTTAATTTTTATTTAAAAAAATCCAAATATAATTTTAATGTAATTTATTTATTTAACTTAAGCTTTTCATGTATAGAATGTTTATTATACATGTGACATTTATTTAATTGATTTTTGACACATTAAAATTTATTTATGTTTAAATCATTATGCTTAAATTATTTGTTTTGATATTTGTATGTATAAATTTTATATTTTATTATACATATGAAATTTGATTAAATAATTTATGCATAATGGAATTAACTATTAATGGCTCTTTGTGAATTTAATTTGTGTTTGTATTATTTATTTTTTCTTGTATAATTTATTTTCATTTATTTATACATGTAATCTTAAGTTATATAATATTTGTACATTTGGATTAGATTAATATTACTTATGGTTTTATGCAATAATTGAGCCTAAAGATTTAGTTAATATTTAAGTTATTCATATGGTTTAATTAATTAGAGAGTAGCCACAACATCTTTAATTAATTAAAATCATAATAAGATTTATTTAAGATAACATTTAGAAAATAAACATTAATTGTGATTAACCGTTGATGACTCTATGAAAGTAGAGTCATTAGTGCACTTTTTTACTTAATATTTACTTATTTTATTCAATAAATAATATTTTTGGGACTAAAAATATTAAAATATAAAATTTCTAGTGAAAAGTGGTGAAAATATAATTTTTAGTATTTTTTATAATTTTTTTGGATTTTTAAAGCATTACCAATCAAAAATTATCACGTGGCCACCCACATAAGAAGAGAAGCTAACTGGGCAAGCCACGTGGAGACCATGTAAGTAGGGACAACGAATCATAAATCGCCATGTGTGAGGAGTGAAGAATTGCGTGACACGTGTCGATACGACTTTCCATCAAAGTTTGGAGTACGGTCAAACAACCCTACCACTTGTCGTCACACGATTGCTCCCCACGATCCACTAGCATGCCATGCCATTTGCATCCGCGAATCACATTGCACTTCGTGGCGCTAACTCAACATGATCTAATATTTTTTTCTAATTATAATTACAATTTATTTATATTATTTAAACTTATTTTTGTGTTATTAACTGTTTAGCCAATAATTCATCTATAGAGGCAATTAAATAGATTTGAAAGAATTATTTAATTGTTTGTTTTGATTATATAACATACATAGTTTATAGGCAGAGATGTATGATTCTTATGTATGTGATCAATAATTGATGAACTTATCGAGTAGTATGCATTAATTGGCATACAAATGTGATTAAATTAATTAGCATATGATGTGTAATTTACTTGAAAGAGAAATATATGATAAGTTAGATTCAATTGATAATGTAATTAATTGATAATTATATTGTGAGGATTTTAGTTATTCACCTGTTTAGAAAATTAGAGGATTAAGTATTCCTAGATATTTTCTCATATATCTTCTTAGTTACCAAATATGATTTAATTAATTATTGCTATTTACTTTTAGTTATTTTAATTTTGCTTCCTTAAAATATAAAAACATAAAAAAATTAATTTTTAGTTTTTTAAGTTTTTAAAATTAGTTTATAATGAAATAATCTATGTAGGAAAGATCTTTTTTTATCGTTATATTACTTATTGCCATAAGTATATTTGTGTATTCATTGCACACACAATTTGTGTGGGGATCAATCATATGTGATATAATACAACTTATCACACATGAATTTTTATTAATTTTTTGTGTATTTAATTATGATAGATTATCAAATTATATTTTCTAATTTACCTAGAGGGATTAAGAAAAAAGAATATAATTTGATAGTTTTATCATAAAGTTAAGATGAATCTAATTGAATTTGAACTTTAGCCCACAAGTAAGTTTTATGTCACTAGATTCATTTTTCCATGATTTACATTGATATAGAATTACTTTTATTTAGGTATCCAATTTTAATAAGCATATAATCTTTAATTGCAGCTTCACAACATGTGAATTTCTCTTATATTCATTGTGACATTCCCAAATTGAAAGTGGATAATTATAAAGTATGGAAGGAAAGAATTCTCCTTCATCTATTATGGATGGATATTGATTATGCTATTAGGAAAAATGAACCATCTGAAATTACTTAAACCAGTACTCTAACGAATATCATGCTTTATGAACAATGAGGGCGATCTAATCACCTTAGGGTGATGTTCATTAAGAATAAGATCTTTTTTGGTATTCGTGGTTCTGTTGATAAGCATAACAATGTTTGGGACTTGCTAAAAGCCATTGATGATCAATTCGTCACTTCAGATAAGGCTATGGCAAGCACCCTTATTATGAAGTTCTCTTCCTTAAGACTCACCAGAGGAAAAAGGGAAATCTCTAAACAAACAAAAAGGGAAAGGCATAATTTCACATTAGGTTGATATTAAGAAAGAAGCCAAATGTTTCTTCTATAAAAAGAAGGAACACATGAAGAAGGAATGTATGAAATTGCAGAAATGGCTTGAGGGTAAAGGTAATCCAACCTCATTTGTTTGTTGTGAATCTAATATGGTTAATGTTAATATTAACACCTGGTGGATTTATTATGGATCTAAAATTCGTGTTGCAAACTCCTTATAGGGTATGCAAAACCTAAGGAAGCCAATGGGAAGTGAGCAATACATCTTATCTGGCAATGATATGGGCTCACATGGGGAAGTTGTAGGGACATACAATTTAATTTTAAGTAGTGGTTTTGTTTTAGAATTAGAAAAGACTTTTTTATGTTCCAAGTTTCTCTAGAAACTTGATTTCTATTTCAAGACTTGTACCTTCGGGTTATTCCTTTCACTTTTTAGAAACATCTTTTAGTTTATTTTATAAATTTGAATATGTTGGGAATGGTATTTTGCCTGATGGTCATTACTGCATTATTTTACGAAATAATACCACTTATAACACTATGTATATTCAAACTTACACTAAAATGTGTATTATTAACGATGACTCTTCTACATTATAGCATAGAAAATTAGGACATATCTCCATAGAAAGAATTAAAAGATTAGTGAAAGATGGGGTACTTAGTACTCGAGATTTTACTGATTTTAAGACATGTGTAGACTAAGGGAAAACAGACTAGCAAGTCAAAGAAAAGTGCCAATAGAAGTTCAAGCATATTAGAAATTATATATGCTGATATATGTTGTCCAGACATGGACATACAAGGTCAAAAATATTTTACCACCTTTATTGATGATTTCTCTCGATATATGTATCTTTACATGCTTCATAATAAGAATGAAGCATTAGATGCCTTCAAGATCTTTAAGGCTGAAGTAGAGAAATAATGCGAAAAGAAAATAAAGATCGTAAAATTAGATAAAAGTGGTGAATATTATGGTAGATATACTAAGAATGGACAAACGCCTGGTCTGTTTGGTAAGTTTCTTCAAGAGTATGAGATAGTTACTCAATACACTATGCCTAGTTCACCAGACTAGAATGGTGTAGCAGAAAGAAGAAACTAAACATTATTAGACCTGGTGTGGAGTATGCTTATCTATTCCAAACTTCCTAAATCCTTGTGGACCGAAGCTTTAAAGACGAATGTGTATATATTAAACCGAGTTCTAACCAAGGCTATCTCAAAGATGCCATTTGAATTATGGAAAGGTTGGAAATCGAGTTTGTGATATATGCATGTTTAGGGATGCCCGTCTAAAGTGAGGATTTATAATCCACAAGAAAATAATCTAGACCCAAGGACCATAAATGGGTATTTCATTGGATATGTCGAAAGATTTAAAGGATATAGGTTTTATTGTCCATCACATAGCACTAGGTTTTTGGAATCAAGAAATGCAAAATATCTTGAGAATGACTTGATTAGTGGGAGCGATCAATCCCAAGTCATTGGTCTTGAGAAATATCATTTTAGATACTCAATGTTCTAATTCAAGTAATGGACTGATCATTATTGTTAACAATGCGCCTTGATTACAAATGTGTGTTAAAGAACCAGTCCTGGAAGTACCACAAGCTATTGATCCTTATCTTGTAGATGCTGAAGTTCAATAGATGTCTGAAGCTATTGAACAACCAGCTAAACAACATGAGCCTTCTCATTAGGAGAATGTTGATGCAGCATTTAGAATATCTAGTGGAGTAGGGAAATCGGATATTCCTAATCACTATGTTGTGTATCTATAAGAGTTTGACTACAATGTTGGAGCCAAAAATGATCCTAAGACAATTTCACAGGTCATAAGTTCTAAAATTTTGAACTTATTGTACAATGCCATGAAAGAAGAGATGGATTCTATGGTGTCTTACCAAGTCTGGGATATCTTGAAGTTGTCTGACGGTGTAAAAGCCATTGGATGTAAATGGGTCTTTCACACAAAGAAAGACTCACAAGGAAAAATTGAGAGACATAAGACAAGACTCGTTTTCAATAGATTCACTCAAAGGGAGGGAATCGACTACAGAGAGACATTATCTCCTATATCTAAGAAAGATTCATTTTGTGTGATCATGGCATTGGTTGCCCATTTTGATTTGAATTTTCATCAAATGGATGTGAAAATGGATTTCCTTAATGGTGACCTAGAGGAAGAGGTTTATATGAAACAACCTAATGGATTCTCCTCTACTGATGGTGAGCACTTGGTTTGTAAGCTTAATTAATCCATATATGGATTAAAACAAGCCTCCAATGGCATTTGAAATTCCATAACATCATCACTTCATTTGGTTTTGAAAAGAATGTTATGAATCAATGTATATACCAGAAGATCAATAGGAGCAAGATTTGTTTTTTGGTGCTATATGTGAATAATATTTTTTCTTGCAACCAATGATAAGGGTTTGCTATATGAGGTGAAACAATTCCTCTCGAAGAACTTTGATATAAAGGATATGAGTGAGGCATCTTATGTCATTCGCATTAAGATCCATATGGATAAATCTCGATGCATTTTAGGTTTGTCTCAAGAGACCTATATCAATAAAGTTTTAGAGAGATTTATGATGAAAGATTGTTTACCGAGTGTGGCACCCATTGTGAAAGGTGATAGATTCAGCCTAAACCAATGTCCTAAAAATTAGCTCGAGCAGGAATAGATGAAAATCATTCCATATGCTTCAATAGTTGGAAGCCTGATATATGTTCAGGTCTGCACCAAACCTGACATTACATTTGTTGTTAGAATGCTAAGGGGATATCAGAGTAATCCAGGTGTTGACCACTGGATAGTTACAAAGAAGGTGATGAGGTACCTTCAAGGGACAAACAATTACATGCTTATGTATAGAGGAACCAATAATTTAGAAGTGATTGGATACTACGATATGGACTTCGATGGCTGTGTTGATTCACGCAAATCAACATCTAGTTACATTTTCATGCTTTTCGGTGGAGTCGTGTCTTGGAGAAGTGTGAAACAGACCTTGACTACTACTTCCATTATGGGAGCTGAGTTCGTGTCATGCTTTGAGGCTACATAATATAGTGTATGGTTGGAGAGCTTCATTTCTAGGCTTAAAGTAGTTGACTCTATTTCTAGGCCATTGAGATTGAACTATGATAACTCAACTACAATATTTATGACCAAGAACAAAAAAAGTGGTCATTGAGCACGTTAGCACTAAGTTGATGATTGCTAATCCTTTGACTAAATGCATGCCACCAAATAATTTTAAGGATCATATAGTAAGAATTGCACTTGATGCCATGATATAAATATTCATTGTACATACATTTATAAATATTAATGAAACTATTATTCAGTTAATGTTTTCTCATTAATTTTATAAGCATATATTTTTTTATTCATATATTTTGAGAAAATATATTTAAGTTATGAAGCTTGAATAAACAAAGGGTTTATTCATTAAGTTGTATGGGCTTGATACATAATGCATCATGATACATGAAAGATATTACTCATCATTAGAGGACCTATCACCATGATTCATATTTTTTGTTTCTCATAATGTTGAATGATGAATATATGGACCAAGTGAAAGAATGTTGGTTTTCCTCTTCGGGAAGCTCGGTAACCAACCGAGCAGTTGGCCACAATTAGCACAACAATAGTCCATAACCTTCATCTTTCCACCCACATTTTGCAACCTCCCAATGCACATTTTTTTTGCTCTTTGATGGATAAAGCACTCAAATGTGTCTATGTATACAGTTTAATCCCTATGCCTGCTTTGTGTGAAAAACTATGAGAGAATACGATTAATTTTAGTGAATTGTTCTATGCACCGTCATTATAACAAAGAAAAGTTTAAAAAGATCAAATTGAAAACTCATTAAATTCCTGTGTTATAGTGCTAGAGGTATGTTTTCAATTTCTTTTGTTTTGACTGTATTTACATTTATATTTAAATGTTTTTATAAATATTTTTACATTCAATAATAATATAGTATTTTTATATATTTATAATGGAGTTGTATTTTTATTTTATGTTTATATTTTATTGTTTGTTATAATATAATTTATTATTAAATTAGAGATGAGATTTATAATTATTATTAAAAAAATTAATTTATTTTTAAATAAAAATAAAATAATAATAAAAATATTTAACTTTTTTTAATAATAATAACAAATTGTAAGTGAGTCCACTCTTATTCGTAATAATAACAAATCCTATTTGAGTACACTCTTATTTATTGTAATTAGGATGTATAAATAATTAAATTATTTAATTAATTTTATTTTTAATATTTTTATTAAAAAGTATATACATTTATTTTTAATATATATATATATATATATATATATATTAAAATAACTAAAAATAAAATTTTATAATAACTAAAAATAAAATTTTATGCATAAAAAAATATTAAAATATAATTAAATCTTTATAATTAGTATAACTTTACTAATAAAAAAATAATTTGAACAAAGCTAGGATCCATTATATTTAAATTGGGTAAATGATATATTAAAAATAATTTTTATATTTTAATAATTACACTTTATTATAATTATTTTTAGATAAAAAAATTATTTTATAAAAATATCATTTTTTAAATTATTTTTAAAAATTTAAATAAATTTATAATATAAAAGTATGTCTTATAAAGTTATACACTGAATTATAGGTAAAATTAGAGAATTTTAATAAAAAAAATTATCAATAAAATTAAAATTATAATAAGTGTATGATATGTAATAGTAACAACAGAACAGGTCTGTATAAGCGATATGGTTCAGAGCACTTGTTGAGATCACTGACAAACAATCTCGGCATCACATCACGGGCGTGCCCTCCACATCACATATCACAGCTTTGGAGCTAGAGAGACTTGGGGCGTAGGAGAGGGGGGCCTCCCAAACTTTATAACGTGAGTTTTTTTTACAATTTAATAATAATAATAATAATAATAATAATAATAATAATAATAATAATAATAATAATAATAATAATAATAATAATAATAATAATAACAAAACCCGGTGCTCAAATTCATCCATGTGCCAGTGTAAGTAGAATCGATTTTTGATAAATAAAATTGAGAAATAAATACATATTTTAAAGCATGAACTGAAATATTAAATAATTTTTCATCTTTTACAAACTTGTAATAACAATAACAATATTAATATTGTTTTTGCCGTAAATAAATTGCTAGATGAACAAAAAGGTATTTGACATTGGAGATATGTGCAAAATTTGTGGTAAAATCTTAGAAGGTTTATCATTTAAAATTATAAATATTGTAACCATTTTATGAATATGTATATTAAATTGAAATTCTTCGATAATAAGAATAAAATGAGTATGATAAATTTAGATAATAATGTAGTAATTAATCCATAATAATTATATTTTTTCATAATTATTATTAATGAGATATTTATTATTATAATATTAATTTATATTTTTTCAATATTATTATCCGAATAATATATACTTTATTGTCATTATTATTATATTTAATTATTATTAATGAAATATTTTTATTACAATAACAATTTATATTATCTTAATATCACTGCTTAAATAATATCAACCTCAATGAATCTAATTAACAAAAACTTGGTATTTAATTAGTTGATTTAAGTTTAATTTAAATACCGTCAAAATTTGAATCGAATGATATCTAATTAGTCAATTTTTAATGTAAAAATTTTGAATTAAGTATTTATTTGTATTAAAAATTTTGAACCAATTCTCATTAATTATATCAAGAAAATCATTTTACTTTCTATCTATTTCTTATAGCAATTTATTAATCTTTTTTTAAAAAAATGATATTACATGGATACATAATTAATTTTTATTTTTCATATTTTTTTTAATTTTTATAGACGTATCAATTGTATATATTACTTTTAGGATGTACAATAATAATTATAAAATTGATAAAAATAAAATAAAATAATTTAAATTTAAATAATTATATTTGTATTGTAACTTTTTAATAACAAAATAATTAAACTGATATTAAAAATAAACTATTTTAACTATCATAAATAAGGGAGCTTGATTTGTCACTAAATAAGTATTATTTTAATATAAAATATATTATTTTATAATTATAAATTTAGATAATTATCATTAACATCCTTTGTGTTTTGTTCTTATGTCAATTACAAATTTCAAGTTTTATTTTGCTTTATCGAGCTCCCTTCTATTTTGAGTTAATATCACTTAATGTCGTTGAATTGTTAACAACGTTAACTTTCTATCTAACATTGTATTTTTTTCCTACAATTCTAATATCAATTTTGAGCTAGTTGTATTATAACACTAGTTGTTACTTGCAAATTATTATTTAAAGATATATCTTTAAATTTTCTATCAAAACATTGTTTTAATGTTTTAATTTCCTTATGTTTATTTTTAATCATACTTATGACTAGTTTCTTTATATTCATTTTCTTATATTATTAATATTATAAAAGCTATAAAAATATAATTAAACATTCAAAATTCTCAATTCGCTTAAAATTATACTTATCATACTTGAATTTAATGAGTTTATCATTGTATTTTCTTTGGTTGTTCGTTTCCTTTTATAATACCTAATATGTTTCAACTTCCTCAAACCTTAATGCCCTTCTGGTAATGGTGGATTTTTTTTTGTATCCGTACGTATTATGATATCCAATTTGGACTTACTAAAAAGTGGAAAAAGAGTGATTACACTTCATTTTATTTATAATTTTAATAATTTATTACAACTCTAAAAGTCTATTAAGAACCTTAAAGAAATTTTTAACTGTTCATAATTCCTAAATACATGATTACTAAATGAATAATTTTTAGGATAAAGGGATTACTCTATTTTTTGCTCCCCTCCTAATAAAATTAAGTGTTTCTTTTATATACTAATGAATCCTTGTTTATAATAGTGGCTTTTATTATATTACCTCTATTTTAATAATTCATCGAACTTTCTACTTTTGACTTTTGAATCTGAGCCGTTCCTTTTCCTTAGCATGACCTATCAAATAAAGATGTGGGTTCTACATCTTTATTCCTCCTTATCATTTTCTGCTGATGGTCTTCCTTGTCATTTTTCACCAACAGTTTTGACGACGTAGATGATGAGGTATATTCATTTTCTTGATCCTTGATGCAGAAAATGCATTTGTGATCCTTGGTAGTTTTATTGGTGTAAAAAAAATACCTTCCTTGCTTCATAGCAAATTTTCATATAGTTACTGTTAAAATTTGCTTCAAAATTATTGTTTTTCTTACTATCTTTTTCAGTGAGAGTCATATTACTATGAAAAGTAATTATGACTTTAATGATTGAATAATTTGCTTTGATCTCAGATGAATTATCAATTTTTTTGAATTCATGGAAGATTAACCTAATATGTGGCCTCTTAGTATATAGATTTCCTCTGTGTTGAATTCTTTTGTTGGAAGTGCCCTTGATATTGAAACTTTTCTATTAGAGTTGGAAATCCCTACATTAATAAAATGATAGGGACTAATACAACCTTACTTATTCCAGTTCATAAGTAAACTAAAAAAATTGAGATAGACAAGTTTATCACCTGTTCTAATCTTCTTAAAATTCTTGTTAGCCTTTTTGAAATTTTGTGAAAAATAATTTAATTCACCTAAATTAATTACTAGGTATAGATTTTTAATTAATCTTGCATAATAGGCTTTATAAAAAAATAATGGATCATCTCGGTTGAGAATATTAAACTTAGTTCCTACATGAAATTTCTTTTCTATAGTGTAAAACTTCAGGTCTTTAATATGTTTTGGAGTAAATTTTCTAACTTAGTTATAGTGACTAAACCATTGTAGTTCACTTAAATTCTTGTATTGATCTTTTTCTTCTTCAATGACCAATACATTCCTAGGTAATGTTTCTATGAATAGTATTGGTAGTCGTACCATCTTTGATGTTTCCATGAGAGGTGTCTCTCTAAATAGTGGTATTTCAACCTACTTGTTGTTGTAGTGTTGTAAAGTAGTAATTCACTATTTTCTCTAGAATTATTAGTTTTGGAACTTTGTAGTTAACATAATTGTCATTTGTTTCTATTCTGTTAGTGAAGGCTTTATGAGTTACTCAACTATGCCCTAGAATGGCTTTACTTGTTTTATACCAATTATTATAAATTCATAGTTTTGGATCATTATAGACCACATACATCTTTTTATGTTCTTTTTATTCTACTTCTTCAGTCCAACTGAGTTTTTCCTTTTTTTTAAGAGACATTATTTTCTTTTGAACTATTAGGTTTTTCTTCTCATTTTCAATTCTTTTTTTATAAGTTTTTTACTTCTTTAGAATGAATCTTTAATGAGGATACTTATTTATAATTTTTAGACTCTAATGGCTATTTTGAACTATTCAGTTGTTCCCGAAGGATTTTTATCTTCTTCTTTTTTATCTTGATCTTGATATCAAGATGTTTCATTCCGGTAAGGATAAAAATAATTAAATGTGCTAATTCTCTTATGAGAGTATCTGCTAAACTATTCGTATTTCTTGAAAGTTGTTCAACATCAAAATTGTAATGATTAAACCATTCATCTTTGTCATCTACCTTTGTCTTTTAAATTGCTTCCCAATATTCTTGTGAAACATCTGTTTCAATTATCATTTTGTCATATGAATCTATGTGATATAAAACTGGTAAATTCTTTACATGTCCTTTACTTTATTCATATATAAAGTATCTTGTTCTTTCCATTTTCAAACATGATATTTTTCAATTTTGTTTGTAATTGTTTTTATATTTCTACGAGTTTCTTTATGTATGCTTCATCATATGTTAAACATTCTAAAAATATTTGTAGTTGATTTTTGTCTTTCGATTCACTTTGGATGTATGTAGATTATATTTTTCATTTTCAATCTCTAACCTTAGATACTTATTTTTTTGTTGAGCAATAACTGCTTTCTTCTTAGAAAGTACAATGTTTTCCTTCATGTATTCTTATAAAATATTAATAATATTTAAATAATGTTTATTTAATTCATTGTAAAAAATTAAAATATCATCTATGTAAACACAACAAATATTTTATAATTTCTTAAAGATATTATCCATATACCTTTGAAAGATACTTGTAACTTGTTTTAATTTAAATGGTACAACAATTTATTGAAATTGTCCTTAAAGACATAAATGTCATTAATTTTTGAGATTTTTCATCTTATCTTATTTACCAAAATTCGTTTTTGCAATCAAAACTTGAGAAGTATTTCTTTTCTTTTATTAATGATAATAGTTTTTTTAATAAAGTATTCATCGTCAATGGTTTCTTTATTCAAAGCTTTGAAGTTCACTATCATTCTTTTTTCCCTTCTTTTTTCAGCTTCTTTTTCAACTAAGAATGTTAGATTATAGTGTGGTGAATTATTTGGTATTATGATTTTTAATTCCAAAAGTTCTTAAATTTTCTTTTTGAATCCAATCATTTATTCTATAGTATAAATCATAGGTTTTACTCTAGTGACCTTATTAGGCTCTCTTAGTTTTATGTTAGCAATTATTTTTAATTTTTTTTACCTTTGACTCTAAAATATTTTCTAAACTTATTTTTTTTAATAGTTTTTTGTTGCCCGTTAAGGCTTTATCTTTCTTAGTTTCATTAATAAAGGAATTTTGTTTCTCTTCTATATCTAATGAAATATTTTTTTAAATAAGGTTTTTGTTGATGCTTTGTATCTATCTTACCACGTTTTTGTTTTTTATATTGTTGCATAAAAATTAGGTTTGATATAATCAAAACTTTTCTTATTTTGGACATATAAATAGTTTTATCATCTAATATTGTTAGACTTAATTTATTTATATATTGTGTAAAAGGTTGATACAAGTTTAAAAAATTATTTCCTGTTAATAAATCAACTATTATTTCTTATTGATATATGGTAGGAATATGAAAGTTTTCTCATCCTATTATTATATCTATATCTTTTAAGACTTTATTAAGATTTATTATAGTATCGTTAGCAACCCTTACAATTAAATATTTTTGTGCTTGTTTTCAAAGTTCTTTTAGGAATACATATTAACTAGCTATACGCATACTAGCACCTATGTCTATATATGTATGTAAATGGTAACTTGCATAACCTTTGAACTCTAACACTACCTTAATGTAGATACTATTTAGATTCGTAATACTATACAAATCATTCAACTTTTCATAAAGAGTATTCATATTCTGAGTCAGTTATTTCTTCCTCAATTTCTTCTAATAGATAGATATTGCAAGTATATTCTATATATGATTCTTCTATTGGTTCTAATTCTTCTATTGATTCTAATTCCATTTTAAAATTTTCTTCAAAAATTTTTGCTTTCTCTAAAAATTCCTTTTTAAATCCTTTCTTATGTTGAAGCTTGCTAGGACACTCATTGCCATAACATCATTTTTCATTGCAAATCCAATACTTACATTTCTTTTTCCTTGATAGGTAATAATTTTATTTTTTGAAGGTTTATATCTTTCTCTTTTAAAATATATGCTTCCATAAGTTTCTATATTATACCTTATTTTATATTTTTTGAAATCTTATTTTCTAATTTTATATCTTTTAAATGTTCTGTATTTTTTATACTTTTATTTGTAGGGTTTTATATTACACCTATACTTTTCAAGCATTCCAAAATCTCTTGTGTCATAATTTTTTTTATCATTTTCTCTTATTTGTTTATATTCCTTTTTTTCTTAACCTTTGATGATTATCCCATTTTAAGACTTATTATTATTCATCCTAGGGTCTATGGTATAGTTTTTATGTTTCTTTTATTCTATCATTTTGTTAAAGTTTCATGTAATATTCTAGGTAATTTTTAAAAGAACATTTCTTTATAAATTTCTTACATAGAATGTGGTAATTTATGGTAATGCATTTCGTATTCACAAATAAATGAATCTATATAACATATGTTGCAAATTTTCATATTTCTTAGAGGTCATTTTGCTTCCTCAATTTCATTTTTACTAGATTCAGTGATGGTTTTAATCATTATTTTCTTTATAATATTACATCATGGATTAATGTTTTCGTTACTTGAACTTTTTTTTAATTCTGTAACTTTTTTTTCTTTATTAGATATTTCTCCTTTAGGTTTAACAAATGTAAATCTTGGTATATTACTCTTTCTTGTTACATTACTTTGTCTTCGTGGTAACAAAGGTTTTTCTTTTACATCTAAGTATCATTCCTCTAGTATCTCAAAGTTTGTTGATACTTTTGGTTTTATTATTTGTCTAAGTTCTTGAAAGGTTTTGTCTAATTTTATAAATTTATTTTTTCAATATATTAAACTATTACGACTATTTATTTATGAATAGCTTACTATGTAGTGTATTGAAAATTGATAATTTTTTTCTTTCATTAAATCTCATCTTTCAAATTCATAAACTAAACTTAATACTTGGTTTAAGTTATTATTATGAATATTAATAGCAAATTGAAGATATGCTATGAATTTTGATTATATCCTAAGTTACCAAGGATCATTCCTAGCAATGCATCTTTCCTATTTATTATATAATTATCTAGCAAGAGTTATTTTTATTGGTGTATTAATTTCTTCTATAAATAAACTTTTATTAATATTTGTATTCTTCTTTGATAGATGTATCCAATTTTTTCTTTATCATTTTAAGGAATTTTTGATAATTTATCTACGATAGTTTCTTGGTTAATTAATGGTATATTATACATTTATTTTACATCTGTAATATTTATATTCATTTCTTTATTACTTATTACTTAATAAACTATATTTTTTCTTAAAAATATTTTCCTTATACTTGAAAATGATGAACCCTTAAATCCATCTCCTTCCTTAAGATTTAATTTTACCTTTTGAATTTCTTCAAAAAAAATTACTTATTACCATTTTTTGCAAAAAATATTATATGTATTTTGTTTCTATCTTAATATTCTTTGATTTTTTATTATTTTATTATTTTTGTGTGTAAAATTACTATTAACCTCTATTAATTTTAACTTCCTTTGAATTGAGAAGATGTTTGTGATATTTTTGAAATCTCAAAAGTATTATGTGATATTAGTTTAAAATTCGGGGGATGTTGTTAATAATATCCCTTATAAATTTTAAAGTAGTTATAAATTTTTTTTAAAGATACATCTATTAGAATAAGATAAGTAATCAATGAGAGTTAGGTAGAGAGTGTTGGAAATAATATGAATTTAAATAAAAAAATGATAAAAATGCATAATTTTACTCTTTCAAAAGGTTTGTCTCACGTTACTTTTCTACATCTCTTATGAGGTGTTTATATAGAAAAGGATTTATAATTGGGATTGGGACACAAGGGACATCCACTTTTGTGGAAGGGGAGAAGACCTAGGTAATGTGGATCCACACACGCACGTGTGTGCTACCACTTTCGGTCGTGCCATACCAAGTTGAGTACGAGTCCGAGTGAGTGTGTGTTTAAGGTGAGGTGGTACTTTATTTTTTGGGAAAAATTTCATTAATAAAATTACTTTTTCCAATAGTTAGAAATTTCGTTCTTATGAAAACTGAGTCACCTATATTGTGATCATTTTTTTAACGTTCTATTCCATTAATGTGATCGTTATTTTTTGACAGTTTTGTTCAGTTTCCATTCACCCATATCGAGTCTTACAGAAGGCTATAATTGTGTGAATGTTTTCTTTGTAAATGTTGCACGCATGTTAATTTTTTTTAGCTATGAAAAAGGGACATAACTCTCAGTTTTACACAACTTACAAACTACTTTTCGTAGCAAATCCAAGAAAAGAATATACAAAAAATTTGTTTCAGTCTTTCGAGCAACATAAATATTTTAGAGGTGTGACATTCTAGACTCCATCAATATAGTGAACCTCCAAGACAAAAAAATGATTATGGGCTATTTTATCCTAGGGACGACAAGACAATGTTTTCTTGCATAACTTTTGTCAAAATCGCAAAATGTCTTAAAGAGAGCGACCTAATCCGCAACTCAACCCAAGTAATATTTTTCAATATATTGGTAATATTGTTAATATCTTGGTTATACATACATATTTCAACAAATTTAAGACGTTTTTTTATCTCACATGTCTACTAAAATGTTAACTGTTGATCTCAACAAACTGTTTCATTTCGAGGGACTACACTTTAAAAGATGGAGACAAAAGATGTTATGTTTCTTAACCATGAAAAAGTTTGCTTCTATTCTTACTAGTGAAAATCCAACACTGCCTAATCCTCTTACTGAAGCTACAGCTAAGGACATAGACACCTGGATGGAAAATTATTTTCTATGTAAAAAAATTATTCTTAATGGTTTATCTAATGATTTGTGTGACTAATATAATTATGATAAGTTAGTTAAGAAAATTTAGGATGCACTTCAAAAGAAGTATCATATTGAGAAAGTTGGAATAAAAAAGTATGATGTCAACAAATACGTGAAGTACCAAATGACTGATGACAAATCTATGGAAGCTCAATAACATGACTTGCAGAAGATAGCACATGAAATAACTTTTGATGGTATGGCTTTATATGAACAATTTCAAGTTGTTGTTCTTATAGATAAATTACCCCTTACATTGAAAGATTTTAAGAATGCACTTAGACATAAAACTAAGGAATTTTCTTAAGAAAGTCTCATAACCTGTCTACGAATAAAAGAAGAAGCCTGAAAAAAATCAAAAAGATGAAGTACTCGTTGTCTTAAACAACAGTGCCAATTAGAAATCCTCCTCTATAATTATGAAACCTAAAGGAAGAAACATGAAAACTTAGAATTGCAATAATAAACAGAACCGTAACAACCAGAATAGAAACATAAATCCTCCACGGAATGAACCTCAACCCTCTCAAGAAATAACATATTCATATGATATAGTTGTAACAAGCCTGACCACTTGGTTTAGAATTTCCAGAATAAGAATCGTCCTACCCCTCAGGCGAACCTTACCGAAGATTAGCCTATTGCTATGATATATGAAATCAACTTTGTTGGTGGATCTAAGGGGTGGTGAGTGGACACTGGTGCTTCTTGCCAGGTTCTCTATGATAATTACATGTTCAAGTCCTATTATGTGTCTGAGGATAAGAAAGTGATGCTAGGCGACTCCCACTCCACTAAAGTTGTTGGTACTAGGGAGGTAGAATTGAAATTTACCTTTGGAAAGATTGTCATCTTGAAGGATTGATGAAACAAAATCAGCATCGGGTTAGCAATATTGAATTTCTAGATACTTTGGTTTTATATTTGTAAAACTCTCTCAAGTGCACGAATAATTTTATAAAAAATGACAAGTATACCCTCAAGGTCGATATAATGAAGGAATATATGTGATTCTACATCTCTTATGAGGTGTTTTTATTGAAAAAGATTTACAATTGGGATTGGATCCTAAGGGACACCCACTTTTGTGGAAGAGGAGAGGATCTAGGAAATTATAGGTCCACACACATATGCACATGCACGCCACAGTTGTCGTCCATTAGATCGATAGTGTCATGTCGTACTGAATTGAGTCGAGCATGAGTACAGGTCCGTGCATATAGGTGCGGTGAGGTGACACTTTATTTTTTGAAATTTTTTTCATAATTAAAATAATTTTTTTCCAACAATTAGAAATTACGTTCTTATCTAAACTAAGTCACCTATATTATGACCATTTTGTTCCATTATTTTGACTGTTATATTCTGTTTCCATTCTCATATACCTAGTCTTACGAAATGTTATTATTGTGTGAATGTTTTCTTCATGAACGTTACACATATGTTCATTTTTTAGCTATAAAAATCGGGTCATAACTCTCAGTTTTACATAACTCAAAAATTGCTCTTCGTATCAAACCTAAGAAAAGAATATACAAAATTGTTTTTTCAATCTTTCGAGCAACATAAATATTTTAAAGATGTAGCATTTCAGACTTCATCAGTAGAGTGAAGCTTCAAGACAAAAAAATGATTCTGGACTGTTTTATTTTAAGACGATGAGGCAATGTTTTCTTGCACAACTTTGGACAAAACCATGAAACATTTAAAAAATAACGACTTAGTCCACAACTCAACCCAAACAATATTTTTCAACATATCAATAATATTGTTCATATATTATTTTTAAACACCTATTTCAACAAGTCATAAATACCAAAAATTCAAAAAAAAAATCAATACTCTTGGAGTATAAAAAATTAGATACTTTTAGGAGTATATATATAGATTTATAATTTCAAATATATACATATATTTTTGACTCATCTACTTTTCGATAATTGTTTTGATACTTTATGAGTACATACTCATTCTAAAAAGATATAAAAATTCATTTAAAATACAAGTAAGAGTGAAAGAATTATGGATTCGATAATATATAGATAAATTTAAGATATTGAGTTTATTTTTCTCATCAAGGTATCCACCTACGTGTACTTTTTTAGTATAACAAAAAAATCATTTATTATTCTTATCTATTTTTTTATTTCTCTAAAAATTACATTTACTTACTTGAAGTATAGAAAAACTTCTCAAATCCATAACCCCATTCTAATATTGCAATATGCTTTATAACATGTCTTGTATTATCTTGGAAATTAGTGTGTTTTTTTATTAATGGTTGAGGTCTAATAAAGATAGTGTCAACTGCTAACAACGGATTCTTCTTCTTCTTTTTTTAGTTGTAAGCAGCGGATTTGTGTTGTAAAAGTACACAAGAGAATATTAGTTTGTTATTTTTAGGGTACACGTGAGATGACAGGTATTGGTCAGTGCATAACTCCAGTGCACCAAACAAAAAGGTACTGAATATTATTTTCTGTTTGCTAACTATGATGATAATTTTCTTGATCTCTTGGCTTCACCCCACTCATCTGGCTACTAATAATTTATTTTTAAAATTTTAAAGTAGTTTTAATATTTTATGTATTCAATTAAGATTTAAAAGATTATAAAAATTTAGATATGTTTAATTAATATTTAAAAAAAATGTAGAGAAATAATAAATTCGTAAAAGAAAATTAAAACTCACATATTTTTATTTATTTTGTTGAAATTTTGAATTAAAAATATAAATAATTAAATTTTGACCTTTTGTCTTACATAACGAGATTTTTATGAATACATGTGTATTTTTTTTCTTTTCGATAACATAAAATCAATGAAAGTCTATAGTCAACTAAAATTTTAATAATTTAAGAGCCTATAAATTTTTTTAAAATTTATTAAATCTACTATGCTTTAAAAATATATTAAAATTACATCTTATTAAATTTTTTATTTAAAAATTACATAAAATAAAATCAGTAAAATTTATAATATTAAAAATAACATCTTAATTATATTA
The DNA here is from genome assembly GCA_033030585.1 of Hippophae rhamnoides. Classification (NCBI taxonomy): domain Eukaryota; kingdom Viridiplantae; phylum Streptophyta; class Magnoliopsida; order Rosales; family Elaeagnaceae; genus Hippophae; species Hippophae rhamnoides. The sequence continues at coordinate 21,359,675 of CM065434.1, read as the reverse complement.
AATAAAATTTAATTGATCATAATTTAATTTTAATTGATTATAATTTTACTTTAACGAATATTAAATATGAAACTCGTGTTATGGATTTTTTCGTAAGAATATATGAGTTACTGTAAATAATATTATTTTTATGATTATAAATTTTAAAATATGTTATAAATATCATTTTAATTTTTTTCTTTTATATAATATTTTATCTATATAATATTTATGAAATATATTTTTTTACTAATTAGATTATGTGTTATATTTATCAAGCATTAAATACTTATTATTTTAAAAATAATTGTATTAATATTTTATTTTTATTCAAAATACCACAGTATCTCTCATCTTACTCTAACATGTTTTACATATAATTAAGAGTTTTTTTATATATTAAAATTATAATTAAATAATAATTTTTTATTTTATATAATTATAAAAATTTAAATATATTTATTAATGAAATTGTATTTGGTGTACCAAGAATGGGTGTGAAAAGATTCGATCTGATCCGTTCATTTTTTATTCGATCCGATCCGATCCAATTTGATGGTCGGATCGGATGGAGATTTTTTCATCCGTTAAGTACGGATCGGATGACGAACTTCACTACGATTCATCCAATTCAACCAAAATTAATTATATATTTATTTAATTAATATTTATTTATTAAATTAAATATATATATATAATTAATATATATTTATTTAATTTTTTAATATTTTTTTTAAGTCAAATAATTTTATGTTATAATTTATGTAAAAATTTAAAAATACAAAAATAGAGTTAATTAAATTTATTGGTCAGATTGATCGGATTGATCGGATGTCATTCGAATAGTTTACGGATCAGATTGAGCGGATGTAAGAGATGATTAGATCGATTGTCAATTAAGATGCTTCAATCCAAACGGATGATCGAATCAGATCGAATGAAAATAAAATCAAACATTTCCATCGTCTCTAGCCAAAACAGTCGAAAACTAATTATACTTCATTTTACGGAGGGGTACAGGTCATGTCAAGCCATTTAATTAACATTTTTTGTCGTCACAATCGATTTACTTGTGTCTTATTCAAGTGAAAATGTCATTTTATGTGAACTTGCATGAATTATCAATTTTTATTTGTCATATACACGTGGCAGTGTTATTTTATATGAACTTGCGATGAATTATCAATTTTTATTTGTCATGTCCACGTGGAAATTTCCTTTTAAATTATTACTTTAAGTGATATGTTGATAGGGATAAAACGCATTATAACTTATTATTATTTTTAAAATAAATTATTTTTTAAGTGGGTCACTCGATTGACTTAAATTTTAAAATAATAAATTTATTTAAATTTATATTATTATATTTAAATAAAAAAAATATCCATAAAAAATATAATTAAAAATTAATTAATCTTTTTTATTTTTATTTTTTAAAATATTTTTTTACAAATCTATATAGCTTGGTAAGCTTAAAATTATTATGCTAGAAATAATATTTAAAAAAATTCTTAAAAAATAAAACAGATTAATTGATTTTCAAATGATTTTTTATGTAAGTAATTGTAACCGATTTAAATGTAAAAATATAAATTTAAATAAATTTATTAATTAAAAAAAAAGAGATTTGAGGTTAAAAAAAATGACTAAATTAATTATTTTGTAAAAAAATAATAATTTAAGATGCACTTTATCATTGGGATAAAATAAATGAGTTATTTTTATCATGAAATTATGTTATATCACATAAATTGATAACTTATTTCAAGATAGAACTGTTCTATTCATAATTAAAAAATTAGTACTATTATATATCATGAATTTATTACAATTTGAATTTATGTGATATTTTTTTATTAGTTATAATTTAATGAGTTTGATTATATTTATTAATAATATTATGTTATATCATTTATAATACATATTAATCTTAAGATAGTATTTTTCTTAATAAATATGTATATGTTGTTCGCATGTGGTTAACTCGAAATTTTTTCGATAAAATAAACATTATTTTAAAACAAAAAATAGAATTAGTTAAATTATTATTAGGGTATTGAACATATTATATTTATTTGTATTAGATACTTAATATGTATCTTCTTTTTTATCAAATAATAGGATACTTAATTTTATTTAATAACATTCAAAAAGCTTGAGTTAACATTAATACATGAAAGTACATAAGTTTCAAGAGATAACAAATATAAACAAGGTTGTTCAAAGTAATTAACATATAGTTACCTAGATACCAATGCTAACAAAAAGTTGACCGAAAAAGGGATGATCATGTGAAATCACCATATATTACTGTTGAAAAACTACATTATTACGATAAGTTAAAACCCTATAGAATTCCATGCAAATTAAGGTCAAAAGCTTAGACTCTTTATCATGTGAACGTGCCCACATGATAAGAGTGTGAAACAATTATTGAAAACAACAATGACATAAAATGAAAAATAAAGGCATAAGGCTAACTCTATGATATCTCACCAACAAATACAACACAATTTCAACAAGATCATGACACAAGAGGCATGACATATCATCCATAACACACCTTTCTACAAGTAATTATTTTATTGCTAACAAATCATGCAAACACCATCAAATAAAATGATAGATCTATGGAGAAACTTTAAACTTCCAAATGAATTTCTAAATGAGTTTATCCACACCATTTAACACCCAAACATTCTACCCAAGGACGTAATATGCCAACAAATAAGTCGAATTCCCAAAAAAATCTTCATGTGAAGTAAAATGCTAAATAAGTTCATCTTTTAAACGAGGAGCAACATGAATCTCTAGTATTTTATTAACATCATTTGGTTCAGAAAATTGTTTCACAAGAAGAATCCTCCAACATCCACGATACGTGTTAATAAGTTATGGCATCCATCGAATACCCTCAACCCATGGAGAATTAAGGAAAATAGTGGGCGGGTTAGGGAGCTAAGGATCCTCTTAAATATCAATAACTCACCCCTTAGTTACAGATCACCACATAACGATTAGGAACATAGAATGAGCCTTTAGAAGGCCTCCCCAATTCTACAAAGAAAAATATCTAACACTGACATTAAAGAAAGATTCGAATTGAAAATATCGATGTTTAAAGACTAATTCAAATAGAAAATCAGGGTGTTTAATTATTATAAAATTACCACCAACTTCGATAGTGTTAAATTTGTTAAAAAAATTAATCAAAAGTTTTTAAACACTAACGATAACTTTTTTTATATAACAATAATTGATAATTGATAGTAATTTTATAACAATACAAATATGTGGTAAAATAACTTATGTATCAAAATAATAATAATGGGTTAGTTGCTCAAATAAAAATCTTTCATTAATATTAAATGAAAATTTTATCAATATTTTAATACATTAGTGATTCTAAAAGAAGAAATAGGATCCTATATTTATTTTTTTATTTTTCAAATCTAAATTATATATTTTTAATCTATGGATTAAAATATTATTTTTTATCAATAGCTTCAAATCAACGCATGCATTAAATATAAAATAGATAATTAAGACTTAAAAATAATACAAACAAGTAGAGAATTAACAAGAATTTGATCCTAGTCCCAAAAGGATTCCAAAACATGGCCAGTAAATCAACAAAGATTTTCTTTTAAAAAAACACAAAAACAAAGAAGATTTAATAAAAAAACTCAAATATCATATCTATAACTCATAACAATCAAAATAATATTTGATTATATTGAAAGATATTAATTTACCAAAGTTTAACCATGAATGCATTTAACTGATAAAAATTTAATTTAAAAGATATCTAACTCAATTCAAAAATCTTACAACAAAATAAATTATTAAAGCTAATGTTTTTCTCCTATTTGCCAACAAATATAATTAGTTTTAGTTTATTAAATTTAATTATTGATTTATTTATATGGATGAATTTTGATATAAATTGTATATTTGGTCTTTATTAATAAAATTTTATCTCAAAAACTTCTAAATAGCATTATAAATTTTATTTTTTGAAAAATAAAAAATTAGTTAATGATAGAAAAGATATTCAAAAAATGGAAAGAAAAAAATCAAGTAAAAGTTCCAACATTTAATTTAAGAAAATGAAAAAAAAAGAACAAGTTTGATGAAGTACAAGTTAAGCCGAATCTCCAACTAGAACACTAATAACTGCTGAAGCAAGAAGAAAGAAAGTTAAAGGACCACCGTCAGGTTACTTAAAATGGTGCCGTTGACGTTCGATGCAAGGTGGTCATGTACTTTTTGCTTTTGGGTAACAGAACGTCAGCTGCTTCACAAAACTGAACAAAAAAATTAAATAAAATAAGAAATAAGAAAAAAATAAAATCACTTGTAAAAACCAATGTTCAATCAATATTAAATTATTAATAAATGAAGAAACTAAACAATAATAATTTTTAAAAGAATTTATTTTATGAGAAAAATTTAATACAAAAGAAACGTAAAACTTTATAAAAAAAATATTAATAATACATACATAAATTTATATTCAAATTACAAATATAATGAAAAAATTATCTAAAAAAATAAATTATTTTTACATTTTTCAAAATAATTCTACCATATATCACTACATAAATAATTTGGATACAAAAATGCATGTTAATTTATGATTTATTAGCATTTTTCAAACTTTATTTAACAATTTAATGTTATCTTAGTTTTTAGTTACCGATATTACTATAATTATTTTTCATTAATAAAAACGATATTATTATAATTATTTTTCATTAATAAAAATTATATCTAATAATACGAGACTAAAGTATAATTAATTATAGATAAAAAAAATTATTTCATGCAATATAATCTCAAAAGATTAATAAAAGTAATTCTGAATATATATTATTCTATTTATTCATATTTTTCTTTGGGACCAAATATTTTTAATTTGAAAAATTATATTTATTATAAATTTTGTTATCATTACATTTGATATAATAATTATTTATAAGATGAAAAAGGGGAGTCTTATTACCTGCTCTTGCTCTTTTCTCAGTCTTGCATTTTCCTCCATCAAATGCGCAACTTCAAGTTCTAGCTCATTCGTATATGCCTTGTAATTATAAAAATAAACCAACCAAATTCAAAGAAAAATAAAATAAAAAACAACGTTAATTTATATACCATTTTCCTTGCATCTAATAATATAATAAGAATTAATTCGTATATGCACTTAATTATCACCAAATACAAAAAATAATTTTAAAAAAAATATTATGATTTGTTATAAATTATAGTTATTATTTTTTTTCCATGGATACATTTTGAAACACACTATCGATCATTAAGTTAAATTATAAGAATTAAAAATACAAACTCATATTTAAGTTTTACGTAAAAAAAAATAATATGTGAAACAAAATATTTTTTTAAAAAAAAATTAAGTGAAAGAACAAAATATTTTTTGAAACCATTTTTTATTTTATTTTTAAAATCACTTGTATATGCATGTACAAATAAAATGAAATAAAAGCATGTAATAATAAATCACTATATACAAAGAAAATTAAAAATAGTGGTTTACTTTTTTAGATCAAATAACGAGGGATGTGATTAGAAATCGTGATTTATGTTATAGAAAAATATAGTGTACCATCCAACTACTAAATATACCATATACCATATGTAAATCACCGAATCATAAAACATCACTAGTATAAAATTTAAATTTTACTTATATACTACTTGTTACAAAAATAATTTTAATTTCTTACTATATAACAAATAAAATATACTAACTTTTTAAAAAAAATCAATCAATCCATCAACTCGTCAAAGAAGCCTAAAATAATAGTTAATGCATTAGATATATTTAAATAATCAAATGAATCTAATCGAATTCAAGAATATAACTAAATAGAATTTAACTTTAATGATGTTAAATTAATTAAAATTTAATTTAAAAATTTATACTATAAAATCAAGCTTTTTTTATTAAAAATATATGATAATTGTAATTTCATTTTAAGTGATTTAATAAATAGTAATTAAAATTGTTTTTTATTGAAAGTAAAGCATATTATAAGTTTTTTTTAAAATATATTTTTTATTTGAAAAATTAATTAAGAATCTCTTACCTCGTTAAAAACAATAAAAATAAAAATAAATTAATAACAATAAAAAATAAACGAATTTAAATAATTATAAATTAATTTAAATAAAATAAATAATATTCAATGAAATAATAGATTAAATAATAAATATATTATAAAAAAATAAGATATATTATTTTTATAATTATAAATTTTAAGATATTATTTTCATTTTTTCCACGAATGATTAAATTTAAAAAATAAACAGTTACCATTCCTAGTTATTACTAAATTATAGTATTAATCGTTATTTCGAGAAAACAAATCCCATAATAAGTTTAAAAAAAGTTTTCTATTCTGTTAAAAAAAAATTCAAGAAAAAGTCTGAAAGTAAAAAAAAAATTGAGTTATTACAAAAAAAAAAGTAAAATTTTATTTATTCATAAAAATTTAATAATTTTTTTAAAAATAATTATCAATTATTATTATAATATTAAAATTATGATTAATCAAATCAAACATATATTAATATTATTTTATATAATTTCTTTAAAAATATAATTTTAATATTAAAACATAAAAAACTTTGAAAAAACTGGATGGAATTTAATTTAATTTTATGTTTATATTTTTTATTTTATTTAAAAAATGTATGTTAAATAATATAATAGAATAAATATTATATTAATATTTTAAATAAATGTTTTAAAAGAACCGTAAATAAAATAACTATTATGTCTGATATGTTATTATTAACCGTAAATTAAATGTTTTACTTAACTTTTCAATTATAGTTTGGAAAAAGTTAAAAGAATATTAATATTAAGTAAACTAGGAGAATTAATGGTATAAACTTATCTGAAAAATTAAAAAAATTAAAAAACAAAAAAACAAAAAAATCAAAATATTTTAAATTTACAAGTGAAATTTGACTTCTCATCAATCATCAATTATTTAACCTTGATCATATTTTAAGGTAATTTTTATTCTTTTGTCCTCTAAATCTTTGCTCTATGAATTTTAAAGCAATATTTATTTTTTTTATTTAAATATTTTCGTTTACTTCAATAAAATTAGAAGGGATGTATTTATAATTCAATTATTTTAAAAGAAAGTAAAGTGAGGAAGAGTGGGTGAAATAAAGAAATTAGCTTTGAAAATGAACAAACCTGCTTTCTAGCTCTTGATCGAGAAGCGGCCTCTCTGTTTTTGATCATACGTTTGTGACGCCTTTCTTGACCACAAGTATTACATTCGGATTCTTCTTTATTTCTTTTCCCAAATTTAGTCAAACCAGAAGAAGAAGCTAAACCCTCAAATGGGTTTTCGGTTCTAAAAGAAGGAACATTTGAGACTGTGTGGTTCATCTGTAAATGATCAGAGACAGAACTAAGAGACGCAGAACTATGAACATGATCAACAACAAACGGAAATTGTTGATTACCTGAATTTAATCTTAAACTAGTTATTGGGTTTGAATGAAGAGGTGAGTTAGTTCCAGAAATTGAATTTCTAGATGAATTAGAGATCAAACTGTTTGGTGGGTCATTTCCAAAAGGTCTTTTAAGAAAGTCTTGAAGGATCTTATTTTGAAAACTAGTGTGAGTACAAGTAGTAGTAGTAGTTGTTGTCGTTGTTGCTGCTGTTGCTGTTGTTGGGTTGGGATAATTTTGGGTTTTCATAGGAGTTATATTTATGTCTTTCCAAAATTCTTCCATTGTTCTAGTTGGAATTGACTGAAGAGATATTGAGGGTTGTGAAAATTGGGAGAAAGATGAAGATTTTGATGAAAATGATAATGAAACTCTGTATAAGGTTTTGGTTTTGGTTTTGGTTTTTTTTTTTCCTACTTGTTTAATTTTTTTTTTTTATCTTTTTGGGTTCAGATTTAGTAGTTGTTTTTTTGAGAATAACATGATTTACAGAACAAATGAGAGAGAATTGGAAACGGGTTTTGAGTTTTCAAACGTACCGAGTTTGTTCAGAGATATAAAAAGGAAGTGAGGAGTACTGGAGTACAGAAGATAAACAGAGGAAACAGGGTACTGAGACTCTGAGAGTGACATTTAAAAACAAAAAAAAAACAAAAAAAACTATTAAAGTTTTTTTAATTAAAAAATATTATTATTTATTTTTTATAAAAATATTATATATATTTAAATTGTTAAATTTTTAATATATTTTAAAATAATTAAATTTTAAAGAAAATATTATTACCATAATTTATAAATAAATAATAATTATTATTATTATAATAGTTTATTGATTATAATTTTTATATAATGGTATTAAAGTATAATTAATATTAAAAATAATATATTTATTATAAATTTTTGATAAATGATAATTAATATAATATAATATAATTGATAATATATAAAAATATTATACTAATATAAATGTATTTTATATAACGTGATTAGCCGTGTGAACGTGTGATTGACTTCTATATGAACCAATCACATCATATTATGCTATTTTTTAATTTTGTTTTATTTTCCAATAATAACGACAATGGATGATAGAGATGATTGTAGCATTTTATCAAATAAAAACCAGTCAAATAAAAGATATCAATTATAAGTTATTAAGAGATGCGAATCAAACTTATGAGTTTTAATAACCATTATATATATATCCATAATTTAGTGTATAGAGGATAAGATGAGATTCCATCACTTTCGAATGATTATTTAAGAAGAATGTGCATACTCAAAGTATATAAAAGTAAATCAACTAAACTGTAGCAAATAAATTAAGGTGATTTTTTAAATTGTTTAATTTATATACAAAAATCTTAATATTTTATTTATATTAATTCTTAAATATAGTCTTATACTCTATATTTTAAGAATTAAAATAACTCTCGGATTGAAAATTCTAATATATCCGATATTATTTTCAAACACAAAATATAATAAATATAAAAATTCTAATATATTAAATCATTTTTTTCTATTTTAATTTTTCCAACTAAATTATACGTATGTATTAACACCATATTTTATGCGTGTGTTAGGGTAGAGCGTTAGATCGAAACTGCTAGTTTTAAGACGATCTAAATTTGATCTAAAGAAAATTACAAATTATTTTATTTGAATTCGATCTACTGCAAATGTCAATCTAAATAAATTTCAATCCAAATCTGATCGGATTGATCGAATCATATAGGGTTAAAATCATAATTTTAACTTATAAAATGAAAAATTACATAAAATTAAAAAAATTAAAAATAAAATAGATTTAAAGACCACCTTTGTGCTTATGATGAATTACCTTTTTCAAACTCATTGATACCTCAATCTTATCTCTATTACACAATTCTAGCAAACTTAGATTTAAAGAACATTTTTGTGCTTATGATGAATTAAAACAATTACAAATAACATCATATTCATTTAGGTACTCTTCTTCAATATTTTTCCAACTTTATCTTCACCTCACCAACCATCTTTATCATAATATAATCCTCACATTTACTTCATGTATTAAGTTGATCGTAAATAAAACAAATACTACCCAAGAAGAAATTAGAAGTCACATATAAATATCCAAAAAAATGTTAAAATTTCTTCATAAAAAACTTTCAAAAATTGGACAAAATGTTTTGCACTATCCCAATCGATTGTAGTCGAAGCTTGTTTAATTTCATATTGACAAAACTTTTGATATTACCTAAAATTAGTGATATATAACCTCTTAAATGTCTTTTAAAAATATGTTGCAGAATCCAATATCAAATAAGTTGAATTCCATCTATGTAAACAAGTTTTTAAGTAGAAATTTTTTCTATCTCAACAACACTCTTAAATTTTAGAAGTCTAATTGATGATCATTTCATATATCTTACAACAACACAATTTTTTTGAAGTCTAATTGGTGATTCTCTCATATATCTTACAACAACACAAATCATATTTATTGATATGTTATAGTCTTTCAAGTCATGCTCAACAATTAAATTCAAAATATGTACACCATATTACATGTGCAAGTGTTTTGATTCTACAATTGCACTACCCCAGCCATTAACACATTTCTTTAAATAAGTAAGCATAATATTATTAGAACTTGTATTATTAATTGTAATGAAAAATATCCTATTAATACCTTAATGAAACAAACATGCTTCAATAGCTCTACCAAGTATATCATCTTTATGATTTGAAACTTGACAAAAGTGCAAGATTTGCTTTTGTAAATTCCAACCAAAATCAACAAAATAAGTAGTTAAACACATATAAAATAAATTATGATAAAATGTCCACATATCAGTGGTAAGATATATTCTTTAACTAGTTCTATCTAAAAACTCTTTCAGTTTCACTCTTTAAGTAATGTACAAATTCAAGCAAACTCTTGCAATATCCACAGAGAAGGAATTTTAAACAAAGGTTATAACTCTTCAATAAACTCCTTAAATCCTTCATTTTTTATGATAATAAATGACAATTCATCTTTGATTATCATTCTTACCAACTTTTTCCTATATCTTTCAGCATTAAAAGTATGAGATACAATACTTCTTACACCATCTACTTCTTACTTGGGGAAATTTAAATATTTTTGCTTCTTAAGCACTCTATCAGAAAACTTATCACATATAATGAAAATGTGTGTAAGCAAATTTGACATGCTAGTGTTTCTTGACACATACTTATATTTTCTCTTACAATATATGCATATAGCTTTACGATGTTGCCAAACTCCTTCTATGTTAAAATATGCCCATGCTTCACTACTAGATCTAGAGAAATGTTTTTTACCTTCTTCTTTAGAAGCAATGCAAAGGTGAGGAAATTGAGTACTTACAGAATCTTCTATTCTAGTTGGTTCTATTGCACTTTCATATTTATTTGCTTCCTCAATCATACAAAGTGTATCTTTATCTTTATCTTTATCTTTATCTAAATCCCTTTGTATAGTTATAGAAAAAAGTATTAGATATTAGCAATAAATAATATGGTCATTCAAATAAATAATAAAACATAGGATAAGAAACATAGATGCAATTGATGAAGAATTCTTTATTTTGTTTACACTAACTCTTCTATTATTGCAAATTTGTCGTCAAAAAATACTCAAATATAAAAAAAAATCTACAATCCATTAAAATATTATGAAAATTTTGATATTACATTAGTTGAATGCTTCTGTTGAAGTACTTTGTTTCAACAAACAAAAAAAAGAATCATTATAGTTAAGCAATATATAATAATTATTGATAATTTTAGAACATAACTATGCTTTTGCTTGACATAACATAACTTTATACATCACCACTAGGACAAATCAAGTATAATACTTTGTGATTTAGCTTCTTACAAACTCACATAAACATCAATCGATTAAATTTACACATCCAAAATCAACAAAATTTTATTTAAAAAATTGTCCAAATAGTGAATTCTTTTAATCTTTTCAAATTTAGAAATCTGAGTTATAAGACTCAAATGTTATAAGACTTATAGGTCAAATGCTATAAGAATCACATGTTATAAGATTCATAGGTCAAATGTTATAAGAATCATATTAAAAAAAATATGAGTTTATTTTAATTTATAATTCAAAACCAAAAACTTAATAGTATATTGAAATAGGGTTAGGATTACAAAATTTAGGACATCAAGAACATGAAATTGGATAATTCTCTTCAACTTTTACATCAATACAAACTGTGTTACAAAATCTATTGTTGCATTTGGTATAATTTGAAGTTTTGGTTCTTCAAAAAATGTTCTACCGTAGTGTTCGGAGAGCCAGTATTTCGATGAAAAAAGTTCATATTTGATACAAAACAAAATATGATTTTGACAATATAAATAATATCAAAAGGAAATAAAAAATAGATTACCTATTGTTGTTGAATAGAAATAATGAGACATCAAAATCAAGGAAGACGAATAATGATTGGAAGGAGAAAAGGAATAGTGTTTGGGAGGGGCTAAAGAGCAGCAGTTGGGAGGGGCCGAAAAGATGCGGTTATGATCGGATGATGAAAAACAAAATGGGAAGGGATGAATTGATGAAGAACAACAACTGGGAGTGGATAATGAACAATGATTGGGAAAAGAGTTAGGGATGATGAACAATGATTGGGAAAGAAGTCAAGGACGATGAACAATGACTAGGAAATGAGTCATGGTTGATAAAAAATAACTGAGAAGGGAGTCAGGGACAATAAAGAGTGATTGGGAAGGGATTCAGCTAGTCAGGGATGATGAACAATGGAGGCAATGAGAAACGACTGGCCTAACTTGGCTGGAAAATGCCTAAACGGAGAAGAATGATTCAATGAATATGAGATGTGGGATTATATTAGATTAGGGTTTTTATGAAATTTTTTTTTATTATATAAATTTTTAAAATGATTCAATCTAGTAAGAAATGGTACACCATGAGATATAAATTGGACAAATAATATCAAGATATATATATATATATATATATATATATTAAATATATCGGATCAGATTATTTTATACAGATTTGAATATTTCTAATCCCAATCTGATCATATTGTTAAAATTTAATTCGAATTTGATTCGAATTTGGATCATAATCAATCCATTTTTTTGGATTCAATCAATTTTTTTGAATTGATCGAATATTTTGTTTACAATTAGTATGGGTATATATAGATTCCTTTTGTTATATCGAGGTTTAACTGAATGGATATATACATACCATAAATGCACCAAAGATTTTGGGAGTTAATCAAAAAGGTAATACTAAAGATTAAGAGTACAAGATTAATAAACAAACATATTATATTAATTAGGTTATGTGTCTTATCCAACCATAGATATTACAAACAAAATATTATATTATATAAATATATGAAAACTTAAATACAGAAACTTAAAACTTGAAAAAAATATAAACTTAATTATTATAGTTGAAGGTTATAGATTACAAAATGAAAACTATTATCAGAGAGGATGAGTAAGGAAGTTTGAGAGTAATGAGAGTATGAGTAGGTATAATTATACGATGCCTCTGACTGAGAATGAGCCTTCCTTTTATAACAAGAGTGATGTACTATTGGAGATGCTTTTACTGTTTGTGAACAGTATTTTGTCGCCAATTATATAATGTAGAAAATGCTAGTACTATTGTGAATAGTGAGAACCTTTTACTGTTTTGTAAAATGTGGCATGTTTGTCATCATTTCTTGTTTTGTCGTCTTCTACCGACACTATAATGACTACTATAATGAATTTTCATGGGTTGAAGATTTTGGTGAGCCATTAGGCCATTGTATGGGCCCTTTGATGGGTTTTTTTACAAATAAAATGGGTTATTAAACCCATAATAATTTTGGGCTATTAACTCTGATACATGATTTCGCCTTTTAACCCTAATAAATTTGGGTTTGAAGACCTGTAATATAGATGGCCTCGCAATCTTGTTTCTATATTTTAAATTTTTATGGACTATCTTTACCCATCCAAAATAATATATCTTCCTCTGGAGCTTCTATTTCTTACAAGTAGTTAGAAGGAGCTATGGAGGCTAATAATGATGGTGATTTGGTTTTATCTAAAGAATCCTCCATCTGGCTGGATGCTTTGTTAAAGGATTCATGTGATTCTTTTGATAATTGCCTAATGATTTCTAAGAGTTTCTCTTGGGTTTATGCATTGCAAATGAGGGCATTGGTACGAGCACTTTTGGTTAAGAACATCGATGTGTCTTGAATTTCTTCAATCTTGGCTATTCTATGACCAATTTTGGTTATCCATTGTTCAATGGTTAGTTTGAGGATAGTTTTGGGGATCATAAAAGATGACCACCATTTTACCTGAAACATGCAGGTGATATTAACGACCTTGGATATAACAAGTTTTAAGACCCATTGAGATACCCAGGGAAGGTAGAATTTTGTAGAGAATATACAAAAAAGGATGGAATATTTTCTCATCCAGTGTGGGTTTGAAATGAGTGATGAAGATTTGATAACTTTTCTACATTAGAGGGGTGAGAATAACAGGAATAGAACAAAAAGTTTCCACCAATTCTTAAACCATGATGGAAATTTTTTTGGATTGATAGTTTTTGAAAAAAAAACCACGAATGTTGATTATTCTTGTTTTGGATGATGAAGCAATTAAATCATGAGTGATAATAATCCCAATAATTGTAAGTTTACAATGTAGTTGGGTGGTATTTGTACTGGCTGCAAAGGCTATAAGTTTTGATAGATCATATCCCCTGTCTGATGGAGATATAACTTTGAAGATTTTGGTAGTGGAATATTGAATATCAATTGGTTGGGGTAGAGAAAATGTTTGAATTCCACACTACCGATTATTTCCAAAATACTCTAATAGTATTATGGTTTTTTGGAATTATATGAAGGCTGATAAAACATTTTTTGCAAAAATATTTTTGAATAGTCAAATAAGGATTCTTATCTTGGAATCTTTTTCAACAATCATAATCATCTAAGTGTCTATTTTTTTTAAAAAATACTCAAATGAGGTTTTTGAAAAAGTTTGGGAAACAATTTCCCTTTCCCTCTAGTGCAAGGATGATCTTAGTAGAGGACGTTACGCCTTTCTTTGTAGTGGAAAGTTTTCCAACTCTAGGTTTTGAAATAATGATATTTGTTTTGGAAAATGGTTCTTCGTATTTTACATTATCCTTACCTTTGGAGAAAGAGGTCTCTGGAATGGATGGTGATGATGATGCTCTATGACTTTGGAAAATGTTGTAGGTAGCCTGTATGATTTTTGAAGTGTCCTTGAGACTAAAGATCCAATCTTGGATCTGGTGATATATGGCATCTTCGGAAGAGGATGCATCTCTGGTGGTGATGATTAGGCCGCTTAGGACCAGGTAATAATGGGTTTGGAGGAAGAGAGGATTTTTGTTGAAGGATTTGAAAGAGGTTCCTTCTTCTCCTTTTCTTTCTTTTTATTTTACATGATTACCTATTTTGAAGGAACTCTTTGGTTAAAAAGTCTGTTAATGAGTTAGCTTCTCCTTTGATAAATTCTAAATCAAAATCTAAAACACTTAATATAGCTTGCCATCAGGAAAAAATTTATTTTGAAACAATTTTTTTAACATCTTTTTGTAAAATTTCTTTGACAGACTTACAATCAATCCTTACTAAAAAATTGATTTAATAAATTTGATTGAAATCTTGAAATACAAAGTACTATTGCTAATACTTCTTTTTTGAGAATGGAATAATTATTTTGGCAATCATTCCAATGGCCAGAGACAAATTGAATAATAAGCTCTTTATCATCCTGGACTTGTTTTAGGATTCCCTTGAAACCAATTTCATTGGCATCGATTTCTACTAGCTTGGAAAGTGTTAGATCCTCAAGATATAAACAAGGAATATTTTGGACTTGTGCTTTTATCTTTTGCACAATTTTTTTGTGTTCCTCTATCCAAGGCTCATGAGTTTTCTTAAGCTTGTTATGGAGTGGTTTCTCTAATCGGTTGATAATGGGACATAAATTAAAAACATAATACCAACTTCCAAGGAATCTCTAAAGCTGAGTTTTATCGTTGATCTTGTCAAGAAAATTTGTTGTAATCTGCAATGATCGTTCGATGGGAATAATGGTTCCATTAGACACATTATGTCCAAGAAACCTGATACTAGTTTGGAAAAGATTCATATTTTTGGCTGATGATACCAAACTACTCTTCTTGAGTATGTGAAAGAAGGTTTTAAGATGTCAAATGTGTTGTCCGATAGTTTTTGAGAATATGAGTACATCGTCAATGTACACAATACAGAATTCTGAATATGGATTGAAAATTTCATTCATAATCCTTTTGAATTCAAAGGGTGCATTTTTAAGCCCAAAAGGCATGACATTTCATTCATTATGTCCGAAGGGAATAATAAATGTAATTTTGTATCCATATTTGGTTTGATTTGGACTTGCCAAAAACATGAATTCATATCAAATTTTGATAATAATGACGAAGAATTGAGTTTTTAAAGATGATTTTTTTTGTTTGGAATAAGGTACCTAATCCATTTTAAAGCCTTGTTGAGTGGTTTGTAGTTGATGACCAATCGAGGTGTTCCTCTTTCAATCTCAATTGATTTGTTGACATATAAGGCCTTAAAATGGACAGTGATCTAGATTTGGAAATTAATTTCTTAGATAAGAGATCGTTAATCTCCTTTCTACAAAATTGTTCAAGTTCAGCATTCATTTGAATTAGTCTCGCTTTTGTGGGGATATCTCTTTCATGAAAGGTTAGTTCATATGGCAAGTCTACCATATGCTCATGTCTGTTCCAAAAAGCACTGGGTAGATCAGAGCAAACCTCTTTCTCAAAAGAGTTGTGTAGTTTGGAGATTTTGCTTTGTACCTCTGGGTTTTGGAGTTCTCTTTCGACAATGTGAATTTGAACTTAGGTTTTGAGATAAAGAGTGTCCTTTTCTCTATGGCTAATAAGGGTGGAAGTCTCATTTTTCTAAATGGAATTGGCTTAAATGAGATTAAGCTTTCGAGTTCTTTTTTTGAATCACTCGAGGGATCTTGGCTTTGATTACCATTTTTCCGGTTGGAAACCAATGTTTGATTTTTTGAAAATCTTCCTTATGCTAGTGAAGTTCTAACTTAATGGTTTTGATCTCAGCCTTCAAGTCTTAGATTTGGCTTTATGGCTTTAGGGTTTTTTTTCTTTTTCTCATCAAGGATTTAAGTGAGGTCATAGTGGTTTGTGTTGGTTGATAGAAGTTCAAAAGATTTTTATTGTGGCTAGGTTTTGGAGAAGGTATTATTCAAATGATCTAAATATAATTGGGTAAAATCAGAGTCGTTTAACCTAATGATTTTTTCTTGGTATAAATATTACCCTTAAAAAAGCCTTTTGTCTTTTCATCGTATAGTCAAAAAAGAAGATGCATGAATCACCTTGACATTAAATAGCATAACCCATTAACTTTAATACATATGATCATTAACTTTAATACATATGATTTAATTAATAGCCTTTTCCTTTTTGCTTTCATCTTCCAATTCCAACATAGTGAACTAATTAATGGATAGGATTTTATTTCTCTACTATTCACCATCCATAGGTTTTCAAACATAAACGATTTTCTTTTTCTTTTTTCTTTTTACCAATAATACCAACAATTTCTACTTTAATAAAAAAATTACTTGTATTAAATACCATATCATGGTATGTTCATGCATATCCTCGTTACACCACATTTATAAGTAGGGCGCATCTATCATTTCATTTAATACTTAACCAAAAATAATTTTATTTGGACTTACTCTATCTTGAGAATAACCTTTTAACACATTTTTTTATAACCAAAATAGTAACCATTTCATTGAAAAGGTGACCGTAGCTCCACCTCAAATAAGATATCTAATCACCTTGTACAAACTTCTCTTTTTTGTTCCTTTCATTGTGACAAAAAAACTTGTACTTATCTCCATAAACTCCTTCTTTGCAAAAAAGCTTAACTAAGAGCCTTCATCGTATATCTTCTTCTTGATAATACCTTTTCTAATGATCTTGTTTTTTGTTCCAATGGCCACCACAACATCACCATCAATACAAGACTCGTACTATCAAACAATTTTTTGTTTGCACACATACGAAAATAACATGCAAAATCAAAAGTCTAGTCATTCTAAGAGCCTTCATCTATAGTTACACATATGACACCAAAATCAAAATCATAAATTTCAAAAACCTTTACCTATTTTTCATTAGAAATCACACTTAAGCAAATAGTGGTAACTCCTCCTTCATATATTACAGCTTTATCCCTTTAATGTCTTAAGAAGATCGTCATGTACAAGTGTATCTTTTAAATTACTTTGCGAAATATTGAAGTTAATTTTTCATCAAATTTCTCTCTCTCAAACCTTGTTGTTGTCTTATTTATCAATTCAAGACTTACAACTTTTGGTTCTGAAATCACTTGTTGGACATAACAAAAATGTAAAAGTAAATCAAGTAAACAAGAACAAAAAAATTAAGAGTTTGATAAATTGTCTAATACACATACAAAAATCTCAATATTTTAATTCTTAAATATATAATTTTTTTCAATAATACTATATATTTTAAGAATTAAAAATAACTTTCTAATTAAAAACTTAAATATATTTATAAAATATATTAGATAAATAAATTCAAATATACTAAATTTTTTTCTATTTTCTAATTTAAGCAACCAAATAACTTACATACGCGACAGCATTTTGGTTTTTTTTTTTTTCATCCGTGGCGTCGTGTCACGTGTGGGTATACCTTGTCTTCTGCAATATTGAGGCATATCTGAATGGGTATATATATGACCCACAAAAGGCCTTTTGGCTTCTCACTCGTACGGTAAAAGAAAAGCATGAATCACCTTGAGACCCAATGGCCTAACTCGCTAACTTTAATACTCATGATTTAATTTATAGGCTTTGCCTTTTTGCTTTCATCATCCACCTGCAACAAAGGAAAAGTAATTAATGAATAGTCTTTCATTTCTCCACTATTCACCACCCAAAGGTTTCCAAACGTAAACTGTTCTCTCTTCTTCTTCTTCTTCTTCTTCTTCTTCTTCTTCTTCTTCTTCTTCTTCTTCTTCTTCTTCTTCTTCTTCTTCTTCTTTCTCCTCCTTCTTCTTCTCCTCCTTCTTCTTTTATTACCATTAATACAACATTTGAGAGAGAAAGAATTTTCGGAGGTTATTGGTATAATAATAAAAAAAAGTGTAAAGACATATGTATACAGTGAATTTCATTATTGTATTATGACCTACATCGTTTTAAAAAAAAATCAATTTCCAATAACTTATTGTAAGTTATGTAAAGATTGAATCAATACATCTCAATATTTTAATTAATAAATAATTGATATATTAATTATTTTTATTTTTATCACATATTTTATATTTTATATTAAAATTGTTTTATCAAGTTTACTCTATAGATTACATTATTAATCTTTAAATTTTAAAATTATACGGTTTAATTATTAAATTTTTAAAATTTTATTATATAAATTCTAATATTTTTAAATCATATAATTTATTCTATACATTTTTAAAATTTTACACATAGATACTAAAATTTTTATTCATAGATATATATTTTAATAGTGAAGCTATGACATATATGTGTAATTTTAAAAATCTGGAAATTAAATTGTAAGGTTTAAAACTTTAGGAAACTATATACGAAGTTTTAAAAGTTTTGAAACCAAATCTATATTTTAAAAATTTTGAGACCTATATTTGAATTTAGTTTAAGTTTGTTACCAATACTTTAACTTTCAAAATATATTTCACAATATCAATAAATTATCTAATATTTTTATTTAAAAAAATGTTAAAATTTCTCGACATTCTAGTAAATTATTTTGTATTTTTTAAAATTATTTATGAAATTTTATAATGCTGATATTGATATATAAGAAAAATATTGGTTTATAAAATTATCTTTTGTCAAATTAAATACACATATAAGTGCAAAAAATTGGGATATTTCTCATTATCTTGGTGGTAACATTAGTAAATTTAAAAGCATTGATATTGGGTTCAGGTCGTTTTATTAAAAAAAAATTGAAAAATTTAGAAAAATATCAATAAAATATCATTTATTTCAATTTTCAGTTCAAACTATTTTATGTTTTTACAGATGTCGATATAAATGTTAGATATAGTCCATGAAAAATTTCAATTATAGATTTTTTTTATAAATAATATGTATACATTATTTATTATATGTAAAAAGCTCTATCTAATTTCTCATACCCAAGTTCTCCACGTAAAGGAGAGTAGGAACCTTAAACCTAGTATCAAGCCATCAACCCTCTAGTTTTCATTGCCTGCCCTTTTTTCGTTGTTGCTTCTTCGAACAGCACCGTATTAATTCTCCGACAAAGCATAAAACAAAGATTTTAGGAAGTGGGCACAAAAAATACAAAACAGACAGATTGTGCTTCTTTCCATTGTTGATGAAGGCTTACTTTTGTATTGATATATATAAATACATGTTATGTATTTCTCTTTCTTTAAGTGTGTTGTTTTATAATTGTTTCTGATGAAGTAATATTAATAACTTTTTTTTGTTTTTCCTGTCAAAATTATCATTTAATACAAAAAAATAGTTAACATCAAGCATCAAATGAACAACTTTTGTAGATGACTCATTGGTTGCCTTTGGATAGGGGCAGAGTTTTGACAAAAAAGTTTGGGGGACTAAGTTGGCTCAAATTCATAATTTATTTCATATGAAAACTGTTGGTGTGTGATGACTCAGTAGAGTAAAACATGGAGCATACAATAATGGTAGTGGATCCATAAAACATGGATATGCAGGAATTATGGTTATTGTTTAATTTTCGTTTTCTTTGTATACATATATCTCAACTATTGTATTGTACGGCTAAACTTGAGAAATAATAATGAAATATTCTGATAATTATCAGAGAAATACAATATTTTGACATGGTATCAGAGCAGGATATTGCTAATGAACTACCTGCTGATTTATGACAAAACTACCATTTTTTGATTGCTGATTTGCAAATTTGCTGATTTGCTCGCCTTTTGAGTTCTGATTTCTGGTTTATATTCAGCTCTTGTAGCCGTTTCAAATACCAAACATGTGTAGCTCAGAAATGAAAGCAAGATAGTTATTTCACGTTTATTTGTTCAGAAATTCAATAGAAGATTACGGGTTACACCTTAAAAAAAATCAGCATACAACTTACAAGGAGTCAAGGGATTCGCAACACCAACTCAACGAAGAACCATAGAAAGAAGGTCGGACCCATTTGGAAACTGAGTACTCACAGCATCCGTTGGCACAGTCCCTTGGAAACTTCCAAGTACTCACAGCAACCGTTGATGCAGTTCCTGAGAATAACAGAATAGGTGGTGTTGTGTGGTTGAAACTACCATTTCGAGCAGAGAATGAAGGAAAAAACCAGTAACAGAGGCAGTTTGCGAGAGGAGAAGAGCTGTTGTGAAGAAGAGCTCCACTGCGAAGAATCTGAGAGAAGAGGAGAAGAAGAAGAGGGCTGCGAGATTTTTGGCTGAGAAGAAATTGCGTGAGTTTAGAACTTCTCTTAGGGTTTGGAACGCGCAGAAGAAGCTGCACTGAGGAATGCAAACGGAATCAGGCCGAGGAACGCAGGGAAACTGCGCGACTTGGGAAGGAAACTGCGCGACCAATCTGCTGAAATCGCGCAGGAAGAAAGGCGCCGCTGCGAGAGAACGGCAAATTAGGGTTAGGGTTATAAGGGTTTTCTTTTTTTGTCATTTATATAGTGGCTGCTTTGTAAAAAAAATTAAAAAAAAAGGAAAAACGGAAGGAAAAAAATTTTAGATTTCATGGCGGAATCTAGAGATTTAACTACCAATTTCATGTTAGAAGATTTGACGGCGAAAATGACGGAAGTTTTCACTAGAGCTTAGATCAGCTCACAACCTCCGTCAACTGAAGCGTCGACTTCCCCCATTAGTATCAAGTTAGGAGGATCCAACTATGCCTTGTGGTCCCAGGTGGTGGAGATGTATATCTCTGGCAAAGACAAACTGGGATATATTAATGGGGATTTTCCTCAACCTGTTGAAACCGACCCCTCATTCAGGAGATGGCGCACTGAAAATGCCATTGTTAAAGGATGGTTGATCAATTCGATCAGATCACATGACATTTGACCCAAAAGATCTCTCCAATACAACCCAGCCAAGACGGAGCCGTGTTGCCAATGCAAATGGGGTCACTTATCCGATTACTGAGGCCGGAACAAGTGACCTTATCTCCCTCATTATCATTATCTAATACTTTGCTTGTACCATCTCTCATCAAACCGACTAACGTCTGTAAGTCGGTCACTTGAGACCTTAGCGTGTAGTATTGATGTATTCTACTTTTTGCCTCTACGGGATATTCTGCGAGGAGATCGTTGGGCGTGGTACTAGGAAAGGAGGGGCATATTATGTGGATGACCTCGGTTCAGGGAAGAGCTAATCACATGACATACTTTGTTGGTAACAAGGAACAGCCAGTTTGGCTATGTCATCGTAGATTTGGGCATCCATCATTCAGTATTTAAGGCACCTACTCCTAGTTTATTTTCAAATATCACACATTTAGATTTCAAATGTGATACTTGTATCCTAGAAAAAGTCATAGGGCGTCTTATCCTATGTAGCGTGAATAAAAGTAAGACTCCTTTGCTTTGGTACATTCGATGTTTGGGGACCTTCCCGGTTATTACGTCATCGGGTCATCGTTGGTTTGTTATTTTTGTTGATGATTGTACACGAATGACATGGCTTTACATACCAAAACATAAAGATGAAGTATTTGCTACATTTCACTGTTTCACACCATGATTGAGACCACGATTTTCTCGAAAAATTAAGATACTTAGGTCCGATAATGGAGGGAGTATGTTATGGACAACCATGGTATTCTCCAGCTGAAACCTCGTGTTCACAAACCCCACAATAGAATGGGGATCTGAGGAGAAGAAGAATAGGCATATTTTAGAAAGCGACTGCCTTACTAATCGGTGCACATATGCCTAATAAATATCGGAGTGATCTTTGCCACTGTTGTGTATCTACCGAATCGAATGCCCACAAAGACCTTACAATTTCAGACTCCATTAAAGGTGTTATCTGATCATCTTTCCTTACCTACTATTTTAATGTTTCCACCCCGAATTTTTGGATGTGTTGCTTTTGTCCACCTCCATAAAAATCAACGAACTAAGTTGGATCCATGTGCTGTCCGATGTGTATTCTTGGGGTATGGTGTACAAAAAAAGGGTACCGATGTTATGATCCAATTACTAAAAGAAACTATACTACCACGTGGATGTCACTTTCCTCGAATCGAGAATGTTTTTCCCATCATGGTATCCAATTACACTCTTGGGAGGAGAGTTATGGTGAAGAACGAAATTGGCTTGATGTTGAAATATTAGACACTAGTCCAACATACTCGGATCGTGCCAATAATATGGAGGAGCCCGTATGCAGACCCGAGCTTGAACTTCGAAGAAGAATGAAATAGTAATTGAATCTCCAGAAGATGAAGTGGTTGATGTACCCCTCCATTCTCTAGTACCCAATGATCCTCCTGCTGAGAACACTCCTGAGGTAAGCTATCCTATCACACCTTTATAAACTAATGCTATAGATACACCTATTGGTTATGTTTTACCTTTCAGACACAATCGAGGTAAACCTCCAAATCGATACTCCCCAGAAAGAGAAGAACGACAACCCAAGTATCCAATAGCAAATTATGTATCTACTCAAAGGTTATCGGAGAACCTATCGTGGCATTTCGTACAAACACTTTCTCCTCGTGTCAAATTCCGAGTAGCATTGAAGAAGCCTTATCGATCCAAAATGGGCTCAAGCTATAAAAGAGGAATTTGAGGCATTGCGGAGAAGAATAACACGTGGGTGTTAAGCGAGTTGCTTCAAGGGAGGAAGATGGTAGGATGCAAGTGGATTTTCTCCCATGCATGTATGAGATGGGTTAGTTGATCGTTACAAGGCGAGGCTCAGAAGAAAAGGATATACACAGAAACATGGGATAGATTATCAAGAAACCTTCTCACCGTGGCTAAACTAAAAGCGTGAGAGTTTTGTTATCTCTCATAAAGGCAAATTTAGATTGGCCATTGCACCCAACTTGACGTGAAGAATGCCTTCCTTCACTTGGTGACCTTGAAGAAGAGATTTACATGGATATCCCTTTGAGATATACTATTACATCGGGAAAACGAAACTACATGTAGATTACAACGAGTATTGTATGGACTAAAACAATCACCTCGAGCGTGGTTTGGTAGGTTGAGTTCAGCAATGAAGAAATATGGGTTCCAACAAAACAACTCTGATCATACTCTTTTCCTAAAACAACGGTTAAGGAAGATAACAGCCCTTATAGTCTATGAGACGACATGATCATTACGGGGGATGATAAAGAAGAAATATCTAAGCTTGAGAACAAGCTGTCAAATGAGTTTGAAATGAAGAACTTGGGAGTGGCTCAAATACTTCTTAGGTATCGAGGTAACAAGATCAAAACAAGGCATATGTCTTTCCCAAAGGAAATATACTGCGGACCTACTAAATAGAGCGGTGAGTACTAGATTGTAAACCTGTCGATATTCCAATGGTTTAAAATCATAAACTCGAGAATATGTGGACCAAGCACCAAACAGGATAAATAGAGATATCAACGGTTAGTAGGTAAACTCATATATTTATCTCATACTCGACCTAATATTGCGTATCTTTGTGAGTGTCGTGAGTCGGTTAAATCACGCCGCCCGCAGTGAAGACCATATGGATGCGGTCATGCGAATACTTCGTTACTTAAAATCCTCCTCTCGGGAAAGGACTTATGTTTTCAAAGAATGGTCAATTGGAAGTCCTTGGATATCTGATCTCGAATTTGGGCGGGGAATATAAAGGATAGGAAATCTCTTCTTTGGGTACTTTACTTTCGTGGGGGCAATCTTGTTGTTACGTGGAGAAGCGAAGAAAAATGTAGTTGCCTTATCCAAGGTCTTTGAAACCGAATTTCGAGGAATGGTTAAGGGGAATATATGAGCTCATTTGGTTGAAAAAACTTCTAACCGAGATTGGTGTTGCTAACTTCGAAATGAACTTATTTTGTGATAACAAAGCACCATTGCGCTATCATTTGCCAATCCAGTTCAACATGATCGCATGAAGACCGCGTTGAAGTGGATCGGAACTTCATCAAATAGAATCTTGAAGAAAAAGATTATTAAGCTTCCATTTGTTAAATCAAAGATCAATTAGGCTAATATAATCACAAAATCTGTGTATGCGATGAACTTACAACTCACTTGACAAGTTGGGCATAAGAGACATATATCGCTGACTTGACGAGAATGTTCGGTGTTGTTGTAGCGGTGCATCAATGACTCAGTGGAGTAAAACATGAGCATGTCTGATAATGGTAGTGGATCCATAAAACATGGATATGCAGTAATTATGGTTATTGTTTAATTTTCGTTTTCTTTGTATACATATATCTCAACTATTGTACAGAAACAGATAACAGAAATAATAATGAAATATACTGATAATTATCAGAGAAATACAATATTTTGACAAAAACCATAATCAATCAAATTTTATGGTATAAATTATTTAGTAATAAATAGTTTTTAAAAATGTAAAAGTTTATATAAATTGTTTTATTTTTATTTACCTATATATAATAATAACAATTTTAATGTAATAGGAGGAACCGAGTATCTTATTTTATTTTCAAAATATTAAAAATCATGTAATTTTAAAAAAAGTGAATCCTATCCTTATCCCAATCCCAATCCCTCCTTGTTCCATCCATGCATTTGGAGTTATCATATAAACACATGTAAATCATATTATTATTTATTCAATCATATTTTTATTGTTTACATTAAATACTTGTTAGTATATACTTAAAAGTAATATAAAATTAAATAATAAATATTTATTTTAATTTCAATATTATTTAAAATTTAGAATTGAATACATGATATTTGTTTATTTATTATTTAAAAAAATAAAATCCTTTCAATCTTAATCTTAATCAATTATTTTAAAAAAAATTCAGAATGTAAAAAAAAAAAAAAATTGATTCGCTATCCAATCCAATCCAACCCTCTAACCTAACGAGAACTTTTAGTATTGATTGATTTTATAGGTTTTATCATATCAAACCATTGTATGTACACTACTTTATTCATCTCCATCTCTCCCACAATTCTTTTTAATATTTCTTCATTACCAATATTTTCTCCCTTTTGTCTCCCTTTCGACTTCATTTTGCAAATCTTACTCCCATAATTTAGATGTAAAGTAGCTTATACTATCTATCTTATTTTCATTTGTTATTCTTAATTGACTCATTGTTTAAAATTATTAGGTCCTATTTAAATCTAATCACATTTCACGTAGATTATAAAATATTACTTTATTTTAAACATAATTTCATATAATTTTTTGTTTGTATTAAGCTTTTACATTATAAAAATGTTTCATTTTTTTAAATATTTTTTGTACTTTTACTTCTCCTGTTTAGATCTAATCGACACAAATGGGATATATCATTTCTTAAAGTGAAATCAATATAAAAATACTATTTTTAAAATATCTTTGACGTAAATTGTCCAATATTTTCATAGAAATATATAAATAAAATGTTCAAATTTCTCAATATTTTGGTAAATTATTTTTTATTTTTCTAAAATATTTATAAAAAATTTAGAAATATTAAAAATGATGTTGATATATCATAAAATATTGGTTTATAAAATTTCTTTTTGTTAAATTAAATACACACACGAGTGAAAAACCAAATTGGGATATTTCTCATTATGTCGGTAGTAATACTGGTAAATCCAAAAATATTCACATTGGGTTAAGGTGTTTTATTCAAAAATATCAAAAAACAAAAAATTGTTGAAAAATATTAATTACGTTAATTCCAGTTCAAACTCTGTTATGTTTTCACAAATGTCGATAATATTGTGAGAAATTTGGACAAAAGAATTTCAATTATAGAATTTCGTTAACTTTTTTATAAAAATATTTATACATTATTTATTATTTTTAAAAAGCTTTATCTATTCATTTTTCACCTATGCGGATTAGTGTTGGTTATTGTAACGATCCAAATACATAATCTTTACATTACCTACTTGGATATGAAGTCATGCAAACAAAAGTTATTTTTATTAAGTGATTATGTATGTTTGTATTGCATGCAACTTTATATATATATATATATATATATATATATATATATATATATATATTCCTACCAAAAAAAATAATCTAAATGCGTATAAATTAACACTCATATTCCATTTGCTCAATTGTTGAGATGCCTAAATATTTACTTCCCAATACAAATATTACGTTCTTTTTTTTTTCAAAATCAAGTCAAATCTAAAACCTAAATCCTATTGATATTTTGAAGTGAAATCTCAAACCATACCACCACATTTGCAAAGAACATGACAAATATCAAGCTTTAACCCACAATTATGCATGCGAGACACTTCCATTAACAACTCTGTTAGGGGTTGTGGTAGCTGCTTTAGAGAGAGGCCTAAGAAAGAAAACAAATGTGGCAACAAAAACTTACTCACCTTACAGTAGCAGTACCAGCTCAAAATGGTATACATAGGCAAGGGACCTGGATGTTAAGATGTCAACCTCACCTTTAGTATTTAGACATTGATTTTGATAAAGACATAGCATTCAAAACGAGGGCTCTCCATGGGTCTATTCGATTACCTTACGTGCATGTTATGACAATAGTCTACCAAGTTCAAAAAAAAAATACACGTCCAAATTACCAATGTCTTTTTGAAATATGTTTAAAAGAAGAAAGTTTTAACATGAATAATTACTTAAATCAGTTTTAAAAAAAAATTAAAAAAATAGAAAAGAAAAACATACTATAATGTCACATTTTTAAAACTGATGGACTAAATTATGGCAAAATAAAAAAAAAACTACTTGACCTAGATACTCCATTTCAAATAATTAGTGAACCTTTAAAATCACCCGCCTCTTTTACTGATGGTCCAACATGTCGCTAACTTTTTTTCAACCAATATAAGCCTATACTGCCCTAAGAGTTTAAAAGGGACAATTTCTCAGACATACACCAAACCTGATGGTAACTGTGCACTGACAACACTATCACGATTCGAACTCACGCCCGTTGATATGTTAACCAAATACACAACTGTATGAGGTCTCCAATGCAGCTAAATGAGAACTAATATAGCCACCATTGGATGAGAAATTCTAAATTTTACTACCAACATTTGTTTCGATGAGTTACCAAATTATCCTCTACTTACAATAAGTTTAATCTAAAGGAGAAAATGGAATCCACATCCCCATTTCACTGGTACTCCCAGCTTCACAATGAGACCATAACATCATTAATTATCAATAAATAGATAATTACGCACTATCTTCAAATTTTAAAATATATATGCACACAGCAGAGATTAAACTTTCACAAGTTTCATCAGGTTCAGCTTAATCAGTATAATAAAGTGCAACCACATCCAGTTCTAACCTATATAATATAAAGGAATGTTCCCAAGGGACCATTTATGCAGTATAAAATCTTCAAAGGGTTGAAAAATAAAAATGTATACATGTCAATAAATTTATAATATAAGACGAAAGGGAAATCTAAAACAAGAAAATAGTCATATGCCAAAAGTGACAACAATCTATTTGTAGCATGAGCTGAGTACTCTCCCTTTCTTGCAGACAAATCCACAAAATATTTTTCTTCCATCAGACACTCCTTCAATCATACCTTTCCTCCTAGTTTAGAGGACGCCTTGCCCCAAAGATTCAAAAAAACCAGCTGAGGGACCGAACGGGAAGAGAACAAAAATTCCCCAAGATGAAAGAAACAAGCAAGCCACCATATAGAGAATTCAATGGAGTATGGAAGAAACAACCCACAATAAAAACATATACGAATCAATCCCATAAACTCATGCTACCAATATTTAGTCATAGAAATTCTCTTCTTTTTTTAGACTTCCCCTTTTGGTTAATTCTTTTTTTTTTCCCTCATCTTAAAAGTAGATATATTTTTCAACTCTATTTCATCTTTCTATTAGTCTGAAAAGAAAACATACCATACCTAATCATGCAAATAGCATGTAGTACTCTTCTCATGAAAAACAACACATTCATCATCTTCGTTTTCCTCTTCAAAATTATGTGCATCAGTGCACATCTCTCACTCTAATTTCTTGCTGAAATAGTGTGATCGGATCCTCCCTGGACACTGAATTGATCCATCTTATCGCCACCAGAAAGCTGTGGCTGGCTATTGGCTTGCATGTTCATGTGCCCTGCATTATCTTCCAGCACAATATTATCCATGCGAGCTGCCAGCACATCATGACCAGTCTTTACAGCAGTCTGAGGACTTGATGGAGACTGCAAAGTTGAAACATTTGGAAACTGAACAGGATGCATTATCCACCTATCCCAATCATTACGCCTCCTTACTTTTCCGCCCTGATTCACATGGCCCACAAGAATGGCATATAAGGAAGTACATATTAATTTAGCATTCAGTAGAATAGAACACAACATTAAAGCCATCGATTTCTAAGTAGGGTAGAAAAAAGGGGGGGAGAAACTCCAAAAAAAAAAAAAACATTGTCACAGTACCTGTACTTCCACAATGGTGGACATTCTTAAGGAATCCAGTATGATCTCGATATTGTCTGTCAGTTCCATAACCTGAAAAGTAGCCATGAAAAACCCCATCTTTGGATTGGTAGCTTACAGAAAATGAACGACCCCCCACCCCAAAACAAACAAAACTAGCATGATAGTAAACAGCTGAGTTGCCGTATAGGTCCTCTATTTCAAAAGAGGACTTTAGATTTAGTCCTCTTATTTTCAGCTTAAGCAAATATAGTCCCATATTTAAGCAAAAGGTGGACATAGGAGAAAATTGGTCCACAATCTTTAATAAAAAAAGTACGTTATTGATCCCCTTAATTTTTTAAAAGTGCACTATTAGTCCATTTCTTCAAGTCAAAAAGACATTGCACCTTTCAAAATAAGGGGAATAAAAGTGCACTTATAGCAAAATAAAGGCACTAATAGAACAATTTTACTGAAAGAAAAATGTTCATCTATTGTTATAGTATACCTTCTTCAGTAGACTCAGGATATGACTATAATTAAAAGAAATGTAAATAAAGTTGAAACAAACATAATAAAAAGGCCAAGAAAACTGGATAACACATGAAGCAGTCAAAATCAGTAAAACCTATGGCACAAACATGCATGCAACAATATGACCCCCAAAAAAGTGCATGCATGGAACAATGTGTTAGCATAAAAGGAGTAAGCAAAGGCATCACAGAAAGAAACAAGATAGCAGAGATATAGAACAAGTAACATCTACTTAAGCCTTAACTGAAGCAGATGCATCAAGCCATTAACATATGTTGCTTTTGCACCTTTTATTTTTACAGTTATTATGAAAAGGACTTGGGAAATTTGAAGTCAAACACCCTTAAATATGAGTGAAAAGGTGCCCTTATGCTAGCTGTTATTTAACAGCAGACAGACGTAACAATCATGTTACGACATAAAGCATCTTGCCTGTAATCTAGAGGTCCTTTAGTCTAAACTCGTCACTCTTGACAAAGACAAGTCCCCTCCTTCATAATGATCCCTTGAAAAATTAAAGCCTGAGAATATAAGACAGACACCCAAATGGCCACTTGTACTCATGAGTAATTATATTTTAGGACAAAGTGCTCTACATCTTTCCCATAAGCTTTCATCAGATTCCATTTCCATTCAAAGCATCTATCCAAAATTACTATCCTAGTTTCAAGCTAAATCATAGTTTTCCTATCATTCAGAATTGCAAGATCACAAAAATTTGATGAAAAGAAGGGACGATATTGTAATACACTTGCATTAAAAAATTAGCTACATGGTCACCCAAGAAAAGTTTCTCCGTGACTTTTGTACATACGTATATATATGTGATTAGACAAACTAATATCTCTCTACTCTCAATGGTAAGAATGTATATGTCTAGCCTGTCCACTAAACTTGAAATTGGTAGGGGCAGGAGCTGTCAGCAATGTTATGGAGAGGATTAAAATCACACAGGTGGAATATTATAGATGCATTATAGCATAAGCTTTTGGATAACAAATATACATGCAAAATTTGAAAGAAGAAATGGCATATTTTGCTATCTCTAATGTTTCTATCACAATACCAACCATAGCTCATAGCTTTCTTGGATGGATTAGAAGTTCAAAGTTCCATTATGACATTTTTCTAATGTCAGCAAGTACTAAAAATCAAACATAGAATACAATGCACAACTTGTGCTCTCTTAAAAGGAATAAAAAAGTTTTTTTTTTTTGAGCTTTTATTCCGTTACAGATGGAAAACAACTATTTTCAAATGCAAAAAGAAATCATTTTAAAGATTTCTATAAATTTCAAGCACATAAATCATAATGTTAGCACCTATTTATGTGTTCCTCCCTCATTTGCTACCAATACCAAAAATAACCGAACAAAGGGCTAAGCATAAAAGGAAAAAGAATAATAAGGCTAAGCCAAAGATGAACTGTAAGATTGGCAGAGCAACTCCAGGTAGCTAAACAGCCTAACAAGGTCTGATAAGTAATAATTGGACCAATGCATTAGACATTAAACTCATCACACATCAGTGATCTAAAATATGCAGTTGCAACACTGTCGAAACAGTAAGAAAGCATAAATTAGAAATAATGAGCAGAATAAAATACACCTTCAGCTTCAAGGCAAATATACAACCACAAACATAAAAATTAAGCAGCCAAAAAACAAAGGTTAGAAAGACTTACATATGAATTACAAAGAACCAGAAATAAGCACGAGACTTACTGTGTCTGTATCACAGCCACAGTAAAACACATAATACCATGAACTCACCTTTTTGAATCCTGCAATTAATTTAATAGGAACCCAGCCCAGCTCATCCATGTTCTGCCGCAAGTATGTATCTTTAATTAAATTTTCATTACTGCAATAGATACATGAGGGAAGAAATTAAAGTTAGTTGGTGACTTATCAACACCAGTGATAGTAGAATATAATTTTTTTAAAAATAATTGACATATAGAGTACCTGAAATAGTAATCTATCTGATTGACAATTTTAGTAGGCAATTGAAAAACTGGATCAGAATATAATGGAGGTGGCAAGGGTGCAACAAATGGCATCCTCAAGGAATCCGGATGTGGAACTGGAACATAGAACAGTTGAGGTACAGGCCCCAAGTCTGACAACGAACAAAGGATTAGTAGACCACATGTTAAAACTTAAAAGCATCCAAAACTAAAAATTATAACTAATACCTGGGAACACCATGGGATTATAAGGACGTGTCGGAGGGGGTGAAAATTGGGTTGATCCATATCGTGGTGTAGAACCTCTAGGATACCTTGGAAGCCTTTGATGCTGCATATAGGAGCCTCTACCATTAGGATTACGATGTGCATTCCATTCTTGATTTCCATGGTCTTGATTGCGCCTGCCCCCGTGACTGTGATTGTGTGAGCCATCTCCACGTGTATGTGGGCCAGCATTGCGATTCCTGAATGAATTTCGATTTTGTGGGTGATCACTGCTGCTATGAGATTGTGAGCCAAATCCACTCCTTTGAGTATGGTCCTTAGTAAAAGGGTTACTAGGAGCTGTTTTAACAACTTGACTAGCTGGTGCCTGTTGCTGAGGAAGGCCATCATTAGAAGACATATTTGAGTTATAAAGCTTCATTGATCTCTGGCGTGCAGGCACAGTATGATTTGCAGTTGAATGGAAAGTTGCTTGTATAGGAGATGAAGTAGTTGCAGCTCCAGTTCCCTATAGCACACATATTATATTATTAAAATGCATCCACATTCTGGTTTAATAAATAACACAAGCCGAACGGTAAAAAGAGTAAAAATCACCATGACACTAACCACTATAATTTCATTCCTCAAAAATATTCATATATTTCCTTTTTTTCAATACGATAGGGGACCACATTGGGTATGAACCAACTACTTTAAACATTATGGCTAGGTATTCAAACACAAGTCCAAGGTCATCCTGGCATATATTCATTGTGATCATTCAAAGGGAACAAATAATGTTTTTTGTACTGTTTCTCTGATGATTACTTATTTTACTTGGATCCATTTTTCCTAGACGTCACCTTGCAGTGCAAGAGTGTGATCTATAAAATTTTATTTTCCCAGTGCAAGCATAATGGTTGAAGGCAAAATGGTAGATTAGGTAACTTCTGTGAGATTTCTCAGCAAACAAACAAAAAATAATAACAAAGGTTCGCGAACCAAACCTGTGATACGGAATCAGACAAAGACATATCTGATGAACCTTTTAATGCTTCTGAAAAAGGTTTAGACGAAGCCCTAGTTGATTCTGATAAAGCAGGCCAAGAAACAGCACCCATGACAGGCCCAACCTCTACCTCTCCATTCGACGGCTTTTTCCAAGCAGGCTTCTTACCTGCATTGGCGTTTGAACCACCAACATTCTCTGAGCTCTCACTCACACTTACAGACTCCTCAACCTGAGAGACCGAAGACAAAACAGACGACGACGAAGAGGAAGAACCAGCACCAGCGACAGCTGGCTCAATCACAGCCGCCGAAGACGCTGCCGATGGCGATGAAGGTGAAGCCATAATCGGCTCCAGTTCACCGCGGACAATCTGAGTCCAGGGAGAAGAACCCGCTCTCGCAAACCGTCGGGATTGAGGGCTACCGATACTTTGGCCGCCGGAATGACGTGGCGAGCCAGAAGCAGCCGCCACAACGACATGAGCGGTAGTAATTTCGTTCAAGGTATTCATCGAATCCATCAATGATCAAATGGGATGAAAAAATTTAGGGTTTCAAGAGAGTCGACGAGTTGATTGATCAGAATAGAGGGACAAAATAGGAATAAAGCTGATAAAAAAAAATAGGGAGAGTTTACAGAAACAAAACAATGAGGAGTCAATTAGGGTTTCGAATGAATGCCTGAGAACACGGAGAATTGTTTTTTCCAAAGATTTAAGCGATCGGATCACAGAGACGAAGCGAGAGCGCGAGAGAGGTTGGAGAGGAGCGAAAGAGCTCTCTGATTTTCTCTCTCTTGCTTCTGAGTGTTTTTGTTTGCTTTGGCATTGGTATTCCTAACGATGCCAGGTTTTCATTTAGCCATGGAATTACGTAAGTATCCTATTTTTGAAATATGTATAGTTGTTGTTTCGGGGTCTTTTTTGTCAAATTCAAAGACTCCTAACTCTTAAAAAATTTGTATCGGAATGAAATTCTATTTTGATTCGACCGTGACTCCGTGAATGCCCTTAAGCTGCTTTTAAAAAAAAAATAATTAAAAATCTATTTATCATATAAATTATAATATTATCACAATTTATATAATTATAGGATAGATCAATTATCCCTTCCCATTTTAATGTGCATGACATTAAACACTAGAATTATCGTGTTTAAGTTATTTAGTCTTTTAATTTAGAAATATTTTTTTTATTCTACTTTTTTAAAAAAACAAGAATTATCGTTTTAATCATTATTCTATCGTTCAATAATAACATTAAAATTTTAGTGTGATTCTCTATCTATTTTATTCATTTTCAATTTTAATCTCCATTTTATTAAAATTTGCCTTTTATTATTCTATGATCAGTTTCGTAATAAACATAATCAAAAAGTCATTTTTTATTCTAAATGATTAATTATCACTTAAAAACTAACTTATAACATTTTATATACCAATTCTCTATTAAATAATTACTTTATATATCCATAATTTTATATAAATATCATTTTCATTTATTGTTATAATAAAGCATGTACTCTAATTAATTTACTCTATAACCATGTAATTGGGTATGAATGAGACATATATGGAAAACATTTGTTGGAAAAAAGGGGAAGAGTATAGTTGACAGTCTAACCGATTGCAAAAGGTTTCAGATGTGCATAAGTTACAACTCAAAAATCGAATCCATTATATATTTTTACAATTTTGTATTAATGATTAGATTACATTTGATTGGAATGAAAATTCTTCCCTTCCATATGAACAATAATTAGATTAAATCAAAATAAAATTCTTACATTCAACATGTAAAAGTACCAACTCCTCCTATGATAGATGAAACCATCTCTCTAAACCAATCCAACCATAACAAAATTTAAATATTTTATTATTTTCAACGACTAAAACTATAATTACAACCGATCCAACCGATAATAAAATTTAAATATTAGATTGTCCACCAAAAAGATCCGCACGATTTGTTATCTATCTTGGTTATCGAAAATAGTATATTTATCTTCGTATGTCTATTTTTTAAATTTTAGATTTAAAAAAAATATAATTTGATTGTTTTTTGCTCCTTTTTCTACTGAAAAAAGAAAAAGACTACTGTTCACACACAAATATTTTGTGTGTGCCTTCGTTACAATTTTTTCTTTTTCCCCCAAATTTATATAATTAATGTCACATAAACTCATAAATGACTTTATGTCAGTTAAAAAATTCATCGATCTCAAATTCATAAACAATCACACATTATCTCAACTAACCAAATGTCACATTAAAATCCTGACACGAAAAACGACTAAAAAGTTATGTTCCCAAGCGTTTTCAACCAAACAATAAGCAAAACACAGAATACAAACAACATTATAGTTTCGTGTTTTGTGAGGGTGGAATGGAATTGATTGCAGAATAAACCACTACCAATCTCACCACACCAGTAATCCAACTATTTTTATTTACATTTCCAGGACTTAAAGAGATGTCCAACAGAAGAACAGATAATAATAAAAGTTCAAACTACTTATAAAATAACCGTTTAACATAAAGACAAAATACGACAGTAATTGATAAACAACACATCACATTGGACCCAATTTTTAAGAACTAGAAAAACCACCAGTTCATCACTCAAAAGCCCATTGGTTCTCCCGACGAACCTCTTCCTCTTCTTCAGGAGTGAAGTCATTCTTAATATTGAAGGTCTTGCGGATTTCTTCTGGTGTCTTTCCTTTGATCATGTCTGCAACAGTCTGACATGTAAGGTCCAGCAGGCTCTTGATGTTCAAGTAATTTGCAGCCTGAACATGTACAATTCAACATGGTGGGATAAAAGAAACAAAGTAACTATAAACACAAAGCACCAATTTACAAATCATCAATACTCATATTTAGCTGTATCTCTTAGTAACCAACCAACCATCAACGTAGTGAAAGGAAAAGGATGCATAATTCTCATTCAGAGTCAAATAACTTTCAAAATACGCATAAATTAATGGTTTTTCAGAGGGAAAAAAACATAAATTCATGGTTTTGCAAAATATAAAGGATACCTATCCCTTTGTCTATTTGGGACACCTTACTCCCTTACAATTAGTACCTAACATTTTAATCATAAGATTAATTTAGTCTCCTGTAGTATCTATTTAAGTGTCACTTTGATTGTTTAAAAGGTAAGGGACTGAGAAAAAAAGAAAGAAAGAAAAGACACATTGATCACCTTGTTTTAATGTTATTTTCTCCTTTTAATTACTAGATCAATAAAATTATTATTTTTCTAAATAATTATTACTTTAAAAATATTACGATCTAAAAAAAGTTCCAAGCAAGAAAAAATATTTAAGCTTTTTGGTCCTTCAATTCGTGAACTCAACATACCATTTTGGCACCCCAAACTGTATATATCTTTCTATCCCTATCTTCTTCTTCATTCATTTTTTTTCCTTTATCGCTCCTGTTTCCCTGTTTTCTTTATTTCTTACTTTTCAATTTTTGGTTTTCTGGATTCATTCAAAGATGGGCTTCCATTTTTTGTTCTTGTTTTCATTAGAAAGAAACAGAACAATAAATGTAGGAAACAACTGAAAATTTCAGGGGAACATCAATGGAGGAAATGGAAGAAACGACGCTGAGAAGAGACAATTTGTTGAATTGTGTTTGAGGGCAAAATTGGCATAGAACTTTTTAATAGATACACCTGTGAAATGAAAGACTTTTCCTTAGGGGGGCA
This sequence comes from Hippophae rhamnoides, assembly GCA_033030585.1. Lineage (NCBI taxonomy): Eukaryota > Viridiplantae > Streptophyta > Magnoliopsida > Rosales > Elaeagnaceae > Hippophae > Hippophae rhamnoides. Next base: position 21,322,988 of record CM065434.1, on the reverse strand, counting down.
GCTGAATAGGTTTTCCAAGTCTATTCGTAATTTTTATCATTTCATTTCATTTCATGTCTATGAAAACCAAACGTGTGAATATGTTGGAAACAATTCCATTTTCAATTCTATTTATCCCAACCAAACATGCACTAAAAGAACATTGCTCATAAAAATAAGAGAGAATACAAGTTTAGAACCATAGAAAAAATTATCGATGTAAGTAATAATTACAAAATAAAACACATACCACATTTGATAGAATTCAAAATTGAAAACCCTGTAAGGAACCTGTAAGGAAGGCAGCTGAAATTGAACTTGGAGAGGCTTGTGTAAAGCTTACAATGGAGGATCAGAGGCAATGTAAAGGCTTACAGCAGCAGTTATACAAAATCTGGCAAGACTTGTGTAAAGCTTACAATGGAGGATCAGACAATGTAAACGGTTACAACAGTTAGGCAGAATTTGGCACAAATGCTTAAGGCTTACAGAGAAAAACAGAAACAATGGAAGGCTTACAAGGATTATGACGTTTTGCTATCATTGCAATGGATATCAAGAATAGCATGGATTAGAGATTTTCAGCTGTAGAATTTTTGAAATAGAAGGCTAGGATTCAAAGTTGTACAACTAATTTTAGTTAAAAAGTTGTTATAATGTTTTAGCTCAAAACTTTCCATTGTACGCCACTACTATAAGTAGTAGAACAAACAAATGTATTTTTCATTCAATTTGTGCAGAAAAAATATAAAGCAATCGGTATTATTCATAATCTTTCAGTTTCATATCAAATACAATTTATAGAATTAAAACTTTACATGGTATCAGATCCCTTGAAAGCTAAAGCTGAAAATGGAGCATAGAGGGAATGAACAAGAAGAAGATAAAAGAAGAGCCAATCCAATAATTCTTGAACAAGAAAAATCAGAAAATGATGACTCAGAGAAGTGCAGAACAAGCAGAGATCATTTCATTTCATTTTATAGTCAAGTAACTTCTATCAAATTAAACGAGGAAAACTATAATATCTGGCAAAAACAAGTCCTTAGAATCTTGAAAAGTTACTATTGAAACTACAAAACGTCCATCAAGACTAACACAAGACACTGATAAATGTCCAAAGAAAACTATGGGCTAGGGTTGATCAACACGATGAAAGAAGAATTTGTGAAGAAGGTTTATGACTGTGCAACCGGTGCAGAAATATGGGTTTGTCTGGGAAGTTATTTCTTGTCACATTCACATGTAAGAATAATGCAATACAAGGCAGAAATGAGTGCCATCAAGAAGGATGCTCAAACTGTGAGTGAATATGGGCAGAAGATGCAATCTTTAGCATCACAATTGACATCACCAAGGTGTACAGTATCAGAGGAAATCAGACTATACCAATCCTAAATGGATTGGATGCTGAGTAATCATGATCCTAGAAGTCTTAATAGTTACATGAATCAACCTCTTATAAACTACAACCAGCCAACAAATCAAGTCTATGGTATGTTTAACCCTTCACAAAACTATCATCATAACCAACAAGGTTTTCATAGAGGTAGAAGAAGAAACTCCAATCCTTCAAGGCCACAATTTCAAATCTGTAGTAAAGCTGGCCACTTTGCAACCAAATGTTGGCATCGATTTGACAATAACTTTGTCGCATTCAATCAACAGTCACAACAATCTTGGCCACATTTCTCATATCCAAACAATCAAGCCTTATCCCTAAATAAACCTAATTCATCTCAAGTCCAATAATTTTCTGAATCCAAATTCCTTCTCAAACTTTCAAACATCATCACAGTCAAATGGCTTGGACCAGCCTAACATGAGCATGAATGCATTCCAATATACAGATCAAACACAAATGACTTTAATGGCACCATTGGTAAATATGTTCCAGCCAACCATCAACTCATCAACCAATGTCAAAATGGTGCTTCAAATCAACGTACAAACAATTTTCCCAGTTAAAATGTGTACTCCCAAGCATCAGCACCTGTGCAAGGACAAAATAACTACTCTACTAGTCAAATGCCTTATGAAACACAGAATATATCCTCAAGTGTCATGTACGCATCTCCAAACAACATAGGCGACCCGACTTGGTTTCCTGACAGTGGTGCCTCACACCATGTCACATCTAATCCATCGAATCTTGCAATCAACACTGAATTCACTAGAAATAAACACCTTCAAATAGGAAATGGAACCGGACTACCTATTGCTCACATTGGTATTGACTTCTTTTACTTCTCTTTCTGATGACAAGAATTTGCTTTAAACAATCTACTACATGTGCCTAACATAGCTAAGAATCTTCTTAGTGTCTCTCAGTTTACAAAGGACAACAATGTGCACATAGAATTTCACTCTGATCTTGCTATGTGAAGGACAAGAGAACAGCTTTGAAGCTGGTTCAAGGGACTGTTAGGAATGGGCTTTATATGTTTTATTTGCATCTAGACAGAGGACTTAAAATAAAGCTCAAGATTATAGCATAAATATCACTGAAGTTTGCAACAATGAAGGAATAATCTCTCTGGAAACATGGCACAAGAGACTTGGACATCCATCCTTGAAAATAGCAAAACATATAATGAGTTTGATCAGTGATAAATATTTCGTTATAAGTCTCTAGACCTGTTTGTAAACCTTGTCAATTAGAAAAGAATCATAAATTACCATTTGTAAGCTCTACAAGTAAGGCAACAGAACCTCTATAGGTTATATACTCTGATGTATGGGGACCAGCTCCAATTATATCTTCTCTTCAATCCAAATGATATGTACACTTCACTAATGAGTTCTCAAGATTTCCTTGGATTTATTTTCTCAAAATCAAACCAGATTGTATGAAGGCATTCTTTATGTTTAAAACAAAGGCAGAATTGACAACTGGCAAAAAGATTAAAGCTATACAAACTGTTGGAGGAAGAAAGTATGACAGTTTAATGAAATTTCTGAAGTTCCATGGAATTGGAAGACAAATGTCTTATCCATACACTGCACAACAGAATTATCTGGCTAAACAAAGACACAGACAAATTGTGGAGATGGGATTAAGTATGTTGGCTCAGAGTTCCATGACACTATCTTACTGAGATGAATCTTTTTATGCAGTTGTTTTCCTGATGAACAAGCTGCCTAGCACAATGCTTAGCAATATAAGCCCACTAGGTTATTTGTTTATTAAACCTATGGCTGCAAATGCTTTCCACTCACTCGGCCTTGTAACAATCACAAGTTTGCTTACAAGTCAATTTCATGTACCTTCTATACAAAATATCTCAAACACTTCTATACAAACACAACATGTTCCCATTCCTACTCGTGAATCCAGTCCATCTACTTTACCTAGTAGATCAAACACAATCACTGAGCCTAATTCATCTTTGTTGAAGTCTACGCAGCCATGAGTTTTCCCTCAAAACGTGTTTTTCGGGAAAGGGCTGTCGCAGACTTATAACCAGCACTTTGCTGGTTTACCTGGGCGATGTGGGACTTCCAACACTCCCCCTTACATCGGCCGGAGTACCCTCTACCAGGGGTGACCGTGTGGATGATTGGGGGCTAACCGGTTGGGCACATCGTGACCCCAGGTACCCGCTCTGATACCATGTTGAAGTCTACGCAGCCATGAGTTTTCCCTCAAAACGCGTTTTTCAGGGAAGGACTGTCGTAGACTTATAACCAGCACTTTGCTGGTTTACCTGGGCGATGTGGGACTTCCAACACTCCCCCTTACATCGGCCGGAGTACCCTCTACCAGGGGTGACCGTGTGGATGATTGGGGGCTGACCGGTTGGGCACATCGTGACCCCCAGGTACCCGCTCTGATACCATGTTGAAGTCTACGCAGCCATGAGTTTTCCCTCAAAACGCACTTTTCAAGAAGGGGTTGTCGCAGTCTTATAACCAGCACTTTGCTGGTTTACCTAGGCGATGTGGGACTTCCAACAATCTTCAAACCCAATTTCTAATACACATCAAATGTTGACAAGAGCAAAGGCTGGAATACATAAGCCATAGGCTTTTACAGTAACATTAAACATTGAACTTCAAAAAACAATTAAAGGAGCTTTAGCTCATAAAGCTTGGTTCATATCTATGAAAGAAGAGCATGATGCTCTCATGAGAAATAAAACATGGGAACCAGTGCCTTGCGCCAGGGAGATGAAAGTCATTGCTAGGATAAAGGAGCTTGTTGATGGTAGTGTTGAAAAGCTTAGATCCGGATTAGTAGACAAGGAATATCTTCAAGTGACAGGGCTTGATTTTGTTGAAACATTCAACCCAGTGGCAAAACATGGAACTATGTGAATGATAATTACCATTGCCTTGAGTTTTGGGTGGATTTTGAGACAATTGGCCACCAACAATGCTTTCTTAAATGGCATTTTACTTGAAGAAGTATACATGCAACAACCATCAGGTTTTGTCGATAAAACTCACCCTAAATATTTTTGTAAATTGCATAAATCCCCATATGGTTTAAAACAGGTCCCAAGAGCCTGATTTGACACATTAAATACCACCTTGATGTCATTCAAATTTGTGAGATCAAAAGCAGATGATTCAATGTTTGTTTTTGTAACCTTGGCCTATAGAATATATGTCCTTGTATACATGGATGACATGATTATCACTGGTTCTAATACTATCAAGGTTAATGATTTTATCAAGTTACTGAATGCTAAATTTAGATTAAAAGACATGGGTGAGCTACACTATTTCTTGGGGATTGTGGTATGCAAACAACAAGATGGTAATTTGTACTTAAGCAGTCAAAACATTTGCATTCCATTTTACAAAATGTTAAAATCACCGAGGCAGTAGCAACTATCACACCTACGATAACAAGCACAAAATTATCGGTGAATGAGATGTTTTTGATAAATGCTATGTTATACAGAAGTATAGTAGGTGCACTTCAATATGCTACAATTACAAGACCAAACTTGGCTTTTTCAGTAAACAAGGTTTGCCAGTTCATGAGCAATCCAAAGACAAGTCATTGGGTAGCTGTAAAAAGATTACTCAGATATATCAATATATCAATGGCACACTCAATTATGGACTAACATTCAGGCCATCAAAAAGCTTATTGATAAATGGCTTTGCTAACTCAAACATCTGGTATGTGCATTTACATGAGAGCAAATCCAGTATTGTGGTCAACAAGAAAACAGCCCACAGTTGCAATCTGTTTCGACTGAACATCGCATAATCACTCCTCAAATCCCACTATATGGTATGATAACACAAGTGCTGTGGCTCTTTCTACAAATCCTATACTTCACTTTAAAACTAACACATAGACTTTGATTTCCATTTTGTAAGAGTAAAAGTGCTAAAAAGGGAACTCATGTTTGCTTATGTACCCTCGTATGATTGATCAAACTACTGATGTCTTTCACCAAATCATTGTCACCTGAGCCATTTCTCTTTCTAAGAAGCAAACTTAGCATCACATGCATGTCAGCTAAGTTTGAGGGAGGATGTAAGGAAGGTAGCTGAAATTGAGCTTGGAGAATAGAGGCTTGTGTAAAGCTTACAATGGAGGATCAGAGACAATGTAAAGGCTTACAGCAGCAGTAATGCAAAACTTGGCAAGCCTTGGGTAAAGCTTACAATGGATGATCCGAAACAAAGTAAAGGGTTACAACAGTTATGCAGAACTTGGCACAAAGACATGCATAAGGCTTACAGAGGAAAACGGAAACAATGGAAGGCTTACAAAGATTATGCAGTATTTTCTGTCGTTGCATTGGCTATCAAGAACGGCATGGATTAGATAATTTCAGCTGCAGATTTTATCTTGTAATAAAAGGCTAGTATTCAAAGTTGTATAACTAATTTTAGTTAAAAGTAGTTATAATGTTTTAGCTCAAAACTTTCCCTTATACGCCACTACTATAAGTAGTAGAACAAACACTTGTATTTTTCATTCAATTTGTGCAGAAGAAATAGAAAACAAACAGTACTATTCATAATCTTTCAGTTTCATATCAAATACAATTTAGAGAATTAAAACTTTACAAACCCTAGCACCTAAATTAGTATCTGAACCAAACCAAAAACCTATTTAATAAACGTAAACCAGAGACATTCAAAACGCATACCTAATCCCCAAAAACCGAAACCCTAACTTGAAAACCCAAAAGAAATTCATCGCGATACGACAAAATACTACATACAAATCACCAAACCAAAACCCTAACACGAAAATATTTCCAATCCATAAAAACCCAACAAATATAAAAAGGAATGAAAGAAAAGAAAGACTAGAACATACCAGAATGAGGTCAAAGAGAGTAGCCTGATCCACCTTAACGAATTCAGCATCCCAAGACTTGAGATCTTCAGGAACATTTTCGTCAGTTTTACCAGAGTCCACGTGTTTCTTGCAGAACTCGATTACCTTTGCCAGGATAACACCAGTCACGTTAGGCAAAGGAATGCCGTTATCGGCACAATCGTCTTCAATCGTGTGCTTTATTGTTTGCGATTGAAGAGCCACCGCTTCGTCAACCTCGAACGACTCACCGTCCGAACTCTTCAGAGTGATTTTCTTCGATGATGACGACATGGTTTTCGTTAAACGCTGTTTGGTAGCCTAACTCAGGACTTGCTTGAGAAAAAGATTCACGCGAAGTGATAATGAAAAGTCCAAGGCAATGCTATTTATTTATAGAAGTTTTATCCCCGTAATTTAAGATAATTTGTAAAATATTTATTTTATTAAAATTATACTTGTAACGTATATACAACAATAAAAATATACTCAATTTTAAATGTAATATATATACAATAATAAAAATATACTCAATTTTAAATATAATAATATCATTATTTATATATTTTGATATATTTATAACTTTAAAAATATATATTGATTGATATTTTTTATCGTTATATATACGTTGTGTACGTAATTATAACAAAGTAAACATTTTTGATATTTTTACAAATTATTTTATAAGTTGTGAATATAAAACGTAATTAATCTTATATATGATTAAGTATACGGAATATAACTTATTACGGTTTAACAATAATTTAAATATTAATAATTTTATATATCATAATTAGCCTGAAAATTTATCACTAATGTCCTCAAAGTTTATTATATCTTCGTTTAAGTCTTTTAGATTTGTAAAAAGAGTTTTAATGCTCCTTTGATTTATAGTTAATATCACTAATGTCTTTTAATGGTTAACAGCGTTAACTTTTTATTTAATTTCTTCTATGACTCTTATACCAAATTATGACTAGTTGTCTTATAACGTTAGTTGTTAGTTCTTGTATATTATTATTTAAAGACAAACATTTAATTTTTTTATCAAAACAATGATTTATTTTTATAATTTACTTATTTTTATGTTCATATAAACTTATTGCTAGTTTCTCTAAATTCATTTTCCTATTTATCAATTTTATAAATGTTATAAACAAATATTTATTAATTCAAAATCCTTAATTATCTTAAAATTATAATTATCATGCCTGAATTTAATGGATTCACCATGGTCTTTCTTTCCGTTGTTCATCTTCTTTTATTGCATCTATTATGCCTCAACTTGCTCAAACCTTAATACCCTCCCAGTAATAGTGAAGCATTTACATCTGTACATAACATGATGTTCAAATTAGACTTATTAAAAAATAGAAAAATAATGACTCCACTTCATTTTATATATAACATTAAAAATTATTATAATTCAAAAAACCAACTTAGAACCTTGAATAGATTCTTAACTGCTCATTTCTAAATACATAGTTTCATATGAATAATTTTTAAAGTAGAGAGATTGTTATTGCTGAAGTTATGTCCAACTAATAGAAATAAGTGGTTATTTTTATAGGACAAGTAATCCATGTTTACAATAATTAAAAATCATTATTTTACTCTTACTTTAATAATTTACCAAGCTTTATGCTTTTAGCTTTTGAATCTAAGCATTTCATTTCCTTGGTATGATCTGCCGAATGAAGATAGGGGTTTTAGATATTTATTCCTCTACGTCATTTTTTTATCGACAATCATTTTGATAACGTAAAATAATGACACATCTTCATCTTCTGAATCTCTAATACAATAAATGCATTTGTAATCCTTGGTTATTTTCTTGACCTAAAAATAAAACACCTTTATTATTTTTTGACAAATTTTAGACTATTACTGTTAAAATTTGTTTCAAACCTATTAATTTTCTCACCATCTTATTGAGTAAGAGACATATTATTATTGGAAGTGATTATAACCTTATTAGTCGAATAATTTATTTTGACTTTAGAAAAATTATTAATTTTCTTGAGTTTATAGTAAATTTGAATGAGTATCTGTACTCTTAGAATACATCATTTATTTATATTAAATTCCTTTTTTGTAAGTGCCATTAGTTTTGTGACTTTCCTATTAGTGTTGAAAATCCCTAATTTGATAAAATTGTAGGAAATAACAAAACCTTCTTCATTCTAGTCCATAAGTAAACTAAAGAATCTTAGATAGATAGGCTTATCACCTAATTTAATGTTCTTCCTGAAATTCATGATAACCTTCTTCAAATTTGTAGGAAAATTATTTAATTCATTTAAAGTAATTTCTTGTTATAGTTTCTTAATTAAAACTGTATGGAAAGCTTTAAAAACAAAAATTAGATTAGTTTCTTCAAGAATATTAAAATTACTAACTATAGGGAATTTTTTTTCTATGGTGTAAAATTTCATATCTTCGATACGTTCATGAATAGATTTAATGGCTTAGTTCTAGAGACTCAATCATTGTGGTTTACTTAAACTTCTATATTGATCTTTTTCATCATCATTAACCAATGTATTCTTAAGGGATGTTTCCTTGAATAGTATTGGTGGTCATACTATCTTTATTGTCTCTATGAGAGGCGTTTTACTAAATTATATTGATGGTCATACTATCTTTCCTAGGATTTTCAATTTGCTTGGTGTAAATGGTTGTTGTTGTAATGTTATAGAGTCATTTCTATATCATCTGGAGTTATTAGTTTTTGTACTCTATAATTGGCATAATTGTCTTCAGCTTTTATTTTATTAATGAAAGCTCTACGAGTTATTCCATTAAATCTAATAATAGATTTACTTGCTTCAAGCTATTTATTGTAAATTTATGGTTTTTGACAATTATAGATCACATAAGTCTTTTTCTACTTTTTCAACCAAATTAAGCTTTTCATTTTTCTTTTCAGAGATGTTAGTCTCTTTTAAACTATTACGTTCTTCCTTCTCATATTGAATTTATTCTTCAGAAGATTTACCTTCCTTAAAATGAATATCTCATGAGAATTTATCTTTAGAGTTTTTGGACTCTAATAATTGTTTTGAACACTTAAGTTCTTCCTATTTAATTTCTATCTCCAAAAGATACTTCTCTAGGTATAAAACCTCAAGTTGTTCCTGAATGATTCTTATCTCCTTTTCATTTATCTTGATATTAATATCAAGATGTTCTATTCTTGTAAGAACTAAAATAATTAAATGAGTTAATTTTCTTGAAAGAACATCTACTAAACTATTCTTGTTTTCTGTAAGATGTTCAACATCAAAATTATAGTGAATAAAATACAATTATCATACGACTAATCTTCTTTGTTTATAATCACCTATAATATTAGTTTCTATAAAATAATTAAAATTCTTGTAATTGGTTTTAACGATAAATCTGAAACTTATTACATATGTTATAAATTTATTAATATTTTTTGACAAGTAACTATTCCTTTTTATTATCTTAATAATTTAATTCTGGATCATTAAAAGATCCTAATATAACGTATACTTGTGAAGCATCTATTTCAATTATTATTATATCAACTGGACCTGGATGGTATAAAGCTGGAAAAAAATTCACATGTGCTTTTACCTTATCTATATACAAAACATCTTGTTTTGTCCATTTCTAAACCTGATCTTTTTTCAATTTTATTTGTAAATGTTTTCACATTTCTGTAAGTGTTTTGTTGTATGCTTCAGTATACGTTAAACACCTTAAGAATATTTGTAATTAATTTTTGTTTTTTAATTCATTAAGAAATCCTTAAATGTTATTTAGTATATGGGGTTGTAGATTATACTTTTCATCTTCAATTTCTAACCTTAAATACTTAATTTTTTGTTAAGTAATTACTGTTTTTCCCCAAAAGTATGGTTCCTTTTTTCCTGCATTCTCGTAGATTATTAATAATATTCAAATGATGTTTATATAATTTATTATTGAAAACCAAAATATCATTTATGTGAACATGAAAAATATTTTCTAATTTATTAAAAATGTGTTCATATGTCATTAAAAAGAGCTTGTTTTAATTCAAATGGTACAATAGTCTATTGAAATTATCCTTAAGGGCAACTAAATACCGTTAGTTTTTGAGATTATTCATTGACTCTTATTTGCCAAAATTTGTTATTGAAATCAAAGCTTGAGAAGTACTTCTTTCCTTTTATTAATAATAATAATTCATCTTTCTTTGAAATAAAATATCTATCGTCAATGGTTTCTTTATTTAGTACTTTGAAGTTTATTATCATTATATATTTTTTATCTTCTTTTTTTATCTTCTATTTCAACTAAGAATATTGGACTAAAGTGATATGAATTATTTAGTATTATGATTTTTAGTTCCAAAATTTCTTGAATAATTTTTTCAAATTCAATCATATCTTTTACAATATAAATCATAGGTTTTACTCTAATAACTTTGGTATGATATTTTATTTTTATGTTAGCAATCATTTTTGATTTATTTACTATTGAATTTAAAGGATTTTCTAAGCTTATAGTTTTAATAATTTTCTAATATCATTTAAGGCTTTACCTTCCTCGATTTCATTAAGAAAAAAATTTCATTTCTCTTATATATATAATGAAATGTTTTCTAAATAAGGTTTTTGTTATTATTTTTTATCTATCGTACCACCTTTTTTGCTTTTAATGTTGTTGCAAAAAAGTTGGATTTGATATAGTCAAAGCTTTTTTTTTTAATTTTTGACACATAAATGGTTCCACCATCTAGTATTGTTAAACTTATTTTGTCTAAATATTGTGTAAAAGGCTTATATAAATTTGGAAAATTATTTCCTATTAATAAATCAACTTATGTTTCTTGTTGATATATGGTAGAAATATGAAATTTCTATTCTCTTATTATTAGATATGTATCTTTTAATATTTCATTAAGATTTATTGTAGTATTGTTAGTAATTCTTACAATTAAATCATTTGGTGTTTGTTTCTAGAGTTCTTCGAAAAATACATATTTACTAGCTACACATATACTAACGCATGTATCTACATATGCATGTAGATTGTAACTTGTGTAATTTTGAAATTTCAATTTCACCTTAATATAAATATTATTTGGATTTGTAATACTATATAAATAATTCATTTTCTATTGAAGAGTATTCATATTCTTAGCATTCATACTCCCAATCTGTTATTTTTTACTCAATTTCTTCTAATAGATAAATACTATAAGTATCATCTATATCTGATTCATCTATTGGTTCTAATTCCATCTTAAAAAAATTCTAAGATTTCTACTTTCTGTGGAATTTTTTTTAAAATTCCTTTTTATGTTGATGTACTTCCTCATTACATATCTAACATTTACATTTCTTTTTTTTAATGGGTAATATTTTTTTGTTTTTTAATAGCTTATACCTTTTTCTCATAAAATATCTTTTTCTATAAGGTTTTTTGTTATACATTCTCTTATATTTTTTAAAGTATTATTTTCAAAATATATATCTTTTGAATGTTTTATATTTTTTTATATTTTGCTTATAAGATTTTATGTTACATCTATGTTTTTCTAACATTTTAAAATCTCTTTTATCATCACTGATCGCCACATAAATTTATGTGTGCAATGAATATACAAGTATACGTATCATAACAAGTAATATAATGATAAGTAAAGATCGTTCTCATAGAGATTATTTTGTTAGAAATTAATTTTTTTAAAACTAAAAATAATAAAAATTAATTTTTTTTTGAGTTTTTATATTTGAAGGAAGAAAAATTAAATTAACTTAAAGTAAATAAAAATAATTAATTAAATCAGATTTTGTGACTAAAAAGATATATGAGAAAATATCTAGGAATACTTAATTTCTCAATTTTTTAAATATGTGAATCGCTAAAATTCCCCATAATATAATATTAATTAATTACATGATCAATTAAATCCAACCTAATATGTATTCCTCTCTAAAGTAAACTACATATTATATAGTAATTAATTTAATCACACTATCATGCCAATTAAATTGCATACTACTCATTAAGTTCATCGATCATTGATCACATACATAATAATCATACATCTCTGCCTAGAAACTATGCATGTTATTTAATTAAATAATTCTCTCAAATCTATTTAATTATCTCTATAGATAAATTGTTGGTCAAACAATTAATAACATAAAAATCAGATTAAATAATATAATTAAATTAATATTATAATTAGGAAAATATTAGATCATCACATGGTGAAAATTGGGTTCATAAGATCCCTAGATTAACAAATTAATTACACATTATTGTATTCATAAAGCTCATATTTTTTTATAAAAAAATACATAAAATTGATAAAGAAAAAAGTAGAAAAAGAAATATAATCAATATCTTAAATTATAGAATTAATTTTCTCTTTAATCTCCACTAAAATTGTGTCTTCTCTTGAATTTTTCTATATTTTTCTCTTTTTAGCTCTAAAAATTGACCAAAATTATGCTAATCGAGGCAAATTAGGTTTTATAGAGTGATTAAAGGCTTAAATAAAGCTCAGGTGCAATTTGGACCGTCCGATCAGCTTCAGATCAAGGGTTGCGATCAAACCAAACAAAATTGATAGTTTCAGCTAATCATAGTGCGACATGTGGCATCAGAAATTCATTGGACGAATCAAGGAGCGACATGTGATAGGGGAGACTGGTAAAAATCAATGATCACCGAGTCAGCAACACGTGGTGCGACTTGATTCGCGGGAATGGATGGCGTGGCGCACGGGTGGAACACACGGAGCAATGGCATGGTGACACGTGGCATGATACGTTGACCGATTTCCAAACTCGGATTGAACACCATGTTGACACGTGATACGTGTTTCATCCTGCTCACACGCGGCGCCAGTGCCAGCCTGTTCAAACACAACCAAAACATTTTTTTCCTCACTTTTTTTAGCCTTTTCTTCACCTATAAAAGGGTCATTTCTCCCATTTTTAAAAATTATCCCTCAAATCTCATCTCTTTTCTCTCTCTAGAAAATTTTTTTAGTTTTTTTTAGTTTAAAGTTCTTATATTTTAAGAAGAATTATTTATTCTTTTGTAAATTTCTAGTTTTTGATTCAATAAACAGAAATGCAAATACGTTTAGAGGTTTTTTCAGAAACGAAACTAACATTAAAGTTCTGTAAATATTCTTTTGAGGTATAATTTGAAAATGAATTCTTTATAGTTATTTTTATGTTTTATTCTTATATGTTATATTTAATATGTCTGTGATTAAATTTTAACATGATTGTGTGTTTGTAAATATGATATAAAACGTTGTTATGCTTGCGAAATATTAAATAAGTAAAACAAATAAATTGATATTATTTTTATTCAAGATTTTATATTAAGGATGAGAAAAATATATTATTTTTCATTACAAACTTATATATGAAAATTAGATTTTAAGATTTAATTATTCAATCTAATTTAAAGTACCCTTTTATTTGTTTGTACATTCCTCGGGTAGTAAGAGTGGAGCCATATTTCAAAAGTTTTTATAATAATTGTTATTTGAAAATGTATTAACAACATATTTTTAATAATAGTTTTAAAACTTGAAAGTTAATACTTGGATAATTAAATTATTAGGTTTAATTTGAACATTTTGAATAAAGTTTAACATGTCTAATCCTACTAAATGTGACATTTAAATGGTTCATTTTCAATTTCTTAGAAAAAAGAAATTAATTAAAATAATTATCAACCCCACCATAAGTATTAATTAATTTGTTTAATTAACAAATAATATATAACCCCACCAAATATGATATTTATATATAAAAAAAGAATCGATAAATATTAATTTATATATTTAATAATCTAAATAATATGAGCAATCATAATTAATTTAATTATTATATCCATAAATACTACACTAATAAGAATGGTAAAATTTACATAATTGTTTATAGAATTCATATTTATGTTTATTTTTTATGTTATTAGATTAGGAAATACAAAAAAAATTAAAATATCATGACATGATGTTTAACATTTAATTTCGATTTTAAGAGTTTGAACAATAAATTAAAAATCACGTATATTCTTTTAGATCGACATTGGTAATATACTTATCATTTTTTATAAAATAATTCGTATATTTACGAGAGTTTCATGAATATAAAACTAAAGTATTTACAATATGATTTTAAATACATTAGTTATGACATATATATCTTCTTATTATAATGTCTTATTTTAAAAGAATATACTATATATCTTAAATTTAAAATGAATCTTAATTAATATAGAAGAGCATTATTAATACATAAAATTGATTAACATAATTAAATAAAAAATTAATATATTAATTATGAGTGCCATATTTATAATATATATTAGTGTTATATTTTAAATCAATAGTTTATTATTTTAATATTTTTAATACAAAATTTTAAATGACAATATTGGTAATTTTAACTTTTGTATGTCTCTTTAGTATTTTCATGGTGTGAAAGAAGAACAACAGCACATATTTAAATTTTGAAAAAATAAATTATTTAGTATTAAAAATATTAAAATAATAAATATTTATTTAAAATATGATAAATTTAAATAAACTCTTATAATATAATAATCTCAATTTAAAATAATCAATGTTTTTAAAATGAAAAAAAAATGACTTCACTATCCATTAAAGTATCTCAAATCTAAAACTCAATTCTAGTGCACGTTTTTGCATAATTTTTAGCAATTATACTATTTTTTTTATCTACAATTCATTATACTAAATATTATTACTCTAAAACATATATTATTTTACAAAAGTATAATATTTTTTATTTTTCTCTTATTAATTAATTCATAACTATTATTAAATTTAACCAATTAACTAATTATCTATTATTATTATTTATTTAATTATAATAAATTTAAAATATATTTTTATTAAGATTTAAAAAAATCAAATCAATTAATAAAATATTATATTTATTTGATGAAATAAACATTACATTGTTGAAAAATAAACATTAATGTAAGTGTCGTTATATTTGTATATATGTGTTGGCTTTTTGCAAGTAAAATACGGTATCTGTTTTATTTTACTTAGTGTTTTTGTCTTCTTCTATGTAAGAATGGTTACTGTGGATCAGTAATGCACACATACATAGTTAAAAACACTTTGTATGCGAGTCTGTTTATAAACACTATGAGATTGGTTTTCATAGTATGCATCTTGTTACTATGCTTTGTTTCGCTTCGGATGCGGGTATTTGTGAAATTTACTTGACATTTTTGGAAATAAAAAAAATATTGTTTTAGCACCTCGTCACCACCTTTGGTGAGGTATCTCATGAGATAGCCATATGAGACTATAAATATCCCATATTTTTTCTTATTTGGCATTCAAAAAAATGTAGTAGAGTTTTGTCAAATTGACATATTTTCTTTCTGTTTTTGAATTACTAATGCCTTGAGTATTGTTTGATATAAGTGATTCATGACAGAGTAAGCAAAACTACACTTGTGAGTACTCAAGATGGTGCTTGCGAGTGGATTATATGTGAGCCGTGTGTCGGCTGGTGGTTTCCTTCGTGTAACATTTTCTTATTCACTTTACTCGTTATTGGTCTTCATTTACTAATCACACCACTTTGAGTGGTGTTGAATTTGGAAGAGAGTCGGGTTCATGTGTCGAATGAGATTGTTACAGAAGCAATAGAAATAAACAGTTCAGATAGTGGTCCCAATTGATAAATGTAATAGTGATTTCATTTCTTTCAGAGTTGTAATTGTTTTATTATTTAGTAGATTGTTTACTGCTGAGTGGTTGCCTTAAGAAACACAGGGATGTTACCACGTAGATAGGGTTTCTATATGGGTTTAACTCGTTATATTCGGTGTTATGCATGCTCAAATGTGTAGCTGGTACAATCAGAGTTTAAATAGTGTATATCTCCACATGTTGAAATTTAAAATCTGATTATAATGCTTTTAATATTTATCATATGCTCTCTATTTACTCAATTCTATATCTATTGTTTTATTATCACATAACACCTCATTCTTGTTTTGTAGATACTATGGAGTTCATTGCTCTCTCTCTTGTCTAGACTATAAGGGGTAAGGTCACTTCTTCAAGGG
This sequence comes from Hippophae rhamnoides, assembly GCA_033030585.1. Taxonomy (NCBI): domain Eukaryota; kingdom Viridiplantae; phylum Streptophyta; class Magnoliopsida; order Rosales; family Elaeagnaceae; genus Hippophae; species Hippophae rhamnoides. Next base: position 21,306,613 of record CM065434.1, on the reverse strand, counting down.
AAAGCTCCCAAAAGAGTACACCTCCCATTTCCGGGAGGGATTCCTCTAAAGATAAGAAGAGAAGTAAATCTTTTGGGCAAAAAAGCCTCTCTGTCCTTTTCAAAAGGAAGATGAAAGTGACTATCAATGAATGTCTTCGAGCCTTTATCCACATCATATGAGCAACATAATTCACCACCTCCTAACTCAGGTACTAAAGAATCTAACCACCCTATACGGGATTCAAGGAAGGGAAAGGGTGTCGTCAATGATCTTACCATCGACATGGATAGGGTGGCTCTGTATCGGGGCTTGGTACCAGAGTAACTCGATCATTACATAAGTCATCTTCTTATTGAAGCTCATGAGAAGAAACTCGAGGCAATATGTGAGTATACAGGCTCGAAGGTTATCATTTGTCTCCATATGTACCAGGTGTGTTAATCCTACCTCTCTTCTTATGTTTATAATAATAATTTGTTTTTACAAGTTTGACCTCGTGACAAATAATTTTTTTGACTTCGCGCCCTCTCTTCTTTCTTTTAGTTGTAGCTATTTTATGGGTTTGATAGGGCTCGAAGTGTGAGGCATTTAAAGCATGAACTGGCACAAGAAAAGCAGTGCCATGCCTTTATTCGAGCCAAGTACGTAGTGCTATTGGCTAGGGCCAATAAGTATGATAGCGAGGCTATAGATAAAGAGGAAAAATTGACTCAGGCCATCACTGAGCTGAATGAAAACTCCAAGCATCTTCCTGAGCTCGATGAGGCTCAAAGAAAAGTAAAGGGTGAGATTGAGGAGGTCTAAAAAGAACTGAGGCTAAAATTGATGACTATAACCATAAAGTGGCTGAGTTTGAAAAGAAGGCAAAGGTCGAGCTTGATGCGATGGCCAAGCAGCTCACATTAAGCATCGAGATTGGGTACGACTTAGCCATGGAATCCTTCAAAATGGAGGCTAAGAAGAAAGACCTAAAGGATTACTATTATCGTATTCTAGATATCCTAGTCACTCCCCAATACATGCTTACGCAATCTCAAGAGAGGACAAGGAAGAAAGCTTGAACTTCGATGAGAGTGATGATGGAGCCAAGGTAGCAGATGCAGAGGGTGGGGACGAGGACCATTGATCTTTATGTCTCAAGCATATTGTTGTAGTATATTTTAGGGTTTATATGCTTTTTAAATTTTTTGAGCTTGATACCACTTCTACTTGTGTGGTTGCGAGTTTAACCTTCTTGTAATTCAAACTTTATTAATGAAAAATTAATTTCATCAATGAAAAATAAATTTGTCTACACAATTGTACATTCATATCATTTGTATTGTATGTTTATAATGTTTGACCTACCCACCTATTTTTGAGGCACATGCCACCGGTCTTTTTCTTAACATTATCCCCTATAAAAGGGGGTTAAGGACACTTGTTAAATCTAGGTAATAAAAATAGTTTCTAACTCCTTTTTCATATTTTTTTATCGAACTTTATTTATTCTGATCATGCCAACAAACATTTTGTTCGAGCTTTGAAAGCGGAAAATGGTAAGCTTAAGAGCGAGGTTAGAGAACTAAAAGTCGAGGTGTTCAAACTTGAGGGCAAGTTATGACCTTTTGAGGAGACCAAGTGTGAGCTCGCTTCTTGTAAAGAACAGTTGTCTTAAATTCAAACTTAAGAGAGCACCATGATTAAAATGGTCGTCCTCGTGGACAAGGAGTCCTATTGGGCGAACTTCTATATGAAGCAATCTAAATGAGTGTTCCTTAAAGTGATGAAGGTCACTGAAGAATTGGAGCATGTAGTGCTCGCGTTGAGATTTGTCCCTCATAAAACAGTAGCCAATGTACAAAAGGAAATCATCAAGATTCAGACCAAGTTGTTGCCCTTAGTGAAGAAGACAAATGACTCGGACATCGATCGTGTGTCTAAGCCGCTAAGGAATTTTTAATTTTGCGTGACTGGGCTATGTATTAATAAATCTTTAAGGGCGTTGTAAGCTCCAGTAATAAAAAAATGTTTTTAATAGAATTCTCTTGCCATACCATGCCAATACATATTTCCATTTTGATATTTCGAATCAAGGTGGGTGAGTTGTGGGAGAGGGAGCTCTACCTGGTTCCTTATCGAGGTGCTCAGCACTCCCTTCAATGTCAAAGCGCCAACATGGTTCATAATCGAGGTGATCAACTGGTAACTTTTGAAAGTGTCAGGGTGTTCTACATGGTTCTTAACCGAGTTGATGAGCCCATAACATATGATAATGGGATAGAGAGCTCTACTTGGTTCCTGACCGAGGTTCTCATCTCTCCCTTCACTATGAGAGCGCCAACCTAGTTCTTAACCGAGGTGACCAGCTCTTCCTTCACTATCAAAGCCCCATAGTGGGGGCCAAAATGTTGGGATTGATTTGATTTGTAAAGAGAAAAGTTAAGGAGACGTATTGATTGAACGTGTGGATCTCTTAGGAAATCCATGTATATATAGAGTTTTATACGTACAAGTGTCGATTACATGAGGTAGATACATGTAAGTGTGAGAGGAAGGACAAAAAGGTAAAAGTAAGTATATTCATAAACTGGGTCGCTACCTTACAACTCGGACTGATAGTCGACCCTATAAATACAAAAGTTGGCTTGGATAGGTCTATCTTATGAGTGTGTTGTGGGCACGGTCTGAGGAAGTTCCTTTGGGATGATTTGTCCATTAGCTCGGGCTATCTTCTAGGCTTGGGTTATCAAGTAGGTCGTGCTTCAGGTCGATCCATATGTCCAAACAGAATTATCAAAAGAATATATCATTGATGACGACGAGAACTAAGAAAAATGAGAGAATGAAAGGAAATGGGATAATAATAAAAGGATTTAGAATTTCATAACTTAACTTAATGACAAAATTCAAAAAGGGGTAAAATTGTAAACATGTATGGTAAAAATGTCGTCGTAGAGCGAATTTTATCAAATATAAATTATAATTTAATTCGTTGTTATTTGATGAGATGGGAGTAGTAATGGTCTAATTTTTATATAAAATAGATAATTGTAATTCCGTTATTCTTAGATGAGATTTATTCTCATAATTATTAAAAATAAATACTTTAATTAATCACACAATTACTTAAAATCTTACCCTTTAATTACATATCTAAGTGTAATTTTTACATTAAAATACATTATTTTTATAATTTATAAGAATAAATTGAAACATTTTGCTTAAAAATAAGACACGTAATACTTTTATCTCGTTTGTGTTTTGGATACTTAATTCTCATATTCTCTTTATACAATATTTTTGGAAAATAATGAATTTAGAATGATTTCATTTCACTCATTTGCTAGCACGGCAGCACAGCCTTAGAAAAAGGAAAATTGATGTCAAATTGTAGGGATTTTTCTTTTTTTGCTGGTTTATTCAAGTGATTGCTAGAATGTTCTAGCTTCTTCAAATAATAAAATCTATCATTAATTCAAACAATTATCACCCAACTTAATTGGACCTCAAAAAGAAGAGTTCCGTAAACCAACACAAAATAATAAATAATCACAAACATTGTGGGTTCTTGATTCCATACAAGAGCAACGTGTATGCATAGACACTAGTCCCACTTTGGAGTTTGAACTTTTAAGTTTCTTCAATCCTTAATTTAACACCCTACAAATCAATCTCATTTTCTTCATCATATATGGGTTTTCTTAATTACATATCTGAACTATGTGATTGGCCTAATTTTCATCACCACAAGCTCAAGAAACGCAAACAACTTCAGGTAAAAATAGTCGCACTATTCTTCTTCTTCTTCCTCCTCTGTTTTTCGATTTTACCAATCTTCTTATTGTCCGTTTTTAAAAACAGACTGTAGAGATAAAAGTGAAAATGGACTGTGAAGGTTGCGAGAGAAGAGTGAAGAAATCTGTGAAAGGCATGAAAGGAGTTACACAAGTTGAAGTTGAACCAAAACAAAGTAAGCTTACTGTAATCGGGTACGTTGAACCCAATAAGGTATTGGAACGTGTCAGGCATAGAACGGGGAAGAAAGCTGAGTTTTGGCCTTATGTTCCTTACGACGTCGTTCCTCATCCTTATGCACCAGAGGCCTACGACAAGAAGGCCCCGCCTGGGTATGTCCGGAATGTACTGGTGGATCCAGAGGCGTCTTCTCTTGCACGTGCTAGTTCTTTCGAGGTGAAGTATACGACGGCGTTTAGTGATGAAAACCCGAATGCTTGTGTGATTATGTGACGTTTAATTACGAGAAAAATAGTCAGAATAGATATTTTAATTAAATTTTAGGTATTATTTAGTTGATTTTGTTTTTAATTGTTAATAATGTTTCATAAAAGAAAATTGTATTGTTTAATGTTATTTTGTTATTAAAAATATATGGATTAAGAGTAAATTTTAATATTTTAATATTAATTAATGGTTTTCACGACTCACATTATTGAGATTATTGTTAGTTTATTGAAATTTTCTACTTGAGTGGTAAGAAAAATAATTCGGTACGTATTTACTTTTCTTGGTGCTTTTAGGGATCAATCCTCGAACTTAATAGCTTTTCTAATTTTTTTGGTTTCTAAATTCACTATCTTTTTATTTTGAAAACTTGTCTTTAGTAACTTCTATCATTTTTTTTGTTTTGTAATATTTCGTAGAAATCATGCATAGAGAGTTATTGTTGCGTGCTACTGGTAATGTAATTTTACCCTCGTGCTCCTCTCGTTATTCCTCTTGGGAAATCCCTCAATATCCTATCTACTCGAGTCAGGAAGAAAGTAATGTATTAGAGTTCTTTAGTGAAACAATCACCTCGAGCGAAGAGGAAATATTTGAGCCCCTTTATTCTATGTCTATGTCTTGACCACAAACAACATCTATAATTAGGTTGAATTTATCTCGGACTCAAATATTGAACTTTAGATTATAGAGGAAAAAATTTAGAAAGAAAGGCACCGATGAGCCCACACGTCGAACTAAAGGTTGTGAGGTCAAAGTCAAACCCAATGGTTTATATCTCCAGGACGAGGAGATGCTAAGAAAGATATACAATATTTCCTCCTTTGTTTAAATAATGATCCCCATGTCGGGTGTTCTTGATAGCAATCCATTTCCAGTTGGGTGGACAGCCTTTAATGAAAAGCCCTTGTGGCTAGGGTCAGATTCCCATTGTACCTCTTCATAAGAAAGTTCTTAGCCAAGATGTAGCTCGTATAAGGATAACTAGTGCCAAATGGGTGGAGGTATTTGGTATATCTTACCCTCATATGCAAAGAGTTAAGGGTTGATTTGAAAATGCTTGAGTTCAATGAAGCATATATATTAAAGTAAAATCTCATAGAAATGAAGAGGGTCCATTTGTCAGTCAAGCAAGATCGGTGCATAAACGTGATCCTTTACGAGAAAGAGAACTAAAAGGAGTATTTTTTTATGTGTATGGTCGATGGGAAATGTTAGATAGTGACGCGAGGCTGATAAGGAGTACCTGGGTTGACACTAAACTTAGATAAAGAATATAGGTTACCTTATCACAACCTTGAGCCTAAAAGCTAAACAAAGATTGGTTGATATCTAGAAATATTTGTTTGAGAAAACATAGTGGAGAAAATTGTTGAACACACTGTGTTTTGTTGTCTGTGGGTTGACGAGACAGGGCTTAATAGAGCTTATGCTCGTGCTTACCCCCTGAACCTTGTTGAGCCCGTACCAACATCACCAAATCAACATATTCCTACACCCATTGTCGTAAGCCAAAAAACACCTACCCCTCTGTGAGAGACTCGATGAGGGGTAAAGGCATTATTTTTGACTTCACTGTAGAAGTTGAAGGAATGGCCTTGTACAGGAGTATGGCTTAAGAGAGGCTAGACCATTATATGGATAACCTCCCTTATATGGTACATAAGAAACAACTCGATGCTAGGTGCGAGAATATTGACTCTAAGGTCGTGCTCGGTAGACACTTGTATCAAGTAAGTATTACTTTAAGCTTTTATTTATTCCATTTCAAGATTTTATATTTTTCTCACCTCACGTTGTGTTTCCCTTGTTTTCAAGCCCAGCTCATTCACGAGCTTACTAGAGTTCGAGGTGTTGAGAAGTTTAGTATGATCTTGCAATTGAAAAGGAGAGCCAAGTCTCTACTTAAGCCAACAATTTGTGTTGTTAGCCAAGGCAAACAAGTGAGAAGGCGAGGCAATCGATAAGGAGAAAAAACCAGCCAAACCCATCGATAAGGAGGAAAAACTAGCCAAGGCCATACATGAGCTGAATGGTAACTCGAGGTGTTTTAAGATGCTCGAAGAGGCCCAGAGAAAACTTAAGGTTGAGGTTGAAGCTTATAAGTGCGAGCTTAACAATTCCAAAGGCATGTTTACTCATAAACAAGAGAAAGTAAAGCGTGACTTTGATGCCATAATCGAGCAACTCCCTTCGAGTGTTAGGATTGGCTATAACTTGGCTATGGACTCCCTCAAGAAATAATCCAAAAAGAAAGGCCTCGTCTAATAATATTATAAGATCCTCAACATTCTAGCTACGTCATCGTATTTGCCCACACAAACTCAAGACAATGGTGATAACTAGGATAAAGAATCTGAGGCAAGTGATGATGATCCCGGGTTGAGAGATGAAGTTAGGGATCCTTAGTTCTCTAATAGGCTCGAATTCCTTTATTTTTGAAAAGGTTTGATTCCTTTTTTCTTCTATATAGGCACGAGCTATTCTTGTAATATAGCATACTTTGCTTTTAATAAGATTTATTTTAAGAAGTTTTTGTTGTGTATATATTTGTACATTTATAGTATTTATTTATGATGTTAACCCACTTCATTACTTGCAGGAAATTTTTCATAATGTTTGTCCCATTGTCATTTCCTATAAAAAGGGATTAGAGATACTAATTTAGGTATCCTCTTTTGTTTGAAGCGCCTAAAAAATTCAATCTATCTTTTTTATTCATGCCTTACAGATTTTGATCGAAAAAATAGGCGCTCAACTTGAGTTTTAAAATTAGAGAATGTTGTGTCAACATCGATGTAAAGAAATTAAAGGTTGAGTTATCTAGCTATATATATTGATTAAGACATTAATTACATCTTTTATTCTTTAATTTATCATGAAGACCATAGTTGATAGCTAATTACATTTTTTTACTGTTTGCAAAAAAAAAGACATTATACACAAAATAAGAGTAGTGTGTATCTTTGCTATTGATCTTGATCCTAATTTTTAGGGTATCTTTGCTATTTCCCTTTATGCACAGGATGTTGATGCAAAAACACATCTTGTGTAGTATTTGGAGCTATTGAAGAATTAAATGCAACAATCATTGTAAATGGATCAATTTGAAGGTACCAAAGAAAGTATAATTTTTTTGAATATTTTGTTTTGAAAAAAATAATTATAGTTAGGCTTGATTGCTTCACATGTATTTATTGATAAAACTTGCATGTATTAAGAATTCATTGAAGTAAATATCACATATTAATAGTAAATACTATTTATCTTCAACTTGAAAGCAACTCAATTAACAAAACACTCGGGATACTCATTTTTTATTTTTTATTTAATTTTCTAACCATGAAATGACAATATAAATTACTCATATATGTCTTTTCATTTGTTCATTGTAAGGTATTGTAATAAATTTTTTTATCATTTCTTATATCTTCTCTAATTGATGAAATAAAGCTTTTAAAATATCTATTATATATGTTCGTTTTAATGTAGCAATAAGTGAGGTATTTTTTTAATATCCTTTTAGTGTATAAGTATTAAATTTAGTTGTTTTCATGATTTACATGTTAAGATATTATTTTATACATTTTTTATTTGTTAAAGCATGCTATTATATCATATACATTTTAGAATTGTGTGTTTTTTCTTAATAAATGATGTATATATATCATTATAAGTTTCTAATTTTTAATTCCATGTATTTTAATTTTTCCATACCATGTTAGACAATTTTTACTTCAAAATAATTTTTTTATTAGAGAAAATTATTTTGACCTACAAATTTTGTCAAGAAAAAAATTCTTTTAATTTTTTTTTTGTCAAAAATTACACTTTTTTCAAAAATATATTGTTGAAAAAATATACTTTTTTGGACAAATATCTTGTCGAGAAAATACACTTTCTTGACAAATATCTTAACTGGAAAAATATTATATTTGATAAATAGTTTGTTGGAAAAATACTTTTGTAAATAAACATTGATTTTGTTTAGCAAAAATTTTCTATTAAGGGGTATTAGGACGATTGTCCCAAAAAAAATTGTCGAGGAAATGTTTTTGGCGATAAATGTAGATATTTTTCTGATAAAGTGGTTTGTCTTTGAGAACAATTTTTCTTGAAGTGAATACAAGAAAATGAGTTACTAGAAATAAAGAAATTGCTTAAGACAATAAACTAAAAAAATCATTAGATTCAAATATTAGTAAGCTCAAATACATAACAAGTATAAAACTAAAGAATCCGGATAATACCATAAGAGTAAAACCTATCTACACTCCAGAAGATAAAAAAAATTAAGAAACAAATTCAAGAACTCTTGAAATTAAGAGTAATTGAATCAAGTTTGAGTCCTCACTCAAGCCTAGTATTTTTGGTAGAGAAAGAAGTCGAAGAAAGACAAAAAAGAAGAAGAGAATGGTGATATATTTCATATAAATTAATAAATAAACAATAAATGATGTATTTTTTATCCTAAAAAAGGAAGAGTTATTGATCTTAATTAAAGAAAAGAAATATTTTTTTTTGATTGCAAGAGTGTATTCTATCAAATCGATTAGATTAAAAATCACAATTACTAAAAGTTTTTAATAGACTGTCGTACCATTTGGATTAAAACAGACATCATGAATATTTCAAAAATACATAGATAATATCTTTAAGGAATATCACATCTTTTATCGTGTTTATATTGATGATATATTAATTTTTAGTGATAATATCAATCATCAATATTTAGATATATTAAAAATCTTAACAAAATGTAAAAAAATAAGGAATAATATTGTCTAAAAAAAGGCATTATTGGCATAATAAAAAAATCAAGTTTTATGGTGAAGTATATAATAGGAAATTAGCATAAATGAGAAAACATTACAAGAAAAACTTAAGATAGATTATGTCTAAAAATGGACTTACTAACATACTCAATACATGAAAAATTTAAAAGCACAAATAAAAAATTTACCTACACTTTACCATTTTAGGTCAGATGATAAAATGATAATAGAAACATATACTTCACATGAATATTGAAGAACCATATTAAAAGTAAGAGTAGATGATAAAGAAGAATATTTATGTAGGTTTACTTAAAAACTTTTCAAGGAGTTGAATTAAACTACCATAATAATGAAAAAGAATATTTAGCTGTAACAAAAACAATAAAAAAGTTTATTATATATGTAATATCGTTAAGATTTATTGTTAGAACAAACAATAATTTTTTTTATATTTCTTAAGAACTAATATTGTAGAAGATTACAAACAAGAAAGACTAAAGAGATAACAAAAATGGTTTAATTATTATAAATTTGATGTTGAACATCTATTAAGAAAAAAAAAAGAATAATTTAACTGATACCTTAACTAGAGACTAATAATTTTTTAAATTATAAGAAAGATTAACAATCTTGACGTAAAAATTAATATTAAATAAAAGAAAATGAAGATTAAAGGAAAGAGCACTCTTATGTGAAAAATAAGAAGAGTATAGTATTACAAAAAAGAGAGATTAAAATACCAAAGAAATAGAATAAAACTTCAAAATTAATCAAAAAAGAAAGAGGTAACTTCTCAAAAGCTTTATGGCTTGAAATAGCATATGAAGAAAAAGAAGAAGAGTTTAAAGAAAAGAACCAAAAAGGAAAAGAAAAGTTTTATGTTGTCTACAATGGACCAGTTTCAAGAATATATAACACATGATCAGAAACAAATAGAGCAATAAATGGGTTTTTTAATATAATACATAAAGCATTCACTAATAAGATTGAAGTAGAAAGAAGTTTTTCTAATTTCAAAGTCCCAAAATTTCTCAGTTTCAGTGATGTAATACCCAAATTAGAAAGCAATATGCATAAGCACTTGAAAACCAAACAACTACAAAAGAAAAAATGACAATGCTAGGAAAAATACTAAGACCAATAATTTTCACGAAAATAGATAACATATTTCTTATCTCCGATGAAGAAAAGAAGAGAGAAAGAAATATAAACTCATATCAATGGCTAATTTTTTATATTTTATCAAGAAAATTAGGTAAAACTTAGCTTGAAACTATGGAATTTTTCACAACAGAAAAAGTCTCTACATTAAGAAGAAAACCAATCATATGCAGTAGATTTAACATAATTGAAGGAGCAGATCCAAAGCTTATTTACCAATTATTTTAATGCGGGTTGATTGGAAATATTTATTGTTGAAATAAGTTTATAAAAACAGTGTAGGAACAATATTATCGATAACTTGAAAGTAACTGATTGTGTTGGGTCGCGGATTAGGTCGCTCTCTTTAAGACGTTTCGCGGCTCTGCCCAATTTGTGCAAGCAAATACAGCCTCGTCGTCCCCAGGATAAAACAGCCCAGAATCTTAATCTCTGTCTCAGAACTTCACTGCACTGATGAAGACTGGAATGCTACACTTGAAAATTTGTTGCTCGGAAAACTAAAAAGAGAAACTTAGAAAATGTAGAGAGATTTTTTTTCGTAGGGAGATGAGATTGTAGATTGTTATAGGAAATGAGAGCTGAAGCTATCCTTTTATAGGTTTTAGAAAACGAGTAGCAATTATGAATAAAACGGTAATGTCTGGGAATTAAGAGTGTAACGGTTATTCTGAGTAATGAAGAATAACGGTCATTTTCAGATTAAAGACGAGTAACGGAAAATTTTGTGAATAAATACGAGCAACGGCTCTTTTCTCTGAATAAAGAAGACAAACGGCCATTTAACGGCCATATTCTTAATAAAAGAAAATAACGGTTATTTTCTGGAAAATATATATATATATATATATAACAACCAATTTTGGAAAAAAATTTCCTTAAAAAGAATATTTTACCAAAAAATAAAATACCACCTCACCTCACACACACGGACTCGGACTTGGCTCGGCTTGGCACGGCACGGCATGGCCGGTCGATCGGACAGACGGCGGTGGCGGCGGCGTGCGCGTGTATGTGGTATCACATTTGCCTAGGTCCTTTCCTCTTCCACAAAAGTGGGTGCCCCTTGGGGCCCAATCCCAATAACAAACTCTTCACTATTTATACCTCTTTAAAATAATATAAAAAAACAATGTGGGACAAGGCACATTTCCCAACAATCTATTTTTTAATAAATTTCATATTTTTTCCAACATTTATTCAAAAAATAATTTAGTGGAATTAAATTATTTTCCTGAAAATTTAAAAAAAACTATTAAAATATTTAGAAAAATAGTAAAAAGCCAATGATTGTCCAATATTTTTAAGATTTTTTAGGTATATAATGAATTGATGCAAAAGAAAACCTATCGGTCCTTATCATTTTATTAAAATAAGAATGACATCTTCAGAAATAACAGTATACCAACCCAAGGTTCTACTAGAAAAAGATTTTGATGAAAAAGCTCTTAACCAAAAAATAGTAGTAATGTTGAGTCAGATATGCCATAAAATCAAGAAAATGAAACATCCTTTGAAATCAGAATAAATTATTCCACAATTAAGGTCAAAATGATTTCACATAGTAACTAAAACATAATTAAAAAAGATATTGAGAAAATTATCGATTATGAAGCACCATTCAACTTCAATAAGTTCAATGTAGATTTGAAGGAACCAAACATGAATTTTGGCAACTAACAAAAAGCAAACTGGGGCCACAAATACCTTTATTGTATAAAAAACAAAGAGGGATCTACTTCTCCAATATTAAGAGGAAGCATGTCGACAAACGATTTTTATTAAATAAGTATCGGTAGTAATTTTTTAAAATGAATAAAGAAATAAGATAAAATATAATCCTTATCTTTTGAAATATCTTTATTTTAGAAAATGAAGAAAGAGATAAAAATAAGATGTAATCTTTATCTTCCACGTGTCTTTAAGATAAATATAAAGTTAATTATTCATATGTCTATAAAAGAGCTCTTATTTATAAAGTAGGGAGACATATAAATTTGTAACCACATAACCCATACATTCTTCAATGCTTAAATCATATCTAGGTAAACTCTTATGGATTAGATTAGTTAGAAATTAAGATTGTAATAATCTTATTTCACTTAATGAATAAAAGTTCTTTTTCCTCCAAAACCTAATATCTTTATTATATTTTAAACATAAGTATGGATCATATCATTAGTCGAAGACATAAACCAATTACTTCCTATCCATTTCTAAAAAGGTAACTAAAGATCATATATGAGGAAGTGGAAGACTCTATATTTATTAACACAAGATAAGAATAAATATAACTCTAGATTCTGTTTATTAATAATAATATTTATTTTTAAAAAATCCAAACATAAGAAAACTAATTAATATATATATATATATTAAATCAAAATTTTAATCATAATAAAAAAAAATTATTTTGTATTATAGCCATAAAATTAATAAAAATAAAAAATATTTAAAATAAAAAATAGAATATTTAATTAATAAGCTTTACAATAATAAAAGGATTATAACCCCGACAAACTTATAATCAAAGATAATAAAAAGAAGGGTAAAACTATTATTTGATTTAATAGAAAAAATCAAGTGTTGTATTTAGATAAAAATGATCAATTTTAAAATATATAACTATATAGATCATTTTCTCCCATCACTGGTCCCAAACTCCCAAGGCCCATCCCCAGCTCTTTCATATATTCGTATCTAAAAAAATAATAATAATGAAGAGACATTCATGCTATGCTAGGATATGGGGAGGAGAGTAAAACTCTTGGATTGAATTTTGCAAAATTTGATAATGTAATATGAGTTAAGCTTAATTTGCATCGTTAACATCTATAATGTGGTTACACAATTGCCGTGTAAATAAATTGAGAAATCTACCTTCCTATTCATATTTATTCTGACTACAATATAATCCAGGTATTACAAGGAACCAAATAAGAAATATTGAATAATTAAGAAAACATTCCAAAACCAGAATAAAAAGCAGTAAGAATATGCGTCCACAAAAGAACAATTCTGTTTTCCTAGCTGGGACAACCAATTCCATACATTAAACAAATCAAAACCGGGAGTTGAGAGGAGGCCGACACTAAGGATAGCAACAATTTTAACAAAGCAATAGCAAACCACCTGATGCTTCACAAAGAACCAGAATATAGCTCTGGAAACTCTCAACTTCTCATGTGCAAAGGGAAGAACGAAAGAACAAGCAAGAGCGGGGAAAAGGGAAATACAGAATCAGACGGTTGTTGTCTCGTTACAGTTGCATTTTCCAATCACAAAATGGAGCAGGCTTTTTGTGCTTTGCTTTTCTTTTTCTTCTGCTTGGGTGGTTGAAGCACAACCTTTATGGCTGCATCAAACACTCCCTTCACGTTCTGAATAATGAAGTCCAAACATCAAATATATGCCCACTTCATAGAACAATGTATCACTTTTCATTTTAGTAAAAAAAATAAAAAATTAGAAGCCATACCTGCTGTGTCTTTGCACTGCATTCAATATAAGAGGGTGCTCCAATAAGCTTCCTGAGCTCCTCTCCCTAAAAATGGGTAGAAAGTTTCTAAATACTTTAAAATCGTATAAACTAGGTAAATATGAACTTTACTGCTCGTGAAGCTGTAAAACTTTACCTGAGCTGAAATAATTGGCACAGCACCAGGATGATCTATGAAAAACTGCTTATCATCCCGAAGATCTGAGTCATTAAAACTAAAATTAGTAAGAAGTCTTTTTATACGATGTAAAAACTATTTACTCATGCAGAGACACGGACTTTCTCGTTTGACAAGTCCACCTAAAACAAGTAAATATTTGATAATACCAAAACTTCCAAGTCTATGCCGCATGCAGCTTTTCCTCCGAAAACAATCTACAATTAAATAAAAAGCTTAGAAAATTTCTTAATGTGTGTTCTTATCAGTGAGTTCTATTCATCCAAGCTCATCCAATGTGTGTTCTTAATGTTTTTTATGTAATAATATTGGGGAAAATATCAAGATACCGTCTCCATATAAATAAGATCTGTGCACAAGAAAATAACAAGAAGGAACAACATAAGAGTGAAATAGATTTCTATAAAGAATCACAGGAATGCAGTGTTTCAATTTTTCCGACAAATCAGCACCAAACAATAAAAAGAAACATTTATTACATAGCACTAAAGATGAAGAAATTAACCAATGTAAAATAGATCATAAACCCTTCTCAATATATGCCAAACATCTATGCACAATTGTATCTTTCATCCAAATGAGTTAGAGCACGTAGGATATGAATTCAAAACTGATTGACTTTGGGCATACTCAAAGTAAAACAGAAATGACATTAAAGAAAATAATAAACAGGTCAGCTAGATATAGTTAAGAATAAGAAATGCATTAAAAAGATGAATATTTACCAAGCTTTGTACCAACAAGAATGATTGGGACACCAGGAGCATAATGCTTCAATTCTGGAATCCACTGGAAATGAATCAATATATTAGAATCAGCAAATTATTAGTCATAGACAATTAGACCTTTAAAACAGATTAATTAAGGTATTTGTGTCTTCTTGTTAAAAAAAAATGGCTAAGCCTCGTGTAGATCCTTCACCTTCTTGGACACATTCTCATAGCTGGCTTTGCTAATGAGAGAAAATGCCAAAATAAAAACATCTGCCCCACGATAACTCAAAGGTCTTAACCTATTATAATCCTCCTGTCCTGTATCATGAAAACAGAGTCAGGCCCCAAAGGGGTGAAGGGGGCAAATAATTATTAGTATCAATTAAACATAGTTATGTGTAGTTACCAGCAGTGTCCCACAACCCCAGGTTAACGGTAGCACCGTTGACAACCACATTTGCACTGAAATTGTCGAAAACAGTGGGGACATAATCCTGTTTTCAACAGGGCACAGAACAAAAGGAATAAATGGCACAACATAATGAAATGATATCAGAGGGGCAAGAATTCGTGAAGCCTCCCTGAAAATTATTTGGGAATACATTCAGAGGGGTGGGAAAATTCTGATTTTTAAGATAGCAAACATGGATTTATCAAATTCCAATTTTTTTATTATTAATGTATTTTCCATCAATATTACATTACAGTTATTAACAATAAATGACATTTTGCTAATACAAACCATGATTAATTGAGTTTAAAAAAACCATTTGTAAATCAAATCTCAGGCTTCATATATTATCATTGTGAATCCGTAAAATTCTTTGAAATAAAATCCGCTAAAATTCACACGACTCTATCAAAATCAACTAGTGTTCAAAAGTCCATAAAAATCTTTAAAATATAAAGAATATATAACTATTTAAAAGTCTATCAATCACCATTATAAACTTCAAAGCCCTAGAATTATTGGACTATCATATTTAATTAAATGATCTCTATAACCGCAATCCAAAAAGGAAACAAACCGAATTTGGCTATCAATCCAAAAAAATAAAAGTAGTATGTTTCGTATTCATTAAGAAGGTATACGAGAAATATTTCTCCATAAAATTCCCAGCTGCAGATGCACATATTCATAAGGAATCCAAAGGGAGAAGTGAATCAATCAATGACCTATAACGCTATAACCTATCTGTTTCTTGCAATAAAACTAGGAAATTAAAAAAATAATAAACAAAGAAAAAGACAAACTTCCTAAACGAAACAATTTAATCCAGTGTTCTTATGACTCTGCCTCGATTTCCCAATAATAATCCCAAACTTGGAAGCCACCATAATTTCCATCCTCATAAATTCAAAACGTTAAGAAGCTCAAGAATAAAAGCCACATTAAGAAGAAACAAGACAAGAAATAACATCAACAAATCAGAAACCCCAAGCAAGAAATAGACTCACCGTAGGAAAAGTGTTGCTAGTGTAGGAGATTAGCAGACAAGTTTTGCCCACAGCTCCATCTCCAACAGTAACGCACTTAATGAACCTCGATGCACTCATTTTCTCAGATTCTCCTTTTCTATATCTCTAATTTTATTTCTCAACCTTCCTAAATAAGAAAAAGAAACCAAAGCCCCAGATCTTCACCTGAGGATCCGATCTTCTTCTTCTCCCTCCTATTTATTCAATTATGCATCTGATTATATGATCCAAGAACACAGCAAATTCATACTCGAAAACCTAACCCAAAATTTGTAATAATTAAAAAAATTGATCAACGAGAGAGAAAATTGAGATAGGAAGAAAATTTCAAGAAATTTGGAATGTGAATTTTGTTTAAGGAAAAGAAGGAAAATTAAGAAACACGAGAATAGAGAAAGTGGTTTGGAATTGGAAATCAAGAGAGAGTGTGTGAGTGGGACGAGAGAGTGACGACGAAAGAAAGAAAAATTGGCCGGAAAATAATGCCGTTGAAGCGTTCGTTGAGCGAACCAATTCTCGCCAACAATTAACTATAATAATAACGGTAGGGTAACCCTCTTACCGTAGTTACAATTATAATTTTAAGTGACAAAATATTATAAATTATTATATAAATAGTAGTACTAATAATAATAAAAAAATTTGTTTTCTTCAAGTCATATCTTATCCATGTTTGTATTCATGCACATTTGACTATTATTTTTTTATTTCATTTTTAAAAATATAAAAAATTATTTTAAATGTCATTAAAAATGTATTATTTTGACATTAATCACTTAATTTTTGTAAATGATATATAATCATTATGTTTTCAAAATTGATAAGACAAAGTATTCATTTTTTTCATAATTATTTATCTAAAGTGTCTCTTTTTATGGTAGAAAATAAACACTTTAATCATATAGTTTAATAGTTGCGTGATTAAAGTGTTTCAATTTAAAAAATTAAGTGATTTATGTATCCTTTACAAAAGTTACGTGACTAAATTATGTTGATGACATAAACAAAATAACTTAATTAATTGATCTAATCTTAAAAAAATTGAGTTTTCATATCGTTTGGATTTTTTTGATATTTTTAGTTTTACCTTGATCACATAGCTCTATTAATATTGGAGTGTGTGTTACACTTATTGAATTATGCATTTTTTTATTTTTATGACAAAGAAATATGAGAGACAACACATTTTCAAACAAAAGAAAATTCAAGTCTATGTATAAGATGATTATGTAAGCATCGCTTACAAATTCAAACTTATGAATGTGACTTTTGATAATTTATTTCATTTTTTTCCTCAAATATTATTGTGATATAAATTAAATGTTCTAAGTTACATAATATAATGTTACTTCATAAGTAATAAAATAAGGAACGAAGTTATCAAAATTACTACTTAAATTAAGTCGCAGACGATATCACTTTCTCCTATGATAAAACAATATAAAATCTGATTCTATTTTAAAAGTCTACTACATTGTAAAAGATCGAAGTACTACATCTTTACTAAATTAGGTTGCTCAAAACCAAAGAATAAAAGTAGAGACAAAAATAGAAATTGTGTAAAGAGAGTTGATTTTGTTGTGTTTAATTGCTGAATCATTGCCTCTATTTATAGGTGAAAACTAAAGCTGTTAAAGAGAAAAATGTAAGAGTAAACATTTTTTAAGTTGAGGGAAATGTGGGAGTAACGTCCTTTTTTAAGGACGTTAAGGGAACATTCATGAAAGTGACATCGAGATAAACGTGGGCAAAGAGAGACTCATTTTAACAAATTAAATATTTTCTAACTAGTTAAAAAAATTATTTATTTTTTAATAAAATAATATTTATCTAAAAAATAAAGTATCACTTCACTTCACACACATGTACTCAACTTGCTTGGTATATCGGACGGACGACAACAACAGCACATGCATGTGTGGTAAACTAACAATTACTTGTCTTTTCATTCCTCTATAAAATTAGTTACCTTTTTGGGGGCCAAATCCAAGTCTTAAAGTAATGCCTTATAAACACCTCTAAAGAAATGTAAAAGGGCAATATAGGACAAGTTGAATGGGTAAACTGCATTTTTTTTCTCTTCTTATTTTTTTTTTCAAAATTCATACTTATTTTCAACAATTCCACTTGAATTTTTAAAAATATTTTTCATCGAACAACCAATCAAAATATAAGATTGTGCATAAGTAGAAGGTATCTATCGAGTTAAACCTTTACATAGTAAAGATGATTTAGAATATACTAGAGTAATTCACAATTTTGAACTCTATTTCTAACAATATCATGCACACAACTTTACAAGGTGTAGTTCAAAAGGCCCATATTTTACTATCATGCACTTCTATCCTAATATAATGAATACTCTAGTAAATTTTGCCCAAAATTTCATAAAAAACGATCACACCTCTACATTCACGTAGGTGAGTCTATCAATAATACTCCTATGACTATGTATTTCACTCCACGTAGAGTATAGAACTTATTAAGAGTTAATATTTAACTCATTCTTTTGTCGGTTTAGGATTTAATACTTCTAGTACTATTAAATAGTACTAAAAATTGTATAATTCATCTCATATCACTTCGTGACTTGTTATTATCCATTGAACATATTTCTTGGGATCTCAGACTATAGGATGGGTTATCGTCATGAGTGACTTATCACTCTAAAGGCTTTAGTCTCATTCCTTCAAAGGTTTTGAAAACCATTTCTCTAGCTAGTCCTTTAGTCAAAGAATCAGCCAAATATCATCAATAAGTATGTGATCCATTCTTACAGCTCATATAGAGAGAAATTCTCTAACAGTATTGTGCTTACAACATATCTATCATTTTTTGCCATTATAATAACAATTCTAAATCTTTGCAATAGCGGTAGTACTATCGCAATGGATCAAGACAGCTAGAATCGACCTTTCCCATAAAGTAAGCTCAATTAATATACATCTTAACTAACTTGCTTCCTCATTAATAGTAGCTAGTGTAATCATCTCAAACTCCATCGTAGATTGAGACAAAATAATATGTTTCTTAGACTTTCAAGAAATAGCATCATCAACTATGCTAAATATATAATTGTTGGTTGCTTTGGAGTCTTTTGAAAGGGTGTTCCAATCAATATCATTGTATCCTTTTAGAACAATGAGAAACCTATGATAATGTAATCCAAGATTCATAGTTCTTTTAGGTATCTCATGATCCTTTCAATAGCATTCTAATGCTCTATACTAGGTCTATTGGTAAACTTATGTAGTAATCCCACAACATAAATTATGTCGGGCCTAATACAATTAGTAGCATAACGGAAGCTACCAATAATACTCGCACACTCATTTTGTCTAACGCCACCTTCAGTGTTCTTAAACAACTTTACATTATAATCATAAGGAGTACAAACATGTTTGCATTTAAAGTAAATATATTTCTTTAATATATTCTCAATGTAATGAAATTAATCTAAAGAAAATCACTTTTCAAACCTAATAATCTTTATTCTAAGGATTGCATTTTCTTCTTCAAGATATTTTATATCAAAATTAGCACACAATAGAATTTTTACATTATTCACAACATAAATATTTGAACCAAAAATAAGCAACTTATCTACATACATACATATAATAGTGCAAATGTTATTTTCAAACTTATAATAAATACATTTGTCACTTTGATTTGTTCTAAAATTATGTGAGATAACAAGATTATCAAATTTTTCATGCTATTGCTTAGGTTCTTGTTTTAAACCATACAAAGAGTTATCTCATTTGCAAACTTTGTTTTCTTGACTAGAGACAACAAAACCTTCAAATTGATCCAAGTAAATCTCTTTTAAATCACCATTTAAAAATGTAATTTTCACATCTATTTGGTACACAACAAGATCATAAATAGTAGCAAGAGAAAATAACACATGTATGTAAGATATTCTAGTAACCGGTGAAAAAAGTATTGAAGAAATCTGCATTCTCTTTACCTATACCTCTTGGCTACGATACGAGTTTTGTATTTTTCAACACTATCATCAGGTTTCAATTTCTTCTTAAATAACCATTTACAAGCTATTGTCTTACACCCTGGGAGTAAGTAAACTAAATTCCAAGCTTTATTTGACTAAGATAGATCATTTCACCATTGATGGCTTCTTTCTAAAGGTTGGCATCTAAAAAGGATAAAGATTTTTGAAAATTTTAGGAATCCTTCTATAAGGTATAAGCATAAAAGTCATACCCGTAATCTTTAGTGGTTTGAATTTGTTTACTTCTTCTAAATTCAAAATTTAATTCCTCATTTAGTTCATTAGTTCTAATTATAGATAGATCACTAAAATTTGAGCCTCGGCTATTCTTCAATTTAAAAGAAAACTTATGTTTAAAAAAATCAGCATCATTTGATTCTATAATAACATGATAATTCAAGTCAAAAAATCTATAAGCTTTCTTATTTTCAAAATTTCATATGGAGAAGTTTTATTTGTAGATTTAGAAACTCTATTAAGCATATAAAAAAATTTATAAAATTTCTCCCCACCAATGAGAAGCACTACTAGAGTTTAATAAAATAGCAAGAACTGATTCAATAGAAATTCTATTTTTCTTTCAACTTTGTCATTCATTTCAAGAAAATAAAGTGTAATTTTTTCATAAATGATTCCATTGATTTTGTAAAAATCATTGAAAATATTGAAATTATATTGAGTGCCTCTATCACTCTGAAATCTTTTTATTTTTATATTAAGTTGTTTTCTTTTTCAGTTAAAAATATTTTAAACATGTCAAATACTTCACTTTTATTTCTCATTAAGTATACAAAAGTATAGTCAGAATAGTCATTCATTAAAGTAATAAAATAACATTTTATTTCTAGTTAAATCACTATATAATTCACAAATGTCAAAGTGAATTAAATCAAGTGGTTTAGATTCTCTAACTATTGATTTATGTGAGATTTTGATAATTTTAACTTGATTATAAAATTCACATTTTTTAAAATCATTAAAGAATAGATTAAGCATAAGTCCTAAGCTACTAATGTTTTTAATTATGTATTTATTAACGTGACAAAGTCTAGCATACCAAGTATTAAAAGAACACAACATGTAAGTAGAAGAAGAAATTTTATTCATTTTAACATTCAGTTTAAGTATACTATCACTGGTATACCCTTTGTCCAATAAAATATTATTTTTAGTAATTGTATACAAATCATCCCCAATTATTTGAGTAAACCCGACCTTGTTAAAAAGATAGCACGAGATTAAGTTCTTCCTTATCTCTGGAGTTTGCAGAACATCCTTTAAGATGACAACCTTTTTAGGGGTAAACTTTAATTTTACCTCACCAATACAAGTAACTATAGTGGAGTGGAAATCACCCAACAACACTTTCTTATCCTCAACTTTAGAATAGGACTTGAACAAATCACAGTCATAGCACACATGATGAATAGCACCATTGTCTACCCACCACCTCTCGTATCCACTAATAAAGTTGATTTCAATTATTATAGCAATAAGTTACTCTTCGATTAGGTTCCCTAAGGGAGCAAGACGAGGCCTATTTCGATAGTTCCTAGCCAAATGGCCAGGCCTGTTACAACTATAACATATAAATGTATCATTTCTGTTATTTCTTGGGGGGGGGGGGGGTTGAGGTCCATTTCGTGAAGGATATATGTTGCGATTTTGATTAGTATTATGATTATCATTCTTTATGTTCCTCCCTTTGGATTTCATAATCATAGAGGATGATTTATTTTTAACCTTGTTGTTAGAAACAACAAGTACTTTATCTCTATGATCTTATCTTTGGGCTTCTTCTTCAATACAAAGATGAGCAATAAGACTTTCTAGAGAAAACTCCTTAGTTTTGTGCCTAAGAACATTTTTAAAGTCTTTCCATGTAGGAGATAATTTATCAATTATTATAGCAACTTGAAATTGTTCATCTAAATACATACCTTTAGAAATTATTTCATATGTATCTTTTGCAATTCATGTGATTGAGCTTCCATAGATTTGTTGTCAGTAATTTGATACATTAGGTATCTACTGACATTATACTTCTTTATTCTAGCTTCCTTAGTGTCATACTTCTTTTGAAGTACATCCTAGATTTCCTTAATAGACTTATCAAAATTATAATAATCATACAAATTATCAGTTAAACTCTTAAGATTAAATTTTTTAGATAGAAAGTCATCTTCTATCTAATACTGATAGTCCTTAGTTTGAGTTTCATTCGATTCAACAGCTAGTTCAGGTTTAGTAATATTTAAAACATAAGCAACCTTTTCATGGCAATAAAAAACAACATTTTTTATCTCCAGCTTTTAAAATACAGCCCCTCAAGACAGAAGGGGTTGTTGAGACCAATAGTAGAAATTTCAGTAAACATGATAGATAAGTACATCTTAAAATTGTTACTTCACAAGTAATAAAATAAGAAACGAAGTTACCTAAGTTACTGCTTGGGTTGAGTTATAGACCAGGTTGTTATCTTTAAGACATTTCACGGCTATGCTTAAATAATTTCCAATCACATCATCCCAAGGATAAAGTAGCCCAAAATCTGATTCGATCTCAGAAGTCTACTACATTATAAAATATCAAAATACTACACCTCTATTAAATTAGGTTGCTCGGAATCAAAGAATATAGAGTTATTTATAGATGAAAACTAAAGCTATTAAAGAGGAAGATGTGGGAGTAAACAATAAAGTATCATTTCACCTCATACATATGCACACAAACACGGACTCACTTGGCTCGACCGATCGAACAATGCGCACGTATAGTAAACCAGTAATTGCTTGTATCATTATTTCTCCCCAAAATTGGTTCCCTTTAAAGCCCAAACCTAAGTCCCAAAGTAATGTTTTATAAACACCTTTGAAGAGATGTAAAAAAAACAATGGGACTGATATAGTAAATAAACTCATATTTTCAAAATTTATGCTTATTTTTAACAATACACCTAAGAGAATATAGACGCACAAGTTTAAAGTATTGAATAATTTTACAATTAACTTAAAATTACCTGATAACTGGTTGAAAAACTAATTTAAACATAGGTCAAACTACCACAACTTAATATAGGAATAATACATGTGTTGCTAGGAGTAGTAATACACAAGCTTTCTTGATTCTAATCTACTTCATTTATTTTTCTTTTCTCTTTTTAAATAACGTTACAAAACCCACGTATTGTATATCAAACTCTAAACTTAAATTTGTGCACCTCACAAGAAAGCTTTGATGCTACTACATTACAACATAATTCTTTAGTTCTATTTTTAATATAAGATTTGTTTGCTTATCCCGATAACCGATAAAAAAAACTAGAACTTACTTTTGGACCAAAACAAAGCATTACAGCACTGAGTGGGAATTTGAGATAAAAGCTTTTGCACCAGAACAAAGCTTCAAATATAGAATTGGAGAATAGGCAGAGCAAATTCCTCACGAGCTATATAATCTAAATATCAGCATACCATTTCTTACCCACAGTATTGAAAATCAAATAGTAAGGATACAAACGAACAGTGGCAACAAAACTACACCCATTACAAAAGCATTTGATTGATAAAATAAAGTTGTATTAATCGAGCTACAACTTCTAAAATAATGCAATATAAAGGAAGGGTACAAGCATAGCAAAGAATGCACGTAGTACAAAACTTGTACATATCTGTTAAAAGTATTAGCCAGATCCAGATCGAGATTTGCAAAACACCTGGAGCGTTTCATCTAGAGCTTTTTTATCATAATCACTTGTGAAAACGCAATTTCCTAGCGGACCTTTCAGAAGGATGAGCCTCAGTACTCCATCAGCCACCTTCTTATCAACCTGTCATTCCAAAATAGTGTTATTAGACATCTTATGGAGGGAAGAAGCACAAACACGATTCTTTTCCCCGGTCAAGTTACTCATACTCTAGTCTAGCTTAGATAATAGGGAGGAGATTTCTAAAGTTACCACTCAAACCACCTCATTTTTTATGGAGAGTGGGACAGGCTCGAATACACCACCTCTTTGGTGGGGAGCACTCCCTTTTCCATCTCAACTAAGAGGATGGGGAAACACAATTAAGATTCAATAGCAACAGCAGACTTATTCTCTTACCGCCATAATGGACTTAAACATCTCTACTGTCATGGTTTCAGGAGGCGCAAGGGGTAGGTTGGCTTGATTTAGAATCTGGTGAACTCGCTTCACAATTGAATCATCAATCCAGCCAAGGCGGTGTGACATGTCAATGGCCATAACCTAAAGAATGGAACCAAGTTACTTTAGAATAATTCAGACAAAAAAGAGCAATAATAGGGAGGGGGAATATATGATTATTACCATGCCAGTTGCAACGGCCTCTCCGTGAAGCCACTGCCCATAGCCAAACCCGGTTTCTATTGCCTGAATAGGACATGCCACATCATAAAAATATTGAATTTGTTCATAAAGGAATTTTGCAGGAAAGCACAGGGACTAAAGAATATACATGAACCTTATTTTAATTCAAAATTTCTCATTTTCAGTCCATCAAATGAAAAAAGAAAATCATTCTTTTTGGATAAAAAAAATGGGAAAAGAGCTCTTGGAGTCCCTTTAGCTTTTAAAATGTGCACTTTAATTCCTAATTTTTATTTTTAAAAAGGTAGACCATAAATCGCTTACTTATTTTTAAGGTACACAAGTTTATTTTAGGCTAATTATATCAATTTGGTTACCATTTAGATATGTAAAAGTCATGTCCCACAAAAGGTGAGATAAATTTATCATTAATGAAAATAAGGAAGAATTGTTGATTTGGGGAGGAAGAATTGTTGATTTTTGGAGGAAAAATAAATATTTTATATTGACAAATTTACCCCTCATTTAGAAAGCCAAATGCCTTTTACATGTCTAAAGAGTAACCAAATTGAAATAAACATGTCTTTTATACGTCTAAATAATAATCAAATTGAAATAATTAGCTTAAAATGAACTTAAATGCACCTTTAAAATGAGTGAGTGACTTAGATTGTATATTTTAAAAAAATTAGGACTAAAATACACCATTTTAAAAATGAAGGGACTCCATCTCTTTTCTCAATAAAAAACTCCAAAAGTTCCATCACTCGATAACAAATTTCGACTATTGTTGACATAATACATCTAAACTAAAAATGAATTTTTTTCCATGGACAAAAACCATGCTTGGATATGGATCTCGTTGAGTAGTCAGATATCAGCAAGGTGTTTGAAGAGGTTGGAATTTTTCTATAAATACCTTATCATTTAATGTTTTAGTAATTGAAAAACACCAGGAAACTTTGACATTTGAAAACTTGATTTTGAAATTATTTTTCTAATTCCAGTAATACATTTTAAACATGATTTTGTGAAAACTCATTTTGAGCCGGTTTAATTAAAATATATTAAAACCAAGACATGATTTGTATCTAGGTTTATGTACACTATATCAAGTTGTTGATGATTGATTGCATCATATGGTGGTGAAATTTAGGAAGAGTTGTATGTACTCGGATCAAATGACGAGTTG
Source organism: Hippophae rhamnoides (assembly GCA_033030585.1). NCBI lineage: Eukaryota > Viridiplantae > Streptophyta > Magnoliopsida > Rosales > Elaeagnaceae > Hippophae > Hippophae rhamnoides. The sequence continues at coordinate 21,281,062 of CM065434.1, read as the reverse complement.
GATGTACTCAGACCAATTGGTAGTGACATTTAATTTTATACATTTAAGTTGCAAACTATTGATTCCTTAGTTAATTGCTTGTTCTCGGTGGCTGCTATGCAACCTGTGGATATTGTCACATAACTGCTAGATTTCATGTGAGTTTATCAAATTATATTTTTGTGTTTGTATAATCATATGTTGCATTAGTAAAATCATTTTATCTCCAAATATGTTTATACACTTATAAAGTTTTAAAATGATTGGGACATGTTTACTTTATCTATATGCTTGTGACTTATATTTGTTATGTTGTTTTTGTTTGTACTGTTGAGAGAAATTTTAAGTGGTGATGTATTCACCCCTTTAGATTATTGTATATCTAATGCGGACCTTCAAAAATCATAGGTTAATTAATTTATTTATTTTAAGTATTGTTAGGACTTTAAAAGATGTTCGTCATGTTACAGATTTGAAAAAGAATTTGATATCTTTGGGTACTCTTGATTCACAAGGCTACAGGTATGTAACTGAAAGTGGAGTTTTAAAAGTTAGTAAGGGTGCTCTCATTGTTATTAAAGGGCAATTGTCGCGTGGTCTCTATATGCTTCAGGGTAGCATTGTTATTGGCAGTGTATCAGTTTCATTCTCGTCAGATCAAGATTCAGACACTACTCGATTATGGCATTTGCGGCTTTGGTATATGAGTGAGGCAGGGATGTCTATTTTGAGCAAACGAGATTTGCTTTGTGGTCAGAAAACTGGAAAACTTGATTTCTGTGAGCATTGTGTTTATGGAAAGCATCGCGGGGTCAAGTTCAGTACATCCATCCATAAAATGAAAGGTACTGTTGATTATATTCATTCAGATCTTTGGGGTCCTTCTCGTGTTGTGTCTAAGGGTGGTGCTCGATATATGTTGACTTTTATTGATGACTTCTCTCATCATGTTTGGGTGTATTTTCTGAAGAATAAAAATGATGCGTTCTCAAAATTTGTGAAATTCAAGGCTTGTATAGAAAATCAAACAGGCAAGAAAATCAAGCATTTGAGGACTGATAATGGTTTGAAATTTTGTGATAGTCAGTTTAATGAGTTATGTGAAAGAAATGGCATAGTGAGACACCGCACTGTGCGTCATACACCACAACAAAATGGAGTATCAGAACGTATGAATAGGACTCTCTTAGAAAGAGCTCGTTGTATGCTCTTTCAATCTGACTTGGATAAATCTTTTTGGGCTTTATTTGACTCAGAAAAGTTATATTGAAAAAGTTCTTGAACGCTTTGGCATGAAAGATTCTAAACCTGTGAGTACGCCGTTAGCTGCACATTTCAGGCTTTTTTTGGATTTGTCACCACAGTCAGAAGAAGAAGAGCGATACATGTCTCAGGTTCCATATACTAGTGCTGTTGGCAGTTTGATGTACGCTATGGTTTGTACTCGTCCAGACATTTCACATGCAGTTAGTGTTGTCAGCAGATATATGGGTAATCCTGGTAAGGGTCATTGGCAAGCAGTGAAATGGATACTTCGGTATTTGAGAGGTACATCTAATTTTGGTTTGGTATATGATGGGAGTTCTAATACTGGTTGCAGTGTTATTAGTTACGTGGACTCCGATTATGCTGGTGATCTGGATAGAAGAAGATCTCTGACAGGTTATGTCTTCACTCTTTCTCATTGTGCCATTAGTTGGAAGGCTACTTTCTGATCTACGATTCTTTGTCTACAATGAGTGAGAATATATGGCAGCAACAGAAGCAGTGAAAGAAGCCATTTGGCTTAGAGGTTTGGTTTGTGATTTGGGTTTACACCAGGATACTTTTGTGATAGTTAGAGTGCGATACATTTGACTAAGAATACTATGTATCATGAAATAATCAAACATTTCGATGTCAGATATCACTTTGTTCGTGACATTATCTCTCAGGGTGCTATTGTTGTCAATAAGATAGTCACTACAGAGAATCCAGCAGATATGTTAACCAAACCAGTTCCATTTAACAAGTTCAAACATTGTTTGGACTTGATTGGTATTTGCAAAAGATGATCACCCTTCGGGGCTTTAGACGACGGTTATTTGGTAATTCGAGGAATTTCATTTGAAGAATTTGTTTTCTGTTTTGAGCCAAGGTGGAGATTTGTTATTTAATTGGTCCAAAACAATATATTAAAACCCTTCCCTCTTTCCCTTTATATATATGTATAACTTCCTGCGTGAAGTTTTGTTTTTTGAGCCACCAGAGAAAGGCAGCCGTAGAGGAAAAAAGAAAAAAAAAGCAGCAACCGAAGAAAAGGAAAATAGTTTAGCAGCCACTGGAGAAGAACAAAAGAGAACGGGGAACGCAGCAGCTAAGAAGAACAAAACAGCCAGCAGCTGCGTGAGAATTGGAAGATAGAGAACAACGCAGTTTCTTCGCCACCTCCACGTTCTCTCTTGTTCGGTAATATCAAATAAAGATGAAATTTATTTGCTAGGTTTGTTTGGTGATTCTTTGCAGAAAATATTTGGGTACATTTTGATATTAGTCTATTTTGTTGAAACTCTCTGGAAATTGGTGTTTGTATCTCCTTTTGATTATTAATGGATTTTCCTCGGTATGCCGTCGTCAGTGGAGTAGACTTTTCACATTGAAAAGTTGAACCACTTAAATCATTGTGTGCCATTTAATTTCTTACTGCTTATTACTTTTGCCGTTACCATTATTATTAATTTATGCAACCAAAATTGGACCCGATCTTTGCTTCCGCAAGTGCTAATTTTTAACAATATGATTATATATAATTATTCACACATAGTAGGCACTTAATGAAAATATGACATAGATGAGGTAAAATGGACTTAATGACTTTTGTATTACGATCTGGTCGTGGAGGATTGAGTCGGATTTAATGATTATATCAATACATTACTCATATACATAATGTTGGAAAAATATCAACTATAATATAAATCTCATATCTATAGGAGAGTAATACTGAGATTAATAAATACTAATAGATTAATTAAGGGATTAATGAATGTATCAATACTTTATTCAAGCTTAAATTTTTAGTTCCATCAATCCTCAAATTTGCTCCATAACAATGACTAAATGATATTGCTTCTAAGATAAATATGACTGAATGATATTGCTTCTAAGATAAATATGGATTATTTAGTTTGGAGTTGATTATTTAAATGATCAAAATGTATATTTATTTATTTGAACATTTTATTAAGGTCATAAATGTTAAATAAATATATAAGGTTAAAATGATAATTGGACAAAACTATTTCATTCATTTAATTAACTAAATTATAGGCTAAAGTGCACCATTGATCTCTAAACTTAAATTAAATTTACACAGGTTTTTGAATTTTTAAAACGTACATTTGATTCTCAAAATTTTAAAACTTCACATAATTGTTTTCTAAATTTTTAAACCATATGATTTAATACCCAAACTTTTTTAAATTCACACATAGATCCTACATTTTTTTATTCATAAGTATTGTAATAGCCAAGTTAGGACATAGTGTGAAATTTTAGGAGTTTAGAAACTAAACTTCAGGATTTGAAATTTTAGGAACTTATGTGTGTTAAAAGTTTGGTGACTAAATTGTAAGTTTTAAAAATTTAAAGACATATATATGAATCTAATTAAAATTTAAGAACTAATGATACACTTTAAATTATTAGACTAATTAATATTTGTATTGATTAAAATATTAAAATATTAAAATACAAATTTAAATGTTTGGTAGACATTTAAATACTTATAGGACAAACAAGACATTTTAGTAAATATCTATTAGATTTGATACATGTATTTGTAATACAATTTAATTTGAATAAATTGTAGCACAAAAATAGAAGTGCGACTCCAAATGTGGCGTGGATGGCTAAGTAGTGTGGAGTAGAATTCTCAAAAGCACACAATTTGATTGTGTGTAGTATTCCTAATTGGAGATGGTTTGAGTTTTGTTTTAAATCAAGTTATATCAATTGAAGACCATTTAAATACAACTTATTCTTCTCTTTTAATGGCCATCCAACTATTAGTGCAATTTATGAAAATAAATTCACGTACTTAATTTAGATAACTTTGTGAGACAAAATTTAACCTAAAGTCATACAATTTAATAAAGTAGTTCTTAAATCAAGATTGTTCTTAAAGAACAACAATATTCACGCATAAGGGTGTTTAAATTAGAGAATTTGAATAATTTTTTTATCAAATTAAAAATTATAAGGATACTTATTATTCAGTTCATCCTCGTTCGAGATAAGATTTGGAAGCTCAAAGTTCAAAATATTAATCTCAAATTATAAATATCAAGGATCATATTGGGTGAATTTTTTGTTGCTCAATACCACAAACTTGCAATTTAAAAAAAAAATTGATTTTTATTGAAAGATTTAAAAAATATATATAATATAGTTTGGACATGAGAATCCAAACTTTGATAAAGATCATGGCAACAAAACTGACCCTTCTATGACAAAAGGAACAAAAGAGTTAACAAGTATGCTTAATTAGAGAAGGGATGTCATCTACTATACCACCCTCGTCCGATAATAAATGAGCCTCATTGTTGACCATTTGCCCCGCCACCCGTAGAGAATTGGATTCCAACAATACCCTAGCAAAATCAATACCCAAACTAAATCAGTGCGCATGCCAAATTGCTCAAAGTTTGGCAGCACGAGTAGTCATTAGAAAAGATTTCCTGGAAGCTATTGCATGCATCACCTCATCATTATGGATACAAATTATAGGTATAATTGGATTATTTATTTTGATAGTTCTTAAATAATTAAAATAAAATGCATTTTCAATTATAATGTATATTTTTTAAATTAAATAATTAATTTAGTAAGAAGAAGTTTTATTTTAATTAAAAATAATTGAGTTCATAAGTAAATATAAAATAAGTTTATATATAAGTGTAAGGAAATCGAGTTCAATGATTTAATGGAACGAGGAAGTGTAATTCTCAATTTGGTTATCATCTTCTTTGTGAAAGACTCAATTTTTTTCCCATGGTTACCAGGGAGGCAGCTGCACGTAAGTGAGAGAGGACACGTGCTCGCCTCCTAACTTTTCAATAAAGATTTTTTTTTATTATAGTTATAAATGTGTCTATTTATGTTACAAAAATACATAACTGCTTATTATTTGAATATTATTTTTTCTTTATTTTATTATACTACATACTCATTTCCATTCCCTATATATTTTTCACTATTACTCTACTATTATACAATTTTTACTAAATGGACTTTATTAGAGTGATAAATATTTAACATCTCATAAATTTTAGAAAAATTATATCAAATAATGCCTAAAACATATATATAATTACAAAAATAACACTCCAAATAATATTAAACGAGTTCAATTAGATATAGCTCAGCATTAAATGAGTTTAAATGACCATAATTTAACTTGAATAGCATCCCACTAAACAACGTTCAATGTGAAATGATGGATCAAATTTTTTTAATAGTAAAACAAATATATGAATTGGACATAATATGTGTTGTTTTTATGAAAAAATATATGAATTGGACATAATATGTGTTGTTTTTATGAAAAAATATATGAATTGGACATAATATGTGTTGTTTTTATGATTACAGGCTTTAAATGTATAATTTTGTTATTTTTTTTGAATTTTACTAGTTTAGTTTTCTTAGCTATTTTTTAAAAAAAATAATGCATATTGTCTCACATATAATTTAACCATTCTATGTTACACTCTATATAATTACATAAATATTCATTGTTATTTATATAATGAAATATTGAACTTATTTATTTTTCTTTCACATACTTGAATTTTTTTGCATGTTTATTATAATTTATGTTATTTAATATCCTTCATTTTTTTATCTGTTTGTATAGATATCAAACTATGTTATTTAGTTTTTTTATAGTTTAATTTACATAGTTTAATTTTTATTTTAATTAGATAAAAATACATATTTAATATATAACACTTAGGTAATATTAAAAAATATTAAAATTTGTAAATTTTTAGAACATCAACTATGACCTTTTTCTATATTATTTTATAATAACTCAATTGAAAAATTTATAAATTTTACTATAATAAAAATTATTTATTTTTATTATTTAGTTTAAACATAATGTCCTCCTAGCATAGTGTCCCCCCAAACATTAATTAATCATTACCCACCCCGGTGGCCAGTAAGGGAAAATTGAGTCGCGAGAGATATATGCTTGTTAGTGAGAGAATGCCTCTGCCTGATGTGAGATGATAGGTCTAGAAGCTTGATGATAGCATTTCAGAAACCATAACGCAAGCGATAAATGGCTACATTGATTATGGTTTTCTTATTGCAAATTTGCAATCAAAACATATCCCGAAATTAGAGGTCTCGTATTATTCAATCTTTGTGTTCTATGGGTTGTGAGAAAATTAATGGTTATGAAGTTTTACAAAATGATTTGAATCACAAGATGGTATTATTTTGAGGAAAAATTTCATAAACACCCGTTAGGTAGCGGGGGATGGCTCAACTTTGCGTTCGCAGGCACCCTACACTACTGCCCACCATAAGGAATTGAGTTCCTAACACTGAAGTTTCGAACTATACCACACAAAAAGATCTTTTTTAGTCACGAGGTCTAAGAAAATAATAGGAAAGGTAATTTCACTATATTTCTGGCAAGGAATAGAACCTACCACAATAATATTATTTTTAGTGGGAGATAGCTCTGAAAAGACAGATTGTCTATCTTTACATTAAATCAATTGATTCGTCATGGGTCACTGGATGTGCCAGTTTGATGTATCCCATTTGATATCTTCGTATCCGAGAATCGACAAATTCGACCCCACATTGTTCACAAAAATTTGGTTCTTCTTTTTCATCTCCGATTACTCAATAATTTCAACAAACACAAATCTCACTTTTTATAGGTCCAAAAATTCTTTCACAAAATAATTTATCTTTTATAGGTTTGTTAGTTTTATAATGAAAGGTGTAGAGTTTTGTCACTTCTCCAATTATTTCTTCATTAGGTAGGATTTTTTTGGCCCAAACAATTATTTGTTGAGGAGAAACTGATCCAATTCGAAGTTGTTGATGTTTATACTAATCGATCATAGAAGAAAAATTTGAATTCATTTCGATTAAGCATTTTTCCTATGAATCTAGAAGTTCTTCTGACACAAGGAAATGATTCAATTCTAGAGCCAAAGATCGTAGTTCTCAAACAAGCAACTGAAAAGATTTTGGAGCATCCTCTGGTTTAGGTATTGTTCCTCCCATGATCATAGTACCAAGTACCTCTTGATGAGCTTTAATATGATTAGATTTATAAGTAAGCATCTTTTGTAAAATATAAGCAACACCAAATCCCTCTAAAGCCCAAACTTTCACTTCTCCCACTCGTTGCACCCCTTGCTTGCCCCTTCTTCGAAGGGATTGTTGTGTAACAAGTGCATAATGCCCATCGAAATATCCGTTTATTTTATCAACTTGATGAATTAATTTCAAGGTATAAAGCTTTCCTATTATAACAAGTTGTTTAAAAGGACCCCCGTTCTTCCATCAAATATTCTGCTTTTTCCCGGATATTCGGGTTCAAATACCCATGGATTCGATGTTTGCCTAATGGCTTCATATAATTCAGAAAAGACTAGTTTTCTCACAACCTCTTGTTCATATCTCTCATCAAAGGGTGCTATTTGATAATGTCAACTCAACTTAAAGATGGAAGCAACTAAGTTAGACCGTGTTCCTTATAAACTGTTGGCTAAACAAAATGATGAGCTCGTGAACCTAAATGAGAGAATAAAACCACAAAGCTCAATAGCAAGCATGCTTTAAAACAGAATCAGACCTATGAATCCGACTGACTTACATGATAAGCGTTCAAGCAATGCAGGCTCAATAGAATGAAATGAACTGGCGAAGTGAGTAACTTACATGACCAAATGTATGACCCAAATTCAGTGTTGCCCTAAGCCCACTTTCCTTCTCATCCAAAGAGACAACCTCAGCTTTGTTTTCACATGATCGCTTAATCGCATAAGCCAGTGCACTTGAATCCCTGTATCGACCAGCCCAACATACCAATGTATGTGATTCATCAACAACTATTTGTAAGTAAGGAAAAATGTATGAAGATCTACAAAGCTAAAAAGGATAAGATAAAATTTAACATTAATGCTCTCTTAAGGCTTGAAGTATCAAAGCAATCACAATGCCTCCCTCCTCTGTTTCTTGACATACGGAGAGTTGCCCCGTAATTTTTTGAAAGATTATTCAAGTAAAAACAGCAAGAATATTTCATACCTTTCCAATAAAGCCTTCATATTCTTCTCCTGCCATTCAAAAAAGTCTGAATCTCTTATAAGCCCATATTTTATAACCTCTGCTAGTCCTGAGGCCAATTCTCTGTCCGGCAATGTGTTTAATGTATCTGTGTCTATTAGCACACATTGAGGTTGGTAAAATGCACCAATCAAGTTCTTGCCTAGGCGGTGATTTATCCCTGTTTTACCACCAACGGAAGAATCAACCTGCAAACCAACCCAAAAACAATAAAGGATCAAAACATGATCAGTATGAAACAAGTTCATAACTGGAAAAACAAATAAATATCTTTTACTCAAGGTGACAGCAGACCTGTGCCATGACAGTTGTAGGAATCTGAATGAAATTAACGCCACGAAGGAAAGCTGCAGCAGCAAAGCCACACATATCGCCAATAACACCACCTCCAAGGGCAACAAATGTACATCGCCGGTCCAGCCTTGATTCAATAGCCTTGTCAAAGACTTTCATAAGAGTGTCCTATCAGTTCATAAGCAAGGTTAATGCATCTCATATTCTCATATAGAAGTGGTTGCGCAGCACAAACCTCAAACAAATGTTGACCCAAATCTTAAGATACCTACCATGTTCTTATGCTTCTCACCATCCGGTAAGATCACACTCTCAACTGAAACATTGGGATTCCCTCTTGTTAAAGCATCAACAACTTTGTCCATGTACAATGGCCCGACAGTGTCATTAGTGACTATAAGAACTCTCTTTCCATGAACATGCCTGTGAAGGAACAATCACTCATGAATATTTTTTAAATAACTACACTATTGACACACTTCAAAACCAAATATCACAACTATACAACTACACAATTGGATAACATGCGACTGGCCGTGTAGCCCATGCAACAATCAACTATAAGAATTAAGCACCATAAAATAATAACACCTTTGGAAAAAAAACAAAGAGAAATCCTTTATGTTTACCCAAATGCAAAACCTAGACAGCAGCTATTGCTAACTGAAGATACCATGCAAATATATTATTATTATTATTTAGGATTTATAGAGAACTCTCTTATATAAAGGGCTACGATATCAATGATATTAACCAATTATACCTAACCATTGAATTACCCAAATTTAATTATGAATATTTGATTATATGTTATTTGACTTTTTTCCTTAATTTTTAAAATTATTATTTAATTTCAAATTTTAAATTGTGCATCTACTACAATGATTTAAATTATTTTAAGATGATTGGTTAAATTCATTGATCATCATTATCTACTGGTGAATTTCAAAGTAATTTCTTTTATTGAAATTTCAAAGTAAACTAGTAAAGCTGAAATTTTTCTAAATTCTTTCATAAAACAAGTTAGAAATAATAATGCCCATCACGGTTTTATCGACAAAAACTCATCGAAATAGTCACAAAAGTGAATCAAAAAATAAAAATAGTAAAATACTGAACTTGACGAGTAAAAAATCGAACATAAAAACACCTCTGAAGAAGCTTGGGTTGGTCAAGAAGGCCGGATCCAATATAAATAGGGTAGCTCCGATTACCCAAATCCACATCCACAATGGTAGGCACATCAGCCCCAGTTCTACTAGCTGATTGCTCCATAACCTCGACCTGCGCCGAGCTTGCGCAAATCCTCGATCATGACCTTGATAGACTCCCACTCAGTACCGAGTTAACACTCCGAATCAATTCATTATACCTCGATGAAATAAACGAAGACTGTAAAGAGACGACATTAGGAAATCGAACCCCCAAAACCAAATCCGATGATTTATTGGGTCTGGAAATGTATGGCTTCGTGCTCGTTTTGGCAGCGAGGGATGCACAGAGATGATTTGCCGTGGAGGCCATTGGCTCTAATTGGGGATAGAGTATGGTGGATGTCAACAGAAATTGATGGTCTGGTTGGTGGATATAACATTGCGCTTACTTTACTGAAGAAAAAGCAGCAATATTCTGGAGTTGAGGTGGTGTTAGGTAGAGGTGGGCGGTTGGATCAGAACCATACGAACATCAATTAACAAGATACATCGTCACAGAAATCTGTATAAATAAATATTTATTTATTTATTTTTATTGAAATAATAATTAATGTAATTGAAATTTGTATAAATAATATCATATAAAAATTATTGATTATTAAATAATGAGAGTATAGATAACTCAGTACGAAATTATCTAATCCTGACATTTTAATTTTGTATATTTTAAATTGATTAAGTTTAATATAGTAGGTTTAAACATAATCAATCTAGTTCACTTATATATATATATATATTAAAGATAAAATAACTGTTTTTATAATACTTAAAAAATAAAATTAAAAATTTTAAAAATATATTTTATTTATTTTTTCCCCAAATAAAAATATTTTTTCTCTTATAATTCTCTCTATTTCTCTTCATTAAAAAATATAAATTTTTCTTCATTTTAATTTATAAATTCAAACAATTTTATATTTAAAAATAAAACTTGTAATGTTTATATAAATAAATTGGAAATATATAAATAGGATGAGATGAGAAAAATTGAGATAATATATATAATTTAAGAATATAGAAAAAATAAGAGGAAGGAGACCTAGATAAATTAAGATGAAAAAATTAGAGAAAAATAATACTTTTTTTAAGAGAAATAGAGTAATTTTTTTTATTTTTATTTTAACATAAATCTAATTTATCGTTAAAAAATTTAACTATATTAATTATATCTAAAAATTAATCGATTAAAATCGATTATATTTATTTAGTATAGTTTTTTTCTCGAGAGTACGATTGTTTAAAAATGTATACGTAATCTACCACTAGATAGAAGAAAAATGATATGTATCTCAAGAATAAGTGAAATCAAATTCAATAAATTATATTAAATAAAAAATTATTATATTAATTAAGATGATATATTTGTAATGTTATCATAAATTTTATACCGTGATTATATTATGTATAGTCTTAAAATGAAAAGATTGTTTGATCTTGTGTATAAAAGAAATTATATTTCAATTAACAATGGTAACACAATTTAAATAATTGTAGTTCTAATAATAATAAAAGTAATGCATGAATTATAATTTTATTCTAAAAATTTAAATAGATTTTTATACACCAAATTTTGAATTTATACAAATATATTATCTAATTTTTATTTATTACTTATATATTATAAAATTTTATATTTGTGATAAATATAACACGTAGGTAGGTTTTAAAAATAAAAATATATGAATACTTAATCATAGAAAAAACTGGAGGGTTTTATTTACTGATTTTTTTTAATAAAATTGGGATATTAAACAGGTTTAGTGGGTTGACCAAATGGTCTCTTTCTTAGGCCCAACAGTGCAACATGTGAACTTGGTATGTCCCAGGCCTAAGTTAAAAGCCCATGAGTAATTGTTTTGAAGTTTCAAAAAGTAGTTTTTTTTTTCAAGGATCCGACGGTCAGGATTAAAATCACACAGTAACATCACCAATATCAACTTCTCTAATACGCTTCCCGAAGTCCATTACAAAACCCCGCCTTTTTTGGAACCCGCCAAACTTGTGGTTTCCAAAGAATTTTCGGCTATATTCTAGCCATGGTGAAGTTGCGTTCTGGATTTGTAGCTCAAAATCTTCGTGCAAATTAGGGTTTTTGTGTAATGATGACAGCGATGGGGAAGAAGAAAACTGTCGTTGTTTTGTCGTCGGACGACGAAGGTGATCGGTCTTTGAGTACGAATCGTCGGCGTACGAAGTCAAAATTGAGCTCCACTGTTCCCCGTACAAACCCTATACGGTCGAAGAAGGCTCGCATTTCGGGTTCTAGGTTGAGTTTAAGGGAAGAATCCATTAATTGGGATGAGGTAATTGGAATATGAATATTATTAATCTAGTAAATACAAAATCGAATGGGTAATTTTATTTTTTATTTTTTGAGTTTACGTGGAAATCCATTTTCGTTTGGTAAATTGAACATAGAAAAACTGTTCAGACCATCACATGTCAAAAATGTTTTTCGATATTCTAAATCATTTACGTTTCTCATTCTATTCATCTGTCCTCAGATACTTGATTCATAGCTTCTATTTACTTGTCAGTTTGCTTTTAGTTCATCCCAAATATACGGGAAGGTAAATAGGATTCATGATTGATCTTTTCTTTGAGTTATGCCATAGTGCGATGTACTATTCCACTTCATTTAATGCAGGTCAGATTATTTTGTGAAGATTTTGAGGAAGATCTGAGCGGGTTCAAGGTATCTATTGGTATGCTATTGCTTTAACTTCTGCATTTAGCGTGCCTGTTTTTCTGTCATTGCTGGATGTGACATTATACTTCATTTGTATGCCAAAAAGTTTTGGGATTCTGGCGGTCGAATCTTTCTCTTTTATGTTGGTCTTCTTGATCTTCTTTTTCTTTTTGGCTGAACACGCTCTTATCACTATTATTCCTAAGCATTTCTTCCTTTTTTATGTGCTTGAGAATCCATTCAATCCATCACTTGAACCTGGTGTTTCATTGTAACCAAGTAGTAATACATGATCGTGCTTCACCTAGTTATGGAGAAATTATTCATTGCTCCTGGAGTAAGTAATGTGATACTCTGGTCCAATGAACTGAAAGATTAGTGCGATTATTTTTTTGAAAAACACAAGTACTCAATGCTTGGTAAAGATAGAAAGCAATGTGATTAACACCTCCCTAGTTATGGGGCAGATAAGATGTCCTCCCTCGTGTCGAATTATATTAATTACTTTTTGATCTTTAAAAAGTAGTTGTAATTACTAGCTCATATTCCAACTGCTGTACCTCCCACTGAAATAATATTATTGCACCGACTGTTATAATTTTTCACATGAGTTGCTTCTTAGTTCTAATCTATTGTCTGCTTTTACTTTATTCAGATTTAATGATAGTTTATTGAATAAGAAATTTTTTTTTCTCCTTCACTTTTCTCATTTGTATTGTATGGTAGTTTGATTCTCTTAGAACTTAATGATGATTGATGCATAAAAAATTAGGTTCTGGAAGAAATGACAACAATGAGCTGTGGGTTGATAAATACAAACCCTGTTCCCTTTATGAGCTTGCTGTTCACAAAAAGAAGGTGAGTCAACTGACTATATAAAGAGGTCTGTCTTCATTTTTAATAATCCATTATTAATTAATTCTGTTTCCAATTACTGTAATGGCAGGTTGAAGAAGTTAAATTATGGTTGGAAGAAAGATTAAGAACGCCAAAGGTATTCATATGTGACGTTGAGCTTTATTGCAAAATTTCTTAGTTCCTTATTTCAATTACAAAGAGATTGCAAGAGCTTCTAGTATTCTCCAACTTACTTTATAACATATCTTGTAATGTGAAGGAGAACATTAGATTACTGTTCTTTGATGAGAGGGGTTGATTACTAGTCTATTGTATTTGGCTTACCTTAGTATCTTCGATATTATGTTAGAAGGACTACCCTTACAGCCAACTTGACTTGAAAGTAATTACTTTGATTTGTATAGTCAAGCAATCACTAAATTAATAAAATCTACAGAAGTATCTATTCTCCTTAATGTTAGGACTTTGTCATTTGTAGCTGTAAAACTTTCACGGGTATCTTATATTCCAAGAGTAGGTTAACAACTTACCATTGTGTAAACTTAACTCCAGATGAATATAATTGGCCTTATGTAGTCAATTTCATTAATTTGAAGCTCATTTCTCCCTCAAAATTCACAGGACGAGTTCAGGAGTAATGTTCTTGTTGTAACTGGGCAAGCTGGAGTTGGGAAATCAGTATGTGATCATGCTATTCTTATGCACTAGTGCTTTTAATCTAATGACCGTACTTGCTTATTTTGGTTAGTTTTTTCACTAGAAATGGTTTTATGGCCTAGTTTAAACTCTTTCGCACTTGAGTTATCATCACTGTTGTTTTCATGCATACTTGTTTCAGTTCTCATTAAGTCTTTTGGTTTATTAACACATGTTTAGGTTCTTCGTAAGCATCATGATTTTCAGTTGTAAGCTAGCTTAAAAAACTTCATATCTGTTGACTTTCTGCCTTAGAGAATACAACACAATTTTTTATGAACTATATACTATATTCTCTTCATTATGAGTGCATCCATGCTGTTGGTTAGTTTCATAGGTTTTATACTATTTCTCATGGTGTTTTTGTTGAATATTGGCTCTAAAAGTAACAAATTAGTGGCATAATTTAGGGAAATTAGTGTCCTAATTTGTGGCATGATTTAAGGAAATTAGTGGCATAATTTAAGGAAATTGGTGGCCTAATTTAAGGCTTAAATTATGGCACACTTTAGGGAAAGGGAGCCTTTCTTCATCTATAAATAGGGAAGAGTTCATGCATTGAAGAACAAGGCAAAATCGAGAAAAATCGAGAGAGTATACAAACTCAAAGAGAAAAATACTTTATGAGTTTTCGGAAACACTTGAGAGATATTATTAGTGAGGAAATCAGTATCCGTATTACGTATATTTCCTACTCAGCTTCAAATAATATCTCACGCTCCCGTGGACCTAGAGCGAATTGCCGAACCACGTAAGATTCTGTGTTCATTTTATCGTTTGATATATCATATACCGCTATTTATTGCTTCCGCCCACAACAAATTGGTATCGAGCCAAATATAGCAAGATTATATATCAAATCGAAGCTCTTGTGACGATACGAACGCAACGGTGAAAGAATCGCTCAAATCGGAAGTCGAATCACCGCCAAGCCGGGCTGGAATCCCGTCGCCAAAGAATCGAGTCAACTCGCCGAGTGGACCGAGTCAACTCGGTCACTAGTGATATTTGGACCGAGTTGGTTTGTTTTTCATCCGTTTTCAACCGAGTTGGATCTATTCTTAGCTAATCGGACCATTCCAAATTCAACTACTGACCAAGCTTTCAAATAAGGTATAAAATTTGGAAAAACACTGCTTTTAAGTCAGAAAGGCAAAATTTACATTTATCGGTTGTACTTATGGGCCGATAAAGGAGAGATCGAAGAAGGTGAACAAGTTGATCATAGAATTTATGGCAAACCAAGTTCTACTTTCGAAGAACTATGTCATTCCAACGCAAAGTTTGAGGTGGAGAAATTCGACTAAGACAAATAACTTGGTACGTGGCAATGTGAAGTATTAGATCTATTGTTCCGAGAAGATCTAATATAGCCTCGGGAGACTAGGCCAGGAGATTATTCAAATGAAGATTGGAATTATGTCAACCGACAGTACCAGGGACACCCGACCGTTGCTAGAAAAGATCAAAAGTACTTTGTCATGAAAGAGAATGTAGTCAGCTTCTCCGGAAGAAACTGTAGGACAAATACATGACGAAAAAGTATTGAGAAGACTACTACTCAAGAAGAAACTTTTCCGTTTCAAGACAAGAAAGGTACCCTACGATTGAGCACTTAGATAATTTCAATAAAATTTCACGATCCGCAAAATTTAGATGTTGAAATTATCGATGAAGATAAAGTCATTGTTTGGAATTCATTACCCGAGAAGCATGAGCATTTAACCACAACCCTGGTTATATGGAAAGGACGAGGTTAAGTTCAGATGTTTCAAATGCTTTGGTAAATAGCAGTACTGGAAGAAGGATCAACATGATCACGAGACTCAATATCGAAGCATTGGCCAATGTAGTATAACTAACAACAAAAAATCCGGCGGATCAAATAATAGGGAAATCTAGATCAAAGTCCGTGAGGAGAGTCATCGTAAGACGTCCCGCTGGATGACGAGTGTGCCTATTGTCACACCGTAGTGGCGGAAGAAAGATTGTCCAAACAAGGACAAGTCAAACGCAAATGTTGCACGTAAGGCGGTGAAGATGAAGAATCGCCACTGAGTTTCGCCATCATCAAAAACCCACTCGGATGTGGATCCTCGATTCTCGGATGTTCTTATCATACGCGGTCCAAACAGACATTGGTTTCGAGTTTTCGAAGAGCTCGACGGAGAGTTGTGCTTACGGGCAACGCATAACCCGTCGACATTGCGGATCGAACAATACTTACTAAAAGATGCACGACATAATCAAACGACTTACAAATGTAAGGTATATTCCCGACCTAAAGAAAAACCTTATTTTTGGGTGTTCTAGATTCTGATGGCTACGTAAAGGTAACATTGGAAAATGGAGTCTTGAAAGTTGTACGAGGTGCATTCAGAATGAACGGCGGTACTCGGAAAGCGAACTTGTATTTCTTAGATGGGTGTACACACAGTAAGCGACAAATTGTCTCAAGTAGTTCAAGAAAAGGCAATGATTCTTCCCGCACATGGCGTGTACACGCGCTAGGGCACGTGAAAAGGCTTTGCAAGGCTTAATGTAAGGTCTTTGAAAGCGTGCCAAGACCGGAAAGTTTGATTTCTCGAGCATCAGTGTAATGGGAAAACAAACAAGAGTCAAGTTCGACCTGCCATTCATCGTATCATGTAGCGGATCTCTTGATTATATTCACACCTGATAATGGGGACCTTCCAAGAATGCTTCACTGGGAGGTAAACGTTGGTTTGTGACTTTTATTGATGATTTCTGTGATATGTCCGGATATACACTCATGAGTCACAAAGATGAAGCTCGATATCTTTCTTAAATGGAAGAAAATGATCGGTGACTCGAGACGAGCAGGGAAGATTAAAAGGCTCAGATTCGATAATGGTGGCGTTACAAGTAGTATAATCCGATCCTTTCTTTAAAGTTTGTCAAGATGAAGTGGATAATCAGACATTTTTCGGTTCCTCGTACACCACAAACAGTAACGGAGTCACAGAATCGAATTTAATCGTACTTTGGTCGAGAAAGTTCGATGATGCTATCTCATTCCAAATCGAGCAAGGCATTTTGGGTTTATGAGCTTTGTCATACGCTAACTCATATAGTCAATGAGACTTCCCGCGACCGCATTAGATGGAAAAACTCCTAAAGAGGTACGGTTCGACAACCTGCCATCGACATGCATTCATTGCGAATATTTGGATGTCCTGGTGATATTTTCACGTTAAGAATCCAACCTGGATCCCAGAGCAAAGAAAGTCAAGTTTTCTTGGGCTTTAAGGGAAGCCGAGTTAAAGGATTTCGACTTTGGCGGCGAATCCAAGAAGATCGCTCTTAAGCCGAGATGTTACATTCGATTTAATCATATCTTTGAGACAAACAAATTCAGAGAAAGAGAATGAAAGTCCAAATACTTCTTTCTAGGTGATGTTTGAGACTTCGGAAGATCCGTAAAAGATTGCACCAATTACCGATCGCGCGTGAAGATGAAATTGATGATCGAAGAGATCTCATTGAGCGCGAGGTTCTCTCACCATCACTACCGATTAATCGCCAGAATCTATTGCCCACTACTCGGAAGGTATGAGATTAGGAAGCCTACCAGATACACGTACACGGTAGCATTCGCGACTTCCAAAGAATCGATGACGATGTCCCATGCAACACGGAGCTGCAGGCGAAGAGTTGATAGTAGAAGGAAAATGGCAACGGATGAAGAGATGAAGTCTCTACATCGAATCCAGACTGGGGAGCTTGGTTCAACTTCCCAAAGGAAAGAAAACTATTGGTTGCAAACGTGGTCTACGCGAAGGAAGAGTCTTTCACCGGTAACGACAACATCGATACAAAAACCGGTATGAGAGCAAAAGGCTGTCACGCCGTAAGGAATGACTACACGAGGTATTCTCACCTGTTGTTAAGCATTCATCTATTCTGGATACTATTGGCTTTGGTAGCACGGTTTGATCTCGAGTTAGCTCAACTCGACGTCAAAACAAATTTTTCTCCACGGTACTTTGAACGAAGAAATCTACGTATGCCTCAACCTGATGGCTTTAAAATTCCAGACGAGAGAATCGGGCTCGCAAGTTGAGTAAGTCAATTTACGGCTTGAAGCAATCACCGCGACAATGGTACAAGCGCTTTGATACCATCAGAAAAGGAAAATACACACGTAGTCGGTTCCGATCATCAGGTATACTTTCGGAAACTCCAAGACGGTACCTTCATTTATTTGCTCTTATATGCTGATGATATGTTGATCGCATCTAAGAGTAGCGATGAGATCGGCATTAAGGCTGAGTTCAGAATTTGAAATGAAAGATCTTGGAGAAAGCTAAGAAAATTCTTGGGATGGAAATCACAAGAGATAGAGTCGCAAGTTACACTGTCTGACCGCATCAACGATCTCAAGAAAGTACTACAAAGGTTTGACATTGATGAAAAACCAAACCAGTAAGTACACCGCTTCCTCCTCACTTTCGCCATTAAGCATTAATGTCACCTAGCACCACCGATGAAGAAGCAAATGGAACGTGTTCCATATGCAAATGCCGCTGCGTGCCTTGATGTATGCGATGGTTTTGCACTGCACACGATTATTTCCCACGCCGTTAGTATGGTGAGCCTAGACATGCATAATCCGGTGCGATTAAAGCGTTGAAGTGGATTCTACCACGGTACATCTACGTAGACCGTGGATATTGGGTTTGAAGTTCTGAGAGAGACAAGGCCGAAGGTAAACACCTAGTTGGATACGTGGATTCCACTACGCTTTGGAGATTCTGGATAAGCGTCGATCTACCCTGGTTATGCTGTTCACAAATGGAGGACCGCTTTGTCGGGAGATCAACATTGCATACTAACCCCAGCTTTGTCTACTACAGAGGCAGAGTATACGGTCAGAATAGCATTCTGTTAAGCTATATGGCTTCTGGGTTGACTAAGGATTTGGGTATTGTTCGGAAGAACGTGGAGGTTTTTCATGCGCGATGCCCAGTGCCATTTGTTTGGCAAAGAACCAAGTTCATCGCGGTCGCATCTGCACATCGATGTTCGATTTCATTTTTGTTCGGGAAATCGTTGATGAAGGGAATGTTATACTCCTGCAGTCCTGAATCGGCAGATAACCCCGCAGATATGCTTACAAAGGTAATGTGGATCAAGTTTCAACACTGCTTGAACTTGATCAACATCTCTCGAGCTTAGTGGCGCCAGTAGGCGCATTTCGAGGTAAGCTGCTTATGAACTTTTTCGCCAAGGTGGAGATTGTTGAATATTGGCTGTAAAAGTAACAAATTAGTGGCATAATTTAGGGAAATTAGTGTCCTAATTTGTGGCATGATTTATGGCATGATTTAAGGAAATTAGTGGCATAATTTAAGGAAATTGGTGGCCTAATTTAAGGCTTAAATTATGGCACACTTTAGGGAAAGGGAGCCTTTCTTCATCTATAAATAGGGAAGAGTTCATGCATTGAAGAACAAGGCAAAAATCAGAAAAAATCAAAGAGTATATAAGCAAACTCAAAGAGAGAAAATACTTGAGTTTTGGGAAACACTGCAGAGATATTATTAGCGGCGAAATCAGACCGTATTCTGTATATTTCCTACTCAGTTCAAATAATATCTGCTGCCTCCCGTGGACCTAGGCGAATTGCCGAACCACGTAAATTCTGTGTGTTCATTTTATTGCTTTGATATATTCATATACCGCTATTTATTGCTTCCGCCCACAACAGTTTTGATTTCACTCAATGTTTGTGATTCTTTTATGCTCTTGCATTGAAGATATTAATTAAAATTCTGTACTTCCAACATTTTCTTTAGTTGAAATTTTAAGGTTGCAACGCTTGTTTACCTCACTGAAATAGACCAGAACTTGAAACTTGAGCTGACTTTCTATCTTGTTACATCTAATCTTGGAGGCAACCATTCATGCAATAGCATCTCACCTTGGAGCCAGTGTTTACGAATGGAATACTCCCACACCAATGTGTTGGTCAGAACATTTACATAACCGGAGTAGAGGTACTTTTAAGTTAATAATGGTGATTGTTAACATGGACAAGAGCATAGGACTTGGGCCTGATTAAAAATGCATTGGGTTTTTTCTGATAAAAATAATCTTAGTATTATAAAATTGATCATTTATACTTCCACGATTAATTTATATGTTCCATTACTCCTTTCATAGCCAAAGACATATTTTGTTTGAATATTGTCTTCATTTTTATAGCGCTTATAATTGTCCCAAATGAACTTTTTAGAAAAATGGCACCAGGAAGAGGAAGAGAGGGGGGGGGGGGGGGGGTTGAAAGCACATTGGGACCTAATTAATATGCAAGCCTTTACGATAGGGTATTCTAATAACATTTGAGCACTGATTCTTATAAACCGGTGTAGAATTATTTGTAATCAAGGTGAAGTTTGAAGCATCCTAATGTTAGAATTGTCTGTTATATATTGATCTGCTGCCAGGTTTGAACTATGTGTCAAAGTTGGATGAGTTTGAACAATTTGTCGAGAGGATAAGGAAGTATGGGATGGTACTATCATCTGTTGATCAGGGGTCAGAATCGTCAGTCATACTCTTAATCGATGATCTTCCATTGACACACAATAAATCCGCATTTGGAAGGCTTCAAAATTGTTTATATTTTCTTGTCCGTTCAGCTCAGATACCTACTGTTATATCAGTCACCAATTTTGGTGAGGCTGACTTGACAGACCAGACAACACGATATTTGGAAGAACTAAATGCCTTTCTTGAAAGTGCTGGCGCTTGCAAGGTTACTTTCTTCAACAATTTATTTTACCATTTATATCCATAAAGAAAAAAATAAAAAAAATAGGATTGTATTTTTTGAATGTTTTTTGATCTATTTTAAAAAAATTCAGGTTGCCTTCAATCTCATTACTCATAACTCCATTAAGAAGGTTCTTTCTAGACTTTGCAAACAAGAAAAGTGTGATGTGTCTGCAGAACATATTGATCTTATAGCTAAAGCAAGTGGAGGTGACATCAGACATGCAATCACATCTTTGCAATATTTTAGTCTGAAACTGAATCAGATGCATGCATTTTCTTCCAGTACTTCTACGTGCTCAGAAGAGAAACCTGATTTGATTGGTATGTTGGATGCTGGAATTTCTTTACAGTTCGGCAGAGATGAAACGCTTTCTCTATTTCATGCCCTTGGGAAGTTTCTTCATAACAAAAGAGATAGTGAAATTGCTATGGAATTAGGTACGTTTATTGTATTTATATTTTGTTATATTTAAGCTCTGTGTGTGTGAGTGTGCGGGCACCTGCGTGTTTGATTAATGGGTTCCTGATTCTGTATATTGGAATAAATTCTATTACATTTGCAAGGTTGGAATATGAAACAGTGAGTCCATCCTGTCTTGCAGATGGAAATGAGTTCTCTATGCAGGAGGGGTTGTCTCGATTGCCGCTAAAAATGGATACCCCAGAAAAGATTCTCTGTCAGGCTCATGCACAAGCTAGGCCTCTTGCTGATTTTCTTCACGAAAATGGTAAACCTTTCACCTACGAACTGCTTCAGATGATTTTTCCCTCCTTTTTCTCTTCACTCCTTGCATATTGTTCAGTTGTTCACATAGACATGAACACATGGCACAACTGATGCCTGAAGGAGAAAAGCAGTGGCCACAGGTCATTGGTTGAAATCTATTGTATCAATACCTAGCTCTTCCTGTTTAACTCTTTATCATGTAATTTTGTTGCAGCTCTTGATTTCTTGAGTGAGGACGCAATAGATGACGCTTCGATTGTGGTTTCCTACTTAAGCAATGCTGACTTGCTGTTTTCTACTTTCCACGGGATGCTAGCTAGACATAATGAGGTGGAGAATGTTCTACAATCAGCTGCTGCTTCAGTTGCAGTTCGTGGGGTACTTTTTGGAAATTTGCATCCAGCACCTCCCAGGTATTTTTAATTGATAAATTCATTCTAATTCCTACCCCACAAGCTATCAACTTTGGTTTGAGTTGCTGACATGTGGTAGCATGTAGGTGGCATTCTATTCGGAAGCCTAAGCTCTGGCAGATTGAGCAATCATCCTTACACACTAAGGTGTGCTTTAAATTCGTAGAATTTTCACTGTAGTACCTTTGAATATTGCATGTTGGTTTCCAAGTAATGTGTTTTGGAAAACAAGACTCGGATAAAATAAGGGCTTGCTTTGTACTTTTGTAACATGTTTTGTTTTCTCTTTTCCAAGTAAGGTTTTGAATTTAGTGTTTTGGTAATTAGTTTTGTTGTTAGTTTTAATTTTAATTGGAAATGAGTATCGCTTTTTAGTCTAATTTTGGAACTTAAAAAAGAAGCTTTCAAAACTTGTTTTCAGTTTTCAGATTTCAAAACTTTATGATTGAATTTCAAATCTTACTCTTAAGACCTATTTTTCGCAAAGATCATAATCCCACATTTTTCCATCATTGTTCTTGATAAAAAAAATTAAAATTTAGAATATAAAAAATAAAAATGAGTATTAGATGGAAAAATAAAAAAACAAAAAACAGATTACGAAAAACATTTTTATTAAACGGGTTTTTTGTGTTCATATTTTAGAAAACCTAAAACAAAATTCATTACCAAATGAGCATCTTTTTTCTTTAAAAAATGAATTAGAAATTAGAAAATTAGTTTAAAACACCAGAAAACGTTATTAAATGAGTCCTAAAAGAAATAATAGGTCAGATTTCGATAATAAAAAGGCAAATGTCATTTAGATATATAAAAATCCTTTTTAAAATACAAAATTTGGAATCATGTATAAATGGAATATCTTTTTACATTGATGCAACTCAAGTGACTTTCATTCCCCCTCCCCCCGCCCCCCTTCTTCTTTTGTTCTGTCTTTTTTATTCCTTTCTCTTCCAAAGTCTGGTAGTAATTTCATTACTAATAAAGTAATCAAGAGCTCCTTAAAGAATTCTATTCCAATATATATATATATGATTTAGCAACTTATCAGTTTTATAGTCTTGTACTCGTGTTCTCATTAAGGCTTCGCTCCTGATGTTTATTCCTTTTTCATTGGGTATATAACATCTTTTACATCTTTTCCTGCAGAAAGAGATAGCCAAACGGAGATATGATACTTATGATGGGTTTAGATCAATGGATATATCGGTCATAGCTACTGAGTACACTCCTACTTTCAAATTGCTTGAATGTAGGACACTTAGAGGCTCTAAAACTTGTGACCGAGTAACTGATATGTTGGATTTGGATGACCAAGAAAATCTAAATTCTGATGATGAAATAGAGAATTGGTAAAACTGGTAAGTGCTTGAATATGCTATTCTGTAAAATAGCTAAGTAAATTTTCCTTTCATTGTCTCATTAGAAATCATTTTGACAATCCAACATTAGTTTTCCAAAGCATACTTTGGTTTCAACTTCCCAACTGTTTGGTGCTTTTCAGTGATTAGAAAAGCCAAGGCTTATCAGCATTCAGAATTGAAGTTCCTTTTCCCTATTTATTTGGAATATCTATGGATCTGAGGAATTCAGCAGGTTGGATAATATGGGGATGCATTTGCCCGAAACTACGTAGTATGTAATTGTTGTGCATGTCTTCAATGTTTTCTCAATTTTTTTTTCTTTCTAAAAGTTCATTATTGAGTCCTTAAAACAACGTTGCAGTGATAAAAATACTGTATATTATATGGTGTAGAAGGTTACTGTACATATGTGTTTAACATGCCTGGGATCTGCAGTAGAGAAAGCAATATAAGAAAACGCTTGAAACTGATGATGGGTATTTTGAAGTCACTTGATTATGCTATATGTTATTTTCAAGGCTTTACTTTTTCCACGGTAGAAACTTGCAATTTTGTTCCTGTACGTTCCAAATTTGTAAAAATTACAGTTTAAGTTCCAAACCTTTCAAAAAGTTAAGATCCTCTTTTAGTGAAAAAGTTGCTACAAGTTTTACTATTACGTAATAAAATATATGTTAGTACTTATGATTATTGAGTTAGAGATATTAGATATTTAATAAAGTTAGTCAATTCAGTCAGCCGTTAGAATTAGATATTAGAATTGATAGAATTCATGTGATATTGTTGCATGACTTGTAGCATAAGGGTACTTTTGTACATTTGTTGCATGGATTAGGTAATACGTGCAATGAATCTATTAAATTGACTTTTATAAATTATGGGACAGTTGATTTAAAAAATTTGGGACTAAGGTGATAGTTTTTAAAAATAGCTGGATTTTTGTTACCTTTCACCTGCAATTAGCTTACTAGTATTGTTTAAGTTACTTATGATGAATCACAAGTATTCTTGAATTTAATCTATCTTATGTAAGATTAACTAATTTCATTATGTTAGTAAAAATAGTATGAAAGTGTAATATTTTTGGAGGAAAAAACTGTAATTTAACTGACTTAAGATGCATCTTTAAGTGATTTGTGGGAAGGAAAAAGTGTAATCAAGTTCATTTTACTTTGACACATTGAATATATTTATTTATTTTTTAAGTTAATGCAATTTAATTATTTTAATGTTATATTTATAAATATTTCAATCATTTTAATCATATTTTTTACTTTTTAAGTCATTTTAATATTCAATCTCTACGTTCCAAATTTGATCGTGCTTATATTTTTCTAAAAAAAAACACAAATCGGCAAGAACAGAGGCAAAACCAAATAGACAGATCATCAAGGACAATGGCATGCAATGTTTTCCTTGAACAAAACAAAAGATTGAAAAAAAAAATCAAGAAGTCAAAGCTCTATAGCAATTCCAAATTCTCCTTCAGACTATAGTCTAAATCAACTTCACCAGCAGGCCAAAACTTCCCAAGTAAGCTTTTTCGACTTTACCATATTTTGTCATGCTTTTGCATCCGGACCATAATAGCTTCAGATTGGTTCTAAAGATTCTAATTCTTATTTCATATCTTGTCGAACTCACTACTTCTAAATTGGGGGGAGGGAATCTACACACATGAAGCTAATTGTCCTAAACAAAATCCTACTCATTTTGCTTAAGGTAGTAGCCTTTTCACATCAATCTCTTGATCAGCAGCCTTGGTAGAATCGTATACTGACTCAAATGCATGCATACACACAGTCGAAAATCCCACCATTGCCTCAAACACATGCGGCAATCCCATCTGCAAGTTGTTTATCGTCATAGCCCTTGTTACACTCACCAACTTCTCATGCTTCATTTTCTCCTCCTCTGCTTTTGCTTTCAATATCTCCACCTTCACGTGCTTTTCTTCGATTGGATTCCTTCGTGCACTGCCTGCAGGCATAGAATACGCACCATACTTACACTCCAATGATCTAAGCGCCATCACCTTCTTTTCAAGATCTTTAAATACAGATGTAGATCTCTTCTTTTGTTTGTGTTCCTCAGCTTGTTGAGCTACAATGGCATGAATTACCGTTAGGAAGCTTTTGATTCCTTCGGATGCTACTTTGTCTGGAATACGATCCACAACTAACTGCCATTCTTCACAAAGTGAGTAAATTTTAGAATCTTGAACAGGTCTTGATAGTGTGTTTTTGCTAAACTGAAAGAGACTAAGTCGGAGCCATCCTGTGAGTGATTGGATGTAGTCATGTTGAGCCTTGACAAGATTACAAAAGGAAAAGTGCCACTGCTGAGCTTCAAGCTCAAGTTGAAGAGTTGATTGTCTATGAATCTCTGAAGTAGGTTCAGTAGATGGGATTGTGTTAAGGTATTTGAGTTGTTGAACTATGTGCTTCTGAACTTGGTGGCATTCATACATGCTTCTCCACATGCACATTAATCTGTAGACCAAGCAAAATAGTAAATATGCAAACACGCGTTTCGTCCTTTAATCAGAACAACACAACCTTAGTTCTGTTATAACTATGACTAAAGGAAGTTTTCATCAAGACAGTATTAAGCATGCTGTTGCCTTTGCAACTGTGACTACATTTTGCTAAGAAATTGCCAATGTGAGTAAAAAAGATGAAAAGGTCGGTTTTGTTTCCTAGTGTTTATGTTAAAGTAGTATCAGACATAAGCGTTTTTGGAAAAAAGCACTTCATGTGCTTTCTAAGTCCTGAATACACTTTTCACAATTTTTTTAGTGAGAAGCACTTTTACAGGATCTCATAAATAGAAACAATCAGCCGCTAAGTATGTGAACAATCATAAACAGGTACACAATTTTCCTATACAAAGTTTGATATTCACCTAAAGTGAGATGATCTAATCATTACTTGAATATTATTTAATAATAAAAACAAGTTTATCCTATGGGGTAATAAACAAGATACTAAAAACCAAAAATCACATCTTTATTCATCAACTTTGGGACTGTGGCCAGAGGTAAATTCAAAAAGCAAAAAGCAGGACACAAAAAAAATTTAGCCTTTGATTCATATTGATCCACCTGTAAAAATTTCTGATCATATTTCTAAATAATTTTGGAAAAGAAAGAAAAC
Organism: Hippophae rhamnoides; assembly: GCA_033030585.1. Taxonomy (NCBI): domain Eukaryota; kingdom Viridiplantae; phylum Streptophyta; class Magnoliopsida; order Rosales; family Elaeagnaceae; genus Hippophae; species Hippophae rhamnoides. Next base: position 21,254,514 of record CM065434.1, on the reverse strand, counting down.
AAAAGCAACAAAACAACACATAAAAGGTAGTCAAAAGCAATTCCTACACTTAATACTGGACCATAATGCTATCTTCTAACTCTATTTTTATACTTTTTATTATAAAAATAATAAAATATTAAGATGAATCTATTCCACCAATCTAGTTATGCAAAATATATATGAATAAAATAATAACCGGTAACCTAATAAGCTAATACTAAGGAAATAAAAAATGGTTTGCTCGACTAATAAAAGAAAAATATCAATTATATCCTATAATTCATTAAAAAAAATGGTTTGTCCGATTAATATCCTACTAAGTATAATTCTCATCTCTTATTTTTATTGAACCATTATTAATACGTGACAAATACTAGAACGAAAATAGTTGAAAAGACAAGATTTTATTAGAACATTTTGTTCATAACTCAATATGTTTATCAATTATTGGTGTCACATGAAGTAATACATCAAAAGTGATAAAATTGATTTGAAACCTACTCTATTATGAATATATGTTAGATCGACAACTTGTTTTTAATATAGTATTCGTGCCCGATTATAGATGTAATACTTAACACCCTAAATTGGTGAAAATTAGATTGAAGAAAACATGCACACATACGTATTTGAAAATACCCATTTAAAAGCCATATATGCGCAGCTAAAGATCTATAACACCTTTTAACCCCTTTAATGTGGCTAGGACTAGCTACTGGATTGATCTTATGCAAGCAATAGCTAACTAGTCTACATTTGAGAAGCATGAGTATTAAAGTATGTGAGAAAAATACTAACCCTTTAACAAGCTCAAGGAGTTCAGGGTATAACTGTGTCTCTCTCAATTTGATGATTTCAGCAGATGTAGTCTCAATTGCTTGCAAAGCAACCATCATTTGTGACTCCAACTTTTCCACTTCTTTCTTGGTCTTCTCAGTCTTTATGTAGTCCAAGCTCTTCATATCTAGCTTCTTCAGTGTTGCCATCTTTTTCTCATGCACTATCTTAATGGTTTCAGCATCCTAAAAGATACAAATAATTAACAGGTATTATCAATTATACTTTTGAAATTTACATTCTCTCATTGTTATTAAGCTCTCAAAAAGTAGTAGATGAAAATTTGGCTAGATTCCAATAAACAAGAGAAACCCACAAAAGAAATCAGATAAAGGTTCTAGGGATCCTGATATTATATGAAAAAATTTACTTTAATCTCGTAATTTATAATTTATGGCTGTGTACAAATAATCACGGTATTTATGATACGATATTTTAGTGTAAAAAATACACTTTAGTCCTAGGATTAAAGTGTATAATTTTAAATAATTATGGGATTAAAGTGTTTATTTTTAATAATTATGAGATTATATATACTTACTTTTCATAAGAATGGTAAGAATACATTGTCTTATTTCACTTATTTCACATAAAAATGGGACCATTTGTACCACCTATCTCAAATGACATGGATACGATTATGACGAAAAATAGTTGAACATAATTTAAATGATTTTTAAATTTTTCTACATTCTATATTTTGGTACTCTTGTTGTTTTTTTCTTATGATTTGTTTCCTTTATTGTTTAATTTTCATACTTTTGGTCCTTTACTTTTTTCTTTACAATTTAGTTCATTTAGTTTTAAATTTTTACACTTTAATCCCTTTACTTTTTTTTATACTTTTAAAGTTTAATTTTGAGTTGGTCTCAAATTTTGGAATAAATGTATAAAAAGTAAAAAGTAAAAGACCAAATTTTAAGAAAGAAAAAAATGTAAGAGGATCAAATCATAAAAATTTAAAATAAAAAGATCAAATCATAATATAAACTAATAAAGGGACCAAAGTATAGAGTGAAAAAATTTAGATACTATTTATGTAATTTACCTATAATTCAATTACTTTTCTTTCGAACATTCAAAGCTTCTATTATTTAAAAAGAGAAAAAAGAAAACAATTTCCAATTTAGTGCCATTTAGAATGTTTTTTTTAAGTTGAATGTGATTTCAAAAGGCTCAAAGGGTGTTTGAAAATTTTAAGAGAATTGATTTCAAAACTATTAGACGTCGTTTAGTTCACGAAATAGAATTAGAATGAAATGAGATGAAAATAATTTTGTTTGATTTGACCACTAGAATTAAAGAAAAAATCAATATTACAGTTTTTGTTTACAACTGGAATAGAATGAAAAACACTATATATTTCCTTAATACCCCTATATTCAGTAAAATTTAAATAATATTATTTAATTAGTATTTTTTCGTTAGAAAAAATACATTATTGAAATTATTATTTTTCTAAATAATTATTATTTAAAAAATAAAATATATTATTAAAATTATTATTTTCCTATATAGGGTTTAGGATTTTGAAGTTTGAGATTTAAGGATTTGGGGTTTAGGGTTAAAATTATTATTTTTCTAAATAAGGTTTAGAGTTTTGGGTTATATTTGTGGGTTAAGGGTTAGAGTTAAAATTATTATTTTTCTAAATAAAATTTAGAATTTTGGGTTATATGTGTGGGTTAAGGTTTCTGATTAAAATTAATACTTTTCAAAATTAAGTTTAGAGTTTTGGGTTATATTTATGGGTTAAGATTTAGGGTTAAAATTATTATTTTTCTAAATAAGGTTTAGAGTTTTGGGTTATATTTGTGGGTTAAGGTTTAGTGTTAAAATTATTATTTCTCTAAATAGGGTTTAGGGTTATATTTGTAAGTTAACGTTTAGGGTTAAAATTATTTTTTTCTAAATAGGGTTTTGAGATTTGGGATTTAGGATTTGGGGTTTAGGGTTTATGATTATATTTGTGAGTTAAGGTTTAGGATTAAAATTATTATTTTTCTAAATAAGGTTTTGGATTTGGGATTTGGGATTTGGGATTTGTCATTTGCGATTTCAGTTTAGGGTTATATTTATGGGTTAAGGTTTAAGGTTAAAATTATTATTTTTCTAAATAAGGTTTTGGGTTTCGAATTTAGAACTTAAGGTTTAATAATTTGGGTTATATTTGAGATTTGGGTAAAATTGAAAAAAAAGTTTTAGATAAGAATGAAATCATGATTTCTTAAGGTGGGAGAAAGAATTCTGATTCTTTTTCTTTTAAGAATCGATTGAATTCAATTTTCATTTTTTCATTCTAACTAAACATAAAATTTAAAGAAATCAATTCTGATTTCATTCTATTTTAGTACATCAGATATGCATAAGAATTAATATTTATATTTTATTAAAAAATTAAATAAATTTTAATTTTTAGAAAAATAGTTAAGGATGATGATCCTATCTTAAGTTAATTATTAACCAAACACTTCGTTTCAAACCACTTATCTTAAAATACTTTTAAAATAAGCAAATGCAAAAGGCATTTAATGTCTCAACAAAAAAAAATTAAATAAAAAACAGGACAGGAACATAATAAGATTGCTACATACTTAAAAGAAGATAAGGAAAACAAAAGTTTTTTAACACCTTGACTTCTTGGTATAATTTCTTTTCCCAAGCATAAAGCTTCTCTATGGTAGAAGAATGACTTCTATTTATAACACCTCCATCCACACCAGCTATATTACTTCTGACCAACTTATCACTTGTCTTCCCAAACCCATTCATTTTGGGACTTGAACCCCATGTCCATAAAGATGAACTCAAATTCCATCCATAATTATAAATCTTACCTGAAAAATCAAAATATCAACTTTATGTAGCAAAAAAAAATCGCCTACAAGAAAAAACAAAACTTCCCAAGATATTTAGGGTCAAACTTATGTTTAAATGCACATAATTTGTGCTTTTATCATGTGTTACGTAACTCTAAACTCTAGATTTTCAACAACCAAATAAAAGTCCTATCCATTTATGTTTCTAGTAAAAGCGATTTCAAGAATAAACAATATAATGTACTTATGTTAACAAGCATGCTTTATGAGCTCTCAAGTACTTATTTTATTTTATTTTTACTGGTTGGAATTTTACATTATGTTAGAAGCACAAACAAACTGATCAAGAGAAATGCAAACACATAAATTTGTCACATATCAATATATATATATATATATATATAATCCACCAACAAAAACAAAACAAAAAACAAATAGATAAAATTAGGGATAAATTTACCCTCTTTATGTTGACAAGAAAAAACAGGGGATAAAGTTGGAATTTCCAAAAGAGCAGAGAGTGGAGAACCAGCATCAGCAGCTTTAAGCAAATACTCATCAAGCTCCTTAATAATCTCAACAAGATCTTTACTATTTCTAGAAACCACCATAGCCAATTCATTATTACAATTTTCCTTAGAAAACCCACTAACAATCGAAGGTGGTTGTACAGTACTAGCTGCTCCAGTAATAACAGTGACCCCAGCTTCTGAAACAGAGGTAGTAGCTTCTTCCCATTGTTCCTCAGTCACAGCTCTTGAAGCAGAAGCCCCAAATGGGTCCCAGAAGTCCCAAGTAGAAGAAGGTGGTGGTGGAGGTGGTGGTGGTAAAGCTGGTGATGAACCTGTGATTGATGTTGTCCACGTGTCAGAGCTTGGACTCATTGGTATTGGTGGTGGATGTGGATGTGAAGAGCAAAGAACTGGTGGGATATGGTGGTGGGTTTGGTGGTGGGTTTGGTGGGGTTGGATATGAAGATCTGTTTCGTTAGTAGAGAACTGAAACAGAGCAGAGCCAGTACTTCGAAGAGAACGAAGGTACATACTATGAGCTACAGACCAAGCTTGTCTTGCTTGTACTAGTTGTTTCATGTATCTCTTTCTTGATTTACATCTTGAAACTGTTTCTTCTCTTTCTATTTTAGAGTAACAGCAGCCCATTTTCGATCAACTGGATTGTTTCTATTTGGATTAGAGAGGTGAAGAAATTAAAAAAAAAAGGAATGATTTTGAATGTAAAGGAAGAACCTTTTTTGTATTTTAGTCTGAGACTGAGTTAAGCTTTCAAGTTTGAACAATGGAGGGTCATTCATTCGGTTAAAATAGAGTGGAACAGAGTAACTCAAACCATTGTGTATATTTTTAACAGAAAATAGCTTCTGAAAAACCAGCACACACAAAGAGGTAATTAGTTTAGAATTATGGTGTCGAAGAGACCTTGTTCTCTGTTGAAACAAGATTTGACTACTTTGATCTTCAACTAGTTTTCTCTGTTCATCCTTAACTCTCTCTCTCTCTCTCTCTCTCTCTATCTGAAAATGTCGTTTGGGTTTAAAAAAAATTAAAAACTTTGGATGTGGTGAAAGAAGAAAAGACAGCTCTGAAATTAAAAAAAATTATTTATAAATTAAATTTTAAATTGGTGTAATTTGTTTTTTAAATAAACATATAATATTTGACATAAAGATAAAACGACACGATTAGTAAATATTCTCGGATAAATATAATGTGTTGCAGATAACATTGTTTTGGGCAAAGAGCCAGTATTTTTAGTAGTCATGTTTCTTATTCGAAAATAATTCTTACGTTGTTAATATAAAAATATAACTTTTATTATTATTATTATTATTATTATTATTATTATTATTATTATACATATACGTATTCTTTTTCCTTTAAAATATATATTCTTATTATTATAAAAATATTTCATTAATAATAATTTTATAAAATAATAATATTATTAAATTTTAATTAATATTAAAAATAAAATATATATGTTATAAAATTTTATTATATAAATAATAAAAATTATTTTAAAAATATGATTTGTTTTTTTTTAAACAAAGGTTTAAGTGCATATAACCCTTCCTCTTTCTTTACTATGCTACAACTAAAACCATTTACGGTAGGTATATTCAATAATACGATTTAGATTATATATATTTTTTATAATTTAAAATATATATATTTTGTTAAAAGATTAAAAGTAAATTAATTGAATAATTAAATGATATAAAAATTGAAGAAAAAATATTATACATTATTTAATTAAAGATAAATATTTTGACAGTAGATAATTGAAACTATAATTATCTATAAAAAAAATATAATTAATTAGGTTTAAGATAGTGATGATTATTATAATATTAAAATTAATCAAAATTTAACATATATTAATATTATTTTTTATATATTTGTAATTACATCAAAAAATATAACTTTAATATTAGAACACATAATACTTTAATAATTAGATTGTATATATTTTATTTTTATTTTACTTAAAAATATGTATTAAATAATTAAAATATAAAAATTAATATCAATATTTAAAAAAAAATATTAAATAATTAGTAAGTTAACATTTTAATTTTTTAAATTGAATATATTTTTGAATTTTTTATAATATACATTTTACATAAACTTAAAAATACTCACCATTTTATTTATATGTATTATTAAATCTAATATTTTTTAATAAATAAATTTTTATAGTTAAATTAACTTAAAGATTAATAACTCAAAAGCATATTGCATGTGTCCAAGTGTATAATGTCCGTTCGATGTTGAGGTTCTCATAAGGGGAATGTTAAACTCTATATAGCCCTGATAAAAAAAATCTATATAGCCATATGCGGTAAAATATAAGAAATATTATTTTTATAATTATAAATTTTAATGATATTATTTTTATTATTGTATTATTATTAATATTATTTTTACGTTATTTTAGGGATATATTTACAAACAAAAAATCATTCATGCATGTTTAATCTTATAAAAAGAAACAATAATATAATAAATAAACATCGTAACTATCAAATTAAATTAAATTGTGATAAATTTCCAAAAGATTCTTCTTCTGTTTTGGAATCTCTGTTACTCCTAACATGGCTGACACTTAGTATACAGATCTGGCTTGCATATTAATAATTATTAAAATGTACTTGTGTACATTACGTTGGTATATTAAGTTGTATGTGCCAATTAGTTGTAAATTTATCAACCATTTTTTCAATACATTTTAAAAACAATTTTGGAAGCCCATTTAATTTTTGTTAATTTTGTTAAAAAAATATAATAAAATATATATATATGAATTTTCAATAATGTATTTTTTCTGGCGAAAAAATAGTAATTAAACGACATTATTTGAATTTTACAGCATGTAGGGGTATTAAGGTCATTTATAGTTTTTTTCGTTCCATTCCAGTGGTAAACCAAACACTATAATCCTGATTCTTAGCTTAATTTCAGTGGTCAAACTAAACAAATTGTTTCCTTTCCATTCCGATTACGATTCCAACTCTATTACACGAACCAAACACCGCCTTAACATGAAGATCCGTCTTGCATATTAATAATTATTAAAATGTACTTGTGTACATCTTAAAAGTTCAATAGCACTACCCATCAATTAGCAATATACTAACAACTTATTGGTATATTACGTTGTATGTGCCAATTAGTTGTAAATTTATCAACCATTTTTTCAATAAATTTTAAAAACAATTTTGGAAGCCCATTTAATTTTTGTTAATTTTGTTAAAAATATATAATAAAAAAAATATATATATATATATATATATATATATATATAACATGAAATTTGACACTACATATAATTTTTTATTAGATTTATTTACAAAATAGATGAAAGTGTCTAACTATTAATATGACGATATTTCTTTTATGCAGAAATACATTTTTTTTTAAAAAATTATTTGTTAGAGACGAATTTACTACCAATCTATTAGGTTAATGATATAAAACATAGCTTAATCTAATACCTTTTAGTGTACTAAATGTATGTTATTTTTATTTTTCAGACAATGTAAGAAGAACGTTTTTTTCATAGAAAATTTATTATATTTTCAAAGCAAAGAAAAAGTATTTTTCCATTTATTTTTGGTTGTAAATATGTTTTTTACATATTTTTTTTAGATAACATATAAGCGTTTTTTAATAAAAAATTATTATATTTCCAAAATAAGGAAAAAAAAACTTTTGAAACATAATAAAAATAATACTCTTAAAATCAATAACCATAAAATTAATACCTTTATATCTATATCATATCTTTTCATTAATACAAAAAATCTAACATATCTTTTTTATTTTAAACGTTGTTAAAATTTTAATATAATTATAACATTGTACAATTAGATTTCGTTTAATATTACGAACGTGTTATTTTTATTTTTATAAATTTTAATTGTACTGTTTTTTTATTATAAATTTTAAGAACGTTATTTTTTAATTTCTTAAGAATTTTTTCATTTTTTTAATTATTATATAGAAACATGAATAAAATAAGATAAATTTTTTTCAACCCGCATATTTTGAAGATATAACAACATTTTCATTAATATTAATTTTCTTAAATTTTTGTAACATATTTATATATTTTTTTTTGTTAATTATTAAGTATTAATTATCATCCAAGAGTTTTATGTTATCCCATTTTATAAAAAAAAACAAAATCATCTCTTTTTAATTAATGCTTAATTTATCTCTTCTTCTCTTTTCATTTATTATTTTTATCATTAATTTTTTCCACTTTATATTATTTTGTAAAAATTAAAAATATCTCCCATAATTTAACTTTAATTATCTTCCTTTTGTTTTCTATTATTGTTTTTTATCTTAATATTTTTAAGTATCTGTCCAGAATTTTACTATATCAACTATATATGTCGAATTAAAAAAATTGAATTATACTATGTATAGTTTGATTCAGTTTATAATTTATTTCGATCCAAACATATTTGTAAAAAAATAATTCATTTAAACTAAACGAATCGTTTTAACTTATATATACATTTAATTGCATATTTTACACTCATCTAACCGATAACTCTGTGGCTTTGTACATTTTTTTTTTGTTGAATTTAAGGTTTAATCAAATACAAATGTTTAAAAAAAAAAGTTTTTAACTTTTTATGTGAGTAACAAGACCAATAACATAGTAATATCCGCAATATGTGTATTGTTTTATACCATTTACTCTATACACAATCCATTAACTTATACTAATAATTAAAAATTGGATCAAATTTTATACTAATAATTAAAAATTGGATCAAATTTTTTGAATCGAATCAATCCGATACATTTCGATTTTATAAAAAAAAAATTTGATTTGATCTATTAAAAAAAATTAAATTAAATTTAAACATATTTTTTTAAACTTTATTATCGTTACATCTTTTTAAGCTTAATTATATTATGTTATTATTTTTTATTATTGTTTTTTTCTCTTCTTATCTCGGATATCATTTTGTAAGGATAGAATTATCTATTTTAATTTAGATTTAATTATCTTATTTTTTTAGTATTTTTATTTTATTTTATTTTTTCACAACATTATATTAATATTAATTATTTAAATTTTGTTTTACTATTAATTAGTTAACCTCTAAGAATTTGAAGTTATATAATTTTATAAAATATGTAATTATCTCCTTTTAATTGAATTAGGCTTAATTAATAAGGTTAACTTTACAAATAAATATAAAATTAATTGTAATTAATAATAAATATTATATGCGGAGAGGATGCAAAAATAGTAAGAACAAAAAAATCCAATAAAGTAGCTAGACACAAAGATGAGAAATTTGAAGAAATAAGATTGTTATTTTGTTGAAATTAGAAATACATAGCTTATTTATAGCTAGGCTATGAAAATAACCACGTATTAAATTATAATAAATAAATAAATAATAATATTTTTATTTATAATTCTTAAAATATTCACAATCAAAATTAATATTATTTTATTGGGTATTATATGAAATCCTCTTTTAACCTCAATTTTATTAACATAAGCACGATAGAACATTTAAAATATATCCATAATATATAATTTTTAAAAACTTGGGTGATTTTTTAAAATAACTTGTTATGATTTCATTACACAAGATATTAATTAAGATAAATTTTTAAGATAAAAAATCCCTAATAAGACGAGATTGTTTTATAATTAATCCTTTGTATTTTAAATTAATTTTTAAATAAAAAATATCTCCACATTTGCTATATTTAAAAATATCATGGCTTGTTTTTTTTAGTATTTGAACGTGGTTATTGGGGCTATAACCTATCATATATACAAATCAAATAGGACACAATACCAATTAATTTTTGGTTAATATTAGTTATTAATTTTTAAGTAATTATATAAATATTATTTTTTTTTCGTAACGTTAAAAATTTGTAAATTTAGGTAAAAAAAAAAATATATCCCCAAACTCACACGATGTAAATAAATACGATGAGATTGAGCACACACCACCCTACTAATTGCCACCCGGAAACATAAACCACTTGTATGGATTATTTAGTCTTAGGTAAAGATGTAAATAATAAAATAAAAAATAAGAAATAAATATCTATATTTTATTTTATAATATAAGGTGTCACATATTGTATTATTGGATTTATTTCTCGAAACTATATATCATACTTTAATAAATAAACATATATATATATATATATATATATTTATAAATTTAATTATATTTAAATTTAAATTTAATTTATATTTTTGAACTTCATCTTTAATATATATTTTTATTTTACTAAAACATTAATAATTTTTAAAATTATTTTATAACAAGATTTTATCAATATTATTTATTAGAAAATGATTATGTATTTATTATTTATTATATATTTTTTTTTCGTTTCATGTAAATATTATATATTTTTTAAAAAAAATTATTTTTCTTATTATAAATATTTATTATCGATTTAGTTTTTTTATATATATAATTTTTCTTTTTAATAAAATAAAAAAATTATTGAAAATTTGAATCTCCGTTCTTAATTTGGGTATTAATTTTTAACTAAAAAAAACCCCATGCGTCCATACAAGAATTTTTAAGTAAGAATAAAAACAAATTTTAAATCAAACAGGGAGAAAAAGAAAAGAGTTCGTAGCTCTGCCAGACCGTGTTTACAATCCTAATCAAGAGTTTAAATCTTTTCCTACAAATTAATATATATATAAAAAAAAAGGTCATAGCTTTGCTACTTTCCCTCCATGAACAGCAAACAGAAAACAAAAGAAAAATACTTTTCTTACCACTTTACTTTCAATCATTCCTTATCTTAATTCCAATTATTCCTTCTTCTTCTTCTTCTTCTTCTTCTTCTTCTTCTTCTTCTTCTTCTTCTTCTTCTTCTTCTTCTTCTATACGTTGAGAACCATCCATCAATAAATATACTTCTAACACAAACCCAAGAAAACCAATCTTCTTCTGCTTCTTCTTCTTCTTCTTCTTCTTCTTCTTCTTCTTCTTCTTCTTCTTCTTCTTCTTCTTCTTCTTCTATAGTTTAATTTCTTTGTGTTAAGCAATTAGTGTAACGTGTTAGGTTTCATGCATGGCTGAACCAATGGTAGACTCAGAGTACCTCAAGGAAATTGAAAGAACTCGAAGAGACCTTAGAGGTCTCATTTTCAGCAAAAATTGTGCACCTATCATGCTTCGTTTGTCGTAAGTATTTTAAAATTTGTATTAATATTATTGTAATAAAATACATGAAATCTTAGTATTATTAATAAAATATTATCGTGATAATAATAATTCTATCATTTTCTTATAAATTATGATTATATTTCTATGATAAATTTTGGTTCCAATTTTAACATAATTTATAAATATAATCTTAAATCTTATTTTAAAAAAATAAATTTAATAATATATTTTATTTTTAGGTAATAATTATTTTAAAAAATAATTATTTCAATGATGCATTTTGTGTGATAAAAAAATAACAATTAAATAACATTATTTAATTTTTATTAAATATAATGATATTAAGATAATATACAATGTTTTTTTCGTTACATTTCAATTATAAATCAAATAATATAATATAAACTTTTTCTTTGATTTTATTGATCAAATCAAATAATATAATAATAATACTATTTTCTTTCCATCCAATTCTATTCACATTTTTATTCCTATTTTTTTCATTATATGAACTAAATGTTGCTTTTAAACATTTAAAATGATGTGATAAATTATAAGTGAACATTATAAGAGATAAATGCATATAGCTCCTTTAGTTATACTAGTTAGAAGAATCTAATCATTTTGTTAAAACTTTACTTTTTAAATTTTTTTTATTAAATTTATAATTATTATTATCTATTATTAAAAATAGTTTGAAAAATATATACTAAAAAAAATAGAAAAATATTCATTTATTTTTGTAATATCATTTTTTAAAATATAATAGTTAAATGACAATAAAAAATAACAAAAAATTATACTATATATAATAATTAAGAATAAAAGGTAAGACAATTACATTAACAATGACAAAATATATAATAACCTATTAATTTTTTTTTTGACCAATAACGTATACTAGAAGTCAATGTTTTAAAAAAACGTTAGAAATATACAACATGAGTATATGTGTATATTTTTTAAGTTATTATATATTTTTTAAATTAATTTTAATTTAAAAAATATGAATAAATTTAGATTAATTTGAACGCATAACAACTAAAAAATAAACATATTAAACATATGTGTATTACATGTTCTATTTTTAATATTTTTTATTTTTAAATTTTTGATATATTTTTTTATAATTAATAAATTTGTAATTTCTTATTAATTTTTTTCCTACTTAACGTATTCCACTGCCTTTATCTTATTAATTATATAAAAGTTATATCTAATGACAGCTAGAAAGTGTATACTTACCACCTATCACAGCTTCATAAATTATATAAATTTTAAGAAATAAAAACATTATTTAAGCATTTTTAATATTGTTTTTAGAAATAAGAGCTTTCTTCTCAAAGAATTACTTTTCTAAAGCACGTGAAACCCACTAACGATAGTTAAAATTATGAATTATGAATTATGAAAAAGTTCCAACACTTTATCATTTAATTTTTCTATTTTCAATATATTAAGTGTGATGAAAGTAAGAAATATAAATATACGTTATAATGTTAAAAAATAATAATAATAACAAACCAACAAAATCATTAATCATGTAGGGTGGTTTTATTTCTATTATAAGAATTAAAGTATTTTAATGATACGCTCACAAACGCTTTAATTATAAGGTTTTTGTTCTCTATAATGCGCATATTCCATTTAATATTTTTTTAAAAAAAATTATATTAAATTTTATTTTAAAAATAAATAAATTATAACTTATTAAATAATTTTTTATGTTTATAATAATTATGTTTTACAAAATTGAATTAATATATCTTTTTTTAAATAAAATTGATTAAAAATTTTATTTCAAATATAAGGTAATATCTTTTTTATTTTTTTAAAAATTCCTACTTATGCATATTTTTAAACTATATTTTTAAACTGTGAAATATGATTATTATAAACAAAACCATTTAATTACATGTAGTTTTTGCCAAAAGCAATAGTAATTCCTTAAAGTCACATTTTTTTTCTTTCTTTCTTTGTTTGATTACCAACACTTTTTATAATTATAAAACCAATTGTGCTGCTAGTAGAGCATTTATGAACAGTGATTTGTGTAACCACGTAATAATAATTTTAAGTAATTTTATTTGTATTATAATAATAATTTATTTATATAATTTTTTACATAATTTGATTTTTAAAACTATCATGTTAATTTTTCTAATATTTATTTTAATATTTATTACGTATATCACGGAGTTATTATTTATTGTTTATTGAGTACGTAACTAATCAATTAGATTGATTTTTTTTATTATTAATTAATTATTTTTTTAAAAAAAAATTACATTAATTTTAAATTATATTAACTTAAAATATTAAAAATAATAAATAATTTCTTTCGAAATGTAACGTAGATGGCATGATGCTGGAACATATGATGCTAAAACAGAGACAGGAGGCCCCAATGGCTCCATTAGGAAAGAAGATGAATTGAAACACACCGCAAATAATGGTTTGAAAATTGCAGTTGATCTTTGTGGTCAGAAATTTTCTCCCTTTATTTTCTTATACAATAAAGTGATTTTCGATTTTCCCTATTAGAAAACAGCCAGTTTCTCCGGTTTCTAATCGATTAAAATAAATGATTTTTAAAATAAGCTTAATTCTAAAAAGAATTTGTCGGTTTTTAAAATTGGCCGATTTTTTTCGGAAATACATTGGACCAACCGTGATTTAAAAAAAAAAAAACGGTCGGCAAGAAAATAAAAACAAACCGGTCTGCCAAAATTATAAAAAACTGGTTCTTTAAATTTACATTATTTTTTGCTTAATTGGTATTGGTTTTCAGAGGAAGTGAAGGCTAGACATCCAAGAATTACATATGCTGATCTTTACCAGGTGATTATTATGTAATTTTTTTCTTTTTTAATAAATCATACACACGTAGTCACGTACACATAGGGAAAGAGGTGGGACAATTCTCACCATTCTATGTTTGACTAGAAAGTGAAGAAATGTTGAAATTTTCATATATAGGTTGATATATATTTATTAAAAGAGTAAGAGTGGTTATGTTTTTGTGACTTCATAAAAGGGCTTTTTAAGAAAATACATCTGAATTAAATAGAAAAAAATTGTTATTAGTGTTTATAGGTGATGTTTAGTTGGAGGGAATAGAAATGAATCAGAATTAATTCCTTTCATTTTGTGTGTTTGGTTGGACAGAATGAGATGACGGAATTAAATCGATTACTAAAGAAGAAGGAATCATAATTCTTTCTCCCACTTTCGAAATCATGATTCCATTCCCATCTAATTTTTTTTTTCTAATTTTACCATCATCCAAAATATAACCCTAAACTCAAATCCCAAAACCCAAAATCCAAATCCTAAAATCCTAAACCCAAAATCCCTAAACCCTAAACCTTAAATCTCTAAACCTCAAACCCTAAACCCAAATCCCAAATCCCTAAGCCCAAAACCCCAAAACCAAAAACCCAAAACCCAAAACCCAAAACCCTAAAACCTAAATTCCAAAACCCTAAATCCTAACTCTCAAAACCTAAAACCCTAAACCCAAAATCTATAAACCCTAAACCTCTAAACCTCAAATCCCTAAACCTTAAACCCTAAACCCTAAATCTAAATCCTAAAACCTTAAACCCTAAACCCTAAATCTAAAATCCCAAATTCTAAAATCCTAAACCCTTTTTTTTAAAAATAATTTTAACCCTAAACATTAACCCACAAAGTTAACCCTAAACATTAACCCACAAATATAACCTTAAACCCTAAACCCAAAATCCTAAATCCCTAAACCTTAAATCCCAAATCCCAAATCCCAAACCTCAAAACCCTAAACCCTATTTAGAAAAATAATAATTTTAATAATATATTTTTTTTTAATAAAGTAATAATTATTTAGAAAAATAATTATTTCAATAATGTATTTTGTCTCACGAAAAAATAGTAATTAAATGACATTATTAAAACTTTATTAAATGTAAGGGTATTAAGGTAATTTATAGCTTTTTTTTATTCCATTTCAATAGCAAACCAAACACTGTAATTCTGATTCTGAGCTTGATTCCAATGGTCAAACCAAATAACATTGTTTTTTTTCATTCCATTCCGATTTCGATTCTGATTTCATTCCGATTCCGATTCTGATTTCATTCCTATTCTGATTTCGATTTCATTCCACGAACCAAACTACACCCTAGGGACTAATTAATGTGATTTTCAAAATTACTTTCTTTTAAAATCATATTTAACAAAAGAGCAAGCAAATATAATTTAAATGAATTATCAAGCCAATTTCCCCAAAGCACTTTTGTGAAAAGCGATGTCTGATACTTCTTTAATACTCTTTCAATTACTGGAATGTTTTAGCTTGCTGGGATCGTTGCAGTTGAGGTCACTGGAGGTCCGTCTATTGACTTTGTTCCTGGTAGAAAGGTATAAAATTATCCATATACATTTCTTGTTAATTTAGAAATTATTTTCAACAACTAGGTTGATTTGTTGTAACATGTGATTTAATAACTCAGAAGATATGTGTCACTAATATAACTTTGAAATCACAAGATCGAGTTTTGTTAAAAATGTGGGTAACAATTTTTAAGTTAAAATTTTTTTGATACGTTATAAATTATTTATGATTAATATTTTTTAATATTCAAATTAGGATTCTAATCTATCTCCAGAAGAAAGGCGCCTTCCAGATGCCACAAAAGGTACATAATTTAAGAAATTATTTGAATCACAATCATTGATAACTAAATCTTTTCTGCGATAGTTCACCTAATAATACAACGATAAACCTTATAACTTTTCGTTTTAAGTCACATATTTAAATTACATACCATTTGATCTATTAAAGAAAATAATCTTTACATTTGATTCTATTATTCTCTTTTGTAATTGATGAAACACGTATTGTTGTTGTGATTCAAAAATTGACGTTTCCTCGAAGAATTGCTTATAATGCACATAGTTATAATAGAAGGAAAAATAACGATTTCATTAATATGTAAATTTGTTGTAGATGCCTCACACTTGAGAAGTGTTTTCTATCGCATGGGACTATTTGACAAAGACATTGTGGCATTATCTGGAGGGCATACATTGGTTACCTTCCCTAACTCTCTACAGATATGAATTTAGTTATTTTAATTTTTTCATTATATATAGTTTTCCAAGCTCACGTATCGAATACCTAACCTTACAGTTACATGTCTCATAAGGAGGTTTTAGTGTCACTAGCTCAGCTATAATCGTTTAGGCGAATTTCTCAAACTTTTTATAGAAATGAATTTAGTTATTTTTAAGTTTTTTTATTATAACTTGCATATAATTTCCTTCTCATTTCTTTAGGGAAGGGCTCATAGGGAGCGATCAGGGTTTGATGGTCCTTGGACAAGGGACCCTTTGAAGTTTGATAACTCATATTTCAAGTAAGAAATTTAAAGGATTGGTTTGCTCTATATTTCAATGTGAGTTTTTTGTTTTTTGTTTTTCACGAGGACAAGTCTATATATGTTGTATCACTATTAGGGAGCTGTTGCAAAAGAAGTCATTGCCTGAATTGTTAAAACTTCCTACTGACAAAGTCTTAGTGGAAGATCCTGTGTTCAAGAGCTATGTTGATCTATATGCTAAGGTAAAATGACTCTAGTTTTTTGTGATTAAGAAAATGCTAAGGGTTTAACTAAAACTGGTTTTCCAAAAAAAAAACATATAATTTGTATTTAATTAATTTTGTAATAAACGTGATTTATGAGTCCTAAAAACATTTATTATATAAAATTTACATATACTTTACAAGTTTTTTTTCGTCATAAAAACTTTTAATCCAGTTATTTGAAACCCTAAAAATAATACATATATATTGTATATAATTGAATTGATCATAAAATAAAATATTAACTTATATATAACATATAGTCTTGATTTAATTTATTTACATTATGTAAATATGAATATATATTAGATACCGTGTGTACATGCTATGTACAACAGATGTTTTTTGTATAGTTAATTTAATTATTTACAACCATTACATACATGCTACTTAAGTCACAAACTCTTACAAAATCTAAAAAAAAAAACAAACCAACCCTAACTTATATTTTAAAGCTAAATTGCATCTTTTCTACTGACTCATAATCTAGAAGCAAATAAATATTAGCTTGTAAATAAATGAATATATATTATGTATATAATATATATGTTATGTAATTATAATATGTATATATACGTTATGTAAAAGTTACGTGTTATTTTATAGTCAATTCAATATGTTATTTAAAGCCGGTACTTAAAAGAATCAAATAAACCCTAATTTATATTCAAAAGCTAAATATAACACTTCTTTTATTTTTATCTTCAATATGTTGTGAATGATCCTTTGTACAATGCAGGAACGAACCTA
Source organism: Hippophae rhamnoides (assembly GCA_033030585.1). Lineage (NCBI taxonomy): Eukaryota > Viridiplantae > Streptophyta > Magnoliopsida > Rosales > Elaeagnaceae > Hippophae > Hippophae rhamnoides. Next base: position 21,236,798 of record CM065434.1, on the reverse strand, counting down.
GCCTATATATTTAAGTATGTTTCACTGTTTTTTAACCATCTAGTCATGGGAATTAAAACAAACCTTACTACTTCTTGTATGTGGCAGAATGAGGAAGCATTCTTTACAGATTATGCAGCATCACACAAGAAACTATCAGAGTTAGGCTTCACTTCACCTTACAAGGCAAAAACAAATGCTTTACCTGGTGCAAAAAGTAGTGTTCTCCTTGCAGCAATTGCTTTTGTTATTGGTGCTATAACTTATGCAAAATGGTTAAGCTTTATGAAATACATATAGAGCCCTCATGTTTAAATTGCAACTGGCTAGAATTTAACTATTTGTATGTAATAATATCAATAATACACATATCATAAGGAAAATTAACATTAAATTTTATTAGATAATTAAAAAAAACTTCTAATTTTAATGAATGTGACCGAATTCAAATATATATGATCAAACTAAACAACCTTGAACATATTTCGATCACATTTGACTAGTCATATTTTCTTCTAAATTTTTTCTTTTTGGCCTCATTTTCCTTAAGAATTGTAGCGATTATTAGTAGGTAATTACTTATTTAATAAAAAAATATGTACTTGGACTCAAATTGATACACAGTGGTTAATCTGTCTATTTACAATGGAACAAAACTCATTCCACGTGGCACAATATTGTTTGCTTTGGTTTATAACTGCAAGTTCAGCGGGTTCACGACTATAACTTGATATTACAGTGAGATTTCATCGCTTTGTTTTTAGGAAAAAACCCAAAAATAAGTCATGTCATTTAGAGAATACTCACTCCTTATAAGCACATCATCACTTAGCGTCCTACGTTAAACAATGTGGGATATGTGCAGGCACACTGTATCATACATCCCCACTTAAGGAGTCTTACGTTCTCGTAAGAATGCAAACTCACATGGCCTAGTAGGATCATGGCTCTGATACTACCTAACGTAGGACGGAAGCACAAATGCATCAATAATGTGAAAGCACTCAGGAAATAAGAAAAATATGAGCAAAGTTTAGACTAGCTATACTCACTCTTTGGCAAGAGATCTTCATATTTGTATCTAGGCAAACTATTAGATATTAGTTCTTAATTCAAGGAACAAAACAAGAAGCTTAATTCAAGGAGTAAAATAAGGAATCCTTAATTCAAGGAGTAAATCAAGGGATGCTTAATTCAAAAAGTAATTGAAGGAGTAAAATTTCCTTATAAATAGCTATACAATTGTAATGAAAACATGAAGAAAATAATAAGAGCTCTTTTGTGTAGAGTTATTTCTTGTTTTTTCAACATGGTATCAGAGTAGGAAAATTAACTTGCTTCTGCTTTATTATTATCTTAGCATCTTCAATCTTTGAAATGACGGAAGACAAGCCGCTAGGATCAGAAGCTGAAAGTTCATCGGTGCTTTCCTTCATGAATATGCATGAGGTGGATGTCAACCCAAATCAAATATTAAGCTCAATCTTGTTGAATGAGTTTAATTACTTGCCTTGGTCAAGAGCAGTGTCTCTGGCTCTAGGTGGAAGGTCCAAGTTGGGGTTCATAAATGGAAGCATTGAAGTACCTGATGGTTCCTTACCAACCTATGAATCTTGGCTTAGTAAGGATCAGCTGGTTATGTCATGGCTCCTAAATTCCATAGAATGTAAATTAGCTGAAATATTCAGTTACTCTGAATCTGTATACCAACTATGGGAGACGGTCAAGGAAATGTATGGTAGTTAAAAAAATGTTGCACGAGTTTTTCAATTAAAGAAGAACATCTCAAATCTGCAACAAGATGGTAAGCCTTTTGTACAACTCTTAGGAAGCATGAAAAGCATGTGGAATGAGTTAGAAATATATCATCCTCATACCACCGATGTAGCTCTGCTGCGAAAAAGAATGGAAGAAGATAAGATATTTTAACTTATGTCCAGTCTCGATTCAACATATGAAGATATACGATGCCATATAGTTATGAATACTGAACTTCCTTCCTTCACCAATGTATGTGCGATAATTCAACATGAAGAAGTAAGGAGGAAAGTCATGAACAAGGATACAATGGCTAGTGCACATGAGGCAAGAGCTTATCTAACCAATGAGAGAAAGTACAAAGGGAAGCATCCAAACTTGAAGTGTCAACACTGCAACTATACAGGCCATATTAAGGACACATGTTGGATTCTACATCAAGAATTAAAACCTGATTTTATAAAGGATAAGGGTTTATAAAAAGTGAATCGTACTGCACACCGTGCAAATCATGCTCCTGCATCTACCTCTAATGGGTCTGATCCATTCAAAAACTTCACAGCGAATCCAGCTAAACTTATGAATGAGTTTATGTTTTATCTTCAAAGCAAGATAGGAGGAGCTAGAATTGACTGTATGGATAGCATAGAAGAAGGAAACTCGACAACATTGTTAGGCAAGTTTACAGGTTTCTTGGCAGATACAAAACTCATACCACAAGAGGACATGCAAGGTATCATAAAAGCCTTTAAAACTGCTCTTAAAATAAATATATTGCATGATTTTTGGGTTGTAGATTCAGGTGCCACAGATCATATGACAAACCATATGTCAAAGTCTCATAAGTTTGAAAAATTAGCAAATCCTTCTCAAGTTTCAATTGCAAATGGTGAGAATGTAAAGGTTTTAGGAAAGGAAAAAATAAAATTAATGTAAGATGAAATCGAGTCGGCGGTTTTATATGTACCTTCCTTTCCCTTCCAACTTCTGTCTGTAGGAAAAATCATAAATACCTTGAATTGCTTAGCCATTTTTTCTCCTCACAATGTCATTTTTTAGGATTGTGCCACCAAAAAGACGATTGGTGAAGGGTTTTACTTAGATGGTCTCTATTACATATCCAAGAGCAATCCCAGAGGGTTTCAAGCCAAGTTTAACCCTATCCAAGATAATCAATTGTGGCATCAACGTTTAGCTCGCCCTTCTCCACCAATTTTTTCAACATTATTTCCAAACTTAGGAAATGATGCAATTGCATGTGAAACTTGCCACTTGTCTAAGGCCACTAGATTTCCTTTTAATTCTTCCTTGTCTAGGGCTAGTAAGTTTTTTGAACTAGTTCATTCAGATGTATGGGGACCAACTAATGAATCTTTTGATGGTTATAAGTATTTTGTGATTTTTGTTGATGATTTTTCTCGAGTCACATGGTTATATCTTTTAAAGTCTAAGAATGAAGTTATGGAAGTATTTAAGGACTTTCATAACCTTGTTAAAAATCATTTCTCCTCTAAAATTCAAACCTTAAGGTCTGACAATGGCACCAAATACATGTCCCATATCATGAAACAATATTTGAGCATTCATGGCATTATGCATCAAACAAGTTGTGTTGGCACACCTCAACAAAATGGTGTAGCTGAATGCAAAAACCGGGACTTACTTGAAAAAACTAGAGCATTAATGCTACAAATGAATGTACCAAAGAGATTCTGGTCCCAAAGGGTTATGACAGCTGCTTACATCATCAATAGATTACCCAGTTGAGTCTTGGATTTCAAGTCTCCCCTAAAGGTCATGAAAGGAAGGAAAATTAACCTCTCACACCTTAGAGTTTTTGGCTGTATCTGTTTTGTACATATTCAATCTCATCATCGAGATAAATTGGATCCTAGAGCTGTTAAATGTATTTTTCTTGGTTATTCATCTACACAAAAGGGATATAAGTGTTATGATCCCCAACTTAGGAGATTAATTATGTCCAAAGATGTTCGATTTTATGAAACTAACCATTTTTTCAGCAAGTCACATGAAATCACAAGTCAAGGGGATGACATCTTGGATGTGTTTCCGTTACCAAGAATCAAACTTGAGGCTCTACAACAACAAGATCCCAGCCATGTCAACATTGATACATCTCTCACTGAAAGTAACAATGAAGGGTCTCTTCTTAATGGTACACTGTATGAAGATGGTGATAATCAAGATGATCCTCACAATATGGTACAAGATGTGAACGAGTGTGAGATAACTCCTCCTGCTCCACGATGTAATCCAATGCGTGTTAGGCAACCTCCCACAAGACTTCAAGACTTTGTCACCTACAAACCCACACATCCCATCTCAAATTATGTGTCATATAAGAGAGTGACACCAACCTATGCCGCATTCCTCAGCACTATATCGAGTTACAGTGAGCCTCAAAACTTTCATGTGGCCAATAGCCAAGAGGTATGGAAAGAAGCCATACAAGAAGAACTTAAAGCCCTAGATCAACACAACATATGGAGCATCACCAAACTTCCAAAAGGCAAGAAAGTCGTGGGTTACAAATGGATTTATAAGCTCAATTTAAGTCAGATGGATCAATTGAGAGATATAAAGCAAGATTGGTGGCTCGGGGATTCACTCAAACATTCGAGGTGGATTACAAAGAAACATTTGCACTTTTTGCAAAAATGAACAAGTAAGAATGCTAATGTCTGTGGCTGTAAACAAGGGGTGATCCATGTACCAAATGGATGTGAAGAATGCATTATTGCTTGGTGATATCAAAGAAGAAGCCTATATGAAATTGCCACCCGGGCATCCTCAAAGCAATGAACTGGATTTAGTGTGCAAATTGCACAAATCCATTTATGGTTTGAAATAGTCCCCATGAGCTTGGTATGCCAAGCTAAGCTCAGTTCTCACTAGTATTGGTTTCAAAAGCAGGATTGCCGATTCTTCACTATTTGTTCGCACAGGAACTATGGGAAAATTGGTTGTGCTGATTTATGTAGATGATCTGATAATTACAGGTGATAATGCTGACGAGATTTTCAACCTCAAACAGTCCCTCAGACAAAGGTTTGCAATTAAAGACCTTGGGATATTGAAGTACTTTCTTGGTATAGAAATGGCAACCTCGCATAAGGGACTCTTTCTTAACCAAAGGAAATATGTCCTAGATTTGCTCAAGGAAGCTAACATGAGTGATGCTAAACCAACCATTACCCCTCTTGACAGCAAGCTCAAACCTAGCTTGAAGGGCACGCCACTCACGGATATAAGTTATTACCAGCGACTGGTTGGTATGTTGATCTACCTAACAATCACCAGACCTGACATCACATATTCTGTAAGTATTGTGAGCCAATTCATGCACTCCCCGACACTTGAGCATTTGACCCTTGCTAAAAGGATCTTACTCTACTTAAAAGGATCAGTGAGTCGTGGTATCATCATGAAGAATAATGATAACACAGAAATCATGGGGTATTGTGATGCTGATTTGGCAAGGAATGCAATTGATCGCAAGTCCACCACTGGCTACTGTACATTTGTCGATGAAAACTTGGTCACATGGAAGAGTAAGAAGAAAACTGTCATCGCCAGATCAAGTGCCGAAGCTGAGTATCGTGCAATGGCTTCAACTGCGTGTGATTTGATATGGCTTAAAGGTTTTCTATGTTATTTAGGTGTTCCTACAACTCTTCCTATGTCCTTATTTTGTGACAATCAGGCAGCTATGCATATAGCATCAAACCCAGTGTTTCACGAGAGGACGAAACACATTGAAGTTGATTGTTATTACATTCGTGAACAAGTTCAATCACAAGTGATTCAGACACATTATACAAGAAGCTTCGACCAACTGGCTGACATCTTCACCAAGCCCTTGGCTTCTCATCAGTTTCAACGACTTTTGTCCAAGCTTGGATCCATAAACCTTTTGGATCCAGCTTGAGGGGGAGTATTGGATATTAGTTTTTAATTCAAGGAATAAAACAAGGAACTTAATTCAAGGAACAAAACAAGGACCTTAATTTAAGGAACAAAACAAGGACCTTAATTCAAGGAGCCAAACAATGACCTTAATTCAATGAGTAAAACAAGGAATCATTAATTCAAGGAGTAAATCAAGGGATGCTTAATTCAAAGAGTAATTGAAGGAGTAAAATTTCCTTATAAATAGCTATACAATTGTAATAAAAACATGAAGAAAATAATAATAGCTCTTTTGTGTAGAGTTATTTCTTGTTTTTTCAACCCAAACACTCTAGTAAATTTAGAATAAGACAAACCTAACTATGTTATCTATCTTTAGACGAGTGCTCTAGTAACTCTAGAGAGATTAACCTAAATATATTTCTCTATCTCACATATAAGAAGATTTCTTTAATATTATTAAATTGATTATTTTCTAGGATGTCTTATACAAGTATATGGGCTAGTTATTTACAATTGAAAAGTCTATAGAATAGTTCATAAAGTTTCTATGTGTGACTCTAGTATACACATAAAAAGAAATCTAAATAAATGTTTCTATGTGAGATTCTAATAGTACATAAAAATTAGAACTTTAAACAAAATAAACTATTTTCTTTTTTCTAATTTTGTATTATATTACATATTTTCATAATACTTTATCAGTATTCCTTATACAAGTATATGGTCTAGTTATTTATAGTTGAAAAGTTTCTAAAATAGTTAATAAAGTTTTCTATGTGAGACTCTAATAGTACATAAAATTTAGAATTCTAAACAAAATAAACTATTATTTTAATAGAACTTTAAATAAAAACCCTAAATAAAAAAATAAATCTCTTTTCTAATTTTATCAAGTATTACATATTTTCATAATTATTAGTAGTTTTTAATTTTAGTTACACAAATTAGGATTTAAAGTAGATTACAAGTATAGAGGCTAGTTATTTATAGTTGAAAAGTTTTTAAAATAGTTAATAACGTTTTTTACGTGAGATTCTAATAGTACATAAAAATTAGAATTCTAAACAAAATAAACTATTATTTTAATAAAACTTTAAATAAAAACCCTAAATAAAAATAAATCTCTTTTCTAATTTTATTCCATATTACATATTTTCATAATTATTAGTAGTTTTTAATTTTAGTTACACAAATTAGGATTTAATGTAAAAGGTCTAGTTATTTATAGTTTAAATTTTTTTAAAATAATTAATAACGTTTTTTAAGTGAGATTCTAATAGTACATAAGAATTAGAATTCTAAACAAAATAAACTATTATTTAAATAAAACTTTAAATAAAAACCCTAAATAAAAATAAATCTCTTTTCTAATTTTATTCCGTATTCCATATTTTCATAATTATTAGTCTAGTTATTTATAGTTTAAATTTTTTTTAAATAATTAATAACGTTTTTTACGTGGGATATATTACTTTAATAAAACTTTAAATAAAAATAAATCTCTTTTCTAATTTTATCGGGTATTGTAAATTTTCATAATTATTAGTAGTTTTTAATTTTAGTTACACAAATTAAGATTTTAATGTATACATATTAATAGGCAGAAAATAAATGAAATTTCATTTAAAAATAATTAAAATATAATAAATGTTTATATTTTCATTAATAACAAAACGAAACGAAATTACAAAAAATGTTATAAAAAAAACTCAAAAGAAACTAAAAAAATAAGGATATTTACATAAATTCCTAATTAAATCTTAATTTTAATCACGGGAATCCTAATTTTGATAACGGGTGTACCTAGAATTAAATGTAGATACTACACACTAAAATAACAAACAATAAAGATAATTTGCATAATATATACATAAATTCTCAATTAAATCTTAATTTTAACGTAACTAAAATTGAATGTAAAATTACTAGTGTATTGCAACAAAAATATGTCTATATATTTATATATTATAATAATTGCGTCGATACACAATCAAGAGTATTAGTCATTAAAGTTGTAGCTCTGATTTATAAATTTTTCTTTTTTTTTACGGTGCTGCACACTTTTTTTTCCCTTCTCTTTGATCCTTACCTTTATTCAACAATTAAAGTTACTACTAAATTAACGAACATGTTAGAAGCCATGAGAAGGAAAATGAAGATTTATCAAGTAAATAAAAAAAAATACAACAGTGAGGAGTGTCAATATTATTTGTTTGCATTCTATAGAATGCAGAATCAAAGGAGAACAAGTTATATCTCCAGCCTAAATAGTACCAAAACACTTCATAACTTAAAAGTGTGTTTTAAAACAATAAAAGAATAATAGTTAAGTCATTTAGGCCCTTGGACTGAGGGATAGAGTAATATCTTGAAACACCTTAAGCCTCTTTTCAATCTTCCCCTGAAAAATCCTAGGAGTGTTAGCGTTTGTGTCAAGAACCGCAGCGAGAATAGCATCTTCAAAATCCTTATTGTTAGGCAACAACAAACCAGTAGACTTCCCATTCTTTTTTTCTTCAAAAGACAGCCTTCTTGTTTTATTATTCTCTAGAACTCCTAATTCTACAACATTAGGTTTCTTAATATCTCCCACATTGTCTTCTATTCTCATCAAACCGGCATTGTTTCCCGATCTCGATCTCTTAAGCCTCTCTTGAAACTGATTATGCCCACTTGAGTCATGTTGTTGTTGTTGTTGTTCTATTGGATCTTTGATTATCTTAGCTGAGTAAAAAGGTTGTGCAGCAACATTTAAAGAAGTTCCAATAGGAGGAAGAACGATGTTATGTTTTGGTACTACGTTTGAGTTCATATTCTCATCAGCAAAATCATAATGTTGGATTTGGATTGAATTTTTAGTTGATAAGTTAGTTTGATGATCTTTGCAAGGTTGAGGTTGCCAAATTGATGAAGAACCAAGAAATGTATCAAATAGCCTGCTTTGTTCAACTCTGTCTAAACCCTTATTCATCATTTCAGACTCAAGATCTTTAAGCATTTGTTGTGCTCTTTCATAGGCTTTGAAATGAGAATCAGTGCCTCTTGGACCATCTATAAAGGTTGGTTCTTTAACACGACGAAGATTATCTTTGGCTTCATTGATCCTTCCTTGCTTCATTAAACAAATACCAAGATTGCACATTTTGTTATTATCCGGTGCAATTGAAAGAGCTCTTCTATAAGCATCTTCAGCTTCAATGTAGTTGTTTTGTTGCATTAAAGCCCAACCCAAATTGCCCTGAAAAACAGAATATAAAAATCAATAACCTTTCTGTACTACAAAACCCAGAAAATTTGTGGAGGAAAAACTTGAAATCTAATTAGTTCCTACCAAGAGTCTAGTCGCCTCTTGTTCTACTGAGACTTGAAATTTCTTTCCCTGAGATCGAGCTGTTTTAGTTCGCTTTCCATTGAAAGCCATTCCTTGTTGGATCAAGAACAACTTGTGCTTCAAAAGTGCTATTTGATCACTTAATCTCCCACATCTCTGTAAAACAAATGAACCCAAGTTGTGATAAATTATATAGATAAGATTGGGAAAAAATCAGATTTCTGAATCAAACCCAATTAGCCAGAGACAATGAAAAATCATATACATGACAAAGATCAGTTTTGGATCGAACCCAATTAGCCAGAAGACAATGAAAAATCAGACTAAATGATAAAAATCAGATTTTGGATAGCCATATACAACGAAAAATCAGATTTTTGGATCGAACCTAATTATCCATAGACAGTTGAAGTGAGAATCATAATGAAATTACCTTGTAAAGATCCAAAAGAATGTTATCAAGAGATTCTTGGGCTGGATCTGAACACCTATGTCTAAGTGACTTTATAGCTTCAATTGCTTCCTCTGCTCGATTTTGTTGTTTCATGACAATAGCCATGTCCTTTAAAGCACTATCAACTCTATCACCAGCATTAATGGCTGCCCAAAACAATGGGATTGCCTTCTCTGGATCCTTATCAACCAACTAAACAGAACCCAGAAGGAAACAAACAATCAAACAAAATAAGAAAGTGAAAAAAAGAGCTCAAATCAGAGTACCCGGAAATCAGAAAATCAACCAAAAGAGAGACGAGCACAATTTTATATAAATAATAATAATAAGAAGAAGCTTACTTGGACATTTTTGGCTCTGACATAAGGACTATCACCAACTGGGACTTTGTGAGTCGCATGAAACGAGTCAGAACGAGTTCTAGAAACAGCAAGAGGCTTGGCTGGCGAAGAAGGAGCCGATTTGGTGGGTCTAAAACCAGGAGGAGCGTTCCACATGTCCTGTAACATTTTTGGAATTGTGGGTTTTTCGTATTGAAAGCGAAGATATGTGAAGGATGATGAAGACGACCAAGTCTCTAAAACTAAATCAAAAGCGGAGAAGAAGAAGGACAAGTGGAACACTCAGATGATTAGGAAAAGAGATAGAGGGAGAGAAGAGTCTAATGCTCTGATTTAGACGAGTAATTTTGACGAATAAAAAGCATTTTGAAAGTTTTTGACCGTTGAAAGTTGCCGTTTCAATGAACTGTGACTAGCCGTTGTATGTATTCAGCAAAAATAAATAAATACAAACTAGCCGTTACAATTATGTGGCGCAATATAAGAACGATGAGTTATTTTTTTTTATTTTTTTGCTCCTGGTTATAATAGTTTAGGATAATGTTTTTATTTACGCGGACTTTATATGGTTAGTTTTTCATAAATAATAATAATAATAAAAATAAATAAATAAAAGTGTTGATTTGCCGTAGGCTTACAAGGTCTTCAACAACTTATTTAATCCAAACTAACTCAATTTTATATTGTTTAATTTTTATATTTTTATTAGATTGAATTAATTTCAAAAACACTAAAACTGATTCGAGATAGGTTATATGGGTTCTTGATATTAAAATAAATCATTCAAACCATTAGTATTATTATTTTATTTATTTTAATTTTATATTACAATTTTATTGAATAAAAATTCAAAAAATTAAAAGTATTGGTATTTGTCTAATATAATTATTTTATTTCAATTATGGATGATTAAATAAAATAGATTTTGGGATCACAAAAATACATGTAAGATACATGTAAGTCATATTAATGTTTATTTAATCACATTATTATTTTTTATATTAAACACTTCTTTATGCATATAATAAATACTTAATTAATATGCAATTGAATAGTAAATTTTTATTTTAATTTATATACTATTTAGAATTGCATTAATTTTTTTTATTGAAGTTGTTATTTAAAAAAATTAAAATCCTTATGGGTGCTAAAATTAATCAAAATATAAAATATAAAATTTAATCTAATATTTATTTTTTTATTAAATATAAAACTTGAAGATTGAAAAAAAAAACACAAAAATCAAGTTATACAATTTTTATTTCAAATAAAAATATTAATTTAATGGAAGGTAAGATAAATCTTTGATATGCTAGAATTTTTCTTTGTATATTATCTTACCACTTTTGAGTTTCATTAAAATTTCCTTCTAAAACAGATCTTTGGGTTTTTTTCTTTCTTTCTTTATTTTAAAAAAGAACTCTTTTATCGAAACAAAAAGAAATATATTAAAAGAGTTCATATTGCAAAATATATAAGAAATAAAAATAAGTATATGTTTAAACACGAACAACTTTTAATCCATAACATATTCTATTTTCGTCACTTTCCTTTTTCCTACTCTCATGACCAACTTTAATATAATGTGATAATATATGCTAACAAAACATGTGGGTATTTTTCATACATCTACTCTTATAAATGATAAATATACAAATACATTGAAAATAGCACATGGATTAGTACTCCTCTTATACCCAAGTTATAACCTACTATTTTAAGCTTTTGGATCACTTTAAATGAATTTTATGTATTAAAATTTAAAATAAGAAAAAAAATTAATTTAAATAACTATACCAAATACATGGTAGGTAATAAAATGAAAGAATCCTATGCAAGTTAGAATTTCGATAGCCCCATGTATTTCAAGTTTTAAGGTACCATTATAGTTTTTTTCGCAGTGTGAACTGTTTGTTGTGACATATTTTTGGTTACTAATGAAGTTGGCAATTTGGTTTGCACCATTTATATTGAGAATAGGCTATGTTATTGTTGAGCAAGGAGAGTTCTTAATGAATGTACCCCCACACACGATTTTGTATGGTTTGATCCAAATCACATTAGTAACAATAAATAGGAGTTTTGTCTTTGTCTAACAAATAAATTTGTTCATAAGAGACTAATATCATAAGATTGTTGTTTTTCTTGGTTATTTATAGGGTGTTAGGAATGTTGAAGTTGCAATTCATAAGAATGTATAAATGGAACCCAAAAAGAAAAAAAAAAGTTTCATAGAAATGAAAAAAAAAAAACAATTCCATGTAGTGAAAAAGTAGTTATTGGTCGTTTTATTTAAACCTGCCCAAAGTGGACGAGATTGCTTAGAACTAATCCAATTATTAAAAAAAAGGTAGTATGTACGTTAAATCAAATGTAAGGCAGAAATACCCTATTATATATATATGTTAATTTGATTGTAGGAGTGGGAATCCGTGTAAAAAAAAATATCGATATTGGCATAGTTAAAGAACGGCTTAAAGTTGAGATCACTCTCCTTAACGTTTGCATATTTCCCGATCTTCCCTTTCAGGATTTCTTTTAAAAATATTATAAATTTGTAAAAGTTTATTATATTAATGAATTTTAATTAAAAAATAATATTTTTAAATATTAAATTTATTATATTTAATTACATAATAGATATTAATCCTTAATATTTTATATTAATTTGGGCAATTTAAGAGATGATTTTGTCTTCTTCTTTTTTTCCTAACAACTAATCTACTCAAACACACACCCCACACCTGACCTTACAACCCTATAACTCTTCCATTGAAATATATGAGTTTGACTTCATATTAATATTAGTACACAATCTCAAAATTCCGTACATAGGATGGATAATCATAACCCCGCTCCAAAAATACATATATATTAGTGATGAGATAGACTCCACAACCCATTGACATCCTAACAACCTCAATGTTGATAGAGGAGGTAATACTTGGTTGGGAGTGTAAATTATTCAAGGATAATGAAGGAATAGAGAACAGAGTTTTATGAGACAAAAGAACCCCAATCGCTTGTTATGTCAATGGCCAATCAATGTTCTTCATGTCATTTAAGATGGGTTCACAACGCAGTGCTATATATAAAAACGAAAAATATTTTTTTTTTAATGGCAACTTGATGTCACAATTACTTCAACCTCTTACCTTTTAAATTAATATCTAATCTAATACTAACATGTTACTTATGCATTTAGTGTTATTCATATTAAAAAAAATGTATTTATTGCACAAGTCACATGATATAATTAGAAAGCTCCGCGAATAAATAACTGCTTATCTGCATTCTACTTTGGGCTAAAGCGCTTGCTTGACCACTATTGCAGTTGCGATCGGAGTCGGAGTCAACGCCCAGCGGTACCTGAGCTTGATGATTCACCCATTAAATCAGGTGAAGCTACTGGCCGTGATGTATCTTTCTTGAGTGAAGTTGGCATCCCCGATATCTCCTGAAGAATGAAAAATCAAAACACTCAGAAAACTGCAACCAGAACGCAAAATCATAGACCTTTTTATAAAATCCACCATTCAGGTGCATTAATATTTCACCCTATAACCTTCTCGATGGGACACACGCATAAACACAAAAAGCATATAACCTTCATTAAGTGCATTCTCAAATCACAAGGTCGGACTTGATTTCCAATACATGCCATCACAAATTTAGAGTATTGGAAGGATACATCAGCAGCAGCTTGTTTTTTGTTTTCAGCCTGCATCAGGAAAGCCAACGGTGGAAAAATCAAGATTCTGCACTTAATAACCACTTGAGAGAATCTCATCAAAATTCCAACTAAAATAACCACTTGAGTGTATGTATGCAAGCTAGAGTCATTAACTCAAGAAATTATTTTTATGGAGATATAAACTAAAAAGTGGGTGACATCACAAGTATCTTAGTAGTAATTTAGTTACTTTGTTTTGAAAAAATAACAAGATAAAAACAAATGATTAATTATTTTTATTTTTATCATATTTTTCAACTGTTATTAAGATATCAATTTTATGAATTGCCTTTAATAATAAAGAATAATGACTACAAATTGATAAAAAAAATTAAAAACAAAAGTTTCAAAATTTTGTTAATTGTACTGTCACTTTTTCATAACAAAATGATTAAATAGCTGTAAAAAATAACAAACAGATTAAACTATTCCAACTATCATAACTAAAATGTTGGTGTGTGTTGTTGTGTGACACTTGATAACTTCGGTGGAGTAAAGCATGGAGCTGTCTGATAATGGTAGTGGATCAGCCAAAAACGTGGATATGTAGGAATTATGGTTATTGTTTAATTTTCGTTTTATACGTATATCTCTCTGGTATTGTACGAAGCTATCTTGAAAGAATATGAAAATACATGATAATTATCGGAGAATATTTTGACATGGGAGTCATCCTACTGCCCAGGTCTGTCTACGTGAGCGGCGCTCTTCTTCTTACGTTCCAAGTTTCTACACGATGGGCTTTAGTAAGAGACGTTGGCCAAGCTGACGGCTTAATGAGTGGTTCGAATGATCGGCTAGATCGGTATGGCTCCTTTGAAGTGTTCTATTGAGGTTCTGTGGCCCAGGCGGCGTTGAGAAGAAATGGTGACTCTGAATACTAGATGGTCGCGGCCTTGGTGAGGTACTGCTGTCTACTATCCCTCGGAGTTTTGTTGTTCGCCTTACCTGATGTTCTTTGCTTGATGTTGTTGTTTTACTTGATATTTTTTTTTTCGTGTTTCTGTTGATCGGTTTAATCGGAAATCGAAGCCAGAAGCTTCCGGGACAAATACGAAACCCGAGGAGATCGAGACTCGACAAAACGAAAAGCAGGGTGCTCTGATCAGTGAAATCGAGAAATCGGGAATCGGGAAATCGGGGTCAAATCGGAAATCAGCAGTCGAATCAATAGAATCAGTAGTCAATGACGTCAAATAAATCGGATTCGGATATCAAAATGGTAGTTCCGTGAGAAATCGGCGGTGGTTTCATTAGTCCCGATAACATAACTGTTTGATGCCATCTCTGTCCGTAGACTAATGTACGTAAGTCGGGTCCTTCGGACCTTAAGCGTAGTATTGATGTATTCTACTTTTTGCCTTCTAGGGATATTCGCCGAGGAGATCATTGGGCGTAGTCTTAGGAGAGGAGAATTTATATTATGTGGATGACCTCGGTCGGGAAGAGCGATCACGTACAGCATCTGACATCTTGTTGGTAACAAGGAACGACAAATTTGGCTATGTCATCGTAGATTTGGGCATCATCGTTCGGGTATTTAAGGCCACCTGCTCCCAGTTTATTTTCAAATATCACACATTCGGATTTCAAATGTGATACTTGTATCTGTAGTCGTAGGGGCGTCTTATCACATGGCGTGAATAAAAGTATGACTCCTTTTGCTTTGGTACATTCGATGTTTGGGGACCTTGTAACCGGTTATTACGTCGTGGGTCATCGTTGGTTTGTTATTTTTGTTGATGATTGTACACGAATGACATGGCTTTGCAATACCGAACATAAAGATGAAGTATTTGCTACATTTCACTGTTTTCACGCGTGATTCGGACGATTTTACGAAAAATTAAGAATCTTAGGAGTCGATAATGGAGGGGAGTATGTTAATGACAATTCGGACATGCTTGGACAACCGTGGTGATTCTCCGTGAAACCTCGTGATTCCTGAAACCTTGTGAGAATGGAGATTTGCGGAGAGGAAGAATAGGCACATATTTTAGAAACGGCTGGGGCACTTACTAATCGGTGCCGCATTATGCCTAATAAATGCGGAGTGATCTTTGTTCCTCTGGTGTGTATCTCTTGAATCGAATGCCAGACGCACAATTTCGGACTCAATTAAAGGTGTTATCGATCATCTTCCACTTACCTCTTATTTTAATGTTAGCGAATTTTTGGATGTATTGCTTTTGTCCACCTCCGTAAAAATCAACGAACTAAGTTGGATCCATGTCTTTGTCCAGATGTGTATTCTTGGGGTATGGTGTACAAAAAAGAAGTCTGGAATGTTATGATCCGATTACTAAAGAAACTATCTACCCAATGGATGTCACTTTCCTTGAATCGGAATGTTTTTTCCATCAGGTATCGATTACACTCTTGGGAGGAGAGTTATGGTGAAAAACGAAATTGGCTTGATGTTGAAATATTAGACACTAGTCAACGTACTCGGATCGTGCAATAATATGGAGGAGCCGTGCTCCCAGACCCGAGCTTGAACTTCGAAGCGAAGGGCGAAGTAGTAATTGAAACTCGGAGAAGATGAAGTGGTTGATGTATCCTCCGTTCTACAGTACCCGATGATCCTCTGCTTGAGAACGCTTTCACGAGGTATCACTATCACACACTGCAAACTAATGCTATAGATACACCGCTGTTGGTTATGTTTTACCTTTCGGAACCTGATCGAGGTAAACCTCAGAATCGATACTCCCAGAAGAGAGAAGAACGACAGCAGTATCCAATAGCAAATTATGTATCTCTTCGAAGATTATCGAGAACCTGTCGAGCACGTTCGCGCAGGCTCTTTCTCGTCGTGTCAAATTCGAGGTAGCATTGAAGAAGCCTTATACGATCCAAAATGGGCTCAGTATAAAAGAGGAATTTGAGGCATTGCGGAAGAATAACACGTGCATTGTTAAAGCGAGTTGCCTCGAGGAGGAAGATGGTAGGATGCGAGTGGATTTTCTCCGTTAAGTATAAAGCGAGATGGGTTAGTTGATCGTTACAAGGCGAGGCTTGTAGCGAAAGGATATGCACGAAACGTGGGATAGATTATCAAAACCTTACCGCACAGTGGCTAAACTAAAAGCGTGAGAGTTTTGTTATCTCTTGTAGCAAATTTAGATTGGCCGTTGCACGATTTGACGTGAAGAATGCCTTCGCCGTGGTGACCTTGAAGAAGAGATTTACATGGATATCCTTGGGATATCTTGTTACATCGGAAACGAAGCTGCATGTAGATTACGACGGCATTGTATGGACTAAAACAATCACCTCGGCGTGGTTTGGTAGGTTGAGTTCGGCCAATGAAGAAATATGGGTTCAATGAAACGGCTACGATCATACTCTTTTCCTAAAACATCGATTAGGGAAGATACTTGTCCTTATAGTATATGTAGACGACATGATCATTACGGGGGGATGATAAAGAGAAGAAATCTCTAAGCTTAAAGAACAAGCTGTCAAATGAGTTTGAAATGAAGAACTTGGGAGGGCTCGGAATACTTCTTAGGTATTGAGGTAACGAAGATCAAAACAAGGCATATGTCTTTCCCAGAAATATACTGCGGACTCTAGCGAGAGCGGGACTACTAGATTGTAAACCTATCGATATTCCAATGGTTCAAAATCGTAAACTCGGAGAATATGTGGACGAGTACCGGCGAGATAAGCAGAGATATCAACGGTTGGTAGGTAAACTCGTATATTTATCTCGTACTCGACACGATGTGCGTATCTTTGTGAGGTGTCGTGAGTCGGTTCGTACCTTGCCCAGTGAAGACCATATGGATGCGGTCGTAGCGAATGCCGTTACTTAAAATCCTCACGGGAAAGGACTTATGTTTTCAAAGAATGGTCGATTGGAAGTCCTTGGATATCTGATTCGGGCCCGGGCGGGGAAAATGAAGGATAGGAAATCTCTTGGGTACTTTACTTTCGTGAGACGATCTTGTTACATGGAGAAACGAAAGCAAAATGTAGTTGCCTTATCCGGTCTTGAAAATTGAATTTCGAGGAATGGTCGAGGAATATGTGAGCTCCTTTGGTTGAAAAACCTTAGCGAGATTGGTGTTGCTCACAACTGCGAAATGAACTTATTTTGTGATAACGGCCGTTACCATCGCCATTGCAATCCAGGTTCAACATGATCGCCTGACAATGCGTTGAAGTAGATCGGAACTTCATCAAACAGAATCTTGAAGAAAAGATTATTAAGCTTAGTTTGTTAAATCGGAAGATCAATTGGGCGATATACTCGCAAAATCGTATGCTGAACCGAACCACCTTCGCTCGACAAGTTGGGCGTAAGAGACATATATGCGCCAACTTGAGGAGAAGTGTTGGTGTGTGTTGTTGTGGCGGACACGATAACTTCGGTGGAGTAAAACATGGAGCATACAATAATGGTAGTGGATCCATAAAACATGGATATGCAGGAATTATGGTTATTGTTTAATTTTCGTTTTATACATATATCTCAAATATTGTACAGAAACTAGAACAGAAAGAATATGAAAATACATGATAATTATCAGAGAATATTTTGACATAAAAGACCTGTATCCATTTGTCCCAAACTATAAACACATTCAAGTGCACTAATGTACCATAGGTTTCCCAATCAACTATTTCAGATTATCAACTAGCAAATCAGAAGCCATATGAAAGGAGGCAAATTGGAAATATGCCAATTTCACGTTTTCATATTAATGTCTAGTGAAAGATGATAATGAATATTACAAGAGCCACTGGTTTATCCTGCGTTTTCAGTGCATGTTGCCTTTGATTTGGTAGCATATGGGGAAAGAAATATTACCAAAGAAAGACAGGCAAGACAACTAACGGTGTAAAATTTTCCAGAGAACAATTTTCCATTCATACTGTGAAAAACAGAAGCAGGAAAATGAAAGAAAGCTGCAGCACCAGTATAAATGTAAGAGACACACATAGAAAGAGAGTAAACAATTAGTATTTTTTAGTTGAATTGTCTACAACAACATATTCAGCATCAGTTCATGACTTTAAAGATGAACTTCCTCTACACGCGGAAACAAGTTTGTAACAAAATGGAAAGGAATTCAAGTTCTTGACAATGGTAGAGTGCAGAAAATAAAATTTCATTCCAGGTTGAATAATTAAAAGCTGAAAAAATGAAGACAGAGAAAATCATCCAAGAGCATCTATTCATCCAATGAATCCAACTATCAAAGAAAGATCTTCACAACAACTAAAGAAGCAAAGTAACCAATCTATTGGGATTTGATATAAAAGGATTGAGCTTTTATAGAAGCATGTATAATGTATAACTACTATTTGTTTTTGCGATGCCTACTTTAATACACTACAAATGTCTCAAAGGCTTCACAGAAACTATTATGTAAAAAATCCCTCTAGAGCCACTTAGAAATTCTTCCCAACATACTTAGATAACAATTTAATCATATGAGACAAAAATACTTATGAGTATGACAACAAAGCAAAATAAGGAATCGATCATTATAAAAGCAGAATTTATCATTCTCTCAATAGCTTCGGTTTTTAGGAGAATTAGTTTTCTAATAACTTCTAACATGTTATCAGAGCTAAAAATCTAATAATCTCGATTATTGAATTGTATATGTTTAGCATGCATGTTACATAGAACCAACACTTGTGCGGAATTAATAGAGGTACAAAAACATAGTTGACTCTTCTCTCAATAACTTAAGCTTTTGTGAGAGTTAGATTTTCTAAAACTTCTTAACAATAAAATACAAGAAACCGAACAAAGACAATCCATAAATATAATTATCAACAAGCAAGAACTGCAATAAAAGTTAACTTTAGTGGGAAAACGCAATACACTTTGTAGAATGGTACGTATAAAAGAACTTGAGCAACGAAATCACAAGCTTTGCCATATTTGGGATTCAAATTTTAGGTAATAAATTGGGGCATTTTTTAATCGCTAAATGTTTAAGTTATTAATTACCCTTTGATAATGCGGATTTGGGTAATGTTTGAAGGTTAACTTGAAGAGAAGTATCAATGGAACCTATTAAACGAAGCTTAATGGTTGAAAAGTTTAATTAACGTAATCGAATTCAAAAGAGAAAGAAACTAGTATTTGGTTTGGGTATGGGTTTTCAGAAGTCATACCTCGTAATCGTCTTTCATGGCCGAACTCGGATGTGAATCTGTGATTTGGTTGAAAAAAATTGAAACTCAAGATAGAAGAAGAGAAGGACAATTTTACTTTTGGTAACAACACCTGGCCTATTAGCTCAGTTGGTTAGAGCGTCGTGCTAATAACGCGAAGGTCGCAGGTTCGAAACCTGCATGGGCCATTTAGTTTTTTGGGCCTCGAAATCCTCTTTAGAGATTATGGGTATCCTTTTTGTACATAATTATTTGTAAGATTATTTATTTATATTGGGCTCAAACAATTAAAATTTGTCGGAGTTGTTCTTTCTTGTTTTGGTGACTATTAATTTTTTTTTATAAAAAATAAAACTCTTTTTCATTATAATCAAACGATAATATAGTACATCAGATTATCACATGTACATACAATAAATAAAATAAGTCCACAATTTCGGAGCCTTAGGATGTATTTGCATGCATTCGAAAATAGTTAATAATTACCTACTAAGCTGTCCATTAAAAAAATCATTAGGTTATCGCAATAAATTCATTTGAACCAATGTCTCCAAATATCAATACGGTATAAATATCGTACGTGTCTCATCCATATTTATCATTCTACACAAAAATCTCTCCACAAGGGTCTAAGGAACAAGCCATAATGTAGAATACGCTTATTTATTAAAGAAATGCAAAACATGCTTCATGACAACCATATCATAGCAATTTCAATTGCAAATCACATCTCAATTTTATCAATTATTGCTAAAATTCTTTATAAACCCGTTACTTTTTCATCCACACTAAATCCCACCTGATTATTAGCAGAACACATGTACGACAGCCAATAAAAAAATGACACGTTAGTGGGCATGAAAACCTAATGGGTACAAATAGAACTACTCTTTATTCTAGTTCTATTCCCACGAATAGTACAGGCTCAATCATAATTTTATGTCCATGTGTAGATGTGATGTGTAATAACTCGCGGTCTCAGAAATCACAATTGTAGAACTCCAAAATAACACAAGGGAAAAAGAGAAATACTAGTGCTAGTTAAGACTTCAAATTAAAGTTCAGAGGGTACATAGGTTTCACAGGAAAATCAAACTAGCAGGAAATAAAACAGTGAAATTAGATCATGTTTCCTTTGTCGGGCCTTTCTTCGCAGCTTCTGCCGCAGCTTTCTCTGCTTCAATCTCGGCCACAATGGCATCAATCTCAGCTTCTTCAAGTTGTTTTAGACCATCCTCCCTCGTCATCACAGCAACTTCTATGTTCTTTCCTCCACTCTCAACAACCTACGATAAAAAAATGTACATAATGCATAAGATTAGACACCTGACTTGCTATATCAGGCTTCAAGGTTGACTCTTTTTCAGGGACAAGACCAATCTCTTAAGTCAGGCGGCTACCTACTTAGGATATTTAGTTATGATTATTAGGACTTGCTATCATCTTTACGGAAACATTTGATATATGGTTTATGATCATAAATCTTTTGTAACCATCTGGATCTAATTTCAGAAATAAGATTCTGCCTCTGACTTTAAAATTTTAATGAGTCTAAATTCATACATCCATGACAAAATTAAAAGACATAATTCGTTTTTTGTCAAGTAAAAGACATCATTATACCACACAATAAAAAAAAAATCTGTCATAATACCACAAATCAAAAATAAAGCATCCCACTAAATTTTCCCTTTGAGATTAGGATTCACAATTTTATATACGACACTATTCGTACTACACTTTACACCGACTAAATCTCATAAAAGACCTAATCATTCAGGTATCTAATCGTCTAATGTACAATGCAAAAAAGTGAGACAGTTCCAATCAAATAGTCAACACTCAGCAGCATCAATCAGGAGAACATCACTGGCAGATTGATATAACGAACTTATGAGTCCAAAACAAGAGAAGCAGGTCAAATATATATTTGCACTGAAATGAAAGGAAACATTTGGTAAGTCATTTTCCACTAAAGTAGTAGATCCTAAAAGAAAGCAACCAGCACCTTCCATTTATCATGAATTCACACACCAAAAAAAAAAAACATAGTAGCATATCGTCTGTAAGATTGACCAAGCGGGAGCTTGGCCAAGTGAACTTTTTACAAGTAAGCCGTCAAGTTGGCAAAGGCTTGGTATTTCTTCAGATAATTACCTAGTTAGAATCCCCACCTCATAAAATATGTAAAAAAAGGACTCTTTACAAGATTAAACTTTCACAGAATGTCCTGAACTAAATACTTCAACACGGTTGTCTACTAATATGACTAACCACATCATTTAAATTTAAAGTTATAAAACTAGCTCTAAATGCCTAAATATCATTAGCAGCAAGTATAGTAACTGGAAGGAAACAATTACCTCAAGCAAAGCACGGATGGCAAGTTTAACGGTTTCTTTCCCAGAAGTCTCTTTGTAGTTTTTCTCAAGAAACTCCCTTATGGAATTGGAGTTTCTCCCAGTTGCATTAGCTTTCCAAGCTGAGAATGTGCCAGAAGGATCTGTCTGATAGAGTGCCGGTGCACTTGTGTAAGGATCGAAGCCAATAATCAAAGTTGAAAGGCCAAATGGTCGAACACCACCACTTTGTGTATACTTTTGCTGAAGTCCAGCAATGTAGCGGGTTATATACTCAACAGTTACAGGATCTTCCACAGTAAGCTTATGGCTTTGACATTCAATCCTTGCCTTGTTTATTAGGACTCGAGCATCTGCCTTAAGTCCAGCACAGGCTAGAGCAATGTGATTGTCCAGGTTCACGATCTTCTTTGCCGACCTAAATAAAAAGATAGAGAAAGAATATTCAATGAATGAAATTAATTTACATAGGTGTCTAGAGGGTTCATAAACATAGAATACCTCAAATCAGAATTACCCCCAAATGGAAATAAAAGTGATTCTCGGCGAAGTTGTAACATCTAAAGCATAAATAACGATTACTATATAGTACTAAACTAAATTATGAAAAAAAACTAGTGACCTTTGCAATAGAAAATAGGAAGAAAGAAAATTCAGAATATGAAAACAAATGGAGGATCATAGTGATTCTCAGCAAAATCGTAACATGTAGAGCATAAATGGATTCCAAATCTCCTCTTTCGGTGTACCAACAAGTGGCATACACGTGGACAAGAGTGGCTGAAATGGGAGAAAAATAACTTAAAAAGTGGAGAGTTTTTTTCTACTTGTTTGCCATGGCAAGGTTGATTTGAAGGCGCATAAATGAAGATTACGATTATTGATTATCGATTAATAAAACCTAAGTATTGACTAAGGAAAAAAAAATCTCCATAATTTCTAATGTTAGTATAAACAAAAATGCATCTCGATTATTCAGGGGTAAAAAAAAACCCTAAGTCTAGCATCTACAAAATTGCAACCTAGATCAGTTAAGGAAGAGACAATAGAGTAAGAAATAGAGAGACCTTGTGTCTTGAAGCTTGGCAGTGGATTTCTTTTCGACGCCGAGAACGATGGTGTCTGTACCGCGAACACCGACGGCGGCGTTTCCTTTACGGACGGCTTCCAGTGCGTATTCGACTTGAAAGAGATGACCGTCTGGTGAGAACACCGTTATCGCACGATCGTACCTCGCCATTTTTCAATGCTTTGGTTCTTTGATCTTTGTGAGGGTGAGATTGTCTTCTTTTATCTGCGAGACTGCGACCAGCGTTCTCTTAAGTTGCTATCGTTTTATGTTCTCTTTCTCAAATCAACGAAACCTTAAATTGTGCAACAAGACACCAATTTGTTTTTTATTTTTATTTTTGGCCATTTTTTCTTTCTTTCTTACCTTACTTCCTTCATTCCGTCCTAATCTGACGTCAAATTCTCTAATATACACATTAGTTATTTTATTTTTAAAATCAAATACTAATAATGTTAAAAAATATGTTACTTGTAGTTTTTTTAATAACTAGAATAATTTAAATTTAATAAATATATAATAATATTAACTTTCAAATAATAATAATAATAACAAGTAGATGATTTTGTTTTGGGGGAATTTTGAGAGTATAATGCATAATATGTTTTTTTACCTCATATGCATACATTTAGGGAGAGAGTTGTGTGTTAATTGTATGTTGTCAGGAGAAATGTTGTGTTTGTTTTACTTATTATTGTTTGTCCTATTATTGTTATTTTATTATGTTCTCATAGTGCTTCTTTGTTTTTGACATCATTTTAAATGAATCATGCATAAATAAAAATGTTAATATGACTTGTTTCATGCATCTTATACAATCTCCTATTTCTCATGTCTTCCTATGTATTTACATGCTCCATTGTTATAATGAGTTATTGCATGTTTCTTATACGTAGTTGATAGCTTGATTTTTGTTGTTTGAATGCACAACATATGTTTTCTTTGGTAGACTGTGATGTATTTCCATATGCGTGTGCATAGTATGGGTTGATTTGAAAGATTGAATACACCCAATTGTTGTTAGAGGAAGATAGTTGAATCACTTGGAGTGTGTCAACTTAAAAAATAGTTGGACTTCTAGTCGACTTCTTCTTAGGGATTTGGTGACACATTTATGTGTCTTTGGTATTTGACTATGTGTCTTGTCGATGTCTTATATGCATGTTGTGAATCCCCTTATGATCTCTCACAACACGTATGGACATAAGGCTTCATGCTATGTATCACATTAGAGAGATGTTTTCTATCTAAACTTTTCTTACTCTATATGGGCTCTCAGTTTCTTACTTGTTGCATGCTTTTTCCTTGCTATTGTCTCAGTGTTATTCTTAGTCTATTTTGCATAACTGCATGTGTTGCTTCTTATTATGTTTGCTCTAATCTTCTCTACTATAATGCTTCAGTTTTAGGATTATTTAACATTTGTGTGCCTTCTCTCCTTTATTTAGGATTGTTACTTTGACTTTCAGTGTCAAAAAGGAAGAAAAGTTTGTGTGTACAACTACATATTTATTGTCATACTGTATGTTGTATGGGCCGTGAGTGTAGGATTGCACTATATACTATCGACTGACTTGCATGCATTTGGGGAGAATGTTGCATGAAGTTAGGGAGAGTTGTGCATTTATGCATATGTTTTTACCGATTAATGTGTGCATGTGTAGGGATAACATGATAGTATGTGGTTAAACTACACATTGTTTATGCATGATACATTCACGGGATATATGATTGTTTCATATGTGTAGGTTGCAAGTGTAAAGTCTTTATGCTTCAAGTGTGTTGTGTGCAGTGGTGTTGAGTTCCTCGTGTTTCAAAGTGATAAAGGATTGGATGAGTTAATACATGAAGATGGATGGAGCACTCAAGATAGATTCACTTAGAATAGGTGTGTCTTTTAGGTTTTGTGTGTTATATCATCTCATGTTTGATGAGTTTATGTACCTAGTTGTGCAATGTTTTAACATGGAAAGCTAAAGGGGGAGAATGTAAGTTTGTATGTACTCTATGTCTGTGTGTTGGCTTTTCATGTGTAATGCGAGTATTTGTACAAATTACTCAACATTTTTGAAAACAAAAAAAAATATCTTTTTAGCACATTGCCACCACCCTTGGCAAGGTGGTTAGCGAGTTAGCTAGTGAGATGGTTGACCGATTTCTATAAATACCCCTCATTTCTCTCCTTTCTTTACCATTGGTTTTAGTACATAAACTCTATCAAAATTTACACTGAGAATTATATTTGTTTCTTAAATTATTTTGGAGAGCTTACATTTGAGTATCAATCATTTATTGACCTTAGTTATCAAATCGTTGGTTGTGTGCGCACATGGTTTGATTGTGTATCTCCCGTATACGATTTGACATTTGTAATAGATTGTGTGTCCCTCAAGTTTATGAATGGTTACACTTCTTATTACATAATCAGTGGTTAACAATCTCACCACATTATATGGTGTTGGCTATGGAAGAGAGTCAGATTCGAGTGTTAAACAAATCTTTGCGAAAGCAACAAGCAAAAGTAGAATAGGTTGTTCGAACAAAGATTCTGACTAATAAAGATAATAATGGTTTTATTTCTTTTACTGTTGTAACTGATTTATTGTTTAGTAAATTATTTATTACTGATTGATTGCCTTTAACAACCTGAAGATATTATTACATAGATACAGTCTCTATGTGAATTTACCTCCTTATATCGCTTGTTATCTATAATCTATTGTTATGTCAATACTATTTGAGTCTAAGATGTATATGTAACAACATACAAAAAGCTTCAACCCTATTTAGAAAGCTTTTATATTCTTGCCTGTTTTTTGTTGAATATATATAATATCTATTATTTAAAATTATATATTTATATGATATTATATTATTATGTTTATGCTAAGCAACCTAATTAAGTGTTTTGTTTACTTTCTTTCCTTGCGAATTAAAAACGAGTATTTAAGAAATCTATATCTATTTATATTAGTTATTAGTTATGTACCAGGTCGCATACTCCTTCGTATAGATAATGTATGAACCAATTTTAAAAATCAACCAATCACTTCCAAATGTAAAAGTCTTAAGATGTAAACCTCAAGGTTAAAAAAACATAAACCTTAATTTATCATCTAAAGCTATAGTCTCGAAATTCTTTTTTAAACCTCCATTCAATATAACCTTTTATAATATGTAAATTTAAGGTTTGTTACAGACAAATTTGATGTGGCTTATACAAGTCTAGCTGAATATGCGACACTATAAAAAGCTGATGAGCTGAATATGCAAGGCTTATACAAGTCTAGCTAAATATGCGGCACCATAAAAAGCTGATGAGTTGAATGTGCAGCATCATTTAGGCTGCTGTATTGAGTATATCGATTAGAGGAAAAGTCTATTCAACACAAACTTGTAATGAATTAGAAATGACATGGCACTGTATTATTGATACAAAACAATCGATCTAAAAACATATATCCAATAACGTGCTGCCATATCGTTTGTGATATATAGCATTGCTCAGAAAGATACGAAGCATTTCCAAATAGAGAGTACGTTCACGCATTGCGTTCCGGACCATTTGGAAAGAAACCCAACAGGAACCCCAAAAAAAAAAGAAAACAAACGAACAAATGTATAGTTAATTCCCAGGAAACACACTATATAAATGTGGCATAACGCTGAGACGCATATGGTTGTGACATGTTGTTGGAAATGAATTTAAATAATTTTTTTTATTATTTTATGACCGTTATTTCATAAATTATATAACCGTCATTTTCATAATTATATGACCATTATTTTTATGACCGTTACTTTTATGACCGTTGTTTTTATAATTACGTGGCCGTTACTTTTATAACCATTATTTTCATAATTATGCGATCGTTACTTTTATGACCATTATTCTCATAATTATGTGACCGTTACTTTTATGACCGTTATTTTCATAATTATATGACCGTTACACATTTTTTCAACTATAAATAGGGGCAATAGCACTTAGTTTAGAACATAACTTAACAACTCAAAAACAGTTCTACGATTTTCATAGCAAAATCAAAGAAAAGAAAATTCAGAATTGTTTTCTCAGATTTCCGAGCAACATAAATATTTAAGAGGTGTAGTATTCCAGACTTCATCAGTGCAATGAAGATCCGAGATAGAAAAAATATTCTGGGCTATTTTATCCTAGGGACGACGAAGTTGTGTTTGCTTGCACAAGTTTGGACAGAGCCACGAAACGTCTTAAAGAAAGCGACCTAGTCCGCGACTCAACCTAAGCAATTCATTTCAAGTTATCGATAATATTGTTCCAATACTAATTTAACATACTTGTCTCAACAATTTTAAGACGAATTCTATCTGCCATGTCTACTGAAATGTTAACTGCTGATATCAACAAACCATTTTGTTTTGAAGAACTACACTTTAAAAATGGAGATAAAAAAATGTTATTCTTCTTAACCATGTAAAATGTCGCTTTTGTTCTTATTATTGAAAAACCAACACTGCCTAATTCTCATACTGAAGCTACAAAAAGGATTTAAACACCTGGATAGAAAATTATTTTCTATGCAAATTTTTTTTATTCTTAATGGATTAACTGATGACTTGTATGATTATTATAACTCTGATATCGTCTGCAAAGGAAATTTAGGAAGCACTTCAAAAGAAGTACGATACTAAGGAAGATGGAACTAAGAAGTATGATGTCAGTAGATACATGAAGTATCAAATGATTGATGACAAATCTGTGGAAGCTTAATCACACGAACTATAGAAGATAGCACACAAAATAACTTCTGAAGGTATGACTTTAGATTAACAATTTCAAATAGCTGTTATTATAGATAAATTACCCCATACTTAGAAAGATTTTAAGAATACACTTAGACATAAAACTAAGGAATTTTCTTTAGAAAGTCTTATAACCCGTTTAAGAGTAGAAGAAGAAGCCCGAAAATAAAACCAAAGAGATGAAGTACTCGTTGTCTCAAACAACAGTACCAATAAGAAACCCTCATATGCAATTTTGAAACCTAAAGGTAGAAATATGAAAACTCAGAATCGCAATAATAACCAAAATCGCAATCACCAAAATAGAAACAAAAACTATCCTCTCTAGAATGGACCTTAACCCCCTAAGGAATAACACATTCATGTGTTATAGTTGTAACAAACCTGGCCACTTGGCCAGGAACTGTCGGAACAGGAATCGTCCTACCACGCAGGCGAACCTTACCGAAGATCAACTTATTGCTATGATATCTAAAATCAATTTTGTTGGTGGATCTGAGGGGTGGTGGGTGGACACTAGTGCTTCTCGCCATGTTTGCTATGATCGAGATATGTTCAAGTCCTACTCTGAGTCTGAGGATAAGAAAGTATTGTTGGGCGACTCCCACTCCACTAAAGTTGTTGCTACTAGTGATGTGGAATTGAAGTTTACCTCTGGAAAGACTATCATCTTGAAAGATTTCTTGCATACTCCAGAGATGAAAAAGAACTTAGTTTCTGGATATCTTTTTTACAAAGCTAGGTTTACTCAAACTATAGGGGTTGATTTATATACAATAACTAAAAATAACTTTTTTTTGTTGGGAAAGGGTACGCCACTAATGGCATGTTTAAATTGAATGTTGTGTTCCTTTAATATTTGGCATGCTAGACTTTGTCATGTTAATAAACGCATAATCAAGAATATGAGTAGCTTTGAACTAATTCCTAAACTATCTTGGAATGATTTTGGAAAAATGTAACTTTTATAGTCAAACTAAAATTGCAAAAACTTCACATAAGTCAGTAGTTAGAGAATCTGAACCTTTGGAATTAATACATTATGACATATGTGAACTTGATGAAAATTTAACAAGAAATGGGAAACATTATTTTATATTTTTTATAGATGACTGTTCAGATTATACTTATGTATATCTAATGAAAAATAAAAGTGAAGCGTTTGACATGTTTAAAATATTTATGACTGAGATTGAGAATCAACGTAACAGAAAAATAAAAAGGTTTCGAAGTGATAGAGGTACTGAATATGATTCCAATATTTTCAATAATTTTTATAAAACTTATGGAATCATTCATGAAAAAACTGCACCTTATTCTCCTGAAATGAATGGCAAAGCTGAAAAAAATTAAAACTTTTACTAAATCAGTTGTTACAATTTTATTAAACTCTGGTGCTGCTTCCTATTGGTGGGGAGAAATTTTATTAACTGTTTGTTATGTGCTAAATAGAGTGCCTAAATCTACTAGTAAAATTTGATCATCTAAAATGTTGAAAAAAATAAGAAACTTAACTTATTTTAAAACTTGAGATTGTTTAGTCTATGTTAAGATCCCTGATCCTTAAAAGAAATAAAACTTACTAGTAGAACATACGAATATGTATTCATAGATACGCTGTGAATAATAAAGCTTATAAATTCTATGACTTAAATGATCATAGTTATAGAATCAAATGATGTTGACTACTGTAAATATAGGTTTTCATTTAAATTGAAGAATAGTGAGGGCTCATCTTCTATTTGTTTACCCATAACTAGAACTATTAAACAAAATGAGGAATTAAACACTGAAATTAGGAGAAGTAAATGAGCTCGAACCCTTAAGGACTTTGGGTCTGATTTTTTAGAAGAAGATCCCCAAACTCTTCAAGAAAAAAAAAACCTTATCTTCTTTAATGCCAACTTATAGGAAGAAGCCATAAATGATGAAATAAACTCTCACGAGTATAATAAAACTTGGGATTTAGATAAACTGAGTATGCGAGCATCATTGGTAGCTTACGTTATGCTACTGATTATACTAGACCAGACATAGCTTATGTTGTGGGACTACTACGTATGTTTATGAGTAGACCTAGTATAGAGCATTGAAATGCAATTGAAAGGGTCATAAGATACCTTAAGAGAACTATGAACCTTAGATTATATTATAAAGAAGTTTCTCGTTGTTCTAGATGGATACAGTGATGATGATTGGAACACTCTATCAAAAGACTCTAAAGCAACTAGTAGCTATATATTTAGCAATACTGGTGGAGCTGTTTCTTGGAAATAGATAATATTGGCTCAATCTACAACAGAGTTTGAAATGATAGCACTAGCTACTGCTAGTGAAGAAGCAGACTAGTTAAGAAGTCTGTTAGTTGAGATCCCTTTATGTGAAAGATCGATACCAGCTGTTTTGATCCACTGTGATAGTACCGCGGCTATTGCAAAGATTTAGAACCGTTATTACAACGGCAAGAGACGATAGATACACAGTATTGTTAGAGAATTTCTCTCTATAGGAGCTGTGAGAATGAATCATATATGTACTGATGAAAATTTGGCTTATCCTTTGACGAAAGGATTAACAAGAGAAAAGGTTTTCAAAAACCTCAAAATGAATATGACTGATGCCCTTAGAATGAAGAGTCACTTATGATGGTAACCCAACTTATAGACTGGAGATCCCAAGAAATAAGTTCAATGGGTAATAACAAGTCATGAAGTGATATGAGATGAATAATGCTATTATGAAGTCTCATTCTATATTGTTAGAAGCATGAAGTCTTGAAGCGACAGAAATGATGAGTTAATTATTAAACTCTTAATGAGTTATATACTCTATGTGGAGTAGAGTACGTAGCTACAAGAGTACTCTTGATAGACTCACCTATGTGAATGTGGAAGTATGGCCGCTTTCTATGAAAATTTTGGGCAAAATTTACTAGAGCATTCACTATACTAGGATACACGTGCATGGTGGTAAAGCACGGGCTTTTCGAACTACACCTTGGAAAGGTTGTGTGTGTGATGTTGTTAGAGATAGAATTCAAAACTACGAGTTACTCTAGTATATTGTAAAGCATTAACACTATGCAAAGGTTCAAGTCGATAAACACCTTTTACTTATGCACAATCTTATACTTTTAATTGATCAGTTGCTCGATAAAACTATTTTTATTTAAAATTCAAGTGATAGATTATTGGAAATGAATTTAAATAAAAAAATATTTTTTATTATTTTATGACCGTTATTTTCATAATTATTTGGTCGTTACTTTTATGACCGTTATTCTTATAATTATGCGACCGTTACTTTTATGACCGTTATTTTCATAATTATG
Source organism: Hippophae rhamnoides (assembly GCA_033030585.1). Lineage (NCBI taxonomy): Eukaryota > Viridiplantae > Streptophyta > Magnoliopsida > Rosales > Elaeagnaceae > Hippophae > Hippophae rhamnoides. The sequence continues at coordinate 21,205,583 of CM065434.1, read as the reverse complement.
TGTCTGTTATTTTCATAATTATATGACCGTTACACATATTTTTTCAACTATAAATAGGGACAATAGCCCTCAGTTTAGAACATAACTTAACAACTCGAAAACAATTCTACGATTTTCATAGCAAAATCAAAGAAAAGAAAATTCAAAATTGTTTTCTCTGATTTCCGAGCAACATAAATATTTAAGAGGTGTAGTATTCCAGACTTCATCAGTGTAGTGAAGATCCGAGACAGAAAAAAGATTCTGGATTGTTTTATCCTGGGGACAACGAGGTTGTGTTTGCTTGCACAAGTTTGGGCAGAGCCACGAAATGTCTTAAAGAAAACGACCTAATCCGCAACTCAACCTAAGCAGTTCATTTCAAGTTATCGGTAATATTGTTCCAATACTATTTTAACATAATTGTCTCAACACATGTTTTGCAATAACAATGTCTCCACTTGCATGAAGCCCTCTAACAACAGTTGCTGATGACCGATCAGCAATATAATGATAAAGTAATGGTGCCCCATCAGAGAGTTTCAACCTACAAGACAATACATTCAAATGTTCAATACAGATTACGAAAGAATAAACTATCACTAGACCAAGTAGAAAGCATTACGTGTCAGGGATATAGCCTTCCTAAACATAATTCAAGTTTCAACAATGTGAAGTGGGCGATCTCCAGACCTGACATCAGCAAACAACTCCAATCACAAAATCATTTCTCCTCCTCTTTCGCAGCATCGCTTTCATCTTTCTTTTGATCAGGCTAAAACATTAATAGAGAAAAAAATAAGTGTTAAAGAATTGGCACTTGCGGAAGCGAATATCAGGTCCAATTTGGGTAGTTGCACAAATTAATAATAATGGGTAACAGCAAAATAAATAAGCAGTAAGAAATTAAATGGCACACAATGATTTAAGTGGTTCAACTTTTCAATAAGAAAAGTCTACTCCACTGACGACGGCACACCGAGAAAAATCCACTAATAATCAAAATGGAGATACAAACACCAATTTCCAGAGCTTCACAAATTATACCAAATTCCAAAATCGACCCACAAAATATCCCTTCTAATTTACTGGTAATATATATATAGCAAGATAAATTAACAAACTTGCTATTAAATCAAATATTACCGTACAAATGAGAGAAACACCACAATGGCAAGCTGAAATGGACGGTTTTGTCCTTGGTGATTTTTCTGCTTTCTCTTAGGTTAGTTCTTCTTTGGTTTTCTTTCTTCTGTTTTTTTCTCGCTCCTTGTTTTCTATTTTGGCTTGACTTTTGTATGTATATTCTGCAGCATCAAAGGAAATGATATATATGCATATTACAAAAGTGGGCTAGGGTTTAATAAATGGGTTTGGGCTTAATTATTGTTTTGGGCCACTATTAACAAATCTCCACCTTGGCTCAAAACTAAAAAACAAGTTCTTCAAATGAAATTCCTCGGATTACCAAATAACCGTCGTCCAAAGCCCCGGCGGTGATCATCTTGACAAATACCAATCAAGTCCAAGCAATGCTTGAACTTGTTAAAAGAAAGCGGTTTGGTTAACATATCGGTGGATTCTCTGTAGTGGCTATCTTATTAACAACAATAGCACCCTGGGAGACAATGTCACGAGCAAGTGCTATCTGACATCAATGTGTTTGGTTCTTTCATGGTACATAGTATTCTTAGTCAAGTGTATCGCACTCTGACTATCACAAAATACAACAGAAGTATCCTGTTGTAAACCTAAATCACAAACCAAACCTCTAAGCCAAATGGCTTCTTTCATCGCTTCGCCGCCATATATTCACTGCCGTAGACAAAGCAAGCGTAGATCGTAAAGTAGCCTTCCAACTAATGGCACAATGAGAAAGAGTGAAAACATAACCTGTTAGAGATCTTCTTCTATCCAGATCACCAGCATAATCGGAATCCACATAACCAATAACACTGCAACTAGTATTAGAACTTCCATCATATACCAAACCAAAATTAGATGTACCTCTCAAATACCGAAGTATCCATTTCGCCGATGACCTTACCAGGATTACCCATATATCCGCCGACAACACTAACTCGTACGTGAAATGTCCGGACGAGTACAAACCATAAGATACATCAAACTCCCAATCCAAGACTAGCATATGGAACCCGAGACACGTACCGCTCTTCTTCTTCCGTGGGTGACAAATCCAAAGAAAGCACGAAATGCGCCTAACGGCGTACTTCACAGGTTTAGAATCTTTCATGCCAAAACGTTCAAGAACTTTTTCAATATAACTTTTTCGAGTCAAATAAAGCTTGCCATTTGTTTATCCCGTAAATTTCCATGCCTAAAATTTTCTTATTTGCACCCAAATCTTTCATTTCAAACTCACCATTAAATTTGAGACTTTAATTTACGAATCTCGGACTTATTCTTAGAAAGCAATAAGCATGTCATCAACATAAAGCAACAAATAAACCGATGAACCATCATGGAATCTTTTATGATAAACACAACTATCATAATCAACTCCTAGAGTAACCGTGATCAATCATAAAAGAATCAAACCGTTTATACCACTGCCTTGGAGATTGCTTGACCCCATATAAAGACTTTTTCAATAAACAAACATGATCTTCCTTACCTGGAACAACAAACGCCTACGGTTGATGCATATATATTTGTTCCTACAGCTCGCATGTAAGAATTTGTCTTGACATCAAGTTTCTAATTCTAATTCCATGTCAAACAATGCAACCGTAGCAAGCAACACACGAATAGAGCTATGTTTCCTGACGGGAGAAAATACTTTATTGAAGTCAATACCTTTCTTCGACAATAGCCCTGCAACAACACGTGCCTTGAACCTATCGCTCAACCTCAGGTATACCTTCCTTTTTATTGAAGACCCATTTGTTTCCACCAATCTTCTGGCCCTTAGGCGGCTTCACCAATTCCCATGTATGATTCTTATGAAGTGATTCAATCTCTTCATTCATAGAACCAACCACCGAACGGACTCATCACAAGTGACGGCTTCATGATAACTAGAAGGTTCACGCACCTCGATAGACTACGCCACGACAATGCAAAAGAAACTAAGTACGCATCTGCGTACCTCCGAGGCGTCTAATCTCTCTTATTCCTTTACCCTGCGATCTTGTATGGTTGCTCGCCGCTTCTTCCGCTACATCACGAGCGTAATCGTCTATCTCATCCACGGATGGTTGATCTGAAGTGCCTCTTGTACTTGACTAGGCGATCTACTCTCAAGCTCCACCTCGCTCACTAACACCGTGGTCTTTATCCGCAACAATAGACTCTTTTTCTTTTGCAACATGGAAAACTCATCAAACTTAACATCTCTGCTAATCAAAAATTTAGGTGACTTGGGTTCAACACACCATAATCTATAACCCTTCACCCCGGAAGGATACCGTAAATATGCATTTCAATGCCCTAGGCTCAAGTTTACCATCGTTAACATGAGCAGCGTAACAACCAAAAACTTTCAAATCGAATAATTAGCAGGAGTACCAAAGAATACCTCAAACGGAGTCTTCAACTCAATTGTAGTTGATGGAGACCGATTCACCAAATAGGAGGCATGGTTACATGCTTCAGTCCAAAAGGATTTATCCAAGTCAACTTGAAAGAGCATACAATGAGCTCTTTCTAAGAGAGTCCTATTCATATACTCTGCAGATCCATTTTACTATGGTTTATGACACATAGTACGGTGTCTCACTATGCCATTTCTTTCACAAAACTCATTAAACTGCCTTTAAAAAATTCCAAACCATTATGAGTTCTCAAATATTTGATTTTCTTTCCCGTTTGGTTTTCTATACAAGCCTTGAATTTTACAAATTTTGAGACGCATCATTTTTTTTCTTCAGAAAATACACCTAAATATGATGGGAGAAGTCATCAATAAAAGTCAACATATATATAGCACCACCCTTAGACATAACACAAGAAGGACCCCAAAGATCTGAATGAATATAATCAATAGTACCTTTCATTTTATGGATGGTTGTACTGAACTTGACCATGCGATGCTTTCCATAAACACAATGCTCACGTAAATCAAGCTTCCCAGGTTTTCTCGACCACAAAGCAAATCCCGTTTGCTCAAAATAGACATCCTGCCTCACTCGTATGCCCAAGCCGCATATGCCATAATCGAGTAGTGTACGAATCTTGATCCGACGAGGATGAAAGCGATACACCGCCAATAGTGCTACCCTGAAGCATATAGAGACCACGCGACAATTGCCGCTTTAATAACAACGAGAGCACCCTTACTAACTTTTAAAACTCCACCTTCTACATACTTATAGCTTTGTGAATCAAGAGTACCCAAAGATATCAAATTCTTTTCAAATCTGGAACATGGCGAACATCTTTTAAAGTCCTAACAATACCATCATGCATCTTAATTCGGACAAGACTAATACCAATAACCTCATAGACATATTGTTTCCCATCAAGACAACACCCCATCAATAGACCGATAAGAAGCAAACCAATCTCTTCGGGGCACGTATGGTAAGCAACCCGAATCAAGAATCCAAACATCTCCGGAGAACCAATAGATACCGATAGAACATTTTCACCATCTAGAACCGGAACTATCTCGCAACACCAGCGACATCATTAGTACCAAGACGTTGTGTGATTTTCCTTTACCTGAGTTTCGGACAATTTACTTTCCAAGGTTCTTCCCGACGCAATAATTGCATTTATCTTTTCTTTTCCTAGACTTGGATCTAGACCTGCCTCTATTATTGCTTGTGACTTTTTCTTGATTTCTACCTCTGAAAAATAAACCATCGCTATTTTCATTATTGCTTGTAGACACCTTTTTCTTCAACTCTCGGAATTCAAAGTCGCTGACATCTTCCAAAGAAATAGTGTCTCGCCCATATATAGCATAGTATCAACAAAATGCTCAAATGAATGAGGTAAAGAACATAATAGAACTAAGGCACGATCCTCATCATCAATCTTAACACCACCATTTTTCAAATCACGAATAATTTTAGTAAATTCATCAAGATGATCGTGCAAAGGTGTACCTTCCGACATTTGAATGTATACAAACGCCGCTTCAAATATAACCGATGGTCAAAGACTTGGTCATATACAAATTCTCCAATTTAAGCCATAACCCACAGGAGATTCCTCATCACCAACCTCGCGTAATACCTCGTGGACAAGGATAAGCTGAATTGAACTCAAAGCATTTTCCATCAATGCATCTTTTTCTTCATCGATCAATTTTTCCGGCAATTTATCCTTGCCTTGAGTTGTCTTAACGAGCCCTTTCTTTAACTAATACGGCTCGCGTCTTCATACGCCATAAACCGAAATCATTTCTACCATTGAATTTCTCAATTTCATATTTTGCCGCCATGACGTAAAAACCCAATATTAAATAAGCAAGTACAACCGAGAAAATATGAAACCAATCGAGATAACCAGGAAGCTCAAAATAAATCCAAAAGAGCAAACTTGATCGATTCAATAAATACGAGAATAACCCAATAGCTCGATACCAATTTGTTAAAGAATTGGCACTTCGGAAGCGAATATCGGTCAATTTGGGTAGTTGCACAAATTAATAATAATGGGTAACAAAGAAAATAAATAAGCGGTAAGAAATTAAATGGCACATGATGATTTAAGTGGTTCAACTTTTCAATAAGAAAAGTCTACTCCAATCGACGACAACACCGAGAAAAATCCACTAATAATCAAAATGGAGATACAAACACCAATTTCCAGAGCTTCACAAATTATACCAAATTCCAAAATCGACCCACAAAATATCCCTTCTAATTTACTGGTACTATATATAGCAAGATAAATTAACAAACTTGCTATTAAATCAAATATTACCTTACAAATGAGAGAAACACCACAAATGGCAATCGAAATGGGCGGTTTTGTCCTTGGTGATTTTTCTCTCGCTTCTCTTAGTTGGTTCTTCTTTTCTTTTCTTTCTTTGTTTTTTTCTCTGCTCCTTGTTTTCTATTTTGGCTGCAGCTTTTGTATGTATATTCTGCAGCATCAAAGGAAATGATATATATGCATATTACAAAAGTGGGCTAGGGTTTAATAAATGGGTTTGGGCTTAATTATTGTTTTGGGCCACTATTAACAATAAGAATTTTAAAATAATTAGATTATAATAAGTAACATGACTGCTTGTAGTGTATCTCATATTTTGCACACAAGATAGACTATATTTTGAGCAGCCAAGGTGATCAAAAGAACATAACATCGTAGACGAAATCAAGGCAACAGCAACATACAAGTTTATGACGGACATAGAAGCTAAATCAGCAGAGGATAGGACACAGGTGGGAAGAACCAAGGAAAGACCATTCATTTGGTTTTATTTTGGATGCATACAGGTGCTTTAGAAAGAAAAGAAAAAAGAAAACCTTTATGTCGTATGCCAACCATAACTGTCGAATTTTTTTATAGAAGTCAAACCACTTCAGCACTTCACACTACTAGCTCAGTGGATTAATTTTAAACCACGTGCAAGCAAAGTGCAAATAAAAAACACAGAGGTTCAATTCTATAATAGCCCAAAAAAACAAACAGGAGCTGTTGATAAAAATGAAAAACTGTCAAAATAAGGGGCTTGTTATATATTCTGATTCAAAGCTAATAGAAACACACTGAAAAACCTTAATGGAAAAGGAAGAAGTAGAATACTTGATAAAAATGTTTGGTTGGATGAAGTTAAAGGGTTTAGCATAATACAACACAGTATACCCTCTAATTTCAGAAATTTAAAAGAAGAAATCACAAGTCAATCATGCTTATAATATAGTTCACAAAAATCCAAATATGCTAGTTACGGAATTTCATTCAAAGTTCTATCAGTCCAACTTGAAGTTCTGTTTATTCAGTAATAGCTCACCTCTGACTGATTTTGCATGGAAGCAAGCAAATCTTTAACTGAAGGATCATTTGGATCAACCCCAGGAAGCTGCAGAAACATAAAATTACTTTACACTGAAAACTTGAAAAGACGGCTTAATAATTCGCTAAAGATGCTGACGGGAAAAGAGAAAAGAAAATATGTTGACAATTGTATGTTTGTGGAAAACTTACCGAGGAGAGGATAGAAGACACAAAAGACTGATCCTCCAGCAGTTTAACCATATCAGTCTCGCTTTCAGAATATTTTGACCTGTCTTGAACAGACATTTGAAGAGCTGCAAACACCAAATGAAGAATTAAACTAATTACTAAATTATTTGAATCATTCGAACACTGACAAATCTACTAATACACTAAGAGAGTGAAATTGATAGACTCAATTCACTACAGGCATCCACCATTTTATAGAGACCAAAAGATGGTAAAACATGACATCAGGACCAATTACAAATTACTCTAAACGAGAAGGGAATAGACCAAAACAGTAAAACCTAGCTCTTATCTTGAATGAAGCTATACAAATGCACTCACCAAGATCTAATTCTGGATCTGATGCTGCCTCTGCCATATCTGTGTCTCGTATGTCCTGGCTGGAGGCAGGGTCATCCATTGACATTGCAAGGGCCTGCTGGAGCAAAGAATTTTCATCGTCCTATTGGGAAACTATGGTAAGTTTATAAGCAGTGAAAGGAATTTAAATACTTGAGAAAAAAATAATAAATGAAAAAAAATCGCAAACATATCCTCCTGATATGTTCCATGGATGAGTGGTTCCACCTATTCAGCTAGTAAAACTAATCTTTAACATAAGTGAGTTAGTGGGTTAGTGACATTCTTTTAGCATTACTTGTTTGTTATTTTTCCAGCACTGTAAGACTATTATAAATGTTCACTTTGTGATTCGAATAAAGGCATATTGAGTTCCTAAATTCCTTCTAATCTGTACTCTTCTTTCTAATCTAAATTCTCTCTTATCAATGGTATCAGAACCAACGCCGGTTCTGTAAACTCGAATTTATCCCTTACAAGTCCAACACACTTGCAATACCCAAATCACCTCTCTCGACCCACGTCACCTAAGTTGCAGCCCACTACTTATTGTTACTGCCCATCTCTCTGATTTTTCCAATCTCAATTTCTTTGTCTTTCTCCATTCTCTAATACCCAAATTATCTCAGATTTCCTAGTTTCTCTATCATATATTTATCCTTTAATTTCTCCCTATTCATTTTCTGATTTAAAGAAAAAAAAATCTTCAGTTTGCGACCCATCCCCAGTTTAACACCCAACTTTAGCTCCATAACCAGGTTCCGATAATGGATACTCGCAATAAAACCAATGTTGTGTTTCGTAATGATGTTAATGAAGCTTTGACTTGACATGAAGCTAATTTTGATTAAATCAACGCTGCATGACACTCAGTGTTAACAGATTTACAAGCTTTGCAAGTCTCACGCACTAGTCACGCCAATCAACCCGACATTCACCAATTTTCTCAGGCAAAAACCTCCCATTCCCTAAACACTACGAAACCTCGTACACCCAACAACCACCACCCCCACCTCAAGCTGCACTTTCAAACGGAGAGGACCCATCCGGCTGGATCTACAAGGCAAAACAATACTTTGAATTTGAAGACATTGGAATCGATCAGCAAGTCCATCTCACCTCTTTCTACCTCGAGGGTGTAGCTCTACAATGACACCGTTGGTTGACAAAATTAAGAGGCCCCCTCTCCTGAAATGAATTTACTAAAAATGCTCCTATGCTTTGGGCCAACAGAATTATAGGTTGACAAAATTAAGAGGCACCCTCTACTGGAATGAATTCACTAAATCTGCTCTCCTGCGCTTTGGGCCAACCGACTATAAAGATCCATCAGAAGCTTTAAGTTGGCTTAGGCAGACCACAACTGTGGCTACTTATCAAGAGGCTTTTGAAAGACTTTCCTATCGAGTCGATGACTTACTTGAAAAGTTTCTTGTTGGATGTTTTATTGTAAGACTACGAGATGAGGTTCGCCTCGACGTAAAGATCAAACAACCTCACACTCTGGCGGATGCTATAGGCGTTGCTCAACTAATTGAGGAACACAATCAATTGCAACAAAAGCCAAGTCTTTCAGCTTGTTCCCCAACAACCTTTATTGCACCAAAAACCAACACCACTACTATTGGATTACTCGAACCTCCAACAAACTAGCGTAGAAATCCAACCTCAAACATAACTCCAACCAGTTTTAACGAATCACCAATCAAGAGGCACGAGAACGACATGAAAAAGGCCTGTGCTACTATTACGATGAAATTTTTTTTTTCCAGACCACCGGTGTGAACGCCCACAACTGTTTATGATCGAAAATTTAACTCAACCAACCCTTGAAGAAATTGGAGAAAATGATGAAAAACTTGCAGTCCAAGAAGTTATACTTGAAATCTCTTTTCATGCCATGATTGGAACTAATCATCCTCAAACAATGTGAGTGTTAGGCAAACTGAAAAATACAAATGTGGCCATACTTATAGATGGAGGGAGCACGCATAACATCATTCATCAGAATACAGTTTCAAAGTGTAGGTTACCGATCATCCAAGACAAGAAGTTCCCAGTTATGGTGGCTAACTGGGATACAATAGAATGTGAAGGAGTCAAGCACTCACAATCACCATTCAAGATAAACCCATCACTACAAATTATTATGTCCTTCCTGTTGCAGCATGTCAGTTGGTGTTAGGAGTACAATGGTTGGAAACTCTCAGACCTATCGAGACGGACTACAAGCAACGGACCATGAAGTTTAGACTGGGAAGTGATACTCATACATTCCACGGGTTGAAATAGAACCATGCAAAAGCTCTAATTGAAAAAGAATTCAATTGCTTAGTAGGTATTGGCTTCCTTTTCCAAATCATAGCCAAATAATCCCAACCCGTCTCATACCATCCAGATACAAATCACCTCTTAACCAACTTTAAAAAATATTTGAACTACCAAATTGTCTACCCCCACAATGATCATATGATCACCGCATTCCCTTATAACCAAACACAAGACCAATCTCTGTTAGACCTTATCGATACCCATATTACCATAAAAATGAAATAGAAAAAATGGTGAAGGAGTTGTTGCAATCCGAATTGATCAGACCCAATCATATCCCATTCTCATCCCTTGTCCTATTGGTAAAAAAATCAGATGGTGATTGGCGATTTGGTGTGGACCACCGTGCTTTAAACAAAATCACAGTCAAGGACAAGTATTCTAGTATTCTATTCCAATCGTTGATGAGCTTCATGGAGCTAAATATTTTCTAAATTAGACTTGAGGGCTGGTTATCACTAGAATAGAATGCATGAGGAAGATATCCCAAAAACAACATTTAGAACACATGAAGGGCACTATAAGTTCGTAGTGATGCCATTTGGCCTCACCAATGCACCCTCAACCATCCAAAGCTTAATGAATGATCTGTTTCGTCCCTACCTTCGAAGGTTCATTTTGATCTTCTTTGATGACATATTGGTCTACTCACACACATGGGAAGAGCATCTCTCACATCTTCAAATAGTCTTCTCCATTTTGGAAACTAATCAATTGCGTGCTAAAGAAACAAAGTGCAAGTTTTAAGTTTCAAAAGTTGACTACTTGGGATACGTTATTTCTGATCAAGGAGTATCTGTAGACCCAACAAAAATAGAGACTATCCGAGAATGGCCAACTCTAATATCCACAAGAGGAGTAGGGTTCCTTGGCCTAGTTGAGTATTATCGAAAATTCATTCATCACTTTGGATCTATTACCGCACCATTAACCCAACTATTGACCAAGGAAGGATTCAAATAGAATGAAGCAACAAAATTGGTTTTCACACAATTGAAGAAAGCATTGACGTCACCACCAATTCTATGCCTTCTTGACTTCACCCAACGATTTGTCATTGAATGTGATGTTAGTGGAATTGGAATTGATGTAGTGCTTTCCCAAAACAATTGACTAGTAGCTTACTTCAATGAAGCTTTGAAAAGATCAGCTCTACTATTGTTAACCTACGAGAAAGAAATGTTAACCATTGTGAAATCAATTCGCAAATGGCACTAGTATTTACTCGAAAAATCATTTACAGTACGTACCGATCAAAAAAGCCTCAAATATTTGCTAGAGCAACGAATCACTACTCCAACCCAAACTCGATGGCTTCCAGAAATCCTAGGATATAATTATGAAATTGAGTATAAACGAGGACCTAAAAATCAAGTTGTTGATTCTTTATCTCGGGTGGTTGAGTTTCAATGCATGTCTATTTCCATGTCACATGCAGATTAGTGGTCGACGCTACAAAATGAGGTATAATAGGATTTTTTTATGCAGATAAAACAACCCCTCTAACCATTAGTTCTACGAGATGGATTAGGTTTAAAAACAATAAAATTTGTTTGAGCCCCACTTCAATCTTGATTGAGCCAATACTTTTAGAGTGTCACTCAACACCCATTGGGGGACATTTTGGGTTCCATAAGACTCTAGCTCGGATCAAACATAGCTTCTTATGGCCTAACATGTGTCAAACAGTCAAAAAATTTCTCTAGCAATGTGATGTGTGCCAACGATACAAAACTAATTGTATGAAACCAACAAATTTGTTGCAACCCTTACCAATTCTAACCCGAATATGGACTAATGTGTCGATGGACTTTATCGAAGGACTTCTAGCATCTAAGGGGTATTCGGTTATCATGGTAGTCGTTGACTGATTAACCAAATATGCCCATTTTGTAGCCTTGAAGCACCCATTTACAACAACCATAGTGGCCAAGGAATTTGTAGCTAATGTGGTTCATCTCTATAGCATTCCAATAACCATTGTCAATGATTAGCTCTTTTTGGTTGACCTTGTTCCAACTACAAGGCACTAAGCTTTGCATGAGATCTAGCTACCATCCTCAATCAGATGGCCAAACGGAGGTAGTCAATCGCACCTTGGAACAATATTTATGATGTTTTGCAGGTGATCATCCACGCAAATGGCTTGAATGGATTCCTTGGGTTGTGTACAGTTATAATACCTCCATTCACTCTTCCACGAAGATGATCCCCTTTGAAGTTGCTCATGGAGTTCCACCTCCAAATGTATTCACTTACATACCAGGTACCTCCAATTTTCAGGCAGTAGATGAGACCTCTGTGATAGAGATTCAATTCTACGAGACTTGCATCATAATCTCTCAATAGCTCAACAACGGATAAAGTCCCAAGCTGATCAACATCGAAGGAAGGTCTCTTTTACAATAGGATACTATGTTTATTTCAAGCTTCAGTCATATCGTCAAAATTCAGTGGCATTTTGAGCCTTTATGAAACTTGCACCTTAGTTTCTTAGGCCCTACCAAATTATTGAAAAAGTTGGTCTTGTGGCATATCGGCTAGCACCTCCTACAAGTTCACAAATCCATGATATGTTTCATGTAAATATGTTGCGAAAATATCCAGGGTCACAATTCACTCCCATTTCAAGTCAACCTCCACTAGTATCCGATGACTATTATTCTTCCAGAACCAGAAGTTGTTCTCGACAGAAGAGTCATTCAAAAAGGAAAATATTGTCTCAAATCTAAAGTACTAATCAAATGGAAAGGAGTTTCAAAGGAGGATGCAACGTGAGAAAATGAATGACGCCTTGCTAAATCCTACCCAAATTTTATCCTTGTGGACAAGGATACTTAAGGGGGAGGGAATGATATGTTCCACGGATGAGTAGCTCCACTTAGTCAGCTAGTAAAACTAATCTTTAGCATAAGTGGGTTAGTGGCATTCCTTTAATGGGTTAGTGGCATTCCTTTAGCATTACTTGTTTGTTATTTTTCCAGCACTGTAAGACTATTATAAATAGTCACTTTGTAATTCGAATAAAGGCATATTGATATCCTGAATTCCTTCTCATCTATACTCTTCTTTCTAGTCTAAATTCTCTCTTATCACCTCCTTCCCTAGGTATAGAATCCGAAAGAGAATGCATTGTTCACCGAACAAAAAATTAATTACCACCATACTGACAAGTGACAAGTGACAAGTGACAAGTGGCGAGTGCAAAAGATAAAAGGCAATTACTGCTCAAATCTTAGATGACACATACCGTTAGATCACTTGTTTTATTTTCAGCCTCAAAAGTTGTGGCAGTGGTGCTCTCAGTCATAGACACATCCTATGAGTTGGATGGTTGTTCCCCTCCCTTTTCCTGTTTACCAGCTTCCTCTGCATCCTTTTTAGAAGCAGCTTCTTGTCTGGACCTCTCCTCCTCCATTGAAACTCTAAGAGCAAGAGCCAACTCAGGGTCTAGGTTGGGATCCACGCCAAATTCAAAACTGGGAACACCACTAGTTGAGGCTACCGCAGCTGCAGCTGCGAAACCACTTCCACCTTCACTATCCCCAGTGAAGATTGGAGCACTGCCAAAAAAACATTACCTATTCAGTCAAAAAAATTCTAAAGAATGTAAATATTTACAGTAATTCTAAAAGATACCAAGCCCATCAAACCTTATGAGTACGTCAGAAAGAGCATTTGGACCAGGTGGAACATGAACAATGTGACTAGTGTCATTGTTATTCACAGCATTAAGAAGTGCTTCTAGCTTTTCCGGCTTTCCATCTTCCTCTTCGCCAAAATCAACAATGTCAAGTGCTACACTATTCTTTTTCAATTTCTTCCCAATCATCTCTAACATTTTTTTGTCATGTTTAATGGGACTGAGAACACAAAACATGGAGTATCAAATTTGTAAGGACAAGACTATAGCCTATAATCATAATCATAATGAAAATAATCAAATATAACACGTTCAACTATAGTGCTTGCCTTCCCGCAAAAACAATAATTCTTTGTTGTTGCTTCTTATTTTGGCGATGCTTCAGAGCCAACTGAGCCACTTGGATACCAGCTGTCAAGTTCATCTCTCCACCCATTTCTAGACCTAAAATTAAAAGAATAAGTTTAACATGGGATGAAAACATCAATCAAGCATAATGAACAAAATATATTGTCTAAACAAATCTTATGTTCCCATGGAACAAGCATCTAAAAAATTAACTTTGAAGATACAAATCAGTAAATTATCAATAACAAAAAATTCTCTTTCTTGTGATTGGTGTCCCGAGGCAGTGGCCAGCTTACCTCCAACACAAATAAATACTAGTTTAAATATCATTCTAGCCCCATTCATGATGCCAATCAAATGAATCAAACAATACAACCCTATGAATATCATTCTTAATTCATGTGGAATAGATATGAGGTACAACTTCAATGTTAGTAAGCAAATGAACTTCTATATTCGACTAGGAAAGCGGGAAACAAAATCATATCGGAAAAAAGGAGGAAGAAGAAGAAGATCTAATAAATTAGATATGGAAAATTCTTGATATATACATCATCATGATTAATATTGAAGAACTGCAATGCCAAATAATGCAGTATATTCAACTAAAAGACTAACCATGCATGCATGCCAGAATCCTGCCGAGATCACTGGTAGGAGTGACTAAAACCCGAACTCCTTTTCCTGCCATCGTGAGAATTCCTACTGTGTTCTCTGGATTAAACTACACAAGATACGGACCTATTCAATGATGAGTAACTTAACTAAGGTTTTATGTACCACTCATTCTTGCCTATCATACAGCATCACACAATGATGAAATAGAATATTGAGCAGAACCAATTCAGTCTAAAGTTCACCTACCATATACAAAGAAAACAAAACCCCAATTAAACAACCAACATGCATGTGAATAGCTGAATCTAAACTAGCTACAAGCTTCCAGTGACTTTCATCTTGCTCGACGTATTTTCAATAGTTGCAATAAAATACAAGACATACATATATGGACATAAGAGTGAACCTGTGTTTTAGCTCCACAGATGAGATTAACAGTGTCGGCCAGAGCCTGAAACCTAGATGGAGCATAGTCTCCATTTCGCATCCATTCCGAATTATCAACACAGATCATTGTTGCCTGAGAATAGATACACATAAATACATTCAAATATTCGAGAGAGAACTTGAAAGGTCTAGTTAATAAACAAAATGAAATATATCGGACTATTGAAATCATAAGGCAAAGACAGTATCTGATAATTAGGGCTTAAAAAATAGAAAAATTGGGGGGATTTACCTCGAGCACCATGGTTGAAGATTGGAGATAGAGCAGAAAGATCGCGAAGTAGTGCTCGGTAAGAAAAGAAAAGCAGAAGTAATGGGTTATGGGGTTTTAGTTTTCTTGCTGACGAGGATTGCTCGTGTGAACCAATCAGGTACTATCTCCACTTGCCAATCAAAAACGAGAACAAATGAAATTTCGCCACGTAATATTAAATTTACCGATTTTAATTTAAACCTGTAAAGTACATTTTATAAATAGTTTAAATGATTCCGGTATAAAAAAAATTAAGATTTTTATTTTTTAACTGTTAAATATGTTATGTTTCAAATTGTATATCATTTTCAAGTCATTTTTAAGTAAAAATTATCTAGGTAACTTTACATTATCCTCAAATATCTATAAATTAAAAAGATAAAAAATTTAATTCAAATATAATTTATATTTGTAATAATCAAGATCTATCATAAAACTATGTCTAATGTTTAAGTTGTTATAAAAATATCCAATATTTAGTGTTAATTTACATATTTTTTTAACATTTTCATTAATAAAGTTAATTTTTTGACAACACATGACACATATGTGTTATTTTTAAGAGAACAAAATTGATATTTTTATTCTATAATATTTATCCTAATTTTAATTGTTTTTCTTTCAACGTTAATATCGTCGTGATGAAACATTATTATCAAAAGTCACAATATACCTTTATTCGAAACACTATAGCACCAAATTAAGCTTAACCTTTTAAGTTTTAAAAATCATCCATCAGTACCAATCAAACCGTCATCAAATAAATTAGATGTTTCCAACATATTTTATTTGAGCTTTTTTAAGAGTTATAATTTCTACAAGTTATTTATATTAGTGTCATTTTGTTTATATTGTGCTTGTTTGTTTTTGTATTATCCAATCCAAATTCACAAATTTTTAACATTATAAAAAATTAAATTATTTTTAAGTAATTTATTTATTTAGAATTTAATGAAAAGCCAATATCTTAAAAATATAAAAAAATTAGTAATTAATTATAACTAAAATATATTTTGTATCATATCAATTTGAATCCATATTTAGATTACGACCTAAATTAATACCTATTTTTCCTATAAACCTTACAATACATCATAAGAGACTTTTTTGAAAGGAAGCACAAAATTAACCAACTCAACAAAATAGTTAAAACCACAATGTGATAAAGGGAATTAAATGCTTTATTACCCATACAACTGATATGGGACATTGCCTACACTAGCACCAGCTTCACTGGCATGTACCTAACTCTACCTCTTGGCCACACGATATAAGTGATGTGAATCTAAGACTGTCGCAATGTCCCAGTAAGCCAACTACAAAGTCCAAGACTAATATGCTTAAGGAAGTACTAAACAGGCCAAGTCAAGAGCTGATTCAAGACCAAAAGGTGTAAAAAAAAGAGCACAACTCTTTCCAAGGACCAGGCCAAGAAATAAGAGTGTTGATTCAATAAAGTGGATTCGCATAGTTACATGAGTTAGTGTCCAACATGGCATATATCTCTTGAGTTAAATTTTTTTTCCACTCAACTATATCGCGCTACACTATGAGTTTGTGTCTGCCATGCAACTCTCGAGATGGATTAGTTTTTTGGATTTTTAGACCACGTAACAAAACTATTTAGTGTGTGCAGCAACCCATACATGTTAATTTTGTTTTCTCACTTGTTCGACTAGTTCAAACTCTTATTTAGTTTTATTTTTAATTAGGTGTTTTAGGGTATATTTTTGAATATATATATATATAGTTAATTAGGTAACTATTAAAAATAAACTTAATTTATATATGATATTTTATTTTTAATCAAAGTTTAGGATTTTTTAGCTTTATTTTTCTTTATAAACAAATTCATTAAGGAATTTTTAACCTTGTGGTGTCATATCACTATTGGATCTTTAGTGCATGATTTCCACAAAATCAAGATGGTGCTAATTTAAATATTAACTTTTTGAGATCATTTTCAAATTATCATTGGGTCTTCAGCCATTGCTCTTAGAATTCTCAAACATTTTATGTTTGTAGGTTTCAAGGTTTGAGTTTATAGGTTCGCATCATTTGGTATAAGAGCTCTGAATTTAAAGTTTGAGCTCTAATACCAACTGATACGAATATGTGAACTTGAACTTTGAAACCCATAAACTTGAAGTGGTTTGAGAACTCTAAGAGAAACGACCAAAGACCTAACGATAAATTGGTGAAACGATGCTACAAAGGTTGGAAATTCCTTAATAAGTTTGTTTACAAAGAATAATAAGGCTAAAAAGCTCTCAACTTTGATTAAATATCAAATCTCATATATGAACTAAGTTTATTTTTAACAGTTGCCTAATTAACTATATATACATTCAAAAATAAACCATAAAGAAAACTATTAAAAATAAAACTAAATAAGAGTATGAATCGGTCAAACACGTGAGAAAACAAAATTTATGTGTATGGGATGCAATGCATATTAAATCATTCCACAACGAGGTTTAAGAAATTGGAAAACTAATTTGTCGTGAGAGTTATATGCTACAACGGACACAAACTTATGTTGTGGTGCAGTATAGCTGACTGGAAAGCATAATTTAACCCGAGAGATGTATGCTATGAAGGATATTAACTCATGCATCGCTGTGAACCCACTTTCTTGTATCGGTACTCTTATTTCTTGGCATGGCCCTTGTCACAAGTTGTGCTCATTTGTGGCATCGTCTTACCTTGAATCAACTCTTGACTTGGCCTATTTAGTGCTTTCTTAAGTGGCTTAGTCTTAGAGCTTGTAATTGGCTCACTAAAACGTTGTGACAGTCCAAGATTTGCATTATTCCCCTTTTTTCAAAAGAATTCAACTTTGAATTTGAACCCATCATAAGGTAAGCTTTGGGGGTCATATGTTTAAACCTCATCATGATAGTCTTGCAAGAAAGAAAAATGAGTAAATAAGCACTTTCTTTCTCTTTTTCTCTTGTCATTCTTTTTTTCCACTCCATTACTTAACTCATTTTTGTATTTCTCTCTCTCAAGAATTTCTTTTTCTACTCTTTTATTTTTTTCTTCTCTTTTTCCATTCCCTTATTTTTCACTGTTTTCTTTTACTTCTTTTTCTTTTTCCTTTTTCCTTTTTCATTCTCATGTAATCTCCATAGATTTACTTTAGGATACAGAGCACAAGAGTAATTTGTTTACTATATTTGAATATTGAGTATGTATTCTTAAACGCATCATGTGACACCTTTCTATCATATTGTCATGGTCTACCCAACAAAATATGCCCAATTTGCATTGGTACGACATCACATAACATTTCATCATTATATTTATCTATAGAAAAAAGAAACTAGTACTTTACTATCTACCATTACCTTCTCATTATCATTCAACCATAATAATTTGTAAGGTGTAGGGTGTTTAACCATGATTAACCCTAACTTTTCAACTAGGGTAATATAAGCTAAATTAGTGCAACTCTCCCATCAATAATTACACTATAAAAATTATTACTTACATGACATCTAGTATGAAAAATACTTTCTTTTTGTTGTTTCATGTCATCATCTTTTAATTTGAGCACTTAATGCTCCCTTTAATACAAGTGTTTCACCTTTTACAGTATACACTACAATATCTTCATCACTAGTTTCCTCTAATGGTGTCATCTCTCATCTTTACTCCCACCATTAGTTTTCACCTCCCCAATCACTTGGGTTATCATTGTTCTCTTGTGTGGATATTGAGATGTGATGTAACCCTTACCAAGACAACGAAATCATTGAATATCACATACGAGTTACAATTTTAGCTTTAGCTTTATTGAAAGAGTCTATGACCAGGTACACTACCATAATAAAGAGATACAAACTCCTTAAAGATCCAACCCTAACTCGTACAAACAAAAAATGCAACAGAAATGCAAATACTATAATATTAGATAATTAGATAACTTTTAACAACAAATATTATATATCAAACAAAAAGTAAGAAAATGATAAATACTTTCTAATCAAAGTTTAAGCTTATAGTATGTTAAAACATACATACTTGAATTGTACTAACACAAAAACAAATCATGCATAGCAATCGATATAACGAAATAAACCCACATAAAGACTATATCTATATGGTAACATCTTATGTAATCACTCAGTAGCAAATAATTCACTAATAAGTAAACAAGTTACAAACTAATAAACTGTAAAATCACTATCACCTCTATCAGTTAGGACCTTTGTCCAAACTACCTACTGCTACTCTTCACTTGCTGCTTTTGCAAGTGTTTGGTTTAATACTCGAACCTCGCTGTCTTTCTCAATCAACACCACCCAATGCAATGTGATTGGTAACCAATAATCAATAACTGAAAGTGTATCAACTCACAATCTCACGAGACACACAGTCCAACACAAATATCAAATTGTGTTAGGAGATACACAATTAAATCACGTACTCACATAGATAACGATTTGAAAACTTACCATAAAATGACCTACTCTCAAATGTAAGCTCTCCAAAATAATTTCAAAAATAGATATAAATCTTATTGTAAATTTTGGCAGAGTTTTAACTATTAAACAATGGATAAAGAGAAGAGAAATGAATGGAGTATATATAGGACTTAGAATGCATTCCTCGCTAGTTGCCTTACCGATCACCTCACTACCTCGACAAGGGTGGTAGCGAGGTCCATGGCGAGTCTGTTGATGAGGTGCTAAAAGGTAACTTTTTTTCAATCTAAAAATTATCAAGTACTAACCATAAATACTCCTACTCTACCTTGGCATACTATGAAAACTAACTTTGTGGGGAGCAAGCATGACACATTACAAAAACCAACTCTATGTGTGTGTAAATATGCTTGCATACAAATTGCTCCTAAAAATATGGGTGTGTGCATTACTAATCCATAGTGACTATACTTACACAAAGAAAAACCAAACACTAAGTAAAAGAAAATAGACATCGGGTTTTGTATATGGAAAACCAACACACAGACACAAGTGTAACAAGACTTACATTCTCTCATTTTGGCTTTCCGTGTCAAAACACTGCACAACTAGATACAAAAACTCATCAAACATGAAATGATCATGAATATGTCATAAAGTTGTTTGTTCCCATGAACAACACGATGATACACACAAAAACCCAAAAATCACACATACTCTAAGTGCATCAATCTTGAGTGATCCTTCCTACTTCATGAATTAACTCATCCAATCTCTATTACTCTAAAGCACGAAGGTATCAGCACCACTACACACAACACACTAGAAGCACGAAGACTTTGCTCTACACCTATAACATGCACACACAAAACAAACACATATCTCGGGAATATATCATGTAGAAACAACATATAGTTAAACAACATGCTATCGTGTTACCTCTACATAGGTACACAGCGAAAGACACAAGCACAAGTAAACATGCACAACTCTCCCTAAGTACTTGTAACACTCCCCCTAGATACATGTAAGTTGGACAACAATATGTAGTGCAATCCTACACTTATAACCTATACAACACATTACATGGAAACAACCATATAGTTATGCACATAAAAATACCCCTATATGAGGAAGATAATACATGCAAATATGCTATAATCCTAACAATAATGTAACATTGTACAAAAGATTAAAGAAAACACTATAAGAAGTACCACATGCTTCAAGAGAAAAGGACACAAAGAAGAACCAAGACACTTAGTGTGATAGAATCATGTAACATACAACAAACTAAATACACGGGCAACTAAGGATAAGTGCAGATATAAAACATCTTAATATAGCCAATAAAACATATGTCATGCATTCTAACGATAGTTACTAAGCAATGAAAGACAAGCAAGAAACATGCGAGAAGGAAGCAAAAGTAGGGAAACACATAGGTAGACATGTGAAACTAGAGATTGCATACAATCTAAGTAACATGTCATACTAACAGTCCTAATTAAGCATGGTTCATACAATGAGACATCATATAGAATGAAGTACCATATGAAAGAGTAAAAATTCCCAAATAGGATAAATAATAAGAAGTAAAACAAACACATCACTTCCCTAGATAACATACACAAGACATACACATCTCTCCTTAAAAGTATGCATGAGATATAACGAACAAGTTATGCATTTTACTCGCAAACCCCTCAATAGAATGGAATCTACACACAATAGACAAGATAATATGAAATCTCTAAGAGAACAACCCTAAGAACCCATGAATTCAAAGAAATAGGAACAATTAATTTGCTAGGAATGTGTTGAAGATGATCAGATTAGAACCCTAAGGAAACAAAGTCCTTAAAACTTTAACCTTAAGACACTACAAAGTTTGATCACTCTGTTTAATAAGTTGAATTCAAGCATTCAATCAAGAATATAAGAGACAAAGCAAAAATCTTTATGAAATAAAATTGATAAATGATCAAAAAGTTTTTTTTCCCCAAAAATTACATGGATGCTCCTTTTTATAAACAACAAACCCTAAAAGAAAAACCCTAAACAAAATAGGCCTATTTAGTTGTGGATAGGGCCTAAAAAATCTTTAAAAACTAAAATACTAAAAATACTTATGATAAATAAAATATAAACGGCCCATAATTAACTAAAATGAAAATTGCTTCCTAAATTAATCCTTGCATCCAACTTGATCTTCCAAATCTATCCCTTGTATAAAAAGATAATAGCCATCCTTGGTGAAGCTTTGGAATCCATTGCACTTCAATGATCAAGCCTTGCAAAGCTTCTTTCATCCTTTTTTTTGTTTTTGCCCTAGTCATTGGACCACCAAAGGATTTTGAGAATATTTGGGAATATTAACTTGGTCAGCGCCTCGATCTCCATTATTCATGTCCTATTCGAAAAGATTCATCCTCGAAGCACCTACATCAAATAAAGATAAATTAGCAACATTAAAAATTACACTGACATTACCATAGTCACTTGGAAAATCTAGCTTGTAGGCATTATCATTAATCTGTTCGAAGACTTGAAAATGTCAATCTCCTCGAGGCTACAATTTTGATTTTCGTTGTGTGGGAAACCCCTCCTTACGCTTGTGTATCCAAACCTAATATCCAGGTTAGAAAACAAAATTCAAATGCCCTTTATTCCCAATCTTATTTTGACGTTGTACAATTCTAAATTCTTCTATATTTATCAGGTGACATAGACCTGATGATAGCATATAAACCCTTACTCTTCCATTTAGACTCTTTAGATTTTTCCTTAGTCAATTCAATCATTGCTTTTGGAATCACAATATTATAGGGTAGAGTTTTAGTGGAATATGTCTATCCATTCTCAATAAGGATCCACATGTGGTCTTCTTGAGACCATAAAAAGACCTGCATTTGTGATTTTCAATAGGCATAGTTCATCCAATTGAAAAGTGAATGTCTACCTATATTTCCTTCTTCTCCTAACTCCATTAGAGAGAAAGTATATGTGTGAACAAGTGAGTTAACAAAATCAACACTAGAGTAGTTAAGCCTAATAAGGTACAATAGCTTTGATACCAATTGAAAGTATTTACGACTCAGTACACTACTAGGGTAAGGAGATACATGCTCTTTAACAAATAAACCCTAACTCGTACAAATAAAAAATGCAACAGAAACACAAGTAATATAATATCAGATAATCAGATAATTTTTAACAGTATATATTATATATCAAACAGAAAGTAAGAAAATAATAAATTATTTCTTATCAAAGTTTAAGCTTATATTATGTTGAAATATACACATCTTAAACTTATATTATACTAACACAAAAATAGATCATATATAACAATCAATTTAACGAGATAAACTCATATAAATATCATATCTATATGGTAACATCTGGGTTGCTTAAGGCCACCACTAAACATCAAGTAATTCACTAATAAATAAACAAGTTACAACACTAATATACATTAAAATTACTATTACCTCTATCAATAAAGATCTCTGTCTAAACTGCTACTACTATTCTTCATTTTCTGCTTCCATAACTATTTTGTTCAACACTTGAACCCCATTTTCCTTCTCAACCAATATCACCCAATGTACTATGATTGATAACTAATAATTAGTAACTAGAAGTCTATCAACTCACAATCTCAAGGGACACACAGTCCACAACAAATATCAAATCACGTATGGGAGATACACAATCAAACCACATACTCACACAAATAATGATTTGAAAACAAATCATAAAATGACCCAATCTCAAATGTAAGCTCTCTAAAATAATTTCAAAAATAGTTATAAATCTCAATTTGAATTTTGGTAGAGTTTTGTCTCTTAAACAATAAGTATAGAGAAGAGAAAAGATTGGGATATTATAGGGCTCGAAATGCACACCTTGCTAGCCACTTTTCCAGCCACTTTGCCAAGGGTGGTAGCGAGTATGGTAGTGAGGTCCATGGAAAGCTTGTTGGCGAGGTACTAAAAAGTTATATTTTTTCGTTCCAAAAATTACCGAGTACTAACCATACCGTGGTGTGTGTAAATATGCTTGCATAAAAAGTAATCCTAACAATGTGTATGCATACATTATTGATTCATAGTAACCAACTTTACATAGAGAAAAACAAAATACTAAGTAAAATAAAATAGACACTATTTTTTGTACATGGGAAGCCAATATATAGACATAAGTATAATGGGACTTACATTTACCCTTTATAATCTCCATCTTTTTGGCTTTGATTGGTTTGAATTTTGGCTTAGAACTTGTTCTCTCTTATTTTCTCCAATTAGGCTTCCAATGTTTAGTAAAGTTTGGCTCGTGGTGACCAATTTCCTCTCCTTTTAAATCGTCTCTTCATTTTGATTGTCATATGGACCATGTTCTCCAACTCTACTAAGTGATAAAGTTCCACTATATTGGCAATCTCTTGGTTTAACACACTTAGAAATCAAGCCATGATGGTTTCTCTTTTCTCCTCTACATTAGCTCTTATCATTACCACCTCCATCTTTTTACAGTAATCATCTACCATTTTGGACCCTTGATTAAGTCTTTGTAGTTTTTGATGCAACTCCATATAGTAATAGATAGAGATGAACCTCTTTCGCATGATAGCCTTCGTGTCTTCCCAACTATTAATTGGCCTTTCATAGTTCTTCCTCCTACCAATCACTAATTGATCCCTCCAGTTTAATGCATAATTATTCATTCAATAATGATGAGTTTTATCTTTTATCTTTGGCATAGTTATGGCACTCAAAGATGTGTTATACTTTAGTTTCCTATTTTAGGTATAACTCAGGGTCATTCTTCCTTTAGAAAGGTTGCATCTTTATTTTAATGTTTCCTAAATTTTGATCAACTCATCATATGGCTTAAGTGATAGTCTCCATTAGGTGATAGTCTCCATAAACCTCTCATTCTATTTCTGCATCCATTATTTTCATATCTCCGTCCAACATGTATTCTATCTTCATCATCCTTAAATTCTCTAACATCCTTTCAATTACCATCTTTAGGATCTACCTCACCATGAGCTTGTCTATGTGGCCCCATAGCATTGGGAACTTTTGGTGATGCTCCATGTTGCAAGATTGCTATTATAGCCACTTGCCTTGCCACCATCTCATTCATATTTGCCATTTCTGTTATCATTCTCACAAATGACTGTTGCATAGCCAATGACATGAATGTTGACCCTCTATTCTTTTTGAATTGGGTATTCTATTCATGTAACACTAGCATAAATTTAATAAACAAGATTTTTTTTAATAGTAGAATGAACAACAAGATACAAATTATTTTAATTGCTTCACAATTTGGGCAAGAAATAAGAAAGCAACTAACAAAATTGAATTCTTAAAACAAAATTCTTATTTCTTTTCTTTCTTTTAGATTTGTATTTTTTTAATAATCAAATCACTTTTTTTAATATATATATCATATCGTCTTTCTTTTCTTTCTTTTAGATTTGTACTCTCTTTTTCATAATCAAATTTCTCTTTTTTTTACTCAATTCAACGATCAAGAAAACAAAATAAAATTAATTAACCAAAAAGAAAGGGCGAAAATCTCTCACATAGAATTTTAGAAAAATGAATAACACAACAAAAATGAAAAACAAAAATAAAAAGATAAGAACTTAAAATTAGAACCGAGGGTTCTGATACCAAATGATGCGAACTAGTGAATTCGAACCTTGAAAACCACATAAATGAAGTTCTTGAAAACTCCAAGAGAACGGCCAAAGACTCAACAATAAATTAAAAATGACCTCAAAAAATTAATATTCAGATTGTAGTAGCACTTTAAGTCTATGGATTGCAGATTCCTTGGTAATTTTGTTTGTAAAGAATAATGAGGCTAAAAAGCTCTCAACTTTAATTAAAAATAAAATTTTATATATTAATTACGTTTATTTTTAACAGATGCCTAACTAACTGTATATACATTCAAAAATAAACCCTAAATAAAACTAATAAAAAAAAACTAAATAAGAGTTTGAACCAATCAAACGTGCGAGAAAATAAAATTTACATGTGTGAGCCACAATGGATATTAAATCATATAGCGGCACTGTCTAAAAAATCTAGAAAACTAATTTATCTTGAGAGGTATATGTCGCGATGGACACTAACTCATGTCACATCATAATGTAGTTGATTGGAAAGCAAAATTTAACTTGAGAGATGTATACCGCGACAGACATTAACTCATACTATGGTGTAGACCCACTTTCTTGAATCAATACTCTTATTTTTTAACGTGACCCTTGACACAAATTGTACTCTTTTGTGGCACCATTTAGCCTTGAATCAACTCTTACCTTGGCTTGTTTAATGTTTCTTTGAGCGGCTTAGTCTTGGAGTCAGTAATTAACTCACTGAGATGTTGCGATGGTCCTAGATTCACGTCAATAAGATTAAAGGTTAACTTGCACAATGATCAACTACATTAATTACTTTTGTTTTTTTAAGTGAATCACAAGAGATCAACCAATCTAACAAAGAAATTAAAATTATAATGTGAGAAAAAGATTTAAATATTTCATTACAAACACAATCGAAGTAGTAAATTATCTACACCATCCCATCTTAAGAGACTTTAGCATAGGATGGTAATGGCAACTCAATTTTTCCTACCAACAAAAGATAAAAGTCACAACATAACATCTTAAGATTAAATGAACAATCAAGCTTTGCACACCTCCTTCGTTTAACTCAGTGAAATTCCATTCATACTTCTTTCTAATTTATTTTTTAATTATTTTCCATAAGCAACAAATCAAGCACAACTTATTCATTACTTTAAATTTTGGGCACATAAAATTTGGTAGCCTATTCTAGGGCCAAAAATTCGATTTTAAATAACTTGTGTCTCAAATAACTTTTCCATAAGAATTACATAGTTTGTGAAAAAATTTTAAAATGTTTTTTAATTTAGACATTTTTTTGTTTTCATTTTTAATATTTTAATAATTAAAAAAAAACACATCTCACATCCATATTTAAATATTAAGTAAATCTTACTAAATTAATGTATATTCTTTTTAAATCTTAATAGGTTTGGTAAGAATACGAAGAGAGTTTGTAATCCCATACTAAATCTATTTAAGATGATTCCATAAGATCTCAATTTGAAAGTATGGCATAACCTACCAAATTACTAGTTGAAAAAGTGATTGTTAATAGCATTTTATTACACTTTAAAAAGATCAAATAAAATGTAAAAATAGGCATGTAAAGTTATAAAATTGATTTATTTTTGTATTAATGACTTGACGTCTTCAAATTAGATTTCTACTAGATTTTATTTGAATATCAAAAACTATCATAATTTTGATATTTCATTTCAATGAATTTTTTATATTTATATAACTATCGATACTTTATCTTTAAACTCTTATGTTAAATAATCCCAAGTTTTCGTAAAAATGATAGATTGTTTTTGATAAATAAGAGTATAGTTACATTATTTATCATATATTACTAGAAATTAACAAAAGTAAATTTACCCACGTTGAATAGTGAAAATAATTAAAGATCCTCTTTAGACTTCTTAACAGAAAATCCATTTTCAACCCAAGAAAGATAACCTCCTCCCATGTTGCTTACATGCTTGAAACCCTGCCATTTCATAGTACACTTCATGTTAGTTCATTCAGATGTCCACGCCAATCAATAAGGGAAAAAGAACTAACTTTATTAAAAATGATAATCGATTTCAAAAATAAACTATATACTTTTTTAACTAGTTAGTTTTCAAAACAAAAAATGTTATCTATTTTAAATTTAAATGTATCATAAATGATATATTATAATATTATTAATAAGTACAATCAGATGTATTATACGATATCAAATAAAAAATTATTATGTCGGTTGAAATGATAATATATTTGTGATTGATCTAGTATAATTTCAAAACCCACCAAAACTTCCATTTTTGCTTGTTTAAAGTCAACAAAATTGTCCCTTATTATATTACCCAACTAATGTTTCTGTTTATTCATGACATTAGAGAGAAGACAAATAAATCTTAAGGAAAAATAAAACAAATAAATAAGCTTGAGAATTTTGATATAACACATGCTTTTTATCAAAACAAAAAAAAAAAAATTTTGCTAATAACATAGGCTTTAATTTACTTACTGCATTCAGTAGATCAGCAATTGCACTCAAGGATCTCACTCCACTTTGACAACCCTATAAAAGAGAATATTTTGGTCAAAATTAAAAACCATAATTTTTCTAATTAGAGTTAATTTGGAAACAAATATTGCTTATTAGTAAGGTATTAAAAGAGAAAAATAGTTATGATACCTAAATTTTATATGTTTATTTTTTAATTGTATTTTAGTTATTTTTGCTATTAAAAAATGAATGCACCGTGACAAAGTTAATTTTTTTTTTCAAATGCATTAGACATGATCATATTGAATTTTAACTATTGCTCTTGAAACATTAAAAAAAATCACATTAAAAGCTCATAATTTTGCAATAAAAAATAGACATAAAACTTAATTTTCGTTTTTACAGTAAATAATCCCTTAATTTAAATAGACATACAACACATACCACTATGATATGGTCTTCTTTGTTACAAGAAGATGAAACCTCCTTCAAAAATTCAGGGTTTTTAACCCTACCTGAAGGTCCAAAAAGCAAGGATTATCCATTAATATTTTAACTAATAATTAGTAATTAAGTACTAAATATTTCATTAAATTTTAATATAAAAATAAATTTAAAAAATAATAATATGAAAGCTTAAGTAACCTTCTGGAGTATTGAACATGTAAGGAATGTTCAAAACATTTGCTGCCTCCACGTGACCCTTCTTGAACTCCTCCACTGTCCTGTTACAAAATTGCATAACTAGCCTTTTAAAGTGCCTTTTAAATTGATGTTAATTGATCTAATAAATAAAACCCATAAATATTATATCTTCCAAAGCAACAAGTACTTTCAAGTATTTTAGCAACCAAAAACAAAAAAAAAATTACTTTTAAGTTTAAAAAAAAATTGATTTTTTTTTTTTGCAGAGTTGTTTACGGCTTTATGAACAATGTTCAACTTCATAAATACATCCTAACATTTTTTAAAATTAATTTATTATAAATTTATAATAAATAATAATATAGTATTATTAATGATTACAGTTTGATTAATATAAATATATTTAATAAAGAATTATCACATCAATTATACTTACTACATAATTATAATAAGTAAAAAAATATATTTTTTAGTTTTATAGTTACGATATAATTATAATAAGTAAAAAAAAATTATTTTTTAGTTTTAAATTAAGTGAATTTTAAGTACCTGTCTAAGATGGCGTTTATAGAAACAATGGCAAGAGAATCAGCTTAAAATAAAATAGTTTAATTAAAAGTTATTTTAATAAAAATATTTAGATATTTAGCTCGAGAATATTATAAATCGATTCATTTATTTAGTCCTTGATACTAATATATGAATTTGTTAGCTAATATTTTAATTCATATAAGTTAATTCTTAATATTTTTAAATTTAACAAAGTTAATTAAATTTTTTAATTTTAATCAAATTAATTTAACAATATTATATTTACAATCATATAATCATATAATTGAAAGATAGACCAAATTATATATATTTTCAAATATATTAAGACTCAATTATATTTTTTGAAATAATTTAAAGATGAAATAAATTAAAAAATTAAGTTTTATCATATCTATGTATAACACATTAAATCAATTTAATAAAAATTAAAATTTAGTATCAAATTTATTATATTTAGAAACTTTAAGAGCTAAATTATATGAATTGAAATATTATAGATTAAATTATAATTTTTTAAAGGATGGAAGCTTAATTTGAACTATTTATTTATACAAAATATGTCACTAATCTTTTTTATTTTAAAAAATAAATAAAAAAGATATTTATTAATTTTAAAATAATTTTATAAAAAAATTATCAAAAATATTCCGTTATTTTATTATTCAATAATACCCTCATTATTATTTTTTAAAAAAATCAATAAAATATTTATTAATATTATTAAAAGGTTTTAAGTAGTCTTTTTAATAAACAAAAGAATTAATGAATATTTTTTATAAATAAAAGAATTAATATACATATTTTTTAATTTAGATGAATATATAATATTTTTATTCAAATAAAAGATATACAGAGACATTTACCACAATTTTAAATAAGTTTTATAAATTACTTTAAATACGACTTTAGTAATCATTGTAATTTGTAACATGCGAAGTCCTTGTCTTAAAAATTAACAAACACATTTAAAATACTAACTATTTTTAACAAAGCAAAGTCTAAGAGTTTTTTTTTTCATATGTTAAAAGCTATTTTTAAAAAAAAAATCATATTACTATTTGTAATTAATTAAGTTAAAAACATAAAAATATATGATAAATTTAAGCTAAACTAAATTTTATTTATTTTATTCATATCATTCTATCAATTTTACTTACATTGGGGTTGTTAAAAATAAAAATAAAAAATCTATAAAAATTATTATGTATCACCTTCTTCACCACTTACTTCTAAAACTAACCCTCCTATAAATGCTAATTTTTTATCTTCTCCTAGGGTTATTAGTATATTTTTTCAACCCTAAATTTAAAGGTTTCTGTTAATTTTCTCGACAAAAATGTTGAGCTTCCCATCAAACAAAGAGGACACATTCTCCATTAACTGCTTTCTTTGGGCTCATTTTGAAAAATCACAAACAGATACACCAATTTCAAAACCCAAACTTTTGCAATCCCCAAAGAAGTATCAAGGTTCATCTGGGTTTCAAGAACATGTATACACTCTGGTCCAAATTCCCAAAAATTCCTCCACAATTAATTATACACCTAAAAAAATACAATACCTAATTAGCAGCTAGGTCTCCAAGAAATTTAGGGGAAATCCCAATTAAAAAAATTCATGAGCAATTATATAAACACGATCGAAACTATGTATTTTATTTTAATAAATTACTCGTCACTATAGAGTTGATAAAAATTGACATAGAATGGTTATTTATTGAAGAATTGGTGAGAAAAACTATGAACATTAACTTTTATAAATTTTTTTTTTTTAATTTTAATTTTATTTTTAACGGTAATGTCTGTTAGAGTAATACAAATAAAATATTTTTATATTTAAATGATAAAAATAAGACAGAAATTTAATTTAATAGTACAAATAACATAAACTCAATAATTAAAAGATATATTTATAGATTTATATTAAAAATTATATTTTTTAAGTTCTAAAAATAATTTTACCTATATGATTTAAAACACTTTATTATTAGAGTGAAAGACAATATAGTCCTATAACTTTGAACAAAAGATTTTATAACTATTAAATTATAGCTATTAAATTAATAATTTATCATTTTTTTTTTTCAAATTATTCAGAAGCACATGATCACGTTTTAGGAATTATATATGAATAAAAAAATCAAGTAACTATTAATTTTAATATAACTCAAAAATTAATAATCAATTATGTAAAATTTTTAAAATTATAAGAATTTTATATACAATTTAATAATTATACATTTTTTTAATGTATTTTTATTAAAAGTTATAAAATATTCCGAGTCCTTCACTCTTATTGTTATTAGAAATTTGAAGAAATCAAAATTAGAAACAAAATTACCCTAAATTTAAAAAAAAAAATTCTTTTAAGGAACAATAAAATTAAAGAATATTCTTATAATTTATAACTATCATTTATATTTAATTAATATATTTTATTATTAAAAAAAATTATCACAATATATTATATTTATCTTAAATTTATATAAAACGTCGCTCAAATGTACATACGGTTATTTTAACGGCTAAAGGTAACGATACCTAATACATACGGTTATTTTAAGTGCAGTGTTATGCACTATTAAACATTAATAATACAGGGACAGGGGAATGAGTAGTATTATACCTAACATCCATATAGCCATGCCCAGACTTGATTAGATGTTTTGCTGCATAGACATCAACAGTGATAACTTCTGAGCCTGAGCTACAAATCAGTAGTAATTGTAGAAGAAGAATAACAAATCCACGAGAGAAATCAAATCGACAAGCATCCATTATCATGAAATCCCAAATGTAATTAATTTTTCAAATTCGAAATTTAATTAATTGTATTAAAATCAATTTGCAAAAGAAGTCACCTTTCTGTAGAACCCATGAAATAAAATTGGTGTTGTATTTATAATTGTAAATTGTTGGCTGGTTTCTGAATACGTCAAACTTGTGGCGAAGAATTGATGGTCTTGCAGAGAGGTTTTGCAGTAGTTTCTATATTTCGCACATTGCTTTCTAGTTTAGTTGCATATTGGAGAGAGTCTGTGTGTAAATGATTAATTTATCTACAACCCCACATGTCAAGGGCCCAATCAGATTGTGCAACGTAGCCAAATTATCAAGGATAATATCTTTTACATATTACACACTTATTATTATAAAATAACCATTTAAAAATAAAATTAATTCTTATTTATTTATTTTAAGTACATTAAAGAAACTGGTAGTTGGTATTTCCTTGTCTTACTATTATTATTATTATTATTATTTCAAATAAAAGATACCAAATCCGTTTTTATAATTTTAAATACTATTCAAGTATTAATTGATGACATATTTTAGTCCAAAACCGAGAATATAAAATTCAAATATCAAATTAGTCTTCAATATCAACAATATAAAGTTTAATTATTTCAAATTTGATAATTGTTTCAAACTCAGTTGCACTCATCTTATCGAAACGAATGTAGTGACGTTTTTGTTATCATACTATATTGGGACGTAAATTTAATAAATAAATAATTTAAATGAATACTTAATTTTATAATTTACAAAAACATAATTTATTAAATTTTCATACTATTTTTTAGGCAAGTTATTATAAAATTAAGTATATATATTATTAAGAATCAGTATCTTACAAAGAGAGATAAATGTAAAGAGTTCAATATGTACATCCTTATGAATAGTCTATTTATTTATAGCACATTTATGGATACAAGTGTCAGTTATACAATGTGTTAGAGATCCAGTTCGAATTTTACTCGTGCTGTTTTCACGCTCGTGTTATACTCGAGCTCATACTATTCTTGGGCTTGGTTTGTATAAGGTTCGAGCTGCCATTGGGCTTGGTTTGTCTAAGGCTTAAGTTGTCATTGAGCTCGGTCTGTCTGATGAGTGGGATGTCTAGGGTATTTTATCTTCTGTCTTGGGCTGGACTTAGCTTGGGTAGGTTACAAGTTCCGATCTTTGGGTTGGACTTGATGTTCCCCCACTCTTTTAGCTCGGGCTTCAGTCTGAGGTGGAAGACTGAATACCGAACACATGATATGGACCGTTTAACTCCCCACAATAAATGCATGTCACTTGATTGGGGAGAGAAATTCAATGCCCTTATATAAAAGGGTGTTTGGGTTGAGACTTTTTATTGCTTACTTGCAAAATTGAGAAATAGTGAGAGAAAATGCTTTTTTATTTCTTTTCGAGTGATGAAAGATTTTTAGTTCAGTGGTAAGAATTCAGCTCGTATTATAATATCCTTTGTTCGCCTTTTTAGCATCTGAGCATTGAGAACCTAACGTTTTGCTACTTGCTTTTCAGGGTCGGTTTTAAGAAAAACAATTTCTTTTACTTTCAAATCATCTTTAGATAATCTCTTTTTCTTGTACCTTATCACATGTTATTGTTTTGTCTTTATTTATTTTCTTTGTAACTTTTATCAGAATGTGTGCCAGGTTGGGGCCGTCCTAGTAGTCAGGAATTAGCTTAAGCAACAACGTTCTACCTTTGAGACCATCGTGAATATCTCGAGATGTTTTGTGTCTTCTGCTAAGTTAGTTACGGTAAAAACATATATCATACTAATGAGATTATAATATATTTATAATAGATGAAAATATTCTCTCTTTTTTATTTGTATTCTTCGTTCATGATTGATGTTATATGAGTTTCATTGGTGTATTTATTTTAAACACTTAATGTAATATAATTTTAAGAAAATTATAACTTTTTAACACAAACCTAATTTTTCTTAAATGTTTATTTTTTGTTTTATATATGGTATAAAAAATAATATATTTTAATTGTATAATTATAGATAAAGTGAATATATAGTATATTGAATTGAATACTAACTAACGAAATATATTCAATCCAAAGCAAAGAGGGAAAATCTAAATCTAGACCCCGAAATACACCAATATCAGTCATGTAGTCAAGTTGTTTCACTCAAGTAGGTTTTATCCACTCATTTTAGGTATGTCATTACTCAAAATTGTTATTGGATTAACAATGATAAAAAAGATCTGTATTGTACAATATATATGTTAACTGTTCCATAATTTTAGCCATCTGTATTGTACAATATATATGTTAGTTTTAACTCCATTACACACTAAGAAACCGAATCATTGTTGAGCTAATAGTTCATATAAAATTTGCAGTTAATGTAACTTTGAAGTTGTAGTATCGAGTTCTGCTAAAAGTGTATTTAATTTTTCTATAATAAAAAAGCCTATAATCAATTTATTTTATTATTGTTAATTTATGTTACTATGATATATAAATTAATAATTAAAGGAGACATTATGAATTAAGTTTAAAATAACATTCATGTTATTTTATAATGTAATGTACACATGTATACATAAACATGAGTTAATCTTGACACATGAATACTTGTATTGGACCTTTGGATTTTTCCATTGTATTTGGGCCTTTTTTCATGTGTTTTTTTCGAGGCCTTTTATGATTGCTGGTTGATGGGCTTTAAGGGGCATTTCCTCTTCAACTTATATATATATACCCCTTGTTAAGGTTTTTTTGTACGATACCCAGTTCATTTCCTCTTCTTCTCTTGCGCCATTGAGGTGTTTCTTCTTCTTTATACAACTAAGGGGTTTTCTCTATAATCTTTTTTTTTAGTTTTGTGAGTGTAAAGAACTTTGAGATGGTTTTACTACTCTCTCATTAGTGTTAGGTTGTTTCTCTATTCAAGTCCTTAATTTGTTGCTCTTTGTAAAAACTCCATTAAAAGTGAATATACGATTTACACTTTTCAATGGATTATAACAAATAGATATAGGGACATAACCACTTAAATTTTGTATTTTTTATGTTCTTTGTTGATATCTATTCTTCTTATTTTTACATAGGATTAAACATTTCATTTAATCAATCCTTAAGTGTGTTTTTAATGATTTTGAGTTCTTGAAATCCTAACAAAGTGGTATCAGAACGAGGTTATGTTTTTTTATCTTTGAATAGTCTTCGAAGTATACTGAACTCATCATTTGGCTTTCCAGTTGTCTTTGAAGTGTACTAAACTCATAAGATCCTATTTTTAAGTTTTTTGGGTTAAGTTTCTTGTGTGATTCAAAATTCTAGGGTTTCTTAGGATTTTTGGGTTCTTTCGAAGAACTTAAAACTTGACTTTTGGACTTTTTCAACTCATAAAAAGATGGCTTTTCTAATTTTTTTCATTTACTTTTTATATTTTTTTATTTCATTTTTCTAAAGAATACTCGGTATAAAGTAACTCTTTTTAATGGAATAGAGGATTACGTCTTTTGGAAACGAAAGATAGAAGCTCTTTTAATTCAATTAGAGTTCCATGGTGTTATTAATGTTGATGATATGCTTGAAAATACATTTGAAGTTAATAAGAAAAAGATTAAAAAAAGCATACTTTGCAATACTATTGAATCTCTCTCATAAGATATTCAAGAAAGTTTCTAAGGAAACTACCGTTGAGAAGATTTTCTATAAACTTAACTCTATTTACTTAACTAAATCTCTATATGAAAAAATGCATCTTAAATATCATTTTTATTTTTTTAAATTTGATTTATCAAAAAATCTTGAACATAACCTTAATGATTTTAAAAGATTAACTACTGATTTAGATGAGATTAGTCATAAAGTAAATTATGAAACTCAAGCTATTATTCTTTTAAATTCTTTACCTAAAAAGTATAAAGATGTTAAATCTGACATTGTGTATGGTAAGGATATATTTTCATTTAATTATATTATTTCTAATCTTAGGTCTAAGGACTTAGAAATAAAATAAAAGAATAATGTGAGTACTAGGAAACCTAAGAACATGTTAAAGTCAAATTCTAAGAAACATGTTAAGTTTTATTTCTGTAAAAGGGAAGGTCATTTAGGAATAAGTGTCCTCTTAGAAAAGGAAAAAATATGAGAAACTTAAGTCTAGTATTTATAGTGAATCTAACCTAGTTTCTGAGAGTTATGAGAGTTTTGATGTGCTAGTTACTAGTTCTTCTAAATCTAAAAACTACATGGTTCTTAGATTCGGGTTGTTCTTTCAATATGACACTGCTGAGGCATTGGTTTAGTAATATGAAAGAAGTGGATAATGGTAAAGTACTTCTATGTTATGACTATGAATGTCTTATTAATAGTATAGGCTTTGTTAGATTATTTGTAGAAGATGATACAGTTAGAGTCCTAGAAGATGTGATATTTGTACTTGAACTTAAGAGAAATTTGATTTTATTAGGTACCTTAGATTCTATTGATTTTATAATTATAATACAGAATGGGATTGTGAAGGTTATTATAGGGTCTTTAGTAGCTTTAGAGAAATTAGGGCTAATAGTTTGCATTTTTGCAAGAGTATACTCTAGGTATTAAGGGTAATGCTAGTATGGTCAAATCCTTGAATAGTTCTATATTGTGATATAGAAAGTTAGGTCATGTTAGTGAGAAAGGTCTAAGTAAATTAGTTAAACAAGGTATATTAGGTAGTAAATCTCCAAGTAACTTAAAGTTTTATGAACATTGCATTTTTGTTAAGCATACTAGGGTTAAGTTCACTAAAGGTTAGCATATTACCACACATGTTCTTGACTATGTTCACTCTGATCTTATCTAATCCTTAGATGGTTGTAAGTGTTTTTTTGTCCTTAATGGATGGCTATACCAAAAGGATATAGACATTCACTTTAAGAATTAAAGATGAAGCTTTTGTTATCTTTAAACATTAAAAAGCCTTAGTTGAAAACCAAAAGGATAGCAAAGTTAAAATGCTTAGAACTGATAATGGTTTAGAGTTTTTGTAATGAACTCTTTAACAACTAGTGTAAAGATTAAGGAATTGGGAGACATGGGATAGTTGTTGGTACACTGTAACAAAATGGACTAGTTGAGAGAATAAATATAACCATTTTATATAAAATTAGATACATGTTGTTCTAATCTGGTATGCCCAAATTTTGAAAAGAGGCTATTAACACAACCACTTACCTTATTAACAAATGCCATTTCTCTGCCAAACATTTGAGGAACTTTGGTCCTCTAAAGTTATATATTATAGTAATATTAAAATCTTTACTTGCATTGCATTTAGTCACATTAGTTAGGGTAGCCTATAGGTTAGGTCATTCAACTGTGTGTTTTTTGGTTATCTTTTAGACATTAAAGGATTTAAAATTTGGTGTCCTTTACTTAAAAAAGTGTATTATAAGTAGAAATGTGGTTTTCAATGAATCGCAATTTTATAGTGACTTAAAATTGTATTCTAATATGATAATATGAATACCTATGATGAGGTGGAAGGAGGTCCATATCTTCTTTGAATAGTGATCCTGAGCTTGAGGTGGAGGTAACAAAAGCCCCTCATCCTTATGATATTACAACTGATAGAATGATTATCAGTGATGATGCTGAAATTGTTGAGAACCTTGATCCTCCTAGTAGATATTCTAAACTCAATAATTACCAACTAGTTAGAGATAGGTCCATAAGATCTATTATTCGTCCTAAAAGATACTCTAATTCTCTTCTTGCATCTAAATTTGAATGTCTTGATTTAATCACTTGTCTTATCATTGCCTCTAAAATATATGATTGTGAACCCATGTATTTTTATGATGCAATGAATTCTTCTAATGCTTCTAATTGGATGAATTTTGTGATAATTGAATTAAATTCACTAAATAAAAATAATACTTGGATTCTTGTTGAAAGGTCTAAGAATGTTAAAGTTCATAATTCTAGATGAATTTTTAAAATAAAAGAAGGAATTAAAGATGTTGAACAAACTAGATATAAAGCTAAGTTAGTTTCTCAAGGATTTGCACAAAGAAAAAGCATTGATTTTAATAAAATTTTCTCTCTTGTTGTTAAGTTTACCATCATTAGAATATTATTATCTCTTCTTACTCAATTTGATTTGTTAGTTGAACAAATGGATGTTAAAATATCTTTCTTGCATGGAAACTTAGATGAGAAAATATATATGTTAAAACTTGAAGGTTTTATTAAAAATGGTAATGAAAACCTTGTATGGTTGTTAAATAAATCATTGTATGGCTTGAAGTAAGCCTTTAAACAATAGTATAAAAGATTTGATTCTTGTATTTATGATTGATAGTGGATTTGAAAGATGTTATCAAGATAATTATGTTTACTTTAAATTCAAAACTGCTTTAAATCCCATTTATCTCTTATTATATATTGATGACGTACTCATTACTTGTAATAACAAACATGTGGCTTGCCTTGTCAGCTCTTATACTTATGTGTCAGGTTACATGGTAATTCTTGATTGGTTATGCGTTAAAAATTTAAAAAATCCAAAACAATTTCAAAAAAATCTCAAAAAATTTGAAAAATTATATTTTCATCATTTTTCACTAAAAAGTTTTTATTTTAATATTTTTGGCCCTAAAAATACTATTTATTTAATAAAATAAGTAAATATTAAATAAAAAATTACGATAATGATTCTACGAAAGTAGAGTCATTAACAACTATACTCTGCTTGTAAATCCAAGATGTCTTTTTAGGTTAGTGGCCATCAGAAGATGTTCTTGCTTACTTTTGCATATCACATTCTAACATGTTCACGTTTATACTACAAGTTATGACTTTCGTTTCAAATTTTTAGTTTCATTGTGACAACCTAAGGTGTTCATATTATAAATTTTCTATCTTTTTTACCATTATTTTTGTTTATATTTTTTCTCTAGTTTTTCTCTAGATTGTTTTCTCAGGTCCAAAAGGGTTATTGAACTTGGGTCTTGTTGATAATAATTAGAATTCTAACGGCTAGTTTAATAACAGCTAGTTTAATAACGGCTAGTTTAATGGCTAGTTTAGTAACGGCTAGCTTAGTAGCGTCTAGTTTTCTTCCTTTTAATGTATAAATATAACATTGGACATTAAGCCAAAAAATCAATTCAATAACTCTCTCTTAAAAATTCAGAGAAAATCAACATGGTATTAAAGCAGGTTTGATCTTGCACTAAATCAATCTCACAAACAAGAACTATATCAGTTCAAGAAATCTAGAAAATGTCATAACATATAGAGAGACTTACATGTGTGCTGCTAAATGGTAAAAATTACCATCTTTGGGCACGTCAAGTGACTTTTGGTCTAATCGACAGAGAAAAATTTGAGCGTGCCACTGGTGAGAAATCAAAACCAAAAGCCGAAAATCCAACACACCCAACAGTTGAAGAAAAAAAGGAAATTTCAGAATGGAGAAAGAGTGAAAATCTAGTCATGAGTTGGTTACTGGCAACCATGGAACCCTACATCTCTGATCTCATGACATATCTAGATACAACTCGAGATATGTGGGTTAAAGTCGAGATGATGTTGAAAAAAAAGAAAAATTACTCCCTTATTTATCAACTTTAGCAAGAAATTCAACAGTTACAATAACAAAATCAATCTGTCACCGAACAATTTAGCCAAATCCAAAAAAAGAAGGATGAGATTAGAATGTATTGACCTCTCACTACCGATCTTGATGAAATCAAAAGAAGAGAGGAGCAAGATGGAATCTTCACCTTCGTCACCAAGCTCGATTCAAGCTATGAGGGGGTATGCTCACAAATTATTCTCATGGGGGAGCTACCATCTGTTGATGAGGTTGTAGGGATGGTTGAAAGAGAAGAGACAAGAAGAATAGTGATGGGTACTTAACTACCTGGCAACCCTGAAGCCAAGGCTTTCGTCACCAGATCTAACCCTAGGCCAAAAATTCGGGGAGACCAAACACTCACTCGCTATGAATACTGTAAGAAGGAAGGACACAAGCACGAGGAATGCTGGTGTCTCAACCCTGATCTCCGGCAAAAGGGAAGGCGAGGTGGAGGCTTCGTTAGAGGGGAATATCGGTGAAAAAATCAAGTAGAGAGCAGAGAGAAAATGGGTTACTCTACACAAAAGGAAAAAAAGGATATGAGTACAAACGAGGTTGAAAAAGGAAATAAAAAGTGAGGTGGATATGGATCAAATGAGGTAGCTGTATACACAATTATCCGCGATGTTTTAAGGAAAATCTCAAAAAACCTCTGGTATGATTACAAACCTTACTCACAATTATTTAAATTTCAAATGCATTCTTGATTCAGGTTCAACTGATCACATAACTGGAAATACAAATTTACTCAATAATTACAAAAAATTTGAGACTAAACAATTTGTAATCGTTACAAATGGTGAAAAAATGGAAATTTTAGGAAATGGTTCAATTAGTCTCCTTTCAAGAAAAATTTCAAATGTTTTGCATGTGAATAATTGTAAATCTAAATTTTTATCCATTACTAAAATCACACGAGACTTAAATTGTGAAATTACATTTACATCCAAAAATTTGATTTTTTAGGAATTGATAACGAAGAATATCATTGGTGAAGGTTTTCTAGAAAATGGGCTTTATATTCCGAGTGAAGAAAAATGCAACTTCAATATTAAAAAAGAAGAAGAATTAGGCACTCTTTGACATAAGAGAATTGGACATCCTTTCGATAAGATTTTGAAATGTATTTTTTTATTTCAAACAACTAGATTGTAGTAGTTGTGAAATTTGTAAATTAGGAAAGCACACAAGGTTACAATTTAGTTTATCTAATTGTAAAAACAAAAAACCTTTTGAGTTAATACATTCTGATGTTTGGGACCCTGCTCCAACTGAGTCATTTAATGGTTATAAATACTTTATTATATTTATAGATGATTTTTCAAGAACCACATGGTTACACCTGTTAAAAAATAAAAGTGAAGTATTTTCTCAATTTCAAGAATTTTATAATTTTGTAGAAAATCAATATGATGCAAAGATTAAAACTTTTAGAAGTGATAATGGAACGGAATTTATAAATCAAAATTTTACATCAAACAACTTGTATTTACACACCCCAACAAAATGGTGTGTCGGAAAGAAAAAAAATGACATTTACTTGAAGTAACAAGAGTACTTTTGTTTCAAAATAATGTTCAAATAATTTTTTGGTCGGATGTTGTTCTCACAACAACATATTTAATTAATAGATTGCCAAGTGCCAATTTGAATTTCAAAAGCCCACTAGAAATCCTCTACCAAGAAAAACTCAATATCTATCATTTAAGAATATTTGGATGTACATGTTATGTGCACAAAAATAAACAACACAAGTTAGATTATACACCAATCAAAGCCATTTTCTTGGGGTATTCATCTAAAAAAAAGGTTATAAATGCTATGATCCGGTTAATAAAAAACATTACATTTCAAGAGATTTGACATTCCAAGAAAATGAGTCATATTACAAAACACAAGAAAATGAGACTAATAACCAAGAGAAACCAAATGAATTTACATTTCCATTTTTTTATTCTGAAGAAGGAAATATAGTAGTAGAAAATGAAAATGAAATAATCAATGAGAATGAAGAGAAAGAAACTTCTCATAGTGAGGGAGAAAATGGTACTACCGAAATAATATCATTGAGAAGGTCTAATCGAACTCCACAACCTACAACTAGATTACGGGATTTTGTAACATATAAGGTAAAATATCCTATCCAAAATTATTTATCTTATGAAAATGTTACACCACAATATATGACTTATTTGACCTCAATTTCCAAAGAAAATGAGCCAAATAACTATGAGAAAGCAATAGGCCAACATGTATGGTGCAAAGCAATGGAAGAAGAACTTAGAGCACTTAAAAAAAATGAAACATGGGTAGTCGTACAACTACTTGAAGGAAAGAAACCTATAGGATGCAAATGAGTCTATAATATTAAGTTTAATGGTGATGGTACTATTGAAAGGTACAAAGCACGATTAGTGGAAAAAGGTTACACTCATATGGTGTAGAATATCAAGAAACATTTTCTCCAGTGGCCAAAATGAATACCGTTAGGATTTTACTTTCCATAGCGGTAAACCAAAATTGGACCTTACATCAAATGGATGTCAAGAATGCTCTTCTCCAAGGAACACTTAAAGAAGAGGTATATATGACGCTTCCACCTGGTAATAAAAAAGAAAACAATTCTAGTCTAGTATGTAGGTTAAAAAAATCTATTTACTGACGATAGCAATCTCCACCGGCATGGTATGGAAAACTAAGTTCTTATTTAATTTCTTCTGATTTTAAAATTAGTAATGCCGATCACTCATTATTTTCCAAAAATTATGGTTTCATAACCATAATTCTAGTATATGTAGATGATATAATAATTACCGGAAATAATTTGAAAGAAATTAAAAAAGTGAAAATGAAATTAAAGGAGAATTTTGATATCAAAGACTTAGGTTTACTAAAATATTTTCTAGGAATAGAAATAGCACATTCACCCAAGGGACTCTTTATTTCACAAAGAAAATATACACTTGACCTATTGAAAGAAACTGGTAAATTAGGGAATAAACCAACATCTACACCAATAGATAGTAAATGCAAATTAAATATTGAGGATGATGAACCCTTAGAAGACATAAGCCAATTTCAAAGACTTATAGGAAAATTAATTTATTTAACGGTAACCTGACCAGACATTTCTTTTTCAGTAAGCCAAATTAGTAAATTTATGCATACACCTAGAACACCACATTTAGAGGCTATACATAGAATTTTAAAATATTTAAAAGGGACACCTAGTAAAGGAATTCTTATGAAACGTAATAATTCTAATGAAGTGTGTGGCTACTCCGATGTAGATTGGGCTGGTAGTTTTGATAGAAAATCAACCACTTGTTTTTGCACGTTTGTAAACATAAATTTAGTCACATGGAAAGCAAGAAACAAAATTTTGTGGCACGATAAAGTGCCGAGGAAAAATATCGAGTCATGGCATCAACCTCAAGCGAGCTAACTTGGATCAAAAAACTTCTTTTGGATATCAGAATTAAAATTCAAGAACAAATGAAGATGTTTTGTGATAACCAAGCGGCACGACATATAGCATCAAATCCAATGTTTTACGAGAGAACAAAACACATCTAAGTGGATTGCCACTTCATTCGAGAAAAAAATCAAGCAAAGGAAATTAAAACTCCATTTGTAAGAAGTGAAAAACAATTGGCAGATATCTTCACCAAAGGTTTAGATCTGAAATCATTTGAAGAAAATTTAAGCAAGTTAGGGTTGACCGATATCTACACACCTAACTTGAGGGAAAGTTTGAGAATAATTAGAATTCTAACTGCTAGTTTAGTAACGGCTAGTTTCTTCCTTTTAATGTATAAATATAATATTGGACATTAAGATAAAAAATCAATTCAATAACTTTCTCTTAAAAATTCAGAGAAAATCAACAGGTCTGGCTATGGGTTAGATGGTTTAGTTATAGCAGCGGTAACTGAGGCATCAGAAGATATTATCTTAGATGGAAATCCTAAAGTAGTTGAATGTATCTCTTTTATTCAATCGGGGATAGCAATCAAATTTAATAAGAGATTAGATGTTACGTTTCTTTTTTCTACTTTATAATTAATTTAGCATTATGTTGATATTTTCTTCCCGGATAAACTCAACCTTCTATCTAACCAAGAAACAACAAAAAATAATTTTTTATACCTTGAAGTCCTTAACATCTAAGATATTGAGCGTAATAGCAATGCCAACTCAGGAGCATTTGGTGAGACAAGAGTGAAGTCCATGATGCTACATTCGAATCATGACGAAAAATCAACTCTTTCCAACTGTTTCGATCTAATTTTCGCTAGTGTTGTTGGGAAATTACACAAATTCCCGATAAGCCAGATTTATGAGAAAGCAAGAATAGAAAAATAACACACAAATTTGATAATGGAGTTCAGCCAATCTTGCTTACGTCTCTGGACCTACTGCAGATCTTTTTACTGAAAGGGGAGAAATTACACAAGGTGTTTACAACACTCATAACTCACAACCCAATTACACCTAAGAAAATTACTCTCAATTTTCTCTCACAAAAGCTTTTCTCTCTAAGCTTTTCTCTCAATTGGAATGAACACTTTGGATGATTAATTCATTACAATTACACATCTATTTATAGGAAAATTCACTCCTTGAATTACTCCTTAAATTAATGGTTCCTTGAATTGCTCCTTAAATTAAGCTCCATGTTTTACTCCTTGTTTTGCTCCATGTTTTATTCCTTGTTTTGCTCCATGTTTTGCTCCTTAAATTAAAGAGCTTTATAACAATCTCCAACAATCTCCCACTTGAAGAATGATTTCAATCTGTCTTCACATCTCGATCAATGCAACAACTTTTCTAGTCTTTGTTACTGATATGCACAAATACTATATAGCCGAAAACTTTTAGATGTGATAGTTTCACCTCTTTTCCGCTCCATACCTCCTCTGGTATTCTATGCTCCAATGGAACATATGGCCCTCGGTTGATCAAGTAAGCTATCGTGTTGACTACTTCTGCCTAGAACTGCTTCGGTAAACCTGGCTGTATACGAATGCTTTTGGCTCTTTCTTTCAACGTTCGGTTTATACGCTCAGCTACACCATTATGTTGAGGCATTCCTGGCACAATTATTTCCATTCTGATCCCGTGCTCATAGCATAAATTTTTGAATATGGTATCTTCATATTCACCACCATTATCAATTCTGAGCTTTTTGATCTGTAAACCCATCTCATTTTCCACCATAGCTTTCCATCTTCTGAAAGCCTCAAATACTTCAAACTTATGCTTTAGAAAGTAAACACATACCTTCCGAGAGTGATCATCGATGAAAGTCACGAAGTAGTGTTTCCCACCAATAGATGAGACGG
Organism: Hippophae rhamnoides; assembly: GCA_033030585.1. Classification (NCBI taxonomy): domain Eukaryota; kingdom Viridiplantae; phylum Streptophyta; class Magnoliopsida; order Rosales; family Elaeagnaceae; genus Hippophae; species Hippophae rhamnoides. The sequence continues at coordinate 21,160,944 of CM065434.1, read as the reverse complement.
TTGTTGGTCCCCAAACTTGTTTGAAAGTTGACACTCTGTTGCTTTCCAAGTATGAAATCCTCGCACATGTCTATCTTCGTAGACTATAGACCTGGAAGTTTTCCCTTTGAATGCATAATATTCATCCCCTTCTCACTCATGTGGCCTAGTAACTGGTGCCACAGATTTGGTGTTTCATTGCTTGTTGCAACTGTGATTGAACAACATGCCTCTATTGTCATGTAAAGAGTGTCACTTTTCTTGCCTCGAGCAACTATCATTGCACCCTTTGAAATCTTCCAATCATCACCATGGAAGATCGTAGTGTAGCCTTCACTGGCCAGTTGCCCCACTGAGATTAAGTTCCTTCTGAGATCAGGAATATGCCTGACATCCTTCAGCTCCCAAACAAATTTGTTCAACTTAATCTTCACTACACCTTTGCCAATAATAGCACATGGTTGATCATCACCAAGATATACCTTTCCAAGGTTTCCAGGGACATATTTCTCGAAGAATTATTTTTGTGAAGTAGCATGGATCGATGCTCCAGAGTCTAACACCCAAGATTCTTCCTTGCTTTCCAAAGAGCATATCAATGCATTGTCTCCTCTTGAGATAGAAGTAACATTTGTCTCTGCCTTCACTTGTTTTTCCTTCGGTGCACTCTTGCACTGATTTTTGTAGTGCCCGGTTCTTCCACAATTTCAACACTTGATAGTCTTCGAGCTATGGGAATTATTAGGATTCCTGTATTTGGACCTCATGTCCTTTGATCTACCTCGGTAGTCTGTTCTCCCACGTCCATTCCCTTTGGTTGAATTTCTTCCTCTTGACTCTGTATGCAAAACTGAAGAAGTTAACGATTCACCTAACTCTCTACGTCGGATCTCTTCATTGAGAACCAGATCACGAACATCGTCAAATTTCAACTTATTGCTTCTTGACGAGCTACTCACAGTCGTGACAGTAGCATTCCAACTTTCTGGTAAATAAGACAAAAGTATTAATGCTCGTACTTCTTCATCGAATTCAATTTCCACTGAACTCAACTGGGTTGTGACTGTGTTGAGTTCATTGAGATGTTGAGCTACCGATGCGTCTACATTCATCCACAAATTGAACAAATGCCTTATCAAGTGCACTTTGTTTGAGGTTGATGGCTTCTCATACATATTGGAGAGAGCTGTCATAAGACCCACCGTGGTCTTTTCCTTTGCTATGTTGAAGGCAACATTACGGGATATCATCAATCGAATAACTCTGAGGGCTTGTCTGTCTAGAAGATTCCAATCTTCTTCCTTCATAGCCTCTGGTTTCTTCCCTGAGAGAGGTTGATATAGATTTCTTTGATACAGATAATCCTCTATCTGGATTTTCCAAAACCCGAAATCTGTGCCATCAAATTTCTCGAGTTTCACCCTTCCTTCATCCGTGGCCATTACTCCCACTCAAATCTGACTTCCTCCGGATCGTTTTTGACTATTTTTGTAAACCACCGTGTATTAGAACACCTTCATCAATGAACAAATATCGTCGACAAAATTTCACTATTCACGTAATTCACTATTCACGTAAATAGTAACTTGTAGAAAATTAACAGAAAGCACCACCAATAGCTCTGATACCAGTTGTTGGGAAATTGCGCAAATCCCCGATAAACCAGATTTATGAGAAAGCAAAAATAGAAAAATAACACACAAATTTGATAACGGAGTTTGGCCAATCTTGCTTACGTCTCCGAACCTACTGCAGATTACTGAAAAGGGAGAAATTACACAAGGTGTTTACAACACTCATAACTCACAACCCAATTACACTCAAGAAAATTACTCTCAATTTTCTCTCAAAAAAGCTTTTCTCTCAATTGGAATTAACACTTTGGATGATTAATTCATTATAATTACACATCTATTTATAGGAAAATTCATTCATTGAATTACTCCTTAAATTAATGGTTCATTGAATTGCTCCTTGAATTAAGCTCTATGTTTTGCTCCTTGAATTAAGCTCCATGTTTTGCTCCTTGAATCAAGCTCCATGTTTTGCTCCTTGAATTAAGCTTCTTGCTCCTTGAATTAAGCTTCTTGCTCATTGAATTAAGCTCCATGTTTTACTTTTTGTTTTGTTCCATGTTTTATTCCTTGTTTTAATCCTTAAATTAAGGAGTTTTATAATAATCTACGACAAGTGTTAGGCGTGTGCTCTTGATTTAGACTACATATTTATTCAACATTCATCATGGTTTTATCCTTCAACTTTTTCTTTAATGAAAAGAGCAAGAAATTGTCTTATTTTCACAGTATGATATACTAATTGTGATGGGCTCCAATTTGTATAACTCCATAGCACTTAAATTCTCAAATGAATTCTTCTTTCTTATGTCACTAGTTTGTTTGTTGCTGAGATTTTTAATGACTAGGAAATTCATATATCTAAGTCATCTTCAATGGTTCATAAAGGGTACTTACGTAATGTATGAAAAACACCACATATGCAAACACAAAGAAATGTTAACATCAAATCTTTATACTCTATTATCTTCTTTATTGTTTAACTTAATGTCATTTCAATGCAGCACCTTCATTAAGGAATTCCATAAAGGGCTTGCTCAAATTGTCAAACTCTTACTAAAAGGGACAGGACCATCTAAAGCTATTTTTTCAGTCATAAAAGAGGCAATCCATTGGAAAAGTTTCTAGAGGAAATAAAAAACTATGGTTTTCAGTTCACAATAACAGAGAACTATGATTTAGAAGTTTGGAAGCATCATCTGAGGTTCATGAATGGTGAGGGCTCCTGGTCGGGCTATGAGAAGGATCATTGCTTTCTATTTCTGATTAGAATAACTTTGTGAACACTTAAAATCCACTCCCTTATTATTTGTATATATTTCTGGCATTCTAAATTCAATGAAAATGAGTTATTTATTGTTAATGGTCTTTGTCATTGTATTTATTTAGTGAAATTGAGAGATCCGGAGATGTAAAAATTAATTTGGTGTTATTGTTTTCGCTATTGGTGGGTCCCATGCATGGTCACTAAAACTACATTATCTTCAAAGCATCATTTGTAGGTCCCATGGTCACTAAAACTACATTATCTTCAAAGCATATCTTGTAGGTCCTTACCGGTCAATGGTTCACCAATTGGAATGGAAAGCATGAATTTGATGTTTTAGTTTGGCTTTGCTCCTTCGTTTTTAATATTGATTGGACACTCAATAATGTTTATATAATCAATACATTACAAATACAAATACGTAGATAAATATGATAAAAAATATAATTTTTTATCTACATATTTACCTATCATCGTTAATAAAATAAGTGAATTGTTTTTTATATTTATAACGTTATTATGTTAATTTTAGTATTATTATGACATATGTGATGCATAGAGTGAGTGTGAGTGCAAAAATGTGAGCTAATATTCATCGTGAAACGACACTCGTTGAGAACTGAGAAGGGTTATACTCGTGTACTTGTGCAATAAGAAGGTATACATTAGCGTTTGTGGAGCAATTGAACTTGTACAACATGATGTTCACGAAGGTGGTAACTTTTAAAAGAGGTAACATACATGATATATATTACTATTCTCTACTTCTCAAGCTTCTTTTTTAGTAAATATATTGGTTTATGGATTTGTTCGATTCTGTTTATATTTAGGTAACATGATATTCCTTTTTTTTTTTCTTTTCTTTTTTGCTTGATCATTTCTACAATACTTTTTACTTTCTTTATCAACATGTTTGTTTTGTTCTTATCTTTTGAATTAAGTACTTTTCACGTTTTGTCCTTTTTTTTTCTTATTAGGGTCTAAAATAAACTAAAATAGTCTGTTCACATAGCTTTCTGAGTTGGGTGCAGAGTGGAAAAGTTGGAAACGCAAAGCATTACTGAAACTGGACCATACCACAGTCATCATCTTATCTTCAACATGAGAAAAGTTGGTAAGGTCCGTCTAATTTTGCTTTATTTTCTATTCTTATTGTTATTCTCTTTTTAGAATTGTTTGCTTGATCTCTATTAATAATGATGTTCGCATATTTGTTTTTGGAAATTCATATGCACATTTGTCTACCATTAATCATCACATACTTCTCTTCAGCTTTAGGTCACAAGTGAAAAGTGATCGATCGTTATACCTAAAAAGATTATTACATAATTAAGCAATCTGTTATGACTATGAAGCCACTGATATATAAGCAAGAACAACCGCCATCCATTTGCCAGTGGATGCGACTCTCGAGTGGATTGATGAGCCTTTAGAAATTTCCCTTTTTATTGGTTATGAATATTATATATATATATATATATATATATATATATATAATAAGCAAAAGAGATTATTATTCTTCTATATTACTTATAATGTCAACGATGGTCTTCTTTTCAGGTTGATTTTTTTTTTTTTTGCCAAAATAGTTGAAAATATTGTTTGGCTTGTAACTTGAGTGGGCCAGATGAGGTGAAACAATTAATGAAACTAAGAGTGCATTTTGGTCTTTTTCTTAGCTGGCATTTTAGTCTCTCTTATTGAAAAATTGGATTTTTTAGAACTTATTTATGAATTATTATAATACATAAAGTAAAACATACATAACATTTAAATTTTAAATATAATATATTATAAAATAAAATATATATTTATTTATAATTTAATATTAATTCGATTTGGATCATATATATCAGATTATAAAATCTTTCGATATAAATCTGATTCGAATATGAATTGACTGTATATTTCTCAATTCGATTATAAAATTGATTAAAACCGACTAATACACTCATATGGATTACTACGGAAAATTTTGAAGAAAATTAAAAATACGATGTTACTATTATCCCATATTATAATAATATAAGTTAGATTGTTTCTATTTGCAAGTTATTATCTATTAGTGTGGTTCAATTGAAATCTCTTTGATTTAATTTGACTAGAAGTTGGATTAGTTTCTAATAAAATATTTAAATTTTATAAAATATATTTAAATTTAAATTTTATACGTGATTATTTTATAATTTATTGTATCATTTAAATTAATAAACTTATTTAAATTAATTCAAAGTTTAAAAAAATTGGGTACAAATATTTTAAGATTAGGTTATGGAATTAGTATTTAATTTAAAAAATACAATATGTTTCAACTTGGAATATACATGTATGGACAATATTTAATGTGAGTCTTAACAGAACCCAAAATTTTAAGATCACAATAAACTAACCTGCTTGAATTTACATTATATACTCGTGAATATATGATAAGTAGAATCTTGAAATTCAAAATTTGACTTATTCATATACAAAGGGTTTTATTTTGATTAAAGCATGTTTTTAAAAATGTTAAGATATTACCAATCTTAAAATATGAGCAACGTATCATGTATAATATGAAAAATATTAGGAAAAAAATATATATAATATGAAAACTTTCCAATATTTTTAAAACTAATTAATAATTTTCCTTTTCCATATTAGAACTCCTTACCAAATATTACCAAACTAATGCTTTCTTTTATTGTGATTTTTAAAATCATTAATATCATATAAAATTATTATTTATAAAATATTTTTACGATAATAACAATTTATATTATAACAATATCCATATTTAAAATTACAAAATTATTTATACATTGCAATGTAAACATGCATGGTACACGATCAAGATTAAAATTCAAATAAAAACGAATAGACGAAGATATAATATATTTATTTGTAGTGGCAGACAAAGTAGTAGCATGCTTGTCATCCCCGCAAAGTGACCTTTACATTGATAACTAGGAGTCACCATTAACACAAAGGAATAAACTTTCTGATAATATTCAAGCATGCATATGATTGCCCTCATATTGATAATATTCATTGCCTTCAAAGTTTTTTTTTTTTTTTTGAAAAATAATTTAGACAGCCATAAATTTATAATTAATTATTTTAAAAAAATTAATAATAAATTCTAACAAATCATATTGAGTTAGAATCATTGGGTTATAATTGTGTATATATATATATATATAATATGACATAAATAAATAAATAAGATAAAAGAAAAGAAAAGAAAGCACACTATAATAACAAAATTCTTATGCTTGTTTTAGTTGAGATATATATTATTAACATATACTTAATTTTATAATTATTCTTGTAGAAACATATACGATCTGAATCACATCAACTTTTATGTCTCTGAAAGGTTTGATGTAAAGTATTTGGATCTTGATACTGAAAACAAAGATTACAATTAAAAGTACAAAAATGAGACAATTGAAATAATTATCAAAATCAGTGAAATTTGATACGCAAAACAAGTAGTAGGTATTGGTCTAATTGAATCACCAGTGGCCAAATTTGCTAAATATGAACTAGCTAGTTCAGTTTGCTGCACCGATCCTGAATTCGAACCCGATCCTGAATTCGAACCCGATCCATTGTTTGTTGTTGTTCCTGTCGTCTTTGGAAGATCATTGGAGGATTTCACACTACATATAGAAATTAATTAATTTCACATATTTAGTCATCAAAAGATTCTCTTTTTATTTTTTCAATTTTATTATTTAAAAAAAAAATCATAAAATTAAAAAAAAAAAAGTTTCAATTACTTGGGTTGAGAAGGACAAAATGTGATGGTATAATCAGCATCTGAACAAGTAAACGTACTCGTGGCATCATCATAAGCATAGCTATAAGATTTCGGACACGCAGATTTAAAAACCTCCGAATACATCGACGGCTTGCAAGTAGCAGGTGAACTATACGCGCCGCTACAACAATATTCGGGAGTCCCAAATGCCTCACAAGCACTTTTACACGCGCCACCTCCATCAACTCTAAGTTCACTTGGACACTTCTGATTAAGATCCACGATACATCCCGTGGACGCGCATCCTTTATTTCCTTCAATAATCATCGGCAAATTGTAACCGTCGACTAGACTCACATCATAGAAATCTAGTGCACCAGAACCAAGTGTGAATTCTGCTAAAGTAGCCGGAGGAGAAGCTCCGGCACCGTTGCATTCAAGATTGCCGGAGCCACAATCACCGGTTGAACATGAACCGTGGGTAGAACCGTCAAAGTTACAACCGGTTCGACCCCAGAAACGACCTGACCAACCGGTTGGAGCTTGGAAAGAGCGAGAGTTTCCTTTAGAGAGTTCGAAGCCTGTAGTTCCTAACTTTGCACTACCTGCACTGTCTAGTATTCCAGGCCATACTGTGAAATCACACTTGTTTATTAGTATGAATTTTGCTCCTGAAACTCCTGCACATAAAAAAACAGAGCATGATGAAATTCAAAATTGAAAAATATAATTTGATTTATTAAAATTTAAATTTAAATTTAAATCCAGTTCGATTTAAGAAAATGTGAGATAAACCCAGATTCTAAATTGAATTGAAGTTTATAGTTTTACAACTAAAATGATTTAAAATAACAAGGAAGAGATAATATATAATAGAAAAACAGAGTACGATCATAAATTAAGGTGTATATGAAAATCTAGTTGGATTTATGAAAATGTGAGATAAACCCAGATTAAAAAAAAAATGGAATAAAGTTTGTGAATTTGATTTTTACCTTTGAAAATGATTAAGAAAAAAATGAGAAGGTAACAAGAGGATGGGGCCATTGAAAGGTACTGCTCGGTTTTAAGAATTTGGGTAGTGTTTTGTGTGTATTAAAAAGACGAAATAAAATCAAAGGAATGAGATTAATTGATGAGTGCCAAAGAATGAAATAAGAAGAGACAACAATGATTGATTTGTTTAATGATCTCTCTCAAAGAGTGAAAACAAAATCTTAAGGTAGTAGTGGTGGGAGAATCTTAATACTCAGGTCCGTATCGCTGTTTATAATGAAGAAGATGATGAACAAAGAGGAAATAAATTATAGTTAATTAAAAAGATGAGCACAAAACTACAAGTCGTTTTTTTTTTGTTTTTTGTTTTTTGACACCGTCTTATAATGCTTCAGTTTTAGTGCTGTGAAATGACTAAAAAAATATATCTTTTTGTTGAAAAAAAAATATCTTCCAGCTATATAACTTGCAAGCATCTACACCCGTCAAATCTTAATTGAAAAATTTGCATTATTATTATCATTTCATTTCATTATATAGTCGTTTAAAAATAATTTTTTTTATATTAATTACTATTAATTTTATTAAATTTAATAATAATAAATACATTAATCTCTTCATCTATATAGAATTACTTGTAAATATTTTAAAAATAAAATACACCATCCATAAAAACTTATAAGTAATATAGTATTTTATATTAATTTTTATTTTAAAAAGATAATGAATAATTATACTTTTAAATCCTTTAGGTAAAGTACAATATTTTTTTACCAAATTAAATATCTATTAATAAATTATCATATGATTTTATTAATATTTTATTTACTTAATTTTGACATCCAATCAAATATGTTACCAACCACATAATCATACTAAAAAAAAATATTAATCACGAGTGGACATTTTATCAATAAAAATATTAATCACGAGCTCAAGAATATATATATTTTTTTCTTCAATAGGATTTCTATCCATCAACCACGTAATGATACTTTAAAAAAAAAAACAGATATGAAAAAATCAGTTCACTGCTTTTATAATTTGGGTAGCAAACCGCCTAAGAAAGAAGAACCACGAAGGGGGAAATAATACGTTTAATAAATTTTATTTTTATTTTATTAAGAATTATGATAGAGGATATGTGGGGCTAGACGGCTAGTCTTACTAAAAAGGAGGTTTTAAATTTAATTGTAGAAGTTTTACAATTTGAAAAAAAGAAATAAGTTTAAAAAAATTTTTTTTTTTTAAAGATTTATAATTAGATTAAAAAATAAAACTCAATTATAATTAAAACTGAAAAAAAAAATTGTTAAAAAATAATACTATTAAAAACTTAAATTTGAATATAAAGAACATAAAATAAAAATTAGTTCTAATGGGACAACAAACTCACTAAGGTATTTATATTTTAGGATGTAGTATCACATAAATATATTTGATTAAGTTAGTTGTATCTCTCAATTTATTATATTTGAAGCGTTATTATTTAGGTTTTTTAGTTTTGTAAAAAGAATATATTAAAGATAAATTATATTATTTTAATGATTTTTATTTAAAATATTATTATTATTAATTAAATAATTAAAATGTGATTACAATACGAGTTTTTAATATACACAAAAGTAAAATTTAATATGAAATCATTTAAAAAAAATAAACAATAATAAAATTCATACAAAAAGTTATTTAAATATTTTTTTTAATTTTTAATAAAAAAACATTAAAATAAAAAGACATGGTAATTCACAAATATTAAAAAAGAATATTTTGTGAATTATTATTTTTATTAATTATAATTTTATCATTATTAAATATTCATGGTTTATTCGTATTTAATAACTTGATAGAAAAATATTGACGTAATATAATTTATCTTTAATTGATGTTTTTATAAAGTAAAAAAATTAAATGATATTATTTTTAATCTAAATGATTAAATAATACAAATAATTTAATTTATAATATTTTTATTTATATTTTATTTGTTCCAAAATATTAGTGATGTTGCCAAATTAATTGAGATTCATACCAATTCATATAAAATTTTCTTATTTTTGAAAGATGATGAAATGGAGATGGGTAATTAATAAGGTTATGTATAGTTTTTTTTAGAAAAATTCTAAATATATTTACTATTATCACATTCATACTTTATTTTTATTCAAAAATATATTAATTTTTATTAATTATATTTAATAACAAATTTATATGTATAATAATCAATAAAAAAATAAATACATTTATATTAACAATAACTTACTAGATATAAAAGTACACATTTTTGTATTTACGTTTCCATCCATTTGTCATCGCAAGCTAAATACGGGAAAAGAAAATATTTGGTAATAAGTTCATTTCAAATTAAAACAAAATGAACATATAAGAGGTAATGATATCATAAAAATAATAATATTTTATTATCGTAACAAAAGTATATTAAATATTTATTTTATTTTTAATATTAATACTATTAATTTTATATAAAATTATCATTAATAAAATATTTTTATAATATTAATAATTTATATTATAATAATATGATTATATGTATTATTTAATTAGTTTGACAGTCAATAAAATTTATTTTTTTATTAATTCATGTTATAATTCAAACTATACCATATAATAATGATTAAAATATTGAAATTAAAATTTTAGAATCAAGTAGATATATCTAATGAAGAAACAACTCCTCACAAGGCCACATATATTAAAGCATTTCATGCTTACATTTTAGAAGGCATGATAAAGACTAAATACTTTCTCTCTCTCTCTCTTTATATAGCCTTGCTAATTCACGTGTTAAAACCAACGAAACTAAGAAATGTTTCTTAGTTCAATTTTTTTTTTTACTTTTTGAGAATACTAGTCGATAATTGTGATAGTTGTAATACTTCACACCAATCATATTTCATGTTGATAAATGTATTTTATATAGTTATTTTCACCTATTTTATTAATTATAATTACTGTGTTCTTTCTATTTTTAGTTAATTTTAGTTTAATAAATTAGTATTTAATATTTATTATATATTTCAAGTAAATTAAATAATTTATATCGAAAACGTACTTATTTGTCAATTTGTGTTCAAAAATATTATTTCAAATAAATAAGTACCTAATTGCAATATATAAAAGTCGAAAATATAATTTAAATTAAAATCGGGCTTAATCTTAATAATTAAAAGTTTAAAATTTAATTTAAATTAGAAAAAGGGCTATATTGTAATTAACCAAAGTTTATAATTTAATTTGAAATATATTTGTGGGTTAAAATGCAATTAAGAAAATTTATTTTCTGCGTAGGAAAAATAGGCCACGCGCTCAATCACAATCTTAGATCACCAACCGTGCGATCAGGCACCGAACGGCTGAGATGAGGCGCGTGAGATCAGACACGATAAAAGAGATTGGACGTGGGATTTCAAGTTCACGTGGTTCGGCACCAGTGGGGCCCACATGTCGCCCAGGTCGGCGTGCAGGGGTGGGACCCACGTGTCTGTTACGCGTCTGCCAAATGTTTAATCTCGTGCGGCTAAACCACTTGCAATCGTTCCCTCCAACCATTGAAAGTATGCCACGTGTCCCACTTTCCCCTTGAACGAATCAAGAGCGGACGTGTGGTACGTTTCGGTGAATGCAAAAGTGTAGAATCTCGCACGCGTTCCAACCACTGTCCCCCACCTTTGCGCGCCTCTACTCCTCTGCGTTGATCTCTGCGTGCAACCGATTCTTCCGCGAATGAAAGCCTGCCGTGTGTCTACATTAATCCTTGTAGCCAATCATACGCCGACACGTGGCAGCGTGAATTAAAAAAAAGCAGAGACGCGCATGATACCAGTTTGCGTTCTCGATATTAGTTTTTGCGTTTCGATACATTTTTGTCCCCACGCGTAATATTTTATTATTTTTGCCATATCTCTCTGTTACGCGTGTATTATATTGTAATATTTTAGATGTATTTTTTTTTGCTATAAATAGGAGATATTATGATAGAGTTAAGAAGTTTTTTGGAGAGAAGAGTTTGTAATTATTTTGTGTTGTTCGGTTTTGGACTGCAAAACACGCAGAAGCCATTTTTTGGCTTTTGTTTTGTTCTGCGTGTGTCAAATATTTTCGCTACATGATGTTTTAATTTCCTTTCTTCTTCCTTTAATTTTTTAGCATCTACTGTAATTTTAATTTTAATTTTATGAAGTAATTTAATTTTTCTAGGGTTGCATTTGATCTAAATTTATGAAACTTTGATTTTAATTATTTTTGATAGATTTATAAGACGTTCGATTTGTTCATTCTTTTTTATGCTTAATGTTTTTTTATTATTTACGAATCTTATCAAAACGATCTGTGGCATATAAATAAACTTGGAAGAGGCATTTGTGTGTGTATTGCTCGTAAATAGAATGACATGTATGATGAAGGATAGGAATATACCCTAATTGTATGTGTGACCTTTTGAAAACTTAGAACGTAATGAATCTTGGTGAATTTAATTCTCATAGAGATATAGTGAATTAATTTAACGATGTGTGTTTATACGGAGCTCGGAAGAGATGTATGAATAAAATTAGAAGTTTTTGGTTGACAAATTAAATGTACTAAAAAATATATATCAAAAGAAAATAACACGATTTGAGTGGATTAGTTTGGTGAAAAATTGCAATCCTAGATTTCTTTTATTTTTTTATTAAACCTTTTTCTTAACTTTTTCTATATCAACGATTCTTTTGGATAAAATCAGAGGGAAACAATTTTAGTACTCAACAAACTATAGTAATAAATCTCCGTGGGAACCATACTCTACTTACAAATCTTTATTACTTGTGATCGTGTATACTTGCACGTTTTTATGTTCTCCAAAAGAGACAACACATGTTATCTTGATCTTCTAAAAAGAAAAAAATGTTAGGTATTGTGATTATAAATAATTTTGGTGGATAAAATATTTATTTATAAACTAGTTTTTAGGTTAATTCTCACTACCTTTAAGTAAAGTCGAAAAAGCATCCAAGTTTTAAATTATCACACTTTAGCTATAATCTATAAATTATCATATTTAGAATTATATTCATGCATTCATGTGTATATGTCACAACACTTAGAAATATTTATAGTGTTAAAATTTTCATTGCTCGATTGATCGACTAAGGTTTTCGATCGATCAACTTCAATTAGGTGCTCTCGGGTTGTAAACATTAGGGTCTCGATCAATCAAGTAAATTCGATCGAGTTTTCTCTGGTTGAAATTTCCCATTTGATTATCATTTCTGGATTGATCGATAATGATCTCAATTGATTGAGTTAGTGTTGTTCATTTTTAAAATCTTTATTTTAAATCTAGGTGATTGGTGAAATTGCCTTAGACTCATTTCTTAAATGAGTATTACTAATCATTTTAGGAGTATGAATGCCTTTACACAATGATTTAGGTTTAAGGTTTGAAGTTTTCCTATAAATACAAGTCTATGGTTCATTGTTTCATAACTAGCAAGTACACAAACAACTACATATTTTCATAACCCAATAATTTAACATTTTTTTATTTTTTATGATCATTTACCTTCTTTTTTATAAGATTTTTTTCCTACTTGAACCAATTCATCAAATATATGGTGAAGATTTATTGAATTAATTATTTCATTCAATACATAACTTGTATTCATTTTTAGAAGGTTAAAATGTATAAATTCTCTCTAAAGTTTTCACCATTCTATAATTTTTCCCTTGTCTTTTTTATTATAATTTAATTTTTTTAAATTTTTTTATACTTTGGTGTATTTATTTTTTCTTATAATTTAATTATTTTATATATTCCATCTAAAGTTTGAGATTAATTTAAAATTAAATTTTAATATTAAAAATTTGGATAAATTATTTATTTTTGTCAAATTAAATTATCGTTATATCCTCTCAAAATTTGTATAATATGTCAATAAGGACACTATAGGTTATGCCTACCACACAAAATTTGTCTAACATGTAAATAAGGAGACTATAGGTTATGTCTACCACACTTTTTTCATCATTCCAAATACACACGTATAAATATAATCACAATCAATTTAAAAATGAGTGGAGAACGATAATACTCATATTTTTAGGCCAATAAGTAATTTAAATTTATAGTTTTAAATGTATACTTTAATTCAAAAAATTTAAAATACAATAATACTAAAATGCATAATTTATAATAAATATATTTATGATATTAGTATTATAAGTCATGTTGTACTATGTATCTGTATATTGTTTTTATTGTACAAAATACATTGTATGTTTATTTTTACTCAATACTATGTCTTTCTCTGTGTAAGATTGTTTACTGCATATCAGTAATGCACACACGTATATAATTAAGAATACTATGATTAAAATCATATTTTTCACACACCAAGTGGTTAGTTGTTTTAGTATACATGCTAGGTCAAGAGTGATAGATTTTGGTTCATTTCGGGTGTGAGTATTTGTGAATTTACTTGTAATTTTTAGAAATGAAAAAAATATCATTTTTGGCATCTCGCCATCACCCCTGGCGAGGTGGTTGGCAAGATCTATGGTGACATGGCTGGCCATGTGTTATAAATACTCATCTGTCTTTTTTTATATAGAAAAAATGTAGTAGAGCTTTGTCAAATTGATATCTCATCTTTCTATTTCTGGATCACTAATATCTTGAGTGTTGTTCGGTATTAGTGAGTCATGATTGTGTGAGCCGTGTGTCAATGGGTAGTTTCCCTCGTACAACTTCTTTTCTTATGTACAAAATTCATTTTAAGAGTGAGTTGAGTTAAATTCTTTGAGTTATCACAACTTGGACTGTGTGTCCCTTGGTAGTTTATGGTAGACTATGTATCTTACAAAGATTGAGGGTGGTCCTCAAGGTTGTTAGTTTGTTACACTTAACGTTACTAATCAATAGTTTTTTATCACACCATATTAAGTGAAGTGGACTTTAGAGGATAGCTAGGTTTGTGTGTCGAACCAAGTTGTTGGGAAAGTAACAAGTAAGAGAAGCAATATATAGTTCAAAAAGAGGTTCACGTTGATAGAGATATTGGTGGTTTTATTTCTTTTATAATAGTAACTGTTTCATTGTTTAGTGGATTGTTTGCTGCTAAGTGGTTACCTTAAGCAGCTCGGGGATGTTACTACATATATAGGGTTTTTATGTGGGTTTACCTTGTTAAATTTGGTATTATGCATGTTCTAATTTTTGGCTAATACAATCATAGTTTCAATAGTGTATGTTTCTACATACTAAAATTTAAACTCTAATTAGAAAGTTTTTATTATTTATTGTGAGACTTCAAACTATTGAATATTATTTCTACTTTATACTATCTATCTATGATTATTTTTACTACAACTATGATTATTTTTTAGAAGTTATCTCTCTCTTGTTTGCATGTTTGGGTTAAGTTTTTAAATTATTGGTATCTTTTTAACCTGATTACGATTTTGGTGAGAGTCTCTAAAGAGCCTATATATCCTTACCCTAGAAATGTACCAGGTATCAAACTCTTTATTATGACTTGCTATGTATATTTGATTGCATGCTATGAAAATACAATAATCATTTTAGCTTTTCAGTATGTATGTCTGTATCATAAGTTGTATATTGTTTGCCATGTATGTATATTGCTAGTTTAGATAGGAGCCTGTAAGGCATAACACTAATATGTATTCTATAGATTGTTATTTTTGTATCTATTGAGTGTTTAATTATGTATTGAATTGAGCATGTATGTTTGTACTCCTGTTATATAATTTGCTTAATTTGCGTTTGTGAGGCCTGCTTAGCCTAATTGGTATAGAGCTTGCAAAGAGATTCCATGAGTTGACGTTTTCTCCCTTCATTTAGGTCTAAGTTACCTATTTGAGTTAGAAGAACAATTGATCTTCGTGTAATTATTTCTATGTATAGGAATATCTAATTGATATCAATTAAAGATTCTCATACATAAGTACTCGATCCTAAAGCTTTATCTACATATACATACACCTTGTATTTTTTTGTCATTTGTCACCAGTGTGTGGGTGGTTGTGAATTTGTTAGATTTTTTATCTCTGTGATTTTTTGTTGTTTGCATATTCCCTATTTTCTTGTTTATAAATATCTCTTTTTCCCATGGTAGCTACTTTAACATGCTCTTTATATGTGTTTTTCTTATTCGCCAATTACTTCTTATGCTATGATTATTTGCATAAGTATCATGTCATATGTTTTCATCATATAGTAAATATTATAGGATCTTTCTTCTTGCAGTATTGTCATTCATATGCCATATCATATCATGCATATCTCTTTTTCCTTGGTAGTTACTTTAACATGTTCTTTATGTGCGTTTTTCTTACTCACTAATTGCTTCTTCTGCAATGGTTGTTTGTATGAGTATTATGTCATATATTTTCATAATGTAATAAATGTTATAAAATCTTTCTTCTTGTAGTATTGTCATTCATATGCCATATCATGTAGATTGCATTTCTTCTGTATTACTAGGTTGTTTTATTCTTGTATCTAGTATGTTGACTGTTGGTTCTTTCTTTGTCTTTGGTTGGTTTATGTTCATCTTTTGTCTGATCTTCCTTCTCTTGTGCTTTAGGTGTATCTTTGGAGAATATTGAGGTGTTGTTACAAGATTGTACTCTTAAGTGTTTCTCTATACAGTTCTTGTTATATTGTTCCATGTGCATTTTTATGTCATATAGATTATTTACTTTTCTTTAAGAATCTTGACTTACATGCATTGATGTGACTAGACTTGCGTATTTAGTTGGCATTCTTGGTTTTTAGGGTGTTTACCCTATCTAAGCATGTATCTTGTTTCTAGTGTTGGAACCTGAGTTTTTCTTACCTACTTAGATGTTTTAGTAGCATCCCTTATTTTATCTCTCTCTTGGGCATGTTTCTTGTGTTACTCACTAGCTAGTCAGTTTTTTTATTCTCTTAATTAACATTGATGTGGGTGTTACCGATGATCTCTTTTGAGGCAACTGTGTGTAGTTGGTTGCCATTTCTCATTTATGGTGGCAACACAGTATGGTTTGTGTTAATAATCTATCTTAAGATACATCCTTGTCTTTTTGGCCTATGATCTTCTTTAAGGCCATTGTTGTCTTTTCTCTTGTATATTGATTGTCTACTTGTTTTTATCTCTTTGTTATCTTTTCATTTCTTTGCACCTATATACTAGCTTAGCCCAAATAATAACTCTCACTTATCTTGTCCCCCCTTAGTTGAGTTTCTACTATACTACTTGTTGAGCCTATATGTTTTAGGAGTGTTTGTTTTACCTTCTTGGGTTAGAAAAAAAGGAACAAATGATGAATGAAGAAAAATTAAATAAATTATTGAATTTGGGGTGTAGTTATCATAAAAAGGGGGGAAAGTGCATGGTTTACGTGAGCTTGGGAAGTGAATGTCAATTGGAAAGTGAAGGGAAAAGAACAAGGTTTACTACTTTTGGTTTTGAACTCATTTCTTTATTGTATGTATTTGGTTAACTAAAGGTATATTTAAGCTCAAAATTTTTATATCTTACACATCCTTAACTTAATCTATCATTACATGCTTTAAAAAACTTATTGATTTCAATCTAAGTTGGCAATTACTTTAGTAGAGAGGGGCTAAATGTGGACTTATAAAGTTTGGTGCTATTTGAGACTATATGTCTAATTGCATGGTTTATGTGAGCTTTTCTTGATGGCATATAGAGCAAACAAGTTTGCTATAGCACACATAAAGCATTCTTCAAAACATTTAGTCATACCCTTATATGAATGCATTGTGAATTAATGGCTATGTAGATATTTACATTAAGTGCATTGGTTAATATGTAAAAACCTATTGGTTCTTTTAACATGCTTAGTTTATTTCTTTCTAATCTTGGTTTTACATCATATTATTTGTCCTATTTATGAGTTTATGTTTTGCTAAATGCTTTTTTGATGCTTCCTTCTTCTTGACATCACTTTGTATGAATAATGCATAAATAGTACTATTAGTATGACTTATTGCATGCATTATATGCAATCTCTTGTTTCATGTCTTCCTATGTGTTTACCTATTTTTCTATTATACTGAGTTATTGCATGTTTATCGCTTGTGGTTGATAGCTTGGTATTTTTTGTTGGAATGCATGACACATATTTTCTTTGGTAGACTAGATGTGTACATAATTTGAGATAAGGTTGTAGGATCAAATACACCCAAGTGTCGTTAGGGGAAGATAATTGATGCACTAGGAATGTGTCAACTTTGAAGATAATTGGAATCTTAGTCAACTTCTTCTTATAGATTTGCTGACACATCTATGTGGCATTACTGCTTGAACATCTGTCCTACCAATGTGTTGTTTGCACATTACGAAGCCCCTTTCCTACAACACGTATAGATGTAGGGCTCCATACTATGTATCGTTATAAGGAGATATTTTTTGTCTGCACTTCTCTTGGTTTGTTTGTGCATTCAATTTCTTGCTTATTGCATGCTTTTAGCTTGCTATTGTCTCAGTGTTATTCCTTGTCTTTTTCATATAACTATATGTGTTACTTCTTATTGTGTTTGCTCTAATCTTCTCTACTATGATGTATGAGTGTTAGGATTATTGCATTTATATTTGAATTCTCTCCTTCGTATAAAGGTATGGTATATTGCATACTGTGTGTATATTTGATTTGAATTTGCATGTCAAAAAGAGGGAGAAATGTGCACAACTTGTATTTTTCTATTCATTGTATTTGTTTGGCAACATGCTAGTTACTACATAGGATGGTGAGTATAGTTTGCATTGTATCATAGTTATTTGATATGCATACACTTAGGGAGAGTGTTGCATATGCTCAGGGGGAGTTTGCATACTTGTGTTACATGTAGATTGTGTTTGTTTGTACTACATATTGATTGTGCTTAGCTTATTGATGTTTACCTGTGTATGGGTAACACAATAGTATGTGGTTTAACTACATGATACATTCATAGAATGTGTGTTTGTTTCATATGTGCATGTTACACGTGTAGATTGAAGTTATGGAGCTTCATATTTGTTGTGTATAGTGATGCTAAGACCCTCGTGTTTCAAATTGATAGAGTGGATTAGTTGTTACATGAAGATGAAAGGAGCACACAAGTTGGATGCACTTGGTTTATGCATGTTTTTTTAGTTTTGGAATGTGTTGATGTTTTGTTCATGGGAACAAACATCTTTAGGTCATATTTATGATCATCTCATGACATATGTGAGTATGTATTTAGTTGTATAGTGTTTTGATATGAAAATTCAAAGTGGTAGAATGTAAGTCATATTGTACTTTGTATCTATGTGTTGGCTTCCCGTGTACAAAACGTGTTATCTATTTATTTTTACTCAATGTTATGTCTTTCTTTGTGTAAGGTTGGTTAATGCAGATCAATAATGCACACATGCATATCGTTAGAAACAATATGATTGAAAGAATATTTTCACACACCATAGGGTTGGTTGTTTTAATATACATGCTAGGTCGAGAGTGGTGAATTTTGGTTCGTTTTGGTTCGTTTTGGGTACGTGTATTTGTGATTATTTTGACATTTTTTGAAACAAAAAAATATGATTTTTTGCACCTCACCATTACCCCTCGCCACCACCCTTAGAGAAGTGGTTGATGAGGTGGTTCGTAAGGTGATTGACCGTGTGCTATAAATACCCTCCTTTTTTCTTTCTTTTTTTTATCCAAAAAAGATGTAGCAGAGTTTTGTCAAAATGACATTTCATCTTTCTATTTTCAAATCACTAATACCTTGAGTGTTATTCGGAATTAGTGATTCATGATTGTGTGAGCCGTATATCGACAGGTAGTTGTCCTCGTGCAACTTCTCTTCTTATATGAGAACCTCATTGTGAGAGTGGGTTGAGTTAAAATTCTTTGAGTTCTCACATCTTAGACTATGTGTTCTTTGGTGGTTTGTGGTAGACTGTGTATCTTATAGAAATTGATGGTTGTTAGAGATTGAGGGTGATCCTTGAGGTTGTTAGTTCGTTACACTTAACTTTATCGATCTTCAATTTCTTATAACACCACATTGGATGGTGTGGGATTTATAGAAGAGCCAGGTTCGTATGTCAAACCAAGTCGTTGTAGAAGTAGTAAGCAAGAGCAACAATAGGCAGCTCGAACAAAGGTCCCGATTGATAGAGGTATTGGTGGTTTTATTTCTTTCGGAGTTGTAACTGTTTTATTATTTAGTGGATTATTTGTTACTGAGTAGTTCCGTTAAGCAACCTGAGGATATAACTATATAAATAGTGTCTCTATATGAGTTTACCTCATTATATCTAGTGCCGTACATGCTTTAATGTGTGGCTAGTACAATCAAAGTTTAAATGATGTATGTTTCTACGTACTAAATTTAAACTCTAATAAAAAAACTTTTATTAGTTATTACCAGCTTTCTAACTATTGAATATGGTTTATGTTTTATATTGTCTATCTATGATTATTTGTTAGGAGTTTATCTATCTATTATTTTCCCATTTTGGTTAAGTCCTTAAATTATCAATATATCCTTAACCTGATTGTGTATCGGGTCTTGAACTCCTCCTTTGTAGTCATGCATGATCGAATTGTACATTAGTATGATATGTCTTTTATCAGTATACGAGTTTGGTAAGAATCTCTAAGGAGTGTATCTCTTTACCCTGGAAGTGTATGGTTTGCTATGTATATTTAGTTGTATGTTATGATAATACAATCATCATTTATCAAATGTATTCGCACATACGAGGTCCTGAAGTAATTGAAAATTGTTTTGACTTTTCGATATGTATGTTTATATTTAGTCTAGATAGAAACCTATGAGACACACCGTCACTAGTGTGTATTATGTATATTGTTATTTTTGTATATGTTGAGTGTTTAATTGTGTGTTAAATTGAACATATAAGTTTGTATTTCTATTGTATAAATTATTTAATTCACATTTGTGAGACCTATTTGATCAAATTAGTATGTAACTCACGAAAAGATTTCATTAGTTAATGTTTTTATCCTTGAATTAGATCTCGATTAACTATTTAAGTCCGAATGACAATTGATCTTTTTGTAATTGTTTCTACGTAAAGAAATCTTCAACTAATATATGTATTAAGTTATATATGTATTAAATAATATGTCAGTTATATTTTAAATGTAAACTTATTAATTGTATAATATTACTATATATATATATCAATATTAGGAAATGATTGTTAATAACTTAGATACAAATTTAATTATTAATTAAATTTTAGAAAATTACATTGATTTGTTATA
Source organism: Hippophae rhamnoides (assembly GCA_033030585.1). Taxonomy (NCBI): domain Eukaryota; kingdom Viridiplantae; phylum Streptophyta; class Magnoliopsida; order Rosales; family Elaeagnaceae; genus Hippophae; species Hippophae rhamnoides. The sequence goes on along the minus strand of CM065434.1, from coordinate 21,140,087 downwards.
TATATGTCACATATGTAGCATTAAGTAGTTCAATTCTACTCACAAGTATTTTTAGTGATTATGATACTAATTACTGACGAGAGTTAATTATATTATAATATATTAAATTGTAATAATTTTATAAAAGAAAAAGATTAAAATGTTTTAATTAAAGATACGAAACTAAGTTAATATTTTACCATAGCATCATTATCCAAATTTAGAATCTTACATTCATTTCGTAGGGTATGAGTGCCGTGTAAAGTGCTTATACAGATAAGATTATTCATTTTTTACTCTCTTTTCTTTTCTTTTCTTTTCTTTTCTTTCCACTTTTTACTCATTTTGCACCCGATTGTTCTTTATTAAAGATTTGTATCATCACATCCCACTATAAGTAAAGTTCATTTATTTAAAATTGATGCATAAGTTTGTAAAAAGGTTTTTTTGTCTCATTGGCTGTTTGGTTATGCAAAATGATTAAAACCATCATATTTGTACCCGGTTGGTATTTTAGCTCACTAAAATGGATATTTAAGTGCGTGTGTAAAACTTGATTTTGATGTAAAACAAAATATAAAATGATTAAAACAAAAAAAAAGAGAGAGTTATTTATAGCAAATTAACAAACATTTTGTATAAACTATTTAAAATAACTACGTTATTCACAAATTTATTTGAAACTCGGATTTTATAATTTTTACAACTCTAACTAAAAAAAAAACAATTAATAAAACTAGCCACGAATGTTCATGACACAGTTTGAATATAAGACTATAAAAGGTAATAAAACGGATATGCCTAACCGAAACCATATGGAAAGCCAGTCAAAAGAAGCAAATTGTGAGGTGTACAAACATGGAGGTGGCAATAGTGGAATATTACGTATTGCCTTTTAGTTTTTCTTCTCAAAAATACATGGTTTCCTTTTCTTTTATTTTTTCTACCGATTCGTGTTTTTTTTTAAATCGTCGTAATATTAATAATTAACTTATACCGATATAATATTACAAATATTACAAGATATTTAAGATTAAAGATAATTAATTCAAGAAATAAATTAAAAAGTGATAACTATTAATTTAATAAATAAATCAAGAATTGATCGCAATTTCATTTAATGAATAATTTAATAAGCGATTCAAATAATCTTTAATTTAAAAAGTAATTCAACGAGTGAATCTCTCTATAAATAGATTTATAATTGTAATAACTTAATCAATACAAATGTTCATTCTAATTGAAAAAAAAAACTTATAATTGTGAGTGTTGTAAACACTTTATATAATTTCTATCATTTTAGTAAAAAAATCTACAATAGATCAAAAAACGTAAGCAAGGTTGGTTGAACTCTGTTATCAAATTTATGTATGATTTTTTCTATTTTTTTTTCATAAATCTGATTTATCAAAAATTTACGTAATTTATCGACTTAAAGAAATGTCAAATAAAATATGCCCACACCGCTATACTATGTTCAAAATAGTTACAAGTTCTTGGAATTTAAATAGCATCAGGTAGGGCAATTGTAGAATAAGTAAAACAGCTTCTTCAAGAAACCGTTATACGTGGTTTCTTTCTTCCTGGTAAATTAAGTGCTTCTTATCGCATAAGATCATTTTTCTTTACCTTATTATTTCTAGCTCGCTATTTTTAAGATTTGTTTGTTTTTGAATTGTAATGGTGGATATAGTATCTTAATTCAGAAGGCACCACATAAACAATAAATAGTAATAACTATTAATAATAAAGATTTAATATAATTATAAATATGTATTTTTTATTATTTAATAAAAATATGTATATCTCGTTTAAGTATAAACATGTTTAAAATATTAAATTTGTAGTCTTAGCACAAAGTAAAAAATAAATAAAAATCCAGTATTGTAGTCTTTTAAAGAAATTCAATTCAAGAAATTGATAACAGAGGAACAAATTATTTGGATTACGAGTAGTTTTAACTATTATTAAACAAACTTTTTTCTTCGGAGTGAAAAGTATCAAAGCTGAAAGATAATCTTCATTATATCTTCAGAAAATGATGGTAAACAAATCACTGTACACAAACAAATCAAATTAGAATTTCTATGTTGAGAGACATTTTAATTCTTTCCGCAGAGTCGCAAAGCACTGCAATTCAAATAAGCAAAGATATGCCCACTGCATGATGTCAATTTTGGGGTAGAGGTTGATCACTTGATCATCTTATATGCAAGCTTATGCAAAAGTGTTGTTGTTTGTGCAGGGTGATCCATTGGTTCTTAAGAAGGGAAACTGTTAGTAATGTTCCACATTGATTAAAGATAATGGTATGATAAAGTTTATAAGAATTATGGATGACTACATCCATAGGATTAACCTTTTGGAAATGAAGAATCCATAATTCCATCACAGTATATGAAATCACGACGATTTGCTAAAAGGTAATCGTTTAGTTCCCTTTTCCAATGCATCCCTCCAAAGTCTATACCTAACTCCTAGTTTGTCATAAGATACCGGCCAATTCCAAACATTTGCTCCGTTTATCATTCGCTCTTGTTGCCCAAGTACTAGCCGTAGATCCTCATTCAGAACCTGCATAATTCAATATAGAATTTTCTTTTAAGCAATAAATAGTTAAGGAATATTAGGTTAGCAACCAAAACTTAGTGTTCCACAATTCATGATGTGAAGGCAAGTTCATTTACCTGCTCCGCAAAATGTCTCCACAGATGATGCATGAAAGGAATGTGTCTCAACATGGGAGCAAAATCGAGTGACATTCGGTATAATAACTTTGTTTTCTGTCTTGATGAAGGTAAGCATACATGAAGTTGATGGAGGTGCGTTGAACATTGTTTAGTACTCTGTCCTTCCAATTTCCCGGGTTTAGAGATCCCAATTGTTGAGAGAACCATACAAGGCGGTCGAAACTCCATATCTATAGGATACGGATCCCAATAGCCTTGTAGTCCAGATGCAGGTGTCAAGAATTTCACCAAGCTGAGAATTTAGAACATACCAAGCATGGAAAGTAAGCTACATTTGTCATTTGCAAACTACCAAGGAAATTATTGATCACCAAATTCTACTTAACCAAATAATGTCGAATTCATATTGAAATATTTCCCCAAAGAGGATCATGTAGGAACAAACCTGGGTACGCTCCATCCCTTAGCAAAGGTTGATGTATGTGTGAAAGGAGCATGTGCAAGATCCAAAAGATTATCCAGAAGCAGTCCATGTTCAACTGGGAGTTCCATGACTATCTGTCCCATACAAAATCAAATACATTAATACAATGAAAACCATTACTGAACCATCAATTCTTAAATTCTTCTATTGTATCTAAGACTAGTAACTGCAGGTTGTGATTTCATCCTATGTTATGTGGCTCTTTTAGGACACTGGTGTAGTAAAATTTTGATTGAAAATACGCGGGTGCTTCACGAAAAGAAAAAATGAAGAGTCAATGTAACATAAATTTTATCAACATCATACCTCAGCATGGACTATAAAACCAGGAGGAGGTTGCAGGGAAGGAAGGGTGGGAGAAGGAGGATCGTCACCAGGCCAAATCCAAATTATTCCCTCTTTTTCAAAACATGGCAATGATTTTATCTTCACATTGAGTAGTCTCGTAGATGGCATTTTCTGGCATTTCCCATCCGTTGTGTACTCCCACCCTGATTTCATCCATCAAACACCATTAGTACCTAAAAAGTTTAGTTTTTGAGATTTTACATTATTTAGCATTAAAAATCCACTTATACGGAAATTATATATCGATGCTCATGTTAAATTTCTGTAGCATTAACCTAATTGATCCTTCAACAAAATAAATCATCAGCTTTATTCCAAACTTAAACAAGAGGGAGAAAAAAAAAACGAGGTAAGTATATGGACTAACCATGGTAAGGACATTGAATACGACCCTCATTTATAGAGCCGAGGTGAAGAGGACAAGCTCTATGTGCGCATGTGTTCTGTACACATCCTGGTTTACCATCTTTTCCACGAAACACAACCCATTCTTCCTCAAAACAATCTATAGGTATCTGAAAGACAAAAAAAGAAAAGAAAAAAAATGCAATAGTCTAATAAGATTGCAATGAGTTCAACTGCAATTCAGAAAATATGGAAGGCAAAGAAACGTGTAACATTTAGTTGCTGATATATTCATATATTTACACAAGGCAAGGCATTCTCAAACTTATCCAATGTTAGTTCTCAAACTATTACAAGAAGCAAAACCATGACTGATAACATACCATCATATCGTCCTTGAGGTCATTGGAAAAGGCAGCTGGATACCAAAAGTTCTTCAATCGAGGATTGTAAGGTTGAACCGGACCGGACACATTCAGGCTTTTCTGTGACAACTTCCTTTGCACTACAGTGGCAGAATGTGAGGAAGCAATGGGAGAAGGTGATGTTTGCTCAGATTCTAACGTGTTTTTATCTTGTAGCAACCAATCGTTCACCAATTCTTCCATATATGCTAGTTTATCCAGAGCTGTAGCAACCCTTGCTTCAGATATATAAACCTGTAGTTATACATGTGTAAGGCATTAGTAAGATCAAAATTCAGATCTAAAGAGCCAATGGACCCGTTTGGATGTACTTATCTTAAAAGTGGTTTTAAGAGAAACATTTAGGATAGAAGCATGCATTCAAAACTACTTTTCTCAAAAGTAAGTATTACTTACTTCTCTTAAAAGCACAAAAAGTGTTTCTCAAACTTTTGAAAGCACTTCTCATAGAGATTGCCAAACAACCTTGAAAGTACTTTGATTTTTTGAAATCAAAAGGAAAAACAGTTCCAAATGAACCCAATATCTGATCATTGGAGCAAAATTTGCAACTAAAGTCATGTTTGATTGACACTAAAAAAAATAATAATAACAGAAATAATTTAAGGTATTCATGTGTTTGATTTGATTGTTAATCTTGAATGAAATGTAAAGCATTCTAATAATAACAGTAATGTTCATTCCTCCCACACCCCTCAAGAATAAACTAAAAAGCTCTATATTTTTCATACATTTATATAATCATTTATTATTTTTTCTTATTTTATCTCACTTGGAAATAAAAAAATTATATTTTAATTTTGCTTTATTTATAATTTTATAATTTTAATTTTAATAGTATCATTGTTTTGATTGTATTGCTTAAACACATCTAATGCTAGTAATATTGTTTATATTGAATTCAATTTCTATTACCATTATCATTCTTATCATGTTTCCATTCTGCAAACCAAACATGATCATTCTTATTACGTTTTCATTCTGCGAACCAAACATTATCATTCTTATTACGTTTTTATTCTGCGAACCAAACATGACCTAAATGAGTTATAATCTTCTTCTCATAAGTTTCAAACCTGTCTATGAGCTTGTGATAGTTCCTCTTGCAACTCTGCTAGCTCCTTCTTCACAGTGTTAATAGACTTAAAATCACGGGCTAATGGATTTAAAACTTCCACAACCTACACCAACAAAGCATATTTGTGAAATTTTGAAAAAAAGAACTCTACAATGGGCCTTAAATTAACATTTTCTTTCAAATAAAATCTTAGGTTTAGTTCCATAATTATTGCAAAATAGGTATTTTGGTCTTATAATTATTAATTAGGTAGATTAGGTCCTATAATTTAACAAAATAGTCAAATTGCTTCAATTAAAATAAAATCATCGAAATTAGGCATTATATATAATGAAAAATGCATTTTCTAAGCACATGTCTAATTAACTAAGACCAACTTAATAATTTCAAGCTAGAAAAAAATAAAATATTTAGGAAAAAAAAGATTCAAATGTAACAAAAAGCTTAAAATTCCTTGTTCTCACTGAACAAACAAAAAAAATCCATTTAAAAATGACAAAATTTAAAGATATTATAGCTTCGTTTGGCGTCAAATAATTAAGATTCATCTAATATCCCTAGAAAAGAAGATTGTACGTCTCTCACATGTATTTTTATGCTTTATTTAAACAAAAACAAATCATGATTTAGATTTATTTAGCTCTTTCTTAAAAAATTTGGACTAATATGCCTAATCCCAAAATAAGGGACTAAACTACTTATTTTCAAAAATAATGAAAATAATGCAGCACCTCACCCTTTTCTTTCATAACTAATGAGATTAAGATCAAGTGACATAGTCAATAAGAACCTTTTCATGAAGGAGCATGATAGTAAGCACATCTTGCCGAGCCTTCCAATCGCAGTATTGAATGTCATATCTGGCCACTTCAAGTGCCTGATTCACATCTAAAAACTTTCCTTTACATTGTGGTACTTTAGACCTAGGATCTTCAACATCAAATAGAGTCGCCCATACACTCTTCTTATCTACTCCAGCTGCTTCTTCTCCAAATACAGCAAGTACTCTAAATCCTCTAATACCCTGAAATACAATAACCATCCATAAGCAATTAATTCTTCAACTTTTCCAGTAAAGGTTTGGCATTTCTTAGAGAATTCTCCAGTTTAGTTCACAAATATCGTTTCGAAAAAAGATTATAAACAGAAAGAAAATCCTCTATCCCTTTTAGATACATCAAAAGTTCAATTAGGCTAAAAGTAGCAAATCATTTGACACCCAAACAAATTAGATATATATCTTGGGTAAGGGGAACGAGAGGTAATTAGCTTTTACAAAAAAGAATGATTTAATCTCATAACTTTTAACTGGAGTACTTTTAATCTATAACTTTGAAAAAAAGTACACTGTAGTAATCCTAAAAGCCAAAGATACGGGACTATAGTGCACCATTTTTTAGGGCTAAAATACACTAATTTTAGGACTGAAGTATACATTTTTTCAAAGTTATTGGACTAAAGCAATTCTTTGTCTGAAGCTACCGAACTAAAGCATTTCTTTATCCAAAGTTACAGAACTAAAACGCTCTTTTATCCTAAGCTACGGACCACTGATGCTCTTATCCCATATATTTTATAGTTCAATTGATAACCACTCTTTAGGTGTGGGGAGGAGATGGGATTGGTATGAATAGATCATGTCCCTCTACTTTGAGAGGGTATACTTAACCTATCTTAAGCAATCACTAGCTACTCATACTAAATTATAGAATGATATTCTAGTATAATTCGCTGAAGTTATCTTTTTCTCATGGATTTAAATTACCTTGAGCAGCCCACCAAGCAACACAAAATACAAGTTAATTTCCCTTGTTAAATGTATAAAAGTATTGACAGCTTATGTTTTTGAAAGATTTAGTTCCCAACAACTTCTAATACCTACAATTTTAAATTTTATTAGAAAAACTAGAGCAAGATCTTCTATCTAAGTGATCACGAAGTTATTAACCAAATCCAATACATACCTCAATGAACTTATCAATTATTACTAAAAAAATAAAAAATAAGCCTAATTTTCTTACGAGCCACAACTACATTTCAAAACCAAGTATAAAACTACATATTGTACTATTTTCCAAAATTTAGCTAAGTCCCATTTAAATTAACTGTTGGGGGAATTAAATGAAAATAAAAGAAATACCTTTCTGGTATTAAACTTGGACGATTTACAAAAATTAAATGGCAAATAGAGAGATGTAGCTGTGGCTATGGCGTTCATGGCGTGTAGAAGTGTCGAAGCTGACAATCTCAAAGGAGGGAGGAAGAGAGAGAGAGAGAGAGAGAGAGAGAGAGGAACGCAAAGAAATATTAGAGAGGGATTTTGTGGGATTTGTCGTATAAGTGGTTGCTGTTGAGCGCGATCTCAGCTCGCCTCCCATGATTTGCCGCGTGGACTCGTTTTGCTCTTTTGATTTCAAAGAATATTTTGATTTTAATCATGATGTTGGTGATGTTGCAAGTAAAATCGAATTTATATTTAATTAAAAATTATTATATTTATTCTGATGTATGAAAGTATTTTTAAAATAATTTTTATTAAACTAAATAAAATAAGAGTTTATTTAGATATATTTTATTATTGTAATTTTTAAAATAATTTTTTTCCCTTCAATTTTAACATTTTCTGTTTGTAACAAATAATAATAAGTTATGACATACCTATCTAGAGCTTTCAAACGATAAGGTTAAATTTAAGCATAATTTAATTATTAATTGAATTATTTATTAAAACACATATAAAACTTATTTATAGTCACATAAATCAAACATAATCGATTTAAAATATTTAATAAACCAGTTCTGTTATTAAGTCAGAGAATTCAACTCAAATACTAATATGTAAATATTTTAACATATTTTATTATGAATCATAATTTGTATAAATTATCTGTTATTATAACATATAAATACATATTATTTGTAGAGAATTTAAGTATCTGATTTTAATAATTTTTAATGAGAAGTAATAAATAGTATTGACTGAATATATTTTACAATCTCTTCATTTAAAGGGTATATATATATGTATGTATCTTTACGTACATAACGGGCTGCGTATTAGCGACCTAGTTAATACAAACTAATTTACAGAATTTAGATCGTTCGTTACAAGTATTTACAAACAAGGGGGAAATATTTATATACATGTCATTCATGGACGACGACCTTGATCCCAAGGATATCATAACTTTACCAAGTCTTGACATTCAAAACCTTACTGTTTGATGACGAGATACTTTGTCGACTCGGTTGGTGTGCTTTTCCAAGTTCGTTGGGTGCAAGCCTTTTGTTGAGCCAGCTTTATGTCCTCACTTTACCCTGGCAAGATACTTGTACTTATTAGGTCGTATGTTCGTTACATATTTAATATCAAACATTAACTCTCTCATTCTCTTTAATTGAGAAATCAAGAGAATAACCTGGTCGCATATTCCTCGTATAAATAACAACCACTAAGATTGCAAATCTATACTGTTTTACGGTATTATTTTTATTATTTTTATCTTTAATGAGACCTTTTAGCTTCTCGTTTTCCCTTTATAAATAGTAGGAGAATATACTTACTTTTTACCTATTTTTAACTAAATTTATTATATTTAGAGGATTTTAGCCCGTTGCTTACTCAGAAGTCGTTTTATTCTTTCATAAGGTCGCTCAAGAATTTTTTGAGTCCTCTCAATTCGTGTATTTAACGTCATTTGTTGGGATTCAAGTCGTTGTTACATCATTTACTCCTTGATTTTGATACGAACTTCTCTTTTTAGATAATTATTCATATTTTTTCTTAATGCTGCATAAGGGAAAAGAATTGAGATCTTTCTAAAAATATTTCTCCCTGTCGTATTCCCTCCAGGTCGTTAGCAACCAAACAACCTGAAATGATAGAGAGTAGTGACAATAGGGCTTCCCCGAGAATTGTTAAGGAAGAGATTCTCGCTCTTCTTGCTTCCTTGGGGTCTAAAGTGGTGTCTACCTCATCCTCACGGGGTTCAATTCCTATAATCAGGATTCCCATGTCTACCAAGGTACCTCGCCCAAAAAAGAAAAAGGAAAATAAGGGTGAGCCTACGCATAGAACCAAAGATAAACATCAAATTGAAAAGATACCTAGTGTCTTAACAGTTAAAGATTTGGAAGAAATTAGAAAAACATACGACATTCCAGCCCGTGTAGGGTTAATGCAAGTACCTTCACATTTATGTGATGCTGATGATCCACCACCGAGGTGGTGGGTGATACATTTAGCGGCCTTTAAGATAGGGTTACGTTGCCCCTTTCCTAAATTGGTGGCCCGTGCTTTGAGCACTTTTGATATTAATTTTGCACAAATAAATCCAAATGGGTGGCGAGCTCTTTTATGTCTTTCTGTAATAGTTGGAGAACATGGCATAAACCTGGAAAATGATGAATTAAAGTGTTTATATTGTTTAAAAAAGAATGGGTTAGATAGAGGGAGGGCGTACATATCTTGTGTTATAGGTCACAGGTTGCATCTTAGACTTCCTGATAGCACCTCGTACTGGAAAGATAAATATTTTTATATTACTGGAGATATTTGAGGTGACGGGGTGAATTTTCTAATTCGACACACCTGGAACCCTAATTTTAACACTTCACAACCTCAGGCTAGCGAGTTTATGAGTAAACTGGATATTAGTGGTAAAGAAAAAATGAGGTAGATTGAGCTACAAAATACCTCGAATGAAGGTTACCACGATATCCTGACTATAGCTCACTTAAGGAAGTCCGGTGTGTGACGAGGTTACACAAACGAATATCAAGGTTACTATTTTAGTATATATATTTGCACATTGTTAGTAAATTTTACTAATGTGTATATATATCTTAAGGGGATGGATTATTCACACATTGATTTAGGGGATCTCATTGACACTTCAGGTGTACAAGAGCTAGCTCCTAGCTATTCGCGTTTGGCACGCATGACCCCATCACTTACACAAGAAGATCTGTTCGCAAATTTAGAGGTTGAAACTACCCCAGAAAATGTAATTCCTTCAACTAATTTGGATAACCCGAGCTTGATATCATCTTGTGAACCGGAAATATCAAAAAAGAGAAAGGTTGGGGAATATACCCCTGGAATGGAGGTAATGGATATGGATGACTTTGAATTTGATGAGATCATCTTGAAAGATGCCGTTGTTTTGGAGACTCATATTACTTATTTTAACGAGGGGATTTTTGAATGATCAAAGCTCAAACGAGATTTGTATCATCATTTTGGAACAGAGATTGAGAAGGTGCAGGTAAGAGCAGCTCGTAAGAGCGCAGAGGGAACACATAGGGAACTAATTGCACATTGCTTATTAGAGGTATAGAAAACATATTAATTTCATTCCGTACCTATGATATACAATTTTTATTACATTGTTTTAATTCATGTCGTTTGTAGGCGTTGTGTTTGGCAAGAGAAACTAAGCTATCATTACGGGGTTATAAACGTAAGGTACAAGCTAGCCGATTACAAATAGCCAAATACGAGAAATTGGTAAAAGACAAGGATGTCCTGATTTCTGATAAGGATACAAAAAATTTCAATTTAGAGAACGAAGTGATTGATAAGGTGGAGAAATTAAGAAAGCGGACACATATTGTTTTGAGAAGGGTGAGGCTGCTAAACATTTTGAAAATCTGGCCAAAGTGGCCGATGAAAAGAACCTCGTGCTTCAAGAGCAAATTTCTGCTATGTCAACTCAAGTTAGTTCGCTATCTACATTAGTAGATACACTAAGAGCGGAATGTACCAAGGCTTACCGTAGTGGTGCGAGCTTTGTAATAAATAACTTTAAATTGCACGCTGAAAAACTAGGTTTGAATGCGCCTTATGTGTCATTGATGTGAGCTTTTCAGAGCAACATGCCCAAAACACCTGAGGCTGCCACACCGCAAGGTTCACCTCGAGATACTATAGCCACCTCAAGTCATCAACGTGATGGGGTAGTAGTGGAATATGCTACTCCGTGAAAGTTTTTTTATGTTTTTGGAAGTTTATGTAAAAGAATTTTTGGAACTTGAACTCATTTAATTTTAAATGTTGTATTTATTTACATATATATTTGTTTGGTTTGAAATTTATATATTTATGAAGTTGTGTTAGTGTGGTATATATAATCGAGAGGATTTGAGGCCGTGTTGATTTGAATTTTATTTACTAAGCGAGTAGACAACTTTTAAGAAGTAATCGTAGCCCGTTTAACTTAATGGATTATAGTAGAGTAAATTTGGATTATTTATTTGAAACGACAGGGTTATTATTATCTAATAAAGTACTTCCTGTAGTAGGAGAGCGAGCTATTGTTGTTTAAGGTGAGAAAATAAGTTCAACCTTAGTTACGATACCTGTATCCCCTGATGTAAGAAAACAAATGAATGTACAGAGTAAGAGTTACATGTATGGAAAGCATGACATAAGGTTTTGAAGAAAGATTTAGCAGATGCACGAGAAGATTTGAAGTTAGCATTTCTTGAACAAGAAAGATACAGAAATGACGGGGATGGATTGCGCCAATTAGTGGAATATTGGAAAAATAGGGTGCTTGGGAAGGAACAGACATAAAATTCCCTCATGATCGTGCTAGTAGTAATTTATTTGTAGTAATGTTTGAGCCATCTACGAGTTTGTATGATTAATATGATTGTAATAGTGATGAAAAATTTGTGATGTGAATAAAATCTCGTAAGCATGTTAGTCACAAGATGATGTTTTTGCGACCGTATTTTGCTTCTCGAGTGGGGGGCCAGGGGACTCCTCCTCCAATCATGGGGTATAAGATAGGCTGCATCTCGAGTGAGGGGTCAGGGGACTCCTCCTCCAATCACGAGGCATAGCTTGTCTTGCATCTCAAGTGAGAAGGTCAACTGACTTATCCCCACTTGGGGCATGAAATGAGATTCCTAAAACACAATTGCGAGTATATTTCGCATCTCGAGTGGGGGGTTTGGGGACTCCTCTTCCAATCACGAGGCATAGGATATATCCCACATCCCGAGTGGGGGGTCAGGGGACTCCTGCTCCAATCACGAGGCAATAGGGTGTCTTTCATCTCAAGTGAGAAGGTCAAATGACTTATCCCTACTTGGGGCATGAAATGAGACACCCAAAACATAATTGCAAGCATATTTTGCATCTCGAGTGGGGGGGTAGGGGACTCTTCCTCCAATCATGAGACATAGGACGTATCCCACATCCCAAGTGGGGGGGTTCAAGGGACTCCTCCAATCATGGGGCATAAGACATGCCGCATCTCGAGTGGGGGGTTCAAGGGACTCCTCCAATCACGATTTAACCTTGAAAATTTAATGATTAGAAATTCATCTCATATATAAATATTTATTTCGTATAAAGCATTTACATATGATATTTCTTAAGAAGTTCTCCGTCTCAACTCAAACCCTCCTTTATGCCATCACATTCTATCAAGTAAGAGCATGCTGGTGTGATATCATATATTTGATACGGGCCTTCCCATGTGGCAGCAAATTCTCCCGCGTTAGTTTCCACTTTGTTACCCAATGCTCTTCGTAAGACCCATTCCCCAATACTAAAACTCTTATGCTTGAAAAATTTGTTATATGTCTTTTAGAGTGTTCTTTTTTGCGATTCAAGTCTTATTAGAGCTTTTTCTCATTTTTCTTCGGTTGGCAACAAGTCTTGTTGTCGTAAGCAATCATTTTCTTCATGATCAATATCAGATCGAAGGGTAGGTTCTAGTATATCAAGGGGTAAAACCGCTTCGGTACCATAAACGAGAGAAAAAGGAGTTTCTCCTGTTACAGTTTTGGGAGTAGTTCGTGTTGCCTAGAAGGCCCCTGGCAACACATCCACCCATTTTCCTTTAGCTCTCTCCAAACATTTTCATAGTATATTAATGAGGGTCTTATTAGATGATTAGGCTTGACCATTTGCTTGCGGGAAGTAAGGGGTGGAATGAGATAATTTGATACCTTTCTTGTCGTAGAAAGATATAATTTTTTGGCCGGTGAACTGTCTACCGTTATCGGTAACCAATTCACGAGGTAGGCCGTATTTGCATATAATGTTACACCATATGAATCTCTCCACATCTGATTCTTGGATTGGAGCCAAAGGTTTCGCCTCTATCCATTTAGTAAGGTAATCAATTGCGAGAATGATAAACTCTTTTTGGCCTGAAACGATGGGTAATGGTCCCATGATGTCCAAACCTCATTTATGAAATGGCCAAGGGTTGATAATAGATCTTAAGTCTGTACCGAGACGGTGTGGCACATTGGCATATCGTTGACATTTATTGCATCTTTTGACATAAGAGATGTAATATTTAAGAAGTGTGGGCCAATAGTAACCCTGTCTAATAATCCTCTAAGAAAGTGCTCTTCCACCAGAATGAGCTCCACATTGTCTATCATATAAATCACCCAAGACCATCTTGGCTTGAACCGCAGGTAAGCACTTAAGCCACGAACCACAGTGAATCTCCCTATACAAGGCTCCCTGAATGATAACATAGCTACTTGCTTTTATCATGAGCTTACGAGCCAAGTGCTTGTCTTCGGAGTGAGTACCATTGATAACATATTCCATATATGGCATCAACCAAGAATCATGAATAGTATGTACGACGTTCGTTCGCGTTTGAAGTTTCAATTCACTTGGGGTAACACTAGGCCTTGATAAACAAGATATCAGTATGACTCTCTTTAAATCGGAGTTCATCGCCGATGCTAACATGGCTAAGGAGTCAGCATAGGCATTTTCTCCTCGTGGTATATGTTTGATCTGAAAGGTTTCAAACACAACCTTCAGTTTTTTTACCTCCAATGCATAGAGTTTCATTCTCTCCTTTTTGGCCTCAAAATTGTCATTGACTTGGTTTACTACCAGCCGTGAATCGTTATGAATTAACACCTTTTTAGCTCCAAGGGTTAACAATTGTTGTAATGCCAAAAGTAAGGATTCATATTACGCGATATTATTAGTTGCTTGGAAAGTGATTCGAAGGCATTGCTCTATCAAGGCTTCCATCGGGGTGAAGATTACTATTCCAACTCCTACTCTACGTGAGTTTCTTACACCATCGACATATACCTTCCACAATCCCACTTTAGAAGATGATGTTTCTGTTGTGAGAGTTGGCCCTATCTCATGTATGGAATTACATTCTTGGGTATTCTTGTTCGTCCATTCTGAAATAAAATTTGCTAGGGCTTGTCCTTTGATCGTATCCAAAGGTTTATAATGTATTTCAAACTCATTGAGCTCAATAGCTATTTGAGAAAGACGATTGGACATAGCAGGTTTGTCCAAGATGTTTTTCAATGGGTAAGGAGTAAAGACCATTATCCTTTGTGAACCAAAATAATGTCTGAGTTTACGTGCCGTCATTCTTATTGTAAATGCCGCTTTATCTAAATAGGGATATCATTGTTGAGCTATTATTAATGAATGACTCACATAATACATAGGGTATTGAGTTCCCCCTCGGTCGACCACTAATATCGCGCTAGAAGCTTTGTCCTTAAAAAGCATGTACATGTATAAGTTTTCACCTGCCAGTGGACTAACTAAAAGAGGTGCTCTTCCCAAGTAATCTTTAATGGATTGGAAAGCTTGTTCGCACTCGATATCCCATAAGTACTACGTGTTCTTTTTAAGCAATCGAAAGAACAGTAGGCACTTTTCGGTGCACTTAGAGATGAAACGACTTAATGCTGCAATACTCCCATTTAATTGTTGGACTTCTTGAAGATACGTTGGGGATTTCATGTTGATTAAAGTCGATTTTTTTTTCGAATTGGCTTCGATCCCCCTTGACTTAACTAAGTATCCCAGAAACTTTCATGAGGCTACGCCAAACACACACTTTTTGGGATTAAGGCGCATTTTATAATTCTTAATTATATCAAAGACTTCTTGGAGGTCTTTAATGTGGTCTATTGCACATTTATTTTTAACCAACATGTCATCGACGTATACCTCCATATTTCGACCTATTTGGTTTTGGAACATCTTATTCATCATTCTTTGATATGTAGTGCCAACATTTTTTAAACCGAAGGGCATCTTTGTTTAACATAATTTCCTTTCTTCCGTGATAGACGTTGTTTTCTCTTCATCCCTAGGATGCATCTGAATTTGGTGATAGCCTAAATAAGCATCCAAAAAACTCATTGATTTGAATCCAGCCGTGGCATCTACTAACTAGTCTATATTTGGTAAAGGGAAACAATCTTTTGGTGTTGCTTTATTCAAATCTGTTAAATCCACACAGATCTTGTGCTAGCCTCCGGCTTTGTTTACTAATACCACATTTGATAGCCATGTGGGGCCGGACCTCTCGAACCTAATCTACATTTTTTAAGGACTCAATCTTCTTTTTGATGATTTCATTCTTTTTTATAGCAAATTTATGCTTTCTTTGTTGGACCGGTTTTTTGGTATGATCTAAACATAACTCATGGGAGATGATATCTGAATCTATGCCGGGCATGTCCTCAGGTTTCCAAGCGAACAAATCTTTGTTATTTTTCAAGAAGTCAACAAGGGTAGTTTTAAATGAAGGAGATAGCACACCATTAATCTTAACATATTGTTCGCTCCCAGCATCTCCTATAAGGATTATATCATAATCACCTTGAACCTTTATGGTAGTTTTGCTCATTTCTATGAACTTTTTTGAGTTTATGGAAGTGACTTTCATTCTTTAATTGCTATTTCAAAGCTTAGGGTAATGCATTTTTCATGGCAGCGTTGTAGCAAGTTCGTGCTTTATCTTGTTCTCCTTCAATTTATCGTATCCCATTGGCGGTAGGATATTTAATCAGCTGATGATATGTTGAAGGTATTGCTTTCATCTTGTGTATCCACGGGCGTCCCAAAATAGCATTACAGGATGTGGGAGTATTTAAAACGATGAAATTTGTTAAGACTATGGATCCTTCTACTGATACTGGTAGGCGAATGGTTCCTACCGACATAGTCACACTGCCATTGAAATCAACAAGAGGCATTTGTTGTGAGATGATTTCTTTGGGGTTTATATTCATATCAAGTAGAGCAGATAAATATAAGAGATCAGATGAACTGCCATTATCTGAATCTATGCCGGGCATGTCCTCAGGTTTCCAAACGAACAAATCTTTGTTATTTTTCAAGAAGTCAACAAGGGTAGTTTTAAATGAAGGAGATAGCGCACCATTAATCTTAACATATTGTTCGCTCCCAGCATCTCCTATAAGGATTATATCATAATCACCTTGAACCTCTATGGTAGTTTTCTCATTTGTATGAACTTTTTTGAGTTTATGGAAGTGACTTTCATTCTTTAATTGCTATTTCGAAGCTTAGGGTAATGCATTTTTCATGGCAGCGTTGTAGCAAGTTTGTGCTTTATCTTGTTCTCCTTCAATTTGTCGTATCCCATTGGCAGTAGGATATTTAATCAGCTGATGATACGTTGAAGGTATTGCTTTCATCTTGTGTATCCACGGGCGTCCCAAAATAGCATTATAAGATGTAGGAGTATGAGATGGTCGTCATAAGGATGCATGCATTCTTTGTCTTTGAAAGTAATAGGATACGAAGGTCCTTCCAGTCTTATGCCATATATTAAATGTCTCATGTCTCAAGCTTCTCTTGCATATATTTTTCTGGAATTGTTAGAGTGACCAGCCATGGTGGGACCACCATGTATGGTATGGATTATCCGTATATCCCCTGGTGGAATAGGGTGTCCTCTATTTGACTCATTTTCGGATCAAAATTGATTTGTCTGTTGTCTTAACCCTTTGATCTGAATTTTCCCTCTGGATATCTTTTCTTGGATTCTTGGTTTTATCAACTATATCCCCTAGATATCCTTCTGAAAGTAGGTGCTCAATTTCCCATTTTAAATGGTGACAGTCATGAGTCCAATGTCCCGTGTCTCTATGGAACGCATAATATTTGTTGGGGTTCCTGAGAGGAGATTTCATAATTGGTGGCCAATTTACATTATCGAGACGTTCCATGCGACACACTACTTCCACTAGCGTTACACGTAAGGGGGATCCACGAAAGGGAGATAAAGCTCGATTCCAAGTGTTGGGATTATTCTTTGGTCTAAAAGCGGGTTTGAAACGGGAGAAATTGGTACGCTTGTCGCCCATAGGTTTTTTGTCTTCTTCGTTCTTACTGAAAGAGGGTTGCCTTTGCTTTATGCTCACCGATGGTTTTCTCGACTTCATCTCCCTTTCAACATTAACAAACTTTTGATTTTCTTCATAGACTACATCTAACGAACGTGGTGTGGATTTTGTCATTCTATGAAAAGGCCATTATCACACTTTATGCCCTTCCGAAAAAGCTTCTATGGCTATTGAATCGGGGCATTGACTAATTTCCATCTTTTCCGTTTTAAACCTTCTCATGTAAGCTTCAATCGATTCATCGTCCTCTTGAATAATCGAGAATAGGTGATGTAACTCGTAATTAGTAATGAATATTCTGACCAAAACATCAAAGCTAGCAATACTCTTGAGGGGTAATTCCATAAACCATTGCTGGGCCGAATCTTAAAGAGTAGCTGCAAATAACTTGCAATGCATGGATTCTCGTTTATCTTCAGATAGGCTGACTACACCCATAGCCATTTTGAATTAAAGAACGTGCGCAATAGAGAAAGGAGATGTGGACAGTTGATTACAAACGTTTTCTATATCATCCCAAGGTTTTGTCTTTTCTTGTCTTGCAAATCTGTCATTAACCTTTATCCACATTTTTTCTTCCATCTCTTTTAACCTTTTATCTAATTCTCCGCTCAGATCGCACGATGGAATGGGCTCAATTGTCGGTCTATAAATTGGAAGATTTGGGTGAGATGTCCCGCCAACAAGGGGAGGATCAGAAACCATATGCGGTAGTTCCCTCGCCAAACATTGATGAGGATTTGACGTATGAGTTACATGCTCTCTTCTGAGGGGTTGATGCACCATCTGAGAGTGTGTAAAAAGGGAACTTGCTATGTTTAAGTAGGTGTCTCGTTCTAATTGAGATCTTAATTCTTTATTATCCTTTGGACACTCAATAAAAACTTGTTGTAATTCTATGATTTGTTTTTGAAGTCCTCGTATCATTGCATCCCCTTCATAAGGAGGATTATCATGCAAGTTTGACAATTGCATTTCACTAGCTAAAGTGCACCTCATGGCATGGTTTGATAGCGACCTGGCGGGTAAAGAATGAAGCATCTTATTATTGTCACATTCTAAAGCTTCTAAAATGAGATCGTTTGGTTCTAGGGCCTCTGGGACGAGGTCGTTTGGTTAGATAGTGAATGGATGATCCATCTTGATATTAAACGACACCGGTAAATTCTCTTAAAATATAATTCTCAAATGCTGGATTAGAAAATTTTAGTTCTCACAGACGACGTCAATTGTTTGGAGAGAATTTAAGTATCTAATTTTATGAGAATTAGGAAATGGTATTGACTGAATATATCTTGTATTCTTCTCATTTAAGGAGTATATATATGTGTGTATCTTTATGTACATAACGGGGTGCGTATTAACGACCTGGTTAATACAAACTAGTTTACAAAATTTAGATCGTTCGTTACAAGTATTTACAAACAGGAGGATATTTATATACAAGTCGTTCATAGATGACGACCTTGATCCCAGTGATATCATAACTTTACCAAGTCTTGACATTCAAAACCTCATTGTTTGATGACGATATACTTTGTCGACTGGGTGGTATGCTTTTCCAAGTTCGTTGGTCGCAAACCTTTTATTGAGTCAGCTTTATATCCTCACTTTACCTTAGCGGGATACATGTACTTATTAGGTTGTATGTCCGTTACATATTTAATACCAAACACATATTAAATAATATAAACTCAATTAATAAAAAATCAAAATTATATAGTGTTATTTAATGAATGATAAGTTAATCTAAGGAAATCCGACTCAACTTTTAATTCTTAACTTATTTTTATGTACAACGTAAAACTTGTTATAAATATATTTTTTCCTTTTAAAAATGCTTAAAAATATTAATATTTTTAAAATATAAAAGAATTATATATTAATTAAAATATATTTTTATAAATAATAAAATTACATAAAAAAATTTAATATTGTTATATTAAAATTTATGATTAATATCGTGTTGCAACAAAAATGTACTAAATATTGGTATAAAATGACAGGACATATAATTAAGTTCTCATTTGCATGTATATTTCTAAAAGGTCCTACCGGGAGTCGAACCCAGGTCGCTGGATTCAAAGTCCAGAGTGCTAACCACTACACCATAGAACCAATTTGTTAACAATTTTTGGTTTTACATACTTTTCGTTTCTACTTTTCTTTCTTCTCGTGAACCACGCGACTACGAAAGTACTAATGAATTAAACATAATACATGTCTAAAATATTTACACACTTGCTCTAGAAGAAAGAGTTGATATTGCTTACTCCAAGAGTCCAAATTTAAATCCTTTCAATATGGTTAATTATATTGTATATACAATACTTGTACCGTAAATTATAGAGTTTTGTGATAAAATTAAAGCATATCATCAATTGAAAAGTAAGCATTAATTACTCCATGTCCATGTATTCAAAATCGTCTTAAAATTATATTTTTTTTCAATGGAAAATTAGATATTGGGACATAAAAATAAATGTTTGAAATCACATGCACACATATACATTGATAAAATTCAAGCTCAAATCCGTTAGTAGCAAGTACGATACTAACCGTCTCTCTCTGAGTATTAGGCATACGATAATTATAAACATCATCTTAAATCACATAATTAAATGAATTAATATTTTTTAACTCATAAATTCATTGAGTATAACTTAAATGAGTTGAATTATGTTAAGCTATTCATTTGATAACAATATATAAGCTTATGAGGGCTAATATTTGATGAGCTAAATATTCCCCCGAACTGATTCATGGGCATAAAAGGCTCAGCTTCAGAAGCCCAAAAAATGATATGTCACTAGACCCACTACTGGCCAGCATCATCTATAATATATCATCTTATGGCATTCATACATGAAATTCATCTTGATCTACCATTTTATTTATAAAAATGTAAAAATTATAAATGAAAATAAAATAAACAACTAATACTAAAAAAATGTATATAATAAATGATATATACGAATTTCTCTTTTATTAATACTAACTATTAGAGTTAGAATATTAGTAACCTTTTTGTGATGATTTAATCTACTGCCTATAAAAGAGTGACAATTTAATCTATTAACTTAGAATACTAAATCTACTAACCCTTTTTGTGATAATTTAATCTACTGACTATAAAAGAGACAATTTAATCTACTGACTATAAAAGAGACAATTTAATCTATTAAATTTAAAAAATAAAAGTTTATTCTACTAATTTAAAAAAAATAAGAGTTTAATCTACATGATCAAATTTTAAGTTTTTAAAAAATCATTATTTTTAAAAAAAAAAATTGATATAAATATTTACTAAAATATTTATTAAAGATAAAAAAAATAAAGAAAAACATTAAATTGATCACGTGAATCTATGTTATCACTTTTTGAAAATTAATAGGCGTAATCTATCATTGAAAGAAAAAAAAACTACAAATCCTAAGTAATTCATTCTAAAAAAACAAGTGAACCTTCCCGATCACCAGCACCATATAACCCTCCTTTATAAGGGACCAACTTATGAAGTAGCAATACCAAGGCAGCAACTTATGAAATAAAGACAATATTCAAATCTTCTACGTGAAGTACACCCCTCGTCTAGGGGTACTTCTCGAGTCTATGGATGCTAAACTTCCCAATCCTATAGTTTAAGAAATACATTAAATGATTTATTATCTTCTACTTTCTTTGGTTATGGATTTATATATTTGCCCATTAATCTCAAGTAAATCAAAGCAAGAAAGTCACAAAAAAATCAATATTGTAGGAGATCAATATGAGCCAGTTTGCTAGGTATGTCCTAAACTACAAATGCACATATTATAAGAGTTAAGTTCCTTGGCAATTTCTTCATATCACCAAAACAATCCGGTCCAAGACAAATATTTTCATGATGAAACTGTTGAAACCAAACAAGTCTCTACCTGATGCAATACAAGGTCCTCTGTAATCCAGCTCTTTAGATAATCACAGCAAAGAACAAAATCAAGACCCATTAGAAAATACATTGCAAGGAGAGAAAAGATCATCAAAATATGTCTCATATAGTACAATGTAAGGGTTCAGTAAGAATGAAAACCTAAACTTGAAACAACAACGTAACATGCAATATCAGCAAATTGAGGCATCATAGAAATCTCAGATATACCATGGAGATTAATTATAGTTAAAGAATAAAACTTCCAAAAGAAATTTATCCAACTTTTACTGAGAACAATAACAACCATAAATTCATATTAGGTCCTTAAAATCATCAAAACCCTTTTCATCAAAAATAGTCTTATATATAACCAGCATATCTCAAAAACCAAGAAATCTTATACGAGTAACCAAAAAAAAAAAAAGAAACCTAAAAAAAGAGAACATGCATATTTACTCTCTTTCTTCAAGATCAAGAAACGTTAGCGCACTCCCTAGCGAAATGTCCAGGCTTCCCACAATTGTAACAGCTACCACCAGTACCACCCATATTATCACCACCAAATCTTTTTCCTCGACCACCATCGAGGCCAAAACTTTCCTTGCTACAATCCCTAGCCATATGCCCAAATCCCCCACAGTTATAGCAAGCCCCAGCCCCAGCCCCAGCTCCAGCTCCAGAACCACCCCTGTAACAATCCCTTGCTATATGCCCAAAGTCACCACACTTAAAACAACCTCCATTACCACCACTTCCGCCTCCACCATTTTTCCCCTGAGGACAATCCCTAGCCAGATGGCCAAACCCACCACAAGTGTAACAACCACCGTTTCCACCGCCACCGCCGTTTCCTTGATTGCAATCCCTAGCCAAGTGACCAGTATCACCACAATTGTAACACCCTGTAACACCAGCACGGGCACCAGCACCACCACTCATGCGATTGCAATCCCTAGCCAGGTGCCCGGTATCACCACAATTGTAACACCCTGAACCACCGGTACCACCACCACCACTGTCGCGATTACAATCCCTAGCCAAATGTCCGGTATCACCACAATTGTAACACCCTACACCACCGGTACCACCACCACCACTGTCGCCATTGCAATCCCTAGCCAGGTGCCCGGTATCACCACAATTGTAGCATCCCGTACGGCCAGACCCACCGCCATTGCGCCAATCACCGCCTCTCCATTTTCCACCAAATCCATAACCACCGTCTCTGGCTTGTCCCTCCCTTCCACCGCCGAACCCAACCTTCTTGTTATTACCCTGTACAGCAGAGCCATTAGGTCCGGTTACATCAACGGCCTTGGTCTTTCCGTCGTCGTTCAGCGCGATCTGGAACTCAACGGATTCCCCCTCCGCAAGAGTACGAAATCCGTCGGATTTGATCGAAGATTGGTGGACAAACAGATCTTCATCTCCATCGTCGGGTTCGATGAATCCAAACCCCTTCGATTCGTTGAACCACCGGACCTTGCCGGTTGATCTCTCATCCGTCATGGTTTTTGAGCCCTATAGAACTTTTCCGGAGAGAATAATAGCCGAGTAGCTTTTTATATGTGGAAGTAAAACCCTAATTCTCCACCGAGTATAATTCTCTTGCTGGATTGGGCTTTCTTGGTTTTCAACCTTATCAAATGATTTTCCTTAATTTTTTTCTCTATTTTGCTGGATTTTTTTTCCCCATCAAATTGAAGCCTATTTTGGGAATATGTAAATTACAAATAATTACATTGACTAGTGATGAGTTTTTGTTGGATTATCTTTAACCATCTTTGTGTTTTCTAAACATGAAAATATATTACAAAGACATAAATTTATACATAATTTATGATGTGTTAAATAAATCATTTTCAAATTCTACAAAATAAAAAAAAATAATCAAATGATTCCATACTTTTACTTTTTATTACTAGCTATTTTTAAGTACACATTAAATTATTCTTCACTATACATGCAATCAAAAAGATAAATGTTATCGACAACTTTGACATGGAACAATCGCATAAATATCATCAAAGCTTTAACAACTTCGATATCAAACAGACATTAGAGCTCCATGAAACCATGCTATGTTTCCCATTATAAATTGTGGATCATGAAAACTAATTTTATAATGTTTAATGAGCTTCTTTGTTAAGAGTTTGTTTAATTTTGCATATAGGTCAAAAAATGAAGCTTTGGTTCAAAAATGAAAACAAAATTAGCTAGAGAAAAAAGTTGAAGATATATAGATCTTTGCTACTGTTTATTTTCCCTAATTCCTCAAAAACAAGTTGCAATATTAATAACATTATATATAACAATACAAGTGCTTCCGTTAAGATCTAGAAGGGAAAATATCAGAAAAAAGGGGGATTACAAAGGGCTTTACCTATCTACACAAAGCAGTTGAAAACATTGAGGAATGGTTGATTGAAATGAAAAGGTGTAGAGATATATTTGTACAAATTGGAAGTTGCAATTAGTAGACTTCCACATTCCATTGCTCTGCTCTTTTCAACTGCCTCTTGTAATCTATCCAATCAATCCCTGCAAGTAAATTACCAAAAACATCACGTAATCACCCTAAGAACTTGGAATGATTCAGATTTATTAGTGTCAAGAACACTACTATATATATCACAATAATAAGTGATGTTACAGTTTTTTATCAAATACAGTTATATGAACCGATTATATTTATCAACAATTATGTGTAGCATCATTTGAAAGTCATCTCAAATTTAAGATTTCCTCGTCTCAAAACATTTAAGGAACTTATATGGATGTCTGACTTATTATCAATGGTTGCTAGAAAAATAGATTGAAATCAGAACTTGAAACAAAGACTAAAGTGACTGCACATAAAGATGAGTGAAAATCTCCTATGAATGACGACATAATGTTATGCAAAAAACAAGTTGGCTTATTGTTTGTATATTTAGTAGTTAGGGTGTATTGTTCTCTAATATTAAGTAGTTAGGGTGTATTGTTCTCTAATATTAAGTTGTCTGTGTTATTTAATTCCTTAGTTTAAAATGATATATTTAGTGGTATGAAAAAAATGGGTCAATTAAGACTAAATTATATTATTTTAATGGTTTTTTTAATAAAATATTATTATTTTTAGTCAAGTTATTAAAACGCGATTAAAATACAAGTTTTTAAAAATAATAAAAGTAAAATTTAATATGAATTTTTTAAGAAAAATCAACAATAATAATATTCAAACAAAAATTTCTTTAAATATATACTTTAATTTTGAATAAAGGTTAAAAATAATAAAACATTAAAATAAAATTGTGATAAATAACAAATATTTTGTGATTTTTTTATATTAATTGTCATTTTATCATTGTTAAAGACTCGTATGCTAATCGCATTTAATCACTAATTTAAAAAATAATAATATTTTAAAAGAAAATTCATTAAAATAATATAATTTGTATTTAATTGACCTATTTTTTCATAATTAAGATACGAAATGACACTATTTTTAATCTACGGAACTCAAGCTACACACTACCTAATCTATAATGAAATAACTGTGCAGTACTGCAAATTTAAATCTATATGTTATAATGATACCATCGTTAGCGGCCAATGTCACCATTATGTCGTCGATTCCTTTCTCCATTCCTTTAAGTCCACACATGTAGATATAGGTGTTGTCCTTTTTGAGTAATTCCCACAACTCATTTGCATACTGAGCCATTCTGGTTTGAATGTACATTTTCTCACCCTTCTCATTGGTTTGCTCTCTACTAACTGCGAAATCTAACCTGAAGTTCTCAGGTGCTTTCTCTTTCATTTTCTCAAATTCCTGTCCAATTAAAAAGTACAAGGTTATTTCTAAATACAATAAGCAGAGTGTTAGTTTTTTACTTTAATTTTGGAGGTAACTTTTGTATGCTTAATTACCTCCTTATATAGAAGTGAACTACTTGTGGGAACTCCCAAGAAAAGCCAGGCCAGCCCATTGAACTGCATAACATATTAAGAATCAAGACTTGAATAGAAGGGACGTCCTCTTTGTATTTGATGTATGGTAAATTTTGGAAAAAAGGGCACTAGTATTACTTTATTTTCAAAAATTAAACACATTAGTCACGTTCCTTTAAATTAATGCAATTTAGTCATTTTACCTAATTTTGGTTGTTTTAATTACTTTATTTTCCATTTTTCAATTTTTTGAAACTTTTTTTTTTCAAATATCTATCAATCCTTCTACTAGTAAGGTTTATTCAATCCAATTTAAGTTTTTCTAACAACAAAATAATCTAAAAAAAACAAAATTGATAACAAATGATTAAAGTATCAAAAAATGTAACATTAAGGCGATTAAAGTGCACAAATTTTAATAAATGTGACTAATATGCTTAATTTATGAAAAGAAAGTGACCAAAATTCCATACTATACTCTAACTTTCGATCCAAGAAAAGATTTTGTAAAAAGAAAATAAAATACACTTTTAACCTTGTAGTCTTCGTAATTTTCAAAGAACATCTTCCACAAAAATGATCTGAAAGGAGCAATTCCAGTTCCAGTTGCAAGCTACATTGAAGAAACTCGTCAATATTAATATCATGTATCAAAGTTTTACAATAATAATGTGTTTGAATACAAAAAGGGAAATTGGATATTAAAAGGCATAGAACTTGTTAAAATATATACATAGTGTACATACCATGATCACGGTTGCATTGGGATCCTTTGGCATGAGCATTTCTTTCCCAACAGGTCCGGTGATTAGCGCTTCATCCCCAGGCTTCAAGTCACCTGCAAAATGTAAAATTGGTAACAGAGTCCAAAGAGAAGATCATATTGGTTACACTCCTTCTAAACTAAGGACAACTCCGAAAATGATTTTCGTATAAGTAGAGTGTTCTGACATCTTACACAAGTAGTTTGAGCACACTCCCTTAACAAGTTCTCCATTATCATTGGTGTATACTAGTCTTTTCACACATAGAGAAACCTGTAAGGGGATAATTAGACCATTATCATCAACGAAAGAACAAAGAATCAAAGAGATAATATACAGACTTGAACAAGCAAAAGAAGCAAAAAAAAAAAAAACTTTTGAAGCATTTACAACTAATGGGTGAAAAAGCAATACTCTGACTCTGAGGAACTAAAAATTTATGCAATCTTACTGTTTTGGAATCTCCAAAGTCTCCAAGAGCACTGCTGGCAATGGAGTATAACCTCAGTTTATGAGGCTTTCCATTTTTGTCAACACCTTCTGGAATTATCCCAATAGATTGCCCTTCTCTGTAGGGGACCTCACCTAAAGCATACAATCATCCAAGTTAATATTTTTTAAAAAATATATATACCAATAATTATGGGTTGTTACAATTTCTAGAGCAAAAATGTGAAAAAATAAGACTGAAAAAACTAATCCAAATTGGTCGAATACAGTCGAAGATGAACAAAGTTGTCAAACTCGATAAATTTCTACCAACTTCCTTCACATTTGACTAATTTCAACCAATTTAGACCTAATTGCTTCCCAATTGAATAACTGATTAAGTGCTACTTCTAATATTTTAAAAAAAATGCAAATGAGTTCCATTTTTAAACTTTGGCCAAGTCCATGGCTATTTAACAAAATTGCCCAATAGTTGTCAAACTATTCAGTTCTTTAATATAAACTCCATTGTATAAATAAGATGCTATAGTTTAATATTTTTCAAGAGTTACAAGTAGATGGACAACTCAAAAACATAAATTTTCTAGTAAAAACACTTGTACACAAATTATTATTTTCAAATAAATTTCCAAATTTCTGGAAATTAAGAGCAAAAGACAAAACAAAACAAAAGTGTAAGAATTTTTACCCTCAGTGCTGAAAACGATGTGATTGGTTTCTCCAGGAGCATCATCACCGGTAATCTTAGTGTTGAGAAGACATCTACCAGTGTAAGGATTTTTCGGTTTAAATTTGTTAACAATGACACCTTCGTCTTGCTTTTTAGAAACCTTCTCAACCTTTGTAGTTGGAGCCTCGGTGGTGACTTGAGCTCTGATGGTAACTACTCTTCCACTAACAGAACCATCTCTGTAATGCAATGGAATCTAAAAATACCCAGAAACATTAATCAAAATCCCATGACAAAAACAGTGAAATTATAAAATTATTTACATATTTTTTAATTTCATATTATATCCAATTGGAATCTGAAAAGAGCCCGAAGCATTTCTCAAAACCCCATGAGAAAAACAGTGAAAATGTCAAATATATTTCAGACTTTATGATTCTATTTTTTTACCCAATTGAATCTGAAGGACACAAAATCATTTCTCAAGCCCCAAATACAAAAACAATGATAATGTCAAATATGTTACATATTTTTCAATTTTATTTTCTACCCAATTGGTGAATTCTTACCTTTTTGACGGCGATTCTATCGTGAGAGTTAATCGAGGTCCGAGTAGGAAGAGAAGTTGATTTGGAAGATGGAAATGAAACAACAGCAGTTAGTGCAGTTGCCATTGTTGTGGTGTTCAAGAAGAAGAAGAAGAAGAAGAAGAAGATAGGTGTTTTATGGGGAGATGAGGTTTTCTTTTTTTGTAAAAGATAGGTAGGATTAATTTTGGGAATTAATAGATTGAGTGGAGGAGATTGAAGGCCAATGTAGTGACAGAAGTTAGGATAAGTCTAATGTGTGATCTATGACTATCTCTCCCTCCACCTTCACAGCCATATATGTTGTAGTCAAGTATGTTAGTAGTGCTGTACTGAAATTTATGGTGTAGATTCGATGGGTGTGATTTGAGATTAAATTTTGTGCATAATTTTGACTCTGTAATATAGAAAAATCACATATTAATGGAAAATTATAAGTAAATATCTATGATTTGAGATAGCTTATCTGTTAGGTTTTCTTTTCCTTTTTTTTTTTTTTTAAAAAAAAAAAAGAAAGTCTTTTAGTAGGGTCTCGACACTCTGATATTTGGTGCACACTGTACAGTACATATTGAGGTAATCTGAAAGAAGCTTTAGACAACGACGCTTGTAAAATGTAATATGGACTCAGTGTCTGGTCGCATAAGATATACTTCTACGTTATTAACCACGCATACAATGGTAAGTATAAAATACGGAGCATTTGCTAATAGAATTCGTGGTTAATCACACCAATTCGAATATATTTTCAAGAAAATAGTTATAATCTAGACGAATATAATTATTTTAATAATAAAATTATAATTAATCAAAATTAATAATTATCTATAAAAATTTAATATTAAAACGAGAATATAATAATTTAATTATATTGTTAAGAAAAATATTAAATAACTATTTTTCTATTTTTATTTTAGTTATTTTATTTGTATTTTATTTAAGTTCTATACAGTGTAATTAAAAAATAAAAATATTCATTTGTTCATTTAAGATCATTTTTTATAACAATAGTATTAAATTATTAAAAAAATAAATATAAAATTTAAATGTTATTTTTATAATAAGTAAAAGACTTTAAAAATATTTTTCTCTTATTGGATTTTGTTTATGCTTACATGTATATTTTTTTATTTTACTTAAAAATAAGTATTAAATAATTAAAAAGTGATTGATTTATGGGTGTATAATTTCACACACTTATCATCGTGTAAACAAATTCAAATCTCATAATATTTTCTTTATTTAATAAAAAAATAAGCATTAGTGTCATTTTAAAAAAAAAATATTAAAGAATTAAAGAATGTAAATCAATGCTAATATTTTAAATCATTTAGTATGTAAATATTATATTAATATTTTAATTTTTTAAATTAAATATATATTTTTTATAAATATTAAAAAATAAAAAGAGTAGTTAAATAGTGAAAAAACTATTACCCACTTATAATTAATAATTATTATTTAAATATATTTAAAACTTATGTTCAACTGTTATAAATATTATCTTTATCATAATTGATATTGCACCATCCTTATTTACTACCATAAGTAACTATTGGTTATAGAACATGTTAATATAGTGATTTATAAAGGTAAGTGCATTAAATTGATTATTAACTTGTTTTATAATACAATTTTATTTTGGTGGTATTAGCAAATCAAAAATCTTAATAGATTTATGAACTTTAAAAAATCGACTTTCAAGTAAACTTACAAGGTCCATTTGAAGGCAATCGTTGGAAGGTTTTTGACCTAAATTTTTTAACAATTTTTTTTTTTTTACAAAAACATAACCTAAATTTAAAAAAATTTAATATGATATATCTTTTATGTATTTTTTATTTATAAATGTTTTATTTTATTAAAAATTAAAATTAATTAAAAAATACTTTAAAATGTACACCATATCTTAAATCAACATAGAGTAAAACAAGATAATAAAAATTGTAAAATAAATCTCATATAGAACTACCTAATAAGAAAATTTTGGTAAGATATTTTTCTCATTTGAAAAAAAATTATTGTTTTGTATGCACATAATTAAATTTAAAAATTAAAATTTATGAAAAATGATAATATATTAATTTATATGTATAATATTATAAATATAATAAAATTAAAATGTATTTATAATATAAATAAATTGGTTCGATTTTTATCAATTTTATAAAATAAAATTCTTAACTCACCAAATTGTGTTGATCTTTTAAATATTTGGATCTACATTAAATATTAATCGACCTATAAAAAAAATATAGGTTGAATTTAGATTTGGATTCAATTCACTGGATGATTTATTTTCTTCTTTATTTATAACTGTCATCATTCAATATAATATCAGGGATTCTTTTATCGTTTTCCATTTAAAATTTAACTTCTATTTATATTTAAAATTCTTGTGATAATATATCAGGCATCTTAATTCATGTAATATTTTGAATATTATTTTTTATTTTTATTATAAAAAAATTATAACAGGAGTAAGTCAATAATAAATATTTTTTAATAAAAAATAAAAATATTTATGGAGAAGGAAGAAAAATATAATATATAAAATAGTAAATATATCTAATTTTATATTAAATAATATTGATAGAATCTTATTACAAACTAATTTAAAATAATAATAATAATTTATAAAATAATTATAAGATTTAAAAAATTTAGAATATAAATAATAGTTTAAATATTTTTATAATTATTAATATTTTTATAAAATAAAAATATAACTTAAAGATAAAATATAAAATATATAATGCATTACTTATAATTAATTTAATTTTAAATATAGTTAAATCTATAAAAATATTAAATTTTTATATATTTATTATAAAAATATATATAATTTTAAAAAATGGAACTATTTTTACCCATCTCATATTATAAAATATAAATTTTTATTTTATATTTCTCATTTTTTATTTTGTTATCCATATCCTTATATATTCTTTAGGGGTTTTTCCTTTTAAAAAATATTAACAACCCTAACCTATATCAACACGTTAGCCAACAATGTTTTTCATGCCAGTATTTTATTTATATTTATATTTTTGATTTTATATCTGTTATCATCAATTATTTTAATAATATATTAAAATTATCCATATATTTAGAAAGGTATTTATTTATTCAAAAGTGATTTTTATGCTCAAAATAATGAAAAAATTTAGTCATTTAATTTTTTTTTATCTTTTTCTTACTTTCTCCTCCTATTTTCTCTTTTTCTTATTTTCTTCTCGTAAATCCAAAGAGAGAGAATGAGAAGAGATAAAAAAGAAAGAACAGAGGATAAAAAAAGAAAAAATAACAATAAAAATTTAAAAGATCAAAATACCTTCAATTTTTTGGGCACATATTTTTTTTATTTACAAAATGGAGTCTTTTGTGCAACAATAAGTACTAAAAGTTAAATATAGATACTAATAAAATACTACTCTCACATTCTCAAATAAATACTTTTTCTAAAATAAATAGGATACAATAGTGAAATTTATTATATTTTAATTTTTTTACATATATTCTTTAATTTAAAAATAATAAAAATAACAAAACTTATTAATCAGGCATGTTTTTTTAATAATTACAAGAATAAATATACTTGGTCAACAAAGTGTTACTTAACGGTATGAAACTCACCTAAACATGTGTGTTAAGTTCCAATTATAAATATATATATAAAAAATGAAAACAGTATTAATAATTTCTTACCAAATGATAGCAAGTGTTCTGTACAAATTTTACCTATAATAACGTTATTTCTCTTTATAAATGGCTTTTAATTAAAATCACTCTTATCTTAAACTAAGGTAAGATATCATAGATATCTCCTAAATT
The DNA here is from genome assembly GCA_033030585.1 of Hippophae rhamnoides. Taxonomy (NCBI): domain Eukaryota; kingdom Viridiplantae; phylum Streptophyta; class Magnoliopsida; order Rosales; family Elaeagnaceae; genus Hippophae; species Hippophae rhamnoides. The sequence continues at coordinate 21,108,401 of CM065434.1, read as the reverse complement.
AAGTCATTATTGTTTAAATTTTTAAATTAAAAACCTTATTATTTAATCCTTTATTTATAAAAAAAAGTATAAAATTAAGAATAAATTATATATTTTAATATTTTTTTATTAAAATATCATTATTTTTTTCGAGTAATTAAAACGTGAGTCTTTAAAAACGATGTTAAAGTCGATTTCTATATTCAACATGTTTTTTGTCACATTAATCCTACAAATCACTAGCACACATTATTAGAATGAACACAATGTGTGTATTATATTCATTCCGATATTTAAGTCATTATTTGAATGAGTATTATGAGATCAGAGAAGATAGATTATGAAAGTTTGATTATGTATATATTTTAAAGGTAAAAATAAACTATTTGTAAAATTAGATGAACGAAAATTTTATAAATAATTTATATTTATTAATTAATATTTAAATTATTTATTATATTAATGAAATTTTATAAATATATATTTGAGTATATTATGTATTAATTTTAATAATCTAATCATAACTAGCTTGTTATAAATTCAAATTGAGATGGTTGTATGCTGATGTTACCTATTTGAATTTTGAATCATGACGTAGACCAATCAAATTTTCATCTAACATAAGCTCTTTTGGGTCGTCTATAACAAAGTGGGTTGTTTAGTTGATGGGGTGACATAGATGTATATAATCTTAGGATATCTTGACTTGTTGTGGAGTTGGTATGCTCATTTTCATTGATCCATGTTAATCTTGGGATCATAAGCTTTCCAACGATTATTTTCATATCTAAATCGAAGTCTCTATTAGGAAGTTATAACCTCTTAAAGTTGGGGATAAAAGAGTTAATGTGAGGTGCAGTTTCACATAGACGCGATCACTCCCAGTTTCACTCATCTCATTGTATACCGTCAAAGGTTAGGGCTTTGCAACGAAGGAATTTGACACCAGAGTTATGTAACAAACAAGTCTTGGTAGGTGTATTAGAATCCATTCTCTTTTTATTTTTATTTTTAAATAGATTTGAATATTTTTATGAACATCAAAAACACGAAGAACACTTGCACTTTTTCTTTTTCTTTTTTTGTGTGCTCAAACTAGTAGGCTAGGAAAATGTCTAAGGATGTGCAATTTTTTTTTTACTATTTAGGATCTAGAAGTACCATGTCTCACTATAATGGATTTGATAGATTTTCCCCAAGGAATTTCGTGCATAGCAGTAGGAATTACACACACGACGCTAGGCACCCTGATGAAACTCCAGGAAGACCCAAGGCGGATGATTAGTGTGTAGATAGTTCCAGGCATGGGAGTGGGGCTCTAGTTAAGGGTTAGGACGTGACAAAAGAGACCCGTCGAGCTACCAGGGTGAGCCGAGCCGACCAGCTAGTTGGGGGAGCTAGTCGACCAATCGATTGATTATTGGGCTAACCAGAGATCGAGCTAACCAACCGACCAAAAACCAGGTCGACTCAGTCGATCAGACGTTGGGTTGACCAAGTGTTCCCGAGCCCAACTTGTTGGAACAAACATTTCCAACACAACTGGATAGCTACGAGCGAACCAAGCCAACCATTCGACCAGTTGAGCACGCGAGGAGGTGGATTCAACCGTCAGCAACTTTAGTGCTTCTGTTGATCCCAAGCTTTTGTCTGATTTTTCCCCTATTGTGATTCCACTTTTTATGTTGTTGGGTCTTTTGATTCTGTTATTGATGAAGGCATTCTCGAAGGTGATTTGATTTTTGATTCTGAGCCCAGCCATTGTAATAAAGTTGATTCTCTGGTAGTAGCTACCACCAAACCCATGGTGGACAAGTTAAGAGAAATGTTTAAGATTCCTAATGACATTAGAATCATTCTTCCTAGTAGCAACATCATTCCCATCAATCCCCTTCCAAGAGGGATCACTATCTTTATAGATCAGTTGTTTGTTGGACTCAGATTTTCATTCTCGCCATTGGTCAACAATTTATTTATAGGATAAAGGCACCTCCTGGGTAATTTTTTCCTAATGTCTGGAAAGCCCTAGTGTCATGTTATGTATTATGGAAAGAGCATGGTAAGAAGATGACTCTGGAAGAATTCCAATATGTCTACTATGCATAATTTGTACGTGGAGGTTGTTTCAGTGTTGGACTATTTGACAATAGTAATTGCATTGAGAATTTGCCCAAGTCCAGTAAGGGTATGTGGTTGTCTTATTTCATAGCAATTGGTTATTACAATGTGGCTTGCCTTGGATTTGGCTTTAATCCTACCCAATTTGTTTCCAAAGGTGAGTCACTTGCATGTGTCTGACTTACTTTACTGTGAACAATTTTCTCATTGGTTTTTCCTCCTAACCTTTTTCTTATCATATCCTTTTATATTGCATTGAAAGTGTGTGAAGTTCACTGACGAGAGGCAAGTCTTTGTTAAGAAACTGCTTGCTTTAGCTCCCCAATATCGCAACTATGAGAGTGGCAATCGCTGAGAAGGTTGCATATTGGACTTACAGCTCTCTGCATCTATACCCAAGACTCTCGACAGTCCCCTTCCTAAAGGTATGTACTTTGTTGTATCAAATTGTACTTTATGAGTATCTCTTTGGTTGCCAAAGTGTAATGACTTGGTCCTAATTTTTTTCACAGCTCCGGAAGCATCATGACTTTAATACATAATAAGAACTTAGCAATTTTCTCTTAGATGTTGCACTTTAGAACTTGCATCTTCTTTTTGTTGATGCAAAATCAGACTTTGCCTGTTATTGTAGGGCACTCTTTTTTGGTTGATGAGGGACAGTCATGTTTGTTGATAACATAGCACTGCATCGAAACAACATTTAGCCCTTCACATTGTTGAGATTTGGACTGCGAGCGTTCACTTAGCACTTTAGTGACCTTAGTACTCCCCGAGCAACACTTAGACATTTTTGCAAACTTCTTTGGGAGTTGGATGACAGACAGAAGAAGTCAGCCTCAACTACTCAACATGGCCACAGTGTCACCCATGATGCAGATCTAGGAAAGTTCTGGACGGCATGCAATGGGATGAGCAACCAGGGAGTGTTTAGCTTTCAATTTATTTTTAACCCTCAAATAGTGTACTTATATATATTTTTATATAATGTAAAAAAAATTATGTTTTCACATATTTAAATTCTCAGTGCGCATATATGTTTTTTAAAAAAGTAAAAACATTTTTATTTTTTAAGGGGATAAAAAAAGAAAATATGTGAATAACTTGATATCATTTAAAAAGGAGGAAAATAATAACTAATTATCTTGTAGTATAATGATATATGTTCATTGTAGAAACTAAAAGTGGGTTTATTCTAATAAGCAATTGTATATGTGAGTAAGTGTTTTGGTGTATTGTTATTTCAAAAATATTGTAAAAAAATAAATTTTAAGATTATCCAAATTAATTTAAATAGATCTATATTATAGATTGATAAAAAAAGCCCACCCAAATCCCGTTTAATAAGCTAGCAAGGTTAGATCAACCCATATCGGTGAATCTATAAACACTAAGAGCAAATGTGATGGACTGCTATACGATAATATATTGGTTTTATCAGTTAGAGATCTATATAATTTTCCTTTTTTCAATGTCATGCTTCTTCATTCAAAGTCACGACAACCTAGATTATGAATGACGTCGCACTTTCATATAATTGATCTTTTGTTGGTTTAGAATGTAGCACTTAAAGGTGCTGAGATTCTTCCAATGGATTTACTTGTTTTTGTCGGTTTGATTGACTCTCCAAAGTGGGCAAGCTGAAGCAGCTTCTATTCCATCATCATATGTGGTGCTCACCTATCTAAGTGATTACTGGTGAGTTCTTTGATCATTTACTAATTTGTTACCCTTGTAAAGTCTTTGTTCCATTACATTATAAGTAGCTTCCTTTTTCCTCCAACTGTTTGTTTATATCCTTTTCTGTATGGTACTTGAATTTGTACATGTACGTAGCTCATTTTATTGGTAAGTTAGCTGCATTGTATGACCTCGCACATTACGTTAAGCTATTCATTTCCAGTGTCACTGTCATACGTAATGGGAAAAATATGTTTTGCGTGTATCTGAAGTTGAAATAAGTTTTTTTTTTTTTTTGCCTTGAAAATTTTGCATCCTTTGTTAACTAGTTAAAAACCATCTTATTATTTTTAACAAATAAGAGTTGAACTATATCAGTATCTCCTTTTATACTTCACTTGTTGGCTAAGGGATTTGGGTCAATCTTGCACGTCTAATTCATTTCTTTTGTGATCAAATTTAGAAGGCCGGATTTGATCACCATAGAAGAGTTGGCAGCTAATAGTAATAAGATTCCTGATGGTGGTTCTTCTAGTTACTCCTCCATAGTTAAGAATTCTGCTAATAAATTAGAAAAATCTATTTATCACAAGTTTGTGATGCAACACAATATTACTAGTAAGTATAATCGAGGTCATGTAATTGTATACAATGAAAAACTAATACACTAGTTGTAATTGTGATATATTTATGGTATATATTAGTGTCCAATGAATTGTGATGGTTGACAATAGAAGTGTCCAATGAATTGTGATGGTTGACAATAGAAGTGTCCAATGAATTCCTTGGAAAAGGAATAAATGACAATCTTTTAAGATAGTGTCTAGTGCAATCCTTTATAGCTGTATTGTGGACGTCCTCAGCATAAAGCCAAAACACACTGCTAATTAAAATTGTCACAAATGCTAGGAGATACAAATTTGTACATATTTTGTATCCAAACCATTTATAGAATTGTCATGGGGCAAAATAATTTTAAAAAATTTAGAAGGGATTTATTTTTGTGACATGCTATGAGCAAAAGTGTGTACTCTTAGCATTCCTTGAGTAAAAATAAAACGTTTGGTGGAAAGGACGTTTGTGAACATTTCAAATAAGCCTAGAGATGTAAATATCAAGGGTGGTGTATGGACCAGGTCGACAATCCTAGGTCAGGAGAATTCTATAATTTAGTCTACATTCTCATTAGTGCTTCACCCTTGACAACTTCTAGTGGACAATAGTTTAATATCTCATCTTTTTTTTCACATAAGGATGTTTTCGACATCCCTTCCTCGCCTAATCTAATTCTTTGTTGTCATCAGCTTACAAATAATGCATGTGCTGTTGAGAAGGGAATTGTTCAAACTATCAAACATAAAAAGAGAAGAAAACTATCCATAATATCATATGAAAAGAAAGAAAAGAATGAAGCACTTGACATGGAAAAGAGTCTACACAAATTGCAGAAAAAAATAAATAATAATAATTGAATTTACCCTCCATGATAATTGTAAGACAAGCACAAGAATCAGGTTATTTTTGACATGAAATTTTCATTTTGATGAATCAATGGAAACCCCTTGAGCCTCGGGATTGATATAGTTCTAATTTACTCTTGGACTCTTGCAGCAATATGTTCAGCTTCTCATCTTGGGTCATGTAAGATTGTTTTGATGCCCTTTCAAGCACGGTTAGCACCTCAGCTCGAGCAAGCTCTTCGCTATCTGGTACATGCATTGCAATGTAGCAAAGGAGGACCAAGGCAGAGGTCTGAACAATTTGTTCTCCAAAATACACAAGCTGGATTAAGTGCCTTGCTCCTCCAGCACTTATTATTGCCTTGCAATGGTCAAGGTGAAGATAGTTATCTGTGCAGGCAAATTTTGTTAGGGCAATGGAGGCCTCCCTAGAAACTTCTGCTTCTCTGTCATCAAGCAGCTTCACCAGTGGCCCAATCATCCTTGTCTCCGTTGCTCGAAATGTTCTAGCTAAATTCCCAATAGCTTTGATACATGGAACTAAGAGGTCCGAATCAGCTTTCTCAATGATTCTGAGTAATTGATCAATAGCGGCTTTGCAAGCAGGAGAATTCGGCTTGAATGCAGATCTTCTTAAGTCGACATCCTTCTCTGCCACTGCTGTGATCTCCATCAATGCCATGGCCGAATTTTCTTGAACCTCTTCAGGTCCTTTCTCTAATAGAACTGCAAAGCATAGTAGTGCTCTTGATTCTGTTATGCTGCGGCAAATGGGTGAGTTACCCTTAGCTAGACGCCAGAGCGCTCTTGCTGCCATAACTTTCATATTGATCTTTGTTTCAGGATCTTCCGATTCCCTAGCCTTATTGCTAGTCCCTGACAAAGGTAAACTTTGATGGTGCGTTTGGTTAAGATGATTTTGCTTAGCAGTGATGTGACTGTTGCTCTTTGAAGGATTGTTGGTTTGATTTACACCATTGTTTTGCTGTTGAAAGGGTTTGGAACCAGTATTCCTTGCCATCGTATCGGTGACCACGTTGTACATTTGGCTGGGCGTTTGATTGCCCATGGGATGAAGAATTTGATTATGGTTCTGCCTATCATCGGTGATGAAACTGTTTGTATTGCTGTTGGAATTATTGCTAGCCACCACAAGTGCGTGGATTGATGTGGCTTTGTTAGTTGTAATCGTATACTTGCTATGCTCTTGAACAGTTTCGAAAGCTAGATGGCTAACGAGCAACCGAACTATGTTGTGTTGGGCAAAAAGATCTTGACATTTTGGATAATTGGCCGCAAGTTCGGAAACTGCCCAGGCCACAACAGCCTGAACTTTCATTGGCCCTTCTTTGAGTACTTTTGCAAACGCCAAACAAACACCTGCATGGATCATGTGTTCGACGCTTTCAGGGTCACGGCCAAGCAGTCCAATTGCTTTAGCAGCATTCTCTTGACCCTCTGGTTGACCCTCTTTGATCAGTTTCAATAGTGGACCAACACCACCTTCTTCAATAATCAACTTCCCATACCGATCGTTGTCCCGAGCAAGCGAAACCAGTGAAGCTGCAGATTCAGCTCGATCATCAATCGAACCTGTATAGAGAATGGCAATCTGTTCCCAAATGAGGCATAGAATTGGTTCATTTGCAGCAATAGGAGGCAGACCTAAGTAGCCATCGTCTCGACTACCAGCTGGAGCGGAGACTCTGAGCAGCCACGACACATCTCCAATGGAGTTTTCAAGATGAGATAACATTTTGCGAAAAGCCGCAGCTGGAATGATGGTGAAAACGCGCTTCATGATACCATTGGCGCGGCATTTAAGAACCAAAGATAAAGCCTTTTCGAGGACTTGTTCAGTGTCGTCGATGATTCTCCTTGTGGGACGTTCGTAGAGATCAGAGCTAGCTCGAGCCGCTTGGCGGAGAAGTCCTGCCAGCTTTTCAGTCTTTGCCTTAAGCTCTGAACATTCTTGCTTGAACGAACTTGCCTCATCTGCTGCCTTTGTTACTTGATCTGCTAATTGGATTGGTTTAGCCAAGATCTGTTTGACTATGTCCGCCATGACTTTGACGGCGGACTAGTTCCTTGGCTGATATGTAAAACTTTGATGTAATAACGAATAAAGAGGAGATCAGATCAAATGAAATAATAATTCGTGTTCGCCCAAATTGGGATTTGGATAACTTTTTGGCCTTGATATACGGAAGGGAGGAGATTATGGCAAGTGGGGCTGGGTGATTCGGTGAAGTATGAAGTATGAGTTGAAGACACGACGAGGACTTGTGACTTGGAAAAAGTTTGGTGCTTTAGTAATGCTACAGCCTGCTAGGTTTGAGAGGGTTTAATGGTGACTGGATTGAAATTGAAATAGTTTTACGAGGTCAAACTATTGCTGTTTCTTCTTCTTCTTCTTCTTCTTCTTCTAAGATCTCTTTTCTTTTGATTAATATACGGCGAGAGAATCTCGCATCATACGGACCAAAAAAACATAATAATAATCATTCATCATTCATTATTCATCATTCATCATCATCAAGAAGACTAAAAAATAAAAATGAGATAAGATCAATAAAATAAATTTTAAAATATTATTTAATGTATACTTGTGTTAATATTAAAATCAAGATAAATATTATATTAATTTTTATTAAGATAATAATAAAAATTATAGTTACAAATAATGTTATTACTCTATGCTATTTAATTTGTGACAGTTTTTAGCTACGAGACAATTTGTACAATTGTACAAATTGGAACCATTACTCAAAAAGTAGTTGAGCTGTTAATTAGGAGTACAAAGTTGCGGAGCTACTTTAATTTTTTTTCTTCAAATAAATGTATTAACATCATAATTATTAATTTAAATATTTTAAATTTTATAATTTTTTAAAAATAAATATTTTAATTTTATAATTTATGGTTAAATATTATTAATTTTGTTATTATACAATTTTAATAATATAATTACAAAATTAATAATTTTAATCAATTAAATATATTAAAATCAAACATTTATTTTCTCCTAATATTTATACTATAATTTTTAAATTTTTATAAATAACAAGATCATATGAATCTAATTTAAAAAATTATAAAATTAAAATATTTATTTATACAACAAAATTATTATAATATTTTTTAAATAAAATTATAAAATATTTAACATTGAATACAATAATTATAAAACTAAATTATTTAGAAACTTCTTGCTTTGCTTACAAATTTCATTAGGATTTTTTTAAATGTATTAAATTTTATTTTATTAAATAAAAAAATTAGACGGATAAAATTTAAACTTAAATTTATTATTGTAAAATGAAAAAAATTATATAACCTAAAATACAAATCAATTTTAAAGAAATTAATAATTTAACGTGATAATTATTGTATTTAATAACAAATGTTCAAATTTCATTAGTTTTTTTAACAAGTTAGTGGGTTTAAAATTATTATATTTACTTTATATATTCTTAATATTAGCATTATATTAGAAATACTTTAATACGTAATAATAACGAATAATATTTCGACAGGCACGTGCAGCTAAACCTGATTGGCCAGGTAAACTTTGGGATTGGTTACTTATAATTATCTCATCCTCGTAATAAATTTATTTAAGTTGAAATAATAATTATTTATTTTAAGTGTGGATATTATGATCAGATTTTAAGCGCTCCCAAAACGGCTTGCTCTTAATAATCATTTAAATATAAACAATAATAATTATAATTAAATTTATACTTATACTTGTACTTAAAAAAATAAAATTTTAAAATTTTAAAATTTAAATATATATTATAAGTTCAAGTATAAATATAGTTAGCATTTCTCTTTGATTGAATACTAAGGATATTTATTTTTTCTCTTAAATATTAACTAAGATCTCTTAAATTATTGTCTAAATATTACCAAAAGTTTATTAAGAGAGCTGAGTAACAAAAATAAATAAACAAAACATTTAAATATTATAAATTCGTAATAGATTTTAAATAATATATCAAAATATAATTGAGTTTAATTATTGAATAGTAAATTTAGGTTTAGAAATTATATCAAATAATATTACGCGGAATCAATTTTTTGTGATACATAATATCGTCCATAAATAAATTCAAAGAAATAACTATACATTTGGTTTTGTCCTCTCACGAGAATACAACGATCATAACCATTTTAAAATGTATTGCATGAGTTATAAGATCTTTCTTTCCCTTGTAAAGACGACACTTTGGACTGAAAAACTGGAGAGGCAATACTACTAGTCCAATATCATTAGAAAAGGGACATATCTACAATTGGTTACACATAGTCTCGATATCATTTACAGGATGTAGCTTTCCTTTACTTTTCAATTGGTCGTTCATTTTTGTTTCTATTTTTCTTCTATCCTTTTAAACTTTTCATCCCAATTATTTTTGGAAAGTTCAGATTATATTTGGTGTCTTATTAGAGCAAATGTTTCCAAACCAGGTGATCCTAGTAAGTGTCAAGACTTGGTTTGTTCGTGGTGTTGATAAGTCATGTATATATGACTTTGAATTGGAGCTACTAGTATGGACTACTTGTAAGTTGATTTAGGTTGATACTGGTTGGTATATCTTGTAGGTTTATAAGAGGTTTGTTTCAATCTCCCTGGATTGCATGGTCTCACAAAAGGAGTTTCCAAACTAGACTTGAGTTTATTGTTATCGTTTTGTGACCTTATAAAAACCTGTTGTAATTCTGTCACTTATTGTTGAAGTTTTTCCATTCTTGCATCTCTTTAAAGAGATGCACATTCTAAGATATAAATAATTGAACTAACTATATGATGGATCGCTCTAGTGACCTTGGGTTCACTTTCACATACTGCATGTTGGTGGAGTCATGTCCCAACTCGTGTTGAGATGTGACTAGGAGTGAGACATAAGGTACATGATCATTGAGAAAGAAATCAGAGGTTGGATGGAGTGGATTGTGTCTTGATTTGGGGTGCGTGTGATGGCTAGTTATGACAACAGGAGTGAATTCTCCTATGAAACAAGTTGATTCTTCTTATATACTCAAATTCTAACTAAGGGTTAGAAAAAGTTTTTAAGGCTTCACAGTGAGCGCAAATTGTTTGGAGAATAAATTGTTTAGAGAATTACTTGTGTTGAGATTTATAAAGAGATGTTAAAAGAGAAACAAAATTGGATCATTTCTTATTAACATTACCGAGGTATATATAAATATATAAGGTGTTAGAGAAAAACAAATGACAAGACAACAAATAACTCCTAGGTTTCCATAATCGAGTCGCTACATATACTTAAGTTGTTATACATATGTTGTTTTACCGTTGAGTCTGTATAACAATAAAACAAAACATACTTATAAGACCACAAATATCAAGTTGTATGTTATTGAGCTTACCAAGGTTGTAATAAAGCTGGATTAATTGTCTCCAAAAATGTGATCATTATGCATGCATTGTTACTAAAATAGCATATCCTTTAGAGAAACAAGTTAAATGAGATTGTTAGGGTCAATGATGTATACAAGATCGTTAAAATTACGTACCTATTATATAGATAATATCAAATAATAGCAAATATCATCCAAGTTATTAACTAAATGGTTGACTTGATTGTTAGTTAATTTAAAATAAAATAACATACATTCTAAGTATAGTGAAAAATCTCATTAATATTTCTTATAAACATGATAAAGTTTTTTTTTCGTATATTTGTAATATCATTTATTATTATTTTTATTATTTTATAGTTTAGAATTCAATTTTTTTAATTTTATTTTTTAAATAATAATAATGATAATGATGATGTTTTAATTATATTTAATTCTTATATGCATTACTATTTTCATTAAACATTACGTAATAATATTTTTATTCCTTTCAGCATAATGCAAAATCACTTTAAGTTCAAGGTTTTTAAGTCAACTCGATATATGAAAGCCACGAATAGAGTTTGATATTTGTATGATATTGGGTGTTGTGGTGATAGTAGACATTTACCCTAAAATATATATTTTTTTCATAAACATATACTTCCTGTATCTTTAATCGGCAGAGTGCACAAGTAATTTAATGTAGCTATTATACATAAACTGACCATTTCAGCGTTACTTACATAACTTAGGAATATTATTTTAATAATATCGAAGATGTTTAAATTATTGTAGTTTATTTTAATATTGTTTGACGTAAAATAATATTTTTAATTTTTAATATTGAAAATATATAAACTTTTCGTCAAGAATATTATTTTTATGATTTTAAGTTTTAAAAATGATATTTTTTTATGTTATTTTATTAATTAAATATTTTTGGGAAAAAGTGTTTATATCCTTGAGATTTATATTTTTTTTTTGGGAAAAGTGCTCGTATCTTTGAGATTTATATTTTTTTTCATATATATTAACCTGTAAAACATGATATCTAATGATACTGATATTATATATATTATTACTAACATTTATTAGCAATGATGTTAAATTTTTCATCTATTATTTCTCATATATTTTTTTATTTTATTAAATTAAAGACGTTTCCTTAAAAATAATAACAAATTAAAAAAAATATTTACTTATTTATTATGTTTGTTATGATTAAAAAATAAAAGTATACATTATGTAAAGAAATACATAAAATTATATAAAATTATTTAAATTAAAATTAAAAATTATCCTAAAAATTTATTTAAAATTCTTGATTTTTTTTAGCAGTCATGTTTCTTCATCCTTATGAGATTTAGTTTAAAAAAATTAAGAGTATTAAATTACTTACCACATTCAAGAAATAGAATATGTGAGTATAACAAAAAGATAACTTAATATAAAAATGAGTTAATTATAATTTAGTCTAAGTAGTAATCCATAAATATTAATTTCTTAAAATTTATTTTCAATTTTATATTTTTATAAATTAATTGAATTTTTTAATTTTATTATTAATTCTATTTTAAATGTTAAAGTTAAAAGTATTGTTTTATTTTTATTATTATATCTTGAATAATATGTAATTAAATTTGATTAAAATTAGACCCAAAATCATTTATAGAAAAAAGTAACCAATTTACTAGATGTAATTTGGGCTAAATAAAAAATATTCATTCGTTACATATACTTCAATTTTATTTTCATAATTAGTTAAGAACATTTATATATTTTTAAATTTGTTTATTTTTCTAATTTATATTTTTTTATAATATTTGAAAAAAATAAAATATAAAACTTTTATTTTTGTTTTATTAACTTAATATTGTTGATTATTTAATATTTTAACTTAAAATTAAATATTATTTAATTTTAATGATATTTTAAAATTTTCATTAAATAACCATTATTTTTAATTTTCATTAAACATTTTAAAAAGGTCAGGGATACATATATGCTAAAAAAATATAAACTTCAAAAATATTATAGATATTTTTCTTATTTATGAAACAAAATGATTAAATATTTACTGCTTGAAAATAAGAGTACTATGTGTCTTTTTACCCTATAAAGAGATTTGTACTCACCGTCAATCCATTTTGAACTTACTATTGATGGAACTGTTTTTGAGTACAAGGGAAAAAGCGATAATCTTACATACTATCCAATTTTTTCAATATTCAAAGGATAGATTTGCCTTATTTTTCATTGTGAATTTTTTGCACATTAATGTCCCTTAATATGTATGATGTGGAAGCCAACATGACATAGTGCAACTAACTGAGAGAGAGATATTCTTTAGATTGTTTATTTGTTTCTCTTTCACCCTCACAAATCTTTAACATCATTCTTTTGCAATTATACCGTGGCTTCCAATGTCATAGAAATATATTCTACAACTATGTAGTGAAAAAACAATTATCTCCTTATTTGTAACGCACCTAGCTCACCAGAGGGTACAAGGTAGTTCGGGATATCCACGTGCAGCCTAGGATTCTGGCGTTGATGTTTCATACCGATCTACGTTCACAATAGGACAACCATAGCCTGACACGTGTTTCTTTTTCTCTCTTAAGCTCTCGAACCCAGGACCTAGCCCTTAAGTAGACCTTGGGAAGCAAGCTGGTACCATTTGTGCTAGTTAAGGGCTAGGTCCTGGGTTTGAGAGCTAGAGAGAGGGAAAGAAATATGTGACAAGCTATGGTCGCCCCACTGTGAACGTATATCGGTGTGGAACATCAACGCCAGAACCGTGAGGCCCCATGTGGATATCCCGAGATACCTTGTTCCCTCCATTGAGCTAGGCGTAGTACAAACATCAAAAGATTCCCTTTTTGCTAAAGATATCTACGTAGGGGCCCAAGGTCTGGCGTTGATGCTCTTCACCAATCTATGTTCACGATGGGGCGGCCAACTTGGCACGTATTTCTTTAGTGCTTTCCCAGCTTCGAACCTATGACTTATCCCTATAGCCACATATTCTTAGAAACTGGTAGTATCCTATAGCTAGGGTGCCAAAATTTTGAGACTCAGTATCCTATAGAGAGAGATGAATGTATAGGCTCAATGTATGGATCATCATGAGTAGTCCATCTATTTATAACACATTTATGGGTACAAGTGTCAACTATACAATGGGTACATATAACTACGTGTCAAGAGGGCATAATTAGCCTAAAGTACAATGTGTTAGAGATCCAGGTTAAGTTTTACTCATGTTGTCCATGAGCTCGTGCTACTCTTGGGGTTGGTATATCTATAGATCGTGCTATAATTGGGCTTGGTCTTACTCAAGCTCGAGCTTCCATTGGGCTCGGTCTTACCAAGGCTCGAGCTTCCATTGGCTTGGTCTGTCCCATGGATGGGATGTCTAGGGTATTTCATCTTCTGTCTTGGGCTGGACTTGGCTTGGGCAGGTTACAAGGTTCGATCTTTGAGTCGGTCTGAATGTCCAAACACTCCCCACATAATATTTGAATGCTTTATTTTCAATCATTTAAAGTTATTTATTATTCTTTCTAACTTATATTCGAGCTTTGGATTGATGGACTCATACTCGTATTTATTGAAATGGAAATAACATGCATGTGAAAAGAAAAAAGAAAGAAAAAAATAGAGCATGAAAGAATGGAATATTGTTATATATCCATGAAATTGCTTGCATTAATTGTGTATTTTTATTTTTATTTACTATCAATCACGAACTTGATTACATGAAAAGGAAAACTAAAAATTTCAAAAAAATGATGAAAAAAGATATAAGTAGATTAGCTAATGTCAAAAAACTTCATTCTAAAGTCACAAGCATCAAACAGGAGAACTTATAAAATAATATTACATGGCTGGTTGATCAATAGTTTTCCTTAACTCATATATCAATTAAGTGATTGAATTTTCCTAAAGAGAATTGAGTGAAATATCATATATAAAGTCCATAAATTTCAAAAAGAACATAAACCAACATCTATTAGATAGACCTACTACTGAAGATTTCTTTTTCATCTTGCTTACAAGTAGTGCTATCGAGATTTGAAGGATTTCTTAAGAAGTATGAAGAAGAAGAAAATGTGAAGAATACATACTGAGAAAATGTATTGATCAAGTCTATATGTTACAATGAAATACCAGCCATTATATAGGCTGTGAAGGAGCACTAACTAGCTTAAAAGCTAAGCAAAAACAAACAAAACAAAATTATCTATAACAAACTCAGTAACTTACTAGTGATGCACATGGTTAACAAAACCAAATGATCATTGGACCTAAAATATTGATGTACCCTTTTTATTTATTTTCTTAACATCATCTTTTAAGCTCATATTGAGCATAACTTTTAGCTCTTGAAAGTGTGCTAGTGACAATGGCTTGTCAGCCACTTGTTCCTGGCTAGGAGTGTAATCCACTGTAACTTCATTGGGCATAGCCTTCTCTTGAGTAAAGAAAAAAATCAATGCCAACATGTTTAACTCGTGAATGTAGGACATGATTTCGAGCAAGACAACCTGCACTAATGTTGTCACAATAGATCACATATGGGTGTGGTAGAGAACCGTGCAACTCTATGAGTAATCTTTTGATTCAAACTATTTCAGTTAGTGTTTGAGCAAGAGACCTAAACTCAGATTATGTAGAGGACCTAGAGCCCACTTTGTACTTATTAGATTTCCATTATGTTAAGGAATGTCTAAGATAGATGCACTAGCCACCAGTACTTCTTTAATCATCGATATACTTTGCCCAATCTACATCTGTATATGCAGTCATAAACATGCTAAAGAATATACCTACTAATGTATTTTAACCATAGATATAGACTTACATTCAAATATCGTAGCTTTATCTCCTTAATTATCTCATTGTTGGATAACTAAGGGTTTAAATGTCAATTGTTTATCTGTTAGATATTCAACTGATACTCATGCTTATCTGCTGACTAAATACTAATTGGGTTGGATTGTAAGTTATTTTATGATTAGGATATCTCATATTACGCCACATAGCGTGAACTATTTTACACCTAACATAAGGCCTTAGAATTACTAGGCTTGGATATATTGACTAGGGGGTCTATTTTTCCATTCCATAACCATCTAGGTTTTCTATTTTTTGAACCTCACTAGTGGTGTCAAGTTCATTCTTACGTGGTCATTATTGGCTCATATAAAGAATTTATCATTTTTTCTTGGGCACTCAAAACATGTGTAGTGGTGTCATATTTCCAATGATTTTTAGGAATTCTCAATCGGATTCCAGATTAGGAAGTTATGTCAACGTTAAAACCACTACTTAATAAGTTCACTGTCCTATTGTTGAAAAAAGGACATGGGTCCAAGTGTGTGGGCTTTCAAGCCCATGGGCTACTTAATTGCCTAGGACTCTTGGATGGCTACTTTGATGAACGGATGAGATCCTACCTTATTCCTTATAGTAAGATAGCTCCCCCTCATCTTTTTCATTCCACTCTTTAAAGCACACTTTTGAGAGAGAGAAAAAGGTTAGGAAGCTTGTTTTAAGATTTCGTGTGGACGAGCAAGATTGGTTGGGATGGGTAATGTGAGGTGGTCATCGAGTGGATGACTAATAGAGAAGGTGAGGTTCCATGTCTAGCCTATTATGGTGTGTCCAACCATGGTCCGGCCACCTATGGTGTGTTTGAAAATTGGTTGACCACCATTGGAGTGTCACACCATAGGTCGACTGTCCATGTTGTGTTTGGCCATGATATGTCTGGCCATAGGGTGTTCAATCATAGTGGTGGATTAGATCTACATGGTAATGGCAAGAGTTCGAGTGGTGGAAATTGGGTCCTTTTAGTGATGAAGACTTCGATTTTATCTCAGTTGGTATTCCAAAGTACTAGTTGGGTCCTGATGAAGAAGTCTTCACTTTATTTTCTGTGAACAAGGTCCATTTTAGGATGTTGGATCCTTTATTGGACAAAGTGAATGAGATCTTTAACATATCAAAATCAACAAGTTTGATTCCCAAGTTTTGGGTATGAGTTGGAGCAACCCTATTCTAGTTAGGGTCACTTTATTTGCTAATCACTTCTTTGTTGGACTGAGACTGCCCTTTGCACATATAGTACAAAAATATTAAGCATATGTTAGCGTTGCACCATCCCAGTTTCATGTTAAAAACATGAACTAATGGTGGATGAGTTCACTTACTATTACTTTTTTACAACTTTAAAGTGGCAGTCATGGTTGGTTTTATCTTAGGCTCCTTGCTAACCACATTTTGATTGAAAACCTTCCAAAAATTAACAAGGGATGGTAGGACTCACTCTTCATAGTGGATGGGTATTTTGAATTAGATATCCTAGGATCCATCATATGCTTACACAATACGAGAAGAATGGTAGGACACTTTGAGTTCATCCACATGTTTCCTTTCCCTTTTTTTATTTTTGTAGTTCTTTAGTTGCAAGGTCATCATTCCAAGAAGCAATTAGAGTTCATCACTTATCTCTATAGTATACCTATAAAAGAGAAAAAATAGTGATAGAGTCATACTTTCAAAGTGGATCACTTATTAGGGTTTGGATCTTATAGTAGTTGAGCCAGAAAGTAATGATCTGTTATATCCTAACAGTAAATACTAAAATCTTCTCTTTATGTGCCATATCTTATTTTTAACACTTAGTTAATACTTGTGTTCTTTTTGTAGGTATGAATTCTGATTTTCCAACTGGTAGGAAAAATAAGGAATGACACCTCTCAAATTTCTCAATGATTCGAGTAAAATGGAAGCACCTTTACAAACTAAGGTGGTTCGTAGCTTAGGGATTTTAAAGAAGAAGGGATCCCTTACTTTGGGAATGACTATTATTAGAGAACTCCTTAGAAGGAAAAGGTCCCCATCAATACCTACAGGGGTTCTATCGGTACCAATTGTAGGTGGTACAAGTTCACAACCTGTGGACTTGGATGTTCCTCCTCTGTCCTC
Organism: Hippophae rhamnoides; assembly: GCA_033030585.1. Taxonomy (NCBI): domain Eukaryota; kingdom Viridiplantae; phylum Streptophyta; class Magnoliopsida; order Rosales; family Elaeagnaceae; genus Hippophae; species Hippophae rhamnoides. The sequence goes on along the minus strand of CM065434.1, from coordinate 21,090,798 downwards.
ATCTACACCCCATAATTTTTTAGATTTGCACATTTTTGCTACCATGGCACATATACTTGCCTCATACTTAAACTGTATTGTTAAAGTTTATGCTAATTTAATGGGTCACTTGGTAGCTATTAAGGAGGGACATTGTAAGGTAGTTGAGGCTTGAGATATTATTGATCTTTCCTGTTGTGATCCAGAGTGGGTGTTGAAGAAACATTAAGAGGAATATCACATATCCTAATTGGACCATGCAATATTGATGGAGACATTGAAGGCTACCTTACCAGATTGAGCTACTACTCTAACCCAGGAGAATGAGCTAAACAAAGAGTTATCTACAAGCATTTGTTCATCTCAATAGCAAGTTTATGAGCTTAATACTGATATGGGGACACTTAGAGAAAATACAGTTGTAAAGCATAAAGTTATAATGACTATACCGAGAACACATTTGACGTGTAGGCTCACAATTTTGAAATTGTAAAATGGTAATTTCGGAAGGTTTATTATGATATAACCCTTTCTACCACCATATTTTCATATTTGAAAGAAAAAGTCTTTTGCTATAGTTTGATCATATCTAACTAGAAGGAGGAGGACCAGAATGGATCCGATAATGATGGTCTATGGGCGATTAAGGAGGAAGATGGTGAAAAGATGATGGTCGAGATTATTAGGTTACTACTTTATGTTCTTTTGATTTAGTTCTTACCAAAGTGCATGTATTTGGTGGTTTTAATTTCTAGAGGTAGACTCAATTTTTGTATGGACCTGTTATATATATATATATGTATGTATCTGTGTGTTTGTGTGTATACACACACACATGTTCTTTCGTTTCTTCATATTTGTAGCTTTGATTTCTATACTTTACTATGTTTTAGTAGTGACTTTTTTGCTATTTCCATCCTTAGTTCCATCTGTTTTAAGATAAAGGGTACTTCTTGAGCACACTTCTTATTGGGATCTATGATCCACTATACTAGTACACAATGGTGTGTACTTATTGGAGAATAGGTCTAAAGTGATCTAGATGACTGCATGTCCATGCACATGTACTATGGTTGGGCATAGACATTATATCCTACGACATATGCTATGTCGACCATGATTCCTTTATTTGTCCATATGGACCATGTTTGGCCTTGGGTACCATGTTAGGCCAAATATTCCATGTCTGACCATGTGCCATTTAGTGAGGTCATATTGGCCCAATTTGTCAAGTGTTCATTAGCTAGTCTTGTCACTTTCAGTTTAAGTGTGTACCCATTGGGCTTGTGTTTGGAATTTGTTGCTTTTGTGTAATTTTTTTTCATTTTGTCTAGGTCAGGGTGGTTTTCTTGAACTAAGGTCTTCCTGGTATGCCAACCCCCTGCTTGGTGTGCTTAAGTATTATCAAGTGATCCAAGCATTAGGTCTAGAGACTTAGAAAACTTTTGTGGTCCTTGGTGGATTATTCCATTCTATCGTGAGTATCATTGCACTTTGTTCTTGCTCAGTAGTTTTTATCAATAATCAAGGTTAGGAATTCAAGGTCACTAACATGAGTAAATCTATGTTTGTATGGATGGGGTGCATAATTTGTAGCAACTTGTAAACCTGGGGCTTGGTTGCTATCTATGCAAAGCTTCAACACGGCCCATAAAGGTAGGGTGCAAATATTGTAGCATCTGAACCCCATATATAATTTTTGCCTATTCAAAGGTCTAGCATGGCCTAAAAAGATAGGGTCCAAAAGTTATAGCAACTCCTGAATCCGGGGCACAATTGCTATCTATTCAAAGATCTAGTATGACCAGTAGAGGAGGGGGTATAGAAGTTGTAGCAACTTCTAACCATGAGGATATTTGTATGTGACCTTTCATAATCTTCACCTTTTAGTCCCTTTATAGTCTGGACTTTTTCATCCTTGTTGAATTGCACGAATGTAGACCAAGTGCAATCTTTAGCTGTTCAATATAGAAGTTCCCCCTTTATTTATGAATTTCAAAGTATAAAACTAAAATGAAACATTGGTCTACGAATTTGAAATACAAATTTTTTAAATGAAGGTAGAAAAAAATAAGAATAATGGGGTACACTTTGCTTCTATCCCTTAGGATCTCATTATTTTCCTATACGAACCCCTAAGGCATAGCATTCCTTGGCCACTTTATGTTCTCCTAAAACTATTCCTATTCCATTTTTTGTGGAGAACTTCAGGGCAAGATGGTAAATGGAGGCTATAACTCTTGTTGTATGTAAGAATGGTTGTCATATAATCCCATTGTATGGTGATGGAAATTTAATATGAATAAGTCCACTATGAATGTTTTCATGTCAATTCCATACCCTATTGTTAGTGGTGATGAGAGTGGCATAGCCTACGAGCTTCCTTTTCTAAAAATATTATTTCTAAGCAAATCAACCTAGGATCTTTGGTTGGACCATGAACAAAGACAATATTGAAGGTCTCTTGGTAGGCCTCCCTCATATGTGCCTAGCTAGCATTATTAAAGTCCCATCATACAAGACTACCCATGATGACTTGAACCTTTCACACTTTTTATGCAAGAGCACATTCTCGCTCCTTTGTTGGAGAGGCCCTCCGTTGTTATGGTCTTTCATCTCAGGTAAACTCTCTCAGTTATCCCCTCTTGATGAGGTGTTCAATTTCATTTTTTAAATCTCGACCTTCTGAAGTTGAGTGTCATGAGTCCCTATGGAACCTACAATACTAATCTTTGTTATTGCCAAAATTCTTAAGTTTCTTGGGCTAGTTGGTTTTCAACTTACATAAGAAGTGTTTCCTTGGGTCCAATCAAAGATGCATAAGCACAGAAGTTTGGGCTAGTGTAGCCTAAACCTTATCCCTTATATTTTTCATTTCTATAGTCCTGATGGGGCCTTTTTTCTTGATGGTTTGGGCTTATCCCTAACCTTGGGTGATGATCTTATATTTTCATCAGTGGGGAGGTTATTGACCCTCCTATTGTTGGCCATCTCTTATATGTTAAGGCACATGTTCACTAGTTGATTGACCTCTGTATACATGGTTGGAAAGCCTTTTTTATGTCTATCTAAAAGGATCCATGGAAAAATGCTTGTAAGTGCACTCACGGCTATCAAATCAGAAAAATTGGTCACTTGGATTTTCTCATTGTTGAACATGTCGAAGAAATCCTTCAAGCACTCATCCTTCCCTTGGCACATCAAGTGACCTATGGTTTTTGGTCTTATCTTTTTTGTTGGAAAGTAGGAAAAAAATTAGCTTCCAAACTCAATAAATGTACTAATGGTGTTGGGCTTAAGGGTATAGTATTAAGCCTAAACTTTGTTAGTTAGGGTGAGTTGGAAGACTCGATACCAAATCTTATCATCGTAAGCATAAAAGTCCATCCAATCTTTAAATTTCTCAAGGTGATCTATTGGGTCCTTGTTACTATCATAAGAGCTCACATTGGGAAGTTTGAATTTTTCTGTAAATGAGATGACCATGACTTATTAGAGACAATCAAATATAGGAGTTTACCTATGTTCAGTCTTTCCTATACCTCTTGCAATTGGATAACTAATTGGTTGATGGTGGGACATATGACTGTACATACATCTTGTGATTGATTATCCATTCGATGGCCACTTTCCATTGGGATCATAATGTCTCCATAGTTGACTTTAATAGAGTGATCCCACCAACAAGCTTTAAGGTTTAGACGTAGATTGGGGTAAGTGGGTCCCAAGCGATCTAAAATGGATGGATGGATGAAGGGATGAGGTTTGAGCCTCAATGAGTGGCTGTCTTTGAATCATGTGGGCCAAACTATCCATCCAACTTATAGACTCTAACTTCGTCAGGGTGGTTCGCATTTTCAGTTTAAGCCTATATGGCTATGAGCTAGATCTGATACATTGTGGACACTAGAATGTACTATAGAGATGTTTGATGGTTTAAGGGCTTATAGCCCTCGTAGATGTTTCAAGAAAGTTTGGAGTATATTCTTCATCACGTTCAAATAGACTTCCATCTATGCCCTTTTTGATGCTCTATTCGGGCCCACTGTGACTGTGGTAGAGCGAGGTCAACAACCTATATAGGTGATTGCATAACTTGTTGGAAATGATGTGGGACCTTATTATCCCTTGCAGAAACTTGGTTGTTTGATTAAGAAGGTTGACTCATCTTGAATGGATAGAAAGCTATGACCTTTAGAAACCATGTAGAGAGAACTTCTTCTAGAATAGTTTTCTTCTGAACTTTTTCAAGGACCACTTAGTTTAGAATGTTAGAGAACATTATAGATCTTAGTTGTGGTTTAATTTGCAAAACACATTCGTTCCCACAGACAGTGCTAGATGTTGATGCCATTTTTTCAACATCAATGACTAAGTGCACCTCTTGCTTCATATAAACCTTGGAACACCATGGAGTGTGATGGCCTTTGGCCCTCTGATGTTTAAGTAAGTCTGAGTAATAAGGAGAAGGAGGAGACTAATATCTCTCCTTGTAATGTATAGAGATATAAGGAGATATTTAGAAAGAGATATAAGGAGATATTTAGAAAGAGATAATTTAGATTTCAATTTCATTGATTGAAAGAAGAAGTATTCGTGTGTAGAAATAATTGTATGATTAATGGTTAGTAATGGTGAATATTTATAAGGAAAGAAAATATCTGCTGATGACTCTTATCTAGAGAGATAGACTTACAAGCAAATGTCAAAGATTTATCTTCTTAATTAAATCATTGTTGGTTAATTAAGGATTTAAATATTGAGAATTTATTCGTTATATATTCGACTAACACTGACATTTATCTACTAACTCAATGAGGACTCGGTTGGACTATAAGTTATTTACTGACTAGGACATCTCATATTATGCCACATGACATGAACTATTTTACACACAACACTAGGTAAAATAATGCATGAGCTATAAGGCAACATCAATTGGAAAATAAGGGGTGGGGATGAATTGTTGTAAGTTGTCACGTGATTATAATTTTTAGGAGTTGGTATATTTGAAATACCCATATTCTTATTTTGGTACTCTTTTTTAACCTATTTTCAATTGGTACCTTTTGAATACCATTATTTAAATTACCTATACCCATTTTGATCTATTTCAACAATAATATCAATGAATTAGGATACTTCAAATATATCGGTATATCGTTACTGTTAAAATTGACTAAAATGAGAACTAATAACCTAAATAGGGGTAATTTAAAGATATCAGTTGAGAATAAAAGTAAAAAAAGATACTAAAATAAAAATAAGGTACCTGAAATGTACCAACCCCTTCTAGATTCATATAGGTCAATTAAATTAGATTCATGTTGGTAATATTACTAGTTTAAGAAGCGTATTATTTGTAAATGAATTTGTGGCTCAACGACATATATTTTATTTAAGTATATAGAAAATCTGATGTTTGAGTTATAATTATAAATATGTGTCAATAATTTAGTATTATTTTTTTGTGCTATACGTGTGAGTAATGTAATTATTTCAAAAGAAAAAAGGAAGTGTTATTCTTTACTTCTCATTTGTTTGTTTATGTTGTTTAAGGAGTGGTTTGTCGAAGACTCGACAAAAAGTTAATAGGAAAAAAAATGTCGTCAAGGTCCCATAGGTAAAATCTCAAGTGATCAAATCATTTAAAATATAATTTTTTTTATCATGTTATTATTGCGAAAAGGGACCATACAAGTATATTATGTTAAATTTTAGTAAAATTTAAAATTTAATATTATTATTTGACATAGTGATTAAATATTATTGTTTTGATAAGGATAAAATAAATATTTAGACAAAAAAATAAAACAAAGAACAAATGATATATTAAAGCGTTAGGATTGTTACTAAATGATGAAATAATTATTAAAATGACAACTCTAAATCATATTAAAGAAGTTAGTGTAAAACATATAATGAGTTTAAGTTAAAAATATTTAAAAATTAATTTTATCACTTATCTACTATTTTTTAAAAGTAATAACACAAAAAAATATTATTCTTAAACTGTAAGAATAAACTAACGAAAAGAACTTATATATCTCTTCACCCAATTTAATATACCGATTTAATTGAAACATTTGAGGTAGAATGTGTTTCTCTTCTTTGCATTTGATTTGTTATGGAAGGTAAAATAATGCATGAGGCATGCATCATCACTTGGAAAATAAAGGGTGGGGATGAACTGCTGTTAGTTGCCGTGTGATTATAATATTTAGTATAATTTTCATTCCTTATTTATTAAATCTTATAGAGACACAATATGCATAAATACATTAAATAGGATCTTAATTTATTAATATAACTTAATACAAGCATATTTATTCATGTTTACTCATTGTATCTTACATATCTTGTAACATAAAATTAGATTTTTTTTTTAAGTAATGCATGTATAAAATTTATTTTAAAAAATAATATATATATATATATATATATATATATATAATTAATAATCTCCCAATGATACGTGTCTTGATGATATGGATCTTATTTTAATATAAAATATATATAATTCGAGTCTTAATTTTAAATATCTAAACATCATTTAATAAAATTACATGGGAAGCTAGAGTAGATGTACGTTGTTTTACGTGGCTGTTCCTTATCCTTTGTTAATTATCATTAAATTAATTAATTAATTAAAAAAACACAAATTATATGATTGGGCCATCTAAGCTGTATTTAGAGTTTTTCTTATATTATTCAAGAACAATAAGTCTGAAAGGTGGCATCTGAAATAATAATTGGATGGTGGAACCAAGGCCTATTTGGTATGGAAATGGAGACCATGATTCTTTTATATGGTCTGGAATTTTGTTGTACCCTGCCTAATCATAATTAATTTAATAAATAATTATTAATTAAATTAATAAGATTTATTTTTTCAACCTATACCTAACTACCATATCAATCAAGATAATTTAATAACTTATATTAAATATTTTTTTTCTTCTTGTTTTAATATCAATTTTCAATATTTTAATACACTTTTTTGAAATAAATGACAAGTAGATGATCTGTTTTTTTTATTCTTATTTATTTTTATTGAACAGCTATAGTGATCTAGTCCTATCCACGAAATATTTGAAAGGAGCTCCTTAATGTGTTTTGAAACTAACTGACACAGTCAATTTATTTATATTATTTAGATATTTTTTTCACTTAACTCTTATAAAAAATATATAAGTAATTTAATTATTAAAATTAAAATATTTTAATTATTACTTACATAAAAAAATTAATATATAAAATTAAGTGATTAAAATATTTAATTTTTAAAATTACATAATGTACGATTATTTTTTTAAATTTTTAAATTGAGTTACCAAAATATCTAAATAATATAAATAATATAACTTGAAAATTTGTTCTTACATCATCTAACTTGTGGCTTCTCGTGAGAAGTAGCAGTGTCCAAAAACCGAACCAAATCAAATTAAATAAAAAAATTAAACCGAATCAAACAATTTTATAAATTATATGGTTTGGTCTGATTTGTATTAATTTAAACCATTTTTCAAACGATCAATCCAGTTATACTAATTTTTAAACCCTTCGAACCAGACCGAACCGTTATTATAATATATTAAAAAAATATTTTAACAGATGGTATTATATAACAAAATCGTTCGCAGTTTCTCACTACGAACCAATTTCTCTTCAAAACTCTAAACCCCTAATATACATTCTCGTAGCCTCTAGCACCAACCAACCATCGTCGCCTTGCCTCTAGCACCAGCTAGTCGTCCTCACCTTGCCTCCCCTCCAGTATTATCAACAATGAACGAAATAGGTATGTGAAATTTCTCTCACTCTATGTTTTCTCTGCTCTGTTATTTACCAAAATAGAGAGAAAGAGAAACAAAATGTATTTAAATATATGTTATTTAAGAGAAGAGGAATGTAAGAGTAGAAGGAGAATAAGCAATTCAGGTGACATGAATAGGTATCGTGATCAAAGCAAGTCCCGTTCCCCTGTTAGGCTTTGTTTGAAGTAACTTCCCGTATTTATGTTTTCTCTAAAACATGGTTTTGGGAGTCTACATGGGTAATTATCCATTTAGCCTTGTTTAGTTTGTTGTTTTCTGTCGTATTCGACATCAAATTCAAAATATATAAATGCCTAACAAGGGAAGTTGTTTAACTATCCATGATTTCCATGCTCTCACTCTCATCTCAATTGTTGTCTGGTTTCATGAACTGACCAAATTTGTCATAGATACTAGTTATTTAGCATACTGTTGTTTAAATACATAAAATTAATTATGATAATATTAGGAAATTTGGATGATAAAAATTTTCATTTTAGGCATCAAGTCATATCACAAGTTTATGATTTTTTAAAAGAGAGATGTTGAAGACTTGTCCTTCAATGCACTCTAAAGGCTTATCAATTTGTTTAATTTTTGAAAGAATTGGTGATGTTATATGCAAGTAGTAAGCTGTTTATGTCATTAGTAAGCCTGTGGTTGAAGTTAGCTAATTTTGAGTTGAAATTCAGACCAAGAAAACACACAAAGTTCATATTATGATTGGTCTTTGTAGTTATATTTTATGCTTGTGTGTTATGTTCTTCTAAATCAATTCCCACGTAATCTTCATTACATGGCCTATTATATATTTCATGGCCAAAAAAACATTTTTCAAGTTCAAGTGTTCTCATATTATTTCAATTATTTTTAAGATATCATTTTTATAGATTATCTTTAAGTGAAGATTTGTACATTTCCTTTCATCTTTGAATCTGATATCTACTCATCTATATTTTATATATAGGTGATGATGATTTACATGAGTTTATTTGACCAATTCAATTTCCAGACTTTACTATAACTAAAGACATTGAACCTAAAATTCATCCATAGGAAATCAAAAATTTACCACAGAATTTAAATGACTTATCTTTAATAAGAGGAATAGAAGCAAGTAATGTTGACCCCAATAACAAATCTCATATGAAGAAACCAAAAAAATTCAGGTCAGAAATATGAAATCATTTTTCATTTATTTTACCCTATGATGTGGGAAATCTTAGAGCTATATGTCCTTATTGTAATAAAAGTTATGCTACTCATCCTACAAGGAATGAAACTACTTCAATGATATATCACTTAAAAAAATTCTGTAAGAAGATTCCTAAAAAAGTAGATAGAGGATAAAAGATATTAAGTTTTCAAACATAAAAAGGAAAGGGTGATATGACAACTCATAAATTAGTTGTTGTATCTTTTGATGCAAAATGTGCTAGAGTTGCTTTGGAAAAAATGATTATTATTGATGAATTGTATTTTAGGTTTGTTGAAGGTGAGGGATTAAAAGATTTTATAGTTGAAATTTGTCCTAAGCTTCATGCGCCATCTCGTCAAATAATTTCTATGGATGTGTTTCAACTTTATTTAGATGAGAATAAGTTTAAGAAACTATTTCATAAGTGAAAAGAAAAGAGTTTGTCTTACTAGTGATTGTCGAACTTTAATTCAAAATGTTTATTATATTTGTCTAACCACTCATTATATTGAAAAAAATTAGAAATTACAAAAAAAAATATAAACTTTTGTCAAGTTGAGAATCATAAAGGTGATACAATTGGAAGAGTAATATAATAGAGTTTGTGTGATCGGATATATGTAAGGTATTCACCATAACTCTTGATAATACTTCCTCAAATGATACTCATGTGTTATACTTGAAAAGGAAGCTAAAAAATTGGAATGATGGACTTGTTATGAGTGAGAAGTTTTTTCATGTGCGATGTTGTGCTCACATTTTGAACTTAGTTGTAAGAGAAGGACTTAAAGATCTTCACAATACTATTATGAGTATTTATTGTGCAGTGATATATGTTAGATATTCTCCTTTGAGATTAAAAAAGTTTAAAATGTGTTATGTTAAGGAAAATATTGAGTCCAAAGAAAGTGTCGTGTTAAAGGTGCCTATAAGATGAAACTCTACATATCTAATATTAAAATCTTCTTTAGATTTTCAAAAAGCTTTTGATCGTCTCAAAGAAGAAGAAGGAACAAACTTTATTTCTTATTTCATGAGGAACGATCAAGTGTTGGGCCTCCAACATTAGATGATTGGGAGAATTCTAGTGTTTTTGTCAAGTTTTTGAAGACTTTTTATGACGCTACATTAACATTTAGTGCATATTTATGTACCACATCAAATTTATATTTTAAAAAATTGCATAACATTCAATCTCAAATACTTACATGGTGTGGTTCCAATGATGGTTCCGATGATGAGTTGTTGAAAAATATAGTTGTTAGCATGAAAATATTTTTGAGAAGTATTGGGGAAATATAGATAAGACTAATAATATGTTGTATGTTGCATTTGTACTTGATCCAAGGTACAAATTGGAGTATTTGGAATTCCTATTTAAGGAAATTTATGAGTTAGAAATCGTTAAAAAATTGAGTGATGATGTCAAAAATATTTTCATGGATATGTTCAAAGCTTACTATAAGTTAGTGCATAGAAATGATTGTCAATCTAATGTGACTCACCCACAAGATGTAGTAGGATAGATTCTCTCATATGAGGAAGTAAGAAACATGAAATTTCTTAAATGCTTAGAAGAGAAAAATAGTTTGTAGTTGAAAAATGAGATTGAGAAATATTTGAACAGCTCATGTGAAAATGTCATGTTGGATAAGTTTGATATATTGAAATGGTGGAAATCAAATTCTTTTAGGTTTCTTGTCATCTTTCTCATTGCACGTAATGTGTTAGAAGTTCAAGTTTCAATTGTTACATCAGAATCAACTTTTAGCACATAAGGACATATTCTTGATCCATTTAAATGGTAGTAGAAACCTTAGTATGTAGTCAAAATCGGTTTCAATCCTTCATTAATAATGGCTATTTTATCTTATTAGAATACAATGATAACCTCGAGATTTATTAATATGTTGATTTTGGTAATTGTAATACTTAAAAATTATTTATAATTTTATTTCTTAAATATTATTATCTAATAATATATTATTTTATTTGCTTGTAGAGTTCATTAAAACACTACATTGAATATTGATGATTAATAATGAGTAAGTTTCTTCTTGTTTGTCAAATAATTAAATGTAAGTTTATGATTGCAATAAAAAATATTATTAAATATATGTAAACTTATGAATATAATCAAAAATATTATTAAAAGTTTCTTACTATCATCCTTCTTAGAAACCCGGTCCTAACTCTGAACCCAAAAGCCAGCTTGTGAGTTAGAGGATTGCCTAGACTTATAAGGAGCACTGATGCCTTACTCTTAGCCAATGTGGGACTTAACATCCCCCCTCCACATCGGCTAGAGTCTTGATTTACGGCACGGTCCAGATTTACAACACGAGAGCCGATGGGAGTACGAGGAAGCCAAGAGCCTAGCTCTGATACCATCTTAGAAACCCAGGCTTAACTTTGAACCCAAAAGCCAGCTTGTGAGTTAGAGGATTGATCATACTTATAAAGAGCACTGATGCCTTACTCTTAGCCAATGTGAGACTTAACAATCCTAATTACATCAAAAATAGTTTATCTGAATTAATAGACATCTTTTTTGTTAACTACTAAAACTAAAATAATTATATCTGAGTTCTAATCAAATCTACTAGCACTTGATAAAATCAAGTTCTTATATATCTGTAATTCATATCTTCTTGAAGTAACCATAATTTGTTTTTTTTTTAAAGTAACTATGATTTATATTTTTAATAAATATTACACAAATATAAAAGTCTCTTTACCATTGATATTCAATTATAATTATGCTAAACAATCAAGATTAAAAACCTTTTGGATATCCTTTTGCAAAATTGATACGAGGAAAGTTGCTGAGATATATTATACACGATTAGTTTATTGGTGTTAGGAAATTTGGATAAAATGTTATAATCACAAATTCTCACTCCCAAGATCTTCCTTAGTAGAATATCAAATAATAGAGAAATAGATAATACACAACACAAGAATTATAGTGGAAACTCCAAATTAAAGAAAAGCCACTTTCGTTGTCAAAAGAGAACCAGAGAAAAATTCACTATGTGGAAAATTATTACAACCACACTCAGAAATTTTCTCACACACCCAAAAGACAAGAGCAATTACAAGCCCAAGAGAATTTTCTTACAAAATTCTCTCACTTAAGAACTTCTCATACAAGCTTTTCTCTATTTTTTGGATGATTATCAATGAAGAAATGAAACCATATTTATAGCCTTCAAGTTCTCATTTCATATGCCAAACATTTCTTCATTCAACAAAATTAGGCTACTTAATTTTCTTATTCTTTATTCAAATAAGGTTAGATACTTTCATCTTTGACAATATGGTAAGTCACCTTCTATGAATTTTCTTTTAAATTAGGTACATCCTATTTTGATTAACAAACTTAATATTATTTTTAATCAATCATAACAGTTGAATGGATTGTGTACTCGTTCATATTGGGAAAAAAAGATAGAAGATGACGGTAACAGAAGAAACGCACACAAATCTTATATTGTTTCTAACCATCAATGAATATCAAACGAAACTATTTTATTAATTTCATTGATGAATTTAAACATAAATAATAAATCAATAAGTCAATTCCTTGATTCTTTAATTTTACTTAATATAATAAAAAGGAAAATTATTAGATAATAAAATTAATAATGTTAGTTCTTTAATTCAGAAACAATTATAATGAAGGAGTTCATGATAGTTTCTATCGTTTATAGTTGAGGGAGACCTATAACTTCTTCCATCCTATCAATAATTAGTTTCGTCGATCCCCACTAACAGATATATGTCAATATTGATATGAAATAAATAAATAAATAAACATACATATTAGTCAATTACATATTAATAATCAAACTACAATTTAATCTACTTTTATAAAACAATAAAAACGTAATCCATAGTATAAAGTTGGGTGATCACACATAATTTTTATAAGATGTTTTAGTTTCGTTATTTTTTATTTTTATTTTATAATTTTTTTTTATTTTTTTAAATATATATATATATATATATCTTAATTGTAACAATCTTCTTTTTATATGATTTATTTACACTATTTTTAAAATTATATATATTCTTTTTTAAAAAAAATTAAAACTAAAAATCCTTCCATTATAAGCTATAATATTAACGTCGTCTTCATGTAAAACTGTGAAATTAATTAATGTGTATTTTTTATTTTAAAATTATAGACATATAATTACCCTTCCTTCAAAAATTTCAACGTCCCTTTTCGAGGACGCGATATGCTCGTTGCATCGAAATACAGAAAATGCACGTGACCCACACATCTGCGTGGATTTCGAGGTAAACACTTTCATTTTCACATTTGACAAAATATAAAAGTGAAAGTGTTGAGACAAAAGATTACGGAAGTGATAGAGATTGTCGAATTTATTAATAAATAAATATTTAAAATACGTACATATATATTTATATATAATATGTAATTAATTAACTTTAAAATTTGAAAAATTATTTTACTTTTAAAAAAATTATAACATATATATATATAGCTTTGTGAATGCTAATTTATGACGGGATAAGTCTCATGTTATAATCGGAGAAAACAATAAAAATATTTTTTTAAAAATTTATATTTATGAAAATAATATTTTTTTTATTTTTATTTGATATATTTTTATTATTATAGATTTTATGAATATTTTTTTTTAATTTCTCCTAAAGTTTGAGTGATGAGGAGTAATTTTAGAACTAATTAATAAAAAAATTATTCATTATTTTTAGAATACGTTATATTTTAGATTAATAAAATTTAAAATTTGTATATTTTTTAAAAATAAAAAATAAAAAATCAATACTTGAATGAGAAAAAATAATATAATGGGTGTGTAATATATTATAAAAATAACAAATAATTAAATACAATAATAAAAAATTAAGTAGGATTGATATATTATTTTAAATCTAATTTACTTTTATATATATATATATATAATATAAATGTAATTTACATAGGACTTATCTGCTTTGCCTTAGTATGAACTAAGAATTAGTGCTTAAATACTATTTTAGCAGGAAGTGTTTATTTTTGTCAATAATAGATCCCACATAAAGATTTTATTACTTTTAACTTGTTGAAGTAAAACTTTTTTCTCCAAAAAGAGAAAGAAAAGTTGATTGTACGTGTGTTTAGTATCATCATGATGTCAGTCCATTAATTAGAAACAACATCAAAATTCAAATTCAGAAAAAATAATTCATGTGAGCATAACAATTACACATGTGTTTTAAGCAATACCCACATTGATACTAAAAGACATTCTAACGTTTATCTCCTCAAACGACAACAATAAATAATAAACAACATGTATTATAGATTAATTAGTAATTAGCTAATAATTGAATGAAGAGTTAATGCATCAAACTTCCATTCTTTAAAAAAAAAATTGAACTTGGAATTCAAAACACGTCAGTTAGCATCATTAATTAGTGTCGTAAAATAAGGATTTTGATAAACATAATTTATAAAAAAATCTCTAGAATTTAGAAAATAGTATATTTAAAACTATTAACACTTTTCTCTGTTTTGAATTTTTATCTTCTTTCTTTCCATCTAATTTTTAATGCTATTATCTTAATTTCAAATAAACATTACATACGTATATATATATACAATTTCTCTCTCACTCTATTTCTCTCCTACTATGGCTAAACACAATAACGTCTAATTCCCAACAACATAATTGTTAATACCTACTAATTCGCTATCAATTGAAAAGCATATATTTATGTTAAGATTTGACTATTTCAAACCAAATGTATTACAAATCTCCACCTTGATTTAAATTTTTAAAATCATTAAGGTATTATCTTTTATCAAGTTTGTCCATCTACTTCTAATGCCAACTAATTCCAAACAATTTTTGAACTACATTGATGGAAGAGCTTTTGTCATTGTGTCGATTAAATTATCAAAAGTAGTAATATTATCCACCATCACGTCTTCTCACTGTTGTGACATCTCAAATAAAATGCATTATGATATCAATGTGCTTTGTTCTTTCACGGTACATTTGACATCTGTCTATGTGAACTTTAATAATGAACATGATGGATACACATGTATTTCTCTATCACTACTTACACATTCTAAAAAAATAGGTAATTTTTTTTCTTTTTTTTCTTTATGTTTAATTTATAATTGTTACAGTGAAAAAAATGTAAGTTTTAGGTTGATGGTGGTGAAAAGTTATCATACTTTATTTCAAAAATCCTAACAATTTAAAATATATATATATATATATGTTCATATTTTCATTTTTTATTGTGTTTGATTTATGTAGTTTAGTAATTTTTGGAATGTTAGGATTAGTTTTAAAAAATTTCTAATAAAAATTTATCATTTCTTTAAATCAAATTTAAGTAAATAGTTAAATCTTTTATACTTTTAGATTAATTTTTGAAACATATGATAGAGTATTTGATAATTAGTTAGTTTTTTTCGTGACTAGTATTTCTTGATAAGGTATTAGATTATATTTAACCCAAAATCGATGTTTATGAATCAAATAGTGAAGACTACTCTTGTAAGAAATATTATTTTTTTCTACTCTAAATAATTTTCTTATTTTTTTAGCATTATTAGATGATCTTTATAAGACTTACCATTGAATGTATGGATTTTTACATCTTGATGAAGTGTTATATATTTATTTTCATTTGCTTCGATTAAATTATTTAAATAGAAATTTATAGTATATGTCTTTCTTCATTCATGCATGACTTCTATTAAAAATAGATATATCTAGGTTTACCTATATAAATACAAACATAAAAGCTAAATATTAACGACTCACCTTACCATATAAAAAATGTATAATCTATACATGTGTCCACCCTCTAAAAAAATAGAAAGAAAGAGAGGAAAAGTATTAGTATAATCTATATACTATGACCTAAAAAGACTAAATAGTTGTGAGAAATGGTTTAATGCAAAATACAACATAGGAAGTAATTCCTTAAGAAGTCATTGCATGTCCTACATTTTCTAAAAGACATATTACTTGATATTTTTATTTGATGAATTTGATTGATACATGAAAGTAATGTATAATATTTTTTAAATCCTTACATTTGATTCATTTCATGAGATCAACGTTAAAATAACACTTTGAGTCCTTTTTCTTTATACATATGTCAACATATTAATTCATTTCTATACATCAAGTTTTTCGTATATAAATTAGTATGAATGTTTGAACTCATAGGATTCAATTTTTTTTAAGAGTATTGACTTGTGAGTAATAGAGTCAAAACGAATTGAAATTCCTAATACTAAGTTTGGGTGAAATTAAATTGATACATTTTTTATATAAAATAAGAAAATAATTTTCAACTAATTATTATAATAAATCATAAATGTTTATGAAGTTAAAATAATTTATACTTAAGATTTTAATTATGAAATTTAATAGAGATTATAAGCATGAAATATTTTTTATTTTTATTTCTTTATTTTATTTTAGTCTTTTCACTTTATTTAAAATTTTAGTTAACTTCTTATTTTATTTGTTTTATTTTGTTTTCATTTTTTTAATGTTTATGGATATCATTACTGAAAATCTTAAGAGACTTAAACTCGTCCACTAAGACAACCTAGGGGTTTAACAATTTGTTGCTTATGTTAAATGCAATTGTGTCAATCCATAAAAAGTGATTTAGGATAGTTTAATTTTTAGTTTTTAATGTTTTTCTTGCTAAGGGACTAGCAAGAAGCTGGTTGGGGATTGTGATAAGTGCTTAAAAAGTACTAAAATTACCATAATTTAATTTACTTTAATTGATTAAATATATTTATATTTGTATAATTTTATCATATTATTAATATAAATTTATCTTTTCGGAATCATATTTATTTTTATTGTTGTTTAGGTATTTTCATTTAAAAATAACTTGAAGACAAGAAGAAAAAAATACTGGAGGCAATATATCATAAATATATTGAGAAAAAAAATAAGAAAAAGTCAAAAAAATAAAAAAAATTGAACAAAATGGAACAAAATCGTAAAAAATTCTAAGTTACGCGTGTGCCTCGCTCACACCCAGCACACACCTACCACACAACCACACGCATGTCAACTTGTTCAAACACATTCAAAATCACTTTTTGATATCTTTTTCAATTTTTTTTGGCCTTTTTCTCGCATGTAAGGACTTTCTCTCCCATTGTAAAAATGATCCCTAAAAATCTCTCAAATCAAAAATCTTTTCTCTTTCTCTCTCTAGTTCTTAGTTTTTTTTTAGTTTTTTAGTTTTAAAGTTCTTCTCTTTTTGAGAAGAATTTATTTTTCTTTTGTAGATTTCTTGTTTTTGATTCAATAAACATAAATGCAAATTCGGTTTGAGGTTTTTCAAAAATGAAATTAGCATCAAAGTTTTATAAGGATTCTTTTAAGATATAATTTTAAATAAATTCTTTAGAGTTATTTTTATGTTTTATTTTTATATGTTATATTTAATTTATCTATGATTAAATTTAACATGATTGCCTATTTGTAAATATGATATAATGATAAAGTTATTATGCTTGCGAAATATTAAATAGGTAAAACATTTCTACAAACTTGCGAAATAAATTTATTTTATTTTTATTTAAGATTTTATATTAAGGATGTTAGATAGAAATATATTATTTTTTATTACAAACTTAAATTTGAAAATTTAATTTTAAAGTTTAATTATCTGATATAATTTAGAACAATGCTCTTTTATTTGTTAGTACAATCGTCGAGTAGTTAAAGTAAAACACTATTTTAAAAAAATTATAATAACTATTATTCAAAAATGTATTGACAACATATTTTTAGTGATGATTTTAAAACTTGAAAGTTAGTATTCGGATAATTAAATTCTTAGGTTTAACTTGGGCACTTTGAATAAAGTCTAATTAACTAACTTCACCTAAAGTTGTGATTAGATAATTTGCAATTCTTAGAAATAAAGTAGAAATTTATTACTTAATTGATTAATAGGATTCGCCAAAGGATATTAGTTAATTAATATTAAATAAAATAATTTGGGCTACACTTAAGGACATTTTAATACCAAAAAGAAAAAAATCAATAAAAATCAATTTATATCTTTAATAACTTAAATAATATGAGCAAGCATAATTAATTTAATTATTATATCCATAAATACTCAACTATTATGAATGATAAAAAAATGCATTATTGTTTATTGAATCCATATATGTGTTTATTTTTTATATTATTAGATTTGGAAACACAAAAAAATCAAAATATCGTGACAGGATATTTAAGATTTAATTTCATTTTTAAAAGTTTGAATAATAAATTTAAAAGCCACATATGTTCCTTCTTCAGATCAACCTTGGGAGTATACTTGTCATTTCCTATTAAATGATTCGTGCACTTACGAGAGTTTTATAAATATAAAACAAAAATATTTGCAAGATCGGTATTGCTAACTCGATGTCAATCTTGTCTCATCAGTAGAACACCTCTAAGCATACCTAGATACTTCCATTTTCAAATGTGACCAAAAATACATTTCTTCAAGTAATGAAATAGTCTTTTCCTTACCTTTATAGGTTGCATGACTTCCCTCGTACAATTCTTTTAATAGTTGAATCCTTGTAAAAGATCTATGTATGCATTATTGTCTTCCTTTAAAAACGAAATCCTTCTTGAACGTGATAGTTAACATTTCTTAAAAAAATGAGTAGATTATGTATTCTATTGAGGGTATTAATAGCTTTGTTTTGAACCCTTGATTTATCCCTGAAGACATAAGTAATTTTTTTAAGAAATATCACCTACCTTACATTAGCTTGGGTAACTATTTTAGAAGTTAATGAACTTTAATGCTTGATGATCATTGTAAAGCACAAACTCCTTTTGAATTAGGTAGTGCTCCCATTACTTAACTGTGCATACTATGGCATAAAATTCATGCTCATGCATTATCCATTTTTGTCTAGGTTTATTTAATTTCTCACTATAAGATTTTACTAGTATACCATCATGTGATAAAATAGTCACCACTCCAACCATTGAAGCATCAATTTCTACTTCAAATACAATATTGAAAGATGGTAAAGCTAGTACATGAGTTGCGATAAGTTTATCCTTAATAAGCAGGAAAATTTGTTCTTGTACATGGCCTCAAGAAAACTTACCTTGCTTTAGATAGCTTGTAACATGTGTAGTAGTAGAGCTAAAACCCTTCATGAATCTTCTGTAAAATGTAGCAAGGCCATGGAAACATATTTCCTTATATATGGTCAAAGAAGTATGTCGATTTCTTATAGCTTTTATTTTCCTCTAATCAATCAAAAATCCTTCTAAGCTAATGTCAAATCCCAAAAATAGTAGTTTATTAGTAAAAAATGTGAATTTTAAAGGTTAAGATATAACTTTTTGCTCCTCAAATCTATTAATATTACTCTCAAATGATCTAAATGTTCCTTAACATGCTTATTCTGAATGAGAATGTCATCAAAAAATACCACCATAAAACTATTTGTGAAAGGCTTCAACGCTTGGTTCACAAGACTCGTGAATGTGCTTGGTGTTATATATAGCTCAAAAAGTATTACTAGCCATTCATATAAACCAATAGTCTTAAACATGATATTCCCTTAATCTCATGGTCTTATACAAATTTGGTGCTAGCCACTTCTAAGGTTTAACCTTGAAAAACCTTGAAAATATTTATAAGTCTTGTAATTTATCTAACATATCTTCCAACCATGGCATTTGGAAGCAATATTTAAAATTGATTTTTTCACTCTACGACTATCCATATACATTCTCATTTTACAATCCTTCTTTGGCATTAAAAATGCAAGTACATCACAATTGCTCAAACTCTCTTGTATTAAGTTTTTTTTAGCAAGTCATCCACCATACTTTATGGTATCTAACGTTCATGAAGGCTAAGTATATAATGTGGCAGATTTCGTAAGTTTGAACTAGGCACAAAATCAATATGGTGTTGTATTTTCCTCATAGAAGGAAGCTCATATGGGAGTTCTTTTGTGAACAAATTTGAAATTTTAGACAATAAAAATTGAATAATCTAAGGGTAGTCTTCTAGCTCATCATTTTATTCCTTGATCATAAGTGCTATGTCTATCTTACTCCTCTGAATTTCCTTGACAAATTCACTTACTAATGAGTTTATTAATACCTTTTGTGGCTTGTCTTTGGTCTTAGTGATGGGTAGTGAGAACAAGAGATATTGTCTTGTCTCTCCATTCAAACAGGTATACTTCCTTTATGAATAACATTGACATCAAATTGTCATATATATATAAGAGATGGTTAAAATAATGCCTAATAACAACGTCTAACTCTCAATAACATAATTGGTAATATTGACTAATTCTCAATAATGTATTGAAAAGCATATATTTATGTTAAGATTTGACTAATTCAATCCAAATGTATTACAAATCTCTACCTTGACTTAAATTTCCAAAATCATTAAGGTTTTACAACAATTAGTATCAGAGTTGTGAATTTTTTTAATCTCAACCTCTCGATCAGCACGTTTCTTTCTCCAAAATGTCTACGTACTAATAGGGGTGGATGTATACGGTAGGAGGAGTGATATGTATTTTATTTTAATTTTTTGTAAATAAATATTTATGATATTATAAATAAATTAATATATAAAATAAAACTATTTTCTATTAAAATTATAAATTTAAAATTTTTAATATTAAATATATCAACAAAATTCAATAGTTTAATATATTTTTATTATAATAAGAAGTATTTATCAACTAAAAGTAAAAAATAATATTATTTTTTATTTTATATATAATATTCCTCAACGTTGTTAGATACTATGGTACTCTTTTGATATCATTATTATCAATGATATTTCCATACTGTAGTATTCTTTGATATCATTCTCATCAATGATAACATGCTAAGAACATTGCTATTTATGAAAAGAAAAGAAAAAACATAGTTTTTCCGTAGCCATTTTTTAATAATAAAAAAATTAAATTATTATTAAAAAAAATAAGAATAAAATTTAAATATTATATATAATTATGATATATGATGTCATATATATCACCTAATATATTAAATATTTTTATTTATAATAAATTATTATAAAATAATATAATTATTTATTAGTTAAGATAATTAGAATTTTTTTTAACATATCATTATAAACTACATAATTTATTATTATAAAAAAATTTTGATAAATAGAATTTTTTATAATATACATGATAATGAACATGAATTATTTTGCATTGTGCGGTGGAAAAGAAATTCCGTTCACCTAAAATCAAGTACTCAAATCATTCCAAGCATAAATAATTAAAGAAAAAACTAAGAAGGTGTAAAACGTGGAGGGTTTAAAAGAAATTTTGAACAAACATATTGATCAAGTAAAAAAAATGATATCTTTCGTTTTATAAATAAATCATTTATTTTACTAATTTTATTTTTAATAACATTTAATATATATATATATATATATATACAACACATATTTTAAATTATTATTATTATTGAAATAAATATGCTTTTAAAAATATAAAGATAAAAGAATAATAATTATTATTATTATTAAATAAAAACATAATATATTTATTTATAATGATAATGATAATAAAAATTAAAAATAATTAATTATAATTAAAAATAAATACAAAAGAACGGCCACGTTATACATGTTCAAGTTACTGCGATATGTCTTGATGAATTTATGGCTCCATATAATTTATTCTGCAAATGAAAGTGACAAAGAACGGCCACGTTATACATGTTCAAGTTACTGATGATGACGTACATAATATTTTCTTTCCGTATTCTTTATTTCTTTCTATTTAGTAATATTCTTTCACTTACGACGCATTAATGACGCCCTCATTAATTTACTAAACCCAAAATAATTAAAAGTTGGACCAATATCAGCAACATGCTCATGCATCAACCATAATTACGACTGCTTCAATGCACTGAATTATTTATAACATTTTATGTATAAATATTTTAAATATCATAATTACATTGAATTATTATTTTAATTTTAAAATAAATATAAATATTTTAATAATAATTATATAAATATATTTTTTCATTTTTTAATTGTAACTATAAATAATATTTTTTTAGAGACGTATAAACTTAAAATTTAAATATTATATATATTATATTTTATATATGATAATAATTTATAAATAAAATTCAACACCAACGTAATCGTATACGATTTGAAAAAATTCGATCTATTCATATTTGAATTATTTTAGATTGATTATATTATCGTATCGAATTTGAATTGAAAAACTTCAAATCAAATTCGAATTTGTATCGGTAAATAATTATCGATTTTAATCTGTTACTCACTCGTAGAATAAATACGATCCGGTCTAATCTAAATTTTACAAAATTAAAGATACCAGGCATAATTATTTATATGTATTAAACTAGACCTTATTGGATTTTTAAAATCAACATATTCTAATTTAATTCTGTTAAAATTGTTTAAAATATTAATATTCAAATATACACCGGGATAAATTTTTATTATCATCTATCAAGCAATAATTTATTGATTCTTGATATATTAATAAATTCTTTTACCTTTGTTCAAAATATAATCACCTAACATCAATATTATTTTTATTTATTTATTTATTATCAGTTAGAACAAATAAAATAGTGTTAATATAAATTTATTTATAATGATATGTTTGGTTCGTATGAATTAGAATAATATCGGAATCGATTTCTTACAAATTTATGTTTGATTATGTTATAAATTAAAAATGTAATGAAATCAATTATTAAAATAGAATAAATAAGAATTTCATTCTTCCCTTAGGAATCATATTTCATTCTCATGCTAATTTTTTGTTTCAATTTTATCATAACCTATAAATATAATCCTAAAATGTATATCATAAACCTTAAACCTCGTACTCTAAGTCCTAAACTCTAAATTATAAATTCTAAAAATTAAAATCCTAAACCTTAAAACTTATACATTAAATTTTAAACCTTAAAACTCAAAATCCTAAATCATATTAAAAAAATAATAATTTTAATAATATATTTTATTTTTAAGTAATAATTATTTTTAAAAATGATTATAATAATATATTTTATCTAACAAAAAATAACAATTAAATAATATGTACAAAATATTTAAATATTAAAATAATAATACTATTTACTTTTTATTCAATTCCATTTATATTATCATTTTAATTTATTTATAATTACTCGAAACAAACTTAAACTAATAGTAAATAAAGAAAATATATTTTTTTCCACGTTCGAATCTTGTCGTGTTTTATTCTGTTATGATTGTAACAGCCGTCCAATTCAGAATCGATAAAACTGGTACTACGATTCTATATATCCCTGCCAATTATCTTGATGAATTTATGGCTTCATATAATTCATTCTGCAACCGAAAGTCACAAAGAACAGCCACGTCATACATATTCAAGTTACTCTTTCTTTTAGGTTAATTATGATGGTGATATAATATTTTCTTTGAAAAATCTTTATATCTTTCCATTTAGCTTCAAGTTAAAAAAAAGTATCTGATGCTTGCAATCTTTATATCAATTTTTTTTAATAGGTACCACACTTTTACCATTATATCAATTATTGTTATTATTCATTACTCTTCTCTTATTCTTCTAGAGTTAAGCTTATATTTACAAACGGGGACCAATGTGATGTTATGTTCTTAGCAGGAAAAAACTTGTGGTATTGTTAAAATAAATTTTTGTGTTTATCACGTTTTTATTAGTGTTAAAGAACTTGAGATCCTGTTGGTAACAAATAACACATCAATTGTAAACAGCCATCAATCTATTGATAAGGAGAAACAGACTCACCAAGAACATACCCTTTTATAATTATGTTTATTTTTAATTATTATAATTTTTTTTGTACAAATAAGTTGTAATCATTCGTTTATTCATCATCAATAAAACAATTTCTTATACGGTATCAGAGCTTAAAAAGTAATTCTTAGAAAATTTAGCTCACACATAAATTTTTTCTTCTTTTTAAATTCTATTTTTTTCTAAAATCAATTTCGATTCACAAAATAATTTCAATTTCATCCCATTATAATATCCAGAAAAATTCAAGCAATCTGCAATTAAATTCAAGCCAAAACATCACCACACGCGCCTTGTTTGAGTTCACCAGCGATCCATGCGCCTCACCGGAGTCACACGCGCTAGCTGTTGAGGAAGACAACTCAAACGACACGTTGTTCAGCGTGCCTCTAAAGCAAACAATGCATCATTCTTTTGATTTAGTCTTTAGCCAATTTGGTCCTCCGTCCGGTTCAGTGCTCCAACCTTGCAGCCGTCGTTCCAGCCACTCCAGACACCGGTTCACCAACTTTTTGACCGATTATGCGGTTGAAATTTTAGGTTCTATAATTCTTGACTCATTTTCTATAAGACAAAGCATATTTCAGTTCATTATTTGTTTCATAAACAATCATTATTGTCTAAATCACGCTAAATCTTATCCCGTTTTTTCAAAATTTTCACTTCAAAATCATGTCTAAAACTACCAATGAAATTCATACACAATATCCTTACAAAAATTACCCACAAATGAACTCACATCTCAAGTGCAATCGATGCAACAATATCGGCAAAAATTCTAAAATTTGTCGAAGTCACCTTAAATGTGATTTTATGGTCTCAATGGACACAATTATGAAAACTTCCGAAAAAGCCTCAAATGTGATTTATGTGGTTTGAATGGACATTACATCAATATGTGTCAAAAGAAAAGGTCAATTCAAGATAAGAAAGATGCAAGTTATGGCTTCCCCACCAAAGCTCACCATACTAATCTTCAGGAAAGCAACTCCAACACAAGGACACCATTCCACAACCTTACATACGCTCAATATCATGAGCTTTTTACACTTCTCAATCAAGCCAAATCAGGTAGAATGGTAAGACAAATGACTACTTCTTCAGGTAACATATCATGTGCGAATGTTTTCCATTCAGAAATTCGTTGGATTCTTGATACAGGTGAATGTTTTCCATTCAGAAATTCGTTGGATTCTTGATACAGGATCAACTGATCACATGGAGCACATTATTTCCTCACTATTGTTGATGACTACTCAAGATGCACATAGGTCTATCTCTTAAACACCAAATCTGATACACGCACATTTCTCACCACCTTCATTAATCTTGTTGAAACACAATTTGCATCCAAAGTTAAAATCATTCGTAGTGATAATAGACCAGAATTCTCTATGACCCAGTTGTTTTCTAGTAAAGGAATCATGCATCATACTAGTTGTGTCTCTACCCCTCAACAAAATGGTGTTGTTAAATGCAAACATCGTCACCTTGTCAATGTGGCTCATGCATTACTCTTCCAAGCCAACATCTCTAAGCAATTCTGGGGAGATGTCATTCTTACAACCACATACCTCATAAATCGTACTCCAACACCTGTTCTCAAAGGAAAAATACCATTTGAAATCCTTTTTCACAAAGTTCCTAGGTATGAACATCTTCGTATTTTTGGCTCCCTTTGTTTTGTGTCTGCACATCATGATTGACCCACCAAGTTTGATGCTAGATCACATAGATGCATATTAATTAGGTATCCATATGGGATAAAATGTTATCGTGTCTATAATCTGGAAACAAGCAAGACTTTAGTGTCTTATGATGTTATCTTTCATGAACATGTGTTCCCTTATTTCACTTCTGCTGTCAACACTCCAACTCTATTCACTCCATCAGAAAATACTATTTATGATGACATGCCTAACATTCGTTAATCAACCAATCCAAATACATCACTTCATCATACACCATATTTCCTTCCAACAATCGACTCAGACATTCTTCATCTTCAAAATTCATCTCCTGAAACATCATCATCAACTTCTGAACCACACATGATTCCTCTAACACCAGTCACACATAGGCTTCGTCGATCCACCAATGTTCCTAGCTAACTTCACAAGTATCATGTAGAAGCTTTCTTGCCTTATCGGTCATTCCCTTTTGTCTAACTCAGCATCGTCCAATGACAAAGGTACTTCTTATTCTCTATCTTATGTACTTACTTATGATCGATTATCACCTGCACATCGTGCATTTGCTACTTATATTTCCACTCTCAGGGAACCAACCACCTTTGCTGAAGCTTTCAACGACCAAAACGGTGGCTTGCCATGAAACAAGAACTGGATGCTCTTGAAACTAATGGCACTTAGACGCTTCAACAGCTTCCTCTAAATAAGAAACCAGTTGGTTGTAAATGGGTCTACAAAATCAAGTATAATCCTGATGGCTCTGTGAAACGATACAAGGCTCGGTTAGTGGCTAAAGGATACAGTCAAATTGAAGGTTTTGACTACCAAGAAACTTTTGCACCAGTTGCCAAACTTGTCACTGTTCGTCTTCTTCTTGCCGTTGTTTCTATTCAAAATTGGCATCTTTGACAATTCGATGTCAATAATGTTTTTCTCTATGGTGATCTTCATGAAGATGTCTACATGTCCCTTCCACCTGGATTCGGACGAAAGGGGGAAACACAAGTATGGAAGCTACATAAATCTTTGTATGGACTCAAACAAGCCTTACGACAATGATTCATCAAGCTATCAACAACACTTAAGCTAGCTGGTTTTAACCAATCCAAATATGATCACTCACTATTCGTCTGAACTCGTGGTAATTCCTTCTCTGCTCTTCTTGTCTATGTAGATGATATAATCATAATAGGAAACAATGTACAAGACATTGAAGAAACTAAGAATCATCTCATGCGATAATTCAAGCTAAAAGATCTCGGTGAATTAAAGTATTTTTTGGACATAGAAGTTTCACATTCCAAGAAGGGAATTGTTCTATCACAACGCAAGTACGCACTTGAAATATTGGAGGACATGGGTTATCTTGGTGCCAAATTTTTCAATTCACCTATGGAATAAAATTTATCCCTTAGTAAGTTTAAAGGGGAATTCATCAGTAACCCCATGTCCTATCGAAGACTTGTTGGGAGATTAATATACTTGATCATCACAAGACCCGACTTAGTGTATGTCGTGCAAATTCTCAGTCAATATATGGATAAACCAAGTCAACCACATTTGGAAGCAGCTCAACGAGTGCTACGATATGTCAAGAACACACCAAGGCAATGTCTCTTTTTCTTAGCAACTAGTTCATTACAACTAAATGCTTTTTGTGATGAAGATTGGGCTAAATGCACAGACACACGACGATCAACCAAAGGATATTATATGTTTATTGGAAACTCGCTAATTTCTTGGAAGACTAAGAAACAAAATACAATCTCCCGATCAAGTGCAGAAGTAGAATACCGCTCCATGGCAGCATCCTGTTGCGAAGTAACCTAGTTACGATACATTTTGGATTATTTGCGTATCAAACACTCCCAACTAACCAAGTTATATTGTGACAATCAAGAAGCTCTTCACATTGCATCAAATTCAGTGTTTCATGAACGAACCAAACACATAGAGATCGATTGTCATCTAGTGAGAGAAAAGATTCAAGCTGGAATGATCAAGACCTATCATATCTCTACATTAGAGCAACCGGCAGATATATTTACCAAATTCCTGAGTTTTCCACAATTCTCGAGCTTACTTAACAAGTTGGGAATAATCAACATATATTCTAACTTGAGAGGGAATGTTAAATAACTCGAGATCCAACTGGTGACAACCAACATACCAACTAGCTACCAATATATTGGTGAGGAGAAACAGGCTGTCTAAGAACATACCACTCCATAATTATGTTGGTTTTTAATTATTAAATTTTTTTATATATAAATAGATTGTAAACATTTGTTTATTCATAATTAATAAAATCATTTCTTACAATTACGTCAATCTTGTAAATCACTATCAAATACATCAAAATTACGTTAATCTTGTAAGTCTCTTGTAAGTCACTACTAAATGCGTCATAAGTAACATGTAAAATGTTATACCTACTATGATATTTAAATAGATACTTAGTAACATGCATGTGAACTTATTTTGTAATACTCTTTCACTTTCTCGTTAAGACTTTTCCTACTAAGGATAGACTTCATTAATTAACTGGACCCAAAATATTTAGAATTTGGGCCGATATTAGCTACATACTCATCAATCATGGGCCTATAAATAAATAAATAAATTTAAAGTTAAATTTTGAGCTATTTGCATCAATGTACAGTTAATTGTCGACTTTAGAATATTCTTTTTGTTAACTGTGATTCTTATTGTATTGGGAAAGTTTATATATTTGTAATGAGGCTCCAATAATATTACATATTGTTAAATACAATCAATTTTAATAATTATATTAAATAAAAAATTATCAAATAAATTATGATGTTATTATATTTATAATATATAATAGTGATTTATTGTATAAAACTAAAAATATCCTCCTTCTTTTCCTTATTTTATTATAAATTTCCTTTATTTCTATTATATTAAGATAGTCTTCTAGAAGAAACATTAGTTCATATAAATAATTTGTAGGGGACAAATAATAATTTAGTTCAAAAAAATATTGAGGAGGAGAAGGGATGAGGTCCCACGTCAAAAAGTCTAGGTACTAGAGGGTTTGAGTTTCATAAAAATAAAAATATATTATTTGTTCAATTTTTTATATGTAGTAGTGTGAACATATTATTAGGAAATTTTTATTTTCTTATATTGGATTATATATGCTTGATTTTAAAAAAATTATGGAAAGTTTGCGTTTCTCACATTAATATCTCTAATAATTAAAATAATTACTTATTATGTAGATGGACTCACATGAATATCTCTAATAATAAACTTTTATTAAGATTGTTACGGATAAAAGCACTATAAGTTTATAATACAAATTATATAAATGGTGTATATATATTTTTATGTTTTAGAATTTGATTTTCATTTTTTTTTTCTTTTTATTTGATCATTTTATTTTTTATTTTTTATTTTCCCCTTACTTTTATTTTTATAATTAGTACATCTATTTTATTAATCTTCACATATTTAATTTAAAATTTAAAAATAACTTAAAATTAAACATCAAAAATATTTTAAAAAAAAAGAGATAAAAGGTGTAAAAATTAGATTTCTTATTTAGGTGGTGCTTGTTTAGTTTAGCTTCAACTTATAATTTAAACTAGAAAATT
The DNA here is from genome assembly GCA_033030585.1 of Hippophae rhamnoides. NCBI lineage: Eukaryota > Viridiplantae > Streptophyta > Magnoliopsida > Rosales > Elaeagnaceae > Hippophae > Hippophae rhamnoides. Next base: position 21,061,618 of record CM065434.1, on the reverse strand, counting down.
TATTCACTAGACTTCTTTTATATATAGAAAAAATATAATTTCTTTTAACTTTTATATGAATAAATTATTCGTATGATTTTATTTTTAATATTATGTAAAAAATATATTTTTTAAGTTATATAAAAAATATACACAATATATTTTAACATGTAAAATATTTTATTATTATTATTATTATTATTCAATATATATGTGTGCTGAGAAAAATAAAACGTTATTTTTAAAAAAAATTTATATTATACAATTAAATTAATAATATGTAGTGTGGTTCAGATATGTCTTAAGAGTAAAAATAAGTCTTATTTACTATATTACAAGTGAACCATTGTGTTATTCAAATTACATTTATATTTAAGAAAAAAAATCTATTTATAACAATTTGTTGTATATCAACAAGTAAACAAATTATGTGGTACATAATTACATGTTAAGAAAAAATAAATCTTATTGTCTTAATTAATCAATAGATATAGTGTTATTTGTTATTCTATAATAATATATTGTAAATAGAAATGTTCTATATTGAAAAATAATAGTGAAATAAAACAAACAAAATAACGGTAACAATATTTTAAAAAAATAAATATATGTTTTTTTATTTACTAAAATGTTAAGGTTGAAATAAGTTAAATATTTAAATTATTTCTGAAAATGGAAAGAAAAAAAGATCAAGAAAATACATGATTAGAAGTAGGGGTAAATAAATAATCCAATCAATTCGTTTATATTGAAAAATCAAATATGATCCATCGAATTCTGATCAAATTGGATTGATAAATTTTATAGTCGATTTAGATTCGGATTAAAAATTATACAATTGTTTAGACTTGGATCGAATTCAAATTAACATTTATTATAATATACTGTAGATCGAATAATTATTAAATTATAAATAAATCCATAATTTATTTTATAATATATTATATTTAAATATTATACATATTAAACTATTATTTAATTTAAAAATAAATATAAATACTTTTAATAATTTAATAATTATATATATATATATATATATTTACTTATGACTATAAATAATAATATTTGTTATAAAAATATTAATTTAAAATTTAAATTTATGTATCGTATCATGTTTTATATATTATAATAATTTTAATATCAATTTTATCAAATGTAAATTTTTTTCATATAGTTTTATTGTCACATATCATCGAATGTCAATCAAAATAAAAATAGTCAAATACATTTAAATTGGATTGGATTGGATTTATATAGATTAAAAACAAAAAAAAATGATTCTTAATTAAATGTAACACTTATAAGGTTTTTTTTTTAAAGAAATCTCTCTAAAATTGAGTTTTTATAACCTATTAATCAAAAGTGTCTCTTAGCCCGAAAAAAAGAAAGATAGACAAACAGACAGACAGACAGAGATGTCCCTATTCCTATCTAAAAAAGAATGATCCCATTTGTCATCTTCTGGAAACCACGTTGGAAGAAAAAGCAGAGAATCTAGAAACCGACGTGGGAAGAAAAAATAAAACTTTACATTTTTATATATCATAATTATAATATTTTATTAAATATAATTATGTGATTTAGAATTATATTTAATAATAATAATATTATATTATAATATTTCTAATTTATCATTAATTTATAATAAAAATATTTTCCCTTTTATTTATACAGAAATTCAATTTGTTTAATTTAATTTATTAAAAAATTCACATTAAGCTATATTTTTTCAACATGATCTTATCTGATGTTTTGCTTTGAATTTTTTTTAAAAAAAGTAGAGTTGATACAATATTATTTTTTAAAATCTAAACATAATTGAGATTAGAAAATTTGAATCAAAGTATTAATCGAAAATTGAAAATCACTTATACAATATTGTTGATAAGTTAACCTTTTTAACTTAGCATTTTGTATTGTTAGTTAATAAATTAGTGATTTTAATTAATTTATTATTTAATATATCAATAACTGCACAATAAAATACTATTAATTCTAATTATATTTAATAAAAATATATATAACGTAATCTTAAAACTAAACATATTTATCTAGGAAAAAAAAGAAACTATACATATATGAAGTAAGTATTTTCAATGCAAAGTATTATTATATATATTAGAGTTAAATAAATAAATATATTATTAAATCGATGAATTTACAAACATATCATATAATTTTATTAAGTAGTAAAAATAATATTTAAGTAATATTTGTGGTACAAATCTATCACTATATTAAGAAATTTATCATTAAATTATTTATCGTTAATATAAATTTATCATCAAATTTTTTATTAATAGTATAATTTTTTTATTAATTATACAAATTCATCGTACAAATATAACATAAATATTAAAAAATAATGTGTTAGTATAATTATAATTATGTGATATATTTATAACTTGATATAATTATATTATACGTTTATAATATTAATGATAATTTAATAATATATTTATTAATTTATTAAAAAATACGAGGATACTTGCAAATAATTTAAGAAGATAAATTTTGTCAAAAAGCAAATGACCCAAATTCAGAAGAACTTAGAAATACGATAAGTTTGTGCCAATTGGAGACAACCTTCTTCTTTGATTGAATACAAAGTGCGAATGGGGGTGGACCAGAGAGTTTGAAGAAATGTCAATGCCTTTAGATTCTTTTGCCTACCTTTTGGCCATTTCTACACAATGGCATAGAGTAAGAAATCCACACAATAGGTATTCTTGTGGTATATATGATGCGGTTTGCTTAGTAGTAAAATTATAATTTCTTTTTAATCAATTCACAAATTCTAATATTATACCTTTATATTTTTATTCTAAATAATATATCATGGGAAAAAAAATTATAAAAATTTATTAGATTATATCGATTATACCATTTGATATTTTAAATTAAAAATAATGTTATTTAATATTTTAATTTTATAAAATTAACCAGAATAAGTAGAGTAATTCATGTTCTATCATTGGTTAATCTAACAACAAAAGTTGTCTTATAATAATAACCCTTTAAGGTTGTGGCCGAATTTCAAAGAAGTAACACTTTGAAATATTTTTTATAATTTGTATAAATAAATAATAGTGTATTTAAAATATTAATTAAAAAAATAGTAAATATGGTGAAGAAAATTTGTATAAATAAATAATAGTGTATTTAAAATATTAATTAAAAAAATAGTAAATATGGTGAAGAATCGAAATCGAAATCGGAATCGGAATCGAAATTTAAATACAATGCAATCTTTGTGAAGTAAAAATAATAGAGTTTGAAAGGTAGTCATAAGTCCGTGGCAATTGCGGATGAGGAACACATCACAGTCATGCCCATCCTTAAGTCCTCATTGTGATGTGATGTCTGAGGGTGGAAAAGATTTATATTTTTCTTCCACGTATTTGGAATATAGAAATTAGAAATTGGAGAATATTCTCACAATATCTGAATAATATATTGCAATTATATAATATTTAATATTTCTATTTGGTCTGTAATTAGAGTGTCTCACACCGGTGGATCAAATTATAATTTGTTTTTAAAAAAAAAATTAAATGCGGTGGTTTAAATGAAGTAAGAATAACTAGGGGTTTATATTTTTGAAATATATATATTAATATTTTTTATCTTTATTTTCAATTAAAATATATTAAGTATTTCTATCAAAGGTTATTAATACTCATTTAGTCAAATTTAACAATAATTTTAAATAATTGGGATACGTAAATATACCAATTGTTATTAAAATTGAAAAAATGTGTAACACAAACTTAAATATGGATATTTAAATTAAAAAGTATATAATACTTTGAATTGATTACATTATCAGATCGAATTCGAATTGAAAAGCTTTAAATTTGATTCGAATTTATATCGGTGAATAATTATCGACTTTAATCTCTTATTCACTCTAGAATAAACATATTTCAATCCGATCTAAATTTTACAAAATTATAGACACCGTATCTAATTATTTATATGTATTAAATTAAACCGAATTAGATTATTAAAATCAATCTGATTTAATTTAGTTAAGATAAAATCGTTTAAAGTATTAATATTCAAATAAATATAATAACAAATTTATATTATCATTGATGAAGCAATAATTTATTAATTCTTGATATATTAATAACTTCTTTTACCTCTCTTCAAAATATAATCAATTAATAGCAATATCATTTTTATTTATTTATTATCGGTTAGAACAATTTATTTTTAAGTACTAATTATTTTAAAAAATAATTATAATAATTTATTTTATCTAACGAAAAAATAATAATTAAATAACATTATTTAAATTATACTGAATATATAGATATTAAAGTAATATATAATATTTTTTATTCTATTACGATTGTAAACTAAATATTATAATATCGATTTTTTCTTTAATTTTAATGATTAAAATAAATAATTTAATAATAATACTATTTACTTTTTATTCAATTCCATTTATACTATCATTTTAATTTATTCAATTCCATTATTTATTTTAATAATACTATTAATTTATTTAGTAAATAAAGAAAATATATATTTTTTCACGTTCGTATCTTGTCGTGTTTTATTCTGTTATGATTGTAACAGCCGTCCAATTCAGAATCGATAAAACTGGTACTACGATTCTATATATCCCTGCCAATTATCTTGATGAATTTATGGCTTCATATAAATCATTCTGCAACCGAAAGTCACAAAGAACAGCCACGTCATACATATTCAAGTTACTCTTTCTTTTAGGTTAATTATGATGGTGATATAATATTTTCTTTCAGAAATCCTTATATCTTTCCATTTAGCTTCAAGTTAAAAAAAAAGTATCCGATGCTTGCAATCTTTATATCAATTTTTTTTAATAGGTACCACACTTTTACCATTATATCAATTATTGTTATTATTCATTACTTTTCTCTTATTCTTCTAGAGTTAAGCTTATATTTACAGACGGTTACCAATGTGATGTTATGTTATTAGTGTCAAAATATTGTATTTATTATTTATTTACAATATTTTTAATACGAATGTATTATTTGTATACTGAAAAGCGAAAAAGTAAACAAATTATATGATATTAATTTAAATTATTATTAACTCTGCTGATTGTCTGATTGTGGTCTGAATTGATGTTTTAATTTTTCTGTATTATTACTTTCGCATGTGCCTCATAACCGAGTTGGTGCGTATATGTCTCAGCATCTTGTTAAGTGGTGTAGAAGTTCGCTATGGGCAGCGAGATTTTGTGAGTATATCGGCGATTGATCTTACGATTTAACAAATGGAAGCTTAATAATCTTTTCTTCAAGATCTGTTTGATGAAGTTTCGATCGCGAACGCAGCGTCTTAGCCGATGCGATCATGTTGAGCTGGATTGTGAGAGATAGCGATGGATGCTTTGTTATCATGAAAATAAGTTTATTTCGGACTTAGGAAGCAGCGATCTCGAGTTAGAAGTTTTTCAACCAAAGGAGCTCGCGTATTCCTTGACCATTCCTGAAATTCGAACACGACCTTTGGATAAAGCGGCTACGTTTTGTACTCGCCAGTGTAACAAGGTTGCCACTGAAAAGTAAAGTACCAGTGATGGAATTTCACATCGCCCTTGTATTTCCTGGGCCGATGCGATACGTATATCGAGGACTTCGATTGACATTCTTTGAAAACATAAGTCCTTTCCCGGGGAGGATTTTAAGTAACGAAGTATACGCAGCATGGCCAGCGTCCATATGGTCTTGCCGGCGGTGCATGAATTGACTCACGACCTTCGCGCGTAAAGCGATATCGGGTCGAGTATGAGATAAATATATGAGTTTACCCTCTTAGTTGATATCTCTGTTTATCTCTGGTACTTGAGTCCACGTATTCTAGAGGTTTATGATTTTGAACCATTGGAATATCGACAGGGTTTACAATCTAGTAATCTGCCTCGGTAGTAGGTCAGTATATTTCCTTTAGGGAAAGACATATGCCTTGTTTTGATCTTGTTACCTCGATACCTAAGAAGTATTTGAGCCTCCCAAGTTCTTCATTTCAAACTCATTTGACAATTGTTCTTGAAGCTTGAGATTTCTTCTTTATCATCCAGTAATGATGTGTAGATCGTACATGGTATAAGTAATTATCTTCCACGATCGATGTTTTAGGAAAAGTATGATCGAGTTGCTTTGTTTGGAACCCATATTTCTTTCGTTCTTTGAACTCGACCTACCAAACCACGCTCGAGGTGATTGTTTTAGTCCATACAATGCTCGTTGTATGTCTGCGTACTGATTTCTTTCCCCCGATGTAACGGTATATCTGGTGGGATATCCATGTAAATCTCTTCTTGAGTCACCGTGAAGGAAGGCATTCTTCACGTCAAGTTGGTGCAATAGCGAATCTAAATTTGCTACAAGAGATAACAAAACTTCTCACGGTTTTTAGTTTAGCCACGAGGTGAGAAGGTTTCTTGATAATCTATCCCGTGTTTCTATGTATATCCTTTGCTTTACAAGCCTCGCCTTGTATCGATCAACTAACCCATCTGCTTTATACTTAATGGAGAAAATCCCACTTGCATCTACCATCTTCCTCGTAGGCGACTCGCTTAACACCATGTGTTATTCTTACGTAATGCCTCGAATTCCTCCTCATAGCTTGAGCCCATTTTGGATCGGATAAAGGCTTCTTCAATCTAGGAATTTGACACGAGGAGAGTGTTTGTGAAAAATGCCACGATAGGTTACGATAACCTTTGAGTAGATACATAATTTGCTATTGGATACTTGGGTTGTCGTTCTTCTTTTCTGGAGAGTATCGATTTGGAGGTTTACCTCGATTGTGTACGGAAGGTAAAACATAACCAACGGATGTATCTATAGCATTAGTTTGTAAAGGTGTGATAGGATAGCTTACCTCGAGTGTTCTCGGCGGGAGGATCGTTGGAGTCTAGAGAATGGAGAGTGCATCAACCACTTCATCTTCGGGAGATTCAATTACTACTTCGACAGTTCTTGGAAGTTCAAGCTCGGGTCTAGATCTGGCTCTTCCATGTATTATTGACACGTCAGTATGTTGGACTAGTGTCTAATATTTCAACATCGAAGCCAATTTTGTTCTTCACCAGCTAACTCTCTCTGAAGAGTGTAATTGGATACGGTGATGGGAAAAACCATTCGATTCGAGGAACGTGACATCCGTGGTAATATAAATTCTTTTAGTAATTGGATCATAACATCGGTAACCACTTTTTTTGTAAACCATTACCCCAAATACACGTCGGACGAGACACGTGGATCCAACTTAGTTCGTTGATTTTTATGGAGGTGGACAAAAAGAAACACATCCAAAAATTCGGGCGGAAGCATCAAAATAGTAGGCGAGGAAGATGATCGAGATAACACCTTTAATGGAGTTTGAAATTGTAAGGTTTTTGTGGGCGTACGATTCGATAGAATACAGTGTAGTAATAGCATCACTCCGGTATTTATTAGGCATATGTGCGATTAGTAAGGCGAACCGTTTCTAAAATATCTTGGATTCTTCCTCTCCGTAGTCCCGTTTTGTTGTGGGGTTTGTGAACACGAGGTTTCATGGAGAATACCGTGGTTGTCCAAGTATGTAGGAATTGTTGATTAACGTACTCCCTCCGTTATCGGACACTAAGTATCTTAATTTTTTCGAGAAAATTGTGTCTGAATCATGGTGTGAAAGCAGTGAAATGTAGCAAATACTTCATCTTTATGTTTGAGAAGGTAAAGCGTGTCATTCGTGTACAATCATCAATAAAAATAACAAACCAACGATGACTAGATGATGTAATGGCCAAGGGAAGGTCCCCCGAACATCAAAATGTACCAAAGCAAAAGGAGTCATTACTTTTATTCATGCTCGTAGGATAAGATGCCATATGACTTTTTGCTAGGATACACGTATCACATTTGAAATGCGAATGTGTGATATTTGAAAATAAAGCGGGAAGTAGGTGCTTTAAATACACAGAATGATGGATGCCCAATCTACGATGACATAGCCAAATCATGCGTTCCTTGTTACCAATAGTATGTTGTATGTGATTAGCTCTTCCTGACTGAGGTCATCCACGTAATATACCCTCTCTCACAGTACCACGCCAATGATCTCCGCTTGGTGAGAATATCTGTAGAAGGCAAAAAAAGTAGAATACATCAATACTACGAGTTAATGTCTGAAGTGACGACTTACAGACATTAATGGGGTTTAATGAGAGAGGTACAAGCAAAGTATTAGATAATGATAATGAAGGAGATAAGGTCACTGTTCCGACTCGCATGTGGATAAGTGACCGATTTCTGATTGGAAACACGGCTCCGTCTTGGGCTGGGTTGTATTGGAGAGATCGTTTGGGTCAAATGTCATGTGATCTGTAGCTCCCGGAGTCCGAGAATCCAATCCTCTTTATCACTACGGTAGAGATGTGAAATGCTTTACTTGAAATACACGGATCACAGGAAGATTAGGCACGAGAAGTAAGGGATAGTGAGGCATTATTGGTAGCCACAATTTCGCACGGGTGGTGTCCCGTTTCTTCCGGGTGCTTGAAGATAATTCCACCATTACGGATACCCGTGGAGTTTGAAGGTTTTCATGGGTGTGTTTGGAGTTTCCGCAATGATAGCCACATTTCATGTCGAGAGATGATGGATTTCTGAGGATTTCTTGCTACCCAAAGAGGTTCTGTTTTTGGTGGCATCGTATTATGGTGTCCGCTTGACCCTTTACAAAGCACGTAAGCACTCCGGGTGTTGTATCTATACCCGTGATCATCACGATGCCGGACTTCTTCCTGCGTATGAATCGGCAGAGCTTGTTCCACCGTGAGGGAATGGTTTGATTTGAAGCACGTCAACGAGTTTTGTCGAGTGCATCGTCAAGTCCGTCAAGGAAGGTATACACTCGATCTTCTGTGCGATGGAGTTGTATTTTTATGTCATTTGCACACTCCATTGGATTAGGACGACGGAAATCAATTTCTCGCCCTGACAGCAGAAGGTCGTTGTAGTATTTTTCAATGGATCCACCCGCCTCGCCCATCACGAGAGTAACTCGACGGCGAAGATCATACACTTGAGACGTGTACGTCCCATCGCATAGAAGGTGGTAGCGGCATAATCCCAACTTGTTTCGCGGTTGGGAATCGAATAAAATTTGCAATCGAGGGGGCCCGTCGAATTGATCAACCATCCTTTAACAATGGCATTTTCGGTGCGCCGTCTGCGAATGAGGAGTCGGTTTTGGCGAGGTTGAGAAAATCCCCGTTAATATATCCCGGTTGTCTTTGCCGAGAGATATACATCTCGCGCGCAGACCACAAGCATAGTTGGATCTCCCGACTTGATACTAATGGGGCGATCGACGCGGTTAGCGGAGGTTGTGGGGCGATGCGAGCTACGGTTAGAACTTCGTCATTTTAGTCGTTAAATCTTCCAATATGAAATTGGTGGTTAAATCTCTAGATTACGCCATGAAATCTAAAATTTTTTCCTTAAGTTCTTCATACCAGCTTCTTCTTCCTCGGCGCGACTTCTTCTTCTCGGCCTTGACATGACTTTTTTCTTCCTCGTGATTTCTTCTTCCTCGGCGTTCCTCGACGCGGCTTCTTCTCTGCGTTCTCAAGCGACCTACGTAGGTTTCCTTCTTGTTCCACACAGTATGTTTACCGCGACTACGGAGACAAACCACAAAATATAGGTTGATCGTAGAAAGCTGCGATAATTTCACATGACGAGAAAATCGCGCTTTGTTGTCGTTGTGTTCTGTTTCTTTTCCAGACAAACGGCTGATGGTGGAAGCAGAGCGCGTTTGTGAGAAACCGGTGTTAGACGGTGATTAGATCAGTGCAGGTTTCAATGAGTAAATCGGAAGCGACCACGTAAGTCGAACGATTCGAGAAAAGCGCAAACCAAATAGCCACACGTGAAAATCGAGGGTAAGTGTAAACGAGAAATCAAAAAGCAAGGTTGAGCTTAATCGGTAATCAATCTGCGGTGAGCAATCTGCTGAAGTGACAATCGACGAGGCAATCAATCAATCTGTAATCAATCACCTTAAAAAAGCCGAAATCACAATGGTGGTAGTTAATTAGTTCTACAATAGCTTGCTCACGATACCATGTCAAAATATTGTATTTCATGTTATTTACGTTACAATATTTTAATAAATGTATTCTGTTGTATCTGAAAAGCGAAAAGTAAACAAATTATAACAATATTAATTTCAATTATTATTCTTGTCTGCTGATTATCTGCCATAATTCCTGGATTGATGTTTCCTTTTTTTCTGCCATATTACTCACATGACAACACTTAGCAGGAAAAAACTTATGGTATTGTTAAAATAAATTTTTGTGTTTATTACATTTTTATTAGTGTTAAAGAACTTGAGATCAAGTCGGTAACAAACAATACATCAATTGTAAACAGCTATCAATCTATTGATAGGTAGAAACATGCTCTCTAAGAACATACCATTTTTGTTTTTTATTATTATAATTTTCATTTTTTTTTGTATAAATATGTTGTAAATATTTGTTTATTTATCATCAATAAAATCATTTCTTACATGCTATCAAAGCTTAGGAAGTTAATTCTAGAAAATTCAGCTCACACATAAATTTTTTTTCCTTTTCAAATTCTATTTTTTTTCTAAAATCAATTTCGATTCACAAAATAATTTCAATTTCATCATATTATAATATCTAGAAAAATCCAAACAATCTGTAATTAAATTCAAACCAAAACATCAGCACACGCCATTTGTTTCGAAGTTCACCAATGTCCATGACCTCACGTGAGTCAATATCGCTACAATTGCTGAAAGTAAGACAACTCAAACGACACATTGTTTAGCATGGCTCTCTAAAGCAAACGACGATCATTCTTCCGATTCGTCTTTAGCCACCTTCGTCCTCCGTCCTGCCCACCCAACGCTGTACTGGCTGTCTACCCACTCAGACACCAGTCCACCAACTTTTTGACCGATTATGCGGTTGAAATTTTAGGTTTTGTAATTCTTGACTCATTTTCTATAAGATAAAGCATATTTCAGTTCATTATTTATTTCATAAACAATCATTATGGTCTAAATCACGCTAAATCTTATCCCATTTTTTCAAATTTTTCACTTAAAAATCATGTCTAAAACTACCAATGAAATTCATACACAATATCCTTACAAAAATTACCCACAAATGAACTCACATCTCAAGTGCAATCGATGCAACAATATCGGCAACAATTCTAAAATTTGTCAAAGTCACCTTAAATGTGATTTTTATGGTCTTAATGGACACAATTATGAAAACTGCCGAAAAAGCCTCAAATGTGATTTATGTGGGTTGAATGGACATTACATCAATATGTGTCAAAAGAAAAGGTCAATTCAAGATAAGAAGGATGCAAGTTATGGCTTCCCCACCAAAGCTCACCATACTAATCTTCAGGAAAGCAACTCCAACACAAGGACACCATTCCACAACCTTACATACGCTCAATATCATGAGCTTTTTACACTTCTCAATCAAGCCAAATCAGGTAGAATGGTAAGACAAATGGCTACTTCTTCAGGTAAAATATCACAGGCGAATGTTTTCCATCCGTGAATTGCTGGATTCTTTGATACAGGATCAACTGATCACATTGGAGCACATTATTTCCTCACTATCATTGGATGACTACTCAAGACGCACACAGGTCTATCTCTTAAACACCAACTGATACACGCATTATTTCTCACCACCTTCATTAATCTTGTTGAAACACAATTTCAGATCCAAAGTTAAAATCATTAGTGTGATAATAGACTAATTCTCTACGACCCGCTTGTTTTCTAGTAAAGGAATCACGCATCATACTAGTCAAGGTTCTCTACCCTCAACAAAATGGTGTTGTTAAATGCAAACATCGTCACCTTGTCAACGTGGTCTACATTACTTCTTCCAAGCCAACATCTCTAAGCAATTCTGGGGAGATGTCATTCTTACAACCACATACCTCATAAATCGTACTCCAACACCTATTCTCAAAGGAAAAACACCATTTGAAATCCTTTTTGACAAAGTTCCTAGGTATGAACATCTTCGTATTTTTGGCTCCCTTTGTTTTGTGTCTGCACATCATGATTGTCGCACCAAGTTTGATTCTAGATCACATAGATGCATATTAATTAGGTATCCATACGTGGATAAAATGTTATCGTGTCTATAACTGAAACAAGCAAGACTTGGTTGTCTTATGATGTTATCTTTCATGAACATGTGTTCCCTTATTTCACTTCTGCTGTCAACACTCCAACTCTATTCATTCCATCAGAAAATACTATTTATAATGACATGCCTAACATTCGTTAATCAACCAATCCAAATACATCACTTCATCATACACCATATTTCTTCCAACAATCGACTCGTACATTCTTCATCTTCAAAATTCATCTCCTCAAACATCATCATTAACTTCAACCACACATGATTCCTCTAACACCACCACACATAAAGGCTTGCTGATCCACCAATGTTCCTAGCTAACTTCACAAGTATCACGTAGGCTTTGGCCTTATCTGGCCATTCCCTTTGTCTAACTCAAAGATCGCCCAATGACAAAGGTACTTTTATTCTCTATCTTACGTACTTACTTATGATCGATTATCACCGGCGACATCGTGCATTCGCTACTTATATTTCCACCAGGGTACCAACCACCTTTGTCAAGCTTTCAACGACCAAAACTGGGTTTGCCATGAAATAAGAACCTGGATGCTCTTGAAACTAATGGCACTTAGACGCTTCAACAAATTCCTCTAAATAAGAAACCAAATTGGTTGTAAACGGGTCTACAAAATCAAGTATAATCCTCGATATTCGTGAAACGATACAAGGCTCTACATATGGCAAAGGATACAAATAAATCAAGGTTTTGACTACCAAGAAACTTTTGCACCAATGCCAAACTTGTCACCTGCTCGCCTTCTTCTTCGGCTGTTTCTATTCAAAATTGGCATCTTTGACAATTCGATGTCAATAATGTTTTTCTCTACGGTGATCTTCTACGAAGATAAGTCATACGCCCCTTCCACCTGGATTCTGGACGAAGCGGGAAACACAAGTACTAAGCTACATAAATCTTTGTACTGGACTCAAACAAGCCTTACGACAATGATTCATCAAGCTATCAACAACACTTAAGCTACCGGTTTTAACCAATCCAAATATGATCACTCACTATTCGTCTAACTCGTGGTAATTCCTTCTCTCTTCTTGCTTCATGTAGATGATATAATCATAATAGAAACAATGTACAAGACATTGAAGAAACTAAGAATCATCTCACGCGATAATTCAAGCTAAAAGATCTCTGAATTAAAGTATTTTTTCGACATAAGTTTCACATTCCAAGAAGTGGAATTGTTCTATCACAACGCAAGTACGCACTTGAAATATCGAGATACTGGTTATCTTGGTGCCAAATTTTTCAATTCACCTATGGAATAAAATTTATCCCTTAGTAAGTTTAAAGGGAATTCATCAAGAACCCCACGCCCTATCGCCACTTGTCGAGATTAATATACTGATCATCACAAGACCCGAAGTGTACGTCAGGTAAATTCTCACCAATATATGGATAAACCAAGTCAACCACATTTGGAAGCCAGCTCAACGAGTGCCACGATATGTCAAGAACACACCAAGGCAATGTCTCTTTTTCTTAGCAACTAGTTCATTACAACTAAATGCTTTCAGGATTTAAGATCAAGTCAAATGCATACACACACGACGATCAACCAAAGGATATTATATGTTTATTGAAACTCGCTAATTTCTTTGAAGACTAAGAAACAAAATACAATCTCCGATCATGCGTAGAATACCGCCTACGGCAAAGATCCTCATAAAGTAACCTAGTTACGATACATTTTGGATTATTTGCGTATCAAACACTCCCAACTAACCAAGTTATATTGTGACAATCAAGAAGCTCTTCACATTGCATCAAATTCGGTGTTCATGAACGAACCAAACACATGTAGATCGATCATTACTCCAAAATGAGAAAAGATATCCGTTTTAATGATCAAGACCTCATCATATCTCTACATTAGAGCAACCGGCAGATATATTTACCAAATTCCCGAGTTTTCCACAATTCTCGAGCTTACTTAACAAGTTGGGAATAATCAACATATATTCTAACTTGAGAGGGAATGTTAAATAACTCGAGATCCAACTGGTGACAACCAACATACCAACTAGCTACCAATATATCATGGGCGAGAAATGTTACTGCTCAAGAACATACCACTCCATAATTACGTCTGTTTTTAATTATTAAATTTTTTTATATATAAATGATCAGAACATTTGTTTATTCATAATTAATAAAATCATTTCTTACAATTACGTCAATCTTGTAAATCACTATCAAATACATCAAAATTACGTTAATCTTGTAAGTCTCTTGTAAGTCACTACCAAATACGTCATAAGTAACATGTAAAATGTTATACCTAGTATGATATTTAAATAGATACTTAGTAACATGCATGTGACCTTATTTTGTAATAATCTCTCACTTTCTAGTTAAGACTTTTCCTACTAAGGATAGACTTCATTAATTAACTGGACCCAAAATATTTAGAATTTGGGCCGATATTAGCAACATACTCATCAACCATGGGCCTATAAATAAATAAATAAATTTAAAGTTAAATTTTGAGCTATTTGCATCAATGTACAGTTAATTGTCGACTTTAGAATATTCTTTTTGTTAACTGTGATTCTTATTGTATTGGAAAAGTTTATATATTTGTAACGAGTCTCTAATAATATTACATATTGTTTAATTTTAATAATTATATTAAATAATAAATTATGGAATAAATTATGATGTTATTATATTTATAATATATAATAGTGATTTATTGTATAAAACTAAAAATATCCTCCTTCTTTTCCTTATTTTATTATAAATTTCCTTTATTGCTATTATATTAAGATAGTCTTCTAGAAGAAACATTAGTTCATATAAATAATTTGTAGGGGACAAATAATAATTTAGTTCAAAAAAATATTGAGGAGGAGAAGGGATGAGGTCCCATATCAAAAAGTCTAGGTACTAGAGGGTTTGAGTTTCATAAAAATAAAAATATATTATTTGTTCAATTTTTTATATGTAGTAGTGTGAACATATTATTAGGAAATTTTTATTTTCTTATATTGGATTATATATGCTTTATTTTAAAAAAATTATGGAAAGTTTTAGTTTTTCACATTGAAGATAAATTTTAAAAATCTTTACATACTATTATTTTTTAAAATAAGTACTTATTATATAGGTACTGATAATAACTTTTTATTAAGATTGTGATGGATAAAAGAACTATGAGTTCATAATAAATATTATATAAATGGTGTATATATTTTTTTATGTTTTAGAATTTGATTTCCATCTTTTTTTTCTTTTTATTTGATCACTTTATTTTTTATTTTTATAATTAATACATTTATTTTATTAATCTTTATATATTTAATTTAAAATTTTAGAATAACTTAAAATTATACATAAAAAATATATAATAAAAAAATAAGAATAATGAAGGTATAAAAATTAGGTTTTTTATTTAGACGGTGATTGTTTAGTTTAATTTGAACTTATAATTTAAACGAGAAAATCTATTCACTCGATTTCTTTTATATATAGAAAAAAATATAATTTCTTTCTGAATAAATTATTCATGTGATTTTACTTTTAATATTCTCTAAAAACTATATTTTTTTACCTTATATAAAAATATATGCATGATATTTTTTAACATGCAAAATATATTTTTGTATATTATTCAATATATATACGTGTGGAAAAATCAAACTTTATTTTTGAGAGAAATTTATATTATACAATTAAATCAATAATAAGTAGTGAGGTTTAAATATGTATCTTAAGAATGGGTAAATATAAGTCTTATTCACTATATTACAAGTGAACTATTATGTTATTCAAATTACAACAACCTTTATATTTAGGGAAAAATTTATTTATAACAATTTGTTTTATATCAACAAGTAAACAAATTATGTGGTACATAACTACATGTTAAGAAAAAATAAATAGATTATCTTAATTAATGAATAGCTATCATGTCATTTGTTATTCTATAATAACTTATTGTAAATAGAAATGTTCTATATTAAAATAATAATAATATAAAACAAGGCTAATAACATTTAAATATATATATATATATATATATATGTGTGTGTATTTTTTTATTTACTCAAAGGTTAAAATTGAAATAAGTTAAATATTTGAATTATATATGCAAATAAAAAAAAGAAGATAAAGAAAATACATGACTAGATGTATGGGTGAACAAATAATCTAATTAATTTATATCTATCATATTCTGATCAAATTAGATTGATAAAATTTATAATAAGATTAGATTCAGATTAAAAATTATAAAATTATTTGGACTCGAATCGAATTCAAATTGACATATTTTATAATATATTATATTTAAATATTATACATATTAGACTATTATTTAACTTAAAAATAAATATAAATGTTTATAATAATTTAATAATTATATATATATATATATTTATTTGTGGCTATAAATAATAATATTTGATACAAAAATATAAATTTAAAATTTAAATTTATGTATTGTATAGTGTTTTATATATGATAATAATTTATAAATAAATTTCAATATCATTTTTATCAATTTTAATTTTTTTTCATATATTCAAATTATGATTGTTTTATATTAATTATATCATCGAATTTGATTTAAAATAAAAATATTCAAATCTTTTTAAATTGGATTGGATTTATATAGATTAAAAACAAAAAAATTAGTTTCACTGTTTATATAAGGTTTTATTAAAAAAAATCTGTGTAAAATAGAGTTTTATAACCTATTAATCAAAAGTGTCTCTTAGCCCCCCCCCCCCCCCCCCCCCCCCCAAAAAAAAAAAAAGATAGAGACAGAGACAAAGAGACAGAGAGAGATGTCCCTATTCCTATCTAAAAAAGAATGACCCCATTTGTCAGGAAATCACGTTGGAAGAAAAAGCAGATAATCTAGAAGTTAGTCACCAACGTGGGAAGAAAAAATAAAACTTTACATTTTTATATATCATAATTATAATATTTTATTATATATAATTATATGATTTAGAATTATATTTAATAATATTATTATATTATAATATTTCTAATTTATCATTAATTTATAATAAAAATATTTTCCCTTTTATTTATACAGAAATTTAATTTATTTAATTTAATTTATTAAAAAATTCACATTAAGATATTTTTTTCGACATGATCTTATCTGATGTTTCGCTTTGAATTTTTTTAAAAAAAGTAGAGTTGATACAATATTATTTTTTAAAATCTAAACATAATTGAGATTAGAAAATTTGAATCAAAGTATTAATCGAAAATTGCAAATCACTTATACAATATTGTTGATAAGTTAACCTTTTTAACTTGAGCATTTTGTATTGTTAGTTAATAAATTAGTGATTTTAATTTATTTATTATTTAATATATCAATAACTGCACAATAAAATACTATTAATTCTAATTATATTTAATAAAAATATATATAACGTAATCGTAAAACTAAACATATTTATCTAAGAAAAAAAAAAGAAACTATACATATATGAAGTAAGTATTTTCAATGCAAAGTATTATTATATATATTATTGGTAAATAAACAAGTATATTATTTAATTATGTAAAAATTATAAACATATTATTAAGTATTAAAAATAGTATTTAAATAATATTTGTAGTATAAATTTTGCAAAAAATCTATTATCAAACTATTTATTGTTAATATAAATCTACTATCAAATTTTTTATTAATAATATAAATTTCTTATTAATTATATAAATCTATCGTAAAAAATATAACATAAATATCAAAAAATAATGTAATAATATAATTATAATTATGTGATATATTTATCGCTCTATATAATTATACAATATATTTTTAATTTTAATAATAATTTAATAATATATTTATTAATTTACTTATAAAATGTGAGGGTACTTGCAAATAATTTAAGAACCTCAGTTTTAATAATAACGACTTTAAGAACCTCAGTTTTAATAATAACGACTTTAAATTTAAAGAATAATAATGTTACAATTATTTCTATTATCATAATAAAATTATATTAAAAGTTTATTTTATTTTTATTGTTAATTATATAGTACCATTATTATTGATATAATTATTATTAACAAATTATTGTTGTGACAGTAACAATTTAAATTATGAATTTACAAAAACTTATTTTACACTCAATGTACTTGAAATCATAGATCAAAACATCTATCCAAATATCAAAACTTTAATTTTACAAAACTATTTAGAATATTATCAACATTGATGAATATTTAAAAAAAAACTTATGAAAACTTTATAAATTATATCTATTTTTAAAATTTTCAAAAATTTAAAAAATACTAAAACAAATAATAAAAATTAATTAAATTTTTTTTTCTATAAAATTATATTTTTGACTCAAATATAACATATAATATAAATATACTGCTAGTTTCTTATGATTTAAATTATTTTTGCACGAAAACAAATGAATTTTTTAATGAAGTATGTATAATTGAGAAAAAATAATTTGTTTTCGTATAATTAAGTATAAATAAATGTATCACCTTACTTAAATGTGAAAATTTATGAAAAATTAAAATTCATTACATTTATATAAATATTGACCTATAAATGATACAAATAATCAATAATTTATAAATCATCCAAGGCACATTAGCATGGCGTACTTTTCCTGTTCGAACTAGGGTTTGAAACCGAACTTCTCATTGGGAGGATAGATAGGGCAATTCAGGTGAGATCCAATGTAGATCTAACTTTTTATTCACTTGTGCGATCCGGGAGGGACCATCGTGGCTCCTCTCTTCTCGAGAATCCATACATCCCTTATCAGTATATGGAAATGGGCGATATTTTAATAGGTAAATTAACACCTCAAGTGGCGAAAGAATCATCATATGCTACGGAAGATAGATTATTACGAGCCATACTTGGTATTCAGGTATCTATTTCAAAGGAAACTTGTGTAAAACTACCTATAGGTGGTAGAGGTCGAGTTATTGATGTGAGATGGATCCATAAAAAGACGGGTTCTATTTATAATCCAGGAAAGAGGAGGACTCAATGATTATTCGTTCACCGGAACCAGAAGTTAAAATTTTGATAGATAGGGATCCCGTAAAAACTTCTTTCGAGAAATGGGCCAAATCAGGTCATTTTTCAAAAACAATAGCTAAGGGGCCCAATACTACAACTTGGATCTGGAACCTACACATAGATGCTCACGATTTCGATAGCCATACTAGTGATTTGGAGGAGATCTCTCGAAAAGTATTTAATGCCCATTTCGATCTCTTAATATCTTTTTGAGCAAGAGCTAAGGTGGCCCTAAAAAGTAATGTTATTATGCCCATCAAAGATATTATCTTCATTATGTAAGATATAAATATGAAAAGAGGAATAAGCCAAGCTACGAGAAAAATTCCCGCTGCTACCATAGTAGCCGCATGTATAAGAGCTGAAATAGGAGTAGGTCATTCCATAGCATTGGGTAACCATTGCGATTACAAGTTGGATGTCTAATTGTCGAGGCAGTAATGATAGTATCTTGTACCTGAACCGATGGTTCACGTTTTCTAAGTAATGGGGAAGAGGACCGAAACATACTACTGAAAAAATCTACTGAGACAAAGGTGGGCTGTCAAGAACGTAGATGAGGTAGGATGGACAGTTGGTCAGATTTAGTATGGATCGTACATGGACGGTACTTGGAGTCGGCGGCTCTCCTAGGGTTCCCTCATCTGGGATGGAAGAGCTAGAATTCTAATATTGTGTCAAGACCTACGGGCCAAGGGGCAATCTCTCCTAAAAGGTAACGGAGGCGTACAAAAGTTTCCTCAGACCAGACGTAGATCGACCCTCGAGTGTAAAAGGCAAAAGGGAGCTTGACTGCAAGACCCACCCGTCTAGCAGTGACGAAAATTGGCTTTAGTGATAAAATGTTTTTGGTTAATAGAGATAAAAGCTATATACCTTATTTAAAATAAAATGTAAATTAATTTGTAAATAATAACATATATTTAATTTGAAAGGAGTATAATTATTAAAAAATTATATTTAAACTTTGATAATTGTCATCAGCTAATTATTCAGTTCAAAGTTAAAACCCTCGAAAAAAAAATAAAAAAATAACGGTTCTGTTTTCTAGGCTTCTATTAAAAATCTTCAATTGAATACCTAAATAATTTACCTTTTAATAAGCATCTTCAAACAGTCTGGGCTAACACTTGAATATAAATCAAAATAATAGGTAGTCTTGTGGTATATATGATGCGGCTGGCTTAGTTGTAAAATTATAATTTCTTTTTAATCAAGTCACAAATTCTAATATTATACCGTTATATTCTTATTCTAAATAATATATTATAGAAAAAAATTATAAAAAATTATATCATTTATATAATATAATATTTTAAATTAAAAATAATATTATTTAATATCTTAATTTTATAAAATTAATTAATTAAAAATAAATTATATTAA
The DNA here is from genome assembly GCA_033030585.1 of Hippophae rhamnoides. Classification (NCBI taxonomy): domain Eukaryota; kingdom Viridiplantae; phylum Streptophyta; class Magnoliopsida; order Rosales; family Elaeagnaceae; genus Hippophae; species Hippophae rhamnoides. The sequence continues at coordinate 21,040,993 of CM065434.1, read as the reverse complement.
AAATATTTTATAATAACTTATCATATAAATATATTTCTTCTTTGAAAAAAAAATAGAGATGTAATTAAATAGAATAATTTGTTAATGATCATTTTCTCACCTCGATTAGAAATCCTACAATATTATTAATTATAAATCTGTATAATGCTCTAACTCATGAATAAATTTTTGGATTTAAAATTGTTCTTAAATTTCTATCATGGTATCATAATAGGTCTTAATTGAGTGAATGTATATGATAAATTCATCCTATGATATGCATTAATAAAACTACTACCATTTATACCTAACCTAAATATGTTGGTGTGTGCTAAAACAATGCATTAAGACAACGCTCGAAAGAAAACTTTGTTGCATACAACAATATTACTGGTGGAGCGTAAAACCTGGATGCGGTTTTTATGGATATTGTTTAATTTTCGCTTTTCCTTATATACATTGTAAACTCTTGTAAAAAAAACGAATGTAAATATATGAAAATACATGATAATTATCGAGAGAATATTTTTGACATGGTATCGAGCGGGTTATTGGTGACTAATGAAACTACTCATGGCGATTGATGGAACTACCATTCGATTTAACTGATTTTACTGACATTGATTTGTTGATTTTTGATTTCAATTCGATTCCTGAATTCGCTCGATTGGTGGTCATCTTGATTGCACTTTGTTTTTCATTTTTCTTTGAGTTCGATCTCGGTTTGTATTTGTCCCGGTCGTTTATGGTTTCGATTTCTTATTTCGAAACCGATCGGTGTTGCAACACGAAAAAAAATCAAGTAAAACAACAAAGAACAAGATGTCGACAAAGAATATTGTGTAAGGCGTAACAACAAAACCCGAGGGATAGGTAGATGTCTACCTCACCGGTCAGCGACCATGGTATTCGAGTCACCATTTCTTCTCAACGCCGGTTCCACCGAATTCTGCAACCTCAATAGAACACTTCGAGGAGCCATACCGATCTAGCCGCTCATTCGAACCACTCCGCGAAGTCGCGGTTGGCCAACGTCTCTTACTAGCACCATCGTGGAGAAACTTGGAACGAAGAAGAAGAAGAAGAGCGCCGGCTCACGAGAGATGGAGTGACAGTAGAGGCCGACTCCGGTGGATACTTGTAGTCGGCTTGGCCAGGTTCTTCCATCGAAGAAGAGAGGCGTCACAGGCGGCGTGAAGAGAGTGCGGTCGAGCTCGCGAGAAATGTGCGGCGCGAGAGAAAAAAAAAGGGAAAAGGGATTTAGGGTTACGAAGGGCTGCGAAAAATGATTTAGGTTTAGAAATTTTTCTTTATATACTGTTGTACGAATTTTATCGAATTTTTCTTTATCGAATTTTTCTTTAGATTTCATGGCGGAATCTAGAGATTTAACTACCAATTTTATGTTGGAAGATTTGACGGCGAAAATGACGGAAGTTTTCACTAAAGCTCGACGATCACAACAACCTGTCAACCGAAGCGTCGCCCGCCGTTAGTATCAAGTTGGGAGGATCCAACTATGCCTTGTGGTCCCAGGCAAGGCGAGATGTATATCTCTCGGCAAAGACAACCGGGATATATTAACGGGGATTTTCCTCGGCGTTGAAACCGACCCTCATTCGGAGATGGCGCACTTTGAAAATGCCATTGTTAAAGGATGGTTGATCAATTCGATGGACCCCTCCTTGATTGCAAATTTTATTCGATTCCCAACCGCGAAACAAGTTTGGGATTCTCGCACGCTACCACCTTCTATGATGGGACGGAGACACGTCTCAAGTGTATGATCTTCGTCGTCGAGTTACTCGTATGAAACGAGGCGGGTGGATCCATTGAAAAATACTACAATGACGACCTTCGAGGGTTGTCAGGCGAGAAATTGATTTCCGTCGTCCTAATCCAATGGAGCGTGCAAATGACATACAAAATACAACTCCATCGTACGGGAAGATCGAGTGTATACCTTCCTTGACGGACTTGATGACGGACTCCGACAAAACTCGGTGACGTGCTTCAAATCGACTACCATTCCCTGCGTGGAACAAGCCTATGGATTCGGTCCGTCGGGAAGAGGTCGTGCACCGTGATGATCGTACGTGTAGATACGACACCGGAGCGATTATGACTTTTAAAGGGGTCGGGTCATGGACACCATAATCGATGCCACCAAAAACAGGAACCTCCTCGGGCCAAAGAAGAAATCCTCGGGAAATCCACCATCTCTCGACATGAAACGCGGGCTATGCATGGAAACTCCAAACACACCCGTGAAAACCGCTCAAACCTACGGGTATCCGTAATGGTGGAATGATCTTCAAGCACCTGAAGAAACGTGACACAATCCTGACGAAAGTGTGGCTACCAATAATGCCTCACTATCCCTTACTTCCCAGGCTGAATCTTCCCAGGTGCCAGTTATGTCAAGTAAAGCATTTCACATATCTACTCGTAGTGGTAAAGAGGATTGGATTACGGACTCGGGCTACAGATCACATGACATGACCCAAATGATCTCTCCAATACAACCCACCAAGACGGAGTCGTGTTGCTAATGCAAACGGGTCACTTATCCGAAGCCATGCGAGCCGCACGGTGACACCTTATCTCCTCATTATCATTATCTAATACTTTGCTTGTACCATCTCTCACAAACCGACTAATGTTCGTAAGTCGGGTCACTTCGACCTTAATCAGCGTAAGATTGATGTATTCTACTTTTTGCCTTCTACGGGATATCTTCACCATCGCGAGATCATCAAGCGTGGTACTGGTGAGAGGAGTAATATATGCGGATGCCTCATTCGGTGGAAGAGCCAATCACACGTACGACATCTGTTGGTAACAAAGGAACGACAGATTTGGCTATGTCATCGTAGATTTGGGCATCCATCATTCGGGTATTTAAGGCACCCATTCCCTAGTTTATTTTCAAATATCACACATTCGATTTCAAATGTGATACTTGTATCCTAGCAAAAAGTCATAGTGGCGTCTTATCCTACGTAGCATGAATAAAAGTATGACTCATTTTCTTTGGTACATTCTGTTTTGGGGGACCTTCCTGCTTATTATGTCATCCGGGTCATCGTTGGTTTGTTATTTTTGTTGATGATTGTACACGAATGACATGGCTTTACCTTCTCAAACATAAAGATGAAGTATTTGCTACATTTCACATGTTTCACACCATGATTCAGACCCAATTTTCTGAAAAAATTAAGATACTTAGGTCTGATAATGGAGGGGAGTATGTTAATCAACAATTCCGGACATACTTGGACAACCACGGTATTCTCCACGAAACCTCATGCTCACAAACCCCACAACAATGTAATTCATGGAGAGGAAGAATAGGCATCTCTTAGAAACGGCCCGGGCCTTGCTAAACGGTGCACATATGCCTAATAAATACTGGAGTGATGCTGTTACTACAGCTGTGTATCTACTAAATCGAATGCCAACAAAGACCTTACAATTTTAATTCATTAAAGGTGTTATCTCGATCATCTTCCCTTACCTACTATTTTAATGCTTCCGCCCGAATTTTTGGATGTGTTGCTTTTGTCCACCTCCATAAAAATCAACGAACCAAGTTGGATCCACGTGGCTGTCTCATGTGTATTCTTTGGTAATTGTACAAAAAAGTACCGATGTTATGATCCAATTACTAAAAGAAACTATACTACCACGGATGTCACTTTCCTCGAATCGTAATATTTTTTCCCATCACCGGTATCCAATTCCACTCTTCGGGAGGAGAGTTATGGTGAAGAACGAAATTGGCTTCGATGTTGAAATATTAGACACAAGTCCAACATACTGCAGGATCGTGCCAATAATACGGAAGAGCCAGTGTCTAGACCCGAGCTTGAACTTCCAAGAACCGAAGTCAGTACTTGAATCTCCAGAAGATGAAGTGGTTGATGCACTTCTCCATTCTCTAAGTACCCAATGATCCTCCCATTGAGAACACCCCGAGGTAAGCTATCCTATCATCACCCTTTGCGTACTAATGCTATAGATACATCCGTTGGTTATGTTTTTACCTTTCGTACACAATCGAGGTAAACCTCCAAATCGATACTCCCAGAAGAGAATTCACAACCCAAGTATCCAATAGCAAATTATGTATCTACTTTCAAAGGTTATCGGAACCTATCGTGGCATTTGCACAAACACTCTCCTCGTGTCCAATTCCGAGTAGCACGTTAAGCCTTATCCGATCCAAAATGGACTCAAGCTATAAAAGAGGAATTTGAGGCACTACGGAAGAGAATAACACATAGTGTTAAGCAGTAGCCGCTCAAGCGAGGAAGATGGTAGAGGGTGCAAGTGGATTTTCTCCATTAAGTATAAAGCGATGGGTTAGTTGATCGTTACAAGGCGAGGCTTGTAGCAAAAGGATATACGTAAATACGGGATAGATTATCAAGAAACCTTCTCACCTCGTGGCTAAACTAAAAACTGTGAGAGTTTTGTTATCTCTTGCAGCAAATTTAGACTGCCATTGCACCAACTTGACGTGAAGAATGCCTTCCTTCACGGCGACTCAAGAAGAGATTTACATGGATATCCCACCAAGATATACCGTTACATCAGAAAAAAAACTGCATGTAAATTACAACGAGCATTGTATGGACTAAAACAATCACCTCGAGCGTGGTTTGGTAGGTCGAGTTCAAGAATGAAGAAATACGGGTTCCAACAAAGCAACTACGATCATACTCTTTCCTAAAACATAGATTAGGGAAGATAATGTACTCTATAGTCTATGTAGACGACATGATCATTACGGGGGATGATAAAGAAAAGAAATCTCTAAACAAGAACAAGCTGTCAAACGAATGAGTTTGAAACCTAAGAACTTAGGAGGGCTCAAATACTTCTTAGGTATTGAGGTAACAAGATCAAAATAAGGCATATGTCTTTCCCAGAAGGAAATATACTCTGACCTACTACAGAGTAGGACTACTAGATTGTAAACTGGCCGATATTCCAATGGTTCAAAATCATAAACTCTGAGAATATGTGGACCAAGTACCACAGATAAACAGAGATATCAACTGCTAAGTAGGTAAACTCATATATTTATCTCATACTCGACACGATATTGCTTATGCCGTGAGTGTCGTGAGTCGGCTCACGACCGGTGAAGACCATATGGATGCAAGCGCGAATAACATTTACTTAAAATCCTCCCCTGGGAAAGGACTTATGTTTTCAAAGAACGGTCAATCGAAGTCCTCGATATCTGATCAGACGGGAATACGGATGAAATTCATCACGTACTTTACTTTAGTGGGAAATTCATTACACGGAGAAGAAGAAATGTAGTTGCCTTATCCGGTCACGTTCAATTTCGATGAATTTCGAGGAATACGCGAAATTCTTTCATTAAAAACTTAACCCGAGATCGTCAAGCCCTCTAACTCAAACGAACTTATTTGTGATAACAAAGCAGCCATTGCACATATCTCACAATCCGGCTTCAATACGACGATCAAGACGCTGAAGTGGATCGAACTTCATCAAACGTAATCCAAGAAAAAGATTATTAAGCTTCCATTTGTTAAGTCGGAAGATCACTGGTATACTCACAAAATCTGCGTCTGGCAAGCGTTTAACTTCTACAACTACTCGACAAGTTGGGCAAGATAAGAGACATATACGCACCAACTTTGAGGAGGAGTGTTGGTGCTCAAAACAACAAGAGACACAACGCCAATCGAAAGAAACACAGGAGACAACAATATTAAATGCATAAAACCCTGACAAGGTTTTATGGATATTATTTAATTTTCGCTTTCCTTATATACATCAGAACTTGTAAAAAACAATATTAAATATACATTTATAATTATCAGAGAATATTTTGACAAAATATACATATAAAAAGGAGTGATAAAGATTCTTATCCCAAATTGATTAAAAAATAAAAAAATAATAGTAGTTATAAATCTAAACAATCATTTAATTCACTAGTTAACTTTTAGATTCATAATTAAATTGTGTTTCTTATAATAATAACCATTTAAGGTTCTACCGAATTTCAAACGACACTTTGAAATTTCTTTATAAGTTGTCCAAATAACAGTGTCTTTGAAATATTAAGGAAAATGGTGAATACGAAGAAGAATTGAAATCGAATACCATCTTTTTGAAGGAAAAATAATAGAATTTGAAAGGTAGTCATGAGTCCGTGGCAATTGCGGATGAGGACCACATCACAGTCACGCCCATCCTTAAGTCCTCATTGTGTTGTGATGTGATGTCTGAGGGTGGAAAAGATTTTAATTTTCTTCCATGTATTTGGAATATATAAATTGGAGAATATTCTCACAATATCTGAATAATATATTGCAATTATGTAATATTCAATATTTCTATTTGGTCTGTAATTAGAGTATCTCACAACAGTGGATCAAATTATAATGTCTTTTTTTATTTACTTAAAAAAAATATTAAAATGTGGTGGTTTAAATGAAAAATCACCATTTTTATTCTCCATAAATTAGAGTAAGTATAACCAGGGGTTTGTATTTTTGAAATATATATATATATTATTATTTTAATATTTTTTATCTTTATTTTCAATTAAAACACATCAAATATATCTAATAGAAAATATTGATACTCATTTTAATCAAATTTAACAATAATTTTAAATAATTGGGATACACAAACACATCAAATACTATTAAATTTGAAAAAATATATACTAGTAATTTAAATACGGATATTTGATATATATTAATTAAAAATATAGATAAAAAATATATCAAAATAAAAATAGTTACTTTAAAGAAACCAATATTAGATAACTACGAGCTAAAAAACAACTTCTGATTCATCTATAAAAAAAATATATATGTTTCATATTTGAAGTTTTATTTTTAAGGTGATAGATTACTAATATATAAAGAAAATTAGTGAATCTATGTATCATAATTATATTATAATTATAATTAATACATTAATACATTAATTTTTTATTAGATATAATTATGTGAGTATAACTATACTTATCAATAGTATTGCATCGTATTGTTTATAATTTATCACAAATTTGTCATAAATAAACTTTTTTTAAAGAAAAATATTAAAAAAATTCTTTGAATTAGGTCATTTGTATCGATTAGTGTATTGGATATCATTTAGTCTCTTAGTTATAAAAACATTAACCAAATATGGAAAAAAATATTACTTTAATAATTTGTTATTAAAATGTTACTATTTAAATACGATTAAAATTTGAGTCTTTAATATTAATAAAATAAAATTTAATACGATAAAAAATCTTATAAAAATCTCTTCAATAATATTAATTGTTATTATTGTGTTTCAATGTTTTATTAATTTTTAATTTTATTAAAAAATTAAATATATATTTAAATAATGTTAATAATATTATTATTCTTGATTTTTTTAAATAATTTCATATTAAAATTTATTTTTATCTTCGTTAAAGATTTATATTTTAATTATAATAAAAAATAACGCATTAATTAAAAAATTATTAAAATAATATAATTTATCTTTAATTATTATTTTTTATAAAATTAAAAGATTAAAAATATTATTTTTAATTAAAAAATAAATAATCTAATAACATGTATGTCACATCATCCAAATATATATGCAGCAATGTTGTATGTAATTCTACATTGTTGCCTTGCCCATGTACAAAGAGAGAGTGAATTATATAAGTGCGAAAATAAAAAAAAAAGGGATCACCTTAACGAGGGTAAAAGCTACCGAAAGCATGGACAGAGTTTATATAACAAATGAGTTTCCTGCATTCGTAACTTATTAGTTGCTTTTGAAGTATATGAAAAGAGAAGTTATAGGTATGTTTTGAACTGGAGTTTGGCAAAATAAAATGGGGAATTTTTATATCTAATAATCATATTATAATTATAACTAATGTAATAATTTTTTATTACAATTTAATAATATTTTTTACGTGATTTAATCAATAAAGATGAATAAATCTTACTACTAAATAATTAAATAAATTATAATTAATTAATCTATATGATCTTAAATAAAAATCACTTTTACTAATCCTATTATTTCTTAGCTTTTAAAAATTATTTATTTATTATCAATAAATTTATGACTTAATGATATATAATTCATTTAAATATATAAAAAATGTAAGATTCAAGTCTCAAGTGTGTAAATAATATAATTTTTATTTATTGGAAGAAAAAATTAAATTATATCCTTTTCTTGTACATAATGGGTTAAATTAAAAATAATTAGACCCAATATTTGAAATATTAATGTTGTTAAAATTATCAAGATTTATATTTTATAGATACATCAAAGATATTATTGTTATCGACGAAAACTTACAGGCAAATACAATTATGAAAACTTTGATAAACTTTTAAAAATATCAAAACAATCAATTATTTATTTCTTTAATTAATTGTCTTATTTAATACATATAAATATAAATATAAATATAAATATATTTTATATTTATTTTAACTAATAAACCAAAATGTTATAAAATATGTAGTTAAAATATTTAAGTTAATAAATTTTATAATCAATAAAATTAAATAAATATATTTAATATTAAATTATTTTAAAAAATAAATAAGTTCATCATAAATGATATTATTTGACATTTTATCAATAATGTATATATTATTAATTGATATCCTACCAATATTTTTAAAAAATGATATTATGTTAACATTATCGCAGATAATATATATCAATATCAAGATATCTAAAATGTAAATATTATTAAAATATTGTACGATAAAATGGTAGGATAAAATCATCAAAAGATCAACAATATAGAAGATATTTGCAATTTTGCATATTTGATTCAACCAAAATAATTGACTAAAAGCAAAAATACCAAAAAACTAAATAACTACAAATGCATATGGTAAATTTAGACAAATGAATATATTAGTATATTAATTTTCAATTGTAGTATTGATCTACAAAAACTTAATACTCAAATATTTTATATTTTTATATAAATATTTGTAAAAAATGATAATTATACTTATAATGTCACTCTAAATAGCAATAACATGATTTTTATGTAATTTAATAAATTCTTAAAAATGAATATTAAACCTAGATATTCTATCACAAAGTTTGTATTTTAAAATATTTAACCTAATGACATCAAATAAAGATAAATTCAATAAACCTTTAGGCAAATAATATTAAACTCAACGGAGAATTTATGAAATAGATTAGTTATTCTCTTATTCTTCTTCTTTTTTAAGAAAATATCCTAGGACATGATCAAATTATTTATCAATTAAATTTTAACTTGTAACATTTGGTGGGGCTGACAAGTTAAGTTTTTTATTCTTTTCTAAGAGATTAATAAATCATTTAATTACCACTTTTAGTGGCTGATAGTCATATAATTGTGTGCAATGAATACGCAAGTATACATATCGTAATAAGTAATATAATAATAAGAAAATATAGTTTCCATGATTATTTTATTATAAATTAATTTTAAAAAATAAAAAATAAAAATCAATTTTTTTGTGTTTTTATATTTTAAGAAAATAAAATTAAAATAAGTAAAAGTAAATAACAATAATTAATTAACTCAGATTTAGTAACTAAAAAGATATATGGGAAAATATCTAAGAATACTTAATCCCCCAATTCTCTAAACATGTGAATAGCTAAAACCTTCTCAAAATAATTATTAATTAATCACATGATCAATTGAATCTAACCTAATATATATTCTTTTCTCAAGTAAACTACACATCATATAGTAGTTAATTTAATCACACTCTAATGTCAATTAAATTACATATTACTTATTAAGTTCATTAATTATGAATCACATACATAAGAATCGTGCATATCTGCCCAGAAACTATGCATGTTATTTAATTAAGACAAACAATTAAATAATTATCTCAAATCTATTTAATTGTCTCTATAGATAAATTATTGGCCAAACAATTAATAACATAAAAATCATATTAAATAATATAATTAAATTATAATTATAATTAGGGTAAAATATTAGATCATCACATTATGAAAATTGGGTTCATAAGATCCCTAGATTAACAAATTAACTATACATAATTATGTTCATAAAACTCATATTTTTCATAAATGAAGACATAAAAATTAATAAAGAAAAAGTAGAAGAAGAAATAAAATCAATCTTTTGAATTATAATGTTAATATTCTCTTGAATCTCCACCAAAATTGTGTATTCTCTTGAATTTTTTTATATTTTCTCTCTTTTTAGCTCCAAAACTGATCAAAATTATGCTAATGATGGCTCCTTCAAGTTTATGCGGTGATTAGGGGCTTAAATATAACTCAGGTGTAATCTAGACCGTCAGATCAACTTCAGATTAAGAACTGCAATCAAAATAAACAAAACTGAAAGCATTAGCCAATCACAACATGACACATGGCACATGGAATTCACTGGGCGAACCAAAGCACGATGCTTGGCAGGGGAGACTGGTCAAAGTAAATACTCACTAAGTCAGCGCCACGTGGTGAAATTTTATTAAGGGAAAATGATAGCATGGCACACGAGTGGAACGCAGGGAGAAAACAGGTGGTGACAAGTGTTAGAGAAGTTTGACCCATATGGCATGTTCATCCTCGCATGCGGCTATCAACGATTCGTTGTCTTTACTTGTGTGGCATCCGCGTAGCATATTAAATAAAAAAAGTGAGCTACTAACTACTTTCATAGAGTGATCAATGGCACCAATAATTTTAAATTTTATTCAAAGTGTCAAAATTAAATTAATGATTTAAATATCTAGAAACTAACTTTTAGATTTTTAATCTATACTGTCAATATATTTTTCAATAATTAATCTTATAAAATCTTTAAAATAGAGCATGCCTATAAATAAGATTTAGATAATTACATATAATATAAAAGAGTATTACTCTAAATCAAATTCAAATAATTAAATATTAAGTCTAACTCTCACATTTATTATGAAAAATACTTTATCAATATATTTTTCTTTAAAAAACTTCGTATAAGTCTTGATGAAGAAATAAAACTTAATTCATTTTACAAAAAGTGTTTACCTATTTTAAGTATAACAACATTATTAATATCTTATATTATTTTCAACTAGATATGATTAATTTAATAAATTATCAGTAAATTTTACATATCATTCAAAGCAACACAAAAAATTATTCTAAAAATAAAATAATACATTTAAACTATACTTTAATTGTGTCCTTTCAAGTGCAAAAATTCGGTATCGTTTATGTATCTTAAAAACCTCAAACAAAATTGCCAACATTATTTATTGAATTGAAAGAAAACTACTACATAAACTAAGCTATGTTTAACTACTAAAGTTGAGAGAAAAACTTTAAAAGTATGAAAAGAAAATCTAAGAAAAACTTTATAAATTAAAAGAGAGAATTTAGAGTTGAGGAATAATTGTAATGAGGGGGTGAGTGGTCCAATTTATAGGTTTGAAAATGTTATAAAAAGGAGAAAAATATGGATCCTCAAGTTAGATGCCACAACATACATTTCATCTACGCCATAGCATAAACCTACATGTAACACATTTGAAGCTCGATCCACTAGCCAAGCACCACGACACACACAAAAACATCTGTAGCATCACTTGTGTTGATGTGATTTTAGAACCTTTTTGTATTCCACCTACTTACATTGGTTTGGAACATATGTAAGGCTTGTATATGTTAATCTTTTATGCTTCATGGTTACAATGGAGTACTTCCAAGTACTATTCTTCAAGTGTTGATTAGTTGAACCGTTTTTAAGCAAAAAATATTTGAAAAACAACAAAACATACTCGTAATTCCAAAAATATAGATTTTCCAAAAAGATGATAGAATTATATATATGCAAATCTATTTTGATATTTTAAAGTGCTTAAAATTGTCTTATATTTAATGTTTTTAAGCACTAATTATAACACATAATCAGCTCCATGCTAGTCTCTAACAAAGAAAGCGAAAAACTAAAAACAAAAAAACTAAATAAATTAAACTATCATAAATCATATCGGTAGATCGACACAATTGTATTTAGCGTATGTAATGAACCTTTAAACCCTTATGTTGCCATAGTGGATGAGTTTAAGTCTAATAAGGGCTTTCAAAAATGATATCCACAAACATCAAACTACAATGTAAAAAATTTAAAAACAAATAACAAACTATGAATTTGAACAAAGTAAAGAAAAAGATAACAAAATAAAATAACACAATTTCTCATGCTTTTAATCGCTTTTAAGTTTACAACTACAATTCAAAGCATAATTTATTTTAAAAACATTAGTAATTTATTGTAACAATTAGTTGAAAAATATATTCATATCCATATAAAAATGTATCAATTTTATCCTATTTTAGTATTTCGAATCCGAATACTCTTTAACTCTAGCCACACAAGTTATACTCTGAATATCACATCGATCCTATGAGTTCAAGCACTCATTCAAAGGTATATGAAAATAGAAATTATTTCAGTTTGCATATGTTTAAAGAAGAAAATATTTAAAATAATGCATAATATTGATCTCATAAAAAGAATCAAATGAAAGGATTTATAAATAAATCAAATACTATTCTCATACAGAATTGTTGTGAATCCCAACTCTCTCATTCATTTGTTCCATTTCAGGTTCTTTCTTTGTGAGAACATAAGACAAATACTCTTTGGCACTTTTAAGGATAATTATATGTTTCTTTAACTTTTAAATTTCATCATTCTAATCATTCAAGAGATCATAATTGACATACAAATAAGTAGCTTTGTTAGAGGTGGAACACTTGAGTTCTTTCTCAAGTAGCATCTTCTTCTCAAGATTTACGTTAAAATTTTCTCACAAATCCAAATGTCTCTTTTGAATGGCCTCACCCTTATTAGTGAGAACATACTGCTAACCATTAATTGAGGACTTACTTTCCTTAATAGTTTTCTTAAGAGCGTTTATCTCGTGTTCCTTTTCATACAGGCTCTCTAAAGTCTTTTTCTTAGCACTTTTTGATTTGACGTACTCCAATAAGCATGCATTGTATGAATCAAGTAATTCATTTTTCTCACCTTCATCATCATCAGCTTAAGCTGCATCCTTTTGAACTTTTGAGGTAGTAGTCAAAAGATTAATGAGATTACTTGAAGTAGAGAAAGCAATAAATTTAATGTCATCTACATCATCACTGCTAGTACTATCTGGAATAGTAACTTCATCTTTCATCCAATGCTTATTTGTACAATTTTGTTTTTGAAAACAATATGTTGCAATGTGACAAAGCTTTCCACATTCGAAGCATCTGATCTTGTTTAAGTACCATTTTCTTGGTTTCTCAAATTCATTACTTGAGTCATCATTAGCTTTTATAGATTGCAAGATTTTAGAGCTCGAACTACCTTTTCCAATACCTCTAGATGAGAGTTTCTTCTTTTCAAAGAATCTTGTAAATCTTTGAGCAAGAAAAGTCATTTCTTTCTCATTAGTATCATAGTCATAATTAACAAAATCGACATTTGTATTAGTACTGAGACCTCTTCCCTAGCCACTCATGAAAGCCAAATTCTTTCCCTTTTAGGAAGTAGATTGCTCTTGTCTTGGCAATATATGATATAGTTCAAAGACTTGCATGTCACCAACTAGCTCATTAATTGTAATCTTCGTAGGTTTGTACATTGATTCAAGTACCGTAACTTTGGCAGGAAACCTATAAGGTAGATGATAAGCAAAATTGGCATCACCGATCTTGCCAATACTTTGGTTTTATATTTATAAAACTCTCACAAGTGCACGAATAATTTCATATAAAATGATAAGTATATGATGAACGAAAACTTGATGAGCGAAAACCGGCATCGTCGATCCTGCCAATACTTTGGTTTTATATTTATAAAACTCTCGCAAGTGCACGAATCATTTCGTAGAAAATGATAAGTATACTCCCAAGGTCGATCTAAGGAAGGAATATATGTGATTTTTAATTTATTATTCAAACTTTTAAAAACGAAATTAAATCCTAAACATCCTGTCACGATTTAGTGTTTCTAATCTAATAAATAAAAATAAACATAGATACAGATTTAATAAATATTTATACAAATTTTCATTTATAATAGTAGAGTATTTATGGATATAATAACTAAGTTAATTATGTTTGCTCATATTATTTAGGTTATTAAAGATATGAATTGATATTTATTGATTCTCTCTTTTTTATATGAATACCACCTTTGGTGGGGTTTGATATTTTTTGTTAACTAAACAAATCAATTGACACCTATGGGTGAGTTTGATAACTAATTTGGTTAATTAAATTAATTCCTTTTTCAAGGATATTGAAAATGAACCATTTAAATGCCACATTTGATGTGGTTAGACAATTTAAACTTTATTCAAGGTGTCCAAATTAAACCTAAGAATTTAATTATCCAAGTACTAACTTTCAAGTTTTAAAACTACTACTGAAAACATGTTGTCAATATATTTTTAGATAATAATTCTTATAAAAAAAATTTGAAATAGCGCTTCACTTTAACTACTGGACGATTGTACCAACAAATAAAAGAGCACTACTCTAAATTAGACCAGATAACCTTAAAATTTAATTTTCATATTTAAGTTTGTAATGAAAAATAATATATTTCTCTCTAACATTCTTAACATAAAATATTGAATAAAAACAAAATCAATTCATTTTAGAGATTTTTATCTATTTAATATTTTGCAAGCAGAACAAACCTATTATTATATCATGTTTACAAACAGCCAGCAAAGTTAAATTTAATCACAGACAAATTAAATATAACATGTAAGAATAAAACATAAAAAATAACTGTAAAGAAAATGAAATGCTTACTGTATTTTGATGCTATTCCTATTGATGGAAAACCTCTAAAGGAAATTTCCACTTCCATTTATTGAATCAAAAAACAAATAAATTACAAAAGCATAATTATATCTTCTCAAAAAGAGAAGAACTTTAAAACTAAGAAAAACTAACTAAGAAAAGCTAAAAACTAAGAAATGGAGAGAAAGAAAGAGAAGAGAAGATGTGTTTTTAGGTATGTTTTGAAGTGAAGAGAATGAGGGTATTTATAGGTGAGTAAAGGAAGAAAAAGTGTGTGAAAAAATGATTAAAAATGGAGGAAACACGTAGTAGGTGATGATGATGTCAGCGGGTAGGTGGGGCGCGGCGGCGCACGCGGACTGGGCAATGTGCTAGCACGATGCACGTTTCTTGACGCAACTAGGCAGCTACGTGTGCAATTTCATCATTTTTGACATTTTTGATTCATTTTATCCAATTTTTTCATATTTGTTGACTTTTCCTCAATTACTTTGTGAATATATTTGTGATGTATTACCTCCGGTATTTTTCTTTGAGTCTTTAAGTAACTTTTTTAAGCGAAAATACCTTAAAAATAATAAAAATACCTTTGATTCCAAAAAGATAGATTTATATAAATATATGATAAAATCATATAAATATATATCTTTTTAATAAATTAACGTGCATAAAATCATGGTAATTTTAGTACTTTTTGAGCACTCATTAGTAGACTAGGAATAATCTTTTCAAATTTTTTTCTTCACTGATGGGTCTACCTAAATTGTATGAACAATTGGTAATGTTTGAAAATCGTGCATAGAATTTATCAAAAGTTTCATCTTCTTGGATAACGCATAATTCAAAGTCTCTATTTAATTTAAGAATTCTGGATCTATTAACAACAAACATTCCTTTATGAGTTATCTCAAGAATGTCTCTATGTATTATAGCTCTAAATTCTTCTGAACTTATCAGGTGTCATAATCATGATAATTGTATATAAACCCTTATTGTTCCATTCAGATCCCTTACTTTCTTTCTTTGTCCACTTGATTATAGGTTTTGGAATCATATTATTATTGGGTAGGGCTCTAGTTAAGTACATCCAGCCATTCTAGGTAAAAAACCACACACGGTCTCCGAGGGACCATAAGAAGGCTATCATTTGTGATTTCCAATAAGCATAATTCAACCCATTTAAAAGTGGAGGTCTATCCACATTAACTCTTTCTCTCGAATCCATTAGAGAGAATGTGTTAGTGTGAATAACGATTAAACATAATGGACGCCGAAGTGGTTAATCTCAAAAAGGGTGTACCAACTTGGATATCAATTGAAATAGTCCATAACTTTCACAACTAGGATAGGGAGAAATAGACTCCTAAAGGATTCAAACTTAACTCATAAGAAATAGAACAGAAAACACTTAAGTTGTACACACAACAGAAGCACAATATAATATCAAAAGTAGATAACTTGTAGTAGAAGATATTGTATAACAAAAATGAAAGAAAATAAACAACAAATACTTTCAGATCAAGGTTTAAGCTTTAATATGTTGAAACATATACACATTAAACTCAAATTATATTAGCTCAATAACCAATCATGCATAATAGGTGATATAATGAGGTAAATCAACATAGATATTGTATCTATATGGTAAACAATTTATAACTCTAATAGACAATAAAATCACTATTATCTCTATCAGTTGAGACCTCTATTTAAATATCCTATTACTGCTCCTACTTGGTTCAACACGTGAACCTGACTTTCCTTCACAACCAACACCTCCTAATGCAATTTGATTGGTAAACTCATATCATTAATAAGAAGTGTAACCACTAATAACTTCAAGGGACACATAGTCTACCATAGAACTCAAACGTGTATGGGAACTACAAAATCAAACCACGTACCCACACAGAAAATGATTTGATAACTAAGTTTAAAATGACCCATACTCAAATGTAACATTTCCAACATAATTTAAATAATAGATATAAATCTGAATGTAAATTAATAAAACAATTGGTAAAGAGTTTAGAGAAATGAGAGGTATTTATAGAACTCGAATGCCCACCTCACCTGCCATCTCACCATTGTCTGCAAAACAATGGAGGTATTTAGAGAAATGAGAGGTATTGACGAGCTTGTTGGTCAGGTGTTAAAAAGGGATATATTTTTGTTTCCAAAAATGCCAAGTAACATCTATAAATACTTGCACCCGAAACAAATAAAAAATGCAAGCAACAACATTGGCCCACTTGCATGCTCGCTTATTGAAAATCACAACACTCTATCTAGCATGCACACTATGAAACCCAATCTTTTGGTGTGTGTAAATATATTTGCATATAAAGTGTACCTAACTATATGCGTGTGTGAATTGCTAATCCATAATAACCAACCTTACATAGAGGAATATAGATCCACTAAGTATAATAAATTGACATTGTGTTTTGTACGCAAAAAGCCAATACATAAACACAAGTACAACATGAATTACAAAAATTAAACTTAAAATGCCTAAACAAATAAAAATAAGTGAAAATGTAGATAATATTTAATAAAAATTTAAAAATTACTCAAATTTTTATGGAAGTAAGTTTTTCCAACTTCGATCTAGAATTTACATTACCTCAATATAATAATTAAAAATTAAAGATAAAGAGTAAGGAAAAGAAAAGTTTCCTATTTGTTGAGTGTGCTCAAGTATTGATGTGAATATGCATGTGCATCCATCATTTAAATCATACAGGCAGATTGTTATGTACTTTTTATACATCTTAACAAATAGTTATATAATTTAACAATTCCAAATAAAATAAAACTTGTTCACGTTACAAAAAATTAAAACAAATAAAATAAAATAAAAGTACATAAATGTAAATTCAGAATAAAGGTTGGAACTTAGTCCTCCACGTCATTTGGTTCTTTTTCAAACTTAGATTGTAGTTTTAGGGCGAGAGAAAATTAGGGTTGAGAAAGAAGAAGAGAAAATTTGTATGGGTTTGATTTGAAGCAATTTTCACTCAATTCATTGATATGTCTACTTAATTTTTTATAATAAATTTTTAGTATATTTTATTTACTACAGTATATAAGTATTGCTTACTTGTGCAAGCATTATCATGCATTTGTAAATCAAACTTTAATATTTTTTTATCATTTTGTGAGTTATTAAGACTCTAAAAGTTGAAAAACTTGACTCTGTAGTTAGAAAAATTTATATGATTACACTTATATCACTAGACCATTGATCTAAGACTTCTTTCTTTCTCATATAATCTAAGTCTAAAAGATCATATTAATAATTTTCATTACGTTTGACTTCTGGTATGACACCATCTCGTGTTCTCTAATTTAACATTTTTTTTATTTTTGGTTGTTTTCTTCTATAAGGAATGCAATTTTTTTTAACATTTGTCTATTTTTTTATTATTTATGTGGGTCGAATGTTCTTTCTTGATGAAGAACTGGTAATGAAATAGGTTTCATATGATTTTTTGAGATTATATTTTCTAGTTCAAAATCAATTTCATTAACTATTACTACATCATCTTTCTCTTTGTTTGTATAATTTTTTTTTATATAATCTTATATTTCAAATTCATAAGTTAAACTTAATATTTGATTTAAGTTCTTATTATTTGTATCAATAACAAACTTAGTATATGTCATGAATTTTATGGTTTCTTAGATTTCCATGGATATTTTCTAATAAAACATATTTATTATTTATTATTTTATTATCTAACATTGTTATTTTTATTAATGTATCAATTTATTTTCTAAAATATGCTTTTATTGATATTTGGATTCATCTTAAATAGATATATCCAAATTTTCTTTTATTCTTATGAGTTATTTTTAATAGTTTATTTATATTAATTTTTTTTGTTAATTAATGGTATGTTATACCTTTCTTTTAAGTTTATAATATTAATATTAATTTCTTTATTAATTATCATTTTTTAAAAAAACATAACGAGATATTTTGTATTTTTATTTCTATTATTTCTTATTTTTTTATTATTTTTGTTATTTTTATGTAAAATAAATTATTATTTATTTTTGTTAAATTTAAAAGATATTTTTGATATATTTGAAATCTTAAAAATATTTTTTTCAAAACTTAACAAAAAATTGTCCATATTTAACCATAAAACCTCTTATACCCACCCAAACCATTAATATATAATCCTAATAAATGAATGACTTGAATCGGATCTTGATCCCAAATATGGATGCATGTCAGGCTGGATTTTTGAGTTATGTTATAGTACTTTGGATTTGACTAGAAGAAAATTTAAAAATATTAATAATATATAAATTTAAAATTTAAAATTTTATTTATATCAAAATAATTTTAAAAATTTATTTATTTCAAATGGTTTTAAAAATTTATTTATAATTAATATTAATATAAATTTATGTTATTTAATATTTTTATTATATTATTATACAGTTGATTTACTGATATTTGAATAAAAATGACTATTTTCTTGTTTTAATCACGTGTTACAAACAAAATAAATATTATTTAATAAAAACGTCCTATTTTTCAAATCTCAAGCATTTCATATAATGAATGTGTCAAAGGAGATCTTTTGGACAGTCTAAGACGACACTCATAGACCACGAATAAACCTTATTACATAATGAATGAATCGTTTCTAGTTAAAATATTTCTAAAATTTAATTATTTTAAGGTAATAAAATTTAAATAAAAAATTATTTAAATATATATTTTTATTTTCAATAAAAATAAAAAATTATTGATGTTTTAATCTCAACGACTAAATCATACTATTTGCTCCCTTAGTTATAACAGTATTTTACTTTTACTTTAATTTATAGTTGTTATTTTAACGGTATCTCATATAAAAAAATATTAATTTAATAAATTTTTTAATTCAAATGAAATTTTTTTACATGTATAATAATATAAGTACGATATTGAAATGATATCTTCAGATAAATTATTAATTGATTATCTTAAAATATATTTTAAATACCATTTAATTAATTTATTATCTAAAAAATATTATTTAAATATCACATGTATATTATTACAAATAAAAAAAATTCTCCATAAATTACAAATCATATTAAATTAATACTTTTTTAAATTAAAATATCAATAAAGTATCAACTCCAAAATTTAAATAAAAAATAATAACAAAGGTAAAATTATGTTCCTATTAAGATAATGAACATTAAACCACATATCATATAAAGAAATACAAATAATAAATAAATTAATATCGTATTTAAATTATTTATATCATGATGATATATGATAAAATTATTTTTAAATAATTTAATTTTTTTAAATACTTTTTTCACTTATCATCGTATAAATGATTTTGATATAACAATAAATTTAAATTTATATAATATTAATATTTACAATCTTATATCTTTGGTTTTCAATTATTCAAGTTTGTGAACTTTGTATTAGCTAGCAAAATAAAACAATAAATTGTGATAGTTTTGGTCTCCTTTTAATAGATTTATAAAAATTTGACATTTTTTAAGAAATTTTTTTGGTTCTTATTACACTCCAAAATATATTGTTTTGAAAAAATGTGACCTATTTTTCCGGGAAAAAAAAAAGTCAAGCACGTTAAATATTTTATGTTTATATGTTAAATTTCATTTATAAACTCATATATTAACATATTGATTTCTATTGAAATTTTTATATTTAAATATTTCTTTACATACTATATTATTTTATTCTCAATTTTCAAGTCTAAATTCTTTCTAATCTTTTCATGTCTGGTCGAGAATAATGTAAATGGTATTCAGGACAAATTATGGCCTATTTTTGTGTTTGAATTTACTTTTAATTTGATATAGAGTGGAAAATAAGAACACCCTTTACTTACAAAATCTTTAAAAATATATTAAAATGTTATATTTTTTTTTTTAAAAAATTATATTATATTCATTCTTTTTTATATAGAAGTTAAAAAATATATATATTTTAATCCTTATACTGCTATTTTCATTAGCATTATTTTATGTTGTATATGTTAATATGAATAAAAAAACTAGTTTTCAATAATTAAGATTTTTGGTAAGAAATCAATTAATTTGATCTTTCTTCTTAATAATTTAGGTTGGTTTTGAAGTAACGATATGATTAAATTTGTATTAAAAATATATAATTTATTTAAATATTATTATATTTTAAGTATTTTTATATTTAATTTAATTATTAACGTGAATTTTATTTTATTTTAAATATTTTTATATTTGATTTGATTGTTAATGTATAATAATAAAATATTTTATAATTAAGAAAAATGTTCGTTAACCCAACATCTCTAACGAATACATTATAATAATTTATTTTTTCGTAAGTTTTTATAATTATTTATTATTTTTTTCTTATTTAAAAATAAAAAAAATTAATTTTTTAGTTTTAGTACATTTAGAATTTTATGTAGATCATTTAAATATTACTGTTATTTTAATTTTGTTATTAAAATAAATATAATAAAAATAATATTATTATCTTAGTACGTTTTTCAATTTTATGTTACAACTAAACATGTCATAATTTTTGCGGGTAACCGCAATCTTCTTGAAGGTTCTTAGAAGTCATTTGTCTTTTATTCCGGAATCAATGCAGGTTTTTCCTTTGATCGATTAATAAATACTACTTTATTTATACTATTAAATTTTGGTCGATTAATAAAAAAAATAAAAAAAATCAAAAATAACATTAATATCCCTCCTTTCTCATCCACTAATATTTTACTGGTTCACAGTGATTAAATAATTGTGTATTTTTAGAACTTTTTAATTTATAAATTATAATTAATTTTACAAAATAATTATTTATTAAAATAATAATATTTATTTTTTATTAATTTATAATTAACTATTATATTAATTTATGATAAATAAATTTTATTAGAGTTATTGATATCCCATTTTTTTCAAAAGATTTAAATATTTAGAGAATAATGAATATTATTTTTAGTATTTATTGTATGTATTACGTATAATAAATAATTATAATTTAATAATTAAGTTATTGTATCTTTAAAATAAAATCTCTTATAATATATTAAAAATTTAATTATTTTAAAATTTTAAACGTTAAATATACTTTTTCTAAGAGTATACATCAAAACAATTGAATTTATTGAAATATATTTACAATGCAATTCAATAAGTGATAATACAAATAAAAAAAAATAAGAATATGCTTTTTGTAAAAATACTTTTTAGAAAGTTATATTAGTTACGTATAACTAATATACAACTAATAAAGTATATTAATTGCATTAGTTGCATACAACTAATGAAGTACATTAATTGCATACAACTAATATACTACTAATGATGATTAACATTTCTCTCAAGTTAGTGCATAGATATTGATCATGCTCAACTTGCTTAGTGAATCATATAATGCCTTCTTAGAAACTCCTTTGGTAAGCATATTTGGAAGTTGCTCTTCAGTGGTAACAAAAGAAAATCTAATAAGTTTGGCATCTAGCTTTTCTTTTATGAAGTGACGGTCAACCTCTACATGCTTAATGCGATCATGTTGTACGGGATTTTGGGATATATCAATGGCTGCTCGATCGTTGCAATACAACTGCATATTATTTTTGAGTTCGAAACCCATATCAAATAACAAAGTTCTTATTCACAGTAATTCAAAAACCCCATGAGCCATACTTCTATACTTAGCCACATCACTAGATCACGCCACCACTTTCTGCTTCTTACTTTTCCATGTAACCAAATTACCTCCCACAAAGGTGAAATAACCCGATGTTGACTTTTTATCTATAATACTTCCTGCCTAATCTGCATCTGTGAAGCCACAGACTTCAAGATGATTGTTGTATTTAGAGAATATTACTCCTTTTCCTGGAGCCGATTTCAAATATCTTAAAATTTTCAAAACTGCATTCATGTGATTCTCACTTGGATTATGCACGAACCGACTCACCACACTTACTGCATATGCAACATCTAGTCTAGTATGAGCCAAGTAAATCAAACGCCCAACTGATAACTGTATTTTATATAGTTATTTTCATCAATTTTAGTAATGATAATTGCTATGTTCTTTTAATATTTAGTTAATTTTTGTTAAATAAATTAATATTTTCCTTTTATGTGCTAAAAATATATTTTTAATAAAATTAAATAATTTGTATCGAAAATGTACTTAATTTCATATTTCTCGTCTACACAAATATAATTTCGTATAATATATTTCTTAATTACAATTTATAAAAATTAAAAATATAATTTAAATTAAATTTGGGCTTAATTATAATTATTAAAAGTTTAAAAATTTAATTTAAAATTAGCAAAGGGCTTAACTGTAATTTAAGAAAGTTCAAAATGTAATTTGGATTAAATTTGTTGGTCAAAATACAATTAATGGAAGTTTAATTTTCGCGCAGGAGAGATGAAGTCCACGTGCAAGATCACACTCACCTAACGTGGACCGTCCGATCAAAGAAGCAACGGCTCAGATTCGCGCGTGTGAATCACACCCGACCAAAGCGAGTGGGTTAAAACTCTGCGTTTTCAAGCAGCTCGGCGTCCGTGTGGGGCCCACCTGCCGTGCAGGGTGGGACCCACGTGTCTGACGCGTCGCAACCTCTGTCCCCCACAATCGCGCGCTCCTTTTCCAGTACGGTTGATTCACGTGCGCCCGGTTATTTCACGAACCAGCATATGCCACGTGTCCCACTTAATATTTGAGCAAATAATATTCCGACTCGTGGCATGTTACAATGAGTGCGGCCGCGCTGGATCGCACCCCTCGATGCGGCCGTTGGCTTCCGTGCGACAAGCAATCGTGCGCCCATTCCTTTCAACGAATGAAATGCGGCCACGTGTCCTACTATTTGTTTCAATGAATCAGATGCTGACACGTGGCATGCACTTTGATTTTAAAAAAATGCAGAAACGACGCCTGTCTACGCGTGATTTTTAATTTTTTATTTTCGATATCCAATTTCTAAACGCGTCGAAATTAGTTTTGAGGGAATATTTTTTTTACGCGTTTTTGAAAATAAAAAATGTAATATTTTAGATGTATTTTTTTAGCTATAAATAGGTGATATTATGATAGAGTTAAAAAGTTTTTTTGGTTTAGAATTTTTGTGTTGTTCTGCTTTTGGGACTACGAACACCACGCAAGCCATTTTTTGGCTTTTGTTGTGCTTCTGCGTGTGCCAAATATTTGTTCTACGTGTGATGTTTTAATTTTCCTTCTTCTTCTTCTAATTTTTCTACATCCTGGTGTAATTTTTATTTTAATTTTAATGAAGTAATTTAATTTTTCTAGTGGTTGCATTTGATCTAAATTTACGAAGCTTTTATTTTAATTATTTTTGATTGATTTATAAGACGTTCGATTTGTTCGTTTCTATCTCAGGCTTAATGCTTTTTTGATTATTTACGAATTTTATCAAACGATTTCAGGGTATAAAAATAAACTCGAGAAAGGCATTTTTGGTATATTGCTCGGTAGATGTAGACAATTATTACGATGATTTACGGGTATTTAATATACCCTAATTGTATATGTGGCCATTTGAAAACTTAAAACGTAATGAATCTTATTGAATTTAATTCTCATAGAGATATAGTGAATTAATTTAACTAGATGTGTATGTATGGAGCTCGGAAGAGATATATGGATAAATTAGGAGTTCTTGGTTAACAACTTAAAATACGATAACATAAATCAAGATAAAATATAATGATTCAAGTGGATTAATTTGGTGAAACTGAAATCCTAGAATTTTCTTGCAATCTGTTATAAAAGTTAGTTAGTCAAACTGCATCAAATTATCGACTGTTTGGATAAAATTAGGTTGAAATAATTTTAATAATTAACGAATACTAGTAACAAATCTCTTTGGGAACGATATTTTACTTATCATATTATTACTTGTTATCGTGTATACTTGCACGATTTCTGTGTGTTGCAAAACATACAACACCAACCAACTCTGATAGCAAGCTCAATCAGTTGGTATTTGATCTGGATACTCTATTAAACAATCGTTTTGCTCAATAAGAGTGTCAATAGGTTTGTAATCCAACATACTTGTCTCTGTTAGCAGATCAATAATGTACTTCCTTTGACACATATATATTCCTTCTCTTCCCCTGGCTACCTCAATTCCTAAGAAGTAATTTAGTTCACCTAAGTCTTCTATCTCGAATTCAGAGGCTAGTTGTCTTTGTAATTTATCCATCTCAATAGTATCATCACTAGTGATTACCATATCATCAACATAAATGATTAGGGTTGTTACCTTCCCTCGTTGATGTTTGAGAAATAGAGTGTAGTTTAAATTACTCTGTTTGTAACCAACCTTCTGCATGAACTGTGAAAACCTTCCAAACCAAGCTCGAGGGGATTGCTTGAGACTATACAAAGACTTCCTCAATTTGCATACAAAATTACCAGGAGAATCAACTACATACCCAGGTGGAAGACTCATGTACACCTCCTCGGCTAATTCTCCATCAAGAAACACATTCTTGACTACAAACTACCGAAGTGGCCAGTTTAGGTTAGCGGCAAGTGAGAGTAGAACTCGAATAGTGTTCATTTTGGCAACAAGAGCAATAGTCTTATCGTAGTTTACACCATACGTTTGAGTGAACCCTTTTTCTACAAGACGAGCTTTATACCGATTTATAGATCCATCACCATTATGTTTTACAACAAACACCCATCGACAACCAACTGCCTTTTTTTCTTGTGGTGGTGGCACAAGTTGCCAAGTATCGTTCTTCTATAACGCCTTCATCTCTTCAATCATTGCCTTTCTCCATATTGGATCTCCCAACGCATCTTGCACTTTGTTAGGTACTGATACACCAGATATTTGATTCACAAATGATTTATATGACTTAGATAATCTTTTAGTGGACATGTAATTGGCTACTGGGTATTTTGATTTTGCATGAATATTTGGTTCATACCTTTTGGCTGGTTGACCTCGAGTAGACCTATTTGGTAACACATACTGTCGAACATTAGACTCAATGCTATTAGTATCAGTGGATGTACATACCTCAGATGAGTGACCTTCAGTAATATGGAGTTGTTGATCAGGGGTAGGAGTAATGCCTGAGGGAACCGTTGTGTCTTCAACTTCATTTGTTGTAAGCGAATTTGGTGCTTGAATACTTGGAGCATCTGCTTCTTCGATGACTGGATTCAATGGATTAGGAATCTCATCTGGTCTCATTGAAACATCAGTTAGTGATTCTTCTAATTCCTCCCCTTACCATGATACAGTTCTTCGAAATATGTATTCTCCCCTTGACGAGCAGTATCAGGTGAGGAAAAATAACTCATGTCCTTAAAGAAGGTAACATCCATAGTGACATAATACTTTATGGTTGGTGGATGGAAGCACTTGTACCCTTTTTGATGACTTCCATAACCTACAAACACATATTTAATTGCTCGGGCATCTAATTTAGACCTTTGATTTTTCGAAACATGCACACAAAGGCAACACAACCAAATACACAGGTACGAAGATTTTGGAAGGATGACAAGGAGACGTAAGATGCGAGAATTTGAAAAGGGATTTTTCCGTTAAGGACACTAGACGGGAGATGATTGATGAGATGTGCGGAATCTTGGACAGTATCACCCAAAGATATTTTGGCATATAAGCACTAAATAGGAGTGCACGAGCCATATTAAGTAAATGACAATTTTTTTCTTTCAGACACTCCATTTTGTTCCGGTGTTTGCGGATAAGTAGTTTGGTGAATAATCTCATGTGTTTTGAAAAAATTTGAAAAACATGATTAACATATTCTCCCCTATTGTCAAAATGGAGTGTCTGAATGATGCCATTGTATTGTGTTTGAACGAAGGTATGAAAAGTTTGAAACATTGAAAAATTTTCATCTTTTGTTCTAAGAAGAGAAATCCATGATAACCTTGTACAGTAATCGATAAATGAAACAAAATATCTCATACCCAATATAGTGGGCTCTTTAGATGGTCCCCAAACATCAGAATGAATTAATTCAAAAGGAATAATACTTTTATTAGAAATACTAGGAGAATAAGTAATACGATGACTCTTGGCCAAAACACAAGTCTCACAATGTAAAACAGTCTCACTAACACCAATAAATAAGGTAGGCATGGATTTTTTCATCAGACTAAAAGACGGATGCCCTAAGAAGCGATGCCACAACCAAATTTCACTTAGCTTATCAGAACTCGAAGTCAATGCAGTGCGTTCCCGTGCTCCTGGTTTCTCCCCTGCGTAGTTCTAATCCAAACGGAATAATTTGCCTCTCAGATAACCTCGACCAATTATTTCCCTCGTAAGAAGATCTTGAAAAATCACATACATAGGATAAAAGGTTACATAACATTTAGACTTAATATTCAACTGTGGGATAGATATTAAGTGATGAGACAAGTTATGTACATATAAAATATTATGGAGCTGTAAAGATGGAGTGATATGAACTGACCCATTTCCTAAGATAGGAAAGACCTCATCGTTAACGTTCGTAACATAAGACATTGGTGGGGAAGATAACTCATTAAAATAAGATTTATCATAAGTCATATGATTAGATGCACCAGAATCAATCATCCAAGTATTAGACCCAATAGAGTGAGAAACATTTAAGGTTATACCATTCTTACCACGACCAGCTATTGAAGCTGTAGGGATACCTCCACATTCCATAGGACGATCCTGTGTAGTTACTCCACAGTAGTCTGGTTCTTGGAGAATTTGCACTGTAGCTGCTTTTGCTTTAGAACGATGATGTTGTCATTTTGCTCTATAGTAGTCTGTTTTGGATTGCAAGTGTGGATACAGTTTCTAACAAGTCTCACGAAGATGCCATCGTTCATTGCAATAAGAGCAGTGAGAACGAGAGCGATTGGTAAAGCCTGGTAGAGGTCCCTGCTGATGAAGTGGAATTTAATTTTGTTGTTGGAGGAAAGGTGCCTTTGATTTGGCTTGAATGGCTAGACTTGATACCTAAACTTGTGCCTGATAAAGACTTTCCTGCTGAGATTCATCTTTACGGATGTATGTAAAGGCGGTAATCAAGCTCGAAGGGTCTGAAATTCGAAGCAATTCTCCTTTAGCACTATTATGTTTTGTATCAAGGCTTCTTAAAAAGGCATGTACTCGTTCAAGCTTCTTCTCCTTCTGGTACCATAGAAGATCTTCTTGATTTTTAATTTTGCAAAGATGTTTCTGGTCAATTTTAGCCCATACATTTTTCAGCTTGGTAAAAAATAGAGATACTGATTATCCATTTTGTTACATACCAGTAGCTTTGCACATGAGTTCATGAACTTGAATAAAGTCAGACTCATTTGTATAAAGATCACTTAAGGTATTCCATATGGCCTCAACAGTTTCACATTCCTCCACTATTTGCAATATATCATCAGTGATGGCTCTAAATAGAATTGATATTACAAAGCCATCATCATTCTCACATAGTATATGCTTCTACATCATCTTAACTAGGAGACTTGATTAATCCAGATACATGTCCCATCTTATGCATCCTACGAAGATAAATAGACATAACTTTTTTCCATGTTCGAAAATTGGTACCATTAAGGTTAGTACCCCCGAAAGAACCAATTTCTGAACTCTTAACAGAAACTTCAAATTTTGGAACTTCATTAATTCTGGAAATCTGATTTTGTCTTGAATCTTCCATTGAAATAAAAATATTGTGCAGCGGAATAAAAATTTTGGATTTTTTTTTGGATCGGATTGGACTATGAATTGGGCTGGCAAGTGGGCTGATGGGCTTGGACTTAGGATAGGCTGATGGGCTTGGACTTAGGACAAAGCTGAGTGAATGTTAAAATCTGAAAGTTGAAAAATTGAAGGAAAAAAAAGACACTGTAGGAGTAAATATTACTCACAAAAGAACACAGAGCAGTGCGGGAGCTGATGCGTGGAAGACTAGTGCATAGACTATGCGGGAGCTGGTGCTCGGATGACACAGATGGCTAGTGTACGGGCTGGACAGACAGATGGCTGATGCGCGGACAAGTAGATCTACAACGGCGGCGCAAACTGGACAGTGCGAGAAGATTAACAACACTGTATAAAATTACCGACAGCGGGGCTGCTGCTCGTGAACTGATAATTTTTTCTCTCTTTCTTTCTTTCCTACTCTGATACCAAATTAAATATATTGAAATATATTTAAAATGCAATTCAATAAGTGATAATACAAGTATAAAAACAAAAAATAGTAATCTATTTTTTGTAAAAGTGTTTTTCAAAAAATTATATTAGTTACATATAATTAATATACAGTTAATAAAATATATTAGTTGTATAATGATGATTAATAAAAACATTTTTTTTTGGAAATAATATACTTGAAAAAATTATGATTTTCTTGCTAAATTATTGTAAAATTTGATTAAACTATATGACTAAGTATGTCGTGGCACGTTATAGGCCTATCAAAGCTATCACCTTTATTAAGAAGTAGTCACCCTCATTTAATTAATGGGCGTGCTGGATGAGACAACGCAGCCCTAACTAAATAGAAACCCATTTTTTAAAATAAATAATTTATTAAAATAATTGTTAAGAAGATATTAATTTTAAAAAATTTATATCTAATTTAATATTTTTACGGTGGAAAAGTAGAGATTGCGTAACAAACTTTTTTCTACAAAAATAATGCATTAAATACTTATTTTCTACTAATAGTTACACTTTAATATTATTTTTGTTAGATAAAATTTGAATTAATTAATATTAATTATAGAAATAATAATTTACATGTTATTAACAAATAATAAAAATGATGAATAATTGTTAACTCTTACTTTTGTTATATAACTTAAAAAAACTCTTCTTTTTTATTATAAAAAACAATAACTAATAAACATGATAAAAGTGTTTCTTTTAAGATTTTTATAATAATAATCTCTTCTTTTCCGTTTTATGGGTTTATTTCTCTACTAAAAGCCCAAACCTCATATTATTCATATTTTTATTTTATTTATATATCATATATAACTATTGTAGTCTTGTGGGAAATTTTAAAAATTTTATTTTATTATAAAATTTTCTAAAAAAATCACAATTATTTGGAATTCAAAATTAAGTTTCAATTTTTCATCCAATCATTCTAAAAAACCTTAAATTGTATTTATATCTTTATTTATTCAATTTTTAATTTATTTTTTATATTTAAGAAAAAAAACTTAATATTATTAATTAATTTATATATATATAGATAAACTTTGTTTTTGTGTTTTGATTAGGCAATAAAGTCACCTCATTTATTTTGTAATATCTACTTTATATAAATATTATAACATAATAAGTTTATAATTTAATTCATTAATTCGATATTTATTTTTACAATAAAATACATCAATGTTAGATTTATGCTTAATTTATATCTAATTAAGAGTACTACATAGATGAGTAACATATCAAAATTGACTATTTTTAACCAATTCAATCCTATGATATAATAAATACATACCAATCCCAATACAAAAAGATCATATAGGGCATATTAATACTTAAATTTATTTATAAATTATTGTCGTATATAAAACACAAAATATACATATTTAAATTTTAAATTTATATTTTTGTAACAAATATTATTATTTTTAATCACAATTAAAAAAATCAAAAGAATAACAAATATATACGTATAATTATTAAAATATTATAAATATTTATATTTATTTTTTAAACTAATATAATTATAATATTTAAATATTACATAATATAATATAAAATATCTATTTAATTATAATTTAATTGTAATTCGATACGAATATGATACAATAGATTATAAAATATGTATATCTGAATCCAAATAAAATTTATCAATTTAGTCCGATCCAAATCCGACGGATCTGATTGAATTTATTAATTTAAATGTATTCATCAGATTATTTGTTCAACCTTGTTACGCTTATATATGTATTAAAAATAATATTAATTATTATTTTTATTATTATTATTATTAATTAAAAAATATATTTTATATTTTATTTTAATAAAAATATGCTTAAATTATTGAATTTTTTAAAAAATTTAGTATAAAAAATATATATAATTTTATAAATATTATCTTCAAAAATTTATTTATTAAAATTTAAGAAAGAATACATAGCTTGCATTCCGAGAAAAATATATACTTTTTAGATCTTAGAAGGGAAAAATATCACTAACAGTCTTCAACACAAATAACAAAAACACATCATTGAAAATGTGAAGATTATTTATTTTAAATCTTGACTTTTCACATCCAAGTAGTCGGGGGCAGCTCAAAAGAGTTAGAACGGATAAATCACTTGGCCAAGCTTAGAAGGCATAAACAGAACCATTAAAGTAGTTGATGACTTTAGGAAGGAAATTAAGGATCACTCAAATTTACATTAAATTTTGCAATCATTTTACTTATAATTTTTTATGTATTAATATTATGTAAAAAATAAATTATTTATTTAATTTTAAAATAGTTATTATGTTAATAGAATATAAAATAAAAATGTGCAAAAATATTTACAAAATTAAATGATATTAGTATTTATGTTATAATATTTTCAAACACCATAACACCTCTATCATTATTGTTTTGTTAGGAGGAAAAACAAATTTATTGGATAATTATTCATATTATCTCAAATCATTGGTATTAAATTACATAATTTTTAATCAATATTGTTTCCTCTTTATCATTGGACGTGGAGGTATAATAATAACTTATCACTCAATAAATACTTGTAAAAATTAAATCACAAATCATTATCTAAAACATCACTCATCAATCTAACACTGACTTGCACCCACGAATAACAAGTTATAGTTTCAACAAAAGATCTCCACGTAAAAGTCACATAGCTAGTATCTATATATATATATATATATATTCAAATATAGGAAATTGTAGGGAGATCAAGTACAATTTTTTATTTTTTTTAAAAGAGGAGCTTCTTGTGAGAAAGTCCTCCGTCAAACGTAATATCCCATGAAATTGTTATATTCAATATAAAAAATATAATAATTTAAATTTAATTACACATCTATGTAATGTTGTAAATGCATGTATTCTCGTTCTTAGATCATGAATTTGCTTTCCATCATGTTGTGAAAAAAAAAAACATTCCTAGCCTTCCTTTTTTTACCTTTTGTTATTATTTTCTTAAATAATCATTATTATGCTTAAATAAATAAGTTCTTTAATCGATTTTACTTTTAACTTTCTCAATAAAAAAAACATATGTTCTAAGATTTTTGTTAATAATGGCCCAAAACAATATTAGGCCCAAAACCCAATATACTCTTAAACCCTCAGCTGCCTTCTATATATATATGTATATATGTTTGTTTCTGCATAAGAAAAACAAGTGCCAGGAGAAAGAAAAGCAACAAAGAACCAAGGAAGAAGAAAGCAGCAATAACCAACTAAGAGAGCAGAGAAAAAATCAGCCCAAGGACAAAAGCGTTCATTTTAATTTTATTTGTAGTGTTTCTTCATTTGTACGGTAATATTTGATTTAATAGCAAGTTTGTTAATTTATCTTGCTATATATATTACCCGTAAATTAGATGATATTTTGTGGGTCGATTTTGGAATTTGG
The DNA here is from genome assembly GCA_033030585.1 of Hippophae rhamnoides. Classification (NCBI taxonomy): domain Eukaryota; kingdom Viridiplantae; phylum Streptophyta; class Magnoliopsida; order Rosales; family Elaeagnaceae; genus Hippophae; species Hippophae rhamnoides. The sequence continues at coordinate 21,008,508 of CM065434.1, read as the reverse complement.
TATAATTTGTGAAGCGGCCTGGAAATTGGTGTTGTATCTCCATTTTTGATTATTATGGATTTTTTCTCGGTGTCATTAGCCATCGGAGTAGACTTTTCATATTGAAAAGTTGAACCACTTAAATCATTGTGTGCCATTTAATTTCTTCTTGCTTATTACTTTTCTGTTACCCATTATTATTAATTTGTGCAACCAAAATTGGACCTGGATATTCGCTTATGAGCCAATTCCTTAACAAATTGGTTTGAGCTATTAGGGTTATTACGGTATTTATTGAACCTGATCAAGTTTGCTCTTTTGGATTTATTTTGAGCTTCACGGTTATCGATTGGTTTCATATTTTACGGTTGTTGCTTATTTAATATCGGGTTTTCTCATTACGTGGCGGAAAAAATATGAAATTGAGAAATTCAATGGTAGAAATGATTTCGGTTTATAGCGTATGAAGATGCGAGCAGTATTAGTTAAAGAAGTGGCTCGTTAAGACACTTCAAGGCAAGGATAAATTGCGGAAAAATTGGTGATGAAGAAAAAAGATGCATTGATGGAAAATGCTTTGAGTTCAATTCTGGCTTATCCTTGTCTGATGGTATTACGCGAGGTTGGTGATGAGGAATCTTCTCATTGGGTTATGGCTTAAATTGGAGAATTTCAGATAATGACCAAGTCTTTGACAGTCGGTTATATTTGAAGCGGCGTTTGTATACATTGAGAATGTCGAAGGTACACCTTGCATGATCATCTTGATGAATTTACTAAAATTATTCGTGATTTAAAAAATGGTGGTGTTAAGATTGATGATGAGGATCGTTAGTTCTATTATGTTCTTACCTCATTCATTCGAGCATTTTGTTGATACTATGCTATATGGGCGAGACACTATTTCTTTGGAAGATGTCAAACGACTTTGAATTCCGGAGAGTTGAAGAAAAGGTGTCTACAAGCAACAATGATAATAGGAGTGGTTTATTTGTTAGAGGTAGAAATCAAGAAAAAGGCACAAGCAAGAATAGAGGCAAGACTATAACCAAATCAAGAAAAAGAAAAGAGAAATGCAATTATTGCCGTCAGAAGGACACCGGAAAGTAAATTGTCCGAAACTCAAAGTGTAAAGGAAAATGCACACTGACGTCTTCAGTACTAATGATGTCGGTGTTGCAGATAGTTCCGGTTCCGATGGTGAAAATGTTCTATCGGTATCTATTGGTTCTTGGAGATGTTTGGATTCTTGATTCGGGTTGCACTTACCATACGTGCCCCAAAGAGAGATTGGTTTGCTTTATCGATTATTGATGGGGTGTTGTCTTGATGGAAAACAATATGTCCCGCAAGGTTATTGGTATTGGTACTCGTCCGAATTAAGATGCATGATGGTATTGTTAGGACTTTGAAAGATGTTCGCCATGTTCCGCATTTGAAAAAGAATTTGATATCTTTGGGTACTCTTGATTCACAAGCATTTATGAGTTGAAGGTGGAGTTTTAAAAGTTAGTAAGGGTGTTTTCGTTGTTATTAAAAGGTAATTGTCGCGTGGTCTCTATATGCTTCAGGGTAGCACCGTTATTGGTGTATGTGTCAGTTTCATCCTCGTCGATCAAGATCTCGGACACTACTCGACATGGTATATGCGGCAGGCATACGAGCGAGGCGGATGTCTATTTTGAGCAAACGAGATTTGTTTGCGGGTCGAAACCGGGAAGCTTGATTTACGTGGAGCATTGTGTCTATGGAAAGCATCGTAGGGTCAAGTTCGATCTGATTCATAAAACGAAAGGTACTGTTGATTATATTCATTCAGATCTTTGGGGTCCTTCTCGTGTTGTGTCTAAGGGTGGTTCTCGGTATATGTTGACTTTTATTGATGACTTCTCTCGTCATGTATGGGTGTATTTTCTAAAGAACAAGAATGACGCATTCTCAAAATTTGTGAAATTCAAGGCTTGTATAGAAAATCAAACAAGCAAGAAAATCAAGCATTTGAGAACTGATAATGGTTTTGAATTTTGTGATAGTCAGTTTAATGAGTTTTGTGAAAGGAATGGCATAGTGAGACACCGCACTGTGCGTCATACACCACAAAGAAATGGAGTAGCGGAACATATGAATAGGACTTCTCTTAGAAAGAGCTCGTTGTATGCTCTTTCAAGTGACTTGGATAAATATTTTTGGGCTGTCTTGTAACCATGCTCATATTTGGTAATCGGTCCATCAATGCACCGAGTTGAAGACTCCGTTTGAGGTATTCTTTGGTACTCCCGCTAATTATTCCGATTTGAAAGTTTTTGGTTGTCCCGTTTATGCTCATGTTAGTGATGGTAAACTTGAGCCTAGTGGCATTGAAATGCATATTTTCGTGGTATCCTTTCCGGGGTGAAGGTTATAGATTATGGTGTGTTTAACCCAAGTCACCTAAATTTTTGATTAGCAGAGATGTTAAGTTTGATGAGTCTTCTATATTGCAAAAGAAAAAAGAGTCTATTGTTGCGTAGATAAAGACCACGGTGTTAGTGAAGCGGGTGGAGCTTGAGAGTAGAGCTCTAGTCAAGTACAAGAGTGGCACTTCGGATCAACCATCTGTGGATGAGATAGACGATCTCGCTCGATGTAGCAGAAGAGCAAGCATGAGCAACCATACAAGATCGAAAGGGTAAAGGAATAAGAGAGATTAACGCCTCGAGGTACGCAGATGCGTACTTAGTTTCTTTTGCATTGTCTGTGGCGGAGTCTATTGAGGTGCATGAATCTTCTAGTTATCGCGAAGCTGTCACTTGTGATGAGTATGTTCGATGGTTGGTTGCTATGCGAATGAAGAGATTGAATCACTTCATAAGAATCATACGTGGAATTGGTGAAACCGCCTAAGGGGCCGAAGATTGTTGGAAACAAATGGAGTCTTCAAGAAAAAGGAAGGTATACACGAGTTTCAAGTAGCTAGGTTCAAGGCACGTGTTGTTGCAAAGGCTATTGTCGGAAGAAAGGCATTGACTTGATGAAGTATTTTCTCCTGTTGTGAAACATAGCTCTATTCGTGTGTTGCTTGCTTATGGTTGCATTGTTTGACATGGAATTAGAACGACGATGTCAAGACAAAATTCCTTCTTACATGGTGAGCTTGAACAAACAACATATATGCATCAACCAGGGGTTTGTTGTTCCGAGTAAGGAAGATCATGTTTGTTTATTGAAAAAGTCTTTATACGGGTTTGAAGCAATCTCCAAGACAGTGGTATAAGCGGTTTGATTCTTTTATGATTGATCATGGTTACTCTAGGAGTGATTATGATAGTTGTGTTTATCATAAAAGATTCATGATGGTTCATCGATTTATTTGTTGCTTTATGTTGATGACATGCTTATTGCTTCTAAGAATAAGTCCGAGATACGTAAATTAAAGTCTCAAATTTTAACGGGTGAGTTTGAAATGAAAGATTTGGGTGCAAGAAAATTTTGGGCATGGAAATTTACGAGGATAGGCAAGCGGGCAAGCTTTATTTGACTCGGAAAAGTTATATTGAAAAAGTTCTTGAACGTTTTGGCATGAAAGATTCTAAACCTGCGGTGAGTACGCGTTAGGCTACATTTCCAGGCTTTCTTTGGATTTGTCACCACAATCAGAAGAAGAGGAGCGGTACATGTCTCAAGTTCCATATGCTAATGCCGGTTGGGAGTTTGATGACGCCATGGTTTATACTCGTCCGGACATTTCACATGCGTAGTGTCGGCCAGATATGGGTAATCCTGGTAAGGGTCATTGGCGAAGCAAGTGAAATGGATACTTCGGTATTTGAGAGGTACATCTAATTTTGGTTTGGTATATGATGGAAGTTCTAATACTGGTTGCGGTTTGTGGTTATGTGGATTCGATTATCTTGGTGATCTGGATAGAAGAAGATCTCGACAGGTTATGTCTTTCACTCTTTCTCATTGTGCCATTAGTTGGAAGGCTACTTTACGCCTACGCTTGCTTTGTCTACGACAGAGAGAATATATGGCGGCAAAGCAGGTAAGCGAAAAAAAGCCATTTTGGCTTAGAGGGTTTGGTTTGTGATTTAGATTTACAAAGGATACTGTTTGTATTTTGTGATAGTCATAAGGCGATACACTTGACTAAGAATACTATGTATCATGAAAGAACCAAACACACCGATGTCGTATATCATTTCGTTTCGTGACATTGTCTCCCAGGTGCTATTGTTGTTAATAAGATAGCCACTGAGAGAATCCACTGATATGTTAACCAAACTAGTTCCATTTAATAAGTTCAAGCATTGCTTGGACTTGATTAGTATTTACAAAAGATGATCACCTTCGGGCTTTGACGACGGTTATTTTTTGTTAATCCGAGGAATTTCATTTGAAGAATTTGTTTTGTTTTGAGCGAGGTGGAGATTTTTTAATAATGGCCCAAAACAATATTAGAAAACCCATTGATATACTCTTAAACCCTCACCGCTTTCTATATATATATATGTATATATGTTTGTTTCTCGCATAAGAAAACAGCTGACCTACCAGAGAAAGAAAAGCAACAATGACGAGGAAGAAGAAAGCGAGCAATAACCAACTAAGAGAAGAGAAAAAAATCAACCCAAGGACAAAACTGTCCATTTCAGCTGTCATTTGTAGTGTTTCTCTCATTTGTACGGTAATATTTGATTTAATAGCAAGTTTGTTAATTTATCTTACTATATATATTACCAGTAAATTAGAAGGGAAAATTTGTGGGTCGAATTTGGAATTTGGTATAATTTGTGAGCTACGGAAATTGGTGTTTGTATCTCCATTTTGATTATTAAGTGATTTTTTCGGTCATGCCGTCGTCAGTGAGTAGACTTTTCATATTGAAAAGTTGAACCACTTAAATCATTGTATGCCATTTAATTTCTTACTGCTTATTACTTTTGCTGTTACCCATTATTATTAATTTGTGCAACCAAAATTGGACCTGATATTCGCTTCCGCAAGAGCCAATTCCTTAACAATTTTCATATGTAAAAATAATTACATAGAATTTAATTATTCTTTCGACCTAATTAAGCAACCAAAAACCTAGATGAATAATGAAAATATCAACCTATAAAATCTTTTTACGAGCTTTGTTTTAAGTCAATCAAGGAATTCTCACAATATAAATTAAACATATAGCATAGTGAAAGTAAAAAATATATATTTAATTCAACATATAAAAAAGAGCAGTAAACAAATTAGTGATAGTGGACCTCAAAAACTACGATCCAAGCTAGCAACATGTTTACATGGAAAATAATACATATAATGTGAATCAGGCACATATAAATGGAAAAGTTATAAATGATTTACAATCACACTGGGACCTCATAAGTGAGAACATATTCAGTAAATAATGATTATAATCTCACAATATGCGATCATACAAAACACACCATGTAACGAGTAACATCCTTGTATTGCTTATGACAACCACTTTTTAGCAAATAATCCACTAAAATAAAATAAATAAATACACTTAATAGATAAATATAAACCCAAATACCTCTATTAGTTGCAACCATATTGTCATAATTGCCTTTGTTTTCATCACTCGTTTCATGCATAGTACTTGATCCAAATAGATCCCAACTCATACCTAAAGTTCCATTAGTATATGATGTGATCGACTAATGATGGCTCTACCATCTAACATGCATAAACGTTGCAACCCTCAAAACCTAGTTGACACATGGCATACAAATACATAGGCTTCTCACCTATGTACTACATTGCAACCTTGCAACACTCAGCCATCACACGACTCTCAATGAGTCAAATGTGTAATAGAATGAGGTACCCACGTCAACACCTACCCATTAATAAACACTATCTTAGGAACTCACAAAAATAAATAAGTCCAACCCAAGAACACAATTTTACTCATACCAAACATGACTCACAAATAACAAATAAATACTCAAGGTAATTGTGAAACAAAATAAGCATCCATCTCAACATTGAGAGTAAATCCTCAAAATGATGTGACTTTCCATTAGTCAACCATACATTTAACCTCTTATCAAAATCTCACTCAATCTCACATTTGTTTACACTCAACTCACTATTTGAGAAATATGATAGAGACTCATCTTAAAATATCTTACATCATATAGATGATAACTATTTCACGAACCCGAAACTCAAAATGAAAATGGACCATGAACAAGCCGAGAAAGTCAAGTGCCAAATGGGAAAAGCTTTCCCCAATTCTAACCAAGAAAATAAGAAGGGAAAGAGGAGAATTTATAGAAAAATTTAGCCTTTTGGACATTTGCTCCTTTGATGACCCAGGGTTGGAAAAGAAACTAGCCATTAACTATCCATTACACTCTTGTCGACCCCCACGGTGAGGGGTGGCGAACACTCTAGTGAGGCAAAAAAAATTAACAACGATAATTTTGGCCACAATGAGCATTTTCAAGAAAGAGAAATGCCTAGTCACCAATAGGACGATAACAACAACAAATACCCAACAATACAAACTATATTCATACTAAAAAAGTGAGTGTGTGTAACATGCAAACATATAACTGTGTCCTAAGTGATATTGAACCACCAGTAACCAACCTTATAAAAGATAAATAAAAACATCGCATAAAATACAAATACTTGTGTTTTACACATGGGAACGCCAATACCAAATAACAAGACTTATATGTTTGCTTTTTTACAACACTAAAAAACGTATGTTCATTTTCTTACAGTACTAAAAAACATATGTTTATTTATATTACAAGAAAAAAGAACGCATATTTTTTTTCTTAAAGGGTTTAAAATGAAACTTCATATATAAAGGAGGATTATGTCATACAATTTGTGGGCACAACATAAGCTTAAACTAACAAAATTGAATACAGAAGAAATAAATTAACAAGAAAAAAATAACACAAGAAATTTAATGTGGTTCAACTAATTAACCAAATACACACCCAAAATCACAGAAAAATCACTAATATCATTTCTTGATACAATAGTCTAAACCCAATATCCTAATATATCCTATATCTCTAAGAATAATATTAAGACTTCTCAAAATAAAAAAAAAACAATATACTATAATCTCATATATAAGCACAAAACAAAGAACCTAAAAATTCAAATAATAGTTTTTATTTTTGATTACGGATTATCTCATACACGTACAAATCAAAAGCAATTATTTTCATGCCATTTGACGTTAGTGTTTCTCTACACATTATCATGTTATATCCACAAACCCTTAATTATCTAAATTCAACATATATAACCCACCCAAATAAACTTTTCAACTTTTTCCATTTGGATTCACAATGTGTATTGAATATTAGTTAGATATTTGGCTTCAAAGACTTTATATTTCCAAACTTTTATAAACTTTTGGTTCCTTAAAAAAACATTTTGGCTCTTGGTTTATTTGTTTATATTTTTTTAGCCATTAATTCAAACAATCTCTATATTTTCTTAAAACAACTACACATCAAGTGTATTACATCATATAATATACATACGTGCATTTATTCCATCCTATTTTTGGGAAGGGTGCACTTACCACCACTTATTAATTAACTAAAAATAACTTTACTCTGGCTTGCTCCACCTTTAAAGCATCTTTTTAACATCATATACTTGTACCGCCAACAATATAACCTTTTCATTGAATTTGACCTATTTCTCTTGTTGCATATTTCTCTCATTTTTACAAGACTTCAAGTTCAACTTTTTAGTGACAATCACCTTGTCCTTAACAATGGTTGTATCTACACCTCTAATAGGATTCCAAATCAATTTGTAAAAATTATCTTTATCTTTTTTCTTTATAATAACCAATAAACTTTTATCAATCTCCATAAACATCATTCTTTGTAGAAAAACTATAACCTAGAATATCAAACTGGCTCAACAAAAGCATATTCTTTCTCAAGCTAATACATGTCTCATATAATCTAATGTTCAGATAGCTCTATCAAATATCTTTATTTTCACAATACTCATACCAGAGACCTTACTCCTTAAACCATTAGTCATCACAACATCACCAACATCACCAACATCACAATGTTTGTATCTATCAAACAACTCCTTATTTACATACATGTGAAATGAGCAAGCAAAATCCAAAATCCAATTATTCCAAAAACAATCACCATTTTTCATACAAATTACATTATTTTTAGTATCATAAGTTTCAGTTACATTTGCCCATTTAACACCTTTTTTTCTTCTCATAAAGGTCTCTTATGGTCTTTAATTTTTCTTTTTTGCAATACCTTTTGATATATCCTTTCTTGTGAGAGTATAATTCCTCAATATCATATTTTTGACGAGGATTGAACTAATTTTCATCTTTTGGTTAATTTCATTATTTGAGTTTGTTCTTGAATCACCATTTGTAGCAAGACAATTTTCATAACTCAAGAAAATATCCATTTGATTCTTGTTGCCAATTTTCAAGAGAGTTGTTAACACTTCATGCATTGTCAATATAATATTTTTTTAAGCAATGAAAATATCAATACATCATATAAATCAAACAGTGAAGATATGAAATCATTGTCTGATCTCTATCTTTTATCTTCACATCAATACGTAATAATTTAAAAATAAATTGTTCGAATTTGTTTACATGGCCTTTCTAGTCACCAAATTCATCCATCTTCAAAATATATAATTGTTTCTTCAAATGCACCTTAAGAAATTGTATATCTTTAATGTTACCATTTTGGATCTCAAATTTTCCATATCTTTCATTAATCAAAACCTTCTAAATATTAGTTTTGATATCATTTGTTGGATACATCGAAAACTCAAACCAACAAAAATAATAAAAGTGAATGAAGAAACAAAAAATCAACAAAAAAATAATCCAAGAAATTTAAGGTAGTTTGATAAATTAACATAATCCACACCTAAGGTCATAAAAAATCCACTAATATCATTTCTTGATTTAAAGAGTCATAATTTAACACACAATTTAAGGGTGAGTAAAGAATCAAAATTGTTTGCTTTTGACCAATATGATCTGAATCGATTAGAAGATTTTCAATCTGAATTTTATTTAATGATATAATCAATCCAAACTAATACAAATTTAAATAGATCCAATTTTTCGGATTGAATAGAGGTATATTGATATTGAAATTTATTTATAAATTATTGTCACATATAAAACACAACATATATAAATTTAAAATTTATATTTATATTTTTGTAACAAATGTTATTATTTTTAATCACAATTAAAAAAAATAAAAAGAATAAAAAATATGCATATACAATTATTAAATTACTATAAATATTTATATTTATTTTTTAAATTAAAATAATAATTTAATATAATTATGATATGTATAATATAAAATAAAATATGTATTTATTTATAATTTAAAAATAATTTATTCAGATTAAATACAATAGATTATAAAATTGTTTAATTAAAATTTAAACGAATTATATAATTTAAATACGAATTTAATTTGATTATAAAATTTATCAATATTAATATATTGGAATAATAAATAAATAAATTTATTTACTCCTCACATCTTATATTCTAATAAACAATATTAAGAATCTCAAATAATAGTCGCTCTCTAAACTTCGTTACATTATAAACTTCGTTACATTATAATATTAAACCAATAGTACTCTTTACTTTCCGCCGTTGATAATCTCACGTACAGACAAAACGTTCATGCCATTTGTCATATCCCTCACACACACACACACATTACCATATTATATCCACAAACTCTCGAGAGAAATTATTCATCTTTATTAAAGCTCTAAATTAATGGCAAGATTAATTAATTTATTTTTTAAAAATAAATATTTAATAATTGATATAAAAAATAAATTATTCATCTCCATCACCATTTAACCTAGAAACAATCCATTTACAAAATAAAATAACTTTAAAAATAATTCATTTTAGTATTTTTAGTATTTTGGTAATTATTAAATAATTAATCTTTTGTTTTATACTCTTTTTTAGGACAAAGTTGAGTGAGATGATCAGAGTATAAAAACAAAGCCCTAAAAGGGAATATTTTCTATTATAATTTTGCAACAAAATTCTAGTAAATATTTCTTTTCATTATATCTAAAAATTACAGTAATACCCCAACAGAAGATGGAGGTTTTTCGAAGCCTTTTTGACTTGGCGCGATTACTTTCACAAATACAAGCTACAGAAAATCCGGCGAGTTCATCGTCATCAAAATCAACGGCTCACGTTGCTTCTTGGAAAAAAAAAAGCTCCACCACTTCTCAGTTGAGCGTGTCAAACCTAAAACAACTCATGTATTTACAGAATCACCCCTTTCAAGAAAGCGAGTCTTCAAATTAGCTCAACTCGCTACCAGCACTGATCAGTCTCCCAATTCCGACTCGTATAACCAGAGAAGCCAGAAGCCGTAGTCAAAGGCCTTCGATAACGCAGTAAAATCTTCCTATCATAATCGGCGCGTTTCTCAGGATCCGACAAAGTAGAATAAGCAGCCTGAATCTTCAAGAACTCGTCGGTCGATGAGTCCCTTCGATCCATAGAAGCTACGTCGGGGTGGAAAACCCTAGCTAATCGCCGGTAAGCCGATTTAACTTCCTGGAACGAAGCTCCGGTGGGAATACCTAGAACATCATATAAAGAGGAATTTCCGCGAGGGTGAGACAAAAACGACGTCGCTTTGAGGCTTTCTGTGGAAGCGTAGGCGTTGTTAGTGGCAGTAGCGAAGGCGTGAATGGGTCTAGATTTAACACGTGACGTGGAGGTTGTATGGTGAGGTATGGAGGAGATTTTGAAAGGAATAGGATTGGAAACTAGTGATGCCGTAGCTGAAAGCATGATAAATGGCGCGATTGATTGCGTTTATGTATGAGTGTAGAAGAGAATGGGATGTTTAGGTTTATATAGGAAATAATTGTGGGGGCCTTTTAGTTCGTGTTTGGGCCTACAGGCCCATTATATCTTATCCAATTGGGCTTAGTTGCTTTCTATTTTTATTTTTAATTTATTTTTTTTATGCTGACTAAGCAATACATGTTATGCTAATCCCTTTTTATCCAAGTTACTGCAACCACGCAATGATCCACTGGCTCATGCTGTTTTGGATATACATATTTCAAAAAGTTCTTATCACATGTGTACAAATTGTACTATGATAACTAGTGTGATGCATGATAATTTTGGTTAAAAAATAATAATTTTTATTATTTTAATTAATAATTACTTACTATATTAATTATTGTATAACATAAATAAATATTTTATAATTTTAGTATATAACTTTCTTAACTTTGATGAAATTTATAAACAAGTTTCTAAATTTTATTAATATATATATGTATAGTAATTTGATTATGTGAATCAATATTTTAGGATCTATGTATATAGTTTTAAATTTTTTAGGTTAAATCGTACTATTTAACAATTTAAGAATTTATTTGTGAAGTTTTAAAAATTTAAAAATTAAATTATAATGTTAAATTTTTTAATTAATGTATAAATTTATATACCCATGATATAATTTTAACTATTTTTAATATTTCATTAAAAATCAATAAATATATTGATAAAATATTTAAATTTTATGCTACTAAAATTCACAATTTTATACAACTTTTTTCCTCTCATATTTGGTATGGGTGTAAAATAAATTCATGTTACATGATATAATATAAATGAGTACACTTAATAGTATGATTTATCTATTAAATTCTTAGATATTATTTCAACATATGAGAATAATTATTATAACATTTTTTAATAAATAATAAAATATAAATATTTTTTAATTATACGTGGACGATTTCGATTTTAAATTAGTTTTATCTCTACGTATAAGTGATTTACATCAGGTAATTTTTTACCCTTATATATACTCACATTATATACTTCACGTAAACAGAAACAAATATATTCATATATCTATTAACTAATATAAATATAACAAATTCTTAAATCAAAGAGACTCTAGTATTTTTTTTATTAAAATTATACAAATAGACTTAGTATTGAATGGTTAAGGTGTTGTTATAATGTTTTATTCTCTATTAACATCAAGAAGAAATACATACCATATTAACAAAAAAATTACATCAATGTTTAGTGCGTGTTATACTATTATATATATATTAATTTTATAATTTAAAATATTTTATAAAAATATAATAAAAATGTGTTTCCTTGTTATAATAAAATTATTTACTTTTAATAATAGTAAATAAAAATAGAATAACTCATGTAATTTTATCTTTTTAGAATGCTTTATATATTTTTTGTAATACATAATTTAGTGTTTAATTAATATGTAATTAAAATCACATATTTTATTTGTGATATGATTAGCAAAAGAAAAATTATTTATCTATTTACGAATAATAAAAATACATTACACACAATTTAAAATTTTTTTACACTTATTATCACTTGTCGTTTAAACTTTGCATATTTGGTACACCACAACCATTCGCATCTGCCCTTAATATTCAATCATTCGCATCTGCCCTTAAGAAAAAAGATATAGTTCCTATTTTGATAAATATTTTTAACTATCACAAATATTAAAAAAAAAATACAACTACTTTATTTCGAATTTCGCGATTGATTTACAAAAAAGTTTTACATTTCTATATATATATATATATATATAAAGAATAGGTGTGCGTTGCATTTATAAAGAATATTTGATTTTTATATTTATTTAAAAAATATATTTTAATCAATTTTTTATATTATTTTATTTTTATTAAAATCGTATCAATTAAATAATATACCAATTAAATAGTGTTATATGTATCAAATTTTGTATTCATCAAATTATATATTTTTTATTAATTGAATGTAAAATTAAATAAGTTAAACTATGAAATCATTCATTAAAATTGACTAATTAGATTGTGTAATATGAATATATATATTAAGTTGTGATAGAAAAATATTTTTACATCAATTTAAATATTTTTTAAAATCTATAATAATTTGATGTTAGATAGATTTTTATTTGTATTTTAAATAAATATATATTTTATCTTTATTTTCTTTGAATTTTTTTAAAAAATATCTTTTTACAATTATATCCACACAATTCTTTCTGTTTAATTTTTATTTATGAATGAATCATACACTTCTATTGTTTGGTACTATAAAAATTAATAATTTATTATATTTATCTTTATTCATGGTTATATTTATTATTCATTATAAATTTCTATGAAAAATTCTATGCTAATACTTTATTTAAATTAAATTACATATATAATATGTTTAGTTTTATCACATTAATTACACAATTTTTCTTTGTTTACAACAAATGTTATTGGTCAAATTATTTCTTTAATTTCACTAATAATCATGTTCTTAATTTATTAAAAATTATTTTAATATTTTTTATGAATAATTATTTTATTTATACACGAATAAATATGCTATTTAAAAAATAAAATAAATATATTCACATTAAATATTTAAGAATTAAAATAATTAATATTTTTTTTCTCTTTATATTGTATTTTTGTTGTTATTTTTATTAAAATTATGATTTAAAATATATTTTTACTAATTTATTCAAAGTTTATATTTTTGGATAAATATGAGAAAAAATGTACACTTATAACACTTTTTAAATAAAATGAATCCTAGTCATTTCGTATATCAATATTGGGAAGACATGGATATTTGACTTGACCTATCAATTTTCTAATACAATTATTATTTCAGCAATCCATTAGCAAAATTTATAAATATGTGGGGATGTAAAAAAAGTATTTTGAAAAAAATTAAAAATATATATATATAATTTTAAAATTTATATTCAACAAAATATTGTTTATTTATATTTAGTTTATATATTTTTATTATTAAAAAATATTTTAAATTAAATTATAAGTTAAATAGTATTTAATTAAATCTCATTTTATTATTATTATTATTATTATTATTATTATAATATATGTATTTTTTTTAATTTCACAATTATTATTTTATATCGCTATCTGACTATAAAGTTTCCACAATAGCAGAATTTCACAAACGAATTAATGGGTTGATGTCGGCATTTGTTAAAGACAACTTGCTTTGACGTGGCTGCAACTTATATAACCTTCTCATTTATCTTCCAAATAATTATTATGTAATTTTTTTAAAAAAAAATAGATAGATTTAATTTTATAATTTTTAAATAGAATTAATTTCAAAGATAAATTTAGGTTTTTATTAAAAATAACATTCTATTTATAATACTTTTAAAAATAACATTCTATTTATAATACTTTTAAAAATAACATTAAAAATAATAAAAAAAAGATACACTTGTGAAATGCCAATAGTTGATAAGAATGGATGCTATCCATTTAGTGAAATGCCTTTTTGAGTTTGATAAGGATTCATCCACCGTTGAGTTCGATTATGCGTTCTCTTTTCAATAATGTGTCTAATTGTCTAAGTATATAAAAGAAATGGATTTGAAAAACAATATTTTTAAAAAAATTTAATAGATTATTTTATTTTAATTATAATATAATTAGATATTGTTTAAATTAACTTTTCATAATTTAAAATTACTATTAAATTAATATTATTATAATATTATTTTTATTATTATAAATTTTAAAAGTGATATATTTTTTAATAAATTTTATCGAACTTATAAAAATATAAAACTTAGTGATTTACTTCCCATTTATGGATTGAAAAATCAATAAAATAATAATAATATTATTATTATTAATATGTTATTTTTATTATTGTAAATATTTAAACATTTATTATAACTAGAAAAATCAAATTAATTAATTGATCATTTATATATAACAATTATATCTACATCAAATTTATGATTTAATATATAATTTAATTAGTATAATTATATTTACTAATAATATTATCTTATATAATTTCTATTACATCTTAAATTTAATATACTTAACATTTTCTTAATTAATTATGTAAAATCAAAAATGAATCTATCCATACTTCGTTCTCTATTTTGATAGAGGAAAATATCTTTCTAATCTAAAATTCGACCCAAAAGAAAAAAAAAAAATTTCCATGCTAAATCTTGGATCCATATAATGAAGTGTTACTCATATTATTAATTTATATCCATTGAAACTCATGTTATTAAATGTGTTATTTTAATTACCAAATTCTTATATCATACCCTTTTTTGTTGATTGTATAGAAGTATAAAACCTAGTGCTTTACTTTGTTGGAAATTTATTGATTTCATTATTTAAAACACAAATCAAGAATCAAGTTCATACACGATCCACCCACAAATTTTCGGCTTAATTTGACACCAATAATTCCAGTTGTTAGAGATAATTTAACAACAAAAATAATAAATGAGATTAAATTTATTAAAATTTAATATTAAATAAATTTAAATAATCAAAATTTAACTTTAACTATATCTAACTAAAAAGGGTAAATACAGATAAAATATTAAAATAATCAATTACTTATTTTTAAATTAAAATTTTAATAAATATATTTATAAACTCATATAATAAATATTTATTAGTAGATCAAAAATTATGGAATAACTACTTAAAATATTTGATATAATTTTTTAGACCAACTTAAAAATATAAACCGTTGTGTAAATATTTATAGTAATAAAGAGATTAACCCTTGATATACATGAAATTTTTTGACATAATTTTAAGATCACGAATAATCATTTTTAATAAAAAAATTCCAATTTTTTTTTTTTTTTAGAGTTCAAAAATAGAATTCATATCTATGCTTCCTGATACTAAAAATGCATCCGAACCAACTTTAGGCTAAAATTACCAAAATCTTGGAGAATGCACCCAAGGAGGATCTTTGATATATATATATATATTTGTTGGATTGGATGATTAAGGGGACATGAATACAGTTACAGCTTACAAGGCCACAAACTAAAATTAAAAATACAAAATTTTTTACAACATGGAGGTCCTGACTTCCCCAGATTTCCATTTCCTGTGTTACCATCATCGTAAACTTCACTACAATCATCTTTTTCCACGTGATTTTGAAGCAGCCCATTTAAAATAACCACAGTTTGCTTCTGGATTAGATGCAGGTCCCTATATGAACACAAAAGAGCCCTTAGTGAATTAAATTTGAAGCAAGATAAAGTTCTTCCTAGTGTGTTGTTCTCCCTTTCCCCTCCTATTATATACTCCATAATAGTATTGTTGAACATATATTAAAAAAAATAATTGAGCATGCAGCAAAACCAATAACAAGCTCGGAATCTTTTGTCTTAAAAATCTTTCTTAATCTATGTCTTATTAACATGATCACAATAAGTCGTTTAAAAAAGCTACCTAACCCAAGTCTATAGGAATTTTACATTAGGGGTAATATTTTAAATGACTTGTCATGGTTCTGTTAATAAGAGATTAAGATAAGATTTAAGATAGAGGATCCGAAGCCCGATAACAACATAAAATAATGTCAATGTCAGTATAAAATAATGAAAGAGGAAGATGAAAAAAGAAATACCTCAGCTCGAGCACAAACATAAAATCTGCGACCAAAATTGGGACCCTGTTTCTTCACAACCCGAGCAATACAAGACTCTCTATGGCCTTTGCAAATAGGTATACTATTCTGCATGATTCCTTGTATTCTTTGCCACTCTTGTAAAGCAGTATTATTCTTCTCCTGAGAACAGGCACTCAATTCAGCCTGATTTTGAGTTGATGCACTTTCTGTACATTGATACTGTTGAGGACTCACATATCGATCATCGGGTAAAGGAGGTTCATTTGACTGATCATTAGGCTCTGAGAAATCTGACGAATCATTTAAATTATTATGATCGTCTTGAACATTGGTTTGGGTTGAATTTTTCTGGAAAAATGACTTCAGCGAGAGTTGAGACCATTGGCTTTTCTTTGCTTTTTTCTTGGTCTCATTACCAGGTTCTGTTCTAATATATTCACTCTGCGATTTCGTTAAGGCTTTCGTAGCAAACTCAACATCAGTAATAGAACCTCTGAAACTTTCATCTTCTCTGGAAATAGGAACTTGAGACTGTTGGCTTGAAGAACAAAGAAATTCAGAGCATTGATCAAATGATCTTTTCTCTATCTCACTACAACTATCCTGTGTAACTCCCATATTTGAACGTGAACCCATTTCTTCACATGATCTGATTCGTTCCGCATTTTTTCTTCTCATTAACATTGACACTGCACAAGGCTAAGGTTTAATACATTTGCAGTGTTATATAACGAGTAGCAGAAGCAACAAAAAATCCAAAATATGTAAATATTCTATAGAAAATGTAGATTTATTCTCTACCTATATAGCTTATAGCTATAAGTAACAAAAAAATGCATTAGAAAAATACATGTATCAAAAAGATAGGATATTCCACCATATGAAAACCAAATGACATAAGACACAACAGTTCCTCGAATTATTTTCATTACTGCTAAGTACCCGAATAAACACAAGAGCAAGACAGTACCAAACTAAGAACGCATAGTCTCTCTTAAATTAAAGTGTCCAAACTAATTAAGTTTCAATAGAGTGTTGTCTAATGAGAAAGTTGCATACCAAGAGTTTGCTGGATACCGCAAATCATTGGGATGTATCTAGCAGAAAAAGATGGGGTGTTATGTTGTTTGACTCCAGGGACATGAAGTAAACTCGTATAAACTGGAGCATGATCAGAACCTTCCAGCTTAATGCGCTGTCCTCCTTTCCACCTGTCAGCCCTTAAACTCAAATAGAGAAGCATCAATTGCATGAGAAGTCATCTATGTGCCCACTTACACATTTCTGTAGAAAGAGGCGCAAAAGGAGACACTGCTCTACTATACCTGAGCGTGTTTCCGGGTTTCCATCGTTTATATTGTGTCAAAATGTCACATTCCTTGACATGACATGTCATGAAGCTGTGGCCTTGCTGGTCTCGATCTTCGTGCAAGCACAGTCCAGAAAACAGAATGTGGTCTATTCTTGACCCGAAATTAAACTCTTCAGCGCCTGTATTTTGGGACCAACATGTATATGCTTCTCTTCTGCAGATGAAAACACAACAGCAAAAATAAGCAAACTATGTTAGGAACGATGACAGGGAAAATAGTTGATTATGGCCTAAAATGGACCAATCTCCTAGGAAGTATGGGTTTACCTATCAGGGTGTTTTGCCCTAAAAACATCATAGAAGGGGCCTCCAGATCCAACAAGAATAGATCTAAACCACCTTCTGAACCTGAATTAAAGTTTTACATCACAATAGTAGGAATTGCACTCTGATGTTATTAGAGCAACACAGCAAAAAATAGATACAAGAGGTAAAATAAATAACTATGAACACTCAAATTACTAAGATTCCTACTGCATAGCAATTGGGAATGGAGCTTACTCATTGTTCTCAAAATCGGGTCCTCCTTCACAACGATCCAAAGTAGTAGGTGCAATATTGAGATCACCAACTACAAATATTCTCCTTCCCTGATGCAGCAGAGATTCCCATTTTTTCTGCAAAATGAGTTATCGATATTAGTCAACGGGTAAAACAATTACACTCGCACTACATTTAAAGGAAATTCAGAAACGAATTCAAAGTTTCTGCAATTATATACATATTATTAACGTTGTAAGATATTTGAGACCCCCTTTAAGGCAAAAAAGAAAAAGAAAAGTAATAGTCATGATCTTCCCATGCCAAATACACAAAGTCTATTCTTAATAGATTATTATTTCAAGCGTAAAATTAATAATTTAATCCACGGTTAAAAGGTCAAGATACAAAATAAACAATACAAAACAGCTAAGTTGGTAGTGCTTTGGATATTCCAAATTACCAAGTAAAATTGTAGGGAAAAGAATTACAAAAACAGGGAGAGGGGGCAACTTTAAGCGTGCATCAAGAATAAATATTTATTTAGCAAGAAAGGGGAAAAAATATGAAGATATTATTCAATATCTAGTACCTAACATCTTTATAATCAGTAGATAATCCGTTATTTAGATAATAATAACTCAGCAATCACGTTCACTTCACAAGATAAATCCAATCTGATATGAAACCCGACGCCACATTAACCAATTAATAGTCACAACCAAAGATGCCCAAATTAAGTTCAGCAATCCACATGTCACCATTAATAAAAAAAAAACCCACTAAGCTAAAGGAGCATTCAGTTTATGTAAACCCGCTATGCAGTATGCACTAAAGCTTAAAAAAAACAAAAACATACCTGCAATATCTTGAAAAATTTTTGTTTGAATTCAATCCTTTCAGAATCATCAGATTGAGCTCGAGGCCCGTACACATTAAACAAAACTGCACAAAGTTACAAACTTCAACTATTTCTTCCAATTAAAACCCAAACCTTTTAATTTCAAGCATTAACAGCAGCTACACAATATAGGAACAAATTTTTCAAACAAGAAGCAACTTTAATCGACCAATTGAACCAACATGTCAAACTCACCAAAATGACCATGGTCTGTGATAACACAACGTCCCTCACTATCAATCTTAAGAAGCTCATCTCTATCAAACTCCTCAAGCCCTAGCGCAATTCCAGCCTCCACTCCGTTACCCAGTTGAGAATTCCTAATAAGACCCGTGAAGCCTTCTTCAGCAGCCACCGGCAAAGCAACTTCGTGAGACAAAAACGCCGATTTCACTCGACAAAACGTAGCAACTCCTGTAAAACAAAAAACGAGAAAGATATAAAATTTTCCGAGTCGTTTAAGCAATAAAAGGTTTCATTGAGGCATTTTAACAAACACTTACCGGAATAACCAGCTCGGCCTTTCTCGAACGTACGCGTACAGGAAACAAATGACTCGTAGCCTTCAGCAATGATCAAATTAGCAGTCAATTCTTGCCTCCTGAGTTTGGTTTCCTGAAAACAAATTATATCAGCATCGAACGAATCGAGCAGTTTCAGAAGCGAACCATATTGTGAGATTCTTGGCCTCAACCCATTGACGTTGTATGTCACTATCTTCATTTTTCATAAATATATCATTTTTATTTTTATTTTCAGGAAAATCGAAAATCGGAGATCGACGACATCCAGACCATCAAGAACATCGAGAGCTGCGAGAGTGAAACACGACCACCAACGAGAGAATTGAAGAGGCGCGATTGGTCAGGTCCCACAGTAAAACGGTGTCGCTTTAGGTTAAATAGTCTTTAGAACCCGACCCAGGAAATGATTGGTCCACTATTTTCCACGTGGCGATAATTGATTTGGTTATCTTATACTTAGAAGTGTTGTGAATCATTGCTCGCGTATTGAAGAGTGGTTTAATAAAATTTGGGGGAAAAAAAATTCTGTGGGCGACGAGAGTTCGTTGTGGTTGAGAAAATACTGTGAAAGTGAAACCCTAAGATTCAAGATTGGGACAAGAGATTGATGTAATTGGGAGAAGCTTAGCACTTCCAATAACGGAAATGGAGCAATGGAAATCTGATGACTTCTCGGCCGCTTCAGCACCTTCTTCGGCTCAGCCTCCTAGTCGATCCCATAGTTCTCACTCTGATTCCAGGTTTATTTAATTGAATTGTTTGGACTGAATTAGGTCTAGGAAATACGTAATTTATAGAGACATGTTTAAGACTTTAGGTCTGTGTTTTCTTAGGCAAATATAAAAAGTTGGGGTTTTTGAACTTTGTTTCTACGTCTTTTGTGTGATTATTCTGTTAGAATTGTTTAATCTGGTATGAAAATGATTACCCTTTTGGTTGAAACTTTGGTTAAGCAATGTGGGTTCTTGTCCCTAGGTTGAAACTTTGGCTGGTCTCATTTTGTGTGTTTGATTTATATATGATTGGATATTAGATAGAAAGATTTGAAATGGCGATTACTTTGTCAAATTTCTAGTGTAAATTGTGATAAAAATAAGAAGGCTAAAACTGTGGAGTAAGCTGCCAGCTTAAGTAAAAGGTCAATTGTTAAACTCTATTAACTGGAGAAATAATTGTGTCATGGGAAAACTATGTATTTTGTCCTCAACTTATTGGAGTGGTTGCAAATTTTCCCTCGGCTTTTGATTTGTTAAGAAAATGTCTGTGTTGCAAGGACTTTTGTCCATTATATCTACAAATCTAACAGAAAATGACCACGTGTCATTCAATTTCACGGGACATGTGTACTTTTCTGTTAGCTTTGTTAACAGAATAAACGAAAATTAGATGGAAGTTCTTAAAGTAACAATACCATTAAGTTGGGAATACTTTTTTTAAGAAATCGAAGGTTGGGGGCAAATGTGCAACTAGTCTAAAAGGTTGGGACTATCTATGTATTTTCCTTTTTAATTTGTATTTTTTCCTTTTGTTCTTGTATTGATGGGGTGTTTATTCACAGACAAAGGCCTGATGTAGAAGTAAAAGATCCAATTGTTGCAAGAAAAGTTCAAAAGGCAGATCGTGAAAAGTTGAGGAGGGATCGGCTAAATGAGCAGTTTCTTGAGTTGGGAAACACATTAGGTACCAACCGTATGGTAGAGCATTTCAATTGTACTTTCCTTAGAGTTGGTTTTCTCGAAATGCAAATTTGAAACATGCAACTCAAGTGTTCTTATATATACTATCACTATATTACTTAACCTGGTGACCTTCGCAAGTACTTTTACTTAAATATTTTGATTTTTTACAATTTATGGTTGGTGGCTTCAAGTGTTGTATTCATGTTCCTTCATATTTGAGGTCTTGCATGGCATATAATAGCTATACAGCTTAGATGGAAACCTTTTTATAGGAAATGCATTTTTCTAAAATTCATTGATTTGCCTTTCTTGTGAATACATACTTATTCATCACCCTCATACTTACACTGAAAATGCAGATCCTGATAGGCCAAAGAATGACAAGGCAACCATCCTTACAGACACAGTTCAGATGCTCAGGGATTTAACTGCGGAAGTCAACAGGTTAAAGACTGAGTACACAGCACTTTCCGAAGAATCTCACGAGGTTATTTTCATGAAAACTGCTATTCAATCCGGGCCATTTTGGTCCACGGATTGTATGTCTTGTTCATTTCTTAAAACATATTTTTATGAGTTGGGAAGAGGGGGGAGGGGGGAAGAGTAAATACAAAATGCAATCATTGTCCCATACAGTACAGTGGACAATCACTGCCTGATTAATAGGCTTTTTCCAATTTTCATATTATTTGTTGTTCTTCTACTTGTAAAGCTCATCATTTACCTGTATCTTCATCTGTTTTTTATTTTGTTTTTAACTACAAACAGCTTACACAAGAGAAAAATGAACTGAGGGAAGAGAAGGCATCTTTAAAATCTGATATTGAAAATCTCAATGTCCAATATCAGCAGAGGGTGAGAGTTATGTACCCATGGCCTGGTATTGATCCTTCTGTTGTAATGGGTCCACCTTACTCGTATCCAATGGCTGTACCTGTACCTCCAGGTCCAGTTCCCATACACCCATCAATGCAGCCATATCCTTTCTTTGCAGGTCAGCATCCGGGAGCTGTTCCTGCTCCTTGTTCTACCTATGTATCATATCCGACTCCTACCCATCCTCCACCTGAGCAACCTTCTGCTCAACATGCATCAACTCTCCATGTTTTAAGTAAAGAAGATTCCAATAGTATATCATCCAATCATCATAGGGCCAGAAATGTGGAAAGATGTGATGATTCTACTGATGTGGCAACAGATCTTGAACTGAAGATGCCAGGAACATCAGCGCAACAGGTTAGTGTAGATCATTATAAATAAGTAGAATGAATGATTTGTACAGAAAAGTTTTTAACCTGACTGAGATGGTATTTGCAGGAGTCTTGTTCTGCAGGAAAGAAAGGTAAGCAATCACATAGGAGGGAACGGAGTAGTTCAGATGGAAGCTCTTCATGTAGGTATTCTTCGTTTCAAGTTCAAGATAGCTCCTCCAATAGTGTAGGGGACATGCCAAAACAATAGCAACTGAAAGATCACATAGTTGACTGTTGTGCTACCAATCACAAATTCACGATAACAAGGTGAATGTTCTACCATGTGGTTGATGCATCTTGAAGTTCTGCAATTTCTCTTCCGGTTCAGCATGAAAAATGTGCTGAAGAATAGCGTGTTGATGACATAGAATAGTTGCATGTGTTTGTATATTCATGTATAGAATAGGATTTAGTTGTGAATTGCAATTATGCTTAACAATTAGTGCATTAACTTCACCATTAAATTTTGGTACAAAAAAGTTTAGCCTTTTGTTGGTACTTTGTATTCTGACTTGAGAACTTATGCCAAATGATCTGTGCTCTCTCTCTCTTTCTCTCCCTGTCCTATTTTGGGAATGAATTAGACATCTTCGTCGGTTGTTGAAGCCCTTGCTTTTGTGCCAAAAAAGGCTGAATTTTGATTCAAAATGCAGCCAAAAATTAAGGAGTCAACATGGTATTTGATTATGAAGTACGGACATAATACATATTCCCCTGAAAGGTAATTAACTTTATCCATTGACGAGCGTTTCAAAGGTTACTGCTTATCTTGTGGTGCATGCGTGGGTTCGTTTATTAGTGTAATTGTGTGTTGCAATTTTCTTAACATGTAATTCAATTTTTTAAGTGGTTTTATTTTTGATATTTTCTTTAAAAAAATAATAATTTATGATATGAATATATATATATATATATATATATATATATATATATATATTTGTACATTGTATATGTTTTTTATGCCATTAAAATAACGTATGTATACTGTATTGAGCTATCGGAAGAGAATTATGTTATATAATTAAATAATTTCTTAATTTATCTTTAGTAATAAAAAAATTAATGCTTACAATGGATACGGCACCAAGTCAACTTACAACACATGATTTCCAGTAGGTTGTTGTGGTTCTTGGCTTTTACCGTGAATGATTAATTCGTCATCTAATTTCTCTGATTTCACTTAAGACCCTAACTTTTAAAATTAACAAATATATATTTTGGGTATTGAATCGGTCAAATTTCAAAAGCATTTAATTTGATTAATTTTGGTGTACTCGTTAAAATTAAAGAATTTGGGTGCCAATTTTTTTCGGACATGGTGTGTAAGTTTATATAATGTTATTTAAAAAAAAGTAGTTATTTGATATGAATGATAATATTAAATAGAGTTAAATTTAACAAAATTAAAATTATGATTATTATATTTGTTTCAATAGAGTTATAAATTAAAATAAGATATTAATGAAATTCATGTTATAATTAATTAATTTTTAAAATCTATTTTATCTTATCTCATTTAATTTTTAATGAGATGAGATAATAATAAGATAATATTAATCGATAAAAATATAAATTTAATAAAAAAAATGATATACATATGTTTTAAGTTAAGTCTATTAATGTTACATTTTAAATGAGATGATATTTAAATTAAATGAGATAATATTGCACCATAAATTTATATAAGATATATTAAACGATGAGATAAACTATTTTACATCTTTATGTTTGAATAGTGGACTCGAAAGAAAGATAAAATTAAAAATAAAATTTATAAAATTGTCAAAGTTAAAAATAAACTTTCTTTAACTTCTAAACGAAAAAATAAATAAATTATATACAAATATGTAAAGAAGATAAACTATTTTAATATCATCCTGAGGGATGAATAAGTGCTTGGGATGGTAGAATGATTATCATTCCATTTTAAATTAATAGTAGAATAAATATATGAATATTTAAAAACAAATTATTATTATTGGTATTATTGTTAATCATAGATGAATAATCAGATCACAATTAGAGGTGTAAATTGAAATAAAATATTAATAAGTTTTATGAGTTAATTTGTAATTTTTAAAACTTATTTCATTTTTTTTATTTAATTTTTAAAGAGATAAGATGTTAATGAAACGATATTAATTGATATATCTCATTTATCTCTAATGAACCTAAATAAGAATACAAAAATAACAGAAAATAAGTTAAATGATAATTTATAATGTAAGTTTAATAAAAAAAATGATACAATATATGTTTAAATTTAGGCGCATTAGAGTTAAAATCTAAATGTGATGAGATAATATTTAAATTAAATGAGATAATATTGCATATTTAGTCCATTAAAGACATTAAATAAGACATGAGATGAGATAACAACCTACTTTACATATCTAGTTTTTAGATAATACTTGATAATTGAATTATATCTTGAGAAATTACAAAAAATAATACTCTTAAAACTTATAACAAAAATGACACCTAATGACATTGAACGAGATTCAATTAAACAATGTTCAACATTAAACGAATCTAAATAATTATATTTTAATTTAAACGACGTCTAAAATAAAATGTTGTACCAAAATTTTTTTAAAAATAAAAATATATAAAATAAATATAAAAAAAATATTATTTTTATAATTATACACTTTAAAATTATTTTTTTTATTTTTTTTCATCCAAAGGTATAAATAGTTTAGGGGTCAAGAAATTCTTTTTTTTTTTTAAAAAAGACTAATATTTTTTAATTCAAGATATATATATATATATATATATTTGATATTTGATAATAGGATTCTTACCGTCTAAGGTTTTGAATTTGGGAAAGTGATTGAAGGAAGTTTCTAACAACTAGCCTATTTTATACATATGAATCATACTTCAAAGCCATTGTCAAAGAAAAACAATTCCTTTTCTTCTATTATTTTTATAATAAATAGTACAATTACATAATATAATCCTTTTACAAAATAAAATTTTGGTTTTAATTTTATCATATGTTATACGTATTTTTTTCTTATGACAAAAAAACACATGTTTTATCCAAATTTGGCACATGTTTTTTATGACTTAAAAAACAAAGGATTAAAAATAAAATTAATTGAGCGCCTAAGTGAGAATAATATACATTGCAAATAAGTAGACAAAACACACAATAATATCCCATGAAAAGTTAAGGAGTAAACTTGGATAAATTAATAAAATTTGGTCACAAAATGGGGGGGGGGTCCTTTCCATATTTTTGAAACAAGTGTCCACTAATTTAAGCAGAAAATCTGATAATGTAATTGTCAAATTTAAAACACTTATTATTTTCTCTCTCCTAATTTTAACAGAAATAAATAACAGTGCAAAACACGACCCTAAAATCATATGAGACTCGAATCCACAAGAACGAAGTCATGAACATACCCTTTTAAGTTTTAACCACCTCTGTTAAGAGGATAGCAAAAATTGCAAGTTGTTATTTACCAAAGGCATACATTGAAAATGATAAGACCACTCACTACAAACGTTAATGAAAACTTATCCAACACATTTTCATTATGATATTATTTATATCACACATTACAACCAAGACTATATTCCAACGCTCCAAAATGATTACAATACCTGGAGCCAACTTTTTGCAGAAATCCATAACCCTGATAACAGATCTTGTGAGAATGCAAACCCAACCCTCAATGTAGAATCTGGTCGATGAATGCTAACATCCAGCAATGTCTCGCAGGGGGGTGATTATGGAAGATGGAGACCTTTCTAAAAGTAATTACAATCTCCAAGGTAACCAAGAAAAAGGAACTCCGCCTCTCTTACCCGCATGCCAAGTTGCAAAAGTTCAATTTACATCTACAACTTCCGTATATTACGAGCAGTTGGACTGGTTACGCTTCGGGAATTAATGCTTGCTGTTCTTAGAAGTTTACGAAACTCTGATAGGCTTATTTTCCCATCTTTGTCGATATCAGCCTCCTCAAGAAGTGAATCAGTAGAATCTCTAAGGCATGTGTGCTGCAAGATAGATTGAAGAATCTCAATGGAAAAAACAGTAACACATTCAAATAAGTAAAACGGCAACAGAAACCAAGCGGAGATGGACAGAGAGAATGCATTATTGATTATCCTAAAGTTAAGATGCGTGTTGTTTAACTAGGAATGATCAGGGAAGGAGACAAGGAGGCTTTGTGCAAAACTCTAAAGTAATATGGAAAATATAACATTACATGGTTCCATTCTATTCCGTGTTCAAACCAAATACAAAAATATCATAACCTTTTCATATTATTGTTAACCAAATATGAACTAAAGAAAATGATGATAAATTAGGAGTCATAAGACTAACCAATCTAAGTTCCTCCCGAGTTATGTATCCATCTCTATCTATATCAAATTTCTCAAAAGCTGCCCGTGATCGCTGCTGCCACTTCTCAGAGTCATGCTCCTCTAATTGATGCACGTGAAGAGTGGCGGCAACAAACTCGGTGAAGTCCACAAGCCCATCAGTATTAGTGTCAATCTGCAACAAGCACATAATAAAGCTAACTCGGTGAAGTCCACAAGCCCATCAATATGCACAATGGAACGTACATATTCATATTAACAAGGTTACAAGCTAAAGCTAAATTTGTGAAGCATATGGCATTGGCAGTAACAGTAGAAAACTACGAGTGACTGTAAAAATATAAGCTCGATAGAAAACAAGGTTAAATTTTGATAAACTTTACTCTCCGAGAAGCGTGCAGGGAAGGCCTACCGCATTCAGTATCTCTGTGACTCGTGAATCTTTCAATCTCCAGGGAAGATCTTTTGCAAGGGCCTATAGTAGCAAAATTTTCACAGCCAAGAATCATGAAATATTATTAACCAAACAGTTGGCATTAAATTCTAAAACTACCAATTTAAAAGTTCAATAGAGTTCACCTGTCTCATCTCTTCAAGACTAATAGAACCATTCTTATCCACATCAATTGCATCAAATTGGTCTCTGAGATCTGCAAGTTCCTCTTCATCGAGTGTGCTAGCCAACACCTACAAGATTGTAAATTACTTAACAGAGTGATGAAAACAACTTATGAAATTTACAATATACAAAAGTTTTATACCCTTAGTGCAAACTGTTTCAAACGATTGTACTTCACAAACTGCCTCATGTTATTCAAAACAGATATATCAATAGGAATCTCTGATGCAACTCCTCCTTCTCTAACCCAAGGGTGTGCTGCAAAAGTCAAAGACAAATAAAAAGGGGAGAAGTTAAAACCAAATTCACAATGTTGTTTTCCTTTTCTTTACAGTTGGTCCCTGTAGATGAGTTTTGGATGTTTAGTGCAAAATGTTCCAGAATCAGATAAAAACAAACAACTCATATATGTACATGACTACAAACTATACATAAATCATGTACATATTCAAAACTTACAATTTTGGAACAATTTTCACTTATTAACTCTCAAAATCTGCTATTTGGGGCCTCAAAACTTTCCTTACTTTCAATAATAATCATACTAAAATCCTTGGAGACACATAAAGCAATTTGGACTTTGGCAGGCACCAGAAACGAATCTTAGAAACACGAAAGCCAAAGAGAAATCACTATTGGAGTGAATATGCAAAATTAATATATCAGCTTTTTCCATAGCCACAACAGGCAACATTTGTTTCTTTTAAGAAAAAAGTTAGGCACTCACACAAAGCCTGAGCAGCAGTTAGCCTTGCCCGAGGTTCCTTCACCAATAGCTTATTTACAAAATCTTTAGCATGGTTACTTATGCTAGGCCATGGTTTCCGGCGAAAATCTGGTTTGTTCCTTAGCACCTGAACAAAGTTGAGAGGCAAATAAGGTTACTAAAGAAAAAAAATGAGATTCTCAGCAGAACAGGAAAAAAAAGAGAGAGAAAGTGAACAAAAGAAATTCCTTAGAACTATGGCAATCCAATCAAGGAGTCAAAAAAAAAGAAGGTAAAATAATCAGGCAATGTAAAGCAATGTATTTCGGAAAAGAATGGATGCAAACAAGAGGTGTAAAAAAAAGAAGTAAATAGAGATAATTATGAATTTACTACACCTCCTTAAATATGCCATCCTCGGTCTTATCCCAAAATGGACGCCTCCCACAAAGCAAAATATAAGTAATCACACCAATACTCCAAACATCTGATTCAGGCCCCGACTTGCGTTTCAGTACTTCAGGGGCAACATAGTAAGCACTGCCCACAATATCATGGAACTTCTTTCCTGCATATTTTACAAAACAAACCTAAAATTTCTAATCAATTGGCCAGAAACCTCAGTCAGAAGATACGCCAGGGATGTTGAAGAACAGCAATGTCAACTGCTTGCAACTGCAGAAAAATCAGAGAAATCTAAACCGCCCAAGGATCCCGAACATAATAGAATACACACTCACCTGGCTTTATAAAGTCTGACAAACCAAAGTCTGTAGCCTTCAAAGGAGAGTCCTCTCGTCTAGACTTGAAAAGAAAATTCTGCGAGCAAAATGGAACAGGAAATGTAAGGCGACACTGTCAAGAATAAGGAACCTCACCCAGCTTCATGTGCTCGTGATCTTGGTTATACCTCAGGCTTCATGTCCCGGTGTACCAAACCATGTAAATGACACTCTGCTGCAACCTTGAGCATCTGTCTTACGACTACTGCTGCATCTTTCTCAGTATAACGACTATCCTTCCTGATAAAACATGCCAGTAGAAGAAAATACCAAAAATAGATGTATGAGATAATCTCATCTTTGTGGTCTGTAAAATTAATATTTTTCGGATATACAACTTATATAGTAGCCTGGCCCCAGTAGCAGAAGATAAATTTTATCCAGGAATGAAGGATTCTTACTTGGCCAATATCCGGTCAAGCAATTCACCACCCTCACATAGCCTAATCAGAAAAATAGAAGCATAAAAAAAGAACTTAGCTTGAAGAGTCATGAGGGTATAATGAACAACTAAATGGAAAGAGGAGATGTCCAGCTCAAACAAGTTACAAGAGTAGGATTGAAACGAAGTTCAAAGCAAAACATACTCCATAACTATATACACATAAGAATCATCCTCAAACGCATTATAGTAGCGAACCACATTCTCATGGCCTGCAAGTTCTTTCAATATCTTGACTTCTCGCTTAACATCCTCAACAGCAATTGGAAGAACCATCTGGCACCAAATCAAAATTTTAAGTTTATTAAAACTACCATAGCATTTCCAACTAATAACTAGAGAAGAGAAGGAGAGGGAAGGGGGGGAGGTATGCTTGAAATGAACAAAGCAATGCTTTATTTTCCATTTTTTCTATAGCTAAATATTGTCAATCACCTGCACGCAAACCACAGTACAAAGCATTTATGGCGCACATGACAAGCCTGAAGAAGAAGAAGCACTTAATAGAAACTTATTTTTTTAACCATGACAGTTCAGACTATTAGCAAACAAGCATGGAAGAAAAGCACCTTTATTACTCCCAGCATAAAAGATTATGTACACATGATCTCCTGAAAGTATACATAACTTGCAACCTTTCCTCAGCTTTGGGAGGGAATTTAACAATTCCAGCATCTCAAACGAGATGCTTTAATAGTAGAACAATTCCAGCATCTCAAACAATTCTTGTTTTACAAATAAAAATTAAACCCATTTAATAGTAGATAAATGAGTAAACAATTTTGAAAATTAAGAGATAAGAATTGAGATGCCAATAACTCCACTAAAAATAATAAAAATAAATTACACCCTACTCTCTTAGTAAAAAAAAAAAAAGAAAAGAAATTGAATTTCTACCCCTCATAAGTCCATTACTATATTGTTAATATGCTCCAGCTAAAAAATATTCAACTCTTTCTCAGGCGTGTTTTTGTATATCTATAAACATGACCAATGATTATTACAAAATGATTTCACCTCTCTCGAAGCATTACTAGAAAGCTGCCTATTATTTTTAACTATAAATTTACATCCTATACAATTCATCAATAAGAACAAAGCCTGTGCAGTCAAAATAAACACATGGAATAAGGAGTACAGGCTGATCAATCTCCCTTCATTATATACAAATAGAAAAAGGCACCTAACAATAACAATCCATCCCTAAGTATTCATCTGTCAAATCCCACATGCAAAAGTGAAGGATCCACAAATCCATCAATAAACTGCTATGAGATCAAACTAGCATTACATCATATGCATCCACACAACTATAACATCCGGAATCAAGTAAAGAATCCCTGTAAAAACCCAGCATTCCCATCTAGAAATTCTTCAACACCTCCATAAATCGGTCAACGGCACCTTAAAGCCCAAATGACTAATCAAAAGTAAAAGCAAACGAAGAAATTAAGGCATTACCGAAACAGTTTCATAAGCAAACAACTAACACCATAGAGATCACAAAATCTGGAGGAAACAAAATCTAATTCAGAAATTGAGAAATACCTTATTCTTCTCAATTCTCTTCACAGCAACACGATCCCCATTAGCCTTATCAATTGCAACATACGTATAACCAAACTGACCATGACCCAACAATTTTCCGATCGAGTAGCACCTATCAAAATCCTTAGCGTACCCAAAATCGGTGCGTTTTCCACACGGGATTATCCCACCCTGCCTTCTCGTGTTCTTTTCTGTGCGTTTGAGCTGCTGGTTATTCCTATTATTCTTATGGGTCGTCTCATTTTGCTTATTATGACGTTGATTCACAGAAGCCTCTTGTCTATTTGCTACCAATTTTGTCGTCGTTGATTGTGGTTTGGTGATCTCTTTCCGATTCTGATTGACGGTTGTTGTTGTCGTGTTAGCGTTGCTGTTTGAACCACTGACTTTGGAGGCAGAAAAACAAATACCCATGATTGAAATAGAAGAAAAAAATATGAATACAAAGAGGTTTTAAAGGTTTTGAAGTAACGAAATCATAACTAACTAGTAATAAATATTGGTAGTCATAAAAACGAACATGACAGAAATAACACGATAAAGAAGCCAGCGAGAAATGTGAGAAAATGAAGAGCAAACGTTGAAGCAAATAGGAGGAAGAAGAGAGGAAAGAGACCGGTAGAGAAGACGGTCAAAATAGATCTTTGAAGATGGATATTAGGCACAAATATGTTTCAATGTATCTAACATTTTTTTAACCGATTATAAAATATGGGCAAAAGTCATTAAAATTTCCATAATTGTTAATACGATTGAGTTACTTATTAAATATTTTATAATCTTATAAGTATTTTAATTATGTAATTTATGAATTATGTATTATTAATATTATTATCATAAAAATTAAGTATTTCTAATCATATAATTTATTGGAATAAATTACTACAAGTCTTATGTGATAAAAATACACAAATTATATAATTATTGAATCAAGTCTTATGTGATAAAAATACACAAATTATATAATTATTGAATCAAGTACATTATGTCTTATAATTTAATTTTTTTTATCAATTTAGTCAAATTATTACTAAAATGTTAGAATTAACGATATTAATACTTGATTGTCGCATGAATTATATCATGTAATTAAGGTGAGAATATTTTCATATATTTATAGCATGAATTAGGTGATACTTACGGGAATGAATATGTTAAATGTTAATAAATTAATATAAATTTGATTAAATTGATTAACTTTCATAAATTATGTACATTTATCGTATGGACTAGGTGATAAGTACGTAGATAAATCCATTAAATTTTGACAGATTAATATAAATTTAATTAAATTGATTAACTTTAATAAATTATAGGATTTAATGTGACTTAAAATTTTTGAGACTAAACTATTAGTTTTTAAAATTAAAAGGAATATTGTTACCTTTCATCCAATAATTTATTAAAATGAACACTTTTAATTCATTAAAAGTATTAAAACGAGTATTTATGGTACACAATTTTCATAAATAACATAATTATAGATGCTCAACTCAAAAATATGGGATTAAAATAATTATTTGTATATAATATATTTTTTAAAATTATAGAACATATGGTATCCAAAGTAATAAATATAGGACTAAACTAATTAAATTAAATAATGTTGAGATCTCTGTTGCCAACCATTTATAAAATATACTTAACATTTAAATTAGTCTAAAATTGCCACCAATATTTAATTAATATTTATCTTCTTATTATTTTCTTTAAAAAATTAATGATTAAACATTATATTAAAAAACTAATTATGATAACAGAAATAACCAAAATAATATAAATATTAACTTAACTAAAGGTTTGAGATTTGATGAATTTTTGTAACAATTTAAATATAATTAATATTTTTTCTATCCATTCAAAATGTTTTGGATATAAAATATATTTAAGCTTTAATATTATAATGTTGTGAAAACCTAAAGGTTTTTGGGTGAAAGGGATAGAGATATGCAAAATGTAAGATAATTTGATAAACTAAATTAACTCTTTAAGTTTTGAGTCATATTTTGAATAAATTAAATGTCTTGAATTTATTTGATACCTTTTAATTTCATTAATTTTTGATTGATTAGTGGATTGTACTTTATCATTCATTATAATATAAATTAAATTGATAAAAATTAAATAATGTTAATTTTTTTTATTTATATGTCACAATTAGATATTTTTATCGCTTTTTATTATACATTTTTCTCAATTTACTTAATTATAATGTTCTTGACTTCTCATCCTTTCATATTTATAAATTGATTTTATATTTACTTTTAATATATATCTTGAATTTAAGATTGTAATAATTTGTATTAATGTTGTGATATTTATGATTTTATCAACATCAAATATTTATATATTGTTTGTTAATAAAAAATTAAAATAAATGGTAGAAAAAGAAAAAAAAGAAGAAGAAATAAATAAAAGATATTATGGATAGGATGTATTAGAGAGAAATTGTTTATTGTTATTGAAGTATGTGATAATATAGTACTTAAAATGAATGAAATTCAAGATTAGTGTAATTTTTTTTAAATTTCCAATATTTGAGATAAAAAAAGGTAATATAATTTATATGAGATATACTTACACAAAAAAACACCTCAAATCTTAAATCAAATCAATCAATTAATGATATAAATAGAAAAAAACTAAATAATATAATTAAATTAGATAAAAAAATTACAATTTAATAAAATGACATTGAATTGAGTTAACTCAAATTAAGTATTTCTAACTAATAAACACCCTCAAGATAGTTTAAAGGTTTTATATTCCTCACATCAAATGTAAAAAATTATTTATTTTCTTACTGTGTTAAAAAATATATTTAATTACATTATTAGAAAGATGAACATATATATTTTTTTCATCCGATTAGAAATGAAACTCCAAGAAGTTATGTCATACAATATTATTATCACTTCAATTATAATTTAGAGAAAAATGAAGAATATGTCTTTTACATTAAGCTAAAGTAATCATTTAATTCCTTCGAAAAAAAATGTGTCATTTGATCCTTTCCTTTTATGAATAAATGTAAAAAAAGACAAAAATAAATTTATTAATATTCTGAATAAAATAATATTATATTCTAAATATTTTATTTGGTTGATAAATAAAAAAGAATAAAAATTACTTATTATTATGATATTCTATCATAACACTATTAAAACATTTAGTGAATAATTAAATTTTTATCACCAAACTATTAAAATATTGTGTTATTTGGTATTATTTATGTAATAGGTACACGACCCAGCGACCTAAGATACCTTCTTCATACTGAGGATCATGACTTGATGATCACGATTTAAAGATCACAATTTGAGAATCAAAACTAGAGGATAAGACTTGATAATCAAGACCTAAGGATCAAGACCTAATCTAAGTAAACACCATGGATGTTGTCCTAACGACCTAGGTCACATCTTAGTGTAATTCCTTAAGTTGTATATTTGTAACGACCTATTTATGTAACGCCTATGATCAAGACCTGAGGATAATACAAGATCTGATCATTATCAACATTTTATACTTCTTTCTAAAATGAATAGAATCTCTAATACATTAAATTCTTTCCAAACTATTGGCGCCGTCTATGGGAACTTAAATATTTCTAGTCCATAGTTAACATTTGAGACCTTATCTTATCCTTAGGAGAATTAACTTTTGTCTTAATGACATTTACTCTGCACAAAATGGATAGCCTGCTATTACATACTGATTAAGTCAATAATCTTATCCATCCAACTCAAGAATTTGATCTGAATGATCAGACGCATCACTCATCACCCATCAGATCATTACGAGATCACAAAATGGGTAGTGCTCACCCATTAGTCAGTGAAGGTGTCCAAATTCCATCTCGACATGATATGACCAGATCCACCAGGACAATGATGAGTGAGGGCGCGTTTTTCTCCTTTTTGACATTTTTGACCTTTTTGACCCATTTTGTCAAATTTTTCCATATTTGTCGACCTTTACGCATTTATTTATTAATATATTTGTGATGTATTGCTTCCAGTATTCCTCTTTGAGTCTTTAAGTTGCATTTTTAAGCCAAAATACCTGAAAAACAATAAAAATACCCGTGATTCCGAAAAAGACAAATTTATATAAATATATGATAAAACATATATATATATATATTTAATCAATTAATTTGCATAAAATCATGGTTATTTTAGTGCTTTTTGAGCACTCATCAGACAACTCAACATCCTACTTGTTCATTGAATTAAAATTCTGAAAGTGTTTCCCTCAAAAGAGATGCTATGATGAAGAGTATTCAAAGACAAATAAACGAGTTGCAGCAAGCCTTCACCGAATCTCAAAGGGGGAATAATAAGCTTAGTCCAAATTGGAACAAGAGGAATATTTGAAGGTTGAGAGTTCATTCCATACTCCCTGTCCACCGATATTGGATAATCATCCTCCAATGAGGGAACATGTATCACACACTTGCTACCCACAACAACCTAAAGAAATTGTACAACAATACCAATGTATAGCTCCAAACCCCAATTTCATCCCAAGACCTTTATAGAAGAATCCACCAATTCATGAGCATGTAATGTAGCACACACCCTTTTCAGTACCTACACATTCGGGTGTAAGGAATACAACTTCCATGGGATTTTCAACCCCGCCATATGACCCAAATGAGGCCTTAGACTAAAAATTATAAGAAGTGGATGAGAAGATGTGGACTAAAATGAACGATCAATTTAAAAAGGCAAGAAAAGCTAAGATCTTGGAGAGGTATCAAAACTGTGTGTGATAAGTTATCAACGTCACCTTTTTCAAATGCCCTCGAGTTAACACTACCCCCTCCCCTCCCCTCCCTCAAATTTAATGCTCCCAAATACTCTACTTATAAAGGGACAAAAGATCTAATGGCTTATGTTCTCCAGTTTAAGATGGTCATGGCTGCCATGAGCCTTTCGAAGAAAAAAAGAGAAGCGATGTACTATAAATCATTTGCTACTACTTTCCAAGAAACAACACAATAATGGTTTGTCAAATTGCCTCCTAAAAGTATAAATAGCTTTGATGCTCTAATAAAGGTGTTTATTACCAATTATGCATACAACAAGCCCATGAGGAAGGAGTCTCATCATTTTCTTTTTGATAATCCAAGAAAATGAAGAGAAAATTGAAGCTTATATAAGGAGGTTTAAGATGAAAAAAATTGAAATTTCTCAATGTCCCAACTTCATAGCAATCAAAGCTTTCTGCAAAGGAATCAAGAGCGATATTGGCCTCTTCATCGAGTTAACAAAACCACCCCACAATCTTTGGACGTGGTCTATAAAGAAACCCTTAAGTTCAGAAACATGGAAAGGGAAATGAAATCCATTAAAGGGGTGGTCAATAGAAGCGTGAATAAACCTACCTCAAGTAAAATGGAAGAAAATAGAAGGCCTGTTGGGGAGAGGTATCCAAATCCTTCTTGTTTTAAACCTATGATCACACTAAAGGGAAGCTTAAGGACTTGAGGTTGGTCCTTATCCCCTTTCAGAGGTCCATCTTTACCGGTTTGGTTGACAGAGGTAATGCAATGAATGAAGTGTCTTAACAATGTCAATTTCCCACCACCCATGAAGGCTCCACTAAGAAACCTTAACAAATATTACGTGTTCCACAAAGATACGATACATTGGACCAGAGATTGTAGATAGCTTAAATGAGAGATTGAATTTGCTTTCGAAAGGATATCTACGAGATATTGTTGATATAATAAGGGGTACACGAGAAGGAAAACCAAAGAGATAACAACCCCATTCAATAAGGTAGAATACCTCCAAATACAGCTATTATGACTAATCAAGCTCTACCAGAGGATGTTCGAATAATTCACACCATACATGGTGGACCTACTATGGTAGGTCATTCCAATAATTCAAGGAAAAGATACGCCTGGGAAGTTAGATATATGAATCGATTGGTTTATAGTTTGAAGTATGAGAAGCTGATTTATCCTATCACCTTTGATTGAAGAGAGTTTCTCTTACCTCACGATGACCCTCTAGTTATTATAGTTAAGATTGCACACTGTGAAGTGTGTATGATTTTGGTAGAAAATGGTAGCTCTTCGTATTTATTGTACTTGTTCGCCTTATTAGATATGGGAATAGACCTTAAAGAGATTACACAATAACAAATGCAGTTAGTGGGTTTCAATGGAAGTGTAACCATATCAGTAGGGGCCATATGTTTATCGGTCTCCATGGAAGGAGAAATAATTCTTACAAATTTTATGGTATTAAACACCCCCACGTCTTATAATGCAATTTTGGGTCGTCCATTGATCCATAAGATGAAAGTAGTACCTTCTACATATCATCAACTCATTAAGTATCCTACTATCGAGGGGATTAAAGAAATCAAGGGAGAAAAGGACAAGGCAATGAGTTGTTATAATGCCTTAATGAGAAATGCATTACCTCCATTGTCAAAGTAGCAATTAAAGAACCAAAACCGTTCGAATGGGAGGAGGACACCACGAACGGGGGAAAACTATGATGGTAAACCCCGATGATTAAGAAATGATTCACATAAGAGATGTGGGGGATGAAAAATCTGTGAAGATAAACTCCAAATTGACCTTTTTGTCGAAAGCTACATTTAGTGATTTTTTGCGGGATAATATTGACCTTTTTGCATGGAATCCTAAAGACATGCCTGGCATCAATCCTAACATCATTTCCCATGAATTGTGTGTCGATCACAACAAGAAATCGATCCAACAAAGAAAACAAATATTTGCTCGAGATAAAGGTAATATCATTAAGAAGAAAGTAAGTTCTTTAAAGAATGTGGGTTGGGTTCATCATGTTGCATACCTTACTTGGCTATCGAACATAGTGTTAGTGAATAAACCAAGGGGAACACTGGATGTATGTCAATTTCACAGATCTTAATAGGAAGACACCAAAGGATTGCTTCCCATTGCCTAATATTGATCAATTAGTAAATGCTACAACTGGTTTCGAAACAATG
This sequence comes from Hippophae rhamnoides, assembly GCA_033030585.1. Taxonomy (NCBI): domain Eukaryota; kingdom Viridiplantae; phylum Streptophyta; class Magnoliopsida; order Rosales; family Elaeagnaceae; genus Hippophae; species Hippophae rhamnoides. The sequence continues at coordinate 20,970,376 of CM065434.1, read as the reverse complement.
AGTTTTATGGACACTTGTTCAGGTTATCCTCAAATTCAAATGCAAGAGAAAGGTACCTATTTTTATACAAAGATGTTGTTCGACTTGAAAAATACAGGAACTACTTATCAAAGTATGGTCAACAAAATGTTTGAAGACTAAATCGGTCAAAACATGAAAGTATACATGGATGACATGATGGTAAAAACCAAGTATACCAAGGACCACATTTCCTATCTCTAAAAGGTTCTATAATTAAGAGTTACAAGATGTGGCTTAACAAAAAAAAGTGTCTTTAAGGTAACCTCAGGTAAATTCATAAGGTATTTAATATCATCCATAGGCATATAAGCCAATCTTGAAAAAATTTCAGCCTTGGTGAACATGAAATTCCCAAGTCTTAAGGAGGTTCAACAGTTAAATGGTAGTATAGCTTCCCTCAGTCGCTTCATCTCCACACGCACTAAAAATTGTTAAAAAAAATTTCGATTGTTGAAGAAAAACAAGGAGTATGTATGAGATGAAGATTGTGAACAAACTTTCCAATCTATTAAGAGCTATTTGGGAAGGGTACCTCTTTTGACCAATCCTATTATGGGCGAGGTATTATACATATACATGTATTTTATGGATAAGGTTGTTGGTGTTGTCTTGGTAGTTGATAGAGATGGGAAACAACACCTTGTATACTATTTAAGACACTATTTGATAGGAGTGCAACAACTATATCCCCCGTTGGATAAGGTGGCATTTACTGTAAGAATGATGGCACGTAAACTCAAACACTATTTTGGTTCCCATAAAATAGTAGTCCTTACTTCATACCTTTTAAAGAATATCTTTGATAAGACGGATCAGTTCATTCATCTATCTTAAATTGCTATTGAGTTAAGTGAGTTCAAGATACAGTATAAGCCATCATCGGCCATCAATGGACAAGCTTTTGCTGATTTCATCGCTGAGTGGACTCAAGAGTGTACACCATTACAAAAGACTATAGAACTAACGTCTATGGTAGTAATACCTATCCCCACATCGGATCTATGGAAGAAGTATATTGATGGGGTGAGCAACTCGAGAGGAGTGGGGATTGGGATTATGATATTTACTTTAATAGGGGGCTTAATATAGCAGTGTCTTCGTATCACTTTCCGGGAAACGAAAAATGTGGTCGAATATGAGGTATTACTCTTGTCCTTACACCAATAGATAACCTTGAGAGCTAAAAAAGTGTGTTGATCCATAGTGACTCACGGTTGGTAGTAAACCAAGCAAACGATGATTTTGAGGCTAAGGTAGAAAATATGAAATTCTATATGAAGGAGGTGAAGAAAGCAAGGGTAGCTTTTGAAACATTTAAGATTTAAAAAAATTCCTTGAGAAGGAAATGCATATGCAGATTCCCAAGCCACATTGGAATCAGTGGTGCGCTTAGACTTAAAGAGGGTGATCTAGGTATCATGTTTATCGAATCCTAGTATTGAGAAAGATGGAGTGAATGATCAAACTCAGTCAGATATCAATTCTAAAACTCACACTTCTTGGTTGACCACGTACTTAGAATACCTCATCAACAATACCCTACTAGAAGACAAGGACTTAGCTCGTAAAATTATATTGAAAGCAAAAACCTATACCATTATCTAGGGGTATTCTATCGGAAAAATTATAGCAAACCGTGGATGAAGTGCTTACCCACTTCGGAAGCTCAAATTGTGTTGAGAGAATTACATGAGGTACAATGCAGAGCCCACTATGGAGGAAGAACCATTTCCCAAATAATCACCCAATAGGATTACTATTGGCCTACCCTTCTCAAGGATTGTATCGTTCACTCTAAAAGATGTGACTAGTGCCAAAGGCATGCCAATGTTCCATATCAGCTGGCCAATGACTTGAAGTACATTATCATTCCATGGCCATTTCAAAAATGGGGATTGGATATTTTCTGGCCTTAACACTTTGCCACAGGCCAAAAAAAATTTTTATTAGTAGAAACTCATTATTTTTCTAAGTGGATAGAGGCTGAACCATTGGTGATAATTCAAGAGGTGGATGTGCAAAAATTTATTTAGAGAATGTTATATGTGCAATTAGTATCTTTTTTGCGATGAAATAGGCATCAAATTTTCCCGTTCCACCCCTTAAAAACCATAAGCAAATGGTCAAGCAGAGTTGTCCAACAAAACACTTGTCAATATATTATGAAAATGTTTAGAAGGAGCAAAAGGTAAATGGGTGGATGAATTTCATGGTGTTCTGTGAACAACAAGAACCACCCCTAGGGTATCAATAGGGAAAAGTCATTTTTCCTCGTTTATGGCACTAAAGTAGTTATATCCTCAAAGATACATGATCCTACTCTCAGATCAATGATCACGCAAGAGAATAATAACTACCTCAGAAGTGAGGATCTCCTATTAGCCAAAGAAAAAAGGGAAAAAGCCTTGATACATATCGAATCACAAAAGAGAGTAATCAAAAAGACATATAACAAATTCGTCAAACATAAGAGCTTTAGTATAGGGGAGTGGGTTTTGTGAAAATCATTGGGAAACAAAGTTGAAACTACCTATGAAATTTTTTTGCATGGGAAGGCCCATATCGAATATATGATGTTACTCCAAGATGGTCTTATTTGATCAAACATGATAGCATAAAGGAAAAGCTGAGTTGGAATGGAGAATATCTCAAGAAATAATATGTATAAAATCTTATGATCGATATATTGAAAAACTACGATGTATTTTGAGCTCATTCTTATATTGAATTATAATGTGCAAAATTCATCTAATGGCCCCCAAGTTGAAGGAAGGAGTCAACTGACTCCCTCACTTGGGATGCGGGATACATCCTATGCCTTATGATTGGAGGAAATAGTCCATTGGCCTCTTTACTTAAGATGTGGGATACATCCTAAGAAAGGGTTTTATGCTTACTAATGTGCCTTTCCCCTTTTGAGAGTATATACGAGGTTTAGATTTCACACTTACATATCACCTATCTCGTGATAATTCATCTAATGGCCCCCCAAGTTAGAGGAAGGAGTAAACTGACCCCCGACTTGGGATGTAGGATACGTCCTATACCTCATGATTGGAAGAAGTAATCCACTGACTCCCCCCACTTGAAATGTAGGATACGTCCTAAGAAAGAGACTTGAGTTCCACGGAGAACCTCTTCTTTAGGAGCACATTAAGGGGTTGGATTCAATTTCTCCTATCTTGTGAAAAATAATGTGAAGACTCCCCCTGATTGGAGGAAGAACTCAATTGACCCCCCCACTTGGGATGCAAGATATGTCCCATGCCTTATGATTGGAGGACGGAGTTAAATGACCCCACTTGAGATGCAAGATACGTACCAAGAAGGAGACTTGAGTTCCACTATGAACCTCTTTTTTAGGAATGCATTTAGGGGTTGGATTCAATTTCACCCTTACATGTCTTCTGTCTGGTGAATAATAAATACAACGACCCCCATGATTAGAAGAAGGAGTCAACCGATCCCCCATTTAGGATGTGGGGTACTTCCCATTCCTCATGATTGGAGAAAGGATTCCACTAACCCCTTACTTGAGATGCAAGATACATCCTAAGAAAGATACTTCAGTTCTACGACGAACCTCTTCTTTAGAAACACCTTCAGAGATTGGATTCAAGTTCACTCCTCTAGTCATATTTTGCGGAAAATAAATATAGTGACCCATATATTCGGTAGACAAAATCAAATGACCCATCCACTTGAGACATAGGATATGTCCCAAGAACATCAATAAGACATTCGATTTAACAATATGAAATTGATTGGTAAAGGAAATATATTAATTTCATTACATTATTTCATGACAAATTACAATCTTTATGACAACAAATATAGTTACTACAAATATGATATTGAATCTCGGTTACGAAGTTCATCACTTGTTTGTGAGTGGTGCTTTAGGGTTTTCTAACATAGGAGCTTGACAAGTATTTTTCTCAAGGGCCCTATATTTCTAGTACTCTACCAATTTATGCAACTCATACCATTCCTCCTTATATCTATCAAGTTCATGACATGCAATCTTCAATTTATTGGGCATATCTGTCAACTCTTGATCTATGATTCCACATCAAGTCTTCAAGATACATAACTCCTGATCCAAAAATTCGACCACTTCTCGACATGTCTCTGCCTTCTTTTTTGAATCTTTCGCAAGGGATATGGCCTACGTTAAAATAATACGAAAATTAATTCAAGAGGATTAATAAATTATACCTCATAAGCAACATATCAAAATAGTTTACATCAAGCACATATCTGGCCATCATATGCCAGATCATTCCTTTCTCTTGTTTATGAGTTGTATAAATAGAAGGTCAGTCTTTGGGAACCCCAAAGTGGTGATACAATTCATCTTAAGCATTAGGATTATTAAACATCCCAATTTAAATAGATCATTTATACTATTACCTTTACCCTGCTCTCTTTTCACGGGGGATATACTTTGTAACATAATAATATCATCCCCTAACAGAGAAAAACCCCTACCAATTTCTAACTCATCATATCGAAGCCTACTCAAGGATGGGGGTGTATCTACACCCCATCCTTCTATGCAAGCATATCAACCTAATCTAGCTTTGAAAATGACTCCTTATCTTGGGATCGATGTGAGACATGGATTTCCTTTGATCTTTTGATTTTTCCATCCACTTGGCTATTGGGGAGGATTTGATTTACCTCTTTGCTAAGGGTGGAAGAGGTAACTCACTTTCTTATAATGGGGAAAGCCTTAGTAGCTTACAAGGTGGTTTGGTTCACCTTTTCACTAATGGCGGATGAATTAGGTAGTTCTCCCATAATGGAAGTTTTTAATGATAGGTGACGATACCTCTAGGGTACAAGAAAAAAATGACCTTATTTCAATCAAGCCATCTAGATTCACTTGGTTACAATTCATTATTTCTAAACACTTATGGCCTCAAATAAAAACTTGTTTTGTTAGGTTGTGTGCCTAGTTCAATAAAACAAATCTTAATTCTAAGATATGGCCTCAGAAACTCATGAAACTTCAACCTTTGTGATGAGGTAAAATCACACAAATGGTACAAGAGGCATTAAATAGAAATAAAATTCAAGGCATTTAATTGGATAAAAAGTTCTACATTCCCAAATATTCCTTTTACATCAAAATTTATATTCAAAATTACATTTCATTTATAAAAATAAAGGAATAGAGTACTTTCTATGGGGTGGCTTCTTCTACCATTCCCTCAGTATGGGTTTTAGTCGTAGCCTCTTCCACCTGAGTTGAAGGTTGCAGGGTACTTGTTAAGGGTGATTTAGACTTGTTAATTTGGAAGGCCCACATCAAAGTAAAATAGGGTACTGTTATGTCCAACTTCTTAGTCTGAGTCTTGAGGCTGTTAACCATAAAATCCATGCCGTTTTGTTAGGCCTTGATGCACTCTGCTTTCAAAGTATCCACCAAGGTTGAGAGTGAGCTCATCTGATTTGAAATTGAACTCATTTGACTTTGTATGGTATGATATTTTTCCTTGACTTCTTTGGTGGTTTTCTTAACCTCATTTACAAAATGCTCAAGGTGATTACCCTACTACCATTGTTCAAAACAATAGTTGTCCACCTTCATAAGCTTCTCGATTTTGTCCAACATGTTTCCCTCCATCTTTAAAAGCTTGACCTTATACTCAACAATAAGAGCATCTTTATCCTCCATATCCTTTTGATACTTCGTAATTTGCAAGTGACTAGCTTATATCTCCTGTTTGTAACCCCTAAAAGATAGCACATCCTATGTGGCTAAATATATGACCTGCATGCATGGAAAAATTATTAAAGTAAAATAAAGTGATGTCTCAATGATAAGTAAGAAGGAAAACATCCCTGAACAAACTCACCTCAATTATATGACCTACCATTATCTCAACATTGGAGCCACCCTCTTTAAGTCAATTCTCCCAAATATGCCTTCGTTTAAATATGTAACCGGGGTGTCTAACACCATGGTATCCCTCAAGATGACTTCATCAAACACAAAGTCATTTAGATCTATGGCCTTCATGCTTGGGGTGTATTCTTCCCTAACCTTCCTCTTCTTTATGGCCTCACGTATAGAGGTGAGGGAGAACTTGGTTGGCTAGACATTACAAGAGGGGTACGACTTCTATTGTGGGTGCAACCTCTATTGGTTCTATAAGGGGAACTTGGTCCCTAGTTGGTGAAGGCGACATGGGTAAGTGTGAACCATGTATTGGACACATAAAGTATCTATTAAGTCTTCAAGGTCAATGTGCGAGTAATCCATACATGTACAAGATAAAATTAAAAGGTTAATAAAATGGTTCGAACTACAAACTAAAGTAGTCACCTCATAAACAAAATGAAAACCCGAATACTTGTTTATGTATTCCCTCCACACCTCATACTTTTTCAGGAAAGCTATAATCAATATTTCTTGATAGCTTTTAGATGAGGTATTTTGTAGCTTGATACTTCCAATCTTTTCTTTGCCATTTGGATCTAATTTTCTCATCAGTTCATTTGTAAGAGGTTAGGTGGTGCTAAAATGAGGATTCCATGTGTGATGGAGAGGTAGGCCCACCCTACTACCCCAAATATCCCTAGTAATATAAAAATATTTATCCTTCCAATCTAAACTACTATCGAGGAGTTTGAGATGAGGCTCATGCCCAACAACACATGATATGTATGCACTTCCTTTATCTAGGTCGTTCTTCTTCAAACAATATAGGCTTTTAAGCTCGTCACCTATAAGGTCTATCCTGTGTTCACTAGTAACAATAGAGAGAAACATGAGAGTTATCCACCCATTGATATTTACTTGGGTAGGATTGATATTGAGAGTGTGAAGGGCGCAAGCTATCACCCTAGGGAAGGACATCAGAGTCCAATTTTAAAGGCTGCTAAATGTATCACCCACCACCCCACTGGATGATCATCGGCATCATATAAATGAGGAGGTATAGGCATTAAACCCTCATTGGGAGGGATTCCATATTCATGCCTAATCTCAATTAGGTCGTTCACTACTAGAATGCTAGGCATATTTCCAATTTGATGTTTATCTTTGATCCTATGGGTGGGTTCACTCTACCTCTCTTGCCTTTTCTTGGGATGGGGTACTTTGGTAGTCACTGATATAGGGATCCTAATGATAGGTATAAGACCCCGTGAAGATGATGAAGAAATTGCACGGGATCCTGATGAGGCAGGGAAAGCCAAGATGCTTTCCTTAATTGGTGTCCATGAAATAGGCTTCTTATCATAACCCCCAAAAACCTCAAAAGGTTGTTTAGTTTGTGACAAGATAGTTACTAAATGGTTTGAATCCTGTGATTTTTCTTTGGAAGGATCCCCATTTAAATGAGTATTCTTAACATGACGTGTAGGGGTTCCCTTTGGGAAAGAATGAGCCATATATTTCCCTTATAAGACATGGTTAAATAATAGTAAGAGGAAGAAGTTACCTAAATTGTATGATGCTATTCGTTTGAATCTCGGCCTAAATAGTAGAAAATAGGCTCATTTCCAATTGAAGTCGTTAATCAAATAGGCTAAAATCCAAACCATGTGTTTTTTCTAACAGGATGACAAAGAAAAAAGTAACATGAAGGTAATTAATAGACTGAGATCCTCTGAAAACAAATTTAACTAAGTTAAAATAGATAGGTTAAAAGTAAATTTCCTTACTATTTACAAAGGAGGTAGGGAAGTTAAAAATTTTACCCAGTGAAACCTAGATTAATTAAGGGAATATGCTTTATAACGGCTTGTTAACCTCACAACTAAAGAGTTCTTATCAAACATTCCGCCTGAATAAGACGTTGTTTATTAAAAAGACCATTGAATCAATCCTCCTATTTACCCTGGCCTAAGCCATACGAGGGGTTGGGCAAAGAAGTAATATTCCTTTGACTTCTCAAAATCAAGGGAATATAGGAGTTAATGTTTGGTATTATTTATGTAAAAAGTACACGACCTAGCGACTTAAGATACCTCGCTCATTAGGACCTGAAGATCATGACCTGATGATCAAGACTTGGTGATTTGAGGGTCACGTCTTCAGGATCAAGACTTGATCTAAGTAAATAGCATGGATGCCATCCTAACAACCTAGGTCACATCTTAGTGTATTGCCTCTGGTTGTATATTTGTAATGACCTGTTTATGTAGTGATTATGACGACCTAATTTAATAGAAGCTGTATTTTATATATTCTAACTGCTTGTATAAGAGTACCTACATATGTAATCTCGGCATTTGTCTAATATGTGCTATATATACGTCTTTAATGAGTAGAATACAAGATTTGATCATTATCAATATTTTCTACTTCTCTCTAAAATCACTAGAATCCCTAATGCATTAAATTCTCTCCAAACATGAAGGAATAGTAAAATTTATCATTTTATGATATCTTTTATGAAATGTAAGGAACTAAATGACACATTTTATAATGTAATAAAATAATTAACACAAATCTCTTAATGTAAGAATCCTTTACTACACCTCAATCTATAGTATATTATGACCCAATCCACATATTTGTTACAATTTTGTTTTCCATAATAACAATTCCATAACTATTTATTTAACAAAGTACCTTATATGAATCCATCTTGAGGCAACCCAGATGGTAGTGGGATGAATGTAAGATAATAGTGTTACCTCGCTGGACAACAAGATGTATGGTTCAAAACTTAGGGTTAGATGCCTCAATGTCAAACTTACAAGCAATACTTTATCTACTAACTTACGATGAATACATCTCTTATAGACAATGAACTAGTGGCATGGTCGTGTCGTCCCACCCCTGAGAAGGTTTTTTCTTAACAAAAAAGTACCTTATATGGGAATATTAATGTATATAGTATTGTAAATTAACACAATAATAAGATATTTACAAGTTACGACGATCATTATTGAAGGAATTTTTTAAAATGCTCTCAAAGTATCAAAAGTTGGTATTTTTGAAAGAAGATATAAGCTCATAGCCATATATTCACCCATATATTGTCAATCTTGTCCTCTATTTCAATTTTTGCTTCGTTCCTATCTCTTTAAGGGAATACATACTATCAGATTATTAAAAAAGTTCTTATTGAGATATGATTCTCTTTTTGCATAAGATTCATGAGTAATTTACCAAATTAGTAGGACATTTATGTTATATTTTATTTATTTTTACCAAAATCGCTTGAGATAAGGGTTATCACTATTGTAGTAAGACATGGTCTTATCATGATAAGCATTACCATGATATTGGATGTCAATGGTGAGCACTCTCGCACCAGGCTAATGCCTTACCATAAATTTCATTTTTTTACAAAAATTACTCCGAGGTAAGGCTTATCATTATTATGATAAAACATTTTCTTATCAAGGTAAGCCTTATCACGACAGTGGATACTAGTGATAAGTCTTCTTATATTAAAAAAATACATTCCTATATCAGGTCAATATCTTACCATTTTTTTTACTAAAATCACTATGAGATAATGCTTATCATTGTTATAGTAATCTTTACTTCCGAATGATTTTAATAAAAAAAATAAAATATTATTCAAAATAAGTGATTTTGGGTAATTTTTCTAAGATTCATTGCCTCTAACATTTTCATTAAAGTATGGGTCTTTGTTTATTACAAAACCTATCATCTTATTTTTTTTTAACTAGTTTGATTTTTATTGTATTCTAATGTATCACTTGTCTTTTGTTTATTTTCTAAGACATGTGTTATTTTATTTTATTTTATTTTTTTGAGTAGATCCCATATTTTTACTTATAAAGTAAAATTTTTATATTATATATTAAAATCATTTTATCTTAAAAAGTTAACTTAATAAATAAAGACACATGTTTTTATAAAATTTATTTTACATTATCTTTAATCAATATATAATATTTCTTAAAATTTCATGATTCTCTCATATTTACTAAAAGCTGAGAAAAAGTATTTTATTTATTGTTTTTTAATATTTTTAAATGAAATTTTTAATTATTTAATCGTGATATTTTGAGGAAAAGAAATACAAAAATAAAAAAAACAAAACAAAGCTACATAGTATTTTGTAATTATTATCCTAAATACCAACTTTTAGCTATTACTCAATATTTTTTCTTATATATATGTCCATCTTTTACTCACTCATACGTCAAATTTCACAATTTTATTAGGGTTGTATTTTTAGATATAAGGTCGGAATATACGGACAGGGGAGAGAGATGTCTTTGTGTGGTTTTTTTTTCCCGGGGGACATATCTTATCAAAAATGAGCATTCACACAAATAAAGGAGAAAGTGACATATATTATCAAAAATGTGCATTTACATCAATAATATGCAATTTTTCGTTCCATTACATTATTATTTCAAAATATATATATATATATATATATTCCACTAATTTTATCTTAATACAATGATATATATATTATTTATGTATTCACATATGAAATTATTTTTAAATTCAAATAAAATGATTAAAGTTTAACCTTTTTTCCCACTATAATTACATGTATTTTATTATTTATTTATGGATAAAAAATTTTAAGGACCAACAGTAAAAGTAAATTTAAATGTGATTATTTTATTGTTTAATTTGAGTTTTCATAATCTTATTTTTGTGTGAATAATGTATAGTTATTTTTTAAAATAAAAATTTTATTTTTATGTTTATCTTCCTTCTGGTTTATAAATTTTAGAGAAAAATATCACGGAGTTCTTTTACTATAAGGAAAAATGAATTTTAGTTTTACAACTTAGAAAATATGTTTTTAAGTCATTTTGTTAATAAAAAGATATTTTTAACTTTATTTATTTATAAAAAATGTTTTACAAAGTTAATTTTTAATTTGTTCTTACTTAACGATATTTTAAAGAGATAATAAAATTTTCTTTTTTATTAAATAAATAAAATCTTATAGGATGAGATTCAAACTTGAATTTACGGTGATAAGATAAAGAATTATATCATTTAGATTACAAATTAATACCAAAATATTGGTTTATATCTTCACATTTTTTATAAACGAATAGAATTTAAAATATATTTAATTTTCACAAATAAATAAACTTTAAAACATCTTTTATAAGTTAGAGAAACAAATGTAACTTATTTTCTAATCAAAGGGGTCAGTTGTACTCTCCATCCTAAATTTTATTAACAAACTAAAGCTTTTCATGCTAGCAAGTTATTTAGAGGATAAATATCATTAACACTCGAATCTGTTACTTAAAATATTAAAATTTTAATAGTTTTAATTTATATCAAATGTATATCTTAATGATGATTTAATATCAAATAAACTCACTTTTAATCAAATGATATAAGTTCTTTGAAAAAATTATCTTAGATAAAAAACCAAATGTAATAATTAATAATAAATCAATGTAAATAAATATGAGAATTTCAGAAATAAATATAAAATTTTAATTTAAATAATAAATATAATCATAAATTAGCACTATTTTTAATTCTAATAGTCAGTTGGGTTGGTTTAGAGATAAATCACAAACTCACTAACAATAGTTCAATTGACATTTATTTGCTTTTGTCAAATTGTCTCTACTTCCTATTGGTCACTAATAGTCTGGTATTTGTTACTTGAATTATCTTTAAAAAAGTCAATAAATCAACGAGTAATATTATTATTTTTTCATTGTCCGTAATATATATATTTATTAAAAAAAATTGACTTATTGTATAACACATATTAAAGACACAGTTTGAGATCATAATATTTATTATATTATAAATAAAACGGTGATACAGCATCATATTGTCACGACCTTAATTTCTCTAGTATCGATCGTGCGGCACTTAGCACGGTCCGTTGCACTAAGCCTGCCTTTCAACCGAAATACAACTCCAAAGAGAATAGAAAGAGAGTTTGCAAAGAATGCTTTGTATTGCCCTATAGAGAGTTTATGTTACAAATGCTAAGAATTCCCAAGATTGTTAGGAATTTCCAAGATGAATGAAAATGAAGACCAATGGGTCTATTTATAGTGTGGCTTCTAAGCTTAAGAATATGCCACCACTTTCTAGATAATTCTAAGCCTAGAATATACAAGAGTGATTTAGGTTTAAGTACAATGTGCCACAAGGTTCTAGGACCATCTATCCAATTCTAGAGTCTTCTAGGTTTGTCTAGTTCCTTCATGCACGTTCTGGGATGTTCCATAAGCTTCCAGCGGCTTCTACATCCTTCCCGAACCATCCGGCATGTTCTAGAATATTCCAGCCCATTCTAGCACTCTCTAGCGTGCTCTAGAACATTCTAGGGTCTTCAAGCTTGAGTTGAGTCCGTCCAACTCTAGCCCTTTCTAGACTTCTCTAGGCAACTCTAGAACTTTCCATATGTCTAGATCCTTTAGGCAGCCAACATTTGGATTTTTAGGGACATTCTGAGTGGGGCGTGACACCCTCCCCCACTCAAGTTTGCGATGCCCTCGTCGCGCCTTCAAGCTGAAACCTCTCTATGGCATCTTTGAATTGCCATAAAGACTCCTCGGGTTCCCAGCTTGTCTCTACATCTGGGGCGTTTTTCCATTTGACCAAGTATTCCTTATAACTTGGTACACATCTTCGTCGGATCAAGCGGTCCACTTCTTTATCGAAGGAGGTTACTACTGCGGTAGGTGCCCTCTTCGATTCTCCCATACTCATGTCTTCCTTGTCTTCATGAAAGGGTTTCAATATACTTACATGAAAGACTGGATAGATTTTAAGCTTTGGAGGGAGTTGTAGCTTGTATGACACCTTTCCGACTTTCTTGAGGACAAGAAATGGTCCCTCATATTTCCGCACCAACCCCTTATGAACCTTCCGCAAGGACTTGAATTGTTGGGGCAATAGTTTCACCAGGACCAAATCACCTTCCTGAAACTCTACCATCCTCCTCTTCTTGTCAGCCCATTTCTTCATCTTCTTAGACACCTTGTTCAAATAGGCTCGGGCCAACTCTGCTTGTTCATGCCAGGCCTTGGCAAACTTGAAGGCAGCAGGGCTCTTCCCTTCATAACTCGTGGCCAAGGCATGGGGAGTCATGGGTTGCTGCCCCATGACGATCTCAAAGGGACTCTTTGCGGTGGACTCGCTTCTCTGCAGATTATATGAAAATTGGGCTACATCCAACAGCTTCGCCCAATCCCGTTGATTGGCACTCACAAAGTGCCTGAGATACAACTCCAGCAATGCGTTGGCGCGCTCTGTTTGTCCATCACTTTGAGGATGAAAGCTTGTAGAGAAGTTCAAGTTTGATCCCAACAACTTGAACAATTCCGTCCAAAATTTCCCTGTGAATCGTGGGTCTCGATCACTCACTATATTGGATGGAATCCCCCAATGCTTCACAACATGTTTAAGGAACAAGCGTGCCGTCTCATCTGCCGTGCAATCTGTTGAGGCAGGGATGAATGTTGCATACTTGCTGAAGCGATCAATCACCACAATAATGCTGCCAAAGCCCTCTGATTTTGGCAAGCAGGTGATGAAATCCATAGAGACACTCTCCCAGGGTCTCTCTGGAATAGGCAGCGGTTCTAGCAATCCTCCGGGTGCATGCTGCTCTATCTTGTCTTGTTGGCATACAAGGCAAGTCTTCTCATGAGCTTCGACATCGTCCCAAAGTTGAGGCCAATAGTAGATGGATTTGATCAAAGCAAGGGTGTGCCTCATTCCTGGGTGTCTAGCCCATAAGGAATCATGGCATTCCTTGATAAGCTCCTTCCTTAAGATCCCCAATTTTGGCACGAAGATACGATTCTGCTTGGCATAGAGTAGTCCATCACTCATCCAAAATCGTCTCGTCTTTCCTTCCTTGATAAGGGCAAGGAGATTTTGAGCAAGTGCATCATGCTCTAACCCTTCTTTGATCATTTCCAACAAAGGGATACTTGGCCTACACACGGCTGCTAGCTCCGTCTTTCCACTTGGTGGGTCAACCACCATGCTTCCGTTGCGCGCCTCTGATTTTTCCACCTTATCAGGGCTCATTGTTGGTGGTCTTATGTCGAGCTCCACCTCGACTTCATGGTCCACCTTCCTCCTTGGAGGTAACCGTTTGGGCGAGGCCTCATGCATCACCTCATGTGACTTATCTGGGACAGCTTGCACTTCCGTTGGCAAGCTTGGCTTTGGTGACACCTCAAACATCACCTCATGGGACTTATCTAAGGCAACTTGCCCTTCCGTCGGCAAGCTTGGCTTTGGCGACTCCTCCTCGTTGTACTCTTTTGAGATGGTCAGGTAACTCTCTTCGTCCCTCTTCAATCCCCTTTTGATTTGAAGTGCCGAGAGAGCTTGGGTTGTGCATTTGGTGGTTCTGTCTGTCGGTACCACGCAAGCCTTCGAACCATCCATGATGCACATAGAGTTTGAGTATGGCACCAAGAAAGCTCTAACCTGATCCAAGAACTCCATGCTGAATACCATCGAGTAGTCACCTATAGGCGCAATTGATAAGTCCACTTGGCCAATCCAAGCACCAAGACTGACCTTAACTCCTCGAGCGACTCCATGTAATGGTAGTGCTGCTGAGTTAACTGCTTTGAGAGAACCCCCTCCATTGACAACCTTCAGGCCAAGTCTCTTTGCTTCTTCCACTAAAACAAAGTTGTGAGATGCACCTGTGTCAACCAATGCTTTGGCGACCTTCCCATTGATGGTGGCATCCACGTACATCAAAGTAGGCGCTCTGCATTGCACCAAGTAGGCGCAAAGAACCCATCTTCGCAACCTTCGTCCGATTCACCTCCATCCTGCTCATGAGTGGAAGTAACTAAGGCACTCAAGGCCTTCCTCTTCGAACATTCACGTGCCCAATGCGGTCCATCGCATATGAAGCACGTTACACGGGGCTTCGAGACACCACGATCCTTCTTTTCCTTCCCCTTATCCCGTGGCTTGAATGAGGAGCTGCCTTTATGATTTTTGGAACCCTGACATTTGGCATGGACTCCATTACTCTTCTCTCCTCCAAAATTTTTATCCGAGGCTTTTGGGCTCTCCTTGTTTGTGGAGTAGTCAATAAATCTTTCCATAGTTACGATGGCCGAAGACAAGTCTTGGACACCACGTCGCTTGAGCTCCAGATTAGCCCATGATTGGAGACTATCCATGAATAAGAATAGAGCATCATTTTCATATGTGTCGGGGACTTCTAGCAACAAGGTTGTAAACTCCTTCACATAGTCCCTTATGCTACCTGTTTGCTTCAATCGTCGCAATCGGCCCTTGCCTCATCCTCAGCATTTACGGGGAAGAACTGCATTTTAAACTCCCTTTTGAAATCTTCAAAGGTGTCAATTGTGCAAACACCTCGTTGCACATCTCCATGCCTCCTTCTCCACCACAACATGGCAGTGTCAGTCAAGTACATGGCAGCAGTTCGGATCTTGCTGGCATGGTCAGTTATGCCAGTAGCCTCAAAGTATTGTTCTAGCCCCCATAGGAAGTTCTCCACTTCCTTAACATTCCTAACACCATTGAAGGTCTTAGGCTTGGGAACATCCACCCTCTTAGCTTCCATGACGGTGGTTGTGCTAGTTCCCACGGCCATAGCCCGCTTACATAGAGCTAGATCACCACCTATATCCTCAACTCTAAGCAAGATATTTGCGAGTTCTCTTTGGACGAGATCTCTTACCTTGTCAAGTTTAGCTTTCAACCCATCAATCTCTTGCCTTAGCCCACCATCTAGCTCGTTGAGTGACATCTTAACCGCTGCATGGATCTCCACATCCTCAGCCTCCAAGCCATTGTAACGCTCCTCTAAGTTGTCCACTCGGTCAAATAGCTCCCCTAAGTTGTCCTACGCACTCCCTACCCATGCTTCCAAGCTAGAAAGTATGTCTTTCGACTTGGCTTAAGATTCCTTTGATGGTTTCTGGGTTTCCTCACGTCCACGTTCCATAGGTGGAACATCAACGCTTGGTGTAGATGGAGCAACGTTCTTCATTATGCCAAGAGTAAGATTGCTTCAACCGAAAGCTCTGATACCAACTGTCACGACCTTAATTTCTCTAGTATCGATCGTGCGGCACTTAGCATGGTCCGTTGCACTAAGCCTGCCTTTCAACCGAAATGTAACTCCAAAGAGAATAGAAAGAGAGTTTGCAAAGAATGCTTTGTATTGCTCTAGAGAGAGTTTATGTTACAAATGCTAAGAATTCCCAAGATTGTTAGGAATTTCCAAGATGAATGAAAATGAAGACCAATGGGTCTATTTATAGTGTGGCTTCTAAGCTTAAGAATATGCCACCACTTTCTAGATAATTCTAAGCCTAGAATATACAAGAGTGTTCTAGGTTTATGTACAATGTGCCACAAGGTTCTAGGACCTTCTATCCAACTCTAGAGTCTTCTAGGTTTGTCTAGTTCCTTCATGCACGTTCTGGGATGTTCCGTAAGCTTCCAGCGGCTTCTACATCCTTCTCGAACCATCCGACATGTTCTAGAATATTCCAGCCCATTCTAGCACTCTCCAGCGTGCTCTAGAACATTCTAGGGTCTTCAAGCTTGAGTTGAGTCCGTCCAACTCTAGCCCTTTCTAGACTTCTCTAGGTAACTCTAGAACTTTCCATGTGTCTAGATCCTTTAGGCAGCCAACATTTGAATTTTTAGGGACATTCTGAGCGGGACGTGACAATATGCTACTTTAGTCATGTGCGCGCAGGGATGCAACCACGGTCCGAGTTAGAAATATTTTTTAAGCATGATTGAAGTTTAGTTTTTTTATTGTTATATTATAATATAAAATATAAAATTTTTATGTTAATATTTTATAAAAGTAAACTAGGAGAAAGTTTATACTTAAAAATATTAAATTAACTAATTAATACTATCTTAAAATTAAAAAAACATATGTAAAGTATTAATATAATTTAGGTATTAAAATATAAAAAATATTAACAAAATACTTCAAATAAATTAAAATAAATTATTGAAATAAGATGTTTCATAATATATATATATATACATTTTGGAAAGTTTATATTAGAGTGTGAGTCATTTAGTAAGTTTAGTTATCAAATCGTAATCCGTATGGATACATGATTTGACTGTATGTCTCCCATACATGATTTAAGATCTATGAAGAACAATGTGTCCTTTATTGCATTGAGATTGAGAGTGACTCTCAAGGCTTCTTGTTCTATCTACGACTACCGATCACACTACATTAGGTAATATTGACTGTGAAGAATATCCGAGTTCGTGTCTCGAACTAGGCAGTTACGGAAGTAACAAGTAAGAGAAGCAATAGATAGTTCAGACAGAAGTCTCAACTGATAGAGATAATGTTAGTTTTATTTATTTTAGAGTTATAATTATTTCATTAATTAATGAATTATTTGCTATTTAGTGGTTGCCTTAAGCAATCTTAAGATGTTACCTCATATAGTCTCTATATAGATTTAACTCATTACATCACTTGTTTTGCATGATCTCTTATTGGGTTAATACAATCAGTTTAAGATGTGTATGTTATAACATACAATAACTTAAAACTCTTATTAGAAAGTATTAATAATTTTCATGCATGCTTTATGTTAATTATATAATATCTATTTTAAGAATGTATATACTTATCTAATATTATATTATTTGTGCTTCTGTCGTATTATCTGTTTAAATATATTCTTTTATGTTTGTGCGAGTTATGGTTGAATCGTTAATGAATCTATATCTCCTTACTTTGAAACTATATCAATTTGTAGACTCTTTCAATTAAAATTATCTTTTAATTAAATTTTTAATTACTAGATAATACATACTTCAAATAAATTAATAATTAATTTCAATTCAAAAGTCAAAAAATAGAAAATGTAAATTAAAAAAAAATGTTATTCAGTGACAACTGTGAAAAAATATATAAAAAATAGGTATTTTTATTAAACAATTGACTATGAGATAATTTTCATGTAATAAAATTATAATTCTATTGTTAGATTAAAGTTTAGAGTTTTAAACTTTATAAATTTCATTTTTGAAAATATTGTAAAAGATTACCATAGTTCAACGATAATTTTTTATTCAATTAATTGATTCTTTTAAAATTTTGTTCCTTTTACGTGTGCGCGTCTTTTGACTTATTAAATATTGTTACAACATCTGTGATATAAATTTTTTTGTAATATATATCATTTTTTATTAATAAAGGTTTATATATATATATATATATTATTTTCTACAATTTATTTTATTTTATTTTTCTAATTAATTCTCTTTCTTCTTTTGTATAAAACAAATGACACTAATGTTAAGTTTGAACTCATGAATTTTAAATTTTAACTTTCAATTGTTTTCTTTTTTTTTATTTTATCTAATGAGCATCGAAATCAACGTGTTGTGGCAGCAATGTAAAATTACAATTGTTAATTTTTTTTTAATTAAGCTATATCAATATTTAATTAGAGTAAGGATTGTAACTCTTCTTTTAGATAAGTGTTGGGTTTTTAATCACCTTATAAGGTAAAACTAAGATATATATAGTAATGATTGGAACTTCTCTTTTATATGAATTAATTTTTAACTGTAGAGCTTATAACTTATGTTACTAACATGGTGTGTTTGGAATGCCATATCGAATTGGATTAGACTGAATAACTTCAATGCATTAAATTAGGTATAGTGTCTAATCCAACCATGTAACAAGTCAAGATCGTAAAAAATATAGAATTGGTCTGCCAAAATTCACACATGCGCGAGCAAGATCACTCTGCATAGGCAAAAGCTATTGTGGTGCTAATCTATTTAATTGATACTTGGCCACTTATGAGATATAAAGATATATATTTGATTGACATGTGGCAATGAAGGGATAGGAAACACATGGTGCAAATTCACTTCTCTAACCTTGGCTCTATATGAAATAATGTTTATTGTCTTGTTAAGTAAATCCATCTACTTTTTTTTTAATATCTATTTTTTAAATAAAAATCTTAAAAAATTTATGAAAATCTTAAAAAAAATTAAAAGATTAATATTATTTATAAATATAAAGTAAATAATTTTAACTCATTATAATAATAAAATATATAAATATAAATGAATTGATATATAAAAATATGTATAAAATTACACTTATCACGTGAAATTATTAAGACATAAAAATCATGATAATTAACACATAAAGAATAATGACCAATGATAGAAATAGTCAACAGTTATACCTTTATTACCGGTGAAGGAGTTAAATTTGGAATTTATGTAATATCAAATGTAAGATTATGACTAGCCATTGAATCTAAGGGCCAAGTGTTCAAAGAATCAACACTATCACTGTGATTAGTAGCAATCATGGTTGTAGGCTTGAAAGCATAAGAAGATTTTCCATGTAGAGCATCTCGAAGAAAAAAGCAAGAAGATGTAATATGACTAGATTTTTCACAAATATTATTATTTTACATCATTTAGGAGATGTATAAACAAAAAAATAGGCTATTGGGATCCCCAAAAGGCACCCACTTTTGTAAATGGGGAGAAGGCGTAGGTAAATGTGATACCACACGCACACACGAGCCGTTTTTTGTCCGACTTACCATGTCGGGCAGAGCTGAGTCCGTGTGCGTGTGCGAGTGTGAGGTGAGGTAGCATTTTATATTTGGAATTTAAAAAAAAAAATATTTTTCCACTCATAAAATGGTCGTTACCTTTTTACTTAGAAAATTGCCGTTATTTTTTCTTTATTGAGAAAATGGCCGTTATTTTTTTTACTCAGAAAATGATCGTTATTTTTTCTTTACTCAGAAAATGACTGTTATTTTTCTTTACTCAAACATGGTCGTTATTGTCATAATGGTCACTTATTTTCTCAAACATATAAATAGAGGGCCTCAACTCTTAGTTTTAACATAACAATTTGCAAACACCTCTTACTAAGAAAAAGCTCTCAAAAAGAAAAAGAAAAAGATCCTAAATTGTTTTGAGTTTTCTAAGCAACGAAATTTTATAGGTGTAGCATTCCGGTCTTCGTCAGTGCAGTGAAGTTTCAAGACAGACAATAAAGATTCTGGGCTATTTTATTCTGTAGACGACGAGGTTGTGCTTGCTTGCACAATTTTGGGCAGAGCCGTGAAACATCTTAAAGAGAGCGACCTAGTCCGCGACTCAACTCAAATAATTCATTTTAGGTTATCGGTAATATTGTTCATACATTGTTTTCACATACTTATTTCAACAATTTTAAGACAATTTTCTATCTCCTTGTCTACTGAAATGTTAACTGTTGATCCCAACAAACCGTTCCGTTTTGAGGAATTACACTTTAAATGATGGAAACAAAAAATGTTATTTTTTTAACCATGAAAAAGGTCGTTTCTACTATTACTATTGAAAAACCAACACTGTCTAATCCTCCTACTGAAGCTACAACTAAGGATTTAGACACCTGGATGGAAAATGATTTCCTATGCAAATTTTTTATTCTTAATGGATTAGTTGATGACTTGTATGATTATTATAATTCTGATAAGTTTGCTAAGGAAATTTGGGATGCTATTCAAAAGAAGTACGATACTGAGGAAGCTGAAACTATGAAGTATGTTGTCAGTAGATATATGAAGTACCAAATGATTGATGGCAAATCTGTGGAAGCTCAATCACACGAATTGCAGAAGATAGCACACGAAATAACTTCTGAAGGTATGGCTTTAGATGAACAATTTAAAGTAGCTATTATTATAGATAAATTATCCCCTACTTGGAAAGATTTTAAGAATGCACTTAGACATAAAACTAAGGAATTCTCTTTAAAAAGTCTTATAACCCGTCTAAGAATAGAAGAAGAAGCCTGAAAACAAGATTAAAGAGATGAAGTACTCATTGTCAAACAACAATATCATTAAGAAATCCTCCTCTACAGTTCTGAAACCTAAAGGAATAAATATGAAAACTCAAAATCGCAATAATAACCAAAACCGCAACCACCAAAATAGAAACATTAACTATCCTTTCTAGAATGGACCTCAACCCCCTTAAGAAATAACACATTCATGTGTTATAGTTGTAACAGACATGGCCACTTGGCCAGGAACTGCCGGAACAGGATCATCCTACCCCACAGGCGAACGTTACCGAACATCAACTTATTGCTATGATATCTAAAATCAATTTTGTTGGTGGACTTAAGGGGTGATGGGTGGACACTGGTGCTTCTCGCCATGTTTGCTATGATCTAGACATATTCAAGTCCTATTCTGAGTCTGAGGATATGAAAGTGTTGCTGGATGACTCCCATTCCACTAAAGTTGCTGGTACTGGCGAGGTAGAATTGAAGTTTACCTTTGGAAAGCCTGTCATCTTGAAGATGTCCTGCATACTTCAGAGATGAGAAAGAACTTAGTTTCAGGATATCTTCCTAACAAAGCTATGTTTACTCAAACTATAGGGGCTAATTTATATACAATAACTAAAAATAATATATTTGTTGGGAAAGGTTACGCCACTGATGGCATGTTTAAATTAAACATTGAAATTAATAAAGCTTCTTCTTCTACTTATATGTTTAGCTCTTTTGATATTTGGCATGCTAGACTTTGTCACGTTAATAAACGTATAATTAAGAACATGAGTACCTTAGAACTAATTCCTAAACTATCTTTGAATGATTTTGAAAAATGTGACTTTTGTAGTCAAGCTAAAATAACAAAAACTTCACATAAGTTTGTAATTAGAGAATTTGAACCTTTAGAATTAATACACTCTAACATATGTGAACTTGATGAAAATTTAACAAGAAATAAAAAGCGTTATTTTATAACTTTTATAGATGATTGTTCAGATTATACTTATTTATATCTAATGAAAAATAAAAGTGAAGTGTTTGACATGTTTAAAATATTTATGACTGAAATTGAAAATCAACTTAAGAGAAAAATAAAAAGGTTTCGAAGTGATAGAGACACTGAATATGATTCAAACATTTTCAATGATTTTTATAAAATACATGGAATCATTCATGAAAAACTGTACCTTATTCTCCTGAAATGAATAGCAAAACTGAAAGAAAAAATAGAACTTTTACTTAATCAATTGTTGCAATTTTATTAAACTATGATGCTGCTTTCCATTGGTGGGGAGAAATTTTATTAACTGTTTGCTATGTGCTAAATATAGTGCCTCAATCTACTAGTAAAATTTCATCATATGAAATTTCGAAAAATAAGAAACCTAACTTAACTTATTTTAAAACTTGGGGTTGTTTAGCCTATGTTAGGATCCCTGATCCTAAAAGAAATAAACTTGCTAGTAGAGCATATGAATGTGTATTCATAGGATATGCTATGAATAGTAAAGCTTATAAATTCTATGACTTGAATGATCATGTAGTTATAAAATCAAATAATGTTGACTTCAATGAACATAGGTTTCCCTTTAAATTAAAAAATAGTGAGGGCTTGTCTTCTAGTAGTTTTCCCATAACTAGAACTAGTGAACAAAATGAGGAATTAAACACTAAAATCAGGAGAAGCAAACGAGCTCTAACCCTTAAGGATTTTGGGTCTGATTTTTATGCTTATACCTTAGAGGAAGATCCCCAAACTCTTAAAGAAACATTATCTTCTTTAGATGCCAACTTATGGAAAGAAGCCATAAATGATGAAATGGACTCTCTTGAGTATAATAGAACTTGACATTTAGTTGACTTACCTCTTAGTTGCAAATGGATACTAAAAAAGAAATTAAAACCCGATGGTACTATTGAAAAATACAAAGCCATCTTTTAGTCAAAGGGTATAGGCAAAGATAAAATGTAGATTTCTTTGATACCTTATCACCAGTCACACGAATAACTTCCATACATGTACTTTTCTCTCTTGTTGATATTCATGATTTAGTAGTGCACCAAATGGATGTCAAAACTGCTTTCTTAAATGGTGACCTAGAAAAAGAAATTTATATGGACCAACCTGAAGGTTTTGTTATCCCAGGTCAAGAAAATAAAGGTTGTAAACTAGATAAATCCCTTTATGATCTAAAACAAGCACCTAAGCAATGACATGAAAAATTTGATAATCTAGTTATCTCACATGGATTCAAAATAAATGAAAGTGACAAATGCATTTATTATAAATTAGAAAATGATATTTTCACTATTATATGTTTATATGTGGATGACATGCTTATTTTTGGATCAAATATTCATGTTGTGAATAATGTGAAAACTTTGTTAAGTAATAACTTTGATATGAATGTTCTAAGAGAAGTGAGTGTAATCCTTGGTATAAATATTACTAGGTCTAAAAAATGAAATTTCTCTAGATCAATCTTATTACACTGAGAAGATCTTAAAGAAATATAATTCTTTAACTGTAAACCTTCATATACTCCTTATGATCCTAGTGTAAATTTGTTCAAGAACACCAGAGACGGTGTTAAACAAACTGAGTATGTGAGCATCATTGGTAGCTTATGTTATACTATTGACTGTACTAGACCATACATAGATTATGTTATGGGACTACTATATAGGTTTACCAGTAGACCTAGTATAGAGCATTGGAATGCTATTGAAAGGGTTATGAGATACCTTAAGAGAACTATGAACCTTGGATTACATTATAAAAAGTTTCCTACTGTTCTAGAAGGATACAACGATGCTGATTGGAACACTTTATCAGAAGACTCCAAAGCAACTAACGGCTATATATTTAGCATAGCTGGTAGAGCCGTTTCTTGGAAGTATAAGAAATAGACAATATTGGCTCAATCTACAATGGAGTCTGAAATGATAGCACTAGCTACTGCTAGTGAAGAAGCATGATGGTTAAAAAGCCTGTTAGTTTAGATCCCTTTATGGGAAAGACCAATACCAGGTGTCCTGATCCACTGCGATAGTACTGCAGCTATTGCAAAGATTCAGAACTGTTACTACAATGGTAAGAGATGACATATACATCGTAAGCATAGTACTGTTAGAGAATTTCTCTCTATAGAACCTGTAAGAGTGGATCATGTACGTTCTGATGAAAATTTGGCTGATCCTTTGACGAAAGGATTAGCGAGGGAGAAGGTTTTAAAAACCTCGAAAGGAATGGGACTGATGCCCTTAGAATGAAGAATAATTCATAATGGTAACCCAATTTCTAGATTGGAGATCCTAAGAAATAAGTTCAATGGGTAATAACAAGTAATGAAGTGATATGAGAAGAATCATGCTATTTTGAAGTCCCATTCTATATTGTTAGAAGTATGAAGTCCTGAAGTGATAGAAAAGGATGAGTTAATTATTAAACTCTTAATGAGTTATATACTCTATGTTGAGTGGAGTACATAACTATAAGAGTGCTCCTGATAGACTCACCTATGTGAATGTGGAAGTGTGGCCGCTTCTTATGAAAATTTCTTGGGCAAAATTTACTAGAGCATTCACTATACTGGGATACAAGTGGATGGCCGTAAAGCACAGGCTTTCCGAGTTACTCTAGTATATTCTAAAGCATCAATACTATGCAAAAGTTCAAGTCGATAGACACCTTTTACTTATGCATAATCTTATACTTTTAATCGATCAGTTCCTTGATGAAAACTATTTTTTATTTAAAATTCAAGTAGGGGATTGTTGGAAAAAAATGATGTAAATTTTTTGCCTTGTCCCACATTGTTATTTTACATCACTTAGGATATGTATAAATATAAAAGGATTAGCTATTGGGTTTGGACTCCAAGGGGCACCCACTTTTGTGGAAGGGGAGAAGACCTAGACAAATGTGATACCACACATGTGCGCGCGCCACCGTCGCTGGTCATCTGACCGACCGATCGTCCGTGGGTGTGTGAGATGAGGTGACATTTTATTTTTTTGGAATTTTTTTTTAAAATACTTTTTCACTCAGAAAATGGTCGTTACCTTTTTACTCATAAAATAGCTGTTATTTTTTTAACTCATAAAATGATCGTTACTTATTTTTACTCAGAAAATGACCATTATTTTTCTTTACTTAGACACGACCTTTGTTTTCATAATGATCACTCATTTTCTCAAACCTATAAATAGAGGGCCTCAACTCTCAATTTTAACACAACAATTTGCAAACACCTCTTACTAAGAAAAAGCTCTCAAAAAGAAAAAGATCCTAAATTGTTTTGATTTTTCTGAGCAACGAAATTGTATAGGTGTAGCATTCTGATCTTCATTAGTGCAGTGAAGTTCTGAGATAGACAACAAAGATTCCGGGTTGTTTTATCCTAGGAATGATTAGGCTGTGTTTGTTTGCATAATTTTGGGCAAAGATGCGAAATGTCTTAAATAGAGCAACCTAGTCCGCGACTCAACACAAGCAGTTCATTTCAGGTTATCGTTAATATTGTTCTTACATTGTTTTTACGTACTTGTTATAACAATCAAAACACTTATTTCTAGAATTATTGTTCTTATTTCCTTTATTGCCAAAATTGGCCACATTAGCATGAAACAAAGATTCTAGATTAATTATGTTAATACGCTAAATTACTGTTTTATAATTCTAAAGCCAATTATGAAGAATGATAATAGAAGGTCTCGTATGAGTCATGTTAAAAAGGGTAACAAATGAAAAGTTCTTAAGTTCAAGACCATTCAAGATATATAAAACAAATTATTTCTTTGGTATGATCTCACCAGTAGAAGCTAGATTATCAAAGATGGTTTTGGCATGAAGAATATACTCACTCACATAAAGATTGTCTTTCTTGAGTGTTTTTTCGTGAGTGTTTGAAGTTTTTCATGCAACTCCATGACTCTAGATTAAGTTGTATTAGCAAACCTTTCCTCCAAAGTAAGTCATTAGGCACTAAGAATCACAGTATTCAAGCCCTATGACATAGAGCTATATATCCAACTCTTAACTAGATAATTATATTGTATCTAGGTAGTATGAAGAGGATTAGGCATAGTTTGATTATGATAAAGAAAAGTCTGTGGCATAGGTAGATTTTCATTTATGAAGACTTCCAAAAAATTGGTCATCAAGAAATTTATTAGTTGTTCTCTCCATACCAGATAATTGTTATCATCCAATCTAACTGATAAAAGAATCCAATTTGAAGGAAAAGAAAAGCCACGAGAAAAAGAATCAAGAATTGATTTATCTTGATTTTGCAAATGAAAGATTGGCTTAGGAAGAACAATTTCAATACCAAAAGTTCTATTTCCATTATCCACTATAAAACCACCATTCAATAGATCTCCATTTCTCGGATCATCAATTGGTGTAATACGTGTAGGAATAAGAGGAAAAGATAGCACATCGCGATAAATTTAATTAGTGGATACCATATCATAGTTCACCAAGAATAAAGAAATTTTGATACCAAAATATAATTGAAGAAAATGATATTTTTATATTATGATCAACAAGTAATTGATACAAATGAATTATGAATTCTAGAGTATTTATAGAGCCTCAGACTTTCCCTTTAAAACGCGCTTATTAGGGAAAAGATTACCCAGACTTATAACCAGCTCCTCGCTGGTTTCCCTGGCCAATGTGGGACTCCTCAACACCCACCTCACATCAGGCGGGGACATCCACCCTTACCGATTGACTGTGAGGTTGATCGGGGTTGACCGTGTGGGGCACAATCGGACCAGGGTCTCTCTCTGATACCAAGTTAAAAGTTGGGCAGCCCTATACTTTTCCTTCAAAACGCGCTTATTAGGGAAGAGACTGTCCAGACTTATAACTAGCTCCTCGATGGTTTCCCTAGCCTATGTGGGACTCCTCAACACCCCCCCCCCTCCTCTCACATCGGACGGGGACACCCACGCTTACCGATTGACCGTGAGGTTGACCAGGATTGACCGTGTTGAGCACAATCGGACCAGGGTCCTACTCTGATACCAAGTTGAAAGCTGGGTAGCCCTAGACTTTCCCTTCAAAATGCGCTTATTAGGGAAGAGACTTCCCAAACTTATAACCAGCTCCTCATTGGTTTCCCTAGCCAATGTGGGTTCACATCGGGCGGGGACACCCACGCTTACCGATTGACCGTGAGGTTGGTCGAGGTTGACTGTGTTGGGCACAATCAGACCAGGGTCCCGCTTTGATACCAAGTTAAAAGTTGGGCAGTCCTAGACTTTTCTTTCAAAACGCGCTTATTAGGGAAGAGACTGTCCAGATTTATAACCAACTCCTTGCTGGTTTCCCTAACCGATGTGAGACTACTAACACAAACACTATCAAGTTAACATCTAATCTTAACAAACTCAACTAACTAATGCACAATGCAATTAGTTACCTATTAGATAAGCCACGTTACTGGCCATGACTTGGCTGCTACATAATAAGTAGCACACGGCAAAGAATTGCAACTAGAGTTGAGAAATTTACATAGCCTTATACACATTAAAATATGATAAATAAAAACAAAGATGGAATTCAAAATGCTATATAATAGTTATTTTCTCTTACATTTATCAACCATTTGAAAAAAAAAATTTAAATACTCAAATAATTTTTTTTTGTAGAAAAAAATATATTTTAACGAGGCTGTTATTGGTGTATGTATTTAAAAAATATATAAGATAAAATTTTATTTTAAATACATAGCATAATATCGATTTATTTTTAATAAATTTTTTATTAAATAAAAAAATATTATATAAGTAAGATTCCAACTCTGTGTCATATGATGGATACTAAGCCATATCAACTAAACGATAAATTAATCTCATGTAATTATTTACTTGTGTTTTAAGTTGTATATTAGAACCACTTTAAATATGGTTAATTTATAAAATAAAAAATTGAATTACTTACGTTTTTATGTTCACAATAAATTGTAAAATATCTAAAAATATTTAAATAGTTGTAATTATATTATGAATAATAATAAAAAATATCTAATTAATAATTACTATTTAATTTTTTAATAGAAATATTATATCATATTTATTTTACATGTATTTTTTTGAAAATATTATAGTAAATGTTGAGTAAATTAACTACGTTTTATGTCTATAATATATACGATGAGTTATATATTGAAATATTTAAAATATTTAAATAATTGTCATTGTATACACTCAAAAGTATATATATATATATATATATATATATATATATATAATGCTTAATGTAATTCTGTACAAAAATTAAACAACATTTATAACGAATATGTTTTTATTGATATACATGATATTATTATATAATTATAATATGTTAAACGTATAACTAATAATTTGTGAAAGTAAAATCTACTTTACAAAAAAATTGAGAAAGACTCCGACTTGAGTCATTGATTCAATGAGTCAATGTAATTTTTATATTTTAAATGTTTGCGTGTGAACGGGTTAGATACAATCATACAACTTGGTTAGTGGAAAATTCAGCAGACAATCATCCTAGACCCATACTAAGACTTTAATTTTATTTTCTTTCTTTTTGCTAATATTTTTATTGCCATTACCCTAACCCCACGTTTGGTTGGAGGGAATGGAATGGAATCAGAATCGATTCCTTCCATTTTGCGTGTTTGGTTGGACGGAATGGAGGCGGAATGAATCGACATTAGAGAAGGAATCACAATTCCTTCTCCCACATTTGGTAATCATTATTCCATTCCCATCTAAACATTTTTTTTTCCAATTTTACCCTCACCTAAAATATAACCTTAAATTGAAATCCCAAAATTCCAAAACCCTAAACCCTAAACCCTAAACCCAAAATTTCAAAACCCTAAATCCAAATCCTAAAATCCTAAGACCCTAAACCCTAAACCTCAAATCCCTAACCCTAAAACCCAAAACCCTAAACTCATAAATCCCAAAACCCTAAACCCTAAATCCCAAATTCCAAATCCTAAACCCCAAATCCCCAAATCCCTAAACCCCAAATCCCTAAACCATAAACCCCAAATCCCTAAACCCTAAACCCTAAACCTTAAAACATAAATCCCAAAACCCAAAACTCTAAAACATAAATCCCAAAACCCTAAACCCTAAACCCCAAATATCCAAACCTCTAAACCCTAAACCTTAAAACATAAATCCCAAAACCCAAAACCCTAACCCCCAAATCCCAACTCCAAACACCACAAACCCTAAACCTTAAACCTTAAAACCCTAAACCCTAAATCAAAATTCTAAAACCCTAAACTATTTTTTAAAAAATAATAATTTTAACCCTAAATCTTAACCTACAAATATAACCCCAAATCCTAAATCCCTAAACCCTAAATCACACATCCCAAACCTCAAAACCCTAAACCCTATTTAGAAAAATAATAATTTTAATAATATATTTCTTTTTAATTAAGTAATACTTATTTAGAAAAATAATGATTTCAATAATGTATTTTGTTTGACGAAAAAATAGTAATTAAATAACATTATTTGAACTTTACAACATGTAGGGGTATTAAGGTCATTTACAGCTTTTTTCATTCCATTCCAGTGGTAAACCAAACACTATAATCCTGATTCTGAGCTTGATTCCAATGGTCAAACCAAACAAAATTGTTTCCTTTCCATTCCATTCCATTCCGATTCCGATTCCAATTCCGATTCCATTCCACGAACCAAACGCCACCTAATAAGACATAATTGATAACAATATTACCTATTCATAAATAATCACATGCTACCGGCCCACGCCAGCTTTACCTACTCCTAGACTTATCCGATAATATTGCATTTATTATTTATTAATCTAGGAAGAAGATTTTCCTTATAATAAATTTATTTATTTAAAAGTATTATTAAAAATCAACATGAATTGTTATTTAAAAAAAAATTATGTTTGAACAAACATATTATATTATTTACACACTTATAATTGATATCGAATCTTATACATTCTATACATGAATTTAAGTTATAACATATTTGAAATTTATATCATACAATCATAAATAATAAAAGTAAAATTAATCTAAATTTTCGTGAGTTAATTAAAATATATATATGATAAATAAATATGATAAATATTATTAATTAAATTTTTTAAATTTTGAATTTTTTTTAATTAATTAGCCGTTATGAACGTAAACTTCTTAATATTATAGAAGTATTTTAGTTAAGATGCTTAATTTAAATTTTCTAAAATTCAAAATAAAATATAAAGGGAATGATATGTTATTATTTTAAATATAATAGCATTTTTTTCTAAAATTATTTAATGTGACATGCATATAAATAGATAGATTTACATAAAATTTTGGATTAAATGTACCAATCTTACTATGCTATCATTCTCTATCAATTTTAGTTCTTATGTTATATTCTCGATTTATTTCTATCTTTATATAAATATTATATCTATTTTAATCCTTATAATATCATTCTTTATCTATTTTTATCCCTATAGAAATATTACATCTATTATAATCCCTAAAATATCAAAATCTTTATCCAATCAAATCAAATATTAATTTTTTATTAAATCTAACGAAATTAAAATTTTATTACGTATTCTCTTATATATGACATACACATGTTTATAATATCTAACAACTTTTAGTAAATGGTTGAATGACCTCTTCTTGAGGATTTTTTTTATTAAATAAGAATTAATGTACAATCTATTTTAGGTAAATATATATATAATATTCTATTACCTAAATATACAATATTTTGTTTATCTATTTAGGTAATAATATATACACAGTTAATATATTAATTATGGTAAAGTAAATCTTGTCTATAATTTCTATCATTGATATCCTCACTCAAATTGATGTTGGACAATCAAAAAACATCAATTTGTTAACAAGAAATTGATATCAATATCGGGAGAGAGCCTTAGTAAACACATTAGTAGTCTGGATATCGGTGGTAATATGAGGCAGAGAGATGACGTGAGTATCATATGATTCACGAATAGAGTGACAATCCATTTCAATGTGCTTGGTGCGCTAATGAAATACTGGGTTAGCAGCAATTTGAATAGCACTAGTATTATCTGTATGGAGTGTAGTAGACTCAGGTTATGGAAATCCAATCTTAACCTACAGTCCTCGAAGCCAAACAATCTCAGAACATAGAGAAGACATAGCATGCTACTCAAACTCGATGGAAAACTTCGACACACAATCTTGCTTCTTGCTTTTCCAAGAAACAAGAGAGGCACCAAGAAACATGCACCAACCAGTAATTAATCGTCGAGTATCAGAACAACCAACCCAATCAGCATCACTATATGCAACCAGATGAATATGAGAGTCCACAGGGAAGAAAAGACCGCGAGTGAAAGTGCCTTGCAAATAGCGAACAATGCGGTGGACAGTAACCAGGTAGAGGTGCTTAGGTGCCTGTATAAATTGACTAACTTGTTGAATAACAAAAGAAATATTAGGCCGAGTGATAGTCAGATATTTCAGTCCCCTTAAGGCGTTCCTAAAGCTAAGAAATCAATGTAGAGTTGATCCCTATAATAATAATATTATCAACATATACCAGAAGCAAGATGATTCGCTTAGCAATCTTGCAAAGAAACAAAGAGGAATCATACTGACTCTGAACAAAGGAGAAGCTAAGAAGCGTAGATCAAAACTTATCAAACCAAGCACATGAGGCCTGTTTTAAACCATAGAGTGATCGTTTTAGCTTACAAACATTGGTAGAGGGTGTAGAAAACAACCCTAATGGTGGAATTATAAAAATTTATTCCTTAAATTCCTTATGCAAAAAGGCATTCTTAACATCCATTTGTCGCAATGGCTAGCCCATAGATACAACAATAGCAAGAACAAGTTACACTGTCGTCATCTTTGCTACAGGGGAAAATGTCTCCTTATAATTGACCTCATATTCTTGTTGATTATTGATTGCCACCAATCGCGCCTTATATATGTCAAGTGAGCCATCAGACCGCATCTTAATGGAATATACCAATTTTCAACCAATGGGCTTAACACTAGTAGGACAGGGAACAATATCTCAAGTATGATTCTCCTAAAGAGCTTGAAGTTCTTCTTTCATAGTTTTCATCTAACACTCATGTTTAGCTGCCTGAGAATAAGAGGTAGAAACTATAGTATTAGCTAAAGTGGTAGAGAAACCATACCTATCAGGAGGACAAATAGTACGGGAAGATCTCTTAGGAGCCATTGAAGTATGCACCGAATCAAAGTCAAAAATGATTTGTGATGATTAAGGCCATCGTCTTTGATAGACAATATCAGGTTTAAAATGCTTAATTGATAGAGAGATATCATTAAAGTTAGGAAGAAGGACACCGTCATAAGGGAACACATGTTGTTGAAAATAGTACTCATTTTAAAGAAAATCATATTTCTAGAAGTATGTAGACGATTGGTAACAACATCATAACATAAAAATCCCTTCTGAGCTATGCTATAACCCATCAAAGTACACCGTACTGACTGAACTGTAAGCTTGTGACTCTCATAAAGAGGAAAGTGAACAAAGCAAACACATCCAAATGTGTATAGCATATGATAATCCGAATGCATACCAAAAAGACGATAGTAAGGAGTATCAAAATTCAATTGTTGAGAATATAGACTACAGTGAACAAAGCTTCCACCCAAAAGTTAGGTGGAACTGAAGACTCCAAGAGTAACATTTGAATCATATCCAACAAGTGATAGTTTTTACGTTCAGCTATCCCATTCTCTTGAGGTGTATAAGGACAAGATCATTGAGATACAATGCCTTTCTGTTGCAAAAAGACTTGAAAGTCATATGACATATATTCGCCACTAATAACTGTATTTTATATACTTATTTTCACCTATTTTATTAATTGTAATTGCTATGTTCTTAATGTTTTTAGTTAATTTTTGATGAATAAATTAGTATTTACTGTTTTTTATATTTTTTATGAAAAGTAAATAATTTGTATCGAAAACGTACTTAATTGCAAGTTTTCGTCCAAAAATATAATTTCAAAATAAATGAGTATTTAATTGCAATTTATAAATGTTGAAAATATAAATTAAATTAAATTCGGGCTTAATTTTTAATCATTAAAAGTTTAAAATTTAATTTAAATTACAAAAGGGCTGTATTGCAATTAAACAAAGTTTAAAATGTAATTTTAAATATATTTGTGGGTAAAAATATAATTAAAGAAAGTTTTAAATTCTGTGCAGGTGAGAAGAAGCCACGCGCTCTTATGCAAGCGCACAACGCGGACCGTTCAATCAGAAAATAAATGGCCAGATGCGCGCGTTACAAGGACACCCGACAAACGCGAGTGGGTGCAGAATTCCTCTGCACGTGGCTCGGTGCTCGAGTGGGACCCACCGCGCGGGCGGCGTGGGGACCCACGTGTTCCGCTACACGTACGCGGCGTTGCGGCGACCGAACCACGTGCAATCGTTCTTCCAGCGAATTAAAGTCTTCCACGTGTCCCAATTTCCCCTTGAACGAATCATCAGAGGACGTGTGGCACATATCGGTGAACGCAAAAGTGCAGAATCTCACCCTCGTTCCAGCCGTTGCCTCACGTTTCGCACGCCCCAATTCCGTGCGACAAGTTCTGTGTGCGCCCATTCCCTTCAACGAATGATATGTTGCCACGTGTCCCACTAATTGTTTCCACGAATCATAACGCGACACGTGGCAGTGTGGAAGGAAAATAAATCAGAAACGCGCAGCATCTCCACTCACTTTTTCGATTCCATTTTCGATACATTTTGTCCCCTCACGCGTTTTAATTTATTATTTTCCCACACTTCATTGTCTCCCGCGTGTATTAAATTTAAATATTTTTGATGTATTTTTTTGGCTATAAATAGGAGATGTTTTGTTAGAGTAAAAAAAGTTTTTTTGAGAGTTTAGTTTTGGATTTTATTTTATGTTCGGTTTTGGACTGCAGAACACGCAGAAGCCATTTTTTGGCTTTTGTTGTGTTCTGCGTGTGCCAAATATTTTTGTAATTGATGTTTCAATTTCCTTTCTGCTTCTTATAATTTTATGTAGTTGTTGTTATTTTATTTTAATTTAATGAAGTAATTTAATTTTTCTAGGGTTGCATTTGATTCAAATAAATGAAGCTTTGATTTTAATTATTTTTGATATATTTATAAGACGTTCAATTTGTTCGTTCTATTTTGTGCTTAATGCTTTTTGATTATTTAGGAATTTTATCAAAACGATTTGTGGCATAAAAATAACTTGAGAAAGGCATTTTTGTGTAAATTGCTCGTAAATAGAATGACATGTATGATGAAGATAGGAATATACCCTAATTGTATGTGTGACCATTTGAGAACTTAGAACTTCATGAATCTTGGTGA
Organism: Hippophae rhamnoides; assembly: GCA_033030585.1. Taxonomy (NCBI): domain Eukaryota; kingdom Viridiplantae; phylum Streptophyta; class Magnoliopsida; order Rosales; family Elaeagnaceae; genus Hippophae; species Hippophae rhamnoides. The sequence continues at coordinate 20,936,178 of CM065434.1, read as the reverse complement.
ATTTAATTCTCATAGAGATATAGTGAATTAATTTAACGAGGTGTGTCTATACGGAGCTCGGAAGAGATGTATGGATAAAAATAGAAGTTTTCGGTTGACAAATTAAATGTACTAAAAAATATAAATCTAAAGAAAATAACATGATTTGAGTGGATTAGTTTGGTGAAAAATTGCAATCCTAGAGTTCTCTTATTTTCTTTTTACCTTTTTCTTAATCATCGATTGTTTTCGATAAAATTAGAGAGATACAATTTTAGTACTCAACAAACTATAGTAACAAATCCTCGTGGGAACGATACTTTACTTACAAATCTTTATTACTTGTGACCGTGTATAATTGCACAATTTTATGTGTGCTCCAAAACACACAACAGCCACCATTATCAGATCGTAAAACGTTAATACAAGTGGAAAAATGTGTCTTGATATAAGCCACAAAAGTTTGGAAAATAGTGAACACCTTAGATTTTGAACGCAGAAAAAAATCCATCTGAAACGCCTATAGTCATTGATGAACGTTACAAAATATTTATATTACGCATGTGAAATGACATGAGTAATACCCTAAACATCATTGTATAATCTCAAAACATGTATCAAAATGATTACCATAAGTAGGGAAAGGTAAAGTTTTACTTTTCCCTAGTTTACAAGTAGAGCAATCAAAAAGCAACCGATGAGTATAACACTGATCTTTATTACCAAGAAAACCACATTTCATCAAATTAGACAAAATCACATTATTTGGATGACCTAATCATCTATGCCAAATGTCAGCCTTATTTTCACCAGTAATAGAAGCTAAAGACAGAGTTCGAGGAATAGTAAATTGCAACAAAAATAATTTTCCCACTTTAAGCCCCCTCGTGATCACCTTCTCCGACACCCGATCCTATACAACACAACCACCACTAGAAAAATGTACATCATAGTTATTATCCACCATCTGATCAACAAAAATTAGACTAGTAGATAACCCAAGAGAGACAAATACATGATGAAAAGAAGGTCCAATATCACTAATGGTTGTAATTAGAAGAGTACTTCCATTACCAACCTGAATATTTTTTGTACCAATATATACTTTCATAGATTATGTAACAAATAAAGGGAGCTAGTCATATGGTTGGATGCTCTAGAATCAACAAATCAAGGAGGAGAAACAGTCTTACCTTAGCCATGAAGTCCAAGGGCAAAAAATGCTGAGATAATCATCTGTTGGACCATTTCTAGAGTAACGACAGGCTGAGTTGTGTTAGCAGTTGTAGATGTAGGACCACTAATGTTAGGAGCTAGAATAGCAGCTTGAAAATCTTGTACTCGTCAATTTTCTAGACGTGTAGGAAATTCCTTGATAATGTGTCCATTTTGCTTATAGTGATTGCATAATTTCTTCCCACAATTACGGACAATATGTCCAAACTCCTTGCAACTATAGCACTACATTTTTTCCTTTCCTTGATTCCTTCCTTGAGTGGCATAAGTAACATTGACAACTTCACTTGTTTCCCTTAACACACCTATAATAGCTTGTGTAGCCATTCTCTGTTCCTCGCACAACAATTCACCAAGACATACATCCAAAGAAGAAATCGGATCTCTATTCAGCAATCCAATTCTAGTAACTTCAAATTCTGGTCTCAGTTTCATCAAAAATTGATCACGTCTACTATCTTCATAAACCACTTGAAGGCCGGCTAAGGCCTCTTTAGGTACCTTCATATAGATAATGCTAGAATATTCGCTCCATAGATTAAGAAATCTAGAATAATATTACTCGATGGATAAATTACCTTAGTTGAAGGTACTAATCTTGAGTTCTAGTTGAAATCATCTCGCAGTATTATTTTGATGATATATGTGCTTCAGATAATCCCACATTTCTTTAGCCGTACCAAAAGAGCGTAAATTATTCACAATATGAACTTCAATAGATCCTAAAATCCAAGAGATAATTTGAGCATCTTTTGTCTCTCATTGGCTAAGTTCCTTACTATCTCCAGGCATAAGAGAAGACTCGTCAATGTGACCTCAAAGCTCCTTTCCTTTCAGAAACATTTTGAATTGGAATTCTCATACCACATAATTATTTCCTATAAATTTGATAGCTAAGATTTTTGTAGACATTCTTCAAAAAGAAAAAAAGAAATCTTAATGTAAAATTGTCAACCACAAGTTGGTCAACCTAGAATCTCAAAATGAAGTTATTGATGCAAAATTTATCAACTCAAAATCAGAAATAGGAGCAAAAATTCAAAAAATTAAAGCAAAACTGGAAGAAAACTTAAGATTCAACTATGGATTCAAAAGGTAGGCTCTAATACCATGACAAATTTTAATAAATGATTGAATGACCTCTTCTTGAGGATCATTTTCATTAAATAAGAATTACTGTACAATCCATTTTAGCTAAGAATATATATAATATTCTATTACCTAAATATACAAGAATCTATTTATCTATTTTAGGTAATAATATATACACAACTAATACACTAATTATGGTAAAATAAATATTGTAATCTTGTATATAATTTCTACAATTGATAATATTAAGATAAAATCATATATATATTTTTAACATTAATACTTTAACTTATTATTTCAAATTTTCTTATAAAAATTAAAAAATAATAAGTAAAAAAATATCTAATAATATTTTTTTTTCAAAACCCATTACTTAATATCTCAATCAATAATTTAAGAAAATAAAATAAAAATTATTCTTCTTTTATTTTATTTTATTTTCTAAAATTAACTTACAGCTCTCTAATAAAAGTTACAATAATATATTACATAATAAGCTCTTTGAGATTAAAAGGAAAAAATAATATTTTTTTTAATTTCTGATTGAGATATTGAATAATGAGTTTTGGAATAAAACAAATGTCGTTAAAATTTTTTATTTTTTTATAATAGAATTTGAAATAGTAAGTAAATTTATCAATGTTAAATAATAAAAAATATAATTTTATCATTGTGTTATAGTCATGAGCAAGCCATGTAAAAGAATAAATAATAAAAGTTTAATTTCTTCTAGATTATTAGAAATTTTATGTTTAGATAGATTATATATTGATTTTGACACTTTTGACTAAAATGAATATAATATATTTAGAGAGATAAAAATTTATAGATCATATATAAATCAAAATAGTCCTCAATTATTAATGATTGAGATTATTATTTATAATTGAACAATAATAGATGGAGAATGATATTAAAAGGATTAAAATACATGTAATATTTTTACAAGGATAAAAATGGAGGAAGACAAAAATGTATATAGAATAATAATATAAAGATAGTGCATTTAATTTTAAATTTTCCTTATAATATTAAGTAAATAAAATTTAACTCTCAATAAACAGTAAAATTCATATGTTTCATAATATATATATATATATATATATATATATATGCCATTAAGTACAAGCTTTTCATACAATAATGCACGTCTTTAACCCTATTTTCATAATAATTTATACCACATTGATTTCCTTCTCAACAACTACAACCAGCTTCGCCAAGAGAAGGTAGGTATCGTGAATCAATTTTGTCGTGATTCACGTGAATTTATTTTAAAAACAACTAATATCAAATAGTTAAAGTCTAAATTCTCAATTAAAGAAAACTAATATCAAATAGTTAAATTCTAAATTCTCAATTAAAGAAAACTAATAGCATACAGCTAAAATAACATAAAACTAAAATTTTAAATAAATACATAGATAGTCAAGTATTTTTATTAAAAAAATATTTTTTTAAAACAGTTTCATTTAAATATAAACGATTATATTTTTAGTTTTAATATCAATTCTATTATTATAATTTTTAAAGTTTAGAGTTTAATTTCTAGAAATAATTGTTAAAGGTACAAAACTATTATTTTTTACATTTTGAAAATTACTCTTATTTAAATGACGAATAGGTGAGTTTATATTATTTGATTTTTAGCGTTAATTTTAAAAGTTATTAAATAATTTTAAATTTTAAATTATGATAATATTTATATTATAAATTTAAATTATTATATGATTAAAATTAATGATTAATTAGTTTCATTTCTTAATATAATATGTACACTTATATTTTTATATCATTATTTAAAGTAGTGTGTACACTTATATTTTTACGTCATTATTCAAAGTTGATAAACTTATTCTTGATGTATGTTTTAATAATTTAATTGGTAAAAGTATAATATCTTAATTCTTCTTATATTTTAACATATCATATTATATATGAATTAATATATAATATATAATGTGTATTTATTTATTTCGATTTACTTTTACTTTTCTTGAGCTGGTGAGAAATGCCGATCGGACTTAGTCAAACTAAAAACTCTCCATAATTAACATGTCAAATGTCAAGCTTTTATTAGTCAATTATATATATTTTTGTTAAATTAGTCTCCATTATATTAGTGCTTTCCTTCACTAATTTTAATTATTAAAAAAACATGAGTGCTTGTCTCGAAATAATAATCTATTCTGCTGCGTGTTCAGTCGTTTGCGTTATTTTATGAAATTAAACAAGCCATATGATTAAACATTATATTATTAATAATTATTTTATATATTATTTTTAAATTACATCAATTATTATTATTATTTGATTTAAAAAAATTATTATCATGTGTAGGCTTGCAATTAAAAAGTAAATTAATTTTCTGAGAAAAAGGTTATAGATCTATGATTAATACCATCAACTTCCATTTAACAAATATAAGAAATATTATAAAAGCCCTAGCAATCTTTATTTGTCTTAATCATTTCATTTTTTTTTTTTAGTTTTTGAGATTCATATTAAAAGTCATTGATTATCAATTATTTTAAAAACTTAAGTTTATATTATATTATTCAATAGTTTACTCGTACGGTTACTTATGAATTTAAACAATTAACATCAAGTAACACATTTTGAGTGAAGAATAACTTGGACTTGTAACCGAGTGTGGCAATAAGGTGTTTGATTTGAGATGAGTACAATGGTATCAATTTTTTAAATAATTATATTACTATTTCGAATTTTAGATATGTTATATATTTAAATAGATTACTATCATTAAATCACATTTTTTTATAGCAGTGTATCATTGTTGAAGATTACATAATATGTTAATGGAAAATCTTCTATTTTTAAAAATTTCTTTAATGAATCTTTTCTTTTAATAAACTTTTATTTAAGGGTTTATGATTTATTCAATTCAAACCAATCCATCTAATCTAGACTAATTCAATTTATATTGTTCATTTTTTTCTTTTTTATTAGGTTGAATTGGTTTCAAAAATCTCAAAACCTATCCAATATAGGTTGGATCGATTCTTGATATTAAATACCCCTTAGAAATCGATCTAACCCCATTCTTGTCTTTTAATAAACTTTTATTATAGCTTTATTAGATAAAAAAAAGTCAAAGTATTAATATTTTTCTAATATAGTTATTTCATTTTAATTAATGGATGATTAATTGGGTTAAACTTATAGATAGAATATAAACACATAAATTTTATAACTATTAGTTTAATCACATTACTCTCATTTAAATTAAATAGTTTTTTATGCAAATGATCTATACTTAATTGATATGAAACTAATTTTTTTAAATTTAATATGTATGTTATTTAGGGTTAGAATTATAGATAGGAAAAATATAATATTTCAAGTATATTCATCAAGAATGATAATACACATATATATATAAGATGAGAATATAATTAATATAATTATAAAAAATTTGTTATAATAAACTTTCACATCATTTACTAGTTAATCACTTATAAATCCTATATATAAATACCTATTTATTATTTATCTCAATAACATCCTTCAAACTCGTGGTGCTTCTCATGATAGTGGAACCACCATCAGTTTAATATTTAAAGAAGTGAATATGGTTTCAGTCAAAAGTTTTGTGAGGATGTCTTTTGAAGGGTGTATCTTTTCATGCTATAACATGTTTTAAAAGAAATGAAAATCTAATTCTACATGCTTTAATCATGCATACATAATAGGATTTGAAACTAAGTGTTTGGTGTGTATATTATCACAAAATAGCATAGATGTATAAGCCATTTGAACTTTTAACTCAAATAAGAAGGATTCAAGCCACAACACCTCAGTAGATGCTAGAGACAATGCCCTATACTTAGCCTCAGTCGATAATCTTGCTACTATTTTCTACCTATTTGCACTCCATGACACCAAAATTTCCTCAAAATAAATCTCATATTTATTAGTATTGCATGTATCATCTAGGCAGTATGCCCAATCTGAGTCTGAAAAACCTACCATGCCAAACACATTACACTTATTAAAGTGACACCATGAGTAATTGTGATCTTAAGGTATCTGAGAACCTTCTTGACTACCTTCATATAATCATTTGGTGGTTCATGTAAGAATTGACATAATATATTTATAGAATATGCAATATTAAGTCTAGTCATTGCATAATACTACAAAGAACTTGTAAAGCTAATGTACAAGATATGATCAGGCAAATGTGTCCCTAAATACTTAGATAAAATTGAAGTAAAAGCCACAGGGGTCTACAAAGGTTTAATTGTTTCTAACCCACTTCTCTTGAGAAGATCACGAATATACTTGTGCTGTGAAAGTTATAGGCCACCCTCAGTTCTCTTCACTTAATGCCTAAGAGGTAGCTCAGGTTCCTTAAGGCATTAAGTGCAAATTTAGAGTTAAGCAAGCCAATAAGCGCATTGAGATATGCAAAGTCACTACTTGTAACTACAATATCATCTACATCTACATATACAAGCAATATAGTAGTTTTAGTGGCAATAAGAGAAATGAACATAGATGTGTTTGACTTAGAACCAATAAACCCCAACTCAACTAAGCCTAAGAAGAGCTTCTGAAGCCAAACGCTTGGCTCCTATTTAAGCCCATAAAGTATCTTGATAAGCTTGCAAATGAGATTAGGCCTTGATGTATCCTTAAAACCATGAGGTTTATCCATATAAACTGCTTCTTTAAGCTTTCCATTAAGGAAAGTATTATTCACATTAATATGTCTTGTATCCTATGAAAAGGTGATAGTTATGGTCAACACAATCTTAATAGTATGAGGTTTCATCACATAAGAAAAGTTATTTGAATAGTCAATCCCATGCTTTTAATGATAATCCTTGGCAACCACTCTAAATTTGTATTTATCTAATGTGTGATCTGAAAGCAATTTTACCTTATACCCCTACTTAAAACCAATTTTTTTCTTCCTTGAAGGTAAGGAAACTAACTCCCAAGTATGATTTTTGATAAGTGCCTTATACTCTTTCCTCATTTCTTCTTCCCATTCTAATGTACCTTAAGCTTCCTTATAACATAAAAGGTTTAAGTAAAATCAAAGCTATAGTAACTATAGGTAAAATCAGAGTGATAGTAACTATAGCAATAAAGTCCTTAGATGATTTTAGATTAGGTTTATAAACTCTAACCTTAGTTTAAGTGAGCATTGGACGATGATTATGATCAATAGAAGACTCAAAAGAAGAATTAGAGCATGAGATAAACTAAAGTATTAGAGATAAAGTAGAATACTCATGAGATGTTAAGTGAGGTGATAAAGAAACAAGTGATAATGAAGTTAGTGAAGAAATATGAGACTACTTATGAGAGAGAGAAGATAGTACATGAAAAAACTGATGGTCAATAGATGTAGATGAGTCATACACTATTACAATTAAGGTATCTATAGAAACTGAGGATTAAGGCACAAAAAACTATATAAGGAAAAACATGCTCATTAAAAGTGACATGTCTATTAGTATAGACTTTATTATTGTAAGACTCATAGTATGGGTACCCTTTATGGTTAGAAGTATAGTCGAAAAGTATACAAGCAATTGACTAGGACAGAATTTGAATTTGTTGAATTCTCTTACACAAGGAAAGTACTCACCACCAAAGGATTTCAAGAAAGAATAGTTAAAAAACTTATGATGCAAAAAATGATAGGGTGATTGAGACTATAAAGTAAGTGTAGGAAGCCTATTCATTATGAAAATTGTGGCTTGAAAGGCATGTACCCAAAAAATTAGAGGAACATTAACTTGAAATAGTAAAGCTTGAGATCAATTTCTCTCTTCAAATAAGAAAATTAGTTTAATCCAATTTTATTGAGAAATTTATACCAACAAGGGGATAAACAACTATCGAACTAGAAACTCGAACAACAAATACTAGTGCGAGAGAATAATGAGGAGACGAAGGATATCTGGTACAACCAATAGCCATTGAAGACAAGTTAAACTAGTGAAGTTATAAGAACTAAAGCTCTGATACCATACACAGAATAGAGAAAAAGAAGATAATGTTTCACTAATATTCATCAAGAATGATAATACACACACATATATAATGAATGTAACTATAAGAAGTTTGTTATAACAAAACTCCACGTAAGTTGTTAATTAATCATTAAGAGACACACATATATAATCAATGTAACTATAAAAAGTTTGTTAAAACAAAATTTCACTTGCTAGCTAATCATTAACAGATCTCGTACATAAATATCTACACATTCTTTATCTCAAGAAGAATTGTATTATATGTTTTTTTGTTCATTTATTTGGAAATTATCATAATGTCCTAAACCTAATTAATATTAAATTGTAAAATTTAAGGTAATTGTTATTTTATTTATTAAAAATAAAAATAAATTTTGATGATTTAAAAAACCAAAAAAATCAATATATCTAACCCAATCCAAACCAATCCAGTTATTTGATTTATATTTGTCTTATAACTTTTATTGAATCGAATCGATTAATAATTTTTTAAAACTCAACTTCATTAATTCTATTACAGAACCAAATCAACTCATAGTAGATACATTACTACTTTTAATCTTTTGCACACTATCATACTCAAATTTATATGGTTGACAAGTTCAAATTCACCTTATTTAAATATCCAAAATGTGAATACACTACATGCCAATCGACCTTTGATGAGTATTATTGATGGTTATAAATTTATGTTACATCTCCACTATATGATGAAATGTTATTTACAGTATATGATTATTGTTTTAACTTAATAAATAGTTTCAAGTTTATTAAAATTGTAATGGTAATTGAAATCTCATGTAGTTTATTTATAAGGAAAAAAAAACCTATATTAGATTCAATAAGAAATCTTATGTTAAATATTCTATCTAATTAAACATCATTTAATATTATTTAAATTTTATTTTTATTGATATAGGTTTTTATCTTTTAAAAAAATGTCTCCTAAAATAGTCAACATTTAAAGGACTTAAATGATTGTTTGTTTGAACTTCAACAAAGATAAAGATCTATTAGTAGTGAGATCCTCGTTCATGGATAATTGGTTAACTTTGAATGAGGTTGTTACAATGATTCAAACAAATAATATAAAGAATAAAAGTTTCATGTATAAAAATACATTATTCTCTATTTGTATCTCTTCTTATTTATTCTTTATTTTAATAAGTTTATACCAATTTGTTAGCTTTTTTCGGATGTCAGATGAGCTAGATTAGCTTAAGTGAGTTCGAGTTTAATTCATTTAATTTTTAAATTAAATAAATTGAATTGAATTGAACTGAATTGAGTTTATTTTGAGAGAAATTAAATTAAACTACTTATGGAATAGCTAATTTAATTTTTATTATTATTACAAATTCATTAATTCATTTTAAAATATTTAATTAATTATTAAAAATAAATAAATAAAAATATTGCATATTAAACTTCATTTATATATAGAAAAATCATCGATGTTATTGTTACAAATATAAACCCACGATATTAACTCCAATATCATAGTCATTGTAATTTTTTTATGATATTTAAAATTAATAATATTTCTTTGAATGTAACGGGTACACTTGCATATTATATATATATATAATAAGTTATTTTTATTAATCAAAGAAGAAATATAAGTAATTATATTTTTGTTTATTTTCATAGAAACTAATGCTAATAACCTCTCGTATTAATTTAAGGAGATATAAAAAGCTAATGAATGAGACTAGAAAGATGCTAAAAAAGATCTACAATATTTAAATGATTTAATTTTTAAAAATATTTTTATTTTTTATTAATTTGATGTATGTATCATAATTTAAATAAAAAATTTATCATTTATATAAAAAAATACTAATAATATATATGAGACATAAACTGAAGTTAAAGTACTATAAAAAAATGTTAAACCATAAAAGTTTTAAATTAAGAAAAAAATTTAACAAAAAAAAATCAATCAAATAAAATGTTCAATTAAAAAATTATTAAATGAGTTAATGAGTTTATCATGGTTTTAAGTAAGCTATTTGTTTAAATTAATAAACTAAATAAGTTAATTTTTTTTTAAATTGGTTGAGTCAATTTTAAATAAATTAGGTTGATTGAATATCTTATTTTATATTTATATTTATATTTATGATTAATGAATTTTTTTTCCTCGTTCATAAAAAAATAAAATTATTCCCTAGCCACTAAGGATATACTAGGGTTACTTTGACGGAGTTTTGTTTTTATTTTTGACCTTCCGTGAAAGTTGTTTTGAAATTTAGGCCATTGAACCGAAGAATGATTTCTTTGGTGATTGGACCAAGTTTTACATGGGCCATAGTTTTTCTAGCGTGCATTACTCATTTTGGGTCTTTAGGTAAAATTAACGTGAAAAATAGGAGTTATTGGCTTGAATAGTTATATATTTTATTTTTTTTATCAATTTTTTAAATTACCAAAAAAAGCCACCCAAAGCTCACAATTTGATACTCAATCACATAATATAAAAATCAAAATATTCTTACTATATAGTTTTAATAACAAAAATAATATTAAATCTATCACAATTATGAAAAACCATTATGATAATATTTACCAATAATCTTATCAAAATCACATAACATCCTTACATACTTAAAATATAAAAAGTCTCTTACACTCAATAACAATCACTATAATTCTCATGGGATTAGTACATGTAAGGTCTTATATCTAATATATTAATATTATATATGTTTTTTTAAAAATACATATTTTACGTCCGATAATAATAATTAGAATTCTACCAAGATACGAAATATCTATGATAACTATTGATATCAATGAGTTTAATCATATTCTTATTTTGTTTAAGTTATAAAAAGTTTTGATTTTTATATTGTATGATAGGTATAAAGTTGTGAGTTTTAGGATTAGAAAAATAGATAAAAATACAAAATTTTATTGAGAAATTTTAAAAAATAATATCCTTATATAAAAAACACCTCCAATAACAATGGACGTTGTTTAATTATACAAAGCTCAACATTAAATAGGCTTAAATAATGGTAGTTTAATTTATACAGCATCTAATTTGACAAAGTTTAAAATGAAAGATGTGCTTGATTTTAAATTTTTAATAATAAATTTTTTTAGATGAATATAAGTATACTATTTTTTTATAATTATAGATTTTAAGAGTATTATTTTTATTGTTTTTTTAAGTCTATTATAAAATTTATTTGGCCAAAATTATTAAATGCTCTACTTATTCAATGATTTTGTAAAGTATTTTTCTTAGTGTAACATAACTTTCTATGTCAAAGTATTAAGTAACGTGATTGATTAGGCTATCATTTTATCATTATTATTGAGATTAAAAAAAAATCAACGCTACACATATTATGAGATATATATTGAGTTAATTGGAGTAGTTAGTATGCCTTATTAACTTTTTATAGAGATGTCGAGCTGTTCACACACTTAATTTATTTAATATTGGTTAATTAAATTCAGTAATTTACTTAACTAATTTACATGAGTAGTTAATTAGCTAATTTGATAATTTTTGAATAAATATTTTTTATTAAAATACTAAACATATTTTTTTACTCAAATAGTAAATGTTTTTTCTAAACAATTAATTTTTTTATTTATAATCAAACTTAAATCATTAATTTCGTTATTTAATTAATTATAATATAACCATCGCATCAATATCTAATATTTAAAAAATTAATTTCATAAATCTATTAAAACAAGTTCAATAAAAATAATAAGTTAATCTATTCAATATCATAACCCAGAAAAATTAAATCAATTAATCTATTTCAAAAATAAATATAATTGTAAAATAAATAAATTAAATGACTTACTTATTACGAGGTTAGTAATAAAAATGAACTTAATTCAATTCAATTTATTTAAAAATTAGATAAATTAAACTAAATTATATCTTATTTCAAATGAGTCGAACAAACTAACTCATCTGAACTCGATAACTCTTATTTGTAAGTTAACGTGCTAGTATGGTAATATGATAAAGTTTTCTTTATTATCCTATTTAAATCACATATTAAAATTACTTGTTTTTGTTGCTTCTTCTTATTTTTTATTTTAGATATCTCAATCCTTTTTTGAATAATTTTTTAAATTAGATTAGAGTCGTAAGAATGAATAAACAAACTGATAAATTAAATAGAAATGAAAAACTAGATTGCATTGAATAATTTAGTTTGTTTTTTATTAATTTTGATCCGATTAGATTTATAAAATTTAAAAATTATTTAAATAGAAGAAGATCTCAACGTAATATCTTGGTCTTTAGGTCGAGTCTTATGTATTACATTTATTTATTTTGTAATTATTCAATTGAAACAAAGACATAAAAAACAAATAAAATTGTACTTAACAAGTATCCAACCAAGGGTGAAAATAAATGTACATTTGATTAACAAATAATTTAATTATAATTAAATATAATTAGATAAAATTATTTCGATTTTATCTAATCTTATTCGATTCAATTTAGTAAGTTTAAAATAGTTGGGTTAAATTTTAATAAATTTTTAAAAATTCAACCGCATTAAACTGTGTAAATTCTTATATAAATTCACAATCATATTATAATAAATAAATAAAAAAGACATTTATGCTATATGTACGCACGCACTCATGCATATATGCCACGTGACACCTAGTAAAGCGTTTTTTTTTTCTTTTCTTTTCATTATTAGTAAGCAGGTGAAGTTAGAATAAAAAACACATACACAACTTACATCACCAAGATTCCAACCACAACCCTTATTATATTTACACTTGTATTTACAGGAGCTATGCTCCATCAAGGTAGCTCACCGATTCGATACAAGTAGTGGTTTGGACCCTAAGACGTGGAATTTCACTCACCAGTCACCACAACAAAAGAAAGAACACGCCCACTTTTCAAAAGAACAAATAGCTAAAGCCAAAATAGAGATAATTGTATAATACATTACATAAGAAGTCAGGAAAAACTTCAATTATTTCCTTTTATGTATTAGATCACTATACTAAGCTAGATAGAAGCCACTTAAGATCTAATCTCCACTTAAGAGAGTTTCTCGACCGGTTCTCAAATGATGATGTGTCAGAGTTTTAATTTTACTACGTCATTAACAAACTAATGGATTCAAAATCAAGCAAAAATGTAAGTCTCTTGCAGTAGTTTAGCATTATGCAAGTCTTGTTCATTTTTCTCTTTGGCTATCTTCTTAAGCCTAGCAAGCTCGAGGTCCTTGTTCATGTTTTTACTATACATCTCAGAAAAAGTAATGGGTTCCTCTAACATAGACTTCTCTCCCTCTCTGATCTTTAATGGATACACAATTGCCTCTGGTGCTGGGTTCTGAAATGTGGCTATATATTGAAAATCTGCTATAGTTTGAGTTCACTACTACTTGATGGTCTGCATTTTTGAACCTCCCGTTGCTCAAATACTGTTCATATTCCCACACAATACTAATTAAATAGTCACTTGTAACTTGTTTTTTTTTTTTTTAAAAATCACCATTTAAAACCATGCTCGGTTGGGATAAGTACTTTTATGATACTCATGTTTTAATGAAAATAACTCAAATTGACCATGTTATTAAAAGATTTCAGCTTAGTATCCTTATTGTTTTAAAAGTTTTGATTTAATCTTTTTTAAACCGTAAATGCCAAAGAATGAAGGTGTTAAAATGATACTAGATTTGATGACATGCATACTAAAATGGTAATAAACTTTTTAAAGGAAAGTTTTAAAATAATATGGGATACTATAATTTGGAACTCTTTGATACTATGGTCAATTTGGGGTAATTTTGTTAAAAGATGGAATTATTACTATACCAATATAATAACAATGTCTCATAGTTTCACCTAATACTGCAACCTATGTACATCACCATTGCTTTAATGGAAATCTCTTAATAGTTTAAATTTTCATAAACTAACTTGAAAATACAGCTATTGTCTCAGTATTCTAGTGATAAATATGGTGTTTCATATCCTCGTTTATAGATGAACAAGTTTATAAGTTTATATTTACTTACATGACCATGATCTCCAAGATTGACAACAAAAGCACCTTCAATAGGTTGAAATCCAAGTTTTACCAGCTTGAAGTCCACCAACTTGATCCTGAAGAAGAAGAGTAATAATACTTCGATCTTTATGCAGTTTAAGTCCAAGAGTAAGATTTGGTTGAGGGCATTTTGGGTAATAATTAACTACTACTTTTTGGTCCATATTGTTAATGTATATTTATTAATAGATTAATATATATATGTTAATGTATATCATATATATCTAGTTTACTTATAACTCTTATATAAAGTCACTATATATATTTCTTAATGTACAGAATATAATACAATCATTTAGTATTTATAACATTGTATCAGAGCCATTACTCTAACCTTTCTTCTAACAATCTTGTCTCTTCTGGTGTTACTCCACTCTTATCGCTTTGGCCGTCACAATAGTCGTTGTAGCCATTCATTGTTGAATCTCTGACGTCTCTCAATCGTTGTTCTTAGGTTTCGGGCCAGTAGTCGCCGTCGTTGAGGAGTCACGCACCAAAAATATCACTGCAATCATCGTGTCCGATGTGCATCTTGTTCCGATAATTTTTTTGAAGGTACCACTATGGTTGGCTCGACCTTATCTATACAATCGTGGAAGTCTCGCAAGCATTGGAGCCTGCACGCGCTCTCACGTGTTGCGAATAGAAACATCGTATCAAATTCACGTGCCTCACACGTCGCACTCAAGTCCTACGACGTTATTAGTGACACGTCCCCTAGGGCTGACGTCATTATCACCACTTGCTGACATCACCACCACCGTTGACCGTTGACCGTTGTTGCCATCATTGATCGTTACCATTTGACCGACCTTTGACTCCATTGACCGTTAATGTAGCCAATGCATGGTCCAAATAACGTTACCATCTAGCTAAGAAGGTGGCTAGCTAGGATTATGATGGACCAGAAATGTGGCCGACTAGGGGTGTGATAGACCAAAAATGTCACCATCAGCCAAGAAATGGCAGGGTATGGTCAACTAGGGAAAGGTTCCACACGTGTTCTCCCAACCAAACTAGGTTGAGTCATGGCTAAGAAATTTTTCCCTATCTTTGCGTACCTCGAGTCCAAGATCCAATTTTGTTTTGTACTAGTGCATCCTTCCACACTCAGATGTCAACCCAAAGATCTACGGCCTTCCAAAGATATAGGGCGATGGTTGAGTCCATAAATAATGTTGCACATAAGATAAATTTTATAAATTAATACAAGGCTAAGGCTACAGAGCCCTAGCCACTGCCTTCCAAGGCTATTTCTACAATATATATCCTCCCAGGGAACATACATCCATTGGGACACATCTCATTACATCATTCTTCATTAAGTACCTTATTAAAGGTTCAAATACTTGTCTACATTTTGGAAAAGGTTCAGACGTAAGCTAATGGGATAATTTATTAAAGTATATTGGGATACTGGTCTTACCAAAATTTGGGGTAGTCAAAATATGACCCCCACTTTATGGACTTCCTAAGAGTGTCTAGCTTTCAATATCTCTATGTAACTTCATTCCAATGAAAAATGAGAAATGAGAGTACATGAGTTGAGAAAAAGGTTATGAAGAAAATTCTAAGTGTTAGAAAGTAAGGGTACTCTATGAGAACAATATTAGGGATCCCTAAACTTATACAAATCCTTTTGGATTTTTGGATAGAAGGAAATTGGCTCATTAACGAATCCTACCAAGATCTTATGGTTGTCTTCATAAACCTAGCGAAAAATTTTGCATTCATTGGAAAGACTAGATCTATTAGTCGATATGGACCTTCTGGTTGGAACATTACTAACCAACGAACTACCAATAAGGAATCGGTCAACCAAAATGTCACCACCTAAGATATCATTGGTTATGATGTCATTGGCCAAGACATCGCCAGCCAAAACTTGGTCAACTAAAACATTGTTAGTCGGGACTCGGTTGATTAGAACTCGCTAGGATATAGTTGGCCAAACTTTATTGCCCATACTTGGTTGGTTAGGATTTTGTTTCTCACAAATTTGTATGTTAAGACTTTGTTGGCCACAACTTTGTTTGCCAAGAATTAGTTGACCAAAATTTCATTTGCCAAGAAGATTGCCAACCAGGACCTATTGCCCAAAAGATCGCCAACCAAGGAGAAATTGGCCAAGAATGATGCCAGGAATGGTCCGACCAAGGTACCGTCAACCAAGGTACTATTAGCTAAGGCTTAGTCAACCAAGCCTCCATTTGGCCTCCAACACACATCACCTGTACCAATCCTCGTTCTCTTTGGTATGCGCCACGGTAGTCAAACTTGATCCTATGCATCTAAGTATCTGGTATCCATCACTTCCTGAGTAGGAAATTGTGGTAAAAGCATGGTAGGGTACAAAATGTTTGAATAATGAAAAATAATTATCCGACATTACATGAAGAAAAATAAATAGTCACTATAATTTAGCTAATCCTACGAGAATTAGGTTTAGGATTTAAATTTTGAATTTCATGTAAAAATAAGTGAAATTTTGATTTTCTTAATAACAATGTTGACTTCACTGTAACATTTTAAATAAAATTCAATTGAAAATCCAAATACATTATCAATATTAGACAATGATAAGTTATCATATTTATTATTCCTCCCATGTATAGTCACACATACATATAACAAATATCATACATCTTATACAAAAAATCATATTTAAATACTCTTTTTTTACATAATTATTAGAACGAGATTAAGATCTCTTCTATTATTCATCTTAAAGTTACTAATTTAAGGGTCATATGGTTGAAAACCACTTTCTCAAAAAATGGTCTAAAATTCTAACAATTTATTGTTTTGTAGATTCTTTGATGTTGACAATAATATATATCAATATGTATAATAGTATATATTTTCTATTTTATACTCTAATATTTCTTTAAATTCTCTATTTATACATAATGTGTTTTTATTATCGACATATTTTATAAAATTTTATTTTTATTGGAGCATTTATATTTATTTTTTATAAGATTTTTTAGTTGTTTTTCCTAATAATTGTTTAAAGTTTTAATATCATTTAAATTTTTTTCAAAAATTATAAGTATTATAAGTATTATAAGTTTTTTAATCCAAAAAATTAATTAAAAATTATAAGTATTATAAATATTGCTTTAAATATAACTGTCCTTATCAATTTTAAAACTTTTAAGTTGGAAAAATATGCGGTCGTTTAATTCAATGTTACATAATCAAACATTTTTTCATTTATGGAGTTAAATTTTCGAAAAATCGTGACACACATATTTGGAGGACAAAATTAGTATTTATTTTCTATAACATTTACCGTAATTTCAATCTCCCTTTGTTCTGTCACAGGCGAAGTTCAGTAAGCTCCACTACCGTCATTCACCACGCTATAGTCTAAGCATATCAGTGGCTCCTAATCACCTTAATTCATGGCAACAACTCCATTATTACTCGAGACCAATCCTTTGAAATGGAAACAAAGCTACAAAATTCTTTATTCTCCTCTTCTCTCACTACCCACGAATTCTTTACTTTCAAAACATGCCATGTTCAATGGAATTGGAATTTTCAAGCTCCAAGGCGGTTCGGCTAAATTTATCTCTATAAAATGCTTAATGGAGGCAAAAAGTTGTTCGATTCAAGTAGAACATTGTTCTTCTAAATTGGGTATTAAAGAAATGAATACAAAGCCAGCAATTGCTGTGGTTTATTGAGTTTGTTGAATGACGGCAATGGAGCTTCAGACCGGCGGCCTTGGTGTAGAAGAAGGGGACTAAAATTAGGGCAAATGTTTTAGAATACAAATACCAGTTTTGCCCTCCCAAAATAGTACATGTGTGTCACGGAAGATGTCTATAAAATATTGGGGGTTATTTTTGCAACATCTCAAACGTTGAGAGTAGTTTTGCTATCGATTCCATACGTTAAAGACAAAATAAATAAATAAATAAATAAATTAATTAATTAATTAATATTGAAGTCTATAATTACTTAACGTATAACACACTCTCTATTATACCCTAACAATTTTTATGTCCTAATATAGCACTCTAACATGTTTTTGAATGATAGGAGAGAAATGAGTATTTCAATAATATTTTACATTTTAATTCAAGTTAACAATGGAATTAAATGTATGAATCACTTAAACTAATTTGTATTTGCATTTTTACTATTATCAATTAAACACAATAATAAGATAGATAACAATAATTTTTTCTTTGTTTAAACTTTGGTGTTATTTAGTAACCTGATTTATAACATATTTTTTATTTAATTTATTTATGAAAAATATGTTATTTAATTCTTTTTTTTATAAATTTTTTATCCTAATTATAAAATTAATTTTTTAATATAATTTTTCGTTAAATCTAACAGAATAATCCATACATATTTTTTTTATAGGAACAATAACTCAAAGATTCGAACCTTGTCATGCTATTACATTTCGATTTCAAAATTAAAAAAAAATGATTATTCATATTTTTTAAAAAAATCAATTGATGATTAGAAGATAGATATTAGATCATTTAATTTCATCTTTGATAATACATAAATATGTCTTATAATAAACTCGACAATATTAATTATAATATTTCAAGTTGTATAATTTTTTTATTAGATAGTATATTCGTTTTAATGTCTACTTGATGTTCCAATATCCTTATATATAATTGGAAAAATGATCATATTTTTAACATTAGTTATCAAAATAAATAAATAAATAAATTACATCATGAAATTTTTTAAAATATTACGGATGAAATTGATTTAAAATATTTAATGGTTAATAAATTCTAGATTTATTTTAAATAATTTTTAAGAGAGAAGGACACAAATAAAAAAAATAGTGATATTGCTAGAGTTATTTTCATTATTTTTTAAAAGAAATTATTTTCATTAATAAAATTATATATAATAATAGTGATAATAAAATGCAATTACCTGTAACATTATAAAAGTTAATTTATACATCTTTATTCATGTATTAATAAATATATTTGTATCATCATTATTATCCAATAGTAAATAAAATATTAAACCATCTCTCTTTTCATCTTTTAGAAAAAACTTAACTCTTTACTATTTCTTGTTTATCAGAGATAATTCTTCTATTATAGGAACTTGTGAATAATTATTTATTTTAATAAATATAATTTATAATCTATACATTTAAATCTAGATTAGAGCTGCATCTCCCTAATTGTCTGAACAATACTGGCAAAACCGCAAATAGAAACCCTAACGGCTATTTCTTGCAACGTGTCATATATCGATTGCTGTCCACACTTCAACGGTCGTTTAACTCCTTAAATCCCGTGAAACTTCGAACTTTAAACATCTTCTTTGTCCTTCAAATCTCCAAAAGTCATTTTCGTTCTTAAATTTTCTCTGTTCTTGATTTATCATATTCCAACAAGTTTTCAGATTTCTCATTCCTGCCAATTTTTTCCCTTTTCACTCGTAATGGAGACACCAACATCCACAAGAAGGGTCACAAGATCACAGACTCAATCTCAATCAGCTTTACACAATACTAATAACAGCAACTATATTTCCCTCTCAAGTGAGTTATCATCACTTCTTTTCTTCCAAAGAGCCAAACATCAACGGAAGAAAATGGGTTTATTTATTATTATTATTTTATCTTATCTTTTTTATTTTTATTTTTGGCATTTTGAAATGCATCTATGTTATATCTCACTATATGCTCTGTTTATCTACTTATTCCAATGATTTTTGATAGTAAAAATGGTTGTTTGATTTTGAGGTTACCATATTGTCACATTTACTTCTGTTAATAATTTTCATTTTCGCAATATCACACTACTACCTTTTATTTTTATCAATTCTTTCATTGATGATATAAATGTTGTCACATTCACTTTTGTTAATAATTTTCATTGTCTCTATCTTTTATTTTTATCAATTCTTTCATCGATGATATAAATGTGGGTTTGTGTGTTATTGGGTTCTTCAATTAATCACACTTTTTCTTGTATTTGGGCATTTTCTTCAGGAAAGATTGAAGAATCTGAAAAGAGTTTACCAAAATCAAAGCACAGGAATGGGAAACAACAAGATAGGTCTGCCTTGATTGACATAACAAACGATTCACCAATTGTTGGGCTTGCTATAAATAGTTTGCAGACTCCATCTTCATTTATGACAAAACAGAGAAGAACACAAGCCAAAAAGACACCTGGTTCTGGAGAGGCCTTGCTTAGGGGTCAAGTTAAAACCTTGTTGCAGAAAGTAGAGGAAGAGGCTGAGTTCTCAAAACTCTCTTTAAAAAACCGGCCTTTTCTTTATCTTCAGAGTTCTCCAGCAGGACTACTTGCTCTTACTCCAGCAAATACACCACAAATTGAAAATCTGTCAAGTGCTGTAAGTGTAAATACCATTAGTGGTTTTGCTGAAATGGCCATCAGGTTGTTGAAGAGCATTTGATTCCTCAGGTTAGTTTTTAAAATAGACGTGTCAGTAAAGGCTAACTTTTATTGTTTCTCAGGTTAGATTAGCTTGTTTTCTGCACACATAAGGATTTGAAATATTCTTTTGGGTTCTTGTTTTTCTTTAGGATATATGTGCCAACTTTGATGGTTAATCCGTCCGCTTACAATAGGACGGGATCCATTTCACATGTTATAAGATTGTTCTTTTTGACCCATAATTGTTAGATCAATAAACTTATAATTATGACTTAACAGTTCAGCGAAATCTCATGATTTTATTTCTAGATAAAATCCCAAAATGCATCATAAAGAGAGAACTTATATAGACACTATATCATATACTCTTATTTAGGTAGTCTTACGTTCTTGTAAGAATGCAAGTTCGTACGGTCTAATAGAGTCATGACTCCAATTAATACAGGACGGTTAATCCGTTTGCTTACACGGGAATGGGTCCCATTTTACATGGTGCGAAATTGTATGTCCATAATTGGAAGTTCAGACCCACGGTCATGAATTAACAGTTTTATATAATCTCACGGCTTTCCTTATAGTAAAACCTCAAAACGTGTTATGTCATTTAGAGAATGTTCTCATTATAAGTACATCACACTAATGGGACATGTGCAAGCATATTACGTCAAATATATGGTAGAATCATAAGACCTTAATCGAAACTTTGATGGTTTTATAAGGTTAGATTAGGTTGTTTTTTTCTTGTGTTCATATGAAGTTAAAATCTTCTTTTTGGGTCTATTTTTTTTAAGATAGGATGTTCAAATTTTATTGATTCATTGTAATAAGGAATTGAAATCTTCTTATGGGTTGTTGTTTTTCTTGTTTTCAATAGACATGAAAGTTTTATTATTTTCCCAAGTTAATTGTTTTCTATAGTTCTCATATTTATGCTTTCAGTATAACACATCTTAGTTCCTTTTAGGTGATAATTGATATCTCTCATTATAAGTACATCACCCTAATGGGACATGTGCAAGCATATTACGTCAAATATATGGTAGAATCATAAGACCTTAATCGAAACTTTGATGGTTTTATAAGGTTATATTAGGTTGTTTTTTTCTTATGTTCATATGAAGTTAAAATCTTCTTTTTGGGTCTATTTTTTTTAAGATAGGATGTTCAAATTTT
The DNA here is from genome assembly GCA_033030585.1 of Hippophae rhamnoides. Taxonomy (NCBI): domain Eukaryota; kingdom Viridiplantae; phylum Streptophyta; class Magnoliopsida; order Rosales; family Elaeagnaceae; genus Hippophae; species Hippophae rhamnoides. The sequence continues at coordinate 20,914,216 of CM065434.1, read as the reverse complement.
ATTGATTCATCGTAATAAGGAGTTGAAATCTTCTTATGGGTTGTTGTTTTTCTTGTTTTCAATAGACATGAAAGTTTTATTGTTTTCCCAAGTTAATTGTTTTCTATAGTTCTCATCTTTTATGCTTTCAGTATAACACATCTTAGTTCCTTTTAGGTGATAATTGATATCAATATTGAGAAAAAGCAACAGTCTAACGCTTGAATCACAAAAAAGCATAATCATTTGATCTCTCCTTTTGGATTTCTTAGAGAAATTAGAAGTATTTTATAAATCATTAGAATGTTCGTCTGTCTAGCATACAAGATGAAGATGAAGAAGAATACGTTATGAAGGATGATGATTTTGATAATGACATTGAAGATGCTGAAACAAAGGAACGAGAAGAAGAAGATGATGAGGTTTGAATATTGATGGACTTTGTGAATGCATAAGCAAGATTAGTATGAATGAACAAAAAGTGATACTAAAGTTTGACGGGAAAAGCACACAAGATTTGCGTATGGTGAAACTGTTGAAGAAGAAAGCAAGAGGTATCGTCTAACAAAAAAATATAATCACTTGATCACTCTTGGATTTCTCATAAATCAAAAGTACTTTATAATCATCTGTTCGCATGTCTGGTCTATTCAAGTCAAATTTTATACAAGATTAAGATGAAGAAGAAGAATGTTATGAAGGATGATTTTGATAATGACAATGAAGATGTTGAAATAGGAACAACAAGAAGAAGATGACGAGGTTTGAATATTGATGGACTTTGTGAATGCATAAGCAAGATTAGTGTGAATGAACAAAAAATGATACTAAAGTTTGACGAAAAGCACACAATATTTGCGTATGGTGAAAGAAGAAAGTGAAGATTCATCATAGCATTTAAAGGGTCTTCCAACACCACAATTGATGTGGTTTTTGAGAATAATAACAAATTAGGTTTTTTCCCTTGATAGCTCATCAAACAACGCTTTTTAGTTGGGATTTTGGTCCAAATTGTTCGACAATTTCTCTCACATTACGTACCCGTTTGCCACTTTGTTTTGTTCTCACCTTTTGGACGAGACAAGTTTCTCGAAAACAATGTTCAACTTACATATATAGCTAACGTTCCTTCTGAGCCAAGAACTCTTCTTTTGAGTATGATTGACAATGGTAGAACCCGGTGAACCGATCATACTACTTCTTAACTTTTTGTGAACAAGCTTCTCTTATGATTTTTGTTACTTTCTTTATAAAAGTGATTGGCATCAAAGAGAATCTAAAAGTCTAATCACTCAACTAATCTAATCCATTTGTAGAGAGATACTTTCTAGTTAGAGTGGCCTTTTTACACACCTCAGGCCAGTAGATCTTTATTATGATAGTGAAACGATAAAAAAATGTTGATTAGAACGTGAATTACATTTTAAATTATCTGATTATGATCATCTAAAATTCAAAAAATAATAGTAATAATAATTAAAAAACTTAATTGGCTACTACTATAAAAAGAGTCCAAAATGTAGTAGATCTTTCCCATTATGATAGTAAAATGATCAAAAGATGCTGATTAGAAAGGCAAGACTCGAAGCTTGACTAATGAGAGGCTAGCCTCGAACACTTCTCCAACTCCACCAAAGCTAAAAAGACTTGATTTTGAATTACTCAGAACTTGAATTGCATTTTAAAATTATTTGATTGTGATCATCTAAAATTTAAAAAAATAATAGTAATAATAATTAAAAAACTTAATTGGCTACTAATATAAAAAGAATCCAAAATGTAGTGGATCTTTCCCATTATGATAGTAAAATGATCAAAAGATGCTGATTAGAAAGGCAAGATCGAAGCTTGACTAATGAGAGGCTAGCCTGGAACACTTCTCCAACTCCACCAAAGCATTTAAAAAGACTTGATTTTGAATTACTCAGAACTTGAACTGCATTTTAAAATTATTTGATTATGATCATCTTAAATTCAAAAAATAATAGTAATAATAATTGGAAAAACTTAATTGGCTACTGTAAAATAGTCCTTATATTTTGTTCAAAATAGGAGGGGAAAACACCTACCAAAAAGTAACTTGAGTGTAAAAACATTTTAGGAAATTAAAATTTGAGCTTGCTTGGCAAACATCAAGTAATCTGGTATTTTTTGTTTGTTGGAATGTCGAGTTCCATTCCATCATTGAAGGAATGGGGCGATGAAGTGTTTGAAAATCCCTTTTTGTAAGAGTTTGTTGGTGTGAGACGTGTGTGATCCTACATAATAACCATAATGCACTAGTTTAAATGTTTAACTAAAGTTTTAATTTTTAATATTTATTTAAAAATATATTTAATTTAAAAAGATTAAAAATATTATCATTAATTTTAAAATTAATACATTATAAAAAGAATAAAAGTATTATTAAAATTTATATATATAAATAATATTAGTGGATACGTTCAATTTTAAACACAATTTTAGTATTGCTTAACGCAAAAGTCTTTATCACTTGTATACTAATGTTGTTGTAAAATTAGAATTTTGACAAATTCCATTCTAGCATTGAAGGAATGGGGCGACGAAGAGTTTGAAAATTCCTCTTTTGTAAGAGTTCGTTGGTGTGAGATGTGTGGGGTCCTACATAATAACCATAATACACTAGTTTAAAAGTTTAACTGAAGTTTTAATTTTTTAATATTTATTTAAAAAGATTAAAATACACTAGTTTAAAAGTTTAACTAAAGTTTTAATTTTTTAATATTTATTTAAAATATATATAATTTAAAAAGATTAAAATGCACTGGTTTAAAAGTTAACTAAAGTTTTAATTTTTTAATATTTATTTAAAAATATATTTAATTTAAAAAGATTAAAAAGATTATCATTAATTTTAAAATTAATACATTATAAAAAGAATAAAAGTACATCATTAAAATTTATATATAAAAAATAATATTAGTGGATATGTTCAATTTTAAACACAATTTTAGTATTGCTTGACGCAAAGCCTTTATTACACTTATACTGTTGTTATAAAATTAGAATTTCAACAAATTCCATTCCAGCATTGAAGGAATGGGGCGACGAAGAGTTTGAAAATCCATCTTTTGTAAGAGTTCGTTGGTGTGAGACGTGTGGTGTCCTACATAATAACCATAATGCACTAGTTTAAAAGTTTAACTAAATTTTTAATTTTTTAATATTTATTTAAAAATATATTAAAATTTATATATAAAAAATAATATTAGTGGATATGTTCAATTTTAAACACAATTTCAATATTGCTTGACGCAAAGTCTTTATTACATATATACTTATGTTGTAAAATTAGAATTTAGACAAATTCTTTATTTAAAGTAAAAAATATTGAATTATGATTTATTTTTATTAGATAATTTGTTATAAAATTGCTACGTGTGACAAAATCTCCATGCATATTATGAAAACATAATATTTTAGAAATGATATTTTTTTGTATTGAATAATGGTTTCTTTTCCTTTTATTCCTCTAACTATACGATTTTTCATAAGTATCCATTTTTAAGAAGGTTCATTTGCTCTTGCATCAATTAAAACACATAAGTTACATGGTTCATAGCTTGCAAAATTAAAATAACCTAAAACATAATCATAACGTTTTTTACCATAGCTTGGTGAGAAGATTATTTCTTCTTTACCTATTTGGATATGACAAATTTGAGCTTGAAAGATTTCTTTTTTTTATTAGTTTCAAGTAATGGTTTCTTTTCCTTTTATTCCTTTAATTAGGATATGATTTTTCATAAGTATCCATTTGGTCTACAAGAACATAATGTTGCTCTTGTATCAATTAAAGCACATAAGCTATATTCATAGCATGCAAAATTAAAATAACCTAAAACATAATTATAATATTTTTTACCATAGCTTGGTGAGAATATTATTTCTTCTTTACCTATTTGGATATGATAAATTTGAGCTTGAAAGATTTCTTCTTTTTTATTAGTTTTGGGTAATATTGAAACTTGAATATTTTTAACAATAATAAACTTATCATGATTATCTTCATCTTTAGAAGATGATTCACTAATTCTTGCCTCCTATTTAAAGTTTTCTCAATCTTGTTTAGGATATGAAGTTTGACGATTTTTGTTGATTAAATTTTATTTCTAAAATATACTTGATTTCTTGATACTTGTATTTCTATTATTGAAGGAATTTTGTCTAGGATCATCTATGACATTTGTAAATAATCATTGTTTTGGTATTACTAAGTATTTCCAACTTATAAGTCGTGGTTAGATTTATGTTTCATAAGATCTTGGTTCAAATAATTCTACAAAACTCTTATCAACTTCTTTTGTTGAAATTTAAGGAAATTTTATTAATTCATGAATAGTTTTTCATTAAATAGTAAACTTTGAAATCTCCTATTTAAAGTTTTCTCAATCTTGTTTAGGATATGAAGTTTGACGATTTTTGTTGATTAAATTTTATTTCTAAAATATACTTGATTTCTTGATACTTGTATTTCTATTATTGAAGGAATTTTGTCTAGGATCATCTATGACATTTGTAAATAATCATTGTTTTGGTATTACTAAGTATTTCCAACTTATAAATCGTGGTTAGATTTATGTTTCATAAGATCTTGGTTCAAATAATTCTACAAAACTCTTATCAACTTCTTTTGTTGAAATTTAAGGAAATTTTATTAATTCATGAATAGTTTTTCATTAAATAGTAAACTTTGAAATTGATGATCCATAATTAAATTTTTAAGTTTAATTTTCAAATTATTTATATTATGATCTATTATAGTTATAAAAAGAATTTGGCCTTATGTTAAACAAACCAATTTCATGGACTAAATTTGATTGGACATCACCTATTATGGATTGTAATGTAACATTTAAGATTATTGAAAGTAAAGAAGTGTCTAGTGTAATTGATATTTGTAGTAGACCTATCTGGATATTTTTTCTTCCATCTTTCTATCTTCTTTTTAACAAAAGTTCAACTATTCCATTTTCTATATATTTAGCATCAAAGTTTCCAACAAATTATTCAAAAACTCTTGTCGAGAAAAAATTAAATTTAAACATTTTATTGATATCTTCTTTTTTAACCTTTTGTTTGATCCATTCAATTTTTTCAAGTTGTTCTTGACTATAACTTAGTTCTTTTTCCCATTACATTCTTTAGTTTTATATTTCGTAGTTCTTCAATATGAGCTTCATTTATTTTAATCATAGAACTTGTTTGTTCCTTTATCATAAATATAATCTCATTTTCTTCTTCAAATGATTCTTCTGTTAGAGTCTTAATTCAACTTTTTTAAGATTTTTCCATCAAGAACCTCGTTCGATTTTAGAACTGATGTACGGTTTCGACGAAACCGAACTGTCACCACGGTTCACTTAACGTTGCACCACTTTGATTTACATTCTCCCACTTGGTGCAAACGTTAAGTGAAATTCTCTTGAGTAACAAAACACATGAATCATAACGATAGGTCTTCTAAGAGCGAGTATTATCTTCCATGTACTACTTTATGTGGTAACAAAACTTAGTGAATAAATCCTATATTTATTCTTAGTCCAATAAAATATATATATATATTCTCAAATAAATTAAGGTGCATATGAATATGAGAAAATATCACAATATATAAGAGTTTCATTAATAAATTGTATATATACGTTTACAAAGTGGAACCAATTCTCATTCTCTCTACATGATCCTTGAATTTCATTGGTAGCATGCCTTTAGTCAAAGGATCAGCAATCATCAACTCAGTGCTTACATGCTCAATGACCACTTTCTTTTCCTTAACACGTTCTCTTATGGCCAAGTACTGTCGATGTGCTTACTACGACTACCACTTTTGTTGTTCTTAGCCATAAATACAATCTTAATGGCCTAGAAATAAAGTCAACTACTCTAAGCCTAGAAATGAAACTCTTCAACCATACACCATGTGATGTGGCCTCAAAACATGATACAACTCGGCCTCCATAGGGGAAGTAGCAGTCAAGGACTGTTTCGCACTCATCCAAGATACAGCTCCACCGACAAGCATGAAAATGTAATAAGATGTTGATTTTCGTGAATCAATACAGCCAGTAAAATCCGCATCGAAGTAGCTAATTACTTCTTGTTCATCGGTTCGTCTATACATGAGCATAGAATCCTTGGTTCCTTGTAAGTACCTCATCACTTCTTTGCAGCTTTACAATGGTCCACACTTGGATTACTCTGATATCACCCTAGCATCCCAACAACAAATGCAATGTTAGGTATGGTGCAGACTTAAGCATACTCAGGCTTCCAACAGTTGAACCATATGGAATGGTTTTCATATGTTCTCTTTCAAAATCATTCTTTGGGCATTGGTCCAAATTGAACTTATCACCCTTGGTGAACAATCCTTCATCCGAAATCTCTCTAAAACTTTATTGATATAGGTTTCCTGAGATAAATGCAAGACACCTCGAAGTCTATCTCTATGGATCTTAATACCAATGACATAAGATGCCTCACCCATATCCTTTATATCAAAATTTTTAAAGAGGAATTGTGTAGCAAACCCCTATCATTGGCTGCAAGCAAAATATCATCCACATATAGCACCAAAAAATAAATCTTACTCCCACTAACCTTCTGGTATATACACTGATCCGTGACATTCTCTTCAAAACCAAATGAAGTGATGACGTTATGGAATTTCAAATACCGTTGACGGGAAGCTTGTTTTTAATCCATATATGGATTTATTAAGCTTACAAACCAAATGCTCACCATTACTAGAGAAGAATCCTTCAGGTTGTTTCATATAAACCTCTTCCTCTAGGTTACCATTAAGGAAAGTCATTTTCACATCCATTTATTGCAAATCAAAATCAAAATGGGCAACCAATGCCATGACCACATGAAGTGAATCTTTCTTAGATACAGGAGAAAATGTCTCCGTGTAGTCGATTCCTTCCCTTTGAGTGAATCCTTTGGCAACGAGTCTTGCCTTATATCTTTCAATGTGCCTTGTGAGTCTTTCTTTGTTTTGAAGACCCATTTACATCCAATGGCTTTCACACCATCAGGCAACTTGACGAGATCCCAGACTCGGTTAGATGCTACAGAATCCATCTCTTCTTTCATGGCATTGTACCATAAGTTTGAAACCTTAGAACTCATGGCCTATGAAAACGTCTCAGGATCATTTTCGGCTCCAACATTATATTCACATTCTTGTAGATACACAACATAATTATTAGGAATCGTTGATTTCCTTACTCTAGTAGATCTTCTTAATGTTGCATCAACATTCTCCTGAGGAGCAGGATTATGTTGTTCAACAGTTGTAGGCATCTATTGAACTTCAACATCTACTGGATCAGGATCAACAACTTGTGGTACTTCCAAGACTGGTTCTTCAACAAGCGTTTGTACTCGAGGCGTGTTGTTAACAATGCCCTGGAATCGATCGCTTCCACTAATCAAGTAATTCTCAAGAAATTTTGCATTTCTTGATTCCAAAAATCTAGTGTTGTGAGATGCACAATAAAATCTATAACCCTTAGACCGTTTGGCATATCTAATGAAATACCCACTAATAGTCCTTAGGTCCAACTTCTTCTCTTGTGGATTATAAATCCTCACTTCAGACGGGCATCCCCAAACGCGTATATATTGCAAACTTTGTTTCCAACCTTTCCATAATTCAAATGGCATCTTTGAGACAACCTTTGTTGGAACTCGGTTTAATATATACACAATCGTCTTTAAAGCCTCAATCCATAGGATTTAGGAAGATTGGAATTGCTAAGCATACTCCTCACTGATAGTTGTATTTTATATAGTTATTTTCACCTATTTTATTGATTATAAATGCTATGTTCTCTGTATTTTTGGATAATTTTAATTTAATAAATTAGTATTTACTGTTTTTTATATATTTTAATAAAATTAAGTAAATGTATCGAAAACGTACTTAAATGCAAATTTGTACCCAATAATATAATTTCAAATAAAAGAGTTATTAATTTCAATTTAAAAAAGTTGAAAATATAATTTAAATTAAAATCGGGCTTAATTTAAATTACCAAAAGGGCTGTATTGCAATTAAAAAAAGTTGAAAATGTAAATTGAAATATATTTGTGGGTCAAAATATAATTAATAAAAGTTTAAATTCGCAGGAGTAGAGAGTGCCACGTGCTCATTCCAAACGCTGAATACGGACCGTCCGATCAAAGGATCAATCTGATTAGATTCGCGCGCGTTCATCAAGCCCGACTCACGGCAATTGGGTACAGAGATCTTCCTTCGCGCGGCTTGGCGTGCCATGCAAATCCCCGTGGCCGCGTGCCTGGCCAAAGTGGGACCCATATGTCGGCCGCTACAGATTTCCCGAGGCGCATCGCCGACCGTTAGATCTCTCGAACGGTCCAGACAGTCGCGTGGAACCAAGCTTGCCGCGAACCGAATCGTTCGTGTAACAATCGTGTGACGCGGCCATGTGCGGCCGTGCATCCTCGCTTTTACAGCACAAGAACCGCCACGTGTCCTACTAATATTTAAGCAAATCATGTTCCGACACGTGGCTATTTACAATGAATGCGAATGCATAGGAACAAGTCCTCGTTCCAGCCGTTGCCTCACTTTCTCGGCACCCCAATCCTGTGCTTCAGTTTCTACGTGCGCCCGTTCATCTCAACCAATGAAATGCGGCCACGTGTCCCACTATTTGTTTTAGCGAATCAGACGCTGACACGTACGTGGCATGCATAAAGAATTAAAAAATGCAGAATCGGCGCCCCTGTCTCACGCGTGAATTAATTAACATTTTTCAATACAAAAATCGATACGCGTGATTTTTGTTTTTCGATACAAATTATTACGTGTTTTTTATTAAAAAATAAAATAAAAATGTACTATTTTAGATGTATTTTTTTTTGCTATAAATAGGTGATATTATGATAGAGTTAAATAGTTTTTTTTTAGTTTAGAATTTTTGTGGTGTTCGGTTTTGATCGGCAGAATATGGCAGTAAGCCATTTTTGGCTTTTGTCAGTCCATGCGGTGCCAAATATTTGTTCTACGTGATGTTTTAATTTTCTTTCTTTGTTCTTCTAATTTTTTCTCAATATGTTGTAATTTTAATTTTTAATTAATGAAGTAATTTAATTTTTTCTAAGTGTAAGATTTGATCTAAATTCTGTAAGCTTTTATTTTAACTATTTTTGAAAGATTTATAAGACGTTTGCTCATTCTATTTTGTGCTTAATGCTTTTGATTATTTATGAATTTTATCAAAACGATTTCAGGCATAAAAATAAACTTGAGAAAGGCATTTTTGTGTATATTGCTCGTAAATAGAATGACATGTATGAAGGATGTGAATATACCCTAATCGTGTATGCGGTGACCATTTGAGAACTTAGAACTTAATGAATCTTGGTGAATTTAATTCATATGTAGATATAGTGAATTAATTTAACGAGTGTAAAATGAGTTCTAAGAGATGTATGAATAAAAAAAAAGAAGTTTTCGGTTGACAAATTAAATGTACTAAAAAATATAATTTCAAAGAAAATAATATGATTGGAGTGGATTAGTTTGGTGAAAAATTGCCATCCTAGAGTTTTCTTATTTTATTTTTAAACCTTTTTGTTAAATCAACGATTATTTTGGATAAAATCAGAAAGATACAATTTTAGTACTCAACAAACTATAGTAACAAATCCTTGTGGGAACGATACTCTACTTACAAATCTTTATTACTTGTGACCGTGTATACTTGCACGATTTTTGTGTGTTGCAAAACACCACAACACTCACCATGTCTAATAGTGTTCGGTTTCTCCTTTCTGCTCCACCATTTTGGTTTGGTGAATCAGGCATAGTGTATTGGGAAACTATCTCATGTTCTTGAAGAAACTTAGCAAACGAACCAAGTACTTGTCCATTCTCAGTGTATCTACCATAATATTCACCACATCTATCTGATCTCATGATCTTTATTTGTTTTCCACATTGTTTCTCTACTTCAACCATAAAGCTCTTGAAGGCATCTAATGCTTCGCTCTTATTATGAAGCATGTAGAGATACATATATCGAGAAAAATCATCAATAAAGGTGATAAAATATTTATGACCTTGAATGTCCATGTTTGGACAACATATATCTGTATGTATGATTTCTAATATGTTTAAACTGCTATTGGCACCTTTCTTTGACTTGTTAGTCTGCTTTCCCTTAATGCAGTCCACACATGTCTCAAAATCAGTAAATTTTAGAGTACTAAGTACCCCATCTTTCACTAATCTTTTAATTCTTTCTATGGAGATATGTCTTAATCTCCTATGCCATGATGTAGAAGTGTCATCGTCAATAATACGCCTTTTAGTGCCAACTTGAACATGCATAGCGTTATGAGTGGCATTATTTCGTAAATTAATGCAATAAAGACCATCAGACAAAATACCATTCCCAACACAATAAGATTTATTAAATAAATTGAAAGATGTTTCTAAAAAATGAAAGGAATAAACAAAAGGTACAATTCTTGGAATTGAAATCAAGTTTCTAGAGAAACTTGTAACATAAAAGGTCTTTTTTAATTCTAAAATAAAACCACTACTTAAAATCAAACTGCATGTTCCTACAGCCTCCACATGTGAGCCCATCTTGTTACCGGATAAGATGTATTGCTCACTTCTCACTGACTTCCTTAGATTTTGCATACCCTGTAAGGAATTTACAACATGGATTGTAGATCCAGAATCAATCCACCAGGTGTTAATATTAACATTAACCATATTAGATTCATAACAAACAAACGAGGTTGGATTACCTTTATTCTCAAGCTATTTCTGGAATCTGATACAATCCTTCTTCATGTGTCCCTTCTTTTTACAAAAGAAACACTTGGATTTTTTCTTAATATCATCCTGAGGTGGAATTATCCCCTTTCCTTTATGCTTGTATTGAGATTTTCCTTTCCGGTACGTTGTAGCCAACATTGCACTTTCACCAAATTCCATAACAAGCCTCATTTCCTCTTGAACACACATGGTCATTTATCCTTATGTGTATTGTATGAGATTTTGAATGGCCCGTACTGATGTGGGAGAGTGTTAAGGATATAGTGCACCAAGAAGGATTCTGACATCTCAACCTCGAGATGATTAAGTTGAGCCGCAATGTCCCTCATTTGCATAATGTGCTCGTGCACACCTTTCACACTGGTGAGTCTTAAAGAAGAGAACTCCATAATAAGGGTGCTTGCTAAAGCCTTATCTAAAGTGACGAATTGATCATCAATGGCCTTTAGCAAGTCTTGAACATTCCCTTCCTCTTGAACACACATGGTCATTAGTTCATTGATTGACCATTTATCCTTATGTGTATTGTACGAGATTTTGAATGGCCCGTACTGATGTGGGAGAGTGTTAAGGATATAGTGCACCAGGAAGGATTCTGACATCTCAACCTCGAGATGATTAAGTTGAGCCGCAATGTCCCTCATTTGCATAATGTGCTCGTGCACACCTTTCACACTGGTGAGTCTTAAAGAAGAGAACTCCATAATAAGGGTGCTTGCTTTAGCCTTATCTGAAGTGATGAATTGATCATCAATGGCCTTTAGCAAGTCTTGAACATTGGTATGTTGATCAACGGGGCATAGATTTTAGTCTTAATGAACATCATGCTAAGGCGATTAGATCGTTCCCATTGTTCATAAAGCATGATATTCTCTAGAGTACTGGTTTGAGTAATATTAGGTGGTTCGTTTTTCCTAATAGCATAATCAATATCCATCCACCCTAGTTGAAGGAGAATTCTTTCCTTCCGTATTTTATAATTATCCCCTTTCAGATCAAGAATATCACAGCGGATATCAGAGAAATTTACAGGTTGAGAAGCTGCAATTAAAGATTATATGTTTATTAAAATTTGAGACTTAAACTATAGTCATCCTTTACCGATGTAAATCATGAATAATATGAATCTAGTGACATAAAACTTGCCTGTGGGCTAAAGTTTTAATTCAATTAGATTCATCCTAATTTTACGATAAAACTATCAAATTATGTTCATTTTCTTAATCCCTATAGGTAAATTAGAAAATATAATTTGATATTATATCCTAATTAATCACACAAAAATATAATAAAAATTCATATGGGATAAGATCTATTATATCACATATGATTAATTACAATTAATATTTATTTTTTAAATATGATCCTAAATAAACTTTATTATAGTTTTAATTAATTAAAGATGTTGTGGCTACTCCCTAATTAATTAAACTATATGAATCACTTAAATATTAATTAAATCTTTATGCTCAATTATTGCATAAAACCATAAGCAATATTAATTTAATTTCAAATATGTAAATATTATTTATCTTAAATTGCATATATGACAATAAATTATACAAGCAAAATAAATAATATAAGCACCAATTAAATCCATAAGAGCGATTAACAATTAATTTTATTATGCATAAATTATTTAACTCAATTTTATATGTATAATTAATTACAAAATTTATACATATAAATAACCAAAACAAATAATTTAAGCATAATGTATTTAAATAAAATTTTAATGTGTCCAAAAATTATTTAAATAAATATAACATGTATAATAATTATTATACACATGAAAAACTTAAGTTAAATAATTAATCACATTATATTCGAAATTATTTTATATATATATACATATATTTATTTTGTTTTAATAAAAAAAATTACCTAATATATATAAAATATTATATGTTATACAACACTGAATCTATTGTAGTCTGGTGGATTGGTTCTTGAATTCTCTGTCATGAGACCTACGTTCAAGTGGACAGACCATTACAAAACCGTAGTTTAGTCTGGGTTCGATTCCCACACGAAGCAAAAAAAAATTTTTATCTTCATCTTCAACCTCCAGTTGGGTCAACTTGGCCCGGTTTGACCTTAACGGATACCCGACCGTATCTTTCTATTCTAGTGATGAAATTCGGCGTTCTTTTTATCAGAATTCTCAGAATTCGATTTTTGAGTGATTCATGATCTTGAAGTAAAAACATCATTTTAAATAAAAAGTTAATTAATAAAGCAAATAAATATTGTTTTTCTTCATTAAGGAATTTATTTTCTTCATTATTTTTCAAGTTTAATTTTACAGAATCACTCAAAAATCAATATTGAAACACTTTATAATTTCCATATGCATCAAAAATAATCAAAATAAAAAACCCAAAATTTCAGTTCTCGTGAAACAGAGCAAAACAGAGTTGTTTTCAAATGGCTCTGATACCAAATGTTAGAGTCTCAATTCAATCCAGAAACGTTCAGAAAACCATATGAACTCATAATTCAAATGCAGCGGGAAAAAAATTGAATTGAAAACATACCTCCTGCCATTGATCAAATTTTAGCATTTACATGGAAATTTCAATATATTTTCAATTTGTTGCTCTCACTGGTTTCTCACACTTATTTACTGCGTATTGATGGTGTATCTGAATTATTATACAATTAATAGTGAGAGGATCTGATACTTTATTAAGGTTCTTCCATCAAGAACCTCGTTCGATTTCAAAACTGACGTACGGTTCCGACGAAACCGAATGTCACCACGGTTAAGTTAACGTTGCACCACTTTGATTTACATCTTCCTCACTTTCCACTTCATATATTGTTTCCTTTATATTAGAAATTTTTTCTCCATATAGAATTTCTAATTCATTTGTTTCTAAAGTCTTAATAAACGTTTTTACACTTTTTTTCCTTCTTAGGACATTCTAGTGCATAATGAACTTCTTCATTACAAATATAACATTTGCATTTTTTTTTGTATATGTTTTAAATTAGGTTTTTGTTTTCTAATATATATATTTTTTAGAAAAGTTTGTTCTTTTCTTATAGGATTTTCTATTTTCTAGTATAGGACATCATATCTTTTAATCTTCCTTTAATATTTGATCACAACATTGTTGTCCATATTTTGCATTACAAATTTGGTTTTTAACTTATTTTTTTGCTTTAACTAATAAACATTGTTTATTTATTAGTCTAAGGACATAATTTATCCTAAAACCTAAACTATCTATTTTATTTAGCTTTTTTAGCCATTATGGATAGTTTTTAATAAGTAATTCATCTCATGGGTTTGGTAATTTATGAAAAATTGATCTAACCAATTTATATCTTGAGGGTTACATAAATCTAATTTTTATAAAACATAGTTAGCATCTTCTTGAATTATTGGTATTTTAAAAAAAACTTTAATTTTTTATGAATAACCAAAATTTTAATTATCTAACGTTAAAATGTTCATTCCTAATCACTAAAAGCTAATTAATTGTAAGGACTATGAGTGTTGGCTATTTTTGTGGACAAAATATTTACTTGTAAACTTGTTTTTAGGTCTACTATCAAGTCTAATAAGAAAAATCAAACAAATGCTCAAGTTTTAGATAGTCGTAGTTAAGGTATTTCATATTTTTACGTCTAAATAGCTTCTTCTTGATTAGGTTTTCACACATTTAGATTATATAATTGTGTGTGAGATAATGATTATTTGATTTAATTATTAAAATTCCAAGAAGCTATTTTTATGGAACTTGTGCTTAATCTGTTTGCTTTACGTCTAAACACACTCACACTTATGTTTTGTGCTAACTATTTTGCAGTTAATTTTTTAACGTATTTGATTGGAAGGAAGCTCATTGGAACGTTAGGCTAGAAATCGCTCACACTAATTTCAAAAACTATAAAAACAGAGCAAGGGCTCGTAAGTAAAGTACATTGGGGCCTAGGTTTGTACTTGAACATTTGATTTTCATAGTGGAAAGTTAGGTGGTCCGGTAGATCGATGATTTTTTTCTTAGATCATAGTTACGACCTAGGTTGTTTTCACATAAAACTATCATGTGTTATTCTTTTATTTCCACACTTTATTCTTACACGTGATTGCATGCCTAGACATTTTATTTAGATTATTAAATTATAAATTTGTAAAAATTAAAAATAATATATTCACCCATCTAGGTTAATTAGGTCCACATCTTATAAACTTTCAATTGGTATCAAAGCAGACACTAGACACACTTAGTGAGTTTTTTTCTTAGGGACATACACTTCTACTTATAAACCAAATGAAAGAAGATGGTTATCTGTTAGATCCCCACTCTTTGTTGAGTATAATTACCCTTATTGGAAGGCTCACATGCAAGCCTTTCTCAGAAAAGATGAAAAAGTTTGGAATGTTATTCTTGATAATTGGGAACCACTTTCTGTAACGAAACATGGTGTAACAATCATAAAGCCAAGAAAAATTAGACAACTGAAAAACGTACCTTTAGTGGGGCAAACCAAAAAGTTCTAAGCTCAATCTTTGCTATTGTGTCGATGGATGAGTTTCATCTCATATTTGACTGTTAGACTGTTAAAAATGCATAGAATGCACTTGCTAATGCCCATAAGGGAACTTCCTAAGTGAAATAAACAAAATTGAGATTGCTAACATCTCAATTTGATTCCATTAAAATGAGAAACACTAAAACTTTTGGTCAATTCTATGCTTGCTTTTATGATATCACTAATTCTTTTTGAGTTCTTCATCTCATTTTGTACAAAAGTGCAGGTTAAAACAGGTGACAAAATAGTAACCATCAAGAGACAGAACAGACCATAGAAAAGAGTTTGAAAGTACCAAGTATTTCATGAATTCTCTGCTCACATCATACCTCAACAAAATGGAATAGTTAAAAGGAAAAATGGGATACTTTAAGAGATGGCAAGAGTAATGCTGCATGCCAAGAGAGTATTCAAAAGGTTTTGGGTTGAAGCTATAAACACCGCATATTAAATTATAAATCGTGTATATCTTTGCCTAGGTATAAACCAAACTCCCTATGAGATATGGAGAGGTAAAAATCCCAATATGAAATTCATACATATTTTTGGAAGTAAATTCTACATACTTAGAGATAGAGAACAGTTGGAAAAGTTTGATTCAAGAAGTGATAAAGGTATATTTCTTGGTTATTTCATAAACAGTAGAGCCTACAAATTTTTCAACTTTAAAATTAATGTTGTTATGGAATCCATAAATGTCATTGTAGATGATGCATGTCAACAAATTACAAGTGAAAAAATTGGTAATGAAGAAAATTTCACAACACCTGAATTAACAATAACCAGTGACACAATTTGAACTTAGAGGAAAGAGAAGAAAAGAATGAAGAAGCATCAACCTCATCAATGATAAATTCAACCTGAACTTTAAAAAACATCCTATTAAGAATATAATTGGAGATCCTAATGCAAGCATGGTAACAAGAAGAAGACAAATAAGTGAGGTAACTCATTTATGTTATATTTCTCAATTTGAACCAAATAATGTGAATGAAGTCATTAGTGATGAATTTTTGATAAATGTCATGTAGGAGGAGTTAGCTCCATTTGAAAGAAATCATGTGTGGATATTAGTACCTAAGCTTAAAAACAAAAAATCTTATTGAAACAAAATGGGTGTTCAAAAATAAATTTGTTAAGCATGACATTATTGTTAGAAATAAAGTTAGGTTGGTAGCTCAAGGCTACACGCAAGTAGAATGAGTTGACTTTGATGAAACATTTGTACTTGTAGCTAGACTAGAGCCAATTAGGATTTTTCTTGCCACTGCTTGTCACATGAAACTAGCAGGCCATTGAGGATTCCTTTAGGTACCAGCACACATTACTACAAAAAGAGGTATTAAGTCGATATGTAAAGTCAGTTTTTGGAAAAAATCGACTTATAATAAATTTAAAATCGGTTCAATGCCAGGTGTTAACTGATGCTACGCTACATGGATAGCGTCGGTTCACCACATCAACCGACGCTACATCCAAGTGTAGCATCGATTCGACATATCAATCGACTCTATTCACGTAGCGTAGCGTCGGTTGACACCTGGACCGATGCTATCCACGTAGCGTAGCATCGGTTGACACAAGGAATCGATGTTATTCACGTAACATAGTGTTAGTTGACACATAGATCCGACGCTACACACCTGGATAAATTCTTTTCTCTTCTTTCTTTCCTAGACAAAAACTATTTTAAGTGCTGCATAACTCTCAAAAACCCAAAACCTCTTTCACTTCTCCTCCACTATTTCTCATTTTTCGGTCACCTACAACCACCAATTTCAACGAAGGTTAGTGGGTTTTCTTCCTCTCTAACTAATCTTTTAGATCCCCTATTTTTTTGAGCAAAATACTCAAAAAATTTATACCCATTTCTCACTTACAAAACACACCATCTTTTCTTCATTTCCTTCATTTTGTCACTTCATTTACTCTTGTAAGTATTTCTATTAATCCTACACACTTATTATTCATATTTTTTTCTATTATTATGTGTTATTATTTGTGTATAAATTTTTGTATTATATATGTAGGTTTGTATTATAACATCAGGAGAAGAATATGGTGATCTTGAATAACATAGAACAACATTATGGTAATTTTTTGCTATTAATTAATATTTTAGTTTTTAGTTTTTTGTATTATTTAAACTATATTAAACATATTTTTTTCCTGCTATTATTTAGTGATCGAATACAAGTTTTAATTTAAGTATAATAAAAAATGAGTAAATTTTGTAAAAAAAATTGACTTTAAATTTTGTTCCTGACGTAGAAATAACCACTTGATATGCTCTTTGTATCATCTTGGTTGTCTACCCAATCGACAACTATATAACCATTTACTTCACAAGTAGTATAAGTAGTAAAATATAGACCATAATTACTCGTTCTTGAGATATACCTGATGATTCTCTTTACATTCTCTAAGTATGATTCCTTAGGGTCAGCTTGATAACGGGCACACATATCAACACTAAAACATATGTCAGGCCTACTTGTAGTGAGGTAGAGTAAATTAACTATCATACTCCTATAAAGGGTTTGATTAACACTTTTACTTTGAGTTTCCTTTGTTTGTCACTACTACAAAAAGGGGTTATATATCAGGAACAAGTAATTATGGTCTATATTTTACTACTTATACTACGAAGAGCATACCTATCAAGTGGTTATTTCTACGTCAGGAACAACTTAGTATCCTGACACAATAAAAAGCATAACTCTATCTCACTCTTTACTACTGAGGCAGAATACATTGCTACAAGAAGCTCTTACACACAGATGATTTGGATGAAAAACATGCTCAACGACTACGGTCAACCATAAGGTATGATGCTCTTATATTGTGATAACTCTAGTGTTATATGTATTTCTAAGAACCAGTTCAACATTCTAAAACTAAGCACATTGACATTAGACATCAATTTATTCGAGAATTAGTTTAAGAGAAAGAAGTGACCCTTGAGTATCTTAGAAGTGCCTCAGGAACAAGTAATTATGGTCTATATTTTACTACTTATACTACTTGTGAAGTAAGTGGTTATATAGTTGTCGATTGGGCAGGCAACCAGGATGATAAGAAGAGCATATCAGGTGGTTATTTCTACGTCAGGAACAAGTTAGTATCCTGACACAATAAAAAGCATAACTCTATCTCACTCTTTACTACTGAGCCAGAATACATTGCTACAAGAAGCTCTTACACACAAATGATTTAGATAAAAAACATGCTCAAGGACTACGGTCAACCACAAGGTATGATGTTCTTATATTGTGATAACTCTAGTGCTCTAAGAACCCAATTCAACATTCTAAAACTAAACACATTGACATTATACATCACTTTATTTGAGAATTAGTTTAAGAGAATTAGTTTAAGAGAAAGTAGTGACCCTTGAGCATCTTAGAAGTGCCTTGGGAATTTCCTTATCTAGACAACACGGTATTGGACTTATTTAATACTTATATATATATATATAACCTCATTTTTAATGACTCGACTCATTTTGATATTTATTGTATAAATTATTCTTGTATATATGATGATCGATGTTGATATAAACTTATTCACACACCCATGAATACACGTATATGATATGCTCTAAGTTTATGGATTTTCTCGAAAGACTCTAGGACTTCAACTAATCTTGATTGTAACATTGTGTTGAGTTCTATTTCTTACTTTCTAAAACTATACTGTATGAAGGTACCTAGTATTGAGGTGACTACCTATTGTGATGTGAAAGCTATCATAGTAAGCAGATAGGGTTACCTCGCAACTAGTGTGGAAGTCATCATGCTAGGTTTATTATGGCTTGTGCAAAAAAAGAAGGAAATATTGTGCAAAAAGAAATTGCTTATAAAACTTGTACTTAGAATACACAAAAATAAAGAGCAATAAATGTTTAAAAAGGAAAAAAAATATCATGTGCCTCATTTATAAAATAAAAAAATTAAATCCTCTTTTGGTAGATATATTTTATTTTGTGATATTGAAGACTCGATTATAATTTTATATGATAAGTGATATTTTTTCTTTGTATGTCAAAAAGGCGGAGAGAATACCAAGTGGTCACTTTCATGTTTAATTTTGTTATACGTATAAGGGGAGAACATATTTAGTTAAGCTTACATGATATTCTTACACTTTGCTTATTTCTATGTAAAATGAACTAATGTACACTATGGTTATGCCTTGTTTATGTTATTTCAGTTACTTACAAGTTTGTCAAGTTGCAGCGAAGATGGATTTATTGGATCACAAGATAGTTCCACTATAGAGTTTGGGATATCATTGTATTTTTATCTTATTTTTATAAGTGTCACTCACAACTAGTGTGAAAATAATCATGTTAGTTTTATGACTTGTGCAAAAAAAGAATAAGGAAACATTGTGCAAAAAGCAATTGCTTATAAAACTTATACTTAGAATACACAAAAATAAAGAGCCAATAAAGGTTTAAAAAGGAAAAAAAATATCATGTGCCTCATTTATAAAATAAAAAAAATTAAATCCTCTTTTGGTAGATATATTTTATTTTGTGAGATTGAACACTCGATTATAATTTTATATGATAGGCGATATTTTTTTCTTCTTTTGCCAAAAAGGGAGAGAATATCAAGTGTGTCACTTTCATATTTTATTTTGTTATACATATAAGGGGAGAACATATTTAGTTAAGCTTAATTGGTATGAATGCATGAACTATATAATTATTTCTTATACTTTGCTTATTTCTATGTAAAATGAATTAATGTACAATGTGGTTTTCAAGCTAAATATTTACATGTGAACTTGTTTTTAGACATGTTATCAAGTCTATCTAGAAAAATTGAACAAATGCTCGCGTTCTAAATAGTCGTATTTCACGTACATCTTTTATAACTACGACATATAAGTTTGCATTCATGTATTTAACAGCACATGTTATCAAGTCTATCAAGAAAAATTGAACAAATGCTTGCGTTCTAAATAGTCGTATTTCAGGTACATCTTTTATAACTACGACACATAGATTTTCATTCATGTATTTAATAGCACATGTTCATAAATCTAAAATTATTTTTGATACTAAAATATTTATTTAAACTTTAATCAATTTATGAAATTATTAATTACATATTTTATGTGATTTAAAAAATAATTTTGTATAATATTAAGGTTTTTAATGGGTTTTGAAAAAAATTAAGGTCAAAATACATTTAACTTTAATACTATTAGGTATTATTATTATCTATATATATAGGTTAAAATAGTGGGAAATAGAAGTTAAGAATGCCAACCAAATTATCGCTCCCTAATGTCACGACCCTAGACTTCAAGGAGTGATCGTGTGGTACTTAGCATGGTTCGTTGCACTAAGCCTACATTCTTACTCGAACAAAACACTCCAAAGAGATTAGAAAAAGACTTAGAGATTGGGGGGGATTCAAGAGCAAAAGCAAGAACACAAGAGAATTTGTAAAAAATGCCTTGTATATTGCTCTTACAATTCCCCAAGGATCCCAAGGATGATTACAAATGAAGACCAATAAGTCTATTTATAGTGTGACACCAAGCTTAAAATTATGCCACAACTTTCTAGATCCTTCTATGTCTAGAATGTACAAGATTGTTCTAGCTTTATCTATAACATATCACAAGGTTCTAGGACCTTCTAGCCAACTCTAGACTTCTAGGATTGTCTAGTTCCTTCATGCAAGTTCTAGGATGTTTCGTTAACTTCTAGAGACTTCTACATCCATCATGAACCACCTAATATATTCTAGAATATTTCAACCCTTTCTAGCACCTTCTAGTACATGATAGTATACTCTAGAACATTCTAGAGTCTTCAAGGCTTGAGTTGAGTCCATCTAACTCTAGCTCTTTCTAGATATCTCTAGGCCACTCTTAAACTTTCTCATGTAGAAAAGTCTAGATCCTTTAGGCAAGCATCATTTCTTTGGATTTTAGGAGACAATTTGAGCGGAATGTAACATCCTTCCCCACTCAAGTTCGCGCTGCCTTCGTCGAGCCTTCAAGCTTGAACCTCTCTATGTAATCTTTGAACTGCCACAAAGAGTCTTCAGGTTCCCAGCTTGCCTCTATGTTTGAGGCATTCTTCCACTTGACTAAGTATTCCTGATAACTTCGTACTCCCCTACGCTAAATTAGCTTGTCTGCCAAGATAAAGTCCACTCCTCTATCGAAGGAGGTTACTACTCTGGTGGATGCCCTCTTTGATCCTCCCCGACTTGTGTCTTCCTCGTCTCTATAATAAGGCTTCAACATGCTTACATGAAAAACTGGATAGATGCTTGAGGAACAACCGTGTCGTCTCATCTGTAGTGCAATCTGTTAAGACAGGTACTATTGCATACTTGCTGAAGCAATCAATAACTACAATCATGCTGCCAAAGCCCTCTGATTTTGGCAAGCAAGTGATGAAATCCATTGAGACACTTTCCCATGGTCTCTTTGTGATAGGCAACAGCTCTAGCAAACCTCCAGGTCCATGCTTCTCTGTCTTGTCCTATTGGCATAAAAGACAAGTCCTTATATAGGCTTCAACATCATCCCGTAGTTGAGGCCAGTAGTGAATGGACTTGATTAAGGCAAGGCTACGTCTCATTCTTAGGTGTCTAGCTTATAGTGAAGTGTGGCACTCCTTGATAAGCTCCTTCCTTAAGTTCCCCCGCCTCAGCACAAAGATATGATTCTGCTTGGTGTAGAGTAGCCTCTCACTCAGCCAAAATCACCTTGTCTTTCTATCCTTGATAAGGGCAAGGAGGTTTTGAGCCAAGGCATCATGCTCAAGCTCTTCTTTGATCCTTTAGCAAGAGACTTCTTGGTCTACTCAAGGTTGCTAACTCCGCCTTTCGACTTAGCGCATCAACCACCACATTGGCCTTACCAGGCTTGTACTCCAGCCTGTAGTCAAACTCTACCAAAAAGTCTTGCCATCTAGCTTGCTTGGACTCGACTTCTTTTGAGTCTGGAAGTAGCTAGTCGCTACATTGTCCTTCATGATAACAAAGTGAGAATCCAACAAGTAGTTTCGCCACACCCCTAAGCAATGGATGATAGTTGTCATCTCCTTTTCTTGTACCGTGTAGCGAGGTTCAGTGTCGTTAAGCTTATGACTCTCATAAGCTATCGGACGCCCTTCTCGTATCAATACTCCACCAATGGAAAAGTCTAAAGCATGTATATGCAGCTCGTACATCTTGGAGGGGTCTGGTAGGCAAAGCATCGATTCTCCACTAATAGCATTCTTTAAGTCTTTGAATAAGGCTTGGCATTCACTTGTCCATTCCCAAGACTTGTTCTTTTTGAGCAGGTTAGTCAATGGGGTTGCTCTCGCTGAGTAGGACTTGATAAACCTAATGTAATAGTTCACAAGTCCAAGAAAAGACCTTAACTCGGGGACTTTGGCAGAAGGCTTCCATTCTTGGATGGCTTTCACCTTGGTTCCATCCATCATAAGCTTCCCATCCTTTATGCTATACCCCAAGAACATCACCTCATCTTGGGCAAAGGAACATTTTTCCATCTTGACATATAGTTCATTTTCCCTTAAGACCTCGAACACCTTTCTCAAGTGCTCAAGATGTTCTTCCAAAGTTTGACTATATATGACAATGTCATCAAGATATACTATCATGAACCGATCGAGGTAGGGATGGAAAATCTTGTTCATTAGAGTGCAGAAGGTGGCAGGTGCATTCGTGAGACCAAATGGCATGACAAGGAACTCATAGGCACCGTACTTGGTCACACAAGTGGTCTTGGGCTCATCCTCTTTGGCTATGCATACCTAGTAGTATCCCGATCGCAAGTCCAATTTTGAAAGTATCTTGTGTTCCCTAATTGATCGAACAAGTCAGCAATGAGTGGGATAGGATACTTGTTATTTACCGTGGTCTTGTTTAGAGCCCGATAGTCAATGCACATTCGTAGCGAGCCATCCTTCTTCTTCTGAAAGAGCACTGGGGCACCAACTAGGCCTTTGGAGGGCCTTATGAAGCCAACATCCAGCAACTCGTCAAGTTGCTTCCGTAACTCTGCCAACTCTAAGTTTTCAATTTGATAAGGGCTCATTGATGGTGGCTTTGTGCTGGGTTCCAACTCAATTTCGTGGTCCATCTCTCTCCTTGAATGTAACCGTTTGGGCAACAACTCAGGCATCATATCATGGAACTAATCTAAGACAACTTGCACTTCTGTCGGCAAGCTTGGCTTTGGTGGCACCTCCTCATCGTCGTACTCCTTTAAGATGGCCAAGTAACTCTTTTCTTCCCTTTTCAATCCCTTCTTGAATTGAAGTGCTGAGAGAGGTTGGGTAGTAGGTCTGGTGGTCCTCTCCGCCCGTACCACACAAGCCTTTGATCCATCCATAATGCACATAGAGTTTGAGCATGGCACAAGGAAAGCTCTAACCTAGTCCAAGAACTCCATGTCGAATACTACCGAGAAGTCATCCATAGGTGCCACTGATAAGTCCACTTGGCCAATCCAAGCACCAAGATTGATCTTAACTCCATGAGTACCTCGTTAGAGAGGTAGTGCTGCCGAGTTAACCACTTTGAGAGATCCTCTTTCATTGACAACCTTAAGGTCGAGTCTTTAGCTTCCTCTAGTGAAACAAAGTTATGAGATGCACCAGTGTCAACCAAAGTTTTGGCAACCTTCCATTTCATGGTTGCATCTACAAACATCAAGCCCTTGGGGGTCTTCGGGGTGCTTTGTAATGCACTAAGTAGCCACAAATAACCCATTTTTGCCCCTTCATCAGTCTCGCTTTCATCCTGGTCATGAGTGGAAGCAACTAAGGCACTCAATGCCTTTCTTTTTGGACATTCACGTGCCCAATACGGTATCTCACATATGAAGCATGTCACACGGGGCTTTGAGGCACCACGACCCTCTCTTTCCTTCCCCTTATCTTGCGATTTGAATGAGGAGCCTTCTTTGTGATTTTTGTGGCTTTGAATTTTGTCATGGCCTCCCCCACTCTTTCCTCCACCAAACTTTTTATTTGTGGCCTTCGAGCTCTCTTTGTCTGTAGAGTAGTCAATAAGGCTCTCAACAACCGCACTAGTCAAAGATAAGTCTTGCACACCACGTCGCTTGAGTTCAAGGTTAGCCCACGGTTGGAGACCATCCATGAACAAGAACAGGGCATCCTTGTCTGATGTGTCAGGGACTTCTAGCAGCAAGGTTATGAACTCCTTCACATAGTCTCTTATGCTACCTGTTTGCTTTAACCGTCACAGTCAGCCCCTTGCCTCCTTTTTAGCATTTACAGGAAAGAATTGGATCATGAACTCCCTTTTGAAGTCATCAAAGGTGTCAATTGTGAATACCCCTCATTGCACATCATCATGCCTCTGTCTCCACTATAGCATAGCAATGTTAGACAAGTACATAGCGGTGGTTCGGATCTTGCTAGCATGGTCCATTATGCCAGTAGCCTCAAAGTATTGTTCAAGTCCCCATAGGAAGTTCGCAACTTCCCTAGCATCATTGAAGGTCTTTGGCTTGGGAACATCCACCTTCTTAGCCTCAATGATGGTGGTTATGCTAGTTCCCAAGGCCATAGGCCACTTGCAAAGAGCTAGGTCACCACACATATCATCTACTCTAAGCAACACATTAGCAATTTCTCTTTGGACAAGATCCCTTACCTTGGTAAGTTCGGTCTTCAACCCATCGATCTCTTGCCTTAACCCACCATCTAGCTCGTTGAGGGACATCTTGACTGCTACATGGATCTACACATCCTCGGCCTTCAAGGCTTGAGTTGAGTCCATCTAACTCTAGCTCCTTCTAGACATTTCTAGGCCACTCTTGAACTTTCTCATGTAGAAAAGTTTAGATCCTTTAACCAAGCATTATTTCTTTGGATTTTAGGGGACAATTTGAGCGGTTATTCGGCTTGTAGATTTATTTGTAATCAGATTTGTTTCTATACACTTTCATATTTTTCGTTAATTTTATTTCATATTTTTATGTCTTAGATTAAATAATTATGTATTATATCATGATTATTTGATTTAATTATTAAAATTTAAATAAATTATTTTTATGAAACTTGTGCTTAATATGTTTGATGTAAAATTTTCTAGTTGATTTAATTTAAGTTACATATTTTTAAGTTATTAAATTTGTTTTAGAACATACATAAGTATTTATGTTTTTGTATTAAATATTTTATAATTAATTCGTGAACGTATATGATTGACAGTAAGCTTATTAGAACATTAGTTTGAAAATCACTTACGTTAGTTTCAAAAACTGTGAAAACAGAACAAAAACTCGTAAGTAAAATACATTTGAACAGTATCCTAAGAAGGGTAACATAGGACAAAGTTTGTGCTTAAATATTTAATTTTCATAATAAAAAATTAGATAATTCGATAAACCAACGATTTTACTCTTAAATCATGATTGTAATCTAAATTATTTCTACTTAAAAATATCATATATTATCATTTATTTCTACAATTTATTCTTACACGATTAGATATCTAACTAATTTATTTAAATTGTTATAAATTGATAAAAATTAAAAATAACATATTAACCCCTCTTAAATTATTAAATACAACACCAAATATCCATTAAATCCCTATTTACTATAAAACAATTTAACCTTCCTACCACTTATAAATTATAAGTGTTAACATTTTATCTCTTATATTATAAATAATATTACTTTTAACCCTTTTATTTTTTAAAAAATATCAATTAAAAACAAACTATATTTTTTAATATTTACATTAAAAATAATTTTTTAATTAAAAAATCACTTTAAAATCCTTGATCCTTTTTCTAAAGCTAAATTCGTAAATATTATTTTTCCTTTTAAAAAGTTCAATGTAGAAATGAATGTGATAAATGTAAGTATCCACAAAATTCCTCGGAATTAAAAATGAGGAATCTTTTAAGCTATGATCATTATGCCTAGGAAATAATACAATCATGAAGAGGGAGTCTCCAAATAAACAATTAGGAGACCAAAATAGTTGAGCAACAAGTTTATATTGACCTTTCAATGCCCAGTTACAACTTACAACTGCAATGACGTATCTACAATGGGATTATTTGCTCAACCCTAGTATACATGTTTGTCTACAATGGGAAACTGCTACACAACTTGGATTAGTGAAGAATAATGTAGTGTCACAAACTCGTTAGGTTAAAACCAGGGATGCCACGTCGGATCCATCATGCACAGGTTCCGTGGTGTCAAGGCAGATTCAACCAACTCAGCAACTCCCCTTTGAACCGACTGTGGTGGATCCACTGCATTTTCCTCCTGAACAGAGAACATAATGGATTAGCCCATATTTGATCAGGAAAGAGCTTGACTGATCTTAGAATCTTAAACCCATATTTTGAAAATGATTTACATCTGAACCTTCTCTCGGCAATACAGAGGTTATTCATGCTCAAGTATCCACACAATATTGGTGCAAAAATAGCTCACCTCTTCAGAGAAGCACTGTGGTGCAATTCCATTGATCCGGTTTATAACATGGTCAACGTTCATAGTGACCTTTTGTTTGAAGTCAGCAGGGTTCATGCTACTCCCTCCGGCAACAGAAGCCATAGGCATCCCAGGAGGTCTTCTCCAAGACCAGGACAGCAATTCATCACGGAAAAACATGGCTAAATGATGCCACAGATGCTGATTTTGCTGAATCATAGAAATTTGACATGAAGTCAGAGACACACTATCACTTGTCAAATGGAATTTATAGAAAAGAAAAGGGGAAAAACTCACTTTAGGTGAAACTACAGCCTGAGCTGCAGCACACATTGCAGACACAATGAGTCCTTCCACTCCAAAATGGGAGAAGAATGCTTGCATGTTCCTTGTTAGTCGGAAAGGCACTGGTTCATTCAACTCTATCACTCCATTAGCGTCGTATGCAGGATGAAAATCGGTTTGGAATATTTTCCCAGTGTTCTTTGCAAATAATATCTTGTTTGGGGACCTTCCTCCAATCTGTAGCATGTGAGACATGAAGCTTGAAAGGGCCAGCTGTATGGCAAATTGCTTTTTGAAAGCCCACATATGGTTGCCGTTTTGAAGAATCTTATACATGTACTGAGAAAAGATACCATCAGTTACAAGTGTTTTTGTTATCTCATTATAAGCTTGGAGTCTGAGATCTAGAACATCATCTGGTGAGATTTGACCAGATATGGCTTGGTTCAATTTCTCCTTGAAATAAGTAATGGGAAGATCTGCCTCTCTGTCATTTCTAGCACAATGATTCTCGTAAACCTCAAGGAAGGTGCTGTACATCAGATCATCTTCCACCATGCGGACCTATACATGCAGAGGTATAAATAAAATAAGTCCAATTGTATGTTTGGGGATCAAGAAAACCATTTAAAAGACCATAGTTCTTGATGGGGGAAATAATTTGCAGTTTCCTCTATGTAAACATCAAGGAAAAAAATGGCACTATATTCAACTTATCCTAAAAAGTGTCATACAAAATAAAGGAACAAAAAAGATAAACACACAAGCAGTAGAGAGGTATAATGCAAGATCACCTGTGACCAAACAGGAATTATGATTGGGGTATGAATGCATATATGGCGGTGTCTTGATTCCTTGTGCTTATCAAACATTTGGTTCATCACACGGAATAGTTGCAGAATGCGTTCATCACTTCTTGCATTCGGGGTCAAAGATGTCTGGACAATAAAATGACGTTGAGAACCATCGGAACCAATTAGAGTCAAACGACGGAAACTACTTCCATGTCTTCGAACAATTGGAATATCAGCACCAACCCGGTCCAGCTTAACTGTGTGGTCGGGTGCAATTTCCTGTTAATATATTACAGTACAATTTTTTGCATTAAATTTAATTGATACTAATTCCTTTTCTATAAAAACTTAGAAAGTGATTAGAAAATTAGGAAACGATAAAAAATTATTACAAAAAAGTTAGAAAAGCCCTCCCACAAGTTTTATGAGCAGAAACAAAAGCTCAAACAAGATATGAATCATCACATAGAAATTTTGCTACACTGAAATTGTAACCTGATCGCTGAAGTATTGTCCCGGAACCTCAACATCGACCACATGGAAGTCACGCAACACCCTGCTTTCTTCTTCCAGCTTTAAGACAGTTGGAAACCGGTCCTCGACATTGCTCTGTAGGACATTTTTCCAGTGCTTCAGACGCTCTGTCAGTTCAGCAAGGGTAGAAGGGAAAGTAGCCGTGTTATCTGGATCAAGATCCCGCTCAAAATCCTGCTTGTATTCTCTGACGAAATCAACATGCTTATTGACAGCATCAGCAGAGAAGCAAGCTCTGCAAACACCAGACAGCTCCTTCTTAAGAGATTGGGGAACTTCAGCAGTAGTAGCAGTTGGATACTTGTAACAACGGTGGAGCAGTGCATTAACCACAGCAAGAAGTCTCTCCTCTGGCAGAGTGACAAACCTTGAACCAATTTCTGTGAGTAATATCTGGAGAAAGTAACATTTGAGACATCCATTTAAGCAAATTAAGGGCATATTATTAAAAAATAGTATATGGTAAAATGACCAAGTTACAGGTCCTTTTTTCCTTCCATTCTTTTCCATAAAATAAGAGATCACTTATTATTTTTATTTTTTTTGGGTACCATGTACACTCAATTTGCTGAAAAAGAAAAAGGATTCAGTGGTCACCTCAAGTTCAGTTGCCAAATTTGGGTGCTTGCTTCTAAGGGCCTCCATTATATCCTTTGCAGCATCAAAGGCGCTCGCAGCAGAAGCTACCAGGCCCGAAGCACCATTACGCCTTGAATGAACACTGTCATTGATATTTGAAGAACTTTGGGGCAAAGGATGTTCACTTCCTGTATGCACACTAGTCTCTGCACCTGTGGACCTTTCGGGTTCTTGGCCATGAGAATTTCCACCATCATGAGAACCTATAACAGCACAAGCTTGGGTGGCCTGATGAACTGAGTTATCTGAAGATAAAGCACCTCCACTATGACCCTGTATTCTTGCATTACCATCAGGCAAGACCACAGAACCAGTACTAGCACCAGATACATTTTGCTGCATTCTTTGTTGAACCATTGCCATTCTACCTGCTTCAGATTTACTTGCAACATCACGTCGCTCCAGCAAGTATGTGCGCAACCAGTAATATAGAGCCTGAGATTTTAATAAAGCAAGGGAGCACCGAAATTTAGTGAGATGCCAATACTGAATTAAAATAATTAACATTTAAAATTGTAAAGACTATGAGTGTTGGCTATTTTCGTGAACAAAATATTTACTTGTAAATTTATTTTTAAACCTGCTATCAAGTCTATCAAGAAAAACCGAACAAATGTTTGGGTTTCAGATAATCGTATTTCAGGTATATCTTTTACAACTACCACACATAGAATTACATTTATACATTTAATAGTACATGTTCATAAATCTAAAATTTTTCTTTGTGCTTAATTATTTTTTTATGTGTCTTAATATTTTTTAAGATGTGATTTAAAAATATTTTTTTTATTAAGGCTTTGAATGGACCTTGAATAATGAAGCCTAAAATATTCTAACCCTAATGTTAGTAGGTTATCATTATCTATATATACACATAGGGTTAGGATGTGTGCTAAAAAAGAAAAAAAAAAGCTGCCGAAACTGCCGAGTAGATTTAAAGAGTTGGACGAGAGCATGCTGCCGAAATTGCAGAGTAGAAGTGAATATAAATTAATATTGATTTCATCAGAGGTTTCGTTAGACGAAGAAAAAAACTATCTAGCTTTATGTCAATAATAATGTGATCGGTAGTGCAAGACAAAGAGGAAATAAATACTTATTAAGTAATTTATAATAATTAATGAGTCAAGGCTATATATTTGGCAGCTAAAGTAACCTTACATATAGTTATATATATATTGAAATACACGCTGGAAGTGAAAAAAAAAGTAATTAATATATATATATTATTTGCTTAGTTAATTTAATTCTTATTAGATTTTTAGATATTTAGATTAAATAATTTTATAAACGATCGTGATTATTTGATTTAATTATTAAATTTCAAAGAAGCTATTTTTACTGAAATTATGCTTAACCTTTTTTGATCTAGAATTTGCTAGTTGATTTGATTTAATTAACATATGTTTTGAATCATTTAGTTAAGATTATTCATTTTTAAATCTGTTCTACAACAAACACGGACACTTGTGTTTTTTGTGCTAACTATTTTTGTTGAATTGTGAACGATCTGATTGACGGGGAACTTATTAGAACGTTAGTCTGGAAACCACTCATGCTAATTTCAGAAACTGTGAAAACAGAACAAAGACTCGTAAGTAAAGTAAATTGGAGCAGTATCCTAGAGAGGGTAACATAAGACCAAGTTTGTATTTAAATATTTGATTTTCATAATGGAAAGTTGGGTGATCCGGTGAACTGGTAGTTTTCCTCTTAAGTCATGATTGTGGTTTATGTTGTTTACACCAAAAAATATCGTGTTTTTATCTTATTTTCGTACTTTATTTTTACACACAATTGCATGTCTGACTGCTTTGTTTAGGTTATTAAATTATAAATTGATAAAAATTAAAAATAACCTATTTACTCCCTTCTAGGTTAATTAGGTCTATATCTTATAAACTTTCAATTGGTATCAGAGTCGACACTAGACATACTTAGTGAGATTGATCCTTAGGGATACACACTATTACTTATGGACTCTTTGATGGGTTTAATTATCCTTACCGGAAGGCTCGCATGCAAGCCTTTCTCAGACAAGATGAAAAAGTTTGAGATACTATTTTTGATGGTTGGGAACCACCTTCGGTAACAAAAGATAGTATAACAATCATAAAGCCAAGAAGAGACTGGACCACTGAAGAACGCACCATTAATGGGCCAAACCAAAAAGGTCTAAGCTCAATATTTGTTGCAGTGTCGATGGATGAGTTTCGTCGTATCTCCGATGGTGAGATTGCTAAAGATACATGGAATGCACTTGCTCTTGCTCATGAAGGAACTTTCCAAGTAAAACAAACAAAATTGAGATTGCTAACATCTGAGTTTAATTCCATTAAAATGAGCAACAACGAGACTTTTGGTCCATTCTATGGTCGCTTTTGTGATATCACTAATGTTTGCTCTAACCTTGGCGAGAAAATTTCACAGCCAATACAAGTACGCAAACTCCTAAGCTCCTTAACAACAGACTACAAGATGAAAGTTACAGCGATAGAAGAAAGCAAGAATGTGGACACATTAAACATTGATGAACTTGTCGGGTCAATTCAAACCTATGAGCTTTCTCTTGATCGTCCCAAGAAAATCAAGGATATGGCATTCAAAAGCTCCAAAACAGACATCTTTGATAGTGATAAGGATATGAATGATGAGTAATTAGTCTCGCTAGCACTAAAATTGATGAAGTTCCTAAAAAAGAGGGTCAATAGAATAATCAATCTAACAAGGGACAATCTAGTTTTTCAAGGGATTGAAAGTCAAGGAAAATCAAAGCTCATAACTCTGATGGTAAGAAAACTAAGCTCACTAGTCCGCAATGTTATACTTGTGAGGGCTTTGGTCATATTTTTATAGATTGTGCAAACAATAAAAAGAAATTTGAAAAAGCATTTAATGCTACACTCAATGACACGGAAAGTGAGTAGGATAATGCTAGTAACTTAAAAGATGATGACACTAACTATCGTGCCTTCATCGCAACTACCAAGGCACATCACAATGACTCTGACTCTAGCTCGGATGAAGAAAATGAGGAACTAAACTCTTCCTTCTTATTGTCTAAGTTTAATGTATCGAGTTATGAGAAATTATTCATGGATTGTCTAGATGCTAGGAAAGGGAGGGATAAACTATTTGTGAAAGTAACTAAACTTAATGATATCATCAATGTTCACAAAACAAATTATTCTAGCTTAGAGAAAGATAAAAAGGAATCGTCTGAAAATATTAATGCCTTGAATCAGAGACTTGCTAAAACCACTAAGAAAAACAAAAAACTTAGGCAAAAACTTAGTATTGCTAAAGAGACAGTGAGGAAGTTGACCATAGGTGCTAAGTCAACACCTTCAACATCAAAGACCACATTTGTAAGGTCCTTAAACTCTACTCCTATTGTTACTACTTTTGCACAAAGAACTATTGCACCTGTGATAGAAAAAGTTATTAAGTTTGTGTCTGTCTATCATCATTGTGGTAGGAAAGGTTTTATAAGACCAAAATGTAGATTTTTGATGAATCCTCCTAAATTTAATCATTTTTTCCATGTTTCACATAGTAGGATCCATAAGCATCATCCATCTATGCATGCTACATCATATTCAAGGATGAATAAAAATTATAATAATGTGTTAAAAATCTACTAGGAAGCATGAAGTCTTAGGTTTAAAAAAGCAAGTAAAATTCAGTACTTTTAATGATAGGACTAATTATCATCATCTTATTATGCATATTGCATCTTCATTTGGGATGAATGAGAAAAGTACAGCTAAGTCCAAGAACGCACCTATGACACCTAAGTTTTTTGAGTCCCAACCTCTTGATATAGAGAAACCAAAATGCAAGAAAATGTGGGTTAGGAAAGGTTTTTTTTTTCTGGTCACTTGACCGTCTTTTATTCCTTCGTCTATGTATTTTTGTTAAAATGTTTAAATGGTCCTAGGTGAGCAATCTTTGTTGTCTTTATTTTATTTATTAGTTAAACTTAAAAAAAAAGTAGAATCCTTATTTGGTCAATAGGGTCTTGGACTTATTCAACACTTATAGACATATAACCTTATTTTTAATGATTTAACTAATTTTGATATTTATTGTATAAATTATTTTACAATTTTGACATGCATCCACACATTTTCTATACCTGTGATGATCGATGTTGACATGAACTTATTCACACACTCACGAACACATATATGTTATACTTGAAGTTTATGAATCTTCTTAAAAGACTAAGATTTTAACTAATCTTGACTGTAAAATTGTGTTGAGTTCTACTTATTTTCTAAAACTTTACCGTATAGAGGCACCTAGTATTGAAAGGACTACCTAATGTTATGTGTGAAGCTATCGCAATGAGCAGAGCGGGCTACCTCACAACTAGTATGAAAGTAATCATGCTAGGTTTATGATTCGTGCAAAAAAAAAAGGAAAGATTATGCAAAAAGCGATTACTTATAAATCTTGTACATTGAATGCACAAAAAGAAAGAGACAATAGAGGTTAAAAATATAAAAAAATATTATTTACCTCGTATAAAATAAAGATAAAAATTTAAGTACTCTTTTAGTAGATATATTTTATTTTGTGAAATTGAAGACTTGATTATAATTTTATATGATAGGTGATTTTTTGTTCTTTTGAGTCTTTCTTGATAGATCATAAATGAATTAATTGACATATTTGTAGAGTTTAAACATATATACTACTTTAAATAAATGTCAATATGTCATTATATGTACGAAGTTTGCTTGTGTACCTCTTTTACTCTACTTATTTATTTATATGATAAATAATCAAAATTGGAGTAAAAAAAATGATATTCTCAATTGGTTGTGTGCTCGTTTGTGATTAAATGGGTTTAATACCTTATGTGGCTATTTATGAAAATTTAAAAAAAATTTAATTAGATTTTTTTTTCGTTTACATCTTTTCATTTAATATCTTTTTAATTGATTTCTAAGTTAGAGAGTCATAGAACTTAGGAAAAGTTTACAGTACATTGCACTTTTGCATTACTCTGATTTTACATTACTATATCTTTAGGAGGTGTTTAGCTCCAATGCTTTGTCCTTCTCGTATGTCAAAAAGGGGGAGAGAATAATGTGTTTTACTTCCATGTTTTTATTTTGTTATGCATATAGAGGGAGAACATATTTAATTAAGCTTGATTAATATGAATGCACACTATATAATTATTTTTTACACTTCGCTTATTTCTATGTAAACTGAACTAATATACAATGAGACTTTCAAGCCAAATTGTCGTATTCTTTGTTTATATCATTTCAATTACTTACAAGTTTGTCAAGTTGCAACGAAGATGGATTCACCGGACCATAAGATAGTTCCACTATGAAATATGGGACATCATTGTATTTTTATCTTATTTTTATAAGTGTCATGTAGTGAGAGAGGTTTTGCCACCCGAAAATGCCAAAGGGAGAATTTGTAGGACTATGAATATTGACTATTTTCGTAGACAAAATATTTACTTGTAAATTTATTTTTAGACCTGCTATCAAGTCTATCAATAACAAATGCTTGAATTTCAGATAATCGTACTTCAGGTATATCTTTTATAACTACCACACATAGAATTACATTTATACATTTAATAGTACATGTTCATAAATCTAAAATTATTTTTTATGCTTAAATATTTTTTTATGTGTCTTAATATTTTTAAGATGTGATTTAAAAATATTTTTTTTATTAGGCTTTGAATAGACCTTGAATAATGAAGCCCAAAATATTCTAACCCTAATGCTAGTAGGTTATCATTATCTATATATATATATACACACACATAGGGTTAGGATGTGTGCTGAAAAAGAAAAAAGAAAAAAAGCCGCCAAAATGCCGAGTAGATTTAAAGAGTTGAATGAGAGTATGCTGCCGAAATTGCAGAGTAGAGGTGAATATATATTTATATTGATTTCATCAGAGATATCGTTAGACGAAGAAAATAACTATCTAGCTTGAAGTCAACAATGTGATCGGTAGTGCAAGACAAAGAGGCAATAAATACTTATCAAGTAATTTATAATAATTAAAAGAGTCATGGCTATATATTTGGCAGCGAAGGTAACCTTACATATATATATATATATTGAAAGACACTCTGGAAGTGAAAAAAAAATAATTAATATATATATTTTGATTTTCTTAATTAATTTAATTCTTCTTGATTAGATTTTTAGATATTTAGATTAAATAATTTTATGAACAATCATGATTATTTGATTTAATTATTAAATTTCAAATAAGTTATTTTTATTGAAATTATGTTTAATCTTTTTGCTCTACAATTTGCTAGTTGATTTGATTTAAGAGAGATGTTTTGAATCATCTAGTTAAGATTATTCATTATTAAATCCGTACTAAAACACACAAAAACTTGTGTTTTTTGTGTTAACCTCTTTACAGTTGATTTGTGAACGATCTGATTAGGGGGGAACTTATTGTGAAAAACGCTCATGTTAATATTAAAAACTGTAAAAACAAAGCAAGAGCTCACAAGTAAAGTACATTGGGACAGTATCCTAAGGAGTTTGTACTTAAACATTTGATTTTCATAGTAAAAAGTTAGGTGATCCGATGGACTGATGGTTTCCTTCTTAGGTCATAGTTGTGGCCTAAGTTATTTCCACCTAAAAATATCGTGTTATTCTCTTATTTCTGTACTTTATTTTTACACACGATTGCATGTCTAGCCGCTTTATTTAGGTTATTAAATTATAAATTGATAAAAATTAAAAATAACTTATTCACCCTCTCTAGGTTAATTAGGTCCATAATTTATAAACTTTCAAAAATTACGGTGCAAATTTTACCTGTGGGTACACAGTTGCAATTTTAAGTAGGACAAGTTTGCAATGAGGAGCTTCTGCTCTCTGCAAGGAAAGTAAGAGCTGTGGAATCCATGAAAGCCAAACCCAGTGAGGAATTTGGTCGATATACTTATCAAAAGCCCTTCCCACATGTTCATTGGGAGTATCAAAGCTAATAAGGTATAAAACACGAGCTAGATGACTTCTTGAATTTGAAACACCATATTTTATGGCTTGTAGGAAGCAGCTGCCAGCATATTCCAACCAGTATTCTTCATTTGTATCTTTGTAAGCCTGCATGTGAACATAGGACATTACTTTCTGATCAGATATCGACCCCAACTAAACTGATATTTAAATAATAACAGTTGCTTGTAAAGCACAAGCTCAGTACCATGTCACAATAATTTCCCCAGCTTATCCACCCTTTAGGCAAATTTTTATATAGGCTTATGGCACTAGAATACGCAAGATTGGCACCTTCAGAATCATTTAACTTTAAAAGGAAATCCCCTCTTAGTCGATATATTTCTGCTTTGTGTTTCACAGGAAAATACTCTAAATTAGTGCTGTTCATCAGATTGAGGCCACTAGTAAGCTCTCCTTTCATTTCCAAGTAAGCTTTTGCCTGTTCTCTTATCTTAACGAAGGCTTCCTGAAATCAGAACCAAAAAGTCAGATAAGACCCCTAAATTTAAAAGTGAAGGTGTGGCTTTCAGCTCCCAGTCATGTGAACCATGCCATATGAAGCACCTAAAAACCCAAATAAATCCGACACTAAACCCAAAGGTGCTCTCCTACTCATTTTATCTAGTCTAGCAAAGATAAAATTCCAACACCCATAAAAAATTTTAAAATCAACAAAACCAATATCTATTATTCTCTAATACCTGTACTTCCATGGTTGAATGTCCATACATCTTTTCAAGTATTGTCACACAAACATCATAAAGGCCTTGCCTGCGAGCAATGTGAGCAAGTTTATTAACATTCCAAGCTTTGTCACGATAACCAAGGTGATGAAGTTGTGGATTTGTGGTGCTTAAATCCTTGAATGCATCTATGACTGTGTTATACATTTCATTCCTCCACTGGAGCAAATCATACCAAACAGACATATTATCCCATTCATTTGGAGTTCTTAGTCTCCAAGTCTCAAGGATGTCTTTCAAGTCAGCGTAAAGATTTGTGTGTGCGCCAGGACTCCCAGAATTTTTGTTTCCATTGGCAATGTCCACAAGAATTCTAGCTGATTCTTGAACTTCAACTAGCTGCTGAAATTGCTGTAACAGAGGGATCCTAGAATGAACAGACATCTCTGGCAATTGCCACCACTGTTCTAAAGCTAGATCAACACCTTTCCCCACGATATTTTCAGCATTCCCAACACCACTGGTATTTCTATCATGGAGTGCAAAAAAGGCTTGAATGAGCCGAAGTTTTGGAGTTTCCTCTACTTGAGCCTTTGGAATCACATGATCCTTCATATAGGTCCAATCAGGCAACTTCCAAAGAGTGTCAAGAAGTATCTCATAATTGTCAATACTTTTCCCGAAATCTACCAATGCCTCCCACTGACTAAGTTGAGTGGCGCAGCAATTCCACTGTTCTTCCCATAGACACATCTCAGCCTTGGGCACTGTATTACTATAGGTGCCTTGAGTTGCCTTGACCATTGCTTGGTAAAAGAGGCTTTGAGCATGCTGCCAGTAACCATGCTGAACTAGTGAAAGTCCAGACCTAGTTTCTGCAGTGACAGACCTTTTCTTCCACAAGCCACTTCTCATATCATCTTCATTAAGCAAACGGTAAAGCTCAGCCAGAGACTCGGAGCACTTTGTATCATTCATAAACAACATGACGTGACTTTCCAACAGGGCCAATGCAATGTGCCATGCATTATAAGTCTTCCCAATGTATTTGATGAGCTCACTTGGCATCCGAGGTTGAGGATGACTCAACTGAAGCCCTTCCAGAAGTGCTTGCACAACATTGGGTCTACATGCTTGCTGTTTCCTATGATAATCTTTTGAAAGAAGAGTAATCATTGGTTTTGCTAGAGCCACCTGCTCTTCCTTTTGTAAAGTAACCCAAACAATGGGAAATACCAACACCCACAAATGGTATGCAACATTTGCATCTGTATGAGCCAACTCCCTCAATGGACTAAGAAGATCACTCACCTAAAAGAGGAAAAATAATGTCACAGATCCCAACTTGATAAAACAATTCCTACTAATTTCAAAATGACTCACCACCAACAAATTTATAAAATAAAATATAAAAGTTAAAGTTTTGTAGCCTAACCACTTGGTTTTAATTGCAACGAACTGTGGGTGCATATTTGTGCAAGAATAATCATGTTATAGGCCATTTATGCTACTGTAACTGATAATAGACCAAATAGTGCAAGTGCATCACGTGCATCATGCTCACCTTTAGTTTGCTCATCTCGTTCAAAAACTGTGCATGTTTAAGAACAACAGTATCAAATGTAAGAGGAGCATCCTCGGTGCCCTCTGAAACATCAAGAATCTGGTGCTGTATCCCAAAAGATTCTGGAGGACATGATACAAGTGGTGGCACCCTTGCAGAGTTTGGAGCAAGTGTAATAGGCTTATCCTCAACTAAGATTGCCAAAAGAAAATCAAGCCCCTGTTTGAGCCAGAAGACATCACTTAAGGCTTCCCAATCCTGAATCTGAATGATGAACTGCAGCCTTGAAAATAAAGTTTTTGCAAGAGATTCGTGATAAAGTAAGAAGAACTTCATCCTGATTTCAGGATCTTTTGCCCGTAATCCAAGCATGAATTGTCTTTCCACCTTCTGAAACACCTCTTGCCGCAGGGATAAGGGATATCTGGAAACAAAAATTGTTTTATTAAATTTTGATAGGATAATAATGCCAAAAAACTTATAATATTACTTACTTATTTGATTCAGCACATACTCCATAAACAAGCTCAAGATATTTCCTGTCCCACTCTTCCAGGGCACTCTGAGAGAAGTTTTGCTTATCAACTTGAGAAAGCTTCTGAAGAAAGGATACAATTTCCTTTGGAGTGAGAGAAGCACTTGATGTGACAGATGCTGCAGGCTTGTTGAAATCATCTTCAATCCACACTCTTACCACACCAAGTATGCAAAGAAGTACACTCGCATCGGTACCTTTCTCAGACACCAAGGCATTCAATATTTGAATAATGGACCGTTTACACTCTGGAATGGCCATAACCCTTTCATTAATAAGTTTCAAAGCGGATTTTAGATTAGAAATGACTGCTCCGACATCAGCAGCTTGCCTAGAGGAAGAAACTGCAGAATCTGGATCTTTTGTCTGAGAATGACATGATGGATTATTGGTAGAAAGACAAACAAAATAAATGGGATTAATCATTTTACTTGAACTATAGAAAGAACCAAGATCAAGAAATATTCAAATTAAATTGGTTCAGAGCACCAGCACCTTATGATACTATTTACACCAATTTTGAAGGCGTTTTAATTATTATTATTGGTGACTTTGCTCCCAGTAACAATACTGTGAAACCCCAAATAAGGTGATTAAAATACAACTTACTTGTCTCAAATGAGTAACTGAAGATGATCCCATATCTCTGGCAAGACGCTGAAGAATCGGAACTAAGATATAAGGATCAATGAAGTTATCTTGCACCTCTGCAAGAGTTTTGATTACTAATAAAATAAAGCTTGTTGAATTAGAAGTGCTATCTTCATTTGAAGTTTGAGGAGCTATAACAGTATTGATGTGCCTCTGTATCAGCTCCTTAACCTTCTGATACAAAGGCTTCATGTCTGCTGGTGTAGTAGCTGTTTCTGGAGGAAAAGCAACAAAAACCATCTTCAATAGGGAGCACAATGACTTTCCAGCGTCTAACAATTTATACTTGAAACAAGGCTCAAGAATCTGCAGTCCACAATTTTTTTAAGGGTTAAACATCAAGAGTTGGGTATCTGCAGTAGAAAAAAATGGCAGTATAGCTCTAAACCTGCGAAATCTGGTTGATATTGTTTCTAATGAATAGATGAGGTTGCTTCTCTAGAACCTTGTTCATGACATCCAATCCCTGTGCAAGGGCTGTAGAAGGATCCTTTGACTGAGATTGTTGAATGCTGCTCAGCAACTTCTCAAGATAATTGAATTTGACATTAGCATTTGGCCACACTTTCAAAGCTTGGGAAAGCAGCTCTAAAGCTTGCTTGTACAAACCACTTGCTTCCCTATCCTTGGGCTCTATGACAAGGGCAACCTGTTCCACAGAAACAATAGTTGTAAAATTATAACCTATTTAAGAGGGGTGAAGTAATACTCCTAAAAGAGAAACAAATAAAGCTTAAATGTAACTCTGGAACGAAGGCTGGGGTAAAAGACCGAGAGAAAGGAAGCTTTTTATGATTTCTTAAAAAGTAAACTGTAGGATGGTTGGGAGTCATGACGGCAGAAAGATTGTTTCCATCAATGCACAGATGGACGTAGTTGAGTACACAGAGGTAGATATTAATCTATAATCACATAAGATGACTAAAAATGGATAGTTAATATTTATAGCCAAATGATTGTCTTTTAATTTGTATAAGCCGTTAAGTCTCAAACTTCAGATTAAATTTGACAAAATGCATGTGTACACTTAAACCTGCGCATGAAATGAATACTTACATGACACACATCACAATATGAAACACGCAACTTTATAAAGTTCACTTTTACTCCTTAAAAATTATCTCAACTTTCTAAAGTCACTTTTAACCACTTTTAACAAACATTAGCCAAAGGACAGAAAGTAATCATTGTTTCTTGCACTTGACCATTTTTTAAGAAAATTGTAAATCACGCCTAGGTCATCTCTTCAAATCTTAAAAAAGAATAACCAATTGTTATTTGTTCGACTAACATATTCAGTCAATTCTCATATAAGTTAATATTTGAAAGAAAAAACTTCGAATCCTAAGTGACAATTTTTGAATATGAGTATATGACGCATAGTTTAGAGGCAAAAAAAGTATTTAATCCATAATGTGCACACAACAGCTGGAATGGGTAAAGTATTGAAAATATTACTATAATCTTATATGTCAGGTGAAAAGTTTAACAAATCAAGAATAAACATAGCTTTAAAATCCATCAAATTTTTTAATAGAAAAGGCTATATCTCAGTGGATTCTACGTAGATGAAAAGCGGAATGAAGCTTACCCTTATAAGAAAGCTGATGATCATCTCTTCCATAGCAGCATTTGGCTTGAATTCTTCATCAGGTTGGCCGGAAGGTCCAGGGGTTTCTATGTTGGGGATCGATGAGGCACCACCAGGTGACATAACGCAGAGGGACTGCAGACCAGGTTCAACTTTGATACGCTTAGTTGAATCTTCAGGGAACGTAGCCCCATCCACAGAACGCTTGGGATCGATCGCAGGAGGACTGGGATTAAATCCCTCATTATTTGGATTGGGGATATCACTATCAGTTACTATTTTCATTTCATTTTGCCTTTGTCGTTCCCAGCCAACCACCAAACCAGCCAGCTCAATGGCAAGACGCCTGTTCTCATTTGTGGTATTATAAGGCAATCCGAGTCTACTTAGAGAGTTAACCATTTGAGGTACAAACTGAGCTCTGCAACTATAAAAGAGATCTGAATGACGCACAATGAGCTGAAATATGTGAATCAAATTAGGGATTGAATGGCCCTCCTCAACCAGAATCTTCTTTGTATATCGTATCCAAATTGGCATGCGAGATTCTCCAAGAGGCAATCTTCTTGGAAGTGCAGGCATCAGTATATCAAGAGCCTGCTTGACCAGCATTTTATTTTCTGGCTGACAAGTTCGAAGAAGAGCAACAAAAACCTGTAGTTTCATTATGCATGAGGATACATGTATGTACGCCATTTAAGACAACTAAAAGTCAGACATATGTTATAGTAATCGCAAATAAAATAATACAATAACATAAGAAACCAGTTCTGAGTCTAACAACAGCACTAGAATCATAAACGTAATTTGAGAATCTTCTAAAAGTATATACTAACAATTACGTGTACTTTACGTTGGTAATTTAAATAAAACTATTTGAATACAGAAATGAGATGCACTTTATTTGCATCTTTTTTATCATTATTTTCTTTCTACATCTCTGTGGAACAATTGCATGTTTAAATCCAAATTTATCAAACTTATACTGCACTAGTAATGAGCATACAGCGTGTAAACTAGATTTAAAGTACAAATATATTGAGACAAACAAACTGGGTAGATTGTTTATTTTATCATACTATAATGGTACTTTAGGACCAAATATAGTTCTCTTATTTTCATGTACAAGTTAACTGCAAAAGCAGCTAACACTTGCACTGGAGATATTACAATATGGAAAAAATATTTAATAATTCAAAAGAAAGCATTACATAAATAAGATACTACAATTGAGGGAGGAAGAGCAAATAAACAACAAATTAAAATAAATAGTTACCTGCCAGCCAAACAAAGCACTAAATGTGTTTGTGTGAGGGTGAGAGCAATTAAATATTATAAATAGGATCCTAGTTGTACAACTATAAAAAATAAACCCTAATAGTGTAATTAGGTATAAAACAACGCAAAAGGAGCAGTTGGTAAAAGAATAAGATTAAAAATATTTATCTTATTAAATTTAAAACAATTACTATTTTTTTCATTAAAAGCACAAAGATAGTTTGGAGAAAATGCTACACTCGCAACACTAGTAAAACAACAACCATGATTATAACATATTAAATTAATAGTATATAAGTGAAAAATGAGAGAATGATTTTGAAGAATAAAATTGACAGATGTAAGAAAAATGGATGAAATTAGCATCGAGAACACAATATTTGACTGACATTTTTATATGAAGATACGGATATAGGTTTTATCATCTTTATGTGACTGCAGAAAATGAAAAATAAGTAAAAAAAATGACAGGAGCAACATAAGACTCCAAGTATCCAACTATGTAAGTTTCTTCATAAATTCATTTGGTCTCTGATGCAATCGCGCAAAATACTCCAAAACTTTACCAATACAAGAAAAATACAAAAAGAACCAAGGTAGCTGTGGCAGGATCAATCCCAAAGGGAAAAATAACGACGAAAATTGGTGTAGCTAAAACTCCAAACCAAAGTTTCATCGACGGTAAACTTAAAGCCTGCTTGGTAGTGCATATGAGGTACCTGGAGTATAATTTTTTCTGGCGCCTGATACGCCTCAAGGAAGTGGCAAACATTCACAAACGCCCACTGCTTACTGGCACTATCTTCACGTTTGAGATGATTCCAGCCAAACTTTATAAGCTCTTTTCTGTGATTGACAAGGTCATTCTGGAGATACTTTAGAAGTAGAGTGGCGAGTTGTAGAAGTTCTATTCTCAAAGGCTCATCATACTCAGCAGAAACCTGAAAAGAGATGAAAGAATACAACATAAATCAGGAACCAGCAACAGCTGTTACTTGTAGTAGGAAAAAAAATCCAGTTCAGAAACAGACATATTACCTCCTCGGGAGGATCAAGAAGCTTGTCAACAATGGTTTTGATAATTATCTGATCAACAACCTCCCAACTTTGGCCATTCTGGAAAGCATGAGCAAGCATAGGAAGGATGAGCATTTGCATCACCACCACCAAGTGATCATGAACCAACTGCTTTGATTGGAAAAGATTTAAGAAGTGCAAGAGAAGTTCTTTTTTCAAGTTAGGTGGATAACCTTCTGCAACCTGAAAGAGTAAAAGATAATAAATAGGAACTGTCAATATGAACAACATAAATTCCTTTACTAATGTGTACTCAATTAAACTTACAAATATACAACCAAACTATTGCGTTTGTTTCGAATTTACCACCAAACTAAAATTCGACAATTTATACCATCGACCTAAAAAAAATACCATTCATATCATTCCGTCGATTCTCCATCAAGGTGTGCCATTAAAAATAAAAAAGGGCATAAAACCTACAAAAATTCAGCCGAACTACTTGGTTTGTTACAAATGTACTATTAAACTAAATTTCATTCTAAACATACCATCAAACTGTTACAAAGTTTCAGAAGTACCATTACATTAGGTGGTAATACCGATTTTTTTCCCGTAATACTGTAATAGCCTGCTCATGATCGGTGCTAGGTTTCAAACTTTTTAAGAGTTATATGGTACATTTGGAACAAAATTTAGTTTAATGGACATTCGTAAAAAATCGAATAATTCGGTGGTATTTTTGTAGGTTTACTCCTTATTTTAATGTTAAGGGCACGAATTTGACAAAAAAACTGAAGAAATGATATGA
Organism: Hippophae rhamnoides; assembly: GCA_033030585.1. Taxonomy (NCBI): domain Eukaryota; kingdom Viridiplantae; phylum Streptophyta; class Magnoliopsida; order Rosales; family Elaeagnaceae; genus Hippophae; species Hippophae rhamnoides. The sequence goes on along the minus strand of CM065434.1, from coordinate 20,869,972 downwards.
ATGAAACTTTTGCTTAATTTGATGGTATAAAATGGACGAATTTTAGTTTGGTGATAGATTCGAACAAAAGCAATAGTTTGATGGTATATTTGTAGGTTTACCCAATCAACTATATAAAATTCAACATATAAAAGCATAATATCAAAGAATCACAGTACCTCAATGATATAAAATTCCTTTAGAAAGGTGTAATCAATGCGAGAATGGAACAAGAAGATGGACAATATATCAAAAAGAACATTCACTTCAGTTTTGTCATGGCGAAGATAATTCAAAAAGCACTTGACAAGCCATTTGCTTTCTTTAACCTGTAGTTTTTAACATTAACAAAAGCAAGATTAGAAATTCATACATTGATCTAAAACAATAAAAATTGAAGATGCTTACACAGTAAAAACCTAAAATGACTAGCATATTTTGAAGAACAATATTTTTTTGTGTGTGTGGGTTGTTGTTTGGCCGGGTGGGTGGGCGGGGGTAATGTAAAATTACTACACTCTGCCCACCAAAAAACCTATATATTATGACAAAAGGGAGAAGAAAGAAGTTTAAATCTGAACAATTTAGCAACAGAGAAAAAAAAATCTATGTGAGAAAACTAAATTACAGCTAGAATGTCAGAGGAATCAAGATCGTGTCAAAAATGACTATTGGATCTTACTAACCACAACCGGAACTGTGATATTAAAACCCACAACCAATTTTTTTGTGCTCCAGGAACTAGCATTTGCTACCATATATGCAGAACATCAAAAAAGAAATTGAAGAAGTAGGACCATATATTACCTGCACTAAATTCAGCTCCTTCTCATTTTGCAAGCGAGATATTCTGGCTGGTGACTTCCAAACAAGCACTAATTTATCAAACACAACACGATTGTTCTGCAACCAGCCAGGTATCAACTTGACTAAAGTCTTAACAAGTGCAAGTCCTTGAAAATAAGCATGAGAAGCAGGACTCATTGATACAGATGGATTAGAAGTATCAAATTGAGGTGCAGCAAGACCCTCATCACCTAATAGAGAAGTAGGCGGAGTTGATGGTGCAGGAGTCATTGATACTTCAGATTTAGGCAGGAATTCTGGAAAAGCACTAGCAAGTATCTTCTGTGGTGACTTTGCAAGCTCATCTCGCAAGGGTTGCCCAGCATCTGACCGTATTATATACATAAACCTGAATATCAGAACAGGTAAGTCAATAAATATTCATGCAATGACAATTATGAGTTGCTAACCAGCAAAAGAGGGGGAGATTTGTAAGCACATTAACACACACTTGACCCCTTACCGCCTGAAGTATTTTGGTTCGCTTAGTCGAGCAAGAAAATAATCAACAGCAGGTGTAGCATAGCGATTCAAGAATTTAGTGAGAGGAAGTCGATAAGGACTATTTATTTCACTGTGTACTTGTCCTGGAGGAAGAGCTCCTTCCAGTTCAATGGTTAAGGATACCAACTCATCAAGAAACTTTGATGCAGCGCTTGGAAGTAGGTGGAAAAGCTCAATGATAGCTGCATAAAACATAAAAATGAGATCGTCAGGTCTACACATACACATACACATGGCATAAGCAGACGATCCAAATATTACCTGCAGCAATTTTTGGTTCTTCACCAGTTTTCCATGATTTCTGACTCTGTGCTAGTTTTTCAGGCTCCAGCCATTTCTTTAAGTGTTCTAACAACTTGTTACCTAGGGTAACATTAAACCAATTGGACAGAAGTTCAAGCAGACGAGCCAGACCTTGGAGAAGAGGCATGCTAAGATTCTTGGTGTGAGCCAAGTTTACCAATATAGGCCTGAGACTGCTTTGTAAAAGTTCTTTTGGCATCCTTTGCTGATTACTGACCTGAAAAACAATGACAACGTAAAAATATCTTAGAGGAATAAATCCCAATACTCTCTGCAAAAGCAGCAGCATAAAATAATACAGTAAAAATATGAAAAATTAATAAATTAAAATAACAAATGGTTAGTTAAGGTTTACAAGTCACTGATCCTATCCCTTAACCAGGAAAAAAAATAAAAAAATAATAATAAGCATGATGACATTGTTTCTTAGTATCAATTTATCTGACAAAACAAAGAGGTACACATGCAGCAAAACACCAAACCAGATAGATCAGAGGAGAATGCAGGCTATTAATCCCTCGGATATATGCTATAGCAGGTCATCATCCACTATGAATATGCCAAAGTCAAGCCAACTCTTTGAAATAATAAAAATTAACAAATTAAGAAAACCTGTCGCAGGCCCTCCTTAGCAACAACAAAAATTTCCGGTGTGCGACAAGTCACAGACTTGAAAAACATAGAAATGATTTTTGAACGCAACTCAGAGTGATTGGGTGTTTTAAAGTCTGCCCATGCCATTGTCGTACAGAGTAGCTCAATGCATGCTGTTCTAAGCTTATTAAGTGATGCTGCCACTTTTGGGTTCATATACTTCACAACCCACACAGTTTCATCAGCCTCAGCTATCTGCAATGCTTCTTGTAGGAAATTAACAAGTTCCTGAGTCAACTTCAGAAGAGGAGGTCGCAAGGCCAAGCAGAAATTCAATGCTGTAACTGTCCCTACCTGTATAACACCAACTGGTAAATAAGAAATAGATTCTACATAAAGAAATATGAATGACAATGGCAACATTGTATACCTGTTGATCAACAGTCTTTGAACGGAGTGGTCGAGTTAAAAGAGGCTGCAACAAAGGTTGATACAGAGGCTCAAGCAGTTCAGATACCTCACTACCGGTCCTACTTGCCAAAAGTGCTAAACATGATTGCACATTCTTTCTCACAATAATGGATGCATTAGGATTGAATAACTCTGCAGCAAGGAAATCAACAACTCCTTGAAAACTTTGTCTGCGTGTCTCACTGTTAGCTTCATCAACATTATTAACCACGCGAAGAACCTGCGTAAGCACCTGACTTGTTTCTTCTTGCTCTTTGCTAGCATACATCGGAAGCCTTTTTAGAACATACACAAGGCCTCGCACAATTCTCACTTGAAAAAGGCATAAAGTCTCAACTGTCACCTTACCAACCAAAGCACCTAGACCCATAACACCTCCCATTTGTGCTTGCCATGTAGTTCCATAGCAACAGTGTAAAAGACGAGGTAAAAGTTGCTCAAAAATAGGGATGCGAACACTAGGAGGTGGTGAATATACAGGATTCATTGATGGACTAGAGACTATCATAGGTGTACTAGGACCTCTTGACATCATTGCATCAGCATGTTTCGAGCGAGCCAATAGTAAAAGAGTTTCAGCAAACACATTTAAAGCATTAAGAGCAGCTTTTGCATGTAGCCTGTTTTCATCTGCTAGTACATCAACTAAAGCATCCAAAAATATTAATGGGTCTAACTCTTTAAGATTTGAAGCACTATTCTTCAATCTGGAATTAGCATTGAGATTTGATGAGAATACATGACCTCCAACCGCAGGAGTGGCAGTAGAAGCACTAGGTGAGTAACAGTCAACATGGAAACTCATTGCAAAATGGCGACATACATTGAAAATAAACTCGTCCTTGGGATCAAGTATATCTGGTTCTGAATTGGCAGCAATTATTGTCATTAAGAGAATCTTGAAAACAGATTTCTCAGCCATAAGTTGCGTCTTTGTCTTCACACCTAAGTCGGCCTGCAGTTATGTCCAGTTGTCAGTGCATGACAATAGATTTAACTATTTTCTATTGTATAACAGTTTAAGTCATTCAACTTTCTTTAACTTATAACTAGTTATGCTTCACAGAAATCAACAAATATAGCTTTACTTTCTGGGAATGTCAATGAGAGGCATTTGAAGAGCAATGGATCTAAGTCCTGAATTAGCCCCACTACAAAGATACAGAAACCAAATTTTGCAAAAGACAGCTAAAAATGGAACAACTATAGGGCCATATAACATTTTCTTTTATCAAACGGAAGAGTATTGAAGCAAAGATAAAAACTCCAAATATGGGAAGGCCAAACTCTCCCATAGATTGTATGATTTCTAGCATACCAGGTTGGCAAACAGAACAAAGTAGCGTTCCAATCAGGTTTCGAAAGTCCCAAGTAAATCAGAGGTTTTCACTATATCCAATATCAGGAAAGTTTCTAAACCACCACACAAATGGGGACAAATTATTTGTTAAAATTTGTTCTGAACATTTCACAGGATGCTTTAATTTTGCCTAAACATGTCAAACATTATAAGTTTATAACGGTTTGAGTAAAATGAATATGCATATGATCTTATTGGGCATCAAGACTCAAGATTTTGTACGCATTAGCAAGAACAATTTGTAGCATCATGCAAAGGTGATGCTATTGATAAAACACTAACCTTCATATCAGATGTCTCAGCCCTGCGCCAAGAGGAATCGACAGCAGAAGCCAACAGTTTTGATAACTGGTTTGCTGTGTATCCATCATCCTTCACTTTTTCTGGCAAATTTAGCTGAGATGATACGCAAACACGAAGGAATTTCAAAGCCTGCTTCCGGTAAAAGGGATCAATTCCACAATTATTGTTCATGACAGCTGATACAGCAAGGTTTATGCATCGGTCTAATGGCACCAAAAACGGAGTTGAAGGTTCAAATGTAAGAATTAACCGCAGTCCATGCTCTGGATTCTCCTTGCACTCAAGTGCAAGAGGCTCTTTAAGAAATCGCCTATTACGGCCTCCTAACTTGCCAAGAATTTGCAAAGCTTTTGCACCCCAAGGATAAGTTGCAGGCCTCAAGTGTGACCATAGGGCTAAAATCACCTCAGACATAACGTTGGCCATACTGGGTTCTAAGAAATCAGGATTTAAACTATCTACCCAGAACTCCAGTGTTCTCAATCCTAAGCTCACAAGATCATCACTTCCATTAAGACACATAACAAGAGGAATCATAAGACGAGACAGGTTAGGTAACAATGCGCTTAAACGAGCAGGCAAGGTTAAGCACAATTCTAGCAAAAGGTCTCTCATATCTTCTCCGGTTGGACCCTCAAGCATAGTCAACAGCATATTGAGACATGGTTGCAATAGAGGTACCAAGTCCCGCAGCAGAAGTTCAGATTTGCATCCTGCAAGAGCTCGAAACATTGTGCGGAGGAGTTGCATATAACCAAGAGGCCTATCACTCTCAGTAGCATTTTTCATGCAAACTTCCAAAATGATAGGCACGTGAGGTTGCAAAATACGTTCAAAATCTGCAGGTGCTTTGGTGACTGCGCTAAATATAAACCGAAAGAGATGCAAAACCAGTTTTGCAGCAGGTGAATCTGGACGCTTCAGAACATCAAGTTTACTGCTAACAAGAAAATTTACCAAAACATCTGCAAATGGCTTGTATACTTTAGGCGCTTGCAATAGGGTAGAAAATATGTGAACCAACTGAGTGTTATTAATCATGCACTCGAACAGCTCAGACATACACAATGAGAACATGTCCATCAGATCCCGGGGTTCCATGATGGCCAGAATTTGGGAGAAAAGATTAAGCATTTCCCTCTCTTCTTCCTTTTCCTTGAACAAAGCCAAACAATGCACACCACTCTTTAAGACGCCGGAGGCTTTCCATACCTACTCAATATCAGAATTAAGCAAAACAAATCATGCCTCAAACCCAAGTTTTAAGTTTGTAGTCTTAAGTAACGTGTAATACCTCATCCTCTCTCATTCCTTTAAATGCTTGAGGTGCCTGTAAATTAGATGGTGGTGAAACAAGAGTCTTTTGTCCATCAGGTGTGAGACAGGAAAAACATTAAAATGTTATTCTCATCACATGATATAATAACTTATCAGCCCAATTTGTAGCCAATTAAAAAAAAAGGAAGCAGAGCAGTGGAGATCCCTTGGATTAGGCAAGTAATGTCATTTAGTCCATTTGCATATAACGGGTGCTTTTTAGTCCCTTTGTTTTTTAAATTGTCAAATAAGGACAAATACTACTATTGAAGTAATATTTTAATATTTAATATTTTAAGCAAATCTTTTAATATTTTAATAGGGTTATTTTTTCATTTTCTTATTTCCTCCATATCAAAATGAGAGCAAACCGAATGGCTCCATTTTTCCTAAATATGTTCATTCCAAGTTTACCCCTACCATATCACCTTATTCTAAAACAATAATATTTTTTTGACTTAATATATTAAAATAATAATTTATATTCTTAATTAGTACCTTTTATAAAACTAAGGGATTAAACGATACCAGTTACAAACAAAGGGACTAAATGACACTATTAGCATATTCTAAGTACCTCAAAGGCACTTTTGTCTAAAAAAATACCAGCCTAATAGTTTATCCGCCATCAACTAAATTGATCTTACCTGTGACCGGGGCAAGTGAGCATGAGTGATGCTCCATATGATAGTTTTCATTCCTGACAATAGTTCATACAAGAGTCATGATTTTTTGAAATCAAAAAATAAGTCATAACTTAAGAAATATTTGCAGAAGCCAAGGGACAGAACACATCAGTAACCATTAAACAGAAGTAAATGTATTAAGCATCAATTACCCATGACTAATGTCTTGATCAAATGCTTGCAATCATTCACTTCCTTGGAGTGCTCCACTGGGACTTGCAAATTCAAAACTGCCTGTAAGCAAATTGAACGATATGATTTAATGAAAGAGCCACATTAAAAAAAAGATTTAATTAAAAATACCTCCCAAAGGTTTGCCTATATAATAAACTGACCCCTCAAGTTCAAGAAGTAACAAGAAGAACCACTGCAATGTTTAGATTCAATTTTTTTTTCTTACACTGTTTTAGCATATAAAAAAAATGCATCTAAGTATCCAAAAACCAAAATGTTAATATTGTATCTATTTTGGGAATTTAGATTCCTAATTTAACCTAAAAGAGTGTTGGAGATTAGTTATCAAGGCAAATCTCAAGGGCTCTGTCACCATTTTTCCCAAAGAAAACGTTTGTGGTATAGAAAAAAGAACAGCAGTTGGCTGTTAACCTTATAGAGTAAAACATCAAAACAAGTAAAAAATATATATAATAAAAGAAAAGGAGAATCTTCTCTCTTTAAATATAATATTTTGAGAACAATTATGTACTTTCATAGGCAGGGTCAAAAAGGATAGACTAACAGAAGACACAAATTTTGTTTTCCCATGCGTCAAAGGTATCAAAGTAAAATCAAATATAAAAGTGGTTTATTGATAATTTCCAAAAGGAAAACGCAGAGAAACATTAAGATAAGAACTCTGCAAACTCTGTATCTCAAATAAAAGGGAATTCTACAATCTAAAGTAACCCTACAAACACTCAAGCAAAAACCAAAAAAAACCTGCACAGGAAGTTCAATCTTTGTTTTTAAAGTAGCACGGTCTTAAGATAAGAACTCTGCAAACTCTGTATCTCAAACAAAAGGGAATTCTACAATCTAAAGTAACCCTACAAACACTCAAGCAAAAACCTCGAATTAAAGTTCCCAAAAAAAACCTGCACAGGAAGTTCAAGCTTTGTCTTTAAAGTAGCACGGTCTTTTCCCTCCTCACCCTCCTCCAAAAGCTATCAAAAAACATCAAACAAGGAAACATCAGAACTAAAAAAAAAGTACCACGGTATTAGGAGAGACCAAGATCAGCAAAAAAAGAAAATAAGAGAGACCAAATTAGACTTTGAACGAAATAGTTTGACAAATTGAACAGAGACTTCCTACATCTGTACTTCTCAATTATATCAAATAGTTGCAAGCCCCGTGGAAACGATCCAAAAGATTCAGAGAATATTTGCACATCATATCATAAGAAAATGTCAATTAGAAGGAAGAAATGTCAATTGTAAATCTTATGCAGATAAGATCTTATAGGTTGATTTTCATCGACCATGCTGCAAGACAGAGCCATAATTGCAATATTATGTAATTTTTTAAAGAGGTGAAATATATTAACATCCCCAGCATACAAAATATATGTTTACCTGAGGAATTGTGCGCTTAAAAGTACTGAACTTTCCAACAAAAGCATCCAAAATACAACCCTACCAAAAAAAAGAATAATCCACATCATTAACAACAAGACAGATAAAAGAACATAATTTAACAATTTGACATGATAATCGGACATAACATAAACGTGTAATTCAGACCAATAGAACCCTTGCTTCATCCATAGATGCTTGGTCGACACCTTTCTCAAAAATTGGCTCCACCTATATTCACAAGAAGTACTTCATTTAATATGACAGCCAATATCATGACAATATCAATCTTGCAGTTAATATTCACCAAGTAAAGTGCTCTTTAGTCAAAAGCCTAACAAGCATACCAGATTCAACATTAATCGAGCACAAGTAGTATGAATGCTGAGAGACAATGAAGCATCATGCATATTACTTGAAAACAAGTATATAATCCGCGACAACTGCATCATAGAATCATAAGTTTTAGTAGAAAGCAAAGCACAAGCATGATAAAACCTCGTCTAACAGAGGATAAAATTCCAATTCTATCATTTTGAGCAAAGTTAAAACTCATCACAATAAGTACCTGTGGCAACCAAAGATCTCCACGAACATGATGAACAATCTCTGCCAATAGACTATAAGCCAACGGCCTTAATGACTCAAAGCAAGCTCTACCAGCTCCAACCAGCACCCTGAGAAGTTGGCAACAAATGAACTAAAATGTCAATGAATACTATGAATCTAGTAGATTTTAAATTTATACAATATATAGAATAATAGAAACGTCAGTTGCCACAAACACCAAAGAGTATGTATCATACTTCTCAAAAGAAAATTTTACATGGGTACGAATAAATCACAATAATGGACAAGAAAAGCCTATTACATGTTCCATCAATTGGTGGAATAATCACTACTGCGTGATTTTCAAAAATGAAAGAAACCTAACTTAGAGAATGCTCTCAATTCAATTTCAATTGTTCCCTGACTAGTACAAGCTACAACATGCAAAAATGAAAGAAAAAATTCAAGATCAATCCAATAAAATGGAAAAGTATGATTTTACAAATGTCATTATAATTCCAAGACTTTGATATTCTAACGCAGCTACATTTATGTGCCTAATAATTCCCAAATATCTTCTTTTTAACTCTTTTTGATTTTGATAAATAACATTAATTGTCAATGTCTTCCATGAATAGGTTCCACTTTTGATATAGGAAAAGTAGAATAATGCAGATGCTCAATATACCACTTCAATTAGCTCTTTGAAAATGAATATATTATAATATGATAATAATGACTACACATCCAACGGAATATTTGGTTGAAGTTTTGTATCCATGTAAGACTAAAGAACAACTAAATGTGCACCACATGTTAACCTCTCCTTTGGCAGCCACATTATAATATACCTGTTTATGAGAAAATGCATACGAAAAAAGATTAAACAAGAACTACCCAAGATTAACACCAATCCACATATCACAACTCATACCACACTTTGTAACTCTGTACATTTTGTCGTGTTTAAATTTTTTAGGTAACAGCTATACCTCTCTTCCAATAGAGTATCGATTAAGGGAAATAAGCCCCTCTTGCAATCTGTTCCAAGAACGTGTTTCAATGCTACTAACAGTTCCTGCACTCACCAAATTTTAAGGATTTAACAGACAACCATGGGGAAAAGATATAGCAAGAAAGAAATACCCATTCATGCAAGAAGATGTTCACCTTTCTAATGGACACAGAATCTGAACAAGTGACTAGAAGATTCACGATGCTTTTGCATATGCTTTCCTCATGCGGTCTTATGTAATCAGCAAAACTCTTCAGCAGGTACGTCAAAAAAGAAACTGTCTGCAACAAATTAAAAGTTCAAAAAAAAGGAGGTTAATAGCACAATTTGGAGTTTTGGATAAGGTACAGTCAAACAAATATACAGAAATATGACAAAAAGTTCAGCTTGTTTGAATATCTTATCCGGGCTTTCCTGGAAAGATAAATTTAAGACCGTCACAATCAAAAACTACAGAGATCTACTAAAAATAAAAAATAAAAAATAATAATAAGATTGTCCTCACAAAGAAAGATATCATCATTTCCTTCTCTTTCCTATAGTTGATTTGCCTACATACTATGTCAAGCAAAGTATCTCTTCTCTTCTCCGTAAAAGTAGAGACTATAACCTAAAACGTTAAGCTCTACAGAGATCTTGCATTATAACTAAACCCAGAAACCAAAAGCTACTTTCACTAGGACTCCATCAAAATACTATTCCATTTATAAGCCTCCTCAGTGACAAATGACATAGGATGAATGGTAAAAATGCCGTCATTACTTTTAAGATCAATTCCCATTGTTTGCAATGAATAACTTAAAATAGAGAGCATGATAGAAATAATCCTAACCTTAACTTGTGCACCCTTGAGCTCAATAAAATGATTCTTCAAATGGGGAGGAACCTTTTCAGGACCAGGAACTGAAATAGCAGCAACCATCAAAGGTAATAACTGAGGAATATTGGTTTGAACAAGCTTACTGTACAATTGGAAAAGAAACAGGACCACGAGAGGACTCTCTGTAACTATCTTGAAAGAACGGGTACTGGGGTTGAGTTGTAAAGAGCCAGCATATCCAGCACCACCAATAGTTTGATCTGATGAGTTAGTATCCATCGGCTTAACATCTTCCCCACCCCCAGAAGCATTATCGAAAAAGTAGCTAACAGTCGATTTGAAGTTCTGGTAAATCTTACAAACAAAGTCCAAGAATGGTTGAACTTCATATTCGGAAGTAGGCCTAAAGTTTCTAAGGAGGTCGAAGATTATGCGAATACAAATTAAGCCATTCTCTTCATTGTCAGTTGTAAGCACTTGCATGGCTACCTTCAAGAGGTCCTGTATAAAGGGGCGAAGAACTTCACTATGTGGGAGACGATTGAGGATCTCCACAACAATGTTCCGGAGCCTATGCTCGGGATTATCAATAAATTGTGGCTTCGTAGTTTGCCGTAGAATCACCGAAAATGACGTAAAGTAACACTTTAGAAAATTAAGGTATTCTGCAGTGTGCGCAATTTCGAGACTATCTCTGACCTCCATGGCCATCTGAAGCCTTTGATGGATAGCTGGTTTAAGTAAAACAAGAACAGGAAAAAAAATAGATTGAAGCTTTCAAAGTATAATAATATACAAGAACAATATAAAGAAAAATAAATAACGAGCTTAATCATGTCTAAGTCTGAGTAACGTTCAAATGATTCAAAAGAACAAGTTGAATGATGCTTCAGATAGAGAAAGAAATTGATTACTTATGTCGGGCTCGATAAGGAGCCGAGAATGTTGTCCAAAGTTCTGAACAGGACTCATGGTGAAGTACCAGTACAGGAAGAGAGTTACAGAAACCCTAGCTCCTCTACTTCTTCAAGACTATGCAAGACTTCAACGAACAAATTCTAGGGTTTCAGATCAAAATGACCAAGAAATTTCTAGTTCCTTTTCTGATTAACGTAGGCAGGTCCGAGAGAATTTGAGATTTTGGTGGAAGTGAACCCGTTTGGCAGTACGTATTGGGAAAGTGTTTTCTAATTTCTTATTTCCAACAAGAATCAATAAAAATAGAAATGAAAAAGATTCGGAATGGAAAAGTAATTATATTGATTTTTTTTATATTTATTAACAATTCATAGGAAATAGATTACTTTTGTAACGTAAAATAAACATTTATATTGAGAACTAAGGATAATAATAGTTTTATTGTACAAAATTAATCTCATAAATAAATTATTATTTATGCTTAATTTATAATTAATATTATTATTTTTATAAATAATTAATATAATTATATATTTTATTTTAATTAAAAAATAAAAATCATAATTGCACTCCATGAAAAATTGAATTAAATAAATCTTAAATATACTCTAATTATAATTTCAAATATTATTTAGAAATATTTTTGAAATATTATAATTTTTTAAAGGATGGAATTGACACAAAATTTGTATTAAAAAAAAGAAATTTAAATAAAAATAATCTCATGAGGTTGGGAATGAAATTTAAAGGAATTTAAGAATAGTTCTCTTTTTCTTTCTTATATATTTTTATCAAGTAAACATCAAAAAGCTTTCTTTCATTTCCCTCCCTCAATTGGTAATACATCCATAGTGTTATTTAGGGGTGTCCAAAACCCAGGCCGGACCGGTTTAAATCAGCTTAGGTCAAACAGACGGCAAGCGGTTTGTAAATAAACGATCCGGTCCGATCCGTGATTAAATAAAACCGATTTTAAAGCAGTTCGGTCAGGTTATAAAATATTATAAGCCCGTGAATAGGATAGGTTTTATTAAATAAATAATTTTATTATTTAAAATATTATAAAACCACTAGTATATATATAGTTTGTTTTCGAGTTTAGGGTTAAGCGAGTCACTGGGTTAACGCTTAACCACAACCCTCGATCAAATTCTCTCGCTCTCTCTCTTTCTTTCTCTTGCTTCTTCGCCGATTCTGTCTAGCTCTCGGTTTGGCCATCGTCGCTTCCCAGGTAACTGGCAGCCATCGTTCCTCGTGTTGATTCACTGCGAAATAGCCATTGTTCACCACGTTACTTCAACGAGAGCGGCCCCTCTCTCTCGCGTCGCGTCGTGTCATGACATGACGATGGGCGAAAATCATGGAAATAGGTATGTCGTCTAATACTGCGGAGTACTAGTGCAGTGAGTCGGTAGTAGTTTTCTGAATAAGGCGAGCGGTAAGTCTAAAGTGAACTCGAAAAGTCGAATGGTATGTCGTTTTTTGTTAGTGTGAAGTTTGAGCTTGTGAAATCCCCGAATGGTATATCATTTTTTTGTTAATCTAATATCTGAATGGTAAGTCGTTTTTTTGTTAGTCACGACTACGGAAATGCGAATAGTATGTCGTTTTTGTTAGTACAGGCTCTACAACTACGAAATCTGAATAGTATGTCATTTTTTGTTAGTCTGGAGTCTTAATTTTAAAATCTGAATGGTATGTCATTTTTTGTTAGTCCCGAATCTTTTCAGTGTGAACTACGAAGTTTGAACAATTTTTCTCACGAGTTCATTTTTTTAAAATGGTGGAAAGTGGAAACTAATTATCTTGTTATAACTTATAGCTTGAGTTGAATTGTTCGTATATTGTCCCTCTTTTAAAAGCTTAATTATTTTAATTAAGTTCTCTTTATAGATTAAATATATATAGTTTATTTTATTAATGTTTGATCATTATGAATTTCAAGAGAATGCAATTACCCAAGAATAAAAAATCTATGTCATCAGAGAATATGTACATGTACATAACTCATTTTTCAATTTAAGCTAATTATAATCATCGGGATGCATTCCACCTTTCTTATACCATTAAGCGTGATCTTACATTTAGAAGGTATAGTTATTTTTACTGTTGGATCGATTCCAATTCCATTAAAATTCTTATGAGTATTTGTTTGATCTAAAAGTTAATTAAACTTGGAGCTCAAATTCATGTATTGGTAGTACGGTAGTAGTTTTCTTCACGATTAAAATGAATGGTAAGTCACAGGTACGAATTCTAAAAAATACGAATGGTATGTCATTTTTTGTTAGTGCGAATACTTTGGTATGAACTACGAAGTTTGAACAATTTTTTTCTCCACGAGTTCATTTTTTTAAATGGTGGAAAGTGGAAACTAATTGATATTGTTATAACTTATAACCGAGTTGAATTGTTCGTATGTTGTCCTCTTTTAAAGCTTAATTATTTTAATTAAGTTACTCTTTATAGATTAAATATATATAGTTTATTTTATTAATGTTTGATCATTATAATTTCAAGAAGTGCAATTCTTTGCAAGAATAAAAAATCTATGTCATCAAGAATATGTACATGTATACGTAACTTCATTTTCAATTTAAGTTAATTATAATCATCGGGATGCGTTCCACCTTTCTTATACCCGTCAATGATCTTGTTAGAAGGTATAGTTATTTTTACCTGTTGGATCGATTCCAATTCCCATCACGAATGGTATGTCATTTTTTGTTAGTTTGATATACTGAAATCTGAATCGTATGTTAGTTTTTTAGTACGAAATACGATCTTTACATTACCTTAGTATAATCACAGTTCTAAAAATACATTGATCTTTACAATTAAATGTGTTTTTTATTAACATGATTTATTAATATAAATTTTATATATGATTTATATATAATTTGTATTTTTGTCATAAAATGTACATAAATTGTGGTGTTTTTGTTTTATGGGTTCTTATTAAATCATATTACTTCTTAATTTTTAAAATGTACATAAACAATGTTTAAATTAATATTGTTATAGATTGGATAAAGTTTGAATACTAAGCGTATTATTAATTCATTAACACACGATATCATATATTGGTATCATACTATCATATATCACCAGGTAATGCAACTATAAACTAAATATTTATCTGGAATAATTATATTTTAAATGTAATTAATCCACAAAGTTAATAAATAATAAAAAACATTTTTTATTAGCATTCAATTGTACAAAATTACCATCTTTTTAATGTAGTGGCACGAGCATTTTGTGAAACCCTCAAATTCCAAGGTAATGTCCTAGATTGTTGTCCTATGCTAGAATGTTACACTTTGGTATTGATATTATGTTAGTTTTGAAATGATTTTTTGATTAATTACAAAAAGTAATATTTTAATATATTAAGAATATGTACTTAATCTATATTCTTAATATAGGTGATGATACGTAGAGTTTATTGGACCAAGTCAATTCTGAGACTTTGCTATGTATACATGATTGAAGACATTGAACAGGAAATTCATCAGAATGAAATGGAAAATCCTACCAATTTAAATGACTAAATGTCTTGAAAGGGAATAAAAGTAAGTAATGTTCACTTTGATAATGAATCGATATGAAGAAACCAAAAAATTTTAGAATTGAGAAATATGGAATCATTTTTCATATATTTTACCCTGATGTGGAAAATCCTAGAGCTACATGTCATTATTGTAAAAAAAGTTATCTGCTTTCATCCGAGGAATGGAACTACTTCATGATACATCACTTCAAAAATTTATGTAAGAAGATTCCTAAAGAAGTAGATAAAGGACAAAAGATGTTAAGTTTTCAAACCTGAAAAAGAGGATGATAGAATGACTAAGCAATTAGTTCTTTGTTTCATTTGATGCAAAGCGTGCTAGAGTTGCTTTGGCAAAATTGGTTATTATTGATGAATTTTCTTTTAGGTTTATTGAGGGTGAGGGATTTAAAGACTTTATATCTGAAATTTTTCCTAAGTTTCATGTGCCATCTCGACAAACAATTTCTAGAGATGTATTTCAACTTTATTTAGATGAGAAAAAAGTTTGAAGAACTTTTCATAAGTGAAAAGCAAAGAGTTTGTCTTACTAGTGATTGTTGGACTTGATTCAAAATATTAATTATATTTGTCTAACTACTCATTATATTGACAAAGATTGGAAATTACAAAGAGAATTATAAAATTTTGTCAAGTTGAGAATCATAAAGGTGATACAATTGGGAGAGTGATAGAGCGAGTTTGCGTGATTGGGGTATATGTAAGGTATTCACCATAACACTTGATAATGCTTCCTCAAATAATCTTTTGTTGTGTCATACTTGAAAAGGAAGCTAAAAATTTGGAATGATGGACTTGTTATGAGTGGAGAATTCTTTCATGTGCGATGTTGTGCTCACATTTTGAATTTGATTGTAAAGGGAGGGACTTAAAGATCTTCATAGTACTATTATGAGTATCCGTTTAGCTTATTTATGAGATATGTTAGATCATCTCCTTTGAGATTACAAAAGTTTAAAATGTGTTCTATTAAAGAAAATATTGAGTCGAAAGGAAGTGTGGTGCTAGATATTGCCTCTGAATGGAACTCAGCGTATCTAATGTTAAAATCTTCTTTAGATTTTCAAAAAGCATTTGATCGTCTTGAAGAAGAGGAAGGAACAAACTTTATTTCTTATTTTCATGAGGAGCGATCGAATGTTGGGCATGACATTAGATGATTGGAAGAATCTTGGTGTTTTTGTCAAGTTTTTGAAAACTTTTTATGACTCTACTTTATCATTGATTGCATCTTTATGCACCAACTTCAAATTATATTTTACGGAAATTACATAACATTCAATCTAAATACTTACATTGGTGTGTTTGATGACTTGTTGTTAAAAAATATGGCTATTAGCATGAAAACAAAATTTGAGAAGTATTGGGGAAATGTAGACAAGACTAATAAGATGTTGTATGTTGCATTTGTACTTGATCCAAGGTACAAATTAGAGTATTGGAATTCTTATTTGAAGATATTTATGATTTACAAATTGTTCAAAAATTGAGATAATGTCAAAAATACTTTTATGGATCATTCAAAGCTTACTATATGTTAGTGCATGGAAAAGAGTTTCAATCTAATGTATTTCGATCACAGATGTAATAGGAAGGATTCCATCATACGAGGAAGCAAGAAAGTTGAAGTTTCTTAAGCGGACTTGGGGAGAAAAATAGTTTGGAATTGAAAACGAGGTTGAGAAATATTTGAACACCCATTGTGAAAATGTCATGTTGGATAAGTTTGATATATTAAAATGGTGGAAGGCAAATTCTTTTAGGTTTCCTATCATCTCTCATTGCACGTGATGTGTTAGCAATTCAAGTTTCAAGCTTGTTGCATCGAGAATCGGCTTTTAGCACGGAGCGCATTCTTGATCCATTTAGGAGTTCTTTGAATCCTAAAATGGTAGAGACATTAGTATGTACTCAAAATTGGTTTCGTTCTTCCATTAATAATGACAATGTTCTCTTTACCATAATACGATGATGACTAGACATTTATGAAGATGTTGATTTTGTTTGATTGTAAAGTTCATTAAGAACACTACAATGATCGTTGATGATTAATAATGGGTAAGTTTTAAATATTATTATCTAATAATGTATTGTTGTTGATTTTGAGTTTTGATGTTTGTATATGTTTAAGAATTCTTTGCAAATGAGATATTTGGAATTCATTTCTTCATGTCTAATCTTTTTTTATTTTAGATTTTGATAACATCTTATTTATGTATTTAACAATAATATCTATCTATGTATGATTATAAATGAGCATTATATTTGATTGCATCCTATTAAATTATATCATATTAAATTGAATCATATTTATTTATTATTAATTGTTAAAAACCGTTCAAAAGCATTAGCCAATAGGACAAGCCGGACCAAAGCTGATTCGGTTATAACATTTTAGATAGGCTGAATGATGCAGTAGGTCGGTTTCAACTATATGAACGGTCTGGTTTGGTTACATTTTTTTAGGCAAAACCGGACCGGACCATGGACACCCCTAGTGTTATTTACCAAACTCAAAAATAATATTTTGATCAAAAACAAAACAAAATAAAAAAGCAAGCTTATATCGAATGCGTGATGTATTTCATCAAATCAGTTATCTAATCAACTAATTCTACAAATTTACGAGTTCTTTACTCAATTACATAAATATTTGTATAAAGTATTAATATGTTATTTTAAGTTAATAAAATATAATAATATTATTATTATTATTTAAATAATTATTTAATAACGATTAAATATAATGTAATTAGTAAACCAATCCATCTCAATTTTCAAGAAAAAAAAATGCAATATATTAACACAATTGATACACATTGAGGTCTCCAAACTTATACAATTGATACGATTCAATTTATAATTTCTTAATAAGTAAGCAAACTGTCACGACCTTAATTTCTCAAGTAGCAATCGTGCGGCACTTAGCTCGGTCCGTTGCACTAAGCCTGCCTTTGAATCCGAAATGAAACTCCAAAGAGAATAGAAAAAGTTTGCAAAGAATGCTTTGTATTGCTCTAGAGAGAGTTTATGATACAAATGCTAAGAATTCCCAAGGATGATTACAAATGAAGACCAAGTGGTCTATTTATAGTGTGTGACGAAGCCTAAGAGTATGCCACGTTTCTCACAGATCCTTCTAGCTACAGAATATACTGAGAGTTCTATGTACGATACGCCACGAGGTTAGGACCTTCCAACTCTAGAGTCTTCAGGTTTATCTAGCTCCTTGTGCACCTTCGGGATGTTCCGTAAGCTTCCGGGCGGTTTCTACATCCTTCCCAAAACCATCGGCGCATTCTAGAATATTCGACCCGTTCTAGCACCCTACAGTGCTCTACAGAACATTCTAGGGTCTTAGCTTGAGTTGAGTCCGTCCCGACTCCATACCTGAACTTCTGCAGGCAACGACTCTAGAACTTTCCATGCCTTAGATCCTTTAGGCGGCCAACGTTTGGATTTTTAGGGGCAGTTTGGGCGGGACGTGACACCACATTTCCCGAGTTCGCGACGCCCTGCGTCGCGCCCCGGATTGGAACCTCTCTATAGCATTTTTGAATTGCCCTGAGGAATCCTTAGGTTCCCGACTTGTCTCACATACGGGGCGTTTTCCATTTGACCAAGTATTCACAGAACTTGGTACGCCCGCTACGTCGGATCAGCGGTCGCCCAAAATCGAGTCCCTTCCACTGTCGAAGGAGGTTACCGCTGCGGTAGGCTCCCTCTTGGATTCTACAGGCTCATGTCTTCCTTGTCTCCATGAAAGGGTTTCGGCGTACTACATGAAAGAGCGGGATAGATTTTAAGCTTTGGAGGGAGTTGCGGTTTGTATGACACCTTTCCGACTTTCTTGAGGACGGAAATGGTCCTTCGTGCCACGCAACCCGCGCATGAACCTTCGCGGGGACTTGAATTGTGGGGGTAATAATTTGACAAGGACGAGTCACCTTCTGAAATTCTACCATCCTCTCTTCTTGTCGGCCCGTTTCTTCATCTTTTTAGACGCCTTATTCGGATAGGCTCGGGCCAACTCCGTTTGTTCATACCAAGCCTTAGCGAACTTAGACGACGGGCTCTTTCCTTCGTAACTCGTGAGCGAGAGGCATGAGGGGTCGTGAGTGTTCTTGCCCCATGCTGTGAATTTCGAAGGGACTCTTGCGGTGGACTCGACTTTCTTTGTAGATTATACGAGAATTGGGCTACGTCCGACAACTTTGCCCGATCCGGTGATTGGCCTTCACAAAGTGCACGAGATACAACTCCGGCAATGCATTGGCACGCTCGATGCATCCATCGCTTTGAGGATGAAAGCTTGTAGAGAAGTTCAAGTACGATCTGACGGCTTGAACAATTCCGAATCCAAAATTTCCTGTGAATCGTGGGTCTCGATCACTTGCCATATTGGATGGAATCCCCGTGCTTCACTGGACGTGTTTAAGGAATGAACGTGCCGTCTAAATGTAGTGCGGTCGTTGAGGCGGTATGAATGTTGCATATTTCTTTGAAACGGTCGATAACGAATTATCTTTGCCAAAGCCCTCGGATTTTGGCGGACAAGTAATGAAGTCCAGTAGAGACACTCTCCCAGGTCTCTACGGAATAGGCAACGGTTCTAGCAATCCTACGGGTGCGTCTTTGCTCATCTTGTCTTGTTGGCATACAAGGCAAGTCTTCACATAAGCTTCGACATCATCCAGAAGTTGAGGCCACGATAGTAGATGGATTTGATCAAAGGGTGCGCCTCGTTCCTGGGTGTCCGGCCCATAAGGAATCGTGGCATTCCTTGATAAGCTCTTTCCTTAAGCTCCCGTTTTGGCACAAAGATACGACTACGCTTGGCGTAGGTAGTCGTCGCTCGGCCAAAATCGTCTTGTCTTCCCTTGTGATGAGGGCGAAGGAGGTTTTGAGTAAGGGCATCGTACTCCCAACCTTACTGCTGATCCTTTCTAACAAAGGACTATTTGGTGCGCTTAAAGGCTAGTTCGTCTTAGGCTCGGCGCATCGGCCATACATTAGCTTTGCCAGGGCTTGTACTCGACCTATGGTCGAGCTCTGCCAAGAAATCTTGCCATCGAGCTTGCTTAGGACTCAACTTCTTTTGAGTCACGGAAGTAGCTTGTTCTGTGATGTCCGTCGTGATAAAAAATGAGAGCGATAAGTAGTGTCGCCGCATGGCAGGCAATGAATGACAACGGTCATTTCCTTCTCTTATGCTTGTGTAGCGGCGTTCGGTGTCGTTAAACATGCGGCTCGTAGGCTATCGGGCGTCCTTCACGCATCGATACTCGGCAATGGAAAAATCGGATGCATCAGGTATGCGACCTCGTAGCTCTTGGAAGGTACGGTAGGCAAAAGCAGGTTCTTCGCTAACGCCTTCTTCAAGTCTTCAAACGAGGCTTGGCATTCACTTGTCCATTCCCCGAGCCTTGTTCTTTTTGAGCAAGTTAGTGAGTAAAGCTCTGCGTGAAGTAGGACTTGATGAACCTTATAGTAGTTCCTGAAGTCAGAAAAGATCTTAGTTCGGGAACTTTGGTAAGAGGTTCCCGTTCTTGGATGGCTTTCACCTTTGCTCCATCCATCATCAATTTCCCATCCTTTATCACATGCCCAGGAACATCACCTCATCTTGGGCAAAGGAACACTTCTCCTTCTTGACGTATAGATCATTTTCCCTTGGGACCTCGAACACCCCTTCTCAGAATGCTCTAGGTGCTTTCCTCGTAGTCCATTTATAGATCACTGATGTCGTCGAGATATGCTACGAACCGGTCGAGGTAGGGATGGAAAATCTTGTTCATCGTGACGTGCGAAGGTGGTGGTGCATTTGTGAGACCGAATGGCGTAACAAGAAACTCATGGCAAGTACACAGTTTACACAGTAGTCTTGGGCTCGTCTCGCCGGCTATGCGTGCACAGTAGTATCCGTCGTAGGTCCAATTTTGTGAAGTATCTTGCACTCACTCGATTGATCAAACAAATCGGCAATAAGAGGATAGGATACTTGTTCTTGACCGTGATCTTATTCGAAGCTACATGGTCGATGCACGTTCGCGACGAGCCATCCTTCTTCTTTGAAATAACCTTTGGGCGCGGAATGGGGCTTTAGAGGGCCTTATGAAGCCGGCGTCCGGCAATTCGTCGAGTTGCTTAGTGGTCTGCCAACTCGAGGTTTGCCATCCTATGGGCTCATTCTTTGGTGGCACAGTGCCGGGTTCCAACTACATTTCATGGTCTGCCTCCTCCTCATGAGGTAAACGTTTGGGTAATGCTTAGTCATTTACATCTTGGAACTTATCTAAGACAACTTGCACCTCAGGTTGGCAAGCTTGCCTTTGATGACGTCTCTGCATCGTCGTATTCTTTTAGAATGGCCAAGTAACTCTCTTCGTCCCTCTTGAATCTCTTCTTGAATTGAAGTCTTTGAGAGAAACTTGGGTAGTAAGAGTTTCTTCGGTCCTTTCGTCGGCACCACGCACGCCTTCGTACCATCCATGATACACATGGGAGTTTGACGCATGGCACAGAAAGCTCGTACTTGGTCCAGGCTCACGTGCAGGAATACAAGCTGTGAAGTCGTCCATCGGCGCCACTCATAAGTCCACTTGCCGAGTTCATGCAAGATCGACCTTAACTCGCGGCGACTCCGTATAAGGGTAGTCTTCTTGAGTTAAGCTGCCTTGAGAAGAACCACTCCATTGACAACCGTCGAGAGTCGCTTTGCTTCTTCCAGAAACAAAGTTGTGAGATGCTCACGTGTCGACCAATGCTTTGGCGACCTTCCCGTTAATGGTGGCATCCACGTACGTTAAGCCTTTAGGGGGTCTTTGGGGCGGTATTTCTGCGCATTGCACCAGTAGGCATGAAAGAACCCATCTTCGCACTTTCGTCCAGATTCACCTCCCATCTTGACCATGTGTGGAGGCAAGCTAAGGCATTCGAGGCCTTCCTCTTCGGACATTCACGTGCCCGATGCGGTCGTCGCAAATGAAGCATGTTACACGAGGCTTTGAGGCATTCAGATCCTCCTTCTCCTTCCACTTTGTCCGTGGCATGAATGAGGAGGTGCACTTTATGATTTTGGAACCACGACTTTTGGCATGGCCTCCAGTTACTCTTCTCTCCACCAAACTTCTTACGTGGCTTTGGAGCCCTCCTTGTTTGTGGAGTAGTCGATAAAGCTTTACGCGGTCGCGATAGTAGAAGATAAGTCTTGGACACCACGTCGCTTGAGCTCGAGGTTAGCCCGCGATTGGAGACCGTCCATGAACAAGAATAGGGCATCCTTGTCGGATGTGTCGGGGACTTGCAGCAGGTTGTGAACTCCTTCCACATAATCCACTTATGCTACCCGTTTGCTTGATAAATCGTCGCAATCGGTCCACTTGCCTCTCCTCGGCATTTACGGGGAAGAACTACGTCTTGAACTCCGCTTTGAAATCTTGAAAGGTGTCGGTGTACGAGCCACCGTTGCACATCTCCCGTGTCTCGCCTCCACCACGGCATGGCGGTGTCGGACAAATACATAGCACGGATTCGGATCTTGTGGCGTGGTCGGGTGTATGCCGATAGCCTCGTAATATTGTTCTAGCCCCAGCTGGAAGTTCTCAGCTTCCACACTAGCGTTCCTTACGCCATTGAAGGTCTTGGGCTTGGGAATATCCACCCTCTTAGCCTCGTTACGGTGGTTGTACTAGTTCCCGCGGCCATGGCCCGCTTTCTGAGCTAGATCACCACCCGTATCCTCAAGCTCTAAGTAAGACATTTGCGAGTTCTCTTTGGACGAGATCTCTTACCTTGACAAGTTCGGCTTTCAACCCATCAATCTCTTGCCTTAACCCACCATCTAGCTCGTTGAGTGACATCTTAACCGCTGCGTGGATCTCCGCGTCCTCGGCACTCCAGAGCCATTGCAACGCTCGCCACAAGTTGTCCGCTCGGTCAAACGACTCCCTCGGCTGTCTGCTTGTGGCTCCCGACTCGTGCCTCTAGCTAGAAAGTATGTCTTTCGACTTGGCTCGGGCTTAACGATGGTTTAGGGTTTCCTCACGTCCATGTTCCATAGGTGGAACATCAACGCTTGGAGTAGATGGACCAACGTTCTTCATTATGCCAAGAGTAAGATTGCTTCAACCTAATGCTCTGATACCAAATGTCACGACCTTAATTTCTCAAGTAGCGATCGTGCGTCACTTAGCTCGGTCCGTTGCACTAAGCCTGCCTTTGAATCCGAAATGAAACTCCAAAGAGAATAGAAAAAGTTTGCAAAGAATGCTTTGTATTGCTCTAGAGAGAGTTTATGATACAAATGCTAAGAATTCCCAAGGATGATTACAAATGAATACCAAGTGGTCTATTTATAGTGTGGCAACAAGCCTAAGAGTATGCCACATTTCTCTAAATCCTTCTAGCTCTAGAATATACAAGAGAGTTCTATGTACAATCGTCCTGAGGTTCTAGGACCTTCGGCCAACTCAGAGTCTTCTAGGTTTATCTAGCCCCTTCATGCACCTTTCGGGATGTTCCGTAAGCTTCCAGCGGTTTCTACATCCTTCCCAAACCATCCGGCGCATTCTAGAATATTCCAGCCCATTCTAGCACCCTCTAGTGTGCTCTAGAACATTCTAGGGTCTTCTAGCTTGAGTTGAGTCCGTCCAACTCCAGCCCTCTCTAGACTTCTCTAGGCAACTCTAGAACTTTCCATGTCTTAGATCCTTTAGGCAGCCAATATTTGGATTTTTAGGGGCAGTTTGGGCGGGACGTGACAAAACGCATCCTAAAGCTCTCCAAACTTATACAAGTTAGTTTTATAATATGGCCCCACAACCTTAATTATTGAATCGCATGTGTTTGATCATTTGTTAGGATGACCCAATTTTTAGATAGAGAAACTAGAGATAAGTTAGAGAATTGAATAAGTTATATGGATCTCATTTAAGGTCCGTGTATATATAAGATATTACAGATACACATGTCGATCATATAGAGGTACATGTTGCAACTTATCTGGAGAATATATATGTAAAACACAATCTAACTTGAGGTCGACCTTTTTTATGGTTTGATTTAGTAGTCGGTCTTCCAATACCCAAAGTTACTCTACATAGGTAAGGGCACTCTATGAGTATCGACGCGGGCACAAGTTAGGTATTCCTAGTGCAACACGCCTAACGGCTCGGGTTGTTCATGGGTCGAGCTCCAAGTCGATCAATATGTTCAAGCATCAAGTCTCTCTACTTTTTCACGTTGGTTCTTTAATTAGGGTGGAAGAGTAGCAACCGATCAACAAATTTGAAACATTCGATGCGTCATTGTAAATGCTCGTCCATTAATTTGAGAGAGAAGATTTGCATCTCTATATAAGGAGGAGCCAAGACATTATTCGTTTCATCATTTTCAAGATATCAAACAAAAATTGGAACAAAAATGTTCTATCTTTTTTATCACGCACATAAATTATATGTGTAATGAATACACAAGTATACGTAAAGTAACAAGTAATACAATGATAAGTATAGATCGTTCCCACGAAAATTATTTTACTAGAAATTAATTTTTAAAACAAAAAATAATAAAAATCAATTTTTTTGGTGTTTTTATATTTTAAGTAAACAAAATTAAAATAACTAAAAGTAAATAGCAAAAATTAATTAAATCAAATTTTGTGACTAAAAAGATATATGAGAAAATATCTAAGAATACTTAATCTTTCAATTTTTTAAACATGTGAATTGCTAAAATTCTCCAAATATAATTGTCAATTAATTACATGATCAATTGAATCTAATCTATCATGTATTCATCTCTCAAGTAAACTATACATCATATAGTAATTAATTTAATCACACTCTCATGCTAATTAAATTGCATACTACTCATTAAGTTCATCAATTATGGATCACATACATAAGAATTATACATTTATACCTAGAAACTATGCATGTTATTTAATAAAAAAACAATTAAATAATTCTCTTAAATCTATTTAATTGTCACTATAGATAAATTGTTAGCTAAATAATTAATAACATAAAAATCATATTAAATAATATAATCAAATTAAAATTATAATTAGGGTAAAATTTTATATCATCACATGGTAAAAATTAGGTTCATAAGATCCCTAGATTAATAAATTAATTATACATAACTATGTTAATAAATCTCATATTTTTTATAAATAAAGACATAAAATTGATAAAGAAAAGAGTATAAGAAGAAAAATAATCAATCTCTTGAATTGTAGAATTAATCTTCTCTTGAATCTCTACCAAAATTGTGTCGTTTCTTGATTTTTTTGTATTTTTCTCTCTTTTTAGCTCTAAAAAATGACCGAAATTATGCTAATGGAGGCTAATTAGGGTTTATGAAGTGATTAGGGGCTTAAATAAAGCTCAAGTGTGATCTGGACCATCCGATTAGTTTCAGATCAAGGGCTACGATCAAAACAAGCAACAATTTGAGCCCATCATAGTGTGACACATGGCATCAGAATTCATTGGGCGAATCAAGGAGTGACGTGTGGCAGGAGAGACCGGTGAAAGTCAACGCTCACCGAGCCAACAACACGTTGTGCCACATCATTTGCGTGAATGGATGCGTGGCGCAGGGGTGAAACGCACTCAGCAATGGTGTGGTGACATGTGGCATGACGCATTGATCAATTTTTGAACTCAGATTGAACATCGTGCTGACACGTGGTGCGTGTTTCATCCTCCTCACACGCAATGCAACGTGATTCTCTCTCCGTGCTTGCGTGGCATCTGTGTGGCTTACCCAATCAGCTCTTCTACTTACATGGTATGCCACATGGTAACTTCTGATTGGTCCTACGTTAAAATTCTAGAAAAATCTCAAAAATTATATTTTCACTAAAAAGTCCATATTTTATTTTATTTTGCCATAAAAATAATTTTTATTAAATAAAACAAGTAAATATTAAGTCAAAAAGTGCGTTAATGACTTTATTTTCATAAAGTCATCACTTTTCAGTATGCACCATATAACTTCTTTACTCAGGTGGTAAGAAAAACAATTTGACACATTCTTACTTTTTCTTAGCCTTTTAAGGATCCATCCTTGAGTTTAATAGTTTTTCTTATTTCTATTGAGGTCTATCTTTAAATTCACTTGTCTTTTACTTTAAAAACTCGTCTTTAGGTAACTTTTATCCCCTCGTACCTTACCATTTTTTGTTTTTTAATATTTTGTAGATATCATGCACAAAGAGTTATTATTGCATGCTATTGGCAATGCAATCCTACCTTCGTGATCCCCAGGCTCTTCCTTTTAAGAAAGCCCTCAATACCTCAACTACTTGAGTCAAGTAGAAAGTGATGCATTGAGGTCCTCTAGTAAAACGATCATCTCGAGGAAAGAGGAAATGTATAAGCATCATCCTTCTACATCTACATCTCGACTACATACAACACCTATAATTAGGTTAAATGTGCCTCAAACCTAGATATTGTCTCCAAATCATGGAGGAAAAAACCCAGAAGGAAAGGCACAGGTGAACCTAAAGGTTGGGAGGCAAAGGTTAAACTCAGCGATTTATCTACCCACGACGAGAAGAGGCTAAGAGAAATGTATGATATTCCCTACTCTATTCAAATAATGATCCTTATGCGAGGTGTTCTTGATAGCTACCCACCTCCAGTTGGATGGATAGCCTTTGATGAAAAGGCCTTGTAGCTAAGGGTTAGATTCCTAATGTACTCTTTCATAAGGAAGCTCTTGGCCAGGATGCAACTTGCCCCAAGACAGCTAATACCAAATGGGTAGAGGTACCTACTTTATCTTAAACTCATATGTAGAAAGCTCGGGGTTGAGTTAGAAATGCCCGAGTTTAATGAAGCATATTTATTAAATAAAAATCCCACATATACGAGGAAGGTCTATATGTCAGTCAAGCAAAACTGAGACATAAACATGATAGATAGTGACATGAGGCTATACAGATAGGCTCTCTCATTATGAAGAGACCAAGTGTGAGTTCAATTTGTGTAAGGAGTAGCTATCTCAAACTCATGCTCATAAGAGAAGAACCATGACTAAAATAGCCACTCTAGTTAATAGGGAGTCCCATTGGGCGAACTTTTACATGAATAGATCCAAATGAGTATTCTTCAAGGTGATAAGGCTTGTTGAGGAATTGGAACATTCCATTATTAACTCGAGCTTAACCTCGACCAAAGCAAGAGCCAATATCTATAAGAGTGTTGTCAAGATTCAAGCTGAGTTCTTTCCTTTAGTGGCAAAGGCAAATGACCTTTGGTTGTGTCTCTAAATGCCTTAAGAATTTTTAATAATTTTGGGAAATCGAGCTCTCTATTAACAAACTTTAAATGTTTTGTAAGCTCGATCAATAGATTTTATTTTTAATAGGATGAACATGTAAAGCTCGATCGATACAATAGACCTATAGCTTAACCCGGGCAATTATTGG
Organism: Hippophae rhamnoides; assembly: GCA_033030585.1. NCBI lineage: Eukaryota > Viridiplantae > Streptophyta > Magnoliopsida > Rosales > Elaeagnaceae > Hippophae > Hippophae rhamnoides. The sequence continues at coordinate 20,842,714 of CM065434.1, read as the reverse complement.
AACTGTCTACTTGATCCATGGCTAAAGTGACCAGCTTGTGTTATGGAATATTAAGGGAGAGTGCTCTACCTACTCTATGACCGAGTTAATTAACTCTAACATCATCTATCAAAATGATATATCTGGTTCCTGATCGAGGTGATTAGCTCATGGCATAAAGTCTTAAGAGAGAGTGTTCTAACTGGTCTGTGATCGAGGTGATCAACTCTCTAACATCATCTGTCAAAGCGCTCTACTTGGTTCCTGATAGAGGTGATCAATTCATGACTTTAAGGAAGAGTGATATATCTAGTATGTGGCCAAGGTGATAAACTCTCTAACATCATCTATCGGAGTGTTCTACCTAGTTCATAATCAAGGTGATCAGCTCATGACATGAAGTCTTAAGGAAGAGTGCTCTACCTGGTTTGTAATTGAGGTGATTAACTCTCTAACATCATCTGTTAGATTTCTCTACCTGGTTCTTTGATAACTGTATTTTATACAGTTATTTTCATCAATTTTAGTAATGATAATTACTATGTTCGTTTAATATTTATTAATTTTTGTTAAATAAATTATTTTTTTCCTTTTTATTTGCTAAAAATACATTTTTAATAAAATTAAATAATTTGTATCTAAAGTGTACGTAATTTCATAATTTTTTGTCCACAAATATAATTTCAAATAGTATAGTTCTTAATTACAATTTATAAAAATTGAAAATATAATTTAAATTAAATTTGGGCTTAATTATAATTATTAAAAGTTTAAAAATTTAATTTAAAATTAGTAAAGGGCTAAACTGTAATTTAAGAAAGTTTAAAATGTAATTTGAAATATATTTGTGGGTGAAAATATAATTAATGAAAGTTTAATTTTTACGCAGGAGAGAAGAAGGCCACGCGCAATATTACACTCGCTTGACGTGAACCGTCCGTCGAAGGATGAGCGGGCCGATTCGCGCGTGCTCATCAAGCCCGACCGAGGAGAGTGGGTACAGAGGTATCTTACGTGCGGCTCGGCGTGCTAGTGGGCCGCGTGTCGCGCGGGCCAGCGTCCGAGTGGGCCCCGCACATGTCGGCCGCGAGATTCCCGAGGCGATCGTGACCGTTGGATCGGATCGACGGTCCAGGATTGACAGCGCGTCCATCGTCGCTTGTGACCGAGCTCGTGTAAAAATCCTCGTGACGCGGGTTATGAGTAGCGAGATTGCATCCTCGGTATTCTGAGAATAAGATTCCGCCCACGTGTCCCACGAATATTGAAGCTAATCGAGCGTCGACACGTAGCTATTTACAACGGGCGCGACCGCGGCCCTGGATCACGCCCGTTTCCGGCCGTTGCTTCACTTCGCGCACCGAGCGCCCGATCACGTGCGCGTTCTGCGTGCATCCGGTTTGTTCATCCAATGATGTGATGCCATGTGTCCTCGGGGAATCTTTGTGAATCGAGCAGCGACCGTGGCGGCGTGGATGAGAATTAAAAGCAATGCGGCATCCACCGATCCCATTTTCGATACAATTTTTGTCCCCCACGCGTTTAAATTATTATTTTGCCCCTTCCTTTTTGTCCGGCGCGTAGTTTTAAATTTAATATTTTATTGATGTATTTTTTTGCTATAAATAGGAGATAGTTTTTAGTTGTAAGAGAGTTTGGAGTTTTTTAGTTTTTAGTTTTTTTTTTTAGTTTTAGTTTGATTGGAGAAAAGTTTTTTTAGTTTTTGTTGTGTTCGGTTTTGAATAGAACACGCGAGTAATTTTGGCTTTTGTTGTGTTCTGCGTGTGCCAAATATTTTCGTTTCTTGATGTTTTAATTTTCCTTCTTCTTCTTCTAATTTTTCTGCATATGTTGTAATTTTTATTTTGATTTAATGAAGTAATTTAATTTTTCTAGGGTTGCATTTGATCTAAATTTATGAAGCTTTGATTTTAATTATTTTTTTTATAGATTTATAAGACGTTCGATTTGTTCGTTCTATCTTGCGCTTAATGCTTTTTGATTATTTACGAATTTTATCAAAACGATTTGTGGCATAAAAATAAACTTGAGAAAGACATTTTTGTGTATATTGCTCGTAAATAGTATGACATGTATGATGAAGGATAGGAATATACCCTAATTGTATGTGTGGCCTATTGAAAACTTAGAACTTAATGAATCTTATTGAATTTAATTCTCATAGAGATATAGTGAATTAATTTAACGAGGTGTGTTTGTACGGAGCTCGGAAGAGATGTATGAATAAAAAAGGAAGTTTTCGGTTGACAAATTAAATGTACTAAAAAATATAAATCTAAAGAAAATAATGTGATTAGAGTGGATTAGTTTGGTGAAAAATTGCAATCCTAGAGTTCTCTTATTTTCGTTTTACCTTTTTCTAAATCAACGGTGTTTTGGATAAAATCAGAGAGATACAATTTTAGTACTCAACAAACTATAGTAACAAATCTCCGTGGGATTGATCTTTACTTATAAATGTTATTACTTGCGACCGTGTATACTTGCACGAGTTCGTGTGTTGAAAAACACGCAACATTCTTGACCAAGGTGATCAACTTATGACATGGATTCTTAAAGGAGAGCGCTATACTTGATTCATAATCGAAGCGATAAGCTCATTACATGAAATCTTAAGGGATAATGTTGTACCTGGTCTATGATCGAGGTGATCAACTCTCTAACATCATCTGTTAAAATGCTCTACCTAGTTCCTAATAGAGGTGATCAACTTATGACATAAAATATTTATGGGCAATAACGTCTCTACTCACCAAAAGTTGTTACATATATATGGGGTGATACGTGAAAGTAATAAATCAAAGTACATTAGAAGTGATACCTTTTCATGTGTCGAGCATTCCAGCTCTCACTATCCTCAAGTCCCTCAATTTTTTCATTAAGTAGGCCCATTTTAGTGTCACCGCACTTATTTGGTATGGGTCGTCCCAATTTGCACCCAACTTGCTAACCATCTATTCTTTCTTATTGGGGAAGACCCTTCTAAGACCTAGGGCAAAATATTTAAAGTGTACAACTTTGTTGTAATAATCTATCACCTTCATTTTATGTTTGATCACTCTTCTCAAGGATTTATTTCTTTTTTTCCTTTATTAAAGCCTGCTAACTTGCTCTACTTATAGTGTTTTGGTCTTTAGTTAAGGTTGATCTCATAGTGGGCACTATGATCTCAATTGGTATCATAACCTCGGTCAGATATACTAGCAAGAAAGGTGTCTCATTAGTAATGCCTCTAAGACTAGTCCTGATAGCTTATAATGCCCCAGATAGCTCCTTAACCCATCTTCCTTTAGCACCCTCAATTTTTTTCTTTAATAGGTTGATTACCAGTTTATTAGACTTTGCCTTTATTGTTAGCTTGTGAGTAATATAGTGTTGAATTGCACATTTTGATATTGTACTTGGCAAAAAATTCTTTGATGTTACGGCCTGTAAACTGTCTTTTATTATCGGTAATGAGCTCCTTAGATAGGCTAAAGCGAAAAACTATGGACTTATAAATAAATCGAATTTTCTCCTCTTATCTTATTCTTCCTAGAGGCTATGCTTTAATCCATTTGGAGAAATAATCTATGCCAGCTAATAAGAACCTTTTCTGGCCCATCGCTAGTGCTAAGAGTTCTACTATATCTAGCCTTCATTTATAAAAGGGTCATGGGCTAACTATCCCCATCATTATGGTTGGTAGCATATATGATAATGGGGCGAACCTCTAAAATTTACCACATGACTAGGTATACCTCGTGCAATCTACTAACATAATGGGCTAGTAGTAACCTTGTCTCATAATTCATTGGAACAACCTTCTTCCACCCAAATAGGAGTCGCACTCTCCCTTGTGGGCTTCAAACCTGATTTTTTTCATACCATTTCCTAACTATGCATAAAAGCCCTGGCCTAAAGGCCATTTTTTTGTACAATTTATTGTTTTAGATCATGTATTGACCTGCCTTAGCCTTGATTTCTTTTGCCAGCTTTCGATCTTAAGATAGGTTTCCCTCTTTTAGGAAGTTAAGGATAGTAGTGAACCATAGGCTGGTGACCTTACATACGCTTCCAACTATTTTTTTAGCCTCTCCCAAACTGTCCTCTATTAGGATTGTATAGAAATTACTTGACTATGGTTGCCCTCGCATAAAATAGCTAGTATGGCCAAAGTGTCAGTATGACCATTCTTATTTCTAGACATTTGATCGATCTCAAAGAAAGAAAATTTCAAGCATTTCCTTCTTAGCCTATGCAAATATCTCTTCATCTTGATATCTTTAGCCTCATATGTGCCCAAGTATTGATTGACCACCAATCATGAATCATTGTGCAAAGTAATGCTATTAGCTTCGAGCTTCTTCACAGTCATAGCACCAAATATAACCACCTCATACTCTACAATGTTATTGGTCGCTTCGAAGTTCATCTTGACAACGTATTCCAAACAATTCTCATCATGATTTATTATGACTACCCCTAGCTCAAAACCATTAAAATTATGTGAGCCATCAACAAATACTTTCCATGTTGATATTTCTCTTCGATCCATGCCATATACTTTACCTTTTACTTCATCATTGGTGACTTTTGATGACTCACTAAACTCAGCAACAAACTCTACCAACGCTTGCGCTTTGATAGAAGTCCTAGAGATATACTTGATATCATATTCTTCCAATTCTATTACAATATGCTCCAGTCTCCTTACAACATCTGGCCTTGTCAATATGCTCTTAAGAGGTTATGAGGTGAGTACTACTACTATATATAAGTCAAAGTAATATTTGAGTTTTTGTTCCATCACTTTTATAGCGAAGGCTAACTTATTAATCATTAGATATCTACTTTGGGCATCCATCAAGATCTGGCTAATATAGTAGACAGGTTTTTGGACTTTTTTCTTTCAGCAAGAAATACGACACTACAAGTATGAGGAATAACAACCAAATACAAATAAAGATTTTCACCTAAGAAGGGGCTAACCTGGTAGAGGCTTTGTCATATACTATTTAATTCTTTGGAAAGCTCTATCATAATCTTTGTTCCAGAAAAATGACCTACTCTTTCTCAGTATTTTGAAGAATGGTAAACATTTCCAGGAAACTGACTTTATCACTATATCATCCACGTAGGCTTTTAGATTTCTCCCCAGCTAGTAAACAAACATCTCATTGACTAAGCGTTGATACGTAGCTCCCATATTCTTTAAACCAAATGGCATTCGAGTGTAATAGAAGGTCCCTTCCTCAATAATAACAAACGTTTTCTCCTTATTCTCTAGATGCATTCTGATCTGATGAATACTAGAATATGCATCCATGAGACTCATTAAATCAAACTCAATAGTATCATCAACTAGCTGATCAAGACTTAGTAAGGGAAAACAATCCTTTGGGCATGCATCATTTAATTCTGTGAAGGCTATACACATGCGAGGTGATCCATAAGCCTTTTTAACCATAACCACATTTGAAAACTAGGTTGGGTAGTCTACCTCTATAATAATATTCATTTCCTTAAGTATGGTAACCAAACTTTGAATTAATTTGTTCTTTTCTTTGGTGAACTTTATCTTCCTTTGCTTGATAGGTCCAGTTTTTGGATCATTATTCAAACCATAGGTTATAATCTCTGGGTGAATCTCATGCATATGATAGGATTTCATACAAAGATATTAGAGTTGGCTCTTAGGAATTGAGATAGCTACTTCCTGACCTCTGTTGTTAAGTCAGTGCTCAATTTTAGAGAGTGGTCTTCCTCCTTGTCTTTGATTGGTAAATCTTGAATTTCATTTGAATTAACCGATCCCACTAGGCATTTGCCCCTAGTCTTTTTTGACAAGGCCAATACTGTAATTACTACTTTAGAACCACCTCCATCATTATAGCTTTATAACAATCTCTAACCTTTTCTTCGTCCTTCCTTATCTCTTTCGTACCTTTCTCGATTGGGTATTTAATGACTTGATGGTAAGTAGATGGAACTACTTTCATCTTATATATCCATGGTATACCTAGAAAGACATTATAATGGATTGGGACATCAATTACCACAAAGTTGGTTATGACTATAGATCCTGTTGCCATAACCAATAACATCACAATTCTAATTGCATAGGTAGTGCTACTGTTGAATCCCACTAGATATAGCTCTATCTTCATAATGTCGTATTTCTTTATACCTAGAGCTTTCATTATTGACAAAAAAGAAGATCGATGGAGCTCTTAGTATCAATCATGATTCGATTGACATCGTAGGATCCTATTCGTAGGGTGATTACCAAAGGGTCTTCGCATGGAGATGAGATCTCATCCTTCCCAGAGAAGATGATTGCAACAAAGGACATCCTTATATCCAAATTATAAACATGCAATAAAATGTGCAAGTCTAATGTATCTTTTATGTGCATTACTAAAGGTCCCATTGAGTCTAGGTCATCATATTAGCCTCATTATATGGCTCTATCTTGCTATCTGGTGGAGTAGGTAGCCTCAGAGTTTTACAATTGGGCTGTAGATTAGTTTTACATGAGATCATCCAAATACCTTTGGATAATAAATCTTCTATTTATTTCTTCAAATGTCTACAATCTTGCATCCTATGGCATATATCTTTGTTAAAGACACACCACTTAGATGTGCCTCTAAAAGGTACCCTCATTTTTCGTAGCCACTTGACATTTTGCTCATTCTTCATCTTTAACATAACTTGAGCTAGACTCATTCTCAAAGATGGACCTCTCAAGGGGGACAGTGGCCTATCCTAATGCCCCTTATTTGATCGCTACACAAATTATGTTTGCAATGAATACGTAACTATATGTATCATAACAAGTAATATAATGATAAAAAAATATCGTTTACACAGAGATTATTTTATTATAAATTAATTTTTAAAACTAAAAAAAATTAAAATCAATTTTTTTTTGTGTTTTTATATTTTAAGGAAGCAAAATTAAAAATAACTAAAAGTAAATAGCAATAATTAGTTAAATAAGTTTTGGTAACTAAGAAGATATATGAGAAAAAATCTAGAAATACTTAATCTCCCAATTTTTTAAACATGTGAATCGTTAAAATACCTCCAATATAATTATCAATCAATTAATTATATGATAAATTGAATCTAACCTAGCATGTATTTCTCTCTCAATTAAACTACACATCATATAGTAATTAATTTAATCACATTCTTATGCCAATGAAATTGCATACTACTCTTTAAGTTCATCAATTATGGATCACATACATAAGAATCATATATCTCTGCGTAAAAATTATGCATGTTATTTAATAAAGACAAAAAATTAAATAACTCTCTCAAATTTATTTAATTGTCTTTATAGATAAATTATTGGTCAAACAATTAATAGCATACAAATCAGATTAAATAATATAATTAAATTATAATTATAATTAGGATAAAATATTAAATCATCACATGGTAAAAATTGGGTTCATAAGATCCCTAGATTAATAAATTAATTACATATAATTATGTTCATAAAGTTCATATTTTTCATAAAGAAAGACATAAAAATTGATAAAGAAAAGTGTATAATAAGAAATACAATCAATCTCTTGAATTGTAGAATTAATCTCCTCTTCAATCTCCACCAAAATTGTATCATCTCTTGAATTTTTCTCTCTTTAGCTCCAAAAATTGACCAAAATTATGCTAATGGAGGCCACTTTGGGTTTATGGAGTGTTTAGGGGCTTAAATATTGCTCAGGTGCAATTTGGATTGTCAGATCAGCTTTAGATCAAGGGCTACGATCAAAACAAGCAAAATTGATAGTGCCAACCAATCACAGCACAACACGGGGCATCGGAAATTCACTAGGCAAATTAGAGCGCGACGTAGGCAAGGGAGACCTGTCAAAGTCAACGCATGTTGATTCAATGCCACGCGGAGAGACATGATTCACAAAAACGAATGGCGTGGCACATGGGTAGTTTGATCAAGCCCAAACTCGGATTGAATATAGTATTGACATGTGGCATGCGTTTTTTCCTCCTCATACGCGACATAATATGATTCGATGTCCGTGCTTGCATGACGTCTGCATGGTTTGCCCAGTCAACCCCCCTACTTACGTGGCAAGCCACGTGACAGCACATAATTGGTACTGCGTTAAAAATCCATAAAAATTTCAAAAATTATATTTTTACTATTTTTCAATAAAAAGTTTATATTTTAATATTTTTTAGCATAAAAATACTATTTATTAAATAAAAAATAAATATTAAGTAAAAAAGTGCACTAATGACTCTACTTTCATAGAGTCATCAATTATCAATCTCAATTTTGTTTGTTTCATTTGAGAAGTTCCCTCATAAGTAAGAGCAAGTACATTCCATGCATCTTTAGCAATCTTATAGTCAGAGATGTGATGTAACTCATCCATTGACACTACAACAAAGATTGAGCTTAGACCTTTTTGGTTTGCCCTACTATGGGTGCATTCTTCAATGGTCCAATCTTTTCTTGGTTTTATGGTTTTTACACCATCTTTCGTTACCAAAGATGGTTTTCAACCATTAAGAATAGCATCTATAATTTCTCATCTTGTTTGAGAAATGCTTGTATGTGAGCCTTCCAGTAAGGGTAATTATACCCATCAAAGAATTGGGGCCTAATAGATAACCCATTTTCTTTCATTTGGTCCATAAGTAGGAGTTTGTGTCCCCAAGATTAAACTCATTAAGTGTGTCTAGTGTTCTCTCTAATACTAATTTAAATTTTGAAAATATGGACCTAATTAACTTAGAGGGGGTGAATAGGCTATTTTTAATATTTGTCAATCTATAATTTAATAACCTAAACAAAACGGTTAAGTATATAATTACATGTAAAAATAAAGTGCAGAAATGAAAGAATAACACATGATATTTTTAGGCGGAAACAACCTAGGCCACAATCATAACCTAAGAGGAAAACTATCGGTTTATCGGACCATCTAATTTTCCCCTATGAAAACCAAATGTTCAAGTACAAACTCAATCTTATGCTACATTTCCTATGATACAGCGCCAATGTACCTTACTTATAAGTTCCTACTTTGTTTTCACAGTTTCTAATATTAATGTGAGTGGTATTTAGGCCAATGTTATAATAAGCTTTCCACTTATACGTTTCTGTATGTGATATAGAGCGGATTTAATAATGAATAATCTTAACTAGATGATTCATAACATATGTTACTTCAATTAAATCAACTAACAAATCATAGAGCAAAAATATTAAACATAAGTTCAATAAAAAGATAAAAATATCAAACAAATTTACTAATAAATACCCCTGGTATGATATCAAGACAATATTGCAATTTATAAATTATTAAACTCTTCTAATAAGTGATTTTCGACATCTCCCCACGAAAATGACCAAATCAATATATATATTAAGCATCAATGCTATGATATTTGCATTCCTGATGTAGATTAGGGGTGTCCATGGTCTAGTCTGGTCCGATTTTGAATAAAAAAACTTAACCAACCGTTCATATAGTTCAAACCGGACCGGACCGGACCGAACCATTTGGCTATCCAAAATGTTATAACCGAACGGTTTAGTCCAGTTTGGTTAACGGTTTTGAACAATTAATAATACATAAATATTATATAGTCTAATAGGATACAATAAAATATGATCCTCATTAATCATCATACATACATAGATATTATTATTAAATACATAAATACATAAGATGTTATCAAAATCTAAAATAAAAAAAAAGATTAGAGTTGAAAAAATGAATTCCAAATATCTCATTTACACAGAATATGTAATTATATTGAACCTGAAAATAATATTTATTATCACTTTTAATAAAATGATTGAAACTAATAATTCAAAGCAATATCAGAAATGGATATACATGATTTGAGAGAAAACCCTATCAGAAACTCATTTGAGGAAGCATTTTAGAAACTTAAAAAAAACCCTTTCAGAAACTCAAAAAAACCCTATAAGAAACTAAAAAACACCCTATCAGAAACTAAAAATAACGTTATTAGAAACTCATTTGAGAAAACATTTCAGAAACTCAAAAAATCCCTATCAAAAGCTCAAAAACATAGTTCCCCATGCGGACAATAGCATTGATTATAGTCCTTTCACAAAAGCTGTTTAGGCATTGGATCCTAATTGAAGGGGAAAAAACTCCTACCAGTAGACCATATACCTATTTCTTCCATGGATGACACGACGCGATGAGAGGTGGTTGGTTGGTGGTGGAGGCAATGCGAGGATGGATAGGTGGTTGGGTGTTGTTGGAGGCGACGACGGCTGACTAGGGTTTTTTTGAGTCTCGCAGAGACGTAGATGGCCAGAGCCCAAATGCAAAGGTAGAGGAAATGAGGAATAGGGTTAGGGCTAACATGAAAATTCTATATTTATATATAGTAACAATATGTTGCTTAATTAAAAAAAAATAATTATTTAATAAAATCGGTCCAGTCCGATTGGTTTATAATTTTTATAACTGGATCGAATCGAACCATTTTAAAATCGGTTTTACTTAATATAGACCGAACCATTTTTTTGGTTTAAAGCGATTCGGCTCGATTTTTGGATACTTTTAATGTAAATGATGATGATAATAATTTTCTTCAATTCCTTTTTTTTCGGCACAACCCAAAATATATATATATATATATATGATAATAAAAACCTATGAAAGTTAGTTATTTTTTACTTAATTACCAAAAACCCAATTAAAAAAAACTTAAAAATAATAAATCAAGTTTTTGAATACTCAAAAAAAGTTAATTGATAATTTTATAAATTGATTCGAGTTTTAATAAATATTTTAGTAATAAAAATAATTTCAAATGTTATGAACATATGATAATGAATAAATTAGTACAATCTTATGTATGATGGTTATAAGAGATATACTTAAAGTACGACTATCTAGAGGTTAAGTATTTGTTTGATTTTTTTTTAATAAACTTGATATCAAGCTTAAAACTAAATTTAAAATCAAATATTTTGTCTACAAAAATAATTAACACTTATAATTTTTACATATACAAAATTTTTAACACAATAACCACATATATATTGTATCTCAAGAATAATATTAAGAATGAAAAAATGAAAAAAAAATAGGCCAATATTCTTTGCTCTTGGTTGCACAAAAAAATCCCTCGTTATGCAAAGTAAATATAACAATAAGAATGCCTTTTGGCTTCACCTTCGTATAAAATGCAAAGAGTAATAAAAAAAATAATTAATATCATTTTATTAGCGCACTAACTCATAATTAAAACATGTATAACTTAAAATCCCATTTCATCTTTCTACCGTGATCATGTAACACCCATTATATTTACACTACCAATTCAATTAAGATTTTTAGTATTCATTTTATACAAGTTACATCACCGTACATTAATATCACACATAAATAACAATCTCTCCCTTTTTTTTCATTTTATTTTAGTTGCTTTTTACTTATCATAACGATGTTTTACATAATTTCTTTTGTCTAACTACCTTTGTGAACTTCATATAACCAAATTCCAGTAAAGTGAACGCGAAGAAAACAAAGAAGCTCATGATTTTTTATTAACTAACATTAATACCCAAAATTCAGCAACATCCCCCATTATCAACAAACAACGACCTCATTAGAGAACCTAATTTTTTAAACTTCCATTAATATAAAATGGAGATCTTTGTTCTCTCAATTATGTCTTCTTCCTTTCGATCGATCTTTTAGATAGTGGATGTGTTTGACACTAGTATCGGCATAACTGTGGCCATGGGTCGCGCTGAGATTGACAGTAGAGCACCTTTCAAGTCTGTCAAAGAAGCAGTTACGTTATTTGGAGAAAAGGCTTTAGTTGGAGAAATGTATGCCAACAAGCTCAAAGAGGTTCTTAAATATTTCTCTCATTCTTTCCTTCTATGTGTTATGCTCTTGAGATCAAATATAAAACTTATTTTTTAAAATATATATATATATATATATAACTAATTAAGAAAAAAATTACATCAAATTATTTTGAGTCTAAGAAAAAAGTTAACATAGAAGCAAACTTTTTTTAAGCATTTCTTGAATTTTTAAGTTATTCATATATATATATATATATATGATTGGTTGCCTCAATTTATTTTACAACAGATTTTTTATAATTTTATATTTCAACGTTAACATTTATAAGAGATATTAAAAGAAAAATTATTTATTTATATGAGTGTAAAAAGTTGCGTTACCAAATAAGTTATATTTCTTTTAAATGAAAAGGTAAATATATGTAAAAATAAAAATGAACTTTGAAATTAATTTTCATAATTTCTTTTATTTAAGTTTCAAAAATAATAAAAGTTAGGTGTAAAAATGAAACCGAGTTTTAACTCAATTTTAAATTTGAAAACAGAATCTGGAACTGAAATGCAGATCGTTAACAAAACAAGCCCAAAATAAATTAGCTTTTTAGTTGAGACTCATCTTCTTTATAGAAATAAAAATAACCACCATGGCTAAAAGTCGGCTTACAAAACCAACTTGAAAAGAGTGCCCACCTAGTACAATCTCATTGCAAGACTCAAATTGTGTTACTTTTTCTGATGGAGACCAATTCATGGTTGCAGATTGAAGTTACAAATAGTGAGAACAAACAAGCTAAATCAAGAATACAAGTTTTAACAGCCGAGCTTGAGGATACAAAGCAAAGTCTTGAGAAAGCTAGAGAAGAAAACAACTTAATGACATACTGCATAAAATCTCTTAGGGAAGAGCTTGATCACACAAAGAAAGAAATGAAAATGCTAAAGGCTAGAGAGTTTCAGAAACAAAACCTCAAATCCATTGAGAATCCTAACAAAGTCAAAATCAAGATGCAAAGTAATGAGAATAAAGAATTTGAAAAGAAAAGATATGTGAAATTTGCTAGTCCACGTTCTCTGGCTAAGATTATTGTAAACAGAGATGAATTCATAGAGAGGCCCTCACCTCTGAAGCAGACAAAGAGCAAGTCATTGGCTCCTCTAGTAAGGTGGCTCTTTGCCAAAAGGAAATAAAGGAATCCAAGAACGTGTGCAACTTTTTTTATCCCACTACAATGTTGTTTTTTGTAAACTTGTTTCCAACCCATTTGAAGTCCAATTCATGGAAGATTTTCGGTGATGATCTCGGTGGATAAGGATATAACTCATAGTTGGTAAATAGAAAAAAAAATGAGTTAGTTAAATAGCTAGGTGTATGGTTTTTGATTGTTTGTTAGATTTATATTATATGGTTTTGATTTATTAGTTATTTCTAATTATGTAATAATCAAGTCAATAAATCATAAATAAAAGTTTAAGAGTTTCTAAGAATTGTTGAAAAATTGTTTTTGAGTGTTCTTGAGTTTTGAGGAATTTTGATCCATAATATTCTAACAAACTGGTATCAAAGCTACAATTGGAAATATAAATATATACTATTATATATCCAATTAAAGCTCTCGACGAGACAAATTCGACGCCATGAAAATCATCTCGATTAGAGTTCAGACGTGCCACCACGTTCCGCATGAAGGTTCTTCTATAAAGTGAGTTAACTCACCGAGTTAGAGTCGAGTCAGCCGAGTTAGAACTAAGTCCAGTCGAGTTGGAGTCGAGTCGACCGATCGCCAAGCATGTTGACCGTGCGTTGATCGTTGACCAAAAATTTTAGATTTTTTCTGGAGTTCCTCCCAAGGTTTTTTTACGTTCTGAATCCATCTGTGCGATCAAAATTTGCAAACTCTCACTGTATTGAGAGTTATGTCAAGTGGAGGCATGACCTCATTTCAAGTCCCGACACTCAATAACGACAACTATGATAAGTGGAGTATCAAGATGAAAGCACTTTTGGGTGCACATGAGTATGGGAAGTTGTAGAGAAAGGCTTAAGGGAGCCAGGCAATAAAGCTACTATAACGTAAGTGCAAAAAGAATCTTTGAAGGATTCGAGAAAGAGAGACAAGAAAGCCTTTTTCCTTATCTATCAAGCCTTAAATGATGATGGGTTTGAGAAGATTTTGGATGCAACATCTTCCAAAGTAACGTGGAATAAGCTTCAAATCTCTTTCAAATGAGTCAAGAAAATGAAGAAGGTTCGTCTCCAAAAATTATGAGGTGAATTTGAATCTCTACATATGAAAGCTTCCGAATCCATTTCCGACTATTTTTCAAGAGTCGCAGCTATTTCTAATCAATTGAAAAGAAATGATGAGATGTTGGAAGATGTCAGAATAATGGAAAAAATACTTCGTTTATTAGATTCTAAATTTGAACACATCGTCGTGACGATTGAGGAGACAAAAGATTTGGAAAAAATGACCATTGATGGACTCAATGGGTCATTACAAGCATATGAAGAAAAACACAAGAAGAAGCAAGAGATCATTGAGCAACTCTTCAAGATACAATTCAAGGATAAGTATGAAAGCCAAGGCAATGACAGAAACCAACGTGGTCGAGACAGAGGTAGAGGCCATGGACAAGGTAGAAGCAACGGTCGTAGACGAGGTTAGAAGTACAACAAAAATTCCAACAACTTCAAGAGAGGGGAAAGCTTCACACGAGGTCGTGAAAGAGACAATATGAACTCAAGGTATGGCAAATCTCAAGTTCAATGCTATAATTGTCAGAAGTTTGGACATTATGCTTCAAAATGTAGAGCTCCCAACAATAGAGTAGATGAGAAAGCCAACTACATGGAGACTAAGACCGATGAGAAAGAAACTCTTTTTCTAGCACGAAAATGAGGGTGATGGTAGTCAACCAAATTCCTGGTATCTTGACAGTAGTGCAAGCAACCATATGTGTGGAAGGAAAGACATGTTCGTGGAGCTAGATAAATTAGTAAGTGGAAATGTCTCATTTGGAGATGATTCTAACGTAGTAGTGAAAGAAATATGTAACATTCTTATTTGCTTGAAAGATGGGCGACATCAATTTATTTCCAATGTTTACTATGTCCTAAATATGAAAAGTAACATCTTGATTTTAGGGCAATTGTTGGAGAAAGGTTATGATATTCATATGAATGATTGTAATTTTTCTATAAAACATGATAAGAATAACTTCATTGCCAATGTGCCTATGTCAAAGAATAGAATGTTCCTGATCAACATACAAAATGACATTACAAAGTGTCTAAAAGCCTGCTACAAAGATGCATAGTAGCTATGACATCTTCGATTCGGGCATCTCAATTTTAGAGGATTGAAAATGTTGTCTAAGAAGGAGATGATGAAGGGTCTATCTTGCATTAACCATCCTGATCAACTATGTAAAGGGTGTCTACTCGGGAAACAATTTAGAAAAAAGCTTTCCAAAGGAGTCAAACTCAAGAGCCAAGAAGCTACTCGAGCTAATCCATACTAATGTGTGTGGACCGATCAAGCCTACCTCTCTCGGTAATAGTAAAAATTTTCTTCTTTTCATTGATGATTTTTCAAGAAAAACTTGGGTATATTTCTTGAAACAAAAATCAATTTTTTTTCAAATATTCAAAAGGTTCAAAGCTATAGTGGAGAAAGAAAGTACTAGAAAGATCAAAGCCATGAGATCCGATCGAGGAGGAGAATTTACATCTATGGACAAGAGTTATGTGAAGCAAATGAAATTCATAAATCCTTGATAGTTCCAAGATCCCTCCAACAGAATGATATAGTTGAAAGAAAGAATAGAATAATTCTCAACATGGCACGAAGCATGTTCAAAATCAAGAAACTACCCAAGGTGTTTTGGGCGAAAGTAGTAGCATGTGCAGTTTACTTGTCAAACCGATCTCCAACAAGAAGTATATGGGGAAATACACCGCAAAAGGAATGGAGTGGAAGAAAGCCTGGTATTTCCTATCTAAGAGTCTTTGGAAGTATAGCCCATGTTCATGTATCGGATGAGAGAAAAACGAAGCTTAATGATAAAAGTGAGAGTTTTATCTTCATCGACTATGATGCTAATTCAAATGGCTACAAGCTATACAATCCAGACAATAAGAAGATTGTGATTAGTTGAGACGTGGTATTGGACGAAGAAGGAGAATAGGATTTTAACTTTTATGCAAGTAACTTCAATTT
This sequence comes from Hippophae rhamnoides, assembly GCA_033030585.1. Lineage (NCBI taxonomy): Eukaryota > Viridiplantae > Streptophyta > Magnoliopsida > Rosales > Elaeagnaceae > Hippophae > Hippophae rhamnoides. The sequence continues at coordinate 20,826,661 of CM065434.1, read as the reverse complement.
CTTTCCTCAATTTTAAAAAATAAGCATACAATGAGGGAACAAATAGGTGAACCTCAACAAAAGCTTGCAACTCTACCCACTTCACCAATATCAACCACTGAAGAAGACTCATCACCTTCTTCAACGTCAATGTCAAGATGAAAGAGAAGTGTCACACACACGAAGTCTTTGAGATCTTTATGAGGTAATCGAAGGATTAGACAATATCACACTTTGTCTCTTTACCGGCTATGAACCAGTAAACTTTGAATAAATAGTACAAGAAAAGAAGTGGAAAGATGCAATGGACGAAGAAATCAAGGCCATTAAGAAGAATGACACATGGGAACTGACCTTACTTCCCAAAAGACATAAGAAAATGTGTCAAATGGGTGCACAAGACAAAAAGGAATGTCAAGAGAGAGGTTGAAAGACACAAGGCGAGGCTAGTAGCAAAAGAATATAGTAAAAAGGCTAGAATTGACTATGATGAGGTATTTGCTCATGTTGCTCGATTAGAAACTATAAGACTAATTATTTCTTTGGTAGCTCAAAATAAGTGAAAGATACATCAAATGGATGTAAAATATCCCTTTCTAAATGGAGTCCTTGAATAAGAAGTCTACATTCAGCAACCATCAGCCTATGAAACAAAAGGTAATAAAGACAAGGTATTGAAGTTGAAGAAAGCTCTTTATGGGTTGAAGCAAGCACTAAGAGCATAGAATAACCGTATTGATAAGTACTTTTTGGAGAATAACTTCACCGGGTGTCCCTATGAACATTAACTCTACGTCAAGATTGAAGATGGTGATATTTTGATCATTTTCCTATACGTAGATGATCTCATCTTCACCAGAAGTAATTCGAAGCTATTTGAAGAATTTAAGAAAATGATGAGCCGAGAATTCGAAATGATAGATATCGTGTTAATAACATAATACCTTGGAATTGAAATGAAACAAAAAGAAGAAGGCATATTCATCTCTCAAGAAAGCTATGCAAGGGAGATACTAAAGAAATTCAAGATGAATGATTGCAAGTCGATCAACACACCAGTGGAATGTGGAATCAAATTGTCCAAGCATGAAGATGGTGAAAACATGGATCCAACATCTTTCAAAATTCTAGTTGAAAGTCTATGTTATCTCACGTGCACAAGACCTGCATCGTTTATGTCATTGGATTGATTAGCTACTACATGGAGAAACTGACAATCACCAATTTAAAGCTGCAAAGAGAATCCTACGCTATCTAAAAGGTACAATTGATCTTAGCTTGTTCTATTCAGTTTCTAATGATTATAAGCTTATTAGATATAGTGATAACGATTTTGGTGGAGATATAGACTATCGAAAAAGCACTTTTGGATTATTTTTTCATGGAAGATACTGTTTTTATGTGGATGTTGAAAAGGCAATTGATTGTCACTTTGTCTAGCTGTGAAGCAGAATATGTAACAGTTACCTCATGTGTTTACCATGCAATTTGGCTAAGAAACTTGTTGAATGAGCTAAACATGACACAAGAAGAGCCAACTAAAATTTGTGTCTACAATAAGTCAACTATTACCTTAGCCAAAAATTCGATTTTTCATGATCGAAGCAAACATATAGATACTCGATATCATTACAATAGGGAATGCATCACAAGAAAGGATGTACAACTCGAGTATGTGAAATCACAAGATCAAATTGTCGACGTCTTCACTAAACCGTTCAAGTAAGAAGACTTTGTTAGATTGAAAAATTTGCTTAGCATCGTAAAATAGGTTTAAGGGGGGTTGTTGTTTTTTGTAAACTTGTTTACAAGCCCAAACTCTTTGAAATAGTTCAACCCATTTAAAATCTAGTTCATGTAAGCTTCTATGGTGATAATCTGAGTTCATGGTTAGTTGTCAGAAAGAAAAAAATAAATAGATTAGGTAATTGGTTAGGTGTATGATTTTAGATTACTTGATAGGTTTATTTTGTATGACTTTAATTTATTAGTTATTTCTATAAATACTTCTTAATCGTTGTGTAATAGTCAATTCAAGAAATCAGAAATAAAAGTTTAAGAGTTTCTAAGAATAGTTGAAAAATTGTTTTTGAGTGTTATTAAATTTTGAGAAATTTTAATCCATAATATTCTAACATACAATATTATATCACGTTTAAAAATATGAAAATGTTCGTTGGCGATGAAACTTCGGTGAGTATAAATAAAATTAGTCAAGCTATATACAATTGTCAATCTCGAGCATAGATTTTTGAAGCGTTGGAAAAAGAACAAAGAATTTGTTTTAATATAATGTTGAAGATATGGTTATTGCTGTTTCTAATTCCATTCTTTCAATTCCTTTCTCAATTCTAAATTTTATATCAAATAAAAGACAGCAGCTCGTGGATAAACTACACAAATTGTAATTATATTTTTTTCATATTTTTTTCTCTTTAATTATTAATTTTCACATTTTTATTTGGTTAATTTTTCTTATAATTTAGTTTAATTATTTAATTATTTAATTTTTACACTTAATTTTTTTATTTTTACATGGCTAAAATTCAATTTAAAATTGATCATAAATTTTATATTAAAGGTGTGTAAATTAAAAAAAAAGTGTTAAATTATTAAAAAATAAGGGATCAGAGCCAAAAAAATTAAAAAAAATAGAAGCCTAAAATTGTATGTCGTGGCTTTCTAATGGGGCGATTGTAATTACAAGAAATTTATTCCCACTCACACGATCTCCCACACTACCCATAAGGTTTTTTTTTATATTTTTTTTATTGATATAGTGCTGCTAAAGAATTATATTTGTTATACTTAGTAACTCTTATATTTTATCTTATCATAATATATATATTTATTTATATGTTATTTTTCATTTTTGATTAGTTTATTATTTGTAAATTTTATTTGAAATAATTTCATCTAATTATCTAATAATAAACTCATTATTATGTATTGTTATCGATTTTCTAAAAAAAAATTATATCTTACTTTATAAAATCATTATTGTTAGTATAATATTTAATAATAATCAATGATAATTTAAAAACTATAAAAGCTGTATTCATTGTAATAATTTTTTTAAAGATTTATTATAAATAATTATCATATAACAAAAATAATTATTAAATAACTAAAAACTTATAATTTATCAAAAATAATTGTTAAATAATTAGAAGCCTTAAATACTAAAAAATTGAACTATCCAACGTAACAATTTTTTAAGATAATGAATATATTTTATTATCTTAAAATAAAAACTATCGCCTTAGGTAATATTTTGAGCTACCCTCCACACTTATGAACTACTTTTTGTAAGAATTCATGTTAAAGTTTTGAACAATGTGTTATCAGTATGAGTAGTAATATAAAATTAATTTGAACCATTATTTATATTTATGAAATTATTTTGATCTAAATTTTAAAAAATCATAAAAATAGAAATAATGTATCTTTAATTTTGTAGGACTAATGTAATTTTGTTGTATTATTTTTAATTTTAATGAGATGATAACATCAATACATTACTTGACGCATAAATAACTTAATTATTTAATTTCAATTTTTACCTCATTTTCTAAAAATATATTTATTATGTTCATTTATGTTATAAAAATATAAACACAAGAGAATTAAAAATAAAAATCCATATATAATAGTAGTTATATTATGCAATTAAACCTATACATTATCTTATAACAAAATTAATTGATATAATATTTTTAAAAAATATATTTATAAATTCTTTTATTTATATATATACATATATAATAAAGTTTATTTTTTATTAAATAAAATAAACAATATAATATAAAATTTAAACTTAAGTTTAAGATAATAAAGATGAATAGCTATACCAAACAAAATATAAATCAATCTTAAAATAATTAATAGTATATCAAAAATAACAAATTACTACTTAATTATAAAGTTTTTGGGAAATTGAGTATGTATATATAAATGACAATAAAATTTATTTTTTTATTAAATAAAAAAATATTACATCAATAAATTTAAAATTGGTTACATAATGGTGGGTGCGGAGATAGACTATAAGATAATTCCATATATTTATAGGAAAAAATATCACAAGTTAGTTACGTTTAATAAAATTGTATTTTAATTCTAAATATATTAGGTTTGGCTATACAAGTATAAAAAAAATAACAGAAGTTCATTATCTTTACAAAAAATAAGATAACATAAATATATTATTTTTACAAAATAAATTTATATGATCTTTTTTTATAAATATAGTGGATTTATAATGCTCTACTTATTAGATAAAGACTAAAATAACACACATATATACCTCGATCATTTGTAATAAATATATATTTTATATTTCTTTTTGTTAGTTTTTTTATATCTTTATATTATAAAAGGTTAGATGTAATTTGCTTTGGTTAGCTATTATACCATTTTTTTACTATTGTTATTTTTTCTTTTTTTTGGAGACTTTTTTTTTATTATATTAATAAATTTTTTTATATTTTAATATTAATAAATATTAAAATATCTATATAATAAATATATTTTTATGAATAGTTATTTTATATAATTCAATCATTTTTATTATACTAGGGATAACCGTTTATACAGTTAATGATTATATATTTAAAGTTTTGATCGTTGATCTTTTTTCCTTTTTATTTTTTTACACTAAAAATATCAAAATAACTGTATAAATACATGTTTTATATTTTTTATTAGTTTTTTATACCAATAAATATTAAAAGGTCCATTTAATAAATATATTTTATGAATACTTATTTTATTTATTACATTGAGGATGATAATTTATATAGTTAATGATTACACATTTAAAGAGTATTCGATCAATTTATTTATGATATCTTAAGCCTTAATCTTTGGTAAACAATCGTTTTTTTTAGTTTTTTAGACTACAAATATTAAAATATCTATATAATAAATACATATTTTATATTTATTTGTTAGTTTTTACATTAATAAATATCAAAATATCTATATAATAAATACATATTTTTTATTTTTTATTAATTTTTGTACATTAATAAATATCAAAATGTCTATATAATAAATATATTTGTATAAACATTTATTTTATATAATGTAATCATTTTTATGATATTAAGAGAGACAATTCATAATGTTAATAAGTGTTTGATCAATTCACTTATGATGTATATAAAAGCCATAACATTTAGTTAATAATCGTTTTTTTACACCAATAAATGTCAAAATATCTATATAATAAATACATGTTTTATATTTTTTTGTTAATTTTTTATACCAATAAATATTAAAATGTCTATATAATAAACATATTTTTTATGAATAATTATTTTGTATAATATAATAATTTTTATTACATTAAAGGTAACAATTAATAAAATTAATGATTATGCATTTATAATCATATATTCCGTTATATTATATTTGAGATCATTCATAGTTAATCATGTGTTAAATTCATATACATTGTTTTATTATATTTGATTTACTTGTTAAATAAAATATAATTTATACTTAAATTGTGTTTCATTGTTACAAAATGCTATACCTATTACTTATAAATTATTGTTATAGTATATATATTTTTTATTAAATTAATAAATTAATTAATTTTTTCTTAATAAAATAATTATTGTTTTATATTTACTATTGACTAAAGAAATAAATAAATAAATTATTTAATTTAAGATTAATTTTTACACCATTAATTTTTCATAAAGACTTTTATGTTATTAATTATTATTATTGATAAATTAATATATTATATATTTATTAATTTTAACTTATCTATACGTTCATCTGCACGGATCTAATATATATATATATATATATATATATTAATTAAAGTGTAAATGTTTGGTCATACTTTAGTATTGCCTTTATTTTTAACTTTTGATTAGGTTTTTTATACTATTAAATATTAAAATATTTATATAATAAATATATTTTTTAAGAATAATTATTTTATATAATGTAATTATTTTATTACATTAAAAACGATAATTTCATACTTTTTACACCATTAAATATTAAAATATTCATATAATAGATATATTTGTATATATTAAAAGCATGAATGTTTGGTTGTTCTCTATTGTTTTTTTAACTTTTAGTTTATATTTTTACGATATTAAATACTAAAATGTCCATTTAATAAATATATTTAATTATTTTGTTATATTAAGAGTGATAATTCATACGTTTTACGTTATTAAATACTAAATATTTATATAATAAATATATTTTTTATGAATAATTATTTTTTTATAATTTAATTATTTTATTATATTAAGGATGATAATTTATACATTCATGATTACTCATTTAATAAATATTCGATCAATTTATTTATAAATAACTCATATTTTTGTTACTTTTTGTTAGCTTTTTAAATCAATAATTACCAAAATAATACTATAATAAATACATTATTTCCTATTTTTTGCTATTCATATATTTGTTACTTTTTGTTAGTTTTTTACACCAATAATTACCAAAAAATTCACATGATAAATACATTTTTTTTTTACTTTTTGTTATTTTTTAATCTAAAAATATCAAAATATTTATATAATAAATACATTTTTATAAATATTTATTTTGTATAATACTCCATATAATAAATATATTTCTTATATATTAAAAGCGTGAATGTTTGGTCTTCCTCTATTGTTGTTTTTTTAAACTTTTTGTTAAGTATTTTATACCATATAATAAATATATTTTTATTAATAATTATTTTGTATAGTGTATTTGTTTTATTATATTAAATATGACAATTCATACCTTTTACACCATTGAATATCAAAATATCTATATAATAAATATATTTTTATGAATAATTATTTTATATAATACAATTATTTTATTTTATTAAGAATAACAGTTCATATTATTCATGATTGCCCATTTAATAAATGTTGATAAATTCATTTATGAGTAATTCATATTTTTGTTACTTTTTGTTATATTTTTTACATCAATAAATACCAAAATATTTATATAATAAATATATATTTTTATTTTTTTAGATTTTTTTTTATTTTTTACACCAATAAATATTAAACTATTCATATAATAAATATATTTTTAAGTTTTTAGTTTTTAGTTTTTATTTTTTTACACAAAAAAATACCAAAATGATTATATAATAAATTTTTTTTACAAATAGTTATTTTATATAATATAATTATTTTTATTACATTATGAGCGATAGTTCATACGGTCATAAATACCAAAATATTCATATGATAAATACATTTTTTTTATGAATAGTCATTTTATATAATATAATTATTTTTATTACATTAAAGATAACAATTCATATAGTTTATGATTATTTATTTAATGAGTATTCAATTTATTTATTTATGAACATATCACATTTTTATTGAACTAATATCTTTACGTACAAATCATATCACATCTCATACTAATTAAAAAAAAAATATTCAGCTAATGTAAATTATTTTTAAGTAAAAAATGTTAATATTCATATAGGATTAACTTATTAGATATTAAAAATACTGATTAAATAATGTCATATATTGTTATATTATATTTGAATCATTTATTAAATAAATTTATGTAATTATCGTCAATTTCATGATAAATAATTTATGTTTATATTGTATTTAGATTCTATTACTCATAAAATAGTTACTATTATATAAGTATTTCTATAAATTACTTTATAAAATATTTTAACATCAATTTTTTAATTATAACTTAAAAATTTATATTTAAAGAATTACTTTTTTTTCTTTTATAAAATAAATAATTAGAATCAATAACAATTATTGCTAAATAATTAAATACTATTATATATTTATCAAATGATTTATTTTTTATTTTATAAAATAATAATTAATATTATTATATATTTATTAAATATAAATTATTAACTCGTGCATCATACAACTAAAAAACTAATAATATATATAAACTTGAAGGAATGAGATATTAAACCTAGGAGGAGTGGTTAAAGATTTTGTCAAAGAATCTTATAAATAAATAAAAAATTCTTTTTTTTAGGTTGAATTATAAATGATCATTAAAAATTTTATTTTTTTACTTTTGTCCCTTATTTTTTAATTTTCATACATTTGGTACTTTTTTTGTGACTAACTTGAATTTGAATTTCAACAATATAAAAAAGTAAATAATGAAGTCCAAAAATTAAAAAGTAAATGAACTAAAGTATAAGAAAAATAAATTAAGACATCAAAGTATAAGAATTAAAAGATAAAGATCTATATCAAACTATAAGAAAAATACAAGGGACCAAAGTGTATAACTTGGAAAAAAATTATGAAAACATTTAACCTTTTTTTTTTGTTAATATGGTTATAAAGGTATAAATAAGGCATGTTAATTGAACATAAATGTGGAGCCTATAAACGGGTTGACTAGCACATAGCACTTTACGGCAATTATTCGGTGTACTTGCGTGAGGAACGCTGTGTTCACCACTCATATATAAATAGCAAAGCAAGCTAATTTGAGATCGGGCTTTGAATTATTTGCATGAGTACAGCCGAACTATGTGATGTATATGTTGGTCTCACATTACTGCTAAGGGACATTACGTACTTGGAGATTCATAAAGCTTTGAAGATCTTCTTGTATCCATAACTAAATCTTCATATATTCATCAACCTTGAATAAATGCATTAATTAATTTGTCTAATGGTTACCACTTGCTTCAATATTGAAACCATTAATTCTCTCTCTCTCTCTCTCTCTCTCTCTCTCTCTCTCTTTAAAGAGCTTAGTTTCCTAAAAAAAACATTAGGGGTCATACCCAAGCTATAAAGTGAGAAAATATGTCAAACTAAATAAAGTAAAGCATCAATCCATATCTTTTTGATAAGGACCTTTTCAATTACAAAGCTATATTCACAATACGCAAGAACAAAATTGAACATCTTTCCTTCTTTTTTTTTGTTTGTGTTTCAAGAAACGACTCTTATTTTCATTGAAAGATAAATAATACAATACAGTTCAGCAGCTGATCAATGTTTTCGCATTTATTACCATTCTGTGTAGGAAGTCAAAAATATACTTGTAGCCTTGTAGGCTATGCCTTGTGTCATTAAGATGATTGTGTCTGGTCTCCGATGAAACTAATTGCTGGCAAAATTTATGATGTTTGTTTAATTTTAAGAAATTATTATATTAACAGGATTGATATAACGATTAATTATATGCGTAAAAAAAATAATTTATGTTGTTTTAGCCAATAATTAACTACATTATCATTTATTTATACGGTACTATAATTTAATGTCTCAAAAAAGTGTTATATTTTTTTTAGGTATTTGATCGAGGTATGATTTTCTGGAACCCATGAAAGGGATGCATAAGAAAATCATATGATTTACAGACACAGAAGAAGGTACATGCTGTCTTGAAATAATAACGTGTGTACTTACATATTCTTGAGTTTAAACAATAAATATTAAGTTAGATTAGCATAAATAAGAAAATTAAAGAAAACTAGATTACTAGTCTAGCTAGGTTTTACTCTAGAAGATTGTTGAAAACATATCAAATTATCATGAAAATCTTATAAAAGAAAAACATATATAGTACTTTAAGATTTTATATCTTTAACAAATTTTTATCAATTGTGACTAAGGGAGATCTTTAAGATTTAAATTGTAATAATAATATCCAAACTAAAAATATAAAATTTAGAGAAGAAAAGAAAAAAACTTATATATTTTTCACACCAAACTTTTGGGGAAAACTTATATATATATAGCACATTAGTACTCTTGATTTCTATTTTGCCTTTGACAGGTCCCCTTCTCTCTGTATTTTTTCAAGAAAATATTTTGGTCGAATATCTATTAGTATGACTTGATAATTTAAAGAATGTATTATTAGTATTTATATAAAATAATCAATAATTATTTTTTCATATCTTACCATAGTTAGTAAAATACATGACATATATTATTTAGACAAATATATGTACGTATTTAATATGTTTAAATGCGAACATGATACAAAATTAATTTAATTTTAGTGTGATTTCTTTAATAATTTCAGGTCAAAAGTTTAAATAACAACAATTACTAGAGTTTTGTATTAAAAATTTATATTTAATCTCTTTATTTTTTAATTAATAATTTTATTATTATTAATTTAATTTAAATATTTAAATTTAATAATGTTAAAATTTTCTTATTTATTTTTATTAAATAAAGTATAAAAATTATAATTAAAATATAAGTAGTAAATATTTTTATTATATGTGATTGTATAATAATAATAATAAATAAATAAATAAATAAATAATAATGGATCTTTAATTAAAATTTATTGTTAAAAATATATATTTTTCATTTCTATCATAAAAAAGAAGAAGTATTATTCATACATATAATACATATTAACTCAATCATAAGAATAATTTTTATAGATTTAAAAATTCAAAAAATAAAAAAATATTTTTGATTAAATCTACTCACTTTCAAGTAAGTAAGAATGAATTAAATCTCTTCGTATATGAATCGAACCCTACAATAAGTAAGTTAATATTAATATAATAAGTAAAATAAATAAAAAATACCTATTTTGACGAGCATGAAAAGGGGGGGACCCAAAGTTGTTACCTGGCTAAAGATTTGACACGTTCATCCTAGATCCCATTTCCTGATAAAATTACTAGGTTGGACCTTCTTCATCTTGTAAAGCCCAGCCCAATTATATTCAAATCAATTGATTCTCAAAGTACTACAACTACCTATTTACACTTATCTTTTTTTTGCCAACAAAACCCTAAAAACTGAAAGATCAAAATCGAAAAAGAAAAAAAAAACATAATAATAATAATAATAATAAAAAAAAAGTAGATTGATTCTCTGCGTTATTTACGAAGTCGGTACAAACTTCAAAATTTATACTCTCTCCAGCTACTTTATGAAAACGGCTGGCTGCTGCTACTGCTACTGCTACTGCTACTGCTGCATAATATATATAATAATAATAATAATAATAATAATAAAATATAATAATAATAGTTTATCATTTTATTTTTCTCATTTTCGTGCCCAACAGTATATCTCTATTATTACTATCGTATATATACTATATTCTGATATATATTATTCTTGATATCATTGGCAATCTTTTCGACAAATGTACATACAAAACCACATGATCTCTGGAATACCCTTTAACTCAATCACACTTTAAAACTTAACAAGTCTATAAGGGTCCCACACAAATCTCTGTCTAAAACTACACACACACCCTCCACCTGCTCTTTAAGCGCGTTGGTACTAATTAATCCCCAAATGACGTAACGTACCACATGAATATTACTCAGATAATTAGAAGACTGATGATTAATTATTTTAAAAGAACGTGCAATTAGGATCTAATTATATATACCCGTTGGAATTGAACATACTTGAAACATGAAAACATATATAACCCATCAAGTTATTTAAATGACACGTGTCCTCAACAAACTTTTTATGAAGAGAAAAGTGTCATAAACAAGTTTACTTAATAATAAGCATAATACTAACTAAAAAACCATAAGTAATATACTAATAGTGTCTATTAAACAATATATATATATTTAACAATATGATTTTCAAGTGGTAATTATATTAAATAGAGAGGGGTATATCGGTCAGCGAGAATCCGGTGATCGTCGCCCATAGGAATTGAGACTAAGTTCAAGGGAAGTACGAGAAGCACCATTAATGTTGCCATTTTCTGAGTAGTACCAATAACCATGATCGGATTGGGATTTCATATTGGTAAATCCATTGATATCCTCACCATGCATAGGGAATAGAGGGAGGGTTTCAATCTCAGTAGGGATGGCTTCTTCTTCTTGTTCTTGATCAGTAAAACCATACTCTTCAAATGTCGATCTCTTCTTTTGATCAAAGAAATTGTAGTGGGAGGAATAATAAGGGTCCATAGTACTAACCATGCCAAAGTTGTGGCTTATTGGTGAAGCTCCTAGGCCACTGCTACTTCCTGCTGATATTGAACAGTTCTGGAATTCATAAAACAAAAGAAGGATCGATCAAAACATTATAAGGGAAGTACATGTTTAAGAAAAATCATAAGATTTTAAGGACAAAACTTAAATGATTTATTGATATAATATACTCAGTTTCTTTGTGCTAATATAATAAGTGTCGGTTTCGTCACTTTTATTTCGCCGGTTTACTAAAAATAGGTTTTCGTAGGTTCAGTAAACCGATACAATCTTTTGCTCAACAGTTCCCTTTTTTTTTTTTTTTAATTTCCCTCATGCTTGCTAATTAACTTTGGTTTCTTGATGGAAAGAAGAAAGGAGGAGCTGCTCTGATCTTCATATCAAACCATAAAGCTGTGGTTCCTCTTAGTTCTGAGTAGTTGTTAATTAATTGCTGGACATGGTTGCAATTTTTGGTGTCTCTGGATATATTAGTTGAATATATATATATATATATATATATATATGCAAAGTGCAAACACACATATAAAATTATATATGACAGTACATATAATAAGTCTATGCAATATTTATAGCTGGATCTTAAATTATATGTTCATTTTAAGGATTTGAAAGTTAGAAACCATCTGCCCATTATTACTTACCCTAAAATTATTTTCCATAGTCACAGATCCATATCCATTGTTTCCCATCTGCCCATTATTAATTGTAAGCATACCAGCTGGAGGAGAAGGGGATGTCGAAGCAATCCCTGTTATATAAAAAAACTCACAATAAAATAAATAAATAACCCATTTTTAAATATCATAAAAATGATCATAAATATAGGAATTGGCTTACCAGGAACTGTAGTAGTGTTGTGGTACTTGTTGTGAAAAGGGTCTTCATGAGTTTTCCAAGCAGTAGTAGAACCATTTCCAACTACTACTCCCCTTTGCATGGGGACATCAGTAGTGAACCTTTTCTTCTGCCTTTCACGAGCTTTATGGTTTTGAAACCAATAAAAGACGTTTTTACCTTCTATCTTACCGTACTGTCTAAGCCGAGCAGAGATCTTCTGAATTTGTTCAGCACTTGGAGACCTAACTCCATTGTTGTAGTAAAGGTCCTTCAATATTCTTATCTGATCAGTAGTTGGTGTCCAGCGTGTACTGCTTTGCCTACATAGAAATCCTCCCTTATTTCCACTCCCACCATCCTCGTTTGTTGTTGCTTGTTGTTGGCTGTTTTGTTGTTGAGGTTCCATTTTTGATTTCAACACAAGAAAAACAAAGGAAAGCAAAACAAAACTACCTGCAAGAGAGACTGGGTAGGTGAAGTAGTAGTTTAGTTTGAGTGCATGAAACGTTGAGGTTGAGGATATGATTTATAACAAGAGGAGGTGATATAAAGCTAGGGGCACATGGAGGGATGTGTGAGTTAAGAGAGAAAATCAAAGAAATATCTGAGAGAGAAGGATTGAAGTTGACAGAGAGAGGTACATAAAAAGTGAAGGGACAAAAGAGGGCTAATTAGAAAGGGAGGGTATCAGTGGAAATATTACTTAGAGATCAAAAGGCAGTGAATTTTTCTAGGTATATATGAAATTATTAAGCACATAGATACATATATAGAGAGAGACTGCGAGAGAATGAAAGAGATCTAAGATCAATACGAAGCATAAAGTAAAATAAAGAAAAAGAAAGAGAAGCTACTGAATGAATGAAAGAATGAATGTGAAAATATAAAATGATGTTGGGTAAGTTATCAGTTTAATTTTATAGTATATTAATTTTTATAAATAAAATTTTATTTTTAATTTTCTTACACATATGTTTTTTTTTCTTTTTCCGTGTAACCTATAAATTATATATTTTTTTATGCTAAAAAATATTTTATTTAAACGGAATTAAAATTAAAACAATATAAATAAGTGAATCATATATATATATATAAAAAAAAATAAAAATAAAGGGTAATTTATTTAGAGTTCATGAGAGCTCTTTTTAATTTTTAATTTTTTTTAACAGGCAGAAGGACTAGACTTCTCAGGGATAAAAGTGTAATTAATACCTCTGAAGTAGTACTTATGCACACTGTATAGGTCCCAAACCTTTATTTGTGTTTTTCTTTCTTTCTTTCCATCTAGGGTTTCTATTTTTTCATTCTGTCATCTATCTTAATGCTCTTCTCCTGTTTGGGAAATTCAGGGATTTTGATCAGCCATTTAATTCGCTTTAATTTAATTACTATTTCAAAAGGTAGAGATACTGAGTTGAGTAAATGCATAGACTGAAAGGAAGAAACTAACTACAAACCCACTTGAGATTATAGGCATAAGTTATAGTTTCATCAAATATTTTTGACAATGAAAGCAAAAGTTATGATTTTTTTTAGAAAGAAAAAGCATTTTTAGTTAGCTGACATATATGCATGTTAATTACTGGTACTTATTATGTCTTTCTCTAGTTTTTGTATATCAGTAAGTATATTGTACTATTATTGTGTACCAATAATAAAGATACCAATATACAGATACATATAGAAAATTTCATCTATGCTTATAGTCAAAAATAAAGACCATCAATTTCTCAACCAAATTACCAACACCGATAAAATCATTCAAAATTGTACTATTATTGTGTAATTTGATTATTCAAACCATTTACTACTATGCTTGCCATTGCCTAAAAAAATTGTCAATCATCGTATGTACTAATGCAAATTGAAATGGTATACAAACTGTTAAAGACCATATTATTGAAAAAAAAATCACTGGAAAATGGAAAAAAACAGTGTAAAGGATGATATGGTACTGGTTGCCTATGGAGTAAACTTTGTACTTAATGTCGATTAGGGGTATATATTCATAGTGGTTATAGGGTCCGGTTAGTTAATGGTACCAATATTATTATTTTGTTACTTACTACGAATTAATGATATTCTTTTCGATCAACATTATCCATATTAATTTATATTTTTAAATTAGTATGATTTTAATCTTCCATTTATTTTAATATACATAAATAGTATAGTTTCATGTTTAAATTGAGAATTTTATTATATAATTGATACATGTGATATAAGTAAAGGGTAATTGTATCATTGTGATACTTTATCGTTACCTCTATTTAACAAAAGTTACGCATATAGATTCATATTTTCATAATATACATTATTAATCTTTACATTTAATTTTAGATACATCATTAATTCAAAGTTAAGATTTAATTTAAAATTTCAGTATGTGTTTTACACACGATAAAAAAAGAAAGAAAGGGTAAACTTGTTTTAAAGGCTAGTTATTGTCAGTGAATCACTTCCCAATCTTTAACCATTCATTTCTTCTGTAATTATTTACATGAGTATTTGTTACATGATTTCATCACGTGGTGTTAAAGTATTAAAATCTTTCTTTTTCAATCATGTCATTCATATATCATATCATATAGATCGCATATTTTTTAATTTACTAGTTCTTACCTTTGTTGTCTACTATGTCTTGTGTTGGTTTTCAAATTCCCTTTCGTGTTCGTATTTTACGCATTCTTTCTTTATCTTTTGCTTATATATGTCTTTACGAGAAATCTAATATGTATTTTTCAAGTTTAAGTACTTAGTGTTATCTTATATTTCCTTGTACTTGTGACTTGTTGTGGTTTGATACATACATTTTATGACATTTAGATTATTTATATGTTTTTAAAACTCTTAACTTACATACATTGACGTGATTAAATTAATAAACTTAGTTGTTATTCATGTTGGTTTGAGTTCACCTATTTGAAGTCTTATGTATGTTTTGAAACTTGACTCTTCTTTTCTACTTAGATGTTTGAGTATTTAACAAAAGCCTTAAGTTTTTATTACAAAGGCATCTATTTCCTTTCAATTTTTCTCACAAAACTATTATGTTTATTATTATTCGGTTTCTTTAGGTTTTTTTTTCAAGATTTTCTCTACTTTTCGATATTTTGTTTGGTTTTGGGGTTAAACTATTTTTTTAAGGAAATTATAAAAATAATACCCTTAAAATTTATAATAACAAAAATAACACCTCAATAATATTGAATAATTCTAAATGATCGTAGTTCAATTTTAATAGTGTTTTATTAAATGCCCGTTAAATATATGAGATGGACATAAATGGTACCATTTTTGTGGTTGTATAGTTTTAATAGTGTTATCCTTTTTATTTTTCCAATTTTTTTGTTAATAATATTTTAATGAACCTTTTTATTCTTTAATTATTTTAAGGACGAATTTGTCCTTAATTATTTGTCTATGGGTGTGGTACATGTTAAAATCTTCAATTAATTACATTTGAATTTTGTATAACTTATGTTCTTAAAATTAAACGTACAGACTACACTACTACAAAAATAGGCATTAAAGTCGATTCATCGTGTGAACCGACTTTACCTGTTTTATGATTTTTTTATTCTCATTTTTTGTGTTATTCAATATATATATAGCATTAAAAAACTAAAATATAAATAATAATGCAAATAATTAAAAATTTAAATATATTTAAATACTCGATAATTAAATTTATTACAAAAACAAATAATGTATATATAATACATATAGTTAACTTAAATTACAAAGAAAATAATGTCGTCAAAGTGTAATTGGATGCGATCAATTAAGCTTGGTTGGCTTAGAATCTTGATTGGCCTTCACAAGCATTATGACAAGAAAACTAGACAAAAAAATAACAATTCATATTCTCCTCATACATGAGCACGTAAAACATCCATCAAACAAGCAGTCTAAACTTCAAACATACAAATGAAGAAATTAAATCATTATAAATATTACCATCAAAAAGAGATTATCATGTACAACGACATTCGACGAACTCATATTAGCATTTTATTAATCATTTTTTTATAAATATGAAGTTATCTGCAATCTCTACTAATTTTTTTTAATGCTATAATGAACTCTAAATATGAAATCAAGTGTAACTTCGATTCTTGGCTTGTGTGAGTGTTGGTGCACTTAAACATATGGAACACATTCATGGGCACCAATACTCATACAAACCAAGAAACAAATCGAAGTTACATACACCTGATTTGTCCATTTAGAGCTCATTATAGCATTAAAAATACTAGCAGAGATTCCAGATAAATTCATATTTATAAACAAATGATTAATAAAGTGCTAATATGAGTTCGTAAGGAAAGTAGGAAAGAGAGATGAGATGTAGTTTGGTCCAAAATTAGATCCATAAAACAATGCATTCCCCTCAATATATGAGCATATAATCATCCATCAAACAAGTGATTTCAGACACAGGAATAGATAGAGAAATTAAATCATTAAAACATTTACTGTTATGTTGTCAAATGCTATTCAAGATCATTAGAATCTTCTCCTGATTCTTCTTGTGATGATATAATTTGAACCATATGTTCTGCCCATTCCTTTTGTAAATCATCAAAAATTTGCTGGTCATAACCCATCTTGTTCCAACCAAAGAACTACATGTATTTAAAATCAAAATAAGAATATAATTTCATTTATTTACAAAAACAAACTCAAATATGTTAAAAACTTTTATGTATATGAGTGAAAGATATTACCACATCATCAATTGGAATTTTGATATTTGTGATGATTTTGCTCATAAACTTCATGACATAATAACCACACATGACTCCATTATTTTGTTGTGGAACCTACAAAAATAAGTGTACATGTGATTTCATATTCGAATATATTTATTATTCAATTGTAGAATTAATAAAATTATTAATATTAACTTGTACATACTATAACTTTTGTCCATATAAGCTTATGAATTTTTTTAAGGGCAATGCCCTTAAACTTGTTCCACAACTTCCATGCCCTATCAAGGTTTAAAATGGTTAGTTTTTATTAAATATTACAACAAATAATAGAAGAAACTAATATGTAACTATAACTCTTACATTTCAACAACTGCTTTTGTATCTTTACTCAGTTCTATTGAAGCTGAGTCACAGTACCAAACATGATTATTGAACAGATCAATGATTACCAACATCCAATATTACTATTTGTACAAGCAAATTTCATGAAGCTTTCAACTCCTTAAATATAGTCTTGCTCAATTCTACACTTTGACATCCAAGATTTGTTCATTTTCTATAAATGGCATTAATTAAACGTATTACTTAATTATGTATACAATGAATATATTTCAAGTATTATTATATATAAATTTCCTAATTATTAGAATATATATCAAAACATACATAATACAAAACAATTATCATTTTAATCATTTTACAAAATCATTTCTATACAAATTAAAAAATAAGCAACATGTTAGCATAAATATATAAAAACCAATCACTTTGGTTGATTCTAATTTCTAAGCATGTTCTATATCATAATTAAAAAGTAATATTAATTATACGTATATAACATTTTATAGAAGTATATAGGGACTACTATAATAACATATTTAACATTTTAACACATAAGTAGCATATATAAATAAAAATAATAATACTACTTACTTTTTAGTTATTATTTTATTTTTATTAATATATATATATATACTATTTAAATTATTGAGTTTATAAATATATATTTATAATTTTTTTAAGAGTCTAGATAGCACATATAACTTTTATACCAATATAATTTCTTACAAATTTAAAAAACATATTATTTTTCCTCTATTCACTACTTAATAAAATATAATTATTTATGGATAAATAAATTTATCCACGCATAGTAAACCCACAACATTTCAAATATTATTTCCACATAAAATAAATCAAACATAATAACAAGCAAAATAAAAAACATACTTAAATCAAAAATTTATACAAAATATAAAACAAAATGAATAATAAGTTGTAAAATTCTACTTAATAAATTATAATTATTTATTATAAATAAATTTATCCACGCATAGTAAATATATATAATCCATCAAACCTACAACATTTCAGATATTATTTCCACATAAATTAAGTCAAATATAATAACAAGCAAAATAAAAAACATACCTAAATCAAAAATTTATACAACATATATATAAAACACAAGGAATAATAAGCTGCAAAATTCTACTAAATAAAATATAATTATTTATAATATATAAATAAATTTATCCACGCACAGTAAATATATATAATCTATCAAACCCACAATATTTCAGATATTATTTTCATATAAAATAAGTCAAACATAATAACAAATAAAATAAAAAACATACTTAAATCAAAAATTTATACAGAAAATAGGTATAATTTATTTTTAATATTTCGCACAAAAAAATAATAGATCTGAAAGATAATGAGAAGAGAAATATAACTTACAAAACGACGTTGCAAATGGTGGTCAGAGGTGGCCGAAAATGTAGAAAAAGGGTGGTGCGTGGTGTAGCTTTTGAGAGAAAATGGAGAAAAGAGAGGAAGAAAATGAGTTATGCGTAAAAAATGATCCGAACTGGGATATATTAGGTGGATATCGTGGGTTCTTCACGTGAACCGACACTATTTACGTGGGGTAGCGTCGGTTCTTCTATGTGAATCGACACTATCTACGTAATTTAAAATTATTTTTTTGTCAATTATTATTTTATTTAGACAATATCGTATATACATAGAAATACAAAAAATAATTACTTTAGAATAATATTTAATTAAAATATATACACAATTAAATAAAAATATATTGTAGGTACATATATAAATTTAAATATCCAAACAAATAAATAAAATTATATAATTTTTAAAACTAATTGTCTAAAAAAAGGAAAAATTATATTAGTTTTATCAAACTAAAATTTTAAAGAATCAAATAAAATAATAATTAATTTTAATTGTATTTAATTTAAAAAATAGGACGTAGCGTCGATTCTCCACGTCAATCGACGTTACGTCCAACGTGGATAGCATCGGTTCTACACCGAATTGACTTTAAATTCATTACAAATCGTTTTTTTTTTCAAAAATAGACTTTACACAACGACTTAAACACCCCATTTTGTAGTAGTGCTACTAGTGTAATGCTATGAAAATATAAGTCTACATGCATACTTTTTGTTAAATAGGGATACTATTAAAGTACCAAAACCTTTAAATGACACAATTATTCTTCATTTATATCACATGTATCAAGTATGTGATAAAATCCTCAATTTAAAACATAAAATTAGATAAATTTTTTCAACATAGTATAAATAAGGGACTACTATTATATTACTTTGAGAATATGAATCAATATGAGTATCTTTTGGTTTAAATAAGTATTAATGAGGTACTAAACACTTCCAAGTTCTTTGTTGATTTTAAAAGTATCAATATTTTAAAAACGTATTCATTTGGCCAAAAATGATTTTTATGCACAAAATAATAAAAAGTAATTTAATCATTTTAATTTTTTAGAGTAAACTAATAATTTTTTACTAAATTATCGTGAAATTTATAAATATACTATCTAATTTTATAGAACAAAAATAACGTTAAAATATTATTAGTGGTACAAATCTATCACTGTTATGACAAATTTACTACCAATTTTTTTATTATTTGTACAAACTTACTAATAAACTTTTTATTAGTGGTATAAACTTATCACTAAACTCCTTATTAATTGTACGAATCTATCACCAAAAATGGAACGTAACCATCGAAAAAATAAACCACTAATTATAATTGATTATTATTTTTGTCAGTTGATATAATTAAATAATATGTTTATAATTTTTACGATAATTTGATAGTATATTTATGAATTTATCTTTTTTTATTAGTTTCTTTTCTCTTTTCTCATTCAATGGGTATGTTACCTCATTAATATTCAAATTATTGTTTTGGTGTTAATAATTGTCCAAATTCTTTAGTTATACCTTAAAAGTATTTATTTGTTACAAAGTACACATTTAGTAAAAAATAATTTTTATGCAAGTAACAATGAATGATAATGTAATCATTTTATTTTTTTTATTAGTTTCTTATCCTACTCACTTTCTCCTTTTGTTTTATTTTTTAAACACTCTACTCTCTTTCTAACATATTTATTTATTTATTTATATAAAAATTTATTTTGTTTTTTTTCCATTAAACTCTAAATCTTATAATTAAACACTAAATTACCCTTTAATATTTGTGTACATATTTCTTTTTTTTATCAAATAGTTACATTTTAAATAATTTTAAGTATATTTAAGATACTATTTAAAAATTTATATAATAATAAATATCGAAAGATTATAATAAAGCTTTTTTTTTTAAATTAACTACATGCAAATTTTTAATTAAATGTATTGAGTCATTTATCTTATTTTTATGTATTATTGTATATTATGTCATTAATGACGGGAAAATAAATGACAAAAGTAATAAAAATGGGGGCAAAGTGACAAAAATTGGCACTTCATCAGTGTGTCCGTAAAACGTTGGTTGCACTTGCAAGTATCCGTACAAATAGTTATATATACGCTAGATTCAATTCTTGTGTGATAAATAAGCGGACAGAATTACTCGTTTGTCTCACCTTTACTGACATGTTTATTCATAATTAATATTACATGTAATAACACGCCAAACAACATTAAAAATATAAAATAAAAACTAAATGAAAGGAAAAACAAAAGCTTTAGAGTAAAGCTTCTACCATTTATATTATATGATTTTACTTCAAAAAGGAACTTTAAATGTGAAATATATTATATAACATTTTATTTTAATAGTTTTTTAATACATATATATAATTAAGTATATGAAAATTTAATATTTCTTTAACTTTTTTTATTCAATTTTGTTTTTATATTTTGCAATCTTAAATGCTATTTTTAATTATAGTCTCAAGTTTAAAACACTTATAAATTGTTTGATTGAGTTACCCATTTTTATTAAATTAACTTTTAGTTCTTCAATTTATTTTATTTATGTTAAAAATGTATAAATAAAATCTCATATTGTTTAAACATGAAACAATTTATAGGTTAGTATGTGATATACTTCATTGAAAGAGTTAATCTTTTGATATAAAACTTCAAATTTCTTATAGGAGTTATAAGAGCCAACTTCAAACTCTTTTATTGTAAGTAATTACTTGAATATCTGACATTTTTGTGTGAACCAAGGTTCTTTGTAGGCTCGAGATGAGTTGACCACAATGTAAAATGTGAAACTAAGACATATCTTTAATTGATGTGAGTTAGACATAATATAAAACGTGAAGATAAGACATATTTTTGATTGAAATGAGTTGGAGCTGAATACAATATAAAACACAAAGATAATGGTATCTTCAACTATGACAAATGGATGAAGTGTAAAATGCAAAGATAATATGAATTATATGGTACTTCGTTTGAGGAAGAGATTCTTAAGAATGTGCAAAACCTTTACATTATCTAAACACGAAATGATTCATGACTTAATAATGACTTAAGCTACTTTACGTAAGAGACATGTTTTATCGTCAGTAATAAAAATAATAATGAGAATTATTATAAGTTATTAGTTAATTAATTTTTCTACAAGCTTAAGTTACTGGGATAATGACTAATATTGTTTTTATATATATATATATATCACTCGTTCATAAGTTTTCATTATATGCACCATGCAAACCAATCACTTGTAATTCATTAATTAGGATCGTTGGGATTTAATCATATGAATTTCAACTTCGATAACATATTATAAATTATTGGTTAATCAACCATCTCAAAAGCTTCAACTATTAAGAAAATGACTAACACTATTTTTAAACTTAAGCTATTGTGTATGAGAATGATTAACATTATTTTTATACATATATCAAGAATGATTCAGGGAATTCCAATGTTTGATTCTTACTATTAGTTTATAGTGAAATGTAAAGTATTTCAATAAAAATAGGAATACACATTCATACTGTAATATTCAAGAATACATTAAAATATCATATATTTTTTCACATTTGTATAAATATTTATTATTTTTCTTGTTTTATATTATTTAAAAATAATTTTTTTAAATATTTTATATTTATAATTATTTTAACTTAATTATTTAAATAAATATAATAATAATAATATCGATTCAATTCAATTTATTTAACATTTTTATACTACTAGCAAATCGTTATCTTTTCAAATAAAATTTCAATTTTAGATTGTACTTATCGTACATACAACAAACATAAAATATATTTTGAGTTGTGAAAGAGCTTTTGACAAAAAAAAAAAATTATCATGAAATTCTTTTGTTTCTATATGAGAAGTATTTATACAAATCCCTTGAAACAAAAACAATAACCTTATTCTTGTTATTAGAGCAACCAATACCATATCTTATTCCCCATATACGCAATAATCATCATCACAAACATAGAAAATGAGTCCTACTTTCCGTGGGCTCCACATTATGTGTTTGTTAAGAGAAATTATACGTTACTTTTATATATATCATGAACATTTAGTTTTTCAAGTCACATTAAATATAAATACAATAATTTTAAAAAAAAAAACAATTATCTTTTTAAAATAACAACTAATTGAGAAATATCAACTCACTTATTTATAAACTAATAAATAATTTTTCTTTGCTAACTACGTAATTTTGTTTGATGTACGGTAAATTCAGAAGTTGTAATGATCACGAGGTTGTACTTTTTTTTTTAATTTTTTAATTTTTTAATTTTTCATGATATAGCTAGAGCGTGCATGCACACCCATTATGTCCCATTAAGACATAAATGCCAAAGCATTGAATATTATGGATTCTATATTGATTTCTGGAGTACAGTGGAGCTTCTACGTATAATAGTACTATGATATCACACCTTCGTCTACATTTTCACTGAGATAGCCATCCATTTTTCAGAAAAAGAAAATATTATTCGTGCATAAGAAAACAAAACTAAAAACATGTTATTAGGATACATTTAACAAAAAAAAAAAAAACTATATAAATAAAATAATACTTATAAAACTTATATAATAATAAAAATATCATTTCAATGACGAGATTAAAATTTAATATTAAATATATCTAATTAGTTAAAATTAAATAGCTAATAAAAATATACTTATATTTTTATTAATAAAATTTGTATATATTTTATAAATATTGCATCGGTGGGGATTCTCAAGATCGAAGTTTGCTCGTTAGATTGATATAATAATACCTTATTATATCTTGCAAATATCATACGTTGATTTTTGATACCTGAAAAAATTAAGTGGAAACATCTTTAGTCAATATTGGAGATATTGTTTAAATAGCATGCATTCTTATACATATATTATAATATAATTTACATTTTGTTAGTAAATAATCTAGTAATTACATCAACATCTTATATTTATATTTTAATATTTAGTATAATTTTAATACAACATTGAATAAGTACGATATATATAATAATACTCTTATTATCAATAAATTATAGTATATTCTGATTTGTGGTCAGAATGTATTATATATTTTTAAATTTTGCATTCAGCACATTTTAATTTCAAGTAACTATTAATAAAACATTTATAACCAAAAATATATATTATAAAATTACGTTAAAAAAATTCTTAAAATTTACAACAATAAAAATAACGTAATAATAATAATAATATTAAATGTGATTAAATTAGATATAATTTAATATTTAATAAGTTTAAACGACTATAATTTAATTTGAACGGTATTCAATTAGATGATATTTAATGTAAAATAACTAAATATATTGTTTTAATAAAAAATATATAAACTAGATATAATTGATGTTATTATTTTTGTTATTTTTTCAAAAATATTTACTAATTAAACTTTAAGATTTTTGAATAAGTTTTACTAATTAAACTTTAAGCTTATAATTTATACAATCTTTGTTAACATATACTTTTTTATAGTTAATTAATTAATAACGAAATCATAACGTTTCATTCATAATAAGTTTTTTTCTATTAAAAAAAAAACTAAATTAAGTATTCTATATAATTCCATGCATGTATCTCCGATGCCAATTCCATCTGCTATGTGAATGTCCCTGTTGTCTTATATGCTTGAAAACAATAAAGTACAATTGCGAAAGCAAACAAATGAAAGTATATTTTTGGTTTAAAAAATATTAAAGAAATTAACTTATAATTTTTTTTTGTGTAATTAAATTGATAGTAAATTAAAATTATATTATACATTATATTTTTGATTATATAAAAATTTAATATCAATAATAAAACGTAGATTTATTTAACTTATATAAAAGTTAAATTTGGATATGAGAAAAGATTTTAAATATTAAATAAATTTAATATATTTTTATTTTTTTAAAAAATAAAATTTATTACTATACAATTAAAAGTATACATGTACAAAAAGACACATATCTATATATCACTGATGATGGACCGACTAGTGCAGTGACATTTAATCCCTTTTTCTTCTTCGGGAGTAGAGAAATTTATTCAGTATATAACTCTCCTTGAATTCAAGCAGCACTAGTCTAACTCTCATTCCTTTTTTCTACAACTCTGAGTTTTCTGACTCTATATACACACACACACTCTCTCTCTCTCTCTATCTATCTCTATCTCTCTCTCTCTCATTTTCAACTTTTTCAGATTGCATAATTTGTTTGATTTTGACATGATCATCATGAGATTTTCCTTTCCTTATCATGCATTTACACGGGCTTTGAGAACAAGATCATGTAGGCTTTTGTTCCTTTGTCCCAATAATTAAAATATTAAATTTTTTTTTTACATAATTTTTTTATTTTAAGAAATAAAAAACTTGTAATTAATTAACTTATTATTGTTTAAAAATATGTATAATATATACAAATAAAAAAGTTTATACTATATAGACTATATATCAGTAAGTTATTTGCATGTTGTTAGACAAAGTATATATTGTTATATATATATAATGTAATTAAAATAATATAAAATTATAAATAGAATAAAATTTTAAAAAAATCTATATATCGTGTCATTCTAAAAGAAATTAAAGAAAGTATTTTTAAATATATGAAAAATATAATAATGAATATGATTTATTATAATTGTTTTTTTTTTCTTATCGAAATTAATATAAATATCAGGGGTCAGTCTTTTATGTGTTTGATCAACTTTTTAAGAGTTGATTTGGCAGTAAAAGAAGTTCTGTGCTTATAATTACTCTGTCTCTGTCTCTATCTCTTATCCAAAATACAGAGATGCTTACCTCATAATGTAGTAGTAGTAGTAGCCTTTGAGTGAATTATAGAGCCGCTGTGGTACTACATACACATCCTTTTCTTTCGGGTAATCATCTTCTTCTTCTTATTTTCTTACCCATATCTCTCTTCACACATCACACTATCCTTCTCTCTCTCTCTCTCTCTCTCTAGACCGCTAGTTTTCTCATTTTTTTTCTTTCTTTTCTTTGCCATGCTATGCGTAGAGACGGCCTCTAACTGCATTCCTAATCCTAGACTCAATATTTATTATATATAATTAAAGATAAGACGAACCCATGTAAGTTTTTTGTACTTAAAAATTATTATAGATTTATGTTATATGTACACTTGTGCAAATTGTTTGTGCGCTTAGAATTAAACGTAAGAAAACTCTCTCTCTCTCTATCTCTCTCTCTCTATATATATATATATACCCAAAACTTTATATAAATTTATAAATATATCTTTAAATTTTTAAAATACATGATTTGATAATATATTTTTATAATTTTACACATAAAATGACTAAACTTTTAAATTCTATAATTTAGTGGGACTAAATTTTTAAAATTTTGTACATAAGTCATAACTTGGATACTTGAATACATATTTATGACTCAAAAATTTAGGATACATGTGTTTAATATTAAAAATTTAGGGATTAAATCGTACAATTAAAAGTTTAGGAGAATCTATGTGTAAAATTTTAAAAGTTTAAAGATTAAACCGTACGCTTTAAAAGTTGGGAAAAACTGTGTGAAGTTTTAAAATTTTAAAAATTAAATCATAAATTTTAAAAGTTTAGAGATCTATATATGAATTTAGTTAAAATTTAAACATCAATATATATATATATATATTAAAATTAAATTTTTATTACATCATTATTTAAAAATAGACTATATAATTCATAAATATTCATAAGTGTTTGACTTCATTTAATATTGAGATTCTTGTTTGAAAATCAATACAAAATTTGTAAGTTGGATCCCGTTACGTTAGAATAAAATTAGTCGAATATATAATTATTATAGTTATATTTTATCGAATTGTATGAAATTATATTATAATAATTTGAATGTTATTTACTAATAATTTATATAATATAGTATGATAAATTGTATAATAATTTATATTTATATTTTATAATTTTATTCTCTATAAAAGTAATTTTATTTAAAAAAAATTAAATTTAGTATATATTTGCTATATTTTAACAATTAAAAAATAATGATTAAATTGAAATGAAATGAAAATTCAATTCACATGTTTTACTGTTATAATGCAGAATTATACTTGCACATTTATAATCTTTATTTATTTATTTATGTGTTATAATTAAATTATATGAATGAATTAATATAAATTTTTTATTTTTAAAAAAGAAAAAAAAAGACTATATAATTTAAAAGATTAAAGATTCTTTTTTCTTCTTCTTCTTCAAACTATAGGATATTGATTTTATTAAAATAGTAGGTTGGAACTTAGGTGGAGTGAGAATCCAATGATCATCACAAATGTCAATAATATCGAGTAATAACAATTAAAATATAACGAGTTTCTTGAAAACCTCATCAGGCTCGGAAAGGATAAGAAACAACACTAGCAGTGAAAATTGACTAATTCTAAAATACTAATGCTTAAAAACTTGTATGAATAAAAATTCAAGGTTTTTAACTAAATGCAAACATTGCTTTGAAACCATAACCAAATTAAAAGTCTTAAAATATTTAAACCCTAAATCTCCATTATCCTTCTATGCATACAATTTGCATCAAGCCAACCTATCTATATTTTCACTATTAGCACTAATAGCTCATCAATACTTATGCATGTCATCTTCCAAATCATCACATAAGTATAAATAATATGTTAATAATATTTGATTAGATTAAATTGAATTTCTACGTGTGTATGATATGTTAAAATTTTAATTTATTTCTAAATGATAAATTGTATTTTAAATTTATTATCTTTTTAATGAAATTATACTGAATTAAAAATGATATTATAAAATAAACAAACTCAAATAATACCATGCAAATGATATATATAGGTAAAAATTTTAAGTTTGTTTAAATTTTTATGGACGAAAGATACTAGAAGTTATATAGCTTTTAATAAAAATATATAAAAGTATTATTAAATGATGGACAAAAGTTTAATAGTATAAAAAAGGTGCATATTAATCTTAAATTCATCTTGAATCTTTGAGTTTTATTGAGATTAAGAATTATTTGATTTTTTTACTAATTTATAATTTCAAAAATATTTCTTAAAATGTAATACTTTCGTAAAAAAGAAGATAAATTCTAATTATAGGATTTTTGTGTACTACTTGATAAATAATTTTTTTTTTACACTTTTATTGAAAACTATAACATTTAAAATCTTGATTCTTGGCTGATTATAATTTGTGCACAGTCATTGACATCCTATCTTTAAAGTTCAAAACCTCTACTTCTCTGTTTCTTTGAATATTAAATACTCCATATGACTAAATCTCAATTCAGGACCCCAAAATTTTCTCTTAACCCTCTTTTTCGTGTTGGGATATTTAGATTACCTTATTTTTATTTTTGATATTTTTATCCTTATATTATAAATAATATATATATATATATATATATAATATTTATATTTAAGTTGTTGATATAATATTTATTTATTCATATCATTCGTGATCAGAAAAATTTCTTCATTGTAATGCAAGTTAAAGCACGAGCGTCATGTGGATATATGCAATCATTTTCTTAAGAGGAACAGTAACTTGAAGGGTCATATTCTTTTGCAGGGAATGACGAAGGCTTACATTACTTAGAAATCAAGCGAAAAGAAAGGTGAGAAAAATTATTAAAAATCGTTTTATTTTCCTATGTTTTCTTCTTATTAATGTTAAAATTAGTTACTAGTACATTCATGGATTACAATATTTCTTGAAATTTCCATCAAATTTTTAGTAACGTGAGAGTACGATATACATATATATATATATGAATACGAGTGATAATATCCTGATATAATACAAGCAAAAACTATACTAAGAATTGATGGATAACTTTTTATGTCTTTAAATTTTTTACTATTTCTTAATTACTATTATAAATAAGTATCATTAAAAAAATTCAATTACATATTTTCATGCATGTGTTAATTTATACAAAATCCGATACAATTAATATCAAAACACAATACGAATAACACGTCACGACTAACATTCCTAGATATGATGTTTTCAAAACATCTTATACATTGTCTATAAATTTCTAGATATTTTTGTAGAAATATAATAAAAATGTCAATTGTTTTTTTTTTAACTTTTTTGTATCTTCTCCCATGATTTTATAAATTTTCTATGAAAATTTTAAAAATATCAAAAAATTGCACGGAATATCGAGTTTTATAACTTATTATTTGTATAATTAATTAAGTTAATATTTATGTAAATGTAATCAATTTTATTTTTTAATGATTTTTTTTTCATTTTAAGTAGTAAATATTTAATTACAAGATGTAATTCATTATCTTCTAACAAAAACTTATTAAGTTGTGATTCATTTATAGAAATTTAGTTACATAATTTTTTTAATTATTTTTATGAAATTCTCTCACTCTCAATTTTTTTTATTTATGAACTACTAATTCTTATTTTTAAAATAATTTTGTAATTATATTATTCATTTTTTATTAATTTTAATATAATTTATATAGATATCAAAAAATTAAAAATAATTATTTTTTTAATACAAAATAATATTAATTATAATATTTTATTGTTGTATATGTTATCTTATGATATATTTGAATCATATATAATGTTTGAAAGAAAAATTTAATTTAATTAATCTATTTTATTATTATTATTATTATTATTATTATTATTTTTAAATGTTCTTAAAAATTCACAGAAAATTTTAAAAATATTTAAAATTTCGTGATTTTTATAATTCAAATAATCATTAACAGTGATAATATCATTAATATTTTATGTAAAATTAAAATTTCAATATTATTAATCGATTCTTCGTACATAATACCACAATATGAGTCGAATTATTTTAGAAAAAATATATTGGTCATTTTTTACGCTCTCTATCTCTTGCTTCGATTATTACTTTCCATTTTGAAACAACACGATCAAGTATAGGCTTATTTTTATCATGAGAGATAGAATTATTATTGTTATAATAATAATTTTATCCAATAATAATATTAATATATAATTAATAATATAGATAAAAAAAATATTTTATATATATTTTACAATATTAATAAAATTATTGTTGCAATATTATTAATTCTTTTTAAAATGTGTAATGATATATACAATCAAATTGTTTATATATCAAACGATGTTAATGTTAAGTTGAATGTAAAATGAATAACATGAGAGATTAATATAACTATAATATGTGGTACCATTTACTGATTATTATGAGATTTGCACGGACGAATATAAGTTATAAATAATAATAAAATTTTAATATTATTTAATTTTGTAAATATTTTTGTGACTATATTTTATATTTTTACATCAACCATAATTATTTTAAAATTTAAAAATAATTCAATTTTTTAGATAATATTAATACATGTTAAAATTTAAATAATATAGATGTAAAAATAAGAGGAAATTTATGAATCTCCAACGTTAAAAGAAACATTTTCCTTTTGATATATAAGGAGTAATTCTATATGTTCTTAACGGGACATAAAATAACTACGTGTCAAATTTTTATTAATTTAAAAATACAGATCTCGATATTAAATCATATAAAACCCATAAATAAATATAAATTGTATAATTTATTTTTAACTAAAGATGTTATAAAAATACATTGGGTTTTCCAATGTAGGAAATTAATTTTTAAAATTATATATTAGATATGATGTAAAACCAACAAAAAAAAAAAAAAACGAATTATTTGGTAATCCTTCCTATACTTTGAGATAATTTGGACTCAATTAACTAAGCTTCTAAACGAATTATAATTGAGTAACTCTAGACTTAGGTCCCATATTTAATTGATTGTAAAATTTGATTTTTATTCTATTTTATAAAAACTGCATTATTACTTCTTTAAACTTTTTTTTTAAAAAAAGGAAAAAGTAACTATCAATCCAATTTTCGGTCTAAAATGGATCTAAAGTGCCCATACGAAATAAAAAGAATAAAGTGAACATTTAAACTAAATAAAGATTATTCGGATATTTTATTTATTTATTTTAACAATAATATCATGGATGAATTATTTATTACTCATGACACATATTAATACGATATTTTAGGCAAATTAAATGAGAAATTTTTATAATAGATATATTTTAATATTGAACCTTTAATTTTATTAAAAAAAATAAAAAAACATTAGACATATAGATAATATCAACTCATCAATTATGATTAGCATGAGACATACAAAATTTTATAATTAAGAATTTCTTCAATCAAATTGCTAGATTTTTTTTTATTATTATAAAAAGAGGTGAAGAAAGCTACCTACCTTTGCTCTAATGGAGGAAGGGAATTCTAAAGCTTCAACCACCAATCTTTCATCCAAAAAGTTATCAGTGACGAACAGTAAACTCAATTGATTGTAACAACTGAACTCACTCAAAGTAAAAAAGAAATTGAATTTTTAAGAAAATTTTTAGCCTTATACTCCATTCCTTCTATAAGAGGGATCCGTACTACAAAACAATGAAAACTTAGTTCTTTTTTTTTTTTTTTTGCCTGCTGAAAAAAGCAAATACCATTTTGCAATAGCATTATCTAGTTAAACATGAGGACAAGTTTGATAAGACCTAGCTTCACAGAAGCACAGATTGAATTTTAGAAGTAATTTATCAGAAATCCAAATCCCTTAAGATCACACCTAGAATGTGTGGCACAAAAAGATGTCATGAACATGTCAAAACAAAAAAGAATTCAAACTGACAACTTTAACTGATAAGAATAGACTTAACTATACTTCAGAGCTCACAAAGTTCAGAACTCAGGAGATCACAATCCAATGTATGACATGGGTATGTTGTGTGGGGCCGTGGGCATGCGCATGTGCATTCTAGGCAAATTGTTCAAACTTGTAAACTTAAAATACTCATATTAACTTGCTATATTGCCTTTAGACATCCAATTGAAATCTACTCCAAGAAGGCATTAGGCATACAAATAGGGATGGGGGCAAAAACCAAACACTAATAGGCAAACCTTATAATAGAATCTGAGATGTAGTAACCTTGACGACCAACTCGGTATAAAACCACAGGATGACAAACATATATCTATCAAGTACTGCCCAGTCATTCCCTTCCCCTCCTATTTCCGGGTCCTCGTCGACTCCAAGGTGGACCAGGCTCTGAGTGGGGTTCTCTTCCATAAAATACCCTCCCACCCCTATTACCTGATCTTTGAAACGATCGCCTCATTGTGTGGCTTTCAGTTCTAGGAGTACGGAACCCACTTGTCTGGTTCATATCATAAGACAATGGTTGGATCCTTAGTAAATCAGCTTCTGGACTATATCCAATTGGACGTTTCAATTCATTCATCCTTCGAAACGTGATTGATATCCTTAAAAATATAAACACACAATTTCAGCTACAATAAACAGAGCTCATAATCTGAGAAACTAAAATTATTTCACAACTCCAGCTCTTACCTCTTTGCACGCACAGCTGGCACACAATGCTTAGCCACATCAGCTCCATTTCCATTCAAGACGAGAACAGATCTGAAGGAAAAACACTATAAGACTTGATCCAAAAAGAAACCATTGAAAAGGATAAAAGAACTACTAGATATGCAAATGCCACTGAGAATGGAAAAGATTACATTCATTATCTGTTACATACTTACCCTACAGGCAGCGGGATTGCAACTGAACCAGAAAATTCACCAGGACGAACAATTTTTAAGTTTGAACCAAAGACTATATTGCACTCACTAAGAAATGAAACAGTACAGAAAGGCCTAACAAAATCATGATTGTCTATATGAGGTGGTATACAGTCCCCTTCATCATATACGTTGACAATGCAACTATCAGGTGCACAGGTCGGGGGAAGCACATGCCATCTAACCAGCCTCTGGATGATCAGCCTAAAAAGATGAGGTATTGGATCCACGTTTACATTACGGAGAATTCCAGGCAGAATACCATTTTTATCCTACCACAAGTAGATATAAGGTATTAGCACACCATAAAACCTACAATCTTTATGGTTAATTAGAAGGGCACTACCATAATACTAAAATTAATAAAATGATCTTGAAAAAATTTGATATGCCCCAAAGAAAGAGTATTTATAAAAGGTGTACCACGGCATAGTTGTAACAACACCCAAATTGTATAGTAACGCGTCCCTTGCCCCTCATCCACTTCTCAGGAGCAGTATATGTACGTTCTGCACAAATTTTGAAAAGACATTAAGCGATTTAGCACAAGCATCACATTTTTCCAGCCAAAAATAAATCATAAGGAGACTGGAATATAAGATTTCCATTAAAATTTATTTCAAATGAAGAAAAGCAATATTTCTATAATGGAATGCAGTGACCTGTCCAAATCAAGTATGACCTTAACAAATATTACATGTACTAATTTAATTATTCTCGTATATATGATCC
Source organism: Hippophae rhamnoides (assembly GCA_033030585.1). Taxonomy (NCBI): domain Eukaryota; kingdom Viridiplantae; phylum Streptophyta; class Magnoliopsida; order Rosales; family Elaeagnaceae; genus Hippophae; species Hippophae rhamnoides. The sequence continues at coordinate 20,792,954 of CM065434.1, read as the reverse complement.
ATCATGCATTATGTTAAATGATGAACTAAGCAAAGAGCATGGAAGATTGTGACATTTACCACATGGTAATTCATATTATATATTTTTTATTTTGAGAACTGTGCAAATGAAACAATATGGATAAAACTTTAAACAAAACAAAGGAAGAATTGCAAGTCATAACCTAAGTTCACACCATAATCAGTTGCATCTAAATTCTATAAAATTGTAGATTGACCCAAGCACCTTGCATAGGCCAGGCCAGCTGCCAATTTATATCATGATCAAGAACAATGTTTTCCCTTAACAGGAATAAAAATTAATATAAAACAGAAACAACTTGGCATATAAACTAACAAAATCATAGCCCAATAGAGAGCTATGAGGCAGAATGCAACAGAAGATGTAATCAACCAACCACTTTATACAGTTAACAAGATACAATCAAACTAAAAAAGAGCCTTCAGAAGCAGCATTCTACCAAACGATAGTGTTACTTGAAAAACAAAAAAATGCAATTCATAATACACGATGCAATAATAACCCTGACTACAAATCTACAACTAACCACAAGAGTTAATGTGACTGCTCATTGACTCGGTACATAAAAAATAAATGAACTTGGATCCTCCACTTGTTCTTTTGGATGCTTATTTTGCACAACTGTGTATATTTATATCCAATACAGTAGCAGGTTTGAGGATATTAATGGATGATATTTTTTGATAAGTTTCCTTAACAATTTCTATCAGTTTACACCTAGGATGAAAAACACAATGTTTGAGTAGACAAGTAAAACAAATTTCAAAAAAAATACCAGACAAGTAAAAGCAAGTATTCCAAAATAAAACACAATGATGCTTGATCCTAATTCAAAATAAATTGTGGTACGGACAACAAAGTTTTAAGTTGTGAATTCATTTAGCCTCAAAAACATTTAATAAAAGAAGAACAAAAAAAAAGCACAAACTAACAGACCTTAACTGTAATTAGAGATGTAAGGTGTACTATATCGTCTCATATTATATCTCATTTAATGTCCCTAATAGACTCATAATTTAAAGTTGTAACTGTTGGAAAATTACGCAAATTCCCGATAAGTCAGATTTATGAGAAAGCAAAAATAGAAAAATAACACACAAATTTGATAACGGAGTTCGGTCAATCTTGTTTACGTCTCCGGACCTACTGCAGATCTTTTTACTGAAAAAAGAGAAATTACACAAGGTGTTTACAACACTCACAACTCACAACCCAATTACACTCAAGAAAATTACTCTCAATTTTCTCTCACAAAAGCTTTTCTCTCAATTGGAATAAAGACTTTGGATGATTAATTCATTACAATTACACATCTATTTATAGGAAAATTCACTCCTTAAATTAATGGTTCCTTAAATTGCTCATTGAATTAAGCTCCTTGTTTTGCTCCATAATTTGCTCCTTAAATTAAGGAGCTTTATGACAATCTCCAACAATCTCCCACTTGAAGACTGATTTTAATCTGTCTTCACACCTCGATCAATGCAGCAGCTTTTCTAGTCTTTGTTACTCTAGCAGACCAACTAAAGTTGAGCACAACTTCAGTTTGTCAATAGTCACCACCTTTGTTAACATATCTGCTGGATTTTTGCTTTCTTGAATCTTCTCCAGTATTAACACATCATCTTCCAATATAGATCTGATGAAGTGATAACGAAGTCCAATATGCTTTGTTCTAGAATGAAATGTTGAATTCTTCGCCAAGTGTATTGCACTTTGACTATCACTATGCAGAACATTCTTCTCTTGTTTGAATCCCAGTTCAATTAACAAACCTTGAAGCCATATCATCTCTTTACTAGCTTCAGTTACTGCTACATACTCAACCTCTGTAGTAGATAGAGTGACAATTTTCTGTATTTGTGACATCCAACTAACAGCTATAGTTCCAACAATAAATATATAACCGGTGGTGCTTCTTCGGTGATCAACTTCACCTCCAAAGTCTGTGTCTACGTACCCTTGTACTTTTAACTCTCCTTTACTAAAGTACAAGCACTTTTCTGTGGTGCCTCGCAGATATCTCAAAATCCACTTGACTGCTTCCCAATAAGTTTTCCCTGGATTAGAATTAAATCTGCTAACAACTCCCACTGCATGGCCAATGTTTGGTCTTGTACAGACCATTGCGTACATCAAACTTCCAATGGCTAAGGCATAAGGAACCTTAGCCATGAATTCTCTCTCTTCCTTTGTCTGAGGGGACTGATCCTTGGATAGGCGAAAATGACTGGCCAAGGGTGTGCTAACTGGCTTGGCATCACCCATGTTGAATCTCTTCAAAACACGATTGATGTACTCTGCTTGAGATAACTGCAAGGATCCTTTCTTCTTATTTCTTGTGATTTGCATTCCAAGAATCTTCTTTGCTGGACCCAAGTCTTTCATGTCAAACTCCTTTGACAATTGCTGCTTCAACCTTTTAATATTATCCATATCTGAACTTGCTACTAACATATCATCAACATAAAGTAGTAAAATGATATAACTGGACCTATATCTCTTGAAGTAGCAACAATGGTCAGCATTGCACTTCTGGAAACCTTCCTTGTGCATGAAGCTATCAAACTTTATGTACCATTGTCTCGGGGCTTGTTTCAGGCCATACAAACTCTTCTTAAGTCTGCACACCATATTCTTCTTCCCTCTTTCTGAGAAACCTTCTGGCTGGTACATGTATATCTCTTCATCTAAATCTCCATGAAGGAATGCAGTCTTCACATCCAACTGTTCAAGATGAAGATCTTCAATGGCTACAATACTTAATACTGATCTGATAGTATTGAGCTTCACAACGGGAGCAAAAATGTCAGTGTAGTCAACTCCTTCCTTCTGTTGAAACCCTTTGATAACTAGGCGGGCTTTGTATCTCTTGGAACCATCATACTCCTCTTTCACCCGGTACACCCATTTGTTGTGAAGTTCCTTCTTTCCCATAGGTAACTCAGCTAGTTCCCATGTCTGGTTGGAGATGAGTGATTTCATTTCTTCTTTCATAGCAAGCTCCCACTTGTTGGAATCTCGAGTCTGACAAGCTTCATCATAGCATTCAGGCTCCCCTCCATCAGTCAGCAACATATAGTTCATATATCTCCTATTAGGCACATGAGGTCGAGAAGACCTTCTCAATACAGGAGCTGGAGTAAGAGGTTGCGATGTGTCGGAATGCTGTGTACTGCTTTGTTCAACAAGTTCCTCTGGCTGAGGACTTGTTACAATTGGTTCTGTTGTGGAAATATCTAGGACATCATCTGCATCTGCAAATACTGACTCATTCTGCTCTGAGTCATTGACGTCTATTTTATGCATGTCCTTATACATTACCCTTTTGTTGAAAATCACATCTCTGCTACGGATAACTTTCTTCTTTTCGTCATCCCAAATGCGGTAGCCAAACTTATCCTCACCATAGCCAATGAATGTGCATTTCTTGGATTTGGGATCAAGCTTATTCATGCCTTGATCACTGATATACACAAATGCTACATGGCCGAAAACTTTTGATGTGATAGTTTCACCTTTTTTCCGCTCCATACCTCTTCTGGTATTCTATGCTCCAATGGAACAGATGGGCCTCGGTTGATCAAGTAAGCTGCCGTGTTGACTACTTCTGCCCAGAACTGCTTCGATAGACCTGACTGTATACAAATACTTCTGGCTCTTTCTGTCAACGTTCGGTTCATACGCTCAACTACACCATTGTGTTGAGGCGTGCCTGAAACAGTTCTTTCCATTCTGATCCCGTGCTCATAGCAAAAATTTATGAATCTGGTGTCTTTATATTCACCACCATTATCGGTTCTGAGCTTTTTGATCTTTAAACCCGTCTCATTTTCCACCATAGCTTTCCATCTTCTGAAATCCTCAAATACTTCAGACTTATGCTTTAGCAAGTAAACCCATACCTTCCGAGAGTGATCATCGATGAAAGTCACGAAGTAGTGTTTCCCACCAATAGATGAGACGATCGTTGGTCCCCAAACATCAGAGTGAATAAGCTCTAGCCTTTCCTTCTTTGGGATTTTGCAACTTGTCTGAAAGCTAATCTCTCTTTTGCTTTCCAAGTATGCAATCTTCGCACATGTCTATCTCCGTAGACTGTAGACCTGGAAGTTTTCCCTTTGAATGCATAATCTTCATCCCCTTCTCACTCATATAGCCTAGTCTCTGGTGCCACAGATTTGGTGTTTCATTGCTTGCTGCAATTGTAATTGAACAACATGCCTCTGTTGTCATGTAAAGAGTTCCACTTTTCTTGCCTCGAGCAACTGTCATTGCACCCTTTGAAATCTTCCAATCATCACCATGGAAGATCGTAGTGTAGCCTTCATTGGCCAACTGCCCCACTGAGATTAAGTTCCTTTTGAGATCGGAAATATGCCTGACATCCTTCAGTTCCCAAACAGATCCGTTCAACTTAATCTTCACTACACCTTTATCAATAATAGCACATGGTTGATCATCACCAAGATATACCTTTCCAAGGTTTCTGGGGACATATTTCTCGAAGAATTCTTTTTGTGAAGTAGCATGGAACGATGCTCCAGAGTCTAACACTCAAGATTCTTCCTTGCTCTCCAAAGAGCATATCAATGCATCGTCTCATCCTGGTGGAAGTAACATTTGCCTTTGCCTTTACTTGTTTGTCCTTCGGTGCACTCTTGCACTGATTTTTGTAGTGCCCGGTTCTTCTACAATTCCAACACTCGATAGTCTTCGAGCTATGGGAATTATTAGGATTCCTGGATTTGGACCTCCTGTCCTTTGATCTACCTCGGTAATCTATTCTGCCACGTCCATTCTCTTTGGTTGAATTTCTTCCTCTTGACTCTGTATGCAAAACTAAAGAAGTTGATGATTCACCTACCTCTCTACGTCGGATCTCTTCACTGAGAACCAGATCACGAACATCGTCAAATTTTAACTTATTGCTTCCTGACGAGCTACTCATAGCCGTGGCAGTAGCATTCCAACTTTTTGGTAAAGAAGACAAAAGTATTAATGCTCGTACTTCTTCATCGAATTCAATTTCCATTGAACTCAACTGGGTTGTAACTGTGTTGAGTTCATTGAGATGTTGAGCTACCGATGCGCCTTCATTCATCCGCAAATTGAACAAATGCCTCATCAAGTGTACTTTGTTTGAGGCTGATGGCTTCTCATACATATTGGAAAGAGTTGTCATAAGACTTGCCGTAGTCTTTTCCTTTGCAATGTTGAAAGCAACATTACGGGATAGCGTCAATCGAATAACTCCGAGGGCTTGCCTATCTAAAAGATTCCAATCTTCTTCCTTCATAGTCTCTGGCTTCTTCCCTGAGAGAGGTTGATATAGATTTCTTTGATACAAATAATCCTCTATCTGCATTTTCTAAAACTCGAAATCTGTGCCATCAAATTTCTCGAGTTTCACCATTCCTTCATCTGTGGCATTGCTCCCACTCAAATCTGACTTCCTCCGGATCGTTTCTAACTATTTCTATAAACCACCGTGTATTAGAACACCTCTGTCAACGAACAAATATCGTCGACAAAATGTCACTATTCACGTAATTCACTATTCACGTAAATAGTAACCTTGTAGAAAATTGACAGAAATCACCACAATGGCTCTGATATCAGTTGTTGAAAAATTACGCAATTCTCGATAAGCCATATTTATAAGAAAGCAATAATAGAAAAATAACACACAAATTTGATAACGGAGTTCGACCAATCTTGTTTACGTCTCCGGACCTACTGCAGATCTTTTTAGTGAAAGGGGAGAAATTCCACAAGGTGTTTACAACACTCACAACTCATAACCCAATTACACTCAAGAAAATTACTCTCAATTTTCTCTCACAAAAGCTTTTCTCTCCAAGCATTTCTCTCAATTGAAATAAAGACTTTGGATGATTAATTCATTACAATTACACATCTATTTATAAGAAAATTCACTCCTTGAATTACTCCTTAAATTAATGGTTCCTTAAATTGCTCCTTGAATTAAGCTCCTTGTTTTACTCCTTGTTTTGCTCCATGTTTTGCTCCTTAAATTAAGGAGCTTTATGACAATCTCCAATAATAACATCCCGTTTACGTACTATCGATCACATTTAAATTATAGTCATAATATGTTTAACTCTATCATTTTCTTTATTAATTTTTCACATCATAAATAATCATGTTTCATATTTTTTTTTATTTTTTTTTATTTTTACTTATCCCATTTAGTTCTATTTAAAATAATTGAGATATCACAATTAGTATCATTCCATCATCCTCCCATCTCATCAAAAATCATCAAAATTTAAGTTTGACAAGATGAGATGGGTTCTTAAAATTAATGGTTGTACCATCCCAATTTACACCACTAATTGAAGTTTTGATAACAACAGAATAACACTAACCTCTTAATTCACCCCTTCTACCCTTCTCTAGAAGCATGTAGACATGATCAACAATCCTTTTCTGCTCAGCAGCACTGAAGATACCAGTATGGACTTCGAGTCCAGCAAGAATGTTAACAAATTTTCCATTAACTCTCTCCAAGCAAATATAATCGTCCTTCCTCTTCACATTCATAAACCTAATGTATTCCCTCTGTTCCCGAGACAACTTGGGCTTTTCAACAGTCTTAGATACCCTAGTTGAATCAGTCCCAATGACCACCCACTTGTTCGATTCACGCTCTTCCCCTTCTTCCTCTTCTCCTTCAAGCTCATCTTCTTGGGCCATATCCGCCCAAGACATTCGAGGAGGGGTCCCAATTGCCGGATATTCACTGACTAATTCGCTGGTAGAAGCTTCCGGCGTAAATTCTGATGACCCATCAGCAGCATCTTTCCAACTGCCCAACGAATTTGCATCTTCACCGTCCTTCGAACTTTCTACTGAATTTGCATAAAAAATTTTACCGTGATTATTTTTGGCCTCTACCCGCAGTTCTACATTTTCAGCTGAAGTATTAGAGTTCTCATCTACACGTGCGGGCTCAAATTCTGCAGTAACAAACAAACATAAAGGGTGAACATGAACCCAATTCCTAAAAATTCAAGCACTCCAGAGAATAATCATCCCATAATTTCGCGAAGCCCAAAAAATAAAGTAAAGATTTACATATAATGTCGCTTTGAAAGGAAAGCACGGAATACTAGAAAACTTCATATTTAAGACTGATTTTCTTGAATGGAATTTTCTCGGGAATCAAAAAGAGTGAATATTACGACTAAAAAAGAAAAAAAAAAGAGTGACTAATTTTACCTGAGTTAAGCGAACGGATGCGATTGCAGAGGTTGGTAGTGCAGTGGTGGCAGAGATCTCTGGAGAGAAAAGGAAGCCACGTAGTGAGAAACTCCGAAGCAATTTTTAGTTCAGAAGGTTGATAGTTTAATAGGAATGGATCGGCCAGTTTGGCTCGGCGATCGTCCGTCATTGCTTGTCGAACACCTCCGGTGAGTAATCACCGTCGGCGTAATCAACGATTGGATTGCGTTCTTGCAATGAGAGAGAGAGAGAGAGAGAGAGGGCGGCAATAATTTCGTGATTGTCAAGCCTCAGATACACAAATGTGTCTAAAAGTCTATTTGTTATTGGAAAGTAGCATTTCATTGAAGTTTGTGATTTTAAAAAAAAATTCTTAAAATTTATAATAAATCAAAATATTATTATATAACATTATATATATTAATAAAATGATATTAGATGTAAAAATCATTTCTCACACTTTTTTATAATATTTTTAATTATAAATTTTGAAAATTATTATTCTTTCAAGAAATTTTAAGTAATGTATAAGAAGATAATTATTTAAAAAAAAATTACTTTAGTCTAGTTCATTGAGTTTAAGAGTATCACTTAAAAATTAAAATAATTAAAATATATTTTTTAAAATTTAATTAACTTTTAGATAGTGAACTCCTAAAGCTCTTTGTAGAGAAATTCTTGCATAAACATGTATATAAAATCTTACAATTTAGAACTTAAAAATGGTAACAGTAAAAAAAATAAAAGTTGAGGGTAAAGACCAAATTTAGTGATAAGTAAGATTCAACTAATTGGGCTTAAGATCTAAGGCCAGGACCATTTAAGTTCATAAATATAAAAATGATCATAGTAAATATCATCATAACAATTAAAAAAATTAATAAATGTTAATGCTCGATACTACTACAAGTTTAGTGATTTAATTTGATGGTTTCTTTGTGAACTAGGCTCGAACGTATTCAACTAAGTTCTTTTTTTATGAGAAAAATTAAGTAACTACGTTTTTAATATAATTCTATCTTGTAATTTTAAAATCATGATAGTATTTGAAATACATGCTCAATAAAGATATTTAATTTAATTAAAATTATTAAATATATATACATTCAAATAGAATTAAAAGTCTCATTGATGATTAGAATTTATATCGAGTTTATACGATGATTAATGAATTATCTTAATGCTTAATTTTCAATTTTTTCTTTTTTTTTCATTTAGAATTGTATACAATTATAAATTATCTAAACATACTTAATTTTATTTTATAATATTAAAAAATATATAAATTTACAATTTAAAAAAATGAACTAATAAAACATAAATAGGCATAACAAACATAATTGTCACCCGCAATCTATTGTTGTAATTAACTTCATTCTCGTTGTAGCACCTATTAAGAACATTAAGAATTATTATATCATGCAATACTAATATTATGTTTAGTTGGATAAAATGAAATCAAAATTGATTCATTCTATTTTTGTGTTTGATTGGGTTGAAAAATGAAAATGAAATAAAAACTCTTAAGAAATCGTGATTCTATTCTTATGTCAATTTTTTTTTCAATTTTACCCCAACCCCAAATATAACTCTAAATCCCAAAACCCAAAACCAAAAACCCTATTTAAAAAATATTAATTTTAATCATAAACTTTAACCCAAAAATATAACCCTAAACCCCAAATCTCAAATCTTAAATCCCAAAACCATAAATCCTAAAACCCTAAATCCTATTTAAAAATAATAAATTTAACTTAAAACCTTAAACCACAAATATAACCTTAAAACTTAAACCCCAAATCTCAAATCCCTAAATTCCAAATCCCAAAACCTTAAACTCTATTTAGAAAAATAATAATTTTAATAATATATTGTTTTAAGTAATAATAATTTAAAAAAATAATGATTTCAATAATATATTTTCTCTGATAAAAAAATAATAATTAAATGATATTATTTAAATTTTACTGAATATAAGGGTATTAAAGTAATATATATTATTTTTCATTCAATTCCAATTATAAACCAAACACTTTAATACTATTTCATTCTTTGATTCTACCGGTCAAACCATACAAAATTATTTACATTTCATTTAATTCTTATTCCAATTATGATTCTATTGTGTAAACTTTTAAAATAAATATTGTTTGATAATTAATTCTATTTTTAAGACTAACCCAGATTAAAACTCAATTTAATGTTAATACTTTTTATTGTTTATAAAACTTTAAAAGAAAAAACTTAAAAATCTTATTTCCAATTTAATCTTTTCATTCGTTGGTTAGCTTTATTTCTTCTTTGTTTTGTATTTAGAGGGAATAAAAGAAGAAAAGAAAACTTTTTAGGGAACAATTTTTTTCCAATATGAACTAAAAAATATCAAATTAGTTTCAATCACAAGAAAATATGAGTTAATATAAAACGGGACCTAGGAAATTAGGAACATACGTTGAGATATGAAAATTAGAGAAACAATAGAATTCATAGAAGAATGGAAGCAAATTGAGATATATCTGTAGGTAGTAGCACACATAAAAAGCAAATTTTTCAAAAGGAAATATATTGTTAAAGAAACATTTTAGCTATCAACATTGTTTCTCCATCTTTGTCAAGGACAAGAAATAACAAAAACCAGAGTTCTCTAGTACCATAGCTAATCAATAAATGCAAAACATGCTCGACTGCAATAATTTTATCCTTTCCAAGTTTCACTACAAATGAAAACTCAAGTACTACATGCCTGGGAGGGTTGAATATAAGATATCTCACTAACTTCTATCAAAACTATCTAATTCAGCTAGCATAGTACAAATAATATTCAGAAACGACAACCATCTAAAACATTTGTGACTAGACCACATTGACTGCCTGTTCAACTTCAACAGCATCTCTTTGAGTCTTGCACCTGCCAGATGAGAGACGACAAAGCATTAAAAACATGGGTTAGGATTCAAAGATCAATGATGTTAACCAATAAATCTAACAAATTATATTTAGTTGCTGAATTACTGTCACCTAAGGTTGAAAACTTCTTCTTTGTCATTTGATTTTTGTCTTGATTTTAAAAGTTATCAATTAATTTTATATTTTAAATTGTGATAACATCTGCATTATTGATTTCAATTATTATATGGTCAAGATGATTAATTAGATTTATTGGTTAATAACATTGGTATTCGGAACGTGCCCCTAAAAGCATTAAGAGAAAGTGTAAGTGATTTTATGACTTTCAGATGAAAATGACTTTGTTCCACCAATCTCTCCCTCTCCCTCCGCTTCCATATGGATCTAAATAAACAAAACAAAGGATGCAAAAAAATTGAACATATTCGAAGCCACTAATAAAGCAACTTAGATGCTAACCTATTGCAATTTGTTCGGGATGCATAATTATGATTGCTGCAATTTTTGCACATCCAGTCCCCATCACGCCATTGCTTTGCACTGCAAAGGCATCAAAAGGCACAAAATCTCAATTAGCATAACAAATTTTGTTAATCACCAATCAACCCAAAAGTTTAAATTGTTGGGAGATGGACCAACAATTAACTAATAAATTTTAACACTCCACTCAAATGTGGACTATACATACATGAACCCAATACTAGAAATTCAACAATTAGAAGCTGCAAGGGTTTGAATACAGAACCTCCTACTATCAAATTAATTTGTAAGAAGCTCAAATTTTATTCATTAGCCCCAATGGCAAATATACACAATTACAATTCCTAATTAAAAGGTAATTTCTAAAGTTACTTGCAACTATCATGTATGCACCTAAGGACTCTTCGGTCTCTCATGTTTCTTGAGTGACTACTCAAGGAGGTAATTTTAGTTCAATATTTATTTTTGCTGTTTCTAACACTTAGTTCATTGATTCAGAGTACTGAACATATGACTATCAATTTCTCTATACTTGATTCTCTAATGCCTTCTTCTGTTATATCTGTTTAAATTGCCAACGCGACACATATGCTGATTATGGGGCAGAAAATTTCTCATTGTCACCCACACTCTAATTGGCTTATATTTTACTTGCACCAAATCTCTCCAATAATCATTTGACTATAGGTAAAAATAATCGAGAGTAAATTGTTCTTTCACCTTTTATTCCACTCATTGTGTGTTTCTGAACAATCTAAAAAAGAAGAAGATTGAAACTAATAAGGAGAGATGACGTCTTGCATCATGAAAAACACCTAGATAATATATTCTCATTTTCAAGGTTAAACAACAAGCTAGAGAATCCTTTTCCTGACCAATTACATCATCCCAAACCACATCGATGCAATTTGAAAAGGCAACAAATAAATTGAAGCTTACCCTTTTCCAACAATAGTGGGTACAACTACTTGTTGTGGTTGCAGCAGTGGCATAGGAACCATGCCTGAGCTCGCATTGGGGAACAGAGTATAGGGTCCAATTTTGGGATCAGCAATACCTACCAGTGGTTCAAAACCTGTGTATTGTTGCTGGTGCCCATTTGTCTGTAAATTTGGCGATTGGATATGTGTGATTAAAGGATGAAGGAAAACAGAGAAGGCCAGGAAAAGTGGCAACTTATTAATAAAACAAAAACGTATTACAATATAAATACAAATGAAAGAAAGCTAAAAACTCCTTACATGTCCTACATTCAACCTTTTGTTATCCAAATCTTGAACAAACTCGTCAGATGCTAACCGCTTTGTTCCAACAGCTGGGAAACAAAGCAGAGCATTAACAATACACTTAATTAGTAAATAATGTTTCCAGCAACAACAACAAAATAGAGAGGGGGTGAGGAGAAGGTATTGACAATAGCAAACCTTGTGGAAATGCGTTGCATTTCTTACACTGCAAACAAGGCCAAAGTAATATCAGATAAAGTTATTACATTCAAAAGTGAGATCAGAGTGTTAGCTCATTAAAATCCAGAGATAGCATCAACAATACCTGAGCACGTGACGAGTAATTATGAAAACCACAGTTGCATAACCAGTCACCATTGCGCCACCCTTTAGACATGGTAAGAGACCGATTAGATAGGTTTGCATATGGAAGTCCAGAAGGTCCACCCATGGGCCAGGAAAAAATAGGCTGAAGTCCATGCTTGTCGGCCCCACCCACATGCCAGTTACGGTTCAGATGAAGAGGCTGTTGAAAAGAAACACTGTTTCCTATCAATCCAATATTCATATTTGGGTCCAGCCCTCCTTGTGCCCTGGCAAAATGACGGGGATAAGTTGGAAGAGACACTCCAGGCATTGCAATAGCTGACATTGCTGCCAGCTCCCTTGGTTGCCCACATTTCTTGCACTTCTCTCTTGATGCATAATTGTTGTTAGTGCAACCTATATGATCCATTGCCATACACACCCAACCCAGAATGCAGCCAGGAAGAAGAAGGAAAGTGATGTATACGCACGCCAACCAGTCCATTCCAACCAATACACACATACAAAAAACACAAACCACTCAACCTAATTGATAGCAACTAGCAAGTTTCTAATCTCAACTTAACAAAGAAATACAACACAGAAAAGAAAGATCCAAAAAACAAATCTCCTCAAATGGGAAAAACCCAATTTCAAAGCTCGAAAAAACAAATCATGTCCTATAAATTATGGTCAACCCTATTTGCCAAAACAAAATGTCTTTGATCTAGAGCAACTTGAGTGTTAAATTAGTAAAATAAAAGTGTTAGTTTTTTTTATTGCTCTGTATGTAGGCATTTTTGTTATGGAAACAACAATACAATCAATACTCTAAATCATTCTGGTATAAATACTTGAATAACTCCAACAGCATATTAAATTTCTACAGCTCCTATCGCTGACAACTTTCATCGAAAAAACAAATGTCAACTAAATTAAGAAAAACTAAACGTTCAAAATCATCCCATTAAAAAAAATGAGTGGAGAAATCCCTGCCATCTTAAAAACATAGAGAAAACCCTAAAAACCCAATAACCCAGTATCAACAAGGAGTCTGTAACTTCAAGCTCACATATCCAAAAGAAGAAAAGAAAATAAAAAATTGCTAAACGGAGAACGATAGAAAAAAAGATGTCTAACCGGTGCAGATCCAATCGCCAATGCGAGGAAGCCATTTGGAGTCAGCTGGGGTTTTGGTATCGACGAGAAGGCGAGGTTGCTTACACCTATTGCAGAAGGATCTGAATGCGTAGTTCCTATTCTTACATGAAATACACTCCCAATCCCCTTCTCTTCCTTCTCCTCCCATTATCACCAAGCTCGCTCGCAATTACCAAAAACAACTTATACTTCCCAACTCTCTTTTTCTCTCCCAAATCTTCAAGGGTTATTGTTAAGATCTATATCGGCACCACTACCACAACAAACCAAGCCGTCTTGTTGTTTCTATGTCCTCGGATCACCAGAAGTGATTGCTCTCAAAGTCTAAAGTTTTGGTTATGGCCGATAGACACAGATACCGAAATAGATGGTTATGATGGAATCGGGTTTCCCATATATGTTTTTTACATACACGAAAAAAAAAATAGCAAACAGCATATGTCCGCGTGGATTTGGTTACATTTTTGTTGAAATATTTTTGGTTTAAAATACTTTATATCAATTTTTTAAATTAAAAATTAAAATCTATCTATAAAATACGTTACTTTAATGTTAGACCAATTTATTAATAACGGTTTATTAGATTTAATTTACATTTTATTAAAAAAATTATTATTTAATCAACAATTTATTAAAAATTATTAAAAACATTAGAATTACATGTTAAAATTAACAAAATTTATAGCAAATAATTAAGAACAATATACTTTTATATATTTATCGCATGAATTAAATGATACACGCGTAGATAAAATTGTTAAATTTTAACATATAAATATAAATTAAATTAAATTGATTAATTTTCATAAATTATAGGATTTAATATGCATGATTTGAATTTTTTAGAACAAAATTGTAAGTTTTCAAAAATAATAAAACTATTACTATCCTTTACATCAAAAAAATTCAAAAAGAGATAATTTTAAAAATATGAATAAATTATCGAGAATTCAATATCAAAAAATAATTTAGAATTTTTTTAGAAAAAATGAAGAGAATAGATAAAAGTTTAAATAAAATTTGATAGTTATAAACATATAAATATATATTATATATATACTTTAAATGTATAAAATTAAAAAATAAATAGGTGCATTAGTAATATATAGATAGGTTTATAAACTTTAAAATCTTAATTAATTTGTCATAAGTTAATTTTTGTATTTTAAAAACTAAAATCAACGTATTTAGATTTATAAAACACATAAATATGTTGTTCTATCGATGATTATGTTCATCCCTAATTAATCTGCATTAAAAAAGAATATTCTTTTACTAATTTTTTTTAATATTATAGAAAAATATGTGTACAGAGATTAAAAATAAAATTCAATAATAAAAGAAATTATAATATGCAATTAAATTAATTATATTTTCATGCTACATTATAAATTAATTTAATTAGTCACTTATCAATAAATGATACTAAAATTATTTAAAAATTATATAAAATAATGCTCTTTTAATTTATAATAAAAAAATACTTTAATAATTAAATAGTATCTAATTAATTAAAGTTTAATATTGAATAGTTTTAATTATTTAAAATTTATATAATATAAAATTAACTCTAGATTAATTAAAATATAATCTCTAGTATTTGAATTTAAATTATCTTTAATTCTTTAGGTTATTATTTAAGATATTATTAATTAATTTATATTTATCTAATTTATTATTTTAATCTTATAAATAAGATATAGTATTGTATTTATTTTTAAGAATTTAAATATAAATTGAATATATATTTCTCTCCCATGATTTATGTTGTCTTTCCCTAATTTCCATTCTTTAAATTCTTAATCCAGTTTGTCTAAATTTTTTCCTTTTCGCCTATATTCAAACCCTTTTTGTCTGTTTCTCTATCTATTATACATTATTTTGGAATCACAACAACCATATTTTATTTTCATAAATAAAATAATATCTTATGTTCTTTACAATTTTTTTTTATGATATAGAGATTTTTTTAAAAAAAAAACCCAATTATCATCACCCCAAAGCCCAAATCTGCCCACTATATTATCAACAGTCCCAATGTTGTTCTTATACATTGTCGGTACATGTAAAATCCCAAACCTCTGACCAATCAAACCACTTCTTCGGTCGAACATTTCACAACAGACTATGTGCTACCACTATTACACTGCCGTCTAAAGCCCATAATCGCTACCTCGCCCACCATCTAACTTGCGATAACAAGACTTGCTGGTGACACTATAACAACATCTTCTTACATGTTGGTTTATAATAAGAGAAAGCAAAAAGATAAGATTGATGATGAATATTGTATGCCCAAAATCTTGACCAAACCCTACTACCCATGTTGGTTTATAATATATCGATAATGATTTTTATCAACATCCGTTAGAAATAAATTGTTATTATCTTAGATAAGTTGTGAGTAAGGTGATTTTCGATATTTTGATACTTAAATCAGTAATTATAAGATTAATAATACAAAAAGTTTACAATCTTATTATAATAATATATGAAAAGAGAGTATTTAAATATGATTTTATGTTATGAGATTCAATCGATATTTCATATCATATTAGTTATGTACATAAATGAATATATATACCAAAATGAATTAATCTGATAGTTATTTTTTATCGAAATATGATTGAGTTGTCATAGTTTTATAGAAACTTATCTTTTGTAGACACATATTCTTTGTTGATATATACCATTAATTATCCTTTAAGATAATTAAAAGATAAAATTTGAACCTTTATTTATTTAAAATAATTAAACGATAATTATTAGACCTTTATCTATTTAGGATAACTATATCGTGTTTACACTTATATAATGATATGCACTTATTTAGCTTGGCTCATAAGATCGTCTACTAACTAGTATCACTCTTTGAATGTAATGTGAAATGTACAAAATTATCCCGAATATAATTTTTAGCATATATAAACTATAAATAAGTAAGAAAATAATGATATTTGTTTAGAGATTATTATCCGGACACCAAAATAAAAAGAGAACAATGATATTTGTTTAGAGATTTCTACTACTATAAAAACCCCACGGACAATTTGTCCACTTGTAATAATATCTTTTATTAAAAAATTTTGCCTTAGTTATCATCACTTCATATGATATTTGTCAAGATATAAATCAATTATATTAAACTTCGATAAAAGAAAAAATTTCTTCTATGAATCTTTTGCACCACTCAAATCAATCTTGCAACTTTAACTAATTGGTGTTTTTTTTTTCTTATTTTGTAGTTATCTCAATATAGCCAACCATAATTATAAGTGATTGCTGTCCTTAAAGTTTTGATTATTAATATGTGGATCTACAACTTTTCATGAGTAAGTTTTTTTAGTCAGACAAAATTGATGCAAGTAAAACTATAAATTAGTTGAAATTTAATAATTATTAATTATCTAATTTATGTATCTAATATTTGAATTTAAATATATCTTTTAATTATTTAGATTATTATTTAAAATTTTATTAATTAGTTTATATTTATCTAATTTATTATTTTAGTTTTATAAATAATACATAGTATTCTACTTATTTCATATACATCAAATATGAATTGAATATTTATTTCTTCCATATTAATTATGTTTTATCTTTTTCCTTGTTTCTATTCTTCAGATCCTTAACCATAATTCATTTGAAATTTATACCTTTCATATATTTCTCTATCTGTTTTACATCATTAACATTGAATTGAACGATGTTAACATAGAAAATAATAAACTTGATTTTTTAATAAAAATATATGAGATTAATATAAAATTTATGATAACAAATTTTACCAAATATTATAAATATTGTATTCCAAAATTATTTTACTACCATATATTCCAATTTTACCTCCATAACTTACATGTCATTAAATAGGACAAACGTTTATTTAAGTAGTAATGTTATGAGATTTTATTTTACTACTTTTATATATATTTTTATTTTAATGAACTATTTATATTATTGAAATATTAATTTGATAAAAAAATTAATTATGTAGTAATAAAAGTATCATTTAATGGATTGTATAAATTGATATGAATCAATTCGCACGTATAATAGATCAAATTGGATCAGATGATTGTAATAAATAGATCAGTTACAGATTATAAAATTTATAGATCGTACTGATTGAATCGCGAATTGTCTAAAATTGTTTAAATTCAATTTTTCATATAATCTTAATTTTAGTCTTTTTGCTTATGAGTTTAGCTGTCATTTTGCTTATATAATGTATCAATTAGTCTCTTTTAGTAAAAAAAAAATGTCATAGAAGGACAAAACCATTGTAACATGATTATTTTAATATTTTATAAGTTGAATTGATGAGATTTATTAAAGGATTAGGTTTGTCATTTAATATCTTTTTCTCAAACACAACAACACAGCCTTTCAATTATTTCATTCTCACCATTTTTGGAGCTCAAAAAATCATATAAAAGACATACTATTGATCTCTTATTTTTGCTACATACTTTATGAAAATCATTATATGTAAAATATTAAATCTTGTACTTAATTGACACATTTTTAACAATCAAATAACTAAATGATTTCTTTTTAACAATTAAAAAACTAAATAACACTAGTTAAATATAAATGGATTAAGTGACTCCTAAAACTTAATTAAATGTAATATTATTATGACCTTTTCTCCTATATTTTTTATATATGTGCTTTATATTAGGCTTTGATTTGGTGTGTTCTATTAACAAGCATGCATCCACGTAATTTTTATTCAATGTGTAATGGCCTAGTCTATTTTATGGATGAATTGTAGCACTACATATGAACAACAAAAAGTGTTATGTTTATGTTTATAGGTACAAGCTTCACCAGGTGTACCGATGGAGATCTTAAGGTACACTTTCAGTCATTGATACATCTTATCTATAGAATTAAGTATTTATTTGTTAGTTTCTATTTATGGAACCGTGGCTCAATGATTTCGTAGACATTTATTAATTTCAATAATGTATTACAACACAAATCAAGAGTCAAAGACATACTCGATGCAACCATGACTCCACAGTTTGATTGAACCTTACACAAAGGAACAAATTGTTAGAGAAATAAAATTGACAAGGATAAGTTTTCTTCTTACCAAATCTTGCGAGAAACAACTTTAATGGATGAGTCTCAAGTTCGTTTCTATATAGGTAGTAATCACTTCACTAGCATAGAAGCCATGTGTTTTTTTTAGTGATTGATAACTGTATTTTATACAGTTATTTTCATCGATTTTATTAATGATAATTGTTATGTTCTTTACATTTTTGTTTAATTTTAATTAAATAAATTAATATTTACCTTTTATGTGTTAAGAAATACATTTTTACTAAAATTAAATAATTTATATCGAAAATGTACTTAATTTCATATTTATGTCCACAAATATAATTTCAAATAATATAGTTCTTAATTACAATTTCTAAAAATCAAAAATATAATTTAAATTGAATTTGGGCTTAATTATAATTATTAAAAGTTCAAAAATTTAATTTAAAATTAGCAAAGGGCTTAACTGTAATTTAAGAAAGTTCAAAATCTAATTTGAAATATATTTGTGGGTCAAAATACAATTAAGGAAAGTTTTAAATTCTGCACAGGTGAGAAGAAGCCACGCGCCTTAATGTCTGGCCAAGAATGCGGGCCGTCGATCGAGAAAATAAACGGCCGGATGCGCGCATTACAAACGCACACCGACCAACGCGAGTGGTTGCAGAATTCTGTTCACGCGGCTTGGTGCCCGAGTGGGGCCCAGCTGCCGTGCGGCGGCGTGCGGCGTGGGACCCGCCGTCGACGCCGTGCAGACCTGTCCCCTCCTTCGCGCGCCCCTTTCCCGTGCGGTCGATCCACGTGCGCCCGGTTATTCCACGAACCATAATCTACCACGTGTCATACTTTATATTAAAGCAAATCATGTTCCGACACATGGCTATTTACAATGAATGTGAAAGCACAGGATCAAGTCCTTGTTCCAGCCGTTGCCTCATGTTTTGCGCGCCCCAATTCCATGCGACAAGTTCTGCGTGCGCCCATTCCCTTCAACGAATGATATGTTGCCACGTGTCCCGCTAATTGTTTCCGCGAATCATAACGCGACATGTGGCAGCGTGGAAGAAAAAAAAACAGAAACGCGCAGCATCTCCACTCACTTTTTCGATTCCATTTTCGATACAATTTTTTTCCCCCACGCGTGTAATTTATTATTTTCGCCATACTTCATTGTCCCTCGCGTGTATTAATTTTAAATATTTTTGATGTATTTTTTTAGCTATAAATAGGTGATATTATGATAGAGTTAAAAAGTTTTTTTTGGTTTAGAATTTTTGTGGTATTAGGGGTTGGGCTGCAGAACACGCAGAAGCCATTTTTTGGCTTTTGTTGTGTTCTGCGTGTGCCAAATATATCGTTTCGTGATGTTTTAATTTTCCTTCTTCTTCCTTTAATTTTTCAGTGTCTGTTGTAATTTTTATTTTAATTTAATGAAGTAATTTAATTTTTCTAGGGTTACATTTGATCTAAATTTACGAAGCTTTGATTTTAACTATTTTTGATAGATTTATAAGATGTTCGATTTGTTTGTTCTATTTTGTGCTTAATGCTTTTTGATTATTTACGAATTTTATCAAAACGATTTGTGGCATAAAAATAAACTTGAGAAAGGCATTTTTGTGTATATTGCTCGTAAATAGAATGACATGTATGATGAAGGATAGGAATATACCCTAATTGTATGTGTGGCCATTTGAGAACTTAGAACTTAATGAATCTTATTAAATTTAATTCTCATAGAGATATAGTGAATTAATTTAACGATGTGTGTTTATACGGAGCTCGGAAGAGATGTATGAATAAAAAAGAAGTTTTCGGTTGACAAATTAAATGTATTAAAAAATATAAATCAAAAGAAAATAACATGATTTGAGTGGATTAGTTTGGTGAAAAATTGCAATCCTAGAGTTTTCTTTTATTTTCTTATTAAACCTTTTTCTTAACTTTTTCCATATCAACGATTGTTTTGGATAAAATCAGAGAGATACAATTTTAGTACTCAACAAACTATAGTAACAAATCCTCGTGGGAACGATACTCTACTTACAAATCTTTATTACTTGTGACCGTGTATACTTGCACAATTTTCTGTGTTGTAAAACACACAACAGTGAGAAACAATTTAGATTGTTTGAATTATTGTTCTTGTTGAAGTTGCAAATCTAGGTAGTCCATTTAGACAAGTAAAATGTGTAAGGTATATGAGTGTTGTTGATATTTGTGAACAAAATATTTAAATATAAATTAATTTCTAAGTGCATTTTATGTTTGTTATTCAAGCTGAATAAACTTACATGCTTCGAGTCAATATGATTCAGATATATATTTGTTCCTAAATACGTTAAAATACATATTACACACTTAAGAACATTTAGTATATGTATTACTCAATCAATTGAAGTGGCAAGTCAATCAATCAAAGGGTTAGATAGATCGAGGATCGATCTTATATGATCTATGTACTCTTGGTTTCATTTTCATATTAATGTAGATTGATTAAAGTTGGGTTCAATTAAGAATCGACCGTGTTCAATCTACTTAGTCTTAGATTTATTTTAATTGTTGCTTGATCGATCGAAAACTGGAGTCAAACTATACTTTTACAATATTACTCATATTAATTATTATTCTATGAATTATTTAATGGATATAATAGTAATTGGTCTTTAATCTAGCATTAGTGTTTCATTTTTTCTATATTAACAACCTTATGTTCCATGTTTCAATCAACCACATTCATTCTATTATTCTAATTATTTTTGTGCTATCTCAAATTATTTTGTAAAAACTAAATTATATTTTATTTAGATTTATTTCTTTAATTAATCTATGAACATTATATGACTATCTTTGATTGATTAATAAGCCCATTTAATTTATGATATTGTGATTACATGTTCATATAACTTCTTTTTTATTAGGTTCTTAATTGTTTAGATAAAATAATTTCTTGTGTGTATCATAATTATTTGATTTGATTATTTTACTTTAAATAAGTGATCTTTATTGAACTTGTGCTTCAACTTTTGTTCTAGGATTGCTAGATGATTTAAATTAATTGACTTATTTTTGAATCTTATAGCTAGAATTTTTCATTATTGAATCTGCTATAGGACACATTTTACACTTGCATTATTGTGCTAAGTTTTTAGGTGCTAGTTGAATAGGTTCGATTTCTCATGTGACTTAAGTTATCAAAATGTTGGTCTAGATCTGTACACCTATCTTATGGAGGCTATAAAAGAAGTAGTAGCTTGTAAGTAGATTACTTAATTTGGATGCTTTATCTTGGAGTGTAGTTTAAGACCTGACCTTATTATTAAACATTGATTTTTATAGTAGATAGTTAGATAGTCCGATAGACTGATGATTTTTCTTTTAAGTCATTGTTGTGGCCTAGGCTGTTTTCACCTAAAATATAGTGTGTCAAGTTTTTACTTATTTTTGCTTTATATCATTTACACATGATTGCTTGTGATTTTTTTAATTAATCATAATTCAAAAAAGTACCTATACATAGTGTTTGCCTAGGACCTTGTTATTGATCATTTGAAAGAAGGTTCATCTACAACTTATGCCTCTTTCTTTGATAGGTCTACTACCTATACTAGAAAGCCCGTATGAGGGACTTTCTACACTCTCTAGATGAGAGTGTATGGAATTCTATAATATATGATTAGTACTTTCTCTGCTTATAAGTTTCATCATATCTTTGATATTGATACTACTAAGTGTGCTTAAGATACTTTAGAAGTTGTATATAAGGGCACCACTTAAGTTAAATGAACTATACTTCACATACTAAGCACTAGGTTTGAAAACCTTAGAATGGAAGAAGATGAAACATTTTTTGAATTTTATATTAAATTATCTGATATTGCTAACACTTCTTCAAATCTTAGAGAGAAAATTGAGGAATTTAGGTTGGTTCGAAAGATTATTTACTCATTATCAGGTTGTTTCCATGCAAAGATAACTGTCATTAATGAAAGTAAGGATGTAAACACAATCAAAATTGAGGAACTATTTGGTTCACTTCAAATTTTTAAGATGAGTTTTTGAATGCCTCCAAAGAACAAATACATTGCTTTCAAAATTTACTGATGATGGTAATAAAGACAATGATGAGGATGATGAAGAATTTAAACTTTTAGCCAAAAGACTCAAGAAAATATTCAACCAGAACAATTCACAGACTAACTAACAACTATGCCATTCTAGGGATCATAATCCAAGAGAACTAAAACTTATAAGTTGTGAAGGTAAGAAAACTAAACCTACTGGACCTAAATACTTTGAATGCAATGAGATTGGTCATATTGCAGCTAGGTGTATTAACAAAAAGAAGAAAACTGGAAGGGCTTTTAATGCTACTCTTAGCAACTCAAACAATTGTAGCACCAACTATTTGACACTTATTGTAATTACTGGTGGACACTCTATTAAGTTTGATATTGATTCAAATTATGATGAAAGTGATTTTGAATTCCTGCTAAATAAATATAATACTAATAGTCTTGATGAATTTTTTATAGATTTAGTAGGTCTTAAGAAACAAATTATAGGTTACTAATAGAAGTAACTAAATTATATGATAAACTCAATTCTTATGAAATTAATTTCTCCATCATAGAAAAAGAAAAAAATAGAGTTGTCTAAACTTATTGATAGTTTAAATTCAATTCTTATAGATCTTAAACAAAAAAAGAAAAGAAAAGAATATTGTGTAGGAACTTGGACAAATAAAGAAATCCATGAAGAGTCTAACATCCAAAAAGATAAACAAAGTTCTTGAATATGGAAAACCTTTTAGAACTAAGAGAGGGTTAGGATATGTAGATAAGCATACTATACCATTATCTTCAAATACAACTCAGTTTGTAAAACTCTTTAACCCTTTTTTATTCAAATGATACACATGTCCTTAGTTATAAGGACGAGAGCTCTACACCTTCAACATCAAAAATTAAATTTGTAAAGACTTCTAACTCTATTCCTATGGTTACTATTTATGCATAAAGAACTATTGTACCTATGGTAGAAAATACTATTAAGTTGTGCCTACATGTCATCATTATGGTAAGAAAGATCATATAAGATCAAAATGTAGGTTTTTGATGAATGCTCCTAAATTTAGTAATTCTTTACATGGTTCTTGTTATAGGGCTCATTATTATTATCCATCTATGCATAATATTTCCAATAATTCTACTAGAAAATATGATGTTGATTCAAAAAGGCAAGTGAATTTCAATACTTTTAATTATAGAACTAATTATTATCATCCTACTAT
The DNA here is from genome assembly GCA_033030585.1 of Hippophae rhamnoides. Lineage (NCBI taxonomy): Eukaryota > Viridiplantae > Streptophyta > Magnoliopsida > Rosales > Elaeagnaceae > Hippophae > Hippophae rhamnoides. Next base: position 20,769,254 of record CM065434.1, on the reverse strand, counting down.
GCATGTTACATCTTCATTTATGATGAATGTGAAATCTAAAAGTAAGTCCAAGAACATGTTCTAATGACAACTAAGGTAGTTGATTTCCAACCCAAAAATTTACAAAAACCAAAATTTAAGAAGTTTGGGTTATGAAAGATTATCTCTTTTCAGTCACCTAACTGTTATTTATTGTTGATCTAGATATTTTTTTGAGTGTTTAATTGACACTAGGTGAGCATCTTTAATTTATTTGTTTAATATTTTTTATTTTTATTGATGTTTCTTACTACTTTTATTTACAAAATTGACTTATTTTTGTTTGACTTTTCATTGTATAATTGAGTATTTTGACTTGTGTATTTACATACTTTTTCAAATATAGTGATTGATGTTGATAAGAACTTGCTTACACACTTACTAAACTCATATGTACATCATGTTTGAAGTTTATGATTGATTTTATAAGATTTTAAAGCTTATGCTAGCCTTAATTGCAAAACGGTATTTGAGTTCTACTTTTTACTTTCAAAATTTTTACTGTAGAAAGACACTTTGTTTTGAGAGTACTATTTATTGTGATTTGTGAAGCTATCGTAATGAGCGGAGATGACTATCTCACATCTAGTATGAAAATCATCATACTAGGTTTCTAGCTTGTGCGTAATTCCTTAAAGAAAAAAAAAACAAAAAAAGCTTAGCATGCATAAAAAGAAAGAGTCAAAAGTTGGTTATACAAAAAATAAATAAAAAATTAAATAACCAATCACTATATATAAAAAAGGGGAATAAAAATCTTACGTCCTCTCTCGGTAAATATTTTTTGGTAAAATTGAGGAATCAATTATATTTTTTCATGATAAGTGATACTTTTCCCTTAAATCTTCCATGATTGATCACAAATGAATTAAATGATATATTTTTAAAGTTTAAACATGTATCTTATTTTTGATGATTGTCAACATGTCACCATATGTGTTAATATGTCTATATATCTTGTCTACATATTTATGCTTTCAATAGGTAGCCAAAATTTGAACAAAATTAATTTCTCAATTGAGTGTTTAGTTTTGATCATGTTTAAATAAGTCTACTATTATCAATTAAAAAAAATTATATATATATATATATATATATCAGTTGTTATAATTTTTTTATTCTACTTTATTTTAGGGAGTCATATTACTTAAGGGGAACTCATTCATTGCATACATCACATTCTTGTTCATAATAAATTTAAGCTTCATTGTTAAATTATCTTTTTTTATGATAAAAGGGAGAGTAGTTAATACTGAGAGAGTCATTGCATATAGTGGGAAAACATATTAATTAAGTGTTATATTTATTATTTTTTATTGCACATATGAGGAGAACATATAATAATTAAGTGTTCACTTTGATATGTCATTTAAGTGGAGTAATTTTAATATTTAAATGTTCTATCTCTTATTACTCATTGCTTATGTTTACTAATTTGCTTTACTATTATTATAAACAATAAATTAATGAACAATAAGTGTTTTGATAACTGTATTTTATACAGTTATTTTCATCAATTTTAGTAATGATAATTGCTATGTTCGTTTAATATTTATTAGTTTTTGTTAAATAAATTAATATTTTCCTTTTATTTGCTAAAAATACATTTTTAATAAAATTAAATAATTTGTATCGAAAGTGTACTTAATTTCATAATTTTTTGTCCACAAATATAATTTCAAATAGTAGAGTTCTTAATTACAATTTATAAAAATTGAAAATATAATTTAAATTAAATTTGGGCTTAATTATAATTATTAAAAGGGCTAAACTGTAATTTAAGAAAGTTTAAAATGTAATTTGAAATATATTTGTGGGTGAAAATATAATTAATGAAAGTTTAATTTTGGCGCAGGAGAGGAAGGCCACGCGCAATATTACACACGCCAAACGTGAACCGTCCGATCGAAGGATGAACGGCTCAGATTCGCGCGTGCTCATCAAGCCCCAGCGAGAGCTCATGAGGTATCTTCTTCGCGCGGCTGCGTGCCAGTGGGCCCCACGTGTCGCGCAGTTTGGCCGGCGCGAGTACCGGGCCCCACGTCGGCGGCAGATTCCCCCGAGGCGATCGGCCGACCGTTGGATCGATCGACGGTCCGTACTGGAAGCCGCGTCCATCGAAGCCGCCGCGCACCGAGCCGCTCGTGTAAAAATCCCTGCGTGACGCGTTGGCAGCAGTAGCGGTGCATCCTCGCATTCTGCACAAGACCCGCCACGTGTCCCACGAATATTGAAGTTAATCGTGCGTCGACACGTAGCTATTTACAACGGGCGCGACCGCGCCTGGATCACGCCCGTTTCCACCAAGTTGCTTCACTTTTCGCGCCCAATCCCGTGCGCGCCGTTCCTGCGTGCATCTGGTTTGTTCATCCAATGATGTGATGCCACGTGTCCTCGGGAATCTTTCAAATAATCGAATGCGACACGTGGCCGTGGAAGAGAATTAAAACAGAACGCGGCAAAGATCCCTCGATCCCATTTTCGATACAATTTTTGTCCCCCACGCGTTTAAATTATTATTTTCGCCGCTCCTTTTTGTCCCCCGCGTAGATTTAAATTTAATATTTTATTGATGTATTTTTATTGCTATAAATAGGAGATAGTTTTTAGTTGTAATGGAGTTTTTTGGAGTTTTTTCCAGTTTAGAGTTTTTTTGAGTTTTTAGTTAAGAGTTTTTTTTTGGGTTGGAGAAGAGTTTTTGTGTAGTGTAGAAATTTTGTAGTGGTCGGTTTGAATGACAAGAACACGCAGAAGCCATTTTTTGGCTTTTGTTGCTCATGCGTGTGCCAAATATTTTCGTTCTTGATGTTTTAATTTTCTTCTCCTTCTTCTAATTTTTCTCGCATATGTTTTAATTTTTTATTTTAATTTTATGAAGTAATTTAATTTTTCTAGTGGTTGCATTTGATCTAAATTTATGAAGCTTTAATTTTAATTATTTTTGGTTATGGATTTATAAGACGCTCGATTTGTTCGTTCTATTTGTGTTTAATGCTTTTGATTATTTACTTAATTTTATCAAACGATTTGTGGCATAAAAATAAACTTGAGAAAGGCATTTTTGTGTATATCGTAAATGTAAATGTTTACATGTAATGGCGATGAAGGATAGGAATATACCCTAATTGTATGGGTGGCCATTTGAGAACTTAGAACTTAATGAATCTTGGTGAATTTAATTTCATAGAGATATATTGAATTAATTTAACGAGGTGTGTTTATGAGTTCTCAAGAGATGTATGAATAAAAAAGAAGTTTTCGGTTGACAAATTAAATGTACCAAAAAATATAAATCCAAAGAAAATAATATGATCGGAAAGGATTAGTTTGGTGAAGAATTGCAATCCTAGAGTTCTTTTATTTTCTTATTACCTTTTTCTTAAATCAACGATTATTTTGGATAAAATCGAGAGAAATAATTTTAGTACTCAACAAACTATAAGAATAAATCCTCGTGGGATCGATACTCTACTTATAAATGTTATTACTTCATGACCGTGTATACTTGCACGCAGTTCGTGTGTTGAAAAACACGCAACAAGTTTTAGTAGCAGTTCTGGGATTTGTTTTACTATTTTCATTGTTGATATTAATACCAATCAATCTGATTTTAATTCAAAAAAAAAAAATTAATTTCGAATGTTAATTTATTTTTCAATTTTCTCGTGGGTTGAGATTTTGTTTGACACACAAATCTTATCTTTCATAAAGAAAAATAAATTTGTTTTTTTTTGTTTGTTTATTTTATTTTGCAATTTTCTCGTGACTTGAGATTTTGTTTGACACGCAAATCTTAATTCACAAAAGAAAATAAAAAAAAAGTTGGTTATTGGTTCTTAATTTATTTTTCAATTTTCTCGTAAGTTAAGATTTTGTTTGACACACAAATCTTAACTTACAAACAGAAAAACAAATTGAGAAGTCAAGCTGAAGACTATAAAACAAGCTGTCTTGGGAGGCAACCTGACCATTGTGTTTATATTTATTTTTTTAATTTTTTGTTCGGATATGTTGTTTTTTTTATATTTTGTTATGTTGTTATTTTAGTTCTTTCTTTTTCGTAGAAAGTAAAGTGGATAATAAAGTTTATTTTGGCTTAATCAATCAAACAAACCAGGAAGTTTCTTAGACCCATCTCATATGTTCTTTAACTTCACACATTGAGGACAAATGTGTATATTAAGTTCGGGTGGTGGATATAGTGAACCTAATTATAATACTTTCGGATGTTATTGCTTGTCAGGAAATTTTTTTTTGTTGGTTTGGTTGATTGAAGATACGTTGCTGCTATGAATAGTGATTTATTTTTGTTTCTTCATATAAATGATGCATATCTCTTTGAAAAAATATGAAATTTGTCCGAGTGATGATTAATTTTTACGCATTATATTTCATTTTTTACAAGAATTAATATTCATGAGCACTAGTCTTGACTTTTTTGAATTGCTATGCTAATTTAGAGAATGTTTATGTGAGTATGAAATTGATTGATTGTGGTGTTACGCTTCTTAGAATTTGTTTGATTTTCTCTCGAGGCGAAATTATAGATAACATTTAACTAAGAAAATGATTTAGGCCATCTTTGGATCGTTTGAGCCTTTCTATCTACCTTTTCATGCATTATCCATAGTATACCCCTTTTGAGCTTAAAAGTTTATATATATATATTTCTCATTTCAAAAGCCTATCTAAAAAGTATATATATATGTGTGTGTAGATATACCTATTGTTCTTATTCCACTAACATGTTACAATTGTTAGTAAATGTTGAAGGATATATCGGAAAAAAAGGGTTACAAAAAAAAGGCAAAAAAAAAGATTCTCAAAAAAAAGAAACAAAAGAAATCGAAAAGAAAAAAAAGCAGAGACATAAAAAAAACAAATATGGTGTATGTGATGATAAACCCCAAATCGGGTTGTAATTATTACATGATAGAATTATCTTTTCAATCCCGAAATGTTATGCTCGGAAAAAATTTTAAGCTAAATTTTATCCTTCATTTCTACCTTTGCCTAAGACATACATTACAAGCTTATCAAGTCCCATTGATTTAGTGTTTTGTGTTTGTCTACACATTAGTGGAGAGAAATGAAAAATAGACTATAGATGTGTGATTTCATGATAATTTGTTTGTTTTGATATTTGTATAACCGATCCTGATTGTAATGTGATGAATTTTGAAAAGACTTCACACACACACTTAAAAGTTCATTGTAAAAAGGTTATATACTTTTAAATTGATATTGATGCTTAGATAAAATTCTTTTATTTCTTTCGAGTTATGTTATTTGTAATGTATAAAAAAATATTTTGAAAATCACTATTTTAAATGCGCTTTATCTTTGTTTTATTTCTTTCTTTTGCTCGAGGACTAGCAAAAACTTAAGTTGGTGTTGATAACCTATTTTATACGCTTATTTTCATCAATTTTAAAAGAATGATAATTGCTATGTTCGTTTAATATTTATTAATTTTTGTTAAATAAATTAATATTTTCCTTTTATTTGCTAAAAATACATTTTTAATAAAATTAAATAATTTGTATCGAAAGTGTACTTAATTTCATAATTTTTTGTCCACAAATATAATTTCAAATAGTATAGTTCTTAATTACAATTTATAAAAATTGAAAATATAATTTAAATTAAATTTGGGCTTAATTATAATTATTAAAAAGGCTAAACTGTAATTTAAGAAAGTTTAAAATGTAATTTGAAATATATTTGTGGGTGAAAATATAATTAATGAAAGTTTAATTTTGGCCAGGAGAGGAAGGCCACGCGCATATTACACATGACGCCAAACGTGAACCGTCCGTCGAGTGATGAATCTGGCCAGATTCGGCGTGCTTTCATCAAGCCCGACCTGGCGAGAGCTGGTACGTAGGTATCTTCTTCGGCTGCTCTCGGCGCGTCACTGGCCCACGTGTCGCGCGTGTAGGCCACGTCGATGGGCCACATGTGGCGGCGAATTCCCCCGAGGCGATCGCCGACCGTTGGATCGATCGACGGCCCGCATTGTGCCGCGTGGCCCATCGAAGCCGCCGCCGCACCGAGCCGCCTCGTGTAAAAATCCTCCGTGACGCGGTTATGGTAGCGGCATTGCATCCTCGCATTTGCTGCACAAGATTCCGCCACGTGTCCCACGAATATTGAAGTTAATCAAAGTGCCGACACAGCTATTTACAATGAAGCGCGACCGAGCCGGATCACGCCCGTTTCCACCAAGTTGCTTCACTTTTTCGCGCCCCAATCCCGTGCGCCGTTCCCCGCGTGCATCCGGGTTTGTTTCATCCAATGATGCGATGCCACGTGTCCTCGTGGAATCTTTCTTCGCCGAATCGAATGCGACACGTGCGTGGAAGAGAATTAAAACAGAAACGCGCAGCATCCCTCGATCCCATTTTCGATACAATTTTTGTCCCCCACGCGTTTAAATTATTATTTTCGCCGCTCCTTTTTGTCCCCCGGGTAGATTTAAATTTAATATTTTATTGATGTATTTTTTTTGCTATAAATAGGAGATAGTTTTTAGTTGTAATGGAGTTTTTTGGAGTTTTTTCCAGTTTAGAGTTTTTTTGAGTTTTTAGTTAAGAGTTTTTTTTTTGGGTTGGAGAAGAGTTTTTGTGTAGTTTAGAAATTTTGTAGTGTTCGGTTTTGGACAGCAGAACACGCAGAAGCCATTTTTTGGCTTTTGTCAGAGCCCGCGTGCCAAATATTTTCGCTTTTTGATGTTTTAATTTTCTTCTCCTTCTTCTAATTTTTCTCAGACATATGTTTTAATTTTTATTTTAATTTTATGAAGTAATTTAATTTTTCTAGTGGTTGCATTTGATCTAAATTTATGAAGCTTTAATTTTAATTATTTTTGGTTCGGATTTATAAGACGTTCGATTTGTTTCGTTTCTATTTTGTGTTTAATGCTTTTTGATTATTTACGAATTTTATCAAAACGATTTGTCAGGGTACAAAAATAAACTCGAGAAAGGCATTTTTCAGGTATATTGCTAGAAGTAAATAGAATGACATGTATGATGAAGGATAGGAATATACCCTAATTGTAATGTGGTGGCCATTTGAGAACTTAGAACTTAATGAATCTTGGTGAATTTAATTCTCATAGAGATATATTGAATTAATTTAACGAGGTGTGTTTGTACGGAGCTCGGAAGAGATGTATGAATAAAAAAGAAGTTTTCGGTTGACAAATTAAATGTACCAAAAAATATAAATCCAAAGAAAATAATATGATCGGAGTGGATTAGTTTGGTGAAGAATTGCAATCCTAGAGTTCTTTTATTTTCTTATTACCTTTTTCTTAAATCAACGATTATTTTGGATAAAATCAGAGAGAAATAATTTTAGTACTCAACAAACTATAGTAACAAATCCTCGTGGGATCGATACTCTACTTATAAATGTTATTACTTGCGACCGTGTATACTTGCACGAGTTCGTGTGTTGAAAAACACGCAACATGTTTCAAGATAAGTTGTTGCCTATTTGTTGTTTTGATTTTTAGTGTACATATGAGCTATCAAAGATGTCTTTACTGGATCATAGGATAGTACCACTATGTAAAAAAATTATTTTTCCTATGGATTTCATGTAACGAGAGATTTTATCACACGAATATGCCAAATGGGAAGATTATAAGGTATATGAGTGTTGAAGATATTTATGAATAAAACATTTAAATATAAACTAGTTTCTAGGAGAGTTTTTATGTTTGTTATTCAAGTCAAAAAATCTTCTGAGCTTCAAGTCAATGTGTTTAAGGTATATACCTATTCTTAAACACGTTAGAATACTTATTACGCACTTAGGAACATTTAGTATGTGTATTTCTCAAGGATCGAAGCGGTAGGTCGATCAATCCAAGGGTTAGATCAATATTGTATGATCTATGTCTTCTTAGGTTGATTTTTATATTAGTGTAGATAGATTAAAGTTGGGTTCGATCGAACGAGGTACTAGATTGATCAAGAATCGATCATGTTTGATATATTTGGTCTTGAATTTATTTTAATCGTTGTTGGATTAATCAAAAAGGGTTTTAATTGATCAACCTTATAAGTTAGATCGATAGAGCCTGGATTGGATCAATCAAGCAACTAGTGTTTCAACTCATAATATATTTGTTTACTCGAGCCAAATTATTCTTTTACCATATTTTCCTATTATTTATTATTTTATGAATTATTTAGTGAACATAATGGTAATTGATCCTCAACCTATCATTAAGATTTCATCTTTCCCATAGAAACAACCTAATGCTCTATATTTCAATCAACCACATTCATTCTATTCTTCGAATTAGTTTTATACTCTCTCTTAAATGAATCATATTTTGTTTAGGCTTATTTTTTAATTAATCTATCAAATATTGTGTAGCTATGTTTAATTAATTAATAAGCCTATTTAATTTATGATATATTGATTATATATTATATGGCTTCTTCTTGATTAGTTTCTTAGATGTTTGGATTAAATAATTTTGTATGTGATCATAATTATTTAATTTGATTATTTAACCTTAAATAAGTTATCTTTATTGAACTTGTGCTTCAACTTCTATTCTAGGGTTGTTAGATGATTTAAATTAACTCATTTATTCTTGAATTTTTTAGATATGATTTTTCATTATTGAGCCTACTATAGGACACACTTTGTACTTGTGTTATAATACCAACTTTTCCAATTCTAGTTGAATGGTTTTGATTGCTCATACGGCTCGAGTTATTGGAACATTACTCCATATCCCTACACCTATCTTATGGAGACTATAAAAGAAGTAGCTGCTTGTAAGTAGATTAATTTAGGGGCTTTATCTTAGAAGTAGTATAATACCTAGCCTTATAATTGAATATTGATTTTCATAGTAAATAGTTAGGTGGTCCAATAGACTGATATTGTTTTCTCTTAGATCATTATTGTGACTTAGGTTATTTTCATCTAAAATATCATATGTCAAGTTCTTATTTATTTTTTGCTTTATATTATTTACACACGATTGCATGTATGATCATTTGTGATTTTTTTAATTAGTTATAATTCGAAAAATTACTTATTCACCTCTTCTAGTTAATTAGATTCATAAGGATAAACTTTCAAAAGATATGGGGTGAGAATCTTAATTACGGATGTATGAGTAGTGTAATTATTTCAAAAAAATTATAAATTTTGTTGGATTTTTTTTTTCAGTTTATACAATCTATTTTAAGATATATATTTACTTACTATTATAACGAGAATGGGACATGAATCCTTGACACTCACTTTGTAATACAGGGAAAGAGACTCAAACTCGTATGTAAGATATGAGATATCATCATTACCACAATTTTAGTAATGTGATGGGTAGTTCCTAAGGAGAGAATTGTTACTGAAAGAAGTAAAGCTATACTATCCATATTGACACACTCTAGTTGGGAGAATGAAAAATTATTATCGAATGGAATTATGGTTATAGTAGCGTGGACCCTTTTTAATAGCTATAGTTATATTTTACCATATGGCTTGAGATTGACCTAAGTTGAGGTACCAAAATTTCTTCCTTTTCTTTTAAAGATAGGTACTATATGTTGGGATTAATTTTATTTGCATAGAGAGAAACAAGAGAGAAGTTAGAGAATTGTGTGAGAATGTGTGGCTCTCTCATGAGGCTTATGTATATATAGAGTATTACATGTACATGTGTGGATTACATAAGATATATACGTCACAACGTATCAAAATGGTATAAAAGTAAAAGAAAATATGTTTACAACTCAAGGTCAACCACTCTATAGCTCAGGCTTGAGGCGAACCTTACAACACCAAAGCTTGCATGTATAGATGGGTTCTTCATTTCGAGTGTGGTTATGGGCACGGGCACATGTAGGTCCATTTTAACGGCTCGAGTTGTTAGTTGGATCGAGTTAAGGGTCGAGCTATATGTCTAAACATTTAGTCCTTCTACTCTTTCAACTCGATTTTTCAATAGGGATGGAAAAGTAGCAACCAGACATAAAATTTGGAACGTTTGAATCACACTAATAAATGATTTTTAGTTTATTGGATATAAGATATCCACCTCTGTATAAGGAGGAGTTGAAGCCTCTCCTTCTTTCATCATTTCCTATATATTATAGAAAAATTCACAAGAGAAAAAATTTGTCATATTAGTTTGAGCTATAGAAATTTTAAACTTGATGGTAAGAAAGCACCCTAAGCTGAGTCTCTTGGAAGAGCCCACAATATCCCACTTTCTCAAGTCAGGCAAAAAGTGACAACACGGGGTCCTCCATTGAGACAAGCAACTCGAGTGATGAAGCTCTATCTTAGCCTTAACCTTCCACATCCACCTCTCATCCATAGGCCATACCTACTATTAGGTTGAACGTGCCTCAGACTCAGATCTTAGTCCCGAGGTCCTAGAGGAAGAAAGCAAGAAACAAAGGGACTGTGGAGCTTATAGGCTATACCAAAGGCTTATTGGAAAAGATTAAGACCAATGAGCTATCACCTTAGGATAAGGAGGGGATAAAGAGGACCTACAACATTCCCTTCTTGGTTCAAATAACGATTCCTATGTTGAGGGCTCGTGAAAGTGATTGACTTCTAGCTGGGTGGACAACCTTTCACAAGAAGGTTTTATAGTTCGGGGTTAGATTTTCTCTGTACACCTTCATAAGGAAATTCTTGGCTAGGACTTAGCTCATACTAGTGATGAGCGAAAACCGGCATCGCCAATTCTCGCAAATACTTTGGTTTTAATATTTGTAAAACTCTCGCAAGTGCACGAATCATTTCGTAGAAAATGATAAGTATACTCCCAAGGTCGATCTAAGGAAGGAATGTATGTGGTTTTTAATTTATTATTCAAACTTTTAAAAACGAAATTAAATCCTAAACATCCTGTCACGATAGTTTTGGTTTTTGTGTTCCTAATCTAATAACATAAAATAAACATATATACAGATTAATTAAATATAATCTAAAAAGAATAAACATAGATACAAATTCAATAAATAAATATAAATCTGATTCAATAAATATTCATGCAAATTTTATCATTTATATTAGTGGAGTATTTATGGATATAACAACTAAGTTAATTATGCTTGCTCATATTATCTAGGTTATTAAAGATATAAATTGATATTTTATTGATTCTCTCTTTTTTGTATGAATACCACCTTTGGTGAGGTTAGATACTTTCTTTGTTAACTAAACAAATCAATTAACACTATGGGTGGGGTTGATAACTAATTTGGTTAATTAAATTAATTCCTTTTTCTAAGAGATTGAAAATGAACCATTTAAATGCCACCTTTGGTGAGGTTAGACGATTTAAACTTTATTCAAGGTGTCAAATTAAACTTAAGAATTTAGTTATCCGAGTACTAAGCTTTCAAGTTTTAAAACCACTATGTGAAAACATGTTGTCAATACATTTCCACATAATAATTCTTATAAAAACTTTTGAAATAGAGCTTCACTACTAACTACCGGGCGATTGTACCAACAAATAAAAGAGCACTACTCTAAATTAGAGGATAACTAAACCTTAAAGTCTAACTTTAGATTTAAGTTTATAATGAAAAATAATATATTTCTCTAACATCCTTAATATAAAATCTTGAATAAAAATAAACTTCGATTCATTTTAGAAATTTTCCCTTTATTTAATATTTATGAAGCATAACAACGTTATTATTATATCATGATTATAAACAAACTATACGATTAAATTTAATCACAGACAAATTAAATATAACATGTAAGAATAAAGCATAAAAATAAGCGTAAAGAAAATAAAATCCTTACGAGAACTTGACGTATTATTCGTTGCTAGAAAACCTCCAAGCGGAATTTGCACTTCCATTTATTGAATCAAAATCTAAATTATTACAAAAACATTACAAGTTCCTCTCAAAGAGAAGAATTCTAAACCTAAGACAATTGAACTAAAAACTAAGAGAAAAACTAAGAAAAGCTTAGAAACTAAGAAAGAAACTAAAGAAAACTCAAAAACTAAGAAATGAGAGAAAGAAAGAAGAGAGAAGTGAGGTTTTTGAGGTGTGTTTTGAAGTGAATGGAAGAGGGGTATTTATAGGTGAGGATGGAGAGAAAAAATGATTAAAAAAATGTTAAAAAAAAATATTAAAAAAATAAAAAACGTGTAATGGACTGCTTTGAGGTCATCAATGGCGTCGGCCTGGCGTCATGGGGGCGGCTGCACGTGAAAAATGGGTCAAAAGCAGCGTTGAGCGCGCCGTATGGGCTGGCGCCGCGCGCTTCAGCGCGTGAGCGTGACGATGGCCGCCTTATTGCAGCAACAGCCGCGGGCGGCAGCAGCTACGCCATGGCGGCTCTGGCGTTAGCGGGCCGCCTTTGAAACCGCGGCGCGTAGCGATTTTCCGTCTTTTGACATTTTTGACCTTTTCGACCCATTTTGTCCAATTTTTCCATGTTTGTTGACCTTTTTCCACTTATTTATTAATTTATTTGTGATGTATTGCTTCAAGTATTCTTCTTTGAGTCTTTACATTGCGTTTTTAGGCCAAAATTCCTGAAAAACAATAAAAATACCCGTGATTCCGAAAAAGACAAATTTATATAAATATATGATAAAACATATAAATATATATATATTTTAATCAATTAAAGTGCATAAAATCATGGTTATTTTAGTGCTTTTTGAGCACTCATCAACTAGGTCAATTGATACCTAATGGATGGAGGTACATGATTTTCCTAACATTGATATGCAAAGAGCTTAAGGTGGAGATAGAGATTCCAAAGTTCAATGAGGTCTACATGTTGAAGTAGAATTCTACAGATCTAATGAGAGTCTCCATATCAGTAAAGAATATTTCTTCTACTTCTCATATCGGTGGGAAGCTCTAGATAGTGATAAGAGGCTAATAAGGAGTGCTTATGTCGATACTAATGTCATAATAAGGAAGATGTGCTTATTTATCACGAACTTGAGTATGAAGGTGAAGTAACGATTAGCTGATATCCAGAATTATCTATCCATGAAGACTCCATGAACGTAATTATTAAATACCTCGTGCTTTTTTGCATATGGGTTGATGAGGCAGGGCTCAGTGGAGCCACATCACCAGATAATTTGTAAACCTTGAGCACCCTCTAAATGCCAGACCTCTCCCACAAACTATGGGGGTAGGTTCGAAGTGGTCCCTAATACTAGTGAATTGGACCTGAGACTTAGCATTTTTTTTTGCTTTGCTTTGCTCAACCCTTTCAAAATAACACCTAATTGCCCTTATCTTTTAGGTACCATAGAGTTCAATCCTGATGATCTATTGGCACGGATTAAGAGTAAGGTCATTCATATAGAAGGGCCTTCTAACCTTATAAAAAAGGAAAAGGAAGGTAACCATTGACAAGACCATCCTCATACTGATGCTTTTGAATGTCGTTGAGCCCTCACCAGTATCCTAGAATTAAAACACCTTCGTACCACCTAGTTCAGGTCCATAAGCACCTACTTAATCTACTAGGGATTCAAGGAAGGGGAAATGTGTTATTGACAACCTCACCACAAACGTTGATGGGGTGGCACTATACCGAGGCATGTAACCAAAAAAGTTAGACCACTACATGTATTATTTTCCCTTCATGCCACAGGAGAGGCAAATTAATTCCATATGCAAGGATGTGAGCTCTAAGGTTGTGATCAATCATCTTTTGTACCAGGTGTGTCATTCCACCTCTTTTTATTTTTGTTTTTTTAACCTCGTATCATTTGGCTTGTTTTTAGGTGAAAATTATTCAAGGACTTAACAAGTCTCAAGGTGTGGAAAGTTTAAAGCATAAGCTTATACTTGAAAAAGAGAGTTATACTTCAATTCGGGCCAAATATGCGGTGCTATTGGAGAAGGCTAATAGGTTGGAAGGCGAGGCTATTAACAGAGAGGAGAAGCTGACCAAGGCCATTGTCAAGTTGAATAAGAAATTGAGGCTCTTTTCAAAGCTTAAGAAGGCCAAAAGAAAAGCCAAGACTGAGTTTAGGGAAGCCTTGAGAAAACTCAAGGCTGAGGTAGAAGCCTATAGTTACAGGCTATCCAAAATAGAAGAAAAGGTAAAATGCAAGCTTGATGTGATGAACGAGCAAATTTCCTTAAGCATTGAGATAGGTTATGGGTTGGCCATGGAATCATTCAAGAAAGAGGCCAAGAAGAGGTCCCTAGAGGAATCAAATTTTGGATATCCCAGTCTCTCCCCACTATCTACCACTCAGTCCCAAGATAAGGGCGAGGAAAAGGGCTCGAGCTTGGACTCTTGTGAGAGTAGTGATGGGCCCGAGATGGAAAATTAAGAAGGTAGGACCGGGGACCTTTGATATCCTCTCTTATAAAAGGGGGTTGGGGAACTCATAAAATTTAGACATCCTCTTTTGTTTGAAATAGTTACCAACTCTTTATGCATATTTCTTGCTCGGACGTTGTGGATTCTGACCGGTTCAACAAATATTCAGCTCGCACTCTGAAATTGGAGAATGTTAGGCTTAAGGTTAAGGTAGGGAAATTAAAAATTGAGTTATCTAGGCTTAAGGGTAAGCTCTCCCTTTATGAAGAGACCAAGTGTGAGCTCTCTCCTTATAAGGAGTAGTTATCCCAAACTCGAGCTTGTGACAGAAGAACCATGACTAATTTTTGCTCATATGGATAGGGAGTCCCATTAGGAAATTTTTTATTTAAAGTAGTCTGGGAGAATCTTCCTCTAGGTAAAGGGTGTAGTTGAGGAATTGGAACGTTCCGTGCTCACGTCAAGTTTGGCCCCCTCTTAAATAGGGGCCAATGTTCACAAGAAAATTATTAAGATTTAGGCTGAGTTGTTGCACTTAGTAGAGAAAATCAATGACCCAGACACCAGTCGTGTGTCCAAGTGTTTGAGGAACTTTTAATGCTTTGGGAGGCTGGGCCATGTATTAATAGACTTTAAAAGCATTATAAGCTCGATCAATAAAAATATTTTTAATAGAATGCACTTGTGGCATGAGACTAATGTTTCTCTCTTTCTTTTTTCAAATGTATTTCTTGAAAGGAAAAACTTGTAAGGTTTGGTTGATGTAATAAACCAATGGTTTTAATCGACCCTCACTTTAGTGTAAGAGTGCTCTACCTGGTTTGTAATCGAGGTGGTCAACTCTTATTTCATTGTCAAAATGTTCTACCTGGTTCCTGACTAAGGTGATCAATTCGTGACATGTAGATATAGGGAAGAATGTTCTACCTGGTATATGACTAAAGTGATCAACTCTAAATTGGGTGTTAGAGCACTCTACTTAGTTCTTAACCGAGGTGATCAAATCACGACATCTAGTTTTGGGGGAGAGTGTTCTACATAGTCTATGGCCAAGGTGATCAACTCTAACTTTGGTGTCATAGGGTTCTAATTGGTTCCTGACCGAGGTGATTAACTTATGACATGTAGTTTTAGAGGAGAGCATTTTACCTGGTCTATGACCAAGGTGATAAACTCTAACTTTGGTGTCAAAACGTTCTACCTGGTTCCTGACCAAGATGATCAGCTCGTGGCATGAAGGTTTGGGGAGAGTGTTCTACCTTGTGTATGACCAAGGTGATCAAATCTCACATCGGTGTTAGAGTGTTCTACCTAGTTCTTGACCAAGGTGATTAACTCGTGACATGTAGGTTTAGAGGAAAACCACTTCTTGAAAGAAATTACTTCATATAAATAGATATGGTACATGAAAATAGTAAATGGTACATTATAAGTGGTATTTTTTAAGTTTTAGGCATTCCAAGTTGTTTCATTCACATCTTCTTTGATGCTTCTCAATAAGTAGCCCTCTAGATTCCTCTCGACTATTTGATACGGGCCTTCCCAATTTTCACTCAATTTCTAGCCATCCATTCCTTCTTGTTAGGGAAAACCCTTTTGAGAACCCAATCGCCCATGGAAAAAGCTTTGAAGTGCATAAACTTGTTGTAATAATATGATACTTTTCTTTTTTGTTCAGTTATCCTCCTCAAGGTCCCATCCTTTTTTTCCTCTACGAGGGTCAGTTTGATTACTCTACTTGTTGCATTTTGCTCCTCTGTTAGGGTTTATCTTATTATGGGCACTGTAATCTTAGTTGGTATCATAGCCTCAATCCCATATACTAGTGAGAAATGTGTCTCGTTAGTGCATCTTCGGGGACTAGTCCTAATTGCCCAAAATGCCTAAGTAGCTCCTCAACCCATCTTCCTCTTGCACTCTCCATCCTTTTCTTTAGTAGTTGATTATTAACTTATTAGAAGATTGTGTCTGACCATTGGCTTGGGGATAATATGGCGTTGAATTATACATCTTGATATTGTATTTAACAACATACTCCTTGATGTTACGACCCATAAATCGTATCCCATTATTGGTAACGAGTTCCCTGGGTAAGCTAAAGTTACAAATTATAGATTTATAAATAAATTGAATCACTTCCTCCTCCAATATTCTTCCCAGAGGTTTTTCCTTAATCCATTTGAAAAAATAATCGATAGTCGCTAATAAAAACTTGTTTTGATCCCTAGCTTAAGGTAGAGGTCCTACTATATCGAGTCCCTACTTGTAGAAAGGCTAGGGGTTAACTACCTCTATCATAGTTGTTGGAGGTGTGTGTGAAAATGGGGTAAACCTTTGACACCTATCGTACTCTTAGGTGTATCTTGTGTAATCTACTAGTATAATAGGCCAATAATACCCTTACCTCATAATTCATTGGGATAGCCTTCTTTCATTCGAATGAGTACCATATTCTCCTTCATAGGCTTCAAACATTACTCTATTAGATCATTCCTTAGCTATGCATAAGAGCCCAATTTGAGTGTGGTACTTCTATATAATTTATCACCTTCAATCAGATATTGTCCTACCTTGCTTTGATTTCCTTTACGAGTTTGCGATCTTAGGATAGGTATCCCTTTTTCAAGAAGTCAAAGATCAGGATGAACCATGGGTTGCTAGAAGTATCCATACTCCCGACTATTTTTTCAGCCTCTTCCAAACTTGCTTCTGCCAGGATCGTTACTGACACCACCCAAGTGGCCAAAGCATCGAAGTGATTATTCTCATTCCTAGTTATTTTCTTGATCTTAAAGTTATAAAATTATGAGCACTCATTTCTTAACCTCTCTAGATATTTCCTCATCTTACTATCATTGGCCTTGAATGTCCCTAAGTACTGGTTAACCACCAATCGTGAATCGCTATCTAAGGTGATTTTATCTACTCCGAGCTTCTTTAATATTATAGCCTCGAATATATCCACCTTATACTCTGCAACATTGTTGGTTGCCTGAAATCCAACCTGATGGCATACTAGAAAAAAATTTCATAATGATCAACAATGAAAACCCCTAGCCTAGCGTCGTTGAAGTTATGCATCCTATTGACGAATATTTTCCAAGTCGGCTCATATTTTTGATCCACACCATATACTTCCTCTTATACCTCATTATCGGTGACCTATGGTGTCCCATTAAACTCATCCATAAACTCGACCACTGTTTTTCCCTTGATGGCTATTCTAGCCATGTACTTGATATCATACTCTCATAGTTCTATGGCGATTTGTACCAATATCCCTATGATTTTTTGGCCTTGTCAGTATGTTCTTAAGTGGTTGAGAGGTGAGTACTAGCACTGTGTATGAGCCAACGTATTGTCTGAGCTTTTGTGCACTGATTTTCAAGGCAAAGGTCAACTTGTCAATCGTTAGGTACCTATTTTGGGCATCTGTTAGGATTTGGCTAATGTAGTATACGGGGTTTTGGACCTTGTTTCTTTTAGCTAAGAGCAAAATTCCACAAGTCTGTAGGGATACAACTAAATATAAATAAAGTGTTTCTCATGTGAGAGAGTTGAATAGAACAAGAAGTTTGCTCAAGTACTGTTTGATTCCTTCAAAGGCTCTGTCACAATCCTCATCCCAAAAACCTGATATGTTCTTCCTCAACATCTTGAAGAATGACGAACACTTGTTCGTGCATTTGGAGATGAATCTATTCAATAACACTACTCTTCTGTTTAATAATTGAATCCCTTTCATATTGGTTGGAGGCTTCATACTTACCAGGGCATGTATTTTGTCAGAGTTGGCCTCAATCCCTCGGGTAGATACGAGGTATTCTAAGAATTTTCCTAAAGCAACACCAAAGATACATTTCTTAGGGTTAAGTATCATGACATACCTTCAGATTACGGAAAATATCTCCTCTAAGTCTTGACATGGTTTATTGGTTATACTGACTTTACTACCATGTTGTTCACATATACCTCCAATTTGTTTCCTAGCTAATCGACAAACATTTTATTGAAAGGCATTGATATGTGACCCCTGCATTCTTCAATCCAAATGGCATTCTAATATAGCAGAAGGTCCCTTCCTCAATGATGAAAGATGTTTTCTCCTCATCATCTGGGTGCATTATGATCTAATGGTAACTAGAATGTGCATTTAGGAAACTCATTAATCAAAAGCTGGTAGTAGTCAACCAGTTGATCAATATTCGGGAAATGGAAACAATTTTTAGGGAATGCCTCATTTAAGTTTGTGAAGGTTACTCATATACGGGGTAACCTGCTTGCCTTTTTCACCAGTACCACATTTGACAACCAAGTATGGTAGTTTACCTCCCTAATAATCTATATCTCTCTAAGGGTGGCGATCTGACCTTTTATCGGCTTATTCTTTTTCTCAAGAAACTTCCTCTTTCTTTGTTGGACAAGCCTAAGCTTTGGATCAATATTTAACCTATGGGTTATGATCTTCAGGTCAATCCTAGGCATATTTGTATGAGTTCATACAAAGATGTCAAATTTTGCTTGTAGGAATCAAGATAGTTGCTTCTTTATCTCTGTTGTTAAATCCGTACTAAGTTTTAAAAAGTGATTCTCACCCTTGTCTCCCATTGTACTTCATTTGAATTGAGAGATTATGCTAGACGTTTATCTCCTAGCCTCTTATGAAAGAGGTCCTGTTGTGGTTGCTACTTGGGAGTGACCTCGTTCATGGTGGCATTGTAGCAACTCCTAGCCTTTTCCTGGTCTCCCCTTATTTTCTTTACACCTTCCTTAGTCAAAAATTTGATGACTTGGTGGAAAGTGGATGGAACCACCTTCATCTTGTGTATCCATGGCTTACCTAGAATGACGTTGTAATAAGTTGGGACATCAATTACCCCAACATTGGTCATTACTATTGATCCTTTGGCCATAATAAGTAGCACCATGGTCCCTACCAGTACTAATGTTAAATCCCACTATAAGCAGCTTCTTCCTGATGATGTCAACCTCTTTTATGCCGATGGCTCTCATTGTAGATAGAAAAAGAAGATCTGGCAAACATCGTAAGACCCTATCCTTAAAGTGATCACCAAGGTATCTTCATGATGAGATGAGGTATCATCCTTCTCAATAAAGGTGATATCTATATAGGCCTTTGATTATTTTAGATTGTATACATATGGGGAGCCTCATAAGTCTCTAGAATACTTCTTATACGAGTTACTGGAGATCATATTGATCCTGAGCCCTCAATGTATGGTATGAATGATCCTGATGTTAGGCTCGTTATAGGGGTCCCTCTCGCTACTTGATAGAGCAAGTGGTTTCAACGTTTCATGTCCAATTTGTTTCCTTTCTCCTTCGTTATTGGTCCATACAAGGTCCTTTAAATATCCTTTAGATAACATATCTTCTATCTTTCTTGAGGTATCTGCAATCTCTCATCTCATGGCCTACATCCTTGTGAAAGACATACCATTTAGATGCATCCCTAAAGGGAGCCCTCATTTTTTAGGGTCATCTAACATTCTGCTCCTCCTTCATTCATAATAATGCTTGGGCCAAACTCACTCTCAAGGGTGGGCCCCTAAAGGGAAACAATGACCTTTCCCAAGGATCCCTATTCCTGGACCATTGACTACTCACCTTGTTATATGGTGTAAAATGATTTTTTATGTTGCTATCTTGTTTGGCCTTGTCAGGACTCATCCTTCTTTTTTTTCCTTTTTTCAATGCAACTTCTATAGCTACCTGGCCGCTCTTACCCAGACATAGCTCTCTTTCGAGATTGAAAAACTTCCTTGCCTCTCCATACGCTTCCTTTAAAGTGTGAGGGATCATCTTGGTTAGTTTTATGAACTGGTCGAAGTCCCTTAAGAGACCCTACCTAGAGGCCTCTATTGTAATAGAGCTCGGGCAGTCAAAGATCTCTAACTTTTCTTCTTTGAATCGTTTCATATATTTTTTGGTGGACTTACTCCTTCTCTAAAAAATTGAGAAAAATGGTGCAACTCCTTTCTTACTGGCTTGTTACTGGCATAATTGGTGATAAATAACTTGGAAAAATCTGAGAATGAGGTGATGGTACGAGGTGCTAGGTTATTGAACCATTTTTAGGTGTCATCACAGAGGGTGGAAACGAATAACTTACACATCATAATGACTCTTTTTCCCTATGTGAGACACATAGAGGCCATGGTCGTTTTAAAGTATTGCCCATGAGTAACTAGGTTTTTAGTCCCTTGATGGTCTGGGAACTTAGGAGTACTAAACTTGGCTGGTGGCTCGTCATTCTCTATCTTATCAGAAAAAGAGGAGGCACATAGTTGTTCGTAGTCCCTATCTGCATCATAGGGTGCCTTACCCTTTTCTCACCTTTCATAGGCCCTTTTCAAGGCTTGATATTTCTTTATGTTAGCCTTTTCCAATGCTTAAAACCGCACTCCCAACTTTTTATTTCTTATAACAACTGTTCATCATCAGATCCCACCGAACTAAAAGAGGGGTCATATTCAGCCTCATACTCGACCTGGGTAGGCTCGAGCATAACACGTTCTGGTCAATTTCTACCAACCAGGTTAGCAGCTTCAACTTTAGAGGCTCCCATACCTGACCGTGATCATAATGTCCCATTTTCTCGCCTCGTCTCTGATAAACAAAATTGACATTAGGTCAATAATACCGATTTTGTAGATACTTTAGTTTTATATTTGTAAAAATCTCGCAAGTGTATAAATCATTTTATAGAAAATGATAAGTATACTTCTAAGGTCAATCTAAGGAAGGAATACATGTGATTTTTAATTTATTATTCAAGCTTTTAAAAACGAAATTAAATCCTAAACTTCTTATCACGATATTTTGATTTTTTTGTGTTTCCTAATCTAATAACATAAAAAAATAAACATAGATATGGATTCAATAAACAATTATACAATTTTTTATCATTCATAATAGTGACGTATTTATGGATATAATAATTAATTTAATTATGCTTGCTCATATTATTTAGGTTATTAAAGTTACAAATTGATATTTATTTATTCTTTATATATATATAAATACCATCTTTGATAGGGTTAGATATTCTTTGTTAATTAAACAAATCAATTAAAATTTATGTGGTCGATAATTAATTTAGTTAATTAAGTTAATTCATTTTTTTTCTAAGAGATTGAAAATGAATTATTTAAATGTCACCTTTGGTGGGGTTAGACATTTTAAATTTTATTCAAGGTGTCCAATTTAAACCTAAGAAACTAAAAATATGTTGTCAATATATTTTCGAATAATAGTTTTTATAAAAACTTTTGAAATAGAATTTTACTCTAACTATTGGACGATTGTACCAACAAATCAATTTATTTTATAAAAATGTTTTACCTATTTAAAATTTCACAAACATAATAAATTTATTATTATATTATATTATATTTACAAACAACCAACCATATTAAATTTAATCATAGTAAAATTAAATATAACATATAAAAATAAAATATAAAAATAACTGTAAATAATTCATTTTAAAATTATACTTAAAAAGAATCCTTACAGAACTTTGATTCTAATTCTGTTTCTGAAAAACCTACAAACAGATTTGAATTTCTATTTATTGAATCAAAAACTAGAAATTTACAAAAGTATAACTAGTTCTTTTCAAAAAGAGAAGAACTTTAAAACTAAAAAAACTAAGAAAGATTCATAGAGAGAGAAAGCTAGAAAGAGAGAAAAGAGTTGAGAAATTCGTGTGACTTGAGATTGAGGGTGATAGACCTATTAAGGTGAGGAAAAAGCTAAAAAATGAAAAAATATCTCAAAAATCGGTCTTGGACACTTTTGGATAGGCTGGCACGCATGTATGGACACTCATGCATGGGATTTTCTATAAGATGGAACTTGGAATGCGCAAGATTTTTGGTAGGATGGGTGCTAGCGTGCGTGGGACTCGGCATGGGCATGCGCGCGATTGGGAAGGGTGCTTTTTATTCTAATTTTAGTACATTAAATCATGATAATTTTAGTGCTTTTTAAGCACTCATTAGTCTCTTCGAGTTCCCTCCTTAGTTCAAGAAGTTGATGAGCCAACTCATGATAATGTCGATTTCTATTCTGGCCTCATCATGGGCTGGAAAGATGTTGTAATGTGCTACTACCTCCTCATTTTCTATTCTCAGTCATCCATAAGCTCGCGCTCCTACCATGATGATCATGATTCTAGGGTAAGTAGAACATATGTTTTATCTATTTAAACCTCTCTCAAAATTTGGGGTGTCAAAATGTTGGGATTAAACTGATTTACAAAGAGAATGCGTGGCTCTGTCATGAGACCCATGTACATATAGAGTATTACATAGGGTATAAAAGTGAAAGAAAATATGTTTACAGCTTGAGGTTGACCACCCCATAGCTTGGGCTTGAGGTCGACCTGACAACACCAAATCTCACATGCATAGATGGGTCCATCATATGAGTGTGGTTATGGGGATGGGCATAGACGAGTCCTTTCTAACGACTCAGACTGTTAGTTGGATTATGCTTAGAATTAAGCGATATGTCCAAACACTATATATTACAAAAATACTCTGAATATAATTTGTGTAGTATAATTTAATAAGATATAACTTCATAATTTCAAATTTACTATCTGATCACACTTTAAAGTCTCATTTGAGATGCATCATCTATTTATGTCATTAGACATTTCTTTTATTAAAAGTAAACAAAATTAGGTTAATTACATGCTTGCAATATATATATATAGGATAATTTACTAAAATATTTAAAATGTTTATTTCATTACAATTATATGCATAATATATGAATAACAATAAAAACATACCAAACATTGGGAATATTTAAAGTTATAATATGCCTACAACTTATAGACATTATGCAACAAAGTAAACGTTTTGGTTATTGTTGCTAAAACTTAATTGATCCAAAAAATTAAGAGTAATGTTATAAGATTCTCTTTTTTCAATTATGTATACTTGATCAGAATATGAATTGTGTTCAATAAATACGTAAGTATACATATCATAATAAGTAATATAATGGTAAGAAAATACCGTTCCCACAGAGATTATATTATTAAAAACTAATTTTTAATACTAAAAAAATAAAAATCAATTTTTTTGTGTTTATATATTTTAAGAAAGAAAAATTAAAAGAAATAAAAATGTATAACAATAATTAATTAAATCAGATCTGTTAACTAAGAAGATATATGAGAAAATATTTAGAAATACCTAATCTTTCAATTTTTTAAACATATTAATCACTAAAATTCCCCTAATATAATTATCAATCAATTTTATGATCAATTGAATCTAATCTAGTATGTATTCCTCTCTCAACTAAACTACACACCATTTAGTAATTAACTTAATCACACTCTCATGCCAATTAAATTACATTCTACTCATTAAGTTCATCAATTATGGATCACATACATAAGAATCATACATTTTTTCTTAGAAATGATGCATGTTATTTAATCAAGACAAAAAATTAAATAATTATCTCAAATCTATTTAATTGCTCTATAGATAAATTGTTGGCCAAACAATTAATAACATAAAAATCAGATTAAATAATATAATTAAATTGAAATCATAGTTGGGGTAAAATATTATATCATCACATGGTGAAAATTGAGTTCATAAGATCCCTAGATTAATAAATTAACTAGACATAATTTTGTTCATAAATATCATATTTTTATAAAGAAAATACATAAAATTTGATAAACAAAAAGGAGTAGAAAAAAATACAATAAATCTCTTAAATTGTATTACCAGTATACTCTTGAATCTCTACCAAAATTATATTTCCTTTTGAATTTTTTTATATATTTTTTCTCTTCTTAGCTCAAAAAAATGATAAAATTTGTGTTAATTATGGCTCCTTAGGGTTTATAAGGTGATTAGAGAGTTAAATATAGCTCATGTGAAATCTGGATCGTCAGATTAGCTTCATATCAAAGGTTGAGATCAAAACAAACAAAATTAATAGTGCTAGCCAATAATAGCGTAACACGTGGCACACATAATTCATTGGATAGATGAATCACATTTTGACACGTGGCAAGCTCCTTAACCAAGTGTCAAACTCGGATTGAATGTTGTGTTAACGCGTGGCATAGCATTGTGTCACACTACACACGCGACAATCTACGATTCAACATTTTTGCTGACATGACATTCGTGTGGCTTGCTCAATCAGCTCCTCTGCTTGGGTGGTATCCATGTGACAATTTTTGATTGGTCTTGTGTTAAAAGTTCATAAAAATCCATAAAAATCTCAAAAATTATATTTTCACCTATTTTTACTATAAATTTCATATTTTGATATTTTTAGTCCAAAAAATGCTAATTATTGAATAAAACAAGCAAATATTAAGTAAAAAAATGTATTGATGACTCTACTTTCATAGAGTCATCAACACTCCTAATCAATCACTCAAGTCTCAAATATTTTTTAAGTAGAGTGAGATAAAGAATAAATTAATAAATATATCATTTAATTATAATCATTTATATAAACTTATCATTAAATGTTAGACTGTGATAAATCTATCATTAAATTTCTAATTAATGTTACGAATTTACTATTATCGTTATTTGTTTAACTTGGATTAACATATAACAATAACGGTAGATTCATAATATTAATTAAGAGTTTGATGGTAAATTTTTCATGATTCAAAATTAAATATTAATTTAGTTTAAAATTATAAATTGTACTTAAGAATATGCTCTAACCCATGATATATTTAGATATATTTTTTTGCCCACTTCAGTGCCTATGGGTATTTTATATGCTCCTAGCTAGGATCAAATTGTAACTTGTGTGTGTGCAGAGACCATGGAGTCAATAAGATTTTTACATTTGAACTGCGATTGTATAGAAGATTTGGTATTTATCATTAATATAGGAAATGTATTACAAGATTTTGGACCACTTGATATCCAAGACTCATAATCCTGATTTTCTGCTGAATTCTTTAACTTGCTTCTCGGTTTGGTGGTCCTTTTATGGCTGAACCGAATTGGCCATTTTGGTTCATTAAATCCTTCAAAATTTTGCACGTTCTGTTTTATATGGCTACATATGTTAGCCTCCACTTCTTTGCAGTCTTTTAACTTTTTCGAAGATGAACATAAAAAAGTAATTATATATATATATATGATATTATTGGGGTATAAAAATCAATAAGTTGTATAGATTTATTGTATTTGATTAGATTTTATTAAAAATTCAATAATGGTTAGATTTATAATACATATGTATTATTAAGTATTATCATGATGCTCTAAAGTGTTTTTCACCGTATAATGACCAAAGTGAATTATTACTTCTTTTTTGCTATAAAAAGTAAAATATTACTTTTGGGCTAGAAATAGTCATGAAATATGTAAAAGAAACGGAAATTGAGGTAGAAAATTATCAAGAAGAGATTGTTTCTAATGTTTTTATTTGGATTGGTTGTGCTTTCAAGTATACCAAAACACTATAATTTGCATAAGAGCTGTTTTCATTCTTCTTTTTTTGAAAAAAAGTTAAATTTTCATACATTGTTTCTAATGTTTTTATTTGGATTGATTGTGCTTTCAAGTATACCAAAACACTGTAATTTGCATAAAAGCTGCTTTCGTTCTTTTTTTTAATAAAAGTTAAATATTCATACCCGCACACATATTGTACAATGATGGTTCAAACACACATTATCTCAATACTTAGTATAAATATATGTTATTGTATTACATAGTAGCTTTTAAATTTTGAGAAACATGGGAGGACAAAGTAATATAGACTTTTGAGTTTTGATAGTAGATTTAGGTTTTTAGCATGTTCATTTTAAAAATAATCAGTGTAATTTAATACCACATATTAAGGTCATATTTGATTTGTAAAATAAAAATATAATAAGAATATGAGTGGTAATATAAATTGAATTCAACGAAAATAATATTACTATTATTATATTTATTTTAACAATGACTTAAGCATAGAAGTAGGTATGATATTTTATGGTGTTGTTCCTTCTAATGTTGTTTGCTAGTGACTTACAGGATCAACGTGATAAGAATGTGGGGAACAGAGAAGTAGACTTCAACATTTGGTGCCATATGTGGGAAGAAATATGATGTTTTAACAGATCTGAGTTGATAAAAAAACTCAAGAACATCCATTGTGTTCTTCACATTTTTCGTCATGTTTGTTGCATTCTTCATCCATATTTTCCTTCAAATATTCATTCGATCCACTAAGTCACTAAGATGAACTCTCAACAAAATTTTGAGAACTCTCATCCTCTTCCATATAAATAAACTCAAACTAAGATCCAGGTGATTAAGCCAATACCACCTAGGAAGACCAAGAAAGAAAAAAAAGGCTTCAAGCTCAAGAAGCAAACCATGGGAAAAACAAGGTTGGGACTCTTAGAAGGTATGTTGGAGTAATAGATGCAGGTCCATACAAGATCTAATGCACAACCAAGCTTCATTTTCAACAACTCCAAATCTCTAGGTCCTGTAAGATATAACACTCTAAAGGCACAACATCAGTTGCCTAACATCAACAACATCTTTCGATGCATAGTTTGTAACAAATTGGGTCTTCATATTTAGGATCCAAAATACCAGGGTCCAGTCAAAGGCAATGACGATGATGCCTACCTCTCAATACCTCCAACAATCACTGTCTAATTTGGTAGGAGTCAATTGAATCCAAATCGTTAGTGCACCAAACACACAAACTTGAGGGATCACCTCAAGGCCAAGTGTCTTGCACGCTTTGATAAGGGAATCTCTATTAAGAGTGGGTGATCATTTTGGACCAATCCTACCAATTTAGGAGTTAAAGTATCGACTCTAGATAATGAAGCAATAGTTGAATAGGGAAAACATTGTCTGGACTACACAAACTCCATTCAATTTTTTTTTACTTCAAAGGTCCTATACATTCCTTTAGGAAGAAAATTCAAGCTACCTACCTTTGGGACATATAACAGGCCTTTCGAACCGTTGGACCAACTAGGCCCTTTCAGAGATTGGGTGAACTTCTATGTATACAATGATACTTTCAACTATAGGGCATTCACTATGACACTAGTAGGGAAGGCTTGAGTCTAGAAAAGAACCCTAAAGCCAAGGACAATTAGGAACTTTATAGAATTTGCAAGGCAACTCGTCACTCATTCTCTACCAAGAGAAGGCCACATAAGACCCTAGCACATTTGATAAGGCTAACTCAAAAAAAAAAGAATGAATCATTTAAAGATTCTTCAATCTATTTAGCAATTAAATGATCCAGGTAGAAGACTATCTTGATTCACTGGTAGTCAACGTATTCTATAGTCTCAAAATGGGACCTTTTTGGAACAAACTGGAAAAAAATCATCTTCGATTATCATACAAAGAGATGACCAGGATAGTGGCAGCAACAATCAATGTGGAGAACATGGATAATCACCACAAGGATAGATCAAGAAACTATACCCAAAAAAGAAAGGCAAAAGATGAGCCCAAGAACTTACAGATCAATGAGGGCTAGAAAGTCTCGGTTTAGGGATGAGTTCAAGAAGTTTGTCCTTTTAAACACACACTGGGAATAAATATTGATGTAGGTCTAGAACTTTGGACTCTTTAGAGATCCCAAGAGAATGAAAGGTTCCTTAACTGAACGGAACTAGAACCAATTCTGCAAGTACCACCATGACTTTGGTCACAACAATGAAGATTTTTGGGAAATTAAAAAGAGAGAGGATAAAGTATTGGATTCAAAAAAAGATACTAAAGGACTATGTGCTAGTCAAAGGGAACTACCATAGTCAACCTAGGAAACCATGTAGAGGAAGGTAGACCTTTAATGATGAATGAGGTTTGCATGATCCTTGGAGGACCAACCAGTGGGGACACTGGCTATGCAAGGAAGAAGAGCACCATAGAGCTTTATGTTAGCCAAGAGATGTTCAACATCATCTAGAGTCAAGGGAAAAGGAAAGATCCTAGGATCATTGGGGAAGACTTGGTATTTACCGAGAAGAAAGTTGGGTGACTAGTGCATCCATATTATAATGTTTTAGTCATCACCTTGCAGGTTGCAAACAATATGATTCACATGTTATTAGTGGACATCTTGTTCATGGATTCATGAAAATAGATGAGGTTATAGTATCCTTTCCAACCAGTAAAGGCTCATTTATATGTGTGACAAACCTCTTAACATTGAAGGCATTGTTGAGCTCTTAATCACCATTAGGGAAGGATGTGCTACTAGGACTCTGACGATTAACTTCATGGCAATTGATTGTACCTCAACATATAATTGCATCATAGGACAATCATTTATTTATGCCACTAGGTAGTATCATCCATTTATCACCTGATGATTAACTTCCTTATAGTTAGTTGTCCCTCAACCTACAATTGCATCATATGACAACCATTTCTACATATCATTATAGTAGTATCACTCACTTATCATCTGAAAATTAAGTTCTTGATAGAAATGGGAATCAACATAGTTATAGGATAACATAAGGATTCTCATGAGTGTTACAATATGAGGATCTAACAAGGTCAAAAGATGTAATTGGGAGAACCAAAGAATACAAGAATATAGTGGATCAAAAAGGACACATTTTTCCTCATATCCATATCGCAACTACCAACCTACGTAGATTGGCACATAATGTCACTTGGTCCTACACTTGATCAAGACGGTCACATCTTTCCTAAAAGCCATGCAATAACCACCATTACCACATGAGGCCTCGGTACACAACGTCATGTAACCAAGTACCAGCATAAGAAGGAAACATTTTCCCTATTTAATAATTTAGGCATATTATGACATTAAAATTACACTCGAGAATAATAGTAACTCCTACATATGGCTCAGTAGTGATTACGTCTTACTAGGAACCAAGCACGTTTTGCCTCCCCCACACCATTATCTTAATGGATATGTCGTGTGGAAAATAAAGTGGGCACACAACCCCTTCGCCGCCCACAATAATAATGATCCAAGATCCAAACAATGGAATTGGTGTCTCAATGGACTAAGTCCTTTTCAAAAAACGAAGCAAGCACACATCCCTTTTGATGTCCACAGTGATGTCGGTCTAGGATCTAGAAATTTGCACACTTTTTCACACCTCACTGTTGGCTCAATAAACTAACTCTTTTGTGGAAAATGAAGCTGGCATAAAACACCTTTGGTGCCCATGGTGACGATGATTTAGGATCCAAATAATGGCCCAAATTTCTTAATAAATTAATATTTGTGTGAAAAATGGAATGAACACGTAACCCCTTCGACCCCTACAGTGACTATAGTACATGATCTAGACATTAGCACTTGGTTAAACTCATCGTGAGAAGAAGCAAGGTATTACCTCCTTCACACCTAAGGACTTACCAACCAAATATCAATAACTAGCATGAGATTGCCAAAGGTCACGAGACATCTCTGTAGATGTAGAACTTGTGATTAAAGCACTCAATCACACAACTCCCCAAGTAAAAGAGATGAAGGTTACACTATTTACAGGTTGCCATTCAGAAAATGTTCATTGCTTGATGCATTCAAAAAAAATTCCAAACAAGGAGTTGAGAGACAATAAAGAGCCCTCATGAATAGACCACTTAATATTTGATTGAAAAAATCACCTAATACGTGTGGCTCCATTTGATTGATCCACATCACCATTGAAAAGGCAAATGAGTATGGTCAGCGTACGATTTGAATTCAGAACAAACAATTCATGGCAAGCTTCTTGGATTTAATATACACTATATTTTAATTATTCAAATCCACGTTTATAAAAGGTTATTATATATTATAAGTTATTTACTAAATATCTAAATTAACGTAAATAATATAAATATTAATTAATAAATAATTATTATTTACAAAATTTCATTGGTTTAAGCTTATAAATAAGTTTTTTACATCTTTAAAAGGTAAGTATAAACAAATTTTTAAATTTTTATACCCCTTATCTCATTAAATTTATTCAAATACTAACTTAAGTATTAAAGGGATATGATACTCTATGGTGTCGTTTCTTTTGATGTTGTTTGATAATAGTTTATAAGATCGACGTGATGAGAATATAATAAACATATAAATTGACTTTAAAAAAGTTACTTATCAATTCAACTTTAAAAAAACTCTTACATTTTTATACCTAATTGAAACTACTGTTTGACGGGCCGAAGAAGCATAAGTTAAAGGGGAAGCAAAGGAATAAATTAACACAAGTGACATAGTACTTAGCATGTGTTTAGGCTCAACAACGCATCGGAGATCATTTGGAAAAAGACGCACGATAATAACTCATGGTCGGCTTATTTGATACCACAAATATTTTGATTTGTGTTTCTACTTTTTAATGAATGAGAGCCATAGTACTTATCATGTATTCTTGTAGTATAATGATACCAAAATCATTTTGTAAAGTACACAAATTAAAGGTTAGGTGGCCAATTCTTAATATGTGTAATATTATTTCCAAAAAAAAAACAATGAAAGTTAAGAAATACTCACAAATAAAAAAAAATTAAAAATTATTAGTTAAAAAATTTAATAATGAATTTTTTTAAACAAATAAGTATCAAAATGCAAGATTTGTTATAATTTTTAACTAAAGATAACCAAGTTCATATAAAATTTCAATTTAAAATATTTTATACTTATAAAATGGTTTTTATAATAAAGCTAAGAAGGGATATATATATATATATATATAATTTTAAAAAAGTGAGAAAGAATATGTGTCCTTTTAAACTAGCTAAGATGCAGTAGCTTATATCTTTTCTTCCTAATTAAAACTTAATATATACCTTTATGCTTTTATGGTTTGGGTTTAATTAAACTAGAACCAAGTCCTTCTTACCTATCTATAACACTTTGTTTTATTTTGTTTTTGTGTGTGCGTTAGGAACACTTTTACATCTGTGGTTCTAAGCCTCTCATTACAATGAAGTAGAATGAATGTTAGATAGCTTAGCATATCACCAATTTAGGTGGATACTAGTCTCTTCAAACAGCGTAATTAAAGAAATTCCTTCTATCAATTTTATGAATTAGCAAAATTAATAATCATTTCGCATGAATATAACATATACATTAAGTTATATACGTTTGATAGTTTAGGATAAAAGCTAATATGGAAACTCTAAAAAAACTTGACAAACATCTAACTATTTTCTTAATCTAATTATTTTTAATTCTCACATTTTAATTATCTTTCTTTGTGATTTATTCTCTATACTTTTTTTATTTTAATATATTATATAAAAAGATTATTTTTAAATAAATAAACTATTTAGTAAGCACGTATTCATCTCATACTTTACATTAGATGCAATTGAAACTCATGTCACTTCAATATTTATATTGAATTATATGTCAATGTATTTATTGATGCAAATTTTTGTATACACAGTATTTTTCAATCCTAATCCTGTAAAACTCAAAAAATACTTGACATGGGTATGGTGTTTATCAAAGCCAATTCTTAAATCATATTTAAAAATTACAAATAAAAAATGAGTAAGATTATCAGATAATACGTACTTGAAATATTAAACAGATAATATTTTTCAGAATATGTTCTTGATTTTAAATTCAATTCAATTTAATTATGAATCACTAATAGTATTTCTCTTTGATCACGTTGATCAATAAATTAAAAAACACCACGTGTATGTATATAATGAAATTAACAGATAGTATTATAAATAAATTTACAAATTACAAGTAATATAACATAATTAGAGAGAGAAAAAGAGCCCCTAGCTTATAGGGTAGGCACTAGGGTAGGACAAGCCTAGAAGAGGTTGGACTGCATGACATTGTACACAATTGTTTTGTGGTCTATTCTTTCTTCTTTGCCACCACATGCCCATATATGATCACTTTGTTTTTTTCACTCTCTTTTTCCCCCATAAATACCTCAGAATATCCACTCCAATTCAATCCTCAATTCACATTGATTCTCTTAGCCACTTGGGTTATTCAATATTTCCCCAACTGCCTGCCCACTTTCTCTTTTACTCAAACTAACCAACACAAACAAAATGGCCCTGAAAGGATCAAAGAAACCAACTCAATCTGCAACAAAGTTGAAGCAAATTCTCAAAAGATGTTCTAGCTTTGGGAAGAAAAATGGAGCAAAACAACTTCCTGAGGATGTACCTAAAGGTCATTTTGCTGTATATGTTGGTGAAAGTAAAAATAGATATATTGTTCCAATCTCTTGGTTGGCTCATCCTGAGTTTCAAACTTTGCTTCAAAGAGCTGAAGAAGAATTTGGGTTTAATCATGAAATGGGTATCACTATTCCTTGTGAAGAAGTTGTTTTTCTTTCTTTGACTTCAATGATCAGATAAATTTTAAAGACTCTATAGTGATCTTTATTATGATTGTTGCTGATTTATTAGAGTTATGAATAGATGTTTTTATGAGTAAGACAAGAGGCTTTTTCCGTCTCTATATATATGGCCAGTTCTTTCAAATCTACTAGCATCTACTTCATAAAAACATACATTTGCCTAATTTTATTATTATTATTATTATTATTATTATTATTATTATTATTATTATTATTATTATTATTATCAGTTTTTAGAATATTATTTAAAAAAAAATTCTAATTTTTTTAAACTTAAGGCACTTCAAGAAGTTTCCTGTTTTAAATCTCCACACTAAAATATAAAAATTATATCTTATTTTACAATTTTGTGCAAAGCAAAAACTACGTTTTTATGTAATCGTTTTTAATTACTAAAAAATACTTATAAAATCGCTTCTATTAAAATTACTTTTGTAAATAGTACTTCCAAACATGCTCTCATATACTACTAGCTATTAATTATGCTGGTGTATGATCAATTTCCGACAGTTGAGGTGGTGGTTTTCAAATTTCCAGCACTTGTGTTTAGCAATATATCCTCATATATCTTCCTCCTTCTACCGTCTTTATATTACGTGGTGCTCCGTTTGTACAAGGCCGAAAATGATTAGTGACTAACCACGTACCTATAATTATTAATAAGGAAAATATTATGTATATTATTACATCACAAATGTAGAAACAATAATGAATTCATTAAATTGTATCAAATGAAAAAATGGCACGTAAATTCTGATGATTATATATTTATAGTATATATAATATAATAGTAATCTGTTAATAATATATAGATAAAACTTATTAGGAAATATATAAACAATTAATATTTTATACGCAATAAACACTATTATCATGACAAATTATGCTTAATTAATAATATATATAAAGCTTACTCGGTGTATGTCGGTGAAGAGTGTGATAATCAGTTAGTGTTCGGTGACGAGGTTGACATCCTCATCTTCACGCTAAATATTCGTGGGAGCAGCTTGAGATTTTCTAAGGAGTTTTTTATTAGATTTTTACATTTTAGATTCAATAATTTTAGGTGTGATTATAATTATTTGATTTTATTATTAAATTTTAAAAAAGTTATTTTGATTGAACTTGTGATTAATCTATTTGTTCTACGATTTACTAATTGATTTAATTTAAGTGACATATGTTTTGAATCATCTAGTTATTATTATTCATTATTAAATCCGTTCTGAAACACACACGGATACTTGTATTTTTGTGCTAACCCTTTTGCAATTGAATCATAAACGTATCTTATTAGAGAGAAGTTTATTGAAACGTTAGTCTGAAAACTACTCACGCTAATATTAAAAACTGTGAAAATAGATTAGAGGCTCGTAAGTAAAATACATTGGGACAGTATCTTAGTGAGAATAGTAGAAAAACGAGTTTATATTTGAACATTTGATTTTCACGATGAAAATTTAGGTGGACCGATGGTTTCCTCTTAGGTTATGGTTGTGGCCTAAGTTGTTTTCACCTAAAAATATTGTGTATTATTATTTTATTTTCGTACTTTATTCATACACATGATTGCATGTGTGACCGCTTTGTTTAGGTTATTAAATTATAAATTGATAAAAATTAAAAATAACTTATTCACCCTCTCTAGGTTCATTAGGTCCATAATCTATAAACTTTCAATTATAATAGATATAATTATTATTTTCTTATCTTAAAAAGATCTTTTTATTATTTTAGTAGATTTAAGGGGATGTATTAGTAATTGGCATTATAAGTTAACATATAAGAAATATATTTTAAATTTTAAAAATTTGGGTTGGAAAATTTAATGGAAGCGGAGCATAAAGTGTAATTCCATAAAACACCCCATTAAGACATGTTTTCATCAAATTTTTTTCTCTAAATTTTTTGAGTTTTCTCCGCAATTCTACTCCATCAAAACAATTAACTAACACTATAATTAGCTGAAAGTTATAAAAAATTTCAGGTAAAAGCAAGAGGAATTATACAAAATTTTATTAATTTGAAACGTGCTTTATTATTTTCCTTCAACGACTACAAAATTATCTTGTAAATTACAAACAATATGGTGTATTACATGCCAAATCTATATATGATTTTATGTTTTTGGTATGATTCGTAACTACTGGAAAATTTAGAGAAGTTAAGATGTGTTATCATTTTCATATTGGACTATAGGATGTAAAAACTTGAAATAATTGTTTCTCTCCCACTTTAACTAAATTTGTTTCTTAAACATTAAATTTTTTAACTCTTCAAAGTTTGATTTGTTTTACACAAAACTTTCAAACTTTAAAATAAGACTAGTAAATATTTCATTTACTAAATTATCAATAAAACTCCATTTTACCATTTTTACTTTTATTTAAAATATGATTTATACTTTTAATTTTCTAATTGGGATAATAAACTTATTTGATCACTTAATCCAATCAACTCAACGAAATTTGTCCTAATTGAACTTTTTTTTTTAAATTTACATACTAGGTGCGTGCTATTAAAAAAGGACTTAAAAGGGACAAAATTATCTTTAAAAATAAAAAGTAAAAAAGAAATATAAAGTGGAACGTAAATACTTGAAAACAAATCAACCCTAATTTCAAAACCTGTAAAAATCTTTTTACAAATCCTATTTTAGAGAAATTAGGTTTTGGAATTACGGTTGATTTTAAACATAATTGAATTTGACACTTGACATGAAAATTTGAAATTCTTTTTACCACATTAGTTAATTTTTGAATGATTATTCTCGTGTTTTTCAAAGTTAAAATGCTAATCATGTGATTTAAACTCTCTATTCTTTCTTTTTCTTTTTTTCTTTTTATGGTTACTTCTCCTTGAATTTAAGATTTATGATTTAGTTAACGAAGAAATATATTTTTTAATACAAATAGATATAAGTGTGAAAAAAAGGTGAGAAATAAAATATCCTTTGAGTTTTGCACTTATTATATTTAAGTACACTTAAGTGATTCTCATTTTAAGATATTTGCAACTAATAAATGTTTAGTGTTGACATACACATTAACTATGCAACTAGATAATGCAATTTAAGACTTATTTGTCAATTTTTAATAAAGTGAGATTAAAATGTTAAATTTTTGACAAAGTGCATTATTGGTCCCTAAACTTTATTCACACATAAATCTCCAAACTATTAAAGCATATGATTGGGTTCTTCTATTTTTAAAACTTTACATATAAATCCCTAAATTTTTAAATCATAGGATTTCGTTCCCAAAATTTTAAAACTTTATAAATAAATCTTAAATTTTTGTTTCTCATATATGTTTTTTTAGATAAATTAGGACCAATTTACCCATGTGTGAAGTTTTAAAACTTTGCGAACCAAATCATACGCTTCAAAAGTTTTGAGTTTTAAAAGTTTGGAAGTTTATACATGAATTTAGTCAAAGTTTGAACACCAAAGTGCATTTCAGCCTAAATTTTTATGTTTGATAATCTTTATTTTAGAAGTTTGATAAAAATTCTCTTAAAAACTTAAACTATTGAAAGAATGATCAACGTTATGCATATATATTTATCATTCTCCTACAATTATTAGCTCTACATACCATGCAGGCCAAACATTTGTAATTCAATAATTATGGTTACTAGACATTGAACATATGACTTAATGTCTAATACCATGTTAAAAATTATTGAGAAATCAACTTTTTTAAAAGCTTAATGTCACGTCTCGCACAAAATGTCCCTAAAAATCCAAAATAAATGGTGGTTGCCTAAAGGATCTAGACTATTTTACATGGAAAGTTCTAGAGTTGCCTAGAGATGTCTAGAAAGGGCTAGAGTTGGACGGACTCAACTCAAGCTTGAAGACCCTAGAATGTTCTAGAGCACACTGGAGAGTGCTAGAATATTCTAGAGCATGCCGGATGGTTCAGGAAGGATGTAAAAGCCGCTAGAAGCTTACGGAACATCCCGGAACGTGCATGAAGGAACTAAACTAACCTAGAAGACTCTATAGTTGACTAGAAGGTCCTAGTGCCTTGTGGCACATTGTACATAAACCTATAACACTCTTGTATATTCTAGGCTTAGAATAATCTAGAAAGATATGGCATGACCTTAAGCTTGGTGCCACATTATAAATAGACCTATTGGTTTCCATTTGTATTCATCTTGGAAATTCTTAGCATCTTGTAACATAAACTCTCTTTAGAGCAATACAAAACATTCTTTACAAACTCTCTTACAAAGTCTCTTTGGAGTTTCATTCGGATTCAAAGGTAGGCTTAGTGCAACGGACGGTGCTAAGTACCGCACGATCGCTACTAGAAAAATTAAGGTCATGACATTAAGCTCTTGAGAGAATGATCAACTATGATTTTATACATTATACATTATATCACATTTCACAAGTATTGGCTCTATATACTATGCAAACGAAACACTAATAATTTAACAATTGGGGTCATTTAGCCTTGAATACAAAACCTCTAGTTGATAACATGACATAAATTATTGGTCAGAAACTCTCCCAAAAGTTTATGCTATTAGGAGAATGACAAACATTACTTTTATAGATATATCATTTTGTATGTATGAGGGTAAGGTTTAGTACTAAAGAAGCTATTTACCATAAACTTCAACAAAGACATCAAAGAGTAGACATGTCAATGTTTGACACGAAATAATAACATGATAAGGATAAAAAAATTAAAAAAATTTACATATCTTGAATTTTAAATGTATCTCAAATGGTATGCCAACGTTTTTAGTAAGTATAGTAAAACTTATATAATTATATTCAATGAAAAACTAACACTTTAATTATGATTATAATATTTTTTATATATAAATGCTCTAAACAATTTAACAATGATTAATCAATAAATTTTTTATGTCTTTATAAATATTGTTATTTTTTATTAATATAAATATACTACAAAAAATAGGTGTTACCTAACACGTGAACACAAGACGATTAATGTGAAATACTCACGCTTGTAGAAATATATGGATTGATTTTAAACATAAAATAGAAATTTTAAAAAGTAAAAACAACTTAAATAAAATCTTTAAAATTAGGCACTATAAAAAAATCATTCCCTTGCGTCGAGTTTATATATTTGGACTATCAGAAGAAAAAAAATATAATGTCATTTTAAATTGAACGGGTCTAATTGAACATTATTTAAAATTAAATTACTATCCTTTAAATTTATTTATTGTTAAATATCATTCAATTATATAAGGTTTAAAGTTATTTAAATACTATTTTTATTTTTATAATTTTTAAGTATATTATTGTTATAATTTTGAAAAGAAAAAAAATTTCTTTTAACATTCTTGGATTTGTGTACTTATATCCTCAAAATAGTATAATATTAATCTTCTGTCAACATTCTTCATCAAAACCAGTCTTTACATTCAAACATTAAAAGGGAACGAAGTTTGTAGATTCCATTAATAGATATTGAAGAGCTCTACACGCAGAAACTTGTTTGGAAGATTCAATGGCAATTGCAAATAGCAATTTCATTATTCTATTAACCACTGTGTTATTGATACTCATTAGGGATAAAAGAGCTTCGGGTATTCGAACTCCGGATCGGATCTCAGAACCCGTGAGGCTCAACCCACCAACCAACCAGCCCTTGAAGACCGCTGTTTTCGCTCTCGGAAGCTTCTGGAGATCCGAATCCGTTTTCGGTTGTTTGTACGGCGTCGTTCGTACCACCGTTGGTTACGCCGGTGGATCTAAGATCAATCCTGGGTATCGGAGCTTGGGCAATCACGCTGAGTGTGTTCAGGTTCCTCATTCTCTGTCTGAAATTTCTACGATTTTAATGTCAGAGAACTTGCCCTGAGTTGGTGATCATGTTATGGTTCTGGTTCAGTTTTATTTTGTGAATTAGATGTCAATCACACAAAAACACTTTGCATAAGATTTTGAAGCTGCTACCATTTTTTAATTATGTTATATGTAATTCATTATATGGAATAAGCTTGTTCATCGTTGTATAAATATTCTGAATATGATGAAATCATATATTTTCACTTATATATATATATGGTAATAAAATCCTTCAAATTCTAACGATTACAACAATTACAGCTATTTTGTCAATTCTGATGTAACAACTATTTTAATATTATAATGACAATTAATGATGATTATAATTCTAGTTAATTTAACGCTCTTATTCAAGTTGGTGTATAGATATTTTATATGCCTAACTCGTCTAAAAACTTTAAGAATATTCTATTTAAGAATGTTTTGGTGAAGATGTCAGCCCACTCTAAACGAATTTTATGTTATGTTTGGTTGGATGAAATAGAATATAATCAGAATTAATTTTTTTTATTTTTGTGTTTGATTGGGCTAAAAAATGGGAATGAAATATAATCGATTCTTAAAGTAGAAAGAATCAGAATTCTTTCTCCCCCTTAAGGAATCATGATTTTATTCCCATCTCAATTTTTTTTTCTAATTTTACCCTAACCCCAAATATAACCCTAAACCTAAATCTTAAAACACTAAACCCTAAATTCTAAATCCTAAATTCCAAATTCCAAATCCCAAAACCTTAAATCCCAAAACTCTAAACCCTAAATCTCAAATCCCAAAACACTAATCCTTAAACCTTAAACCCTATTTATAAAAATAATAATTTTAACCTTAAACCTTAACCCATAAATATAACCCTAAATCATATTTAGAAAAATAATAATTTTAATCATAAACCTTAAGGCACAAATATAACCCTAAACCCCAAATCCCAGAATCATAAACCCTAAATCTTAAATCCTATTTAAAAAAAATAATAATTATAACCCTAAACCTTAACACACAAATATAAGCCTAAACCCTAAATACAAAATCCAAAATCCAAAATCCAAAATCCAAAATCCTGAAACCCTATTTAGAAAAATAATAATTTTAATCCTAAACTTTAACCCACAAATATAACCCTAAATCCATAAATCTCAAAACCCTAAATCCTATTTAGAAAAATAATAATTTTAATAATATATTTTTTTTAAACAATAATTATTTAGAAAAATAATGATTTCAATAATGTATTTTATTTGACGAAAAAATAATAATTAAATGATATTATTTAAACTTTACTGAATATAGGGGTATTAACATAATATACAGTGTTTTTCATTCTATTCTAGTTGTAAACGAAACATTGTAATATTGATTCTTTCTTTAATTCCAATGGTCAAATCAAATAAAATTGTTTTCATTTCATTCCATTCCATTCCATTCTTATTCTTATTCTTATTCTGATTTTATTATGTGAACCAAACGCCACCTTAAGTAATTCAACTATCTTTCTATCAAACTTTTTCTTAATGAAGAACCTGTCTATCTCAACGTGTTTTGTGTGATCATGTTGAAGTAGATTATGTGCAATATCACACTTTGCTTTATTGTTACAAACTGTTTGGATGGGTTGTTCAGAAAGAAAATCCAAATCTTACAAGAAGTGTCTTAACCATAATGTCTCACAAAGTATGTTTACCAAACCTTTGAATTCTGCTTCTATACTTAAGCGAGTTACAATATTTTGTTTCTTGTTTTTCCATATCATAATATTACCTCTAACAAAGATAAAGTAACTAGAATTAGATCGCCTATCATTCTTGTCACAAGCTCAATTAACATCAGTATATGATTTTATATTTGGATAGTCTGTGTTTTTAGTGAATAACATTCCTTTTCTAGGAGCAAATTTAAGATACCTTAAAATGCAAATAATTGCGTTCATATGATGTTCTACAAGATTATGCATAAACTAGCTAACAATACTCAAAACATAACCAAATCTGGTCTGGTATGAAATAAGTACATCAATTTCCTTGTAAGTCTCTGATATCTTCCTTTGTAAACTTATACATGATTGGACTCAACACACAATTTTAAACCTTCTTCAATTGGTGTATCAATTGATTGACATGCTAACATACCAATCTCTCGTAATAGATCTAAGTTATATTTTCTTTAAGATAAAACTATTCTTTTATTAGATTAGTATACTTTAATCACAAGAAAATATTTTAGAGTGCTTAGATATTTCATTTCAAACTATTTGGATTAGTAATTTTGTGAGACCTTTCTTTCTTTAGGGTCATTCCCGTTGACCACTATATTATCCACATATATAATGAATACAGTGATCTCATCCTACCTTTTTTTAGGAAAAGAATATGATATGAGCTGCTCTGTTGGTAGTCCAAAGCAATCATAGATTTTGTGAACCTTCCAAGCCATGCTCTAGAATATTGTTTTAGGCTATATAATGATTTCTTTAGTTTGTA
Source organism: Hippophae rhamnoides (assembly GCA_033030585.1). Taxonomy (NCBI): domain Eukaryota; kingdom Viridiplantae; phylum Streptophyta; class Magnoliopsida; order Rosales; family Elaeagnaceae; genus Hippophae; species Hippophae rhamnoides. The sequence continues at coordinate 20,728,207 of CM065434.1, read as the reverse complement.
TACCTTTTGACTGTACCTTTTTTGTATCATGCACCTTGGTAGGAGATCCATATAGATTTCTTTTGGATAATTCACCACGTAAAAAAACATTATTCACATCAAATTGTTGTAATAGTCAATCCAAATTTGCAACTAAAGATAATAAGACACGAACTGTATTCATTTTGACTACAGGTGCAAATATTTCTGTATAATCAATCTCATAGGTTTGAGTGTATTCCTTTACTACCAATATTGCCTTAAAGCGTTCAATTGTAACGTCGGCATTGTGCTTTACGGTGAAAATCTATTGACATCCAACTTGTTTCTTCCTTGGCAGATGATGAACTAGTTCTCACGTTTTATTTTTCTTAGAGATTTCATCTCCTTATTCATAGCAGCTTTTCACTTGATATCAGTTGAAGTTCTTTGCTCGTTAGGAATAGATATAGCAGATAATTGATTTACAAATGATATATATTAGAACAAATGATTCAAATGGAAGGCTTTGAGATCATGTTTAATATGATGAAATCATATATTTTCATTCATAATTGATATATATTTGTACATGACATAGATAGAGGATAATGAAACCCTTCAAATTCTAACAATATAACAATTATTTGATAATTCTAATATAACAGCTATTTTATCATTATAATGACAATTAATGGAGTTAATGATAATTATAATTCCAACTAATATTCTAGCTAATTCAACACATTCCATGAAGAAATTGAAGTCTGTTTTATGATCCTAATTTCTTCAATTACCTTAAGAACGAAAGAGGTGAATTTCAACCTAGCCAGCCCTTGTTATGAAGTTATAGTTGAGAATACAATGTAGGCAACTGCGCTGTATGAGCATGAATCTTGTTTTCTTGGGTGTGTCTAATAGCTTTGTGTAATTTCATTTGCTCGAAACTTTGTCCTAGAGAAAAGCTCGCATTGAATTAGGTGTCTAGTGATACTGATGAAAAGCCGTTAGTTTTTAATATGCATGCCCAACATTAGAAGCCTTAAAATACCAGTGTTCTGATCTTTCTCCTATCGATCTCTTCCTTATGCCCAACTGAAGCTTTTCATGTATTATTCTCAACTAAAGGTGATTAAGAGAGGAGAAAACTCTCTTATTTTTTGTTTGCCTCAAAAGTTTACCAACTCTCTTGTAATTTTGAGTGTTTTTTACTCACATCATACTTCGTTGTAAGTCTGAAAACGTGTAGGATTTGGTTGTAAATGCTTTGCAGGTTGAATATGATCCTAGACTGACTAGTTTCGGGCAACTTTTGGAGGTCTTTTGGTCCAGTCATGACTCTAGGCAAGTTTTTGGGCAAGGTCCCGATGTAGGTGACCAGTATAGGTAAGACTCAAAACATTTCTAACAGTTTTATCTATTTTTTCATACATTTAAGAGTTACTGATTTCAATATGGTGACAGGTCTATAGTTTTTACTAATGGAACTGAAGAATACAAATTGGCTGCAGCATCCAAAGAGAGAGAGCAAGCCAGGTCAAGGAGCAGCGTTGTTACAACTCAACTTCAACCACTTGAAACTTTTTATCCTGCTGAGCCTGAGCATCAGGTTTAGTATTCTTTCATAATCTTATTGGAAATCTCCATTATGCTATATACCTGTGCATGTACACTGAACACTAAACGAAATGACAACATAATTGGCTGTGAATTAGAATTGTAGAGTTCAAATTATAGCTGCTGTAGACACATCCTTTGAACATTAAATGACTATAGTAATTTGTATCCCTTCTTAAAGCTAAGAACAATGCGGCATGAACAATACACAATATACCATGATACGGAATTCTGCATCACTTAAAAATCGTATTAAACAAATAACAATAATTTAAATTGCTGCTTTTGTATCTTTCATTTGACAAAAAACAAAATTGCTTCTATTCTCAAAAGACTCAAAATCAAGGAACTTTCAGCAGCAAAAAAGAGGAATTTCGGTATCTGATGGTGCTGAAGGTTAGATAAATTTATGTTTTTTATGCTTTTGTTAAAAGTTGTTTCGTTCAGAAGTGCTTGAAGAAGCACATAATGCTTTATGGGTCCTGAAGTACATGTGCTAATTTATTTGTTTATTTTTATTTTTTTTAATGTTCAAAAGAACTTTTTAGCTGTGATAAGACTTGTACAGAGTACCGAAAGCAAAAGCAAATGGACTAGTTATTGCATTTCATTGGACATTGATAATAGTTAATAATCTGAATGATGGCTTGTAAAATTTAGGCTGCCTTGTCAATGTTAGTGGCTGAAGAACCTTAGATGTTATGAAATTACAGAAATTTGAGCTCAAACGAACTCCATTTCTTCTGCAACTAATTGGAAATTTGCCAGAAGAAGAGCTTGGGATGTCAAGCCTTGCAACAAAACTTAATGGCTATGCACCAGAGCTTTGCCCACCAAAGATTCAGAAGCAGATTGATGCAAAGATAAATGACATTGTAAGAAAAGGTTGGCCAATTTTGAGAGAACTGTAGTTTTCCATTGTAGTCCAGTATGCTTTCCCAATCTTCTAATTTGATCTTACATTGAGAACCAGATGTTGTAGACTAGATCGATCAAGATGAGCCATTCATTCATTTAATCACACACCTTCCATTTGTTAATGTATTGGTGTTTTTATGGTTTGCAGTGTTTCTTATTCATTGATGACCTTTATAGTGAATTTTGAACTGAAGGGTCATTTATGGTGAAATTTCTTCTTTTTTGTATTCTTACATTCTTTTTTCTTTTTTTCTTTTAAATAATAGATACATACCAACACACCCATACACCTTTTTATGTTAAACGGGATTGAAACTCACATACTCTCAGTGTCAACATGGAGCATGTCATTATACTACATTTCTTACTGTTGTTTATCTAGTCATGTTAAACACTAAAAATTAAAGAAAATATTTTTTGTTTATGGCAAAAAGGGAAACATGCGAATGAAAGCTATATCGAAAATATATAATTTTCTTAGTGAATATTGACAATAATAGGGATGAATTGTATTTTAACGTAGACATAATGAAACCCGCCTGTAATAAAAAAAAAATGGAAGCATGACATAGGAGAGATTTTTATCTCTCTCTCGTTTTTTTAAGAACAAAAGAATCGTTAAATTCCTGTAGGTCTCAAGTAACCATTAATTTTTTAAAAAAGAAAATAGATTTTTTGTCCCTTTGTTATTGCAAAATAGGACATAGAGCACAAAATCTATAATAAAGTATTATTATTTGAGATATATGATTAAAATTATTTAGGTAAGGGTAAAATAGAGATTAAAATTAAAAATGAATAAGACAAAAAAAATAACACTAAAATATTAAGATTGTTATTAAATGGTGTGAATAATAATTAAAACGATAATTTTAGTCCTATTAATAAGTCGTGTAAATTATGTAATAAATTTAATAAAAAAAGTCTCAAATTTATTTTACCCTTTCCTTAAAAGTAATGTTACAAGAGTAATATTTCTAAACAAAATTAAACAATCTAAATAATTTAACCTTATGGATCATATCTGTCTTCAATTCTTTTTCTTCTACGTTTTTTTGTCTTTGTTTAAGAGTAGTAAATTATATACTCCATCCACTAGTTATTGTTTTTAGTCTCGTGGGATACATTCTTATCATTAGATGTGAAGAAATCAAAACCATTTTACTCATTTATTCAAAAAAAAAATGGTGAAAGAGCATTGATTGCTATTGGTTGACATGGATATACAAGTCTTGTTATAGCCCTCAATTAGTTATGTTTTATAGAAAATTGAAGTGCTTAGGAGTCCCTGATAATTAATAGACCAATATTATGTTGAATTAATTGGAAGAAGTTAATTGGAAGAAGTAGGTACTAGTAGGTAAGTGAGTTTGATGCACACTTCATAATTTTTGGAACAAGAATCAATCAAAATTTATATCATTGTAATTAAATAAAATCATCATTAAATAAAGATTTGTGTGTATAACATTTTTTTATGGGTAAAGTTTTATTATAATCCATTTTTAACCAAAAAAATTATGATATTAATATATAACTTAAACCTATGTTAAATTTCATTAACATTTCAAGATTATGTTTAATGTATATTTCTTGAAAGTATTTTCAAAATATATAAAAAAAAAATTGAACACAGGAGAGACTAAATTATATATGAAATTGTGAGGAATGTTAATGCAAAGTATTTTTACCCACACTTACAACCTATCACTTGTAAAAGTAACTTTAGAAAGAGTAATTTTATATAATATAGTTGAGTCATCAAAATTATTTAAATAAATATATTTATGTTTCTTAATTAAATTTTATTAAAATATAAAGAATCACGTAGCAAATACAGTTGGTGTTAATAAAATTTTAGGTGGAAATGTGTGCCTTTAACATTTATGAAATTGTAAGTTAAATTTAATTCTTTAAAGAAATTAGACAGCTAAACATGAGATAAAAGCATCAAAATGTTTTTTTTAGTTACTTGCTTAGTTATTTTTGTTATTTTTTAATAATTTATTCTTTTATTATAAAAAATGATTATTATTATTTATTTTTAAAAATAAGTTATAAAAATAATATCTTAATAATAATTAAAAAAATATAAAAAATAGGTTATTTATTCTGTATTATTAATATTTTTAAAACAAAAAGATTGAATTATACTTTTTGTCGGTTAATTTTATCCCTTTTAACATTTTCATCTTTCAAGAATTTTTTCTTCATTTTTATTCCCTAATTTTTTATATATAACATACTTAATTTAAATTTAAAAATTAGTTTAAATTATATTATAATAGTTAAAATTAACATATTAAACACTTATTTTTTATATTATTCAAGTCTTTAATTTTTAAAATTTAACATATTTAATTTATTATTTTTAAATTTAAAATAAAATTATTAAATATAAAAGATTAGTGGGTTAAAAATTAAGAAAATTTTATTAATATATTATAATATTAAAAATGATAAAATTTAAGGACGAAAAAAAATTGTTATAAAAAAAGCTATTTTTTTGACATAAGTAAAAAGAATATATGCTGTCACGAGTTTATATACGATATAATCTTTTTCAGGATACTAAAGAATATATGCTGTCACGAGTTAACTCAGTTTTTCAAAGAGAGAGTCCTCCGATCGCAAAAGGAAGAAAGAGGCCTCCTCATCATCGATCTCCTCCACAGATCGGACGGACAGGCATCTCCATAACTATAAACAGAACAAGAGAACCAAAGGTAGCAAAAAGACAAAAACGTCCTCATCGGGAAATAATCAGGTGAGAGCGTCCCACATACTAATCAAACACCAGGGTTCACGGCGAAAGTCCTCATGGAAAGATCCAGAAGGTCGACTCATCATAAACACCACCAGAGACAGCGCCGTTCCTCAGCTCAAAACTTTCCGAGATGACATTGTTTCTGGCAAGGCTAAATTCGAGGACATCGCTTCTGGTTACTCCGATTGCAGCTCAGCTAAGCGCGGTGGCGATCTCGGTATGTGTTTCTGCATTTAGGGTTTCCACTCCTTAGACTTGTTTGTTTGTTAATTTTCTTTTGTATCATTTTGGTTCGTTTGTATTTCTATTTTGTTATAATTTTTGGTTTTATATACTGGGAAGTGGTAAAGTCGTGTAGAGAAAGGGCGGTTTTATTTGATTAATATTTATTTGATTGGTTTGCAATAATTTGCCTCTCAGAGAAAAGTCTGAAAATGAGGGTCAGGGATTTTGAATTTGGGTTGGGGATTATGCAGTTATTCAGATTAATTTTATGTAATGCTGATGCTTCTTAGAATCTAATTTATTATTTGGTTGCTTTAAAATTGAAGAGGAGTTGAACCGATTTGTTGCCTGATCATTTTGTTACTATGAATGTTGAAATATGATATTATTGATCTGTGACATTCGTCTTGTCACTTTAATCCTTGAAACCTTGTCAATAATTTTGTTTTGTGTGGATCATTTTTGCTTGTTACAAATTGAGACAAATGTTCTGTGCCATTCATGGTCACTTCCTTTTAATCTGCTTTGTACAATTTACTCTTTCGTCTTCTTGCATTTGTTGTGTGACATGCCATGCAGCACGGAACCTAGGAGCTACCTCATTGGATGGTAGCACCTCTGGCAAATGCAAGGTTTGTGGTTCGAATCTTGGTGGTGTAAGTTGTGTGTGTTTCTCTTCCCATCTCCCGCCATCTCCCACTTTACTGCATGATAGAAGAGGGGATAGGCACACCTATCTGTTGTTTTGGATGGTATCACCTGAAAAATGTTATAGGCTCTTCTTTGAGTAAAAACAATGTCAAAACGATTGTTCGCATGGTTGTAGTGCAGTGGCATCACAACCTCCTTATTGTGAGGTTAAGGGTTTAATCCCAATGTGTGTGAGTTGTGAAATGTCATTTAAAGAAAACAATGTCAAAAGGATCGAAAAACTTTCACCTATACGTATTTTAAAAACATGCTCTTACTTACGATGTCATTCATCTGAATAAGATTTTGTCGAAATGAATGTTATAATTGGTGCAGGTCCATTTGGCCGTGGGCAGATGCAAAAACCTTTTGAAGAGGCAACATTTGCGCTCAAGGTTGGTGAGATAAGTGAGATTGTGGATACAGATAGTGGAGTTCACATCATCATGAGAACTAGCTAATTTGTATCTCTATAAGTTTCTGCTGTGAGTACTTCTGAAGGGCAATACTACTCACTTTAAGAAAATGTGGCTCATTCTTATTTGATTGATCTTGGCTCGTTCACGTCATACAGGCCTAGACATTGTTTTTGATGAACATTTGATTCTCATAATTGTGTTTGCAATTGATTTATGCTAAAGATATTTATACTGGTTTGTATGATTTGTTTTCTCAATTTTACTACGCTGAAATAACATGAGTTTTTTTTTTATTTTTTTTATTTTTTGGTGAGTGAAGTCAGTCTTAACAAAAGGATCTAAAGATGGATTAGATCCCATAGTTATGTTTGGTAAACAGTATTAAAAACCTAGATTGTGCAATTTTTGTTATAATATGTTTGGTTGTAAAGGAAAATCTTAAATTTTAGTATTAGAAGAGTATGGATCTAAAGATACTTTACTTTAACTATGTCTAAAATTTTGATTTTAAAATTATGTATTTTGATTTTTTTCTTTCACCTTAAATTAAATTTTTATTTATTTTTAAAAATTAAAAAAATATATAAATTAATTAATTATTAATTTATATAAAGTTTTATATTAAAATTATTTTGATAAATAGAAAAATTATATAAAATAAATTAAATATTATTTTAAATATAAAGTATTTATTAAAATATTTATTATCAATTTAATCATATTATATTATATAATTCGTTAATAAATATTGTATAGAATAATTATAATAAAATTTAAAATGATTTAATTTAATATAATTATATTTAATTTATCAAATATTTTATTTTTAAATCTACATGTTTCAAGTATATTCAAGTTATTTCTATTTAAATTGTTTTGTTTTTATAGAAGGATTTATCATTTTTCTACTTCAAGTCAAAGTTAAACTACTCTAATTATCTTTTGATTTTAAAAAATCATAAAAAATATTTCTATTTTTGACCGTAATCTTTATATATTTATATTTTGTACATGCGAGATATTTATTTAATAAAGTACCTTTGGAATGCCATACCCAAAGTATATTTTAAAAAGTTAGCCCTAGTTCATTTGTTGAATTCATTTAGAGTTAACGGTTTGATATTGTTCTTATCACTGATATTTTTAAGCTTTTATATTTACACATATGTTCGAAATGTTTTTAAAAGGTTACAAATATCTTTGATATAATACTATAATATTAAATGTGATATCAAAGTGTAAAACACTTTACATTCATATATTTCAATGAAAATTGTTATATTTTATTTGAGATTTTGTTTTTTGATTTGAATTCTTTAATGAACAAACATATTTATTAATTTATATTAAATTTTTAATATAAATTTTTTAAAATAATTAATTTTATTTAAGGTATTAATATTAATATATTAATAAAATCATTAAATAGAAATCATTTAATTTATTTTTTAAATTTTATACGTGTTCATCTCAACCTCTTTATCTAGGGTTATCATTAATTCATGAAAGTGTATAATATATCTTGATCAAATACAAAATATGATTTATTGTTTTTTAATGTTTTTTGAAAATAATTCATCAAAATATATATTTTAGTTCGTTATCATTTAAGGTGTACATTTAAAGATTATTTGATTATTTAACCGTTTCAATCGATTCTTAATAACCATTTTTTCAAAGATAAATTTGAAATTTATAATTCAACAAAAAAATTATATAAATTTTATCTCAACTTTTTTCTATAAAATTATCTTTAGATAAAAATACCATCATTGTTTCTTATATATTATAAAAATTAAAGCTTAGATACTCTATATTTTGTGGTAAATTTTTAGGGTTTTTGTCTATAATGGGCATATTCCATTCAAAAGTTTAAAAAATGACTATTTGTTAATTTAGTTTAAAAAAAGGCTCTTTTTAACCTCTTAATCAAGTAACAAGTCTTTTTTTTCTTTCCTCTTTCAATTATATCTCAATTTTTTTTCGTTTTTTTTTTCTCTCTCTTCCTTCAATTCCCAGCCCATTTTTTTCTCTTCTTATTTTAAAAACAAGATAAAAAAATATTTTAATTACCCTTTGTAACTTTAAAATGCCGAATATAAAAATTATAAATTTTTAATAAATAAATTTTTGGGTGAATAAAAAATAATAAAAATAATTTATATTTATAAAATACAAAAATATATTTAATAATAAATATATAATTTGTTATAACAAATAACTTATCAAAATTTTATTATAAATTAACTTAAAATAATAATAATTAATTATAAAATAATTACAAAATTAATAATTATTATTATTATAAAATAAATTATAAAAACTAGACTAATAATTATAATAATATTATATTAGATAATATTTTCACACAAATTTTACTATAAAATGTGTTATGTTTGTATTGTATATTGTAAAAAGTTAGATATAGAGGTTTTATATATTTTTTTATTAATTTAATTATTTTTATGAATATTATTTTTTATATCATAATTATAATTAAATATTATAATTATTTATTAAATATAATTATAATTAATAATAATAATATATTATATTATTTATGAATTATCAAAATATTTAGCATATGATTTTCAATATATGTATAAATTTATATTTATTTTATTGTAAAATAAATTATTTTTTATTTTTTAAAATAATTTATAATATAAAATTATTTGACTTAAAAAATATTTATGTATTTAAAATTAATTATAAATTTATAAGATGTTAATATTTTTTTTATGTTTATAATAATTATTTTTTGTCAAATATAACTAATATATCTTTTTTTTAAATAAAATTGATTAAAAATTTTGCTTTCAAGTTTAAGATAAGATTTTGCCTATTTTTAAAAAAAATTCAACTTGTGCCCATTTTTAAACTATTGTCCAAAAATTGGCTCTTATAGACAAAACCCCAAATGTTTATTTTATCATCTTTGATTCCGTAAAGTGGAGTATTGGAATCCAATCGTTTTTATTGAAACATTTTTACTTAAAGTATTCTAAAAATATAGGTTAATAAGTAGAAGTATTCATGAATAGTAAATAAGTTATATATTTAAATTATATTTTTTTTATAATTTGGTAATACTTTAAGAAAATACGTTATATAATTAGTTTTTTTATTAATAGAGTAATGTTAAACAATGAAACAAAAATTGTGTTACTATTTAAAGGGTTAGACTCAAATACGAATGGATAACTAATAAATTTGTTTAGATAATGGTAGTTGAATTATTCTCCATTAAAAGTAAATATTTAATTTTATATACTTAATTTTAAAAATTATTAATTAATTTTAAATTTTAAATTATAATAACACCTATAACATTAATTTAAATATTCAAAAATTAAAATGAATGATTAAATTTATTAATTAATATAATTTCAATTACAAACCAAACATAACCTTTGTATTCCTTTTGTTTTCTTCCCATCCAATTCAATTATTATTATTATTATTAATTTTTCATGTTCATCATTTTTTAAATGGCAACACTATGAATAAAAAGAAGACTGAATCACACAAACTAACATCTTTTTAACAATTGGGTTTTACAAATAATTATCCAATCATTTGAAAAAAATGATTTATTTATTGTTAAGATTCATTATATATCTTGTTTTTCTTTTTTATAGTATGCATGGGTGAGGGGCATATTTTTTAATCCACTTAAATGACTAGGTCATTTAAAAATTAGAAGGTAAAGAGAATCAATGAATTACAAAGATATTTGTCATAATTCAAACTTATATCTTAAAATAGAAAAGATAAATCATACCATTAAATTATAATAATAATTTATATTGACTAAGGATTCATATCATTAAACTCTTAGGATTTTGTTTAATATCATCAATACTAGGGGTGTCCATAAACCGAATCGGATCGGACCAAATCGTAAAATCGGATAGAATTGGATCAAATCATATGATTTTATAAATCAAACGGTTCTGTTCGGTTTGTACTAATTTTAAACCGTTCGAACCGGATCGGACCGGTTTAATAATATATTAAAATTTTCACATTATTCTTCATTAAATTATAAAAAAATTGAACCAAATCGGGAACCAAACCGAACCAAACCGTTTTATAAATCAAACGGTTCGGTCTGGTTTTTATTTCTTAAAATCGTTTCAAACGGTCCGGTCCGGTCCAGTCCGGTACCGTCCGAGTAATATAAACGGTCTGATCCGGTTAAAGTTTTTTAACCAAAACTGGACCGGACCAGACTGTTGGACACCCCTAATCAATACTATTGAGTTTCAATAAACGTACTTCTCTTAAGTAAACTACCAAAAATGAGTAACATTTATATATAACCCACAAACCAACGAATCCCTTCTTGTGAGATAGTTATTTCATAAATACCATGCTTTTATTTTTGTTATCTTCTTTTATTTAGATTTTTAAGTTGATATTTTAGTGGTACCTCTATTTAAAAAAAATATTAATATTTATTATTTAATTTGAGATTTTTTACATGTACAGTAATATATGCATGATATTCAAAAATTATTTTTAGATAATCAAAATACCTTTTGAATATCGTTTAATTAATTTATTATATGAATATCGTACATGTATTAATATACATGTAAAACATCCCCAATTAAATGATAAATCATATCAAATTGGTATCTTTTATAAATATGATACCACTTCAAAAATCTAGATAAAAAAGTATTAAAAATAAAATCGTGGTACTACTAATGAACCCATTTTCGTATTATATCTCTTCTCATTCTATCAACCCTTACGAACTCAATTTCTCTTCCATTTCTTATCAATTCATTCGATGTAAATAAGTGAACTTTCACAAACAAAGTACGAATTGCTACAATGATTGTCTCCAAGTTGGGTTCTTGGATGACTCGGCCTCCTTTTATCTTGAAACACCATGTACCCAACTTCGACAAAAAAGTAAATTTGGAATGTACCAATCAAATGCTTCACTTTGAGTTCTCTCAACACATAATATAGATTTTTTTCATCTTTTTATTTTTCTACTAAAGATGACAATGAAGATAAGCTAACTTGGCCTCTTCATTTAGTTGAGTAAGTGGATTTTTGTGGTGTAGATTCTTTGTCTTCATCTAATTGACTTGTTCTTTTTTTGGTTTTGTAGGAATTGTAGGTCATTATTTGAGAACTCATAATATTTGCTCTTTTAAGTTTTTATACATTATTCTTGAAGTATATTTTTCATTAATTCGATTACTTTATATCCCTATCTTTTATTGGGTATTTAAAAAAAAGTTACATTAATCTTAAATTTCATTAAACTAAAGTATTTGATGACTTTATGAAAGTAAAGTCATCAATGTACCTTTTTGCTTAATATTTTTTTTTCCTTTTATTCAATAAGTAGTACTTTAAAGATTAAAAATATTAAAATGTAAACTTTCTAGTATAAAGAGATGAAAATATATTTTTGAATTGTTTTTGAAAATTTCCAAAAAATTTATGAAATATTTAATAAAGCATCAATCAGAACAAAACATATGGACATCATGCAAGAGAGTCAATCAGAGTATGCTGCATGTACTAGTTGATGCATGCATTATCACGTGTCAATAAGGTGTTCATTTTGAGTTTTGGTCAAGCAGTCTACATCAGTGTCATACATCATCAAAAGATTTATCCATTCATTGCACTAGGGCAACATGCAATCCAGATCAACAAATCTCATCATGCCATGTGGTGCTGAATCAGCACACATTGACCACGACCAGTTCGTCTCATCATGCATCTCATGTTATTTCATGCAATGTTTCTCTCATACCACATGTCTCGATCTCATTGGCCAAGACTGTTTAATTTTATTTTTTCATCTCAACCTTTGATGTGAAGTTGATCTGAGGGTATAAATTTTATCTTAACCTAATTTAATCCCTAATTGCACCAAAAATTTGAATTAGCCAAAAATTACCAATTTTTTATCAGTTTTTGGTGTCAAGAGAGAAAAATACAAAAAAATTCAAAAGAAAATACAATTTTGGTGGAGATTCAAGAAGATATTGATACTAAAATTTAAGAGATTGATTATATTTATTATTCTTCTTTTTTCTTTATCAATTTTTATCACTTTCATACCATCTAGTGATTCTAAAGAGCATCATGATCTTGTAGAATCTAGGAGTTTTATAAACACAATTTTCTATATGTGATAATCTAATATTTTACCCCAATAATAATATTAATTTATTATCTTATATTATGTAATCTAATTTTTATAATATTAATTATTTGGCCAATAATTGATCTATAGAGACAATTAAATATATTTGAGAGAATTATTTAATTATTTATCTTGATTAAATAACATGTATAATTTTTAAGTACATATGCATAATTCATATGTATGTGATCTATAATTAATGAACTTAATAAGTAGTATGCAATTACGTTGACATAAGAGTTTGATTAGATTAATTACTATATGGTGTGTACTTTACTTGAAAGTCAAATATATGCATGGTTAGATTCAATTGTTCATATATATATATATATATATAAAAAAAGTTGAATATTAAAATAAAGTGAGAAATTAAAGGTTAAAAGTGTAGGGAAAAAAATGAGAATATTAAGTATCATAGTAAAAAAAAGTTAAATATTAAAGTAAAGAGAAATAAAATGTTATTGTTGTGTGCATGTAACTGATTGAAAATTATATTGGAAGGATTTTAGCAATTCACATATTTAGAAAATTGAGGGACTAAGAATTACTAGATATTTTATCATATATCTTCTTAGCTATTAATTTTGAGTTAATTAATTATTGCTATTTTTTAGTTCTTTTAATTTCACTTTAAAAAAAATTAATCTTTACTTTTTAATTTTAAAACTAGTTTCTAATAACATAATCTCACAGATAACGATATTTTTTTATCATTATATTACTTGTTTATGATACGTTTACTTACGTACTCATTGCACACAATTCATGTTGATCAAGTTCTTGGCACAATTGCAAGGGATTATAAACAATAGAAATTATTTTATTTTATTTTAGTTATTTTTTGTAATTTATTTAATTAGTTATTTATTTTTAATTTTGAAATCTCTTTTAGTTCTGTTAGAAATATATTTAGCTATATTACATGAGTAGAGTGTATAAGAGAAAAAAAATTCTTTTAGATCCCAAAATTGAGCATACTTTTAGGTTAATAAGAAAATAATAAGTTGTCACTCAAGTAAAAGAAATGGCTAATTCACTAGAAATAAACAATAATGATCTAAATTTAAATAATCAGATTCTGTTAATGGATGATAAGGACATAGTTATAAATGAATATGCATTACCTATGTTGAAAAGGTTGAATCCAAGTATTAAAAGGCTAAACATTCGAACTAATCAGTTTGAACTAAATCAAGTAATGTTTAAAATGCTAGAAACAATTGGACAATTCAGCGGGCTACCAACAAAAGATCCTTATTTACATCTTAGATTGTTTATTAAAGTTAGAGATTCATTCAAATTCAGTAGTATGACCGATGAGGAATTTAGGCTTAAATTGTTCCCTTATTCTTTGTGAGACCATGCTCGAGCTTGGCTAAAATCTTTGCCACCTAATTTCATTACAACTTGGAATAATTTGGTAAAGAAATTCTTGATGAAATGTTTCCCACCAACAAATAATACCAAGCTAAGGAATGACATCACCTCCCACCAACAATATGAAGGGGAATCTTTATATGAAGCATGAAAAATATTCAAAGAATTGCTAAGGAAGTTTCCTCATCATGGTATCCCTCATTGGATCTAAATGGAGACTTTCTACAATGGTTTTAATATTCAAACAAAAACCATTATTGATGAATTCGCTAATGGGGCTCTACTAGCCAAATCTTACAATCAAGTTTATAAGTTAATTGACAAAATGGTTAGTAATAATTATCAATGACTAATGGATAGAATGGAAACCACAAGAAGAGTAGTCAGAGTGCATGATGTAAATGATATCACGACACTTACAACTCAAGTGTCATCTTTGATAAATCTTTTAAAGGCTCAAAACTCACTAACAGGTATAAACCAGGTTTAAGATTCAAGAGTGTCCTATATCTTTTGTGGTAGATCTTATTTGTTTGATAATTATCTAAACAATCCTAAATTAGCATTCTATATGGGTAATATGAACCAAAATAATAATCCATACTCAAACACATATAACCCCAAATGGAAACAATATCCAAATTTCTCTTGGAGTAATAACAACAATGAAGTTGGTAATCAATTCAACCATCAATCATTTACATCACTTGGTTTTCAACAACCATAACAAGTACATGCCCAAGAAAAGAAGTCTCTACTAAGGACATTACAAATGCTTTAATAGGGATGATGAAAGACTTCATCCAATTAGTAAATACAAAAGTGCCCAATCAAGAAGGTTCAATTCAAAATTTAGAGACCCAAAATGGGCAACTTGCCTAGGACATAAGTCAAATGCCTCAATGTAATTTTGTAAGTGACACAATTATAAACTTAGAAAGAGAATGTAAGGAGAATTGCAATGTCATAGCCTTGAAAAGTGGAAAATTTTAGACGAGGAACATGAGACTCAAAAGGATAAGAAAGAGAATGAGACTTAAAATGATGAAGAGGAACTTAAAGCTAAAAAGGATGACAAGGAACAAGTGGATAAACAAAGAACTATAAAGAAAATAATTCAGCCAAAAAAGAACAACCCCTACAACTCAATATTCCTTTCCCTCAAAGACTACCAAAGAAAAAGTTAGATACACAGTTTTCAAAATTCATAGATGTCTTCGAGAAGCTGCACATAAATATAGCATTTGTAGATGCACTTAAACAAATGCCTTCTTATGCTAAATTTTTGAAGGACATCATGTTTAAGAAAATAAGGCTTGGAGATAATGAAATAATAACCTTGACTGAAGGTTATAGTGCCATCCATGCTAGAAAACTACCCTAAAAATTGAAAGATTCTAGTAGCTTCAACATTATTTGCACAATTAGGAACTTAAACTTTGAGAAAGCACTATGTGACTTAGGTACAAGCATTAACCTTATGTCATTATCAGCCTTTAAGAGATTGGGGGTTTGTAAAGCCAAACTCACTTCAGTAACATTACAAATGGCAGATAGATCAATTAAGCAACCCCGAGGTGTGGTGGAAGATGTGCTAGTAAATGTAGACAATGTCATCTTTCTAGTGGATTTCATTGTACTAGACATGGAAAAGGACAGTAACACTCCTATCATACTTGATCGTCCATTCTTAGTGATCAGAAGAGTATTCATTGATGTACAAAAAGATGAACTTACAATGAGAGTGAAAGATGAACAAGTAACATTTAAAGTTTTTAAAACATCTGAACTCCCTGATATTGATAATACTAATGAATGTTTTAGGATAGATGTTACTGACCATGATGGTAACTTAAAAAAATGTTTTGAGTTACCCAAACTTAAGAATATTACATATGATGCTATGAATAATGAAGTAAAAACATCAAGAAATAACTCAATCTATTTTAATTTTGAAAGTATGAAATCTATTATTGATATTATTGATTGTGTGAACTATTTGGAGGCTACACCTCTCATGTGTATACCTAATGTTGTTACGAAGAGTTTTGAGATAGGATCTAAGCTTAAAACATCTATTGAAGAGACATCAAGGTTATACCTCACACCTTTAACCTACCAACCCAAATCAAGTAGGAAAGAGGAAAATTCCAATAGCGAGTTGAAAAGGATGCTATAAATACATAAATTAGATGAGCTACGGTGGAATGCATATAAGAATGCCAAAAAGTACAAAATGAAAATAAAAATATGGCATGATAAGAGAATTGAGCACCTCATGTTCCAAAATTGAAACATAAAGTATTATTGAATAATTCAACACTCAAACTGTTTCCAAGCAAGGTCAATAGTAAATGGACATATAGGGATATACCTTAGGAGTTGATATAACCATGTAGTCAAGAACGTTAAACGTGATGCTGGTTGGGAGGCAACCCAACATTATTTTACTTATATTTTTATTATTTTTATTTTGTCGATGAATAAATGTGGAGAGCAATGGTGTAACAAGATTGAACAGTTTCAACAACAGATGTGGTGTGCCAAGAATAAAGAAGTTTTCTTTCCTTTTACTTTTTCATGTTTATTTATGCACATTTGGGAAAGGTGTAATTTAAGTTTGGGAGAGATAACTTCATTTACTTTAGTATCTAATACGTATTTTAAATTTTTAGGAATTTTTTTATTTTTAAGATATTTTTAATCATGATTTGAGTAAAAATTGATAAATACATGGAAATCAAATGCATGCATGCTTGATATGAAAAGTATGAACCCAATGATAGAAATTGGTTGTCATGACTAGGATAAAGAATGTAACATGCTCTTTGAGATACTTATATTAATTATGTGATGTGATTACTAGTTTTGATTCATTGATTTAAATTTTTATGTATATGTTCATGATTGATTTTGGTATTCTTATTGAGAGAAAATTTGTGGTGAGTTATACAAGTTGATGAGATCTACCATGTTTTAGAATCTATTTGATCATCCCTTAAGGCAAAATTATAAATAGTATTTAGCATAAGAAATGATTTAGGTCTTATTTGGATCGGTTAAACCTTTCAAGCTAACCATTGTTAATATCTTTAGTCTCCCATTTGAACCCAATTAAGAACCTTTTGTATCTTTAAGTCATATTTTATGTCTAACAAATAAGCATTATCTTGACCCTTGTATCTTTAGCTAGTATAAAAAAAATACAATCATATGCTATGCTATACAGTTATGATAATTGTAATGTCTCCTATAACAAAAAAAACTCACAACACAATTGTCCCTCCAAAGAAAAATAAAATTGAAAATAAGTTTGAGGATGTTGTGAAGTTACAAAAAAAATGTAGGATAAAAGAATATAAAAATAATGAAAACATAGAGTGCACTAAAATATCAAGTAAAAGCTCAATTGTAGTTAAAAAGTTCATGATGAATAAAAAGAAAGATTAATTGTGGAAAGAGCCTAAATTTCATCATTTATTGACCCCCACGTAAGCTTTACATTACAAGCATGTAAAGCCTTGATTGATCTTTAGCTAAGTGCATATTTATAATGTGGAGATGGATGTGGAAAATATACTTATGAGACTTACTCTAAAATTGAAATGATTAGCATGCTTATATAGGCTGATAAAGATGGATTCATGTGCAAAACACACACGAATCAATTCATCAAAAATCTTACATATCCTTGTGTTGAAACATTGATTGATGAATATATGAACCTCCTTGTATTATAATTGCACACACACACACAATATATATATATATATGAATATATTGCTCATGCCATTTTACTTAGTTAGATTTGGCTTTACTTGAGGAAAAGCAAAGAGTTAAGTTTAAAGGTGTGATGACTCTATAAAAGTAGTCATTAGTCCAATATTATATTTAATATTTTTTTCTTTTTATTCAATGAGTAGTACTTTTAGGGTTAAAAATATTACAATATGAACTTTCTAGTAAAAAAGGGATTTAAATATATATTTTCTGGAATTTTTTGAATTTTTTAATATAGGATCGATCAGAAAAGAACATGTGAATGCCACACAAGCAAGAGAGTTAATCATTCGTCACAACGTGGGTGCCACGAGCCAATTGGAGCATGCCATGTGTATGAGTGTTCATTTTGAGTTTTATCGAGCAATCAACAATCATGCCACGCGTCATCACTGGATTCATTCATTCGTTCCATCAGGATGCAACACAATCTAGATCAGCAAATCACAGTACGTTACATGGCATTCACTCAACACACGTTGGCCACTACTAGTTTGCCTTGCCACCCCTTGCGCACTGATTCGTCCAATGTTCTCTCATGCCATATGTAGCAATTCCATTAGCCTACGCTGTTTAATTTTCTTTTTTTCATCTCAACACTTGATCTGACAGTCTAGATTCCATCTGAGCCAAATTTAACCCTTTAATTGCATCAAAAACTTAAAGTAGCCAAAAAATACCAATTTTTATTAGTTTTTTGGTCCCAAGAGAAAAATAAAAAAACAAATTAAAAGGAGATACAATTTTGGTTGAGATTCAAGAAAAGATTGATATTACAATTTAAGAGATTGATTGTATTTATTCTTTTTCTACTTTCTTTATCAATTTTTATATATTTTTTTATGAAAAATATGAGACTTATGAACAAAATTATGTCTAGATAATTTATTAATCTATGGGTTTTATGAACCTAATTTTTATATATAATCTAATATTTTATCACAATTATACTTTCAATTTAATTATATTATTTAATTTAATTTTTATGCTATTAATTATTTGGGCAACAATTAATCTATATAGGCAATTAAATAAATTTGAAAGAATTATTTGATTATTTGTCTTGATTAAATAACATACATAATTTATAGACAGGGATTTATGATTCTTATGTATGTAGTTCATCATTGATGAACTTAAATGAATAGTATGAAATTTAATTAATATGAGATTGTGATTAGGTTAATTATTATATGGACTTAAAATTAAAAAATACTAAAAAAATAGTGTCGCTTGACATATACAACCGAAGCTACACGTGGCAATTATCATCGATTTTACACATCAATCGATGTGTAATATAGTGTTTGTTCTATGTGTCAATTAACCCTACACGTGGCACGTAGTATTGGTCCTATATGTCAACTGACGTCGATGCAACGCGATGTCATGTGTAGCATCGATTGACACGTTAAACCGACACTAACTGGTTTTTTCCCTTTTTCTTCTTCTTTCCCCTCCCACGACAATTCTTGTTGTTGTCCCAATTCTCTCTCTCTCTCTCACATAGTGTGCAATATTTTTGATCATTTTTGTCCATTTTTTACCACCATTTTCAGCGTTTTCAATTGAATTTTTTCCCTTATACTTAATGATCTAGATCTATCTTATTTTTTAACTTAACACTCAATATTTTCTTACCAATTTTTTCTACACTTTCTCACTTTCTAAATATATTTTTTCTTCATTTCTTCATTTGTTTAATTCTTATAAGTATTTTTATGAATTATTTTACACTTATTATTGATATTTTATATTTTTATTTAATTTGTGTAAAATTATTTTTATTTTTATGTATATCATGTGTTATTAATTATTTGTATATATTTTTGTGTTATGTTGATTGTTCAATTTTGTTCAAGCTTAAAGAAGACAAGGTATTTTGTTAACTTTGCTTTAAAAAAATTGGTATTTACTTTTAAATTTTAAAATTAGTTTTTAATAATATAATTTATGTGTAAATAATTTTTTTAATCATTATATTACTTATTTACAATACATATACTTGTGTACCCATTGTACACAACTTGTATTAATCATTACCACATCATTGCATAATCCATTAGCAATGACAAGAGCCACGTGGAACAATGGACTTCTTCTCTTCAAAGGATTGGAGCCTAAAAAGGTTAAAGTGTATCATTTATTTCCAAATTTTAACTAAATTTATACATATTTATAAGCTTTTAAACATATTTTATTCTTAAACTTTTAAAACTTCAATTATAAATTCCTAAACTTTTCAATCATAGATTTAGTCCCTGAATCTTTAAAATTTCACACATATATTCTAAATTTTTTATCCATAAATATGTATTTTAGATGTCAAATTAGGACATATATTTCAAATTTTAAAAATTTGAAGACTAAATCGTAAGATTAAAAAGTTTAAGAACCTATGTGTTAAAAGTAACTATGTATGAAGTTTTAAAAATTTAAGGATAAAATTATATAAATAAATTTTGATAAAACTTAAAAATTAATAATACAATTTAACTAACTTAGAAATGAGCTAATTTTATAGTGACCCTTTCTTAGAGATTTTTATATTATTTATTCCTTGAATATTGAACCCTAATTTAGACAAATGTAGAACTTACATTTGTGTTTGAATTAGAGGTGTAGAAAAATCGGATTGATGAAATTGAAAAATTGGATCGAATTAAACGGTTTTATAAATCAAACAATCTGGTCTGATTTGTATTAATTAAAATCGTTTTCAAACGATATGTTAAGATTATATTAATTTTTAAACTAATTGAACCAGATCAGTTTAATAATATATTAAATTTTTCGTATTATTTCTCACAAAACTTTATTAAATTTCTCATATTTTAATCAAAAGTATATTGTATCATATTTATGTATTATTAACCAGATCAAACTGTTAAAAACCGTTAACTAAATCGAACCAAATCATTTAATTTAATATTTTTAATAATCAAACGATCCAATCTAGTTTTAATAATATAAATGATCCGATTTGATTAAAAAAAATTTACCCAAAATCAGACCGAACCAAACCGTGAACACCCCGAATAAATGGAAGATTAATTAATTAAACTTTAAATTGATTTATTTACCCCCTTTTTATCATAAAAACAAAAGAAAGATTAATTTAAGAAGAAGAAAAAACAACTAATTTTATAGAGCTCTTCCTAAAAGAAAAAAATGCTTGTTCTTTATTTTTCTCGGTATTTTCGTATTCTCTTTATGTTATTGATTGAAAAGCAGAGAACTATAAGCTCTGGTTTCAGATGTTTTTCTATTGGCAAAAGATTTAGGAGGTCTCGCCCATTTTTGGAGGCAAGAATCGTTTGTTATCAAATTAATACCATCGAATAAATCGCACATCCCATTTAATTTTAGCCAGTTACCAAATTAATCGCCCCAGAGCTACAATAAAAATACATTAGACCATTACGTCCCTTTCACTCTGATATGTCAAAATTGCAAAGGATTTATCACTTCTTTTTCAGTATCTCTTGAGCAATCCACCCATAGACCACAACAATGACAACAAAATCTTTAAAAAAAATTGGAGATTGTTTATTAATGTCTTTAATTTACCTGTACAACCTCAAAACGTATCAAGTCTGACTCTTTACTAAGTCCTGCCAGTAATCTCCCCACTTAATTTCATTCTTTTAGCACCATGGGCTTCAAACACGTTC
Source organism: Hippophae rhamnoides (assembly GCA_033030585.1). Taxonomy (NCBI): domain Eukaryota; kingdom Viridiplantae; phylum Streptophyta; class Magnoliopsida; order Rosales; family Elaeagnaceae; genus Hippophae; species Hippophae rhamnoides. Next base: position 20,706,598 of record CM065434.1, on the reverse strand, counting down.
CCAGTTCTGGATTGAGGAGACATTTCATCATGTTGGTATGGACAACTCACACCATTTCTACAACCCTTGGGGCTTTTAAAGTAAATGCAAGGTTTTGAAATCTTGGGTTTATGTTCTCCTTGTTCTAAATTATTATTATTATTATTATTATTATTATTATTATTACCGCTTTGTGGCTGAAAAGTTTCTTGGATTTCTTTCTTTTCGTCTCCATGTTGCCTTATGAGGTTCTTGTAGTAGTTGATATCCCTCACAGCGGTATTTTTATGTGGGCTTGGCATAGGAAACAAGTTCCCATTGGTTGGCCTGGACAATATAACAGAGGTGGACACAGGTGTGGTGGACAAAGGAACTGATGGTGCTTCACGCACTAGCCCGGCATCAGGTTGGGGAGGAATCCAAGTCGACATCATTTGAGATCTATCAGGCACGTGAGACAAGTTTCCTCCAGCAAGATTCTGTAGTTCGGTCTTACAGTTAGGAACCGGAGCCATCGAAGTTGTCATACTTAACCCAGAACTCGGTTCAGTAAATGTAGTTGTGGAAGCACTTACTAAACTGACCGGGGGTGCATCAGTTATTAAATTCTGGATCATTTTTGGGTCGCTTAAGATTTTAATGAGCAAATCAGTATCTATCAGGCTTTCCTTTTCATTGCTTGTCATGATTGCAGCCACGGCAGCAGCAGCAGCCGTAACAACATCAGCACTAGAATCAGGTAATTTTCCAAAAGAAGGTTGAGAGTTCAAAATCGATTCTAGAGCAGATGAGTTAATCGAAGTTCCAGATGGGCCAGATGGGCACAAAACTTCAGAGGATGCTGGGGGGTCAGACCTTGTAGTGTCTTCAGATTTTATTATACCATCCGGTACATCTGCACTTTCAATTTCTTCAATAGGTGTGAGAGGGACAACAGGAGTGAGGGAATCATCATTATGTTCATTCTCAATGTCGAACGAAACGGAAGGGCTATAAAAAAGAAGACAATCCCGTTCGGTATCAATAACATATAAAAACAACAGAACAATAATACCAGAAATAAGATAGAAATTCCACCTTGGAGGAATGGCAGAAAAACGAGGGTAATGTGCTTCAAGCATTCTGGCGTTCCTGGAGCTTTGAAGTTTGGCCTCCTCACTTTCCTCACCAGAAGCAACATGCCAAGTGGAACACAAAACAAACTGTAGAAAAAAATTACGGCAAAACTTAGGAGTCTAATCCCTTGATGAAGAATAAAGTCAAAATCAATCGTCTGATTATTTATAACTAGCGTAAGGTCCTAAAATGACTTTCTCATCTATTGCATGCTTAATAAAAATAAATCCTTAATAAAATCTAATATTTATGTACCTTGAGAGGGCATTTCCATTGAACTTTAGGAATTTGGGAAAGTATCAATTCTGGTTGGCCGGAAAAATGACTCATTTCAAATCCAGGGGGTAGATCCTCCATTTCCTTACTGCTTGAATGAAACATCTTTGATGCCTTAGCTTGAAGATGATTTTGGAATTTTTGACCCACTTCAGAAGGACAATCCTCAGTTGAATACAGTTTTACCTATTGACATGAATATATTGGATGTAAGGTTATTTTTAGTCATTTACCATAATCCTAATAACCCGGGATTCAAATATTGAAATTCTCGTAAAACTGTGAAAAAAATATTTCTCATTCTGACCCTTTTTTCCTTGTTGAAGTCCTCCACAATGTTTAATTATTAGTCTGAAAAATATTATCCCTTTTCCTATTTACTATTCAAAATTTATTTTTTTTTTATTTTTAAAAATCATTTTATTTCCTTATTTCATTTTATTTATTTCTTGATGTCAAAATACAAACAAAATATACAAAATAATAGGGACTAAATTTCTACAATTGTTACTCTGAAAATACCTTCACAAATTTGAAAAAATGACCAACAAATGACAAAATCTGACCAAATTTCTCAGTCAACAATCAAAATAAGATTTTAATGTTAATTTTATTAATGCAATAAAACCTATATGAACCAGTAAAGAGCTAAGCGACTTATGTGCTCCATTTGTGTAAACTACAGTACCCCTGGCACCCTTCACCCATTTATAAACTTCAATAAGTTATCCTATAATGAAAGGATCATGAAGAAGTGATAATATATGGTAAATTTTGTGAACTGTTATATTATTGCCAAAAAAAAAATTAAATATACACAAATTTCTATCATAGATATAAAATTTGAAATAATGATCCGCCACATTCTATTGGTCATAAACAATTGGGGTAAGTTTGATAATTTTGATTTCTGATTATTTTTTTATACTTAATATTTATTACATCATATTACTAAGGACAGTTAATTTTGATATTTAATTATCTTAGGTATTACTTATTTGAATCATATTTTTAATTTCAATTTTTTTTAATTTTTGCCAACCGTTTTTACAAGAGTAAATTGTATAATGATTTTAATATAAAATAAATATTGGAATAAAAGCATTAAATAAAAAATTAATAAATAATATGGCATAGAACCCAATTTTAACAGAGAACAAGAACCTCTAGTGTGAGAACCAACTACAAAGCAACTATGACTCAAACCCTAAAGGTTACGATAGGTTCAAGAATAGTAACAGGAAAGATTCAAGATATTCTCATATTTGGTTTGATTATTAATTTGAAATGAAATGTAAAGTAATGAAACAATAATAGTGATGTTCATTCCTCTCACCCCCAAGAATAAGATGAAATATTCACACATTTATATAATCATTTCTTATTTTTTCTCATTTAAAAATCAAAAAGTTCATATTCTAATTTTATTTCATTTATAATTTTATAAATTTTACTTTAATATTTATCATTATTTTAATTCAGCTGCTCAAACAGACATTAATAATAATATTGTTTCTATTAAATTCAATTCCTATTACTATTCACGTTCCCATTACGTTTCTATTCTACAAATCAAAAATGACCTAAAAGTTAGGATTAGCACTGAAATTCTCAGAGATATCAAAACAGAAAATACATCCGCATCTGCTTTAGCACCGGCCAATCCCCCCTCCTATCTAAAAGGTACTCCATGTAGCCTTATTACATCCTTGAAAAAGAGTTCCTACGTGGCTTGCATCTGTGATCTTTTTACAAGGAGTAACATAAGACATTTTTGACAGTCCAGCATCCACCACCATGGCTGACTCCATACTCCTAGGGATCTTAGGTAATCCAGGTATAAAATCCATGCTTTTAGATCTTCCTAGATGTGCACAGGAATAGGTAAAGTGTAATATAAGTCTGTTTTGAGTACCACCTTTAGCAGTTCTACATATGAGACAGTGACAAACAAATCTCGCCTCAAACCTTCTGAGATTTGGCCACTAATACTCTTCTTCCATAGCTGCAGTGGTCTTACCCCTTCAAATGACAGCAACTAGCCCCTGCCTGATGTTCTCTTAACAACAATTCCCCCAAAGATGTCTTGGAAATAAATTTTTCCATATTTCCCTTAAACAAACACCCTCCTTGTAAAGGGTATTCCTCCACATACTCCTTGTTTATACATTTTTTTCCAAATTTCCAGTCTTCATTAGCATCACATTGATCCTTCAAAGCCTCATATCATATAACTTCTTTCTGATTTACAGTCAATAGGAATCCCTTCTTGAGGGCATCAACTACATTCTTCTAGCCAAATCTGAGTTTAAACACAAAACTGAACTTTTGTAAGATTAGTGCCCATCTTGATGGTCACAGTGCACTACAAATTCTCAGTGTACTAAATAATGTTCCCAATGCTTGAAGTCCCTTACTATGGCATAAAACTCTGGCTCATAGGTAGTCCACTTCCTCCTAGCATCATTGAGTTTCTCACTGAAGTCCTCAAACACCAAGTCAAAGTTAAGTAAAGCTAGAAGAAGAGCATTGGTTAACTTATCTCTAAATAGTTAAAGTTGTTCTGTTTGGTTCCCCTTGGTGAATTTCCGTTTTTCATGCAGTCTGTTATAGGGGCAATTAGGGTGCGAAAATGTCTGATGAACCTCCTATAGAAGGCAACAAACCCATGAAAACTCCTAACTTCATGGACATTGATTGGAATGGGCCATTTTTAGACTGCTCAAACCTTTCATCCAATGAAATTCCTTGGAAAATGATTTCAAATCCTAGGAAGGCCAACTTTCTGTGGGAAAAACACAGTTTTTAAAGTTATTAGTCTGATAGTCCTCAGTGACCAATATATAAGGTGTTTTAGATGGATGCTCCTTTTCACTTTTACTAAAATTGAGGATATCATGAAAATACACCACCACAAAGTGTCCACTAAAAGGTTTCAAAGCCTGAACCATAAATCTCATAAAAGCGCTTGGAGCATGCACAAGCCAAAAAGATATTACTTGCCATTCATACAAGCTTTACCTAGTTTTGAAATTATTTTTCAATTCATCATCAATTCATCACCAAGCTTTTCTCTAATTTGGTGATAACCACTCCTCAAATCAAGCTTACAAAACACTGACTTGACTCTTCCAATTTTTCTAACATCTCTTCTAACCTTGGTATAGGAAACACGTACTTGATACTATTTTGTTAATAGTTATACTGTGAACGCACATAGTGTAGCTGCCATCCTTTTTAGGAACTAGAGGTGTTGGTACTGCATAGAGGCTAATGTTCTCTCTATTATGAAGATTTCTGAGTAGATCCTCCACAATGGTTTGCTGTTCTTGGTTCTCTCTAGGACTCATTCAATAGTGGGGCAAAATTGAGAGTTCAGAACAATGGATAAAATTTATTTGATGCTGAATATTGTGTGATAGGAGTAGACCCAAAAGTAGTTCTTCAAGGCTAATTTGAGAGTTCAGACACAAGGATAAAGTCTATTTGATGCTGGATATTGCATGATAGAAGTAGACCTTCAAGTAGTTCTTTGAGGCTAATGTCTTTAAACTCACCTAGTAAAAATTGGAGGCAGGGGAAAATTTACTCTCATCTAAAGCTAGAATTGTAGATTTAGCTTTAAGTTCCTCTCTATTTCAACCCCAAGGAGTGAGCTTCAGTCGTATTCTATTCTCTCTAACTGAGAGACAAACTATCTTCTTGCTATTCTAGTTGAAGGAATAAGTGTACACTGTCCTCATGGATTGTGTCCCTATATCACATTCTACTTTATCTTGACGATGTTTCCCAATGGACAAAGACATCCTACACACCAATATAACCCTAGCCTCAGATCCTTTCCTGATCGAACCAACCTAATAAGGCTTTGGTTGTTGTTGAGAGTTGAGTTCTATGGCTTTGACTAGTCTAAAACACCACATTTCACTACTCCTACTGTCCACTTTAACATCACATACTTTTTGTTGATGGTGCACCTGCTTTTGAAAATATCTATCCTCCCTAGGAGTCAATAGAATCCTCTAAAAAATGCAAGTGGATCTGTCCTCTTCATCTCCCTTAGTGAACTCCACCTCTTCAAGAGAATCTGTCTCCATCTCCCTTTTGTGAACTCCACCTCTTCAAGAGTCTCATCATCAGCATTCTCAAAACCTTCCACCATTTCCTCCATGCCTTCAATCACATTAACAGACCTTCTAAGAGAGCATTATTTTAAACACCTAACAAAGTTTGGTTTACAATAATAGTTAATTTTTGGATTAAGGATAGCTAGTTGGTCTTTAAGTGGGGAAGTGTTTCCATGGGTGATCTGCTTTGGTTAGGTGTTGATGACTTAGAGAATGGATTCTTAATGGGGGTGGCTTGTCTTGATTCATTTCAAATTCAGGTTTCTTAGTGAAGGAATTTTGCTGCAATCTATTGAATCGAGATTCATACCTAGTAACCAGAATAATAGCTTCTCGGAAAGCTGGAGACATTCCTAACATCACCTTACTCCTCATTGGTACTTTTGCACTTTTGCAGTACCCATGTTTCATCAAAAATTTCACAAATTGAATTTTTTTTTTAAAAGGATTCTCTCTTAATACCCATAATATGAAGAAAAAAAAAACCTATTTAGTGCCCACATTTTTCAATAAGTTTCAGTTTAATATCCTTTTTAACAGTAACAATAAACCCCCATTTTTAACTATTTGGACAGGGTAAAATGAGAATTCCAATTAATTATTTTAATAATTACTCCAATTAAATGGAATTATTCCAAATAAATGGAATTATTCCAATGAAAATAATTAATTGGATATCTCAAGCAAATGCCAAGCAACGGCAGGAAAGAGCTGGGCATGTTAAACCTAGAATCTGTTTTTGCTTGTATACAGGCTATTATGCGCCCTTATCAGATTCCAAAGATGCTTCGAATGGCATGAGTGGAGCTTTGTTTACAAATTAAATCACTTCCTATGGGATTTATAAAACTATTTTTGTTCGAGGCATTAGAACCTCCCAAGGAGGAGTCTATCAACTCTGCAATTTCACTGTTATATGAGGTTGGTGCTCTTGAAGGGGATGAACTGCTGACACCTCTTGGACATCATTTGGCAAAACTTCCTGTTAATGTTTTGATTGGGAAGATGCTATATGGTGCAATATTCGGTTCCCTGTTTCCGATTCTCTCAATTTCTGCAATTTTGAGCTACAAATCTCCATTTGTTTATCAAAAAGATAAGAGCAAAATGTTGAAAGGGCAAAATTCCATTTAATTGGAATTATTTTTAAAATAATTAATTAGAATTCTTACCCGTTACTATAAAAAAGACTACACTGAAACTTTTTGAAAAAACGGGCACTAAATAGGAACCCTTTTTTCATATCATGGGTATTAAAAGGGAAACCTATTAAAAATATGGGTACTAAATAAGAATCTTTTTTTCATATCATGGGTATTGAAAGGGAACCCTATTACTACATAATCAATTTATGAAACTTTTGATTAAACATGGATACTACAAATATACCAAGCCCAAACCCTTTTTGGCTCATAATTCCCGATATTCACTGGTGTATTCTACTAAAATTTTGGCCTTCTCTGGCAATAATGATATTGTTTTAACAAAATCAGTTGATAACCTGATGGCAGAAATTGCTATCCTTTTGCCTCTTCATCCACTCCAAGAGCTAATAGAGAGGTCACGATGTCTACATTTAGTGGCCTGTGTAAAGTCCTGTAGTATTTGTGTCTTTATTAGGCAGAGGATACTTCCTTTGCACTATCCTTAACAGTGAGTATAAAGATCTTCCAAGCATGATTTATAAGACCATCGTTTTTCATCAGATTCCTACTCTTTCTTTGCTCCACTATCTCTCGTTGATTTCTAGGTGGGGTTCCAACCTTTTTCGTGATATTTCCTTTTCTTCTCATAGCCGAGTTGCCTACTTTCAACTGGAACAACATGGATATGCAGAGGGCTCATGCTAAGGCTACTTCTTACCACCCTGCTCCTCCACCACCTCTTCATGGTTCACCTCTATTCAGCCTCAATTAGACCTCGACATGCTAGATCCAAATGCCCTTCTTCTCGCTCTGTGCAACTTCCCTTGGTTCTTTTGCCTCCCTATTCAGAAATTTTGACGAAGATGAACCTAGCCTTCTCTTGATCGGTTTGTTGCTTCTGTTCTCCAACATCGATCAAACGCACCACCTACTAACCACGGACAGTCCTCACACAATGGTGTCCTCGATGATGATAATGCTGGAAAGGGTGGGGGAGGGTGCTAAATTTGTTATCATGTTGTTTTACTGTATTTTCTTTTTATTTTGTTAAAATAAAATTGTAATATAATGTTTTTTAATGAAAAATAAGTTTGTTCTTTTTATTCCATTTATGTTCTCACATATGCCATGATGTGTTACATAGGATGTGTAGGATTTACTATATTTTGTTGTGTGACTTGCATTCACTTAAGAGGAGTGTTGCATGAAGTCTAGTGTTGTGTACATTGCATGTGTTTCTACTGCATGTCTAATTGTGTTTAGCCTATCGATGTGTAAATGTGCAGGGGTAACACGATAATATCTAATAGACTACACGTTTCTACATTATACAAACACGAAGTATGTGTTTGTTTCATGTGCATGTGCAGGTTACAGGTGTAAATTGAGACAATTAAGTTTCAAACATGCAATGTGTAGTTGTAGATTGAGATACCCACATTTCAACTTGGCATAGTGTTAATGAGTTGATCTGAGAATGAGTTGATCCGAGAAGATGGATGGAGTACACAACACAAATGCACTTGGAATAGGTGTGTTTTTGAGGATTAGATGTGCGTCGATGTTTTATTCATGGGAATAAACATCTTTAGGTCATCTTCATGATCATCTCATGTTTGATGTGCATCTGTACTAAGTTGTGCAATGTTTTGTCCAAAGAGTTGGCATTCTCGGATGCAAAACACAGTCTATTTTACTAAATGTTTGTCTTCCTCTGTGTAAGGTCGATTATTGTTGATCAATAATTCGCACGCACACAATCAAACTTTGTATGCGAGCATGTTATACACATTCTACGGGGTTTGTTTTCTTAGTATGCATACTAGGTTATGAGTTGCAATTTTTATTTTGTTACATGTTGCGTGTGCGAGTATTTATTCAAAGGTACTAGACAACTTTAGAACAAAAAAATCGCACTTTTTAGCACCTCAACAGGTCCTCGATAGACTCCCTACAGGCCCCCAAAGATGTGGTTGGCAAGGGTGGCCGATGAGGCCCTGACGAGAATAGCTAGACTTGGTTGGGTTTTCTTATAAATCCCTTACTTTCTTTTCTCAAGCAAAAAAATAAAGCAAAACTTTGACAAAATTTTCTAATCACTACTTCCATTTTACAATTCACTTTGAGTGTACTTCAGCGCTTGTGTTACATTGTTGTATGAGTAATATAGCATAATTAAGTGTTAAGATATTTAAGACTATTTTACAATTCTCGCAAGAACAAAACTGAGAGTTTGGTTTAGGTTAGTATTACTTGAGTTCCCAACACAAATGCTTGTTCGTTTTTATGGTTGAGTGCTTTCCTCCATTGTAAATACACTTTCTGTTTCACATTATTGATCACTGGCTAGCAATCGCACTACTAAGTATGGTATTGGCTCTAGAAGACAGTCGAATCTGAGTAATTACAAAGAAAGTAAGCGAGGGCAATAATAGACAATTAGGACATGTTTGTCATGACTGATAGAGATATTAGCATTTATATTTCTACCAAGTTGTATTTGTTTATTGTTTAATGGACAGTTTACTACAGGTAGTTGTCATAAACAATCCAAAGATTTTACCACATAAGCGGAGGTTTACCTCGTTACATCTGTTGTTGTATATGCTCTGTTATTATTCTAGTATAATCTGAGTTTAAATTGAGTTTAAATTGTGTATGTACTACAATACTATGATTTAAACTCTTATTAAAAAGTTTTTATTATTTGTTACATGCCTACTACTTTCTGAATATTATCCTTAGTTAAATTAATAAGTTTGCTCTATGATTAATTTACACTGCTTCTATATTATAACTATTACGTGTTTACTTGGCACTACTAACAAGTGTAGGGTAAGTCCTTTAAGATTCAATATCTCCTTACCCTGGTTGTGTACCAAGTTCCAAACTCCTTTAGTCTGCTATCCACACTTTATCCCACCATTCACTATCATCACCCTTCAATTTATAGACAACCATTTTAACTTGTCTTCAAGTACCTCCACATAATCAAGACATCCAATGCCTCAGAAAAATCAAGGAATTCTACAATGTCCATTTGACTAACATGGTAAAGGAGATGACTCTTGGTTCTAAAACCAAAAATCGATGACTCTTGGTTCTAAAATCAAAAAACTATGTGAAATGAGAATAATGTGGAATCTGTTTACATCAACGTCATTGGTTACATATTGACCCAAAGCTTGACAGTTACTTAAAGGTGGTCACAAGGATGATGCAAAGCTTTAGAACCATCATCATCTCCTCAAGATTCCATTACATTTGTCCCAAATCGAGAAATTGTCAAAATATTGGGTAGACAAAATGTCGTGTGGGTCGATATGGTTTGGCTATTCGAGCTTTGGAATCTATCAATTTCAATGGATTTGGATTGCTACAATTCAGTCACTATTACCTCAAGAAATTGGATGAGTGATTGTCAAAGTTCTTGGAGGAAAACTCAAAAGAAAAATTCAATCTTTTGGTCATGTTCATGCAAGCAAATAAGAGTGCTTACGACCGAAACTTTATCAACAGTTTCTTCACCGAACTTAGAAGCCAATTTTAACACAGAGGGAATAAAAACTTCTAGTGTGGGACTAAACCAAGCTACTATGGCTCAAACTCTGAAAATTAGGATTAGCATTGAAATTCTCTAAGCCAATTTTAACATAAAAGGAATAAGAACCTCAGGTATGGGAACCAAGGTACCATGGCTCAAATCCTAAAGGTTAGGAATAGCACTAAAATTCTCGAAGAGAAATCAAAACAAAAAATATATCCAAATATGCTTTAGGACTCATCCATCCCCTCCTATATCCTACAATTAGTTACACAACAAGATTAGTGTAACCGATCCTATTACTATCATCTAACTACCACATCCATACTTTAAAACTCAAAATAAAAGCAAAATGACAATAACAAAAGAAAAGGACACTAGGCAAGAATAAACAACAACAATAAACAAGTTAATAAAACAGGGGAACTAACCTCAAGCATCATAATAACCATTAATTTTGTTAATAAGGTTTTTAAAAAATTAGGAAATCATACAACGTCACCAAACAACTTATAATCATAATGTCAATTCCATTATTTAATAGAAACCAGAGTCATTAATCACAATCTTTATCAAACATTGCATAATCATTCAAATTATTTTTGATATATTATTACAAGAGTATGAATAATTGTTGTATCACTTCTTTAGGTCTTGGGACTTTTTTATAAACACAAATTCTTTTAAACATACTTCAACCTACAAAAAGCATTCTTGAACACCTTATGTATAACCCTAAAGGATTTAACATGATATTAACACAAGAAGCTAGAAACAATTAACAAGATTAATTAAATCAAGATTTCATTTTTTGAAAAAGGTTGAATAATTCTATTGAAAACTTATAAACAAACAAATCATATGTTAATTAGATTTATGGTTGAATGATGTGTTAGTTGTTGTTTTTCCTCCTTTTCTTGTGCTCTCAACATTAGTACCATTTTTGGCAAATATCATGTCCCTCTTGAGATCAATCCAATCCATAAGATTGCTATTTTTTGGTCCAATAAAAATTTTAAAAGCAATATATCTCTTTTCTTCAATATTTTTCCATTTTCTTATTTTAAGGTAAAGTTGGTTCACTATTCCTCCACTCTAAAGATGCCACCTACTTCGAGCTAAAGATTCTAAAATTCCGGTTTCCATCAGGATCAAAAATGATAACCATATGCTTATTTTTAAATCTCATTCATATTTTATAATACACATGATGAATTTGAGGCTATTAATAGAAATTATTATTCAAAATATTTCTCTCTTAGTATTTGTGTCACTTTAAACAGTTAAGATCATACAAACAAACCAAGCAAATATCGTATTCCATCCATTATACCATTTGGATTTTGTATTCATATTTAAATTTAATACCAAAAATTCAGATTCAATTTTGATCAGTTACTTGATAAATTATTTATCAAATTTTCAGGTCATAGTCTCATAATTTCTTTATTTATACATATAAATCCCATTTCCCAAACGCCATCAGAATTAAAAAGCTTATGATAAACTCGATTGAGGGAGCTTTTAAAATTCCATTTCATAAGTGATGTAATAACGAAAATTACCATATAAAAAGAGCAAAATATAAATCTTATATCAAAACATTTTTTCGATCGAAAAGGAATTTTCTGAGTTTACAAACATAAATTCTTATGTAGTATACGACGTCCGATTCAACAAGATCAAAGGGGTTAACAAAGTTCAAACTACTCTGATCAAAGATTTTGCGATTATACCTGACAAAGATTAACTCCAGAAGCCCACGAGATGCTTTTTGATTTCCTCGACCGCTTCATTTTCTCTTTCAGTAAATTTAATCCTTTCCAAAGATTATGTGATTATATATTTTTTAGCAAATAATAAAATATCAGATTAAACAGATCTATACGCGATCTGATATGAATTTTTGAAATCCTAAGAAAAAACACGAAGATAAACAAAATTCCAAATGTTAAGCGTTTCTTGATGTTCTGAGCGAAAGATAAGAACATTAAAAAGATAATTGGAACGGAAAAGGCCGCTTTAATATTCTATCAGATCTGGAAACCCTAGAACCGCTAGAACTGTTTTTTTTCTATTATTTTATTTATTGCGTTTATTATCATTATTATTTATTTCACCTATTTTTTTTTATAGATAATATCTTAAATACCTTTTAAATTTTGTCATATTTTCATTTATTTCCTCGACGTTTGTAAAATACGTAGAATGTTACTAAATTTTATGATTAAATACCATTTGTATCCTTAATTTTTAATAGTTTTAATTTTTCATTCATTATTATTCATAGTATTATTTTTTAATTCTAATATCAATTTTTTCAAATTGAAATAAAATTTTAAAATTTTTAATCAGGTTAATATTGATCTAGTTGATGATCTTTGTCTATTTACGGAAGACAATAATTGTCTAGAAAACTTATTATTTGTTAGTATAAATCTAATTTTCTTTTATATTAATTACAATTGTAGTGTATTATGTTCTTCGTTATACTGATTATTTATTTCTAATTCTGAATCTATTAATTATTTTTTAAAATTTAAAATTATTCTTTCATTTGTTAAATCTAATAATTTTAATTTATGTACTAATGATTTGATATTCATATGATATTGTCTTGATAAGTCATATGTATTGAATGAACATTATTTTGTCATATTCATATAATACAAACAGGTTTTTCTTGTGTACATACATTGTACTTATAGTCTTCAAAGAAGTAGTATCCAAATATTAAGTTTTTGAATTCCTTTTCTCCTATTCTTACACATTTTTTACTAACATAGTCTCTTAATATCCTTGAAACAATATGGTTTATGATACTTGTGATAACTTTAATATAATTTGTATAGATGTCTAACAAAATATTAAATTTGTTAAAATTTTCAAGACAAGTTTTATAATCTTCATCTTTAAAATATTTATTTAAATGATAGAGATAACATTTATCAAATTCTAATAGAATTAGATTTTTTATCTTTAATTTTATTTGGAATTAGTTGTTTATTTTTAAAAACAGTTTCTATTTTTTTTTGTCTATCAGTATTATGACTTTATATAAATAAATATTTAAACATTAAAGATTCTTAATTGACTTAAAGTTATAATTATTATAGCTGAATTTAATGTATTAACCATTGTATTCCCTTTTGTTCGTCTCTTTTTGTTTCACCTTCTTTATATTGAATTTTTAATAAAGAATTCTTTTCGAGATTTTGGACTTTAGAGATTGTTTTGAACAATTAAGTTCTTCCTGTTTCTTTCCAGTGTCTATAAGATATTTCTTGAGATATAGAAACTCGAGTTGTTCCTGTAGGATTTTTATCTCCTTTTTCATTTATCTATCAATATGTTTCATTCTTAAAAGTATAAAAATAGTTAGATGTGTTAATTCTCTGGTAAGAGCATATGCTCAGCTATTCTTATGTCCTAGAAGATGTTCAACATCAAAACTGTAATGATTTTCGTATTTCTGTAAGTTTCTTAATGTATGTTTCTACATATGTTAAATATCTTAAAAATCTTTATAATTGGTTTTTATCTTTTAATTCGTTAGGAAAATTTTGAATATTATTTAGTATATGGGGTCGTAGATTGTGTTTTCCATCTTCAATTTCCAACTCTAAATATTTAATTTTTTGATGTGCAAGTACTGCTTTATTTTCAAAGAGTACAATGCTTTTTTTTCCTACATTCTTATAAAATATTAATAATATCCAAATAGTGTTTATCTAATTCATTACTTAAAACCAAAATATTATCTATGTAAACACAACATATATCTTGTAATTTCCTAAAGATGTTATACATATATCTTTGAAAGATACCCGGTGCTCACTACTACAAAAAGTGGTATTTAAGTCGATATGTAAAGTCGGTTTTTGAAAAAAAAAGACTTATAATGAATTTAAAGTGAGTTCGGTGTAAAACCGATGCTACACATGTATGTAGCGTCGGTTGACATGGTGAACCGATGCTACACACGTGGATAGCGTCGATTCACCACGTCAACCAACGCTATGTCCAACGTGTATTTCTTTATTTAAAAAATGCAGTTTAAAATTGAAATTATATAATACAATATTTTTTTAGGTCAATTATTATTTTATTTGACTCTTTAAAATTTAATTTTGATATATATATAGTACATTTTTTTCTTTTTTTTTTAGACAATTGGTTTTTAAAATTATATAATTTTGTGTATTTGTTTGGATATTTAATTTTATGTACGTACATACATGTACATCTTTATTTAATTTTGTGTATTTGTTTGGATATTATTTTAAAATTCTTTTTTTTCTTTTTTTATACTATATATATATCCAAATTAAATTTTAAAAAGTTCAAATAAAATAATAATTGACCTAAAAAAAATTTTAATTTTAAACTGCAGTCGGTTGATGTGGTGAACCAACACTACACACGTGGATAGCGTCTATTCAACACGTCAACTAACGCTACGCCCTACGTGTATTTTTTTATTTAAAAAATGTAGTTTAAAATTAAAATTATATACTACAATGTTTTTTTTATCAATTGTTATTTTATTTGATTTTAACTATAAACATGTACGTACATACATAAAATTAATTATCCAAACAAATACATAAAATTATATAATTTTAAAAACCAATTGTCTAAAAAAAAGAAAAAATTATACTATATAAATATATCCAAATTAAATTTTAAAGAGTTCAAATAAAAAAATAAATTAACCTAAAAATAATTTTAATTTTAAACTGCATTTTTTAAATAAAAAATACATGTAGGACGTAGCGTTGGTTGACGTGTTGAACCGATACTACACACGTGGATAGCGTCGGTTCTACGCATCAACCGACACTATCCACACATATTAATCCATTTCTCTTCTCTCTTATTTATCAAAACGTCTTTTTCAATTTGTGCAGCAACAATAAACTTCAAAACCGAGCTCACCTTATCCATTCTTTCTCATTTTTCAGTCACATCCGACCACCATTTTCAACGTCGTTTTATGGGTTATATTCTTCTCCTTATTATCTTTTAGTTTCCCTATTTTTTTGAGCGAAATACTCAAAAGATTTATACCCATATTTTCACTTATTCTCACTTACAAAACACTCATTTTTTCTTCATTTCCTTCATTTAGTCACTTCATTTACTTTTATAAGTATTTATATTAATCATACGCACTTAATATTCAATTTGATTTATTTATGTATGTTTTGTATTATGATTGTTATTATATGTTTGACTTATTTTTTGTGAAAATAATATATGGATGTTGTGGGTTTGAGAGACTATAATATTTACCGTACGTGGATAAATTTATTTACATATAAATAATTATATTTTATTAAGTAAAAGTAATACAATTGTAAAATGATTAAAATGATAATATTTTATATTATATATGTTTTGATATATATTATAATAATTAGGGAATTTATATATAATAATACTTGAAATATATTGATTGAATACATAATTAATATGCTTAATTAATGTCATTAATAGAAAATTGACAAATCTTGGATGTCAAAGTGTAGAATTGAGCATGACTACATTTCTGGAGTTGAAAGTTTCATGGAATTTGCTTATAGAAATAGTAATAATGAAATTAGTATGATTCGATGTCCATGTATTTAATGTAAAAATGAGTGATTTCATGAAGTTGACGAGGTTAAGTATCACCTTATTTGTAGTGGTATTCATTTGAGCTATAAAAATTTGTATTATCATGGAGAAAATATTGATAATACTCATGGGGAAGAGATAAATAAGAATGTGAGTGGATTACATACATCTTATCATAATGTACAGACAGAAAATATGCTTTATGGTATTGAAGATGAACTACGTGAGGATGATCCTGAAACCTTTAAAAAACTTTTAGAAGATGCCGAAAAACCATTATATCCAAAATGCAAGAAATACACTAAAATGTCGGGATTGGTTCATTTGTACAATGTGAAGGCAAAGCATGATTTTTCTGACAAGGGATTCACAGAATTACTAAATCTACTAGTCGATATGTTTCTTGATGGTATTGAATTGTCATCTTCAATATATGAAGTGAGGAAATCTCTTAGTCGATTTGGCATGGAATATCATAAGATTCATGCTTGTCCAAATGATTGCATTCTTTATAGAAAAGAATATGAGACATTACATGATTGTACAATGTGTAAAGAATCGAGATGGAAGCATGGTACAAATGAGACAACACATAAGAAAGGCGGGCCCGTAAAGGTTCTTTGATACTTTCCTCCAATTCCTCGTTTTCAAAGGTTGTTCAAAAGTAAAGAGACATCAAAAATGTTGACTTGTTATTCAGATAATCGATATGATGATGGGGTACTACGTGATCCTTGTGATTCTCCATATTGGAAAATAATAGATAATTTATCTCCTCAATTTGCATTTGATCCCGCAATCTTCGTCTTGCCATTACTGTTGATGGAATTAATCCACATAGTTCTCTTAGTAGTAGATATAGTTGTTGGTTAGTAATTATGGTAACATACAACATTCCTCCCTGGTTATGTATGAAAAGAAAATTCATGATGTTAACATTATTCGATGTCAAATCATTTTCTAGTTTCACAATAAATGGATCGAGGTTTACGACTCAAGCTAGGGATAAAGTCTGAGTAAAACAAAATAATGGTGTGAAGATGGTTGCACAAACTATGCAATTTGCCAGTTTAAAAGATGGTAATCCTGTACTTTCTGATAGAACATATTATGGTATAATTCAAGAGATTTGGGAATTAGATTATGAGATCTTCCATGAAACAGTTTTCTTGTGTGATTGGGTAGAAGATTTTATCAATGTTAGATATAAAATAGATGATTTTGGATTTACCCTTGTAAATTTATCCAAGACAAGTCACACTCATGATCCTTTCACGTTAGCACTTCATACAAAATAAGTATTTTACGTGAGCGATCAAATTGACACAAGATGGTCTGTTGTGTTAACGCCCTCATAAAAAAGAGTTTTACCATTGTAATGCTTTAATAATCTATTTTATAGTAATGGCTCGTTTTAATCCAAATGTTATAACTGTCCATTGGAATTGTCATTGAAGGCAACTAAATGCCGTTAAATTTTGAGATTCTTCATCCAGTCTTATTTGTCAAAATCCACTTTTGCAATCAAAACTTGAGAAGTATTTATTTCCTTTTATTAATGATAATAGGTTTTCTTTCTTTTGAATGAAGTATCCATCGTCAATGGTTTCTTTATTTAATGTTTTAAAGTTTATTATCATTATTTTTTCCCTCTTATTTTCTCAAAAAAATTTTCAACTAAGAATGATGGACTAGAGTGAAATGAATTACTTGGTATTATGACTTTTAATTCCAAAAATTCTTGAATTTGTTTTCCAAATTCAATTATGTCTTCTGGAGTATAAATCATTGATTTTACTCTTATAACCTTGTTAGAATCTCTTGATTTTATGTTGACTATTGTCTTAGATTTATTTATTTTTGGATCCAGAGAATTTTCTAAAATGATTGTTTTTAATAGTTTTCTAATGCCTATTAGGGTTTTGTCTTCCTGTATTTCATTGAGAAAAGAGTTTTGTTTCTCTTCTATTTCTAATGGAATATTTTCTAAATAAGGTTTTTTATGTTCATCTATCTCATTGTGTTTTTGCTTTTTGTGTTGTTGCATAAAAGTAGGATTTGAGACAGCAAAAGTTTTTCTTATTTTTGAGACATAGATGGTATTGCCATTTAGGGTTGTGAGACTTATTTTGTCGAAATATTGTTTGAAAGGTTGATATAGGTTTAGGAAATTATTTCCTATTAATAAATCAACTCTTGTTTCTTGTTGATATATGGTAAGAATGTGAAACTTTTATCCTCCTATCATTATACATGTATCTTTTAATACCTTATTAAGATTTATTATAATATTATTAGCAATTTTTACAATTAAATATGTCGGCGCTTGTTTCCAATGTTCTTCTTGAAATACATATTTACTGACATACTAACTCATGTATTTATATATGCATGTAAATGATAAATGACATATCATTTAAATTTTAGTCCTACTTTAATATAAGTACTATTTGGATTTGTAATACTATACAAACCATCCATCTTCTGACGAAAATATTCATAATTTGAGTGTTCATATTCTGAGTTAGTTAATCATCCATCTTCTGATGAAGAATATTCATATTCTGAGTTAGTTATTTCTTCCTCAGCGTCTTCCAATAGATATATGTTATAAATATCATTTATATTAGATTGCTCGATTGGTTCTAATTCTATTTTCAAAGCTTCTTCTAAGATTTTTGCTTTATGTGAAAATTCTTTTTTATGTTAAAGTCTGATTAGACATTCGTTGGCATAATGTCATTCTTCATTGTAGATCCAACATCTACATTTTTTTCTTTCTTGAAAGGTAACAATTCCTGTTTTCAAAAGATTTATACCTCTTCATTCTAAAATATATTTTCTTATAGTTTTCTCTATTAAATCTCTTTTTATATTTTTAGAAATCTTGTTTTTTGAATTTATATTTATATTTTTATTTATAAGATTTTATATTACATCCATATTTTTCCAGTATTCTAAAATCTTTTTGTGCGTCTATTATTTTCGGAAGATATTTTGCATTTGATTCTTAAACTAAATCCATTTTATCTGTTAATAGTTGCACAATTTCAAATAATGTTGTTTGATTTTTTGCTACATCTAATAGGTTTTCATTTATTTCTAAATACATATTTTTTTATTTTACGTTTAAACATTATTTTTAACTTCTTTTTTGTTATAGTTTTCTTCTTCATGTTATATGAAAGTAAACATTGACATACTATTATTTCTAACAATATTACTTTTTTTTCTTGTTATCATAAGTTTTTCTTTTATATCTAATTGTCATTCTTATGGTATTTCAAAATCTGTTAATATTTTTTGTTTTATTATTTGTCCAAGTTCTTTTAAAGTTTTTTCTATTTTTATAAATTCATTTTGTTCATATATTGAACTATTATGACTATTTGTTAAAGAATATGCTACTAGATAATGTATTGAAAATAAATAATTTTCTTATTTTATTAATTCTCATCTTTCAAATTTATAAGCTAGACTTAATACTTGATTTAGATTTTTATCATGGATATTAATAACAAATCTAGGATATATTGTAAATTTTAACTTTTGGTATTATAAGTTATCATGGATCATTCCGAGTAAGACATCTTTCATATTTATTATTCTGTTATCTAGTATTGTTATTTTTATTGATGTATATATTTCTTATCTGAAATGAACTTTTATTAATATTTAAATTTCTCTTAAATGGATATATTTAATTTTTTCTTTATCTTTATGGGGAATTTTGGATAACTTGTTTAATATAGTTTATTTATCAATTAATGATATATTATACCTTCATTTTGCATTTATAATCTTAATACTCATTTTTTTTATTATCCATGCCATAATAAATTATATTTTTTATATGTAATAATTTTCTTAACAAGAATGATGTGTCTTTAAATCCATCTTCTTATTTAAGATTTTTTTTTTACTTATTATAATTTTCTATGAAAAATATCATAAAATGTCTTCTGTTTTTATGTCTATTATTTTTGGTTTATTTTTTTTTCCATTTTAGGAATATTATTGTTCAATTTCATTAGATTTAACTTCCATTATGTTTATGTGATATTTTTAATTTTTTTAAAATCTTAAAAATATTTTTAAATATAGCTTAAAACTTTGGATATTTATGATATTAATTCTATTTTTTCCGTTTGTTTTTTTTTTTGTTATTATGACGTTAGGGATGATGATAACAGGGCACCACGCCAGCGTTGATTGGGCCATTAATTATGTCGGCCTACGAATAAAGTCGGCTTTTTCGCCGTTGGTTTTTCTTTTTTATTTTCGTGGTTAAATAGGACATAAAACAATAAAATAAAATATCAATAAAATTTATAATTATAAAAATAATATTTTTTTATATTTATAAAAATTTAATAAATTATTTTATTTTAAAAATTGTTTAAATTAAATAAGATTATTTAATTTTATTAATGTTATTTTTTTATTTTTTATTAATATTATTATTATATATTTTAAAAATATTATTTTTTATAATTTTATCAAAATTTTTAATAAAATAAATATCTTTTAATTTTTTAAAATTATTTAACCATGTTAATTCACTAATATACACGTAAATTTATGTATAATAATATATAATATTAATTGTCCTTGATTCTATGGGTTTCGTGACCCTGATATCAATTTTTGTTTTTACCGCAAAGAAAAGTGGTTTTATTTTTATTTTATTTTATTTTCGTATAAATTTATAAAAATATTATTTAATTATTATATTTATTTTACTTAAATTATTTCAATAAACATATTTAATTTATAAAAAAAGTATTCATCTAATAATAATAATGTAATAATTCAAAAAGGATGATAATTAAATGAAAATTTTCTTATAAACATATTATTTAACTATCTAAATCATTTTAAATACAACACTAACTTATAACGTAGATAAAGAGAAATTAACATAATTATATAAATGAATTAAGAGATAGAAAATAATTCTATAATATGAATGATATAAATATAATATTTTAGTGATATTTTACAAATTTATGGTTATTTTTATAAAAAAAATAAATTTTCTATTAATTTTGGAATAATACATTATTCATAGTGGTAAAATCTATTTTCTTATTTGATTTAGTTGTACAAGTTTAAAAAACAATTAGTTAAAATTATAAATATTCATTTTAAACTTGGAGTGTTGGGTTTCTGATTTGAATCATAGATCTTCTTAGTAAAATATATATATATATATATATATATATATATATATATATATATATATATTATAATTTTAGCTATTAGATTATTAAGACTAGAGCACACAATTGAATGCATTGTTAATTTCTCTGCTTTTTTTTATTTAGTTGTGTAATATTATTTAATTTATTGCTAATATAATTTGACGTTTTGTTATTTGTTGTTTATTGTTTATCATTTCACCCTTCTTCTTTTTCTTTTTCTTTTGACTTTGATTCCTTTCATTTTCAGCCATTCTTATATTAGAGATCACCTTATTACTCTTTTTTTATTTTTTTTAGTTAATGAATTTCATAGTTAAATTCAAAATATAGTTAATGAATTTCATAGTTAAATTCAAAATTCATATTGTATGAGAAAAATTAATTTCATCCAACACCTCTCCAAAAATATACAATGTTGTCTATGTGTTATACATGCATAATTTTTTTTTTCAAAAAATTACTTTGTAAAATAGGTTTAAATTATGAGTTTTCATGAAACTCAAATAACATGTTTTGAAGTTTCAAAAAAATAAAAAAATTATTCAATGTGCTTGCTCCCATATTTGTATATCCAATAATGTTATGTTTACAAGGATTAAAATCGATTCTTAAGTTGATTTGTAATTTTTTAAATTTTTGATGAAAATTTTAAAAATATGAATATATCATAAAATATTAATTTTAAATTTTTTAAAAATTTATCGTACAATACTCATACAGACTTGTTATTTATATTATATATAAGTTAATATTTATATAACTATAATCAATTTTAATTTATAGGTTTTCACATTTATTTAAATAAATATTTAATTAAACTCATTTAACTATGATACATTTTTAGATAAATAGTTACATGAGTTTTTTCAATTTTTTTCTCCTTCTCTTTGATGCTATTTTTTTTAATATTTTTCATATATATTATTCTTATTTTAATTTTGTACTTGCGTTGTTTACATTTTTTTTTATTTTTTTAAATTAAAAAATTAATTTAATTATTTTATCATTATTCCTTTTAATATTTTTTAAAAAAATCATTTAAATTATTTATAATTTTAAAGATACGATAATTTTCATTAAATATTAACCTTGTCTTTAATATCATCGATATATTTATAAAATTAAAATATCGATATTTTCATCCATGCTTACACCTATGCTAATGTAACATGTATTAAAGTTTATAAGAATTATAAATTTTTTATTTCCAAAAAACTAATCACAAGGATAATAATGGTCATGCTTACATATAAACTTCATATTAGTATCATGTTTAAATAATATGAGATAATACTTATAACATCTTACTTGAAGTAGTTATTTATTTGTTACAAATCTTATAATTTTATATTTTAAATCTATTTTATTTTATTATATTCTTTATTGATCATTGGTCTTTTTTTCTTCGTGCAATACTCATTTCATTTTTATTTTTATTTTTTGTCAAGAAAGATCCAATTTTTTTAACCCAATTAACTTTAAGCTTTGATAGTATGACGTTTATAAAAAATATAAATTTTCAATCCAAAAAGAATATAAATATTTATGCTTATTTATAAACTTTACATTATTATCATCCTTACACAATATGAGACAATATCTCTAATATGTCTATCAAAATATGGATCTTTATCTTTTTATATTTTTAATCCATTTTAATATATTCTATTTTACTTGAATGCTTGGATTTTTTTTTTATTTTTACCATGTCCATTTTACTTATTTTTGTGAATTTTTGTAAATGGAGTCCCAAAGTTTTGATCAAATTAATAAAAAGCCTATAAATATTATATGAAAATTTATATAATTTAAGTATTTTTAAATCCCAAATGGTTATACCTTAAACATAGCATATTTATGTTTATTTATAAATTTGACATTAATATTATACTAAAATAATATGTGATAATATCTTTAGCAATATATTGAACGTGGTACTTTAAAAATGAATAGCATTGGTTTTTTTTTTCCTCGAATAGGAAGAGATTGATGTGTCTTATATCTTCTTAAAGTTGAGTAAACTAAACCGAGTTTCAAACGCCTTGTTTTCTAAACAATTATGTTTACAAACTTCAATTTTTGAATTCAATTTTTAAAAAATATAAGTTGTTTAATAATTATTTATATTTTTAAATTTAAAATTCAGTTCTGATTTTAAGCTTTTTATAAATTTTGAAATTTAAAAATCATATTTTAAATTTACTTTTTTTGTCGTCAGTTAATTTCTCATTTTTTAATATGATTTAAGAGAATATAATAAGAAAACGTATTTTTTACTAAATGAGCTTTTAATTTTTTAAAATTAAACTAGAAAATATAAAATTAATTTCAAACATAAAAAAATATAAATTAAAAACCAAATTATTATAAAAAAAACCCTAACAATAAAAAGACTTAATTATTCTTTAAATATATGAATGATTTATCAAATTAATAAAAATTTTACGATTAAATCTATTTTTTTAACCAAAATTTTCTCCCTATGTCTTGTATATATAATATTAATACCAAAATATCCTTACACTGTATAGTCATGAACAAAACTTTGACAACCAATGTTAACTTTCAACAAACTTTTCGATGATAGTGAAAATACATTAACTTAGTGTAGAAAAGCATTGACACAACCTGAAAAGACATTAAAAAACATTTAGTATCCTAATAAAACTTACTGTTACAAAGCAATGCCTTATTACAATAAGGATAAACCTTTTCTCTGAGCAAATTTGGTAAAAAAATATAAAATCTATGAAAAAGAATTATCTCAATGTTAAAAGTCAATGGAAAACCATGTTAACCTTACCAGTGTCGTGATTCTATCATAACATTAATAAACCTCACATTTATTTTGGTAGATAATGAAACCTAGCGATTATGAATAATTTGGGCTGAATATAACCACATGACTGTATCATCCCTTCTATATAAATTGTTTCAATACAAAACAACAAATCGTTTTTTCAATTCAACACACGAATTGCCTTGTAATGCATAATATACCCTTTTTGTGAACATTATGAAGACGTAAATTTGAATCCAGTCAATATATACGTGTGTGAGTGTGTGGGTGCGTACTGTTATTTAAAAAAAATTCTTTAATTCAATACATCGGCAAAGAGATCTACCGTAAATGTCTAACAGTGACATTTTAATTGCATTTTTTTCTTTTCCCTCATCACCATTGTTCACTATAATAACATTACAACAGTGTCATTTACTTGAATTCATTTTTTTAGTTTCAAATATATAAAAGTATAGGTTGGAATAGAACTCGTTCTAAACTAAAAGCCTTTGCATGAATGCAAGCAACTAAGGAAAAAATGGTACCCTAACTTGGTTCCTTGGGCAACATTCTTTGTGTAGACGACGAGCTACTTCTAATTTCTGAATCAGCACAAGTGGCTGCAAATGGTTTCAGTGATGATCGAAGGGACTCTGGTCCTTCTGTTGTTATTCTCCCGCAAAGTGCATCGCAGTTACTGATAACCTCGGTCAATCTTCCTTTAAGCTCCCCAGTCTCAACCTGCAATGCATGAACTGCATATATATTCCAATGTGAAGTTAAGAAAAATCCACAACTGATATTGGTGGAAAATATCACAAAATCACAGCAAGTTAGGATGATAAAATCGAGTTTTCTAGTGTATTTATGAGTTTGAGTTAGTAAAATATTGACTTGCTAGGATAATAGTCATTTAATAACAATCTAACATGAATCATTATGAAGAAATATTGGTTTTTGGACAGTGAAAATACAAAATACCTTCTGATAAATTTTGTGAAGTTGTTTTCATTGCTGATACTGAATGATTAAGACGTTGGAAAAGCTTAACAGCCAACGCTTCTGCAACTTCTATCTTGTTTTCTATCTCTTCCTGTTACATATAACACTAATTAGGTTACAAGTCCTTCAGCAAAAAGACACTCTTACAAAACAAAGAAATTATAAATATATAGGTTAAACAACTTTCGAATACTCAAACTTTAATCTATTTTACACAAAGATACTTGAATTTTTTTCGCTATTCACTGATACCTAGACTTTTATGCCTTTTACATATGTTTTTGTTTTGTGATTAAGTTTTACCACCTTAACTGGCTAGTGTTAATTAACTGATGTGGCAACACTTTCTTAGTATTAATTAGATGATGTAGCAAAACATAATAACAAATTTTTTAAGCAAATGAGATAAAAATTTGGGTATTATTGTATAGAGGAAAAAAGTCTAAATATTTTTGAATAAAATGTATCAAAGTTTAGATACTTTCAATGCTGTTTAGCCAAATATAAATGATCCAACTCCCTATATATGCCAATCTTTATGAATTCTCCGAGTCCAAGCCAAACAATAAAGTTGGGTAAACCATGAAACAGCTTCGAATATGCTCATTTTTTTCATTATAATTAATAGGATTTAGTCCAATGTTTCAACTTATTTGAACATGTATCTTGAATATTAAGTTTACTTATTAGAGTAATATTAGAATTAGGTTTTAGTATTTTTGTGTAGTATTTTTCCCTATAACAATAGATGTACTCTTCTATTATTATAAAGGAGAATAATGGAGAATACAAATGTCTTTCTTAGTTTTCTAATTCTCCTATCAACTTATTTCGATTGCCTAGAATTATATCTTTCGCATTGTCATATTTTATATATATACTCAACTTACCAACAGATTTATTCGAGCATTTGAGGTACCAAATTATGACCATTAAAATGGAAGAAAAACTAATATCAAATTATATATTCTAGAACAAATACCAGTCACCATAAACTGTGGTGGAAACTAAACTTTTCAGATTATCACAAAAACTAGTGCCACAGAAGCTCTAAAAATTAGAGCTGATAGTTACTTAGATTGGATCATTTGTAGTCCATATGGATATCAGAGTCACTAATGATTCCATAGATACTGTTAATAAATGGACTACTTAAGTGGCTTCTTAGTAAATACCAATTAAATCGCATTGCAATGTAGACTATTGCTATCATTTCTTAACTCCAAATTGCAAGACCAACCTGATTCTTGCTAATCTTATTGACCTTTTCCTCCTGATAATCACGATACACCAAGAAGAGCTCCTCTATCACTTTTGGATCCACGGCACCTATATTGATAACCAATGAAAGAGCACTAAAAAGTCATTCCATTTACCCTAAACCAAACTAATCGACATTCAGAGGAAGATTCGGGAAAAAACAAAACAAACCAATCAATATACTCAAAGTGAGGTTGAAAGGGTAAAATGCTGCTTAATGAATATTCCAAACATTCAGTACAGTTCTTTTGATGTGAATCACGTTCGCATGCATGTATAACAATTCTGCATATTACAGTTGAGGTTAGAGATGTCAAATGGGTTATTCCATCCCATCTCATATCTCATTTAATATCCCTAATGGATTTATGGGTTAAAGTTGTCTCATCCCATTTAAATCTCATTATATCCCATCTCATCCCATCCATTTAAAGTTGTTCCTAATGGACTCATGGTTATTATAAATAAGCATGGTTTCTAAAGAAAAACATGTTTATTTTTTCCATTATTTTTAATTTTACTTATCATTTAGGCATATTTGGGATAAATAGGTTTCATATTATAATACCATCCCATTCACGTCCCAACCCACCAAAAACTAAGTGGGATAAGTTGGAATGGGCTCATAAAATTTATGAATTATACCATGGGCTAATAGGACATCCCATCCCATTTGACACCTAGTTGAGGAGAGCAAATTCTTCCTAATCTGATTTTTTTTTTTAAAAAGAAAATCTTTTAAGAACAATGCCTTTAGAATCAAACTGCAGTTGGTACCATTCGAACATCTGATTTGCAGTGATGCAAATAGAGTTTGGGAATACAAAAAAAAAACACCTCCAAAACTTATAACAACAAAATATAACACTCCAATAACATTAAATGAAATCCAATTGGATGGAATTTAACATTTAAATGAATTTAAACAACCGTAATTCAACTTAAAAATGGCTTCTAATTGGATAACCTTCAATATAAAAGGATAAGCTATAACCTTTTTTAATAGTAAAAATATAAGATTTAGATGCAAAGAGAGCTATTTTTGTAGTTAAAAGTTTTTAAGATTTTTTTTTGTTTTTCCCAAAGAGTTTTGCATATAGCAGTCAAGTTGAGAAATTCATCCTATATGAGAAAAATCATCTGAATTTTTTGAATACTTATCCAGTGTTAAGCCAATACTTCTCAATTTTTTTGTAAACTTCTACAAAATTAGAATGACCTAGAAGCCACAACCATGTATAATATTAGGCTAATTTTTTTAGATCAAAAGGTGAAACGCAACGAAAACTGAATAGCTCATCTAAAAGCAGGGGATATCTATAGATATTACCTGGAGCTGAAGAAAATGCATGTTTTCTCACTAGAATGTCAGTCAAGCTACTCTCTGTTGGGGGGCCGGTCAATATAGGCTTGGACTACATAAAAAGCATTAAAAAAAATTTTAAAAACGAAGAAATTGATATTTGAGCTGAATAACAAACCCTAGAAACTTCTTTTTTCTTAATTTAATAATTGTAAGAGGGGAAAAAAACAAAAGCTTACAATTTTAAGGGATTTCAGCTTCCCTAAAACGGGATCAACCACTTCTGATCTCTCGGACACTGTCGTTATTTCATCTACCGGAGTCTTCAAGCACAATTAAGGGTCTCTCCGATAAGCTGAGTCAATAAATTAAGGTGAAAAAAGAATATAAAAAATTGGAGTTTTGAGTTCTATACCTGAGAGCTTGAAAGAGTTGAATCTGACGCACCCATGGTTTTGAATCTTTTGGTCGAAAGGGACAGTTTAATTGGGTGCTGTTCACTATTCTTAACCTGTAACTTTCCGGCCGTCTCCGACCTATGAACGGTGAAAAGGAATTCGACGGCAAGGTAGGAGCCGTCAAAGAAATGCACGCGCGTGTGAAATTACGCCAACGACACTACCGTTGTCTTAGCAGTAGAATCGTGCAAACTTTTTGTCTTTTAATAGAAATGAAGGCATTTTATTAATTAATTGGGGTTTTTTCAATGTAAATATCCAATTCAATAATTTAAAATAACTCAATTATGTTTAAGTTAAAAAATGGATAAATCATAACACATTCAATTTTATTTTTTTTCCTTTTCTAACTCCCATCTCACCCATCAATCCTATTTTTCTAAAAAAAAAATATATTTTTTTATCATTTTTTTCATTCTTTCCCTAATTCCCATCACCAAATTTTCTTCCTTTCTCTTATTATTTTCTAAAAAAATACTAAAAATAAAATATACTCATTCATAATTTATTTTTATTATAAATAAAAAATAATAAAATAATTTATATTTATATAATAAAAAATATATTTTTAACTTATCAAAATTTTATTATAAAATAATTTAAAATTATTAAAAACTTTACGTTACAATAATTTTTATGAAAAATTATTGATATTTTAAAAAAATAAATTATTTAAGATAAAATTAAAAAATAGATTACATTGTAACAAATATCTCTAATATTATTATAATTTTAACAAATATCTCTAATATTATTATAATTTTAATTATTATTAAGATAACAAATATTTATTAACAATAATTATATTTAAGTATTAAAATATAATTAATTTGATATAATTTATATATTATATTATATTAATAATAAAAGTAATTATAATAATATTATATTACATAATATTTTCCTACAAAATTTATGATATAATGTTCTGTTTGTATTATATCTTGTAAAAAAAATTGGATATAGAAACTTTACAATTTTTTTTAATAATTTAATTATTTTATGAATATTATTTTTTATATCATAATTATAATTAATATTATAATTATTTATTAAATATAATTATAATTATATTATTTATGAATTATCAAAATATTTAGCATTTTATTTTCAATATATGTATAAATTTATATTTATTTTATTATAAAATAAATTATTTTTTATTTTTTAAAATAAAATTTTAATATATGATATGATAAAAGAGATTTGTGTATTTAAAATTAATTATAAATTTATAAAATGTTAATATTTATATAATTTTATTTTTTAAAAAAATAAAATTAATCAAAAAATGAATTTTCAAATTTAAGGTTAAATTTTGATTATTTTTAAACTAAAACTCATTTCAGCCTATTTCTAAATTATTTAAAGAGACATGCCCTTTATCGACAAAATCCCTAATTAATTCCTACTACTTACTACTTGGAAACCTTCCGATTCTACCCACACTTTTAAAGTCTCTTTTTCCCTCTCTTTAAGTATTGACAAATGTTATAATGACTTCTATATGCATTGCTCTGTCTACAATTATAAGCACCGCCATAACACTTCATGTAACTAACTTGCCACCCAATGTTAAATTAGTCCATTAACATTTATCTCGAACCCAGAAACCAAATAACGGCCTTTGAAATGAGTAATATGTTAGTAAAATTTAAAATATATAATTTTAAATTTACTATTTGATCCAAATAAGTAAATAAATTACTTGTATCATACACATAATAAAAAATACTATAACACTCTTCAAAAGCAACTCACAGATCGAAGAGAAATACAAATACTAACTCACATTCAAACTAAGAATACAAAAATTTATTTGTTTTTGATGGGATGATTAAACCAAATGGAATGTATGCTATTAATAGTCATCACCATGCAATCTACACCATACAAATATAAAACTAAGAAATAATTATATTCACACAAATATTATCTACATACTTCTTTTTTTTACATCCTTCAAATACTCAATTTATTTTTCTACATTCTTCAACCACTTCATTTATTGGGTTGGTGTTGATTTTCAACACTCCCCCTCAACACCAACTCTCCATGAAGAAAAACATTATTCACATCCATCTGCCATAAATTCTAATCTTTGTTGGTTGCAAGTGCAAGTAAGACTCGTACGGTTGTAAGTTTCGCCACTGGACTAAACGTTTCATCATAGTATAGTCCATACTATTGAAAGAAACCATGAGCTACCAATCATTCCTTATATCTCTCAATTGACCTATCTGGATGATGCTTTATCTTGCAAACCCACTTCCAAGATATGGGTTTCACATCTCCTAGTTTTCGCACCAGATCCCAAGTTTGATTTTGCTGAAGTGCATTAATCTTTTTTTTTCATAGCTACCATCCACTCAGATCTTTGTGATGCTTCTTTGAATGTCTTAGGTTCTATTGCTTCTTCAACTATGGCTGCATTGGCATATTTGGGATTTTTCCTTCGTGTTCTTGTTGACCTACGGAGTTGAGATTGTAGAGTTGATTCTTCCATTTCAGTAGGCCCATCTTCTTCATTTAGTTGTTGATATATGTCAATTTGCCAAGAATTCTGAGTTACTTTTTGTTCAGTATCATCATCGTTTGGATCTCTGGATTCATCTAAACTTGGTTGGAGTTGAATAGTATACTCCCCCATATTTTGTTGTAGTTGTCTACAAATTCTCTCAAGTCTAGCAACGCCTTCCAAGAAGATGCTTCATCGAACATAAAATCTTGTAAAGTGTAACATCTTACACTCGTTGGATCGCAACATTTTCACCCCTTTCTCTAACTGTTGTATCCCACAAGGATACATCTAATAGCTTTCTTGTCAAATTTGCTCCATAAATGATCCGAAACAAATACATAACATACACAACAAAATACTTGAAAGTAGCTAACTATAGGTTTCATGTTCTGTAGTTTCTCAAAGGGTGAAACAAATCCTAACCTTGGTTGAGGAAGTTTGTTGATCATAAAGGCTGCAGTCCTCATCGCTTCAGCCCAAAACCTCCCAGGTACATTCTTTTCATGTAGCATACTCTGACAAATTTTTGCAAGATATTGGTTCTTTCTCTCTACTATACCATTTTATTGTGGCATGTTGGCACAAGTGTACAGATGATGTATTCAGAATTTCTTTAGGTATTGAGAGAACTTGCTTGAGCTTTACTTTTCACCATTGTCTGTGCGCAAGCAACAGATCTTCTTTCCTACTTCTCCTTCAGTTGACTCTCTAAACTCTTTAAACTTTGAAAATGTGTCAGATTTTTCTTTCATAAAGAAAACTCATGCATACCTTGAGAAGTCATCAATGAATGTCACCAAGTATTGCATACCGCCAATTAATGGTTACTTAACAGGCCCGAATACATCAGAGTGAACTAACTCCAATGGTTCTTTTACTTTAAACTTTGATTCCTCATATGGCAATTGGTGAGCTTTACCATACTGGCATTCTACATAGACAGTGTATGTTCTCACGATAGTTGAGGAAGCCCTTTAAGCATCAATTTTTTCATCATCACACTTAGCTTGGAATAGCTAACATGACCTAACCGCATATGCCATAGATCTGCTATCTCATTTCTTCTTGTCCTATCTACATATACAGATTCTGGTGACATCACATAGACTGATTCCAATCATTACCCCTCCATTGTCGGTGTTTCAGAGATTTTGAGATCAAGATACACATTCACGTCTCGAGGACTGAACAAGACATAGTGGCTTGATGATGTCAATTGAGCCATAGATAGCAAGGTTTTCTTCATTCCTAGGACATGATAAACATCTTAAAGTGGTACTTGGTTAGTATAATATCGAGGCATAACTATCATCTTACCGATGTGGGCTATCGGTTACCTTGAGTTGTTAGCTATCACCACTACATAACCTCCCTTGTACTCAAACATTCTTTCCAACTTCTATTTATCACCCGTCATATGATTTGAGCAGCCTGAATCTATGATTTAGTCATTCTTGTAGTTAATCTGTTTTGATGTTGTCACCGTAAGAGCTAATTCTTCTTCCTCTGTAGTGAATAATGCTTCCACATCCCAACCATCTTTATTATGTTCCTTAGAATTGGAAATAGCTATATTACTTTCAATATGATTTTTCTTACTCCAACAATCTTTTGCCATGTGATCCATCTTCCCGCAGTTGTAACATTCACCATCAAATTTTCTACTACTACTACAATTCTTCCAAGCTCTCCTTGGATGAAAGCCTCCATTTCCTTAAGAAATTTTTCCTTTGTCGCCATCCTTGTTAGATCCATTTTCATTGTATAGCTTGAAAGTGCCTCTGCTTTTGCTGGTGTAGAGTGTTTCTTCTTCACCCTTCAGTAAGATTCCTCTCATTTGCTTATCCATAACTTCTTAACCGGTTAGCAAATTCTCAAACTCAACAAGAGATGGTTGTGTCGGCCATCCTTGTATAGCGATAACAAACCCTTGATATTCAGGTTTCAAACCATGGATAATTATTCTCTTTATCTTGGTTTCCCCAATAAGAGCTTTAAGATCTAAATCTAAAATTTCATGGCATAACGATTTGACCTTATGAAAGTATTGGGAAATCATCATGTCATGTTGCGCCATCGATAGCAACTCATTCTCAAGAAGTTGTCGTCTTGTATTATTCTTCTTTGAAAAAAGTGTAACAAGAGTGTCATATGTTTCCTTCGATGTTTTGGCATCTCGAATGTGCTCCAACATTTCTTCTTCAACTGTGATCTTTAAAGCAAACATCATTTTGCCTACTTTAATTTTCCACTTCTGCAAGATACCATTTGCATCTTTTGCTATTGGTTGTGTAACTTCGTCACCACTAACAACCTCACACAAGTCTTAAACTTGTAGGTAAGACTCCATACACATTTCCCATGTGTTATAGTTTTTTTTGTTGACCTTTTTTATTCCTCCAACTACTTGAAGATCACTCATCATGCTGGCAAGACTTTGACTATATTGAACAAGTTTGACTAATAAATTTACAGAGTACCAAACTCCCCACGACTCAAGATAGCTCTACTAAGAACAATCTTTGACCGTCTTACTTTGATACCAATTGTTGAGTAAAATTTAGAATACATAACTCTAAATTTACTAATATTTAAAATACACAACTCGAGTTGAAACATTAACAATTGTATGGATGGTGCTTATTAGTGCTTCAATGCAATGCATCTCCCTAGTTGGGGGGGGGGGGTAATGTTACTCTCAAAATTGATAATCGTAAGTCTTTTGATACCCTACACTGGGACTTCATCTTAAAAGTCATGTAATGCTATGGTTTTGACAACATCTTTCTAGGTTGAATTCGAGATCGTTTTGCATCAACGAGAATCTTGATTTTGGTTAATGGTTCACCTAAGGGTTATTTCTCTTGTTCTAAAGGCGTCAAGTAAGGAAACCCTCTATCTCCTCTATTTTTTTATATTGTCAAAGATTTTCTATGAAGATACCTTGGGTCTTTGGTCAACAATGGTCGCTTTCTTCCAATTGCTTCACCTAGGTCACCCTCGCCTCCAATTACTTTTTATATGCTGATGAACTTCTTATATTTGGTTGTACTTGTTCATCAAACCTTCATATTTTATCTGAGGTTTTTTATTTGTATGAGCACCTTTCGGGTCAGTTGGTCAATTGGGATAAATCTTTCATTTTACTTTGGTAAAGGTGCACACAAAATAATATTTTTCCCTTCAAAAAATAGTTATGATGCATATCGGGGGCACGTCTTTGTCCTACTTAAGTGTCCCCTTATTTTAGGGGGATCCAAGAAAATGTTGGTTTCAATGTTTAACTAATAAAATTTGTGTAAAAATAAAAGCATGAAAATGACTCACCCTCTCTTTGGCATGGCACATACGTTTGATGTCTTTTGTCATTTAGAGTATATTCTTCACTCATTTCAGATATATAAATGGTCGAATATAGTCTTAGGTAGTCTGATAAAAGTCATTCGAAAATTCTTTTCGTTGGAAAAATGGATAAACTTAAACTGATGCAGGTTGCTTAAAGAGATTGTTATCACTTACTAGAGGATGAAGGACCTTAGCCTCCTAAATGAGGCCATGTTAAGAAATTTTCTTAGCGGGTTATCACAAGAAACTTAAACACGATGATTTATTTTGGTAGATAGTATTTGGATAGGGAGAAAACTCCATGGAGTTATTATGTTTGCTCTTTCGTCTGGCCTAATGTACAACCTCATTATTTGACCATGTTGAAGAAATCTAGATGGTTAGTTGGTAGAAACTCTTTAGTAATATTTTGAATAAAATTGGTTAAGCATTCCTCAAAATGAAAAAAAAAACGAATAGCCTCTAGTGGATCCACCAATGCATTCTTTAGTTGGAGATTATTTACAAAGAGATGTATGTCATCTACCACACACTTTGATGGACCTCTACCGAGAGATTGCTTTAGATATTTGTTTGATAGTTGTCGAGATAGGTACATACATAAGAATTTGGACAAGCTTAATTAAGGGAGTAGTCACAACCAGTAAGGCATATGCTTCCCTATATGTGGCTGGAGAACTCAAGAGTTGGGACATGATTATCTAGGCCCCTTTTAGACTACCATCACGGTCCATCTTCCTCCAACATGCCTTATAGAAAAAACTTCCCACTGATTGCTAGGCAAAGAAGATATGACATTCATTTCCTTCCAAATTGCCTTGTATGGCCTAGCGGAGGAAACTACCTCTTTTTTTTTAGTTGCCATTTTGTAGGTGCACTTTGAGATTTTTTATGCTTCTCTTTTGGTAAGAGATCTCTACAGATTCTTTCATCCTTGATTTATGGACAACCACAATGGAAGCTATCCTTGTGTCACAAATTGGTAACTTATGGAAAATATGGATAATTTCAATCATATGGATGATATGGATAGCTAAAAATGATTATATATTTGAGGACAGAGTTATGTCTTTAAGCTCTGTATTTGTTGCAGTTTGACAATTTATTCAGCAAGCGAGACTTTTAAAGCATAGATTCATGTAAAAAATAGTGGTTGATCTTTAGGTCCTTTGCCATCTATGGATACAAGGCACCCTAAAATGGGCTCCATAAATTATAGAGATTATTTGGAGGGCACTTCCTTTGGGATAGATCAAGGCTAATACACATGGTATTACTTTTGGGTCGCTAAGGTTATCTGATTGTACGGGTATTTTTTAGGCATCAAGATCCTTTGTTAAGGAATGTTTATGTGTCCCACTTAGGGTCTCATATGCTTTTGAGGCAAAATTAGCAGTGGTCATTTATGCAATGATGTATGCCAACTCATTTGGGTTGTAGAAATTTTTATTAAAGTGAGACTCTATTTATGTATCACTCTTTTTTGGACTCGATCACTTTCGATGCCATGGAAATGGTATTCTACTTGGGTTAACTACTTAGAGGAAATTAAATACATAGAGTTTCATTGTTCTCATATTTATAAAGAGTGTAATGTTGTAGCTAATAGTATAGCCTCTAAGGTTCCCAATATTTGTATTACAATTTGGTAGTAGGATGTCCTATTATTCACTAACCCTTTTATTTATTTGGATACTAAAAGCAAGCCAAATTATAGATTTTATTAGGATTAGTTTGTATATCTTGTTTCTATATTTAATAATACTCGTAATTGAGGGGCTAGATGAGGAAGGTGCTACGAAGGTGCCAAACTAGTTGGGATGTCCAGGTGCACCTACTGATGCCTATTACCTACAATATTTCATGAAAAATAAGTTTGTCTTCCTAGGATAGAAATAAAAATAACAAGAAGTAGATTGCATAATTAAAATTTTATAGCATCAATTATGTGCCCTTTAGTAGAAAAAGATCAAGAACTACCATTTACCAACTGGATAATCTGTGCACAATCAGACTCAATAATCATATTTCAAAACTAATGTCCAAGTTGAATTTAAATCATACCAAATTAAACAAGGTTTTGTTACCCATGGCGACATACCTGACCTTATTCTATCAACTATTGCACCCATCACCTCCCTCACATTATTGCAAATGACACACCCTAACCTAACAACAACTCGTTGTATAGGGACTACGATGCCAACATTGATTTTGTACATAATAATTGATAATGGCTCCTAGTAGCTAACTGAGCAAAATAAGGTCATAAGAGAAAAAATTTCTATGATATATTTTTTTCACAATGTACAAGGAATATCATATATATTATAATCTATAATCTAACTAACCAAAAGAAATATGAAACAATAAAGGAAAAAAATCATTGTGCCAACTCAGAGGAAAGAATAAAGGAAGAGCAATTCAAAGAAAATTAGAAAAGAAATGATTGAAAATTATGTTCTTGTGAAGACACATGTTGTGATAAAGGAGAAAGCTTCATGTAGTTATTATGTTTGCCCTTTTGTTTAGCCCAGTGTACAACCTCATTATTTGATCCTGTTGAAGAAATCTAGAGAGTTAGTTGGTAGAAACTCTTTAGTAAGATTTTGAACAGATAATTGGTTAAGCACTATTCAAAATGAAAAAAATGAATAGCACATAATGGATCCACCGATGCATTCTTTAGTTGGAGATTATTTACGAACAGATGTATGGCATCTATCATAAGTTTTGATGGACCTCTACCCAGATATTGCTTCAAAGATTCGTTTGATGGTTTTCAAGATAGGGTCATACACAAGAATTTAGACACGCTCAATTAAGGGAGGAGTCACAACCAGTAAGACATATGCTTCTCTATATGTGGCTAGAGAACTCAAGAGTTGGGGTAGGGTTATCTGGGCCCTTTTTAGACTACCATCACATTCCATCTTCCTTCAGCATGCCCTATAGAACAAGCTTTCCACTAATTGCTAGGAAAAGAAGATATGTCATTCTTTTCCTTCCAAATCGCCTTGTATGGCCTAGCGGAGGAAATTATCTCTCATTTTTTTTTATTTGTCATTTTATAGGCACATTTTGAGATTTCTTATGCTATTCTTTTGGCAAGTGATTTCTTCAGATTCTTCCATCCTTGATTTATGGACAACCACAATGATGACTGTCCTTGTGTCATAAATTGGTAACTTATGGAAAGTATGGATAATTTCAATCATCTGAGTGATATGAATTGCTATAAATGATTATATATTTAAGGACCTAATTATGTCTTTAAGCTCTGTATTTGTCGTAGTTTGATAATTTATTTGGGAAGTGGGACTTCTAAAGCATATATCCATATAAAACACAATGGTTGATCTTTAGGTCATTTACTGTCTATGGATACAAGGCACCCCACAACTGGCTTCACAAATTATAGAGGTTATTTGGAGGGCACCTCATTTGAGATAGATCAAAGGTAATACAGATGGTGCTGCTTTTGGGTCGATAGGGTTATCTAATTGTACGAGTATTTTTCGAACATCAAGATCCTTCATTAAGGGATATTTATGTATCCCACTTAGGGTCTCATTGCTTTTGAAGCAAAATTAACAGTGGCTATATATGCAATGATGTATGCCAACTCATTTGGGTTGTAGAAATTTTTTGTTGAAGTCGAACTCTGTTTATATATCACTTTTTTCGAACTCGATCACTTTCAATGCCATGTAAATGGTATTCTACTTGGGTTAACTGCTTAGAGAAAATTAAATACATAGAGTTTCATTGTTCTCATATTTATAGAGAGGACAGTTTTGTAACTAATAATATAGCCTCTAAGGTTCCAAGTATTTGTACTGCGACTTGATGGTAGGATGTCCCATTATTCGCTAGTCCTTTTGTTTATTTGGATAATAAAAAAAGCGAAATTATAGGTTTTATTGAGACTTAATTTGTATATCTTTTTTCTTTATTTAATAATACTCATTATTGAGGGATTATATGAAGAAGGTGTTATGGAGGTGCCAAACTAGTTGGAATGTACTGGTACATCTATTGAGGCCTATTACTTACAACCTTTCATTAAAAAAAGTTTGTCTTGGTAGAACAAAAATAACAATAACAAGAATTAGATTGCGTAATTAAAATTTTATGGCATCAATTATGTGCCCTTTAGTAGAAAATGATCATGAATTACCATTTACCAAATGGATAATTTGTGCACAATCTGACTCAATAATCATATTTTGAAACCAATTTCCAAGTTGAATTTTAAATCATACCAAAGTAAACAAGGTTTTGTTACTCGTTGCGACATACCTAACATCCATCTATCAGCTATTGCACCAATCACCTCCCCCACATTGTTTCAAATGACACACACAAACCTAACAACAACTAATTATGTAGGGATTGCAATGTTAACATTGATTTTGTACATAATATTTTGTACATAATAATCGATGATGGCTCTCAATAGCTAATTTATGGTGCTAATTTGATTGGTTCTCAAATTACTTGAATAAAGCTTCTTTTATCCTTTATTAGTATAATTATGTTAACTTAGTTTGATTTTGTACTTATGATTAAAATAAATTAAAATTTAATTGATTTTTAAAAAAATTTAAATTATAGATGATATATCTCTTATTTATTACCAAATATATTGATGGTCGACATTAATTTATAGAAATTCAAAAATTATAGCTTGGTATTATAACTATTGAATAACTTATGGTGTATTTGCTTCTTGGTTAGGTTTAATAAATTTAACATAACTTGACGTATTTTTGTTTAAATGATGTTTGACTTTTTTTTTATTAGTTTTCAGTATGTTTAATTTAAAACTATATTTAGATTTATTAGATTTTTTATTGAAATTAATATTATCTTAAAGGCTAAAGATACATATACAAGTTGATAGATTAAAGACATAAAAGTATTACAGTGAGCAATCTTAACAAACAAAAGAAAGTTTATAAAAAATTGATTATTACGAACATTAACTTAAAAACGATGAAAATGATTATCGTACTTCTGTGTATTTTATCAATTTTTGTTTATTTTCGTCATGTAATTAGGTTTTTGATGTAATATAATTCAATAAATTAATGCAAATTTTGATTTTCTAAAAAATTAATAAAATAGATTGAATTTTTTTATTTTTATTTTTGTACATATATTTTAGTTTGGGTAAACTACTTAAATATTTAAAGAAGATGATAATATTATAAAATAAATTTTAACATAATAGATAGCATTAAATTATCATTTTACTTTACTAAATAAAAATATGTGAATTGTTATGATGCTTTTAATTTTTCTTTTTGTTAATTTCTACTACATATTAAAAAGATAAAATTTCTTAATCTTCTAAATTAATTGTATATGAAACATATATTTTTTAACTCCTTACGTGTGCATAAAATTTTGATGTTAATATTAAACTCCTTAATATATTGCATCTATTAAAAACAAATACACTCATTAATGTTATATAATTCTTTTTATTTAAGATTTTTAATTAATCGTTTTCAATTTAAAATAAAATATAAATTACAATATATAGAATTACTTTAAAATATAAGGGTATTGTTTAAAATTATTTTAGATATAATTTCGATTTTATATATGGTAAGGACTAAGGATAGATTATTATTATTAAGAGTATATTCAAATCAATATTAAAAAACAAAAATGGTGTTTAAATTTGCGAAAATTACCACCCAGCGGTTATTTCTCAAAATTTTCCTAAATTAATGTGGTACAATTATGAATAAAACATGTTTATTTTCCTAAATTAATGTGGTACAATTATAAATTAAGAGTATATTCATTTTGTTTTTAAATACAACATTGAAAGTCTATTTACATTTTAAAAATAAATAGGATAAAATGTTTATTTTAAAAAACTTAAATGACTTATGGTACTCTTTTTTGAAGTGATTTTTAATTCACTACTTAAAATGAAGATTATCAAGTAATTCTTTTGAAAAGCAAAATGATTTTCAATAAATTACTTAAAATTGAGTGAACTTCAATGTTCATTTTAAAAAATAATTTTACTTAGAAAACAAAGAAAAATGCATATAAAAACACTTTTTATGTAACTAGTTTTAGATTCGTGTAAATGCGTCGATAACTTAAAATTGATAATTATATATTAATATTAATTTATCAGTATTAATTATTATTACTTTAAAATATTGTATTTTAAAAAACATAATAACTAAAAAAAGTCTTTAATTATGAATAGTTAATTAATGGTAAACTTTTATATAAATATATAAAAAAATCATCTTAAAATAAATAAATAATTAATTTATTACTTTAATAAATAATAAATATACAACAATAATTATTTTATTAATAAAAGTTAATTAATTTATTATTTTAACGAAAAATATATAAATAATAGTAATTATTTTATGATCAATATATAACTTTATGACAACAACACATAATTTAAATACAAATGATACTTTATTTAACAAATAAATCAAATATAATATGACGATACATATAAATTTAATACGATATACAAAACTTGATCAAACTTAATAAACATTTTTATGAATATTTTTTTTGCTTAAAAGTAAAGTAGTTTAATTGATTATTTATTAATT
Organism: Hippophae rhamnoides; assembly: GCA_033030585.1. Taxonomy (NCBI): domain Eukaryota; kingdom Viridiplantae; phylum Streptophyta; class Magnoliopsida; order Rosales; family Elaeagnaceae; genus Hippophae; species Hippophae rhamnoides. The sequence continues at coordinate 20,666,309 of CM065434.1, read as the reverse complement.
GATATTATATATTACATTATATTTACACAAAAAGACATGATTTAACACAATTAGAATTACTACAATAATAATGTAAAGTTAATATACAATAAAATTATTTAATATAAATTATACAATTATTATCTATTATAAAAATATTTTGATATTTATTAGTATAAAAGGTAAAAAATATTGTATTATATAAAATAGTTATTTATAAAAATATATTTATTATATAAATATATTAATATTACGTAAAAATTAATAAAAAAATATAAAATATGCTTTTATTGATTTTGATTTTATTCGTGTAAAAACAATTATCGGCGAAAAAAAAAACGTGGCAACGATGAAGGATGGAAGCCTTTATATCTAAAGATGTAGTTAGGCTTAGTGATAATTTCGTGTTCTTTCTCCGATTAAGAAAAGCTAATAATTAACATTATGATAATTAATTTTTTTATTACCATAATTACATATAAATTATTTAATATAATTTTAGTATGTTCGATAAAATAATTATTAAAATAATGATTATAACAGTGTATTTTACACCATATCACAAAAAAAAAAATACCAATATTATTTATATTTAAAAATAATAATGACTTGTTAGCTATTCAAGTTATTATATTCTACTTAAAATAATAGTCAAATTTAACACTTATTGTTTTATTTTTTTACATATAAGTTCAATAAACTTTATAAAAAATTTAAATTTATTGATAAATTTTATTCAAACTTATCACAATTTTAACATTTTTGATATAATTTAACAGTAAAATTACTCATCATGATCAATTTAATTGTTAATTAACAGTTTTATATCAAATTTTATAAGTGATGTAAAAACATTCATTAATTTTGTAAAAAATAACTAATATTTTAAAATAATAAGAAACAAACTGATCATAAATACTCATGTTATATAATACTCATGCAACGTCATTTTTTCTCTTAAATATAAAAATATGATTTTTTTTATAATTTGTAAATTAATTTAAAGAATAATTTATATTATTATAGTTAAAAAAATTATGTAACATAACTTATATGTTTAATTGGAAAAAGAAAAGAAAAGAAAATTTAAGACAATAATATCTTATATTTTTATGGTAAATGAGAAAGTTAAAAAAGAATAATAAAAGTTAGTAAGTATTTCAATTCTTTTTTTTTTAAGTCAAAGCCTAATAATTTGAATTTTTTTCTTTTACATAAACGAGTATGGTGTATATTTTCCTTACAAATATGATACAAAATAAACCTATAAAAATACAAAAATGTTATATAATAATTAATATACTGAATTAAAATTAAAAAAAAATTTGAAATTATATTTTTATATATTTTTACTAAAAATTAATAATCAATCATACTTGACATTGTTTAATAAAAATTTATAAAAAATAAATTTAAAATTGAATTTTAATAATTAAAAAAATTAAAATTAATTACCAAACAAACAATATTTAATTTTCAATTTATACTATTTAAAATTAAACCACAAATTAATTAAGAAATAATTTTTAAAGTTTTGAAATGAAAATTTTAATTTACAAAACATAAAAATAGTTACCAAATCTTAATTTATTGTCCATATGAAATATACCACTTTCGTAATTTCTTTCAATTTGGATGATAAAAAAACCACTCAGATATATTACCTCAATGCTATTACATTTTCCATTACACTTTACCCAGTTTTGATCAAAATTAGAATCCATATATTCTATCTCAAAACAAATAATAAAATAAAAAATCAGATTTTAGAAACAAAGCAAATGAAACAAAATCAAACCTCAAAACTATAAGAAAAAACACAAAACACAAAACAGAAAATCCCATTTCGCTCACAAGACAACGTGTAGTTTAATTCCACGTGTACGCTACTGATGAATTGTAACACAACTCATCAAATCCTCTTCATAAATTAATCACCAATCGCAAAGCTCCATCTACTACGACGAGGATCGCTACTCAAATATATATAAAAAAAAACCCAAGCATGTCATTTATACCTGACGACGTAAGACACCACATTCTCCGTTAACTTTCTATTTTCGTCCATCGCGATGTCAACTAAAGCAGAAGTCGAAGCTCCGGCAGTCGAAGTCCCTCCGGACGACACACCGACGACAGAGGAAGCCCATAAGGCTGAGAAACCAGAAAAGAAGGAAAGAAAGCCTCGGGTTACTAAGGAGAAAAAACCCAAACAGCCCAAGATTGCTTCTCACCCTCCATATTTTCAGGTATCAAATATTGAGATCAGAATCAAATAAAGCGTAATAATAATGAATTCTTAATTTTAATCATCGAAGCTTTTATGGGTTTGTTTAGATGATCAAGGAAGCTATACTGGCTTTGAACGAAAAGAGTGGATCGAGTCCATACGCCATAGCCAAGTACATGGAAGAGAAGCACGAAACAGAATTACCAACGAACTTCAAGAAAATGCTAGCCCTGCAATTGAAGAACTCTGTGTCAAAAGGAAAGCTGATTAAGATCAAAGCCTCTTATAAGCTTTCTGAGTCTGGAAAGAAAGAAGAAGTGATAAACAAACCAACGAAGAAAAAGACAGAGAAGAAAACCAAAGAGGATAAAACGACATCTTTTGTTGCTTCAAGAACTACTAGATCTACTAAGAAGAATGAGAAAACTAAGAAGGTGACTAAACCAGCTAAGAAGATTAAGAAATCGACTCAAGCTAAACCCAAACAGGTTAAGTCTATCAAGTCACCTGCTGCTAAGAAAGCAGCTAGAAAAACTATAGCTTGAGTAGTGTAAATAATAAGGGTATAATAGTAATTGTAGAAAAATAAATGGTAAGATTCAAGGCTTCTTCTAGCTAGTGAGTACTCAGTATGTTTAGGTTTCTTTGTTGAATTATATATGAAGTTTGTGTATTCTCTATCCTCAAATAGTCTCACAAGTGTTCTTAGAATATTTGATATGCTTGCTTTTCAAGTTTTTGTTTTGAAGATCATAATTAATCACTGCTTCAAGTGTTGGGCTTCAGCTATCTTATTAGTATTCAAGGTAGCGGCGTATGAATGGGTCCAACAATGACATATTTTGCCATTGTGTTTGCTTCAAATGGTTGAGGAAAACCTTGAGTCTCCCCCGTATGTGATTTTTTTTCTTTCTTTTTTTAAAGTTTTATTATAAAAGACTCACTTAATTTTGACTCACTTAATAGTCATTGGTTAGGGTATTTAATGTTCATAAAAAGAGAGTACAAATGTATAGAAAATATGTACAACCAAATAGATACTTGAGAAAAAATAAGTCGAAGATTCTAGCACAAAGTTAATATATAGGCTTTTGACCTTCAATACTTGAAACATATTATCCCACACTGAATTTTGATGAAATATTAAGACATTAAACTTATAATGAAGTTGTTTTAATTTAGTATTAGATTTGATGCGAAAAGTATTATATTGTTTATTGTATTAATATTGTCCAAGCGTTAATTATTTTTAAAAGAAGATTTTAATTTTTTATTATATATAATAAATTAATTATACAAAATTCAATAATATAAAATTTTTTTAAAGAGAAAAATATTAAATTAATTTTTTAAATTATATTGGTATACGTTTTTTATTTCTTAATAATATAAAATTTTATTTAAATCATAATAATTTTAAAATATACATTAAACACGTGATTATTATACAAAATTCAAAAAGTCTTCGAAGTTATAAGAAAAATGTTATAAGGTTGAAGTGTCCAGATGGCTCATTTGTTCAGGTTAAAGATGTTGTTTGGTATTATAGTTTGAAAAATGTGTTTTTAAGTTAATTTATTTATAAAAAAAATATCATTTAAATTTATTTATTTGTGATAGATAAAGAAATTAATTTTATATTCAATTTTATCGAAACAATAAAGATGTTGTATATATGTTTATATTTTTTTAAATATTTATATATATAAAAAATTTAATAATTAATTAAAGATATTGCTACTTTTTTAAAAAAAATTTCTTTCAAATTTTAAATTTTTTAGTAAAATTAAAAAAAATATATTATTTAATACACAAAGTAACACATTATATAATAATATAAAAAAATTGAGTATTTTTAATTAAAATTTATTTAATTATATATATATTTATTAAAAAAATATAAAAATTTATGTATAATTCTATTATATTTAACAAAAAAAAAATGAATAAAAAATTATTTTTTCTAACATATTTTTCAAAACAAATAAACTAAAAAGTAATTATTCTTAATAAAAATATTAAATAATTTTTAAGATTTAAACAAAATAACTTATCCGACGCTTTTGGAAAGTGGCATGTTGCAGATAAGGGAGAAAAATAAAACAAAGTCGCGGGTTCATAAATCCAGGCTTGTCCTTGTAGCGGCCTTTTGTGTTAGGCAGATTTTTTCTTAAAAAAAACATATTTTTTATAATAGTTTAAAAAAGAATTAAGATTAATTTTAGTTCAAAAAAAAAGTTACATTTTAAACTTAAACTTAAAAACATATTTTTTAATCAATTTTATTTAAAAAAAATAAAAATATATATCAACCTTATTTTATAAAACATAATTATTATAAACATAAACAAATATTAAAACTTTATAAATTTATAATTAATTTTAAATACATAAATCTCTTTTATCATATTATATATTAAAGTTTTATTTTAAAAAATAAAAATAATTTATTTTATAATAAAATAAATATAAATTTATACGAAAATGAAATATTAAGTATTTTGATAATTTATAAATAATTAAATTATTAAAAAAATTGAGAAATCTCTATATCTAACTTTCTACAAAAAATATAAATATAGAACATTTTGATGCAAACTTTGCGTCAAAATATTATTTAATATAATATTATTATAATTATTTTTATTATTAATATAATAAAATATATAAAATATATGTAATTAATTATATTTTAATATTTAAATAAAATTATTATTAATAAATATTTGTTATCTAATAACAATTAGAATTATAATAATATTAGAGATATGTATTATAATGTAATCTATTTTTTAATTTTTTAATCTTAAATAATTTATTTTTTAAAAAATATCAATAATTTTTCATAAAAATGATTGTAATAGTTTTTAATAATTTAAAATTTTATAATTTATTATTATTATTTTAAATTATTTTATAATAAAATTTAGATAAATTATTTGTTATAAAAATTATATATTTTTTATTATATAAATATAAATTATTATTTATTAAAATTTGATAAACGAAGATATTTTATTTTTAATTTTTTTAAGAAGATAAGAAGAGAAAAAAAAAATGTGACTGAGAAATAGGGGAGTAGAGAGAAAAAAAAATATAGTTACTGATAAATTGTTGAATAAGTTTCAATTTGTCATTTTTTAAACTAAAACTAATCTTAACCTTTTTTTTTTAAACTATTACAAAAATATTTCTTTTTTAAGCAAATCCTTTAAGATAGTGTGGGTTTTATTTTGTTTATTTTTTAATTATGATAACGTATTGGTGTCATGTATTCTAAGCTTTATTCAATGTAATGCATTTTTGTTTTATAAAGAAAAAATATTTTAATATTCATGTTATTATTTACAAAATATTTTAATTATATAATTTATGAGTTAATATTTTTAATCCTATTATTTATAAAATTTGAACATTTTAGTGTAAAAAATGTCTCTTGATGGGACTAAAAACGTATTTTTTAAAATAATTATAAACATTATGTGCTAATTTTTTAATAATTATAAGATTAAATATATTATTTTTTATAATAATAAGATTAATAATAACTAATTTAAAAATTGCATAATTAAAGTAGTTTTTTTAAGAAAAATAGGATAATTTATGCATCTCACCCTTTGTTTATAGTTATATTTTTTATTTTAAGTTAAATGTAAATATATATATATATATATATATATATATATATATATATATATATATATATATTTTAATTTTTTTCCTCCACTAACGATTAGAGTAATTTTAGCAATTTCATCAATTAATTTATTTTGAAACTCCTAAATATGACATTAGGAGTATATGTAGCACACATTACATGACATGAATATATGTTAATATACCATAAAACTTTCCTATGTTACGTGTAAAATATTATTTTTTAGCTTTCAACTTTTTGATTTGAATCACATAATAATTTGATAAATAAATAATCCTATGAGAATAATTTCTTTTTTCCTTTTTTTTTTCCACGATTCCAACGATCGTAGAAGGGTCAATTGTAAAAACTTTTGACGTCGTTTTTTAATAAGTTTCACAAAACAAAGCTTCGGAGATGTATTAAAAATCAATTTCACTTTTCAGAACATTTTTTAGATGTTAAATATTGTTGTATCTAAGAATTTTTTTCTATAAATTATAAAAAATAACAACTAAAATTTATAATAACAAAATAGCACTAAATAATATTAAATGGGTTCTATTTTATACTATACAATATTGAACGAGTTAAAATTATCATATTTACATTTGAATGACATCCAATTGAACCCCGTTTAATGTGAAGTAATATGCTAGATTGTTTTAATAATAAAAATATATAAGATGAATATAATGAGTTATATTTTTATGGTTATAAATTTTAAATATATTATTTTTATTATTTTATTAAAGTTTTTTACTACATCTTACAAAAGACATTTCTTAATGCAAAAAATGTGAGAAACATGTCTTAACATATGCCTCTTAAGTTTATAACAAGAGTTCTAATGTCCTCGACTTTTATGGTTAATATTAATGTCCTTGAATAGTTAACGACGTTAATTTTTCATCTAATAATGTATTTTCCTTTCTTATGTCTCTGATACCAAATTATGTCTAACTGTTTTGAAACACTAATTTTACTTCATGTAGATTATTATTTTAAAGCAAGCTTTTAATATTTTTTTTATTAAAATATTGATTTATCTTTATATTTTCTTACGTTTATTTTTATATAGACTCGTGACTAGTTTCTTTGTATTTATTTTCTTATTCATTAATTTTATAAATGTTATAAACAAATATTTAATCATTTAAGATATTTAATTGTCTTAAAATTATAATTATCATACCCGAATTTAATGGATCCACCACGGTATCTTCTTCCGTTGTTCGTCTTCTTTTGTTGCACCTAATATGTCTCAACTTATTCAAATCTTAATACACTCATTAATAATGACAAACTTTTTGCATTTGTAGATGGTATGGTGTCCAATTTAGACTTACTAGAGAATAGAAAATGAGTACTACACTTTATTTTATTCAAAATATTAATAATTATTACAATTCTAAAATACAATTAAGAACCTTGAAGAGATTCTTAACCGCTCATAGTTTCTAAATATATAGTTGCTAGATGAATAATTTTTACAGCAAAGAGTTTGTTAATGTTGAAGTTATGCCCAACTAAGAAAAATAAGGGTTTATGTTATAAGATAAAGAATCTTTGTTTATAATAGTAAAAAATCATTGTTTTATGCATATTTTAATAATTCACCTATTTTTTTTACTTTTGACTTATGAATTTAAGCCTTTTATTTTCTTGACATGATCTTCCATATGAAGATGTGAATTCTACATTTTTATTTCTCTTTATCATTTTTTGCCGACTGTCCTTTTAATGGCATAAATAACGGCGCATCTTCATCTTCATTATCTCTAATGTAGTAAATGAATTTGTGATCCCTAGTGATTTTCTTGGAGTAAAAACAAAATATATTTCTTGTTTCTTGACAAATCTTTAGATTATTACTATTAAAATTTATTTCAAGCTTATTGAATTTTTTACCATCTTCTTCAGTGAGGGCTATATTATTATGAGAAGTAGTTATAACTTTATTAGTTGAGTAATTTATACCGACTTCAGAAGAATTATCAATTTTTTTGAGTTCATAATAAATTTGACTTAACATTTGTCATTTTAAAACATAGAGTTCATCTGTATTGAATTCATTTTCTAAAAGCGTCATTGGTTTTAGAACTTCTTTATTAGTATTGGAAATCCCTAATTTGATAAAATGGTAGGGATTAAAACAACCTTCTTCATTAGAGTCTATAAGTGAACTAAAAAATATGAGATGGACAAGTTTGTCACCTGCTTTGATCCTCTTCTTGAAATTCTTGATAACCTTCTTGAAATTTTTATAAAAATAATTGAATTCATTTAAATTAATTTTTAGATATAAGTTCTCAATTAAACCTACATGAAAAGCATTATAAATAAAAATTTGATCAAATTCTTCAAGAATATCAAATTTACTACGTGTACAGAATTCTTTTTTTGGTGTAAAATTTCATATATTTGATATGTTCTTGAGTAGATTTTATGGCTAAGTTATAAAGATTCAACTATTATGGTTACTTAAATTCTTGTAGTGGTCTTTTTTTTATTTTCAATGATCAATGTATTCCTGTGTGATATTTCTCTAAATAATACTGGAGATCATACTATCTTTGCTATCTCGTGAAATGTGTTTCTCTGAATAGTAGTGGTGATCGTACTATCTTTCTAGGGTCTTTACCTTGCTTGGTGGCTATGGTTGTTTTTGTAAATGTGTAGAGTATTTTTTTAATTATATATTCTGAAGTTAATAGTTTTGGTACTCTATAATTGTCATAACTATCTTAAGTTTCTAGTCCACTAAATCCGATAATATCTTTGCTTGTTTCAGATTAGTTGTTATAAATTATTTACTTTGAATCATTATAGACCATATAAGTCTTTATGAGAAAATATCTAGAAATACTTAATCTCTCAATTTTATAAACATGTGAATAACTAAAGTCCCTTCAATATAATTATCAATTAATTACATGATTGATGAGCACAACATCAAGTCCCTGATAATGACGCCAAAAACTTGATGAGTATAAGACCGGCATGCAATGCCGATCTTGCGAATACTTATGTTTTATATTTGTAAAACTCTCGCAAGTGCATGAATCATTTTATAGAAAATGATAAGTATACTCCCAAAGTCGATCTAAGGAATGAATATATGTGATTTTTAATTTATTATTCAAAATCTTAAAAATTAAATTAAATTTTAAACATCATGTCACAATATTTTGGTTTGTTTTGTTTCCTAATCTAATAACATAAAAATTAACATAGATATAGATTCAATAAACAATAATGCAATTTTTTCTCATTCATAACAATGGAGTATTTAAGGATATAATAATTAAGTTAATTATGATAACTCATATTATTTAGGTTATTAAAGATATAAATTAATATTTGTTGATTTTGTCTATTTTGGTATGAAAGTGTACTTAGGCGGGCCCTAAATTTTTTTGTTTAATATTAATTAACTAATATCCTTAGGGAGAGCCTATTAATTAATTAAGTATTAAATTTCAACTTTATTTCTAAGAAAATTGTAAACCATCTAATCACAACTTTAGGCGGAGTCAGTTAATTAGAATTATTCAAGGTTTTCAAATTAAACCTAAGAATTTAATTATCCAAGTACTAACTTTCAAGTATTAAAACCATTACTGAAAATATGTCGTTAATACATTTTTGAATAATTGTTCTTATAAAAAATTTTGAAATAGAGCTTCACTCTAAGTATCGGGCAATTGTACCAAAAAATAAAATACCACTACTTTAAATCAGATTGGATAATTAAACATTTGAAAGTTGGACTTATGGAGTTAAGTTTTAAAAGAATTCTTCTAATGATATGTTGTAATTGGAATTTAAAATAAAACCAGTTTAAAGAAAAATGTGCAAAAGAAAAGAAGAATGTTGTTCGAAGATCAATTAAGTTAATTATATGTATTCATATTATTTAGGTTATTAAAGATATAAATTGATATTTATTGATTCTATTTTTTTTATATAAATACCACCTTTGGTAGGGTTAGATATTATTTGTTAATTAAAAAAATCAATTAACACCTATGAGTGGGTTTGATAATTAATTTGATTAATTAAATTAATTCATTTTTTCTAAGAGATTAAAAATGAACCATTTAAATGCCACATTTGGTGTGATTATACATTTTAAACTTTATTCAAGGTGTCCAAATTAAACCTGAGAATTTAATTATCTGAGTACTAACTTTTTAAATTTTAAAACCATTACTGAAATTATATTATCAATACTTTTGCAAATAATAGTTCTTATAAAAAATTTTCAAATAGAGTTTCACTCTAACTATCAGACAATTGTATTAACAAATAAAAGGGTAATACTCTAAATGAGACGGGATAATTAAACATTAATGTCTAATTTTCATATTTAAGTTTGTAATAAAAAAACAATACATTTCTCTCTAACATCCTTAATATAAAATCTTGAATAAAAAGTAAAATCAATTTATTTTATAGAAATGTTTTACCTATTTAATATTTTGTAAGCATGATAACATTATTTTTATATCATATTTACACACAACAAATCATGTTAAATTTAATCATAAATAAATTAAATATAACATATAAGAATAAAATATAAAAATAATTGTAAAGAAATAATTTTAAAATTATACTTTAAAAGAATCTTTAAAGAACTTTGATGCTAGTTCCATTTCTAGAAAACCTCCAAACAGATTTATATTTTCATTTATTGAATCAAAACTAGCGATTTACAAAAGCATAACTAGTTCTTCTCAAAAAGATAAGAGCTTTAAAACTAAAAAATAAAGAAAATATAACGGGGGAGAGGGTCCTTTGATAGGTGAGGGAAAAACTAAAAATGTGAAAAAAATGGTTTTGGATGCATTTGGATAGGCTAGCATGCGTGTGGGAGCACTGGTGCACCCGGCTAGGCAAGATTTACGTTAGACCGGTGCTAGTACACGCGCGACTCGGCATAGGCATGCACTGGCTGGGCAGTTTTGCCTATTTTTCCATTTTTTACTTTTCCTCATTTTTCTCTCACTTATTTGTATAATAAATAAATACTACACTTTAAATATTGTGTGTTAAGCACTAATCAAAGCCGAAAAATTATACCATATAGGTAGGAATTTTATGTAGATTTATCTCCTTATATGATTTTGTTTTGATTATCTACTTTTTGTAAGTACAATCTGTGTCTTGATTTTGTATGTTACCACATATAGGCTTATGAATCCAATTGAAAAGATACTTACTTTATGTTTAGCATGCTTGATTTCCTGTTTGTGTAGCCTGTGATTAATTTATCTGATTGTTAAAATAAACTCTCTATTTGAGATTATTGTACTATTGTAATAGCTTTTTGTTATTCTCTACTTGTGGGGACAAGTCATTTAGGAGTCTGTATCTTTTTACGATAGTCGCATATCATGTCTCAAACTCTTCTACTATATTAAAATAATATGCTTGCATATGAGTTTTGTATGAGTTTCTAAGGAGTTAGTATATCCTTACTTTGGTTATGTATCAGATGTTGAACTCTTTCTTTTGGTATGCTATGTTTTGTTTAATTACTTGTGTGAAAATACAATCATCATTTATCGAATATGTTCACATATATGAGATCTTGAAGTGATTGAAAATATTTTATGGCTTTTTCAGTATATAGGAATGATTCGCATGTTGTGTGATGCTTGTTATGTTTATGTTTGTTACTAGCCTCAATTGGCGCCAAAAACTTGATGAGCGAAAACCGGCATAACCGATCCTGCCAATACTTTGGTTTTATTTTTATAAAACTCTCGCAAGTGCACGAATCATTTCATAGAAAATGATAAGTATACTCCCAAGGTCGATCTAAGGAAGGAATGTATGTGGTTTTTAAAACCACTACTGAAAACATGTTGTCAATACATTTTCAGATAATAATTCTTATAAAAACTTTTGAAATAGAGCTACACTCTAACTATCGGGCGATTGTACCAACAAATAAAAGAGCACTACTCTTAATCAGACCGGATAACTAAACCTTAAAATCTAATTTTCAGATTTAAGTTTGTAATGAAAAATAATATATTTCTCTCTAACATTCTTAATATAAAATCTTGAATAAAAATAAAATCAATTCATTTTAGAGATTTTTATCTATTTAATATTTCGCAAGTATAACAACGTTATTATTATATCATGTTTACAAACAGTTAGCACAGTTAAATTTAATCACAGATAAATTAAATATAACATGTAAGAATAAAGCATAAAAAATAACTGTAAAGAAAATAAAATCCTTACAGAACTTCGATGTTATTCCCGTTGCTGGAAAACCTCCAAGCGAAATTTGCACTCCCATTTATTGAATCGAAAAACAAATAAATTACAAAAACATAACTAGTTCTTCTCTTTCTAAAACTAAGAGAAACTAACTAAAAACTAAAAAAAAAACTAAAAACTAAGAAATGGAGAGAAATAAAGAGGAGAGAAGTGTGTTTTGAGGTGTGGTATGAAGTGAAGAGAATGGGGGTATTTATAGGCGAGGATGGAGAGTGGGTGAAAAAATGTTAAAAAATGGGAAAAACGCGGAGTGGTGATTGCTGACATCATTTATGACGTTAGCATGACGTCATGGGGGTGGCTGCATGCGAAAATGGGGTGAAATGGCAGCGGTGCGCGCGGAGGCGCGCGGGCTGGTCGGCTCCAGGCGCGATTTCCTCCTTTTTGACATTTTGACCCATTTTGTCCAATTTTTCCATATTTGTTGACCTTTCCTCATTTATTTATTATTATATGTGTGATGTATTGCCTCCAGTATTCCTCTTTGAGTCTTTAAGTTAAATTTTTAAGTGAAAATACCTAAAAAATAATAGAAATACCCGTGATTCCGAAAAAGATAAATTTATACAAATATATTATAAAATCATATAAATATATATATTTTTAATCAATTAATGTGAATAAAATCATGGTAACTTTAGTGGTTTTTGAGCACTCATCAGTTCTTTATTCTTACTAATTATTTTTATTGTATGTTAAATTAAAGATGTTTTTTTTTTGTACTTCTGTCATGTTATTTACTTAATTTATGTTTGTGAAGCCTGCATGGCCGAGTTGGAATAGAGTTTCGGATAAGATTTCATGGATTAGTGCTTACAACCCTAATCTAAATCTTGGTTGCCTATTTGGGTCGAAAGAATAATTGACCTCTATGTCCTTTGTATGGAATTCTCATTAATGAAGCTTTAATTTTGTAGGGTTACTACCTCTAGTTCTCCGATGCATTTATTCTTTTATTTTGGTTATTGTTTTCTTCTATAAGGAAGGTCAAGTTTTTTTGACTTTTGCTTATTTCTGTCTTCTCTATGTGGGTAAAATGTTCCTTCTTGATGATAAACTAATAATGAAATAGGTTTTATATGATTTTTTGGGATTATATTTTCTAGTTCAGAATGAGTTTCACTAACTATCGTTATATTAGTTTTCTCATTGTTTGTACAAATTTTTTCATTATAATATCTTCCTTATTTTTCATCCATTAGGGTTAACAAAATAATTAATTTTTTTATGTCCCTATGCTCAAGATATATAAATTGTTTTTCTAATTCTTTTCTATATTACATTAAATTGAGACTATAGTTTCTTTTTTATCTTTGGGTGTTTTCACCTTTTTAAGTATCAATGCATTTAATCTCCTAATTGGTTCTTATTTTAATACTATAAATAGACCAAACTTATAATGTATAATTTTATGATTTTTATGTATTTTTTACATCATTTCTTAATTTTGTAAATTTTTTATGTATGTATTATTGTAATTTATTATAATTGTATTCTCTTATTTCTTTTAGGAGTTCTTTTTGTGTTTTATTTATGTCTAATAAAGACTTGATGTTTGATTCATTTGTTAAATTAATTTTTTCTACTAAAAGAATTAAAATTTTCATTATTGGTATTTGGTTTCTTTGATATACTTGTTAAGCTTCTATAAAAATCTATTTTTATATCATTTAGTTTATTTTTGAGTATTATTGGATAATAATAGTATCATTTTCTTTCTAATATTGTGTTATGGACTAATATTTTCATTTAGTTTAATTTCTAGTTTTAAATATGTCACATCTATTTCTTTTTTTAGAGTTTTTTCATTTAAGATTTATAATCGTAAACCTTGTTATATTACTTTTTTTGGTTGCGTTACTTTTTATTCTTGGCAGGAGAAGGTTTTCTTTAACATCTAAGTTTCAATATTCTAGTCTTTCAAAATCTTTTAATACTTTTGATTTGTTTAATTTATTGAATTTTTTTATCTATTTTTATAATGCATTATATTTTTTCTTGGTATCAAAGGGTTTTCTTTAATATCTAATTTTCAATATTCTAATATTTCAAAGTCTTTTAATATTTTTTGTTTTTATCATTTGTTTAATTTATTGAAAATTTTTATCTAGTTTTATGAATTCATTTTGTTAATATATTGAACTATTATAGCTATTTTTTAAAGAAGACCATGATATATAGTATACTAAAATGATGATTTCATAATGATAATATAATACAAGCTCTTCTGGTCATACAATTTTAAAAAATAATACTCTAAAAATTCGTAACCACAAAAATAACATCTCTTATTAAAAAATTTATATTTTTATAATTTTAAAAATTTTTACATTAAATATCGTCAAATTATATATTATTTAAATTAAATTATGGTAATTTTGATCTGTTTAATATTAAACGTATTTAAATTAAATATTATTTAATATTATTAAAATGTTATTTTTATTATTATAAATATTATAAATATTATTTTTATAATTTTATTAAAATTTTAAAAGTTAAAAAAATATTATAATTATTATATATATATATATATATATATATATATATTTATTTTTTCCTCTACTATGTTTTCAATAAGTTTATTTTATATGGAATGAATTAATATAAAAATTGTATTCAAATTTTATAATATTTTATATTATTTAATTAATTTATTATATAGTTATCATATAAAAATAATATATTATAAATATATATTTTATTTAAACTTAAATTTATTTATTAATTATAGTATTTTACCATGATATAGATTATTTATAAATTATCATAATTATCAATTTTTTTTACATATAATGTATCATATATTTTATTTTTATTTTTTATAAAATAAAAAATTAAAATAATTTTATTCATCATATATTTATATCCCTGCGAGATTCTTTCTATCACTACACGATAAAATAATTTTATTTCATCATATATTTATATCCCTGCAAGATTCTTTCTATCACTACACGATAAAATTTATCCCTGCAAGATTCTTTCTATCACTACACGATAAAATTTTCCTTCAATAATATATATATATATTCTTTCCCTTATATCTTTTCAATCAAATTTACTTTCAGATTGAAATTTTCACCCTTATCCTGTTTCTTTATTTTGTATTAAAAATTCATAAAAAATGGGATGAGTTGTATTTGCTGTGTGACATGATAGTCATCATGGTTCTCAAAAAGAGAAATGCTTATCATCGTTTTGGTCAACCATTATGCCGATTACACTGATTGCTCTTCATCTCTAATTTATCCGTATTGAGATTTTTTTTCCAACTTGTTTATATTTATTTTTAATTTCAACTATTTATTTTACATTAAATATATATAATACCTTAAAGTTATTAATAAAAATAAAAAATACTACACAATCCTTTATATTAAGTTAAACTGATTGTTTAGTTTATTAGAAGAAAAAAAATTATTTATAATATAAGAAAATAAATGACACATTTTATAATATAAAAGAATAATTGACACATTTTATAATGTAAGCGATTAATTTACACAAATCTCTTAATATAATGGACCTTTAAGTAACTCAACCTAAAAAAAATATTTTAACAATAAAATTAAAAATACATGGCTTAGATTTAACAAATAAAAACAAACCAAAACAAATAGAGTATTTATTCCTATATACCCATCTTTTTTATCTAAATCTAGGTAAATTATGTGTAGAAAAGGAAAAATATCACTAATGTTTCTAACTTTTAACATATCTTCATACGTTTTCTTAATTTTTGTAAAAATAATTCCAACGATTTTTAAGTTAATATCACTAATGGTCTTGAAAGGTTAATATCAATGATGTATTTTTATTTCCTATAGTTCTAATACTAAATAATTTTTTACTTTGATTAATTTTTTGATTTAACATATTTTTAACCAAAATATTGATTAATTTTTTAGTTTTTGAATTCTTAAAAATTAAATATTATCTTTAACAAACGAAATCTAAAATTGTATTTAATATTATCTTGTTTTAATGAATATGGGTTAACTTTTGTCGTTTGTTAATTCGTATATGATCTTTAGTTATCTTTTTAGAAGCCTCACCTTCTGGATTAGAAAACACCTTAAACCAATGATTAAGATATAAGAAAGACATTGGGCTTTGGTGAAAATAGAGTTTTTATTCATTAAGAAAGTAAGATTAGTACAATCTTAGTTTTTTGCTAATTTACTCCATAAGAGTTTGTTTAGACATTAACTAAGAAGAGAAGGATGTTTGGGTTCTATGGTTAGAACTTGATATGCCCTTCTTCATTGTACAAGAGCCCTTTTATATATGCAAGAACAATTATTTTACATACCTATTCTTAAGACATGTGGAAAAATAAGAATTACATCTTATCTTGATCTCTTCTTTCATTTTCTAAAATAAAGACACGTGGAAGGATAATAGTTATATTTTATCATATCTATTCCTTCATTTTAAAAATTTATGTCGACACTTATTTAAAAAAAATTACTTATCGACGTGCTTCTTCTTGGTATTAGAGTTGTGGATCCCTCTTTGTCCTTTACACAATAAAGACAATTATGATCCTCAATTTTCTTTTTTGCTAGTTGGTAAAATTCTCGTTTGGTTCCTTCAGCTACATCTAATTCATTGCAATTGAATGATATTTCATAATTAACAATTTTTTCAATATCTTCTTGAATTATATTCAAGTTACTGTGTGAGATCATTATGACTTTACTTGTAGAGTAATTTATCTTGATTTCAAAGGATGTTCCTATTTTTTTGATTTCATGATATATTTGACTCAATATTACTGCTCTTTCTTGGTTAAGAGTTTCTTCATCAAATTCTTCTTTTAATAGAACCATGTATTAGTCAATTGTTCTTGCTAAGAGTGTCAGTCCTATTTTAATAAAATGATAAAGATTGATAAGCTTTCCTATATGTTAATCCATTATGGAATTAAAAAATCATAAAAGACTGGATGATATTTTACTTTTTACTTTTTTCCCAAAACTTTTAATGACTTTTTAATTTTTTTATAGGAAAATAGTTTAATTCCATTGAATTGTTACTTGGGTATATATTTTCAGTCAATCCACAATAAAATAATTGATAAACAAGCTTTGGATTTGCTCCTTTAATAAAGTTAAATCTACTGCATGTGATTGCTTTTCTTTTTGATGTATGAACTTTTTTTGTTGTGGAGATTTTTATGATTTCAAGTTAATCTTTTCTTGATTTTATTACTAAATTATAAATATTTAACAAATGTGTTTGGGTATATGTTTCTTTGTCTTTCCTTTTCTTCCTTGGCGATAAGAAATATATCATTTTTTTTCCTGAAGATTATTAGTCTTGGTATTTTTTTCTAGCATTGTCATATTTCATTTTTCACCTGTTTGATTTTTGAGTGCTTATGCATAGTTTCCTTCTAAGTTGGCTAATATATCATTGGATATGATAAGCTTAGGGATTTTGTAAATATCAAAGCTTCTTTCTACTTCAATCTTATCAGTGAATGCTTTATGTATTACACCAAAGAATCCATTTATTATTCTACTTGCTTTTGGTTATGTTTTATATATTTTTGGGTTGGTCAGTTGTAGACAACACAATACATTTATTTTTCTTTTTAACTCTTTTCTTTGAGCTCTTCTTCATTTGTTATATCAAACCATAAAGCTTTTAAAGAGTTAACCATTTCTCTTTTGATTAATTCTGATGTTTTATCTTACTCCTTTGAAAATTTAATCTATTTCTTTATTAGAGTACTAGACTCTTTTTGTTTTTCACATAAGTGACTTTTTGAGATATAAAATATCTAGTTAATCTTTTAGAACTTTTATTTCCTTTTCTTTAATCTTGATTTCTATGCCAAGATTGTTCATCTTCCTTATAAATGTAAAAATTGTTAGTGGGACCAGTTCTCTAGTTAAAACATCAGTTAAACTATTATTTTTTCTAGTAGATGTTTAACATCAAATTTGTAATGGTTAAATCATTGTTACCATCTGATTAATCTTTTTTATTTGTAATATAGTACAATATTAGTTCTCAAGAAATATCCAAAAAACTTGTTGTCTGTTCTAACAATAAATGTTGAGGATATTACATATATAACAAACTTTTTTATTGCCTCTTTTCAACTAAATATTCATTTTCATTATTATAGTAGTTCAATTCAGCTCCTTAAAAAACTCATGATGTAAATCTATACAAATAATCTTTATTATCTGTTATTGCTTTTAATATTGTTCCATAATATTCATGTGAGGTTTATGTTTCTATTACCATTTAATCATTTCGTCCTGGATGATAAAGTGATGGTAAATTTATTACCTATGCTTTTACCTTTTTTATGTATTTAGTCTCTTGATTAGTCCATTTCTAGATAAAAAAATTTAAGTTTAGCTTGTAAAGGGTTTCTTATTTATGCTAATTTCTAAATATATGCTTTTGCATATGTCAAACATCTTAAAAACCTTTATAATTGATTTTTGTTAATGATGATACTGAAAAATTCTTGTATATGATTTAGCACATGAGATTGAATGTGGTGTTTTCTATTTTCTATTTCAAGTCCTAAATACTTCAATTTTTTGTGTGCTAACACTATCTTTTTTCATACAATATTATTCCTTCATTCTTACATTTTGTTAAGATTTTTAATATGTCTAGATAATATTGGTTGATATTATCACTAAATACTAATATATTATCAATATAGACACACCAAAAAAGATTGTATTCCATAAAAATATTGTCCATATATCTTTGAAATATTTATGGTATTTGTTTTAATCCAAATGGTACAACAGTTTATTAGAATTATACTTGTGGATAACTAAAGGCTGTTAATAGTTGACATTCTTTATTTAATCTTATTTTCCCGAATTCACTCTTGTAATCAAAACTAAAAAAATATTTATTTATTTAATTAAGTCTAATAACATCCTTTTTAGAGATAAAATATTTATCATTTATTGTTTCTTTATTTAGTGATTTAAAATATATCATCATTCTTTTCTTTCATCATCTTTTTTACCAAAAATGTTGGGCTTGAGTGTGGAGTTATGCTTGGCTTAATTACTCTTAGTTTCAAAAGTTCTAGAATTTGTTTATTGAATTCTTCTCGATACTATAGAGTGTAGATCATAGGTTTTACTCTTATAACCTTATTATAGTCTTTTAGTTTTGTACTTGCTACGTATTTAAGCTATTAAAATTTGTATTTAAAGGATTTTTTTGAGTGTACTGTCTTAAGTAATTTTCTTATTTATAGTAATCTATTATCTTCTTGTATTTCTTTTAAGAATGAATTTTCTTGGTTATTAAATTCTAAGTCATCTTTATCTTGTAAATTTGTTATATTTTCTAAATGTGGTTTATGTTTTTGATATATCTCACCACTTTTTATGTTGTTCAATAAAAGTTTTTGATGACAAACTCTTGGCATTTCTATATATTGTTTCTCCTTCTAATCTATATATTGTGTAAATTGTTGATATAAGTTTAAGAATTTATTTCCTATCAAGAAATCAATTCCTATTTTCTTTTGATATATAGTAAGGATATTAAAATTTTCTCCTTTTATTATAATATCATTATCTTTTATAATTTTGTTAAGGTTAATTATTGTATTATTTGTTATTCTTACTATTAAGTCCTTTGGGGTTGCAATCCAAACTTCTTATGGAAATACATATTTGCTTACTACACATACTGGCTTCATTATCTATGTAAGCATGCAAATGATATATATTATATCCTTTGAATTTTTATCCTTTTTTTTATGTAAGTATTATTAGGATTAGTTATGCTGTATAAGTCATTCATTCTCAGATGTTTTCTCTCAATCTGTTTCTTCTTTTTTAGTTTCACTCATTAAATATATTGATTCTGTTTCATCAATATTTGATTCTTTTATGGATCCTAATTCCATCTTATAGGCTTGTTTTGGTATTTTTAAGTTCTTCTTATATTTTTTTATGGGTTAACCTATTAGGACATTCATTGACATATCTTTTTTTATAAGTTTTATGGTTATATCTTCTCTTATATTTAAAATAGTCTTCTTTTTTGAATTTATATTTCTTGAACCTTTAATATTTTTTATGTTTTTATTTGTAAGACTTTATACTATATCTATACTTTCCTAACATATGGAAATTATTACTATCATAACATATTTTAGAATTTTCTTTAGTATAACTATGTTCATTTTTTTCTTTGACAGTGTAAAATTATATAAGATTTTAGTTATTTTATTTTTTCTCCTAAAGTATATGGTATTGCTATAGTATTTTTATTTCTCTAACTTTTTTCAAGAGTTTTATATAGAGTTCTTAGTAACTTTTGATAAAACATTTCCTTAAATTGTTGTTGTATTTTAGGTATCTTGTGATAATACATTTCATATTCGCATTAGCATATAACACATATTTTCTTATTTGTTAAATGTCATTTAGCCTAATTTATTTCTAGTTCACTTGTTCAATAATATGGTTTCTTTTATCTTCTCCTATGAACTCTTTATATATTTCATTTACTACTTTATTTAAATATTATTTTCTTGTTACAGAATCCTCTTGCATCCTAAGATGTATATCATCTAGTAGATTACTAAATCATACTTTAACTTTTTTAGTTATTTTATGGTTTAATAATACTCTACAAATTGATAGGTATGTACTAGTAGTTACAAATGTCCAGATTAGTACACTCATTGTACTAGCCTATTCATCTCATGTCTTTTTTAATTTATGATACAATCTAGGTCTACATAGTAAGTTATATTATTATTTTCATGAAATATGAATTCTAATTGTATAGATCCTTTAGTATCCCAGTATAATCATTTTTTCTATTTTTGATTGTTGTCTTCTCCTATTTAAAGGATTAGGTTTATTTGATCTTTGTTTATTTCTTTTATTTTTATGAGGATCATAAGTTTTTCTCGGAATTATAAGGGGCATTATTGTATTTTTTCATAGTTTTGAATTTATTTCACTGATTACTATCATATCATCTTCTTCTTTATTAGAACTTATTTTTTCTTCGTAAGACTTTCTTAATTCTTCGTTTATTAATATTAATAGACTTATTATTTTTCCTACATCTTTATTTTTAGAATTCATAAATTACTTTTATAATTGTTTCGTATATTCCATTAGGTTGTAACTATAGATTTATTTTCATCTTTTTTTTTCATTGTGTGGAATCATTCCATTAGATCTTCTTAGTAGTTCTTCTTTTAACCATTCTAATAAATCTCTTTTTAGAATGTCCAGTTGTAATATGTTATCATAACTATTTTGTCTTATTTTTTTGGATTTCTTCTTGGATTTTATTTATATTTTGTAAATATTCTATTTTCTTTTCTAAAAGAATTAAGCTTCTATTATAGACTTTTAATTATTTGTTATGCTTATTAGTGTATAATTTTTTTAATTTTATTTCTTGTTATTTTTCATTTGACATTTTTAAAAGATTTTTACTTTGTAACTTATCAATTTTTGTTATTTATCCATTACTCCATGGATAAGAGTTTCAACTTCTTTAATTTTTTATTTTAATTCTTTTATTTCTTCTTCTTCCTCTCATTCTTGTTTACTTATTTTCATTTGATCATTTGTAAGTTCTATTTGTGGTATGTTATTTCTTCTTACTATATTACTTTTTATTCATGTATCAAATATTTTTCTTTAACATATAGGTTTCATTCTTTAGGCAATTCAAAGTTTGTTAATATTTTTTATTTTATTATTTGTCTAATTTCTTGGAAGGTTTTGTCTATTTTATGAATTCAATTTGTTCATATATTAAATTATTATAATTATTTGTTAATAAATATCTGATTAGTAGTGCATTGAAAATAGATGATTTTCTTCTTTTATTAAATCTTGTATTTCAAATTCATAAACTAAATTTAATACTTGGTTTAAATTTTTACCATTAATGTTAATAAAAAATATAAGATATGATGTGAATTTTAGTTTATAGTATCCTAAGTTTTTATGAGTCATTAATAATAAAACATCTTTTCTATGTGCTTTTATCGGTATATCTATTAATTTTTTAAAATGTTCTTTTATTAATATTTAAATTCCTTCTAAATAGATGTATCTAATTTTTCTTTTGTTTTTTTGGAGAATTTTAAATAGTTTATCCATAATGATTTTTTTTGTCAATTAATGGTATATCATATATTTCTTTTGTATCTGTAATATTAATACTTATTTCTTTGTTACTTATTTCATAATAAACTATATCTTTCCTTGAAAATATTTTATTTTTTATTTTTTATTTTTGAGAATGATGAATCTTTGAATCTATCTCATTTCTTAAAATTTAATCTTTTTTTTACCAATTATCATTTATTGTAAAAAACATCTTAAGATTTCTTGTGTTTCTATTTCTATTGTTTCTTAGTTTTTTATTATATCTTTTTTTTCTATCATTTTTATTTTTAAAAGCTACTATTTACTTCCATTATCGTTAATTTTTATTAAGTTTAGAAGATATTTGTGATATTTTTAAAATTTTAGAAATATTTATGATATTATTTCAAAACTTGAGAGTATTATTGATTTTATCAAGTAGAAAAATTAAACCAAATATATTTTTTTTAAAGTGTAATTTCAATTACATAATTATTTTAAAATATATATTATAGTCACCTAATTATTAAATTTAGTTAATTAAGTCCAATAAATTAATGAAAAGAATAAAATTGTTTCAAATAATATAACATTATTAAAATTATACATTATATATAACAATAAGCATTATTAACCACGTTACTAATTAAATAAGGCTACATGATAATTACCGACTACAATAAATAATTAAAAAAAATTCTTGTGTAATAAAAAAATTTAAAATATCTTTTTCCATAAAAATTAAAAAAAGTTTTGATTTCAAAATTTTATAATTCAAGGATATTATCATTTTTTTTAAATGTAATTAAGTTATTTTTATATAAATAAAATTTTAATGTATAATAATAAAAATGAAAAATCATATTAATTAAACTTTAAGTTAAAATTTGATACCAAAATAGTTAAAATCCTTCGGTGCATTTTGAGAGACTAAATTAATTGAATTAATCAATATCTATGGCATTAATCGATCGCATTTCTTGAATGCTTATTTCACTACCCAATTACATGCTTGCACATCACAACATATATATGCTAATAACGAGGGTATAAGATTGAGAATGATTACAATAAAGTTGTCCAAAACTAACATTCATTTAACCTTTTGACTTTAAAATTCACAAAAACAATCATTATAATATTCAATAATATTATATATGTATATCATATACTTAATAATCTCATATATTGTAATAAAATTTAATTAATTATGATCCTATGTTTATCTCTATCTCAGTACAATTATATATAATTGCTTTTAAATTTATTTTTAAGGTTATTCGATGTTTAAGGTTAGGGATTTTAATTACTTTTCCTTTTAATAAATGATAGTTTTTTTAGTAACAGAAATTTTTTTAAAGGTCCAAGATTAATTTTTTTTTCTTTTTTCTTGAATGTACATTATAAGGTGATTTTTAAAATATTTTTTTAATTTTAAGTAAATTTATAATCAATTTCTTTTACTATAATCTACTTAAATTTTAAAGCATAGATAGATTTATAAATTTAAAATTCATTACAAGTAGATTAGTGAAATTATTTAAAATAAAAAATATAATAAAATTCATACATAAATATATTCAATTAAATAATTAATATTATTTTAATACTAAAAATAAAATAAATAATGAAAGTTTAAAATATTAATATAATTTAAGTATTAAAGTTTAAAAAATATTAACAAAAGAATTCAAATAAATTAAAAAATTATTAAAATAAGATCTCAAATAGGCGTGATATATATTTATGAACGAAATATATGTACTTAAAATTAAAATTAAAAAATAATATAATATTATAGATTACACGTTGTATGTCTATATTGATAAGTTTTTTGATTTAGTATCACTTATTACATTTTTATTTTATTATAAAAATGAATAATTAAGATAAAAAAAATTTTATGTGACATGTGACAATATTAACCATATTTCATGGAAGATTCTTTCTTAAAATATATATCTGTAATTTATTTTGAGTCAAATTTTTTATTTTATTTTATGCTCGTTTATAATTTTATGTTCAAATGATAATTTATAAAAATAAGAACATTAATACTTAAAAATGAATAAAACAATAAAAATGTTACTTAAATTATAAATATATTAAAATTTTATTGTTAACACATATAATAACACACATAAAATAATTAAATCAAGGTTATAACCCCGTGTATCCCATACAAAATTCCGCCTCTAGTAACAAATACGTTGTGGGGTGATGTTAACAATATTATGAATTTGGAATCTTATGTTTTAAAATGTTATTTTAATTTATGTCTTATTAATATAATTATGATAAATCATTTGAAAAAGTCATTAAATCCAAAGAACTTAGGTAATATTTTAAATAACTTACTATAATTTCTTTAAGTCATTATTTAAGATAAAAGATGGTATGCTAAAATCCTAAATTTTCATCATTTTTTTTTCTCTTTTTCAAATGCCTATTATGCCATTATATGCATAAGCATCGTATAACCCAACTTGTATAGAAGGTTTTTTTTTCTAAATTATTTATTCAAATAATCAATAATTATTGAGTTTTGTAAATTTCCTAAGTATTATGTCTCATAAGTACGTACTTTTTTTACTTCAACATAAAAAAATATAATTGTAAATAGTATCATTTTAATATTTTAGTATAAATTCTTGAAATATTTTATTTAAAACAAGTTTAACAATAATTTAATAAATTTAAAATTAATGTAATTTTTTTAAAAATAAAAATAAAAACCCAATATTTAAAAGAGAAAAAAATAATATAATCAGTAAAAATATATAATTTATAAATGATAAATAACACTAACTCATGTAAGATTTTTTTCTCTTGCTTTGGAGCAGTTCGACAAATCACGTTGCAACAAATGATTGTAGTTTTTCTATTAAAAAAAAGTTATGTAGTGAAAACATTGGATAAGATTTCCATTAATTATGTTCTTTTATTGCTAATCCCACAATTCAAATTAAAAGATTTAAAAAGGGCTTTTTTTTCTGAAAATAAGATAAAAAAATGACGACTCATCCAATTTTTAAGTTGGTTGGGATATTTTATGAAACCAAATAAGAGAATAAATAGTAAAATTATTCTTATTATTTTTAAAAATAAATAATTTAATTTTATCATTTTTAAGTTTTGTGCACAATTTGTAATAAATATTTTAAGAAATAATCAAATAAATAGTTATTTTTTACTTAAATAAAATATAATAATACACATAAGAGTGATAAGATTAGTTGTTGATTTTTAGGACATTTATGAAGTCCTTCTCTGTTAGAATAAACCTATTCTATAGGATTGTTATTTTTCTAAGATTTGTCACAATTTTTGCTATTTTCTGTTGTGATGTAAATGCTATTTAAGTTTAATCGTTGTTTCAATAAACATGATGTTCTCCAAAATCTGATTTTTGATTCCTGATTCCTCGTTCCTAACAGATTTGGTATCAAAGCTTTTAGAAAGGGAATTGATTGTGCGGATTAGGAATTACAGTATCCTAAAAGAGAGAAAGAAAATCTGCACGAAAGCGAAAAAAAAAATCAAAGATGGCAGTAAAAGGGAATTTCTTGCCGGTAGCAATTCCACGGTTCGATGGCCATTGAGCCATGCTTATGGAAAATTTCCTCCGATCCAAGGAGTTTTTGGGCATCATCGAGCATGGAATTCCAACAGATGAAGCAACACAAGCATTTGAATCCAGAATTTTTTCTACGATGGTGACAGAGAGAACACAACCTATACAAACTCAACGAAAATAAGAAGATGAGCAAAAACTCAATGATCTCTTTTAAGCCATTGATTGTATAGTTCTTGACACCATCCTTAACAAGAACACTGCCAAAAAAAATTGGGATGCTATGAAGAAAAAGTTTGAAGGAAATGCAAGAGTTAAAAGGTTTCACCTTCAAGCTCTTCGCAGAGAGTTTGAAACCCTTGAAATGAAGATCAGTGAAGGATGACCGATTACTTCTCTAGGGTTATGATAGTAGCAAACAAGATACGGGCATACGGAAAAGCTATGCAAGATGTGAAGGTAGTTGAGAAAATCTTATGATAGTTAACTGCATAGTTTGATTTCGTAGTTTGTTCCATTGAAGAGTCTAAAGATATTGACTCTCTCACAGTCGATAAATTATAAAGCTCACTCATAGTACATGAGCATAAGTTTTAGAGACACAAAGGAGATGACCAAGCTTTGAAGATTACAACTAAAGGAGGAAGAACTCGAGGTAGAAGAGCCTACAGGGGAAGAGGAAGAGGTAAAGGGCGTCAAATTGTCAACAAAGCCATAATGGAATGCTATCGGTGTCACAAGCTTGGACACTTTCAATATGAGTGTCCAACTTGGGAGGCTAACTATGTCGAATCAGATGAGCATGAAGAGATGGTACTGATGTCCTATGTGGAGATGGATAACGCAAGGCAAAAAGATATTTGGTTTCTGAATTCAGGTTATTCGAATCATATGAGTGGAGATGCAACAATGTTTTGTAAGTTGGATGATGGGTTCAGACAACATGTCAAGCTTGGAAACAACTCCAGAATGTTAGTGCAAGGAAAAGGAGATATCATCTACACTTGAATGTCATAATTCTCATTATCACAACTGTGTTCTATGTGCCAGATTTGAAGAACAATTTGTTGAGTGTGGGACAGTTGCAAGAGAAAGGGATTGTAATTGTTATTCATGCTGGAATGTGCAAACTTTATCACCCTGAGAGGGGTATGATCATTCAAACTAGCATGTTTGCAAATAGGATGTTCATACTCTTGGCAAATGCACAAGAAAAAAAGGGTGCTTGCTTCCACACAACCTCACAAGACCTCACCCATCTGTGGCATTTTCGTTATGGTCACTTGAACCATAATGGTTTGGAGACTCTTCAGACTAAAAACATGGTGAAAGGTCTGCCTCAACTTGCTCCCACCACAGTAATGTGTACTGATTACTTTGTTGGGAAACAACATCGAGATAGTATTCCCAAGAAGAGTACATGGAGAGCTATAACTTGTACATGCAAATATATGTGGACAAGTGACTCCCACTTCTAACAACAAAAAAGGTATTTCTTATGCTTTATTGATGACTTCAGTAGAAAAGCATGGGTTTAATTCCTTGTAGAAAAACTAGAAGCACTGAATTCATTTAAATGCTTTAAGAAAATGGTAGAAAAGGAAACTGATATGTACATCAAATGTATACGCATAGATAGAGGGGGAGGATTCAACTCAGATGATTTCCAAGAGTTTTGTATACACAATGGCATTAAGAGACAGTTGACAACGACATACACTCTACAACAAAATGGAGTAGCAGAGAGAAAGAATTGTACATTGATGAACATGGTACGATCTATGCTTTCAGAGAAGAAAATTCCAAAGACTTTCTGGCTCGAAGCAGTGAATTGGACCGTGTATGTACTAAATAGATGTCCTACCTTGACAGTTAAAAACGTCACTCCAGAGGAAGCATGGGTAGGCATAAAACCCTCGGCGAACCACTTCAGAATGTTTGTATGCTTAGCACATGTACATGTGCTAGATGCTAAACGAACTAAGCTTGAGGATAAGAGCTTTCCTTGTGTACTGTTGGGTGTCAGTGAGGAGTCCAAATATGATCCAATTAAAAAGAAAATAGTAGTTAGTATAGATGTAGTTTTTGAGGAAGAGAAGCACTGTAATTAGGATATAGGTTCTGAGGAACATATGCCACGTGATCTTGAGTGGGGTGATACTGATTTACCCCTAGAAAAGGGTAGATAACTCTGAAGATATGGTTGGTGGAGAAAGTGAAGCAGTAGAAGAAAGATGTCAAGATCAAAGTATAGGAAATGAGCAAGTTGTTGTGAGTGATCAAAGTATAGGAAATGAACAAGTTTTTATGAGTGGCACATCAAATGCAAAGGGGTCCAACACAAGGAATAGTAGGATCAAACAAAACCCAATATGGATGGAGGATTATGTTAGTGGGGAAGGACTATCTGAGGATGAAAATGAAATCAATATGGTCCTAACTTAAGCTGCAGATCCTAGAAGTTATGAAAAGGTTGTAGAAAGTTTGAAATGGAGGAGAGCAATGGATTCAAAGATTAACTCAATTGAGAAAAATCAGACTTGGGAGCTTACTGATTTACCAGAAGGATGCAAGAAAATTGGGGTTAAGTGGATTTACAAAACAAAATTAAATGAATTCAGAGAAGTAGACAAGTACAAAGCTCGGTTGGTGGAAAATGGGTTTTCTCAACATCATGGAATTGATTATATTGAAGTGTTTGCTCCCGTAGTAAGGATGGACATAGTAAGGATGATTGTGGCACTCGCAGCACAAAGGGATTGGAAAATATATCAAGTGGATGTAAAGTTAGCATTTCTGCATGGTGAGCTCAGTGAAGACGTATATGTGGAACAACCAAAGGGATATGTGAAGAAAGGCATTGAGGAAAAGGTTTACAAGCTACACAAAGCTTTATATGGACTAAAACAAGTCTCACGAGCTTGGTTTAGTCGCATAGAAGCTTATTTCATTGATTCAGGTTTAAAAAGATGCCCAAAAAAGCAGACATTATTCATCAAAATGAATGCAGACAGTAAGGTGTTAATTGTAAGCATTTACTTTGATGATTTAATATACATTGGGAATGATGAGGCGATGATGATTGAGTTAAAAAAACTCAATGATGAGTGTTTTTGATATGACAGATTTGGGTAAGATGAGTTTTTTTCTTGGGATAGAAGTCTTGCAGCAATCAGATGGTATTTTCATTTGTCAAAAGAAATATGTCATAGAGGTTTTGAAATGTTTTGGTATGGTTGAAAGTAATCCAATAAGAAGTCCGATTATACCAGGTTTCAAGTTGACCAAAGATGATCATGGAATACCAGTTGATGAGTCTTATTATAAGAAAATTGGGGAAGTTTGATGTATCTTACTGCAACTCGACCAAACATGATGTTCAGTGTTAGTTTGATTAGCAAATTTATGGCCAAACCAACAAAGATACACTTACAGGCTGCCAAAAGAATATTGAGGTACCTGAGATGTATATCTAACTTTGGAATTCTATACAAGAAGGAAGGAACAAAAGAGCTGCTTGCATATACAGACAACGACTACGTAAATGATACAGATGATCGAAAAAGCACATCATGTTATGTTTTCTTATTGAGCTCAAGTACGGTATCTTGGTTATCCAAAAACAACCAATAGTTACACTTTCTACTATAGAAGTGGAATTTGTGTCTGTTGCAGGTTGTGCAAGTC
Source organism: Hippophae rhamnoides (assembly GCA_033030585.1). Lineage (NCBI taxonomy): Eukaryota > Viridiplantae > Streptophyta > Magnoliopsida > Rosales > Elaeagnaceae > Hippophae > Hippophae rhamnoides. Next base: position 20,636,769 of record CM065434.1, on the reverse strand, counting down.
AGGCCATTTGGATGAGAAGATTTTTGGAAAAACTGGGGTATGCTTAAGAGGAGTGTACCATTATTTGGTGTGATAACAGTTCCACAATTAAGCTTTCAAAGAATCCAGTAATGCATGGGAGGAACAAACATATTGATGTAAGGTTTCATTTTCTGAGGGACCTAACATAGAATAGCACTATCAAGTTAGTACATTGTGGTATGCAAGAACAAGTAGGAGACTTGATGACCAAACCTTTGAAGTTGGAAGATTTTCAGAAACTCAGACAAAAGCTAGGAGTGTGCAAAATTGCAAGTATAAACTAATTGCTTATAACAATTAGTTTAAGAGAGGGATTGAAAAGATTAGTCGTTGATTTTTAGGACATTTACGAAGTCCTTTTTCTGTTAGAATAAACCTATTCTATAGGATTGTTATTTTTTTGAGATTTGTTGCACAATTTTTACTATTTTCTATTTTGATGTAAATGCTATTTAAACTTAATCGTTGTTTCAATAAACATGATATTCTCTAAAATTTGATTTTTGATTCTTAGTTCCTAACAAAGATATACATAATTTTCTTCATGTAATATCAACCCATAATTATTTTTATAATAAAAAATATAATCAATACTTAAAAATAAATATATACATTCATATTAATTGTAATTATAATTGTTTTTACTAAAATCAAATCTAATATAATTTATGTGAAATTAGGGTAGGAGAATTTTTAATTACATGTTCATAAAGAAAGCCGGATAAACAATAAATTTTTGTTATACCTCTCACGAGACTAAAACCCACAATCTTTGGTGAGAGGATGGGAGCGTCAATATAGGTATATATTTTTTATTAAATAAGTTAATTTACTTATATTATTCTTCTATAAATTTTATTATTATTAAAATTGAGTATATTTAATCTTATAATTATTAAAAATAACACTTAATTCAATAATTATCTAAAATTACATATTTTAATCTCAGAATTAAAATATATTTTCTACACTCAAATTCTTTATAAATTATGAAATTAAATTGATATACTAAATTTACCTATTTTACTTAATAAAAAAACCCATAACCTATCTAAACATATGACCCTAAACATGTCTTATTTACGTAAAGAAAAATGTTAATAGCATATAATATATTTATATTTATATTATTTATATTATATAATATGTTAAAATTATTTTAAAATACTGATACTAATATATAACATAATATAAAATTTTAGCTGAAAAAATATTCGCTTAGCATTCTTCAATCTTAGAGAAACTAGCTAGTTTACGTAAGCCTTTTAATAAAATGAATAGAAGGACCTGAATCCTATTTATTTATTTTCTTTTCTTTAGTGATTATTTTATATATATATATATATATTGAATTTGAAATTATTAATAAAAAATAATACATAATTTTTAAATTAATAATATATGGTTTACATTTGACACATAAAAACAAAAACAAACATAGATCTTATTCCTAAATAAAATAGTATATTGGATTTTTATTTTTTATTATCGTGGAGTTATCACGGAGCACATTTAACTTGTTTTTATTTTTAATTTTTTTATTTATAATAAGTATTGTTTTTTTTATTGAATTTTTTCCAAGAGAAAGTAATTAATTGAAAGTACTGTCATACTATGAAAATTAGGTATTTATTTTAAAAAATTAAATTATTAATAAAAAAGAATTACTATGAACATTAATTACTTGAAGAGAGAATCATATAGAATATTAATTAAAGCATAAGATGAATCACTACTACTAATGAGCATGATACTCGGAAATAATTAAAATGAAAGCAATTTGCTTTAGTTTCGTCTTAATTTTGTTCAAATGCTTACACTATCCCTTTCAACTTTCTAGTTTCATTTTTTAACAACACTCTCTATAACACAACACTTTTTGAACTTTTTATTTAACACTAATATTTTTTTAACCATTGCGTATGCAACAATAGATAATTAGAATTTAATAAATATAATAATGTTAATTATGGATTCATAATTATTATTACTTCAAAATTTTATTATCAATCAATTGAAAATACCATAGTACATGAGTGATTTGTCACAATATTCATGTGACTTGCATATCAATAAATAAATCAAACATAACATAAAAATAAGTATTAATTTATTTAATTAATATTTTATTATTATTATCTAAAAATTTAATCTTCTATAAACACAAAATATATACCTTGATCAAGCTTAATAAGTGTTTTATAAGTATTTTTTGTTTAAAATTTTGACTAAGGTTTGAGGCATGACATCATTTCGGTATAAAAATAATTAATTTAATAGAAATATGATATGTTCATGACCATAATTATTATGAATTGTTAGTATTTATTTAAAAATAATTTATATTAGTTAATATTTTTTATTACTAATATGAGATATAATATAATTTAGACACAAAAATGATTAATTTAACTAAAATATGACCCATTTATGATTGAATTTGACTTATTTATTAAATGAATAAGTATGAAATATAACTCCTATAAATGTGATTAAAAATTTAAAATAATTATGCAAGGATAATAATATAAAGTCTATACATAATAAAAAAAATTACTAGAATAACTATTCATAAAAAATGATCATTAAATAAAAAAATTGGTATTTATTAATACACAAAAAAAACCAACAAAAACTTAAAAAAAAGGAACAAGAAGAAGAATAAGAAGAGGATAATGGTTGACTACCAATGATTTCATTGTCGTTGCTTTTATTTAGGGATAAATGTTTTGAAATTTTATTTTATTTGAATAAAAACTTTGTTTAATAGTTTAAATTAAGAAAAATATTCATTAATTATTTTACTTATAAAAAATAAGCTATATAAAGATTTTTAATAATATTAATAATTTTTTTTAAAAAAATAATACTAAGGATATTATTGAATAGTGAAATGATGATAATATTTCTAATAATTTTTTTAATAAAATAATTTTAAAATTACTAAATATCTTTTTTACATATTTTTTTAAACAAGTAAAATTAGATTATATATTCTCTCACTTATGAAACTAAATAAAATATTTTATTTATATAAATAAGGGGACAAAATTCACCTACCAACATTTTACATATAAGAGATACTCCGACTACTTATATCACACTCTAACCCACGTAAGAGTTTGTTATCTCTAGGATAGGTTTATTTATTTATTTATTTATTGTTAGGTTTGATTATAAAAGCATCATAACTTCGGGTGTATTTTTACTTGATTTTCAATTCACATAGATTTATTTATGGTGTGAACTTATTTTTATATGATTTTTTTAGAGGTTTTGATATATTAAAGTTCAAAGACATTGTTACAATTAGATTAATTAAAGGTATAAAAACACTTTTAAAAGCTAGGTAAATAAATAAAAGCTTTTAAAAAAGTTATTATTTTCATTATTATTATTATTAGAACAATGAAGAAGGATGATTATGTCTAATATATTTGTCAATTTTTATTTATTTATTTGTTGTAATTAAATTATTTAATGTATTATAATTTTAATAAATTAATATAAATTTTTCTTTCTAAAAAATAGATACGTTGGTATCTAAAAATATAAGAGTATTTGTATCTTAAATTTATTTTTGTATGATTTAGACTATAATGTTTAATATATATGTAAATTTTTATTTATTTGTTTGTTGTAATTAAATTCTTTAATGTATTGTAATTTTAATAAATTAATATAAATTTCTTTTTCTAAAAAATAGATACGTTAGTATCTAAACATATGAGTATTTTTATCTTAAATTTATTTTTGTATGATTTATACTATAATGTTTAATATATTTTTCAATTTTTATTTATTTATTTGTTGAAATTAAATTCTTTAATGTGCTATAATTTTAATAAATTAATATAAAATTTCCTTTCTAAAAAATAGATATGTTAGTATCTAAATTTTTACCCTAAATTTATTTTCATATGATTTATAATATATATATATATATATATAAGGGTTAGCGTTATTAATTTTTTACATAATTTTTATACTATATTATCTTAATGGTTAAAATTTAAATGATTAGTTTATTTATTTACTCTTTTTTTAGTTTTAATTGTTGAGATAAAAAATAAAAAATTATATAATATGTTAATTTTTTTTATTTTATCCATGTATAAATGTATTATAATAATTTTTAAGAAAATATTTACAATAAATAAAAATGTCATTATGTATAACCACTTCTTAAATTCTAAAAAAAAGAAAAATTACAAGTACAATCAATGGACCACTTTTTTTTTGACCTTTTTACACATAACCTAAGATTAAGAATTAAAAACCAAATAAAGAAGACAAAAATATCATCGGGATTTGTACAAAAGTTAAGATTTAAACTTTTCATCAAATTCTAAGCAATAATTAAGAGTGGTTTAAGATAAGAAAGTGCTCTTAGATTATTGATGACTAGCACTAAGATATATGATTAAATTTGTATAGAAACAAATAAATAATAATTAATAATATAAATAAGAAACAAGGGTCAAGAGTCAAAATCAGAACGAGGAGACCAAAGAGGGAAGACAAAGCATGGCCAGCATGAGCCACGGTGAACAGCGCATGCTAGACAGGCATTGGGCCCAGCAAAAACTCACCACGATCATCCCAATCCATCTCTTCTTTATTTTATACAATTCAACCATGCAATGTCATTGGAAAAGAAAAAATAATAATAATAACAAACAAAAAAACATGCAATGACATCTCTAATGATAAAACAAAAACCTAGGCTATCTCTCAATTAAAAAAGTAAGTAAAAAATAATAAATTTTTAAAAATTTATAATCACAAAAAACAATACTAATTATCTTTAATTTAAACGATATTTAAATTAAAATATAGCTATTTTTATCCCGTTTAATATTGAATGTTGTTCAATATTATTGATGTGTTATTTTTACTGTTATAAGTTTTAGAAGTATTATTTTTTACAATTTCTCTAAAAAAATTAAGTGAATAATATAATTTATTCATAAATAGAGTTTTATTTTTAATCATCTTTTATGTTATAGATAAATTTTTTTAAATGTAAAATCCATATATTTAATGCATATTGAAAAATATGGTGCATATATTTTTGATACCTAAAAAACATATTTGTAAGGGGACCAAAAGTGAAATAAGTTGAATAAATAGGTCATACAAAAATTGGAGGGAAAATATTTTTTTTTTGCTAAAAATAAAATAAAATGACTAATATTTTTATTTGCATATTGTACAAGAGTGTTATATCTTCATAATCACTTTTAAATTGTAATAACTTGATAGCAAACACTATCAAATTGAGAAGTGCTTTTAAAATTTTGATAAAAATTATTTATGATTTAAGATATATATTCATATAAGTTTTTAATTTATGATGTATGATACTATTTTAAATAATTATTAAATTATTTTTCAAAATCTCTTATAAGTTCCATCATTTTGATGAATAAAAAACACTAGATCTAGAAATTGACTATTATTTGAATATAAGAAAGAAATTTTTACGCATAGCTTATAATGTAATGCATATATGACATCTATTCTATTGTTAGTTAGTTAGTTTTGGATGGTTTGTTAGAATGCTAATTGTACACAACTACACATGGATGGTGGCAGTTAGTTGCTGCTACATGTATATGTATATGTGTATATATATATATATATATATATTTGTTCTCTCATTCAACTATGGTATCAAAGCAAGGTACTTCCAAGAACTTTTAAAAAACTATTTCCATGGTAGTTAATCACTCCAATAATATTCCATCAAAAAATGTTCTTCCATAAGTATCTTCTTCTCTAACTAAGAATGCATCTTCTTTGTTTGTTACACCTCTTACCAATTTGAATTTTTTGTTCAAGCTTTATCTAACAAAATATATTCTCTGAGGTGAATAGCTCCTGGCTATCATCACAACTTATAGACTTGAGAGGATCGTTGATCTTATACATCTAGTTCCTTCTCCAGTTCTACTTGGAACGAATCTACCAAATTCAGATAATGAAGAATGGCCTAGGATGAATGGAATAGTAAAGTCTTGGATTCTTGGCTCGATAACTCAATCTGTTTATCCTTACTAATCTTCCTTGGTTAAATAGTTTGTTACTTCTTCTCATGCTCTAGTCATGGACCTCAAACTTCAACTTCATACAATTCGCAAAGAAGGTTTGTTAATTGAAAATTATCTTTTTTGAATCAATAATGTTGAGGATCATCTCACTGATATATGAAAAGTAATTTTTGAGAGAGATATCATTATGTGTGTTGTTTTTGGCTAAGATTCTACATACAACTCATTTATTTCATCTCTGTCTATGCATTCTAGTCTTGCATCTTTCGATGAAGCTCACAATCTACTTCTATCACATGAAATAATGCTTGAATATCAAGTTAGTCATATGGATTCTTATGCTTTCTTTCAAGAAAATATGGTAAATATGTCAAATCTTAACTTTAAGTCATCATCTCAAGGTTCAAAGCCTAACAACTTAAGTTTATCAAAACATGGTTGGAACATGCTAGACTTTCTCAAGTGAAACACAACAAGGAAATTCATCTAGTGGTGAAGAATACAAAGGCAAAAAACCTCATTCAAGCAAGAATCTTAATGCTTCTAAGGTTACTTGTCAAATCTGCAATAAATTGGGACATCCTACAAACAAATAATTGAAGCTACGTGATCTACTTTTAGGTAAGAATACCAATGCTTCAGCTATGATTGCTTGAGCTGGTATTAATGTGCCTCCTACACCAACTGTAACTTCATGTCTACTTGACTTAGGGGCAACTTACCATTTAACTAGTGATTCTTCGAATATTGAGCAACATGTTCCATATCATGGCAATGATAATGTTACTATAGTTAATGGTGAATCCTTTTCTATACTTAAGCATGGCCAGAGAAAATTATGTGTGTATGATCATAGCCTCAATTTATCAAACATACTTTATACACCACATGTTTCTAATAATCTTTTGTCAATGCATCATTTATGCATTGATAGTGATATCAATGTAGAATTTAATGGTAATTTTTTTTTGTGTCACGAAGGAACATAAGGTTTTTTTTCTTAGGGTAAAGCACGTCAAGGACTTTATTGATTGACTGGTGCATCCTAACCTACCTTTCTTTATTTGGAAAAACCTGATACTGGTATAGTTTCAGCTTTCCTTAGTAGCCATAATGTAGATGTAAATCTATGGCATATAAGGTTAGCTTATCCATACGACTTGATAATTAAAGAATTGATGCAAAGATTTGTGTTATCATCTTGTAAAAATTTGACTAATAAGACCTTATGCTCTATGTGTCAATGGCTAAATTGCATGATCACCTTTTGTGTCTCAACTTGTCAAGTCATTTGGTTCTTTTGATCTCATTTATATGGATCTATGGACTTCACTAGTGGTGGCAAACACTGGAGTCAAATATTTTCTCTTGATTGTACATGACTTTAGCAATTACATGTGGATATATTTTCTAAACACAAAAGATCAAACACAACATGCATTTAGTTTGTTTATGGCTATGGTAGAAAGTAATTTTTTGTTAAACTCAAATAAGTCCAAACTGATGGTGAAGGTGAGTTTATGTTCTTGGACAAACAACTTGAAGCTTTGGGTCTCAATTATAGAATCATTTGCCCTCACACCTCCTAACATTAGGGCTGTTGAGTCTATGCTGAGAAGGATAATGGAAAAAGGTCTTGCTTTGCTATTTTAGGTAAGCCTCTATGAGAAGTATTGGGTCTATGCATTTAGTCCTCTGTGTTTGTTTCAAATAGACTTCCTCCAAAGGTTCTATCATTTCAGTCCCCTTATGAGCTTCTCTACTATAAAGAATCATATTAAACTTTCATGTATGTCTTTAGCTCCCAATGTTTCCCTTGTCTTAGTATTAATTTCTTTTTTACCCTTATCATTTACTTTTTTCAATTCTAATACAAAGATAGTAATTCTACATCATCATTTCTTGTTAATCCTAATCTTATCAAACCTTATGTACCTTACAATCCATTTCTTTCTCCTGTTTCTATTTTGTTTCCTATGGATTCCAATGTTTCACCAAAACATAACACTAATATGTCACAATATCTCCTACACCTCTATCACACGGTCCTATTTCAATGTCTTCTTTCGAACCACCTCCAAATTTGCCTCCTCCTCCTAAGTTATCCCCATCATCCACATTACCCACTATACTATCTGACTCTAATATGTTTCACCTACCCATACTTGATTCTGTTGGTTAATAGTTGACCTTTCTATTTAACCAAACTCATCCATGCCCTCTGGTCATCCTATGTAAACAAGGTTTAAGTCTGGCATACATAAACCCAATAAGGTTATATCTAGTTAATGATACTTCCTCCATTTTACTTGAGCTAGCTACTTATGATGAAGGTAAAGGAATTTTCGAATGGGAAACTATATGAAAAAGGAGTTTCAGTCTTTTATGGATAAGAAAACATGGGTTATGGTTCATCTTTCTCCATACAAGAAAACTATTGGCTATAAATGGCTCTTTAAAGTGAAACTCAAGAATGATAGTACTTTTGATAAGTATAAATCTAGCATTATGGAAAAGGGATATAGGCAACGATATAACATAGACTACTCTGAGACATTCTCACCAGTAGTCACGCATCAGATAGTATGTGTGGTCCTCACTTTGACACTCGCTTTTAACTAAGTGATCAAGCAAATTGATGTTAACACAATTTTTCTCAATAATGGTCTTGAAGATGAAGTGTACATGGATCAGCCACAAGGGTTTATAGATCCCTCCACACCTCACTTTGTATGTAAATTTAACAAATCTTTGTATGGGCTCAAGTAGGCACTCAGGGCATGGTTTCAAAAGCTTATGTCTATATTACTTCAGATGAAGTTCACTCAATCTACAGTAGATACCTCCATGTTTTTCCAATTCTCATAAGCTTATGTTATAGTTATTATAGTTTATATGAATAACATCATTGTCACTGGTAGCAATGATGAATTTATTGCATAAATCATTGGTGATTTGCATGCTTAAAAGATTTGGGTGATCTCAGCTATTTTCTTAGCATGAAGTTCAACATGATGCTATCTCTCTTCATCTCAATCACCATAAGTATGTCATGAGTTTAATGACTAAGGGTAGTCTTACCTCTACTAAACCCTTTTCTACACCCATGAGCTCAACCAGTCAATTGCTAAAATTTGATGGTGATCCTTTGAATGATCCAACCCTTTGTCGACAACTGGTTGATGGTTTGTAATATTATGTCCTCACTTATCCTAAAATTACATTCATAGTTAACAAGTTATGTCAGTACTTGTAGTTTCCAACCATAGTGTAGTGGGTTACCATTAAACAAGTATTAAGGTACTTGGTAGGTGTGTCTCAAATTAGAATTCTTCTATAGAAATAATCTTTACTTACTCTCATCACTAACTCAAATTAGGCCAATTCAAATGACGAAAAAGAAGCATGGGTGGGTATTGTATCTTCTTTGGTGATTCCATAATGTCTTGAATGGTAGGAAAATAGAAGTGGTTACTCGAGGTAGTAATGAGGCTAAATATAGGGAAATAGCTATGGCCACCTTTGAGATGATGTGGTTGGGTTACCTACTGCAAGTTTTGTACATCCTTATGCCTCACATACCAATTCTTTTTTGTGACAATGTTAGTACAAAATAGCTTGTCTCCAATCCAATTTAACATAGTCGTATGAAACACGATGAGATTGATTGGCATTTCATACGTAACCAAGTAGAGAAGAATGAGTTGGAGTTGTGTTTCACTCCTTTAGCTAAACAATTGACTTACATTGTCACAAAGTTTTTCCTTGAGCAGCTCTTTTATTCCATATGTACCAAGCTTATAGTGGTTCCTCCGACTTGAGGGGGGGATATTAATCACAATGTAGCTTATGGTGTAATGCATATATGATATCTATTTCATTATTAATTAGTTATTTTTGAGTGATTTGTTAGAGTGCTAGTTGTACACAATTTCACTTAGATAGTGATAGTTATGGTGATAGTTAGTTGCTGCTACACACATGTACACACATATATTATATTATAAATTATCAAAAATATTATTCATTCAAAAATAATTATTATTCTCTCGTTAGCTAGAAAGAAAAGACTAAAACATGCAAGAAGATATATACAATTCCATATCCTATTTTAATCAAAGATACATGAGATTATAAATAAAATAAAAGATATTTTATAATAAATGTCTCATTTTAGTAATCAACTAGTTAACAATCTACTATAATTCAATAAGATAACGTTCGGTAATGATTTTGATTTTCTAATTAAATTATTTATTTTATAATTTTATAAATTCATTTGTTAAAAGTTTTACCAATATGTTTGGTATCAATTTATACTTAATGAATTTGAAGCAAAAAATATTAAAAAAAATTCCTCTAAGTTGTTTGGTTTTGAATTTTGATTTATATCTTTCAAGAAAACTATGGAATTAAGATTCTTTTTTGTGTTATTTATAAATTATATATTTTTAGTCATTATTAATTATCAAACACGTTTGATTAAAAAAAAATCAATTAAAAAAATCAAAAATTAAAAATTTAAATCATTATCTAACACATAGTAAGTAATTATCAAAACATAGAGAATTAAGCTAGATGTCAAGACCTAGCTTCTAAATATTTCCTTTTCTAGTCAATAGTACATTGTGAAATAATATCAAATATACAAACCTTAAGGACTTGATCTCCGACTCTAACCCTAATTGGTAAAGTTCAATGGGAAATAAACTTTCTCAAAAAGCTTAAATTATTAAAAAAATATCAATTATAATTATATATAATTATATATATTTCTTTCAAATAAGTGTATTTGAAAGAAACAACTCATCTTAATTTAAAAAAAAATAGCATAAAAATAAAAACCATAGAATATATTTTTAAGATCAATTGCTTTGTGGCCTAACATTTTTAAGATCAATGGCTTTGTAGCGTAACAATATGTATGTTTTAAGTATACCTTTTCAAGAATGGAGTCTATAATTGCTATTTGAATAGGGAGAGAGTTGTTCACTCATATTCATTAATCAAATATATTACATTTTTACAGGAATATATATATATATTCATCCATAACCCTCATAACATTTTTATAACATAAATGCATTAATACAAAAATAAAAACACTAATCGTATTTATAATCTCTCTTGATTATTAAATATAAATTTCTTAATTTCTTAATTTATCAAACATGCATATACCAATATCACAAGCATTCAGCTTATGATCTTCATCTTCATCTCTACTCCTTTGCAAAAACAACGACGCTGTTTCATTAGAATCTCTATGTCCTCCTCCTCCTCCTCCTCATCCTCCAGAAAAACTCGACTCACCAATATTATCTTCTTGACTCAATTGAGAAGCTACAAATTTGTCTAAAGCTCTCCAATCAGTTACTTTCTTATTGTTGATCTTATTATTAACATTTTGTTGATCTTGATCTTCTTGATCATCATAAAGAGATATTAAACTTGGAGATGATCTCTTTATCAAAGGAAGAGATGGAGATTCTAATTGAGGAAGTTGGACAAATTGTTCTTGTTGATCAGACTTCATCATGAAGCTGCTTAAAGAATCAGCTTCTATATTCTCTTGTTTATAGTATATGAAGTTTGTTGGGGATAAAAACTTTTTGGGTTGTTTTGAAAGTATGTAATCATGAAGTGGGTCAACTATTGAGCTTATTGATCCATTGGATTGATCTTCATAGAAATAACTTGAATCCCATACTTCAACGTTGTTCTTGTTTTGCCCATTATTTGTCGTCGTTGTTGTTCTTTTCTTGAAAGCTCTGCATACTACCCATCCTTCTTCCTGAAATTAAAAAAAGTTAATTAAGCTTCATTTTAAAATTAATAAATTTATAATTGTATTGTTTATTAATCGTAATTTTTAAAGAAATTTAATTAGTTAACTAACTTAATTTTCATTTTCATTAAGTTTCTATTTTACGTAACTAACCTAAACATTCAATTGTTTATGCTTTTGAGATTGTGTAGTACAACACTTCTGATAACATAAATAAAAGTGTTTCTGGAGCAAATAAAAAAACTTCTACTATAAGTGATTTCAGTACTCAAAAACACATTTTGTAATGTGCATGCCTATTCTTGAAAGCATTTTTGTTTAAACAGTTTTTAATTGGATACCATCATTAACAATATCATAAACAAACATCCCCACAATCTCTAATGTGGCATTAGAGCTAGTGATATTTGAACCATGCATGCACACCAAATTGTTTGTACTCGAAGTGATAGAGAGAGCATACAATTAAGATAAGAGTTTTGTAATGTATAAACGTGAAGTTAATCAATGTAACAATATCTAAAGTCTTACGAGAAAGATTGGATAATGAGACTATATAGGAAATTATTTAATAGTTCGGTTGATTGAATCTAAAATTTTAAATAGAAATAATTACGATCGAATAAATAAATAAGTGGGTATGGATTAAAAAAAAAAAAATTCACAAATTCATTATTATTTTTTCTGCTTTAGGATATTTATTTTGGGTGTCACTTCTAAAATTGTTGAGAGAAGTTGCATATATGTCATATTCTAAAGGAAAATGAAGTTCCATTTTTGTTTTCTCCCCTTTTAGCTAGCTATTAAGTGGAGAAGTAAAATAATTTTGCTTTCGACAAACTCATGAGAATGAACAGATCAAAGTTGTACTATAAAAAGAAATGAATTGATAGAAACGAAAATAAACATGGCTTTATATATGAGAGAATAAACTTTTGACTTATTTAAAAGAGTGATTGGAAAATAGTCACCTAATAATTCCTAAATAAACATATAAATCGAGGATAAGTGAGAATATATATGAGAGATATATGTGGATAGCATCTATAATTCCTCTACTTTACTCTACTATACTACCACATATATAGCCTATATGTGAAGCAATTATATATAAGTGACATGAACTAGCTTATCAAAACAAGAGAATATTAGTCATTAGTATATATCACATGTTAGTTTGTTTAGTGCAAGTATTTTCTTAATATGATTAATTGAGAATATAAATGTCACTTAATCCAAAATAATAAATAATTCTTCTATCAAAACTATCAAGTAATACAAATTAATATATGATTTTATACTTCTAATTAAAGGTATGGGATTTGCTAGCTCAATTCGATAATGTCAAAGATATAAGATAGATGATAACTAAGTAGTATATATAAACTTACCTGTGAAGATCCATTTTGATCATCTAATTCAAGTCTATACTCATGCATAATCCATTCTGTCTTTTGACCATTTGGAGCTCTTCCTTTATAGAAAACAAGTGTTTTTCTCATACCAATGAGTTTTGTCTTACTATAAACTGCTTTGTCTCTTCCTGTTGCTTTCCAAAATCCAGCTATTGTTGCTCTATTTGTTCTTGTTCCTGTTGGATATTTCTTATCTTTATGGCTAAAGAAATACCACTCATTTTGCTCTTCATATCCGATCCGACATGTTTCTGTTAATCATAAAATCAAACCGCTAACTTAAAACAGAAAAAAACAAATTAAGAGTTTTAATTATCTACTAGACCATAAGTCAAAATAAATAATTATTCAAGAAAGTTGACATATGTTAATATATAATTTCCTTCGATAGTTTGTAGAAACCCTAAAAGAGTTTATCTAAATTAAACTCTCAAAGGGAATGAAACCCTAGTATGACAAGAAGAAAAAAAAGGTAAGATAGGGTTTTACATACCTATAAGGTCCCAAGGTTCAATTCTGTATAGATCAATCTCTCTAATAACATCAAGATCAATCTTTTGAGAAGCAATTTTCTTTCTAAGATAATATCCAACAAGTTCTTCATCGGTTGGATGAAACCGAAAACCAGGTGGGACAGTACTGGACTCCATGGACTCCATTATATTAGTTGATGGTGGTAGTACTGCATCAAATTCACCATAAACATATATTATACACAACACTAGTTCTCTTTTATTTCATCATCTTTATATCATAACCAATGGGGACTTATAGAAAGATGACAGATAGAAAAACATGAAAACTGAACAAAAACGTGAAAAGGGATTTTTTTAAGTAGAATATAATACTAGTAATTTTATTATTTAACAAAGAAATAATGAAGCTTCCAAATTATTATAAAGGTGACATGTGTTATCAAATATAATCATCAGCTCATTTGGTGGTGAAGCGACCACCACACCATTTTTGTTTCCTTTAAATTAGCGCGTGTATATAAATAACATACATATTTGATGTATAATATTGAATATATTAAGTATAATTATATTTAAACTAATATAATTATTTGTTTGATATTTATTTAAAACATATATAATATAATTTAATAAAATTAATTATAAATATTTTAATTATATAATTTATATTTAAAATAATATTTAATTTATTTTATGTTGTTTTCTTAACCATCAAAATAATCACATAGTAAACAATTATTTAAATCAATAATTTATTTATTTTTATATTTTTCTTATATTTTAAAATAAAAATATTTTTAATTTGAGAGTATAGAAAAAGTCAAGATACATCATTTTAAAATTAAAATTTTAAAAAGATTAAATAAATTATGTAGTATGATTTAGATCTATACTCAGTGATGATACTAAATTTTACGTAATCTTATAATTTTATTTTATAACATACAATCTTATTTCATAGTAAAAAACATATAAGTATACAAAAATTATAAAACCATAATATTTAATATTGTGTAACAAATATGCTCTTCGGATATAAATTATGTGGTTGTAGAAATTTTGTACCTAAATTTACATAGTTTTAATTTATTATCGTCCTAGGAGCAAATAAACGAAATCTTAAAAAAAAAAATAGAGTAAAAAAGGATAGATGGAGATGAAAAGAAATGATGAGTTTTATTTTTTATTATTAAAAGAGAGAGAGAGGGTGAGTTTGTAGATGAATTTGAGAAACGGACAAATAGAAGTAGAGGTATGTACTACTAATGATGTTGTCTTGTGTTGGTGAATGGTGGAAATGATTCAATTCAACAAGAACGGGGTTTCCGTTTTAATAATTAATGTCTTCCAATTAAGTAATAGAGTATTATATGACAAAATGGTAAAATAATCAAACTAAACAACCAACAAAAATCACTTTTTGGTTAGATTAAAGATTAAATTTTGAACTCACTTAATATATTATATGTAGAAATAGAGAAAACCCATTTACTTTTTTTTGGGGTTAGAGTTAGCTTCAAACTAATAACAATGTCTTCCAATAATTAAATTCAATACGAAAAAAAAGGTAAAATAAAATAAAGAAAACACAGATAAATCAACAAAAATCACTTATGAAACTAAAAATTAAATTTTGAATTTACTTAGAAGGTTAAAAGGAAAAAAAGAAAAGAAATAAATGTAGGATTATCGCTTTACTTGTACAAATTTAACATATTAATTATATTTTTTTTAAATTTATGTAATTAATCATATTATTATAACATTTTTATACATTTTAGAAATTTTAATTATTATTATATTTTTGACACTTTAATCATCTTGTTATTACATTTTTAAACACTTTATTTATTTCTTATTAATTTTAAATTTTGAGATCATATTTTTGGGAGAAAAAAGTTGTGTATGATTAATTTAAACTTTACTAATATAATTTTAGTATATATTTTAAGAAAAAAATATCTT
The DNA here is from genome assembly GCA_033030585.1 of Hippophae rhamnoides. NCBI lineage: Eukaryota > Viridiplantae > Streptophyta > Magnoliopsida > Rosales > Elaeagnaceae > Hippophae > Hippophae rhamnoides. The sequence continues at coordinate 20,621,051 of CM065434.1, read as the reverse complement.
TAAAATCGAAAAAAAATACTAAAATAATGACTAAAAATATCTATTATGATAACGATGTTTATATAATAAATTTTGATATTATTACGATAAAAATATACAAAATATTAATTATATTTTATTAAATAAATACGTAACTATTTTACATTAATAATAATTTATATATATATAGATAAAATCACAACCCTACTCCTATACGAGTGAGTTATTGATGACGTTATCAAGAATTTGGCACGCGTTTGTCGATAGAGAAAAAGATAGGAAACAAAAAGAGGAGCACCATTTCACTGGGACACTGTGTAACTGTCTAATTGCTGCTCCAAATGGGGCTCTGAATAGCTTGTCTGTTTGTCTATAACTTTCATACAACATCATCCGAGCTCCTTTTTAGGTTAAAATGCTTACCCAAACAAGAAAGTTAGAAAATTAACTTATAAAGTATACTAATTATAATAGTTATATATATATATATATATATATATATTATAAATTTTAAAATTATTATTCTTTATTTTTTAATTATATTACTTTTATTCTTTCTCTATCTTCTACTTGATATTTTTTTTAAGAAAAAAAATTATATTAATCTTTAATTTTATGGTCTGAAATGTTAAATTATTACATATTCTTAGAATAATAAATAATTTTTTTAAAATTTGAGAAAAATTCTTATCATACATGAACGTAAAATGAGGTGTTATTTATTGATTTTGTAGTATACTATTAATCAATTAAATACTTATTTTTTTTAAAGTATTGAGTATTTTTTTCAAAAAAATATAATAATCTTAAATTTTATTGACTTAAAATATTACATCTTAACATATTTTAAGAATATTAAATAATTCTTCCTAGAAAAACCTGTAAACATGTTGGTGAATTTCTTTATATTAATTTTTATAATTTTTTGAGAATAATTAATGCATGTTGTGAAAGAATTGTGTTAATTACGGCCCAATTTTGCATAATGCAATTATTTAAGATAATTTAAAAATATCACTTTTATATTTTTTTAAATAATTTTATTATGTTACATAATATAGATAATATGAATATAAATTTATATAATTTCAATATATGTATCAAAGTAACTTATGATACATAAAAATACCAATTTGAGTGTGTCTCTAATTAGTTTACTCTAGTGGTATTCTATAGATTATTATAAAGATAATATTTTTAAAAATTTATAACTATAAAAATAATATTTTTTATATTTAATTCATATATCCTTATTATTTAATAAGAAATTGAACATATCATTTCAGATTTATCGATTGTAATTTAGATAATTTTAATATTATACATCATTTAATTAAACAATATTCAATATTTTTTGAAATATTATTTTATTATGTGACTAATATGCTAATTTTGTAAAAATTACAAAATCTTTTGTATCGTTTTCCCTCGTATAAATGCCCTAAAAATGCAATTTGGTGTAGCGTAAGTACGGTGATATTATAACTCAGGAATGAATGAAAACTTAATCCAATAACAATAACATTAAATTATAAGTAATTATAAAAATAAAATAAACATATCCACGTTTTTAATGATAATAATAAAAGTATTTACTAACATCATTACCTTAAAATTATCTTAAAATTAAAATTAAAAGATAATTAACCTGCAATTAATTCGAAAAACATTTCATAGCATGCATGTGTCCTTTTGAAATGAAAGTGCATAAGTGTGCCAAATTGAAGTACTGCTAGCACATCTCTTGGTGAATATTCAAGATAATATGAAAAATGCCAAATTTGGGTTATGATAAAATGTGAATTTTTTGTTAGTCTTAGTGTAAGTTGTCTACGAAAATAGAGAGGATAAGTACCAAAATAAATTAAAGGAAGATTGCATAAATAATTATACAAATAATATTTAATGGTGTTATATATATTTTTTTAAAATAAATTAAATGATATTCAATTAAACGGATTTAAATAATTACAATTTAATTTTAACGGTATTTAATAAAAAAAATAATGTACTATTTTTTTTTCTAATTATAAAAATACATGAGTTATACATAAATGATTCTATTTTTAAGGTTATAAATTTTAAGATCGATTGTTTTTATTATTTTTTTCTAAAATTAAAAATATACCGGTTCATCTCCAAAAAACTAATTTAATTTTTTTTATTTTAATACATAAATGATCAAATTATTCAACTGGTTTTATTTTTAACCACTCATTAAAAAAAATAATTGTTTATTTTCTTACAACATTAAAAAATATACATTCATTATGTTATAAAAAATTAATATATGCTTTATTTTTGTTTCTATTTTTATTTTTTCGATTAAAAAATGAAACCCTTTATATAGAAAATAGTTACATTGTAAAATAAACTTTAAATTGACACCACTTGAATTTGAATATGAATGAATACAATTTTTAGAATGGTGAGGAACATATACCTGTGTGTTACTTAGTAGGTGCGTTAAATTAGTCGCTTAATGAAATAAATAATCAGTTTAATTACATACTATATATAATCACTTCTTTATAGAATTTTATTTTTATTTTACAGGAAAAAACATAAATTCATTACTATTAAAATATAAATAAATATACATTTTTTATTAATTATTAAAATAAAAATTATATTAAATAATTAAATTATTTATGTATTAGTTATATAAAAAAAGTGTTTGAGATAAATTTAATTGAGAATAGGATGGAGCTGAGAATATAAAAGGAATTTATACAAGGACAAGGTGCAGGACCGCTCTAATGTGCGCATGGCTTTGATTGTTGTCCCCCCCGAAGCTGATGTCACTGCCTAGCTTATTATTATTATTATTATTATTAAATTATAAAAATTAATTCTAGAATTTATAAAAGTAAAAATATTAAAAGAATTTCAATTATTAAATTAAATGTTTTATTTTCTTTTCTTTATTAACTTTACTGAGTGAATTATAACCTTTTAGTATATTTTAGTTGGAAACCTATATATTAGAAATTATACATTGTTACATGAATAAATTATGTGATGCTACCTAATAATATTATTGATCGTTCACATTTTGTGATTTATAGAAAAAATACTGTAATTATCTTTCTCCTAGTTAACTTGGAGCATCACATCATTAGTAGTAACAATATCAATATATAATTTCTCCTTATAGAGACTCTCTTTGCTTGTATTTTATTTAACGGTAATAGTTGAAATTATAGTATTTTTTCTTTAAACTCTTAAATTATATATAAATGATTATATTTCAATTTTAACGGTTTTGAAACTGTTGTCTTTACTTATGTCATTAACACAGTAAAAATAATGATTTAAATATTTTTTTAATAATAAAAATATATAAATTGAATATAAAATATATTATTTTTTAATTATTTTTTAATCAAAATCAAATCCAGTATCTTTTTATCAAATAATAATAATATATGTATTTAAGTTGTATTTATGATTTTATTTATTAAAATGGGTCCAATAGCATATTGGTATATGTAATATCAATTTGTCTCCTTTAAAATTATGAACACTTTTATTTAAAATATTATAAATTTATTGTATATTTTAAATAAATAAAAGACTTAAATTCATAGAGTAAATCTAATATAATTATAAAATGTTAGGTTGTTTTTGTGATGACTATGTTATGTAAGGATAAAAAGGATACTAAAATAAGAATAATGTAATTCACAATTATCAATACTTATATAATAGTGTTCTTTATCTCCTATCTCACTCTACTAATGTATTTTCGCTTTTAGCATGATATTTTAGTACAAATAAATTATTTATTACTATGAAGTATTATTTATGTAATAGATTTAAGGACAGCGAGCACCAGATGAAACAACAAAAACCTTTTCTAGTGCACCATATTTCAATAGTTGAACCAACTCGAGCTAAATGAGCACTTATAACGCATTCATTGAGCTATAAATCTAGCTTTTCAAAAGGATGTTATAGCAATTCCATGAAACAAATCCAAGACTTAAGATTGTTGTACCAAGAATAACCTGAGAGAAAGGACAAAATGAACTATCAATATAAGACTCCAATCCACATGTAGTGATTAGTGGGATCATTTGCTCGCACCAAATGAGAAAAAATATAAAGCCTTTGATAAGTTCAAATCCTTATGTATCAAGCTATAAAACGATAAATTTGGATATATTGGAACAATCATAAAAATTAGGAGTGACCATTGGAGAGAATTTGACAACTTTAAATTTAACGCCTTGTGATGAAATAGGAATTCAGCATGAGTTTTATGCTCCCAAGACCCCTTAATAAAATGACATTGTTCAAAGGAAAAATAGAGTTATCCAAGAGATGGTAAGAGTCATATTGACAAGTAAAAACTTAGAAAACACTTTTGCAATGAAGTTGTTAACATTGCTTGATATATGTTGAATCATTTCTTCCTAAGGCCAGAAACCTGTTAGTCTTCTTATGAACTCATGCTTGGGAAAAGAAAAAATGTTAAGCACCTTTGATTGTTTGAAAGTATATGTTATAATCTCAAGGATTGTGAAAATCTTAATTAATTCGAGGTTGAAAATGACCTAGGAGTTTTCATTGGATACTCTAGTAACAATCGCACTTATAGAGTCTATAGGATGAGAACTTTCATTGTAATGGAGTCGATCAATGCTATGATAGAAGACTCTAAAACAACCAAACTTTTTGAACATGATGATAATGAGATTTTTGGAGTTTAGGACACTTCTAAAAATACTGCAAATAATGTTGAGACTACTTCTATATATTCCTCTAGAACCACTAAAGAAGAGAAAGATGATGAACAAGAAGATTATTCCTTTTCTAAATAGGCTAAGAATTTTCATTTTATAGATGATATTATCGATAATATGAAAGGTGAAGTTAAGAAAAGATATTAGCTATTTGAAACCCTGAACTATATGTGTTTCACTTCTACTATGCTTCCTAAAAATGTTAAGGAAGCCTTACAGGACATACACTTTTTAAACTCTATATAGGAGAAATTTAATAAGTTTCAACAAAATAATGTCTACTACTTATTTCCCAGACCTTTTGACAAACATGTAATTGGTACCGGTTGGTTATACAAAAAAGGAAGATATAATAGGGCCATTGTAGGGAACAAGTATTGCAATATTGCATAAGGATATATCAAGATTGGAGGAATAGATTTTGGTACCTGTTTATTGTACATTATTTTATCCTATTCATAGTGTACAAATAGGTTTTTCTTGTGTACATGCATTGTACTTATAATCTTCAAAGAAGTAGTATCCAAACATTAAGTTATTAAATTACTTTTCCTCTATTCTTAAATATTTTTGATTAAAATAATCTTTTAATATCCTTGAAACATGATGGTCGATGATGCGTGTGATAGCTTTAATATAATTTGTATAGATGTCTAACAAAGTATTAAATCTGTTAAAATTTTCAAAAAAAGTTTCATAATCTTTATCTTTAAAATATTCATTTAAATGATGGAGAAAGCTTTTATCAAATTTTTCTAATAGAATTAGATTTTTATCTTTAATTTTATTTAGAATTAGTTGTTTATTTTTAGAAACAATTTCCATTTTCTTGTCAATCAGTATTATGACTTTATGTAAGCAAATATTTAAGCATTCAAGATTCATAACTAGCTTAAAGTTATACACGGTCACAAGTAATAAGATTTGTAAGTAGAGTATCGTTCCCACGAGGATTTGTTACTATAGTTTGTTGATTACTAAAATTGTATCTCTCTAATTTTATCCAAAATAATCATAGATTAAGAAAAAGGTAATAAGAAAATAAAAGAACTCTAGAATTGCAGTTTTTCACTAAACTAATTCACTCCAATAATATTATTTTCTCTTGATTTATATTTTTTTAGTACATTTAATTTGTCAATCGAAAACTTCTATTTTTATTCATACATCTTTTCCAAGCTCCGTATAAACACACCTCGTTAAATTAATTCACTATATCTCTATAAGAATTAAATTTACCAAGATTCATTAAGTTCTAAGTTCTCAAATGGCCGCACATACAATTAGGGTATATTCCTATCCTTCATCATACATGTCATTCTATCTATGAGCAATATATACAAAAATGCCTCTCTCAAGTTTATTAATGTGCCACAAATCGTTTTGATAAAATTCGTAAATAATCAAAAAGCATTAAGCACAAGATAGAATGAACAAATCGAACGTCTTATAAATCTTTCAAAAATAATTAAAATCAAAACTTCATAAATTTAGATCAAATGCAACCCTAGAAAAATTAATTTACTTCATTAAATTAAAAATTAAAATTACAACAGATGCAGAAAAATTGGAAGGAAATTAAGACATCAAGTAACGAAAATATTTGGCACACGCAGAACACAACAAAAGCCAAAAAATGGTTTCTGCGTGTTCTGCATTCCAAAACCGAAGAACACAAAAATCCTAAACTCTACCCAAAACTAAACTCTCCAAAAAAAATCCTAAACTCTATCATAATATCACCTATTTATAGCTAAAAAAATACATATAAAATAATACATTTTTTATTTTATTTTTTTGTTTTCAGAAACACGTAAAAAAAAATTCCCTCGAAACTAAATTCGACGCGTTTTGAAATTCGATATAGAAAAAATTAAAAGTCACGCGTAGATAGGGGCCGTTCAGATTTTTTTAAAATCAAAGTGCATGCCACATGTCAGCGTCTGATTTGCTGTTGGTATTAGTGCGGACACGTGGCATCTCTTCATTGGTTGCGGGAAAATGGGCGCACGATTACTTGTTGTACGGGAGCCAACGGCTACATCGAGGGGTGCGGTCCAGCGCGGTCGCGCTCATGGTAGAATGTCACGTGTCATCACTTTATTGTCTGAAAAATAGAGTGGGAAACGTGGAAATTTCTGATTCGAGGAATGGATTCAGGTGGACACCTAGCAGCTTTTTATTAGAGGAAAATCATGTTGCGTCAGACACGTGGGTCCCACGCTGCATGCCGGCCTGCGCGGCAGGTAGGCTCACTCGGCGTACCGAGCCGCGTGAAAACACAGAGTTCTGACCCACTCGCTTTGGTTGGGTGTGATTAACACGCGCGAATCTGAGCCGTTGCTTCTTTGATGGGACGGTCCACGTTGGGTGAGTGTGATCTTGCACGTGGACTTCATCTCTCCTACGCGAAAATTAAACTTCCATTAATTGTATTTTGACCCACAAATTTAATCCAAATTACATTTTGAACTTTCTTAAATTACAGTTAAGCCCTTTGCTAATTTTAAATTAAATTTTTAAATTTTTAATAATTATAATTAAGCCCAAATTTAATTTAAATTATATTTTCAATTTTTATAAATTTTAATTAAGAACTATATTATCTGAAATTATATTTGTGGATAGAAATATGAAATTAAGTACATTTTCGATACAAATTATTTAATTTTATTACAAATGTATTTTTAGCACATAAAAGGAAAATATTAATTTATTTAACAAAAATTAATTAAATATTAAAAGAACATAGCAATTATCATTACTAAAATTGATGAAAATAACTATATAAAATACAGTTATCAAGCCACTTCTTTTTTCCTTGGCACATGTTGCCGACTAATATATGTGATCTATATCTTTATTTTCTTTGTCATCTTCTATCAGTAGTTCATTTCTTTATTCTTTTGTATCATTTTCTACCAACGGTCCTTTTGATGATGTTGATGATGATGCATCTTCATATTCTCGATCTTTAATGCAAAGAATGCATCTATGGTTTTTGGTGGCTTTTTTGACATAGAAGCAAAATACATTTCTTGTTTCCTATCCAAATTCCAAGTTATTGCTCTTATAATTATCTTTATATTCGGAAATATTTTCACCATCTTCTTTTGACAGAGCCATGCTACTGTGAAAAATGATGATGACTTTACTAGTTGAATAACTTACTTTAATCTCAGTAGAATTATCAATCTTTCTGAGTTCATAGTAAATTTATCCTAATATTTGACCTCTTAGTATACAGAGTTCTTCTGTATTGAATTCTTTTTTTGGAAGTGCTCTTGGTTTGAGAACTTCTCCATTTGTGTTGGAAATCTCTATCTTGATGAAATGGTAGACACTGATACATTCTTCCTCATTCCAGTCCATTAATGAACTGAAAAATCTAAAGATAAACAAGTTTGTCACCTGTTTTAATCTTCCTTCTGAAGTTCTTGATTGCTCTTTTAAAATTTTCTAAAAAATAATTCAATTCATTGAAATTAATCCCTGAATATATATTTTATATTAATCCTACATGAAAAGCTTTATAAACAAAAATTGGATCAGCTCCAAGATATTAAATTTACTTTTAGAGGAAATTCCTTTTCTGTTGTATAGAACTTAATATCTTCAATATGTTCTTAGTTTGATTTCTCGGCCAAGTTATAGAGACTCAACCATTGTTGTTTACTGAGGTTTCTATATTGGTCTTTCTCATTTTCAATGATTGGAACATTTTTTGGGATGTCTCTCTAAACAGCATTAAATGCTTTACTATTTTTGGTGTTTCTGGAAGAGATGTTTTTCTAAATAGCACTATATGTGTTGCTATCTTTTCTAGATTTGTCAATCTACTTGGAACTGTTGGTTGTTGCTATAATGTTGTAATGTTGTACAATAATTTCTTACTATCTCTTCTGGGATTATTAGTTTTGGTGTTTTGTAGTTGACATAATTGCCTCCAACTTCTATTATGTTGGTGAAGGCTCTATGAGTTACTCCACTAATTCTTAAAATAGATTTACTAGCTTCTGGCCAATTGTTATAGATACCTAGTTTTGGGCCATTATAGACCACATAAACTTTTTTCTGTTTTTCTTTTTCTACCTTATCTACCAAGTTGAGCTTTTTGATTTCCAAAGTTTTTCCTTCTTGTGAACTATTCCTTTTCGTTTTGAATTCTTTCTTTAGAAGTTTCACCTTCTTTAGATTGAATTTTTAATGAATATTTTTCTTTTGAGATTTTGGACTTTGGAGATTGTTTTGATCGATTAAACTCTTAATGTTTCTTTCCTGTCTCCATAAGATATTTCTCAAGATATAACAACTTGAGTTGTTCCTATAGGATTTTTATCTTCTTTTCCTTTATCTTGATTTTGATGTCAAGATGTTCAATTCTTGAAAGCATAAAAATAGTTAGATGTGCTAATTCACTAGTAAGAACTATGCTATTCTTATGTCTTGGAAGATGTTAACTATCAAAATTGTAATGATTGGACCATTATTTCCATCTTACTAATATTTCTTGTTTATAATCACCTGCAATATTATTTCTTAAGAAATAACCAAAATTCTTGTTATTTGTTCTAACAATGAATCTAGAGCTTATAATATATATTGTAAATTTCTTAATGGCTTTTTTAATAGCTAAATATTCTTTTTTCATTAATGTGATAATTTTATTAGGGATCTTGGAAAGATCTTTATGTATATCTACAAATATATTCATCTTTGTCATCTGCTCTTGCTTTCAAAACCGCTCCCCAATATTCTTGTGAAGCATTTGTTTCAATTATCATTTTATCATCTGGCCGTGGATGGTATAAAGTTTGCAAATTTTTTACCTTTGTTTTTGTTTTATCTATATACAGAGTATCTTATTCAGTCCATTTCTAGATATGATCTTTTTTTCAATTTTGCTTATAATGGTTTTCGCATTTATGCAAATTTCTTGATGTATGCTTCTGTATATGTTAAACATGATAAGAATCTTTGTAATTGGTTTTTGTCTTTTAATTAACTAGGAAAATCTTGAATATTATTTAGTATATTGGGTTGTAGATTAGATTTTCTATCTTCAATTTTCAACCCTAAATATTTAATTTTTTGCTGCGTAAGTATTGCTTTCTTTTCAAAGAATACAATGCCTTATTTTCTATATTCTTGTAAAATATTGATAATATCCAAATAGTGTTTATTTAATTCATTATTGAAAACAAAAATATTATCTATGTAAACACAACATATATCTTGTAATTTCTTGAAGATGTTATCCATATATCTTGAAAGATACCTTGAGCTCGTTTTAATCCAAATGGTATAACTGTCCATTGGAATTTCCATTAAGGGTAACTAAATGCCGTTAATTTTTGAGATTTTTCATCTAGTCTTATTTTCCAAAATCCACTTTTACAATCAAAACTTTAAAAGTATTTCTTTCCTTTTATTAATGATAATAGTTCTTCTTTCTTTGGCATGAAGTATCCATCATCAATGATTTTTTTATTTAATGTTTTAACTAAGAATGCTAGACTAGAGTGAGGTGAATTACTTAGTATTATAACTTTTAATTCCCAAAGTTCCTAAATTTTTTTTCCAAAATCAATTCTCTCTTTTCAAGTATGAATCATTGGTTTGACTCTTATGACTTTGTTAGGATCTCTTAATTTTATGTTGACTATTTTATTAGATTTACTTATTTTTGGATCCAGAGGATTTTCTAAACTAATTGTTTTTAATAGTTTTTTATGCTTGTTAAGGGTTTGTCTTCTTGTATTTCATTGAAAAAAGAATTTTGTTTCTCTTCTATATCTAACGAATTGTTATTCTAAATAAGGTTTTGTTTGTCATCTATCTCACCACATTTTCACTTTTTATGTTGTTGCATAAAAATGAGGTTTGAGACAGCTAAAAATATTCTTATTTTTGAGGCATAAATAGTTTCTCCTTCTAAGGTTGTGAGACTTATTTTGTCGAAATATTGTGTGAAAGGTTGATATAGGTTTAGAAAATTATTTTCAATTAATAAACCAATTCTTGTTTTCTATTGATATATGATAAGAATGTGAAACTTTTCTCCTCCTATCATTATATATGTATCTTTTAATACCTTATTAAGATTTATTGTAATATTATTAACAATTCTTACAATTAGATCTTTTGGTGCTTATTTTCAGTGTTCTTCTAGAAATACATATTTATTGGTTACACACATACTAGCTCTTGTATCTATATATACATGTAAATGATAAGTGGTATAGCCTTTAAATTTTAGTCCTACTTTAATGTAAGTACTATTTGGATTTGTAATAATATACAAATCATTCATCTTCTCATTAAGAATATCCATAATTTGAGTGTTCATATTTTGAGTCAATTATTTCTTACTCAGTTTCCTCCTATAGATAGATACTATAAATATCATCTATATCAGATTCCATACTCGGTTCTAATTCCATTTTGAAAGCTTCTTCCAAGATTTTTTCTTTTTGTGAAATTCCTTTTTATGTTGAAGTCTACTTGGAAATTCATTGGTATAATTTCCTTATTCATTATAGATCCAACATCTGCATTTTTTCTTTCCTGAAGGGCAATAATTCTTGTTTTTAGAAAGTTTATACCTCTTCCTTCTAAAATATCTTTTCTTATAGGTTTCTCTATTAAATCTCTTTTTATATTTTTGGAAATCTTTTTTTTGAATTTTATAATTTTTATATTTATATTTTTGTTTATAAGATTTTATATTATATCCCTATTTTCCTGGTATTCTAAAATATTTTGTATCATAACAAATTTTATCATTTCCTCTTATTTGTTTATATTCTTTTCTTTTTTGACATTTAATAATGATCAAATTCTTATTCTTCCTCCTAGAGTATCTAGTATAGTTTCTATATTTCTTTGTTTCCAACTTTTTGTTAAGGTTTTATGTAATATTCTAGGTAATTTTTGGAAAAACATTTCCTTATAAGTTGTTTGCATAGAAAGTGGTAATTTATGATAATACATTTCATATTCACAACTAAAAGAATCTATGTAACACATGTTACAAATTTCTATATTTGTTAGATGCCATTTAGCTTCATTGATTTCCTTTTCACTGGATTCAGTGATAGGTCTTCATTTATCTTCTATAATAAATTCCTTGTATATTTCATTTATTATTGTAACCAAGTATTCTCTTCCCATGGAAGCATTCCCTTGCATCAACAAAAGTTGTTGATCTATTAAGTTTGAAAACCAAAATTTAACATTTCTTGTCATTTTATGTGCTATAAATACTCTATAGATTGAAGGGTTTGTTTTGGTAGTTTGAGGTGTTTTTATGAGCACATTCATACCACTAGCCTATTCATCTTAGGATTTTTTCTATCTCTTATACAATCTAAATCTAGAAAATCAGACTTATAATTATCATTGAGTTTGAATTATAGTGGAATACTACCTCTAGTTCCCCAATACAAATCTTCCTCCATTTTAAGTGGTTGTCTTCTTCTATCTATGACATCAGGTTGTTCTGTCCTTTTACTATTTCTTTCTCCCCTATATGGGTCAGATGTTCCTTCTTAGTAAGAAACTGATGATGAAATTGGTTTCATATAACCTTTTGGGGTCATGTTTTCTGGTTCAAAATTAGTATAATTGATTATTGTCAAATCATCATCTTCTTTGTTTGTACAAATTTTTTATTATAATGTTCTTCTATTTCTTCATCAGTTAGTGTTAATAAACTAACTAATTTTTTAATATCCCTATTTTTAGGATTCATGAATTTTCTCTTTAATTCCTTTCTATATTTCATTAACTGAAATTATATCTTTTTATCATTTTTTTTCATTTTTAGGAATCAGGGCATTTGATTTCCTAGGTGGTTCTTCTTTTTGTGCTTCTAAGAGATCATATTTATACCCTATAATTTCATTATTTCTATGTATATTGTATACATATTTTCTTAGTTCTAAAAATTCATTGTGTATAACTTGTTGTAGTTTATTATAATCACATTCATTTATTTACTTTAATAATACTTTTTTTATGTCTATTATTTTCTGTAGGTATTTTGTGTTTGATTCTTGGATTAAATCTATTTCCTTTGTTAATAGTTGTACATTATCAAATAATGTTGCTTGATTTTTTTCTATGCCTATTAGGCTTCTATTTACTTCTAAATGATATTTTTTATTTTATCTTCAAATATTATTATTTTTTTAATATACAATCATAAACTAATGTCTTCATTATTTAGACTTCATCTTTTAGTTTTTTAACTTCTTCTTAGTTAGAGCTTTATTCTTCATGGTCTATGAAAATAAATCTTGTCATACTATTATTCCTAACAACATTACTTTTTCTTTATGTTATCAGAGTTTTTCTTTGATATCTAATTATTATTCTTTTAATATTTCAAAATCTGTTAGTATTTTTGGTTTTATTATTTGTCCAAGTTCCTTAAAAGTTATCTATTTCTATAAATTTATTTTGTAAGTATATTGAATTATTGTGACTATTTGTTAAAAAATATGATACTAAGTAATATATTGAAAATAAATGATTTCTTTCTTTCAATTTCATAAACTATACTTGATACTTGGTTTAAGTTTTTATCATGGATATTAATAACAAATCTAGAATATGTTGTAAATTTTAACTTTTTGTATCTTAAATTACCATTGATCATTCCTACTAAGTCATCTTTCTTATTTATTATTTTGTTATCTAGTAATGCTATTTTTATTGGTGTATCTATTCATTTTTTTGAAATAAACTTTTATTAATATTTGAATTCTTACTAAATGAATGTATCCAATTTTTTCTTTATCATTATTAGGAATTTTGGATAATTTGTTTAATATATTTTCTTTATCAATTAATGGTATGTTATACATTTTTTTTATATATATAATCTTAATACTTATTTCTTTATTACTTATACTATAATAAATTATTTTTTTTCTAATAATTTTCTTAACAAGAATTATGAATCTTTAAATCTATCTTTTTCTTTAAGATTTAATTTTATTTTTTTTATTTTTTTACTTATTCAAATTCTAGTGAAAATATTACGAGATGTCTTTTATTTCTATGTCTACTATTTTTTTAGTTTATGTTTTATTCTTACATTTTAAGATTGTTATTATTCACTTCTGATATATTAATTTTAAGAATATTTTTAAAAATATCCATTATAAAGACTATTAAATCGTTCAAACATATTACTTCACAAACATTAAAATAAGTAATGAAATTACCACACGCTAATTTTCCATGTGCCCTTGATACTTAAATAAGAATTATCAATTAATGTATATTTTACCTTGACTATTACATCAGCCCCTTTTTGAAAGCTCCTCCCGAACTTACCAAGTTGACTTTTGCTAAAATAATCTCGCTATAAACATTTTTTTTTTCGATCTAATTAGTTACTCCTATCTAGGTCGATATGAGTTGTAATACTCATTATTTTTCAATTATTTTTAATTCATAGTTTTATTAACGTTATAATATATATATATATATATATATATATATATATGTGTGTCTTTTTAGTGTGATTTATACAGTTGTCAGGTGTTGCTTTTGGATTGGATAATATTGATTATGTGTTTTCAATTTATTTTTTTTTTTTACCGACTTTTCGTGTTTATTTAAAGAAAAAAGACGCAATTATTTATGACTCGACAAACATTGAGGACAGAGGATGGTAAAAGAAACATGACTCATAATCGACAAAGCTTTACAGAGTACATGAATTTAAAGGTGGATGAGATATAGTTCATTATTTATATTATAAAAACATTTAATTATTTAAAATGGTAAGAAAATATAATATTTTTATAAATATAATAAAATTAATAATTAAATCTAATTAAAAAATAATTCTTAACGTAGTATAGTGTTAGGTGTGATTCTGTACTTACAACCCAAATTACCTCTGCACACAAACCCATTCCAATTAATTTTGGATTTGTATTAAATGAATTAATTGGCTCGTAATTGATTAATTAAAAACACCCCTGCCCTATAAACAACAGTTAATAACTCTTTTTTTTTTTCAAAAGTGGTGGGGAGACCACATCAATCTTTTGAGATATTAGTTGAAAGATACTTTTTTTATTTTTTTTAATGGAATAAAGATTTTTTTTTTTCAAAATTCGAACTACTAATTTTTTATTTAAAAAGTCATTAATGATAACAATAAATTCAATTAATTTTGCTGACTGAGTTACCTTATATCCGTAGTTAATAGCATATTTGCTTAAAAGCTTTCATTATAAAACATTTTGAGTACAAAATAGCCCATTTGAGCCTAGCTTTTTCTTGACCTGTAAGCACAATACATCACCTTTTTTTTTAATTAAAAAATAGCCATTTTTCAAAAACATTCACAATAATTAAAAAGGATTGTTTACGAAAGAAAAAAATAATAATTTATTATTGTGTAAAAAAGTAAAAAAGAAAAAATTCTAACCTTGAAACAGTGCTTTTACAATTTTTTTCATGTTTGATTTATAATTATTTTGTTGTTATCAGATATAACATTATAAGATATCATTGTTACTTCATTAGACATTGAGATGCATGGTTCGATCATGAATCTTAATGTTGAGCTTGCAAGTGATATTTTTTTCTATTAGTTTAAGAGAAATATGCTACTTATAATAATGTTGAGCTTAGATGTTTTTCCTTTAAAAAAATGCCATTATAAAGTGAAACAAAACAAAAAACACTAAGGGTGCATTTAGATACAAAATAAAAAAAATGTTTTAAAAACTAATGGGCATTTTGCTTTTAGATCGAAAAAAAAGGCGCATAGCTTTTATATAAGGGCTTAATTTTTAAAGAATATTTTCTTCGTGTATCAAGATATTATTTATTATTTTTAAAATATATAAAATAGTATTCTTTATCAATCGTATTACTTATTATTTTTAATCAAATTTTGGGTAATTATGTTACAATTTATTAACCCGAAATATTACATCATCATTGGCTCTAGGGATAAATAATAAGATAAGATGTCATAAAGGTCCTTTATACTAGACAATTTGTGTTAACTAGTCTCTTATATCGTAAAATGTGTCATTTTGTTCCTTACATTTTGTAAAATACATTAAAGAATAATATATTTTACTATTGATATAATATTTTAATAGTTTTATTAGGAGTGGGCGTAACTTGTTTAGGTTGGTTTTTGAGTCAATTTATAAATTGACCTTATTTTGACGATTTTAAAAAATTCAAAACCTTAACCGACATATGACTTAAAAAAAACCTTAAAACCAACGTTCAAGCCAAACTATAAGGTCATTTTGAGAAAGATTAATTTGACAATTTTAGATTTAAAATCATAATATGATATAAAAGTTTTATATAGTTGAAATAGAAAAAACATACCTTATAATTTAACTTAAAAGTTGTTATCATCACATATTCTATTTACGTAACCTCTTATCACTAAGAACATATAAGATGGTTTTAATAGACATTATATAAATATAAAATTGTAGTTATTTTTAAAACTAATTATCAAAAACTTCTTACATAATAATTATAGTAAAATTAAAGAAATTAGATTGTACTTAATATCTTATCGTACATTAAATAAAGT
Source organism: Hippophae rhamnoides (assembly GCA_033030585.1). NCBI lineage: Eukaryota > Viridiplantae > Streptophyta > Magnoliopsida > Rosales > Elaeagnaceae > Hippophae > Hippophae rhamnoides. The sequence goes on along the minus strand of CM065434.1, from coordinate 20,604,731 downwards.
TTTAGATCCAGATGAAATTTTATATTGTCAATACATGTATTATATATAGTAATGTAAGAAAATTATTAATTTGGAGATTCTGGACTAATTTGAGAATGACTTAAGTAAGGCATGAAATGCGAGTGATAAGAGTGACTATGAGTATCTGGATGAGAGTCCTTATTAATTAGGTTTAGATTTTATAATTTTAAATAAATTCAAAATTATAATTAATTATAATTTATAAAGTAGTAATTAAAAATATATAAGTTTTATGAGTATTGATGATATTCGTGAGCAAAACATTTAAATGAAATGTAAATTAGTTTCTCGGCATATTTTCATGTCTATTATACAAACCGAAGAAACTTGCTTGCTTCAAATACATATGTATTGGAGATAAAATTGTTATCCCTCTGCTCAAAGTGTGTTTGACACTCTATCAGAGCGATTTCTTATTCTATTTGTTTTTTCAAACCAAATTCTCTTGGTGATGATGGATTAAATCTCTCCTGCAGCTTCTACCGACTTGATATGGAGGAGAAGTATTGTGATAAAAGGAAAGGTCCCACATTGAAACCAAGCTCTTTGCGATGATGGATTAAATCTCTCCTATAGTTTCTACAGACTTGATGTGGAGGAGGAGTATTATGATAAAAGGAAAGGTCCCACATTGAAACCAAGGTCTTAGCGATGATGGATTAAATCTCTCTTGTAGCTTCTACCTACCGATGTGGAGGAGGAGTATTATGGTAAAAGGAAAGGTCTCACATTGAAACCAAGCTCTTATCGATGATGGATTAAATCTCTCCTGCAGCTTCTACCTACCGATATGGAAGGGAAGTATTATGGTAAAAGGAAAGGTCTCACATTGAAACCAAGCTCTTGGCGATGATGGATTAAATCTATCCTATAGCTTCTACCGACTTGATATGGAGGAGGAGTATTATGGTAAAAGGAAAGGTCCCACATTGAAACCAAGCTCTTGGCGATGATGGATTAAATCTCTCCTGCAGCTTCTACCTACCTGATGTGGAGGAGGAGTATTGTGGTAAAAGGAAAGGTCCCACATTGAAACCAAGCTCTTGGCGATGATGGATTAAATCTCTCCTACAGCTCCTACCTGCCCGATGTGGAGGGGAAGTATTGTGGTAAAAGGAAAGGTCCCACATCGACAACAATATATATATATATATATATATATATTTGCTATCGTAATCAACATTTTTGTTAGTTTTACCTTTGATGCCTTGGCTTCTCATCAGTTTCAACGACTTCTGTGCAAGCTTAGATCCATAAACCTTATGGATCCAGCTTGAGGGGGAGTATTGGAGATAAAATTAAGGAGTAAATTAAGGAGTGTCAACTCCTTAATTTAAGGAGTAAATCAAGAACCTTAATTCAAGGAGTAAATCAAGGAGTTGTGATCCTTAATTTAAGGATTAATTCAAGGAGTAAAATAAACAATCCTTAATTCAAGGAGTAAAAAAGGAATCCTTAATTCAAGGAATAAGACAAGGAATCCTTAATTCAAGGAGTAAAATAAGGAATCCTTAATTCAAGGAGTAAATCAAGGAATGTTTAATTCAAAGAGTAATTCAAGGAGTAAATCTCCTTATATATAGCTATAGAATTGTAATGAAAATATGAAAGAAAGAATACAACTTTGAGAGAGCTTGTTTTATTTAGAAAGGCCTTGGCGTTCTCAACACTAATTTTCAACAATATGTTTCAAGTATATACTTGTTCTTAAACATGTTAAAATACATATTATACACTTAAAGAATTTTGATATATATACTAGTCGATTGATCGAAGTGGTAGGTCTATCAATTGAAGGGTTTAATCAATTGAGGATCGATCTTGTACGATCCATGTTCTCTTAGCTTAATTTTCAAATTAGTGTAGATCGATTGAAAATGGGTTCATCGATCAAAGGGCTTAATCGATCTACCTTGTCTCATTTTTATTTTAATCATTGTTGGTTCAATAGAAAAGGGTTTTGGTCGAACAGTAAAGGTTTCAACTTAAAGCCTTTTGTGCACTTGAGACAAAAGTGTTTTTTCACCACATTGTCTCTATTACTTGTTGCTCTATGACTTATTTAATGGACAGAATAATAATTTCTCTTTAAACAACCTAATGTTTCATATTTTAAACAAACACATTTATTCTATTCTTATAGTTGTTTCATGCCTTTTCTCTCAAAACGTTTTATAAAATTTAAATCATACTTTGTTAGACTCTTTTTTGAATTAATTTATCAAACATTATGTGATCATGTTTGATTGATTAATAAACATATTTTTTTTAATGAAATTGTGATTTCATGTTTATATAGCTTCTTCTTAATTAGGTTCTTGCATGTTTGGATCAAATAATATTGTGTGTAATCATAATTATTAGATTTAATTATTTAATTTTAAAGAAACTATCTTTATTGAACCTCTGCTTGATCTATTCGTTTTAGGATTGTTAAATGATATAATTTAACTAATTTTTTCTTGAATCTTCTAGCTAAAGTTTTTTTTTATTGAATCTGCTCTAGGACACACTTTGTACTTGTGCTATTTGTGTTAACTTTTCAAGTACTTGCAGAACTGGTTTGATTGCTCACATGACTCGAGATATTATAACGTTGGTCTAGATCCGTACATCTATCTTATAGAGACTATGAAAGAAGCGATGACTTATAAGTAAGTTACATTGTGGGCTTTATCTATGAAGAGTAGTCTCAAACTTGACCTTTGTAATTCAATGTTATTTTAATAATAGAAAGTTAAGTGGTTTGATGGATTGGTGGTTTTTCTTAGGTTATTATTGTGGTTTAAGTTATTTTCACCTAAAATATTATGTATCAAGTTCTTATTTATTTTTGTTTTATATTAATTATACACGATTATAAGTCTGGTAGCTTGTGTTTTTTAATTATACATAATTCAAAAAATTACCTATCCATCCTCTCTAAGTAAATTAGATCTGTGACTTTAAACTTTCAAAATATATTTTAAAAATTTAGTATATATTAATATTATACGTTTGATTTTGTTCATTTGATTTTCATAACTTATGAAACTCCAACCAAATCAACAAGATCAATTTTAATATTTTTTGAACCTATTTGGATCAATGAATGTGAATATATATATATACTTGATCTTGGAATTACTATCATAAAGAGTATTTAAGTTAGGATTTAAAGTTGATTTTTTTCTTAAAATCGACTTATAACAAATTTTAAGTCGGTATATTTATTAACCGACTTAAAAAAATAAAAAAAATAGCTTGGCAACCAAGAACCGATACTACTCTGATCTATCATATGCATTTATTAATGTTCTAATATATAATATACATCAATTAGGGAACGAATTTAGTAATTACAAGAATGAAAATGATAATTTACTCATTAGTTGTTACAAGTTATTGAATAATTAATTCTTTTAAAAGTTTAAGTTATTGTGACAAAAAATAACAATATTTTTATACACTATTAGTTAGAAACAACTTCATTCATTGATACTAAAATGTAACTAATTATAGACATACAGTATACATGCAATTCATTCACTTTAATAATAAAAATAGTAATGAAAATATTATTATCAAATAAATTTTTTTTGATAATTTATAGTCAAATAATATGAACTATATAATTTTTAAATCAATTTAATTAAAATTATTCACCATCTAATTTTTATATAATCGAGTTATTCATATGATTTTATTTTTAATACTCATTTAAAAAAATATTTTTACTTTATATAAGAAAAAACACACATATACACCATATTTTTTAATATGAAATAACATTCATTTTCTGTCATAAGAAAAATAACATATATCCAACACATAAAACAAATAACTTTATTTATAAAAACAAATTATATTATCCAATTAAACTAATTATTTAATTGATATAGTATATATAAGTATGAAGTGAGTCCTAATAGCTTCTCTTATTCTATTAAAAGTTTAGGCCTGTTTGGCCACATAACTTAAAAATTATTCTCCAAAACTGCTTTAGAATTAAAATTTAAAAACAGTTTTCACCGATGTATAAAAACATTAACTTATTTGGAAAATGTTTTAAAAAACTATTTTGAAAAACAAAATTACCAAAGTGTTTGGCAAAACTATTATCAATAATAATTTTCATATGATTTTATTTTATTTTAAATTTAATATTTTTTAATAATAGACATTTAACAATAAATTTAAGAAATTTAAGATGTTAGTTACTATAAACTTTATTATAAACAAAATATAATTAATTCTAACATAAATGGGACAAGAGAAAACGAGGACAGATATCGAAAAAAATTGAATGTTTGTTAAGTGTAATATATAAAATAAACAGTTATGGTAGATCTAGTTGTGAAAAATATTTGTAAAGTGTAACCGAGAAATAATAAATTATATATATATATATATAATTTAGATAAAAAGAGTACCTAATATCTAAAGAGATATAGTTTAAAGAGTTTTAATTTAAATTAGGGGTGTTCATGTTCTAATCCAATCCGGTTTTGACTAAAAAAAATTTAATCAAATCGGACCGGACCGTTTGAAACGGTTTTAAGAAATAAAAACCGGACCAGATCGTTTGATTTATAAAACAGTTTGGTTCGGTTTGGTTCCCGTTTTTTCGATTTTTTTATAATTTAATAAAAAATAATATAAAATTTTTAATATATTATTAAACCAGTCCAGTCCGGTTCAAACGGTTTAAAATTAGTACAAATCGAATCGGACCGTTTGATTAATAAAACCGTTCAGTTTAATCGGATCCAGTCCGATTTTACGGTTTGGTCCAATCCAGTCCGGTATATTAACACTCCTAGTTTAAAGTATAAAGAAAAACACAAGTTTTTCTTTAAATAAAATAATACAAGCATGTTAGACATTTCTACCTATAATATATTAAGCTTGACTACATATAATTCATCTTTAATACATTAAGCTTGACTACATTACTACGTAGTTTTTCTTTAAAGTATCTAAAGAGTTATCATATGATTGTCTACATATAATATATTAAGCTTGACTTTGATAGACATTTCTTCAATTGATATTTTTTAGTCGAGTGGTTGGATAGCTTAGATCTTGAGATGATCGCAATTTTTTTTAAAGTAACAATATTCCCATAAGAAAATTCAAATTATTTAACGGTTTTTTTAAAAATTTATTATTTAAAAACTAATTTATTATTTTATTTTAGATATTGAATATAAAATAAAAAAAAAGTATATATAGTATGACATATATATGTAATCTTTTTACTAAAAAGAAAATATAAAAAATAATAAGATAAGTATAAACAGATCCTTAAAAATTATCAATTGTGGTAATATTCTTACCCTAAAAAATACCTTTATTTTATACCCTAAAAAGTGTATATACATTAATGCTATATGTAGTAAGTAAAATATTAGTTATTGATTAGATATAAATTCAGAAACATAAAATTATAATAAAGTGATTGTTGATCATTTAAATTATAACATCTGAATTAATATATTGATTATTTAAATTAATTTTTTTTTCAAATTACAATAAAAAATATTTGTATCATAAAAAAATTCATCAGGCTCTCTTTCTACTCTCAACCTCATATATCACAATATTAACTAACGAGTAGTTATATAACCCATATATATAACCCTTAGGGCCGTAGTTATGCTTGTTTAGTGTTTTTACTTATTCTTAAAAACAATGAAAACATCTTATATGTGTTTTCTAATCACTCCATTTTTAAAAACAATTCTCAAACAAGTATATTAATGTTTTTAAAAATAATTTTTTACTCTTAAAAATAAAAAATTGTTTTTGAATATCATGCCCATAAACGACCCTTCAATTTCAGGAGCATTTCGGTATTTTAGATTATTTTTAGAGTAATATATCTAATCATTTATGGACAAGTATTTTAGATAAGAAAGTGTAGAAAAGTAGGGATAAAACGTAGGCTGAGGAGAATATGATATGGAAAATGCCTTTAGGTATATTATTGAACTACACAATATATGCTTCTATATTTAACAATTTTGTATAATTTTTTAAAATTTAATAAATGATCAATGTTGTATATCAGTACTCATGTAATATATATATAATTGGATTAAACGTGGAAAGACATTAGTTGGTGGGGTGAATAAAGATTTTGGAAATTAACTTTACATAGAAGTCAAAAGATTAATTATCACCCTTTTCTCTCTATTTTTTTCCAGTTTTCTTCGTCTTTCCTTCTTCTTTTTCTTCTTATCTTCTTCTTTTTCTTTGACAATAAACTTACTCCACTGAAAAAGAAGTCTTGTGCTCTAAGAACTCTCTCCAATATCTTTTAATTTATTTGTATTTATAAATAATATATTATTTATAATCTTATATTTTTATTTTACTATAAGCAGTATTAAAATTTATACATATAGTCTCGGATATTTAGCCACAATTATTAGAAAAACTAAGGCTATAAGATTTTGGTTTCAATTTTTCTAAAATTAAGATTATATACATACCCTATTATCTCGATTTTTACAAAACCAAGGCCATAGATATATTTTATCAAATTTTTCTTTTTAATTTACACCAAACACCAAATTTTTTAACCAAATTTTTTATTATTATTATTTTTCTCTCAATTTTCTCTCTTTTACAGTAAATACCAAATTTTTTTATCAATTTTTTTCTTTTAATCCTCTTTTTTTCTTTTCTGTTTTTCATCTTTTTTTTTCCAAATTTTTTTTTTGATGATTTTTTTATTTTGCCGTATATATATATATATATATATATATATATATATATATATATACTTTTGATCCCCTAACCCTAGCTTATATTCTCTTCTCTACTCGATCGAAACCCTTGCGCTGCGTTCTAGCCTCGCATTGCGTTCCAACCTCCTGCCACTGCGTTTCAACCTCTGTTTCACTCTCGCACCGCATTCTAGCATATGTTCTACTCTCGCACCACGTTCCAGCCTTTGTTCCACTCTCGCCGTAGTCGTCTCTTGGCCACTGCTTGAATCTTTCTGGTAACATTAACTCATTTTTTCCTTTATAAATGACTCTCGGTACATAATATCGATCGATACATAGAGGTTATTTTTAGCTGCCTAAAGGCTTGCTTGCGTTGAGAAATTTGGATGCTGGATATTTCTTAGATGGGTTATGAAAATTTGTTAGGAAGGTCGCTTGGTATGGTTTGTGAAACGTGTTGGTCGCCTGGTGCTTGGCTTGGTGTTGGTGTTGGTGTTGGTTCGTTGGGGTGGTGCACTGGTGCTAGTGTTGTGCCTGTTTTACCCTAGCTAACATTTCTGTTACAATAAACAGAGAGGACCGAAAATAGTATTTTTAGAAAATTTTATTTTTATTGATATACTATTTACCAATTAACTTGTAATGAGTAATTGTATATTAATTTCCTGTTTTGTTGCAGAGCAGTTTCACGAGAGAAGTTTTAGCTGGCCACTATGCTCTCACCATAGTTGTGCTTAATTAGCTTCATTAATGAGAGAACTGCACAAGCTGTTGATGATAACCATTTATTTATGGTAATTTTTGCTGGAAGTCCCTTGTTAGATTATTTATATAGTTACACTGTAGATTGATGTTGCTATATTATTTTCTAGTAAGTACTTGAATGCACTGTGTTTTGAGCATATAGTATTTATTTTTATCTATTTTGTTGCTGATTTCTTTTGTCTGGATCAGAATGTAGTGCATGGAGGTATCAAACTTGAAAATCTTTTGGTAACTTGAAATGACAATGTGAAGATTGCATATTTCAGTGTCAGTTAGGTTTTTGAGGTAATCATATTCATCAAACCTTTGCCACCATACAATAGAATTGTGTTGAGCTCATTCCGGTGAATGTTTTCTACTAGGAAAATACATGTGTATTGTTGAGAAAGTTGATTTCCTAACATTTTTTAACATTGTCTTACAGGAGGACGAGGACACACTTAGGCGATTTCTAGAAACTTATGCATTCACTGCACGTCTGTGTCTGAATACTGTGTAGGTTTTAATTTAGTTTGAACTTGAAAACTGTCTTGAGTCCTATTATTTAATACTTCCATTGTATATGTGGTGTTTCCCATATTTTTCTACTAAGAAAAGTTAATTGTTTCTATTGTTTCAGTTTTTTAACTGAAATAATGGAAGTACCCATGTGACTATTTTTAGAGCCTTATATGAACCCTAACCAATAGATAAAAATAAATACCTATGTAAGGACCTATGTGTACTGTGTTTTGAGCCTCAAAATAGATAAAAATAAATACTATGCTCAAGTTATTTCTATTGTATACTATATTTATGGTTCATTCTTATTACTTGCTTGCATAGCCTTATAGGTACACTAAGCACTAGGGGCACCAACGCAGCAGGCACCAAGCACCAACACACCAGAGCAGCAGGCACCAGCGCAGCAGACACCGCCCACCAGCTATATTTCTCTTCTTTTTTCCCTCCGTCTAAAGTTTTGTATTTTATTATCTCTGTTTTGGGTTTCTTTCGTCCTTATTATTTAGTGTTTTTGATTTAATCTGCTAAAATTTGTGAACACAGGGGGGATATGAAGATTTGGAATGTAAGGAGAATGGTAGAGTGAAGCCCATGCAAATGGTAGATTATTGCCATGTCTTCCACATACCCAATGGATTTGGTTCGAGGGAGGCTAACCGTGCAGGTACTTTCTATCATTCTATCATCCCCTCAATTTCTTGTTTTGAAGAGTAACTTAGACGAAAAAATTATACAGTTTATTTGCTGATCCAGTTTTTGAATATTTGTTCTATGCATCTATTTCAAGTGCCCTGCATTGAAATATTGCAGTTATATTACTATTTTTTTCATAGATATTTTCTATTAGATTTTAGTATGACAAAAAATGGAATTTATTTCACTATTGGTCTCAATTCTGTTTTAGCTCTGTATTGTCCTTTTCATTATTTGTTTAAATTATAGATTATGTTGTTGCAGCTATTGACAGTCCTATAAGAGATCATCTGGAGATAAATGAGGTCTTGAATTAAATTTCTGGTAATATGGTTAATTGATCAACTTGATCTATTTGGCTCAGTTCTCCTCTACATTGTTGTGCGTTGCACGCTGCACTGGTGTTGTGCACATGTGGGTTTGGCAAATATCATCTTCTTTTTTTATGTTTTAATGTATAATAAACTCTCAAATGTAATTATATTTTTAATATAATATGATTTTTAATATTATAATTAATAAATTTATTTTAATTTATATTGGTTTTTTATATTATAATTACTAATTATATATTTTTTAATTTATGTATACCCTATGACTTCAGTTATTAGAAACATCGAGACCATAAGGTGTATTTATAGCCTCAATTAAGCAGTGAAGAATCAGATTGGATATTATCTATAAAATTGTATCATATTTTTTTAAAAAATTATATCATTATATCAATTGTTAAAGCTAAACACTAAAGTGTTATAGAATAGATAGCGCAAATTGAATATTCTAAAATATTCTCCCACATCTCTTGCTTATCTTGTTATATATATGGAAAAATAAAAACTAATGTATTATATGTTATTTTTATATTCAATAAATTTGTTCCCAATCTTCTAAAATAAAAATATAAAAGAGAAGTTGAAATTAAACCAAAGATACTAAAAACTTTTTTGTAAATAGCATTTTTATGTAATTTAAAATAAGTAACAAGCTTTACCAGTATATTCTTAGACGAATAATGTATATTAATTAATATAAAATTAAAATATTATATATAAATAAAAAAATGACAGTCAAGAAATTATAAATTAAATATAAATAATATTATTTTAATTATTTTTTAAATAAAATAGTATTCTTTCATGATTAAAAAGCGATTAAAATTTAATTTTTTAATAATATTAAAATAACAATTAATATGAAATTTTTTCACAAAAAATTTATTTTAATATTTGATTATTATTAATATTTTATTTTTTAAAATAAAAATAAAAATATATATTTGAATAATTTTACTTTAGTTACTATTAGTTTTTTAAATAATTTTATATTAAATTTTACTTTTATTTTTGTTAATGAATCGTCTTTTATGTTATTTTAATAACTTAATAGTAAAAATAATAATATTTTAATAAAAAAATTATTAAAATAATAATATTTATTTTTAAATAATTATTTTACTCAAACATAAATGATTAGAAAATACTTTTTAAAATTTGAAACACTAATCAATATCAATTATATCTTAAAAACTTTTACAACTCTATCTAAATTAACATTCATTTTGAAGTAAATTTTATATAAATTAATATATTATTTTATAAATCTTAATCATAAAATCTAAATCTTATATCCTAAAATTTAAAATCATAACCCATATATATTTGTCGCTATTTTGATTCAAAAAGTAACTCGCGGTTGTTGTGATTTATATTTTAGGATTTCAAAATATTTAAATTCTAGGGTTTAGATTAATAGAAGAATATAATTTTAGTCTAACGTATTAATCATATATATATATATAACAAATCATTTTAATTATATAATAATTTAAATTAATGATATAAATACTATTATATTTTAAAATTTAAATTAAACAAAAAACATATATTTATCATTAAAATAACTCAAAGTAATAATTAAAAATTATTTGTTAATATCATCTAGATAAATAACAGCCACCATATATATTATTTTTGGACTTCAATGCCTCATATTACTAGTACTTCTATGACTCTAGTCCTATTGTATTTTTCACGTTAATCTTGTATTTGTTTATATTATGGGTGTTCATGTCTAGAATTTTGAGCCTACGTTGGCATTTTATATGGTTTATGTAAAACTGCTATTTTTTAGTTAATTTATTTATTATAATTATAAATAATTTAATATATTTATAAACATAATAAATAATTATATAAAAATAATAATTTAAGCATATCGTATTATTGCTATAGGTTTTAGTTTAATTTGAACCACAATACATGTTATTCACTTAAATTCAGTTAATCTCACGCAAGATTTAGTTTAATTTAACTCATCCAGTTTTAAAATAAATTGAGTTCAGTTATTATTATTATTATTATTTATATGAAGTGAGTTTAATTGCTCATGAGCAATTTATTTAAATTATTTTAAAGTATTTAATTAATTATTTAAAAAATAAATAAGTAATTTTTTACATAAAATTAGAACATCATTAAATCTAAATATCATCCACAGATAAGCAATTAGTATTATTACTATAAATATAAATCCACAACTTTAACCCTTAAATTATTATATTTTGATTTTTTATGATTATATATATATTAAAATTAATAATATTTTTTTTCCTTCGTTGTAGTAGGTACACTTCTTTCATATATTTTAGACTAAAGCTCGAAACTAATAACAATTGGAAAAAATTAGACAATGTAAAAACTTGCACTATATATGTATATAATAAGTGATTTTATTATTTAAAGAAAAATAACTAACAATAGTCTGATTTATTTTCACATAAATTAATGCTAACAATATATATAAAACAAAAATTAAATTTAAAATATTATAAAAAATATAAGCCAAGTTATGCTAAGCTAAAAAAAATTTCAACCAAAATATACATGTTCATGAAAAAATATAATTAAGTTATTTTATTATTTAAAGGAAAATAACTAGCAATAGTTTGTTTCATTTTTACATAAATTAATGTTAACAATATATATATAACAAAAATTAAACTTAAAATATAACAATATATATAAAATAAAAATTAAACTTAAAATATAACAATATATATAAAACAAAAATTAAACTTAAAATATAACAATATATATAAAACAAAAATTATACTTAAAATATTATAAAAAATGATAAGCCAAATTATGTTAGACTAAAAATAATTTCAACCAAAATAAATACGTTAATAAAAAAATTAAGTTAATTAACTATTCATTTAAATTTACGAATAAAGTTAAGTGAGATGATTTTTTTTAGCTAATAAACTTATCAATCAAATTTTAAATAAACTAAGTTACTATCTAACAGAATTTACTTATATTTTTTATATATATAAATGTGATGCAAGTATTTTTTTTCCATTAAAAATATATAGTTTAAAAAATAAAAATAAAATTATATAAAAATAGTGAAAAATACATGTTCCTTTATTAAAAAAATATATTTTAAATAATAATATTAATATTTTAATTAATCAATTATTAAATAAGATGATATCATATATATATAAGCACTATAACAAAAAAAGGACATTAAAGTCGATTAAAAACCTATATTCGAGCAGAAAAAAACCAAAATCAATTTAGCAAATAGTTTAAATAATACAAATAATTAAAAAATAAAATATTAATTAATAGCAGAAAAATTATCATAGTGTATTCTTCTCCTCATGTTATAATACAAACCTATATATATAATACAAAAATGTATATACATAAATAACAACACATAATTACAGAAAAAATATGAATAATAAGTGCGTAGAATTAATAAAAATACTTACAAGATACAAGAAGTGACAAAATGAAGGAAATGAAGAAAAAATTGTGTTTTGTAAGTGATAAATTGGTATAAAAAATTTGAGTATTTCGCTTAAAAAAATAGGGGATCTAAAAGATTAGTTAGAGAGAAAGAAAACCCACTAATCGGCACTGGAAATGGTAGTCGTAGGTGGCCAGAAAATGAGAAAGAGTGGAGGAGAAGTGAAAGAGGTTTTGAGTTTTTGAGAGTTATGCAATACTTGAAATAGTTTCTGTCTCAGAAGAAAGAAAAGAAAAGAATTTATCCACATGTGTAGCGTCAGTTCTACGTGTCAACCGACTCTATCCATGTAGGACGTAGCATCGGTTGACGTGTCGAGCCGACGCTATGTCTTACGTGGATAGCATCGGTTTTATATTGAATCGACTTTAAATTCATTATAAGATGATTTTTTTCAAAAACTGACTTTACATATCGACTTAAATACCTATTTTTGTAGTAGTGAGGATTACATATTTAAAAAATTTAAGATTTTTGAAATTTGTTTCACAATTTTTTGTAATTTATATAATTTAATATTTTTAAATTTGAAGTATTATTTTATAATTTTATTTGTATTAAATTAATTTAATATTTTTTTTAATTCTTTTGATTTAAAATTTATTTTAAAATACATAATTGGATCTAACTTATGATAAAATTTATACTTTGATTCAAAAAAATTTACTTATGATAATTAAATATTATATCATTAAATTAATTTAAAGAAATTTAAAATTATTTTTATAATTTAAAAATTTTAAAAATTAAAAATTAGAATTAAATTATAATATTTTATATAAATTAAAATTCATATACAGATACGTTAAAAAAAAAAAAACTCGTGGTGAGTTCCTTTTTCTAATTTTCTATTCAAAGAGCATGTATTATGTCGTGGCGGTCCATGACAAGGATGTACAATCAGACCAAGTTAGATTGACATGGACGTGGTGGTGTACGTGTTACTCTGTTACTCAGTCTGATCCAGATGGTTAACCAACTACGTATAATGGTATTAGGATAGTGCTATAATGAGATGTCGTTTTAGGATTAATCATGATTTAGTACCATCTACATAAATTTTGTTCTCACATATTAAATTTTGACTATTTAAAAATTTATCATGATTATAAATTTAAAATAATAAAATTTTAAATTTTAAAAATTTTTTAATCTTACCCTTTTATTTTTTATATATAATAATAACATTTAATTTTTACATTAATAAATATATAATTTTAATTTATAAATAAAAATAAAAATAAATAGATGATATTATTAATTCCATATTACTTGGTCTCGTACAAGTAATTTATGGCGCTTTGATTGATTGATGGAACAATGTTAAATACATGTATATTAAATTAAGATAATAATATTTTTCTATCAAAAATATATAAATTATTTATTATATTTTTACCATTAATTATACTTAAACATTATTATTATGTATAAAAAATTAATTTAATTATAATAATAAATAAATAAATTATAATAATATCAATACCATTAAATTGTATTAAATTATTTTCATGAGCCAATAACAATTTAACAAATTTAGCCGACCACGTAGGAAGTATGTGGTCGGCCGGTGGCATTTGCTCATGCGGCGGACTGCATAATTGAATCTACTAAGTGGAGCCCATCGTTACCGGGACGATTAGGTCGGTGAACCTTGATAATGTAATTCAATTTTTTTTCTTCTTTTTTTAATTATTAGTATAACTCACGTGACATGTAAATTATTATATATTTTTAATTTTCTTATCTTAATATAATTATATATTATGTTTATAATTTATATGATATAATAATAAATAATATAATAAATTTAAATTTTTTAGTTAATTATAACGCAGAAAATATACATGATAAATATGATTAATTATTTATTTTTTTTGAAAATTATACTAAGTATTTTTTAAAATTTTAAGTAAATTATTAATCTATAAATTTTTAAAATTTAGATTTAAATTATAGATAAATTCGTTTTTATTTCAAAATTAGAAAAATATAGAATTAATATTTTAAAAAGTTGTTGGAAAGATGCTTAGCAGTGTTTGCGTAACCAGCTAAGAGGAGATCCTTCGTCGGTCCTCTTAAGATCTTATTATTATCTTAACCCTTTTGACATGGACTCCTCTCCAAAAACCTAACTAATTTGTTTTTAGTAAATAATATTTATAATAATTTTAAAAAAAATAAAATCACCACACTACTAAAATTACATATATAATAGTATAATCACTCGTTACAAAATATTAAATTTTTATAGAAAAATAATTTTTATTCTAAATAATATATCTCACTTCATATATTAATTATGTTAAGAAACGGAAATATGCGTTTTTTAAATTCCCTTTTTGAGTTATATTAATTCAGAAAAGTTATTGATTCTCTGGTACCCACTTATCTGAACCAAACGCGTGGTCTATGCCTTATTCTTTTGCAGTTACAACTGGTGATATTTGATAAGTGACTGCTAGCAATTTTCCATAACTTTTTTATATAATAATTATATTATAATTAACGTAATAATTTTTATTTAATATAATATATACGTTTAATCCAGAGAAATCATTTTAAATATTGTTAATGTACTGGGCTGGAGTAAGCTCACGATTAATCCCAACCAATAATATTGCAGCAATTTATTTATTTATTTTTTGCCAAAAATGTTAATGTTTTTCAAGTGATATTATGTGCGTTATAATTTCTCCCTCGCGCATGATTGTCGAGGTGAAAAATCTTGTCGATGGTATTGTTTTGTTTGATAAATAAATAATATCTTATGAATTTATTAATAAAAATATTTGTAAAATATTAAGTCATTTTAAGATGAATAGTCTCAAGTGAGTTTTTAATGTAGTTTCTTTCAAAAAAAAAAAATTCAATAAAAATGTATAATTTTAATCAAATATGATTTAATAAATTTATTTAGCTCATATCGATTCTTATGCGTGTCTTTTTTAATAAATTATAATATTAAAATATTAATTTAATAAGTTAATTTTAAGTTATCGTAAAATATGTTGTCATATTTGATTTATTTAACAAATAAATTCAAATAATTCGTGTCATATTGTGTTAGATTATTTTATGTTTGTATCAATATCATATCTTTTTATTAAAAATTACCTTCTTAATCAATGCATCAAAATCTCTTATTAATCAAAAAATCAAAACTATTTATTTAAAAATATAATTAATTATTTTTTAAAAAAATATATATGAGAAAAAAATTAATTAAAATTTTAAAATTGATGTGTTTATAATAAAAAGTATTTTATTATATTATTATATGTATATAAAAACATATATTAATATACTTTTGGTATTGATTAATACAATTTTTAAATTTAAAATAATTAAATACACCTATAAATAATTTGTTACATTAATCGTAAAACAATTATTAAATTTATAAAAAAATATGCATATTTTACTTGTATTTTTTCACTTTCTACTTGTTTTTATTACTTTGATAAAAAAAAGATAAATTAATAAACATATCATTAAATTTAATAAATTTAACTAAATTTTTTATTTAATTTTAAGTTATGATAAATTTATCATTGAATTTTTTTAAGTATTACAAATCTACTACTTTTATTATAAATTTATTACTAATATTTTTATATATATTATAAATTTATTACTATCATTATATTTGTATCTCTAATAAAGAATTCAAGAGTACATAACTTAAAATTAATTAATAAACTTATATATATTGTTTATTTTGTTATTTTATTCTTATAATCAGGTGATGTTTAACCTTATAGCTTGAAATATAAAAATATAGGCCCAATTGCCCAAGACATTTGCAATTTTTGTTTTGGTTTTTACATTGTAGCATTTATATAATATAAAGTTTTTTTTTCTTTTCTTTAATTAATTTTTTCATACTAACAAAATGATATTTTAAAACTTAGCTTCGTACTTATAAATACTAAAATATGTTTACAATAAAATAAAATCAACAGGCCAATTCATACACTTCGTGGCAAATATTTGTGGTTGATGGCGTTCCAAAGCTGATCAGTGCATAATTTTTTTTAATTATAAGTTATTAATACTTTTTATTTATAATATCATCTTAATTCATTATAATATTTTTTTTTATGTTTTAATGTTGCAGCCATGGTTGTGGAGTTTAATTTCTCAAAATTATGGAATTTTTGATTAAATGATGGACGTTAAATATGATCAATTCGATTAGTTTTATGAAGATTAGACATAGATATTATGTACAATATATTTGTAATAATGGATTGATAAATGCTACTTATTAAGAGAATGAACATATAGTAACAATTCATTTCTTGTTAAAATATTATAATATTCATAGAAATATAAACATATTAGTTTGTAATGTTTGCGCTTTTTTAAAATTAATGGTTCAATGAATGTAGTTTTCTTTTGTTAATATTATTAAAATTTAATAATACAATTTGTCACTTTACTACTTGTGTATTTAAATTTATCCAAGTCATTATATCATGATCATATTATGTAATAGGTTACATTGTATTATAATAGGTTATATTATGCCCGATTTGTAAGTAATAACTACGTAATATGTTACATTGTTTTATAAGAACAATGTAACAAGTTACAATATATTGGATAATGTTATTATTATTATGTACCAAGTTATTTTATTTTTAAGATCAATGTAATTTGTTACATTATATTTGCACAACAATATACTTCTTAAAACATACATAGTTTATATTAATAAATGAAATAGATAAGATAAAAAGATTTACAAATATGACTTGATCATGACATTTTAATAAAAGATCATTATCAACCAATATAAACAAATATTAATGCATAAAATTTATTTATTTTTATAATTTCAATTGTCAAAAATACATATGTAAATTTAATACTAAAATGAAAAACTAAACTAAAGTAAATCAATAATAATATAAAATGTAAAGTGAAATGAATTTATTATTGTGTTACAGGTTCTTTCGTTGTCTTCTTCTTCTTCTTTGTATCCTTGATTTCCTTGCTCTTCCTTTATTTTTCTCTTATTGGTATCATCTTTTTTTTATTAATTGGTGGTAACACTAGAACATCTCTTATAATGGTTGAAAGATTCCATTTGCTTTCTTCTTATATTGGGTAAACCGAAACTTCATATGCTAACTTCGAGTAAGTTGTGTTGTAGTATATTGAACACATGCCTTATACACATAGCTTATTTTCTTTACATGTTGTAATTGCATATGCATAAGGGATCTTAAATGCTAGAAATTTACCACACGTATAAGTTTTGTGTTCTAAGCCTACAATGTAGCTTCATTAAACATGTACATATTTATAATGAACTCCTCTTAATTGTAAGCACAAATGGCTTGTTTGAAGTAGGTATTTATAGCTTTGTTGTGGTAGTAGGTTATAAGGTTTTGTTTTATGTGTTAGTGAAAATAACAATGATGTGCCTTGTTATTATAAACCATACCGATTGTTGATTTTATTGTTGGATCTCTATCTGAAACTATAACAAATTTTCCCTTTCCTCTAATAAGTAGCTTTAGTATTCTAAAAAAACAATTTTCACTCATTTTTTGTTTTGTCATCTACACTCTAAATGCAATGGGATATATCTGCATTACATTATGTTACATTAGTAACTTATTATGTAACATATTACATCATCAATGTTCTATAAATGTAACAAGTTACATATAGAAATTTTTTTTAAATATGATTAAGTAAACAATAATTTTATCATAAAATCATTATCGTCTAATTTTTTTATTTTTTGTAATTGCTACAAGTAATAACCATCATCATTTTTCCTTAATGAAAGTTCCATCAACTATTAGTACTAGTCTCATGTATTTATTGAATCTATTTATGCATGCTCCAATTGCCAATAAACCATAACTAAAGTTAGAATCTGCATAAGTTTTTATCTTAATGTTTGAATTTAGGTTTGACTTTTCTAACATATAGAAGAACCTAGGTAGTTTATAATATGATTCTTTAGGATCTTCTCGTACTTGCTTTAATACTTCATTTGCTCCCATGATTTATTTATTTTGTAAGTGATTGTGATTCTTATTTTTTTTTATGTCACCTATTATTTTTTTGGTCTCAATTGTCTACCTAGATCTTAGTAAAATTCTTTGATGTTGTCAACTACATACTTGTATTTGACATGTTTGTCTCTTTAATCCTGTAATATATGTTAATATCAATGATGTTCATTGTAAGTGATTAACTTGAATGCATCTGATTGTCTAAATTTTTTTGCTGCAAGTCTCCAATGACAATTTTCATCTTTGCACTTCATTCTAATGTTTGTCTTGTTGGAGTTGCTAATCTTATATTGGAACCTATTAGTTATTACTAATGTTGATACATATAGTTTGAAAGTCACTTTGTTATCAAAAACCCTACCATTGTATAACCCTTCGTCGGTATTGGAATTTATTGTTGAGACATTCTCATTATCTGAGCTTATTGTTACATAGTCAACATTTGAAGGTAGGCTAATCTCTTTATGGACATTTTATTAAATTGTATGAGTTATATATAATTTGTTGTATTTTTCATTATGTTTTCCAACATTTTGTATTGATGAAGTACTCCATATATCTATCAACTTCTTAGCATAAGGCTATATGGATACCATATATTTTATCTTGATGTTGATATCTCCAACTAAATGAAATACATCACATATTTATTTCTTCAATTCCCTCAAATTCATATTTATTTTTATGTATATGTCCTTTGGAATACCATTCATATATTTTTCTTTTTCTTCATGAAATATCCATTTCCTACTATGAATAAGAATTGTTACAAACTTTGTCTCACCTATTTTGTGAATATTAAAAGTTGTCTTATATTTATAATATTACGTAAACAATACCAAAAAAGATACATATAAATTGATAATGATAAAGTATTCAAATCTATTAATGTAACAAACACAACAAAAATGTAACATGTTACATTACAGTCTATTTTATATTTTAACTTGATATAACATGTTACATTACAGTCTATTTTATATTTTAACTTGATATAACATGTTACATTATGTTATTTTAAAAATGTAATATGTTACATCATGTATTATCAAAATATTTTATCCAATTAAATGATGGACGAAATGAAATGTACAGAGATTTAGATAATTCAGATAATTTAAAATTATATAACAATTCTACCTAGAATACAATTAAGATTTGAAAGAATGCAATTGAAAGTATATTGAATAAATATATTTCAATTTTCGAAGCATAATACATATACATATAATTTAGCGATTGATGAAACACTCAATTATATAGCTTGATCCAACCTTACTTTGCATGCTTGTTATTTTTTTTCCTTTGGTATCAATGGCAAATCAAGAAATCAAAAGTTGGTTCAATAATGGAATTAGCACTTGAAATTTGAATTGATGTCACCAAATAGTTCGTGTTCTTGTTTTTGTAACTATTATTGCCATTGATTTTGCTCGATTCGAACATGATATTCTCTTTGAAATTTGAATTGATTTGATGGTTCCTATATAAAAATGATGAAGCAACGATGGAAGTTTTGTAACACTTTTGTGAAACATTGTATTTAGTTATAGCATGTGGACTGTTTGAGTGATGAGTCACTACTAAAATAGTGATCTTTGATATCCTAAATTTAGCCTCATTTTTTAAAAAACTGAGGCCATAGGGTTTTAGTCACGGTCTAATAAAAACTGAGGCTATAGTGTATACATATATCTTCGATTTTATTAGTAATCATGATCATAAGTTAAACTACAAAAGTTATTTAAATATAAACAAACTTATATAGTTAAAATTATTAAATGAACGTGATCATAATTAAAATAATAAAGTTTTCAACCTTTTTAAAATCAAAATCAAATAATATATTGTGTGCTATTCATTTCAAAAAATAAAAAAAATTACTTTACATTTTTTTCATTTCTCTATTAATTTAATTTAATGTATTTTATCTCTTTTACCCCACACAACAAATTTTTATATCAAATTTTTTTCTTTTTCTCTCCCATTTTTTTCTTTTTTCCTCTCTTTTTTTCCCTTTCTTTTTTTTTCTTTTCTTTTCCTTTTCACCAACTCGCTAGTGTAGCTGGTTTCATTATCGTGACCGACAAAACTGATCTCCTTCCTTTCCCCTCTCTTCTTCCCTTTCACTCTATTTTTTTCTTTTCCTTTTCCCCAACTCGCTCGCGTAATTGGTTTCATTATCATGTGCAATCCTGATCTCTTCTTCCTTTTCCCCTATCTCACACCCCTAACCAACCATTTTTTTTGTTTTCGCTCGCAACCCTGCTCCGGGTATGTGTGATGCCCTCTCTTTTTTACCATATCATTTCATGTATGTGTTGCTTATTATTGAAATTTTTTCCCTGAGCAAAAAACATTGAATTATGGATTATATATTTCAGGTCCTTTGATTGTTCTTTGAAATGAGATAATGGGTTTCGATGAATTAGGTGGTTTCTTTCCACTTGGTGTGTATATTGTATATTTTCTTTATATTTCTTACTAGAATTTTTATTAAAAGTTCATTTCTGTTCCTTTAACTTCAATCTTGTTTTATATATAAGCTTTCATTGTTATCCTACTTTGTTTTACTAAGTATTACTCTTAATTAATCTGTTTGAATAAGTAATTTTTATTTTTGTTTAATTTGGTACTACTTTACTTAAATATATTTATATTGTTTGGTTAATTCTTGTATGTTATTGATTGGTTTTTTGACATGTCCAGCTTAGTGTAGCTAGCATTTTGGTAATTGTTTTACTCTTTTTATTGACTAATTATTAAAAATAATAATTATTATTATTTTTGCTAGTTATAAGTTTAATTATTAAATGAGTAAAAGTTTTATTTATTTACTACTTTTGCTTTTAATAATTCATATGCTTTTGTTCCTTTTAGTTTTGTGCTTCTCAATTTCAAACATTATTTGCTTTAATTACCAATTGGTTAAATTGGTACAAAATTTGTTTTTAACCAACACATGTGTTGTGTCATTTAGAATGGATAAGTATTGGATGCTTAAGCCAAGATTTTCACAAGATTATTTAGAAAGAGTATAAGCGTTTTTTAAATTTTGCTTGGATGAATGCCGCAAACGATGAATCTATTCGATTTTTTTTGCAATGATTGCATAAACATAGAATTTCAAAAAATTGATGATATACAAGATCATCTTGTTTGTAACGGGATTGTTCAAACTTATACAAATTGGTATATTCGTAAAGAACCCTTAATTTAAGAGGATGATGAAACAGACACACCACTAAACCATCAGTTTAGATCAACAAATATAGAGGATTCCCCCATTGAAATGGTAAATGCAAAATAAAATGAACCCAATATAAATTCTGATGAATTTAACAAGTTGTTAGAAGATGTAGAGAAGTCGTTTTATCTCCATTGCACAAATTTCAACAAGTTGTCTACAATTATGAATTTATAAAATCTTAAAGCAAAACATGGATTCTCTAATACCGGGTTCACTGCTATATTAAATTAACTCATGAAATGCTCCCAAAGATAAATGTGTTGCCTATTTCTATGTATGAAGTGAAAAATACATTGAGTAAGTTTGATATGCAGTATGTAAAGATTAACGCTTGTCCAAATGAGTGTATCCTTCATAGGAAACAATATCAAAATGTTGGAAGGTAGTATATGAAAAGTGGCCAGATTTTAAGTCAGATCCTAGGAATTTGCATCTTGCTATTGTCATTGATGGGATCAACCCTCACAACAATCTAAGAGTAGATACAATTGTTAGCCAGTGATTACTATCTCATATACTATCACATATAGCCTTCCTCTTTGGTTATGCATGAAAAGGAAGTTCATGATGCTTTCCATGTTAATTTCTAGAGCAAAATAGTCAAGTAATGATATTGATGTATACTTAAAGCCTCTTATTGATGACTTGAAGAAACTTTGGGATGAAGTATGTGTATGACTTATACAAAGAAGAGTACTTCAATCTTAAAGCAATGGTATTGTGGACAATAAATGATTTTTTGGCTTATGGAAATCTGTGTGGACATGTGACCAAGGGGTAAAAGGCATATCCAGTATGTAGTGAGAAAACTCATTCTCAATATCTATTACATACAAAAAATATTTCTTTTACTGGACATACCCGATTCTTACCAAAATGGCATAAGTTTTGATCTCAAAAGAAAGTTGTAAGTGACAATGAAGATACTCCAGTACCGTTGCAGGGAGAAAAAGTGTTACATAAATTACAAGGTATGACCTTCAAGAAGTTGGGGAAGTGGGACTTATTATTGAAGGCAACAACTAAACTACATGCAAAATTAAGAGGAAAAGGACAAAGAAAAAGGTAGTCTAGAGAAAAGAAAGTTCAAAATGATTGCAAAAAAGAAGATAAAAAATGACAATAGTGTCAAATGTTAGAAGAAGATGTCAAGCTTTTGGAAGTTTCCTTATTGGCAAACATTTCTTGTACACTATATGTTAGTTATAATGCATAAAGAAAAGAATGTATGTGATAGTTTAATTAAAACACTTCTTGATATTCTTTTTAAAACAAAGGATGGTATTGTTGCCCGTTTGGATCTAAAAGAGTTGAGAATTAGACAAGGATTGGCACCAATTGATAAGGGATCATGGGTCAAGTTACCTCTTGCTTGTTTTACACTTTCTAGGGATGAAAAGATAACATTTTGCAAATGTTTATTGGGATTGAAAGTTACAGAAGGTTTCTCATCAAATGTCAAAAACCTAGTATCAATGTAAGACTTAAAGTTATATGGTTTAAAATCACATGATTGTCATGCTATTATACAACAATTGTTGTCGGTGGAAATTAGATCAATTCTCCCAAAACATATTTGTCATGAAATCACTCGTCTTTTCTTTTTCTTCAATTCCATTTGCAAGAAGAAAATTGTAGAAGCTAAGCTACATAAACTACCAATTAAACTTGTTGAGACAATGTGCTTACTTGGAAAATATTTTTCCCATTCATTCTTTGATATCATGGTTCACTTAACTATTCACCTTGTTAGGAAAGTGCATTTATGTGATCTTGTATATATGCAATGGATGTATACATTTGAAAGATTCAAGAAGTTTTTGAAAGGTTATGTCTGTAACCGTAATGGACCAGAAAAGTGCATAGTTGAGTGTTATATTGTAGACCAAGCTATTGAGTTTTACTCTCAGTACCTATTTGGCATATCCATAATTGGGATTCCTCAGCCTAGGTTTTCATCGGGTAGTGGTTTATAAGATATTGGCGAACCAATAAGTTCAGGTTTAGTTGAAACCATCATACAAGTTCAATGAAAACAAAGCCATTGTTTGGTGCTTGCAAACAATAATGAGATTGAATGATACATAAGATAAAAATGGTGTCATTTATTATACATTACATAATTGATGAAATTATATTTTCATGTGTTCACTCACATTACTCTTATTTAACAAGATGTTTATGGATATGTTAAAGGCAAATCCTCAGAACAGGAGAAAGGGAGAGAAATGGTTTCAAGATGAACACAATCGTAATTTTATTTATTGGTTTTGAGATAAAGTTATAGACGAGTTAAGTGTCCCCAATAATTCCATCATATAAACTATAAGGTGGCTGGAAAATGGGTTGCAGTATGATGTTATCAAGTATCCTGGATATAATATAAATGGTTTTTGATTTACAACAAAGGCAAGGGATGAAATTCGTGTTAATCAAAATAGTGGGGTTATGTTAAATGCTCAAACTTTGAAATTTGTAAGTTCTAAGGATAAGAACCCAGTGCTATCTGCAAGGACATATTATGGAGTTATTTAAGAAGTTTGGGAGTTAGAATACCATATGTTTTTTATTTCAATATTCCTATGTGACTGGGTTGAGGATAATTAAAATGCAATTTATAAGAGCGATTTGGGATTGACTCTTATTGACCTTGTTAAGATAGGTCATCGAGATGACCCATTCATCATGGCTTCCTATGCTAACCAAGTATTCTATGCAAAAGATCTTACGGGTACAAAATGGTCAACTATATTGATACCGCCAAGCTAGAGTTTTATTACAAAGAGGAAGAATTAAATGAAATTTTGTCTGATCATGGATCCTTTGCAAGTAATATAACTAACTTAAATGATGCTAATGTTGAAGAAGATGATAATTTAATATATATATATGCAATGATTATGAGCCAACTTGGGTTGATCAAGAAAGTTAATTTTTTTTATTTGCAATGTTTTTGTTAGGTATGCATCTTGAAATATATTATATATTTGTTCCTATTTACAACTTGCATTTATAATTCTAATTTTATTATTTATTTTTGATTATATATATATATATATTCATTTATTATTTAGATTTTTTTCCATAAGTATATGGATCCTAATGAGATTGTTGACGATTGTGACAAAGATGAAAGAGTTAAGAACCAACATAACTCCTCTAATAAGGAGAGTTTTATAAATTATGATACTTCTTTAGATATGGATGGTTCTTCTGATAAGGAAAGACCATCCAAAAGAAAGAAAAAATAAAAAGAAAAAAGGTATAACAAAATGAAGAAAATTGTTAAATTAAAATGCACAGAAAAAATTACAATTGAATTTGATAATGAATATAACCCAATCGGAAAGAAGGGATAAAAAATGATTAGTTGGATATGTGTGTTAGGAAAAAAATGATTAGGATTATTTATAATGATTGACAAAATAAAGTTTTTGAAGTAGAAAAAAGACAATATATGGGTAACATTGACCGTAAGAAGACATATTGTACTTGTACTTTTTTGTTCTTACTTATTTAGTTATAATACTAATTTCATGTAAATTTATAGGAAAAATACAATCTTCTAAAGGGATACAAACATGAAGTGCATTAAGATGGCCACTTTGAGATAGAAGACATTAAAAAGAATTTGAGGAAAAAATACATTAACCCATATTTGAACCCATGCATTAAGATGACATGCGTTTGTGAATTACACACGATCTAAGAAATTTCAAGTATTATTGAACACAAAAATATAAATATTATCATTTAATTTTTTTTGTTATATGCCCCAACGATTTTTTATATATGTGCTCTTATTAGAAATCAAGTTGTGAACATACTAAGTTGAAGAATGGGGTTTTCTAACCTAAAAATTCAATTTGTGAGTTATTAAGATTTATTTTGTTAAATAATTAGTCATTTTTTTGGGTATATAATATTTTTTTAACTCATTCTCCATATCTATAGAAGTCAAAAAGTGATAGCATATAGAAAGGACCATCCAAGTCTTAAAGGATGCTCCCAACATACAACGTCTACTAAATATTTTGGTATGCCTAGAAAATTTACTAATTATCCCACCAATGAAATGGTAAAAGTCTTAAATGAGATTATGTCAATGAAGGAAAAAATTGCAAGCTTTTATATAAGGAAGGCAGAGATGTAGGCACTAAGAACTGAGTTATTAGGAGATAGGAATTTAGAACATTCAAGCCATTATTCATAACAAAATCATCCAATTGATAATTCCAATGGGACTCCATGTACAAAACTATTAACACTTACATCTACACAACACATCCAACAAATTGACACTCCTCCCGATGTGCCTTCATTTCATATGAGATTAGTTGTAAGTAATCTTCAATATTTATAGTCATTTTCATACTTTCATATGAGACATCATCTTGTATTGTGGCACGTGGAAGGAAAAGTGATTCCTCTAGTAGTGTTTGTCATGGATAATCATTGAATGGGACTTGGAAGGTTTCTGTTGTGGATGATGTTGAAAAGAATTGTCCCTTATATATACCAACAAGGGAACATAATACAGTTACAGAAGTAGTCAATTCATTTGTTACTTGGCCTCTACATCTCATCATATTAGGAAAGGATTTAATAAGGATATGTCGCTTACCTTTTATATATTGTTTTCATTGCTGATTAATTTAAAAATATATTATAATTTTATTAGATTCCTTCATATTGTGAATAAATAGGATTTGAGTAAGGAGAAATCAAAGTTATTTATTACCATTAACAACAACAAGGGAAGCTCAAATGAGAAACTGATAGACAAAATAGTTTCTAAGAAGCCTGCTTTATACCAACAAGAAAACCAATCTCATATACATATTACCAAACTAGTGGTTTTGCTATGCATGTTAGATTTCTTATAGTTGCATGCTCATCTGCATCTTCGATTAATGATCTTGTTGTTAAAGTTCCAATGAAAGTTCATTTCTTAGGCAATGAATTGCCTATTTTTCTATCAATTGAATGTGTAGAACAATTTTATACCAAGGTGAAAATTGGCCATTCAGTTGTCAAGTTGTGGATACGGTTAGTTTATTTGATTTTAATTAATTTTTAATTTTATGATTAGGTATAAGTTATTCACATGTTTTTTTATGATTGTTATTTTATCATTAATTTGTAAACTTTTTCCATAGGCAAAGCTATGACGAGTTGATAAAGAATCATTTGAATAATGTGATTAGATTCATTGACCCAATTTTGTTGTATGTCATTAAGAAAAAGATGACACGTACTCAAATTGCAAGATAAGTGTTTAAAAGGATGCAAAATACTCAAGAGAGATAATTGAATTATTTCATATAATGGAGGGTAAGTGGATTATTATAGCCTTTATGAAAAATTATGCTATGTAATCAAAGACATTTACCAATATATATCTTAATATAAATTGATATAGGTACCATTAGATTTTAATTGTGTACTAGCCAATGAAAAATACTATTTATTATTTGGATTCATTGTAAGGTGAAGTGTTCTCTGATATTGAAAACATTATGAATGAATAAGTTATATTTTTTTTACTAACTTAATGTTTTTGAAAATATTATGTTTTAATTTGTCTTCACAAATAACTCTTATTTATTTTACCTTCGTTATATAGGGTTCATATAATGTTGAATAGTTATCAAAATCGAAGGGCTAAAAGTTTGCTAACATGATATACAATGAGAATAAGTTATAAATGCATGGTTCATTAAAATCCACAATTTCAACCTTTTTTATATTTTTCATATATATATATATATATATTCACTAGAAGTACTTACACTATTTATTGATCATCTTTATGTAATATTTTTTTAATTAGATTATATTAAGCTTACAATTAAATTTTTGTTCTAATGTACAATATACAAAGCAAAATGATTTAGTAACTTGTAGGTATTATGTCCTTATATTTATGAGAATAATTATTTTCAATTCACTTGCTTGTATGATTAATTTGGTAATAATTTAAATTATTTTTTGTATTTTCTTTTCTTTTCTTATTTTAATTTTGATTTTATATTTTTATTTATTAAAATAAGTGACTAGCTAATAATAATTTAAAATGTGTATACATTACAGCTTAATCATAAAGGAATTTATACTAATAATGAAGTTGATAAGATGCAAGATGAGTGGACAAAATTTACAAATCGATTCTTACAACTATAGCTCACCATCTATGCAGAATGAGGCCTCGGTTGTATGCATTGCCCATAAAATTTTTGCATCCATAAAACTAACCAACTTTTCAAGAGTTGATTGTTTAGTGTCTGTGTTGGTGTTTCCTATCATGTACAAGTGTATTGCTGTTTATTCTAGTTTTGTGTTTCTATTTTTGTTTTTCTATTATATCTAAATAACTATCTAATCATCACCTGTTCAGTTTGATCCTTCAAGCAATTCTAGTCAAATAAAAAACTAGGTGAATATTTATACAGCTAATTTTTGGACTAGATCTTCCTGTGTTTTTTTCCTAAATTCTGATTCATAAAAGAGCCTGCTTGAGTCATCCTTCTCGTGAACTGGATTTAAAGCTTATTTCATATTTCAATCTTGTCTATTCCATGCTACTAGTTGTACTGTGATTATTTATAGAGATGCGACATTATTTTTTTTTAAGTTTTTTTTGTTTTTATAGCTTTTTTCTAAGTTAATTACAATGTGCACTCTCTCTGTATGCTATAATTAGAAAAACCTAAGTACGTTGGTCTTTTGTTTTGTTTTTCATAGGTGTTGAATTCAACAAACACTGCAAACACAATTCAACAATCACTGCACCGACGCCAAACAATTTTTCCAATATACAGTGCTACCAATCAAGTCAGAATCATACAATTCAATCATGGTGGTTGGTGAAATAGTAATTAGTATTTGTCTATATAAACAATGTAAATATCCGATACAAATCAAGAAATTAGATTAATGAAACGTTTATTTCTTCCTCTGATTATTTCTTCAAACATTAATTTCTTCATGGTATCAAAGCCAAGTCGTTGCTTTATACAAATTTGAAACCCTTGTTCTAAAATGATTTCTTTATCTCGAAAATATTTTTTTTTTTGAAAAAAAATTTTCATTCCAACACCCTTACAAATATTAATTACAAACATCAATTTTTAAGCGGTATTTCTCCCACCTAATTTTACCGCATTACTCTAAACACAATTCGAACATTTTGGTAAAAGCAGATCAGAGAAAAAGCAGTCCAGCCTCACGCGCCGCCCGGGTGGAGGGTGAGTCAGACACGCGCCAGCACGCCCCACGCGCTCCTGGGAGGTTGAAGATGATGACGTGTCATCCGGTTCGGTTCGGTTGCCTATTCGGTGATTCGGTTCGGGCAGTACTCGGTCCGGCTCAGGCGTGGCGGTCCGCGCCTTGGCTCGGAGTGCCGGGTGACGGTTGGCCGGTTGAACCGGTTTCTCGGTTGTTCACGGTTCCATATTTTTGGCCGGTTCGGTCTATTTTAAAGGTCCAAACCCGGTTTTTTTCCTAAGCCTGGATTTCTAACGGCCGTCCAGGTTCATTTTTTCAAGTTTTTTAAACCAAATTTGATTCGGTTTTATGGTTTTTATCCGGTTTAGTATAAATATATATTAAAAAAAAAAAAACACAAAAAAAAATATATATATATATATTCTTTAGCCCTAAAATTATTACACCATTTTCTAGTTTGGTTACCATAATATCATAATGTAGGTATAATTTCATTACCTATGGAGCAATCAAATCGGATTGTTGTACAATCACAATTCGGTCTGAAAGGTGTGTTTAATCTTTGGAATTATTCTTAATGAGACTAATTATGATGTTTGGTCTCAAATAATAGAAATGCATATTGCGAGAGAGAGAAAAACTCTCTTATATTCGCTGACAAAAAATTTGCAACTACGAAAAAACATCAAACAATTATAACAAGTGGTATGCGAGAAAATCAAAAGAAAGTGAAGAGATGGCTACTTATGTCAATGAGTCCGTAAATCGTTAAGCGATATTTACGCATACACCTGCACTCTTGAAATTTAGGGTGCTCGTAAAGCATTCTATGATGGAAGTGATGAATTACGGTGTATTTATCTTAAACCAAAAGCCTTTACTTCTAGACAAAATGGAAAATCACTTTCAGAGTATTATGGAGAGTTAAGCAAATTTTCCAAGAGCTAGACCATCGTGATAAGGTGGTCATGAAAAGACCCTACGTGATCTAATATCATATCAAGAGTCTCATGAAAGACTAAGGATACATATTTTCCTTATTTGGATTAGATGATGAGTTTGAAGCGAGTGTTAAATGGCGAAATTTTGCGAAAAGAAACTATCCCGCATTTAGAAGGTTGTTATTCCTTGATTCGACGGGGTAGTGCACGTCGAATCTCATTGAAGGAAAAATCTAGAGATGTTGACGCTCACATGATATCTAAAAATCGTTCTTTTTCCAATGTGAAACGAAAGGTGGTAATTGATAAATCATCATTTAAATGTACCCATTGTCATCAAAAGTGGTCATACAAAAGAACGATGTTTTGAATTGGTGGGATATCATTTGGTGGGATCACAACCGGCGACTCTGGAAGAAAAATCCCACGACAGGATGTCTCTTGTCTGCCATTCTTTGTCAAACAACAAAGGATCATGTTGCAACCTCTCACTACGTGTTGGTAAGATGCTTAAAGTTTTTCTCCTGTTTTTAATAATACATGGATAATTGATTCAGTAAGCTGATCATATGACATTCGATTCTAGACAAATCTCAAACCATCTTCACACATAAGCTGCTTACCGCCAATGGTAACACAACCCCAGGTCATTGGGGAAAGATCTGTCCTCACTAGTACTTTGAATTTAGACTCAAGGTACTAGTTGTCCCTCTTTAGAGTATAACCTTATATCTATTTCTCAAATAACCACCGCTTTATCTTGTTTTTGTTATTTTTTGGCGACTTTTGTGTGTTCAAGGACATTCAAACAAAGCAAACGATCGTCGTGGTGTTAGGCAAGGAAACCGTATTATTTGGACTTGGATTCAACAAAACATGCATTGGTAGCAAGCTGGATCTAACAAGGATGAATCAAATATATGGCTATGGCATAGAGATTGGGTCATGCTTCTTTGGATATTTGAAAAATTATTTCCAAGTTTATTTTTGAAGCTTAGATCTTTCTACTTTAAAGTGTGATGTCGTGAACTAGCAAAAAGTCATCGTTCCTCATTTCACAGTAACCTTAAATAAAAGTCCATCTCCGTTTATGGTTATACATTCTGATGTATGGCCGGTCCTTCCAAAGTCTCTACGTTGGGAGGATCACGTTGGTTTGTTACATTTATTGATGATTTTAGTAGAATGACTTGAGTCTGTTTAATGAAATCTAAAAGTGAGGTAAACTTCTTATTTAGAAAATTTCATAAAATGGTTAGGTACTCGATATAAAACACAGGATCCAAGTTCTAAGAAGTGATAATGGAGGAGAATATAAAAGTTGAGCTCAAGAATATCTTGATCAAGGCATTATTCATCAAACTACTTCAGTGTTGATACACCTCAACAAAATGGAGTTGCGGAAAGGAAAAATCGACACTTGTTGGAAGTTGTCCGTGCCTCGTTGATCGAAGCTAATATGTCATTATCTTATTGGGGAGAAAGCAATTACTTCTGCATATTTAATCAATCGGTACCTTCTAGTCCCATTAACTTCCAAACACCACTACAAGCCATCATGAAGCAATTGTTCCACCAAATGTTCCCAATCTACCTCCTCGTGTCTTTGGTTGTGTGGCATTTGTACACCTACATAAACAACAACGTAGCAAATTGGATCCACGAGCAATACGTTGTGTTTTTATGGGATAAGCCATACAACAAAAAGGGTATGGGTGTTACCAGCGTCCTACAAAACAAATGATTACTACTATGGATGTTATTTTTCATGAAGATACAATGTATTTCTCCTCTACACCTCGAATTTCGGAGGAGTACAACCATCTTGAAATTCAGACCCTTACATATAAATTGCTTCCTTATGAAGAAAGACAAATTATATGTGAGGAAAATACAAATAACTTGAATTCGGATGGTAATAACTCTCAATATAGACAGACTGAAGGAAATGGAATCAAGTCCTCATCAACTTCAAGATCATGAGGAAGTTCCTTACTACCACTAAATGAGTACGAGATTCCTTCTCCACAAACCGCCGATATACCTAACCAATCGTTTCGCAGAGGATGTTCCAACTATTGAACCAACCAGAAAAATACTTCCATCACGTCCCACCGTAGGTATTCCTAAAGCATTGTATTTAACCCGAGATTTCTAGTAAAGTCAAATATCCCACGAGTAACTATATGTCTAAACATCGTTTGTCAAAATCAAACGTATCATTTGGAATCAATTATCTAACGTATCTATTCCTAACGGTGTGCGGCGAAGCTTTAGCCGACCAAAAATGGAAAGATGCTTTATGAATGAAGAACTAAAATCTTTAGAAATAAATAGAACTTGGGAGCTTGTCGATCGTCCACCAACAAAGAAAATTGTTGGATGTCGATGGATTTTTTCAAGAAAATATCGTTACGGATAGTCGATTGAACGATATAAAGCAAGATTGGTGGCAAAAGGATACACTCAAACATATGGGATCGACTATACGTAAACATTTGCACTGTAGCCAAAATTAACACCGGGTCTTGGTATCTCTGGCTATGCAAATTTAGATTGGCCATTATATCGGTTGATGTAAAAAATGCCTTTCTACACGGAGATTTAATTGAAGAAGTCTACATGGATTTACCACCTTGAGGAATCAAGAAATCCACATGATCCATGGAGAAAAGGTGTGCAAATTAAAAAATCATCAGATGGATTGAAACAATCCCAAGAGCATGGTTTAGCGGTTCACAAGGTCAACGAAGACATTTGGCTACAAGCAAAGCAATTCAGACCATACTTTATTTCTAAAAGGGGGTATGGTAAGATCACCGCACTTATTGTATATGTTGATGATACGATAGTAACAGGAAATGATCTTGAAGAAAGGAAAGCGCTACAAACTTACTTATCCAAAGAATTCAAATGAAAGACCTTGGTTCCTTAAAATATTTTCTTGGGATTGAGGTTTCTCGATCAACGAAGAATCTTCTTATCTCAAAGAAAGTATGCCTTAGATTTATTAAAAAGAAACCGGTATGTCGGATGTCAACCCGCCTAATACACCAAGAGGAAGGATTAAAGTTATGTATCAAGGTTGATCAAGTTCCAACAAACAAAGAAAGATACCAATTATTTGGAAGGTTGATGTATTTGGCACACACAAGACCAGGACCTTGCCTATGCTTTAAGTATTGTCACCAATTTATGCATAATCCTGGAGAACAACATATGAATGCGCTTATTCGTATTTTGAGATATTTAAAATCAAGCCTGGAAAAGGAGTATTGTTCACTGGCTAACGAGAGTTTTCAGAATTGAAGTATATACCGATCTTGATTGGCTGGATCAATAAATGATAGACGATCTACATCGCTACTTCACTTTTGTAGGGGGAAATCTTGTAACATGGAGTATAAGAAACAACGTGTTGTGGCCCTGCTCGCCAGGGTGAATACGGAGGAATGGCACTTGGGCTTTGTGAGGAGCCTTGTGGATTACAATCTCTCTTAAAAGATTTGACATATCCCTTGCGAAAGAATCAATTAAGTTATTTTGTGACAATAAAGCGGCGTGTGATATAAGATAATCCAGCTTCAACACGATCGACAAAACATGTTGAAGTTGATTTTTATTAAAGAAAAGTTAGAAGAAAATTCATTGGAATTGCCAAAAATCAAATCGGAAGATCAATTGGTGACATCCTCACTAAAGCAGTCTCATATCGAGTATTCACAGAGTTTCGAGACAAGTTGGGCATGAAAGACATCTATGCACCAACGGCGGGGAGTGTTGAATTCAACAAACACGCTCGCAAACACAATTCACCAATCAATGCAAGCGCCAAACATTTTTTCCAATATACACGGCGCCTACCAATCAAGCTGTAAATCATACAATTCAATCATGGTGGTTGGTGAAATAGTAATTAGTATTTGTCTATATAAATAATGTAAATATCCGATACAAATCAAGAAATTAGATTAATGAAACGTTTATTTCTTCCTCTGATTATTTCTTCAAACATTAATTTCTTCAATAGGATCTACTTCTTCATCTTTGAACTTTCTTTTGCACTCTCTCTGTATATGTATGTGTTTGTTGGTGGTTAGTCTAGTAACAGGAAATGAATGGAAGATGTTTGCCTAGACCCCTCTACTACGAAATGTAATAGGTCCATTTGGTTTTCATCAACTAAAGTAATTCTATCATATATATAGTAATTATTTATGATTGACTCTGACCTTAATATAAGGAATAACAAATCTGAACTTGACAAGAATCAGTAGATGCTATGGTTCATCTCGCATTTCACGTTGTTGCAGCCGTTGTTAGCTTATTTATATGTATGCAACTTTGACAGACCATCTATTGGGTTGTGATTTTGATGGGATATAGGACATGAGTATGCTGGTAAGGACATGCTTGAGCCAAAGGAAGCTGATATACCCACCCTGTTTCTGGTTTTGGTTGTGCTTCCTTTGGTCGCTTACATACTACTTGGGAAGTGGAATGAGGCTACTAAGAGAAGAGAGAATAAATTTTCTTGCACAACTAGCTACAGAAGAAGTTCTTAAGTCACAAGCTATGGTTGTTCCTGATGTAATTCCTATTGTGTCTTCCTCGAAGAATGGACTTTATTCTTGTGCCCTGTGCTTTAATTCAGCCACAACACACTGCTCTATATGCAAGTCTATTAGATACTGGTATGCTATAGTGCATTTTTTATGAGGAAATGCTACAAAGGAAACAAATTTTGAAAAAAATATTACAATGTTCTGTTCAAAATATCTTTCATATTGATTTAAATCGTGAATAATTTGATTAGTATTAATATTAGTAAATTTTTGAATGTATTTTATATTTTAAAATATTTTAATTAGCTAATTATAATAAGGTTTTATTATGCTTTAGTGCATATATAAACACTTAAATATAATTTTTTTTTAATTTTAATATAATGACTTTTAATTTTTTTAATTTATTTTAATTTATATTGAAAAATAAGATTAATTGATATGTATATGGTCACGGTTTAAGTGTAACAGAGACAACAGATATTTCATTTGGTTATAAGACCGTGATCAAATGTTATTATGTCTATGACCTCGATCTTTTAAAAAACCGAGATCATAAGATATGTTTATTACCTCGATTAAAAATCGAGACCATAGATAACAGTTTATGATCTCTTTTACTTAGATCTCGATTTTTATAACCGTAGTTATAGACTTACGATTACGGTTAAAAATCGAGGTTATATGTCAATATTGTAGTAGTGAATAGAGATTTATTTGATAAAATATCACTTAACGTAACATTAAAATTGTGAGTTTTGGGTTATATAATTATTAGTTTAAGAAAAATAATTAATTTATTCAATATAGTGATATTGAGGTCAAGTTTTTTGTGATTAGTAGACGGCTACAACATATCAATTCAATGGTAAAAATGGTTGAACGGTCCAAGATTATCTAATATAAGGCTCAATGACGACCATTATGTTTTCCGATTAAAACAAATGGATAGCCCACTATTAGTTTTAAAAGATATTCTAAATTAACCCACTATGTACTTCGAATATAAAATTTATCAAGGAAACTCATATACATCTAGTGTGCACAATTGTTTGATAGGACTAAGAAATATCATGAGTGGTAATATATGACAACCCCACAACTGTCTTTCCTTTTATTTTTTTACCAACAAACCAAAACTAAGCCAACGAAAAAAATTGATGTGGAAGTTAGAATGAAAAAATATTCAAGAATAAAAAAGGAAATGAAACAAGAAAGTCTATCGTAAGGAGAAGAGATAATAAGTGGAGAAGATAGAGTTTAGTTAATAGATATAAATCTTTCTATAATATTTTTTTTATTAAATATAATAACACTTGAATAGTTGAGTGAGTTAAGATAATAAAAAATTGTCTTTTGAATAATTTCACCCTAGTCAATTTTAAGATAGGCTATTTCATAACAAGTGTGGGCTAATTTAAAAAAAAATTAGTTATTTGGGCTCAATATATGGCCTTTCAAGAAATTTGTTCCCATCTTCTTCTCTTTCACGGGTGTTTACAAATTTTGAAATAGTTAATATATATATAATTTTTATGAAAATTTTTAAGATATTATCTTTGTTAATAGAAAATTTAGAAAGAAAAAAAACTATAAAAAAAGAACCTATGAAAAAAATTATAAAAATTTATAAAACATTAAAACAATCGATTACTTATATTTTAAACTAATTTTTTATTTAATACATTGTATTTTTAAATTCATAAAATATTTATATTAATTAATAAGTTTATAAATTAATTAAAGTAGTATATAATAAAATATATATTCTTTTTTTGCTTTAAAATGTTTGAAATAATTAAGTAAACTATTTAATTGTAACTATTATAAATAAATAAATCTCAAAATTATGAAGAAATTTTTTTTATTAATTATTTGTTTTTAAAAGTATACATATGTATAACAAACAAGCTACGAATAAAAAAACATAAAATATATTCTCTTCTACAAATGTCAAAAAAATGTAATTAAAATGATTATTTAGAAAGAAGAAAAAAATTAATAATTGATATTTTTAATATTTTGTTCGATATTTTAATAACAATATTATAAGATATAAGATATTTTAGCTACAAAAAGATATTTTGTTCTATAGCAAAGAGACATTATCTCAACAATCTCGAGTCGTCGACATTTTCATCATTAGGTGTTTAAAGTTAGATTAATTTAATTTTGTACTAAAATTCAAATCAATCTATTCTAATTGATCTTTTAAAAAATAAAAACTAAATCAAATTAATTAAAAGTATAAAATCAATTGAAATTGAATCAAAAAGTTTGGGTTGGTGTAGGTTCGTTGTGTTATATTTGATATTTTTATTATCTCTTTAGATTGTGGCTGCAAATATTTATTTATTTTTAAACTAAATTTCATTTTATAAATTTAAGTTTTATTATTCTCGATAATTTTATAATAATTTGATCAAAATTTATAGATATTATGCTTTCATATCAAAATATATATAAAAAAAGACATTATTACAATAATATTGATGATATTATGGATATTTAAAGTTGAGTTAGTTAGATTTTATATTAAAAGTTTTATCAATCAATCTAATTGATTTTTTAAATGATAAAATTAAATCAAATTAATTAAAAGTGTAAAATTTATTCAAATTAAATTAAAAAAGTTTAGGTTGATTGGGTTTGGTTACATCAATTTTTGATATTTTATTTTCTCTCTAAATTGTGGCTATAAATATATTTTTTTAAAGTAAATTTGATTTTACAAATTTTAAACTTTATATATATATTGTTGATATTTATGTTAAATAGTAATTTATGTATATATATTAATTTAAATTAAAAACGAGTAGTCAATCAAAATTATATATTTTTGATCAATTCAAATATGATATGATCCTAATTAGATTTGAAGATTTTCTATGTGAATTCAATCTAAATGTGAACATATTATATTTTTAGAATTGGATAAAGTAATGTTAAAATTTATTTATAAATTATTATTATTATATATATAACATGATATAAATAACATTTAAATTTTAAATTTATTCATTTGTATCAAAAATATATTATTTATAGTCACACTTATGAAAATAAAAAATAAGAAATATTTTTAAATAATTATTAAATTATTAGAGAGATTTAAAATTTATATTTATTTCTAAGTTAAAATAGTAATTCATGTGCTCACAATACATATAATATTTAACTATAATAAATTATAAAATAAAATATAAATTTATCAATTCAAATTTGATCAAAATTCGTACAAAATGTATACTTTTATATCAAAATTCAATTATTTTATAAAATTTACCTCTAATTTAAATATTTGTATTTATATTATACATATAAATATAATTAAAAAAATTATATTGTAAAGGATTATAATTATATAAAATTAATATAATATATATTTTTTTAAAAATTTAAAATTAAATCAATTTAATAATTTTTTAAAATTAGTAAAATTAGATTAGATTAATTGGAATTAATTAAATCGGTTTAATTCGGATAATTGTTACACACCAACAGAGTCGCTGAAAAAGCCTTGAGCGAACAACTCGTCGATCAATTTTCTGATCTCTGCTGATCGGTACCTGATAAGAAAAACTATGAACAGAAAAAATGGCCTCGACTTTCATTGGTGATGAAACAGCTCCTTTCTTAGGTTTCCTTAGAGCCGCGGCTGCTTTACGGTCTTCTCCTGTAAGTAGACTTCAACATTTCGTTTGTTTCCACAGAAAATTACAGGCCTTATAGATTAGCTGACGGATCAAGCCTTCAACATTTTCATTTATGTTACGGATTGCTAATGCGAATTCGTTCATTTATGTTTTTAATTTTGGGTATGGAAGCTGCTTATGGTACGGCGAAGAGCGGTGTCGGTGTGGCGTGAATGGGAGTGATGAGGCCTGAGCTTGTTATGAAATCGATTGCTCCAGTTGTTAGGGCTGGTGTCTTAGGTATTTATGGGTTAATTATTACGGATTAACCCTAAGGCTAAATCGTATTATCTGTTTGACGGCTATGCTCGTCTCTCTTCTGGTCTCGCTTGTGGTCTTGCTAGGCTCTCTGCTGGAATGGCCATTGGTGTCGTCGGCGATGCGTGTGTTAGGTTTGTTCTATTATCTGTATCTTTAAAATGATTTGTGTATTGTGTTGTACTAGGTCAGATTTTTTTGTCTTTTTGTAAAGTTTTTGTGTTCTTTCCTTTGATATTTTCAACTTCGATTTTGGTTGATTGTTTTGGATTATATTGCTTCTTATCATCTATATCTGTGCAATGTTAGTGCTTGGATTAATCTGATCCCATTGTTCTTGTTGCTTCTACTGCGTTTTTCATGTCAAATGAACTTTGAAAACACAGTTTAGTTGTCTGGAAAATGTTTATTCAACTAAATCACTAACATGTTTTTCTGACGTTGTTCAATTCAACGACACATTTCGTTGATACAATGTATAAAAATATAGTTGGTCTTCTCCTAACAACTTAAACTTTTAGAAGAATTGGTATCATTACTAGAGTTTCCATGTTTAAGGCAGGAGAGTGATAAAATGTATAAAAGTATAATTTAACCTTCTCTTGAAACTTATTTGTTTTATATTTTTGGTATTATTCATGTCGACTGCTTTCTTTTATTTAAAGTTGTTCGCTGTTATTTCATTTTGTGTTCTCTGGTTTTCATGCTCTTTTCACCTGTCAATTTGAATGTAATAGTTTGAACCTGAATAATTATCCACTATTTGAGTAGTTAAAGACATACATGTATTATTATCGTTGTGGTCGTTTTCATCTTGTCATTTCAAGTATTAATCACTTTGATGATTCTCCACTTAAAATGTATCTTAAATTTGATCAGTTTTAAAGATTTTGAATTATTTATTTTGTTCATTTCATTTGCCATGCTGCATTGTTTGAATTTCAATTTGGCTTTATCTATTTAAATGAACGTGTAGTTGTCTTGTTCGTTTGCTTAAGCGTTAGAATTCTTAATTGTGATATATTTGTATACTCTTGAACATTATTTCTTGTAAAGTATTATGAATGTCGGTAATATTTGTAAACAAAACGTTTTTTTATGAAGTAGTTTCTAGACTCATTATTATGTCTATTAATTAAAGCCAAAGAAACACTCAAGTTCTAAATAAATGTTATTCAGGTATAAATTCACATCCTATCATACTTAAAAATATATTCATAAGCACATTACGCAAACATATTGTAGTATTTTTGTGTTCAAAATATGTTACTCGATCGATCTAACAAAGGTGTCGATTGATTGAGGTTTAGATCAATCTCGATCAATCTAGGAGCTCTTAGGTTGCAAATTTTAGGGACTCGATTAATCGAGTATTGGGTTGATCGATCGGATTATGATAGATCAATCGAACTTCACCCTTGGGTTAAAATATACATATAATTTATCATTTGATTGATCAATCAAGGCGTGACTTGTCAAGCTTGTTTTTTACATATTAAATATTTCTATTTTTACTAGAGCCAATTGACATAAGTATCAAAAACTACCTTCTTAAATGGAGAAATGGAGAATTAAGAGAAGGAATGTTAAATAAATGTTATTTAACATTGTCATATGTTTAGGGTTTTAATTTTTCTATATAAATAACCTATTGTTTATTGTTACAGATCACACATTTATTTTTGCATTATTCTTTATGTACTCTTTCTAAAAAACTAATTTTTTAAAAAATTATTTTCTCTAGAACATATAGTTTTAGGCTTGTTTTTATTTCAATTGTTCAAGCATATTGTACGGTTATTTTTGATTAATTCATATACCTATTTCTTGCATTCATATGATTTTAAGCTTTTCATGGTTCTAGTTTATCTTTGTTGCTTCTAAGTTTAACTTTATTTTGTTCACGAAGCAATAGATTATGATTGTTCATTATTGAAATCTGCGAGGGCATGCATTGCACGGTTTTATTGTGCTAACAAATTTTAGGAGCTCGTCGAACGGGTTCGATTGCTTGTGAGACTTGAGTAAATCGAAACGTTGGTCTAAAGCTGTGCATCTACCTTATGGAGTTGTGGAAGGAACGACAAGTCGTAAATAGATTACACGAAAGCCTTATTACTATAAGGGTAGTTTAAGACGTCTCTATAATTGAACACTTAATTTTTATAGTGAATAGTGTGGGTGGTCAAGGATAGATTTTCTTTTAAGTTATTGTTATGGTTTAATTTATTTTTGCTTAAAATTTTAAATATCATATCCATTTTTATTTTCGCATTTATATTTATTGATAATTTTTAATTAGTCATTGTTTGTACAATTACTCATTCATCCACCTTCAAATTAATTAGATTCATAATTTAAACTTTCAATTTATATTAGAGTTATTACTAGATACATTTAGGGGTTGATCTTCTAAGGACACTTAGTTATGGACTATTTAAGAAAGGGATCATCCATAATATGTTATTTTTATTTTGATGGGTTTAATTACTCATATTAAAAGGCTTGTATGTAAGCCTAATTACTTTCTCTAAATAGAGTGCGTGGGGTTCAAAATTATTATTCTCAAATTAGATTATTTTTTTCATGCAAAAAGGTTTTTACTTAAGTTTTTCGTAATTCTTAACATGAAGTTTACCTTTTGGTATTTGTTCTTTTCCCGTTCTTTGAAAAAAATGGAGGAGAATGTTAAAATTATGAAAAGAACATGTATCATACTATTACACGTATCATGAAAGAGACTGTTAAGTAGTTAGTTTTTAGTTTTCGGATTTGGGAAGTGAAGTGTTTTAATTTGGCCAAAAATAAAAATTAATTCAATTCATCCATATTTTTATTTTAGGATGAACGATAGTGGGAGTATGTTATCTTTAATAAAATATTTTATATTTATATTTATTAGATAAAGAAACATAAATTCGTTACTTTTGTAAAATTTGTGTAGAAATTCATTTTATAAATATAATAGACTTGTGATGTTTTATTATTTTTTTCAAAAATAGGACATCATTAATCCATTACACTTATAAAATAAATATTTGTAATAATGTCTCACTTTTTTCGAGAGTAAGTCATCAGTAGCTTATTACCTTAACAAAATAAACTTCAATAACCTCTTTTATAAAGTTGTTGGATTTGTATTATCACGTTTAATAAATAAGGGATTAAAATGTATTTTTTTTGTAAAGCTTACAGGCTTGGATTATCTTTTTTACTTTATTTTATATGATTATATGCTTCAATAATAAAATTTTAATATATCATAATTTAAGTTATTTTTTTATCATCTTATTCATTTTTTTAAGTACTCATGTTTATATTTGTATAGATTATTAATTACATAGAATGATAAAGAAAATGTGATAAAAAAGTTTTTCTCAAAATAACTTACACATTTTGAGGAATAATCTTATATGGAGCATATAGTTGAAACGTTTATTCTAACCATTTATGTTTTTAATAAGAGAAAGTGTAATAAGTTATACTAAATGAACATACTTACCAATAAGAGCATACAATATGTGAATATAATATTTTATTATTTTTTAATTATAATTTTAAATACATATATTTCATTCATAATGTATATCATGTCATAAGATTATTTGATATCTAATTTTAATAATCTTTTTAATTTATTTGAATTTTTTTGTTAATATTTTTTTAGACTTTAATACCTAGTAAAATTATATTAATATTTTAGATTTTAATATCTTTATTAATATTTTTTTAGACTTTAAATAGTAAAATTATATTAATATTTTAGATTTTATGTTTAATTTTAAAGTAGTATTAATTAGTTAATTTTGTATATTTATGTATGAAATTTATTGTATTTTATATATTTTTTACTTTAAATAATTTCTATAAAGGTCCACGATGAAATGTTCAACATGAAAGATATATATTTTGTATTGTAATACGAAATTAAAACAATTAACCTTCAATCACCTCAATAAAACTTTCATGGCTTTGTTCTTAGTGGCGTATTTTCTTCAACCGTTATAATCTTTTTGTTACAATATTTTAATATATATATATATATATATATATATATATATATATATATTAAACTTACAGTTTATAGCATCATAAAAAAAGTTGGATAGTGAATTGAATCCTTTGAATTAATTGTCGTGGGCGTAAGTAATAAATAGCGGTATATGAATATATCAAAGCGATAAAATAAACACACAGAATTTACGTGGTTCGGAAATTCGCCTAGGTTCACGGGAGGCAGCAGATATTATTTGAACTGAGTAGAAAATATCTGAGAATCTGATCTGATTTATATTAATAATATCTCTCGAGTATTTTCCCAAACTTCGCGATAATTTTCTCTCTTTGAGTTTGCTTATACTCTCGATTTTTGATTTTTGCCTTGTTCTTCAATCATGAACTCTTCCCTGTTATAGATGAACCAAGGCTCCCTTTCTCTAAATTGTGCCATAATTTAAGCCTTAAATTAGGCCACCAATTTCCTTAAATTATACCACTGTAATTTCCTTAAATCATATACAAATTAGACCCTTCAATTTCCTTAAATTATCTTAATTTGTTACTTTTAGAGCCAATATTCAACAATCTCCACCTTGGCGAAAAAGTTCATAACGTTGCCTCCAAATGCTACCAGGCCTCTAAGCTCGAGAGATGTTGATCAAGTTCAAGCGGTGTTGAAACTTGATCCACTGTAACAACTTTGTAAGCATATACGTAGGGTTATACGTAGTCAGGCTTTGGAGGTATAACATTCCCTTCATCGACGATTTCCCGAAAAAAATGAAAATGAACATCGATGTGCTTGTTTTTCATCAATGTCAAACCTTTGTAGTACTTTTGAGATCTTGAGTGTTAGAGACGGTACTATACTTGCAACTCTATCTCTTATGATTTCCGTCCAAAATTTTCTTAGCTCTCCAAGATCTTTCATTTCAAATTGAACTCGAATAGAGCCTTGATCTTTCGATCTCCGCACTCTTAGATGCGATCAACGTATCATCGACATATAAGATCAAATAAATGAAGGTACCATCTTGGAGTTTAGAAAGTATACCACGATGATCAGCGGTGCGTGTGTACTTTTGCTCTACGATGAACTATCAAAG
Organism: Hippophae rhamnoides; assembly: GCA_033030585.1. Taxonomy (NCBI): domain Eukaryota; kingdom Viridiplantae; phylum Streptophyta; class Magnoliopsida; order Rosales; family Elaeagnaceae; genus Hippophae; species Hippophae rhamnoides. Next base: position 20,561,134 of record CM065434.1, on the reverse strand, counting down.
CGCTTGTACCATTGTCGCGGTGATTGCTTAGTAAGCCGACTCGACTTGCTCGAGCTTCTGACCAATTCTCGACCTGGAATTTTGAAGCCATCCGGTTGAGACATGTAGATTTCTTCGTTGAAAGTACCGTTGAGAAAAGTTGTTTTGACATCGAGTTGAGCTAACTCGAGATCAAGCTGTGCTGAAAAGCCAATAGTATCCAAATAGATGAATGCTTAAAAGCGGTGAGAATACCTCGTTGTAGATACTATTCCTTCTTTACGAGCGTAGCATTTTGCTACCGGTCGGCTTTGTATCGATGTTGTCTTTACCAGGAGCACCTTCTTTCTTGGTATAGACCCGTTTGCAACCAATAGTTTTCTTTCCTTTGGGGAAGTTGAACCAAGCTCCCAAGTCTAATTACGATGTAGAGACTTCATCTCTTCATCCATTGCCATTTTCAGCACCATGTATCATATTTCTTTTGCGAACTGCAGCGTGCATGGGGACATCATCATCGATTCGGAAGTGCGAATGCTACCGTATGTGTGTATCACGGTAGGCTTCCTAATCTCCGCTTCTCGGTCGAGTAGTGGCAATAGATTAGGATCTTTGATTAATCGGTGGTGATGGTGAGAGAACACTCGCCTGTTGAGATCACTTCTTGATCATCAATTTCATCTTCGCCCACGATCGGTAATTGGTGCAATATTTTACTGGATCTTAGAAGTCTCGACATCGCCCTTAGAAAAGTATTTGGACTTTCGTTCTCTTTCTATGAATTTGTTTGTCTTAGCGTATACGGACTTTCGTCGAATGTAACATCTCGGCTTAAGATGATCTTCTTGGATTCACCACGCCAAAGTTGAAATCCTTTAACTCCTTCCTTAAAGCCCGAAAAACAACTTTCTTTGCTCACCGGATCCAGGTTTGGATTCATTAACAGTGAAAATATGCATGACATCCAAATATTCGCAATGATGAATCATAATCATTAGCGGGTTGTCCGGACCATACCTCTTTAGGAGTTTTCCATCTAATGCGATCGCGGGAAGTACATTGACTATATGAGTTGCATATGACAAAGCCTCGACCCAAAAATGCCTTGCTCGAATTTGGAATGAGATAGCATACATCGAACTTTCTCAACCAGTACGATTCATTGGATTCTGCTGACTCCAATATTCTGGCGTGTACGAGGAAGCGAAAAATGTCGATTATCCCTTCATCTTGACAAACTTTAAAGAAAGGATCTGATTTATACTCGCCACCATTATCGGATCTGAGCCTTTTAATCTTCTGCTGTCACGAGTCTCGATCATTTTCTTCCATTTAAGAAAGATATCCGAACTTCATCTTTGTGACTCGTAGTGTATATCCGGACATATCTAGAGAAATCATCAATAAAAGTCACAAACCAACGTTTACCTCCAAGTGAAGCATTCTTGGAAGGTCCCCAATTATCAGGTGTGAATATAATCAGAGATCCTTGTACGATGAATGGCGGTGCCGAACCCGACTCTTGTTTGTTTTCCCGTTACTGATGCTCACCCGAGAAATCAAAATTTCCGGTCTTGGCACCTTTCAAAAGACCTTGCTTCCATTTAAGCCTTGCAAGCTCATTTTTCAGGCATTAAAGTAGCGCGCGTATTGCCACGTGCGGGAAGAATCATTTGCCTTTTCTTGAACTACTTGAGGCAGTACATTTTTCTTTCTGCACACCCGTCTAGGAAATACAAGTTCGCCTTGAGAGTACCGCTTCATTGCTACAAATGCACCTCGTACAACTTTCAAGACTCCATTTTCCATTTTACCTTGTAACTATCAGAATCTAGAACACCTAAAGAAATAAGGTTTTTCTTTAGGTCAGGAATATACTTTACATTTGTAAGTAATGGTTTGTACCATCGTGCATCTTTAGTCGTATTGTTCCGATCCACTTTTGTTTAGCCGAGGCATTGTCGTTGCCCGTAAAGCACAACTCCTCCATTGAGCTCCTCAAAACTTGAAAACCAATGTATGTTTGGACACGTATGATAAGAACATCCGAGAATCGAAGGATCCACTTATCTCGAGTAGGTTTTTGATGATGAAGCGAAAAGGATGATTCTTCGTCTTCGCTCGACGATACGTGCGACATTTGCATTTGACTTTCCTTGTTTGGACTATCTTTCTTCTAATGCTCTTTACGGTGACAATAGGCACACTCGTCCTTCGCGGGACGTCTTACGAGATGACTTCTCATACGGACTTTGATCTAGATTTCCCACTATTATTTGATCATGATTTTTTGTAGTTAGTCCTACACCTGCAGGCTTTGCCGTCGATACTTCCGATATTGAGTCTCTGTGATCATGTTGATCCTTCTTTCGGTACTCGTTATTTACCAAAGCATTTGAAACATCTACGAACTTAACCTCATCCTTTCCATATAACGAGGGTTGTGGTTAAATGCTCATGCTTCTCGAGCTGATGAATTCAACGGCAATAGCTTTATCTTCATCGATAATTTCAACATCTAAAATTTGCGAGATCGGCCAAAATTTTATTGAAATTATCTAAGTGCTCAATCGTAGAATTACCTTTCTTGTCTTTGGAAACGGAAAAGTTTCTTCTTAGTAGAGTCATTCTCGATACTTTTTGTCGTGTATTTGTCCTCTAGTTTCTTAACCCGAGAAGCTGCCGTGCATTCTCTTTCATGACAAAGCACTTCTCATCTTTTCCCTAAGCACGGTCGAATTATGCCTGAAGCTTGTCGGTTGACATAATTCCAATCTTCATTTGAATAATCTCACTGGCACAGTCTCCCGAGGCTATATTAGATCTTCTCAGAACGATAGATCTAATACTTCACGTTGCCACGTACCAAAGTTATTGGTGCCGATCGAATTTCTCCACCTCGAACTTTGCGTTGGACAACATAGTTCTTCGAGTAGAACTTGGTTTGCCATAAATTCTATGGTCGACTTGTTCACCTTAACTTCGATCTCTCCTTTATCGGCCCATAAGTATAAGCGATACTTGAGAAATTTTGCACTGACTTAAAACGGTGTTTTTCCAAATTTTATACCTTATTTGAAAAAAACGGAGTCCGTGGTTGAATCCCGAGAATGGTCCAAATAGCTAGGAATAGATCCAACTCAGGTTGAAAACGGATGAAAAAACAGACCAACTCGGTCCAAATATCACTAGTGGTGAGTTGACTCGGTCCCGACTTCGGCGAGTTGACTCGATTCTTTGGGCGAGGACTCAGGAAGCTTAGGCGGTGATTCGACTTCGATTTGGCGATTCTTTCACCGTTGCGTTCGTCTCGTGAGAGAGCTTCGATTTGATATATAATACTTTGCTATATTTGGCTCGATACCAATTTGTTGTGGGCGGAAGTAATAAATAGTGGTATATGAATATATCAAAGCGATAAAATGAACACACGGGGTACGTGGTTCGGAGGTCGCCTAGGTACACGGGAGGCGGCATATATTATTTGAGCTGAGTAGGAAATATACGAGAATACGGTCTGATTTCCCTCGCTAATAATATCTCTCGAGTGTTTTCCCAAACTTCATGAAATATTTTCTCTATAACAGGTTTGCTTATCTATATACTCGATTTTTTCTGATTTTTGCCTTGTACTTTAATGCATGAACTCTTCCCTATTTATAGATGAAGCAATGATCCCTTTCCCTAAATTGTGCCATAATTTAAACCTTAAATTAGGCCACCAATTTACTTAAATTATGCCACTAATTTCCTCAAATCATGTCACAAATTATGTCACAAATTAGGCCACTAATTTCCTTAAATTATGACACTAATTTGTTACTTTTAGAACCAATATTCAACGTTAATAAACAGTAGAAAGTTTGGCAAGGCAAAGCACTCGATAGTTAATACTAACCATGTTTGTCTTTTTCTTTTTTTTAAATAATGATTTTAGAACAAAGCTGGTAAGTAACTCAAGAGAAGTTTTTTTTAATGGTTTTAGAACAAAGATGGAAAATAAACAACTTAAACAAATGTTTAAACACTCTAATTCACGCGGTACAAAAATTATAGATTAATGTTGATGTATTGTTTCAAACCAATGATAATGTAAAAATGAGTTATCAATCTTAAAAGTATTAATTCAAAAAACAAAAATTTCATAATACTTAAAAATATTAAATTAATATATTTTTTAATCAATATGATATACTCTTTTATACACTAACATTACAAGTGTGAATCATTTGACGTAATATTTTATATTTTTAACATATTTTAGTTATATTTTAATTCTATTTACATCACTTGCATTTCTTTTTAAAGTTTCATGTATTGTTTTTGGAGGTCTATAATTTTTTTCTTTACCCATTGATTTATTGAAATTATAATATCATGAAAATTTTATATAATATATAAACAATATGAGTAATTTAATCTTAAAAGTTTAACCTCAAATAAAGTTAAGATTCATCTTATTATACTTTTCTTTTTTTCTCTCTTAAATTTTCAACCTTATCTAGTTTGTCTAGTAAGACATATGTGATCAACTTTGGCTAAAAAAGGAAAAAATTACTATTTAAATTGATTAAAAAATATATCAATAATTGAATCAAAGTATTAAAATAAAACAATTTAATAACATACATTAATTAAGGTACCAATCCCTAAATTAAGACTCGAGGTCCCAAAATCACATAACAATGCTTCGGCTCCTTGCCATTTAGACTTTTTCTCATCATGTAACACATCGATTAGTGGTCATTGTCGATACTTGTGCAGGCGGAGTTGTACCCTGAAGATGAACGCACTGTTAGGTTCTTGGACACTGATGGAAAACAAGGAAACAAATTCTAATACCATGTAAAAATCTATGGTTTAATTTTCTCCAAAATAAATTTTAGAGAAAAATGGTTGTAAATGGATTAATAAAAAATGTATAACATAAACATAATTATTGTTATTTTTATGATTATAAGTTTAAACAGTTTTTTTTTTATTTTCTTAATTTTTATTGTCTTTTTTTAAAATTCTCATATTTTTTTTTGTCCAACTTATCATGCATAAGACATGTGGAGATAAAAAAAATAAAAAAAATACTATTTAAAATAACTTAAAGGGTATTAATATTTAAATTTTGATACTAAAATAAAATATTTTAATAATATAAGAAAAAAATATTAATAATATAAGTAAAATAACTCATACCAATCCGGTATTATTTTATTTAATTTACCAAACATTTTAACCCAACCATACTGCCACCAACGAATCTTAGGCGGCACTACCAAAGAAATTCTTAAATAGTAAAGAGAAATTATATATCTTTAAAATTTATAATAATAAAATAATATTTTTTAATTTAATTAAACGATGTTAAATATTAAATATTTTTAAATAAATATAATTTAATTTTAATTATTTTAATTAAATAATATTTAATTAAAATGATGTATACAAAATTTTAATAATAAAAATATATTAATTGATATTAAAAAAATTTTACTTTTACTATTTTCTAAATGATAAGCTTATTAATTGCTATCCATGTAACCAAGAAATCCACTTCACAAGGTTTAAGAAACGAAGAGTAACAATTAACCTGTGCTTAAAGTTCACTATTTAATAAATTGCAAAAGATAACTAAAAAATAGAATAAGAATATATGAATATTTTTTTATATTAATTTAATAATATTTATATATAAAAGAGAAAATAAATAATTTATCTAATATATCTTGATCCTATATCAAATAGACATTTCATATCTAATATATCGTGAACTTATATTAAAAAGACATTTCCTACCTAAAAAAGTCACGACCTTATATCACAGAGATATTTTCTAAAGAAATCAATAAATAAATATAAATAATCCTAAGATAATTCAGAAGATTCGTAATACTATCTAAGTTAGATAATGAATATCATGAAGTCTAAATTTGTTACGCAATATCATAAATTGGTCATTTTATAAAGCTTTTGTAAACACATCCATCAACTGTAAGCACATGGGTATGTATGAAGGACTAATCATTCTAGTTTGAATTTTCTCTCGAACAATATGACAATCTATCTCAATGTGTTTTGTACGTTCATGAAAAATGAGATTTGCTATAATGTATAAGACAACTTGGTTTTCGTAAAAAATGGTATAAGAGTTGATTGTGCAACCTTTAAATCTTATAATATGTCATGTAATCATGTTAACCTCAAGTACGTATTTGCCATGACTCGATATTCAATTTCTGTAGATGATCTAACAACATTGGCTTATTTTTTGGATTTTCATGAAATGAGAGAACCTCCAGAAAAATGCAATATATTACAACTAATCATCTTATGGCACAACACCCTCCATAATCTGAATCGCAAAATGCCTTAAGAGTAAGATTATTTGAAGAAAAAAAATAGTAAATCTTAACTAGGATTATCATTGATATACCTAAGAATCATAAAGCTGCATCTTAATGTGACTTTTTGGGTTCATGAATGAATTAACTCAAGGTGGAAACAGAGTATACTATGTTAGGCCTTGTTACATGAAGATAAATCAATCTATCAACCAATTTTATGTACTTAGTTGGATCATTTAATAAGATCCTATAGTAAACTTCAATTTTTTTCCCATTGAAAACTTATCCAGATCTGCACTAAGAAGTCCTAAATATTGTAAAAAATTTATTACATATTTCCTTTGAGACAGGAAAATTCCCTTTTTTTATCCAGAAAATTCAATACTTAGAAAATATTTTAAGTCATTAAGATCTTTTATGTAAAAGTGTTTAAAGAGAAATTTCTTGAGATGTTCCATTTCTTAAAAATTATTGCCTATAAAGAGTATGTTATCAATATAAACTGTAGTAAAAGAAGTACCTCTATCTTTGTTGAAAAGAGAATAATTAGTTTTTGATTGATGATAAACAGCTTTCTCAATGTCATAAAAAAAGTAGAAAAAAGAGAAAAAAATAAATCATTTGCTTGATATCGTGATCTTATATTAAAAAGATATTTTATATTTAATTTATTGTAATCTTTATATATATATATATATATATATATATATATATATAAAAGATAGAATAAATCATTTGCTAGATAATGTGATTCTATATTAAAGAAATATTTTATACTTAATATATCGTTATTTTATATCAAATAAATATTTCTTTAAAAAAATTAATAAATAAATAGAATAAATATAAATAATCTTGAGATAATAAATAACATTTATAATCACCTTTTGCATTAACCTTATGTACTTTGTCCATTGCTCTCCCAATTATTTATTAATTTATTTTCCTTCTTTTTTCTACTCGTTAGAGTTAAAAGAAGAAATAATAATAATAATAAAAGCCACTTAATACTTAAAAATGATATAATGTATTTAGAATCGTTTTTCCTTCTTGTTAAAAGCTCTTTTAAATGAATCGAAATACTTTTAAGGTATTTGAAAATCTTTGAGTTTTGAAAGCATGCTTTCATCGTAAAAAAATTATTAAAGTATTATTCAAAATTATTTCTAATATTTTTATCCCAAACATCTAAATATTTATCTTAAAATCATTTTTAACCAACCCACTTTATTTTAAATTACTTTTATTGAAACAATTTTTAAGATAAATACATCCAAACAAGTTCATAATATATAGTATATATAAATAATATATTCTTATCTTTCATTGAGTTAATATTTTAGTATTGAATTACTATTATACTGATAATTCTATCCAAATTTATATGATATCAAATCACATTATACAAGATATTATCTCACTTGCATTAAAAATAACAATAAACTCTTCTACCTAATTACAATGCAAAGAATCTTGGAGTTTCATGGCATCCCAACATAATTACAATGCAAAAGAAAACAGTTCATATGCTCCATAAATAGAAGTTAACATTCCGAATAAAATTGAATTACCAAGTTTCTTTTTAATAATATTTATAATATTTCTTAAAATTAATAAATATAAAAATAATATTATTTTTATTATTAAAAAATTTTATCCCATCTATTTTAGATTAAATATCAATTAATTTGATAATGTTAAAGTTGATTATGTGTTGAAATAAATAGCATTTGGAAAAGGAAAAAAAAAAATCAAACGTTTGAAGCTGAACCCAAAAGGGTTCACATTGATTAGCCTAATACTATCGATTATTCTTTACTGTATGAAGTTGATAAGGAGAATGTCATTACTGGGTACGGTTACTGATGGTTATAACTATAACAACTCCCCATTATTTTTTGATATATTTGATTACTAATTGGTAGTAGTTTTTTTAGTATTTAATTACATTTCTTAATTTTTTGATATTTATTTAAAAATATATTTATTTTAAAAAATTAAATGTTAACTTAATTCTTAATTTATTATATTATTTAAAATATTAATATTAATTTTTTATTTTTTAACTATTTAACACATATTTTTAAATAAAATAAAAGAATATAAAGTAAAAAAATAAAATATTATATGTTTTTTATTATTAAAATTATATTTTTCTATGTAATTATATGTATATAAAATAATAATATTAATATATATTCGATTTTAATTAATCACAATTTTGATATTATAATAATTATTTTTATAGTATATTTTTTCGATATTATAATAACTATCTCTATAACATATCTTTTCGGTTCTGATTATTTTTAAAAATAAAATTAACAAATTTTAACAAAAAAAAAATTATAGTTTTAATTATGTACATAAAATATAACTTTCTAATTATTAGTCATTATTGAGCGTATGTGCATGGAAAAAGCCAAAAGGCTATATGAGTAATATATATAAGCATTCATGTCAGCGAGATGTACGGCAAAAAAAACAAGGAAATTATTATGTCTGTATGCGCTGCACAAATTAAAATAGAAAAAATAAATTGTTGAATTTAAATTTCTTTATATATTGTATTTTATGTGTGAAAATAATGTTAGTAAATTTATTTTGGATTTTTGTGTAACAAAACATTTTAAATTATTGTGTTTTTATTTGATGAATTTTTTTAATTGATTCTCAATTATGAATTAAATAAATCAATATGATAAGTTTTTATTTATGAGTTTAATATATATTCTTCTAAGATTATCAAGTAAAATTAGATACAATTTTATAGACTTGTTAAATAATACATAATTTATTCAAATGATTCATCAAGTGTAGATAGACTTTTAAGGGAGACATAAGTGTAAAAAAAAAACACCAAATTAATAATGGTGAAAATTTAGAAATGAGAAGTTTTAAACTAAATATCTTACATTGTGATATCATACTAGAGAAAATTTACTAACAAATTCTACTAAAAGCTTAAAGTATAAAGAATTGAATTAACTATTATCTTCTAAGTAATATTTGAATATTAACAATTGGAAATAGAAAGTAAAAAAAAAATAATTTTTAATAAAATAATAAAAATATATTAATTAATCTTTCAAACTATATAATTAATCACACATTATTACTATTACTTTTAAAGGAAAAAAACTTACCATTTTTTTAAACAATATTGACACAAATATTTTTTTATTAATGATAATTTTATTTATTAATAGTATTATTAAAATATAATTAATGGTACGAATATAATAAACATATCATATATTTTTAAAATAATAATTATAAAAATAATTATGTCAATATTATTATTTTATTTTTCGACATTATAATAATAAAAATAATTTATGAATAATATTATTATATAATATTAATGATATTAAAATATAATTAATAATAAAAATAAAATTAATACTTTATTCACTTTTTATCGGTAACAAAAATTATTGTTATTATAAAAAGAAATTTCTAACAAGAAGGGTTATTTATTAATTCTAGAATATAATCATCACTCGTTAAGGATAAAATTATTATCATATTTTATTTTATTAATTCAACATTTATATATATATATATATATATTGTAAATTGATAAAATATTTTTAAATTAATTGAATTTCATAGAAGAAATATAATAAAGACAAAATCATATTTTATCAATTTAAAATATTTATATTAAATAGAACGTGAAAACAATAAAAAAAATTGTGGTAATATCCCACCCTTACTACAACGTGGAAACAGCAACCAAAAAAAAAATTTAAATCATTTATTGATATTTCTATTTTAGAAAAAGTTTTACCTTAATTTTAAATTTTGAAATATTATTATATATTCTAAATAATAAATAATTTATCTTTTCTAAGAAATTGTTTGGTGGGCCAGCGGGCCCAAACTATGATATGCAATGTCCCCTTCACTGATCCAGTAGGACCTTGAAATTTAGGGTCACCCATAGTTTGAAAACTTTAAAAACACTTAAGAGGATCACACGTGGCAATCAAAGAGACGCAGAGCTCACAAAACTGTATTCGATTCAACTCCGTCGCAAAACCCAATGCCTCCACACTCCAGATTTTCACCATTATGTGTAAACCTGGGTCCCACATCCAACGGCTACATTACTGAAATTTTCACAGAGCAAACCCTTAAAAGCCACGTGATAACAGAGCAGTCTTTCGCAATTTTAGCGCGAAATACGTATTGGGTCCCACATTTAGCTACGTCGTTGACTAAGATTGTAGACTTTGCTCAAGCCAGGCCGGCCTTTTTATAAGTAAAAGAAGGGCAAAATTGTCCAAAAACATTAAAACAAATTAGAAAGCGCCAAAAAGAACAGAAGAAAAAACGCAAAATAGTTTACACCCTGAACCGAAAATTAATAAAATAAAATAGAATTAGTCAATGTTTTTGACCAAAGAAAGTTTCCGATTTTCGGATTATGCCGGAGACGGTTGAGAAGTCGGATCGGCAGAAGACGGAATATCGGGTCCAACTCGGCAACCTTCAAGCATGAAGACAATATCTGACATGGTGGGTCGATCTAGAGGATCCTGGGCTGTACATAGCAAAGCCACTTTAACTCCAAGCAAAAACTCTTCCCATTCTGATGATTCAGGATCAAGTTCAAGCAATCCCGGTTCTAAAAGTTCAATAATTTGACCCTTCTGAAGTTGTCTCTTAACCCATTTCACAATATCTTCATCTTGCGTAAACATTACTGGTCTCTTCCCTGTTAACAATTCAAGAAAAACTATCCCAAAACTGTAAACATCTGATTCTTTTGTTACTTCACCTGTTAAAATTGCTTCTGGGGATACATAACCAAGTGTGCCAATTGTTGTTGAAGATGAGGCTGCTGAGGCTGCCGATGCTGCATCAGCTGGTGTCGAAACTACGAACCGTTCTAGGCCAAAATCGGATAAATGTGCTTCGAAATCAGCATCGAATAGAACACTTTGTGGCTTGACATCCCCGTGTACTATTGAAGATTGGTGTAGGAAACCTAGACCTCTTGCAATTCCAAGTGCAATTAAGTGACGCATTGGCCAATTGAGGACATGACCGTCTTGGTGTGATGCTTCTTGAAGGAGAGTTGCTAAGTTTCCATTGGGCATGTAGTCATAGACAAGGAGTTTCAAATCAGGAGATCCTGCGTAGTAGCCTCTAAGTACTGTTAAATTTCTGTGCTTCACTTTTCCTAGTGATTCAGCTTCTTTTCTAAACATGTTTTCGTCTAGAGATACATTGGGGAGGCGACGGATTGTGAGCACCATTCCATCGTTGTAACAAGCCTTGAAAGCTAACCCAAATCGTGTTCTACTCAGCACATTTTCTTCGTCGAATTGTCTTGTTGCTTCAATTGTCTCTGCTAGTGTGATCTTGTTATTGAACATAACAAGCTTTGGTCCTCCATTGTCTGTGCTTCCTCGTCCGGTACTAGCTCCTGAACTTGCCCTAGCTGGACTCTTTTTCTTTTCCCCCAAGGCTGCTTCTTTAAGCCTCTTGCGCCACCTCAATAGACTGAAAATGTAGAAACAGCAACATAGTGCTAGCAAGCAAGCCCCAATTACAACTATAACAATCAACAAAATCAGCCTCTTCTTTCGGTTCTTTGCTCTTAGATTCTCGCACTTTTTACGCAAGGGCTCACCACATAAGTCCTCATTCCCAACAAAAGCTGATGGATTGTTGAACCGAGTACCCAGCTTTTCAGGAATCTCTCCCTCAAGATTATTATCCGAAACATTGAAATTTACCAAACCAGAAATAGATTGAAGATTAACTGGAATTTCCCCACTCAAGTTATTAGCAGAGAGGTTCAGTGTTGTTAAGTTCGGTAGCTTGGACAATGAAGCTGGAATTACACCTGATATATGATTTGAGTCCAATAACAGAGAAGTTAATGAAGAGCATTTGGAAATTTCTTCTGGTATTTCACCTGTCAAGTTGTTGCTACCCAAATCAAACTCCTTCAGATGCACAAGTCGAGAAAGATCAGCAGGAATGTGACCAGTCAATGAATTCCTATGCAAATCCAAAACTTCAAGACTAGAGCAATTTCCAATCTCCAGTGGAATCGAACCAGAAACATGATTGCTCGACAATGAGAGAACAATCAACGACCGAAGAAAACCATAATTTGCAGGAATTGAACCAGAAAAGGCATTGGAACTTAGATTCAAATAGCACAAACCCATCAAACTACTAAATCCTTCAGGAACATCTCCAGAAAACTTATTATCCTGCAAGGCTAGAACTTGCAGATTTGGTAATCCAAAAAGCTCAGATGGCAAATCACCAGAAAAGTTCTGTTTACTCAAATCCAAAATGGTCAATCTAAAAAGATTGCCCAAACTAGCTGGAACCTTCCCAGAAAAGCCATTACCACTCAAATTCAAAACCATCAATCGACTTAACTTACCAAAATTCGAATCGACTTCACCAGAAAACTCATTCTCACTAAGATCTAACACAGTCAAATTGCTCATTGCCACAAGCACATCTACAGGTATAGTTCCATTTAAACTATTACCTCTCAAGCTCAAATTCTCAAGTTGAGAAAGATTGCGAAAACTCACCGGTATTGAGCCCGAAAACTCATTTCTTCCAAGAGATAACACATTTAAATACCTCAAATCTCCTAAAAACGAAGGGATTTTGCCGGATATTCGATTCCCTTCGAGATCAAGAACCTGTAATGAGATACATTTCTTGATTTCTACAGGAATAGAACTTCTAAAGGAATTGTTAGCCATTTTCAGCTTCTCTAACTTTGAAAAATTACCAATTCCAGGTGGAATTAAACCAGAAAATGAGTTACCTGAGATTTCAAGATCAGTCAACGTGACTATTTGTGTCAACCATGAAGGAAACAACCCGTGAATCTGATTTTGTTGAAGATCAAGAACTTTAAGGCGACTAAAGCAAGTTGATGATGTCGTGTCTGGTCCAACTAAGCCCGTGAAAGCATTAAACCCAAGCTGAACGATCTGAAGCGACGTCGTATAATCCGAAACATTGCAAAACATAGAGGATGGAATTAAACCAGAGAGTTTGTTCATCGATAGTGAAATCACCTGAAGCTTCGGTAGAGATCCAATAGCTGCCGGAATCACACCTCCAAGAGAATTTTCTTCCGCGCTCAAATGAACCAGCGACGAACAGTTTGCTAAAGCCGAAGGCAAAGTACCTTCTAGAAGATTGTGATCTAACCAAAGATACTGTAACTGTTGGAGCTCGCCGAGACTGGCCGGTATCTCTCCGGCGAACAGATTGTTCGACAAGTTAATGAGCTGAAGTTGAGTAAAGTTCGCAACATTTGTCGGAATCTCTCCAGAAAATGAATTCGAAGATAAATCAAGGTACCTCAAACTCGGAGCAAACTCGCCGGAGATTTCACCTGTGAGGTGATTTACAGCCACATTTAGTACTTCTAAGTTGGTGAGATTTCCGATTCCCGGAGGAAGATTTCCGGAGAAAGAATTTTCTTGCAAGAACGCAGCGCGTAGGAGCGTGCATTTGAAAAGCGAGTGAGGGATAGTACCATTGAAAAAGTTGGACCTTAGACTAAGCCTTTGTAACATAGCCAAATTACCAATACGGTCACTGAGTGGACCACCGAGTTGTAAGCGAGGCAAACGAAGGTCACTAACTCGGTTGTCATTGTCACAAGAGATTCCACGCCAGTCACATGGAGCTAACGGCGTCGTTCTGTCCCAGTTACTCAATGCTCCTTGTGGGTCATTAAGATTGAGCTTAAACGACATTAAATCTTCGATCTCGGCTGCTATCGTTTCTGGGTTGCGCTGTGAAAAACATAACAATGGTGAGCAAAGCACCAGAGAGAAGAGTAAAGGTAAAGCAGTCATGGTCATAAACGACGTGTCGTAGAAAATGGCTAGTAAATGTTTGAATTTGAAGTGATGGAGGTTAATGGAGAGTAAGATATCGTCATGGGTAGTATTTTTCTTAGCTCAGAGACTAACAGAGAGTGCGAGAGAAGAAAAAGAGTGAAAATTTTGAATATGGGTTCTGTTGAGTTTGTGATTCTCTGGGTTTGGCCTTCAATAAGCTTTGAACAAAGACTTTTTGGGAAACGGCATGTGGTGGGGGCTATACTCGGTGTTTAGGGCTTTCTTTTCAGACTCATATGATATGATGTTGCTAGAATCATTGAGCGTTGTGTGTGATATTATATAGCCACTTTGTTTCTTATTTTATGTATTGAATATATAATTAGAGAAAATGTTCCATTAATTCTCTCAAATTATATTTCAATTTGTGTTTAGTTTTCTAAATTATAGGATATATTTTTTTAGTTTTTTAAATTTTGATAATAAAAATTTGTTAAATATATATAATATTATTTTAATAATTTTTATATTAAATTATTATTCTTTTACTTTAAAATTATTAAAACGTAAAATATAAATTAATATAAATTTTTCTAACAAAATATTTATTTTATATCAATGATTTTCACAATGTTTATTTTTTAAAAATAAAAATATATATTAAAATAATTTTATTTTATATTATTATTATTAATAATTTTTTTAATATAATTTTATATAAATTTTACTTTTATTCATGTTAATGACTCTGTTTTATCATGTTAATTATTTGATAGTAAAAAAATTATATTTAAATATAAAAATCATTATAATAATATAATTGATAGTAAAAAAAATTATATTTGAATATACAAATCATTATAATAATATAATTTATGATGAATTTTTTTAAAGTTAATTATTAAAAATTATCTTTTATAATATAATATATTAAATAAGAGGAATTTTATAATAGAATAAATTTGGAACTTGATGATGAGTTATTGTTTAGTATCGGATCAAATTTACCTAATAGTTTAGGTTAATTAAAATGGAAGAAAGATAATTATTTTTTTAAAATAATGTTTTTATGTTATTTAAATTTATAATTTAAAATAAAAACATTGGTGAAAAAACTTTTAACAAAAAAACCTAAGAAGGGAGCAATTTTTACCTCAGTCAAATTTATGAATAAAATGAAAAAAATTATTTAATATTTGTTTATAATTTTCATTTTTTCTTTGTTTATGTTGATTAGTATAAACTTTCAAATACAAATCAACAACTTCTCTAACCATACAAATTTCAACCTACCAGATAGTTTGTTATTTGAATTTTGTGAGCCAGCTTTTACATTACAGGCCCTAATTTGCAACTCATGATTCTCTCTCTTTTTCTTGTTTTTTTTTTTATTGGAGCAATTCATGATCATTTAACACATAAGTCCGTGACAAAGATCGCTTTTCTCTTTTAAATAATCATTGTAGTCTGAAATATTTGGATTAGATCAATTTATTTCATTTTCTTTAAATATAAAAAAGTTTTTTTACTAGTTTTTTTATTAATAGAGTTATAATAAATTTAAATACTATTATATATTATAAATATACAAATGATAATTTTTCATTTCATATAATTTAATTATATTTACTAATAATATTATCTTACATCATTTATAATATATTTTAAATTTAAGAGATACCTAATATTTTTCAATAAATTTGTATACTTCTATAATAAATATTTTGTTTTTATTTTGTAATATAGTGGATAAAAATTTATTTTTTTTCATTTTAAGTAAAAAAAGAAAAAAATAATTTTAAGTCGGTACATTTAAAGAAGTGTATTTTAAACTCTACTTATTATGTGAAAAAAGTAACACTCCATTATCTTTAAAAAAAGAAACACTAAGTTCATTTTTAAAAAATATGTCAATTACGAATTTGACATGCGCCATATGTCATTCACGCATTTGACACACATTATGTGTAACTGACATGTTTTCTAAAAATAGACTTCAAAGATCTCTTCTACAAATATAATGAACTTGTAATGTCGTACTTAATAGGTATAGGTCTAAGTTTTATGAATGTTAGCGATATTTATGAACAAAACGTTTAAATATAAACTAATTTTTAAGTACATTTTCATGTCCGTTATTCAAGTCAAATAAACTTTCTAGTTTCAAATCAATATGTTAAGTATATACTTGTTTTTAAACACTTTATAATACATATTATATACTTATGTACTTTAGTATATATACTAGTCAATATATCAAAATGGTATGTCGATAGATCAAAAGGTTAAATCGATCAAGGATATCAATCTTGTATGATCTATGTTCTCTTGAGTTGATTTTCAAATTGGTGTAGATTGATATCGAGGATTGATCATGTTCGATCTACTTGGTCTCGGTTTTATTTTAATCATTACTGGATCGATTGAAAAAAAATTCAATCGATTGACCTTAGTAGTTTGATCAATCGAGCTTGTACTGGATCAATCAAGCATGGGGGATTTCAACTTAAAACTTAATTGTTTACTTGAGTCAAAGAGTTCTTTTACAATGTTGTCTTTATTAATTAATACTCTCTCGTTTAGTTAATGGATATAATGGTAATTACTCCTTAACCAAGTATTAGGGCATCATCTCCCCTATATAAACAACCTAGTACTCCTTATTTTAAACAACCATATTGATTATGTTCTTCTAATTGTTTTGTTCCATCTCCCTCAAAACATTTTATAAAATCTAAATCATATTTTGTTAGGTTCTTTCTTGAATTGAAATATCAAACATTACGTGGTTATATTTGATTTATTAATAATCCCATTTTTTTATGATACTATGATTTCATATTCATATAACTTCTTCTTAATTAGGTTCTTGCATGTTTGAATCATATAATTTTGTATGTGGTCATAATTATTTAATTTAATTATTTAATTTTTAAAAAATGTCTTTATTTATTTTGTGCTTAATCTATTCATTTCAGGGTTTGCTAAATGGTTTAATTTAATTGGTTTATTCTTGAATATTCTAGATAAGGTTTTTTATTATTGAATTTGTTTTAGAATAGACTTTGCACTTGTGCTAGCTTTTCAAGTACTTGATGAACTGGTTTGATTACTCATACGACTCGAGATATCATAACATTGATACGAAACCATATACCTATATTGTAGAGACTGAAAGAAGTGACAAATTGTATGTAGGTTACATTGGGAGCTATATCTGTTAAGGATAGTTTAAGAGATGGGCTTGGTAATTGAACATTGATTTTGGATAATTAGATGGTCCTGTAGACTAGTAACTTTCCTCTTTAATCATTGTTATGACATAGATTGTTTCCACATGAAATATCATATGTCAAGTTCTTATTTATTTTCGTTTTATATTAATTACACATGATTGCATGTCTAACCGCCTGTGATTTTTAATTATACATAATTCAAAAAATTACCTATTCATCCTCTCTATTTTAATTAGATTCATAATTTTAAACTTTTAATGTCTAAAGTATATTTTTATTAAAGATAATGAACTTTATCTTCATCCAAAAATAAATATACCAAATATCGTAAGGTTTAAAATTAAATTTATTTTCACTAAATTAATCATATAAGTTAACGCTTTCAAAATTTTATCCACTAAACTAGTTGATCAAATTGTGTTTAATGAATAAACAAGTATACGTATTGCAACAAGTAATATAATGATAAGAAAAAAATATTCTCACGGAGATTATGTTATTAGAAACTAATTTTTAAAACTAAAAAAATAATTTTTTTTTGTATTTTTATATTTTAAGGAAACAAAATTAAAAGAACTAAAAGTAAATAACAATAATTAATTAAATTAGATTTGATAGATAAGAAGATATATGAAAATATATATAGGAATACCTAATACTCCAATGTTCTAAACATGTGATTCACTAAAATCCTTCGATATAATTATCAATAAATTACATGATCAATTGAATCTAACCTAACGTGTATTCATCTTTTAATTGAACTACACATTATATAGTAATTAACCAAATTACACTCTCATGTCAATTAAATTGCATACTACTTATTAAGTTTATCAATTATGGATCACATACATGAGAAGTATACATCTCTTCCTATAAAACTATGCATGTTATTTAATCGAGACAAACAATTAAATAATTATATCGCCTCTATAAATCAATTATTGGCTAAACAATTAATAACATAAAAATTAAATTAAATAATATAATTAAATTGAAATCATAATTGAAGTAAAATATTAGATCTTCACATGTTGAACATTGGGTTCATAATACCCATAGATTAATAAATTAACTAGATTTAATTTTGTTCATAAAATTCATATTTTTCATAAATAAATACATAAATATTGAAAAAAAAGAAAAAGAAATACAATTATTTTATTAAATTTTAATACCAATCTTCTCTTAAATCTACACCAAAAATATATATCATTTTGAATTTTTATGTGTTTTTCTCTTTTCTTGGTTCAAAAAATTGATAAAATTTATTTTAATTTCGGCTCATTAAGGTTTATGAGTCAATTAGGAGGTTAAATTAAGCTCAAATAGAATATGAACCATCAAATTTACTTCAAATAACAGATTGAGATAAAAAATAAAGAAAGATTAACAATGCCAACCAATAGGGACGCAACACGTAGAGGAATATTGACAGAGCGATGAACTCAGAATAAACGCGGTGCTAACACGTGGCAAGACTCTACATCACTTTATATACACAATTTTTGGTGATTGGCCTTCTCCTTTTGCGTGTGGTTCACGTGACTTGTTCCATCAACTTCGTTACTTACGTGGTATCCACATGGTAAGTTCTAAATGGTAAGTTCTAATTGGTTACACGTTAAAAATTTATAAAAAAATCTTAAAAAATTACAAAAATTATTTTTCACCATTTTTTAATATAAAATTTATATTTTAATATTTTTAATCTAAAAAAAAATTTTATTGAATAAAATGATAAAATATTAAATAAAAAATTACACTGATAACTCTATTTTTAAAGAGTATTACTCGTCGATTTAATTTCAATAATTTTTTTTCATTAAATTGTTAAAATTTTATAAATAAAATCAATTTTATTATAATTTAATACACACATCAATATATATTATATAATTTAATTAATTTATGTTAATAAATAATCTATTAATTATATCATCATCTTACGTCTTAATTTTATATTTAAATAAGAGTTATACGTCACTTAATGCATGCATGATATAATTCTTTTAAAAATCATGAACTTTACCCGAATTAAGACACTAATGATTAAAATGATTATTGTAAAAACATAAAGATATATCAATCCGTCGTAATTCAATATATTAATAGGCAGGTAGCTCTAAACAAAAAAATACATATATAATAAACAAATTTAATATTATATTAATTTCTGTCCCCAAGTGGTCAGTGGTCACATCCTATTTTTAATTTATATATTTTGGGAAAGATGGCTTGATTGGAAAGGATTTTGGTGTTTCCTCTAGTGGGTCTAATTAATTTAAGAATAATCTAAAACAATTAATTTAATACTTGTTCAAATCTGGGTTTGAATTTGTAACGCTAAATCCAAATTAAGAGAGAATAATAATGAAATGTGAAAATTATTTGGTTTCTAGTTGAGGGAGGAAGAATAACATTTGACCCCTTTGAGTTCTTTTGACATTTTTTCTTTTATTCTTCGAGGCTTGCTATATATCCCAAACAGTGACATAAACACATCATAAATACGAACAAAACTGGATCAAGTTTTAGATTGAATGGAATCAAGGGTATTGTAATTTAATTTATAAATTTTATAATTTTTTTTATTGGATAATATAAGTATTTTTATTTTTACAAAATAAAAATCATATCATTTATTAATCATGTTATCAAATTTATTTAAATATTTTTATAATAACAAATTTACCCGGATATCATAATTGTTATGAAATTATATAAAAAATAAATGATTAATAATAATATCGTAAAATTTCAAGAATTTATTTCAAAGTTAAAATAAGAATTTTGTATTAAGATTGAGAAAATGACATATAATCCACTAAAAAAACCATAAGATTTATGACATTTATTTGTATAAACGGTAAAATCTTAAGCATCCTTTCACCTTAAATTTTATCATTAATTATTTAATAAATTTTCTAACAATAAAATACAAATACGACAGTACACTACACTACACTAATAAACACACCACATAAATGCGACATTAGCACCACACATCGTCTCCGTAAGAAGATGATGCTTTTAAGTTTCTTTGTTACAAGTTATTCCTTTGTTTTCCCTCAGATTTAACTTAGTAGTCAAAATGTAAAAGTGAAGGGTGAAAAGTGAGAAAATAATTATCATGAGATCCCTAATTTGCTCTTAAGGTTTGCGGGAAGAGCTACACAAGTTGGACCACAAACTTATTATGTAGTAATATATTTATAATGTGAGTTCCTTTTTCGCAAAAGCAACTTGGTTTTTATGTATGAAAAAAAAATGTTTATTGGTTTTCATGTATGTAACTAATTGTATAGTGATAAAAGTAAATATTTTATTTTTTAGGAAAAAAACCGCATTTAGATTATGTTAGAAAAAATGAATTTTTATAAAACAAATGATGACAATTTTTTGACTTATTACAAGTTGTTATTTTAAATAATTTATGAGATATATAAATAGAAAGAGATTGATCATTGAGTTTTGATTCCAAAGAGCACCTATTTTTGTAGAAAATGATAAAATATAGTCAAATGTGATACCACACGTGCGCGCGTCGTCGTTATCGTCCGATTGATCAACCCGTGTCGAGTCCGAGTGTGTGTATGTGGTGGCATTTTATTTTTTGAAAATTTGTTTTTTGTTAAAATATTTTTCCACTCAAAAAATGACATTTATTTTTTCATTACTTAGAAATATCCGTTAAATGATAATTATTCTTCTTTACTCAAAAAAATGACTATTACTTTTACTTTCATAAAATGATTGTTATTCTTTTTATCTAGACACGATTGTTATTATCATTATGGTCACATGTTTTTTCAAACCTATAAATAGAGGACCTCAATTCTCAATTTCAACATATCAGTTTACAAACATCTCTTACTAATAAAAAAACTCTCAAATTACTTGTTGTAATATTATTTTAAATAGATTACTTTATTTTTAAAAATTAAACACATTAATCACCTGTTTTATATTAATTCACTATAATCACTTACATTTTAATCATTTTAAGTCAATTATGAACATTTTATTCACTTAATTTATTTTTCTCATTCTTTGAAATTTAAAAATATTTGTTATTTAAACATCTATTATTAACCCTTGATAATAAGGTATAATTTGATCAAATTTAAATTTTATCAACAAAAACTCTAAAATTAATAATAAATAATTAAAATGATTAAATTATATAAATTTTATGAAATGCCACTAATACGTGTCAGTTTGCAAAGTAAAGTAAACAAAGTTTTTAATTATGATATTTTATATAATTAAGCAATAAATCTAATTATACATAAAAAAAAAGCATTTATGCTAAAAGTGAATATGTTGATTAATTTTATATTGTTATATATTATATTAACTTAGCTTTTTTACATTGGTTTCAAAAAGAATACCTAATCTTTTTGGAGGCAATTGACAAATTCTTTGAAGAGCAGCAATTTTGAATTTGTTATATCGAAGGAGATGAAGAAAAAAAATCAGTTATTATGGTTAGAGGGAGTTGGTTTGAGTTGAGCTCTCTCTGATTTAAGAATTTTATTTCAAACAAATTTAATGCACACCCATAACATGAAGGACGATCTTTAATTTTTTTTAATCTAATTTTATGTTTTTTTTTCAAACAATATTTAAGGTTTTAAGGGGATTTTAATCAAATAATTCCTTGGAAAAATGTTAATTATATACAACGGTACTAAAAACCAGTTAACATCGTATTTTTACAAATAATATATATAATTTTAAATAAAGTTCAAAATAATTTAAAAAATATCTTTATATTTTAAAATAATGATATTTATTATCCTCTTAGATTTGAGGGAAAACTAATCTCAGCCTATTAATTAAAATGATTTCTATAATTTTAAGTAGCTTGCTTTATAAATTATTATATTTTTTCAAAAATTTTAAAAAATTTAATTAATAATATTTATAATATGATATATATATATGTTGTAATTAACTCAAAAATTTAAGTAATTTATTTATTATATCATATAAATTTTAAAAATATTATAAAATTATTAAACAAAGATTAAAATATTAAAAAAATAACAATTTACATGGTTATTAATAATAATATATATATAAGAAATGTAAAAAAAAAATTGATCATTTAAATTTCGATAATTAAAATTCTTTAAAATAAGACAGGTTTATGATTTAGAGATGTTATATTTATTTAATTTTAATAAAATATGTTTAAATTATTAAATTTTATTGATATATTGAGTGTTAAAAATATAAAATATGAAATTTAAATATAATATAATATAATTATATTAAATATATTAATTTATTTATAATTTAAATAAAAATAATAATTAAAAAAATAATTTATTGAAAAATAAGATGAAATATGATTCCTCCTTAATATCCGCGTCTGCGTCTGCTTCTAGCAAGGAAGACTATTGATTTACCCATGTGGCTCAATTGTTAAAATTTTGAGGAAAATGTCGCATCAAATATTTTTATTATTATTAGAAAAGATTTGATGTTAGTGTTTGAAATTAATTGCTAATTGAATAATTGGTTTTAGACTTGAAGGCTTTCATGAGGAAAAGAATGAAAGTTCGTTGATCACATTTACGGCAGAAGAAGATGTGCATGAAATTTGAATGCATTTTATTTAAGAACTGCCATAATGTTATCTTCCATTTTCGTAATATTTTTTAAATTATATATTAATAATATCATATTTAAAAAAGTGTTAATTTTTTGTATATAATTATTAGATGTGCTTTTAATGTAGGGTCTTTTATAGAATATTTATCTTCTTTTTTTTTTGTTTTTACCCATAAATTGCTAATAGTTATTTTGTTCTTCTATATTTTGATCTCATTAAATACACATTTTGGTATCTTTAATATTGTATAAGTTACTATTTATTTATGGAAACAAAACAATACTAATTGATATCTCTCTTAGATATGGTACCATTTATGCTTAAACTGTTATATTTTATGCTAAAATTGTTTAAGATTAAAAAATTGTTTTTAAAAAATAAAAAAAAATACATATGTTTAAAATTATTATATATTAGTTTACATTTAAACTGTTTAAATATAAAAAAACACTTTAAACTATTTAAAGACAAAAATTGTATATTGAAATATAAAAACAGAATCAAAACATAATTATTTAAATACCCGTTTGATTAGATACTCTCTCTTAAATGATTGGCTGTTTGTGGCTAGGTGAGGTATATGTTTTCTAATGTTTTTTTTTCCTTTTTTATCTTTAATGTTTTTTTTATTTAATTGAAGTGTCAAAAATATCTTTCTAATTTTGAATATGTATAAAAATATTTAATTAAATAATAAATTATATTAAATTTATATGAAAATGAAAAAAAAAATGTTAACTAACGAAACCTTTAAATACATACCTTAACATCTAAAATTAAATTAGTAGGAGTATGTGATTTAAAAGTATGTATTTAAAGGATTTTATATAATTAAATTAATTTTTTCCTTTAAAAAATCTCTAAGAGTCGACACGTATGGGTTGAATAGATATTGCAAAAACAAAAAATAAAAAAATAAAATAAAATAAATGAGATAGCATTTGTCGGCTGAAAATGTTGAAAAAGCCTATCGAGCGAAGTTTAGCGCAAGATTTTATAGGGGATGACATTATCTGGACATCGAAATAAATAAGGAAAATATAATATAACCACGTGAAAGTTAAAAATGTTAGAAAATTGAGAGTTTAAAAAATCATATAACACTTTAGAATATCGTTAAACAGGGAGAGCGGATTCGGTTTTTCTTTTTAAATTATAAAAAATATTATTTTAAAAATTTATATTAATAAAAATAATATCTTATAATATTAAAAGGGTTTTAATTAAATTAAATGTATTTAAATAATCATAATTTAATTTAAATTACGTTTAATTATACGGTATTTAAAATAAAATAATTTATTATTTTTTTAATATTAAAAATATATAAAATAAATATAAAATACATTAATTAATAATTATTATTATTTTCGATAAAATTGAAATTACGTACTTATTTCTTTCTTTAACAAAACTTAATTTCCTCAACTTAAATATAAAGTTAATACAATTAATTAAGGTGATTAAATAATAAGATGAATTTATTTAAATAACAAAATTTGATTCGATCTATCAAATTTATTATTATTTTCGATAAAATTGAAATTACGTCCTTATTTCTTTCTTTACAAAACCTTAATTTCTTCAACTTAAATATAAAGTTAATACAATTAATTAAGATGATTAAATAATAAGATAAATTTATTTAAATTACAAAATTTGATCCATTTATCAAATCTACATTAGATTTAATTAAAAAAATTTATAATTGAAACAGATTCGGATTTAAAAATATATAATCTATTTGAATTTGGATTAATAAATTTTATAATCTATTACATCTAATCTTGATCAAATTACTATTAAATTATAAATAAATATATATTTTATTTTATAGTATGTTATTTTTAAATATTATACATACCGTAATTACATTATATTATTATTTTAAATTAAAAATAAATATAAATGTTTATAATAATTTAATAATTGTATGACATATTTCTTATACATTTGATTTTCTGAATTGTGATTATAAATAATAAATTTTATTATAAATATATCAATTTAAATTTAATATGGTGTATATTATGTTTTATAAACGATAATAATTTATAAATAAATTTAAATATTAATCTAACCTTATTCGATATGAAAAATTTAATCTGTTTAAATTCAAATTAATTACATAATTTGACTGGATTTAGATCGAAAATCTTCATATTTATTTTAAATCGATTAAAAATAAATAATTTTAATCAGCTGTATCCCTGCTACTACCAACAAGAAATAATAATTAATAATTACATCTTCAATTAATTATACTATTTTTAATGAAAAAATAGATACAATGTTTTAGTTATTTAAATAGGTATTCAATTGTGATATCATTATATGACTATACAATTAAATATTTTATTATTTTAAATTATTAATTCCAATTACACAAATCATCATTTGATCCAACTTTTTTCCAATAATATTCGTACCACTAAATAGTACTTAACATTTACCACTAGTTAAATAAGAATGTTTTAGTTATTTTGAGAAATCAAGAGTCTTTTACTATCTTTTTAAACATTTTGTAGCTAAGCATAAATCAACTACCTAAAATCAAACATTTTTAAAATTGAAAGCATCAACCAAATATAATAATATTTTATCCTTATAATTAGAATGATAAATCATATCAATATTATTAACAGATTTGATAAATAAATTATATCTGGTTAAATTATTAATAAAATATTTTTATAATATTAAATCATTTGAATTTGTATTCGTACATTCAAACAATCAATAAAAATATATTATTTTAATTAAAAATAACTTATTAAATTCATTTGTTTTTTATTGGATAAAATAATATTAAAATATTAATTTAATGAATTAATTTTAAATTATATTATTTTATTATGTGTGATTTATTTAACAAATAATTTAAAATATATCAAATCATATCATCATATTATTTTATGAATTATTAAACTTATATGATATATCCTATTATATTAAAATTTAATATCTTATTATTAAAGTGTGAGTTCAAACCTAGTCATAGATGTACGAGCGTGGAATGCTTTTTCATAAGAAAAGTTGAAAGAACAATCCGGACCTCCTCCTTTTTTTCTTTTCTTTAATTTTTCTCCACTTATATTGAGAGAGAATCTATAAATAAAGGAGCCCACCATTTTAGTAACTGTAGGCCCAAGATCTATGAAGCCTGATCCATAATAGGCAGGTCCAGTTGAAAAGTTCATTCATTATTTAGTAGACAATATAGGCCTTAAAGTCAAGCCTGATATTTATTGACGCGTGCGTCATTCCGAAGGGTTACTTTGGTACTAGATATATATATATATATAGAGAGAGAGAGAGAGAATTAAAAAATGAAGCTCGTCTATTTGTCATACCACAAAAATACGCACGACTCAAGTAAGCGAGATTGTGTCCCAATTATATATAAAAATATAAATTAAGATAATATAATTTACTAATTTTTTAGATTTATCTTATCTTTTTTATTTAATTTTTAATAAAATAAAATAAATAAAATAATATTAATTAATATATCTCATTTATTTTTAATTGTTAAGTATCATTGTTTCACATCGACTAGGAACATAAGTAACAAAACTGTTTATAAGTTTGGACAACCCTTAACTCAATGAGATCTTATTGGATTAAGTTAGGCCTAAGTTTCAAACATGGTATCAAAGTTAATAATCTACATGTGTTTGACCTGGGTTCTATCGCGATCTGTAATGTCATTAATCGTCTACGCTTTGTTCGCCGTGTGTAGAGGAAATTAAGTATCCTTGTCGCGTCATTATGACATGTAAGCATCAGCTAACATAAGTTTGAATGACCTTAACTCAATGAGATCTTATTGGGTTGAGTTAGGCCTAAGTTTCAAACATTAATAATTTTAAATAAAATAATTAAAAATGTAAAAATAATAATAAAATATTATTTATATTGTAAGTTTAATAAAAAAATAATACAATACATATTAAAAGTTAGTTGCATTAAAGTTACAATTTAAATAAGATGAGTTGATACTTTAAACATGTATGATAAGGTGTCACATCTCATTTAATGTATCTAATATGTTTATGGTGTAATATTATATCATTTCATTTAAATATCATATCATCTAATTTCATCTTATTTATATTAGTTTTAATTTTAAATATATATTATATTATTTTTATATTCTTACTTATCTTATTTAGATATATTAGGAAAAAATGAAACATCTTAATTAATATTATTTTATTACTATCTTATCTCACTAAAAATTAAGCGAGATAAGATAATATGAGTTTTAAAAATTAATGAATTATCTCATAAATCTTATTAATATCTCATATTAATTTACATTTCTATGATATTTAAATAAAATAAGATAATTTTATATTATGAATATATTAAAAATATTAAATAAGATATATAATAAGATAAAAAACTAATTTTTCAACTCACCGTTTAAAATGTATTGGAAACACATCTTGGTATATTTAAATTTTATAATTTAAAATTATTTGTTTTAATTTGTTTTTATTTTAAATTAAAAATAATATTTTAATTTTTAAAATATAATAAATTAAATAGATTAAGTATTGTTTTTATTAAATTTTTCTTAACGAAAACTAGTTTCATAGACAATGAAGTTGCTTTCAATAAATTGAATGTTATTGTAAATATGTATTTTTACTAATAATATTGTATAACTAATCTAACTAAATTATACAATTCATATACAAATTTAATTATAATATAAATCGATATATTATAAAATAGTACGAATATACAACTATATTTATCATATTTGATAAAATGTGTTAAACATGTACTAATAGTCTAGAAATAAATGTGATATATTATAGTTGTGAGTTAAGTGTTAAAGTTGTGTTTTTAAGTCTTAATTAAGATAATTGTTTGTTATTTTTTTACACTAATAACGGTGAATTATAACAGGATTGGCTTCGAAGAAAAAAAAATAGAATACAAAGCTTCAAAATTGTGCAATAAAATAATAAAATAAAACAAGGGCAAAAAACTGCACCTTGAATTTTGAAACTTAAGAAGCATATAATATCAAAAAATCATCAATAATCACTAATAATGTGATCGAACACATTAAGCAAGTCGAACCCAAAAACTATCAAATCAGAAAATGCAAAGACTAATGTACATAACTATACATTTATTAAATTTTAGATAGGGTATTATAAATTTGATGGTTATTAATAAGTGTACATAATTTAAAATTTAAAAAAAAGTCAAAAATAAAACAAATGAATAAAATATGTGCCTATTTTTTAAGTTATTACTTATAAAAGTTCATATTTTTGAATTACAATTTATTTATAAAACACATAAGAACTTAAAAATTATACATACGTGTATTTATATGTTCTATTTTTAATATTATTTAAAGTTTTAGACTTCTATTTTATTTTTTAATAATTAGTAGAGTTACATTATTTTATCTAAAAGTAAAAATTTTAGTCATAATTAGTATACTATTGTTATTATTATTTTTATTTTAATATAAGATAAATTAATAAATATATTATTAAAATTAAAATATTAAAAATATAATATGTAAGTAACAATAGATGTTATTAATAGTTTAATAGTTTAATATTATATTTATAATTTAATTTTTTTAATATTTTGTTGATATATTTATTAATTTTTTTAATTATTATTAAGGACAAAGGGTATTGATGAATGTAATCGTTTCACCTTTTCTTTTTACTTTTTGGACTTGAAAATGAAATGAATTTGATTCCAAAATACTATTCTCATTATCTTAAATCACAATGTACTATTTTCAATCATACTCTCAATTCGTTATTGATCCTATTCTCCAATTTTGTTTTATTTGTTTTAAGTAATGAAACAATTAACCTTATAAAATTTGTATTATTTCCACAAACTAATTACAAGATTACTTTTTTTACCCTCTCAAACATAAGTATATTCATTTGCATGATGAATTGTTTATCAAACATAAGTATATTCATTTGCATGATGAATTGTTTATTGTTATTTATCTATTTTTATGTTAACTTAATTATATTTATTTGTCATGTGTTTAATGTTATATTAATTTATACTGAAAAAGTGTTATATTATTAATACAAAGAAATTATTTGTAGTATTGAAATAAAAATATTCATATTCATTTATAAAAATAAAAATAAATAAAAATATTTAATGTATGTGAAGATAAAAAGAGAAAAGATAATATTAACTAAGAATTTAGTAATTAATTATTATTATTTTCTTTCCATATTATTCCATCACATTTATTTTACGTGAAAAAAGAACAAGATTCATGCTAATTTTGATTAAAAAAAAGATATTAGAAAAAACATAAAAAATAATAATAAATCCATTATTTTTATTCGCGGTGCATCTGATATCATTTAATTTCTATTTATTTAAATTAAAGGTAATATGTTCTGATATTAATAAAAATTAATATATCGATTATAATTATAATATTGTTATGATATATAAATCGATAAACATTTTATTTAGTATTAAAACTATTAAACTTGTGTTGACTTAATATTAAAACTTTTTTGTTTTAACTTACTATTAAAATTATGTAATTTTATTTCATTTTGATATTACGTTAGTTTAGATATATATAAAAAATAAAACATGTGTTAATCATGTCATCATATTATTAGTATTTTAATAATTTGTATATATAATATAAAAAAATTGAAAAAAACACAAATAATCAACAATGAAATAAAGTTGGAAGAAAATAATTAACTTAAAGAATATAAGATTGGAAATCTGGATTATAATGGCTTGGAAGAAAATAGTGATAAAAATTTCGTGGTTGCATAAAATGGATTGGTTGGTCGTGTTGTCTTCAACAAACAAGGCGATGGGTATCACATGATTTTACTACTTTGTTCGCTGCTTTAGATCTAGGTTGGGTTGCAGAGAGGTATGGCGGGGATTGTTTTTGGGTATGATGGTGAGGCAAGGAGTAACGGTGGTGCGATAGTTGTGCTGGTGAATGGTCTTCTTCTTCTCATATGCGCACCTTCGTACCTTGTTACATGAATAATATGTGTTTGATTTTTTTGTTATTTTAGATGTCTAAACTAACAAGATATTAAAATGAAACAAAATTATATAGTTTTAGTTGTAAATTGAAATCAAAAAAATTTATTATTAAGTCGACACAAAATTAATAATTTTAGTACTAAATCAAACATGTGACTAAATTGATTATTTGTAAATGCATTCTAAATAGAATAATACTACTGCCATGACCAATTGTACTTAAAAAATGACCCATATAGAACATATTTTTTTACAATTTGTCATTTTTACCTAAATAAAAAACTTTTAATTTTTACTATTAAACTAAATAATAGTTTTACCCTTTCTTTTATTATCTTTGTTTTATAAGCTTGTAAGGGTTACAAATCCTTTTATTAGGATTTATAAAACTTACTAATTAAATATTTTCTTTTTTTTAAGTATTCCTTATTTTTATTAATTTTTATGACTAATATAATTTTATGGGTTGATTTTTTAACGTTATTTGTTAATTCCTGGATATTATTTATTAAAGATAAATCTTTAATTTTCTTATTATAACATCTTTTTATTGTAATTTTCTTATTTATCAGTTTTTCGAGCGTTATGAATAAATATGTAAACATTCAAGATTTTTAATTGACTTAAAATTATAATTATCATACATGAATTTAATAGCTCAATCATGCTAGCTTTTTTAACACTAGTTGTTGTCAGTTTTTGTATATTATTAATTAAAGATAAATCATTAATTTTCTTATTATAACATCTTTTTATTATCATTTTCTTATTTATTAGTTTCATAAGTGTTATGAATAAATATTTAAACATTCAAAATTTTTAATTGGTTTAAAGTTATAATTATCATACTTGAATTTGATGGATCTATCATGGTCTTTCCTTCTATTGTTTGTCTTCTTTTATTATATTTAGTATGTTTCATCTTGTTCAAACCTTAATACCTTCTTATTAATGGTGAAGTCTTTACATCCATACATATTATGATGTTACACTTAGACTTATTAAGAAGTAGTAAAAGAGTAAAATCACTTCATTTTATTCATAATATTGATAATTATTACAATGTTAAAACCGACTAAGAACCTTAAAGAGATTTTTAACTTCTCATGATTTCTAAATACATAACTGTTAGATGAATAATTTTATAGGATAGGGAATATGCTTTGATTGAAGCCATTCCTCCTAATGAAAATAAGAATTCTTTTTACAAAAAAAGAATCCTTGTTTGTAAAATGAAGAATCACTATTTTACCCTTAATTTAATAATTCATATGCTTTTTTTGCTTTTGGCCTTTGGATTTGAGACATTCTTTTTCCTTGGCATGTGTTGCCGACTTAAGATGTAGGTTCTACATCTTTATTTTTTCTTTATCATCTTCTGCCAATAATCCTTCATCTCCATTAATCCTTATCATTTTTTAACCGATAATTTGGATGATGCATTTTTGTCTTCTTAGTCCTTGATGTAGCAAATACATTTGTGATTTTTGCTGCTTTTTATGGCATAGAAGCCAAAAGCCTTCATTGTTTCTTAAAAAAATTCTAAGTTATTGATGTTTAAGTTTGCCTCAAATTAGCTAATTTTTTCACCATCTTTTGCAGTGAGAGCCATATTACTAT
Organism: Hippophae rhamnoides; assembly: GCA_033030585.1. NCBI lineage: Eukaryota > Viridiplantae > Streptophyta > Magnoliopsida > Rosales > Elaeagnaceae > Hippophae > Hippophae rhamnoides. Next base: position 20,529,447 of record CM065434.1, on the reverse strand, counting down.
AGATAGTGATGATGATTTTATTGATTGAGTAATTTACTTTGATCTTAGTAGAATTAGTAATCTTCTTGAGTTCATAGTAAATTTATCCTAACATCTAGTCACTACTATAAAAAGGGGTATTAAAGTCGGTTCACTAAACCGACTTTAAATGAAATGACTTAAAATTTAAAGTCGATTCACACGATGAACTCGCTTTAAATTTTTTTATATAAAATTTACTCATTTTCTATTATACTCAAATTAAAACCTATATTTGATCATTAAATAATAGCAGAAAAAAATAAAATTAGTTTAATAATAGTTTAAATAATATAAATAATTGAAAAATAAAATATTAATTAATAGCAGAAAAATTACCATGATATTGTTCTATGTTATTCAAGATCATCATATTTTTCTCCTGATGTTATAATACAAACCTACATATATAATACAAAAATCTATACATATAATAACAAAAATATAGAAATTTATACACATAAATAATAACACATAATAACAGAAACAAATATGAATAATAAGTGCGTAGGATTAATAGAAATACTTACAAGAGTAAATAAAGTGACAAAATGAAGGAAATAAAGAAAAAAAATCGTGTTTTGTAAGTGAGAAATGAGTATAATTTTTATGAGTATTTTGTTTAAAAAAATAGGGGATCTAAAAGATTAGTTAGAGGAAGAAAACCTACTAACCGACGCTAGAATTGGTGGTTATAGGTGGCTGAAAAATGAGAAAGAGTGGAGGAGAAGTGGAAGAGGTTTTGGGTTTTTAAGAGTTATACAGAGCTTGGAATAGTTTCTATCTGGGGAAGAAGGAAGAGAAAAAAAATTATCCACGTATGTAGCATCGATTCGACACGTCAACCGACGTTACATCCTACGTGGATAGTGTTGGTTCTACACCGAACCGACTTTAAATTCATTAAAAATTAATTTTTTTCCAAAAACTAATTTAAATATCGACTTAAATGCCTTTTTTTGTAGTAGCGAGTCTCTTAATACATAGAGTTCATTTGTGTAGAATTATTTTTCTAGAAGTTCCCTTGGCTTAGGAACTGAAAAATCTGAGATAAACAATCTTATTACCTACTCTAATCTTGTTCATGAAATTTTTAATAGCCTTCTTGAAATTTTCAAGAAAGTAATTCAATTGACTTAAATTAATTCTTGGATATAGATTCTCAATAAGACCTACATGATATATTCTATAGACAAAAATTGGATCAACTCTTTTAAGAATATTAAATTTACTTTTTGTAAGAAATTCCTTTTCTATGGTGTATAATTTCATATCTTTGACTTCCTGGTTAGATTTTTTGGCTAAGTTATAAAGGCTCAGCCATTGCAGTTTAGGAAAATTTCTATATTGATATTTTTCTTCTTCAATGATTGATGTATTCTTGAAGGTTGTTTCTCTAAATAGTACTAGTGGTCATACTATCTTTGTTGTTTCTGTGATGGGTGCCTCTAAATAGTACTAGTGATCGTAGTATCTTTCTTATAGTTTTTAGCATGCTTGGTGATGCTATTTGTTGTTGCAGTACTGTACATTAATTTTTTACAATTTCCTCTAGAGTTATTAATTTTGATGTTTTGTAATTGGCATAATTGCCTTCAGCTTTTATCATGTAGGTGAATGCTCTATGTGTTACTCCTCTAATCCCAATAACGGATTTACTTGCTTCTACCAAATTGTTGTAAATTCTTGGTTTTAGGTCATTGTAGACTACATAAGTCTTTTTCTGTTATTCTTCTTTTACTTTATTAGTTCAACTGAGCTTTTTTTTATTTCAAAATTTTTTTCCTTTTGAACTATTAGGTTTTTTCTTCTAATTTTGAATTCTTTTTTCAAAAGTTTTATCTCCTTTAGATTGAAATTTTGATGAGAATTATTTTTTAAAGTTTTTGGACTATAAGAGTTGTTTTGAACAATTAAATCCTTTTATTTATTTTCTGTCTTTAAAAGAGACTTCTTGAGCTTACAAGACATATTTAGCATAGTTGGAGTTCAATTTGAACAGTTAGGGTTTTATTTTCCTCTATTTCATTAAGAAAAGAGTTTTGTTTCTCTTCTATATCTAATGAAATATTTTCTAAATAAGATTTTTGTTATTGCTTTATGTCTATCTCATCACATTTTCGCTTTTCACGTTATTGCATAAAAGTTAGGTTTGATATAATCAAAGCTTTTTCTTATTTTTGATACATAAATGGTTTCACCATTCAGTGTTATTAAACTTATTTTGTCTAAATATTATGAAAAAAATTGATATAAATTTAGAAAATTATTTCATATTAATAAATCAACTCCTATTTTTTTGTTGATATAAGGTTTTTGTTGCTGCTTTGTGTCTATCTCATTACGTTTTTGCTTTTTATGTTGTTTCATAAAAGTTAGGTTTGATATAGTCAAAACTTTTCTTATTTTTGATACATAAATGGTTTCACTATCCAGTGTTGTTAGACTTATTTTGTCTAAATATTATGCCAAAGATTAATATAAGTTTAGAAAATTATTTCATATTAATAAATCAACTTATGTTTTCTTTTTGATATATGTTAAGAATATGAAAATTTTCTTCTCCTATCATTATGTCTATACCTTTTAAAACTTTATTAAGATTTATTATAGTATTATTAGAAATTTTTATAATTAAATCTATTGATACCTATTTTCATTGTTCTTCTGAGAATACATATTTACTTGTTACACAAATATTAGCCCTTGAATCTATATATGCATGTAAATGATAACTGTTCCTTTAAATTTCAATCATACCTTAGTATATGTACTGTTTGGATTTATAATACTATACAAATCATTTATCTTTTAATGAAAAATATCCACTTTGAGACAAATATTTCTTTCTTAGTTTTCTCTAATAGATAAATACTGTAGGGATCATCTATATCTGATTTCTCAATTGGTTTTAGTTCCATTTTAAAAGCTTTTTCTAAGATTTTTGTTTTATGTAAAAATTTCTTATTAAATTCTTTCCTATATTGAAGCATGTTAAGGAATTTATTGAGATAATATCATTCTTTATTACAGATTAAACACCTACATTTATTTTTCCCTAATAGGCAATAATTTTTATTTTTTGGATGTTTATACATTTTTTTTCTAAAATATCTCCTCCTATAAGGTTCTCTATTATATATTCTTTTATATTTTTGAAAGTCTTGTTTTGAATTTATATTTTTTAAATTTTCTAGTTCTTCTTTTAATCCTTTGAATTGATCAAGATTATTGCTTATAATTTGATTGTTTCTAGGTATACTATTCATATCTATTCTTAATTCTATAAATTCTTGTTGTATATCTTGCTATAATTTTTTATTAATTTCTCTTATCTCATTTATGAGTTCGTTTTGGCTTTTATCTGTGTCTTGTAAGGATTTAAAGTTTGATTATTATGTTATATCAATTTCTTTTGCTAAAATAATCAAAGCTTTTATTGTTATTATTTGTTTTTTTAATACGCCTGTTAGGCTTCCATTAAGTTATAAGTTTATAACTTGTAATTGTTTTTAAACATATTATTGTTATTTTCTTCCTAGTATTATATCATGTATTAATACTTTCATTACTTGGACTTCTTGTTTTAGTTATGTAGATTCTTTTTTTTTGTTAAAAGTTTCTTTTTCATTATTTATAAAGGTAAACCTTGGTATATTATTATTTTTGACAACATTACTTTTTATTCCTAATATGAAGAGTTTTCTTTAACATCTAAGTGTCATTCCTTTGGTCTGTTTATATTTTTGGTTTTATTATTTTTTTCAAGTTCCTAGAAGGTTTTATCTATTTTTACAAATTTATTATGTTCATATATTAAACTATTATGACTACTTGTTAATAAATACCTTATTATAAAGTGTATTGAAAATTGATAATTTTTTCTTTCATTAAATATTCTCTTTCAAATTCATAAGCTAAACTTAATACTTTGATTAAGTTTTTTTCATGAACATTAATTCCAAATCTAAGATATGTTATAAATTTTAGTTTCTAATATCCTAAGTTACCATGAATCATTTATAATATAACATCTTTTTTGTTTATGATTTTATTATTCAGTAATTTTAGTTTTATTAGTTTATCAATTCATTTTCTAAAATGAGTTTTTATTAATATTTGAATTATTTTTTTAAATGAATGTATCTAATTTTTTTATTTATTATTTTGAGATATTTTTGATAGTTTATTCATTATGGTTTTTTGTCAATTAATGGTATATTATATATTCTTTTTGTATATGTGATATTGATACTAATTTTCTTATTACTTATTTCGTACTAAATTATATCTTTTTTAAATAATATTTTCCTTAATTTTGAAAATAGATCTTTAAATCCATCTCTTTCTTTAAGATGTAATCTTCCTTTTTGAATTTCTTCAAAAAAATTTTACTAATTACTATTTATTGTGAAAAATATCATGATATGTCTTTTGTTTGTATTTCTAATATTTATTGATTTCCTAATATTTTTTTATTTTCTATTATTTTTTCAATTTTTTTTATTTGTAATGTTTTACAAAATTTTCATTATTATATGTAAGTTCTTATATAAAACATTTTTAAACTTAAAATATATTAAAAGATAAAATGGTATTTTCATAAGGAACAAAACTTTGTCCGTTTTTTAATTAGGTAAAAAAATGATGTTTTTCTCTCTTTTAGTCTATTTTAGGTAAATATATCGTTCTCATTATAACAATTAAATATAAAATTAATTCACTATTCTATTTTCATCGATTAAGTAGATTAATTATCTTATTTTAAATGTTATATGTATAAATATTTTATTTGTTTTAAACAAATTTTAATCATTTTAATTACTTTATTTTCTAATTTTAAATTTTTTAGACATTTTTTTAGTATCTAATAACTTTGTTATCAAGGTTCACTTTAGTCATATTTAATTTTTTTCTCAAAATGATAAAAAAATCAAAATTGTATTAAAAAATAACTAAAAGGTCCAAAAATGATATAAAAAGATGATTAATGTGCTTAATTTGTAAAAATAAAATTCAACAAAGTATCATGTTACCTATTAAACAATTTGCCATAGGTGACAAATTTCACGAAAAATGTGAATACAATATTATAACATCAGTTAAAACATTTAACTACAAAATAACATCCTTTATATTTAACATCATTTATATTTACTACGAGTAATAATTCCAACCCAAATATTTCACATTGATTTTCGGTATATTGAATATTATTTAAGTTAAATTCTAACTAGTTAGACTTGTTAAATGTCAAATTTCATCCTATTAGACTCCATTTAATATTATTAATATGTTATTTTTATTATTATAAATAACAACTATTAAACATTATAACTACGAAAATTACACCCTTATATCTAACTCATTTATTTTTACTACGATGAAAAAGTATAACCCAAATATTTCTCCAATGAATGTCTGAAAGTTAGATACTATTTAAATTGAACTCTAGCTAGTTAAATCTTATTCGATCATGTTTAATATTATTTTTATTATAAATTTTTAACTTGTTATACGAGGTAATTCCAAGAAGAAAAAAACATTTAAACAAATTAAATGTACTACATAAATTGTATTTATTTTTAGGGATACAAACAGTGAAATAATCTTTCATACAATTTATTAAGTTCTTTTTTTTTTAGATTTAAAAAGTCAATTTTTTTCTTATTTATTTTTATATATCTCAATATTTTAGATATGGAAATAAATAAGTCATTGATCATATCGTTTATTTGTAATACAATACAATTCATATATTTATAACTAAAACTCGAGTTTTAGACCCTTAATGCTTTGTTTTTCTCTACTAGTTTAAATTGATAACTACTCATTTTGACGTGAGATATAAGATTTGAGAATTAAACCGATATCATTACAACCTTACCAAATGTAATATCAAAATATGAGCGTGATGTTGCTCGTTTGTTACTTAAAACATATGATTGACATTACAAATACAATAGACGATTGTGATTAAAAGATCAATAGACCGTCGACTAGAAGATAGACAAATAAACAAATTCTTCTTCAGCGAACAAACCAAGATTCTCATCTTTATTTTGTTTACCAAACATATTGGAAAAATCAGACCATATTTCCAAAACATGTCTCCACTTACATACAGTTCCGTTTTAAATGTACAAGACAAAGAGAAAGCATTAGTCTTAATATTTACTTCAGTTCTAACTATAGCCAAATTTACAAAGCAATCATAGATTTATCATTATATCACAATCAAAATCAAAAGAAAAAGAAAAAAAGTAAAAAAAAAAAAAACCCAAAATAAAAGTGTATGCAACAAGTGACATCACACTATGTTTCAACCCAAATGATTTCCGGGTTGGGCCTCTGGCAATAAATTTGAGCCCAAACATCTCCTTGAAAGCTGACCCTTCTTCTCCGACCAGCTTTGAAATACTGTAACGTGGTTAATGTCTTTTGTATCACTCCACAAGCATTGGATCAATTGCAACCTCCTATTCTTTGTGTTTAACCCAATACCCCATTTGAGGAAGATCTTCTCTCTTTCATTCTTAGTTAGCTTCTTCTTCATTTGTTTGGCTAAGATGCGTCTTTCATGGGATAGAGCTTTCATGCTGTTCAAAAAGTAACATGTTCATTTTAGTATGTAACCATACGAGTTAAAGACACGTGGTTTTCACGTGAATTGAAATACTTTATTTCTATTTTTTTATATAGCTTTATTTAGTTATGCATGTTTGAAATTTATTTCATAAATAAATAATTATTAAGTTTTTTAGTTAATTAAAACATGGATATCAAAACTAAATATGATAAACATTATTAATTGAACTTTTTAAATTTGAATAAAATTATGATAAATTACAAAAGTTGAAACAACAACAAAAATAACACCATTTGAATTTGTAACTATAAAAATAATAACTCTTATATTCAACTCATACATTCTCAATATTAAAAAAAAAGTATGTCATATAATATTATATTAAATGTTATCTAATTTAATATCTTTCAAATTAAACTATGATTATTTTAACATGTTTAATGTTGAACATCCAATTGAACCATATTCAATGATATTAGATTGCTATTTTTATTGTTATAAGTTTCAGGTTACTATTTTTTGTAATTTCTAAAAAAAAAAAGATAAAATATTTATTAGGAAAGTAATTTCTTAATATTATAAAAGTATTTTTATTTATGGTGTTTGACTTAATTTTTTTTTTCAAAATTTAAAATAAAATATAAAGAATAAAATATGTCATTATTTTAAAGTATTAGAATATTTTCGTACAAAATTATTAGGCATGATTTAGAATTTTATAGATATTATAAATAAATAAAAAATGAAAATTTCCCCTAATTACATGCTTTCTAGCTACACTATTATTTTATACACATGCACACATTTTGTCTATATGAACACTAAGTAAAATGTGCTAGTTGTATAACTGTACAGCTAGTTGCAAAGTTGTACGACGGATATGGTGTGTATATGTGGAAAATTTAATGTTGTTGCTGGAATGTGAGTATATAAGTCAATCACACTATCAAAATGGCAGTATGCAATCTCTTATGGATATTGGAGTATACCTTGAAGCTAAAGTTAGGGTTCAAAGAAGTTACACATTCATAATGTTTCTAGTTTCATGCATTTAACCTTAACAAAGATGACATAGTGTGCAATCTAGTATATGGATATTGGAGTATACCTTGATGCTAAAGTTAGGGTTCGACATCTTCCACAGCTTGGCTGCCTCGAGAAAATGTTTTTTTGAGGAAAGATAATCTCCTAAGTTCTACCTCCATGTAAATATAATCACTTCGATCACCTTTAAATAGTTGGAAGAAGCAAGTCCTCTGAACCAATGAAACATTGCAAGCATGCCAGAGTTCAATGGTTTCACTTTGAAACCTCTTGAATTCTGATGTCCAATCTGCAGGACTACCAACTTCACTCTCAATCGGGTCCAAACCAATATCTTTTACATTCTTCCCAAGTTTAAACTTTAATTCAATTCTCATAACTATACCTTGATAAAACCTTAATTAAAATATATAACTAGTTAGAATTAGACGAGTCAAATGAGTTGAATTAACTTTGTTAATTATCTAAATTTTAAGTGTTCTAAGTTCATCTCACCTAACTCATTTACTATTCTAAAAAATAAAAATAAAAAATATTTATAATTTTATTTAAAAATAAAATGTTAGTATAAATATTACATTTTTATTATATTTTTGTAAAATAAGAAAAAAATAAAAATAAAATATTTTAATTACGATTTTTCTTAATAGTATTATTATAATTATAAAAATATTATATTATCGAAAACATTTTGTTTAAAAAGCTCTACAAGTTGTTCATGAGTTAACTTATTTGAGCTCAAGAACTCAATTAGATTTTTTCAATTCATGAACTCATTAAATCAACCTTAAATAATTGAGTTGGATTGAGTTGTTCATTTGACACCACTGATGAGAGATACGTAAATTTCAAATTTTTGCCAAAAAAAAAAAAAAAAAGCTTTTCTAAATCTACTAAAATTTCCAATTTACTGTACTAGTTAAAGAGAAAGTCCATATGTACTGAAAATTGGTATCCCATAAACTTTGTCTAATTACTGAGGAAGTGATGATTTATGGAAATGCTCACCTCAGTATCAGCAAGTGATTTGTCAGAATCGAGATGGATTGGTTCCTTCACAACTGAAATATATATTGATATTGGTTCCTTTTTCATCAAAAGAAGATTCAGCATTCTGTCCATTAAGCCCATCAGATGCATCATTCCCAAAAGTTGCTGATAATTAAGCTTCCAACCTCAGTGCTAAAATTCAATGATGGAAGATTCTTCAGAAAGCCTTCCGGTCTTGCCGTGAAACTCTTATCCAATCTAGTTGGTGGTGTGCTCTCATCCTTTTCTAGGTTCTCAAACATACCCGAAGACAAACTAGTTGTTAGTCTTGCTTTGCAACTCCTGCTTCTTATCAGGGTCATGCATGTGAAGCAAACCAATACCAAAGCAACGGTATTCCTTGTTAGAATATCTTTTTCCATCAGCCATTGAGATGGTTTTTTCAGGAGAAGGAACTAGAAAACCTATTCGAAAGGTATTCTGGATTTTGACATTTTTTGGTGGGGTTGATTTTGTTTCTTCATTTATGCTTTTGTCCATTCTCAACCACCTTTATTCTAGATATTCTTATCATATGTTTCTAAACAGACATTGGTTTTCGAGTTTTGAGGAGCTCGATGGAGGAGTTATGCCTATGGGAAATAACAATGACTATTAGAAAAAAAGGATTGGAATAATACAATTAAAGATGTACGATGGTACAATCAGACAACTTACAAATGTGAGTTATATTATTGATCTAAAGAAAAAACCTATTTCTTTAGGTGTTCTAGATTACGATGGTTATAAAGTAACATTGGAAAATGGAGTCTTAAAAGTTGTACGAGGTGCATTTGCAGCGATGAAGGGTACTCGGAAGGCAAACCTATATTTCCTAGATAGGATTACAGTCAGGAAAAACAGTTGTCTCAAACAGTTTTGAAGAAAAGACATATGATTCTTCCTACTTGTGGCACATGCGCTTAGGGCTTGTTGATGAAAAGGATTTGCACGGCTTAATGAAGCAAGGTCTTTTGAAATGTGCCAAGATTAGAAAGTTTGATTTATGCGAGCATTGTGTAATATGAAAACAAACAAGAGTCAAGTTCGACAATGCCATTCATCGTATTAAGGGAACTCTAGCTTACATTCACACGAATGTCTGAGACCTTCCAAGAATGTTTCACTTAGAGGTAAAAGCTAATTTGTGACTTTTATTGATGATTTTTCTATATATGTATAGATATACACCACGAGTCACAAAGATAAAGTTCTAGATATCTTTCTTAAATGGAAGAAAATGACCGAGACTCAGACATGCAAGAAAATTAAAAGGCTCAAATCTGATAATGGTGGCGAGTACAAATTAGATCCCTTCTTCAAATTTTGTCAAGATGAAGGGATAATCAGACATTTTTCAATTCTTCATACACTACAGCAGAATGGAGTTACAGAACGAATGAATCGTACTTTGGTTGAGAAAGTTCAATATATGCTATCTCAATCCAAATTGAGCAAGACATTTTGGGCTGAGGCTTTGTCATATGCAACTCATATAGTCAATAGACTTCTTGCAACTACATTAGATGGGAAAACTCCTAAAAAGGTATAGTCTGGACAACCTGCTTATGATTATGATTCATTGCAGATATTTGGATGTCCTGTATATTTTCATGTTAGTGAATCCAAATTGGATCATAGGGCAAAGAAAGCTGTTTTTTGGGCTTTAATGAAGGATTTAAAGGATTTCGACTATAGTGTGATGAATCGAAGAAGATTGTCTTAAGTCGAAATGCCACATTCGATAAGTCTGTTATGTTGAGATAGACAAATTCAAAGAAAGATAATGAAAGTCCAAAAACTCTTTCTAAAGTAATGCTTGAGACTCTATAAGATCCAGAAAAGATTACACCGACTGTTGATCATGGTGAAGATGAAATTGATGATCAATAAGAGATCTCAGTTGAGATGAAGGTTCTCTCACCATCACCACCGATCAATCAGCAACCAGAATCTATTGTCATTACTCGACCTAGAAAAGAGATTAGAAAGCCTACCAAATACATAGATATGGTAGTATTCGCACTTCCAGTAATTGATGATGATGTCCCATGCACTTACAGAGAAGCCATGTAGAGAGTTGATATTATGAAGTGGAAGATGGAAATGGATGAAGAGATGAAGTCTCTACACCAGAATCAGACTTGGGTGTTGGTTTAACTTCCTAATGGAAAGAAAACTATTGGCTACAAATGGGTCCATGCCAAAAATGAAGGTGTTCCTGGTAAAGACAATGTCAGATACAAAGCAAGACTGGTAGAAAAAGGCTATGTTCAGAAAGAAGGAATAGACTACAATGAGGTATTATCACATGTTGTTAAGCATTCATCTATTTAGATACTATTGGCTTTGGTAGCATAATTTGATCTCGAGTTAGCTATACTTGATGTCAAAACAACTTTTCTCCATGGTACTTTGAACGAAGAGATCTACATGTCTCAATCGGATGGCTTCAAAGTTCCAGGACGTGAGAGTTGTGCTTACAAGTTGAGAAATTCACTTTATGGTTTGAAGCATTCATCGCGACAATGGTACAAGCGCTATGATAGCTTCATTAGATAGCAGAAGTACACATGCAACTAGTTTGATTACTATGTATACTTTTGGAAACTCCAAGACAATACTTTCATTTATTTGCTCTTATATGTTGATGATATATTGATTGCATCTAAGAGCAAGGTGGAGATCGACAGACTAAAGGCTCCGTTGAGTTCAAAATTTGAAATGAAAGATCATAGAGAAACTAAGAAAATTCTTAGGACGGAGATCACAAGAGATAGAGTTTCAAGCACAGTTTGTGAGACATAGACTCAATATCTAAAGAAAGTACTTCAAAGGTTTGACATTGATGAGAAAACCAAATCAATAAGTACACAACTTACTTCTCATTTTCAATTGATTGATGTCACTTAGCACTGCCGATGAGAAGAAGCAAATGGAGCGTGTTCCATATGTAAATTTCGTCAGTGCCTTGATGTATGTAATGGAATACACCATACCTGATATTTTCCATGTTGTTAGTATGGTGAGTCGCTATATGCACAATCCCGGTAAATGACACTGGAAAATAGTGAAGTAGATTCTATGATACATCATGGTACTGTAGATATTACTTTGAAGTTTGAGAGAGGCAAGACTAAAGGTAAGCACCTAGTCGGATATGTGGATTCTAATTATGTTAGAGATATGGATAAGCGTTGATTTACAACTGATTATGTGTTCACAATGACAAAAAGACCAGTTTGTTAGAGATCAATATTGTAGTAAACTGTAGCTTTGTTTACTACAGAGTCAGAGTAAATGGTTATAATAGAAGCATTCAAAGAAGTTATTTGGCTTCTAGGGTTGACCAAGGATTTAAGTTTTGTTAAAAAGAACGTGGAGATTTTTTGCGACATTTAGAGTACCATTTGTTTGATAAAAAACCAAGTTCATCATGGTTGTACCAAGTATATCGATGTTCGATTTCATTTTGTTAGAGAAATCATCGATGAAGGGAACTTTATACTTCAAAAAGTCAAGACTACAAATAATCATACATATATGTTTACAAAAGTAGTTACAAGGATCAAATTTCAACACTGTTTAAACTTGATCAACATCTCTAGAGCTTAGAACGCCTAAGATGCATTTAGAGGTAGCACTATGAACTTTTTCACCAAGGTGAATATTGTTGAATAATTAGCTCTAAAGTCAATATTAAACACCTAATTTCCCTCAATTATATGTCTAATTTGTGGCTTAACTTTTAGCTTAATTTCCCTCAATTAATGACCTTGATTCTTGCCTTATTTATTGTACAAGAGAGAAAGGGAACTCTGCTTCATCTATAAATATAGAAGAGTTCATACATTTAGAACATCAGAAAAAAAATAAGAAAAAGCATAGGAAAACTCAAAGAAAGACCATACTCAATAAGTGTGAGAGTTTTCTGTAAGTTTAGAAAAACACCTAAGAGATATTATTAGTGAGAAAATATGTATCTTTATTATGTATATTTCCTATTTAGTTTAATAATATCTACTACTTCTTGTAGATCTAAGCAAATTGTCAGATCACGTAAATTCTGTATATTTCCTTTTACCAATTTGATATATTTTTATACTGCTATTTATTGTTTCTATGCACAACATCCACATCAGGAGATGAATTGGCATATCTATTGACTTGAATTGGACATGATTGATTCTAAATAATTTTATTTTTAAATCTTCCATCTCGATACATCTCACTTCCTTACAAACATCATCTGAATTTTTGTCGAACTGGTCATAGATCTCTTTCTCGGGCAGCTTAATTTTGGCAAAAATAGGAGTACCACTACCAATGGACAGTTGTTCAGAGGAGTCTATGTGCAGGGAAGCCCCATCATCATTGGCAAATTGAAGAAAGTTTTAGTGCGAACTCCTCCGGTGGAATCCATCTGAGTTTTGAGATGTATCAAAAGATCTGACACTGTTACCATATATATGACAGGGTTAAACTTAAAATGCATATTGAGGTTAAAATGGATAATTTAGTACTCGATCTATTTAACTATACTTACCAGTACCACTGACTGTTTGTCATCCCCAAGTACGCGCAGCAGATCCTTAACCTGAGACTGAGCATGGCCACGGTCCTGTGTAACCTCAGCTATTTCTTTCTTGAGCTGCATGATGAATATATAAAAGTTTTCATATTCAATGGTGTAGACGTTAGCACATTTAGAAAAATCATTGTTCATTAGAATGGTCACCGATAAAAAATACAACTGTTTTCAAGATCAACAATGTTGTGTACCAAATGAGGATTAATAATTATAACCTTACCACGGTCATTTCTTTAAACGATGGACTTGTACTACAATGTGTTAATTTATCAGATATGATCCTTACCACTGTAGCAGCGAGGGAGCTTGACTTGTCATTGCCTAGAAACTCCCGTGCTGAGTTTTCTATTGTCTTTAAAAAAAAAATACGAAAGAGTTACTAGGTGTTGCAACATAATTTAGGGCACATGGATTGAAAAATGAATGAATAGAAAAGTGTAACACAAAAAAAGTCCAGTCATACGAATCTAAGAATCTGATGAGATCTGGAGCTTGCTTCATTTAAGGATGTTTCACCAATCTGCCTTTGAGCTGCAGAAAATCACAGAAATTGTTTGGATATTGGTTCTTATTTCTCTCACTAGAAGAAGATTTTCATATCCATATACCTTCACAGATAGATATAAGTTCTTTGAAATGGTTCCAGTCTCTCATTGTTTCCTCTTTTAGTTACTCAACAGTGGTACCTCTCTGTCACAAAAGCCAACAAATTAATACATTGATACATAGATCATCATATCAACAAACCCACCAACATCAACTGGCCTAAAGATTAAAAAAAAGAAACCATCATATCAAACATGATTTTCACCTCTGGATCATCAAGAAGCCTGAGTGGAGTGCTATCTGCACCAAGAAGGTCTCTGACAGATTCATTGTAGATCTCCATAGCAGAAAACTTTAAGAAAAACTCTCTATCCGTTTACTGCATTAATAAATATGATTTATTAGATGAGCAAAATTAAAGAAGCATAAAAGTGAAGTAGGAAGTAAGAATGACTAGTCATGTGCTATTAACCTATGAATAACCGTATCAATGTATTCATAAATATCTGCAACAGTATACTCGGTAATTCCACTCATGGTGAATGTTTTTCCACTGCGTGTTTGCCCATATGCAAAAATACTCGCTGTGCATAAAATTTAAGGAAATCAGATTTAAAAAATAGTGTCCAATATGGCCCTATGAAACAGGAACTCTTTTTAATTGAATATGAACCACGAACTTAGGCCAATGAAGATAGAGGGGCAGCACTCACAGTTTATACCATTGACAACAGAAAGAGCAACTTCCTTGGCTCCTTCTTCATACACTTGCCTTGTGGAGTAATCAGGCCTAAATACTCTATCTGCACCAAATGGAAAAGATAACATATTAGAATAGAAAGCACTTTTCAGCTATGTCCATGTCCTTTCAGCAGTATCAAATGTTAGGCATACAAACAAAAGGCTTCACTAAGAAAAACCTAAAACCCAATTAGATGGCCAATTTCAGATTATTTTTTTGTCCAAACTATAAGCACCCAATTGGATGTTTATTTTTTTCAATGACTTACAATTTCAGATTTATTGACATATAATATTGAGCTGTAATTGGAAAATTTTATGGCATTAATTGACTAGGAAATTATATTAAATGATTGAGAAAATATGAACACTTGATTTAGAGTACTATTCAAGCAAAATTCCCACGCATGACGAAAGTGCGAATGCACCAATAATATAGAAGCACTTAAGAAATGAGCAAAATTTAGACTAATTAAACTCACTCTCTGACAAGAGGTTCTCGTATTTGTGTTATGAAACAAACACAAGGAAACTATTATTTAGCCAAGTACTCTAGCAACTCTAGAGTAGGAGTAGCCTAAAGATATTCCTTTATCTCACGGATTAAAGGACTTCAACTTCCAAACAGAAGAAATAAGATGAAAAAAAAAACGAGAACTTCTTTAATATTACTAAGTTGATTATTTTCTAAGATGTCTTATATAAACATAAAACCTAACTATTTATAGTTAAAAAAATTCTAAAATAGTTCATAAAGTTTCTATGTAGGAGTCTAGTAATACACACAAAAAAGAAATCTAAATAAAGGTTTCTACGTGAGACTTTAATATTACATAAAAAATAGAACTCTAAATAAACTATTACTTTAGTAATACTCTAAATAAAATAAATTACTTTCTTTTTTCTTCATATATCCATTTGGAATTAATCACCTCTACTTGTTTTAAACTTGTGCCGAGTTTTCTTCTGAATAAAGTGGTTATGGGGAGTGATAGTCATAAATATCTGACACATTGAACGTTACTGAAATGACCTTATCTTTGGGTAAATCCATTATGCATGCATTGTCATTGATCCTTTTCAATATTTAACATGGTCATATTTCTTATCCTTTAGTGTAAGCATTTGTTTTACTTCTGAATAAATAATTTGAATCTTATTTTTCATTTCTTCAATAACCTTGTTTTTCGCATGAATCCTTGGATGATTAATCAAATCCAATGTATGCTTTGAAGCTTTCACATATACAACCTCAAATGGGGTCTTTCCAGTTGAACTATGCACAGTACTATTAAAGGTAAACTCAGCTTGGGAAGAGTGAGGTCCCACTGTTTTGGTTTGTTGCCACAGAGACAACGATTCATATTGCTAAGTATTCGGTCGCTACTTCTACTTGACCATCAGTCTGAAGATATGCAGTGCTATTGAAGTTAAGTGATGTATCAAAACGTGCCCATAATGTCCTCCAAAAATGAGAAAGAAACTTTGTATCTCGATTTGAAGTAACTGACTATGGAACTCTACGTAGACAAACAATCTTTTTGGAAAAAAAATTTGCAATATTCAACGCATCTGTAGTTTTGCGACATAGGATAAAATGCGTCGTTTTAGAGAACCTATCAACAACAATAAAAACTAAGTCTACACCCCATTACGTTCTTGGAAGTCCTTGCACAAAATCCATGAATAAGTCTTCCCAAATGGTTTCAAGGATGAATAAAGGTGTATAAAATCCAATGTTTTGAGCTCATCCTTTGGACGTTTGGCACACATAACACCTTTGAACAAACTTACTAACATTTTTTTCAACTGAGTCCAGAAGTACCTTTCTTCAACAAGTACGATGGTCTTATCTCTTCCAAGATGTCCACTTAGTCTTCCAATATATAAGTCTCGAATGATTTTCTCCCTTAGTGAAGTCCTAGGGATACAAAGTTGGGTACTTCAAAACAAGTATTCCTCGTATATATGCATGTCTCTTGCATCTTGTTTCAATTGACACTTTTCCCAAAGATTTTTAAAATCTTCATCTTCAACCTGTGTCCTTAAGATACTCATACTCTACAACTTCAATGCTTAAAGTGACCAATAGGGTTGCCTTACGACTCAATGCATCAACAACTTTGTTATGTTGACTAGACTTGTGTTTTAGAACAAAAGGAAATTTTTGTAGGTAGGAAATCCACAAGACATGTGTCATGTTGGGCTTAGTTTAACTATTGATAAACTTCAATGCCTCATTATCAGTGAACAAAACGAACTTCCTTTGGATGAGATAATGATCCCAGTATTTCAAAGTGCGAAATACTGCATAAAACTCAAGTTCATGTGTAGTCCACTTTCGTCGTGCTTTGCTAAGATTTTCACTAAAGTCAGCCACTAGTCACCCTTCTTGAGATAGAATAGCTCCAATTCCTACTGTCGAGACATCACACTCCACTTAGAAGATCTCATCAAAGTTTGGAAATGCTAACACTGGTGCATAAGTCAGCTTCTTTTTTAGTAACTAAAATCCTTTTTCAGCTTATTTTCCCTAGTTAAACTTTCCTTTCTTTAGGCATTCGGTAATTGGAGTAGCAATAGTGTTGAAGTTCTTAATGAACCTTCGATAAAGGTTGCTAACTCATGAAAGCTTCAAACTTCGGTTATGGTTGAGAAACTATTACAACTTATTGGTCAAAAAACTACATTTCTTCAAATTAAGGTACAACTTATATTCCTTCAAAATAGTGAGTACCTTTTTTAAGTACTCCAAATGTTCTTCTTGTGTTCGACTATAAATTAGGATGTCGTTAAAGTAAACAATTAAAAACTTACTAATGTATGATTTTAAGACGTGGTTCATGAGTCGCATGTATGAGCTAGGTGCATTTGATAATCCAAAAGGCATAACTAGCCACTTGTACAATCCTTATTTTGTCTTAAACGCAGTCTTCCACTCATCTCCAAGTCTAATTCGAATTTTGTGATATCCACTACGTAGGTCAATTTATAAGAATATGGTTACTCTAGAAAGCATATCAAGCATGTCATCAAGACGTGGTATTGGAAACCTATATTTTATTGTTATTTTGTTGATAGCTTGACTTTCCACACACATACGCTAATCTCCATCCTTCTTTGGAACTAATAAGGCTGGTACTGAACATGGACTCATGCTTTCTTAAATCATTCATTTGCTAATTAACTCATTGACCTTTTCTTAGAGAATTTCACTATCTTTTGGACTTAAACGGTAATGAGGAAGGTTGGGAAAACTTGCTCCTATAATGAAATCAATGTGATGTTGAATATCTCTAACTGATGGTAGCCCAATTGGAAGTTCTTCTGGCATGATTTCTTCGAACTCATCAAGGATTGTTTGTACATAAGTAGGAATGGTTGAAGTTGACATGACTTTTTCTTTGACTACTAAGGCAAATATCTCTTTATTCTATTTTACTTCTGCAAAGAATAATGCTTGAGATATCGCAAGGAATAATTTCCCCTCCACCTTAGAAGTTTTGAGTACATCTTTTGCAAGAAGCCAAAGCAATCTTTTTTTTCTCCCCATCGGAATAGATGAATGTTATCTCTACCTTTACAGGTTGCATTCACATCCTATTGTCATGGTCTCCCCAACAATATGCAACATGCATCCATATCAACAACATTGCATACAACTTCATCCTTGTATGATTTTTCAATGGAGAACGGGAATTGAAATATATGATTTACTTTTATTTCTCCTCCTTTTTTGATCCACACAATTCAATATGATTATAAATGTAATTCGGTTTTTAATTTGAATACCTCCACAAGAGCTTTAGAAACAATATTTTTGTTATTTTCACTATCGATAATTACATAACATATTTTATTATTAATGAAGCAACAAATGCAAAAGGTATTGTATCTTTGTGTGTCTTGCTTTGGTGACAAGAGGAGTCAATAAACAACACAATTAACATGTTCCCTTTCATCCACTTCAATAAACTCAACACCTTCATAGTTATCATATTCTGGTTCTTCCTCATGATCTTCATATTCTTGCTCCACCAAGTTAACTGCTCCTCTATTTGGGCAATGGTTAGAATGATGACCCACTTGTTCGTATTTATAACATTTTTCTATTGATGGGCATTCATAAGGGTTTTGTAGAGAATTACGAGCAATGTTTTTCTCTAATTGAGTTTACTTTGTTTTTGATGTGCCACTCTCAGGTGCTTTTCCTTTGTTATGTGTTGGCCTAATTGTTTCAATTTCATAAAGGTCATGTTGTAGGCATCAGTGATTGTCCATACTAGATGTAAGGATACTCGATCTTATATTGTTGTGCTTCAGATTCCGCCAAATTATTTCGAGCAGATAAACGATGAAATTATGTAGTATACTCTTGAACCAAACGATTTCCTTGTTTACAATTTTGATATTGTTGAAATAATATTTGCTCATAATCAAAAGAAAAAAACATATGTATTAGGTATCATATTCAGATCGGAGCTTTCCTTTGTTTCAATCCATTTTTTAAAGTTGGTCCCACCATGCTGAAGCCTCTCCTTTGAGTTAGTAGACTACTAGCTTGACTTTTTTTCCTGGAATGCTCAGAACATCAAAGAACCATTCCATCTCTGAGATCCAATCAAGAAAATCCTCCAAATTCATATTGTCATAGAAAACAAGAAGGTCAATTTTGAAACGATAATCTTATGGTTCTAGGTTTCTTTGACGATGTCCTTCTTTGGTTCGACCTTTGAAATATTCTTCTTCTAAATCTTCATCATTAGAACTATCAGTAAGGGAAGTATGTCTTCTTAGGGGTATTGGATCAACAAATCTTCTAGGCAGTATTGGTTCGATCCTATCTCTATGTGCATGCTCTACTTCTTGGGCTTGGCCTTGAAGCCTATTTTCATTATTAGTTAGTTGTGATAGAGGAGGATTAATCTGTCCGCTTACAGTGAGACAGGACCCAATCTATATGGCACAAGATTGTCCACTTTGGTCCATAACGGTAAGTTTGGCGAGCCTACGACCATGACTTGACACTTCACGAGACCTCATAGCTTTGCTTCTAAAGAGAAACCAAAAATATGTCATGTCATTAAGAGAGTACTCACCCTTACATGCACATCACTACTTAGTTTCCTAAGCAATATGGGACATGTGTAAACACACTGCATCAAGTTGAGCAATGGTTGTAGCAAGCTCCTCTATTTGGTGTTGAATCTCTTCACCAAATTGTTGATATTCTTCTCGCACCACTTGATTATGTTTCATTCTTCCAAGTTAAACTTGGCTCTAATACCACTTGACGCAGAATGGAAGCGAGAATGTACTAATAATATGGAAACAATTAAGAAATAAGAAAGAGATGAGCAAAGTTTAGACTAGCCAAACTCACTCTCTGGTAATAAGTCATCGTATTTGTGTTATGAAACAAACAAAGAAACTATTATCTAGACAAACACTTTAGCAAATCTAAAATAAGACAAGTTTAGCTACGTTATCTATCTTTAGACAAATACTCTAGCAACTTTAGGATAGGACTAGCCTAAAGATATTCATTTATTTCGTGGATAAAAGGACTTTAACTTCTAAACGAAAGAAAGAATAATTATTCCTAAAATATAAGGAATAAAAAAACAAAGAAGAGAACTTTAATATTATTAAGTTGATTGTTTTCTAAGATGCCTTATGTAAGCATAGAACCTAGTTATTTATAGCTGAAAAGTCCCTAAAATAGTTTATAAAATTTCTATGTATGACTTTACTAATACACAAAAGAAATCTAAATAAAAGTTTATATGTAGGACTATAGTAGTACATAAGAAATAGAATTCTATTATAAACTATTACTTTAATAGAACTCTAAACGAAAATTCTAAATAAAATAAACTACTTTTTCTTTTCTTGCTATATCCATTTGGTATTACCATGTTAACAAAAAGACTTAACACCTACATGTATTACTAAAATAACAATACAAAAATAAAAAAAAAGTTCTAGAAACATGTAATAGAAGCTTTATCTTACCAAATGTATAAACAATTGGGACACGGACCGCTTAGAAGCTGCAAGGTTATTTATGCAAATGATGGTATTATGATTGATGCATTCCTACTCAGAGACATCATTCGTTGCAACTTCTTTCCCACTCAAAGGCCGCAATCAAACTGAAACAAGAATTTTCTCCCTACAACCACCGGTCATTTTAGGAAGCTCCTCCTCCATGCCTCCCTTCTTCTTTATCTTCTCCCAAAACCAACCTCCAAACAAGATTGCAATGAGGTTGTTGTATAGCTCCTTAGTGAGAAAATTGAAAAAAATCCCACATTAGTTAGGAATGAAGGTGGGTGTTGTATTTTGGATTATAAATAAAGCTCTTTCCTCCCCTTCTAAAGCATCCCAAAATTTGTAACTCTTCATATCTTTTGTAAGAGTAATTAATTAGCTTAATTTTGCCCAATTAGTTGTAATTCTAGAGTTCATCCTTTTGGAGATAGTGGAAGTGTTCAACGACACACGAGAACATAAGTAACATTTACACCAAACCTCGTTAAATTTCTAATGTTTTTATTTTTCTGCTGTAATATTTCTATTTTAATATTTGGTTTAGCTTCTTTTAGTATTATATTTCCAATAGCATTATTTTTTCGGATTATTTTGAGTTCTATTCATTTAAATCATAAGTTAATAGTAACTATTTAGAATAAGAAAAATATATCCAATTTTTCAAACAATTGGTATCAGAGCCAAAGGTTTTTACCTAGTCATTTGTTTGCATTCTGTTTGTTTGCTATTGGAATATAGTTGCTAGTTGTTGTAATATGAAGAAATGGCAGAAGAAAAGTCTCCCTCAAGGCAAATTTCTATATGCTCTATTTCAACAAGGTCTAGACATCACTATTAAAGAAGAGAAACCATATGAAGTCGAGTGGAAAAATATCAATCGATTGACATATGGTTCAATTCGTTCGTGTCTCTCAAGAGAAAGTATACGCTCATGAAAGAGACATCTACAAGTAAGTTGTGGAAGGCATTGGAGAACAAGTTCATGAAAAAGAGAGGACAAAATTAGCTCTATTTGAAGAAGAAATTGTTCTGTTTTGAATACCTTTCAGGTACCACAATAAACGACCACATTACTGCTTTTAATCGATTAATAGCAGATTTGTTAAATATAGATGAAATATTTAAAGATGAAGATTTAGCCTTGATGTTGTTAGCCTCTCTTCCCGATGAGTTTGATCACCTTATTACGAGCTTACTCGTTGGGAAGGATAAAGTGTCTTTTGAGGAAATTTGTTCTGCTTTGAATAGTTATGAAATTAGAAAGAAAGATAAAAAAAAGCAGGAATGAAGTAGCAGAGACACTGTTTATAAGAGGGCGTCAGTAAACTCAATAGAGAGGAAGGAGAGGCAGATCTCATTCAAAGGAAGGCTTGGTAAAGATGAATGTGTCTTTTGTCATGAAAAAGGTCATTGGAAGAAAAACTGTCCGAAGCTACAAAAGAAAAGAAAAGTTGTAATGTCTTATGTATGTATAGCTAGAAGCAATTCAAATTCAGATTTCGCATTGGTTCGTCAACAACATCCCATCCTGGTGATTGGATTTTTGATTTAACGTGTACCTTCCATGTGTCTCTTAATAAGGAATGGTTCTTTAACTTTGAAGAACTAGACGGTAGAGTTGTTTTCATGGGTAATGATTATCAATGCAAAGTTTTGGGGATCAGTACAATTCGTTTGAAGAATCAAGATGGTTCAGCCAGAATCTTGACAAATGTTTATTATGTTCCAGATATGAAGAAGAATCTCATTGCTGTGGGAGTCTTAGAATCAAAAGGCTTCACTATGACTATCTAAAATGAGGCATTGAAAGTTACATCTAGAGCACTTGTGACGATCAAAGGTGTTCGAAAAAAATAACTTGTACTACTACCTTGGTAGTACGGTTATTGGGACATCATCAACAACAGTTTCAGAGGAAGAAAGACATTCGGAAATTACCAACCTATGGCATATGCGTTTGGGACATGCTGGTGAAAAAGTTTTACAGATACTTGTAAAACAAGGCCTGTTAAAAGGCGCAAGAACCAGTAAGTTGGAATTCTGTGAGCATTGTGTATTGGGGAAGCAGAAAAGAGTAAGCTTTGGCAATACACTCCATAATACAAAAGGCATCTTGGATTACATTCATACAGATGTGTAGGAGCCAACAAGAACTTCATCCATGAATGGAAAACATTATTATGTCACTTTCGTTGATGACTTTTCTAGAAGAATTTGGGTGTATCTCATGAAGAAAAATGATGAAGTGCTGGGATTTTTCCTCAAGTGGAAGAAGATGATCGAGACTTAGATTGGTAGAAAGATCAAGCTTCTGAGGTCTAATAATGGCATTGAGTACACAAACGATCCATTTATGAAAGTTTGTGAAGAAGAAGGGATAGTACGATACTTCACTATTCAAAAAACACCACAACAGAATGGAGTTGTAGAACATATGAACCGAACTTTGTTGGAGAAGGTTCGGTGTATGTTGTCAAATGCTGGGTTAGGCAAGCAGTATTAGCCTAAGGTTGGGACGTATGCATGTCATCTTGTCAACTGTTTACCATCGTTTGCTCTTGAAGGAAAAACGTCTATGAAGGTATGGTCTGGAAAACTTGCTAGAGATTATGATTTCTTATATGTGTTTGGTTCTATTGCTACTACCATGTAACGGAATCAAAGTTGGATCCAAGAGCCAATAAAGCTATTTTTTTGGGGATCCCCTCTGGTTCTAAAGAATATCAACTATGGTGCCTTGAAACGAAAAAGATAATCTTTAACAGAGATGTTACCTTTGATGAATCTGCTTTGCTGAGAAAGGTAAATAAGAAGATTAATGACACTTTGTAGCAGGTGGAGCAAACTCTGAAACATGTGGAGTTTGAAAGCAGAATTGTTAATCCAGTTGGTGGAGATAAGATAAAAGATGAATCAGATGAAGAAGAAGTTTTAACCCAAGAACCTCCACAGCAACAAGAAGAAACTACAGTTGATAGGCCACGAAGACAAAAATGTCAAGGTGCCTGCTTGATACAAAGATATGGAAGATATACATGCTCAGTTTAAGAATATGGTGGCATATGCACTTTCAATTATGCATGATGATGTTCCTTCCATATATAAAGAAGCAATCAGAAGCCCTGAAATTGAAAGATGGAAAAAAGCCATGGATGAAGAACTTCAGTCCCTTCAGAAGAATAAGACATGAAAGTTGACACAATTACCTAAGGGCAAGAAGGCAATTGGCCGCAAATGATTGTATGCAAAGAAAAAAGAATTTCCTAACAAAGATGGTGTTCGCTACAAGGCAATGTTGGTGGTTAAGGGTTATGCTCAGAAGGAGGAAATCGATTATAATGAGGTATTTTCTCCAGTTGTAAAATATTCCTCCATTAGAATTTTGTTGGTTTTGGTAGCACATTTGGATTTGGAACTAGTTCAACTTAATGTGAAAATCGTGTTTCTACACAGAGACTTGAAAAAGGAAATCTATATGTCTCAAGCAGAAGGGTTTAATGTTACTAGCAAAGAGAATTGGGTTTGCAAGTTGAACAAATCGTTGTATGGATTGAAGCAATCTCCGAGACAATGGTACAAACGATTTGATTAGTTTATGTTGCAATAAAAGTATACTAGAAGTACACATGATCATTGTGTGTATTTTCGCAAGCTACAAGATGAGTCTTTCATCTATCTCATACTGTACGTCGATGATATGTTGATTGCATTGAAGAGCCAAGTAGAAATTGAGAAATTGAAGGCTCAACTAAGTAATGAGTTCGAGATAAAAGATTTGAGAGAAGTCAAGAAGATTTTCGACATAGATATAAGTAGAGACAGGAAGAAAGGGAAGCTTAATTTGACCCAGAGTTAATATTTGAAGAAGATACTACAACATTTTGGTACGAATGAACAGACAAAACCTGTAAGTACTCCGCTTGTTCCTCGTTTCAAGCTTAGTGCTCAATTATCTCCTAAGAATGATGCAGAACGAGAATACATGGCAAAGTACAGTATGCAAATGCGGTTGGTAACTTGATGTATGTAATGGTGTGTACGAGACCTGACATTTCACATGTAGTTGGTACTGTAAGCAAGTACATGCATGAACTTGGTAAAAGATATTGGTTGGCTATGAAATGGATTATACGGTATATTTTAAATACTGTAGATGTTGGTTTAGTATTTCAGCAAGATAATACTGTTGGTCAATGTGCAGTCGGATATTGTGATTCTGACTATGCAGAGGATTTAGATAAGCGTCGGTCAACTACTGGTTATGTGTTTACTCTTGCTAAAGCACCAATTAGTTGGAAATCTACCTTGCAGTCCACAGTTGCTTTGTCTACTACAGAGACAGAGTATGTGACAATTACAGAGGTTGTGAAGGAATCTATTTAGTTACGAGGTTTGCTTGAAGACTTGGGAGTTGGTCAAAAACATATTAAGATGTTTTGTGACAGTCAGAGTGCTATTCATTTAGCAAAAAACCAAGTCTACCATGCACGTACAAAGCACATTGACGTTCGTTGTCATTTCGTGCAAGAGATTATTAAAGAAGGTGAGTGTTAGTTTAGATAATCAATACTACAGAGAATCCCGCAGATATGATGACCAAGGTAGTAACGTCAATCAAGTTCAAACATTGTTTGGATTTGATTAACATCCTGCAAATTTAAATTGGCAATGGTGTCGTTGATATGGAGATTGAAAAAACCGTTTAAAAATGACTAAGTCGCTAAGGTGGAGATTTGTTGTATAACTCTTTAGTGAGAAATTTGAAAAAGTCTCATATTGGTTAAGAATGAAGGTGAATTGTATTTTAGGCTATAAATAAAGCTCTTTCTTCCACTTCTAAAGTATCCCATAATTTGTAAAACTTCCTCTATTTTGTAAAGATAATTGATTAGCTCAATTTTACCTAATTAATTGTAATTTTAGAATTCGTCCATTTGGAAATAGTGGAAGTAGTCAACGATGCACGATGACATATGTAACATTTACACTGAACCTTGCTAAATTTCTGGTGTTTTATTTTTCTGTTTTAATATTTGTTTTAGTTTCTTTTAGCATTATATTTTCTAACATTATATTTCCAATATCATTATTTTGTCGAGTTAATTTGAGTTCTATTCATTTAAATCATAAATAAATAATTATTATTTAAAATAGGAAAAATATACTCTATTTTTATAACATAGGTTATATACAAAGTATCAACAATTCAATACATCAGCCAAAATAATGTCAACCATTCCTTTTTCAACTTCTAATAGTTAATACCTTATTCTTCTCTCCATCTTTTTGGTTAATGCATTACAATCCAGAACAGGGTGTTTAATATCAAATGTCCTGCTGGGTTCACACAATACACAAGGAGCACCGAAAGTTCACAACTCTAATAATGAACTACATCAAGAAATAATCATTGGTTAATCATCAATACTAATTTTCCCACATTATCTTCAGTACTTTGTCTCAAGCATGAACCCTAAATTATTTATTGCCCTTTTTTAATTGCTGAATGTCAGAGGCAATACAAATCCAGAACAGAATCAAACGGCGAGCTATGTATTTCAATATTTTATAAGAAAGTTTGGAGTCTTCTCCACAATGGACCCTGTCCAACTCCTACTCTAATATGACAACATTTTCATTTTTGACTAAGTATAAATAAATATATTCAAGGCCAGTAAATACAATATACTTTGAGATAGACAACACACACTCTAATTTCTAAACTACGGAGATTCAAACACACATCCAAGCCTGACGGGTAAATAAATATATTCAAGGATATACCAAAAGATTAGAAAATTACCTTGAAGATTGAAAAGTCAGAGTCGTTTCGAAGAATGTCTTTGAAAACTCGAAGATTCTTTGCTAACTTGGTTGCAGGGATGGAAAGATTTAAAAGATTGTCCGAAATCGAAACGCTGTTGGATTCCATTTTTTCTATCTGGATTTCTAACTTGTTTCGCTGTTTAGGTGTTCTCTAAATTTAGCTCTGTACATCAAAATGTACACTGTGATAAAACTATTGACCCAAAAACTTCCCAACAAAATCCAGAAAAATATTTTTTTATTTTCCAGAATTTTAAAGAGAATGCCAATATTTAAAGAGTCAAAATTACCCAAATTTGGATTTTCCAACCTAAATTCACAGTATTATCTTATGATCACTCACTGCTAAAAACCAAGTATAACACAAAAATTTCGAAACAGAGGAAATTAACAACGCCAAGTGATACAACATTTTGAAATTTAATATCTAATTGGCTTTTTCAAACTTTATTTAATTAGAAAGCTTCTCACCTCGAGCCAAAAACCAAAGTTGAAAAGAAAAATGACAGAAACAAATGTTGAGTCATTATAATTTGAATAAATCCTAATTATCAGGAAAAGTAATTAAAAGTTTAATTATTTGTTTTATTATTACTTCGTTGATTGTTTCTTTCTCAGCATCCGAGAAAATCAATTTTATTTTAATTCTTTGATGTAAGGCTATAAAAGCGAACACAACAGAAGGAATAATAATAAAATAACTTAGTAGAAAACTACCTATTAGGTTTATTTTCGTTCATGGTATCAGAATCTAAGGAATTATAGCTTTTTTATTGCAATTAAGATAAAAGAAGAGTGAAATGAAGTGAGATTGAGATACAGTGACAATTCAACTTATCATACCTAAAAGTTTGATGGTTTTTATGACCACTAGTCCATATGGATGGAAAACTTTTTGAGATAGAAAGAATTCTAGAGTTTGATTGAAACTGGTATTCCCACCATTTTAAATGGTGTTCACTCTACATCAACAAATCGAAAAGCCATTGAAGAAGCAAAACTCAAGGATTTAAAAGTGATTTTTTTTTTGTTTCAAGCTATTAACAAAACCATTATCGAAATCATCCTCAACAAAGAGACATTTAAGAGCATTTGGGAATCAATGAAGCAGAAATATTAAGGATCTACCAAAGTGAAACGAGCTCAATTGCAAGCCTTGTGCAAAGAATTTGAGATACTCCAGACAAAGGGAGAGAAAACTTTTGATCAATACTTTTATCGAACATTAACGATCGCCAATAAAATGAAAGCTCAGGATAAAATCATGGAACCAACTGTCATCATCGAAAAGAGTTTGCAATCCATGACTTCAAAATTTAACTATGTAATCTGCTCCATCGAAGAATCTCATGATCTCGCAACCATGAGCATCAGAGAAATTTGCTTATTCATGAGCAAAGAATGCAATCTCCTTTAGTAGAGGAGCTTTCAAGGTCGAGGAAGAGGAAAAGGTAAACAACCATTTAACAAGGTTTTGGTAGAATGTTACAATTGTCCCAAATTAGAACATTTTCAATATGAATGCCCTTAATGGGACCGAAGTGTCAATTATGCATAATTGGTTAACAGTGAAGAAATGCTTTTAATATCACATGTTGATTTTAATAATGACAAGAAACATGAAGCTTTGTTTCTCGACTCAGGATGCAGTAATCACATTACTAGAAACAAGGAATGGTTCACTCATATTGATAATTAATTTTGTCATTCGGTGAAACTCGAAAATGACACAAAAATGGTTGTCATTGGCAAAGGCAATGTAAAATTTCATGTTAATGGAATCACACAAATAATCACATATGTGTATTATGTGCCATAGTTAACAAATAATCTCCTAAGCAATGGACAGTTTCAAGAAAAAAAGGGAGTTGTTATTTTAATCAAAGATGGTGTGTATGTGTGTGTGTAATTTATCGTCCAAGGAAAGGGCTAATCATGCAAACTACTATGTTCACCAACAGAATGTTTGTCATTTTATTGAGCAAGATGCCTACAATCTCAACTTGCTTTCAAACTGGCTATGAAGATAATGCATATTTATGGCAATGTCGTTATGTGCATCTTAGTTTCAAAGGATTGAAGACCCTGCAACAAAAGGAAATGGTGAAGGGATTACCTCCAATGACTTTGCCAAAAAATTATATGCACTAATTGCATGATAGGCAAGCAACACAGGAAACCAATACTAAAAAAGAGCTTATGGCAAGCAACACATAAGCTACAATTGGTACATTCAGACCTATGTGGACCTATCACACCAAGTTCAAGTAGTGGGAATAAATATGTAATCACTTTCATTGATTACTACAGTCGGAAAATATGGGTTTCTTTTCTGTCTGAGAAGTCTCAAGCACTTGAAGCTTTCAAAATCTTCAAGAACTTAGTTGAAAAGGAAACAAGTTGCTCCATTCAAAGTCTTCGAACAGATGGATGGGGAGAGTTTATCTCGCATGAGTTTAATGCCTTTTGTAGTAAACATGGCATAAATAAATAGTTAATAGCAACTTATGCTCCCCAACAAAATGGAGTGGTTGAGAGGAAGAATCGAACCATCATGAATATGGTTCGAAGTATGTTGTCTGAGAAGAATGTTCCTTACTGTTTTTGGCATGAAGTAGTTAATTGGACAATCCATGTTCTTAATCGAAGTCCTACACTAGCAGTCAAAAATAAGACACCTGAGGAAGCTTGGAGCAACCACAAACCAACAATCCACTACTTTAGAGTCTTTAGTTGTATTGCCCATGTCCATGTACCCGATGCAAAAAGGAAGAAACTTAATGATAAAAGCATCAAGTGTGTCATGCTGGGAATG
Source organism: Hippophae rhamnoides (assembly GCA_033030585.1). Lineage (NCBI taxonomy): Eukaryota > Viridiplantae > Streptophyta > Magnoliopsida > Rosales > Elaeagnaceae > Hippophae > Hippophae rhamnoides. Next base: position 20,500,194 of record CM065434.1, on the reverse strand, counting down.
AATGCAGAATCCAAAGCTTATCGTCTCTATGATCCGTCAACAAATCAAGTTATAATAAGTAGGGATGTTGAATTATAAGAAGACAAATGTTGGGATTGGGGAAGAAGTACTGAAGCAATAGGACTAGATGTGTTAGATTGGGGAGAAAGTGAAGAAGAAAGTAGTGATGCCTCTCAAAGTGACGAAGAAGAAAATGTTGAAACCACATAAAATGATGGCAAAGGAGTTGATGTTGCCCCAACAAATTAAACAGCTTCAAGTCAGTCTTTGGGCGATGATTACCAAGCAAGGAGGATAAGGATTCAACCTATTTTGATAAAAGACTTTGTAAATGGAAAAGGTTTATCCGAAGAAGAAGAACTAACTAATTTTGTGCTTTTTGTTGATGAAGCTGATCCAACCACTTTTGAAGAAACAAACATAAGTGCCCATTAGAGAAAAGTAATGGTTCAAGAGATGGCAGCAATCGAAAATAATAACACTTGGGAATTGACCACCTTACCTGTTGGAGTAAAAACCATTGGAGTAAAATGAATTTTCAAGACAAAGTTAAATGAAAATGGAGTTGTTGAGAGATACAAACCCAGACTTGTGGCTAAAGGCTATACTCAACAATACGGAATTGATCACAAGGAAGTTTTTACGCCAGTGGCCCATTGGGATACCATTCAAATGGTTATTACACTTGCTGCTCAAAAAGGCTAGAATGTATATCAATTAGATGAGAAGAATGAATTCCTACAAGGGAAACTCGTTGAGACAGTTTATATTAATAACCCACAAGGGCATGTGAAGAAAGGAGATAAGTTGAAGGTTTGTAAATTGAAGAAGGCCTTGTACGAACTCAAATAGGCTCCCCGAGCATGGTATAGTCGAATTGAAACTTACTTCTTCGATCAAGGTTTTAAAAGATGTCTGCATGAAAATACTTTGATGATCTTATATTTACTGGTAACAATGGGAAGATGTTTCAAGAATTTAAAGCATTCATGAAAAAAGAGTTTAATATGTCTGATTTAGGAAAAATGCATTACTTTCTTGGAATTGAGGTAGTTCAAAATGAAAGTGGCATTTAGCTTAATCAGAAAAAATATGCAAAAGAAGTATTGGACATATTTGGAATGAGAGAGAGCAATCCTTCAAAAAATCCTATTGTTCCTAGGTACAAGTTAACTAAATATGAGAATGGAATTAAAGTTGATGAAACTGAGTACAAACATATAGTTGGTTTCTTGATGTATTTGGAAGCCACACGACCCGATCTTATGTATATCATAAGTTTTCTAAGCCGCTACATAGGAAGTCCCACAAAGTTACACATGCAAGCAGTAAAGAAGGTACTCAAATGTCTCAAGGGAACAATTAACTTAGGGCTGTTATATAAAAGAAATGGAACAAAAAGGCTGGAAGCATTCATTGATAGTAATTATACAGGGGACATAGATTATTGAAGAAGTACATCTAGGTATGTTTTTATGCTCAGTTCTTGTGCAGTTTCATGATCTTCTAAGAAGGAACCAATAGTCATATTGTCTACAATTGAAGCATAATTTATAATTGCTACTTCTTGTGCATGTCAAGGAGTTTGGATGCGAAGAATTCTTGAACAACTTGGTCATGCTAAACATGAGATCACTGTTATCTACTATGATAATAGTTCCACCATTAAGATATCCAAAAATACAGTACGTCATAACTGAAGCAAACATATAGATATTCGCTTTCATTTTCTTCGTGATCTTACGAAAGATGGAATAATGGAGCTTGTCTATTACAACACTCAAAATCAGATAGCATACATCATGGCAAAACCATTAAAACTTGAAGCTTTTGAAACACTGTGTGAAAGACTTGGGATGTGTAGAGTACCAGAATAAACTAATTGCAATCAACTATGCAATCAGTTTAAGGGAGGATATGTTGAGTCATTAGAATTTGAATAAATCCTAATTATTAGGAAAATAGTTAAAAATTTGATTATTTCCTTTATTGTTACTTCTTTGATTGTTTCTTCATCAACATCCAAGGAAATCAGTTTTCTTTTAGTTCTCTGATGTAAGCTATAAAAGCAAACGCAATGCAAAGAATAATAATAAGATAACTTCGTAGAGAACTATTTTCTAAGCTCATTTTTGTTCAACAACAAAGTTGTTGAAGATGTAGATCGGTTTCTTTCGCAATCAATTTGGCTAAAATTATTAAAATTTGTTGAGAAATTGATAACTTGATAACTTGGGTGAGTATTGAGTAGTTATGGAATTGTACTAGTAATCTGAATCTTATATTTCTTGCTAAAAAGTGAGTGGTTATGTTTATCTGTAAAAAAATATTAGGTTAAGAAAGCTTGTATTATTGGAGGGAAAATATATATTACATCCAGCTACACGCTATGTATGTTGAAGTAATTAATAAATTAAATTTTTTTTCTCAATAGAGGATATTAACCTAGGTAAATCTAAAATTCTAAAATTATATTATATCTTATTTTTTTTATAAGCTACAATGACACATCATTCAATAAATAGTAACATTAAATTATTCAACTTGAAAATGATGCCAATTAGGGAGGTGTCAAATTATTATTGACTAGCGCTTTATATTGAAAAACACTTTTGTTAATAATAACTTGTAATTTAGTTAATTGAGATTATCACAATTTAATTAACTATAGTATTTAATTCGGAGAACTATTTTTTTAAGTTAAAATTTTAAATTTTTATGAGATAGAATCAAATAAAAAACTTAAGTAAGTATTATATATAAATCGATTTATAATTTTAAATTGGTTCTATGTGAAAATCGATTTATAATTTTAAATTTATATTTTTTGATAATCGACTTAAAATGATATAACTTTAAATATATTTTTAGTTATTTTTTTGTTAACCTTTTTAAATCAAATAACAAGAGATACAATTAGAATATCTTTAAAAGGTTTTCTAAAACATTTTTATTTATTTAAAAAATTGTATATTAATTACTTAACAACAAACTTATAACAAAAAAAAATAAATATAATACATATTTACAAATTTAACTTAATTACAATATCACTAAATATTATAAACACATATATATCTTATTATTTAGAAGATAAGCACATAATAATAAAATATCTATGTTATTCTTGATTTTCTTCTGATTCTTCTTACAATCTTATAATTTAAATAATGTGTTTCGCCAATTCTTCGAATAAATATTTAAAAATTTGTATATTATAACTCGTTTTACTCTAACCAAAAAACTATATGTATTTAAATTCAAAACTAATAATTTAGCATAATAAAAACGACATAGCTTGTTATATGAAACATTGAATCTAAGATCTTTAAGGCTAACAAGTTTATAAGTATGATTATAAAACAAGTGAGCATATCAAATAGCACCTAACAAGTATCATGATTCTAGAAACGTAAGTGAACAAAACTTATTTCATAAATATTATGAATGTTGAACATATTAACCAAATAATTACATGTATTTAAATTTAAATTTTATTTAACATCATAAATTAAAAAATAACTTATATATTAAAGTAGTATATTAGTTAAAAAGATTATCGTATCTTTAATTGACATGGTGATATTTTAGATAATTTTGCTCATAAATTTTATAACAAAGTAAGTACATATAACTTCATCTTCTTGTTTTTGAACCTTAAAAAAAATATACATGATTTATCAATTCAAACATATTTATTATTCAATCGTACAATTCATTAAATTAATAAAATTTATTATTAATATTCACTTGTACATATCATAAAATTATCCCATATAAGCTTCTGTGATTTTTTAAAGACAATGCCCTTTATTCTCCACATCTTTCATACCCTATTAAAGTTTTAAAAAATAGTATTTTCATCTTTACTTAATATAAGGAATAATAGAAGAAGAATAGTTAGTTATAAATCTTACATTTCAACAATTATTTTTGTGTCTTTATTCAATTATCTGGAGTCGAGCCATAATATCAAATATGATTACTATATAGGTTAATGATTACTAACATTCAATAATCTTGAACTTGTTTAAATTTTAGTGGTTAAAGAATTATCAACTTTTGATTTCTTTAAAGTGTCAATGTTCTATCAAATAATTTTTTTGTTCTTATGTTAGCATTTTGCTCTTGATATTAATTCACAACAGATGAATCATAAAACATCTCTAAATGTGATAGGTAATTAGCTTGAAATCAATAATAACATGTCTTACATAAAAGAAATATACATGATTAATTAGATAATATAAAGTTAATCATATGCTCTATATAAATGAAACTTATTTACTGATTTATGACTCATCTTGTCCACACTTGAATTATACTTAAATAAATTATTTGAAACTCAAATAATTACAATATGCACTCAATTGATATATAATATTGTCTAATGTCTATACTAGATATTTCTTAAGGAATTGACACAGTCCATCTATCACTCATACTATTTTTGTTCGCAACAATCATCATCAAAAAGTCCAGACTTTTACTAAAATTTATAGCATACTCATAATTATATTTTTTCATAACTTCTTCTTAAATGATTTGGTGTGCGATAAATTCTCACTAGATACAAAATTGCCCCGAGATACTTCCTTTGTATCTCTTAAATTTATGACCCTTACCAATTTAGGTATATTAGACTAAAAATATAATCATATTTGTAACAATAAAAGTAGAATAAAAATAAAAATATTAAATAAGTTTTATTATAAGTAAAAATAAATAATATCATGTAAAAATTTAGCTCAATTTGATTTGAAAACCAAGCCACATATTATCCAATAGTTTCTGGGATCGTGGTAGTATCAAAGGGCACTAGTAATGGACAATGATGGAGTAATGATTGATTAATTATTATCTGTTAATGATTTGATAAATATTAATCGCAAATCTTTCGATCATTGCTCAAGTGTTATATTGTTCCAATAGTAACATAATCAATAAATGATGGATCTTTCATCAAACATTTCATATTCTATAAAAAAATTCAAGTATTATAATTAATAAAATATAAAAATAATATTCATGTTATAAGCTTTAAACCTTACTATGAAAGATTCATCAAATGGAAGAAGACTCCAATGTTGGGTAGCTATTGGAAGAACATTTTCATCAAAATATTATTATGAATGATGGATGGAATGAACAAATTTCATTGGAGACATTTGAATACTATGTAATTGCATGAGAATTCCTGGCATATATGTGAGTCTAATAGGATGACTATATCTTATAGAAGATAAAGGTTGTTCATGAGATTACAAGGGTGGCATGCATGTCCAATAAGACATGCCTTGATTGTAGTATGGTGACATGCCTTGATTGTAGTATGGTGATATGCCTGGCATGTGTTGTGATGACCCAGCCTAGTAGCTTTGAAATTGCTTTATAGTTACATCTTGCTCAATATAATAGCCTTAAAGGAGTTCAATTCATCTTCAACTTTATTCAAATTATCCTTGCTAACCATTCTCATACTTTTGTTTTGGAATATTGAAAAATTTCAAGTAATTATCATAATTGCTTTCCCATCTAACTTGACGAGGATGCTCAGGTCAAAATGCATATTATATGACAACCTTTCCTGATTACTTAATTATTTCATCTCTTATCTTTTTGTTCTTGGATCGTTCTCTACAAATAATAAATCAATAAAGAATATTATATATTATTACATAAATATGCAAAAATTATAAAAAGAACATTATATCACGTTAAATTATTAACCAATTTGTTTAGTTGTTCTTATCCTCGTTTATTCATTAGTTTTGACTCCTTTATTTTTAGTGTCTTTGTTTCTATATATAGTTTAACTTGCATAATTAGTCTACCCAATTCAACTTTCTATGTACATAAATTAAATAAATTTACTAACTAATTTATTAACTCAAATTAGAGATTAACTCAAATTAGAGGAATATAATATAATAATAATTATAAATTAACAACTTAATTACCATTATTTGCCTTACTTCAGGATTTGATGATCTCTCATTATGGTTAGGAAGAATATTCTACATTTATATATTTTGGTGTGTTTCCCTAATGGTTTGAAATTTATCTATACGTTTGTAATTCACAAACTCTTTTCATACTTAGATTTCTATTCACGGGTGATATTTAGAGACTTTATAAGTACAAAATTTCTATGTGCATTTATGCCTCATTGTTAGTTACCAAAATGATTTAATGTGCTTTTTATTATCAAGTACAATCAATGAACAATTTTTTACTTCAACCAAGCATAGGGTTACCTACTTGGATCATGCCATGGTCTAAGAACAACTTGTTCATAGGATTCCCAATTTGCAACCACTAAAAAATTTAGAACAAAACTCAATAGCCTATTCAGCAATGTAACCTTCCACCATGCTTCATTCAAGACGATTTATATTATTTATATATCCTTTAAGGACTTACATGTATCTCTCAAAATGATACATTCACCTTTATTGACGTAAGTAGGACCATACAATTGAACTTTTCGAACTAAACGAACACATAATTGAATCATTAAATCAAAAAAAGAAGGAGAACAATATTTCTCAAGTAGACACAAATTCTCCATAACATCTTTCTGTAAAGAGTTTAACTCGTCAATTGATATAAATTTCTTACATATTGTATTAAAGAATAAATAAAGATGAACAATTGATAATCGAACATGTTTTTGAAGAATTTACCTAACAACAACGAGTAATAAGTGTTGGAATATGATATGACAATCATATGATTTCAATCCATAAAGTTTTTTATTGGTTATAGACCCAAAATTTCTTAAGTTGGATTAGTAAATATTATGAACTTTTACGCTCACCAAACATTTACAAAACACATTGTTCTCTTTTGTTAACAATGTATATGATGTTGATGGCAAGTATGTTTGATTCTTATCCTTTTTTACCCTTGGTGTCAATTCAGGTCATATGTCAAATTTCTTTAAATCCAATATTGCTTTAATATCATCATTTGTTTTTCAGGTATATTAAGCAATATACCAATCAAGCTCTTACATACATTTTTTTTTTCGATATGCATGACATCTAAGATGCGACAAATGTGTAGGTCTTTGCAATAGGTAATTCCTAAAATATTGATTTCTACTTCTAACAATAATGTTCTATTGTTTAAGTAACATTTTCATTTTATTCTCTTTTATTAGTTGACCTCTTTTATTTCCCTCTATCAGAAAGTATTATTTTTTTCATCTTTCCATATCGTTTGAATGTCATATCAGTAAATCATCTTAATATATCAATCCCTCGCAAAGGTCTTAATGCATAATCATGATCTTCTTCACCATTGAATATCATATTGTATAAATCAACCAATCTTGATATTTTAGTATATTTCTTGCATTCTAGATACAATAAATTTAGATATCTTCTAAAAGTTTTTTAAAAGTTTCGGGTTCATCCTCATGTAATTCATCATTCGTTGTATAAAACATATTTTATATTTGTTCATTATACTTGGAATGCCTATCCTGATAGGATGTATTATCTAATCCATTCTCATCCTTATTTATCTTTTTTTCATGAGTATTATCAATCTTTTTTTCATGATAATATCAATATTTATAACTCAAAAGAATAATATTGCATATAAGGTGATACTTAACCTCATCAACATCATAAAACTTATCATTTTTTACATTTAACACATGAGCATCAATTGATTTCAGTATTATTATTTCTATGAGTGAGTTCCATAAAAGTTTATACTCCAGAAATATAATCCCGTTGAATTATATACTTGGACATCCAAAATTTTGTTCGTTTTCTATTAAGGCCATAAAATAGTAAATATGTGCCCAATAAATATGCATGTATTAATCACCACTACATTTCAAAATTTATTATATGAAGCTTATAAATTATTAAAATATCAATCAAAATATCATATAAAAATAAATATACAAAAATTCAAATAATTAATAAATTCATTATAATTTTAACAATATATAATGTTCTTTTCACGTATAAATAATATAATAATAACACAACCTAATAATATAAATTATAAATACTTATATAATAACTTAATAAATAAATATAAGAGTCTAATTAAAAAAAATTATTTAATACATGTAAGAATAAGTTCACGAAAATATATTTTAAATTCGAAATAAATTTTGAAAATTTTATTTATAAAACATGAAATTAATTAAATTATTAAATAAATAAAAAATATGTTGTATTCTTTAAGTTTGGACAAAAATTAACAATCTATATAACATAAATATATATATATATATACATATATATATATATATATATATATATATATATATAATCAATATGATATACATAAGAAAAATTATAAAAACAATGAACTTTAGATTTGCAAAAATAAAATAAAATATAAAAACATGAATAATGAATAATTCATATAAATACTTATAAGAATCAAACAAGAGAGAAAATGAAAAAAAAAAGTGTTTGATAAGTTAAAAAGTGTAGAAAAATAGGTAAGAAATAGTGAGTGTTTAATGAAGATTTAAGCACTAAAAATGGTGGATCTAGGTTGGTAAGTGGAGGTGAACAAAACAAAGTGACTACGCCAAAAATGGTGGTTGGAAACAATAAAAAATTGACAATATGTGGCGATGTCGCATAAGGAAAGAGAAAGATAAATAGGGAGATAGTAGTGAGAACTATCGTGGAAGGAAAGAAGAAGAAGAAAAGGAAAAAAAAATGATAACATGTATAATATCGGTTAACACGTAGAACCAACACTACGTGCTATGTATAGTATCAGTTGACATGTAAAATTAACATTGCACGTGATATATCTATCCTATGTGTCAATCGACGACACACATGACTTCGTGTCAGTGATGTGTACAATTGACTTAACATCACATGTATCATCGATTGACACGTATGAAATGATCGTTTTGCATGTCAATCGACATTATACGTGGTTTTGAGTATGTTATGTGTCACTTGTAGCGTCTGTTGATATGTTTTTTTAAATATTTTAAATTTTAAGTTCATTTAAAGTCGATTCTTTTTACTAAAATCAATTTTAAATATTATTTTAAATTTTAAGTTTGTTTATAAAAATATTGATTTAAAATTTATTATAGATTAGTTTTTTCTTAAAATCGATTTTAAATCTTAAATTAAATACTCTTTATCTAAACTTTAATTTTCAACAAAATATTTTTATTCAATTTATAGTATTTATTATACTTTGAGAAGGGACCAAAAAAAAAAAAGCTTGTGGCTTTTAATCATGATGAAATTCTTCATTCTCTCTTTTCTTTATTTTATCTTCATTATTTCCTTCCTTTCTTTCCTTCCTTCCTTCTTTCTTTTTTTTTATTTTTTTTTTCTCAAAAGAACCTTTAGTTCATCTATATTATAACTATACATAATAATTTTCTTTTATGATAGACGCAATGAAATAATAATAAATAATACTATTTCATACATGCAAGAAATAAATTATAAATTTAACACCTAGGACAATATTGGAAGTTGTAGCTTATATCTATCAACCTAAATGATTCACACCGAAACAGCCCATGTGGATTGACTAATCTATCTTGCCCTTAGTTTGATATTACGTTAGTGTTCTTGTTGATTTTTTTCGCTACTTTTCTATCATACTCAATTACTCATTATGACTTGGATCTTGAGTTTCATGTTTTATTTATATTGTTATGCCTTCACCATAGTAGGTAATTATTAAATGAAAATTAATATTTTGTTTGAAAACAAAATCTTGTAGTATGAGTATTTAAAAATGTTATTCGAAAGGTTGGAAACGCCGAATAATACAAAAGTTTTCGTAAAATCTTACACACACATATATATATATGCCAAATATCTGTAACTCTATTATATATAAAATTATTTATACGTATGAATTAGTTTAATTTTACATTAAAATAAAAATCAACTTAATATAAATATTTTTTAAAAAATAAAAAATGTTACTAATGATTCATTATTTATATCAATTATAAAATGCAATAAAAATGTAAAAATAAGATAAATATACAATAATAAATACTAATAAATTACCTAACAATATCGAATTAATTCTTATATTTAAATCATCCATAATATTATTCATTAATATTTTGTTTGAAAACAAAATCTTGTAGTATGAGTATTTAAAAAATGTTATTCGAAAGGTCGAAAACGTCGAATAATACAGAAGTTTTCGTAAAATCTTACACACACATGTATATATATATATATATGCTATATAAAATTATCTATACGTATGAATTAGTTTAATTTTACATTAAAATAAAAATCAACTTAATATAAATATTTTTTAAAAAATAAAAAATGTTACTAATGATTCATTATTTATATCAATTATAAAATGCAATAAAAATGTAAAAATAAGATAAATATACAATAATAAATACTAATAAATTACCTAACAATATCGAATTAATTCTTATATTTAAATCATCCATAATATTATTCATATACAAGTTATAACTTAATAATATATGTATTTTTATTAATTAAATAGTATATATAATTAGTAACTCATATAGATAAGAAAAAAAAAACGATAATGCTTAATCTAAAAAAATTATTGTATGTATTTTGTTTAAATATTCAAATTATAACTACAAAAATAATAAAAAAAATTGTTTATTCACATTAACGCACTATAATGCAAAAATTAATTATAAAATATTATAAAAATAATTGAACAAAAAGCTTTCATCTCGGATGGAATTAGATTTATTACAATAAAAAATAAAACAAAACATAGCAATTTTGCAGTGAAAATAATAAAGAGGGATAAGAAAATCCTAACTGAAATTAATATATATTAAATATAAAAATAAAAATATTTAAGTTAATTCGATTTTTATAAAATTTTAAGGAATAGAAATTGAACTAATCTAATATAAATCTATTGTAAAAAAAAATAAAAAATCAATCAAAACCAACCAAAACTTAAAACACAAAATATTAAATAATTTGGTTGGGTGATAGGCATCTGGTTGATTCTAATAAATTTTATACAACTGAAATTAGGTAACATTAACGACAAAGTTTTTATTGTGGGACCCATAAATTTAAAGTTAGAGGTTCATCCACTGTATATGAATGGTGTAATATTATTTTCAAAATAAAAATTAATAATAAACCAAAAATTTGAATGGTGTTAATTTATTTGTTGCATTAATAATAAATAATGCAGCAAAAACAGTATGTATCTTTTTTCTAGCCTTCCCAACTTTTAAAACTAACATATTTGGTATCAAAGTTTTAATTTTCATGAATTTAATTTCAAATATTTTATTATTGAACCGATTTAGTCTTTAATTTTTTTAAATAAATTAGTATCAATCTATTTTTATTGTATTGAAATAATCCCTAATTTAAAAAAAATAAATAAAAAAAATTAACCAATGCATATATTTAACTACAGTTAGATAAAAGTTTATTATTATTAGCTTGCTCTTCTTCAAATAATAATGGTTGTTGTCTTGGATAGGGAGTTTCAAAAATGACTTATGAGTTAGGACTACCCCCCTTCCATTTATATTGAGAGGTTGTAATTTGTTTGATTTAAAAAAAAATTATAGATGATAATATCATTTCATTATTTAGATAAATATTTTATAAAAAGATAATAAACTTTTAGATATTAAGAGATACAATTAAACTATTTAATATTGGAAATGTATCTAATTTTGAAAAGATGATTTTATGTATGTATTATCAACAGAAATACTAATTAAGTTATTTCAAATATGATAATTTGTTTGATGTTATTGAAATTTTCTATTTGTGAAAAAAAAATTGATTTAATTAAAACTTTTGGTTTAAAGTGACCCATTTATAGAGAAATAAAATATTGGAAACCAAGTTAATACTTAATTGTTATATTAGGATACCAAAATTGTTAACATCAATCTTCTGCATAGGTTAGGATGATAAAGTTTATAAGATACACATAATTATTATTTTAATTATTAAATTAATCAAAATAGTAATAAAAGCTAGTAATGTATGTGATAATAATAGTGTAATCAAATTTTTACCAACTTAAATAACGAAGACAATCATTAAAGAAATTATTTCGATTTAAAAACTAATCATACAAATTTGTTTTAACTAATAAAAATGATAATTAATTAAAAAAAATACACACAAATAAAGCAAAAAATATATATATAGCTAAAAATGTTCTCGATTTGCTTAATTGGAGTAGGTTCTTTTGTTTTTCCCTCCCTCTTTCTAGGAGACAATTAATCATGAATAATTAATGATTTTTTTATAAATTTAAATTACATTAAATATTATTTACTTAAAAAAACCATTTGAATAACACAAGCTCAAATTACATAGAAATTAGAAAAATTCATTTAAATATTGCAGTAGGTTGGTCAAAAGACTAGAAGAGGCTGAATCCCATGTGAACAAATATGCAAATTAACCCAAGACCTAAACCATTAATCCTTTGTATTATACCAAAACATAACTATTATTTTGTTAAATTAAAAAATTTATCATATATTTTTGTAATTTAACTTTTGCACTGTTTAGTTCATGTACAAAGTATAGGTTTTTCCCCTTTAAAATAAAATCATGTGAAGTCCTTTCTCTTTCATTCTTCCTTACATTTTTTTTTTCCTTTTTCCTTTATAATAAGTTATATCTTTGATTATTATGCCGACAAGGATCTTTGGTTCAGAAATGGTTTGTGGGTTGGTTTGAATAATAAAACCAAACTACAATGCAACTTATATAATTGGTTAGACTTGGTGAATTTGGAAATTTAAATTTATTATTTTGTTAAATAAACAAGCTCAATCAATAAAAGAATAAAAATTTAAGAAAAATAAACAAGAAATAAGATTAATACTCATTTTAATAATTATATAACTCATACATTTATAATCGAGGTTTAAATTTTAGACATTTTAAATATTCAGATAAACTATATATTACATATCCACAAGTTACTTAACAAATAAAATCAATACTTAAAAATAGAGGAAAAAAGTTTATATATTTTCCTTCTTAGTTTCGTATCCTACTTAATCTAACATATATTTAATTAATAAGTAAATAATATCTCTAAATCTATTTTTATTAAATCAATATGTATACGGGATATATATTTGTAATGTTTTTAAAAAATAATCAAAATGTAACCTAAAAATAAGACATGTAATATGCACCATTGAATAAAAAAATTACCATTTATAAAAATTTATGGTTTAACTCAAACTAAAAATTAGTGGATTAAATTAACGTATTTTAATAATTATAAAATTAAATTGTTAATTGAAAAATGTTATATCACTTAAAAATATACAAAACCCTTTATGTAGTCTGTTCAACAGTTAAAGTTCTAGTTTATGTAAGAGTTTAGTATAATAACACACTCACCATTTTAAATTACATGTATAATAATAACAAATATCATTAGATGGATAAAAAAATACGGTTTAAGGAAATATTTGTTGAAGTCCCATGTTAACTAAGCGTTGGGTTTTTGTTGTATTTATAAGTCTATGGCAACCCTTCCTCTTCGAGAGCTCTTTTGGAGGGAGTTAGACCATGAATTTCTTCATGGTATCAGAGCCAGATGACTCGATCGGTACACGGCCAGTTGTAGGGAATGGACCCTGCGCCGGTGTGAGAGGGAGGCGCTCCATATCCCCTGTCAAAAATCGATGTGAGGGGGAGTGTTGAAGTCCCACATCGACTAAGCATTGGGTATCTGCTGCACGTATAAGTCTATGATAACCCTTCCTCTTTGAGAGCTCTTTTAGAGGGAGTTAGGCCATGAATTTCTTCAACAATATTCTTATATATAATGTTTATGATTGTATTTATAAGTGATTTAATATATTAATCTTAACCATTTAATTTTATAAAAAGAAAAGAATATTAGACATAAATAATATCAATAATTGTAATTAATAAATCACATAACATGTTATATTTAAAAAATGTATCATGTTTGACTAATTCCAATAACCTTATCGTAATATTGGCCTAAAATGGGCATAGGTTTGCCAATAGTTTTTAGTCCAGCCCAAGTTGAATTATAGGAGCTTTAGACGATGCTATACCGAACATCGTTTGTTGCTTAAAAAAATAAAATTATATGAACTATAATTGTTGATTATTTTCGTATATAAAATATTTTCATGTAAACTTGATTTTAAGCTCGTTATCAAATCTATCAAAAAAAGTCAAAAAAACATCAAAATTTCAGATAACCGTACTTCATGTATATCTTTTATAAATATGACACATAAAATTACATTTATTATTTCATTAACATATGTTCACATTATTTAAATTATTTTTGTTGATAAAGTATTTATTTAAATTCTAATCAATTTATGAAATTATCAATTAGTCATTTCTTAAATATGTTTCGATATTTTTATAATGTGTCTTAAAAATGACTTTTTATAACATTAAAATTTTAATAAGATTTGAATAATTAATTTTAAAAAATTAATCTTAATATTAATATTACTATTAACATCTTAATAGAAGAGTTTAATGGTTTAATAATTTTAATATTTTCTTGATTAATGAATCTTTAGTAATTGGAGTACAAGTGATTAAATAGGTTGGTCAATATCAAATTGATATTATATCATAGGTATTTATTAGTAAATTTATTTGGTATTTTTATCTTTACATAGTTTCTTGATTAGATTTTTACATGTTTAGATTAAATAGTTTTATGTGTGATCATAATTATTTGAATTGATTATTAAATTAAAAAAATGATTTTTATTAGAATTTGCTAATTGATTTGATTTAAGTAACATATGTTTTAAATCATCTAGTTAGGATTATTCATTATTAACTCTATTCTAGAACACACACAGACACTTGTGTTTTTTATACTAACCCTTTTGTAATTGATTCGTGAACGTATTTGATTGGCGTGAAGCTTATTTGAAACTTTGGTTTAGATACCACTCATGCTAATATTAGAAATTGTGAAAAAAGAGCATGAACTCGTAAGTAAGGTACATTTGGGCAGTATTCTAAGAAGGGTAGCATAAGATCTAATTTTTACTTGGACATTTGTTTTTCATAGTAAAAAGTTAGGTGGTACAATGAACCAATGGTTTTCCTCTTAGATCATGGTTGTGACCTACATTCTTTCTACCTAAAAATATCGTGGGTTATTCTTTCATTTCTGTACTTTATTTTACACGCAATAGCATGCTTGGTTGCTTTATTTAAGTTATTAGATTATAAATTAATAAAAATTGAAAATAACCTATTCATCTCCATCTAGGTCAATTAGGTATGTATTTTATAAACTTTCAATTGGTATCAAAGCAATTATTAGACACACTTAGTGAGTTTGATCCTTAGGGACACACTTAGTGAGTTTGATCCTTAGGGACACGCACTCCTACTTATAGACCAAATAAAAGAAGGTGGGTCATCTGTTAGACCCTAACTCTTTGATAGGTATAATTACCTTTACTGGAATGCTCGCATACAAGCATTTTTCAGACAAGATGAAAAGGTCTAAGATGTTATTCTTGATGGTTAGGAACTACCTTCGGTAACGAAACATGGTGTAACAACTATGAATCTAAGAAGAGACTAGACCATTGAAGAACGCATCCTTAGTAGGTGCAAACCAAAGAGGTTTAATCTCAATCTTTGCTGCAGTGTCGATTGATGAGTTTCGTTGCATCTTTGAATGTGAGATTGCTAAAGATACATGGAATGCACTTGCTCTTACTCATGAGAGAACTTCCTAAGTGAAACAAACAAAATTAAGATTGCTAACATCCTAGTTTGATTCCATTAAAATAAGCAACATTGAAACTTTTGGTCAATTCTATACTCGTTTTTGTGATATCACTAATGCTTATTCTAACCTTGGTGAGAAAATTCCACAACCAATACAAGTACGTAAAATCCTAAGCTCCTTAATATCAGACTATAAGATGAAAGTTATAGCGATAGAAGAAAGTAAGAATATGGACACACTAAACATTGATGAACTTGTCTGGTCAATCCAAACCTATGAGCTTATTCTTGATTCACCCAAGAAAAATAAGGATGTAACATTCAAAAGCTTCAAGAAGGACATATTTGATAGTGATAAGGATATCGATTATGAGTCACCAGTCTTATTAGCACAAAAATTTAAGAAGTTCATGAAAAAGAAGTGTTAATAGAATAATCAATCTAATAAGGGACAATCCAGTCATTTGAAAGACCAAAAGTCAAGGGAAATCAAGTCTTCTAGCTCTGATAGTAAGAAAACTAAGCCTATTAGTCCTCAATGCTTTACTTGTGGGGGCTTTGGTCATATTTATATAGAATGTGCGAACAATAAAAATAAAGTTGGGAAAGCTTTTAATGTCACACCTAGTAACACAGTAAGTGAGCAGGATAATGCTAGTAACTCAGAGGATGATGACACTAACTATCATGCCTTCACCGCAACTAGCAAAGCACACCACAATGACTCCGAATCTAACTCGGATGAAGAAAATGATGGAATAAACTCTTCTATCTTACTATATAAATTTAATGTATCAAATTATGATGAACTATTCATTGATTATTTAGGTGCCAGGAAAGAGAGAGATAAACTACTTGTTGAAGTAACTAAACTTAATGATATCATCAATGTTTACAAAACAAAATCCTCTATCCTAGAGAACTATAAAAATGAATTTTCTGAACATAGTGATGCCTTGAATCTGAGTCTTGTAGAAACCAAGCAGAAAAACAAAAACTTTAGGCAAGAGCTTAGTATTGCTAAATAAACAATGAGGAATTTGACCATGGGTGCTAAAAAATTGACAAAAGTCATAAACTATGGAAAGCTACATAGAGATAAGATGAGTTTTGGATACATAGATAAATAGTCAACACCTTTATCATCCAAAACTTAATTTGTAAAACTCATCGTTGCTCTGGCATGGAAAGTAATTTTTGCACCTTATCACTCTGAGCAAATTTAGTTTATTCCTATTTGTCATCATTATGATAAGAAAAGACATATTAGACCTACATGTAGATTGTTTTAATACCTATGATTCTATCATGAATACAAATATTTCTAAGACACCCTAAAAATTTTTCAAACATAAAGTTTTTACTGTGAGAACTATACAAAAAGAGGAATCTAAAAAACCAATAGCTCAAACTTCCAAAATTAAAAAAAATGGGTTAAGAAGTTTGAGTTGCATTGCTTCGTAGCCCATATAACATTTAAAGATAAATTAAATGTCGCTTAATATTGTTGGGAAAAGCTCTATTCAAATAAAAGGCATTCCTAAACTTGATGGAGTTTTATACGTGGAGAGACTCAGGGAAAATTTGATTAGCATAAGTCAAATATGTGACAATGATTTCAATGTGCAATTTATGAACAATCATTACATTGTAACAGATTGAAATGGTGAATCTATGATTAAGGGAATTAAATTACATGATAATTTTTATTACATTGATACATCACCCACGTTAACATTCAACCTAGTTATGAATGATTCAATTACTTTATGGCATGAAAATCTAGGTAATATGAATTTTAAAGATCATAGAAATGCTTTGGGAATCTCTCCCTTAAAATTGAATTCCAAATGTTATTTTAAAAAAAATCCTTATCTGACTAACAAGGTATTGGACTTATTCAATACTTATGTACGTATAACTTTATTTTTAGTGATTTAACTCATTTTGACTTATGCACATATATATTCTTGTATATATGATGATTGATGTTGATATACATTTATTTACATACTTACGAATACACATATATATTATGTTTGAAGTTTATAAATTCTCTTAAAAGACTCTAAAACGTTGACTAATCTTGATTGTAAAATTGTGTTAAGTTATATTTCTTGTTTTTTAAAAAAAATAAACGAGCTCAATTAATGGAAGAATAAAAATTTAAGAAAAATAAACATAAAAAAATATTATTCTTTTTAATAATTATACAACTCATATATTCGTAATTGAGATTTAAATTTTAAACATTTTATATGTTCATATAAATTATATATTATTGATCCACAAATTCATTAAAAAATAAAATCAATACTTAAAAATAGTGGAAAAAAGTTTATGTATTTTTCTTCTTAGTTTCGTATCCTACTTAATCTAACATATATTTAATTAATAAGTAATATTTTTAAATTTATTTTGGATATGTACATGTCATATATATTTGTACTGTTTTAAAAAAATAATCAAAATGTCACCTAAAAATAACACAGGTTCTTGCTCCATTTAATAAAAAAATTAAACCAAATTTAAAATTAGTGGATTAGATTAATATATTTTAATAATTATAAAACTAATTATGTAATTGAATAATGCTATAGCACTATAAATATCCAAAACCCTTATGGGGTCTGTCCCACAGTTAAAGGTATAGTTTACATATCAGTTTAGCATAATAACATACTCTATCATTTTAAGTTTTAAGTGCTTAACCATAACAAATATATAAGTAAAAAAATATGATTGAAGAAAAGATTTTTATATATAATGATTGTATTGACATGTGATTGAATATATTAATCTTAAATCTTTTATTTTTATAAAAATAAAAAAATATTAGGCATATAGGTAATATCAATAATTATAATTAACAAGGCACGGGATATATTATGCTTAAAAATTTCTTGTGCTTGACTAATTCTAGCGAAGCTTATTGTAATAAGCCCATTATTGGCCTAAATGGGCACAGTTTTGCCAATAGCTTTTAGTCCAGCCCAAGTTGGATTGTAGGAGCTTTAGACGACGCTATACCGAATGTCGTTTGTTACTTAAAAAAATAAAATTATAATAAAGTTTTAACAAATCATTTGTCTTTATCTTTTACGTATATAAATAAACTAAGTATCATTGTACATAAGCTCGTAAGCTCGTAAGCTCGTTGAAGATTGAATATTTGGTGAATTTTTAAATGTAAAAAAATTAATTAACTCTAAATATGTTAATAATTAATTTTAAGTATTATGAACCAACATTTTAGTATATATTAATTTGGAAAATAATGCTCATCGACTCTTTTAAAATGTTCAATATTTTAATAAACAAAGAAAATCTAATTTAATGCATAAAAATAAGAAATGAACTCAGATAACTTATGATAAAAGTGGTGTGCCCCATGATTTTAAAGTTGTGAATTTATGTCTTAATTCAGACAATTAATTGTTACTTGTCCGTGCTAATTATGGTGGCTTTGAAAATCAATTATTCTTTTCCTTATATTACATTTTGTAAGCTTGTAGCTTCTTTGTACAATAGTGAGATACACATTATTAACATCTAAAAGAATTATAAAAAAATGCATTTAGCTATTGGTTTACTTTAAAAAAATTAATTTATTATTTTAAATAATTTTTGTTTCAATTCACTAGTTTTATTATTAAAATATCTTTTAATTAATCATTTTAGTCAAAAGTTGACTAATTTTGATCAAAATATTTAAGAGACTTACGCGACATGATAAGTTATAAGAGCGAATAAAATAATGTAATTATAACTTTATGTTTTGTACACTTAACTTAATTTATTTGAACAAAATTGAAAGACATTCAATAATATAAATAATAAGTTAAAAAATAATAATAAATTTTAAAATTTTAAAAAATTATATAGCATTAATTATCAAATAAATATTTTCCTTCAAAAAATTGAAGAGATTTCATTTAGAGACATTTTTTCTTAAGAAAATGTTAGGTAATATTTTTTTTCTTTTGAATATTTCTGATTGATCATAAATGACTTAATTAACATATTTGTAAAGTTTAAACATATATATTGATTTTAAATTAATGTTATTATGTCATTATATTGGTGAAATGTGCTTCTGTGTCTCATATATTCTATTTGCTTATTTATATAATAGATAATCAAAATTTGAGTTAAAAATGATGAGTTTTAAATTGATTGTATACTTGTTTGTGATTAAATGAGTTTAGTATCTTATGTGATTATTCATGAAAATTAAAAAAAAATCAGATTTTTATTCATTTACATATTCTTCTTATTTATTAACTTTTTAATTAGTTTTTAAGTTAGATAGTCATAAAAATTAGGGAAAGTTTAAATCACATTGCACATTTACATTAATATATTTTTACAATGCTCTTTTATCTTTAGGGAGAGTTGAGATCCATTTCTTTCCTTAATGATTTGTCTTTCTTGTATGTCAAAAAGAGAGAGAGTGTATTTCACTTCCATGTTTTATTTTATTATGTATATTGGTTGTATTGAATGCATGCACTACATGATTATTCTTTATATTTTGCTTATTTTTATGTAAACTGAACTAATGTACAATAAGGTTTTCAAGCCAATTTATTGTATGCTTTATCTATGTTATTTCAATTACTTACAATGATTTGTCTTTCTTGTATGTCAAAGAGAGAGTGTGTATTTCACTTTCATATTTTATTTTATTATGCATATAGGATGTATTGAATGCATGCACTATATGATTATTCTTTATATTTCATTTATTTTTATGTAAGCTAAACTAATGTACCACAAGGCTTTCAAGTCAAGTTATTGTGTGTTTTTTCTATGTTCTTTCAATTACTTACAAGTTTATCAAGTTGTAAGGAATATGGATTCATCGGACCATAAGATAGTTCCACTATGAAATCTAGGACATCATTTTATTTTTACATTATTCTTGTGAGTGTCATGTAGTGAGTGAGAGGTTTTGTCACACAAAATTGCCAAAAGAATTGTAAAGATTATAAGCGTTGACTATTTTCGTGAGTAATATTTACATGTAAAATTATTTTTAAGACCGCTATCAAGTCTATCAAATAAAGTCGAAAAAACTTTAGAATTTTAAATATTCATACTTCATAAATCTTTTTTAAGCATAACACATAGAATTGTATTCATTTTTTTATTAACATATGTTCATATTATTTTAATTATTTTTGTTGATAAAATATCTAATCAATTTATGAAATTATCAATTAAAAATTAAATTTAATATTATAAAAATGATGAATGTATTAATTATCTTTAATTTTTTTTATAATATTAAATTTTTTTGTTGAATTTTAAATAATTAAGCTAAAAAAATTATATACATGGGATTTATTGACACACAAGTTGAAAAAGGCCGAAAAAAAACAAAACAAAGAAAAGGAAAACAATAAGAGTGGCGAAAGCTGTTCACAAAAGAAAAAACTAAAAATATCAATATATATGGCGACAATTGCTTAAGGGTGAAAGCAATCCATACATGCCGACGATAGTATATATATATATACATATATATCGATTTGATTTGCTTCAGGTTTGTCGGGTGTTACATAAGAGTTTGATTTAATTATTGTAATATTTTTTATTAATGGATTCTTAGGAATTGAATTAAAAGGAATTGAATTATTATTATGTAAGAGATATTTATTTAATATTTTTATCTTTATATAGTTTATTTTTATTAAATTTTTACATGTTTAGATTAAATAATTTTATACGTTATTATAATTATTTGATTTGATTATTAAATTTAAAAAAAATTATTTTAATTGAACTTATATTTAATCTTTTTATTCTAAAATTTGATGGTTGATTTAATTTAAGTTATATATGTTTTGAATCAATTAATTATGATTATTTATCATTAAATCTATTTTAGAACACATACAAACATATTTTTGTGCTAACCTTTTTGTAGATGATTTGTGAACGTACCTGAATGACAGAAAGTATATTAAAACGTTGGTCTGGATACCATTTACGCTAATAATAGAAACTGTAAAAACAAAACAAGAGCTCGTAAGTAATGTACATTGTGGTAATATCTTAGGGAGAGTAGCATAAGATCGATTTTGTATTTGAAAATTTATTTTTTATAGTGAAAAGTTAGGTGATTTGATAGATTTGTGGTTAGGTCATGATTGTGTCTTAGATTGTTTATGTCTAAAAATATAATACGTTATTATTTCATTTTTATACTTTAATTTTACATACGATTGCATGTTTATGTTATTAAATTATAAATTAATAAAAATTAAAAATAATATATTCATCTCATTTAAATTCGTTAGTCACATATTTTATAATCTTTCAAAATCCTTACGAAACTTTAACCATAAATCTTGTCCATACATAAATAAATTATATATTATTGCACCATAAATTCGTTGAAAATTAAATCATTGATGAATGTATAAATCACAAAGAATTAATTAAACTCTATATATGTTTTAAAATAATTAATTCTAAGTATTATGACTCAACCTTTTAGTATGTGTTAATTTGGAAAATGATGAGTTTGGACTCTTTTAAAACATTAGATATCTTAATAAAAAAATATATAATTTAATGCATAAAAATAGGAAATGAAATCCAATAACTTATGATAAAAGTGGTGTGCCACGTGATTTTAAAGTCGTGAATTTATGTTTTGATTCAGACAATTAATTGTAATTTTTCCGTGCTAATTATGGTGGCTTTGAAAATTAATTATTTATTTCCTTATATTAAATTTTGTAGGCTAGTAGCTTTAAGAATGTGATACACAGCCAATATTCGATATAATTTTTTTAGAATTAAATTATAAAATATGTGTTCAAAATCGTTCAAAAATCATTAAAATTTGAAGATGGTTTTTATCCGTCGATAATGGTTCGGGACGGTTATTGATAACTGTATTTTATATAGTTATTTTCACCTATTTTATTAATAGTAATTGCTATGTTTTCTTCAATATTTAGTTAATTTTTGTTAAATAAATTAATATTTTCCTTTTATGCATTAAAATACATTTTTAATAAAATTAAATAATTTGTATCGAAAATGTACTTAATTTCATATTTTTGCTCACAAATATAATTTCAAATAATATAGTTCTTAATTACAATTTATAAAAATCGAAAACATAATTTAAATTAAATTTGGGCTTAATTATAATTATTTAAAGTTTAAAAATTTAATTTAAAATTAGCAAAGGGCTTAACTGTAATTTAAGAAAGTTCAAAATGTAATTTGAATTAAATTTGTGGGTCAAAATACAATTAATTGAAGTTTATTTTTCGCGCAGAAGAGGCAGAGTCACGCGCGAATCACGCTCGCCCCGGCGTGTACCGTCCCGATCAAGAAGCGGCGGCTCGGTCGCGCGTGTTCATCAGTCCCAGGCCAAAGCGAATGGGTGCGAGCTACGTGCTTTCGCAGCGGCTCGGCATCAGAGTGGGTCCCGCTGCCGCGCGGCGGCGTGCGGCGTGGGACCTGCGTGTACGACAGCGTTGCGGACAACGTGTCCCCGCGCGCGCCTTTTCCTGAGTGCGGTTGTTTCACGTGCGCCGGTTATTCCACGAACCATAATATGCCACGTGTCACGTAAGATTTCTTGAATGATATCTTGAAACGTGGCATGTTACAATGAGTGCGGCCATGCGCTGAATCAACCAACGTTTCTAGCGGATTCTGCCGCGTTTTTTTTTTCGGCTCCCCACGATCCGGGTCATACATTTTGCGTGCGCCCGTTCCTTTCAACGAATGAGATCCAGGCCACGTGTCTCGGCTGTTGTTTCGGCGAATCAGCTCGCGACACGTGGCAACGTGGAATGCAAAGAAAACACGGTCAGCGCGACCTACTCCCACGCGTGTCGTAAAATAAGAAATTTGATATTCGCGTGGCGCGGATTTTAAGGGGAATGTCGGGGTGTTATTTTCGATAAAAAAATTATTATTACGCGTTTTATTATTTTTTATAAATCTGATGTATTTTTTTTGCTATAAATAGGAGATGTTTTGTTAGAGAAAGGGAGGTTTTTGGGAGTAGTTTTAGTTTTGGAGATTATTTTGTGTTCGGTTTTGGACTGTAGAACACGCAGAAGCCATTTTTTGGCTTTTGTTGTGTTCTGCGTGTGCTAAATATTTTCGTAATTGATATTTAAATTTCCTTTCTGCTTCTTATAATTTTCTGTAGTTGATGTTATTTTTATTTTAATTTAATGAAGTAATTTAATTTTTCTAGGGTTGCATTTGATCTAAATTTATGAAGATTTAATTTTAATTATTTTTGATAGATTTATAAGACGTTTGATTTGTTAGTTCTATTTTGTGCTTAGTGCTTTTTTTTTGATTATTTACGAATTTTATCAAAAACAATTTGTGGCGTAAAAATAAACTTGAAATGTATTTTTGTGTATATTGCTTTCGTAAATAGAATGGCATGTATGATAAAGGATAGGAATATCACTAATTGTATGTGTAGCCATTTGAAAACTTAGAGCTTAGTGAATCTTGGTGAATTTAATTCTCGTAGAGATATAGTGAATTAATTAACGAGGTATTAATACATCTGAACTCGGAAGAGATGTATGGATAAAAATAGAAGTTTTGGTTGACAAATTAAATGTCTAAAAAATATAAATCGAAAAAAATAATATGATTGGAGTGGAATAATTTGGTGAAAAAGCGCAATCCTAGAGTTGTCTTATTTTTTATTACCTTTATTTTAAATCGAGATTATTTTGGATAAAATCAGAGAATACGATTTTAATCTTCAATATTTATAGTAACAATCTTAGTGAAAGCGATCTTTCTTCCTGAAATCTTTATTACTTGTGATTGTGTATACTTGCACGATTTCTGTGTGTTGTAAAACATACAACAGTTATTAAAAAATATTCGAAAAAACGTTTTTTTAAATTTTTTCAAAATTTCTTAATAAATCATAATTATTTATTAATATATAATTTAATTAAATAAATATAATTAATTTTGGGTATAAACGGTTATAGTTATTAGTATAAATACACCTGAACCGTACTTGTTGTTTCATGTTCGATTTTTATCCAAAATCATACGCATCTCTAAAATTTATCATATAAAAATCGAACTGACGATAAGGATAACCGAGTGCAGAATTTTTTTTTTTTTTGCCTATTCCTATTCTTAACATCTAAAAGAATTATAAAAAATGCATTTAGTTATTAGTTTACTTTAAAAAATTAATTTATTATTTTAAATAATTTTTATTTTAATTTACTATTTTTATTATAAAAATATATTTTAATTAATTAATTTGATAAAAATGGGTTAATTTTGATTGAAATATTTAAGAGACTTATGAGACATGATAAGTTATAAGAATGAATAAAATAACGTAATTATAACTTCATGTTTTGTATATATGACTTAATTTTTTTTATCAAAAATTAAAAGACATTTAATAGTATAAATAATAAGTTGAAAACAATATTTAAAATAATAAGTTAAATTTTTTATATAATATTAATAATTAAGTAAATATTTTCCATAAAAAAATTGCAGACCAGTTGATCTTGAAACCTTCCAATAGATAAAATATATAATGCAACCACGTAGCTTAATATCGATAGGTACTGCTATTTTAAATTTTTAATGCGTTATTGGATAGACGATTTAAAAAAAACCCTAAAATAACCCCCCAAAAAATAGTAATTTACTTAACGAAATTAATTTGATAAAAGATTGATACGTTAATATATATCAAATAGTTAGTTTCATTGATGTATAATGCTACAAACACAATGAGACCAATAGTAGAACCTTGCACAACATTAATAAATTTAAAAATTTTACTATTAATTACAAACAATTATTACAAAATAAATATTTTAATTATATAATTATTAAATTATATAAATAATGTTGGTTTAAAAATGTATTTATTAACCTCAGTTCGAAAAAAAAGATTGTTTTTTTTCTCTAATCTTGCAACTATTTGAGATTATTACTATTTCAATCTTAATGGCATTTTGTAAATGAAATTGTTTAGGAGTCAAGATTATTCTTTTAATTATCCCTTATTTAATTTATAATATATTGTTAAAAAATTTAATTAGTAACTCATTTTTGGTGTTGTTTATTTGTTTTTTTTTGTTTATCATATATTTGGGCTCCATCAAGAATGATTGTTCATAAAATTTGTCTTCTATTAATTACAATTACAATTATTTTTTTATTAATGAATTATTTATTCAAGGAAAAGAAAAAGTAAAAAAAAAAAAATTCCAAAGGCAGAATGTTTAACAACAATTAAGATGATATACTACTTATAATTCTATATATCTGTCTATTCAAGATTGTATAGGGCTAGAGGGGAAAAAATAGTGTCACGTTGTAAGTGGAAATTTCATGGAAATTTCTCTATTTTTGTATTCTTATAGTTCGCTGTCACTCGAAGGTAGGCTTTTCTTATTTTTTTTTTCTTTCTTTTTTCGCGAGAAGCTAGCAAATTACTTGTAAGAGTTGATTTAACAATAAAATTCATATATTTTTCATCTCACGTTATATTAAATTATATTAAAAATATCATTTAATAAAATATTTTTAATAGCTTACTTGTGAACATAAAACACAACGAAAATCAAAATACCTTTAAAAAATAATAATTAAGTTTTACCAACTTCTTAAAATATGACCACACACTAACCTTCAATACTTAGCAATAACTTTATACAAAACAAACAATTAATTTATAACCTAACCCACCTCTTTATCATTTATTCTCGTATAATTACTAATTAATTAATTATATACATAATTATAATCGTATCGATCATTACATATTACAATACACATATATATAATTAAATCTTTTAAATTTTTAGATTTTTATATTATCTTGATATATATGATATGATATGAATATAATTATATTTACACTTGTATTTATAGTTATTATTCTTAACGTTTATTATATTTTTATGTTACATAAAATTTTTAAAAAATTAATCAAATTCATATAATTATATTAAATTATTTAATTTATTTCAATACGATGGAATTTTCTAGGAAATTTCCTCACTCAACCTACTCTCAAAATGACAAGTAAGTTTGTGCTTGATTTGAAATGAAATGGGTAGTTGATGTTTCTAAATTTTTGCTTATAAAAGGAACACCCAATATCGTCGTGGTTTATATATATAAGAAAGATTATTAAGGCAAGTAAGGCTTAAGTTGAATTGGAGTGATAAATGGAGATTGAAGAAGTAAAAAGCAATGAGACACTTCCTCTACTATCTTTAAATCATGTGTCTTTGTTGTGCAATTCAGTTTGGGCTTCAATTCAGTTCTATACTCAAGTTTTGGGCTTTGCTCTCATCAAACGACCCTCCTCTTTCAATTTCAATGGAGCTTGGTTAGATCTCTCTCTCTCTCTCTCTCATCTTCTCAAATGAACTATATATGCTGAAACAAACGTAGTATGTTAATTAGTTAAAAATATTCCTACTTTTTTTTTAAATAACATTTATACTCACACAACCACATAGATTTATATGATGGGTTGGAATTTAAGTCCTAAAAAAACATAATATGTTAATTAGTTAAAATTATTCATATATATGTATATATATTTTTTAAATAACATTTACACCTACACACTTACATATCTACGTAAATATATATAGGGGTGAGATTGAAATTTATGTCCACACAATACTCATAAATAAATATATATATATATATATATATTACTCCACTTTAAGTTAAAAATACTTATGTGTTAATTATATAAAATAGTCCCGTATCTTTTGTTGTTTCATGCACGTTACTTAAAAGTAACTTTTTATAAATTAACTTGCTTCTAATGGCATGTATGTACTAAACTCTACAATTTAGAACAATTAATTATAACAACTTCTTAATTATTGTAATATTACAATATTCCCCATTTACGAAGAATAATTGAATATCATTATTTTATCAATTTTTCTTACAAATACCTCCCCTAAAAGTTTTAAAAAACCACTAAATAATGTAATTGTTATTTTTAAAAATTGAAGTTTTTTTCAGTAAATTTGAATTGAAGTGTTTGTAATTGATCCTAAAAAAATTATTTTTAGGAAGAAACACATAATTACATATACTTATGTAATGAAGCACAAAACACTCACAATAAATGATTTTACTATTAGTTTATAAGCATTTTTTTTATTCATGGTAGAAGTTCATAGTGCAAGAGAACCAAAATTATGACCCTATAATCTATATATATATATGTGTGTGTGTAGGTTGTATAACTATGGCATTGGAATACACTTGATTGAGAATCCATCAATGAATGAGCTCAACACTATAAATCAACCAAGACCCATCAATCCTAAGGATAATCACATCTCCTTCCAAGTAAGTTAACACTAACTAATTCACTATCGAAGAAATAAAATCTAAATTATTATTATGTAGGGAGTATTTAATATTGATTTTAATTCCCAATTTTTTTTTATTTTTTTCAAGTAATTTTTTAAAGAATTATTATCAAAATATAAAATGATTCATAAATTTTTAAAAATAAGTTTTTCTTTTCTTTTTAAATCATTTTTCATATTTATGTTTTTTTATTTATTTTTACCAAACTTTTTTTTTAAGATAGTAAATAAGTCTTTAACATTTTCATGTATACATATAGCAAGAAAATGGTTAAAAACAAAATTTGTAAAAAATAACCCAAAAAATAGTCTTCATTATTTGAATTTTTTTTAAAAATCATAAAATAGAAAGCGTTACCAAACAATGTGTAATTATTTTTAATCTTTCTTGAAAATAACTAAGTAGAAATTGTTATAAAATACATGAGTGATTATTTTAAAAAAATCATAAAAAAATTATCTAATCAAAAATTAAAAATCACAAATAAAAATCGTTGTCAAATATGACCTTATTTATTTAGGGTGTTCTTGATAATAATTTTGATTTCTAATTTTTGATTTGATTTTTAATCATGTATGTATAATAATAATTTTTGATTTTGATTTTTATATTTTTAAAGAATTAATATTAAAAATATTGGACGATTCACAAACCTTTAAAAAATAAGACATTTTAATCTGATTTATGATTTTTTTTAGATCAATAAATCAAGTTTATGAAATTTTACATGTATAAATATCGAAAGAAAATGGTTAAAAACTTCAAATTTGTAAACAATAACTAAAACCTTTTCTAATTTTTTTAATTTTTTTTAAAAAATCATAAAATAGAAATCGTTACTAAACAAGTGATCTTTGTTTTTTTTTCTTGAAAATCACCGAGTATAAATTATTATCTAAAACAATGGTAATTATTTTTACAAAAGAATAAAAAATTTAAAAAATTAATTATTTAATTAAAAATCATAAATCATAAATAAAAATTGTTATCAAATACGAAATTAATTTTCTCTTACTAACAAACTAGAATTTCTAAAATGATTTGAAACAGTGCACTGATGTGGGAGTTGTTAAGAAGAAGTTGCAAGAAATGGGAATGAGGTATGTAACAGCCTTGGTTGAGGATGAAGGAAACAAAGTTGATCAAATTTTCTTCCATGACCCAGATGGTTATATGATTGAGATATGCAATTGTGAGAACATACCAATCATTCCTATTTCTTCTAATTGTCCTTTTAAACCTAGAGAAGGGTTCAGTGGTAATTTCAAGAAGGCTTCTATCTCTAAATGTTGCTTCATGGAAAATATGATGACAACTTTGATGATGGAGAGTTTAAGTGTTGTTATGATGAACTTCTCATTTTGAATATGTTTCAAAAAATGAGTGAAATTTTTTTTTGATAGAATTTTAGTTTCAATAATTTATTACACCATCAATTTTAATAGTTGAAGCTCAAAAGTGTGATTTTTTTTATATATTTCTTATAAATCTCAATAATTAAGATATGATCATGTAATAAATTATGACAATAGATCTTGTAATTTTTTCACTTGTTTTATTTATTTTTTATTTAAAGTAAAAGCTTTTTCATGTTATAATGTTATATATAAGTATACTTATCGACTACAAGGTGCATTATTATTTCAAGTGTGTTGATTTGTAATTATTGTGGAGATTTAAATTATAAGTTACAATTCAAAACATAAATATAATAAGAATTATTATTTTTAGTTATAATTAATAATTAATTTTATTGTGATAGTAAATATATTAAGTTTACTATTATAATAAATAAATAAATAAATAATAATATTATAAAAGATAAAGGATAACATGAAATATATTACCTATGATTAAACTGCAATTTAAATTCGTTATTATTTGGTAAGACGGTATAAATTTATTACTTTTAAAAGAATCATTAAGTTTATTTGATAATTTTAGGTTAATTTTTTAAGGAATAAAATTAATATTTTAAAAAATATTTATTTTCTTTTATCAAAAATGAAAACAATAAATATTTAAATAATTAGTTTTTGTTGGTAACTATATCCTAGTTCATTTTCCTAATACTAATAATATTAGTAATTTTTACTATTTAATTATAAATATTTAAATAATTAGTTTTTGTTGGTAACTATATCCTAGTTCATTTTCCTAATACTAATAATATTAGTAATTTTTACTATTTAATTATTTAATTATAATAATTTAGTTTTTGTTGGTAACTATATCCTAGTTCATTTTCCTAATACTAATAATATTAGTAATTTTTACTATTTAATTATTTATTATATTAAATCATAAATTATTCTTTCAAAATTATTTATAAATTTATGGTTACTATTTTATTTGCGATTTATTCATGAATACCAAATATGATTTTTAACTCCAATTTATCTATTATTTTCTCTTTTTATTATTCAATGCTTTTGATGACAGCTTATCATGATTTTTTTTCATTTATAATTCTAGTATAGATTTATCTTTTACACTAAATCTTGAATATATTTATCATTCATTTTTTAATTTACAGCTAGATGGTAAAAAATATTGTATCATTTATTGATATTGTCAATACTCTACTAAGCAACGTCATACTATTCACAATTATTTGTTATATGTTTCAATTATATTTTTCCAATTTGATTTTATTTTTTCTAATAATTTAAGCAATAATATGAATGGAGTACAATCGGAAGACCGAGGAAAGAATATGATAAAAAAATTTGTCACGTAAATAAAAATAAATAATTTATGATTAAATCATTTTATGAATTTTTTATCAATAATATAATGAAATATTAAGTAAATTTGATCAAAAATGAATAATTTATGATTTAATTTGATTAGTTATAAATATAATTTATTTGTACGTTCAACTCTATAAAAACTATTAATCGTATAATTTTTTTTTTCAATTTGGACGTTGAAATTAAATATTATTATGCAAAATAAAAATTATAAAATAATATAAGAGATTTGGTCCCGAGATGAGTTTGAACCGCACTTAACACAACATTATTTGTCTTGAATTTTTAATTTTAAATTAATGTATTGGTTTTTTATTTCGCATTAAATTAAAATAATTTTTATTAAAATATGAAATAAATTAAATAATGATTCTAATTTTTTTTAATAATATTATAAAAATATATAAATAAATTTATATTATTTATATGGTATAACCAATCAGGGTTAAGCTAGAAATGTTTTTCAATGGTAGTTGAAGTTTAATTTTTTTTAAATAAAAGTAAATAATTTTATTGAAATATTAAGAAGTTAAAATATATGATCATAACTTAAAATTAATAATAAGTTTTATTGAACTTTTTGAGATCTAATCCTAAATTTTTCATGTAACATATTAGAAGATAAACTTAGAATTTTAATTTAGTGTATTATAATTTATAATAAAATTTATATAATATAAATAAAATGACAAAAAAATAATAAATTAAAGGAGGACGAAAATCATTACTAAAATACAATAACAAATGATATAACATTAGATAAAGTTAAGATTTAAAGTGAAATAAATTATAATAAATTTTTATGATTTAAAAGTTAAATAATTGAAATCATAAGTTAATATTTAAAAAATACTTTTATATAATATACATGAATACAATTATATATATATATATATATATATATATATATATATATTATTAATGTTCGTTTATTTTTAACCAACTTATTTGCAATTGTTATCGTTTCATTTCTTAAACATTGATAGTATATATAATTACACGTAAAAAATACACTAAAAATAATTAGACATAATATCAAAAATCATATACATGTAATTAATTTTACTTAAAAATTTCAACTGTGATTATAGCACCTAATAAACTCAACACCTGGTACTGTATTATTTTTCCAACTACACTTATACATACCGATTGTTAACAAATCTTGTATATATAAACTAACTATATTAGAGAACAAAGATATTATATCAAATTGCTCTCATATTCTCTCTGGAGTCTATAGAGTTTTTCCGTTCATCTTCATTGTGTCTTCATACACAAGTATCGTTTCTTCATCTCTTTTATCCGGAAATCTAAACATCATTCAACTACCTTTTCTGCTTACTTTCCAGAAAATCAATAATATTACAAAACTCATTCAACTATTCATCTTCAAGCTTACCTTCTCAACCATTTCATCATCTTTACTATCCCCAAAATTGTTATGATTGATTAAAAATAATATTAGATTTGTTAGTCAAAATAGGAGGTGCTTAATTTAGAAGAAAATTCATGAAAGGTGGCTTATCATATTTTCAAAGATGTAGGTGCCTAACCTTGTTTGAATAAAGAATAGGAAAATTAGGTAGCCTAATTTTGTTGAATGAAGAAATGTTTGGCATATGAAATGAGAACTTGAAGGCTATAAATATGGCTTCATTTCTTCATTGATAATCATCCCAAAAATAGAGAAAAGCTTGTATGAGAAGTTTATGAGAGAATTTTGTGAAAATTCTCTACTTGTAATCGCTTTTTTTCGTGGGTGTATGAGAATCGAAAGTGTGGTTGTAACAATTTTCCACATAGTGAATTCTTCTCTGGTTGTCTTTTGACAACGAAAGTGGTTTTTCTCTAATTTGGAGTTTCCACTATAATTCTTGTGTTGTGTATTATCTATTTCTCTGTTAGTTGATATTCTGCTAAGGAAGATCTTGGGAAGGAGAATTTGTGATTATATCATTTTATCCAAATTTTCTAACAACTGGTATCAGAGCCAATTTTAAAGAAAGAAGGAGAAATGTCAGGAGTCAAGATTGACATTGAAAAATTTGATGGGAGAATCAATTTTGGCTTGTGGCAAGTACAAGTCAAAGATTTGTTGATCCAATATGGGTTACACAAGGTGTTAAAGGGAAAACCAGCCCTTGTTACTAGTATTGAGTTCAGTAAAACCAATATAAGTGATGAAGATTGGGAAGATCTTGATCTAAGAGCTGCAAGTGCAATTCGGCTTTGTTTGGCCAAAAATATTCTTGCAAATGTGCACCTAAATATCTATGGCCACAAAGAACTCGGGAAAAGCTTCAAGAATTGTATTAGGCAAAAGGCATTTCAAATCGAAAGTGTATTTGAAAGAAGCGCTTCATACTTTGCGTATGAATGAAGGAACTATCATGTATCGACCATCTAAGTGTTCTCAACGATGCATTGTCTGAACCGGAAACCATTGGAGTTAAACTCGATGATGAAGATATAGCTTTAAGGCTCATCTCAGTCTCTTCCATCTTCTTATGATTACATGAAACCTATCTTGATTCATGGAAAGGAGAAAATAATTTTTTTCATAAGTTACTAGCAAGTTGTTTTCCTCGAAGAAAAAATGCCGAGTGGTGAAAGAAATGTTTTCAAAACTCAAGAGATTGGTAGCCGACAACCGAAAGAAAAACAATTTTATGAAAAGAAGATAGTGCCGGGGTGTGGAAAATATAGGCACCTCAAAAGAAATTGTCCAAAGGGTGGAGCTGATCTCTAAGCTCAAATATCGACGGCGACGCTTATTACTACGTCTGTTTTCAAAGACTATAGTGATGCTCTTTGAAAAGAGTACGCACATCCTCACGGTATGCCACTAGTCTCTAAATATTTCCACGAAAGAGTATATACTGGTAATTCCAAAAGTTTGCACACGAGCATTGGCTTGGTATAGATGCAAGGTGTGTGGTGGAAAGGATGTCGACGGCCGATGAACTCGGGAAAACCAAGTGTAAGAGTTGCACCATAAATTTCAAATAAGTTTTTTTTTCGACATGAGTCGATTGGAAATTCTTAGAATTGGTGATTAATTCTAAGTGGGTGTACTATTTATGGTGGAGTATGATAATTCTCAGTGTAGAGAATTACGACCGTTGGAACAGTATTAGGTGTTGTAGTTGGTAACTATGTTTATTTTTAATCAAGGTGAGACTGTTATGATTGATTAAAAATAATATTAAGTTTGTTAGTCAAAATAGGAGGTGACTAATTTAGAAGAAAATTCATGGAAGGTGGATTATCATATTGTCAAAGATGAAGGTGCCTAACCATGTTTGAATAAAGAAATGTTTGGCATATGAAATGAGAACTTGAAGGCTATAAATATGGCTTCATTTCTTCATTGATAATCATCCCAAAAATAGAGAAAAGCTTGTATGAGAAGTTCTTAAGTGAGAGAATTTTGTGGGAAAATTCTCTTGGGCTTGTAATTGCTCTTGTCTTTTGGGTGTGTGAGAAAATTACTGAGAGTTTGGTTGTAACAATTTTCCACATAGTGAATTCTTCTCTGGTTGTCTTTTGACAACGAAAGTGGTTTTTTTCTAATTTGGAGTTTCCACTATAATTCTTGTGTTGTGTATTATCTATTTCTCTATTATTTGATATTCTGCTAAGGAAGATCTTGGGAGGGAGAATTTGTAATTATACCATTTTATCCAAATTTTCTAACAAAAATATCCACTCATCATTAATATCCCTATTGTCGGCAGCCTCCCTGCCATCCCTTTCTCCAAGAAACTTTACCTCTCCTCATTCTGCTTCAGCTACCACGCATGGCCTAACATGCATTGGCCTTGCATGCAGCTCCTCTAATTGCTCGTCTTTTATTGACACTTGTTTTTATAAGGGAATATGTTCTTCTATCTTCACTCAACAAATCTTTACAATACCCTAGAATATTATTCTCATCATTAACTGCTCACTCTCTTTATAAACTACAAAAATGCCATTTCTCTTCTACCACTTTTCATTTTCATTTCCTTTCTTTTTCACTGCATTAAGTTTCACAGCTCCCTTTGGTTTTTAGAAAGGTTTCTCTTGTCTTCTTCTCTACTTTTCTCTTCCCACTTTACTTGCATATTTATTATTAAAACATTTATTTCTCTTTTCCCAGCATATTTCTTTTCCATTGCTTGTTAACTCCTTAATCTTTTCCATTGCTTGTTAACTCCTTAATCACATCGAATCAAGCTTTACTTTACCATCTGCCTAAATACATATACTTATTTCATCTTTTATTCTATGAACTGCGTGCTTCTCTTTTGTCATATATTCTATTGTATGGCTCCTTAGTGATCAACTTTAAAAAAACACACATGGTTTAGTAACCACAATGAGTATTGAATTTTGAACTATAAATAAATCCATATTTCTTCACTTTGAAAGTATCCAAAAAATTTGTATATCTTTCTTTATTTTATATGGGTAATTAATTAGCTTAGTCATGTCTAATCGTTTGTAATTTTTTAGAGTTCATCTAATTTGAAGATAGTGAAAATGGTTAGCGACGTCCAAGGACGTAGGTAACATTTATACCAAACCTCGTTAAATTCTAGTGTTTTTATTTTTATTTTTTAATATTTGTTTTAGTTTCTTTTAGCATTATATTTTCAATAGCATTATTTTGTCTGGCTTGTTTGGATTCTATTAATTTAAATCATAATATTTATGAATAGTAACAACTTATAATAGAAAAAATATATCCGGTT
Source organism: Hippophae rhamnoides (assembly GCA_033030585.1). NCBI lineage: Eukaryota > Viridiplantae > Streptophyta > Magnoliopsida > Rosales > Elaeagnaceae > Hippophae > Hippophae rhamnoides. The sequence goes on along the minus strand of CM065434.1, from coordinate 20,464,557 downwards.
TTTCCAACAATTGATATCAGAGCCAAAGATTTCTACCTAGACATTTGTTTATATTCTATTTATTTATTATTGAAATACAGTTGCTAGTTGTTGTAATTTGAAAAAATGACGGAAGAAAGTTCTCTATTAAACAAAGGCCAGCCATCTATGTCATCTATATTGGACAGAACAGTTGTGATGAACGCAAGGTTCAAGGTGAAAAAGTTTGATAGAATCGATAATTTTGATATGTGGCAAGGTGAAGTTCTAGATGCTTTGTTTTAGAAGGTCTAGACATCGCTATTGAAAAAAGAAACCAGATGAAGTCGAGTGGATAAATATCAACTGATTGACATGTAGTACAATTTTTTCGTGTCTCTCAAAAGAACAAAAGTACGCACTTATGAAGAAGACATCTATAAGTAAGTTATAAAAGGCTTTAGAGAATAAGTTCATGAAGAAGAGCGATCGGAATCAACTCTATTTGAAGAAGAAGTTGTTTCGTTTTGATTACCTTACATGTACTACAATAAAAGACCACATTAATGATTTTAATCGATTAGTAACAGATTTGTTAAACATGGATAAAAATTTTAAAGATGAAGATGTAGCCTTGATGTTGTTAGCTTTCCTTCTTAATAAGTTCGATCACCTTATTATGAGCTTATTTATTGAAAAGGATAAAAGTGTCTTTTGATGAAGTTTACACTGCTTTGTATAGTTATGAAATTATAAAGAAAGATAAAAAAAGAAAGTAAGTTGAGCAAACTCCGAAATATGTGGAGTTTGAAAGCAGGATTGTTGACCCAGTTGGTGGAGATAAGACAGAAGTTGATCCTCTATTGGCAAAAGATGAATCAGATGAAGAAGTGGTTTTAACCCAAGAACCTTCGCAATAACAAGGAAAAACTACAATTGATAGACTACGACGAAAAAAATGTCAAAGTGCTTGCTCAATACAAGGATATGAAAGATCTACCTACTTAGTTTAAAAATACGGTGGCCTGTGCATTTTCAGTTATGCATGATGATGTCCCTTCCACATATAAAGAAGCAATCAAAAGTCCTGAAGTTGACAGATGGAAGGAAGCTATAGATGAAGAAATAATTTCCCTTCAGAATAATAATACATGAAAATTGACACAACTACCTAAAGGTAAAAAAGAAATTGGTTGGAAATGGGTGTATACAAAGAAATAAGGATTTCTTAATAAATATGGTGTTCATTACAAGAAAAGGTTGGTAGCTAAGGGCTACGCTCAGAAGGAAGGAATCGATTATAATGAAGTATTTTCTCTAGTTGTAAAGAATTTCTTTATTATAATTTTGTTGACCTTGGTATCACATTTGGATTTGAAACTAGTTCAACTTGATGTAAAGATTACATTTCTACACGGTGACTTGGAAAACGAAATCTATGTATCTCAACCAAAAGGGTTCAAGGTTACTGGTAAAGAGAATTGGGTTTGTAAGATAAACAAATCACTATATGGATTGAAGCAATCTCTAAGACAGTGGTATAAGCGATTTGATCAGTTTATATTACAGTAGAAGTACACTAGAAGCACACATGATCATTGTGTGTATTTTCGCAAGCTATAAGATGATTCTTTTATATAGCTCTTATTGTACGTCAATGATTTGTTCATTGCATCAAAGAGCCAAGTAAAAATTGAGAAGTTGAAGGCTCAACTTAGTTAGGAGTTCGAGATGAAAGATTTTGGAGAAGCTAAGAAGATTCTCGATTGGTTGTGACTTACTTAAAGCCTCGGCATCTGATAACTGTATTTTATACAGTTATTTTCATCGATTTTATTAATGATAATTGCTATGTTCTTTACATTTTTGTTTAATTTTAGTTAAATAAATTAATATTTACCTTTTATGAGCTAAAAATACATTTTTAATAAAATTAAATAATTTGTATCGAAAATGTACTTAATTTCATATTTCTGTCCACAAATACAATTTCAGATAATATAGTTCTTAATTACAATTTATAAAAATTGAAAATATAATTTAAATTAAATTTGGGCTTAATTATAATTATTAAAAGTTTAAAAATTTAATTTAAAATTAGCAAAGGGCTTAACTGTAATGTAAGAAAGTTCAAAATGTAATTTGGATTAAATTTGTGGGTCAAAATACAATTAATGGAAGTTTGATTTTCGCGCAGGAGAGATGAAGTCCACGCGCAAGATCACACTCAACCAACGTGGACCGTCCGATCAAAGACGCAACGGCTCAGATTCGCGCGTGCTCATCAAACCCGACCAAAGCGACTGGGTGCAGGCTCTGCGCTTTCACACAGCTCGGCGTCCAAGTGGGGCCCACCTGCCGCGTAGGCCGGCGTGCAAGTGGGACCCACGTGTCTAACGCGTTGCAGCCGCTGTCCCCCACCATCGCGCGCTCCTTTTCCAGTGCGGTTGATTCACGTGCACCCAATTATTCCACAAACCAGAATATGCCATGTGTCCCACTTAATATTTTAGCAATTAATATTCCGACTTGTGGCATGTTACAATGAGCGCGACCGCGCTGGATCTCACCCCTCGGTGCAGCCGTTGGCTCCCGTGCGACAAGCAATCGTGCGCCTGTTTTCTTCAACCAATGAGATGTTGCCACGTGTCCCCACTAATTGTTTCCGCGAATCATATCGCGACACGTGGCAGTGTGGAAGAAAAAAAAAACAGGAACGCGCAGCATCTCCACTCACTTTTTTGATTCCATTTTAGATACAATTTTTGTCCCCCACGCGTGTAATTTATTTTTCTCGCCATACTTCATTGTCCCCCGCGTGTATTAATTTTAAATATTTTGGATGTATTTTTTTAGCTATAAATAGGTGATATTATGATAGAGTTTAGAAGTTTTTTTTGGTTTAGAATTTTTGTGGTATTAGGGGTTGGACTGCAGAACACGCAGAAAGCCATTTTTTGGCTTTTGTTGTGTTCTGCGTGTGCCAAATGTATTGTTTCGTGATGTTTTAATTTTCCTTCTTCTTCCTTTAATTTTTCAGTATCTGTTGTAATTTTTATTTTAATTTAATGAAGTAATTTTATTTTTCTAGGGTTGCATTTGATCTACATTTATGAAGCTTTGATTTTAATTATTTTTTGATAGATTTATAAGACGTTCGATTTGTTTGTTCTATTTTGTACTTAATGCTTTTTGATTATTTATGAATTTTATCAAAACGATTTGTGGCATAAAAATAAACTTGAGAAAGGCATTTTTGTGTATATTGCTCGTAAATAGAATGACATGTATGATGAAGGATAGGAATATACCCTAATTGTATGTGTGACCATTTGAGAACTTAGAACTTAATGAATCTTATTAAATTTAATTCTCATAGAGATATAATGAATTAATTTAACGAGGTGTGTTTATACGGAGCTCGGAAGAGATGTATGAATAAAAAAGAAGTTTTCGGTTGACAAATTAAATGTACTAAAAAATATAAATCCAAAGAGAATAACATGATTTGAGTGGATAAGTTTAGTAAAAAATTGCAATTCTAGATTTCTTTTATTTTCTTATTAAACCTTTTTCTTCTTTTTCTAAATCAACGGTTGTTTTGGATAAAATCAGAAAGATACAATTTTAGTACTCAACAAACTATAGTAACAAATCCTCGTGGGAACGATACTCTACTTACAAATCTTTATTACTTGTGACCGTATATACTTGCACGATTTTCTGTGTGTTGTAAAACACACAACAATATCTAAATACCTACATAGACTAGTTCTTTTATATAATCTTGATGTTATTTTCCTGTCTGAAACTATACATAGTAATGAATTTTATTTTTCTGTCCAACAAAGACTAGGTTACCTTAACAGCTTTTGTATCCCCTCTATTAACTATACTGGAGGGATTTGTGTTATGTGGAAGCAAGGTATTCATATCTCTATCAATTTTTTTATCATTATATTATCTTGTTGAAATTATGTACCTTCTCTTCAAATAGAATCAAATGAAACTTTTTTTTGTTATACTCTCTCTCTCTCTCATGAAGCTCTCAAAGATGAATTTTGGTCTAATTTAATTGCTCTATCTTCTGCTTCTAATCCACATTGGATTTGTATTGGAGACGTTAATGAAGCTTTGAATCAGAATGAAAAAAAGGCAAGCTTTCTTTCTATCCTTGAAATAAATGACTCAAAGATTTAATGGAGTAAACTCATGCAACTAATTTAGGTTCTACTGGTTTTCCATTTACTTAAAATAACAAAAGAAATGTTAAAGAATATGAAGCAAAAGCTTGATAGAGCTTTTATCTCTTCTCCTTGTTTTCATCATTTTTTCAATGCTTTTGTTAAAAATCTCCAAATTCATGTCTTTGATCATTCCCCCATCCTTCTCTATTTTTACCAACCCATTTCTCTTCCAAACAAACCTTATCATTTTATTACTGCTTAGTGTAGAGATCCCACTAGTAATTTGGTTGTTGATAAATCTTGAAAATTCCACAATCCCTCTCTCACCCAAATTGAGTTTTATTCTAATTATATCCAATTTGTGATACATTATAAATGGTGAAACCTACATCACTTTGGCTATTATAAAGAGAGGTTGAAAAATATTGAACATCTCCTCTTTCAAGTTCAAAGTGGTATTATCTCTTGATGGTAAATTTGAAAGACATGCAACTTCTTCATAACATAGAAGAATATCACAGTAGAAATGAGAATATTTGGAAGCAAAAGTCTAGAGAGACTTGGCTATTTAATAATGATCATAATACAAGATAATTTCACATGTCTACTATGATTAAAAGAAGATAGAACACTATTTATGGTATTAAATATGTTAACAACATATGGGTATTTAATAGATATGATATTGGTAATTGCTTCATCAATCACTTCAATGATGTTTTTCAAATCTAGCATTTTGCCTTCTATCTCGTCTTAATCCAAATGAATTTTATTCCCAACTGTTCTCTCTGTTTGCATTTCTTCTAAAGAAAATAAGATACTTTGCAATATTCTTGATTCCAATGAAATCAAAAATGTTATCTTTCCTACAGGTTCTTTCAAATCTCCTAGTTTCGATGGTCTTTGTGCTATTTTATATAAAACTTATTAGGATATTGTTGGTCCCAATACTATTCTCTTAATCTAGGATTTTTTTTCAAAACTAGTTGCCTCCGTTCTTCTCTCAATAGGGCTTTGTAATGTTATCTATAAATCTATCTCAAAAATTCTCTCCAATAAGCTAAAATCAAAACTTCATAATTTTATTTTACCTTTTCGATATGCTTTTGTCTCCAATGGATGGATTTTTTAAAATGTTTTAATTGACAAGAAATTTTTTACAATATTAAAAAGAAAAAAAAAAGAAATGGTGGTCTTCTTGATATCAAATTAGACATGCATAAAGCTTTTGATTATATGAAATAGAACATTGTTATTCAAATCATGAAACTTTTTGGCTTTTTTTGACTATTTTTGCAACCTCATTAAAACTTGTTTAAGCTTTGTCTCTTATTCTATTCTTTTAAGGAGATCCTATCTCCCCTTATTTGTTTATCATCGAGGTTAAGACTCTTTGTCTTTATTGAAAAAAAAAACTTGACTCTTAATGGTATTAAAATTAACGTTCTACTCCTTCAATTAGTTTTCTCCTCTATGTTGATCATCTCATTATTTTTTCCCGTGCAAACTTAATTGAAGTAACCCTTATCCAAAAAAACTTTACAAAAAAACTTTTATTAGTCTAACCAAAATTCAAATATCTCAAAATCTTGTATCTTTTACTCTGCTAATGTTTCTCATTATTTATATCTCAAATCCAATCTATTTTGAAAATTCATGTTGTTATTGGTGGGGTAAAGTATCTTGGACATAACTTATTCATTCACAAACTAAGAAATATAATTTTAAAAAATATTAATTCCTTCATTTCAAAATCTTAAAGTTAGAGATCTAATCTTCTTTTTAAAGTTTAAAAAGTGATTCATGTCAAATTTGTTTCTCTTTTTCTTACCTTCCTATCCAATAAATACTTTCAAACTTCCCAAAAATGATTTATGAAAAAGGTGACGCTTTAATTAAAAAATTCTAGTGAAATTTCAAAAATCCTCAAAAAATAAAATAAAATAGATACTTAGCTTTAAAATATTGGGATAAACTTTGTCTCTCTGGATGGTCTTAGTTTTCACAAATTTGAAGATATCAATACCATTCTTTTTTGCAAATTTGGTTGGAAATTATTGAAAAATGATAATAAATTTTGGGTTCAACAATGATCATTCTAGAAATTTCTTTGATTATGAAACCAAATATTCTGATTCTTTGACTTGAAAAGGTATTTGTTCCTCAAAAAATATTCTCAAAATTGGTACTTGTATCAAAATTGAGGATGGCAAAACCGTTGATATTTGAAAATATCTCTTCATCCCTTGGTCTAATTATTTTAAATGCTCCCCTCCTATTTCACTTCTTGATTAAATTCATTGGTGTCCTTCTAAAGTTCATGATCTTCTTAATAATCATGGTAATAATTGTAATTATGATCTTATTTAACTTATATGGGATAATATTATATGGCTTTACCTTCCTATACTCCTCCTCTTATTATTGACACTCGTGGTTTTAGACTTATAATACCAATGGTTATTTTAATAATAAATTTACTTACAAATTTTGTATCTCTTTTTGGATCCCTATTAATCATTCTCCCATTTGAAAAGCTACGTAGAAACTTAAAATCCATGAAAAAATAAAAGTTTTTTACTTGGAGACTTGTGTCTAATTTCCTTTTTACCATAGGCAATCTCTTTGATATTTTCTGTCCCTTTTAGCTTAATTTCATTAAAACTATTGATCATCTTTTTATTTCTTGTAACTTTATTCATTCTCTCAGGGTTAATTAGTCTTACACTTCTAAATTATCCACCTTATCGGTTCTTGATCTTCATTCCTTTCTTTTCACCATTTTCAAAACTAATAATCCTTTTGTTTCTATTAGTTTACTCATTCTAATTCTTTTATCTTTTGATCAAATTTGGAAGACAACAAACAATTTATTTTTTAATTCTATTACTCCTAATTTGTAACATCTGAATAAAAAATTACAAGAAAGATTTATAAAATTTAAAAATATTTATTCTCTTAACCTTAATCTTACTTTAATCATGAACCAATTCTTAATCTTGATCCTCTACTTCTTCCTAGTTAAAGCACTCTAAATAATCAATTAAGATAATTTTTGATATTCCTTGTTATCATTCCAAATTTACTATTGATATTATTATCATAGATTGAAAATAACATGTTAAAAACTATTGAGTAAATATTAAATTAATAGTTTTAGTGAAGTTGATGAAGTTTTTGCCTTACTTTTTTCAATTCCAAAGGCACTAAACAACAACACAGATCTATTTATACAAAAGAGAATAATAAAAAAATCGTAATAGCTTTTCTTCGTGATGAAGTCATCTTTTTTTAGGAAACTAAAGGCTATATCTTATATGTTATATCTCTTTTAAGTCATTTCAACATGACTATTTCATCTAGGTTATTAAGACACTTAAATATTGTTACTTACTTTTTAGCTAATTGATTAGCTCATAGCCTTGTTAAGAGTTTCATTCCTGTTTATTATATCCCTCAACATATTTTTGATATTTTATTATAATGATTAAAAGTCTTAATATTTAATATATTCCTTTTTAAGAGAAAAACTATATTAGATGAAGATTAATTCGTTCTATTAGGTTTATTACGTGTCTATGCCTCTATTACATCTAATATTTTCTAGAATAAAATGGTTGGAGTCACAAACCCTAAACAAACAAAATTAGGGTCTATACCTAGTTATGCACATGAAATAATAGAAGTGGTAGATTTTTTTTTCAATCAATCAATCTTTTGTATTTTTTCAATTCAAAAGTACAATCAAGTTAAATTTGAGAAATTTAGTTGATTCATTTTCAAATATTAGTTATCCTTTAACTTCTCTTTTAAAATTGAATTTTTTTTCTAAAATAAGTAGTTAAAATTAATTTTGATAGAATAAATCTCAATTCAACACTTACTATAGAAATAATTATAAGAGATTTTATACATACAGTTTAAGATTGTTATAGTAAAGCTCAAATAAGAAATTAATTCTACATAATAAAGTGAGACAAGTGCATTATTATTCTCTTTACAAATTGCATTATAGAATAATTTTATAAATGTATAAAGGTGACAACAAGATTGTTATCAAGAACTTTATGTATAATGATTTTGCTTTTTATTGAAAAACATATAATTATATCACTCAAACTAAACTTTAATATTGCAAATTTAATATGATCACGAATATTTAGAGATATTAAGAATATTACTCATGTATTAGGTAAATAGATGTTTTATAACAATGTTGAATATTTATTTCTATGTTTTATCTGGACAATTTTTTTATTATTATTTGTAATAAAATATAATTTTAATAAATATAGTTTAGAGAGGGAGACATTAAAATCAATCATCCCCATATTTATTTTTCATGTACGGCTTCGATATGTATAATTTCATTAGAGATATTTTCTTAGGGAAATTACCAAAATGTTTTCATATGTGATAAAACATTTAAATATTTTCATCATGTACATTGTAATTTTAACTGTTTTATTGAGCTTAAAGAGTACATTTGTTTTTTTTTTATCTTTTTTAAGTATGTTTATCAAGCTTAAGATTTTTAATAATATTGTGAGTTATTACATGAATTTAATCTTAAAAATTTGTTGTTCTAATACCATAAAAAATATATCAAATATCAATTCTTTAAAGAATTTAAGTTTATGAAAAATAGATTTAATAATTTATTTATATTTTTTAATAAATTGATGTAATGTATGTCTTAAAAATAATTAACCAGCAAGCATTTTATATATTTTAAAATTAAGATTTAAGTATAAGTCATATCCATGAGATAAACTCAGCACTTTAAATTAACAATCGAGAGTCAAGAGATTTAAAACACATAAATTAACTCTCTTATCATATCATAATACTGTTCCAATTTTAGAAAATAAGCAAACATATAACCCTCAACTTGTATTATCAAGAACTCATATCATAATGATATTGGTAGCTCTCCAATTTACTCATTGGATTTCATTTTTTAACTTTCTAAAAAATATATATTATTTATGTTATAAAAAAAATAAAACATATAATATAAATATTTTTATGAAAAATATTTCGTTGTAAAAAATAATATATATATATATATATCTTAAATAATTAAAAATAAAATTCAAATATATAAATATATAGATGAGATTATTTTAAGGTATTATTAGCAAACATGCCTTATGGATTGCCATCGTCTCAAATAAAATGGAAAGAAGCTAAGGAAAACAGAATACTTCATAGAAGCGAATAGTACTGATATGTATAAACTTTTGTGATAATTTGTATAATATATAACAAATATATTATTTACATAACAATTTATCAGCTCCATTATACTTATAAATAACATTCAGTTAACGTTAAATTTAAAATTTATATTTAAAAGAGATATCATATATAAAATAAAAAATAATATTAATTATTTTTTAATTATTATTAATTTTTAATTGAAAAATATATTTTATATATATATTATTTTAATAAAATATATTTAACCATTTATTTTTTTAAGATATTAAAAACTTAAAATGTAAAATTTAAGTGAGACATATATTTAGTTTATATATATATATATAATTTATTTATAATTTTATAAATATTATACATTAAAATATAAACAAATTTAAGATATATTTTTTTTTCTTTCAACATAAACTAATTTAATTTATCATGAAATCGTAAATATCTCCGAAGCATAGCAAGTAAATAAAATAAAAATATATTTTTCACACATTGTAAATTAATCTATTTTCAATAAATAATTTTATAATTACTTAACATTCAACCCAATGCTACTGACAACTTGATACATAATACAAGAATAAAAAATACAATTATTTAACAAAATAAAACATATAGATGGGTCTCAAGATATCAAAACGGATTTATACTTTAATAATATTTTTATTAAATAATATACATATATATATATATATATATAATTAAATTTATATTATAAAATTATTATATTAATAATAAATCATTTAATAAAATATCAATAATCAAAATTTAAAAGAAAAAATCTAATATAAAAAGATAATTTATTTTTATTAAAATATTTATTATTTTGTACATTTTTTGGTATATTTTTTTTCATTTCATTACAAAAATAATGATATTTTCTTACTAATTATGTCTACATTCATCATTTTTTTATCCTACTATTATTACCATCACATTTTTTCACCTAATCACCCTTAGTTATTTTGCTATAAAACAATCAAAAAATACAATTTTTATCAAAATTAAATTTTAAAAATTATCTGAAGCAATATTTCTATCGATAATTGCAACTACCTTAAACTCATTCCCTCTTGACTTCTTGATCTTTTTTTTTCAAATACCTTGTATTTGATCAAATCTATTTCTAAAAGTAAAATAGATTTAATCTAATATAAAATTATCGAAAATGATAAATAATAGATAAGATTAAATGAAATAAGTTATTCTTATTGATAATGAGTTGCACATATTCATATACCACAGATAAGTTAACGATAACTTAATTATATATTCTATAAAAAGTACAAATTTTAATTATTAAATAATAAATAATAAAAATTAATTAATTGATAAAGAAATAAAGTGATATCAAGATAGAAAATTGATAATGATAAATGTGTATAATAATTGTTAACGCTATATCATATATTTTTTATTGAAATTGATAATATATATATATATATATAATAGTAAATATTTTTATGAATATAAAATTATCATTTTAAAAATAGATTATTTTTATTTATAGTTTTTTTAAATACAAAGATTTTAATGTATTAGTTTAATAATATAATTTTAAAAGTATATTTTTTCTTTAATAAGAATAACACGAAATGACGAAACACTATCAAAACTAATGGTTGAGAGTTACCCATCAGGCATTGTTAAACGTCAATCCCACCTTTACCTTTTTTAAGCTTGTGGCTATGGAAGCAACAGCTTATGCCAACAATGCTGAAAAAAAGTCACAAAACCTATCTTCTTTCATTACTAATTTTGTTTCCAATATTCACATCAAGCGTCTCTTCTCGATTATCCTTAGGTACTATCGAATTGTCCCCAACCCAAGGAGAGAGAAAAAAAAACACACACATTACGTTTGAATTTTTATATTTGATTATTTAATCCTTTTTGTAGTTGTTCGTTCCGCCATATTCTTTTTAATCATTATCATCACTTGTTCAACCACTAATACCTAAAAAAGGGTTAGAACTTTGATGAAAAACAAAGACAACTATAGCAATCTAATAGGCCACGTTGATTTGGTGAATTGGGTCTTGTTCTGTTGGTTGTTTTGATTAAGATTTAGTTTTTCTTTTTGGGAATTTGGGTTTTTGTAATAAGATTTGAGATATGGAGTACTTGTTATTATCATGCGTTTGGTAGTTGGAGAGATGAGATTAATAAGAATTAATTATGCGAACGCTTTGTGATGCTTGTGAAAGTGCAGCTGCTATTGTGTTTTGTGCTGCCGACGAAGCCTCTCTTTGTCTCGCTTGTGATGAGAAGGTAAAGCCTTTTGATCTCTAATTGTTTGAAATGAATTTTTTTGAGATGCCCATTTGCTAATTTGACTATTAGAATCTAAATTTGATATGTTTTTAGATAATTGTACCTAAATTAAAGATGGGTTTAGGTTCTATTTTAGTACTCCTTATTTGTCGGCCAATGAATGGAGTCTTTTCTTCTTCTCTTTTGGGTCAAATGGTGAAATATTAGCTAATTCGTCGAAAGCAGTATTCAAATTAAGTCTGTTAATTTCAGTAATAAGTCAACTCTCACCTTGTAAGTTTTACATCCCAAAGACAATGCTGGTTTCATAATCCAGATCCATTGGAGTTAGCACAAACCAGAGGAGTAAGTAGCCACCATTAGCTTTTATCTCAATGCATGTGTCTCCAGATGTTTTGTGTTAAGCTTGACATTTAGGAAGAAACACATACTGCTTTATCGAACTTCTGGAATATTTTGGAAGAAAAGTGTGACCAAAAAAATCGACATTAACAGTAAGAAAGAATGAAATGGGATCTCGGATAACAATCCATTTGGATTTTGGATTGCTTCACTTTTGGGCTGAAAGTTCTTTCAAATGCCCTAAAGCACTTTCAATCGAATCACTTCTAAAAAAGTCCATCGAAATGGGTCCATATTCTTGAGCACTTTGTGCATTGTGAGGTTGTTCTGTGATGGAAGAACTTTGTATGTATTTTATTTTAGGTTTAATTATAAATACATCCCTTTAGGTTTCATAAAATAACAAAAAAAATCCTAATGTTTGAAAAATAATAATCACACCCCTTCTTGTCACTATTTTAAATTTTTTCATGGGAGGTATTTGTAAAAGAATTAATAAAAGTCAAGAAATTTGAGGGAAAATTTTGAAATAAAACAATAACTTAGGAGATATGATTGCCTATTTTCTAAAATTGGGGGGTATTTTTGGTATTTTGAAAACCTAAGGGGGTTTTCTATTTCTTCCCTTTATTTTACCTTGTTGATGACCTTTTCAGCATGATGTTCCTGCATTGTTCATGCTTATCTAGTATATATGTCGAATCTTGATTTAGCTTGTTGCCTATTCTCACATTCTTACTAGTCAGCAGCATATTCTTTAAAAAAAATTCATAATTATGAAATTCATGTTGCTTTGATGATTCCAGATTGTTTTTGTCACATAAATAAAATTTCTTATTGAAGAACCCAATGGCAGGTACACATGTGTAACAAGCTTGCTAGTCGACATGTAAGGGTCGGACTGGCAAGTCCTAGTGAAGTTCCAAGATGTGATATTTGTGAGAATGCACCTGGTATGCTCTGGCCGATACTGTGACAAAACAAACTTTTTTTCTTTTGGTATGGCTATTATATTAGTGTTTTAAGAGTTTCATGCTTTTCTTAACCTTCTGGAAACTACTTGTAGCTTTCTTTTACTGCGAGATAGATGGAAGTTCCCTATGTTTACAATGTGATATGGCTGTTCATGTTGGTGGGAAAAGAACTCATGGAAGATTTCTTCTACTGAGGCAAAGAGTTGAGGTTCGTTCTTACTACCCATAGAGAGCTGCGTGTTTATGCATGTCTTTTCTCTAAGATTTAGCCATTAGCTTATGCTTTTGCTTGTTTCTATAGTTTCCAGGGGATAAACCGGGTAATGTGGATGGCCCGGCTTCTGAACCAATGGAACAAGCTGATAATAGAACAAGGCAAAATCAGTCACTTAAATTGTCAACGGGAGAGAACCAACAAAATCACAGACTCTCTCCTGGTGCTCTACCTGATGCTAATAATGCTGATGGACATGTTACCAAGAGGGATGCTAAAATGATTGATTTAAATATAAAACCTCACAAGATGCATGAACAAGCTTCAAATCATCAGGTTAGAATGTGTATGCTTCTTGTACATAGATCTCCAACCTAGCTTGAGGTCTAAAGTTAATGGTATGGTCGAAATACTTCATTACACGAGAATTTCCATTGGAAATTTTTTTAAACCTCTCAAAGCATATCCTAGTGTATGATTGATTGAAGCAATTTCATATTTATAGCTCCTGGAATATGTTTTACGCACAATTGAGCAATCAAAGTAGACCTGCTTATTAGCATTTTCTTCATGATGGTAGCTTTCAGAACCAGTTTCTACTTGTTTTCTATAGATTGCAGGATTGGATGACTAGTCTAGTGTAATATTGTGCATACTAGCTATAATTGGGGGTGGGGAATCGAACTAGGGTATTGTATTGTTGAATATTGGCTCTAAAGTAACAAATTAGTGGCCTAATTTAAGGCTTAAATTATGCCATAATTTAGGAAGAATGAGCCTTGTTTCTTCTATAAATATGGAGGAGTTCATACAATGAAGAATAAGAAAAAATCAGAAAAAAAGCAGAAAGAGCATAAGCAAACTCAGAGAGAAAATACTTACTGAGTGTAAGAGTTTTCTGTGAGTTTGGGGAAACACTTGAGAGATATTATTAGTAAGAAAATCTGTATCTGTATTCTGTATATTTCATACTCAGTTCAATAATATCTGTTACCTCTCGTGGATCTAAGAAAATTGTCGAACCACATAAATTCTGTGTGTTTCCTTTTTTTTATTCGATATATTCATACGTCGCTATTTATTGCTTTCGTGCACAACAAATTTGTGAAAGAATCTCAAATCGAAGGTCCAAATCTCCACCAAAAGTCGCCGTAGTGTTACTGCCAACAACTGAGTCAACTCACTGAGTTGGACCGAGTCAACTCAATTATTAGTGAATTTTGGACCGAGTTGTTTCGTTTTTCACCCGTTTTCAACTGAGTCGGACCTATTTTTAGCTAATTGGACCATTTTGGATTCAACCATGGGTTTCGTTTTTTTTTCAAATAAGGTATAAAATTTGAAAAAAACATTGTTTTAAGTTATTAGTGCAAAATTTCTGTTATTCGTCTGTACTTATGGCTGATAAAAGAGAGATAGAAGAAAGTGAACAAGCTAACCTTAGAATTTATGGCAAACCAAGTTATTCTACTCGAAAAACTATGCTGTCGAACGCAAAGTTTAAGGTGGATCAATTCAACGGCACCAATAATTTTGGCATGTGACAATGTGAAGTATTAGATATATTGTTTCAAGAAGGATCTAATAAAGCCTTGGAAACCAGGCTAGAAGATTATTCCAATGAAGATTGGAATTATGTCAGCTGATAAACTTGTGGCACAATTCGACTGTGTTTAGGAAAAGATCAGAAACACTTTATCATGAAAGAGAATATAGTTGCAGTTCTCTGGAAGAAACTAGAGGACAATTACGCAACGAAAAGTATAGAGAATCGACTCTATCTGAAGAAGATGCTTTTCCGTTTCCAGTACAAGAAAGGTACCCCTATAATTGAGCACTTAGATAATTTTAATAAAATTTTGGCCGATCTGCAAAATTTAGATGTTGAAATTATCGATAAAGATAAAGCTTTGTTGTTGTGGAATTCATTACCTGAGAGTTATGAGCATTTAACCCTGTTATATGGAAAAGATGAGGTTAAATTCATAGATGTTTCAAATGCTTTGGTAAATAATGAGTACCGGAAGAAGGATCAACATGATCACAGAGACTCTATATCAGAAGCATTGACGGCAACTAGAGGTAGGACGAACAACAAAAAATCTAGCGGATCAAATAATAGGGGGCGATTCAGATCAAAGTTCAGAGGAGAGTCATCTAGAAGACGTCCTGCGAAGGCACTGGAAGAAAGATTGTCCAAACAAGGTCAAGTCAAATGCAAATGTTGCACAAAAAGTCGATGAAGATGAAAAATCAGCCTTTTTTTCAATTTCATCATTAGATATCTACTTAGATAAGTGGATCTTTGATTCTGGATGTTCTTATCATATGTGTCCAAACAGACATTGATTTTCGAGTTTTGAGGAGCTCAATGGAGGAGTTGTGCTTGTGGGCAACAATAATGCCTGTCAGACAAAAGGGATCGAAATAGTACGACTAAAGATGCATGATGGTACAATCAGACGACTTACGAATATGAGGTACATTCCTAACCTAAAAAAACCTTATTTCTTTAGGTGTTCTAGATTCTGATGGTTACAAGGTAACGTTGGAAAATAGAGTCTTGAAAGTTGTATAAGGTGCATTTATAGCAATGAAGGAAACTCGGAAGGCAAACTTGTATTTTCTAGATGGGAGTACAGTTATAGGAAGAGCAGTTGTCTCTTGCAGTTCTAAAGAAAAGACAAATGATTCTTCTCGCCTGTGGCACATGCGCTTAGGGCATGTCGATGAAAAGGCTTTGCAAGGCTTGACGAAGCAAGGTCTTCTGAAAGGTGTCAAGATTAGAAAGTTTGATTTCTGCGAGCATTGTGTAATGGAAAAACAAACAAGAGTGAAGTTTGGCACTACTATTCATCGTACTAAAGAAACTCTTGATTACATTCTTACGGATGTCTAGGGACCTTCCAAGAATGTTTTACTCGGAGGTAAATGTTGGTTTGTGACTTTTATTGATGATTTCTCTAGATATGTCTGGATATACACCATGAGTCATAAAAATGAAGTTTTGGATATCTTTCTTACATGGAAGAAAATGGTCGAGATTCAAACAGACAAAAAAATTAAGAGTCTTAGATCTAATAATGGTGGCGAGTACAAATCAGATATCTTCAAAGTTTATCAAGATGAAGGGATAATCGGACATTTTTCAATTCCTCGTACACCACAGCAAAATGGAATTGTAGAACGAATGAATCACACTTTGGTTGAGATAGTTCAATGTATGCTATTTCAATCCAAATTGAGCAAAACATTTTGGGCTGAGCTTTTATCATATGTATCTCATATAGTCAACAGACTTCCTGCGGCTACATTGGATGCGAAAACTCTTAAAAATGTATGGTCTGGACAACTTGCTTCTGATTATAATTCATTGCGAATATTTAGATATCTTGCATATTTTCATGTTACTGAATTCAAATTGGATCCTAGAGCAAAGAAAGTTGTTTTCTTGGGCTTTAAGAAAGGAGTTAAAGGATTTCGACTTTGGTGTGGTGAATCCAAGAAGATCGTCTTAAGTTGAAATGTTACATTCGACGAGTCTATTATACTGAGACAGAAAAATTCAGAGAAAGAGAATGAAAGTCTGAATACTCTTTCTAAGGTGATGCTCGAGACTCCAGAAGATCCAAAAAAGATTGTACCGACTGGCGATTGTGGTGAAGATGAAATTGATGATCAAGAAGAGATCTCAGTTCAGGTGAAGGTTCTTTCACCATCACCACCGATCAATCAACACCCAGAATCTATTGCCACTAATCGACCGAGAAGGGAGAATAGGAAGCCTACCAGATACACAGATATGGTCGCATTTACACTTCCAGTAATTGATGATGATGTCCCATGCATATACAGAGAAGTCGTGCAGAGAGTTGATAGTATGAAGTGGAAGATGGCAATGGATGAAGAGATGAAGAGATGAAGTCTTTACACCAGAATCAAGAATTGGTTCAACTTTTCAAAGGAAAGAAAACTATTGGCTGCAAATGGGTTTATGCCAAGAAGGAAGGTGTTCCTGGTAAAGACAACATTATATACAAAGTCAGATTAGTAGCAAAAAGCTATGTTCAGAAAGAAGGAATAGACTACAATGGGGTATTCTTACCTGTTGGTAAGCATTCATCTATTCAGATACTGTTAGTTTTGGTAGCACAGTTTGATCTCGAGTTAGCTCAACTCAATGTCAAAACAACTTTTCTCCATGATACTTTGAAGAAAGAGATCTACATGTATCGATCGGATGGCTTCAAAGTTCCAGGACGTGAGAATTAGGCTTGCAAGTTAAGTAAGTCACTTTATGGTTTGAAGCAATCACCGCGATAGTGGTACAAGCACTTTGATAGCTTCATCAGAGAGTAGAAGTATATACGCAGCTAGTTTGATCACTGTGTACATTTTTGGAAACTCCAAAACAGTACTTTCATTTATTTGTTCTTGTATGTTAATGATATGCTGATTGCATCTAAGAGCAAGGTGGAGATCGACAGTTTGAAAGTTCTGTTGAGTTTAGAATTTGAAATGAAAGATCTTGGAAAAGTTAAGAAAATTTTTGGGATGGAAATCATAAGAGAGAGTTCCAAGCACAATCTGTCTGACACAGATTCAGTATCTAAAAAAAGTACTACAAAGGTTGGACATTGATGAGAAAACCAAACCAATAAGTACACCGTTTGCTCCTTGTTTTTAGTTGAATGCATTGATGTCATCTAACACCGCCGATAAGAAGAAGCAAATGGAACGTGTTCCATATGCAAATGTCGTTGGTGCCTTGATGTATGCAATGGTATGCACCATACTTGATATTTCACATGCTGTTAGTATGGTGAGTCGCTACATGCACAATCCCGGTAAAGGACACTGGCAAGTAGTGAAGTGGATTCTATGGTACATCTATGGTATTGTGAATATTGGTTTGAAGTTTGAGGACCAGTTTGTTGGATATGTGGATATGTGAATTCTGACTATGCTGGAGATCTGGATAAGCATCGATCTACAACTGGTTACATGTTCACAAAGAGGACCAGTTTGTTGGAGATCAACATTGCAGTCAACTGTAGCTTTGTCTACTACAGAGGCAGAGTACATGGCTGTAACAGAAGCATTCAAAGAAGCTATCTGGCTTCTCAGATTGACCAAGGATTTGGGTATTGTTCAAAAGAGCATGAAGGTTTTCTGCGACAGCTAGAGTGTCATTTGTTTGGCAAAGAACTAAGTTCATCATGGTCGCACTAAGCACATCAATGTTCGATTTTATTTTGTTCGAAAAATCATCGATGAAGAGAAGTTATACTCTAGAAAGTCGAGATTGTAGATAACCTTGCAGATATGCTTACAAAGGTGGTTATAAGGATTAAGTTTCAACACTACTTGAACTTGATCAACATCTCCCGAACTTAGAGTGCCTAGGGCACATTTGGAGGTAATGCTATAAACTTTTTTAGCCGAGATCATTGAATATTGGCTCTAAAGTAACAAATTAGCGGTTTAATTTATGGCATAATTTAAGAAAATTAGTGGTATAATTTAGAGAAAGGAAGCCTTATTTTATCTATAAATATGGAGGAGTTCATGCATTGAAGAACAAGACAAAAATTAGAAAAAATCAGAGAAAGCATAAGCAAACTCAAAGAGAGAAAATACTTAATGAGTGTGAGAGTTTTCTGTGAATTTGGGGAAATACTTGAGAGATATTATTAATGAGGAAATCTGTATCTGTATTATGTATATTTTCTACTCAGTTTAATAATATCTACTACCTCCCGTGAATCTAGACAAATTGTCGAATCACGTAAATTTTATGTTTTTTTTATTCAATATATTCATACACCGTTATTTATTATTTTCGTGCACAACATGTATGTGGTAGCATTGGTTACTAGAGAAAGAATTCAGACACATATCAGGGTCTACTACCTATTGTAACTAGAGCACTTGGGTAATTATTCTTGTGAACATTTTACTCAATTGTTTTAAAAATGTGACACCAATGTCAAATTCTCATTTATATGTTTTTCCATTTTTTTAAATGACTTCAGTAATTATTTATGTTTAAGCTTGCTTTGTCAAATGCAATTGAAAACATAAAATAAAATAAAAATAGTTAGTGGATCCAAGTTTAGTGCTTTATTATTAATTAGATTTGCTTTATCTATTATAAATAGGTTCCTATGGTAAGAAGTTCAATACTAAAAGGATTTGAAATTATGAATATATGAATTGAGAAAAAATATTATTATAGTTATTTATTTATTGTGAAAATAATACTTAAATTATATACTTATTTTTTATAATAGTTTAATCCTATTATTATTGAAAAGTTATTCCACGAAGTCAAAATAAATTTCCTTTTATTTCATTGTTTTTATTTTTTTTGAACTGTATTAGATAGAAATTATTTTAATTTGAATAAACTGTAATTGAAAAAATTAACTAAAAACATTAAAAAAAATTGTAATTTGTTAATGTGTTAGCACTTTTTAATAATAAAAAAACTAAATTATTAAAAATAAATAATAAATACATGTCTTTTTGTCATTCTAAGAATAAGTATGAGATTTGTGTAGTCACCTTTTCTATTCATTTTCCCTAACCTCCTCAATTCTTGCTACCATTTCTACTTCATAGCATAGCTAACAATTTGCTCAATGTCATAACTCATGAGTTGAGATAATAATCTCTGTTTCTGAAATAATTTACCTTAGAATTAGAACTACTTTATGTGTGTACTACTTTAATTATATCAGGTCATCCAAACAGTGTCACACAATTGTTGCTGTAACGTATATTTAAAGTTTTGGATGATTGCATAAGAATTGCAAGTATGTCCCCACCAACTAAATTCAGATAGCAGCTTCACAGTTTTGTTCCTGTTACTTAAATCCACGTTTTCCTTCTCCAAATTCTAATCGTACCAACCCTTTTGGTTTGGAAACGAAGGCCAGAAAGAGCCGCAATTCTACAAACTAGTCTGTTACTCAGCTGGTCTGTTTCATTACCATGTATTATCGAACTCACTTCAGTTACATGTATATCACATATATGAATGCTGTTTTTAGCACCTTTTTTAAGTTCAAACCGTCTTGAAAAAGGATGGTGTGAGTCTTACCCCAGATTAAGACTATTACCTGAACTGCTATATTTATCACTTTTAGTCTTTAAAGAAGGCAAATATTCTATTTTTTAAGTAGCTGTTAAATATTGGCCCAAATCTAAAACAATGTTATGCCCATTCAAATATTAAACCCTTCCCTCTTGTAATATATATATCATTGTTTCCTTCTCTGCTGAGTAAAATGAAAGCTAGCGAAGAGTTTAGTAGCTGAAAAGAAAAAAAAAAGCTGCCAGCAGCCATAGAAGCTGAAAAACCAACAAATCACACCGGCCCAAACCATCAGTCCGCCTCTCTTTGAAACCATCAGTGCTATCCAGTCCGCCTTTGTCATCGCCACCACTAGATAGATTAGTTTTTGCTACTGTAAAACTTAAAACAGGACAGAGAAGAATAGCAAGAAGCTGTCTATTTCTGATATTGGTGGAGTCGCTCGTTTATATGATAATATTTGATTTAATAACAAGTTTGTTAATTTATCTTTTTATATATTATTAGTAAATTAGAAAGAGTTATTTTGTGAGTGTATTTGAGTTTTCTTGATATGTTTTATGAAATTCTTTGAATATTGATATTTGTGATCCATTTGATTATTACTGAATTTTTCTCGGTGTGTTGTTATCAGTGTAATAAATTTTTGACATTGAAAAGTTAATCACCTAAATTATTGTGTCATTTATTTTTCTCATTGCTTATTATTTTATTGTTATCCATTATTATATATTTCTACAACTAAAATTAGACTCGAATTCCGCTTTCGTAAGTACTAATTTGTTAATAGTATCTTATGGATGTGAGTTAGTGTTTGCAGGATCAATGAACACGCATTTGGAAGCACTTCTGTCAAACTGTTCCATGAAAATAGGCAATGCCTCGTCAGGAATTCAGATGTTATTTTAAATCTCTAGGAAGGGTTTAAGATTTGGCACTGTTGTAACTTAATCTT
Source organism: Hippophae rhamnoides (assembly GCA_033030585.1). Classification (NCBI taxonomy): domain Eukaryota; kingdom Viridiplantae; phylum Streptophyta; class Magnoliopsida; order Rosales; family Elaeagnaceae; genus Hippophae; species Hippophae rhamnoides. The sequence goes on along the minus strand of CM065434.1, from coordinate 20,443,340 downwards.
GTAGAATGGTAGTTGGATGTAACAATAACTTTGAAACTAAAGACTATATATTTACTATTTATATTGATTACTTTTACATCCCGTTTAGTTAATATTTCAAAGTAAGTAAATTAATGATGGTAAAATTATCAATAAAAAATGGCCATATAAGACCGGGTATCATTCCCGATTGGGAGATGTATCATTTTTCATATTTAATTGCAAAGGAGTTGTAATTGCAATGGTTTTGGCACCTTGTTGGACAACCAATCCAATACTAACACGACTCAGATATACATCGTGATTGACTAATATTTTTCTTTCAAGTTGACCCGTTACATAAATATGATATCTATTAAATGTTTTCACGACCCTAACAAATTCAAAACCAAAACCTACTCTTAGAAAGTGTACTTGACTCGTGTTTTTAATAAAATTGATCAATTTAACTAATTAGGAGGTAGATCCATATGAATACTTTCTAAGATTTTTCATTTCAAATTCTAAACTCAACGGAATTTTTAAACTGTCAATTTCTATCTTGTCTTTAGATGTAATCAACATTTTATTACCATACAAGAGCAAATAAATGAAAATATCGTCTTGGAGTTTTCGAAAGTATACACAGTGATCAAACTGGCTGTGTGTGTACTTCTACTCTCTGATGAAGCTATCAAAGTGCTTGTACCACTATCGCGATGATTGCTTCAAACCATAAAGTGACTTACTTAACTTGTAAGCCCAATTATCATGTACTGAAACTTTGAAGCCATTCGATTGATACATGTATATCTCTTCCTTCAAAGTATCATGGAGAAAAGCTATTTTGACATTGAGTTGAGCTAATTCGAGATCAAACTGTGCTACCAAAGCCAATCGTATCCGAATAGATGAATGCTTAACAACAGGTAAGAATACCTCATTGTAATCTATTCCTTCTTTCTGAGCATAGCCTTTTGCTACTCATCTGGCTTTGTATTTGATGTTGTCTTTACTAGGAACACTTTCCTTCTTGGCATAAACCCATTTGCAACCAATAGTTTTCTTTCCTTTGAGAAGTTGAACCAATTCTTGATTATGGTGTAGAGACTTCATCTCTTCACCATTGTCATCTTCCACTTCATACTATCAACTCTCTGCACGACTTCTCTGTATATGCATGGGACATCATCATCAATTACTGGAAGTGAAAATGCAACCATGTTTGTGTATTTGGTAGGCTTCCTAATCTCCCTTCTCAGTCGATTAGTGGCAATAGATTTTGGCTACTGATTGGTGGTGATAGTGAAAAAACCTCCACCTTAACTGAGATCTCTTCTTGATCATCAATTTCAATTTTTGGAGTCTCAAGCATCACCCTAGAAAGAGTATTTGTACTTTCATTCTCTTTCTCTGAATTTGTCTATCTCAGTATAACAGACTCGTCGAATGTGACATCTCGACTTAAGACGATCTTCTTGGATTCACCACACCAAAATTGAAATCCTTTAACTCCTTCCTTAAAGCCCAAGAAAACAATTTTTCTTTGCTCTAGGATCTAGTTTGGATTTAGTAACATGAAAATATGTAGGACATCTAAATATTCGCAATGAATCATAATCAGAAACAGGTTGTCTAGACCACACCCTTTTAGGAGTTTTCACATCCAATGTAGTCGTAGGAAGTCTGTTGACTATATGAGTTGCATATGATAAAGCCTTAGCCCAAAATGTCTTGCTCAATTTGGATTGAGATAGCATACATCGAACTATTTCAACCAAAATACAATTCATTTGTTCTACAACTCCATTTTGCTGTGGTGTACGAGGAATTGAAAAATGTTTGATTATTTTTTGACAATTTTTGAAAGGATCTGATTTGTACTTGCCACCATTATCAGATCTAAGACTTTTAATTTTTTTGCCTGTCTGAATCTCGATCATTTTCTTCTATTTAAAAAAGATATCCAAAACTTCATCTTTATGACTCATGGTGTATATCTAGATATATCTAGAGAAATCATCAATAAAAATCACAAACTAGCGTTTACCTCCAAGTAAAGCATTCTTGAAAGGTCCCCAGACATCCGTGTGAATGTAATCAAGAGTTTATTTAGTACAATGAATGGTAGTGTCGAACTTGAGTCTTGTTTTTTTTCCATTACACAATATTATCAAAAATCTATAGTAACTAATTAGATGGGTAGATCCATCTCAAAAGAAAATTTCAAATATTTTTGAATATCTATAGCAACCACATTTAACTATCAATTTGTAAAATATAATTTTATTAATGGAAATCAAAGAATCACTCTCAATGCAAACATTAGGAAGCTTAAACTCAAAGGCAAATTTGGCACACTCTTTCAATGCATAAAGCTCCATAAGTAGAGAGGATTCTATGCTTTTTTTTAATTTGAAAGCTTTAACTAATACCATTGGACTAGTATCATTTGGCACCATAACTCCAACGGTTAATGATCTCGAGCATTCATCTCAACTAACATCATAAGTAAGCTTTAAAAAACCTCACGTGTGTAGATTTTTTTAATGGAATTCAATTTAATTTGATATTTAATCATATTGTTATGTGTACAGAGTGAAACCATAATGCTTTTCACCTTTATGCAGAAGGTTAATTGTAAATACATCCCTAAAAGGCTCCAAATATATACCCTCAAGAAACATACACCCAATTCTTTTACACATTAAGAGTATATATTTTGAGGTTTCAAGGGATATAAGTAGAATTTGCCTAAACACAGATCTTTCCACTATTTTAGGCCCTAGCTTGGGCTTTACTTTTGAAAATGGGTCCAATTTCGGTCTATTTAACAAGGTCCATATGTTTATTAATCCAGCCCATGATATCTAATACCTTTACGGGAAGCCCAATCTTGGACAAGGAAAACAGCGTCAGTAGAAAGTTTTGAATCTGAGAACAAAGAAAGACGACGACGATGACGCGAAACTGGGGGACGACGTCGTTTCTGCTGGTGGTATTCATCTACTCAAACCTCTGGTGTAGTTATGGGTTCGTGAAGCCTCGTACGATACGTAACCGCTTGACTGGAAGTGGCAATTATTTGACGGATAAGGAGCTTTGGTTCAATCAGACACTTGACCATTTCTCTCCTTATGTATCTATCTCTCTTATTCAAACTTAATTTGGATTTATTTGGTGAATTAATTGTTCATTAATTTCTATTGATTTCTAATTTAGTATTAATTTCAGGATCACTTGAAATTCAATCAACGATACTACGAATTCCTTGACTATTTTCGAATTCCAGATGGTCCGATTTTCCTCAAAATATGTGGAGAGTCTGCTTGCAATGGAATTGTTAATGATTACATTAGTGTAAGGTTTTTTTTTTAATTTAATTTTTAATAAAAGTTTCAAAATTTGTGTTGGTTTAGGTCATTTAGTTGAAATTTGTGATTTTTTTACAGGTTTTAGCTAAGAAATTTGGAGCAGCAATTGTTTCTCTGGAGCATAGATATTATGGGAAAAGCTCACCGTTTAAATCACTGACTACTGAAAATTTGAGATACCTCTCATCCAAGCAAGCCCTTTTTGATTTGGCTTCTTTTCGGCAATATTATCAGGTAAATTTTTATTTTTTATTTTTTGGGGAATAACTACACTATTCACACATGTATAGTTCATCAATATTGTGAGGTAAAGTTAAACATCGCTTTGGTTTACTGGGTTTTCTAAGAATGCTATATTGTTGATAGATGTTTTCTCGTCTGTCATGGTTATAGGACTATAAATATCAAGCTAAACAGAACAAAAGTTGAGAATACATGGTTTGTGTTTGGAATTTCGTACTCAGGAGCTCTAAGTGCATGGTTTCGTCTGAAGTTTCCTCATTTAACATGTGGAAGTCTTGCTAGCTCTGCGGTTGTTGAAGCTGTCTATAACTACACCGAGTTTGACAAACAGGTTACAATGTTTTCACTTTCTCCTATCCTTCATCATTTATTTCCTTTTTCTTTGGTCTACTAATTGGTGGTTATAATCGGATAATCAGTAGGCTTAATGCATTGGTACATTTATTGCAGATTGGTGAATCAGCTGGTCCAGAATGTAAAGCAGCCTTGCAGGAGACTACTCAACTTGTGGAACAAAGACTTGAAACCAATTCAAAATCGGTGAAAGCATTGTTTGGTGCATCCGAGGTTTGTTTCCCTTTTATTCTTTTGTACCCACAAAGTATGGCTCGCACTGCCAGTTTATCAGTATCTCTCTACACTTTCCCCCCCTCCCCCCTCACCCAAAAAAAAAAAAAAAAAATTTCCACGCTGACCATCATGTGTACTGACTTTTTTCTGCATTTGAAGCTGGAGATTGAAGGTGATTTCTTGTATTTTCTAGCAGATGCTGCTGTTATAGCGGTAAGTGTATTTACATCTTCTTTCATGGACCTCTTCGTTGCAATCAAATGCTGAAGATAATTCAGTGATTAATTTTCAGTTTCAATATGGAAACCCGGATAAATTGTGCTCCCCTCTCGTGCAAGCAAAGAAGAAAGGAGAGGATTTGTTGGTATGCTTCTCTTTCTTGCATCCCCTTTGTTATTTGGGACATTTTCCATTGAGAGGACTACTATAGGAAGATTACCCTTGCCAACTTTGAAAACACTTTTATTTGTCTATGCTGACAATTTGGATTCTTAACTTGAATTTCTTTTATGGTGTTTTGAAGCAAAGTAAAGAACACAGCTTCCATGGTATAATACTAGTGAAATTTAGCCTGAGAGCAAGCTATCATGTTAGTTTATCTGGTCTTAGAGATATTCGACATGCTACAGCGCTTAGTGAAACCTGTTCCACATTCTGTAAGCTTGAGCAACACTGCAACAGTATGACATGTTTCAATCCCTTTTGATGTTTTCATATTCTCACTGTTACTTTGGCTATGTTACAGTTACTATCATTTCAGTGTAGTTTGCAATCAGGATTATCCTAATTCTTCAATATGATTTCTATTCTGTTTTCACTAGTGTCAAAGATGTTGGCAGCGCTTATGGTCACAGGCTTACTGTGATCGAGATAATGATGTTGATTATTTATCTAGTCAACTATTTTTCTAATGCTGATTTTTCTTTTTTTCTTCTCTAGAATGCATATGCCAAATATGTTAAAGAATATTACCTTGGAAGTTTTGGTGTTAATGTTCAAACATACAACCAGAAACACTTGAAAAATACTACACCTGGTAAAGACAGTTCTGACAGGTTGTGGTGGTTCCAAGTTTGTAGTGAAGTTGCATATTTTCAGGTGGCACCTGCAAATGATAGTATCCGCTCATCAAAAGTTGACATACGGTATTTTGTAAAGACCATCTTATCTATATTGTCTTAAATATGCGTCCTTATCTCGTTTTATGCACTCTCTCTCTCTCTCTCTCTATATATATATATATATATATATATTTATATAAACGTTTGAACATGTGTGTTGATTGTGTGGCAGATACCATCTGGATCTCTGCGAAAATGTTTTTGGAAAGGGCATCTATCCTGATATTTCTGCAACAAATACCTATTATGGAGGCAAAAAAATTGCTGGTTTGAAAATTAACTCCATTATCCATTTATGTGTTTCTGCTATAGAATTTGAAGTTGAGCATATCTGTTTCCACATTACCTACTGGTGACCCAACAGCATTTAACCTTTGTTGGAATTTCTCATCCAACCCCCCACCCCCAGAACAGAAAGAATAAAAAAGGTCTTATCAATAATCTGAAGCCCGTCCTATTCACGCTTATACATATTTTGATACATCACTTGCATAAATGAAAATGTTATGTGAAATGGTTCTTGAAGTTTTGGCCCCAATAGTAACTAATTCTCTGTGCCATGTGCTTATGTTTATCTACAGCTATCACATCTTATGAAATAATTTTGCATCAACAGGTACAAAAATAATATTTACAAATGGCTCACAGGATCCATGGCGTCATGCATCAAAACAGACTTCATCTCCCAATAGTGAGCTCTCTTACTTTTACAATGAATTTATAAGTTATCAAGTTCTTAAGCACAAGTTTTTGAATAATGGTTTTGCAAGAGCATCTTCAGTAAATCCGGGAGAAACTTAAACATTCATCTTTATGCTGTAAAATACTATATGAACACTTCACATGAGATACTGGCCTGAGTGCATATCTTTTTTTAGGCTTAGTTTTAACACACTAAAAATTCTTCACATTTTTCAGTGCCATCCTACATCGTCACTTGCCATAATTGCGGGCATGGTACTGACTTACGTGGATGTCCTCAATCTCCTTTAAGCCTTGAAGGTATGCTACATAGACTTTGTTATCTCTTCTGTTTCTATCCAAACATCAAACTGTGATGGTAAAACTTATTATCTATTCGAAGCTTTCCATATTAACAATGTACTTGATGAATTTGAACGATCGGTGATTGAACAAATTTCATGTATGTAGAAAAGGTTGTGACTCTTTGAACCGTTCTATTAAAAACTAAAAAAATTTCATCACTAGCACCAGTTAGTTGGTTGTTTTATCCCCTTGAAGATCTCTCTCCTTTTCTTTACTTTACTTCCTTTATTTATTGTAATTTTCGTAGTTGCTGAAACGATTTTCTCGTGTTTAAGGCAATGCTAAGAACTGCAGCTCTCCTGATGCGGTACAAAAGGTAAGGCAACAGATAATAGAACACATAGACTTGTGGCTTTCTCAGTGCCAAGACGTCGCTGGAAGGTGTGACATGTGAAACACCATGTATTAATAATGCTTTGGAAGCATATTTAAATCCGCGGGGATGTGTATTGGTAGTTTTATCATAATCCTGTGTTAGTGAAATATGAAATTGATTACCCCTATGAAATTTAATATAACTTGTTTTTCTTTATTCTTAATTAGTTAATGTTTGAGTTCAATGTAAAGTGTTATCTTTCATCATAGAGTTTACATAATGAAAATTGAAGAAAATAGGTTTGTCCTGAACAATTATCTGAAAATTTAGTAGACACAATGTTCTAAATGAGTCTGTAGCTTGTAACTAAAATCATTGTATTCATTTTACTATTGATGTTATATTAATATTACTTAAAAAAAAATTCAGTTACTTTTTACTTGATACAACCATCTATTATATCGTTACATTGTGATGCAATCATATCACATCTCAACTTGTCATACGTTTGGTTTGTGTGTGTATTTGTAGGTTGTCATAGTTTTGGTTTGTGTGTATATTCCTAGGTTGTCATAGTTTTGGTCTGTATCTTAATGATACCATGAGTGCTTTAGAGCATTGTTTCGATCCACTTTTTAATACTTTTTGTTTTAATTAACTATTTATATTATTTATATTATTAAAATGCCTTTCAATCAACTATTTTAATTAAAATTAAAATTATAAAATACAAGTTATATGTACGAAGTTATAACTTTATTGTTCATATCCTTATAAATTTCCATCATTGTCCAGCAGTAGTTCCATGACAAGCAAAGACCAAGGAATACCTGTCAATATCACTAACTTGAACGTATTTTGTCAGCAGGTGACAAGAAGATGTACATACCTATCCTAAGATTTATTAAGAGAAATTAATTGATTAGACAAGCAAAAAATGAGGGATGAGTGAAAGACTGTCCAGTTGTCTTGTTTTACATATTTATCAAAAAAAGATGATACAATTTCTCCCACAAATCTCGTTCTTCGGCTCTTTGTAAGCCAAGAGGTTTCATTAACACAATGTCGCTACCAATAAGTATGGATGCTGCAACACAAACGAAGACTCCGGTCTGCTTTGCCTAAGCTAAATCTTCAAGAATGCATGGTAACTCCAACAAAATTGAGGTTTGAACAAATAATACTACTACTAGTTCAGATAAGTAGAAGAAACCCAGAGTAGCACATAGGTTATCAACGAGATGGTCACTTCAAAGCTTCTTAGTCCTTTAAATATGGGTATGGGTGGAATTACAGACACCATTAAGAATGTTCCCAGCAGCCATGAGAAAATAAATGCACCACCACTGTAGCAGAGAAAAATAAATAAATAAAATATTCAATTCTCCATTTCTACTTGTTTTTGCAGCATTAGTATTAGTAGCTCATAGTAGTTGGAAAGAATTTAAGATCATGTTAGATTCACGTAATGAAAATAAAATAAGAACGATAAAAATAATCGAATTCAATAAAAATAATATTATTATTATTATTATGTTTGTTATAACAATGGAATCAAAATAAAATTAAAATTCATATATATATATATAAACACTTTTTTTTACTTCCAAATAAAAAAAATGAAAATAATTAACACATTTTTTTTACTTACAAATCAAGAAAAATAAAAATAATTATTAAACATAATATAAACACGTGAAGAAAATAAAATATTCTAAAGTAATTTTTAAGAATATAAATGGAATCAGTTTTCCTATAGAAGATGTAAATTTCGTTCCAAAATAATAGTAAAACTATAAACAAGAACCTAAATTATTTTCATTAAGATTTTTATTTCTTTCAATCAAACATTAAAATGACTTGTGTGTGTCTCTAATAATAGCAAGAAAGGACATAATTTGGTAGATAATTGGGTTACTCATGAAAAACAGGAAGAAAAAAAAAGGTATGTTATTAAAAATGGACTTTAGTCTCATAATTCATATGTTATGCACTTCTTATCACCGTTATTATAAAAATTAATCAATTTATTGTTAAAATTAGTTCCCTAATGGAACTAAAAATACTCATTCTTATATAATTATAAAATTTGAAGTACTCATTCTTAATAATTATGAGATTATAAGTAATCATAGTAACTAATTCAGGAATTAGAAAACTAAAATACTCATTTTTTATTTTAAAAAAGGACCTATGGTGTCTAGCGGTCTCTGAAAATATATGAAATAGAAATAATTCACGTACCTATAAAGAAAAGCTCGAAGTTTACTCTTCAGCCGATCATGTATGAAATACATGGTTGCCAACAGTGAAATTGCAACCTGAAGAGTGTTATTATTGATTAAAAATAATATTAGGTTTGTTAGTCAAAATAGGAGGTACCTAATTTAGAAGAAAATTTATGGAAGGTGGCTTACCATATTGTCAAAGATGGAGGTGCCTAACCTTGTTTGAATAAAGAATAGGAAAATTAGGTAGCCTAATTTTGTTGAATGAAGAAATGTTTGGCATATGAAATGAGAACTTGAATGCTATAAATATGGCTTCATTTCTTCATTAATAATCATCGCAAAAATAGAGAAAAGCTTATATGAGAAGTTCTTGAGTGAGAGAATTTTGTGAGAAAATTCTCTTGGGCTTGTAATTGCTCTTGTCTTTTGGGTGTGTGAGAAAATTACTGAGTGTGGTTGTAACAATTTTCCACATAGTGAATTTTTCTCTGGTTATCTTTTGACAACGAAAGTGGTTTTTCTCTAATTTGGAGTTTCCACTATAATTCTTGTGTTGTGTATTATCTATTTCTCTGTTATTTGATATTCTTCAAAGGAAGATCTTAGGAGGGAGAATTTGTGATTATACCATTTTATCCAAATTTCCTAACAAAGAGTTGGACCTTCTTCAGTTGGAAAGAGAACAATGAGAACTCCAAGCAAAATGAACGCAACAGATGAGTTCATGATGAATTTTGTGGACGGAGTTTGGAATCTACACCTAACAGCCTGCACAAAACGGGACTGATTGACTTCCCTTACCTTTTTCTTAATGTCAATTTTTGGGTTCCTTCTCTCATAAAACCTCTGCATGATGATCTTGTCATGGGCAGATTCAATTGCATCTACACTCGGCTGATGCCCTGCATACTGCCGTATAAGGAAGTTCCTTGCAGCCTGAATTTCATCCTTAGAAGCCTCCCTGCTAATCCCAAGTCATTTACGTGGGTCCTTTATATTAATCCTAGGAAAAATCATTGAACTTGCAGAGGAAGGTTTTGTTGAAAAAAATAGATGGTTGTAAAGAAATAAATTTTACATACTCAAGATAATTTTTCAAATTAAAATATAACAAAAATAACATTAAGATTTTTTTTTTGAGTGAAAAAACCTTTTAAAATAAAAATAACAACCACAGGACCCGTAGGTCACTTAAAATTTCACTATAATAAGATGGGATTATACACTTTATCTTTAGGTGGATCTCTCACAAAAATACAACAAATATATATATTCAATTTGTGGATAAACTTCACAAATTGACTCTCTTAATTTTTTTCTCTCAAAAACTCTCTCAATTTTCTTTTCCTCCGCTTTTGATCCGTTTTCTATTGAGATGAAACAAGATTTTTATAGAACCAAAGCTTCATCCTTCTTTCCGAATTATATTGAGAGATTTTTAACCTTTTTTTCCTTTATTTTCTTTCTACGCTAACCCCATTATTTTTTCAATCTACTGACCCACGTTAGTTGACCAACAAGGTTAAAGAAAAATTGTCAGAATGAATCATATTAATTATATCAAGGAAATTTCAGAGATTGAATAATATTTGATGAATAACATATATAGTGGCACAAAAACAACAACAGTAAAATATGCAACTTTCAATGAGATCATTCACACAGAGTAATGCAAAAGAAGATACAAATTTACTAATATTAGCATCACCAATATATGGTTATGATATTTCCACTATCCAAATTTTCTATATATGAATATTTACCCAACATTAATGATCTTCGGAGTAATAACGGGTAAAGTTGTCAATGCATAACAAACTATTAAGTTTTAGATTTGACTTCAACCAATGGTTAAGATTTGTTATCTTTTTAATCTATGTATTTCTTATTTTAATTTATACTGACACATTTTCTCTCTCGCTTTCATATCCCCACAATAAATCAAACTAATCTCCTCTCATCCAACTAAAACACCTAAAAGAAAATTTAAAAAAGCTGAAATATACGTATTTGGATTCACTCCATACATATTTGAGAATCCAAGAAACTCTATGCTTTTACTTCATTCCTTCCTTCTTCCTCAAACCAAAACATATCAAATATTTTCACAATTTCATATTATTATGAACAAAATGGCAAAAACACTTTATTATCTTTTAAAGCACCACTCAAGTGACTGATTCTAAATACTGATTTTTTAATTTAATAAATTTTCAGTATATCGGTTTTGTGTGTAGTACAGTAGAGTATATAGATATTTGTAATGTTTGCCAGATGCATTTGACTTGCTTGTGATTGGGTGTATCTCTTGATTTCATTCCTAATTGCTTAGGCATTTAAATTACAAGGGCCGTTAATCATATGAAACTAAATTTAGTGTCATTAGTTTTTAATTGTATTCTATAGCGACACATGGGGCACATGTAACATCTTATTTCTTGATAAATAAAATTTTATGTGTAATACCTATAGAATTATAAACAAATTCATGCATTAAATATATCTTTGTCATTATGGGTTTTAAATTTTAGGTTTTTATCCTTAGAAAATAATTACAAATTCAATAATTTAAATATTTTTATATTCTAATGAAATATATATAGCATCTTTATTCAACAAGAATCAAATAGTAACAAAGAAACGTGTAATACTATTTTTTAATAATTTTCGGTGCCCTTTTAAATTTAAATACTAAACCTACCACTACGTGATAACAAAGACTATATTTAGTTACCCATATCAAAAGAAATATCCATGGCTTGAAATTAACCTCAAAAACACAAGTTTAAACACTTATCTTGTCATTGCTAAGATTAAAACTCTCAAGTTGAGGAACTGTAAGTCTATAGTGTCTGATGAGTGCCACTCCTCAAATCAAGCTAATGTGGCTGACAAAAACAATTTGGATCATTATTTTAACAACTATACACTATAGTTTCTCACATTGTCTTAGTCCTCAGTTGTATTTTAAGGATGTTAAAAGTTTCCAATTTCAAAGTATTGGATATTAGTTTTTAATTCAAGGAATAAAACAAGGACCTTAATTCAAGGAATAAAACAAGGACCTTAATTCAAGGAATAAAACAATGAGCTTAATTCAAGGAGTAAAACAAGAAATCCTTAATTCAAGGAGTAAAACAAGGAATCCTTAATTCAAGGAGTAAATCAAGGAATGATTAATTCAAAGAGTAATTGAAGGAGTAAAATTTCCTTATAAATAGCTATACAATTGTAATAAAAATATGAAGAAAATAATACAAACTAAAGAGCTCTTTTGTGTAGAGTTATTTCTTGTTTTTTCTACATGGTATCAGAGCAGGAAAATTAACTTGCTTCTGCTTTATTATTATCTTAGCATCTTCAATCTTTGAAATGGCGGAAGACAAGCCGCTAGGATCAGAAGCTGAAAGTTCATCGGTGCTTTCCTTCATGAATATGCATGAGGTGGATGTCAACCCAAATCAAAGATTAAGCTCAGTCTTGTTGAATGAGTTTAATTATTTGTCTTGGTCAAGAGCAGTGTCTCTAGCTCTAAGTGGAAGGTCCAAGTTGGGGTTCATAAATCGAAGCATCGAAGTACCTGATGTTTCCTCACCAACCTATGAATCCTGGCTTAGTAAGGATCAGTTGGTTATGTCATGGCTCCTAAATTTCATGGAACATAAATTAGCTGAAATATTCAGTTACTCTGAATCTACATACCAACTATGGGAGACGGTCAAGGAAATGTATGGTAGTCAAAACAATGATGTATGAGTTTTTCAATTAAAGAAGGACATCTCAAATCTACAACAAGATGGTAAGCCTTTTGTACAACTCTTAGGAAACATGAAAAGCATGTGGAATGGGTTGGAAATATATCATCCTCATACAATCGATGTAGCTCTGTTACGAAAAAGAGTGGAAGAAGATAAGATATTTCAACTTCTGTCTAGTCTCGATTCAACATATGAAGATATACGATGCCACATACTCATGAATACTGAACTTCCTTCCTTCACCAATGTATGTGCGACAATTCAATGTGAAGAAGTAAGGAGGAAAGTCATGAACAAGGGTACAATAGCTAGTGCACCTGAGGCAAGAGCCTATCTAACCAACGAAAGGAAGTACAAAGGGAAGCATCCAAACTTGAAGTGTCAACACTGCAACTATAAGGGCCATATTAAGGACACATGTTGGATTCTATATCCAGAATTAAAACTTGATTTTATAAAGGATAAGGGTTTACAGAAAGTGAATCGTACTGCACACCGTGAAAATCATGCTTTTGCCTCTACTTCTAATGGGTTTGATCCATTCAAGAACTTCACAGCGAATCCAGCTGAACTCATGAATGAGTTTATGTTGTATCTTCAAAGCAAGAAATGAGGAGCTAGAATTGACTGTGTGGATAGCATAGAAGAAGGAAACTCGACAGCATTGCTAGGCAAGTTTGCGGGTTTCTTGGCAGATACAAAACTTATACCACAAGAGGACATGCAAGGTATCATAAAAGACTTTAAAATTTCTCTTAAAATATATATGTTGCATGATTTTTGGGTTGTAGATTCAAGTGCCACAGATCATATGACAAACCATGTGTCAAAGTCTCATAAGTTTGAAAAATTAGCAAATCCTTCTCAAGTTTCAATTGCAAATGGTGAGAATGTAAAGGTTTTAGGAAAGGAAAAAATAAAATTAATGTCAGATGAAATCGAGTCGACGATTTTATATGTACCTTACTTTCCCTTCCAACTTATATCTGTAGGAAAAATCACAAATACCTTGAATTTCTTAGCCATTTTTTCTCCTCACAATGTCATTTTTCAGGATTGTGCCACCAAAAAGACGATTAGTGAAGGGTTTTACTTAGATGGTCTCTATTACATATCCAAGAGCAATCCCAGAGGGTTTCAAGCCAAGTTTAACCATATCCAAGATAATCAATTGTGGCATCAATGTTTAGCTTACCCTTCTCCACCAATTTTGTCAACTTTATTTTCAAACTTAGGAAATGATGCAATTGTATATGAAACTTGCCACTTGTTTAAGGCCACTAGATTTCCTTTTAATTCTTCCTTGTCTAGGGCTAGTAAGTGTTTTGAACTAGTTCATTCAGATGTATGGGTACCAACTAATAAATCTTTTGATGGTTATAAGTATTTTGTGATTTTTGTTGATGATTTTTCTCGAGTCACATGGTTATATCTTTTAAAGTCTAAGAATGAAAAATTCAAACCTTAAAGTCTGAAAATGGCACCAAATACATGTCCCATATCATGAAACAATATTTGAGCATTCATGGTATTATGCATCAAACAAGTTGTGTTGGCACACCTCAACAAAATGGTTTAACTGAACGTAAAAACTGGGACTTACTTGAAAAAACTAGAGCATTAATACTACAAATGAATGTACCAAATGGATTCTGGTCCCAAGGGGTTATGGCAGCTGCTTACATCATCAATAGATTATCCAGTCGAGTCTTGGATTTCAAGTCTCCCTTAGAGGTCATGAAATGAAGGAAAATTAACCTCTCACACCTTAGAGTCTTTGGCTATATCTGTTTTGTACATATTCAATCTCATCATCGAGATAAATTGGATCCTAGAGCTGTTAAATGTATTTTTCTTAGTTATTCATCTACACAAAAGGGATATAAGTGTTATGATCCCCAACTTAGGAGATTAATTATGTCTAAAGATGTTCGATTTTATGAAACTAACCCTTTTTTCAGCAAGTCATATGAAATCACAAGTCAAGGGGATGACATCTTGGATGTGTTTCCATTTCCAAGAATCGAACTTGAGGCTCCACAACAACAAGATCCCAGCCATGTCAACATTGATGCATCTCTCACTGAAAGTAACAATGAAGGGCCTCTTCTTAATGGTACACTGCATGAAGATGGTGATAATCAAGATGATCCTCACAATATGGTACAAGATGTGAACGAGTGTGAGATAACTCCTCCTGCTCCACGACGTAATCCAATGCGTGTTAAGTAACCTCCCAAAAGACTTCAAGACTTTGTCACCTATAAACCCACACATCCCATCTCAAATTATGTGTCATATAAGAGAGTGACACCAGCCCATGCCACATTCCTCAGCACTATATCGAGTTACAGTGAGCCTTAAAACTTTCATGAGGCCAATAGCCAAGAGGTGTGGAAGGAAGCCATGCAAGAAGAACTTAAAGCCCTAGATCAACACAACACACGGAAAGATCACCAAACTTCCAAAAGGCAAGAAATTGTGGGTTGCAAATGGATTTATAAGCTCAAATTCAAGCCGATGGATCAATTGAGAGGTATAAAGCAAGATTGGGCAGGTTCGGGATTCACTCAAACATTCGAGGTGGATTACAAAGAAACATTTGCACATGTTGCAAAAATGAACACAAGAAGAGTTGCTACTATCCGTGGCTTTAAACAAGTGGGTGGTCCATGTACCAAATGGATGTGAAGAATGCATTCTGTAATGCGATCTCAAAGAAGAAGTCTATATGAAATTGTCACCCGGCATCCTCAAAGCAACGAATCGGATTTAGCGTGTAAATTGCACAAATCCATTTATGGTTTGAAACAAATTCCACGAGCTTGGTATGCCAAGCTAAGCTCAATTCTCACTAGTGTTAGTTTCAAAAGCAAGAATGCCGATTCTTTCATCATTTGTTCGCACGCGAGCTACGTGGAAAATCGTCATGGCATCATTTAGATGATCCGATAATTACAGTGTGATAATGCCGACGATATTTTCAACCTCAAACAAATTCCCTCGACAAAGGTTTGCAATTAAAGACCTTGGGATATTGAAGTACTTTTCTGGTATAGAAATGGAAACCTTGCACACGGACTCTTTCTTAACCAAAGAAAATATGTCCTAGATTTGCTCACAAGCTACTACTGAGCGATGCTAAACCAACCATTACCCTCTCGACAAAGAAGCTCAAACCTAGATATAAGTTATTACCAAAGTGACTAGTTGGTAAGTTGATCTACCTAACAATCACTGCACTGACATCACATATTCTCGTAAGTACATGAGCCAATTTACGCACTCTCGACACTTCGAGCATTCGACCCTTGTTAAAAGGATCTTATGCTACTTAAAAGGATCAAATGGTCGTGGTATCATCACGAAGAAGAATGACAACACACAAATCACGGGATATCGCGATGCCGAGGGCAGGTGAATGCAATCGATCGCAAGTCCACCACCTGCTACCAGACATTTGCTTTGCGAAACTTGGTCACACTTGAAGAGTAAGCATAAACCGTCATCGCCAGATCAAGTACCAAGGCCGAGTATCACGCAATGGCTTCAACTCGGCGTGAGTTGATATGGCTTAAAGGTCTTCTTTCAGGATTTGTGTGTTCCTACAACTCTTCCTATGTCCTTATTTTTGCGTGACAATCGGTGCAGATTTACGCATAGCATCAAACCCAAGGTTTCACGCAGAGGATGAAACACATCAAGTCGATTGTCATTACATTCGTGGAACAAGTTCAATCACAGTGACTCAGACACATTATACAAGAAGCTTCACCAATTGGTCGACATCTTCACCAAGCCCTTGGCTTCTCATCAGCTTCAATGACTTTATCCAAGCTTGGATCCATAAACCTTCCGATCCAAATTTCCAAGTGGGAGTATTGGATATTAGTTCTTAATTCAAGGAATAAAACAAGGACCTTAATTCAAGGAATAAAACAAGGACCTTAATTCAAGGAGTAAAACAAAGAATCCTTAATTCAATGAGTAAATAAAGGAATGCTTAATTCAAAGAGTAATTGAAGGAGTAAAATTTCCTTATAAATAGCTATACAATTGTAATGAAAATATCAAGAAAATAATACAAAATAAAGAGCTCTTTTGTGTAGAGTTATTTCTTATTTTTTCTACACAAAGAGAGTTTTTGTTTTTCCTATCATACATAAACAGCCTCAAACCTCTAACTCATAAGGATCTCAAATATATATATGCTATAAAAGCATAAAAAGTCTCTTGGAGTTATGGAGCCAATCCAAATACACACATTCTAATTTAAAGAAATCTTCTTTTAGGTGTTTTAGTTTACTTAATAATTAATTGTTAATAGAAGTTTGATATACGTGGAGAAAGAAATAATTAGAGAGAAGAAAAGGTGTCAATGTAACAAATTCATAATTGAAATATAACAAATATCAACCATTGATTGAAGTCAAATCTAAAGACAAATGGTTTGTGCATATATACGGGCAGCTTCCATAAATTTTACCACGAGTCGAGAGATTACATCAATTTTTAACCACCAGATTCAACTCATTCTAATATAGATTTCATCTCAAGTTTTACAATAGTCATTTCTTAGACCATCGTACATACATTCTCTCTCCACTATCCTTGCATTAACAACCAAAGTCATTTTATCTCATCTCACTCAACAAATGTTACATCTTTTAGGGGGGAAAATGCGAACTTTAGTTTTGCGAGTGAAAATATGTAATTTTCTAACATTGTATGCAGATGAAATAAAACCCAACAAGTTGAGCAAAACGAAAAATGATGAATTCAAAAAGAAATAAAAAAAAATACACCTGTATGTTCTTACATTGAAGTCTTTAACTTTTATACAGTAAATATTTTCAAGAAAGGGCATGCCCTCGTTTCTATCAATTTTTTGTCATCTTGAAACCATCATTGAGTGGCTTGTTTCGAGAAACATGATCACCAAACCATCACTGCTTAGGCTTGTTTGTATCAAATTTTAGCAATATTCAGTTTCAAATAAATCGCAGTTGCAGGATATGGAGTTAGATAAGATGTATATTTTTTTTTTCCTTGGATTAACTACTTCCCACAAAGATTTGACTTTGTCCAAGAAAATTTTCAAAGTGTTGACCAAATCTTCCAAAAATATTAGCTCAAATATTATTATATTCTTGGATAAAGCCAAATCTTACTTGGCAATAGTCATTCCTTTTTCTTTTCTTTTTTTTTTCTTCTAAAAAACTGTATTTTTGCTAATTGTGAGATGAGAGAATGGACTTTGATTAATACAATGATAAAGGGGAGAGAATGTATAGACATTTAACGATTGTAAATAAATGAACAATGCAAAAACTGGAGATGAAATATGAATTATACATGCACACAATGATATAATGAGCATCGATACTCGATTTGTGGAAAGTACCTCAGGGGCAAAAACATTTCATACAATTTTAGGATAATTTATTTCAATTTTTAAAGTTTAGATTTTGAACAATAAAGCTTTTGTTTCCATTATAGGGTATCAATATGTTAATCGCTTCATACTTTATATTCATTATTTATAATAAATTTTTCTATTTATATCGACGGAGAATAATATATCCACACAAGTTTTTATTTTAAGAGAATTAGTGCTTGATATTTCTACCGATTTCATCGTAGATTTATCTTCTTATATTTTAAACATATATATATTAAATAGTGTTAAATATTATCCATTTTTACTTATTTATCCTCTCTAATTTCAATCTAATTTCCTTTTTTCAATTATTTTTTACTAAATGAAAAAAATATTATATGAACTTAAATTATAGTGTACATCGAAAGAGATTCCAAAAAATCTCTCAAATTCTAAATTAACAAAAAAAATCGGTTTTTTTTGTTGAAAACAATAAAACCTAATCTACTCTTATATGAAGAATCAAGCATCTCTTTTTAGGCTTGGCCCAATTTGATATTATTCTTTTTTATGAAAAAGATGCATGAAGTGAGGGATTTTAAATTAACTCTGTTAACATGAAGGTTAAGAAGATTATAGAGGAATAAAAGTGAAAATAAAGAGCATTTAGTGCTATGTAAAGGTTCCAAAAGAAGGAAATGGGTACTAAGATAATTGTCCCAAATAAGGCAAGATTTTACACCTCGAGTAAGAGTAAGACGTAAGCCTTATTTAAAATCGAAAAAATACATAAAATTATTAATAACATATTATGTAGTTTAGATATAGAATAAAAATAAACTAAAAGTTAAGACAAATGTACGAATATCTTATGTAGTTTAGATATAATGTCACGAACCATATAAATAAACGTCTAAATCATAAGTTAAGATTCAAAATAAAATCATAAAACAAATTTCAAAATGAATCACAAATTAGTCAAAAAAACACATTTTAATATGTTGGTCATTATTAGTTTCTTCCTCTTCATCTCTTAAGATTACTAATTCAAACTCTCATTCATTATTTATCAATACCCTTATGTAAATCATTATTAGCTTCTTCCTCTTCATCTCTTAAATCTACTAATTCAAATCTTCATTCATCATTCATCACTCATCAAGTATCTTATGGTTTTATCATTCATTGAATCATCATCATATCTAATTCTAATATTTTGCTCATCTTTATCCACCTATACTTATTCATTGCTATGTCTGTTTCAATCTTCTAGGAGTCTTTTTATTTTTTTGTTTTGTTTTTATTTTGTTTTATTCAACTAAGGGCCACTAGGCTTTTTATACAAAAAATTTGCATAGCTTAAAAACAACAAAATTTGGTACTTCATAGTTTCATGAAAGAGACATAAGCCTCGTGTTACCTCAAGGCGTATGTTTTTGGAGGTGTAAGCTTCAAATTAAGTAGAGGATACACTAGCCTCAAGGCACATTTCAAGGCCTTCGGTGCATTTTTAAGAACCTTGATAAATGTACTTCTAAAAGACACATCTAAGATGAAATCTTGACCATTAAAAAAATTTATTTGCTAATCACACCAATATGTGTAAGACAAGGGGCCATAAAATATATATAGGAATGATCTAATGCTTAAAAGTGAGCACAGTATGATACCCGATAGGGCAACATGTTAGGAAACCACTAGTGCCACATCACCTTGTCGAGCATCATAATGTGACTATCATCGGGCATTAGGTCATCCCCATATAGAGTAAGTTCATTTTAAATTTCTCTTTTAATTTGATCGATTTAGTCCACAATTGTTACATATTTGACCAATTAAATGCACAACTTTTTACTTTGATCAATTTAGTAAACATTTTCAGAATTTGAACTTCTATTGACCAATTTGGTCCTAATTAAATAGGGCCAAAATTGAAAGATGGATGACTAAACTAATCTAATCAAAATATTTTGGACTTTATTGATTAGAATTCACAGAGATTATGAACTAAATTGGGCAAATTAAAAGATTTAGGATTGAACCGATTGAAAGTGAAAAGGTGAATGAC
The DNA here is from genome assembly GCA_033030585.1 of Hippophae rhamnoides. Lineage (NCBI taxonomy): Eukaryota > Viridiplantae > Streptophyta > Magnoliopsida > Rosales > Elaeagnaceae > Hippophae > Hippophae rhamnoides. Next base: position 20,423,274 of record CM065434.1, on the reverse strand, counting down.
CAAAGTGATACTTTGGCATACACACAAACACATATATAGAGAGAGAAAAAGACTAATGGCCCCAACGTTTTTCCCAACTTTCTGCTCTCTTTACCTTAACAGTTGAGATTTTTATGCAAATTCAGAGAGAAAATTGATCATTTAAATCTAAATCGTTGAGATACATGAATGTAAAAAATTGTGTAATATTTTGTAGCTTTTATATATATATATAAGCCATGACATTTTACAATTCTTGGTGCATCAAAGGCATGATTAACATGAATTCCAATGAATTAATGATCCCTATGGACTCAACTAGGAGAATGTAGCTTCTATATATAGGAGCTGAACTTGTACCAAATTCCTCATCCAAGAAGAAATCCAGTGTGCTCAAATTGTGTACAACATTAATTCTGAAAGCCATTAATCATCTTTATTTTCCACTGTTCATTTGGAAAATTATGCAAATTTTCGATAAGTTAGATTTATGATAAAGTAAGAATAGAAAAATAACACACAAATTTGATAACGGAGTTCGGCCAATCTTGCTTACGTCTTCGGACCTACTGCAGATCTTTTTACTGAAAGGGGAGAAATTACACAAGGTGTTTGCAACACTCACAACCCACAACCCAATTGCACCCAAAAAAAATTACTATCAATTTTCTCTCACAAAAACTTTTCTCTCTAAGCTTTTCTCTCAATTGGAATGAACACTTGGTTGTTTAATTCATTACAATTACATATATAGTTATAGGAAAATTCACTCCTTGCATTACTCCTTAAATTAATGGTTCCTTAAATTACTCCATGTTTTGCTCCTTAATTTAAGGAACTTTATAACAATATCCAACAATCTCTCACTTGAAGATTGATTTCAATCTGTCTTCACACCTCGATCAATGCAGTAGCTTTTCTAGTCTTGTTACTCTAGCAAACTAACTGAAGTTGAACACAACTTCAGTTTCATGGCAAGCTCCCACTTACTAGCATCTCGAGTCTGACAAGCTTTATCGTAGCATTTAGGCTCCCCTATATCAGTCAGCAATATATAGTTCATGTATCTCCTGTTAGGCATATGAGGTCAAGAAGACCTTCTCAATACAGGAGCTGGAGTAGGAGGTTGTATTGTGTTGGACTGTTGCGCACTACTCTATCCAACAAGTTCCTCTGGCTGAGGACTTACTACAATTGGTTCCTTTATGGAACTATCTAAGACATCATCTGCATCTACAAATACTGACTCATTCTGCTTTGAGTCGTTGGTGTCTGTTTTATGCATGTCCTTATACATCACTCTTTCATTGAAAATCACATCTCTGCTACGGATCACTTTCTTATTTTCGTCATCCCAAATGCGGTAGCCAAACTCATCCTCACCATAGCCGATGAAGGTGCATTTCTTAGATTTGGGATCAAGCATATTCCTACCTTGATCACTAATATGCAAAAATGCTACACAGTCGAAAACTTTTAGATGTGATAGTTTTACCTCTTTTCTACTCCATACCTCCTATGGTATTTTGTGCTCCAATGGAACAGATAGGCCTCGGTTGATCAAGTATGATGGCGTGTTGACTGCTTCTGCCCAGAATTTCTTCGGTAGACCTGACTGTATACAAATGCTTCTAGCTCTTTCTATCAACGTTCGGTTCATACGCTCAACTATACCATTGTGTTGGGGTGTGCCTAGCACAGTTCTTTCCATTCTGATCTCGTGCTCATAGTAGAAATTTTTGAATCTGGTGTCTTCATATTCACCACCATTATCGATTCTGAGCTTTTTGATCTTCAAACCCGTCTCATTTTACACCATAGCTTTCCATCTTTTGAAAGCCTCAAATACTTCAGACTTATGCTTTAGAAAGTAAACTCATACCTTATGAGAGTGATCATCAATGAAAGTCACGAAGTAGTATTTCCCACCAATGGATGAGACAATCGTTAGTCCCCAAACATCAGAGTGGATAAGCTCTAACCTTTCCTTCATTGGGGTTCTACCACTTGTCTGAAAGTTGACTCTCATTTGCTTTCTAAGTATGCAATCTTCACACATGTCTATCTCCATTGACTCTAGACCTGGAAGTTTTCCCTTTGATTGCATAATCTTCATCCCTTTCTCACTCATATGGTCTAGTCTCTAGTGCCATAGATTTGGTGTTTCATTGCTTACAGCAACTACGATCGAACAAGGTGCTCCTGTTGTCATGTAAAGAGTGTCACTCATCTTGCCTCAAGCAACCGTCATTGCACCTTTTGAAATCTTCCAATCATCACCATGGAAGATCGTAGTGTAGCCTTCACTAGCCAATTGCCCTATTGAGATTAAGTTCTTTCTTAGGTCGGGAATATGCCTGGCATCCTTCAGTTCCCAAACAGACCCTTTCAATTTAATCTTCACTACACCTTTGCCAATAATAACACACGGTTGATCATTACCAAGATATACCTTTCCAAGGTTTTTGGGTCATATTTCTCGAATAATTCTTTCTGTGAAGTAACATGGAACGATGCTTGTATACACGGTCACAAGTAATAAAGATTTGTAAGTAAAGTATCGTTCCCACGGAGATTTGTTACTATAGTTTGTTGAGTACTAAAATTGTTTCACTCTGATTTTATCCAAAACAATCGTTGATTAAGAAAAAGGTAAAAAGAAAATAAGAGAACTCTAGGATTGCAATTTTTCACCAAATTAATCCACTCAAATCTTGTTATTTTCTTTTGATTTATATTTTTTTAGTACATTTAATTTGTCAACCGAAAACTTCTATTTTTATCCATACATCTCTTTCGAGCTCCGTATAGACACACCTCGTTAAATTAATTCACTATATCTCTATGAGAATTAAATTCACCAAGATTCATTACGTTTTAAGTTTTCAAAAGGCCACACATACAATTAGGGTATATTCCTATCCTTCATCATACATGTCATTCTATTTACGAGCAATATACACAAAATTGCCTTTCTCAAGTTTATTTTTATGCCACAAATCGTCTTGATAAAATTCGTAAATAATCAAAAAGCATTAAGCACAAAATAGAATTTACAAATCGAACGTCTTATAAATATATCAAAAAAAAATTAAAAGCAAAGCTTCATAAATTCGGATCAAATGCAACCCTAGAAAAATTAAATTACTTCATTAAAATTAAAATAAAAATTACAACAAGAAAATTAAGATGAAGAACACAGAAAATTAAAACATCACTTAAAACAAATATTTGGCACACGCGGAACACAACAGAAGCCAAAATGGCTTCTGTGTGTTCCACAGTCCAACCGAACAACACACAAAATTACAAAACTAAAACTCTAGAAAAAAACTTTTTTTACTCTATCATCTTATCCCCTATTTATAGCTAAAAAAATACATCAAAAATATTTAAATTTAATACACGAGGGGACAATTAAGTGTGGGAAAATAATAAATTAAAACGCGTGGGGGGACAAAATGTATCGAAAATAGAATCGAAAAAGTGAGTGGAGATGCTGCACGTTTCTGTTTTATTTTCCTTCCACACTGCCACGTGTCGCGTTATGATTCGCGGAAACAATTAGTGGGACACGTGGCAGTATCTCATTCGTTGAAGGGAACGGGCGCACGTAGAACTTGTCGCATGGAATTGGGGCGCGCGAAACGTGAGGCAATGGCTCTAACGAAGGCGAGATTCTACGCTGCGTTGGATATGTCCGCGTGTCCTCACGATGGTCGTTCCGGGAAGTGGGACACGTGGAAGACTTTAATTCGATGGAAGAACGATTGCACGTGGTTCGGCCGCACGGAACAACGCCATTTGCCGGACGTGTAACGGACACGTGGGTCCCACCGCACGCCGGCACAACGCGCGGTGGGTCCTACTCGGGCACCGAGCCGCGTGAAGAGGAATTCTGCACCCACTCACGTTGGTCGGGTGTGCTTGTAACGCGCGCATCTGGCCGTTTATTTTCTGATTGGACGGCCCGCGTTGCGCGCTTACATAAGAGCGCGTGGCTTCTTCTCACCTGCGCAGAATTTAAAACTTTCTTTAATTATATTTTCACCCACAAATATATTTCAAATTACATTTTAAACTTTATTTAATTGCAATACAGCCCTTTGGTAATTTAAATTAAATTTTAAACTTTTAATAATTAAAAATTAAACCCGAATTTAATTTAATTTATATTTTCAACATTTATAAATTGCAATTAAATACTCATTTATCTTGAAATTATATTTTTGGACGAAAACTGGCAATTAAGTACGTTTTCGATACAAATTATTTATTTTTCATAAAAAATATTAAAAAGAGTAAATACTAATTTATTAAACTAAAATTAACTAAAAATAAAGGGAACATAACAATTATAATTAATAAAATAGGTGAAAATAACTATATAAAATACAGTTATCAATGCTCGAGAGTCTAACACCCAAGATTCTTCATTGCTCTCCAAAGAGCATATCAATGCATCATCTCATCCATCTCCTCTTGAGGTGGAAGTAACATTTTCACTTTTCCTTCACTTGTTTGTCCTTCGATGCACTTTTGTACTGATTTTTGTAGTGCCCGGTTCTCCCAAAATTCCAACACTAGATAGTTTTCGAGCTATGGGAATTATTAGGATTCCTGGATTTGGACCTCATGTCCTTTGATCTATCTTGGTAGTCTGTTCTGCCATATCCATTCCCTCTGGTTGAATCTCTTCCTCTTGACTCTGTATGCAAAACTGAAGAGGTTGACGATTCACCTGACTCTCTACGTCGGATCTCTTCACTAAGAACCAGATCACGAACATCGTCAAATTTCAACTTATTGCATCCTGACGAGCTACTCACAACCGTGATAGTAGCATTCCAAATTTCTGGTAGAGAAGACAAAATTATCAATGCTCGTACTTCTTCATCGATTTCAATTTCCACTCAACTCAACTGGATTGTGACTGTGTTGAGTTCATTGAGATGTTGAGCTATCGATGCACCTTCCGTCATCAACAAATTGAACAAACGCCTCATCAAATGCACTTTTTTTGAGGCTGATGACTTCTCATACATATTGGGGATAACTACCATAAGACCCACCGTGGTCTTTTCCCTTACTATGTTGAAAGCAACATTGCGGGATAGCGTCAATCGAATAACTCCGAGGGCTTGTCTGTCTAGAAGATTCCATTCTTCTTCCTTCATAGCCTCTGGCTTCTTCCCTGAGAGAGGTTGATATAGTTTTCTTTGATACAGATAATCATCTATCTGCATTTTCCAAAACCCGAAATATGTGCCATCGAATTTCTCTATTTTCACCCTTCCTTCATCTGCGGTCATTGCTCCCACTCAAATCTGACTTCCTTCGGATCGTTTTTGACTATTTCTGCAAACCACCATGTATTAGAACAACTTCGTCAATGAACAAATATCGTCGACAAATTTCCGATACCAGTTGTTGGGAAATTATGCAAATTTTCGATAAGCCATATTTATGAGAAAGTAAGAATAGAAAAATAACACACAAATTTGATAACGGAGTTCTGCCAATCTTGTTTACGTCTCCGAACCTGCTGTAGATTTTTTTACTAAAATGGGAGAAATTATACAAGGTGTTTACAACACTCACAACTCACAACCTACAACCCACAACTCGATTGCACCCAAGAAAATTACTCTTAATTTTCTCTCATAAAAGCTTTTCTCTTTAAGTTTTTCTCTCAATTGGAATGAATACTTGGTTGTTTAATTCATTACAATTACACATCTATATATAGGAAAATTTACTCATTGAATTACTCCTTAAATTAATGGTCCTTAAATTACTCCATGTTTTACTTCTTAAATTAAATAGCTTATCACCAGGACAAAACTCAGTAGACAATGAACTTATAAGTTAAACAAATCATGCTTAGTAAATAATCAGCTGCCCTCAACACGGATTGATAAGGTGATCATCAAAGGAGAAAAAGTCTAAAAATGAAGAAGATTTTGGTAATTTCCTTGCTATATAATGATTCACAGTTCACATTACACTAGTTTAGGTTAGTTACATGGGAGAAGGGAGGAAAAACACACACAACTAACATCACTAAAGCAAGCAATAGGGAGCTGCCTTACTGCTGAGGCAGCTCACAGGTTCGCTAAATCAATTTTTTATAATCATATCATAGCAACGAAGCTTTCAGTAATCTAATATCAATATGTATACCACATGAATAGTTTACAAAACACCTAACTGAGTAAACAAAGAGATAGATAAAATTACCCGTCGATTCATTTGCCATATCGCCTAAAGAAGCATCCGCAGCACACTTGATCAAATAAGATGCTTGTAACTTTATTCTTTGCGTAGAGCCAGCATGATGACTTCTGTTTCACGTAGAAAGGAGAAAAAGATCAATCACGTGTCAAATAACATAAAAACTTCCGCAATTGAATATATATGAAGTCTACCTTCCTAAATGATGTACCTCAATCATTTTGGTAGTTTTTCCATGTTGGAGATTGTCATTAAGCTCCTTAATTTAAGGAGCAAAACATGGAGTAAAACATGGAGCAAAACAAGGAGCAAAACATGGAGCAATTCATGGAGAAAAACAAGGAGTTTAATTCAAGGAGTTTAATTCAAGGAGCAATTTAAGGAACCATTAATTTAAGGAGTAATTCAAGGAGTGAATTTTCCTATAAATAGATGTGTAATTGTAATGAATTAATCATCCAAAGTGTTCATTCCAATTGAGAGAAAAGCTTTTGTGAGAGAAAATTGAGAGTAATTTTCGTGGGTATAATTGGGTTGTGAGTTGTGAGTGTTGTAAACTCCTTGTGTAATTTCTCCGCTTTCGGTAAAAAGATGCAGCGGTCAGGAGACGTAAGCAAGATTGGTAGAACTCCTAGTTATCAAATTTTGTGTGTTATTTTTCTATTCTTGCTTTCTCGTAAATGCGGCATACGAGAATTTGCGTTATTTCCCAAACAATTTGCGTATCGAGCTATTGGTGGTGATTTCTATCAATTTTACACAAGGTTACTATTTACGTGAATAGTGAATTACTTGAATAGTGAAATTTTGTTGTGATATTTGTTCGTTGACGGAGGTGTTCTAATACACGGTGATTTATAGAAATAGTCGAAGCTTGATCCGAGAGGAAGTCGGATTTTAGTGGGACGATGACGCGAGATGAAGGAAGGGTGAAACTCGAGAAATTTGATGGCACGAGATTTTGGGTTTGAAAAATGCGAGATAGAGGATTATACGTATCAAAGAAATCTATATCAACCTCTCTCGGGAAAGAAACCGGATGAAGGAAGAAGATTGGAATCTTACAGGCAGAATGAAGCCATAGAGTTATTCGATTGTATCCGTAATGTTGCTTTCAACATTGCAAAGGAAAAGACTACGACGGGTCTTGTAATGACTCTCTCGATATGTATGAGAAGCCATTGACCTGAACAAAGTGCACTTGATGAGCGTTTGTTCAATTGTAGATGAATGAAGGCGCATCGGTAGCTCGACATCTCAATGACTCAACACGGTCGGCCAGTGAGTTCGGTGGAAATTGAATTCGATGAAGAAGTATGACATTGATACTTTTGTCTTCTTTACCGAGGAAATTTGGAATGCTACTATCACGGCTTCGAGTAGCTCGTCGGGGAACGATAAGTTGAGGGTGACGATGTTCGTGATCTGGTTCTCGGTGAAGAGATCCCAGAGCGTAGAGAGGTAGGTGAATCGTCAACTTCTTCGGTTTTGCATACGAGTCGAGGAAGAAATTCAACCAAAGGGAATGGACGTGGCGAATAGACTACGAGGTAGATCGAAGGACGGGAGGTCCAAATCCGGGGAATCCTAATAATTCCCATGGCTCGAGACTATCGAGTGTTGGAATTGTGGAAGAACAGGGCACTACAAAAATCGGTGCAAGAGTGCATCGAAGGACAAACAAGTGAAGGTAGAGGCAAATGTTACTTCCCACCTCGGGAGGAGACGATGCATTGATATGCTCTTTGGAGAGCGAGGAAGAATCTTGGGTGTTAGACTGCGGAGCATCGTTCCGTGCTACTTCACAAAAAGAATTCTTCGAGAAATATGTCCTGAAACCTTGGAAAGGTATATCTTGGTGATGATCAACCATGTGCTATTATTGGCAAAGGTGTAGTGAAGATTAAGTTGAACGGATCTGTTTGGGAGGCGAAGGATGTCGAGGCGTATTCCCGATCTCATGGGAACTTAATCTCGGTGGGCGGTTGGCCGGTGAAGGCTACACACGATCTTCCATGGTGATGATTGGAAGATTTCAAAGGGTGCAATGTGAGTTGTTCGAGGCGAGAAAAGTGGCCTTCTTTACATGACGGTAGAGGCACGTTTTCAATCCTGATTGCGGTAGGCAATGAAACGCCAAATCTGTGGCAGGAGACTAGGCCGTATGAGTGAGAAGGGGATGAAGATTATGCCTTTCGAGGAAAACTTCAGGTCTACGGTACGAGGAGATAGACATGTGCGAAGATTGCATACTTGGAAAGCAAAGAGTCGGCTTTCGAGACGAGTTGCGAGAATCCCAAAAGAAGGAAAGTAGAGCTTATTCCTCGATGTTTGGGAACCAACGACCGTCTCATCTATTGGTGGGAAACACTGCCCGTGACTTTCATCGATGATCACTCTCAGAAGGTATGGGTTTACTTTCTAAAGCATAAGTTTGAAGTATTTGAGGCTTTTAGAAGATGGAAAGTTATGGTGGAAAATGAGACGGGTTTAAAGATCAAAAAGCTAAGAACTGATAATGGTGGTGAATATGAAGACACCAGATTCAAACAATTTCTCTTTATGAGCACGGGGATCATAATGGAAAGAAGCTATTTCCAAGCACGCCTTCGACACAATGGTGTAGGCGTGGCGTATGAACCAAATGTTGACGAAAGAGCGGAAACGTTCGTATACGGTCGGGTCTAGAGCCGGTTAGGCGGGAAGCGATCGACACGGCGGCTCTACTTGATCAATCGAGGCACGTGTTCCATTGGAGCATAGAATACCGGAGGAGGTATGGAGCGGAAAAGAGGTGAAACTATCACATCTAAAAGTTTTTGGTTGTGTAGCATTTGTGCGTATCGGTGATCGAGGCGGGAATAAGCTTGATCCCAGATCCGAGAAATGCACGTTCATTGGCTATGGTGAGGATGAGTTTGGCTACCGCATTTGGGATGACAAAAGAAGAAAGTTATCAGGTATCGGAGATGTGATTTTCCAACGAAAAGGGTGATGTATAAGGACATGCTAAAATGAGCGCCGATGACTCGAGAGCGAGGAATGAGTCGGTATTTGCAGTGCGAGATGATGTCCCGAGATAGTTCCATGACAGGAACCAATTGTAACAAGTCCTCGGCCCGGAGGAACTTGTTAATGACGACGATACACATCATTCAGAGCCATCACGACCTCTTACCTCCCGACTCTGTATTGAGAAGGTCTTACCGACCTTATGTACTAACGGGAGATACATGAACTATATGTTCTTCGGCGATGGAGGAGCACGAATGCTATGATGAAGCTTGTTAGACTAGAGATTCCAACAATTGGGAGCTTCTTTATGAAAGAAGAAATGAAATCTCTCATCTCGACGAGACATGGGAACTAGGTGATTTACCTATGGGAAAGAAGGCACTTCCTGACAAATGGGTGTCTTAGGGTGAAAGAGAAGCGTGATGGTTCCCGAGATACAAAGCACTTTGCCTAGTTGTCAAAGGGTTTCAACAAAAGGAAGGTGTTAATTACAGCGACATTTCGCTCTAGTTGTGAAGCTTAATACTATCGGATCGGTATTGAGTATTGTAGCCATCAAAGATCTTCATCTTGAACAGGTTGGATGTGAAGGCTGCATTCCTTAATAGAGATTTAGATGAAGAGATATACGTGTACCGGCCCGAGAAGGTTTCTCGAGAAGAAGAAGAAAAACATGGTGTGCGAGACTTAAGAAGAGTTTGTATGGCCTAAAACAAGCCACGAGACAATGGTACGGAAAGTTTGTGCAAACCGTACCTGAGGAAGGTTTCGAGTGCAATGCTTGATCATTGTTACTACTTGAGAGATATAGGTCAATTTATATCATTTTACTACTTTATGTTGATGATATGTTAGTAGCGAGGTTCGAGATATGGATGATATTAAAAGGTTGAAGCTTGAGCAATTGTCAAATAAATTTGACATGAAAGACTTGGGTCCCGGCAACGAAGATTCTTGGAATGCAAATCACGAGAAATAAGAAGAAAGGATCCCTGCGGTTATCTCGGGCGAGTACATCAGTCGTGTTTGCAAAGATTCAACATGGGCGATGCCAGGCCGGTTAGCACACCACTTGGCTGTCATTTTCGCCTATCCGAGGATCGGTCCCTCGAAACGGAGAGGAAGAGAGAGAATTCATGGCTAAGGTTCCTTATGCCTCGGCCATTGGAAGTTTGATGTCATGATAGTGCATACGAGACCGGACATTGGCCATGTAGTGGGAGTTGTTAGTAGATTTATGTCAAATCCGGGGAAAACTCATTGGGAAGCGATCAGAGTGGATTTTGAGGTATACTGCAGAGCCTGCAGAAAAAGTGCTTGTACTTTAGTAAAGGAGAGTTAAAAGTACGGTGCGTGAAGCGCAGACTTTGGAGGTGAAGTTGATCCAGAAGAAGCCTTAGGTTATATATTCTTGTTGGAACTAATTTGTTGGTTGGATGTCACAAATACGAGAAAATTGTCACTACATCCATTACGGAGGCGTATGTAGCGATGGCGAAGCTAGTAAAGAGATGATATGGCTTCGAGGTTTCTTAATTGGTGGGATTCAAACAAAGAAGAATGTTACTGCGTAGTGATAGTCAAAGTGCAATACACTTGGCGAAAGAATTGACATTTCATTCTAGAACAAAGCATATTTGACTTCGTTATCACTTTATCGAGATCTGCATTGGAAGATGATGTGTTATCTTTGGAGAAGATTCGAGGAAGCAAAAATCAGTGAGATATGTTAACAAGGTGGTGACTATTGACAAGGCGAAGTTGTGCTCGGCTTCGGTTGGTCTACTAGAGTAATAAAGACTAGAAAAGGCTGCTGCGTTGATCGAGGTGTGAAGACATATTGAAATCGGTATTCAAGTGGGAGATTGTTGGAGATTGTCATTTAAGCTCATGGTGGGAAGCAAAACATGGAGTAAAACATGGAGCAAAACAAGGAGCAAAACATGGAGCAATTCATGGAGCAAAAAAGGAGCTTAATTCAAGGAGCAATTTAAGGAACCATTAATTTAAGGAGCAATTTAAGTGTTCATTCCAAATGAGAGAAAAGCTTTTGTGAGAGAAAATTGAGAGTAATTTTCTTGGGTGTAATTGGACTGTGATTTGTGAGTGTTGTAAACACCTTGTGTAATTTCTCCCCTTTCAGTAAAAAGATCTGTGAGTCAGGAGGCGTAAGCAAGATTAGTAGAGCTCCGTTATCAAATTTTGTGTGTTATTTTTCTATTCTTACTTTATCATAAATCTGGCTTATCGGGAATTTGCGTTATTTCCCAACATGTCAGCACAAGAAAAATGTGCAATTCCCTTATTAAGCAAACCAGAGCTATGTACAGATACCTCGAGATAAAATCTTAACGGTGTACCCATAAGTCCAGATACAGTCATTTTTGCAATGCCAAACTAGGGTATTTATCTTACTGCTAGACAATGTCTACAGTAATAGCAAAATAGAGAGAGAAAAATGAGGACGACACAAGTAAACTGAATCTTCTTGCAACATCGAGGAATATAAACCTGAACAATTCCATAAACAAAAACTATAGACTGAAAAAGTTCATAAACTACCCATCAACAAAAATTTGAGCTTCTGAATTTATATCGGAAGGTAAACCTTAAAGTGATAGGGCTTGTGAAATAATAAAGCTTTTAGTCTCCATTTTTAATCAACAATTCCACAAGATGTCACTAAAAAAAATCATAAAGTATAGTAATAAAATCATAAATTATACTTTGCATTATTCCATTCTTTCAGTTCTAATTTTGTTTCCCATGTTTTCATCATCATTCTTTCCCATGCAAATATGAGTTCCAAGCACAGCCCAAATGTATTAAAAAGCTCATAAAAATAATTTTGAATCATTCAAAGGTAAAATATTTTTTAAATTTAATTACTCCACTATAGTCTTCTCTTCCATTGTTCGTCTTCTTTTGTTACATTTGATATATCACAAATTATTCAAGCCTTAATATCTTATTGGTAATAGCAAAGCTCTTGTATCCGTAAATGATATAGTGTCCAAATTAAAATTACTAGATAATAGAAGGAGTAAATACACTCTATTTTATTCATAACATTAATTACTATTATAATTCTAAAAGTTAAGAGTTTTCTATATAAATAATTTTTAGTTGAAAGTTTGCTATTGTTAAAACTGTGTCCAATTAAGAGAAATAATGATTTCTTTTATAAGATAATGAATTTATGTTTACAATAATGAAAACTCATTGCTTTATCTTTATTTTAAAAATTTATCTAATTTTTTACTTTTAGATTTTGAATTTAATCATTTCATTTCTTTGGCATGATCTGCCGACTGAATATGTATGTTCTACATCTTTATTATTTTTTTATCATTTTCTACCAGCATTCATTTTGATAGCGTAGATGATGATGCATTTTTATCTTTTTGCTCTTTAAAGTAGTAAATGCATTTGTGATTCTTAGTGATTTTTTTGACGTAAAAAAATTATTTCTTATTTCTTGACAAATTTTTAAATTATTATTGTTAATTTTTTTTTCAAACTTACTGATTTTGTCACAATCTTCTTTAGTGAGAGCCATATTGTTATGATATTATAACTTTATTAGTCGAGTAATTTACCTTAACTTCAAGTGAATTATCATTTTTTTTAAGTTTATGATAAATTTGACTTAGTATTTATCCTCTTAGAATATAGAGTTTTTAAATTTCTTTTATGAAAGTGCCATTGATTTTGAAACTTTTCTATTAGTGTTGGAAATCCCTAATTTGATAAAATGATAAGGACTAACACAATCTTTCTCATTTAAATCCATGAGTGAATTAAAAAATCTGAGATAGACAAGTTTATCACTTATTCTAATCTTCTTCTTGAAGTTCTTGATAATCTTTTTGAAATTTTCAAAAAAATAATTGAATTCGTTTAAATTGATTCTGGATATAGATTCTCAATTAAACATGCATGGAAAACTTTATAAACAAAAATTGGATCAACTCCTTCAAGAATATTAATTTACTACTTGTAGGAAATTCTTTTTTTGTGGTGTAAAATTGCATATCTTCGATATGTTTATGAGTAGAGATTCTGACTAAGTTATATAGACTCAACCATTGTGGTGTACTTAAATTCGTGTATTTTTATTTTTCATATTCAATGACCAATGTATTCTTGGGGGATGTTTCCCTGAATAGTACTCGTAGTCGTTCTATCTTTACTATCACTATAAGAGGTGTTTCTTTGAATAGTACTGTGATTGTATCATCTTTCCTAGGATTTTTAACCTATTTGGTGGCAATGATTTTTGTTCTAATGTTACATTGTAATTTTTAACTATATCTTTTAGAGTTAGTAGTTTTGGTATTTTATAATTGGCATAATTATTTTCACCTATTCTTTTGGTGAAAGTTCTATGAGTAATTAGTTTTTTTCTCTGTAAGTACAATGTCTTATTTCCTACATACTTGTAGAATATTAATAATATCTAATCATGTTTATTTAATACATTATCAAAATATCATCTATGAAAATATTTTGTAATTTCTTTAAAATGTTGTTCATATACTTTTGAAAGATACGTAGAGCTTGTTTTAATTCAAATGAAACAATAATTCATTATAATTATCCTTGGGTCAACTAAATACCGTTAATTTTTAAGATTACTCATCTTATCTTATTTGCAAAATCCATTTTTATAATTAAAACTTAAGAAATATTTTTTTTCATTTTATTAATGATAATAATTATTCTTTCTTTGAAATAAAGTATTTATCACCATTGGTTTATTTATTCAATGTTTTAAAGTTATTGTTCTATTTTTTTCCTCTTTTTCAGCTTCTTTTTTTACTACAAATGCTAGGTTAGAATTATGTGAATTACTTGATATTATGACTTTTAGTTCCAAAAGTTATTAAATTTGTTTTGAATTTCAATCATTTCTTCTAAATTATAAATTATAGGTTTTACTTTAATGGCTTTGTTAAGATTTTTTTAGTTTTATGTTAACAATCATTTTAAATTTATTTACTTTTGGATCTAAATGATTTTCTAAACTTACTATTTTTAATATTTTTTATACATATTAAGACTTTATATTCTTGTATTTAATTAAGAAAAGAGTTTTGTTTCTCTTCTATATCTAATAAAATATTTTTAAAATAAGATTTCTGTTACTTCTTTGTGTCCATCTCACAATGTTTTCATTTTTTTGTTATCGTATAAAAGTTAAGTTTAATATAGTCAAAACGTTTCTTACTTTTGATACATAAAATTTTTCATCATCTAGTATTGTTAGATTTATTTTGTCTAAACATTATGTAAAAGTTTATATAAGTTTAAAGAATTATTTTAATAAATCAACTTATATTTCTTATTAATATATAATAAGAATATGAAATTTTTCTCCTCATATCACTATATCTATATTTTCTAATACTTAATTAAAATTTATTATAGTATTTTTAGTAATTTTTATAATTAATTTTTTTGTTCCTTGTTTTCAAAGTTCCTCGGTGAATACATATGAACTAGTTCATGTATTCACATATACATATAAATGGTAACTTGTGTAACTTTTAAATTTTAATCGTTTTTCAATCCTATCTTAATATGAGTACTGTTTAGATTTGTAATACTATAAAATCATTCATCTTTTGATAAAGAGTATTTATATTTTGAGTATTTGTATTTTAAATTAGTTATTTTTTCCTCAATTTCTTCTAATAGATAAATACTATAAGTTTCTTTTATATCCGACTTATTTATTGGTTTTAATTTCATCTTAAAAGCTTCTTATAATATGTTTACTTTATATGAAAATTCTTTTTTATGTTAATCATGTTAGGACATTTTTTAGCGTAATGTCCTTCCACATTACAGGTCCAATATTTGTAATTTTTTTCCTCATGGGCAATAATTTTTATTTTCTGGTGGCTTATATCTTTTCACCTAAAATATTTTTTTATAAGATTCATTGTTATATATTCTCTTATATTTTTAAAAGTTTTATTTTCTAAATTTATATCTTTTGAATGTTTTGTATTTTTATATTTTTTATACTTTTACCTAAAAGATTTTATGTTATATCCATATTTTCCTAGAATACTAAAATCTCTTATATCACAATTGATTTTATCATTTTTTTTCTTATTTGTTTATATTAATATTTTTTTACATTTAATGATTATCTAGTTTTTAAGAGCCCTTATTCTTCCTCCTAAAGTGTCTATTATAGTTTCTCCATTTCTTTTATTTCATTCTTCTATTGTTATTTTATGTAATGTTCTCGGTAATTTTTAGAAAAAATATTTCCTTATAAAATTTTTATTGATGATAGTAACCTATGATAATACATTTTATATTTACAAATAAAGAAATATATATAACAGATATCACATATTTTTATATTTGTTAAATACCATTTGTTTTTTTTCATTAGATTCAGTGACATATCTAACTTTATCTTCTCCAATAAATTTATTATTTATATATCATTTACTACAGTATACAAGTACTTCCTACCTATGAAAGCATTCTCTTGTATTTATAAATATTGTTGTTATATTAAATTTGTAAATCAAATTTTAATATTTTTTATCATTTTATGAGCTACTAAGACTTTACAAGTTATAGGGTTTGATTGTGTGGTTAAAGTATTTTTATATGATTACACTTATACTATTAGACTATTCATATAAGACTTTTTTCTTATCTCTTATACAATCTAAATCTAAAAGATCAAATCTATAATTTTCATAAGTTTAAATTCTGGTGGAATACTACCTTTGATTTTTCAATGTAATTCTTCTTTTATTTTGGGTAATTGTTTTTTCTACAAAAAAGCGTAGGTTCTTTTAACCTTTGTGTATTTCTTTATTTTTTATATGGATCAAATGTTCCTTCTTGATAAGAAAATTGTAACAAAATAAGCTTCATAAGATTTATTGGATCATATTTTTTTGTTTAGAATCATTTTTAGAAACTATTATCATATTATCTTCCTTTTGTTTATGCAAAGTTTTTTTTATCATAATGTTTTTCTAGTACTTCAACATATTAACTAATTTTTTTATGTTTCCATTCTTAGTATCTATAAATTGTTCTTCTAGTTCTTTTATATATTTTATTAAACTAAGATTAGAGCTTATTGTTTATCTTTGAGTTGTTTCTTATTCATTCTTTTCTCATTTTTAGGTGTCAATATATCTTATATCTTATATAGTTATTCTTTTAATCCTATAATAGATCAAACTCATAACATATAATTTTATTGTGTTTAAGTATGTTATTTACATTCATTTTTAATTATATAAATTTATTATATATGTTATGTTATAATTTATTATAACTATATTCTTTTTTTTACTATTTATTCCATAATAAACTATATTTTATTGAAAATAGTTTCTTTATTCTTGAGAATGATAAATTTTTAAACCAATTTCTTCTTTAAAATTTAATTTTGTTTTTTTATATTTCTTCAAATTGCTTTTTACTAACTACCATTTATTGTGAGAAACATTACGAGATGTTTTATGTTTTTATTTCTATTATTATTATTTTCATTTTTTTTATATAAATGATTATGTTAAATTTAGATGATATTTATGATACTGTTTTAAACCTTGTAGATATTATTGATAATATTTCAATAAATTTTATTTTCATATACCCTATAGAATTGATTTTTTAATAACCATATTACTCAATTAAAACTCAAATCATAGATTTTTTAAATATCCAAATAGACTATATATTTAAGTAACTATATTTCGACGGATCATAAACTCGTTGGCAAAATTGTTTGTTTGTTTTTTTATATAAATTTTACATTCTCATTTTAAGAGTAATAATTGTTTACCCAATTTAAGACCCTTAAAAGTAGAGTGACTATGGATTCGCAAATTAATTGAACCAATAAAAAATTAAGATAATTTTTTTTGACAAAATAAATTTTTATAATAATAAAAAATAAATAAAACATTTAAATTTATGACATAACTAATAATTAATATTAATTCAATCGTATTTTAATATATCATCCATATTCAGACAAAATCACTAGACTTGAGAATTATTTTCCTTGCTATTTTGAGCCTTGCTAAGTATAACTAACATTCAACTTTCAAACGGTTGTCTTTGCCACCAAAAAAAACAAAACCTTCAAATGATTGAAAAATCAATGGAATTGATAATTTTTTTTCTTTATCGTCTAAAGGTGATTGGTGAGTGTATACATATATATATATATTGGTGCAATAAATTATGCACACCCTGCATTATGCATATCATACATTAAAATACAAAATGATACAGAGTGGTATAATAATCCTCCCAAACGTTTTCCTTTAGTTTGTGGTCATATATAACATTAATTTTTTTAAACAAACGATAGTATGATATAAACTTGTGACTTAAAACGAAAAAAAGTGAATCTTATCTCCATGAGCAACTATAACATGAATACAATTACCACTCTATTTTGCAGCAGTTAGATATTACTTTAAAGATTTACATAAGGTAAAGTATAATTTACAGTTGTGTACAAATCTATACAAAGATGTACATTATCATCACCCCTACAAACAAAGGTTCGCTGTCCTCCACCAACAGCATCATTTCAACTTGATTTTCTCCTAAATTAGTGATTGAATCCAACTGTGATAACTAAATATAAAAAATTATATATAAGCAAGAGATCAAAGCTTACATTAGTGCAGTGTTATAGGGAGAAAGGTATTAATGGTTATGTAGCTTTGGGCAATGGAATGCTTTAGTCTTGGAGCTAATAATTAGAGTGATTTAGTCCCATAATTATCAATTAGAGCAATTTTGACCCATGATTTTGAAAAAATATACACTTTATTTCCAAAAGCATGCACTTTAATCCCACTGCTTTGATTTTTTAGAACTAAAATTGAACATTTTTTCAAAATTAAGGGACTAAAGTGATCTAGTTGAAAGCAATGAAACTAAAACGTTCTAATTGAAAGTAACAAAACTAAAGCGCTCATTTTATAAAAGCTATGAACTTGCCCCTCACCCCTTTTTATAATAGCTCAAGCTAAAAACATGATATAGAGATTTCCATCCTCTTTATAACATGACCACTCAGAGAATTCAAAGGCATTAAGGCTTATCAATTAACTTTGTAAGGACAAAAGCAAGGTTCATCAGACTGTCCGAGATCTTAAATAAGGAATTTCACCCATAAGAATCTAAGGATATAGAGGAAAGCTTCCATTAACAGACAGAACCATACCTTACGAAATAATTATGACTGAAAGAGAGTCACGGTGGCAATATAACCATTCTTCATCACCTGCAAATGGCAGGAGAAAACTAGTTTGCATCCTCTTCAATGAAAATACAATAAGCTAATTATTGGCAAAGTAATTATTGTGCGGTTCAATTGACCAAAAAAAATTTATTTTGCTGTTTAAAACTATCAACAGCATAACAAATAAAAAAAATAGAAAATTCTCTAAGAAATATCTTATTATTCCTTAAGAAGGGAAGGGAAGATAATTTGAAAGTCAAAGAACTCAAAACTTTTGGCATGCAATGCAAATAAAATTGGGAACTTACCTCAAATGCAACATTTGGATAACCGTATACAAAAGTAGATCCAAAAGGATTGGCTGTTGAGCCTTGTGTTTGAATGGCAGCCCGACCACAGTCCCCAAGAATTTCCTAATGTATGGACTTATAGTTACAAGCATATCTCAAAAATAGAGAAACCTAGTGGAACAATTATACACGATAGATAAGATCATATCAATGCAAGAGTGAATTATACCTTCACCTGCTCCCATTTTGTGCTTGATGTTATTTTATTCTTGCAGTTACTTGCGTCCTTGAAAGAAACCCCACCTATATAAAAACCGAAAAGAAACTAGACTATTAGATTTTGAGGTCAAAAAGTAAGAACTAAAATCCGAACAATCAAAATTGTACTTACTGTCAGAACCTAAAATAACAAAATTGCATTTTATGTATGAATTAAAATCTGCATGACCAGGGTAGTTTGTGTGCAAAACAAACTTTTTGATTTTATGAGTCTGCAAAAAGATGAAATCTTGTAAGAATACGTGACTCCATGCAAAGCATATTGACTATCGTCATAAACAAAGTGAATACCTGCCCATCAAATAAGATGTCCAACCCACGGGTAAAGTAGTTATAAAAGTAATCACCACAAGATGTTGTCTTAGGGCGAGGATCTGAGGCAGAGTGAATAACCATTTGGTCTACCTAATCATCATTGTCATCATGGATTACAAAATAAACACATAGCAAAATAAAAATATTACTTCATCGCATTTTTCTACTTTAGGAACAAGTATAAAGAAATTGATTGTTTAGCATCTTTATCAAGATTAACAACCCAATCTTAATTTAAAATAATCATAAAATTAGAAATATATATATATATATATATGAATGATTAAAAAATATTTTATTATTTTATATTATATATATTTCAATTATTTTATAATATTATAATAATAAAATAGATTCAAAAAAGAGATAGATAATATTTAGTTTATCTATTTATACAATTTCTAGTAAATTGGTATAAAGTATATATAGATAGATACCGTTGATTATGATGAATGAATATACTTTGTAAACATGAGTAAGGGGTCAACAAAAAACACGAACACTTGTTGGATAACAATCATCAGTCAATAGAAACTATGATCTGTTTATTTTTAAGTCCAAGGACCTCTCAATCATATTCAATTTTCATGAGGACGCCTAATAAAAAGGGGAGAATTTACAGAACATGACAGAATATAAAAAACAACTACACAATATCTGGATTCAGGCATGAACATTTGTGGGAGATACAGCAGCCGTAATACTCTAAACCACAGTCCAAAGCCAGTAGTTAAGTGGGATGTAATTCCTCTACAAGTAATATGTCTGTGTTTGTCATGGATATGAGACAAATGGCATATTATCATTGCCACCCCAAGTAAGTCTGACTGAGTCGGACAGGAATTAGTATACCATATTAAGAATAGTAGTTCACATAAAGCCAAAAAAACAATTTTTATGATTCAAAATCTTCTAAATTTGTATCATAGTATATACAATCAACCTCTCTACAAAGTTAAAGCATTCAGTCTCAAAGTTTATATGACCTGCTTCTGGTGGATTCCACAAGGTCGACCTAGTTCAGACCAAACATCCTGCAGAAAACAAAGAATAAAGTAAAAAAGGGCAAGTACAATAACACCACAATTGAAAGATTGATTAAGCACGCAAAGGCTTGAACATGATGTAAAAAGCACTACCCAGAGAATAGGAGGTCAAAAGAGCAACAAAAAATATAGCAACTACAATTCTACGAGAGCTCAATTGGTATAGGCCAAGCACTTACCTGTGGTGAGGCCCCAAATGGTATATGTTGGCCACCAGCTGCAAAGTACAATTCTTCCCCTAGCTGAACATATACATTAATTTGCATTAGATCCAAGAATTACAGTTGCCTGAATCAAAAGACTATATGAGCGAATCTTATAATTAAACCAATGGGCCAATGTAAGCAAAGATAAGGGGAAAACCATAAAAAATTATTAAAAAAAGAAAAAACAACTAAAGTTATAGCAAAATTATGGCTCAAGTCTATGAATGAATATAGCTTGTTCAAGGAAACTAACAGCAGAGGAAACAAAGTGCAAAAGTACCACCCCACACTACTCTGTCATCAAGATATTTAATTAAAAAGAAACAAAGCTGATGAAAGGAAAAGGTCACACCTTAACATGCACCTCTTCCATGTAGAAGCTGCCAGCAGGCAATGGAGGTGGAGAAGCCTTATCCATTAAGGATCCTACACCAACTTTTTTGTCTGTGGAACTATCATATACTGAGACGCGACATGTTACAGGTGTGGTACCATCTGGAAACTCCAATGGTAGTTCAGCTTTACAATGACAGATAACTTGTTAGAGCTTAAAAGTTTCTATAACAATCTACAATAAAGTGGGGGAATTTGATAAATTACCTTCTCGGACAATGCAGCAATCTGCATATTGGCTAGGAATTGGAAAAGAAAATGATAGCCCCTATAATTAAAGACGGACAGATTCAGTGAAACAAACATATGTGGAGAAAAGAAAATAGGAATGGTATAATTATGTAACATATTCACATACCGGGTAGAATAGGGTGTAAACACTTCTATCTTTATCATAAATCCCAGGAAATGTTGGCCCAAAGAGTGCATAAACAGCCACAAAAGTAGCCAGGGTGGAAGGTCCCCTGGAAAGAGATGTATGCATCAGCAAGACAGCACATAATCTATAATTAAATTGGTAACAACTTAAGAAGTACTCACCCGATGAGAGAAGTAGCATAGCGCATTTGAAGTCTCTTTATATCATAAATCTCAATCAGGCGTAATCTCTGCGGTCAATTTAGTCAATTTCAAGGTAAAAACTAGAGAACCATTGAAGAAGGCTGTACAAGAAAAAACAAAAATGAAGTAGATACATGTTGATAGTCACCTGAGACCAAGGATCAAAACGAAGATGAAAACCATGGTCTGGGAATCCAATAACAATATCAAGCTTCAAGGGGTCCTCCAGATACAAAGCATAGTAAATTTTTAATGAGATTGAAAAACCCGTAAAACAAAACTATAGATTATATAAACTTATGTCTTCTTCGAACATAAATTAATTGTAAGAATCATAAACCACATAAGACGAACATCTAACATTCAGATCATACCTCGTCAAAGTGCTTAACATGCACAACATCGTAAATGTTAGGTTGTTGTTCTATTTGAGCAAACGCTTCACAAATTGGCATCCCTGAGAAACCATCATTGATCATGGTAGAGTCAGATTAAAGTCTCCTAAAACCCAACCCAGTAAGCCCTCGTTTTTTTTTCCTTCCGGATGATCATGCAACATAAATTTCTATCTAACAGTTCAAAATCCAACTACTGCTACCAGATTATAAAACATAGCCTCAACGATTCAAAGGATTCATATTTGGAATTCTTCTCGGAAAAAAAAGAATAGAAAATAGATGGAATTTTAATATAAGTATTTGCAATTTTAGCTGAGAAAATAATAGATAATAAGGCAAAGTACCTAGAGAAAAGGGTCCGACGCCGAGGCCAGGACGGAGATCGAGAACTATAGCACCCATGGCCGTTCCCTCACATCGTCGCCTAGGTCTCTGCATAATTTGGGCTTTTTCTCTTTCGATTAAGGCGTTGTCGAGAGATAAATTGCCGTTACTTTCGCTAAAGGAAAGCGCAGGATTGGGCTATTGGTTAACTGCTGTAAGTTGTTCAATGCTTAAAGAACAAAGCTCGTGGTTTTTTTTTTTAACAATTACAAAAATTAACAAATTTATAATAATTAAAATATCATTAAATATATTTAATTAAATAATATTTAATGTTAAATTAACATTAAAGACAAAATGATTTGTCATGCTGCATGAAACTTTTAAAATTGATTGAAGATTGCTAAAATCTTATTTGAATGCGCACTTTAAAACGTTTACCATTATTATAAATTTAAACTAATAACATTATACAATTGAATTTGTTTTTATTTCATTTAAGTTTAAATATAATTTTTATAAAAATATTAAAAATATTATCATTGTTTATAAAATTTTTGAAAAAAATATAAAAATTACTATCAAAAATATAAAATTATTTTATAAAATTTTATAAAACATAATAACAATCAACTTTTAAATTAATTTTTTATTTAATAATATCTTTTTAAATACTTATAATATTTATATTAATTAATTAAAATATTATATAATAAAATATATATTCTTTTTTATAAAATATTATAGAATAATTGAGATGTTTTAAACAAGAAAGTAGATTATCTAATTATTCTAATTATTATAAATAGATAAATATTGACGAAATTATATTTATTATTTTCTAAAAATGCTAGTAGTTAAGGGATATAATAAGGTTTACATTTCAATACAATCTAAGTGCCACAAAGATAGTAGAAAATAAAATATGCATACAACGACTATAACAATTATTAAATATTAAACTCTATTAAATTAAAAACAATTATTAAACATCAAACTCACTACCAACAAATAAATCAAGAATTAATATTTTTATATTTTTATCATTTTTTGTTGACATTGTAGCGATAATATCTACAATATTTATGATAATTTAGTTTAAAAATATATTTAAATGATAATTTAACGATAACAATATCTAAATAAAAATTTATCGACATTTTCGATAATTTCGTGATAATTTTAATCAAAAGATATATATTACCTTTCGATGTTTAGATATACAAACCAATCACATTGTCGTAATAATGTCGACGATATCATAGATATTTTCATCATTACTTGTTAATTAATAATTTTAAATTTTTTTAAAAAAATTATATAAATTAACATATTTAAAACTTACAAGAATAAAAATAAAACATTAATAATATTAAATAAAATTTAATTGAATAGTGTACAACATTTAATGGATTTAAATATTCATAATTTAACTTATCATAAAGAAGTGTTATTTTTATTGTTTTTCTAAATTGTTTTGAAAAAAATAATAAAAATAATGCATTCAAAACTTATAAGTGTAAAATATCATATCTTAGATCTAATTCATACATTTTTAATATTAAAAATATTATAATACAGCATATCATATTAAATGTAGTCAAATTAGATATTGTTCAAGTTAAATTATAACCATATAGACCTATTCAATTGGACTCATTTCGATATTATTTGGTGTTATTTTTATTATTATAAATTTTAATGATGTTATTGTTTATAATTTACTGAAAATATATTAAGCTACCAAATTAAATATTTCTTATTACAAAACTTTATGAAAAATTTAATATAAATGGGTGTATTCAATTAAATTTTTGAAGTTTTTAAATTATTTTAAAATTTTAGAGGTATTCAATTAAAATTTTAAATAATTTTATAAAATCATAAATATATTTAATTAAAATTTAATATAAGTTTTTACAAATCTGAAAATATTTAAAAAATTATAAACTTTTATGAATTTTTATTAACTTTTGAGTTCAATATACGCCTTATATCTTTACCCATTATTTTCTTACCCAAGAGATTGTTTACCCAATTGATTTTGATGATTTCCAAACCACAAGTTCAAGTGTCAGTTGTAGAAGTGTGATCGTGAATCGTGATAGTACATATGGACCTAAGCATTGCAGTCAAGGGATTCCAGGGATTTTAAAAGCTTCAGGATGGATTATTTGAAAAGACTACTTACAACAGTTAAAGTATAATCTTGGGATAATATTAATAATATCTCCATGCTTTAAAATAATATAAAAATATTTAAAAAAAAACATTATAAAATATATTTAAATTTAACAAAGATAAATAATAATCATTTATACATAAAAATAAAAGAAATAATAGAATTAGAAACACATAATATTTCATGATGTTTCTCTCAAGAAATGATAATTGTTAAAAAAAATTGAAAAAATACAAAAAATTAAATTAAATCTTAAGAAAATATATAATTTATTATGTAATAAGTAATAAAAAATGATTATCAATATTATACATGTAAAATTAAGGTATAATATACCATTAATTAATAAAAAAATAATTATGAATAAACTATCAAGAACCTCTTAAAATAAAGTAAAAATTAGATACATCAATTTAAGATAAATTCAAATATTAATAAAAGTATATTTTAGAAAACGATATATCAATAAAATTAACACTAGTAGATAATACAGTAATAAATAGAAGATTTGTTTTATTAAGAATGATCTATGAAAATCTAAGTTATAAAAAATTAAAATTTACAATATACTTAAAGTTTGTCATTAATATTAATTATAAGAACTTAAATAAAGTATTAAATTTAGTTTATGAATTTAAAAAATGATACTTAATGAAAGAAAGAAATCATTCATTTTTAATATCCTATATAGTAGGATATTTGTTAACAAATAACTATAATAGTTTAATATATAGACAAAATGAATTCATAGAAATGTATAAAAAATTTCAAGAAAATGGACAAATAACAAAACCAAAAATATTAATAAACTATGAAATACTAGAAAATTAGAATTTAAATGTTAGAGAAAAACCTCTCATGATAGGAAGAAAAAGTAACATAGCAAGAAAATTTAATTTATTAAGGTTTACGTTTATAAATCCTGAAGAAGAAACTTCTAACAAAGAAAAGAGGGGAACATATCTAAAACAATAAGTTAAAATAACGAATCGTTAGTCTATGATGTAATATTAGAAAGAAAATTATATCATTACTATCTCAATAATATAAAATTAGATTTTCTTAGAAGCCTAATATGCATATCAAAAAACTAAATAATAATAACAAAACCTATAATTCTTTTAGTAGAAGAAATATATATAGTATAATAATCAAACATCAAGTTCTTACAAAACATAAACGAAACAAAAAAAAACTCCCAAAAAAAATAAGGGAATATGGTTATAATAAATTACAACAAGACATATATATAAATTTATAGAATGAAGAAAGGATGTAAATAACATACAAAGAGATAATGAAATTATAGGTTATAAGTTTGATCCATTTATATGATTAAAAAAAGAACCACCTAAGAGATTAGATGCATTAATACTTAGTAATGTAAAAAAGAAAGGACGAGGAAAAACCTAAAAATAAAGAATAAGCTATAATCTTAGTTTAATATAATATAGAAAATAATTAGAAGAACAATTTATGGATCTTAATAACAGGGATATAAAAAATTAGATAGTTTGTTAATTCTAATAAATGAAAAACTAGGAAGATATTATGATGAAAAACTTTATACAAATAAAGAGGAAAATGATATGATAATAATCAGTGAAATTGATTCTAAACTATAAAATATGATCCAAAAAATCACAAGCAACCTATATTTTATTATAAGTTTCTCATCAATAAAAAAACATTCAACCTACATACAGAATAAATAAATAAGCAAAGGTGAGAATAACAACCTAATATGGAAGAATGATTACTTGGGAACTAAAGGTAGTATTCTTCTAGAATTTAAACCTAATGAAAATTATAGATTAGATCTTTTAGATTTAAATTGTATAAGAGACATAAAAACCTTAGATGAATGGTTTAGTGGTATGAATATAATCATACAAATTTCTTCAACCACGCAATCAAATCATTTAACTTGTAGAGTTTTAATAGCCCATAAAATGTCAAGAAAAATTTACTTTACAAATTTAACAGTATAATATCATTTACAAAAAAGGGGAATACTCTCAAAGGTATGTAGTACTTGAATATTGTAGTAAATAAAATATATAATAAATTTATCGAAAAAGATAAAAATAAACATATCAATGAATCTAGTGAAAATAAAATTGAAGAAGTCAAATGACATTTAACAAATATGAAAATATATGACATATGTTATATACATATTTATTTATTTGTGAATATGAAATGTATCATTAAAAGTTACCACATTCCATGTAAGAAACTTATAAGGAAATGTTTTTTTTATAAATTACCTGAAACATTGCATAAAACTATAACAGAATGATGGAATAAAAGAAATAGAAAAACTATATCCGACACCTCTGTAGAGGAATAATAATAACTCTAAAAAATTGGATAATCATTAAATATCAAGATATACAAGAATATAAAAAAATAAGAAAAAATAATAATATCTGTTGTGATATAAGAGATTTTAAGATATAAAAAAAATATGGATGTAACATAAAATCTTACAAATAAAAATATAAAAAATACAAAATATTTAATAGATATAAATTTAAAAAACAAAACTTTCAAAAAATATAAGAGAAAATATAATAAACAACCTTATAAAAAAATATATTTAAAAAAAATGTATAAATCAACAAAAAAATTAATCCTTATTAAGAAAAAGTAATAAATTATTAAAATAGATACAAAATAGTGATTTTTAACTATTATAAACAGTGATTTTTATCCGATAAAAGAACTTTTATTTTCTTTAGTTGGATACATATTTAGTAATAACAAACTTTTTACTCTAAAATTGTGTGTCTAATAATTATGCATCTAAAAACTAAAAGTGACTAAAAATCTATTCAAGATTATTAATTAACTTTTAGAATTGTAATAATAATTAATATTATAAATAAAATACAGTGTAATTACTCTTTTTATATTATCTAGTAAGTCTAAATTTGATATCATATCATGTATGGATGCAAAAGTTTTGTCATTATAAGTAGGATATTAAGATTTGAACAAATTGAAGCATATCAGATATAACAAAAGAAGATGAATAATGAAAGAAAAGGTGGACCCATTAAATTTAGACATGATAATTATAATTTTAAGTCAATCAAGAATCTTGAGTAATTAAATATATATTTATAAGATTTATAAAATTAATAAATAAGAAAATAAATACAAAAAATAACTACAAGTCTGTATAAAAATAAAATTATAAAGATAAACCAATATTTTAATAATAAACTTAAACGATTTTCTTTAAATTTTATTTTCATCTTAGCTTTTAAAATATCAAAATTAGAATCTAATCTTCAAATATAACTTGTATTAGAATTATAGAAAATAAAAATATTTCATTGGATGAAAAATTAATATCATTAACCATTTAAAAGTATTAGTGATATTAACTTTAAACTTTAGAGACATTAATGTTCTCTTTTATTAATTTAAGAATATGTGTGAAAATATGCTAAACAAGAGTATTAATGATAATTTCACTTATAATCTTAGGTTTAATTTTTTTTAATAATTACTTGAGTTTTAGTTTTAATTTGCATAAATCGAGTCATTTGAAAACCAAATTTAAAATGTTTTTCAATAATCAATCTCTAATTAACTCAAATATGTGTGATTAATTTTTATTTTTTATTTGCATTATAGAACAAAATTCAAATATGTTTTAGAAAAAACTCAATTTTTTTTAAAGAAAAGTAGTTTTTAACTAGTGTAGTTAAAAGTGAGAAAGCATTAATCGGTTCCTAAAATAAAACTTAATAACTAAAATATAATAGTGGTTACTTAAATCTCTTTTTTGGTCATTTCTTTTTCTTATTGTTTATTTTAGCTATAGTTGAGGTTACTTTTTAGTTGGCTGACATATCTTGCTTGTAACTTAATATTAAGTTAGTAGCTTTGTTATCTTTTGGTGCTTTCGTTCTGATCCTTTTTATGATTGTATCTGGAGCATCATGCTCTTTTTTATACTATCACACTTCTGTCTTAGTAGATGATTACTAAATAAAATTATTACTGTACTGTTTGATGAAAAGCTAATTTATATCAGACATATTTCAAGAGTTTTTATATGCTTACAAACATGGTTTTAATGCCAATAACATTAAAGAATTTATCAACTGTTCTGGAGTAAATAAAATAGACAAAACATAAATAAATTAAACATCCTTAAAATTATCATTAATTTCAACGTTTCAAAATAAAATCATATAATATAAAATAAAATACATTTTATATATAACAATCGAAGAATAACTGATAATTCGTGCAAGCTAATCCAATTTAAATTTATTTTATCCTAACCCAATTAAAATTTAATTCAAAACATCAAAGGTGAACTTGAATCTAAATTAAACACAAACTGGTCTGAATTATTAATTGTATGTTTTTTAATTAATTAAATTTTTTTATAAATTAAAAAATATGTTTAGTAATTAAAGTTCATGAATTTAAACAACATTACATGAAATACTAAAAATGAGAAAAATAATATTACAGTTAGTTTTTTAAACAAATGATAAATTAACCCTAAATGAACAACTCATACACAACAAAATTCATGAAGACAATACATTTCCTCACGCACACATGTTATGTTATAACAATTAGTTAATTACAAAATAAGAATATTAATAAACATAAAATAAAGAAAGCTAATTCTTAAAGTAAGAAGTCAATTTCTAAATAAATTCGTTTACGTAAATCAAAGGTTGTCATGTCTTCATAGAAACTAATAGTTTGAATAAAGAAATCCAAATTTTAATAGAATTCATCTCAATCACTAAACAAAAAATATATGAGTAAGATTAAACAAACAATTTCCTTCAAGACTAAAAACAATTGACACTTTTATATCATGGATATAAGCCATATCCCAATAATTTGATTAAAATGATACGACATAGTCATATTCATATCATAACCCATTGATATTAGATATTATCTATCATATATCACACTTTTTAAGGCATGGTTGTATGTGATGTATAGTCTCTACTTATTCTATTCTTCTTTGTGTGGTTTCTCTATAGAGGACTTAACCAGAAAGTCAATCCAGACTTGGCCTTTGAATGTTATGCAAGGGACGTACTCAATGTCGAACTAGTAGAGATCTATACCACTATTACTAAAATATATACCTTTGGTCTCGGGGTTTTAGCCTCGATTTTTTTAAAAAACTAAGACCATAGAGTTTTGGTCACGGTTTAATAAAAACCGAGGTTATAGTGTATACATATAACCTCGGTTTTATCACTAACCGTGACTATAGATTAAATTACAAAAAATATTTAAATATATATAAACAAATTTATATAGTCACGATTATTAAATAATTGTAATTATTATTAATCATAATTAAAATAATAGAGTTTTCAATATTTTTAAAAACGAAATCAAATAATATATTATATGTCATTCATTTAAAAGAAATACAAAAATTACTTTACAATTTTTTTTATTTTTCTCTATTAATTTAATTTAATGTGTTTTATTTCTTTTACAATATATATATATATATATATATATATATCAATTTTTTTCCTCTTTTTTCCACTTTTTTCCACTTTTTTTTTCTTTTTCCCTCACATTGATATACGTTTCTTTAATTTCCCAGTGCTTTCTATCCTTTTCCTCATTTCTTTTCTTTTCTCCCCTTATCTCCCTCGCGTTTTCGCTCTCTCCTCAAACCAGTGCCGCTCTCTCCCCCAACAGCTCTATCTTGTCTAGCAGCTCCATCTTTTTTCTTTCCTTTTTCGACCGGTACCAACAGCTTCCTTTCCCCTCTCTTCTTCCTTTTCACTCTGTTTTTTTTTTCTTTTCCCTTGTTCGCACCTTGTCGACCGGCCATTTGTATTGTTTTCGCTCGCGACCTAGATCCTGGTATGTGTGATACCCTCTTTGTTTTACCATATCAATTCATATATGTGTTAATTGTTAGTGGAATTAGGTCTCTGCACATAAATTATTGAATTAGGGTTATGCATTTCATGTATGAATCTATATTTCTTACTGTAACTTCTTAAGGTAGGGCGTTTTGTGCACCATTTGAAAATTATTTCATAACAAGTGTTTGCAATAGTTTGAAGATGCTGAAGATGCAATTTTACTATCGTGATGGCTATGATGAAGTAGGAGAGTTGAAGAAACTCAGCTTTGGGAGATGGATGGATAAAGAAATTGCTCTAGACTATAATGATTCATTGATGGCTTCACACCATATGCAGTTTGATATTAATTTCCTAGAACAGTTATTTAGTATCTACGATTCTCACCAGATTGAGCCTATTCAGGGATTGCAACGAAGGTATACATGTTGGTAATAGAACCATTCACATGCTAATTGAGAGAGAGAGAAAAAGTAAAATATCAAGCTTTTATTTCATTTAAGTTATTTACCTGATAGTTTCTGAAATAAAATTACATGTTGGATCTGACCATCTGATTCCTTTTACTTTCCTTTATGTTAATAAGGTTGTTCACTAAAAATTTGAATTGAATTAGACATTTTATTTTTCTATTCACTAATTTTGTAGCATATGGTTAATTGTAATTGAGATTTACTTCACTGTTCTTGCTCTAAGTTTTTTTTCCTTACTGTTTTGTATATGTTTAGAGGGTTTCCTGTTTAGTTAAAGTATGTTCCTGACATCAGCTTCAGAATAGATAATGAGCCTTTCAAGGTACTCTTTTGTTTTCTTACTTATTTAATCAGCTTTAAGATCTGTTTGTTTGTATTTATCTTAAAAGTAGCTTACGCAAATGACTGCTCTAATTTGGTGGGAAAAAAACTTTTTTGAGCTCTCTATCAAACATCTTAATATGCAATATGTTCAAAATCTAAGTGAATGTCTCATTTCATCTTTATGTGGATTTTTTTATGGTACTCTACATTCATTCCAGGGATACAAGTCTGGAGTCTCTCGTTTGTTGGTAGATCCAGGATCACAGGTTGGAAGTTCGCATAATTACTCAACACAAGCAAACTTACATCCCCTTACAGTTCAGACATCGTATACACCAACTTTAAACCAAGATGACTAGAATGGGCGAAGATTATCTTCAAAAACTAAGAACAGGGATTTCTACAGTGATTAAGTAACTCCTCTCCATCAGTCACCTAAGCTATCCAGCAATAATCTTTCTGGTTCTGGTTATGTTGGACCTAAATTTTTCTCTGCTACTGGGTCAACCCACTGGGATGGAGTGACAAAGGAAGGCAGTATACTTAACCAGACATATCGTGTTGAGCAATCTAATGTTGCAGACTTCATAACTCATAAGCTGACAGATTCTCAATTAGACATGGGTAGCATAATTCAAGGTGGTGTAACTTGCAAAGATAGGTTGAATATTGATCCTGATATCCAGGCAGTAACAATGGATTCGCAGAGAGAAATTCAGGTATACTATCTACAGTCATTTGTGTGTCTTGTATTATATATGTCACTCCTTAATTCTTTTATGAAAAAAAGGATTCTGAGTAATTTTGTTTTGGTAGCCTGATTTGTTTATGTTGCATAGAGCTATTAAAGCCTTTTATGCCCTTCTCTCTCTTATATTATTTTTGTCCAGTAGAAATTAGGTTTTACTATAGGGTGAAAATATTTTTGTTCACGAGACTGCAATTGATCTTATCATTTTGCTTCCTTTACTCAAAATCAATTGTTGGACATTTTCTTAAATTGTGTCAAGTGATTGCGCCTTGTTAACACTACAACAGGAACATGCACTAGGCCTATGGGTTAAAACACTTTTGTTGTATTAACATTTAGTTCTCTATGTATTTCTGTTAAACGTGAATTATGGAGTGATCTAATTATGCTTTGTGGTTTTGATGCTCCTACAGTCGACAGCTAGGCCTAAGGTACAATTACTTTGATCTTTATGGAAAGCTTTAGTAGTCTTTTACTTTTCGTTCGTTGTATGAATGTTGTTACTTTATGTAGAAGAGTGGAAAAGCATCCGATGGAGATGGTCAATAGGGTGAACGGCCTACAGAATGCGAGTAGTAGTAGAATTCAACTATTGGACGAGGATGCTTAGATTGGTTTAGGGTTGTTGAATAGTATTTTTATAGGAAGGGATTCTTGGGCAGTTTTGGTTGCTTTCATATATAGATGTATCTTTCTTTGGCCTTGTGTTATATGATAAATGATTTGTGAAGTCTTTTTCTTTTTGTTAGAAATACTTAATGATTGTATTCTATTCTGTTGTTAAATGAATATACATGGTGCCTTTATATAGGAATTACAAGTATACTAGATATGTCTAAAGTAATTAAATATAGATATCCCTAAAGTAAATAGATATACAATAGCAGATATTAATATATTATTAGATATACATTAACAGTCCCTTGAGGCTCGAAGATGGATGTGAGACCAAACTTTAGGTTGTCAACCAAATTACCGAGTGCGTCCTTTGGGAAGTGCCTTAGTGAAAATATCTGCAAGTTGATCGTTGGAGGAAACGAGGAAAAGCTTGAGACGCCGTGGATAAGATGAAAGCGAATAAAGTGACAATCGATCTCGATGTGTTTAGTCGGTTCATGGAAGACATCGTTGTGAGCAATATGAATGGCACTACGATTATCACGATAAAGAGGAGTTGCGAGAAGATGTGGACACGCCCGAATCAGGGCCATCGTAGCCAAGGAGCTCGGATATGGTATTAGCAAGAGCACGATATTACCTTTCTGATCTTGGAGGCGGGCCTGAGTTTGTTTCTTACTTCGCCAAGAAATGAAAGAAGTACCAAGGGAGAAAGCAATAACACTTAGGTGGACCTGCGATCGATGAGGATCTCTGCAATCGGCGTCGAGAGAATGCCACGAAGTACTTAAGGAGGCGTCCCCGAGTAGAAAAGGCCATGAAGATAGTGCCTTTCAAGTATCGTAGAATACGCAAAGCAGCTGACATGATGGTCGATCGTGGAGCGGTGACGGAATGCTAACTCACACGATGAACAACATAAGAGATGTACGGACGAGTAGCGTAAGATAAACGGATTGCTAACCAATCGTCTATAAAGAGAAGGATTAGACAATGGTTGCCCTGCGATGGTGTCGGATGTGCGTTAAGTTCAGGCGGAGTGCCAACGGTCTTGTCCAGTAAGTCGACTTGAGATATGAGGTCGGATCATGCTTGGCAGGTAATGTAAAGACCATCTGTGGAACTAGTGATCTCGAGTCCAGAAAATAGCTTAAATGTCGAGTCTTTCATCTGGCGGCTTCGTAAGAAAATCCTTGAGTTCTTGAATGCCGTTGAGGTCAAATCATAGGTTATGATCATATCATCCACGTATAGAAGAAGCGAAGATGGTGCCTTTATCATTACGACGAAGAAATAAGGCGAGAATCATAAGGGTAGTGAGTGTAACCCGAGCGAAGGATGGTGGAGTTGAATTTGGAAAACCTTGCTCGTGGAGCTTGTTTAAGGCCATAAATTGCACGTCGAAGGCGAAAAAAACCTTATTTGTTTCAACGAGAAAGACCAGAAGGAGGTTGCATATAGACTTACTTCATGCGGATCCCAATTAAGGAATGAATTTTTTAACATCCGTACGAAAAGGTCCCGTTTACTAGCGACGATATGACTAAGAGGTGCGAACGGAGGAAATACGGGCAAGGCTGGAGCAAAAGTCTCTTAATCAATCCCGTACTCTTGCATAAAACCTCTTTTCTGAGACGAGCCTTGTAGCGATCAATAGACCCGTGAGTGAGTCTTAATCTTATGGGTCCACTTTACTGACCACTTGATTGACCGGGAGGGAGAGTAACGAAGATCCCAAGTATGGTTTTGGTTAATGCATCATTTCTTCTTTCATTGCAATGCGCAGAAGGGTTAGTAGATGCCTCGCGATAGGTGTGAGGCTCGTTGGAGTGTAACGAGGCGGTGTAACAATGATAGTGAAGTAAATGTGTAGGAATGGATCTTAGGGTTGAGTGGCGAGTTGAAATGTCTTGTTGAGGATCTTCGAGGCGGAGTAGGAGCGAGGACCTATGTTCAAGGTGAGGTAGCTCATTATCAGCTTTGTTCTTCTACGACTGTCTGGGAGAATCATCAAAAATATCTAAAGATTGAATATTGAAGTCGAAGATGGATTAGAAGTATACATAGAAGGAATAAGAGACTCGTTTGGAAAAATTTCCAAAACATTTGAATTAGTTAGGGGAAGAACGAAAGTGAAAGTTCAACAAATAGCGGTGTTCCCCAAAAGACAACATTACGAGAAACACGGAGACGATGTGAGATAGGATCATAGTATCGATACCTTTTGAGTTTCACCGTAACGAAAACAACAAAGTACAGATCAGGGGCTCGAGTTTGTTGTGTTCGTAAGAAATTTGAAGAAAAACGAAACAAAGAGATCCAGAATGACGAAGGTAATGATAGTTAGGAGATGATCCAAAAAGGCAACTCGTACTGGCATAAACATGACATGAAGAAGCGACCCGCTTTGAAAATAGGGCGAATTTTAGCGAGAGAGAAGAAAGCGAAGCAGTGTCAAGAATATGGCCAGAAGTTTTCTTTCGGCTCGACCATTTTTTAAGAGGTTCTAGACGGCCAGGTTATATGATGTCTGCAGTGCCATAGGAGTGTAACGAGTTTGAAAAGCATTTTGAGTATATTCGAGAGCATTATCAGATCGAAAAGTTTTGATATGTTTGGAGAATTGTGTTTCAACCATTTTTACAAAGTTATTATATATTGATAAGATTTCAGAACGAGATTTCATTGGAAAGATCCAACTATAACAAGAATAATCATCAATAAAAACAACAAAATATCGAGAACCACATGATACTAGCAATAGGATAAGGTCACACAGCATCAGAATGAATCAACTCAAAATACTATTAGAGATAGATTTACTATTATTGAAAGGTAAAGTGTTTGTTTTCTACTTGACATGAAGTATAATCAAAATTATCTTGGGGCACGAGAACCAATGAACCTTTAGAAGAAGTTATTGTGCAGGAAGGGCCGAGCGTGACCAAGGCGAGAATGCCAAAGTGCGAGAGAAGGTAAGGAAGAAGCTATAGCAGGTTGCGACGTGACGAGGTAGGAGACGACATGTGGAAGATGAAGATTGTTTCACGGGGAAACATGCGCGGGCCACAGGGACCGATCCCGACCTCTTACCCCGTCTCGGATCTGCCTGATACACCGAATAGTCGAAAAATAAGGCGATATCCTAGTTCGACTAATTGGCCCATAGAGAATAAATTATAGGATAGGTCGGTACATGGAAAACCGGGAACAAAGAGGGTAGAGGTCGAAACAAAACCTAGACTATTCCACTTGAATGGTGTGACCATCGGCTATATGAATATTAATGGGATGTGGTGTAGGGTCGAGTTTGGAGAATAAAGATGAGTGGTACATCGTGTGGTTGCGACGTATGCGAGTCGAAAAGCCAAGTTTGAGACTTCTAGGGCAAAGCGAGAGGGTAGTGGAAAGAGATGCATTACCGTCCATTTGAACAACACGAGGTTATGATCTTACGTAGTTCCGTGGAGGAGAGGTTGATAGTGGATTCGGAAAGGCGGGACTATCTTTGAACTAGAATGCATCGACGAAGTAGGCTTAGTATTAGCAATATGACGGTAGAATTTATTCTGACGGTAACAGAGTCTCGATGGTGTGACGTGACGCTTGCAATAATTCAGAACTTTTTATTGCTTTCTACGTGACGATTGTAAAAGCCGGAGGAATCACGATTCTTGAGGTTGTTCGATGGCGGGGAGTAGGAGGAGTAATAGCGAAACATTGAGCTTATTTTGGGCTTGAAGGGTTGCAAGTCGAGCTTCTCTAACTTGACTATTTTGCAATGGTATGTCGAGAGGGAAGAGGACTACGATTAAGAAGGCGACACCGGATTGGCTCGAAGTCCTTGTGGAGTGACATCGAGAACTTCGTAGAGATGAAATTCATCCACTAATAGTAGCATATTGTTGAGCATCTTGAGCGTACCCAAATTGGATCACAAAGGTCAATTTGGTCCCGATGGAAGTGAAGTTGATCAAAGTAGTCATTGATTGGTTGCCCTGGTCCGCATTGCGGTTTATGCAATTCAGCTGATTAGTTGATATTTCATGAATCTGTGAGTAGTGGAGTATGCACTTTTAGGCGTGCCTTAACCGTGCGATTTGGCATCAATTTGCCTAGCAGATTGGAGATGGATGGAATGGAAGTATTCGAATCCATGTGAGGATAAATGTGATTGTGACTATCCCACGTTCAATAAATGCGGCGAAGAAAGATAGCATCTTAACTTGCTAACAAACTTTATCAGGGAATACTAATTGCACCCGATCCTGATAATTCGGGCATCGACCGCTTAAGAAAAGCTATAGCGTAGCTTGAGACCATGATAAAAATAATTCTTAGTCATCGATATAGTATTAATAGGGCAAGAAACAAAAGTATCCTCTTTATCCATTTGAAAACACAATATGCAAAAATAGATTGCAAAAACGAGATCTACGCGAAAAACTGGGTAGGGTGAACCTGTATTGCAAAATATTGGTCAATGGTCAACGGGTAGTCCGGTCAACGGGCAGTACGGTCAACGGTCAATACGGTCAACGGGAAGTCCGGTCAACAGTCAACGGTCAGATCGGTTCTATGATGTGAGATGAAGGTGATGATGACGTCAGCCCTACGCAAAGTACTGATGACGTCACGAGCAGAGCGCGGTGCTTGGTGCGTCAGATCCATGCGCAGTGGATGTTGGAGGCACGTGAGAGCGCGTACAGAGTCTGATGACTGTGATACTTACACGGTTGTGTAGATCCGGTCGAGCCGATCACAGTGGTATATACAGAAAAAAATTTGGAACAATATGCACGGCGGCGGCGGTGATTGCAATTGTTTGTATGGTGCAGAACTCCTTAACAACGGCCACTGTAATTCCAGAACCTAAGGACAATGGCTGAAGAGCGTCGAGTTAGCAATGAATGATTGCAGCGGCTATTGTGACAGCGAAAGCTATAAGGGTTGAATAACACCAAAAAAGAAAACACTGCTAGAAAGAAAAGAATAGTGGCTCTGATACCATGTTAGAAATACTTAATGATTGTATTCTATTCTGTTGTTAAATGAATATACATGGTGTCTTTATATAGGAATTACAAGTAAACTAGATATGTCTAAAGTAATTAAATATAGATATCCCTAAAGTAAATAGATATACAATAGCAGATATTAATATATTATTAGATATACATTAACACTTTTCTTGTGATTCTTGATTCATGTTGAAAGTGGTTGATTTTTAAATGTAATTATACTTTTAACTTTAATATAATATGATTTTTAATATTGTAATTAATAATTATATTTTTTAAAAATTTATACATACCCTATGGCCTCAGTTATTGAGAAACCTAGGCCATACACATACCTTGTGGCCTCAGTTATTGAGAAACTGAGGTCATAGACATACCATATGACCTCGGTTATTGAGAAATCGAGGCCATAGACATACCCTGTGGCCTCTATTATTGAGAAACCGAGGCTATAGACATACCCTATGGCCTCAGTTATTGAAAGACAGGGGTCATAGATATACCCTATGGCCTCGATTATTGAGAAATTGAGACCATAGATAATAGTCTATGGTCTCTCTCACTTAGGTCTCGGTTCTTATAATTGTGACCGTAGACCTACGGTCACGGTTAAAAACCAAGGCCATATGTGCTTTTGTAGTAGCGCCCTATTTTAGTCAGTCGAAAACTTCTAGTTTAGATCAAATTTATCTAAGTTGATTATCTTTTGGGACAACTATGTTGTGTGCTTGGAAGTAGAGGTGTAATTTTCTTGCAGCCATTATAAGCACGAGAACTATCTTCTCAATTTATAAGTATATCTATTTTGTGTCATAAAGGGATTTACTCATATAGTAGACGAGTTTCTGAACACAATTGTTGTCCATTACAAGGGTAATGTTGATAACTATTTTGGAGACTACAAGGTGCAAGGTGGGTATGTCGCCAAGTTGAAGGCTAGCCAACTGGGCTACTAAGATAATCCTTTAATTCTTTAAATGTTTTTTCACAACTTTTGTCCTAGGAAAAGTTCATATTTCCATATAGTATATTGAAGAAAGGTGCACACTTATCAGCTACACGAGAGATGAAGTAGTTCAGGATAGCCACTCTTCTTGTTAACCTTTGGACTTGTTTGTTTTGAACTTTTTCTCTTTTTTGTAAAAATCTAATTTTTAACATTGTTATGGAAGCAATTGGTATCGGAGTACAAACCTTTTTTCATAAATATCTTATGATATTAATAATTTAATTATAAAAAAATTGAGTAAGAAATATAGCTTGTGAACAAATGGCTTGATCCATTAGGCTTCCAAGCCTTATCTCCCAACGAGTAAAAATAAGATCGGTGGAAATCTTTTCAAACTCAAAATTGATTAAAACCCTTATTACATGAAGTTTATTGTTGAAGAACAATAATTTTATATTAAGAACACATTCTTCAACTACTATGGCTTTTGAATGAATTTTATTTCCTAAGATTTTTCTCAATTTCCTACGTATTGGTCGACCTTATGAGATTTAAATGGTCATATTCGATCTAATTTAATTTGAATTAAGATCCTTAAATTATCTTCAATTAACAATCTTACATACAATCAAATTATATGTTTTAATAAGAATCTAATTCCCATTATTTTAACCTTATTCATACCACGTGCAGTAGTTATACTCGTAGTTATATTCTACAATTTAATTCCAAATTAAAATTAATTCAATAATAAATCTAAAATCAAATCTAATTTGATAATTAATAAAATATCATTCTTATCCCAAGTATTTTAATGAATACTAAACATTTACATTTTACAATTTAATATTTTAATTAATTCAAATAAATATTTAAACCTTAATAAATATTAATTAATTAATTTAATTAATTTGATTATGTTAAATTACCATTTTATCCTTACATATTTATTTGACATTTGTGACAATCATAAAATGCCCTGATAAACAAATATAAATTTCTTGATAATTTGAAATAACTAATTTCAAATTAATTATCTATTTATCTCAAAAGTAAGATCATTTAGTCTTTGTTATAAAGCACACTTGAGGACCAATGGAACTATGAATTTAAGTTGAAATAAAAAACTGATATATTAATTAACTCCTTAACTAATTATTAATCTTTATTAATATTGGAGTTGCTCCACCATAAATCCAAGACTAAAAAATGTTCAATATCATATCTGTTATTTACCCAACATAATGTATATTAGTCATCCATTAATATAACCATTAGGTGTAACTTAATTCACTATAATCAGTTTGTAATACGAATGAGATCATTAAGTCTGTTTTACCTCATCTATTACATCTTCTCCTTGAGTACCCGCAATGCTTGTGAATAATTATTTATAATCATATTATAGATTACCTGTAGTCATTCAAGCTCTGGATTGCTAAATAAGAAAATTATTATCTAACATCTGCGTATAGCTGGAATGAACTCCACATCTTGTGAGATAACCTCTCATCTCACCATAAACACTCAGATACCAAGATAAAATGTATCTTTACTTAACACTTCAAGCATCACCTAGTAAGTCAAATACCAAGGTACTATAGAAAGGAATCATTTAAATTACTCGAGATTAAGATCGTCACACACATGGTCATCAAGTAACATAGAGAAACAACTATAAGTAAATAGATATTAACCATGTTTCTAATATATCTAGTTCAATCCTTCATAACCAACTATTATATAAATTACCTCAAATTAAATGTCTTCACATTAGTAACCCTAAATAAGGGTCACTCTATTCCAAATCGATATAGGCTATGCTAGTTAATTAATTAAAAATATCATTATATAAACTTTAATGAATTATCACAAATAATTTGATTATTTTACTTAAAACTAAATCTCATGTATTTACGCTGATATTTTAAGCAGATATAAATAATTAAGAATTTTTATGATTTATTTAAAGAATAAATTAACACGTGTAAATAAATGAAATGTTCCTTTTATTTATTATAATTTTGGCATAGATTTAAATACAAATTCTTTTACATTTAAGGCTCTATTCTAACATTTGTTTGATAGTCTATAGGAGGTGCATATCTATCAATGCCTTAGTTTATCAAGGTTGGTTTCAATTTCTCTTTAGTTGACCATGAATCCCAATAACTTTTCTAAACCCTCTCCAAACACACATTTGTTCAAGTTTAGTTTCATTCTATACTTTTAAAGGATTTCAAATGTCTCACTCATACGAGTGACATGACATTTTTCTTGTTATCCCTTGAAGATCATATTGTCTATATACACTTCCATTAAGTGTCCTATGAGTTGTGTGAACATCTTGTTGACTAGTCTCTAGTACATGTTTTTGACGTTTTTTAGGCCCAATGGAATGACCTTGTAGCAAAAAAGTCCTTCGCTAGTCATGAAACTTATTTTTTTCTTGGTCAAGGTCTTACATCCATATTTGGTTATATCGAGAATATGCATCCATGAAGAAGAACATAATTTGACATGCTGTTAAATATGTACACATATGCTACTATCCATTAGGTTTTCTTGACCATAAATATGTGGGACAACCAATTAGGATAATAACATTCATTTATGTACCCAACTTTTAGAAGTTTGTCAATTTTTTGACTTCATGTTTGCATACTTTTCTTGTTTTTATAGCCTTTTCTTTTGCCTGATAGGTTTGAACTTTGGATCGGAATTGAGGTAGTGTACTAGAATCTTTGGGTCAATTCCAATCATATTCTCGTAGGATCACTCAAATACATCTTTTTTTATTAAAGGAACACATCTAACTCTATTTAAACATTCGAAGGTAGTGACATACCTACATAAACAACTTTGTGATGCTTAATGCTGAACCGTATCATGAAACATGTTGAATCGAGTGGCTTAAATGTTGGAACATAACCCTATGGAGGGTCGAGTTTCGATTCAAGTAGGATAGGGTTAACAC
The DNA here is from genome assembly GCA_033030585.1 of Hippophae rhamnoides. NCBI lineage: Eukaryota > Viridiplantae > Streptophyta > Magnoliopsida > Rosales > Elaeagnaceae > Hippophae > Hippophae rhamnoides. Next base: position 20,381,798 of record CM065434.1, on the reverse strand, counting down.
ACCTTGTAGAGGTAAAACTTATTGTGTACAACTATAGGGTGGCCGGTTGATAGTGGATATATGAGAATATCTTGTTCAATCAGGGGTCGTTCATCCAGTAATTCATGTTCAACCATGTCCTAATTAATGATGAAAGTTACATGCACATGGGACTTAGTATGGCTTATTGAGAAAGGCATTGCACAGGACAATCTTCTAAATCCTCCATCAAGATTGGTGCTTCAAAACTCATAGATTAGTCCATTACTTTTCGTTGGAAATATAAATGATTTATCTCATAGAGACTTTGTAGAATAGATAGATGAAAGATCTTTTTCAAAAGACTTTCAAAACTCAGTTAGACAGACAGTCTTTTCCTAAAAGCCATGTAGAATTATGAAGAACACAATAGATGTTCTTACGTAATTTTTTTGATTCTCAACCAATAGAACACACTTCTTTCTAGTAGATTACTCTATATATTGATGCAAATTTGCATCAATATCAAATAAAGGGTATTATTGTCTTTTCTGTGGTCCTACTATCATGGAAGAAACTTGTTAAGACATTGGATCTCCAGACATGATGGTCTTTAGTTCTCCGATGCTTAAGTCGGTATGGGTAGTTATAGATGATATATGAGTTTAAGGTATCTCTCTATGATAAAAAGGAAAGAAAGTATTATGATTGTGTTTTGTAGGTTTATCAATTTATCTTGAGGGGCAAATCCCTATCGAGATTATCCAATTGGAGGTAAGGATGATGACAATAAAATGGAAAATAGAGAATAGAAAATGAGGATCTGTATTTTATAACATAAGATAAGGCAAGAACATATATCATATTCCCTACCCTATTTCCCGAAATTATATATTATATTTTAATAAATATATAAAAAAATTATTTTTTTATTTTTTTATAGATTTAATTATATTTAAACTCAAACTAATTATAAGTACTACATTATATATTTTATATTTCTTCATTTTTATTCTATTAAAAAATTAATAATTTTTCTTTTATAGGAATTATTCAAAATATTTATTTAAACACTAAAAATCTAAAATATTATAATTATTTTATAATTTATTGTTATTATTTCAAATTAGTTTTTAATAAGATACTTTCAATGTCGTTCAATATAAAAGGATTATATATTTGTTGTTATATATTTTTTCTCCCTTTTGCTTAGATATAATTTATTTTTTATTATTTATTAACTCAAAATTTTAGTTTTTCAATATAAAATATGTATTATTTAGCTTATTGTTTTTATAAATTTTTATTTATAATAAAAATAATAAAAAATAAAAAATAATATTTAAAATATTACTTGAATCCCTATTTTTTATTTAAGGGTCTTTGTTTCCCAGTAAGGATCTCCGATATATCCTCTTGTAAGGATTTTAAGTAGAGATGATAGCTAAATTCTAAATTATGGATCGAAAATAGGGAGGGGTCTTCGATCCCACCCCACCCCATTGACAATACTAGTGTTTGTGTGTGAAGTATACAATATTTAATATATATAGATTAATTTTACTTAATTCATATCATTTATCCATTTATATATCTTTTCTATAGCATTGTGATTATCTCTCTTTAATTATCTCCTACAGACAATTGGGGATAATTATCGGTTGTTAATATATTTAAGAGGTTATCTAAAAGATGTGCTCATATGATGGTTTATAAATACTTAAAAAGTACTAATATTTCATGATTTATTTGCACTTAATTGTAACAAATGGATTTGAATATGCATGATTTTATCATTATTTATACAAATTTATATATTCGAAATCACGAGTATTTTTTCCCCAAGTATTTTTAGCTTTAATTTGATAATTGATAACACTTAAAGAATCATACATGAAGTACTCATATCCACTTTAGAAGATTAAAAGAACAATACATGTAAAAACAAGAAGTGGAATCAAACACTATGAGTTTGACATGGACTATAAGGGATCACAACTCACTCCTTCCTGTTTAAAATGAGGCGCACCATTATGAGACTTGGGCCACGATAATGGAAATGTAGAGCCACGACACGTGAATAAAATTTTCACCTGAAGCCCTCTAACCCCAATCTCATCTATAAATAAATACTTTAGTTTTTAGAGAAGTATGTAGCCATAATAGAGTTTAGGATTTTAGTTTTTTTAAAGCTACAACACTTTTGTTTCTTAGTTGTTATAATAGTTTTGATTCAACAATAATATAGGTAGATCTTTTGGAGGTATTTCAAATCATAAAAATACAGAATATATATTTATATCAAAGAATACTCTATAGATCAGGATCATAGTTATGGAGTAAGACACCTCTGTTTATCTTTAAATTGTATTGTAGGTCCTATTTATATATTTTTAATTTTATATATAGCTTAAATCTTGTGTATTTTTTTAAATGATATTTTTAATTTACTAGAAATTTATTAAATTTGAGTATGTTTGACTGATTATTGCTGTTTGGTATTAAATATGTAACACGCACACGCCCTAACCAATGTTGGTATCTCCTTACTCTACATTGAGGTGATAAGGATGATGGATTAGCAATGGCTAAGACCTGATGAGCTCAATAAAGCATATAGCGTACCTAATTAGGATGCCTCGTTGTTTATTTGCAAGATCATAGAGATTAAGACTTGATGGTAGTGTAATATCCCGGTGTGACTTTAGTCCCTACCTCGTATTGACGACTTGGGCAATCCATTTGGGAGTCTTGAGCAATCTGAATACAACAACCTATGTAAACGCCTATAGTAACCTACTTACTATAATTAGATCATATGTAATTATCATGTATCCAGATCATTGAATCCATAACTACCTAACGTGCCTAAGATGTTATATATATAACTTTTGAATGAGGAGAATACATGATCTATTTCAGATATCAAATTTCTCTATTTCTCTCTAAAATCACTAAAATCCCTAACATAAAGAATTCTCTCCAAACAACTGGCGTTGTTTGTGGGACCTTGAATCTTTCTAGTCCATAGATAGCATTTGAAACCTGATAATATTATTAAGAGAATTAATTTGTGTTTTGGGGACTCATATGTCACTAAATGGATTACGAACCTATAATCGGTGAATAGATACACAACCTTGTCATCTTGGTTCAAGAATTTGATCTTAACAATAGGGCACATTCTTCCTCGCCTATCAAATCGTTGCCAATTCGCGACCTGGGGACTACTTCAGATAGCAAAAGCCAGCGAGTTTCGACCCCTCACGATGTGAATAGACCTACACAAGAAATATAACATTTCACTAGTTCCACGAATTTTAGTTTACAAAATGCTTCACTTGAAAGAGATGCAATGATGAAAGGACTTCAAAGACAAATAAAAAGGCTACAACAGGCTTTTATAGAATGTCAAAGGGAGAATAATAAGTTGAGATCCTAATTGGAACGGAAAGTCTGTTCAGAAATAGAGAGTTGATTTTACACACCTAGTCCCCATATACTAAGTCAACCCTTTATAAAGGAACATGTATCTTGTGCCCATAATCCTCGTCAATGCACAGGTGTTGAACAATATCCACAAATAGTTTTTGATCCCTATTTCATTACGGGAACCTTCTAAGTGAATCGTCCAGCTCATGAGCATGCATTTCAACCAACATCCACTCTAATTCCTCTTTATGACTCAAGTGACATGTTGGACAAAAAATTAAGAGATATGGAGGAAAAGATGTGGACAAGGATGAATGATAGACTCAAAGGGTAAGAAAAATAAAATCCTTGGAGTGACATTGAAACTATTTTCAATCAATTATCAACATCACCTTTTTCATATGTTATTGAGTTAACATTGCCTCCCACAAAATTCAATGCTCCTAAGTGTCCTGCGTATAAGGGAACCAAAGATCTAGTATCACACGTTCTCCAGTTCAAAATGGCCATGGTCACCGTGAGTCTCTCAAAAGATAAGCGAGAAACAATGTATTACAAACTATTTGCAGCCAGCCTCTAAGATTCGGCACAATAGTGGTTCATGGAATTGTCTCCTAGAAGCATCACTAGCTTTGACGATCTAGTCAAAGTATTTGTCACTAATTACACTTGTAATAAACCTATCAGAAAGGAATGTCATCACTTACTCTAGGTAATTCAATAGTAATATGAGACGATTGAGGCTTACATGAGAAGATTTAAAATAGAAAAGATGGAGATTAACCAATGTCCTGATTCCATAACTATTGAAGTCTTCCGAAAGGGAATTAAGCATGATACTGGACTCTTTATTGAGTTGAAAAAAACCACCCCACGCTCTCTGGACGTTATTTATGAAGAAACTCAAAAGTTTGTAAATGTGGAGAGAGAAATAAGATCCAACAAAGGGCTAGCCAAAAGAAACGCGAATAAACCTACCCTTAATAGAAGATAAGAAAAAAAAGACCTATTGGGACAAGCATTCAAATTTTCCCCATTTTAAACCCACGATTACACCAAGAGGAAACTCAAGGACTTAAGGTGATGCTTTATCTCCTTTCAGAGCACCACCCCTACGAGTTACATTGGCAAAGGCTGTGCGGTAAATGGAATACCTCAACAATATCAATTGGCCTTCCGTTATGAGGGCCCTACTTAGAAACCCTAACAAGTATTGTAAATTCTATAAAGACAAGGGGGATTGGACTCAAGATTGTTGGCATGTAAAGTGGGAGATTGAACATTTACTTTTAGAAGGATATATGTGGGATATTGTCGACAAAATCAAAAATCCTCAAGAAGAAAATCAATGGGGCAACAACTCTAACCAAAGGGTTAGGATTCCTACCAACCCAACTCATAGGGAAGTAAATAGAACCCATCCTGCTCCGTCAAGGGATGTGCGAATAGTACATACTATACATTGTGGACCTACGATGGCTGGCCATACCAATAATTTTAGGAAAATATATGCCCGAGAGGTTCAAGATATAAGATGACTAGTCTACCGTTTGAGACCAAAGGAGCTCGTTTATCCTATCACCTTTGAAGATTGAGAACACTTACCTCCCCATGATGACCCTTTGGTTATTACTGTAAAAATTGCCCACTGTGAAGTACGTCGAATACTAGTTGACAATGGCAGTTCATCAGACCTATTATACTAATCCGCTTTACTGGATATGGGCATAGACCTTAAGGAGATTACCCAACAAAAAATGCCATTAGTTGGATTTAGTGGCATAATAACAATATCGATGGGGACCATATATTTACTGGTCTTAGTGGAAGGAGCTATAATTTTGATGAATTTCATAGTTTTGAACACCCCTACGTCTTACAATGTAATTTTGGGTCGTCCATAGATACACAAAATGAGAGAAATGCCTTCAACATATCATCAGCTTATCAAATACCTTACTATTAACGGGATAAAGAAAATTAAGGAAGAGTAAGATAGGGCATGGAACTATTATGTATTGCCCCAATCATCAAAATAACAATTAAAGAACAAACACCATTTTAATGAGGCTAGACTCTGCGGATAGGGGAACATATTATGACAAAAGGCCACAATGATTATGCCGTGATTCATATAAGGGAAGTAAGGAACGATTAATCTGTGAAGATCAATTCTAGAAACTTTCATCATTGAAAGCCACTATTATTGATTTTTTGAGGACTAATATTGATCTATTTGCTTGGAAACTCGAAGACATGTCCGTCATTGATCCAAGTATCATTTCTCATGAATTATGCCTAGACCATACCAAGAAGCCTATCCAACAAAGAAAGCGGAGATTTCCTAGGGACAAAAATGAGATCATCAAAAGGAAGATAAGTTCCTTGAAAAGTGTAGGTTAGGTTCACAAGGTCATGTACCTGACATTGTTATCAAATGTGGTGTTGGTGAACAAATTGGGAGGTGAACATAGAATGTGTGTAGATTTCACCAATTTAAATAGTGTGACACCAAAAGATTACTTCCTTTTACCCAATATTGACCAATTGGTAGATGCAACGACTGGTTTCGAATCAATGAGCTTTTTGGATGATTATTTATGATATCAACAAATCCAAATGCATCCCAAAGATGAAGAAAAATAGTGTTCATCACTGTAAAAGGAACGTTTTGTTACATTATGATGTCGTTTGGCGCACTCATCAAAGAATGATGAACAAAATGTTCCAAGACCAAATCGTTCGAAACATGGAGGTATATGTTGATGACATGATGGTCAAAACCAAATGTTCCAAAGATAATGTCTTCGATCTTAAAGGTGTATTTGCCATAATCCAAAATTACAAGATGTTGCTCAACCCAAAGAAATGTATATTTAGAGTTACCTCGGGAAAGCTCTTAAGATACTTAGTGTCATCCAGAAATATAGAAGCTAATCTTGATAAAATCTCGGCTTTGGTCAATATGAAATCCCTTTGTTGCCTAAGGAGGTACAACAATTGAATGGACGTATTGTAGCTCTAAGTCCTTTCATTTCTAAGTGCATTAAAAAATGTCTGCCATTTTTTTGGTTGTTGAAGAAAAATACAGAATACATCTGGGATAGCGAATGCGGACAAGCCTTTCAATCCATTAAAGATTATTTGGGGAAACACCTCTCTTGGAAAATCCTATAACGGGAGAATATTTATATATGTATATGTCCTTCACGGACAAAGTTGTCAGTGTAGTGTTGATAGTCGACAGAGAGAGGACCCATCACCCAATGTATTATGTAAGTCACTCATTGACAGGGGCATAACAACAGTAAGGATGATGGCATGTAAACTCAAGCATTAATTTGGAGCCCATAGAGTAGTGGTCCTCACTCCATACCCCTTAAAAAACATTTTAGGTAAACCAAATCAGTCCAACCACCTATCTCAAATAGCCATTGAGTTGAACGAATTTGAGATACATTATAAGCCTTTGTCGGCTATCAAAGGACAAGCTCTCATTGATTTTATTGCTGAATGGACACAAGAGTGTATGCAGGAGTGTACACCCATACATATAGTGGTGAAACCAACTTCCATGAGAGTAGCACCTCTCCCCGAGGTGAATTTATGGAAGGTACATGTAGATGGAGCAAGCAATTCATGAGGAGTAAGAGTTGGAATTATAATATTCGCCCCAACGTGAGGCTTAATAGAATAATGCCTTCGTATCACTTTCCGAGCAACCAACAATGTTGCCGAATACGAGGGACTACTTTTAGCCTTGTAACAATTAATAACCATCGGAGCTAAAAGGGTGTTAATCCATAGCGATTTGCTACTAGTAGTAAATCAAGTAAACGATGATTTTGAAGCTAAAGAGTAAAGAATGAAACTTTATATGCAAAAGGTGAAGAAAGTAAAGCCAGCATTTGAAACTTTCAAGATCAAGAAAATTCCTCAATGAGTAAATACCCATGTTAATTCCTTGGCCACATTGGTGTCTACGGTGAATTCAGATTTGAAAATAGTAATCCCGGTATCCTATTTGTCGAGTCCCAGTATTGGCACATGTAAAGTCAAAGACCAAACTTAGTCGGACATCATTTCTACGACTCACCTTTCTTGGTTAAGTTCATATCTAGAACACCTCGTCAACTATACTCTCTCAAAACAAAAGCACTTAGCTCACAAGCTCACAAAGAAAGGAAAAAAACTACACTATTATCCAAGGGGTATTATATTGAAAGAACTATGGTGGCTTATGGCTAAAATGCTTACCCATGATGAAAGCTCAAATGGTGTTGAGCAAATTACATAATGGCTAATGCACTGCTCATTCTGGAAGCAGGACTCTTTCATAAAGAATTATTTGACAATGTTATTATTGGCTTACCCTTCTCAAAGATTGCATCTCTTATGTCAAAAGGTGTGATAGGTGTCAAAGACATGCCAATGTGCCACACCAACCAAGTACTGACTTGAAAAATCCATTGTTAGCCCATGGCCATTTCAGAAGTAGAGATTAAATATTGTTGGACTGTTGCCTATTGCCTAGGCCAAAGAAAATTCCTCATAGTGGCAACTGGTTATTTTTCTAAATGGATAGAGGATGAACCTTTAGCACGAATTCAAGAAACAGAAGTGGAGAGATTCATATGGCACAAAATCATACGCAGATATGGGTTACCTCGTGAAATAGTCGCCGATAATAATAGACAGTTCATAGGACAAAGGTTAATATTTTTTTGTGATGAAAAAGGCATTAAATTATCTCACTCCACCCCTTACAGACCATAAGTGAACAAATAAGCCGAATTATCTAACAAGACACTTATCAATATATTATGGAAGCGTTTGGAAGGAGCCAAAGGTAAATGGGTGAATGAATTACCCATTGTTCTTTGGGCTACAAGGACTACCCCCAGAATATCAACAGGGGAGAGCCATTTCTCATTCGTCTATGGCACCGAAAAGTAATACCTCTTGAGATACAAGAACCCACCCTTAGATCCAACTTTTCACAAAATGATAATGATCATTTAAGAAGTGAAGACCTTCTGTTAGCTGAAGAGAAACAAGAAGAAGCTTTGATACGACTCGAGTCATAAAGGAGAGCACTCCAAAGGACATATAACTAGTTCATCACACATAGGAGTTTCAGTATAGGGGAATGGGTTTTGCAAAGATCATTAGGCAACAAAATCAAAACTAGTGCCAAATTTTTTGTTGCAATATGGGATGGTCTATATCGAATATACGATATTACCCAGAAAGGATCTTACTTGATAGAACGCGATGGTATAAAAGAGGCATTGAGTTGGAATGGAGAACACCTCAAAAAGTATTATGTATAATATCCTATATATATATATTGAGAAATACAATATCGTTTGATTTTCCTTGTGTTGTAGAACTTATATAATGACCTCCTAAGTTGGAAGTAGTCGAATGACCTTCTCGCTTGGGATGTAATATTTATCCTATGCCTCATGATTGGGGGTGGACTCTATTGATTTTGCCCACTTGAGATGCAAGATTCATCCTATGCCTTACGATTAGAGATAGATTCCATTGACCCCCCCACTTGAGATGCGAAATATGTCTAAAGGAGCACATGCAAGTGACCAAATTTTCACCCTTGTGTGTTACCTATATTGTGGAATTTATTTAATGACCCCCCAAGTTGGAAATACTCGAATGACCTTCTTGCTTGGGATGTAGGATTTATCTTGTGCCTCATGATTGGATGTGGAGTCCATTGACCCCCACATGAGATGTGGGATTCGTCCCATGCCTCACGATTGGAGGTGGAGTCCACTAACCCCCCACTTGAGATGCAAAATATGTTCAAAGGGGCACATAGAAGGGAATAGATTTTGATCCTTGGATGCGAGTTTCATCCTATGCCTCATGATTGGAGGTGAAGTCTACTGACCCCCACTTGAGACACAGATTATGTTTTTTTTTATTTTACAATGAAGTTATGAGCACCTGCCAACATAAATCTTCATCACATTCAAGACATGTAAAAATTTATTATTCCAACAATCTATGATTGATCAGTAAAGGGAGTTCAAACGATTATAATATGAATTACACACCAAAAAAATCCATCCAACATTATTACAAATATAACAATAGAGCTTTTCAAACATCGAATCCCTTCCTAGTCGAAGGCAGTTCTGAATCCTTTATAATAGGAACTTTATGAATGTTTTTTTTTCTCGAGCACCCTATGTTTCTAATACTCTACCAATTTGCGTAATCCATCTCACACCTCCTTGTATCTCTCTTGTTTGAGATGCGACAACTTTAATTCTTCGCGTATGTTTGCTAGCTCTTGTTCCATGACTCTATAGCAAGATTTCAGCACACATAACTTTTAATCTACAAATTTGGCTATTTTTTGACACGTTTCAGCCTCTTTTTCTGAATCTCTCACCGAGGCTATGGCCTATGTTCAAGTCATACCACAAATATCAATAATAATTATAATCACCATGAACTTACAATTATTATGCTAACAATAATATGTTACTTACGTCAAGCACATCTCCTGCAACAATACGAGTTAGAAATTTTATTCTTAATTATGATTTTTTTTAATTATGAGCAAAAACGCTACAAAAATTTACCTCGATCATGCAGTCTGTTATCAACTCTGCATTTGAGCCTCTTTCTTTCCTACGGGCTACTTTAACTTGCGACCTCTCATTATTGGTACCAAAATGTTGGAACAGATCCCTTTTTAGATTTGTTTGCCCAAATATCCCATCACTAAAGTATGTGACAAGGGTGTCCATCACCACAACACCTTTGAGAATAACTTCATCAAATTAGAAGTCATCTATATCTATAGCTTCCATTCTTGGAGTGTACTCCCCAACTTTCCTTTTCTTAGTAACCTCGTGCCTACGAGGTGAATATGAACCTGGGTTACCAGATGTCACTTGAGGTGTAATGACTTCTGTAACAGGTACAACCTCTACATGTTCTATAAGTTTAGCGTTGTCCTGAGTTGGTGAAGGGGACATAGGCTTTAGGTGAGGATATGTAGAAGCTGGGTCTTTGACACCAGAAGTGTCGATCAAGTCTTCCAAGTCGATATGTGAATAGTCCATACATGTACAAGGAAAAATAAATTAGTAACATAATATAAATCACGAACTGAAAAATTACCTCGTAAATAAAAGATGACATTGATATTCATTTCAGTATTCCTTCCACATCCCAAATTTCCTCATATGAGCTACAATAAGAATATTTTGATAGTTTTCACAAGAAGTATTCTGTAGCTCGATTCACCTAATCTTATCTTTACCACTCGGATCTAATTTGCTTATTAGTTCGTTGGCATGAGGCTACGAGGTATTGAAGTGATGATTTCAAGTATAACGAATAGGAAAATCCACCTCATTACCCCAAATATCCCCAGTGATATAGAAGTATTTTTCCTTCCATCCAGAACTATTATTGGGGAGTTTAAGATGAAGTCTGTGGACAATGACACAAGATATGTATGCTCTTCCCCTATCTATACCATTTTTCTTCAAACAATACAAGCTTAACAACTCGTCACTTGTAAGATCTATTTCGTGTTCACCAGCAACCATAAAGAGACACATAAGGGTTCGCTACCCATTTGGATTTACTTGGGAAAAATTTATATTGAAGGTGCTTAGAGCATAAGCTATCAGTCTAGGGAAGGGAAATAAAGCCCTATCTTAAAGGCCACTAAATGAATTACCCACTACCCTGGTGGAGGATCATTAACATTACATAGATGGGGAGGCACGGGCATTATACCTACGCGAGTATTAATTTCATATTTTTGCCTAATCTCTTCAAGGTCATTTACTGGCCGAACATTAGGCATCTTTTTGATATGATGTTTATCCTTGGTTCTATGGGTAGGATCACCTCTCCCGTTTCTTTTTAGGGTAAGGTACTTTGGTAGTTGTCGACTAAAGGATCCTAATAACGTGCATTAGACCCCGTAAAGACAAGATGGAGATCGCCCTGGATCCCGAAGAGGTAGGAAGAGTAAGAGTACTCTCCTTAACAATCCTCCTTGAAGTATGCCTATTATCGCCACTCCTTGCTATTTCAGGTCGGTTGGTTTGTAACGACCTCATGGGTAAACGATTTGATTCATGGGATATTTCTTTGGATGAGTCTCCTTTCGAAGACATATCTTTAATAAGGATTTCCTTAGGAAGAGAAGAAACCACTTATTTTCTCTTATGAGACATAGATAATAAGATAAAAGATCAAGAAAGCACCTAAATAATGTGAAGGACGTTTGAATCGTGAGTTAACGATATAATAACGGATTAACTTCCAATTGACGTCGTTAGATGAACGAGCTAAAATTCCAACCAAGTGTTTTTCTAATGACCCAATTGAAAATAGGATAATGTCAAAATAATTAACAGACTGAAGCTCTCTGAAAATACATTTTTACTAAGTTAAAACAGGTAGGATAAAAATGGATTTCTCTACTATTTATAAAGGGAGAGCAGAAAGTTGAAAGGTCTAACCAATAAATAAAATTAATTAAAGGAATATTATTTGTAATTAATAACCTCGTAACTAAGAGAATTGCATCGTATAGGAGGTCATAATCCATTTAAATACACTGAATCATTTAATGTGATATAATTATATTAAAATCAACGACCAAGTATTATTCCCTTGATTTCTCAAAATCAATATAATAGGGGAGTTAATGTTTGGTATTAAATATGTAACAAGTACACGGCCTAACCAATGTTGGTACCTCGCTATTCTAGTGAGCTCGATAAAGCATATAACATAGCTAATTAGGACGCCTCGTTGTTTCTTTGCAAGGTCATAGAGATCAAGACCTGATGGTAATGTAATATCCGGATGTGATTTCAATCCCCACCCCGTATTGATGACTTGGGTAATCCACTTGGGAGTCTTCAGCGATTTGAATACAACGACATATCTATGTAAACGCCTATGGCGACCTACTTATTGTAAATTATATCATATGTAATTATCATGTATCCAGGTCATTGAATCCTTAACCACCTAACGTGCCTAAGATGTTATATATATACACTTCTTTAATGAGGAGAATACATGATCCATTTTAGATATCAAATTTCTCTACTTTTTTCTAAAATCACTAAAATTCCTAACATAAAGAATTCTCTCTAAACATTTATTATTATGTTGTTGTATTTGTAAAAGATTAATTTAAGTGAATATTTTTATAAAATAAATTGAGTTTATTTCTTCATTCAAGATTTTTACAAAATTTATCACTGATTAATATATTAACAACATACTTTTGCTAATAAATTTAAAATCTATAAGTTAGGTTTTATGATCTAATTTTGATATCTTGAATTAGAGTTTAAATTATATGCTTAACCTAAAGAAGTGACTAAGATAGTTTGCGATTTCTTCGTAAACAAAAAACATAGGTTAATTTAATTAGTTGGTGATCCGATATTAATTGATTTTATTAACAAAAAATATAATCCCTACCTAAGGTTATTTTCATACAAAAAAAGTTAATAACTTTTATTTATATATTTAGTAACCTAATTAATTATGAGCAAGCATGGTTAACTAGTTAATCATTTATATAAATTATTCATTGAGTGTTAATTATTTATCTGCCTAATTGTTTGTATTATTCATATTTTATCTTTTATTATATGCTATTATATTATAATTTTCAAAACTATAATATTGTGACATAATATTTATATTTGTTTTTCTTGTTTGTTTTTAAGAGATTTGTTGAACTATTTATAATCATTTAATTTCTCTTTATATCGATTTTAGAAGTATATTTATTGCTTATTACAAGTGATATATGTACTTACAAATTTATTATAAATTTTACAAAACTTAACTATCAATTTTTTATGCATCAATGATTTGATATCTATCGAATAATTCTATCAATTATTTATGAATTATTTACTATGATTATAAATTTTCATCTTTTATCACATCCTATGATATCTAATAATTATATATATATTAATATAACATGCCACTATTTAAATGATGACACATAAATATAGGATATTATCGATAATATATAAACCTATTTATAACATATCACTGTTTAAATGATGACACATAAATATAGGATATTATCGATAATACATAAACCTATTTCATGATCCGTGCCTATTGGCTACTATAATGCTCGATGCCAAATCCGCCAAGATAATATAGTTTTTCTTGACAAAGAGTGTGTCTTGATAGTCAACTCTCAATCCTAGAAGTTAACATTAATTTTTTGGCAAATACAACTTGTGACTTTTGTTGTTTCTCTCTAAAATATGAAAAATCTACTTATCTTTCCCTCTTTTAAATACAATACTGGAATCACTTACAAATGGGAATCAACTTACCATTTATTCACAATAAATCTTGTTGCAAAATAGTCCATGTTAAAACTGCCTCAATTCATCCTTAAAGTAATGTTTTTCAATCAAGTCAATTTTCCATAATTAATTTGACCGAAAAAGATAACTTTCCATAAGTAACTAAGTCTAATTTTATAACAATTACAATTAAAAATAAAAGGATGGAAAGAAATTTTAGTTTTTTCAATATTAATTTTTTATTATTACCTTATTGTTTTTATAAATTGTTATTTATAATAAAAATATAAAATAATATTAAAAATATTACTTGAATCTTTTTTTTTATTTAAGGGTCCTTGTTCCCTAGTAAGGATCTCCGATATATCTCTTTGTAAGAATTTTAAGTGAATATGATAACTAAATTCTAAATTATGGATCAGAAATAGGGAAGAGTCTACGATCTCACCTCACCCCATTGAAAATCCTAGTGTTTCGTGTGTGAAGTGTACAATATTTAATATATGTAGATTAATTTTTTCTTAATCCATATCATTTATCTATTTAGATAGCTTTTTGTAGCATTGTGATTATCTCTATAATTATCTCTTACGAACAATTGATAATAATTATCAGTTGCTAATCTATTTAAGAGATTATCTAAAAGATATGCACATATGATGGTTGATGAGTGCTTGAAAACTACTAATATTTCATAATTTGTTTGTATTTAAATGTAACAAATAGATTTGAATATGCATGATTTTATCATTATTTATGCAAATTTATATATTCGAAATCACGAATATTTTTTATTTTTCAAGTATTTTTAGCTTCAATTTGATAAATTGATAACACTTGAAGAATCATACATAAAGTACTCTTATGCACTTTAGAATATTAAAAAAACAATGCATGTAATGCTTACATGTGATCCAACCAGTTGTAAGGAGGTAAAAACAAGAAGTGGAATCAAGCACCATGAGTTGCGGCATGGACTATAGTGGATCGCGGCTCACTCTCCTTGTTTAAAATCAATTTTATTTAGTTTGTGCTGAGTCGCGATGAGGAAGGGTTAGGTCATGACGTGATCTATTTGGGATAAAATGAGGCGTACCATTATGAGACTCAAGCCACGATAATGGAAACGTAGAGTCACGACGTGTGAATAAAAGTTTCACTTGAAGCCCTCTGACACCAATCTCATCTATAAATAAATGCTTTAGTTTTTTAAAAAATATGTAGCCGTAATAGAGTTTAGGAATTTCAGTTTTTTTTAGAGCTGCAACACTTTTATTTCTTAGTTTTTATAATAGCTTTGATGCAACATCAGTATAGGAAGATCTTTTAGAGGTATTTCATATCATAAAAAATACATAATATACCTTATATCGAAGAATACTCCACATATCAAAATTATAGTTATGGAGAAGGACACATCAGTCTATCTTTAATTAGTATCATAGATCTTATTTATATTCTAAATGATATTTTTAATTTATTAGCAATTTATTATATTTGAGTAAGTTTGGCCTATTATTACTATTATGTTGTTATGTTTGTAAAAGATTAATTTAGGTAAATATTTTTATAAAATAAATTGAGTTTATTTCTTCATTCAAGATTTTTACAAAATTCATTATTGATTAATATACTAACAACATGTTTTTGATAATAAATTTAAAATCTAAAAGTTAGATTTTAGTATCTAATTTTGACATATTGAATAAGAGTTTAAATTATGTGCTCAACATAAATAAGTGATTTAGATAATATACTATTTCTTAATAAACAAAAAATACAGGTTAATTTAATCAGTTGGTGATCCACACCTAAAGATATTAAATGATTTTATGAACAAAGAACATAATCTCACTTAAAGATATTTTTATACAAAAAGAAGAAAATTAATGACCTTTATTTATATATTATGGTTAACTAGTTAATCATTTATATAAATTATTCATCGAGTGTTAGTTTTTTATGTATCTAATTGTTTGTATCATTTATATTTTTATATTTTATTATATGCTATTATATTATAATTTTCAAAACCAAAATATTGTGAAATAATATTTATATATGTTTTTCTTGTTTTTTTTTAATAGATTTATTAAATTATTTAAAATCATTTAATTTTTCTATATATTTAGAAATATACTTCTGGTTTATTACAAATAATTTGTGTACTTATAAACTCATTATAAATTTTACAAAACTTAACTATTAAATTTTTATGAATCAATAATTTGGTATCTATTATATATATATATATATATATATATATATATATAATATAAACATTATTTAAACGATAACACACAAATATAGATATTATCGCAATACATAACCCTATTTTATAATCCATTCCTATTGGCTACTATAATGCTCAATTGCCACCAAACCCCCAAGATAATATAGTTTTTCTTAACAAAGAATGTGTCTTTGTTAATAATGGCCCAAAACAATATTAGGCCCAAAACCCAATATACTCTTAAACCCTCAGCTGCCTTCTATATATATGTATATATGTTTGTTTTTGTATAAGAAAAATTGCAGCCACCAGAGAAAGAAAAGCAGCAGTAGCCAAGGAAGAAGAAAACCAGCAGTAACCAACTAAGAGAGCAGAGAAAAATCAACCCAAGGACAAAACTGTCCATTTCAGCTTTCATTTGTAGTGTTTCTCTCATTTGTACGGTAATATTTGATTTAATAGCAAGTTTGTTAATTTATCTTGCTATATATATTACCAGTAAATTAGAGGGGATATTTTGTGGGTCGATTTTGGAATTTGGTATAATTTGTGAAGCTCTGGAAATTGGTGTTTGTATCTCCATTTTGATTATTAGTGGATTTTTTTCTCGAAGGCTTGCCGGAGTGGAGTAGACTTTTCATATTGAAAAGTTGAACCACTTAAATCATTGTGTGCCATTTAATTTCATCGCTATTACTTTTCTTGTTACCCATTATTATTAATTGCAGAACCAAAATTGGACTGATCTTCGCTCGCAAGTGCTAATTAAGTAACAAATTGGTATCGAGCTATTAGGGTTATTACGGTATTTATTGGAACCCATCAAGTTTGCTCTTTTGGATTTATTTTTGAGTCAAGTTATCTGATTGGTTTCATATTTTACGGGTTGTATTGCTTATTTAATATTGGGTTTTTCATTGGCGGCAAAATATGAAATTGAGAAATTCAATGGTAGAAATGATTTCAATTTATGGCGTATGAAGATGCGAGCCGTATTAGTTAAAGAAGGGCTTGTTAAGACACTTGAAGGCAAGGATAAATTTCCAGAAAAATTGACTGATGAAGAAAAAGATGCATTGATGGAAAATGCTTTCGAGTTCAATTGATTATCCTTGTTTGATGAGGTATTACGCGAGGTTGGTGATGAGGAATCTCTTGTCAAGGTTATGGCTTAAATTGGAGAATTTGTATATGACCAAGTCTTTGACGATCGGTTATATTTGAGCGGCGTTTGTATACATTCGAGAATGTCGAAGGTACACCTTTGCATGATCATCTTGATGAATTTACTAAAATTATTAAGTGATTTAAAAAATGGTGGTGTTAAGATTGATGATGAGGATCAGCCTTAGTTCTATTATGTTCTTTACCTCATTCATTTGAACATTTTGTTGATACCATGCTATATGGGCGAGACACTATTTCTTTGGAAGATGTCAAAAGCAGAGCTTTGAATTCGAGAGTTGAAGAAAAAGGTGTCTATAAGCAACAATGATAATAGCAGTTGGTTTATTTGTCGAGGTAGAAATCAAGAAAAAGGCACAAGCAATAGAGGCAAGTCTAGATCCAAATCTAGAAAAAGAAAAGATAAATGCAATTATTGCCGTCAGAAGAACCTTGGAAAGTAAATTGTCCGAAACTCAAAGGTAAAGGAAAATCTACCACAACGTCTTCTAGTACTAATGATGTTGCTTTGGTGTTGCAGATAGTTCCGGTTAGATGGTGAAAAATGTTCTATCGATTCTATTGGTTCTCCCAGAGATGTTTGGATTCTTGATTCGGGTTGCACTTACCATATGTGCCTCAGTAGAGATTGGTTTGCTTCTTATCAGTCTATTGATGGGGTGTTGTCTTGATGGGAAACAATATGTCCTGCAAGGTTATCGGGTATTAGTACCTGTCCGAATTAAGATGCGTGATGGTATTGTTAGACTTTGAAAGATGTTCGCCATGTTCCAGATTTGAAAAAGAATTTGATATCTTTGGGTACTCTCGATTCACAAGGCTATAAGTATGTATTTGAAGGTGGAGTTTTAAAAGTTAGTAAGTGGTGCTCTCATTGTTATTAAAGGGAAATTGTCGCGTGGTCTCTATATGCTTCAGGTAGCATTGTTATTGGCGTGTATCAGTTTCATCCTCGTCGATCAAGATTCGACACTACTCGATTATGGCATACGCGGCTTGGGCATACGAGTGAGGCGGATGTCTATTTTGAGCAAACGAGATTTGCTTTATTAAACCGGGAAACTTGATTTCTCGTGAGCATTGTGTCTATGGAAAGCATCGCAGGTCAAGTTCAAGATGACCATCCATAAAACGAAAGGTATGCATTGATTATATTCATTGATCTTTGGGGTCCTTCGTGTATTGTGTCTAAGGGTGGTGCCCGATATATGTTGACTTTTATTGATGACTTCTCTCGTCGTGTTTGGGTGTATTTTCTAAAGAACAAGAATGATGCATTCTCAAAATTTGTGAAATTCAAGGCTTGTATAGAAAATCAAACAAGCAAGAAAATCAAGCATTTGAGAACCGATAATGGTTTGGAATTTTGTGATAGTGGGTTTAATGAGTTCTGTGAAAGGAATGGCATAGTGAGACACCGCACTTGGCCATACACCACAATGAAATGGAGTAGCAGAACGTATGAATAGGACTCTGTAAAGAGCTCGTTGTATGCTCTTTCAAGCCGACTTGGATAAATCTTTTTGGGCTTGTAACCATGCACTGTTATTTGGTGAATCGGTCTCCATCAACGCACCGAGTTGAAGACTCGTTTGAGGTATTCTTTGGTACTCCCGCACTATTCTGATTTGAAAGTTTTGGTTGTCCGCTTACGCTCATGTTAGTGATGGTAAAGCTTGAGCCTGGGCATTGAAATGCATATTTTTGGGGTATCATACGGGGTGAAAGGTTATAGACATGGTGTGTTGAACCCAAATCACCTAAATTTTTGATTAGCAAGAGATGTTAAGTTTGATGGGTCTTACTATGTTGCAAAGAAAAAAGAGTCTATTGTTACAGTATAAAGACCACGGTGTTAGTGAAGAAAGTGGAGCTGAGACCGGAGCTCCTAGTCAAGTACAAGAGGAGCATTGGATCAACCATCTCGTGGATGAGATAGACGATTCTCGCTCATGATGTAGCAGGAAAACGGCGTGAAAGCAACCATACAAGATCGCAAAGGGTAAAGGAATAAGAGAGATTAGGGACGCCTCGCAGGTACGCAGATCTGGAGACTTAGTTTCTTTTGCATTGTCGTGGGCGAGAAGTCTATTGAGGTGCGTGAACCTTCTACTTATCACGAAGCTGTCACTTGTGATGAGTACATTCGGTGGTTGGTTCTTATGAATGAAGAGATTGAATCACTTCATAAGAATCATACATGGGAATTGGTGAAACCGCCAAGGGCAGGAAGATTGTTGGAAACAAACGGGTCTTCAAGAAAAAAGGAAGGTATACCCGAGGTTAAAGTAGCTAGGTTCAAGGCACGTGTTGTTGCAAAGGGCTATTGTCGAAGAAAGGTATTGACTTCAATGAAGTATTTTCTCCGTTGTGAAACATAGCTCTATTCGTGTGTTGCTTGCTATGGTTGCATTGTTTGACATGGAATTAGAAACGACTTGATGTCAAGGCGACTTTCTTACATAGTGAGCTTGAAGAACAAATATATATGCATCAACCAGAGGGGTTTTTGTTCCAGGTAAGGAAAATCATGTTTGTTTATTGAAAAAGTCTTTATATGGTGAAGCAATCTCCCAAGGTGGTATAAGCGGTTTGATTCTTTTATGATTGATCATGGTTACTCTAGGAGTGATTATGATAGTTGTGTTTATCATAAAAGATTCCATGATGGTTCATCAGTTATTTGTTGCTTTATGTTGATGACACGCTTATTGCTTCTAAAAATAAGTCCGAGATCTCGTAAATTAAAGTCTCACTTTAATGGTGAGTTTGAAATGAAAGATTTGGGTGCAGCGAAGAAAATTTTAGGCATGGAAATTTACAGAGATAGACAAGCTGGCAAGCTTTATTTGACTTTAAAAGTTATATTGAAAAAGTTCTTGAACGTTTTGGCATGAGAAAGATTCTAAACCTGTGAGTACGCCGTTAGTGTGCATTTCGAGGCTTTCTTGGATTTGTCACCACGTAAGAGGAGCGGTACATGTCTCGGGTTCCACATGCTAATGCCGGGATTGGGAGTTTGATGTACGCTATGGTTTGTACTCGTCCCGAGGATATTTCACATGCAGCTTAGTGTTGTCAAGCAGGATATATGGGTAATCCAGTGAGGTCATCGCGTTGTGACGTGAAATGGATACTTCGGTATTTGAGAGGTACATCTAATTTTGGTTTGGTATATGATGGAAGTTCTAATACCGGTTGCGGTGTTATTGGTTATGGGGATTCCGATTATCGCGGTGATCCGGATAGAAGAAGATCTCTCGACGAGGTTATGTCTTCACTCTTTCTCATCAGTGCCATTAGTTGGAAGGCTACTTTACGCCTTGATCTTGCTTGCTACCTGACGGCGTAATATACGGCGAGCGAAGCGGTGAAAGAAGCCATTTGGCTTAGAGGTTTGGTTTGTGATTTGGGTTTACAACCAGGGATACTTGTTGTATTTTGTGATAGTCGATGCGATACACTTGACTAAGAATACTATGTATCATGAAAGAACCAAACACATTGATGTCGATATCATTTCGCTCGTGACATTGTCTCAGGGTGCTATTGTTGTTAATAAGATAGCCACCGGCTTTGACTGACCAAGTTATTTTTGGTAATCCGAGGAATTTCATTTGAAGAATTTGTTTTGTTTTTGAGCCAAGGTGGAGATTTGTTAATAATGGCTCCAAAACAATATTAGGCTCCAAAACCCAATATACTCTTAAACCTCACCGCCTTTATATATATATATATATATATGTATATATGTTTGTTTCGCATAAGAAAAATTATGTACCACCAGAGAAAGAAAAAAAAGACTCACGAGGAAGAAGAACCATCGAACTAACTAAGAGCGAGAAAAAATCAACCCAAGGACAAAAGCGTCCATTTCTCATTTGTGTGTTCTACTCATTTGTACGGTAATATTTGATTTAATAGCAAGTTTGTTAATTTATATTGCTATATATATTACCAAGTAAATTGTAGGATATTTTGTGGGTCGATTTTGGAATTTGGTATAATTTGTGAGTTCGGAAATTGGTGTTTGTATCTCACCGATTTTGATTATTAGTAGATTTTTTTCTGTGTGGTGCCGTCCGTGGAGTAGATTTTTCATATTGAAAAGTTGAACCACTTAAATCATTGTGTGCCATTTAATTTCTTACTGCTTATTACTTTTGCTGTTACCCATTATTATTAATTTGTGCAACTAAAATTGGACTTCCGCAAGTGCTAATTCGTAACGGTCTTCATAGTCAACTCTAGTTAACAATATTTTTTTTTGGCAAATACAACGTATGACTTTTATTGTTACTCTCTAAAATATGAAAAATCTACTTGTCTTTTCCCTTTTTTTTAAATACAATACTGGAATCACTTACAAATGGGAATCAACTTACCATTTATCCACAATAAATCTTGTTGCAAAATATTCCATGTTAAAACTGCCTCAATTCATCCTTAAAGTAATGTTTTTCAATCAAGTCAATTTTACATAATTAATTTGACCGAAAAAGATAACTTTTCATAATGAACCTAAGTCTAATTTTATAACAATTACAATTAAAAATAAAAGAAAGGATATAACTTAGCTTTTTTTTCAAACAATATTTACTTGATCTTTGACTTTAATACAAAGCATTGCATCTATTATGCCTTGTCTCACCACCAAGCTGAGCTTTTTGACTGTTTGAGGGTAGTCTGATTCATTTATCTCACTTTAATTTAAAATTGTCAGGAACAGAAAAAATATGTTTTTTTTTTTACTTTAAAAAACGCAAAATGTTTGTAATAATAATAATTAATTTTTTTTAAAACATATTACTATTAAAAATTCAATATTTTTCATGCTTTACTAATTAACATTTCGTCCCATAATTTCTCCAAAATCTTTCTGACCCTATTAAAAACCACCCTCTTGAGTTTATTTTTTCGGATTTTTTTGGACTTTTCATAAATGTGTCACCATTTTCAAACATTGTCTAAATCTTCGCTATTTAAGGACCTAAATCAAAATTGCTTTATTTTCAAAACTCAATTCATTGTTTGCTTTTTAGAGTAGTAATAATTTAGAATTTTATTCTATTTATTATTACTTTAATTATTGTTTTATGAATCACTTACATACTTGGCACGCTCAAGACAAATCACATGTACCTGTGGAGATACACATTATCTTTTTTTTAAAAAAAATTAGGCCAAAAAGTAATAACAAGAATATAATTTTTGTTTCTTTCTAAATAATACCAAATTTTGTGGATAAATCATAAATTTGTAACATAAAGTATAGAATATGATGCACACGTCTCAATAGTCTCATAGCAAAGATGTGTTTTTTATATAGTAAGGATAGTTGCTATTCATCTTTATAGTTGAAAATTGTTAGTAAATATATTCAATAATAGAATGTATGATTAAAAAAAATTATGGTTTGCATTAACCTAAAACACATAAAGTTTAAAGTTAATTATGAAAAAGAATTCCGTATAAAAGATGGATTAATTTTTCTATAATGTGGTATGAATTATAACTGTTAAGTTATATTTAATATTGTAATTCACTTATAATTCACTTGTATTACACTTGTATTATTTCACTTGTATTATACTTTCACTATTTCACTTGTACTATACTTATGCTACACTTTCATTATTTCACTTGTAGTACACTTGTATTATACTTGTTACAACCTTATAAATAGAGTTCTCTATATACATTCTAAACACACCAATACAACATTAAATCATTCTTTCTTCTTATCTCTCTATACTCTTCACAATAACTTTCTCTTTGAAATTTTCATATTTTATTGTAAAATTAAATTATTAAACTTCATATTGTTAAATGGAAATAAAACCAAAAAACTAGAGATAATAAATAAAAAATATAATCTATTTGCTACTATTTATATGTAAAAATAACGATTGAAATGGTGTAAGACACTTTGTTGTAAAATTTTCACTATAAACAGATTCATTAAAGATTTGAGCATTATTAAGATATTCAAACTAACTATTAATAATCTCTGATAGCAATTCCTTGATAAGAGCTCCCATATAGGTATTCATTGAAGACGAGCTCCTTTAGCAACTTATTGAAGACGAGCTCCTATGACGACATGTTGGTGATAAGCTCAATTGTTAACCTATTAAAAGGTTATCTATCCAAAAGTGAAGAAGATGTCATGACATGACATGAAGAAATGTCATGACATGTTATTCAATTTTGTATATAGCACTTTCTAATATAATGTTAACATATGTATAGATATATCTCTATATATATTCCAACGTATTTATTAATAAAGGAAATGATTTTATCTTTTTAATATCTCACTAAATATACTACATCACTTGCAATTTTTTAAACATAATCCTTTGATTAAATGTATTTTTTTTATTGTTAAAAAATATCATTAATTTTTAACTATTATAAAATTATCATCAAATTTTAACTATTATAATACAGGTATTATTATAATTATATTTATTAAAAAACTAACAATTTTTTTAGCAGTAACGTTACTTATTTGAGTTTTTATTATTTTTATAATTGATTTAATGGCAATGATATTCATATAACATTAATCAATAATAATTTTATAATAATTTAAAAATTAATAATATTTTTATAATAATTAAAAAATTAATAATATTTTTATAATAATTAAAAAATTAATAATATTTTTATAATAATTAAAAAATTAATAATATTTTTATAATAATTAAAAAATTAATAATATTTTTATAATATTAGTATAACTTGGTGGGGAAAAAAATATATTTATCCTAATCCTTTTGGGTACTCTAAAAATACATACTTTCTTAAATACAAGTAAGGATGTGAGGATGCTAATGTCAACAAGGTATCAGTAGTAATAAAAGGTTTTGAATCAATACTACTTACTTCCTAACTAGTGTTTAGATACATGTAAACGTAAGAATCGGTAATTCAAGTTTAATAAATATACAATAATATTAATTATTTAAAATATTTTATTTTATAAAATAAAAAAAGTAAGAATTTAAATTAAATTTTTAAGTTAATTTTATTATAATTAAAAATTAAAAATTAAAATATTTTATAAATTGATATGTAAAAATATTATTAAACAAATAATTATTTATTTTGTTATATTAACAATGAATAAATATATAATAATAATTATTTTATAAAAAATAATATCCAAATAAATCAATCTAACAAAACAATATATAAATTTATTCAATTAATATTTTTTTATTATATAAGAATTTAATTATACATAAATAATAACATGATTTGATTGAATTTAATAAGTAATTTTTGCTTGAAAATAGTTTATATTAAAAAACTATTATTATTTTTAATTAATATGAGATATGATATGATCTCGATATCAAAAGTATTATTTCAACAAAAATATGATTAGGTTATAACTGAATTAATCGAACACTCATTAAATGAATAATTATAACCGTATGAATTGTTACCATTAATATAACAAAACAATCAAATTATATAAAATAATTATTCATAAACAAATGTATTTATTAAATGAATATCTTGATATTTATCGGTAAAAACTAATAAAAAATAAACTTATTCACTTAATATTTTTAGTATTTAAGAAATTAATCTTACATGAATGCTATACATAAATTGATTGAATTTAATAAGCATTTTATACTTAAAAATAATTTATATTAGTTGACTATTATTTTCTAATTGATATGAGATATTATATGATTTCAACATGAAAATTATTAGTTTAATAAAAATATAATATGCTCGTAAATGAATTGATTTAACACTCATTAAATGAGTAATCATTAATAATATAAATTATCATCCTTAATATAATAAAAATAACTATATTATATAAAATAACAATTTATAAAAAATGTATATACTATATGGATATTTTGATATTTATTGGTAAAAAATTAATAAAAATAAATAAAAATGTATTTATTATATTGACATTTTGATATTTCTTAGTGTAAAAAACTAACAAAAAGTAAAAAAAAAAATCAAAATTTAGTTGTAAATGAATAATTATTAATTATATGTGTTATCACTCTTAATATAATAAAAATAATTACATTAGATAAAATAACTATTCATAAAATATGTATTTATTATATAGATATTTTAGTATTTATTGGTAAAATATTAACAAAAATATAAAAATATATTTATTATATGAACATTTTGATATTTATAACAAAAAAGTAAAAAAAAAATATAAAAATGTATTTATTATATGAAAATTTTGGTATTTATTAATGTAAAAATGTATTTATTATATAAAGTTTTTGGTATAAACTAAAAAAAAGTTAATAAATACACTTTAGTCATAAATAGATAATCATTAATTTTATAAATTATCGTTTTTAATGTAATAAAAATAATTATTTATAAAAATATATCTATTATATAAATATTTTGATATTTATTGATATAAAAATATATTTATTAATGTAAAAAAATTAACAAAATTTTTAAAAAATGCAGTTCGGTCAATAACCAAGTTTGAGGACATTTTATGTATAAGATACAAGAGAATATTTAGAAATTAATTCCCGTTAATGAGTTTAAGCTCAGGATATTTGTTTACAATCAAATTCATTTAACAATCACACCTACATTCTAGAGATTTTATCCAATATTCAATAAAGAAAAAAAAAAAGAAAATAATTGAACTATAATTTTATTTTTTTGAATTAAAACAATATTTCCCTATATAGTAAGAGAGTTGAATTTAATCAACTTATCTGTCACCCATTTATTTAACTTTAACTCAAATTATTTGAAAAAAGAAAAATTAAGTTAAATGATACTCACATTTATACAACTTTTAATAAAAAATTATAGTTATTAAATAATGTTAAAATTCTTATTGATTAAAAAATATATATTAATCTTTATTTATATAATAAATCATTTTTTTATTAATTTATAATACTATAATTACTTTTTAAAATATGATTACGTGTTAAACACATGAATAGGTGAATTATCAATTTATAATCAATATATATGTTTTTAAAATTATAAAATTTCTATACATCATATAATATTTATATATAATTTTTGTATATTTTTATTAAAAATTATAATATTTTAAAATCCTTAAAAAAAACCTACATATTTCTGTTATGATTGATTAAAAATAATATTAGGTTTGTTAGTCAAAATAGGAGGTGCCTAATTTAGAAGAAAATTCATCGAATGTGGCTTACCATATTGTCAAAGATAGAGGTGCCTAACCTTGTTTGAATAAAAAATAGGAAAATTAGGTAGCCTAATTTTGTTGAATGAAGAAATGTTTGGCATATGAAATGAGAACTTGAAGGCTATAAATATGGCTTCATTTCTTCATTGATAATCATCCCAAAAATAGAGAAAAGCTTGTATGAGAGGTTATTGAGTGATAGAATTTTGTGGGAAAATTCTCTTGGGCTTGTAATTGCTCGTCTTTTGGGTGTGTGAGAAAATTATTGAGAGTGTGGTTGTAACAATTTTCCACATAGTGAATTTTTCTCTGGTTGTCTTTTGACAACGAAAGTGGTTTTTCTCTAATTTGGAGTTTTCACTATAATTCTTGTGTTGTGTATTATCTATTTCTCTGTTATTTGATATTCTGTTAAGGAAGATCTTGGGAGAGAGAAATGTCAGGAGTCAAGATTGACATTGAGAAATTTGATGGGAGAATCAATTTTGGCTTGTGGCAAGTACAAGTCAAAGATTTGTTGATCCAATATGGGTTACCTGAGCGTTAAAAGCCGGAACCACTGTTGCGGTATCGAGTCCAAGAAAACCAATATAAGTGATGAAGATTGGGAAGATCTTGATCTGAAGACTTGAAGTGCAATTCGGCTTTGTTTGGCCAAAAAATATTCTTGCAAATGTGCGTGGAATATCTATGGCCCGAAAGAACTATGGGAAAAGCTTGAAGAATTGTATCGTAAAAGGCGTTTCAAATCGGGTGTATTTGAAAGAAAACGGTTTCATACTTTGCGTATGAATGAAGGGAACTATTATGTCGACCATCTAAGTGTTCTCAACGGTATTGTCTCTAACGGAAACCATTGGAGTTAAACTACGATGATGAAGATATAGCTTTAAAACTTCATTTCTCTCTTCCATCTTCTTAGCATGATCACACGAAACCTATCTTGATTCATGGAAAGGAGAATTTTTTTTTTTAGGAAGTTACTAGTAAGTTGTTTTAGAAGAAAAAGGTTTGGTAGTGAAAGAAATGTTTCGCTTGAAAACTTAGCATTGGTAATGACAATAGAAAGAAAAACAATTTCATGAAAAAGAAGATAGTGTCTTTGGGGTGTAGACAACTGGGCACGCCGAAAAGAAATTGTCCAACGGGTGGAGCCTCGATCAAGTTTCAAATACCGACGGTGGCGCTTAATAGTATATGCTGTTTTCAAAGACTATAGTGATACTCTTTGAAAAGAGCGTGTACATCCTCATGGCATGCCACTAGTCTCTAAATATTGCCATGAAATAAGGTGTATTCTTGGTAGCGATGTCCTGAAGTTTACACACCTGCGTTAGCTTGGTATAGATGCGAGGTGTGTGGTGGAAATGATGTCGATGGTTGATGAACTCGTGAAAACCAAGTGTGAGGATTCTGACATAAATTTAAAAAAGTTTTTTGACATGAGCAGATGTGAAATTCTTAGAATTGGTGATTAATTCTAAGTGGGTGTACTTTTTATGGTGGAGTATGATAATTCTCGGTGTGAAAATTATGACATCATGAATAAACCAGGTGTTGTAGTAGTAACCGTGTTTATTTTTAATCAAGGTGGAGATTTTTATGATTGATTAAAAAATAATATTAGGTTTGTTAGTGAAATAGGAGGTGCACAATTTAGAAGAAAATTCATGGAAGGTGGCTTATCATATTGTCGAAGATAGAGGTGCTAACCTTGTTTGAATAAAAAATAGGAAAATTAGGTAGCCTAATTTTGTTGAATGAAAGAAATGTTTGGCATATGAAATGAGAACTTGAAGGCTATAAATATGGCTTCATTTCTTATTGATAATCATCCCAAAAATAAAGAAAAGCTTGTATGAGAAGTTCTTGAGTGAGAGAATTTTGTGGGAAAATTCTCTTGGGAGAATTGCTCGTCTTTTGGGTGTGTGAGAAAATTATTGAGAGTATGGTTGAATAATTTTTCACGTAGTGAATTTTCTCTGCAGTTGTCTTTTGTGTGAAACGATTAGTTTTTCTCTAATTTGGAGTTTCCACTATAATTCTTGTGTTGTGTATTATCTATTTCTCTGTTATTTGATGTTCTGTTAAGGAAGATCTTAAGAGGTAGAGTTTGTGATTATACCATTTTATTCAAATTTCTTAACAATTTCGTATGCTTGGAGACCCTACTGATCGATCTAAAGCGATTGAGAAAGATTTTGTTTTTTTATCTACCACTATTCATGGATACGATAGTTATTAAGTTATATCACAATTTTTTGTTCAATAATCACAAAATAATTTTTTTTAATATTGAAAGTTATGTATTAATTCACAATTATTTTATAATAAAATTAAAACTTAATTTAATTTAAAATATACTTTTTTTAAGAGATTTATATTTATATTAATTATATGAATAATTTTTAAAATATTTTTTTTTACATTTTAAGAAAAAATTAATATCGTATCACATTGTAATTGTTATGAATTTATTACAGATAGAAATTTATGTAATTTTAATAAATTTTTTATTTTTTTAAAAAATAAAAGTTAAAATTCCGTCTAAAAATACATTTAAAAGTCAAATTTGTGTTAGACATGGAGATTGTATAGAAATTAGGTGACAGACATTAAGGTAAAGTAAGGGGGGCCTAAAGTATGTTAAAAAATAAAGAATAAAAATAATAAAATGGCTAAACCCACCTCAGTCAAGTAAAGAAAAGCCATGTTTTCAGCGTTGAACACAATTTTCCAAGTGGGGCCCAATCGTCAACCCACACTCTTTTCTTAGATCCTTCGCCACTAGCCACGTGGTGCTCGAGATTAGAGAAACAGGGGGTGTCACAAGAGCCGCGTTTGGCAACTTGTCTTAATAATAAAATATTCAATAATTAGTTTAATAACTTTTAATTAAATAAAATAAAAAAATAAAAACCCAACCCTTACAGCCAAATCCCAATCGGCCCATCTTTTTCTTTTTTTCGGTGTCGTACTCGTATCTCTCTCTCTCTCTCTCTCTCTCTCTCTCTCTCTCTCTCTCTTACTTCCTTTTCTCTTTCATAACCAACCCAACAAAGAACATCCAACAACATCAAATGCCTCGTCATATTTTCTCCACGTGTTTTTCCTCTTCTTCTCATCAAAAACAATTCTTCCCAAACCTAGGGTTTCTATTTAATTTTCTTTTTGATTTTTGATTTTATTATCCATAGTCCGAGCTCAAAATTCTACCAATTCCGAAACAGGTGGGGGATTTCTCTTTTGATTTGATTTTTTTTTTAAAAAAGAAGCTATGGAACAACAAGATGTGCAAGTTTCGAGCTTCTACAGACCGAATCTAGGAGATGAAGAGCGGGATAAGCAAGTTGGGTTGGAGCTTGCGAGTGTTGATCAATGTAAAACTGTTGGTGATAGGGATGATTCGAAGCTCATCGGAGCTCCGGAGACGCTAGCAGCTGGATGTCGTGATTTGGTGGTTGGAAGGGTTGGTGGTTTGATGGATGTGGATGTGAAATTAGAGGAGACGAGTGTTGTGGGGAAGCGGAGAAGAGGTAGACCTCCAGGTCGGCCGCCAAGAGGTCCGGTCAAAACGACGACGTTGTTGACCAAGAAGAAGGATGAAGAGGATGTTTGTTTTGTATGCTTTGATGGTGGGAGTCTTGTTCTCTGCGATCGGCGGTGAGTGAAGTTTGAATTTTGTTGAGAATTGCTTTATCTGATTTTGTGGCTTTGTTGCCAATAGATTGAAGAGGAAAGGTTGTGAACTTTAAACGTAATATAAAATATAAGTTTAACTTCTGCATAGGCTTAAAAGAATAAATTTTCAATTCTAGACGTTCTTGTCAGCTGTCACTTTAACTGGCCAAAATGGATTATACTCAATTTTGTCTATTGATTATTGCGTTTGATTGAAGTGAGGAAACTAAAGCTTTACTTAAGTGAGATTGGAGCTAAAACTTTCTCAACTACGCAGGAGTTTATCACTATTGCTCATCCAATTGAACATTGGAAATTTTTTCCTCATTTCCCCTTCAAAAGTGTATTGGCAATGAAACAGATGTTGGTGATAGTTTTCATGTTTCTGTGTCCATTTGAATGATTTGATTTTTGGTGGATTGTTACATATTAGGGGCTGCCCAAAGGCATATCATCCAGCGTGTATTAAGCGGGACGAGGCTTTCTTTCAATCCAAAGCTAAATGGAATTGTGGTAAGTTTTATTCAGTTAATTGCTTCTTAAAAAATTCTCGTATTTTACTTATTATTCTATGGCAGCTTATAGATATACGCATGAACTTAGAATTGTATGCTGATGCGTTTTATCATTGCATATATCAATTATTTTAAGTTGGCATTTAATGGCATGAGATCACTGATTCATTTCTTCATATTATCACAGCAATACTAATTTAGCAACATCTGTAATTCTTCTTCTTCTTTTTTTGTTAAAATTAGTAGCGTGTTCTTATGTTTCGATTATTTCATCTTTACTGAATCCTGGGTTGCACTTTTTTATTTCTCCAAAAGCTGTTTCCATGTTACTTGAGTTATTGCCTTCCATTCACATGAGTTATTCACGTACATTTTGTTGTCCTGTTTTTTTTTTGCCTGTCAGGTTGGCATATGTGTAACATTTGTCAGAAGGCTTCGTATTATATGTGCTACACTTGTCCATATTCTTTGTGCAAGGGATGTATTAAGGGTGCTGATTATCAATGTGTACGAGGAAACGAAGGACTTTGTGGGGCATGTATGAGAACCGTGATGCTGATTGAAAATTTGCAAGAAAATAAAGAAGTGGTGCGCTTATACCTTTGTCCTTTGTTTACTGCTTTATTTATCCTTTGGGCACACAGTTTCTTCTCTCAGTTAAAAGCTTCCTCAGCTTATTTTCCTTTGGAAATTGTGCATGGGCGTATAATTAGATAATCCTGGCACTGCAGCTTACTTCTGTTTATCTTCCTATTTGGTTGTATCTGGTTTCTGAACTAGTGCATGTTCACTTGGTGCTGGAATATTGCATGATAAGGCATGCCATAGTTTAATTCTTTGTTGGTTACCATATAGTTGGTGCAATTTTTATACATTCCTCCAAACTTTGCAGGTACATGTGGACTTTGATGACACAAGCAGCTGGGAGTATCTCTTCAAGCTGTACTGGAATTTTTTAAAAGGTAAACTTTCATTAACTTCAGATGAGCTGATTAGAGCAAAAAATCCATGGAAAGCAGTTCCTGTGATGACTAAGAGGGATCACACTGTTAGAGCGGGTCTGGTTGAGGCTGTTTCTAGCCAGAGGGAGTGTGATTGGAATCATGAAGACCAAACAGTTATGGCTAATAATAAGCGGCGCAAAAGGGTTAGAGAGGGAGGACCTCAGTCTAGTGAGAAAACTATGGGTAAGGAAATATATGGAAAAAAAAATTCCCATCTTATTTGTTCAGTGAATAATATTGGATGGAATAATGAAGCTTTAGTCCAATCTGATCTGTTTTCTGGGGTCACATCAGAGAATGGTATTGAGACTGATAAGATATGGAACTACCAAGACCCAACTGGAAAAGTTCAAGGACCATTTTCTATGCTACAGTTGCGCACATGGAGTATGAGTGGGCACTTCCCACCTGATTTGAGAATATGGAGAGTTAATGAAAAGCAAGATGACTCTATACTTCTCACCAAGGCTTTGACTGGAGATTGCCTTAAAGGGTCACAATTGGTATTCAATAACCATTTAACCTCATACAGTGCTAAGGGTCCCTCTGATGATAAAGATAATGGTGGGGATGATCAAAGGAATAATAGTACGAGTTCGACTCCTGTTGGTGATAAAAGATTTAATGAGAGTAGGAATCCTGAGCAGGATGACTCAAGCAAACATATTGCTAGCCAAAATGAACCTGCAAGGAGTAATGAATGGGGCTCCCATTTATCAATGTGCACCACAATTATCAATTCTGGTGAAGGTCAGATTGGAGTGTTTTCGCAAGGCTGCAATTCTTTGAAGGATAGCAATGTTAACACCAATCCTTATGCTCCTGTTAAGCAAGACAAATTAGGTCAAGTAGCAGAAGGTCAAGGAAGTGAAAGAGCTTCTACACAGAGTGATGAATGCTTTACTGTTCATCAGAACGTTGAAGGTCAAATTAATAATAATCACCAGGACTATGGAAATCAAATTGACAGTGAAGGTCATTCAGGTCAATCTTCTGGACAAAACTGGAGACATCCACCTGTAAGTAGTTCTGCTTTGATTTCTTCAACCAAATCACTTGAAACACCAGAGCCAAACCGCGAGGTGATCGATTTTATGAATATACCCTATCACTCCCCGAAGCCAAGAAATGCAAACTTGGAAGATCAGTCTGCTGAAAACAAACAGTCTCTATCTTTAAATACTCCTGCTCATGATGCTGGGATTAGTTGGAGCACTGCATCTAGTTTAGTGGTTGGACCTCGTCTGCATGAAATAGCTGGTGAATGTGGCGGACGTTCACCTACTCCAGCTAAGCCTACCATTGAGCAATGGGAATCCAGTCTTGTGTCTGCATCTTCTCTCAAACCAACCGAGATGGCCAGTGATTGTGCTGCAACTCCAGCCTCGGTGAATGACCAGCTCATACATTCTTCACCGTCTCTTCCTCCTTATACCTCTAGTTGGCAGGCCCTTTTAACTGAGCCTGATGATTTTAGCTCTTTAGTTGATGAATCAGTTTCAGATCTGTTGGCTGAAGTTGAAGCAATGGAGACTCTTTATGGTTTGGCTTCTGCTACCCCACCAAACATCAATTATAGGGGAGACTTGACAGATGGTTCTAGAAATGATTGTGTTAGTTCTGTTGAGACGTTTAGCCCTGCACCTGAACCTGGAAAAGGTGATGCTTTAAGCTCGACGGGCGATGTGCATTTCCCTCAGCAATCAAATGTGGCTAGTGAACCAGTTAGGGCAGGTAAGGCAGACTACCTTGATCTTCGTAAGAGATCAAATGGGCAATCTTCTTCAAGTGGTGAAGTAGATGGAGATACCAAGCATAGTGATGTTTCAGTTAACCAATGGGAAGCAGGTGAAGATATTAAACCCGTCATTCCCACCACATCAAGTTGGGAAGTGGATACTAGAAACGCTCCTTGGAGTGCTAGGCCCGAGAGCATGGACCCAGGTTGGGGAGCAATTCAGGCAAGTGCCAATATGAGTTGGGCGGGATTAAATCAAGGAAATGCAATTATGAGTTGGAGTGCTGCTTCTGCACCAATGCAGACTAACATTAGCATGAATTCAGCAGGTATTTTGGGAAGCCAACCAAGATATGGTAGTGAGACTATTTTCGGTCCCGGGGATCGATTTTATCAAGGTAGGGATTCAAGTTTTGGTAGGGTTAGGCAAGCATGGAACAAGCAACCATTTTATGGTGGTGGTGGAATCTCACCAAGGCCGCCTCCTAAGGGGCAGCGAATTTGTAAATACTACGAAAGCGGGCATTGCAAGAAAGGAGCATCTTGTAGTTTTTGGCATCCATGATTCTGGGTTCCAAATAAATTAGACATGTTGAATTTCATAACTTGCAAAAGAATCAGTTAAGTGGCATAAGCCATATATATGTAATATTTTTTGGATAGCTTAGCAGTTCCATAATTGCATAATCCAATGTACTCATTAATTTCATAAATGATGTCTGCCTTATTCGTATAGCTCAAGCTTTGTTGTTTTTCATTTCATAACAACTTGATCTTCTTAGGAATTGGGTACTCATACTATTTTAATGCTACATCTTATCTCCCATGATAATGGTTTAGTCCCATCCAGGTATCCCAATAGAAAAACACGACCAAATTGAAACTATTAAATAAATATTTAGTAGATGTGGTTGGCAGTTCACATAGTTGCTTTAATTTATTTAAATTACAAATTTTATGAACATCAAATATAATTTAATCTAAGAATATAAACTTTCATAACTTGTTGAAGTTTAAGCTTTGTGTCCATAAAAACTTGAAAGTACGTGTTTCCAGTTAGAGCATATATAAGGTTAAAAATAAATAAGGTGATATTTGATAATATTTTTAATTTGTTAATTTTTTTTTCTAAAATTACGAAACTTAATTTACTTTAATCAAAAATTAAAATTATTACCGAATAAACCCTTAAATACTAATATCAAACACGAAATTGTGTTTAGAAAAACAAAAAAACGAAATCCTTATTTTAATCAATTTTTTGTTTCGTTTTGAAAAAGCCCCTAAAAAGTTAAAAAGAAGAAAAAGAGTGAATTATATAAACGATACATACACTTTTATATATTCTTTACTCTGATGATCTTATTTTTTTTAATTATTTATACCTTTTACATTTTAATTCTCATAATTTGATTTCCTTAATTTTTTTCTTTAAAGTTTAGTCTTTTTATTTTTAAATTTTTACACTTTAATTCCTTACATTTTTTTTATTTTTTTAAAGTTTAATTTTAAATTGATCTCAAATTTTGGATTAAATTTTTAAAATTGAAAAATAAATAGACCAAATTATAAAAAAATAGGACCAAGTAGCTTTTTTATGTGACAATTTATTTAATTAATTTTAAAAAAATGATATCCTATGTTCAAATAATTAGTTTTTAGATTTTTTATTTTTTCAATCATATTTGAAAAAAAAGTTAATATAAATAATCGTTCGAATATTTTTTACAATAAAATATTTCAAAAATAAAAAAAATTATGAATTGACTATTTGGAAAAGGGCTTTTGTTTACTATTTACTTGTAAATTAATTAGTTTATTTTAAACAAGTGTCATATATTCTTTTTGAATATATAATTGCTACTAATTAAAGATAAATTAAGATTTTTTTATATTACTATAATATAAATTTAGATTTAAGTAAATTTTTGAGGGTTATTCATGAAATTTTAGATTTTAAAAAAATAAACAGTAACAATTGCGATAGTTAACACTAACACTAAATCCCCATAATCCCTAGTACATCTCATTTCGATTTCTTTTAAAATACGAACAGTAATGTCCTCACCAGAAAATTGAGAAATATACAGTTTTCTTAAATTTTTGAGCTATAAACAAGAAGAAGACATGAAAAAATAAACAAGAGAGATATTGCACGGCGGCTACAAACACAAAGAGATAAATTTATAACATGTGTTGATAATAACAAGATAATAATTTCTTCCAAATTTAGGTTGTTAATCTTCTGTTCGTTTTCTCCGGAAACAAACAGAATAAATTGTTGAAACTGTATAAATCAATACCCACTTATGAAAAAAAAATACCCAAATGCAATTAATGGAAGCATATACCAATATTAAGCGTATATATAGAGTAAAATTCCACCCCATTGATAAACATACGCTGTATTTATAATTTTTAATATTTCACCTATTAAATAAAATAATTTCCCTTACACATGTTTTTTGGATCAAATTTTAAAAATATATATAATTAATTATTATTAACTAGGGATTAATTATAGGTAATATTCCTACGTTAAAATGACAAAAATTCCTCACATACAAATTTTAAAAATTATTAATTCTCATAAATTATTAAAATAATTTTTTTTTAATTTTTAATCATTTTTATACAATTAAAAAGATTAATCGATACTTTTATAAAAAAATTTAATTAACATAAAATCTAAAAACAAAATAAGACATTTCATCCTATTAAATATAAGGCCAAAAAAGTATATAATTGATTATATAATTATTATTAAATCATTATATTAATTCATAATTAATGAGCTAGAAAACAAAAAGATCTTATAAATAAAAATATATTTTAATAATATTATTTTTAAATTAAATATTATTAATTTTGTTATTATATAAAATAAGTAATTTTAATCATATAATTTATTAAAATAAATATTTTTAATAAATTAAAAATATAAAAAATAAGGATTTATAATGCATAATTTTTAGAAATAACGAGATTATAATTGAAGAATTAAAAAATTATGAAATTAAAATACACAATTTAAAAAATTACGAGAATTTTAATATATTATTTAATAAATATAAAAATAAATTATTTAAAATAAATAATATGAATATTATTTGGTGCCCAAATTGATTAGATTGACTTACTAATATAACAGCGTTTGATAAGCATTTGGCGTCATTCGGTTCAACATGGGACGGAGAAGACAAGCTATCGATTTCGCGGCAAATTGGTTTTCGCTTTGTTAAGCCGAAACGTACTATGCCCGAAATATCGGGGGATCTACCATTTAGAGACCTCACAAATATGCTTTAAACGTATTTCTTCCAAGTCATAGTCATGGAAATGAAGTCATTGTTAACCCCGACGCAGAGATATGCTACTGGGGCTCTGTTCGCAATCGCTCTTAACCAGGTTCAGATCCACCAGATTCATCCTTTAGGATTTTCCTTAGATGAGGAACCGAACAATGACCGAACCAGTAGTGGTAGTAGCGGCGATTCGGTTTCTGAAGACCCTGAGCTTTGGGTCAATAAAAAATCGGGCCTCCTTCGACCCGTATTCAGGTTTTGATTTTCCCTCGTAATGTTTTGAATTGATATCGCTTTGTTAAGGCTTTGATCATTTTGATTTGTGAATTGGTACAGATTGGTTCATCTGCTCTTGGTAATGCTGATGTTGTTGATATTTAGTTAGAATGTAATCCTTGAAATTATGTTGTTAAATACTGAGAAAATTCTTTTTAAATCAAACATCAAAGGGTATTGTTCCAAACTGTGAATTCAAACGGGAGGGTGTGAGTGAGAAAAACTACTAGGTGGACTAAATTTAATTATAACAATGGGGGCATTCTGATTAAGGGTTTATTTGCTTTGTTTAAGGGGTCATTCTGATTAAGTGGGTTCATAAGAAGATGTTTTCAAGAATAGCAATATAATTTTGTGCATTATAATTGTACAGTATTAAGTGATAACCTGTATAATATAATTGGATAAAATCGATGATAAATATTTTAATAAAATAATTTTATTATAAAAATTTATTTAAATCAATATTTAATTTATTTTTATATATATTTTTTTACATTTTTAAAATAAAAAAAATTATTTTTAATTTGATATGAAAGAAAAAGTTAACGCACATAATTTTAGACTTGAAATTTCAAACAAATACAATATGGTTTAGATTTACACTAACTATTAGTACTAAATTTTTACATAATCGTATAATTTTTATTTTATAGTCTCACTTAATAGCGAAATATATGATTGTACAAAAATTATATAGTTAGAGTCTTTAGTATTTTGTAATAAACATATCCTAATTTTTTTTCCATTTGATTCAAAAGCACTTTTGTACTAGGTTAAACAGCTTATGAGGTATTCAAATTTTGATCCATTTTATATAAAGGTACTTAACTTTTTTTTCTATAGAAAGGTACCTAGACTCTTATTTCATTTAACTTAAGTACCTTTTTGTGATTATGTTTCTCCATGTTAGCTAATTAGCATTGATTGATGGGCATGACAAAACTTAATTTTAATTAGCTGATGTGGCAATTGATTAACTGACTTGACAATACTTACTCTCAAAAAGGTATATAGAAAAGAAAGGGTTGAAAGATAATTATATTTTGTATTTCATTGTGTTTTTGTACAAACAATCGGGGCTTAATTTATAATACAGGAAAAGAATAGAAAAAAAGGAAACTAATTTACTACACAATATTTCCTAATCAAATCTGATCATATCTTACTCATACCTAATCAACTGTAATATT
This sequence comes from Hippophae rhamnoides, assembly GCA_033030585.1. Classification (NCBI taxonomy): domain Eukaryota; kingdom Viridiplantae; phylum Streptophyta; class Magnoliopsida; order Rosales; family Elaeagnaceae; genus Hippophae; species Hippophae rhamnoides. The sequence goes on along the minus strand of CM065434.1, from coordinate 20,343,721 downwards.
TCCTCGTTATTCCTAGTGCTAACAGTTAGGAATCACTTCTTTAGTCAAGAATTTCAACAATCCCCTCTTAAATTGGATCATAAATATTGATCATATTCAATTTGTAAATGAAATCATTAAAATTTGGCTTGAGAAGTCCTTTAGTGAATATATTAGCTGTTTATTTCTTTTTACGTATATAAGTCATGCATATAGTTCAATATTCAATCTTCTCTTTAATGAAATGTTTATCCACCTCTATATGTTTGGTTCTGTCATGTTTAACTGGATTAAGAGAGATATTGATAGCAATTTTGTTGTCGCAATAAAATTTAATTGGAGACTTTACTGTAACTTGAATTTCATTCAAGAGTTTGTTTAGTGACAAAGCTTCATATGTGAATTGCTCTAAACTCTATTTCAACACTGATCTTGGCAACAATATTTTGATTCTTACTTCTCCAAATTATTAGGTCCCTAAAGACAAACATAAAGTACCCAGTAGTGAATTTTCTATTTCTTACTGAGCTAGCCCAATTTGTATCAGTAAAGACTTGTATATTATTAGTCTTATTTTTCTTGAAATACAATCTTTTACCTGATGATTCTTTAAGATACCTGAGAATTTTATTCACAGCTTCCAAGTGAACTTCTTTTATAGAGTGCATATGATGGCTTGCGACACTAATTGTAAATGTAATATCAGGTGCAGTATGAGACAAATAGACAAGTTTTCTTACTAATCTTTGATATCTATATTTGTCTATTGGTTTTCCCATATCTTCATTCTTTCTTCTAGTTTCTATTAGAGTGTCATTTGTCTTAAGTCTTTGACTTTAAATTCTGAGGTTAGGATTTTTTTTTAATCTTTCAATTTCTTCTACATTGTCCACATTTAAGATTATATCATTAACATACACTATCAAAATTGTTTTTCTCCACTCTCCTGTGTGTCAACATTGTATGATCGAATTGCTTCTGTTGGTAATTGTGTTTATTCATCACCTTTGAAAACTTGTCAAACTAAGCTCTAGGTGATTGTTTAAGGCCATATAATTTTTTTTAGTTTGCATATAACTTTTTCTCCTCTACTGAACCCTGAAGCCAAGATCATGAAAACTTCTTCTTCTAACTCTACATTTAAGAATGCATTTTTTTATGCCTATTTGGTGAAGTTGCTAGTCTGAATTTGTTGCTAGAGATAGTAGAACTCGGGCTGTGTTTAGCTTAGCTACAGGTGCAAAGGTTTTAGTGTAATCAATCCCCTAGATTTGTGTAAATTCTTTTGCAACCAGTTTCTATTCATTCTTGGATTTCCATAGCCTCATGGATATTTTAAATTTTTTTTGTCAAGATGAGAGGTAAAAACATGAAATCTAGAAGATAAAGTTTTATTATAAACAAAACTACAGATGGGATGGAAGGTGCAATATTGTTTTTGTTTTCTAAGAGCGATAGGCACCCTAGAAGACTCAAGAGGGTTAAAATTACTTGGATTTAGTGTAGACTCATGGACATCTAGATCTATCATTGGTTCTGACTTTTTTGGTACTTTAAGTGTGAAATTCTCCCTACCTATCAATTTAGACCACCATGAGTAAGTTATTGTCTCTTTGTTATTTTGTTTTTCTGTTTCTTTCCCTATGTTCAAGTTACTTTTTATAGGTGGTAAAGTAGTACGGGAGGGCTTATGAGGTGGTGATTCTTCTCTATTTTAAGACTCATTACTCTCATCATGAGTAGTTAAAGTTGACTAAAGAGGAGTGAAGTCATAATTCTTTCTTTTGAGGTGGTGTTTAAAAAAAAAACTCTACTTGGTATACAATTAATAAGGTAAAAATGGAATCTCCCCAGGAAGTTTTGGGCATTTTTATGATGAACATTAAAGCTCAAACTACTTTAAGAAGATGTTTGTTTTTTTCATTCAGCTATCCCATTTTGTTAAAGAGTGATAACACATGAGCATTGGTGTATGATTTCATGGTTTTAAAGAAAGTTTTGTAGGGTATGGTTGAAATATTTGATGCCACTATCTATACGAAGGATTTGGATATGTGTTTGAAATTGAGTTTGAATCATTGCGTTAAAGCTAATGAAAACATTTCGAACTTCAATTGTCTTTTAATAGGTAAATCGAACAAACCTGAGTATGATCATCAATAAAGGTAACATACCACTTGCTATATGTACGATTGGGGATACGGGATGGATTCCATATATCATTGTTTATTAGGGTAAAGGTTTGGAAGATTTGTATGATACCTTTTGAAAAGAGGTACACTGATGTTTTGCAAATTTACATATTTCGCATTGAAATTGGAATGTTTTCTTATTCAAAAACATAGGCGAAAATAATTGTTTTAAATTTTGAAAGTTGGGATGTCCCATTTTATAATGATACAATAAAATTTCGCTATCCCTAGAAGCAGAAAATGAATCACAATTAGCAATTTGGCAACACTCACTTTGGCTTCTTCAAAATAGTATAGAACTTTATACTCTTTAGTATTTTCAATCGTTGTACTCAATAATAGGTCTTGAAAAACACGGTAAGATGGAAAAAATTTAGCAGAGCACTGAAAGGTTTTTGTTAATTAACTAATAGAAATAAAATTGTAAGATAAGTTTGGGACATGCATTACATCATTTAGGGTTATGGATTTAGAAATTTGAATTCTTTCTTTCTTTTTTGACAATAGATGAAAGAGATCCATTTGCAATTCTAATTTTAAGATTCTTGGCATAAGGTGAGTAAGTGGTAAATAAATGATAGATATCATTTATATGATTTGACGCGTAAGAATTAATAATCCAAAGAATTTTTATTTGAGAAGTTGTTACAAGAACATTTAAATGGTTACCTTTGTAAGCTAGTGAGGCAGATGATACTTGTAGTTGATTGGCTAGCATTTTGAAAGTTAGAAAAGAGTTTATAAAGTTGATCTAGTTGTTCTGGATTGAAAGCTTCTTCTGTTTGGTGGTTGATTGAGGCTTGATAACTACAAGATTTATTTTGTCTTGGTTTCTAATCCACGAGTTTTTTTTTGAATTTCCTAGCAATTATTTTTAGTGTGTTTGGTTTTTCGATAGTGTTCACCAACAAAAAAAAATTTCGTTGAGAATTTTGGCCTGGCCCAGTTTGGTTTACACATCATGGCTTGGTTTTGTTTTCATTTGTATGGTTAAGTCCCAATTCAATCTCTCTTGACCCTCTCTCTTTCTTTTCTTCTAACTCAGCTTTTAGGGTTGAGTTTTCATAGTGTAAATCGAGAGCGTTGTGGGAGGTTAGAGAGGACGACGGCATCACCAGCATCACTCATTGTCGGTGGTCTTCACGTCTCACCTTAGAGAAAACCTTGTGAACAAATGGAAGTGGTTGTCGACTGAGAACCCCTCTCGGAACATCATTGAGTTTGCTATTCAATCCTGCGAGAAACTCAAAAAATCTCATTCTCATCTTTTTCTCGTATGCTATCTCCTAGGCATTCCCATTCTTCTTCAGAGTTGAGATCAATCTCTTACCACAGAGAGGTCATCTCCATGTAATAATCTGTTACATTCTTCTCCCCTTGTTTTAGTTTCCATGATTGAGTTTTAAGTTCAAAAATATGGGTTGAGTTCTCACAATTTGAGTAAGTTTCATGAACAACTTGCCATATGTCTTTTGTTGTAGGCAAAAACAGATATGTTTTACCCATGGAATGGATTAGCCATGCTCTCACCATAGAATTTTTAGAGCTCCAACGTTGGAGAAAACTATCGTTTGTGATTACTAGTTTCTTTGTGTTTTCAATGAGGTAACCTATCTTTCTTTTTCCATTAATCACTAATTTCATTGATTGAGCTCATTCTTTGAAGTTTCTCCCATTTAATTTTTCAAAGATGAGTTCATGTTGGGAATGGTTTTTGAATCCTTGTTGAGGATTTCAGGGTTTGTTTAGTGTTTTAATCGGGTTTTCCATTTTGAGTTGGTTAGGAAACTAAGCTTTGATACCATCTAGAAAATAGAGGGTTGAAAGATAATTATATTTTGTGTCACTGTGTTTTTGTACAAACATTTAAGGCCTACTTTACAACACTGGAAAAGAATAGAAAAAAAAGAAACTAATTTACTACACTATTTTCTAATCATTTCTTAATTAAATTTGATCATATTTTACTCATACCTAATCAACCGTAATATTTCTTTATTATTCCTTGTGCTAACAATTAGGGATTATTTTTTTAGTCAATGATTTCAACAAGGTACCTATTTGTAAATAAAATAAGAGTATAGGTACCTTTTTGTAGAAAAAGTTCATGCATCTTTGTGTAAAATGGATCAAAGTTTGAATACCTTAGAAATTGTTTACCAATTATATTATCATTAGTGCTTTTAAATGTCTGAAAACTGAAAAGCATAAGCATGCGTACTCTAAAATTACAATAAGGATGAATTTGCAATGTTTGCTTCAAATCATAGGTGGTTTTTTTTTATATTATGGAAGTACGGGTGAAAATAGTAACTAAAAAGTATTATTGACGAGCTCAATATATTTCTTCAATTTTCTTTTAAAGTCAGCAAGTAGAAAGATTGACATTTTTGAAGCCTCCATAACCCTGTATTATTACTGAATTTCTGTATTGGGTTTGCATTGAACAGGCTTTTGGAGATTGATTCAGTTGCGTGGTCAGGACTTGAGCAAACTGCTGGTTCTTGTCCTGCCAAATTTCATGTTGGAGCTGTATGTCAAGTTTATTTAGTAACTTCAGTTATTATATCTCCCTTTGTCATGCATATATGCAAGGCATACGTACCTAAGTCTAACAAAGTTTGATGTTTTAATACCCATTGGAGTAGCAAATTTTAGTTATCTTCCATAAGCTTTAACTATGCTTGCTGGAAAGTTTAGCTGTTTGATAAGCATACATGTAACAATGTGGAGTAATTGATCTCCAAGTATTGTTACTCTACTTTTCTTTAATTTAGTTTTTAATTTAGTTTTAAGTTGATTGTGCTTTTCTTTGGTGAACTCCACCAAGAAAATATTATTGGAAAAACAACAAAAATATTATCCTTAAAACTTGTAATCACAAAAATATTTCATACATTTTTACTATTAAAAAAAAGTTTGATATATCGTTTCAATTTGAACTACAACCATTTAGATCTTTTTAATTTTGAATGTCGTCCAATTGGATCCTGTTAAATGTTATTGAGGTGTTATTTTTTGTAATTTTTTAAAATTATTTTATTTATAAGTTACCACGAAGTTCCATTTTTTTCCTTTGTATTTATCACTATAATTTTAAATCAAATTTTCAAGTTTAAATCCTTCATGTCTTTTGTTTCTTTAAAAAACTTGTCTGCATGCAGTTCTTGAGATTACTATCAGAAAGTAGTGACGAGAGTACTTCTCAAAGTTCAGATCTAGAAATTGCTCTATCAAAAGGTGTAGATGCATTGTTGCTTAGCATGGAGCAGAATTCTGAATCCTCCAAGCCTAAGAAGGATAAGCATCATGAATATGCACAGGACCGTCGTGAGAAGTATTCCATACCTGAGGTGCAATCAAACAATGAGTCTGTAGACAACGCACAGCAGGAGATAGGAGACATTGTTATGAGTGCTAAAGTCTCAGCCAATGGGGTGGAATGCAAGGCTGATGACATACCTGCTGAAGAGGAGGAGAGAGGTGACAATGTTATGATTACTAAAGTGTCAGTCAATGAAGTGGAATGCAAGGCTGATGAAATACCTGCTGACGAGGTGTCAATGCTTAGTCATGAGCGGAAAGTGACAGTTCTTTATGAGCTTCTTTCAGCTTGTTTGGCAGACATTCAAGAAAAAAACAAAACTGCTGCACTTAAAAGAAAGGGGTATGATGCTCGATATCGGGTTACGCTACGACTGTTGGCATCTTGGTTTGATGTCAAGTGGACAACAATGGTTTGTATGCTGATCTGAGCTTTCCGTTATATCAACTTAGATTAGATCTGATTAGGTTAGAAAAGAACTTGTTTAATTGAATAGGTGGTACTCTTGTGCTTAACTATAACTGTTTCTTTGAAAATACATACTTTTCCAAAAAGAATAATAGTTTTTTTATAAAAAGAAGTTAACAATTCCTTAAAACCATTTTGCATTATCTCATAATATTTCGTGTTAAGAATTTGGATAATTTTAGGGTGAGATACCATACGGGTCCCTTAAATTAGGTTATTTATGTCAATCATTCTTTTAGATTAGAAATGAAGTCATTTAATCTCTTAGTTATAGAAAATGGGTTAATTAAGAATAACATATATATTTTTTTAATGATTTTTCTATTAAAATATCATTATTTTCTATCAACTGATTAAAAATCGATTAAATACAAATCTTTAACAAGAATAAAAGTGAAATTTAATATGAAATTTTTTAAGAAAAAATCAACAAAAATATTCAAAGGTAAACTTATTTAAATATATATTTTAATTTTAAGAAAAATTAAAGATTAATAAAATATTAAAATAAAACAGTAACAATTAACAAATAGTAAAACAAATATTTTGTGAATTATTTTTCATATTAATTGTCACTTTGTTATTATTAAATAGTCGTATTTTTATTGCATTTAATCACTTGGTAAAAAAGTAATGAAATTTTAATAAAAGAATATTAAAATAATAGAGTTTGTCATTAATCGGTCAATTTTTCTATAATTAAGAGACTAAATAACACAATTTTTAATTTAAGGAACTAAACGATACAAATTACCTAATCTAAGTGACTACTATTTCATTTTTCTCATAATTTTATCAAATTACAAGGGAATTTGGAATCCATTCTGCATTATTCCATTCATTATTAATGTTGTACGCACTGTAAGAAATGAATAGACATCGTAACTCTGTTTAGGAATTTTTATGAAGAAACTAATTTTTTTGATGCATGAAGAATACGTAATTTGCAAATCAAAATGTTGTCCAAATTGTTATCCATGTATACTTCACAAGAGCTTGGGTAGTCAATGACACTTCTCACTTAATCACGTTTCAAGGAGATCTCAAAGTCTTACTGAATCATCCATATGGTGTATTTCTTCCATCTGCTAATGTCTAATCATCCATCCTGATTGGTGAAGCCTAATTTTACTTCTTTCCTTTTTTATATGTTTTAAGTTCCTCATGAATAAGAGGCACTTTTACTACTCAGGAAGCTATTGAGACAATGGTTGCTTGCTCTGCAATAGCTTTAGCGAAAATGGAAGATTCTAAGCAAGAAGCGCAGTCATCAGGGAGTACATGGGCCAAAATTAGGCGTGGTGGTATAATTGGAGCTGCTGCATTAACTGGAGGAACCTTGCTTGCAATTACTGGTGGTATGGATCCCTTGAACTCTTCACTTTTATTTCTTGAAACTTCAAATCTTAGCATGAACGATGCTCGCCGGGCTTTAATGCTTTGCATCTGAATTATTTATTTTTTATTTAACAGGACTGGCTGCCCCAGCAATTGCTGCAGGACTTGGTGCTCTAGCACCAACGTTGGGTACTATTATACCAGTAATTGGAGCAAGTGGTTTTGCTGCAGCTGCTGGAGCCGCTGGAACTGTTGCTGGTTCTGTTGCTGTTGCTGCCTCTTTTGGAGGTGGATGCTCGTTAAATTTCTAGAGCTTCTATATCAACTCTATTTGATTGTTTATTAAGCATAGGATGTCATTTGATCTATGTTCTCTGTTGCAATATTTCAGTAATGTCATTTCAATTTTGACAACTTTTTTTCTCCCTAAAATAGTTTAAGGGTCCTAAGAATGATATTGGCAGCAATCTAGATGGCATTACGAGGCTCGTGTCTGAACTTAAGAGTTGCATCTCTTTTGACGTTTGTATGCTTTTAAATTGATAGTAAAAAGGTGGACTTGCCTCTTTGTAGAATAATGCATGAAGTTTTTTTTTTGACTGCCCTATTTCCAGAGCAATAATTACATGCCAGTGTGAAATTTTTATTTTAAGACCGCTTGAGTATTAATTAAATTTCTAGGAAAATATTCAATTGCTCTAACTTTAGTTATTTGTGCTTAGGAAATAATTTTTTTTGGTTAAAAGAATAACTTCAGGCATTATTCTACATAAAGTTTCTTTTTTTAAATAGTATTCTACATGAAGTTGAAAAGGTTAAGATAGTTGCAAAAAGCAACAACCTGTCGTAGTTTGGCTGGCAATCCTAAGACATGAAACTAGCAATAATTTTGTCTTTTTAAGCATTTTTTTTTGTTTTCTTGTAGCAAACAAAAAAAAATGCATTTTTTGTTTTTAGAATTGATTGTTCATGCCTGCCCCATCCTTGAGAATATTGTTAATTTCATCCTCAATTTTCAAATGCCGAGGATATTTTATTTGAGCTGACTTTGGCTTTCTGTTGACAATTATGTTCAACCTAGCTGCTGGAGCTGGACTTACAGGAAGCAAAATGGCTAGAAGAACTGGAAATGTTGACGAGTTTGAATTCAAAGCTATAGGAGAAAACCATAACCAAGGGGTAAGTGTTTTCAGGATACTTTTCTTACTTTGAAGATATATTGTGCTTAATGGAACAGTTTTGATCTTTTGTTGGTCCTGTAAAATTTTTCTTGGTATGTTGTCCCTCAGAAATAGCTTATTACAATTAATTTCTGCATTTAAATCCTTGGAATTTTTTTTTTCTAATCAGAGGCTAGCAGTTGAGATCTTAATCTCAGGATTTGCTTTTGATGGGGAAGATTTTGTAAGGCCATGGGAAGGAGAGAATGACAACTTGGAGAGGTACGAGTATTTTTGTCTTGTTTTGTGAAATTGACAATTCATTCAAAATTTCTATTATGTTTTGCGGGTCCAATCATTTATTAGAAAGTGGAAAATATAGAAAATATGAAGGTATATAAGTTGGGCGTGGAGGGAGGAAATGAACTCTTCTCAGAATCTGACAGGGGGAAACAAAATAACTCTTTTGCCATTATTCTCATTCTAGGACAACAAGAAAAAGTCGTGTTAGTGATTGTTTCTGTTTTTATATTGTTTTACACTTCAATTAGTTTACATGCGATTCTAATTGCTATTTTCTTTTCAGTTTATTTTGTTTTAAGTTTGGGAATTTCAAATATTTGTCATAGTTTTTTATACATAACATAATACTGAACATTACTGAACAAATATTCTCTTATCGTCTGTAAAGGAACAAACCATGCCCATTGGCGCATAGAATTTTTCATCAATCTCCTCTACATTGACATGGAAGCTGCATTAAGTTTATTTTAATTGACATTATAATTTATAGGTATGTCGGCTTCTGATAAGGTGTGAAGTTGTTATATCAATACTTTTGCAAAGAAAATACCAGATTGTTGCAACATGCAATATGGATTCTCATTATAATAGCCAGAGATGTCAAATGGTCTACCCACTCCATACCATTTCCATTTAATTTATCCCTAATGGTTCCAGACCCAAGCATAACTCACCCCATTTAAAAGCCACCCCATCCCACCCCATCTCAAATGGGATGTGGATTAACATATTGGTTTAAATTCAATTTAACTTTAAATAATTTTTTTCCTTATTTTATTTTGCTCTTAATGTCTTTTATGATAAATTGAGCTTTCTCCCACAGAAAAATTTAAATTATGTTATATATATATATTTTAACTCGTAAAATCATGATATTTTTTGTATTATTTTTTTATGTATGGTATTGTTGGACTTAATTTTTTTAACATTAAGTTATTAATTAATTGATACAAAGTAAACTAATTGGAATCTCTTTATATTTGAGCAAATATCGAGAGGATTGCATCCCTTTAAATAAAATACTACATTTTTATAATACAAGATCAATTAATTTTTTTAAAAACAATAAATATATATTTTTTTTAAAATCAACATACTTTACAATATTTACATTCATTTTTCTTCTTTATTTTTTTCTCTCCTTTTAAAAGAATTATTTATTGAAGGGACTTCGTATATGTGGTTGGAAAATCTTTTACCATGTCCCTTCAGAGAGGTCCTTAGTGAAGAACTTGGTGCAATGCACTCATAGCCACTCAATCAGAAGAGTTTGTCACTTGGATTTTTTTGTTATTGAGCCTGTCGAGAAATCTTTCATGGTTTTATCTTTCCCTTGATGCAAAGTCATCAAATGTTCTATTGTTTTCAAGAACTTGAACTTTGTTTTTAACAAATAATATATAAACATTTTTTCAATAACATGACATGAGTAATAGCCTAAGTTTTTTTTTTAAAAAAATTATTTTTCAGATATTTTAGTGACAAAGTTTTTTTTAATCTCATTCTTTTTTTGACAAATAATATATAGAGTTCTTTTAATAACATGATATTGGCTTTTTTTTTAAAATAACTTGCATAAGATAATCTTAAATAACTTTAAACAGTTGAAAAGAAAAGTTGAATCCATTAAATATAAAATAGCATTGAAAAAAAAACTAAGTTCAGAATATTAAAATGCAGTATAACATGAACAATCTCTAATAAAATGAGTATAGCTTTTTACACAAATTTAAAATCACAAACCGTAAAATTCTTTAGAAATTTAACAGATAAAGCTTCTAATGGTATATGGAATCAATCACAATTTTTTTTGTAAGTTAGTATTAATTATATTTCAAAAATAAGTCAACGATGTTAAGTAAAATCTTAACAATCTTTAATAAAATGAGCATAACTTTTTATTAAAAACTCGAAATCATAAACCGTAAACTTTATCATAAATTAGGCTTCAAGAACTTTCTAATGGTATATGAAATGATTTATAATATTTTGTGAGTTAGTATATTTTATATTTCATAAATGAGTCAAAAATACTTAATAGAATCTAAACAATCTTTAATAAAACGAGCATAATTTTTTATAAAAAAATCGAAATTACAATCCGTAAAATTTCTTAGAATTCTAGTGTTTTGTGATGGTATAGGAAACGAATCATAAATCATAATATTGTGTTAGTTTCTTAATTGAACATGTCTTTATTTGTTAATATATTTAATTGTAAAGATGTATATTTTTTTTAAAAAATAAAAATAGAAAATAATTAAAAATGAATTAAATAGATAATTAATAATTTAAAAATAAAAGTATAAAAAGAAATTAAATTATAATTTAAAAATTAATTACTACAAAGTATCATGTTTCATTCGTTATATTTGATTGATTTACTTCCATTTCTATAGGAAAAATGATTTATTTGGTAATCATTAGGGCAAACGGGATGTACTATCTTCTCTCACACCAATAATATCCCAACCTATTACAAATCTAAATGGTATAAGATGGGATAAATTTTCAAATGTAATGGATTTTATCACAGGTTAAATGGGAACCCATCCCATATTACACCTCTAATAATAGCCCATGTAATCATGTTATCCATCTTGTGTGCTCCTTCTGTTTTCTTTGTGAAATGAGAACCTATCATATTGAGCATAGAGGATTTATAAGTCACATACCTCTTATATTTGTAACGCATCTTTAGGTATGCGCTGCAGTGGGAATCGAAGAATCTAATTGCTGTCAGCACTTCAATTCAAGATTGGCTGACTTCGAGTAAATCATTTGAATCACATGGGTTCTACTGTCATATAACATGCATTGTAACTGTGTAATGACAAAACTGTGTATGATAACTTAGGACTTGCTATGGAGTTGATGAGGCAAGGTGCAATGTTGACTGTATTAAGCACGCTTTTGGCAGCGCTTGCTTGGCCAGCTACATTACTTACACTCACTGAATTCATAGATAGCAAATGGACAATTGCTGTGAACAGGTGAAGTTTTTCGCCCTAACTGTTGGATTGGATTATCTGATTTGTCTAATTGTACTGTTCCTTTTGGAAATAGTAATGTCTGCTGGAGAGTAGTCTTTGATTTTATCAGGTAAATATTAGCATCCTGCACATGATGTTTCTGTTTCCTAACTAGATCTTTATACTTTAATGTTTTCCAGATCGGACAAAGCAGGAATGTTACTTGCAGAAGTATTAATAAAAGGACTTCATGGGAATAGGTGTGCAAGTCACGACTTGTTTGATTTACTCTCATACAGGTGTCTTAGTAAGGTTCAATCTGTTTGAGTTCTATTTCTGCATTCCATGAATATTCAGGCCTGTTACACTTGTGGGTTTCTCGCTTGGAGCACGAGTTATTTTCAAGTGTCTCCAAACTTTGGCTGAGAAGGAACAAAATGGTACTTATATCTCTCTTTCTTCCCAAGTGCCATAAACTGCTAGTGTGATCCCATTCACAGTTCACCCGTTGTATCCAATTTTGGAAACAGGTCTCATAGAGAGGGTCGTTCTGCTTGGAGCACCCATTCCAATTAAGGATGAGAGCTGGGAGACTGCTAGAAAGGTAGTTTTTGAGTTCCTTCTGCACATAAATAGTTGTGGGTGCTTTTCAATGCAAATCTGTCATCCATACATTGCCTGTATCATTGTGGGAATGCTTCTGTGATGATCTTCATGTTGCAGATGGTGGCTGGAAGGTTTGTGAATGCTTATTCCACAAATGATTGGACACTTGGAGTTGCTTTCCGAGCTAGGTAAGCATGATTGTTGGATTTTTCGGGAATTGCATAGACCATTCTCAAAAAGACAAAATTACAGTGAGTTGTGCTTTTTTTTTACGGGATGATTATCTACTTGTTTATAGTTCGTCTCTTTTATCCTTCCATAATTCTAACTCTTGTATTCATGAACAGTCTGCTTACTAAAGGTTTAGCTGGAATTCAGCCCATTGATGTTCCAGGGATTCAGAATGTATAATTCTTTCTTTACGAATTATTCTCAATTTACCACTGGTTCATGTCCATATTTACTTCATCCAATGAATTGAGTTATTTCATCTATACAATTACAGGTTGATGTAACAGACCTCATAGAAGGCCATTCATCTTACCTATGGCAAACACGACAAATCCTGGAACTAATTGATCTGGACAATTATTATCCTGTTCTTAGGAGCACTAAGGACAAGCCTTAGAAGAAAATGTTTTTCAGTAATGTCAGCTCTTGGTCAGAGACGTTTGGTTGGTCGAAGCTTACATGGCGGCAGAATTCAATGGAGTTGGTCCAGGTAACATGTTACTTGCAAGTATGAGGGCATTTTTCTTGCCTTCATGCTCGTTGAAAGAGAGCTGAATTAATGATACAAGAACAAAAAAATAAAATAAAATAAATTTATTTGTATAAAATAGACAATATCCTATTGATTTCATTGTACATCAGTCTCTAATTAAATATTTCACTCCTCCCGAATAAAATAGATTAAAACCTATTAATTTTTCAGTTCCTCCTTTACTTCGATCAAATTTTGCTTCTGTTCACGATCTTTTTTATTAGCTTTATCTGATATAGGGAATACATTTCCTTTGATTAACTTATTATAAATAGAGAGCATGATTATAAGTTATGTGGAAATGTTTTCAATCGGCATCAAACACGTGAAATACGATACAATTAGTTAAAACACAATTTCTATTCTTTTTATTTCAATGAATGTAGTTGTGGTGGTTCACTTGGGGCCTGTTTTATAATTATTTATGTTTTTAAGTTTCAATTTTGATCTTAAGTTTTCAAAATAAATATTTTTTTGATAATTAATTCTATTTTTAAGTTCAAAATAAGTTTAGAATTTAGTTCTATTTTTACACAATTTTATTGTTTTTGAAACTGAAAAAAGAAAGGTTTTGGAAATTATATTTCAAGTTCAATTTTTTTTATTAGTTAATTTTATTTTTCTATGTTATGATTTAAGAGAATGAAACAAGAAAATGAAATTTTTTATCAAATAAATTTTTAATTTTTTTAAAAGAATCAAAAAACAGAAAATTAGTTTCAAATATAAGAAAATAAATTTGGTTATAAAATGAGCCCATAATGGTCCGGTTTTGTGAACTCTAGGATGAAGAGATTACTGAAAATCTAACTTTAATTCTCAAATTGAATACCAAGTATGAGCAAAACTATTTTTGCGAAGATATGAAAAATCGGAGAAAGAGATTGCACATTCTTGAAAAGACGAATGATGTTTATGCATACATGTGATGTAGCCAAATGATAACATCCTTTGAAAGAATCCAAAATAATGTGTCGATATCAACTTGACAATTGTTAATTGAGTGACGCATTCGTGCTGAGCTGCATTTTGTACAACCTTGTGCTACATTCTTTTTGGTTTTTGCTGAAGACAACCTTACCTAGCTTGCTTACTCTTGGTTACTTTATTTATTTATTTATTAATTTTGAGATTCATGAAGAGTGTAATTTTCATTTTAAGATTTAATTTTCATCTTAATCTATTATTATCGTTTTTTATTTATTTTTTATTTGTACACAATTTATTTCACTATGTACATATATAATAATATTATATAGATATATAGTGGCTAAAAAATCTAACTAAAATGAGTTAATAAAAATTGATAATTTATTAAGGGTTTTAAATTGAAAAAAAAAATATTCAAGTCTTACACAAAATTATTATCCTATATGGATCCTATGTTGATAAAATCCCGTTTCATTAATTTTACATCTGATTGACTCATTTGATAATTTGAAATAAAAAAAATTTATTTTTATATGAGTCGGTCATTAATATTTTTCACTTTAATATTCTTATAAAAAAATGTATATTATGTTTTTGAATATGCAAAAAATATGTCTTGTTATATGGAAAAAAATATATGTATGGTGTAGATGAGGTTAAAAATGTGAAGGGATTTATGCATTGCCATTAAATTAAACCAATAACAATCTATAAGAAAATAAAAGAAGCTGAACCGGTGAAGGTGCAATTATTCTCTTTGATGTTGTTTGTAAACATATTGAATCAAAAGTAATGAAAAGAATAACTTTACTAAATTGTCATTTTGTAAGTGCTTTTAATCTTAATTTTATTTTTCATTCTTCTTTATATATTATATAAATATATATTTTAAAATATTGAACTACTAATATACAAATAAAATAATAAAAATTTAATAGTATAAGTTGTAAATTTCAAATTAGAAATTTCATAAATATTATAAATAAAAAAATTTTAATTAATATAATAATAAGACTTAATTTTTATTAATGATATTATACTTATAATAATATATTATTTGTTTTATTATTATTATAAAGTCATTAGTCAAATAAATAAAAAATAAAAAATTAAGGAAATAAATTAAAAATAAAAATTGAGGAAAATTATTTTTTAAATGATAAATATCTATTTTAGGCATGGAATACGTGATTTGAGAATTAAATCTTTAATCTTTGGACAAAAATACTACAACTTTACTAATTGAAGGCAATAATCAATAACAAGCATGAAAGCGGATAAGAAATAGTCAATTTAACAATATATTTGAAATGAATCTATTTTCATTCAAGTTTCAAAAATTAAAGTAAAGATGCCCTTATTTCTTTAAGTTCCTAATTGCATGTTTACTTCTATTTGGACATTATTTTTGAGTGTCTCGAAACTTTTTGTCATTTAACAAGAGATATGTGTGTAGAGACATAACTAGAGGTTGGTGTGTTAGTTAGCTATGTCGTACACAATTAACTCTAGTAAAAAGAATGATATTTATTATTATCATAATAATTTTATCACAATTATTTTTTTTATTATGATAAATTATAATTTATATATTTATGATTAATTATATTTTAGTGATAATTATTAGATAAATATATCATTAATAAATTATTTTTATGATATTAATAATTTAATTTCTTACTCTATCAAAAACACTTATTAAAAATATATGGTTCTATTAATTTAAATAAAAATAATGATAATATTATCATTTAATAACACGATTTTATATATTTGATCCTATATTTATTTACATGGTTATTGTTTGGATATGTACATGGTAGCCAATAAATTAGGTGTAAGCCATTTTGTTATATATATATATATAATTTTGTTATTGTTAATATATATTTAGTATCATATTAATGTATATATATCTGTTAATATATATCTATTTATTTTAGACATATCTAGTTTACTTGTAATTCCTATATAAAGGCACCATGTATATTCATTTAAATCATAGAATAGAATACAATCATTAAGTATTTCTAACATGGTATCAGAGCCACTGCTCTTATCTTTTTAGCAGTCTTATCTTTTCTGGTGTTACTTAACCCTTATAGCTTTCGCTGTCACAATAGCTGCTGCAATCACTCACCGTTGAACCTCCAACGACTTTCAGCTGTTGTCCTTAGGTTCTGGGACTACAGTCATCGTTGTTAAGGAGTCCTGCACCACACAGACCACTGCAATCACTGTCGCCACTGTGCATCTTGTTCCGATAATTTTTCTACATATACCACTGTGATCGGCTCGACCTGGTCTACAAAACTGTGGAAGTATCGCAACCATCGGACACTGCACGCTCCCTCACGCACTGCTAAAAAATATATGCACGTCCTTTCACGCGCCGTCACTGAAACCAAACGTCGTCGTGAATCTTAACTTGAAGACCTTTTCGCATATACCACTGTGATCGCCGCGACCAGATCTACACAACCGTGGGCATATCACAATCATCCCATTCTTCACGCGCCAGCACGCGCCACCAATAGAAACTGCGCATGAATCTGACGTGCCACACAACCGTGCTCTTGTTCCATGATGTCATCATCAACTTGCCTTGGGATGATGTCATCATAGCATCCTAGATGATGTCATAGAGACCCTGCCGACCGTTGATCTCGCTGACCATTGACTTCTCTAACCGTGCTAACCGTTGACTTTTTACCAATACAGGTCCTCTCTACTCAGTTTTTAGCATAGACCTCATTTTTGCATATTGTGTTTCCAAATGGATAAAAATGATGTTTTTGTTTCTTGTCCTATCAATACTATATTGGAGGGGACCAAGAATTACTTGTCATGATCTCAAGCTATGCACAATTTTCTTAAGGGTCGTATGCTCTGGCATTATTGTACTGGTGCAATTATCATTCATGTTAAAGAAGCAAGTAAAGAAGATGATACTTTCCTTCGTCGCATGATTGAATGGGATAGTCATAACCACATGATCCTCACATGGATTCGAAATACTTCCATTCCATCTATCTCTAATCTGTTGGGCAGCTTTGATGATGCCAAATCAGCATGGGATATGTTGGCCAAAAGGTACTCCACTACTCACGGATCCATGAAATATCAGCTAATACTTGAATTGCATCAACTTCAACAGGAACCAGGGCAATCCATCAATGACTACTTTGATCAACTTTGCTTCCTTTGGGACTAAATTGACCTTTGTGATCCAATTTGGGCATGCTCAACAGATGCTCAGCAATATGCTACAATTAGGGATGAATTTTGTCTCTATAAGTTCTTGATGTCACTCCACAAGGACTTTGAGCCCATCCGAGGTCAGCTTCTTAATCGCAGTCTTCCTCCCTCTCTTGATACTATTGTAAATAAGTTGGTTAGAGAAGAAGCTCAGCTTGCAACCCTTCAAGCCCATAATAAGTTCAATGTTTTGGCTATTACTCATCCTGCTCCTACCATTGAGCAACCTTAGCAATCAGGTGATTCCTATTGCTTTTACAATCGTCGGAGGCAGAGCAATAAAAGGTTCTGCAATTATTGCAAGCGTCATGGCCACACCATTAAGACTTGTTATCGTCGCAACAAATCTACTGTTGTTGTTGCTGCTAATACTGAGCCTACTTTGCTAATGCCTTCTAGTTCAGTAGAGTCCCAGTCTTCTGGATCCACTATCCACCTCTCATCCACTGAACTACAGAAGATCATAACTCAGGCTGTTCAAATGGCTAGTAATGCATCTCTTTCCACTACTCTCTCAGTTCTGTCCGGTAAGTCTCCAACTTGGCTTTTTGACTCTGTATGTTGTAATCACATAACACCTCACTCATCTTTATTCTCCAAACTTGACCCTGCACCATATCTCCTTAATATTCATATAGTTGATGGTTCCACCATTCATTGGAATAGTCTAGGTTTTGTTTCGACCTCTACCCTCTTTATTCTTGGGGTTTTCCATGTACCTGACCTATCCTATAATTTATGCTCTATGGGACAATTAGCTGAACTAGGATATCGCCTTATTTTTGACTATTCTGGGTGTATTATGCAGGATTCGAGGATGGGGAAAGAGCTTGGGACCGGTCCTAGGGTTGGGTGTATGTTTCCCGTAAATAATCTTCATCTTCCACCTGTTGCTCCTACCTTTGTTGCTGCTGCAACTGCTACAGTTTCATCCTTACCTTCTCTTTCACTTTGGCATTCTTGTCTTGGTCATGCCCTATCCACTCAGGTACAAAAGTTAGCTTCTAAAGGTCTATTGGGTTCTCTGTCCAAAGATAATTTTGATTGTACTTCATGCCAGTTAGGAAAACAGCCAGCTTTACCTTTCAATAGTAGTAAATCTATCTCTAATAGTATTTTTGAGTTAATTCATTCTGATGTTTAGGGATCTTCTTCTCTTACTAGTATTGGTGAATCTCGATATTTTGCTGTTTTTATTGATGATTATTCTCATTATAGTTGGATCTTTCCAATGAAATCTCATTCTGAAATCTTACAAATATACAGTAACTTTGCAAAAATGGTTGAAACACAATTCTCTAAACATATCAAAACTTTTCGATATGATAATGCTCTTGAATATACTCAAAATTCTTTTCAAGCTCTGTTACACTCCTATGGCACTGTACATCATCTAACCTATCCAGGAACCTCTCAACAAAATGGTTGAGCCGAAAGAAAACTTTGTCATATTCTTGACACTGTTAGTGCTCTTCTTCTTTCTGCCAAAGTTCCTGCCCCATTTTGGGGTGAAGCTGCTCTTCATGCTGTTCATGCCATTAATCACATTCCAAGCACTGTCATTCATAATCAGACTCTGTATAAGCGCCTTTTTGGGACATCTCTTAACTATCATTACCTTCGTTCATTCGGATCTGCCTGTTTCATTCTTCTTCAGCCTCATGAACACAACAAATCTGAGCCTCGATCTAGACTTTGTTGTTTTCTTGGTTATGGTGAAACTCAAAAAAGGTATCGATGTTATGATCCTGTCTCACATCGTCTTCGTGTTTCCCGAAATGTTGTCTTTTGGGAACATCGCTTATTTGTTGAACTTTCTCACTTTCATTCTTCCCTAACTAATTCAAATGTTTTAGAAATCTTTCCAAATGAGTCTCATGTTCCTTCTACAGATACTCCTAATCCATCCTTGGATTTCACTATTCAATCTTCAGATATTTTTAATGATTATCCTAGACAGGTTGTAGAAGAACAGGTTGATAACGAGCTACCCCACCTTGAACATAGGTCCCCTACTCTTACCCTGCCTGAAGATCCTCCACAAGACATTCCACCTCGCCACTCAACCCGGGTAAGACCCATTCCTACACATTTACTTGACTATCATTGTTACACTGACCTTGCTACACTCAATGAGCCTCACACCTATCGTGAGACATCTATTAACCCTTTTTGGCGGATTGCAATGAAAGAAGAAATTGATTCATTAACCAAAAACCATACTTGGGATCTGGTTACTCTCCCTCCTGGTCAGTCTGTGGTTGGTAGTAAGTGAATCTATAAGATCAAGACTCACTCTGATGGGTCCATCAATCGCTCCAAGGCTCATCTTGTAGCAAAAGGTTTTACACAAGAGTATAAGATTAATTATGAAGATACTTTTGCTCCAGTTGCCTATATTTCCTCTGTTCGTACCCTCTTAGTTGTTGCCATTGCTAGTAAATGAGACCTTTTTCAGATGGATGTTAAAAATGCATTCCTTAATAGGGATCTACATGAAGAAGTCTATATGCAACCTCATCTTGGTCTTCCTGTTGAAACAAATAAGGTTCGTCGCCTTTGACGAGCACTTTATGGCCTTAAACAAGCTCCATGAGCATGGTTTTCCAAGTTCAGCTCCATCATCCTTCGCTTGGGTTACACTGCCAGTCCTTATGATTCTGCCTTATTTCTTCGTTGCAATGATAAAGGCATCATTTTGCTTCTCTTATATGTGGATGATATGATCATAACTGGTGATGACCTCAGTGGCTTTCAAGAACTCAAGGATTTTCTTAGTCAGCAGTTTGAGATGAAAGACCTTGGACATCTTAACTACTTCTTGGGTCTTGAGATCACTCGTTCCACATATGGTCTTTATATTACTCAAGCTAAGTATGTATCTGACCTCTTATCTCAAGCTGGACTCACTGATAGCAAGATTGTTGACACTCAAGTTGAACTTAATGTGCATCTCACACCATCAGAGGGTCAACCATTGTCTAATCTCTCTCTTTATAGACGATTGGTTGGCATCCTGGTTTATCTTACAGTTACTCGTCCAGACATTTCTTATGCTGTTCATCAGGTGAGCCAGTATCTGTCTACTCCACGATCAACTCACTATGCTGTTGTTCTGTGTATTCTATGATACTTGAAAGGCACTATCTTCCATGGCTTTTTCTACTCAGCTCAGTCTCCTCTAGTACTTTGTGCATTCTCTGATGCTGATTGGGCAGGAGATCCCAATGATTGCAGGTCCACTACAAGTTATTGCTTTCTCCTTGGTTCTTCTTTGATTTCTTGGCGAAGTAAGAAACAAACCTTCATGGCCCACTTCAGTACTGAAGTAGAATATCGTGCTCTTGCTGATACCACATATGAGCTCTTTTGGCTACGATGGCTTCTTAAGGATTTGGGTGTGTCCACATCCTCTACTACTCCTCTTTATTGTGATAATCAGAGTGTCATTCATATTGCTCACAATGATGTCTTCCATGAACGGACTAAACACATCGAGATTGATTGTCACTTTATTCGCTCTCATCTTGTCCATGGTGCTCTTAAGCTTTTCCCCGTTTCCTCTAATGATCAACTTGCAGATATCTTCACTAAGACACTTCCCAAAGGATGCACTTGTAATTTGGTTGACAACCTCAAGCTGGTCTCACATCCACCTTGAGTTTGAGTGGAGCTGTTAATATATATCTAGTAACATATTAATGTATATATATCTGCTAATGTATATATATTTACTTGGCATATCTATATTTAATTACTTTAGACATATTTAGTTTACTTGTAATATTTATATAAAGGCACCATGTATATTCATTTAAATCATAGAATATAATAGAATAGAATCATTAAGTATTTCTAACAATTATATTCAAGGTAGTGTTGAATAAATAATTCTGTTTAAATTGAAAAATTAAATCCAATCTATCAGTTTGCATTGATAAATTTTATAGTTAGATCAATTTCGGATTAAAAATTATATAATTCATTTAGTTTTTGTTCGGATTCGAATTAATGAATTTTATAATCTATTGTATCTAATATGAACTGAAATACTATTAAATTTTAAATAAATACATCATTTATTTTATAATATGTTATATTTAAATATTATACATACCATAATTATATTAGATTACTATTTCAACTTAAAAAATAAATATAAATATTTATAAAAAATTAATAATTATACAGATATATTTTTTATTCTTTTGATTTATTTAATTACGATTATAAATAATAATATTTGTTATAAAAATATTAATTTAAAATTTAAATTTATGTATGTCGTGTTTTATATATGATAATAATTCATAAATAAATTTTAATATCAATATAATCTTATTTAATCCAAAAAATTAAATCGATTTGAATTCGAATTATTTCATTATATATTCAATTAGCATAGAATTTAAAAATATTCAATTCCGTTTGGATTAGATTTAACTTAGATTCGTACAAAATAAACAATTTGATATTCACCTTAAGCCTCTCACAACTCAGCCACCTTTCCCATCGTTCCAATCGACACCCCTCGTTACTGATGCCACATTGTATCGAAAATGTTGGCATCTCAACACATACTTTAACAATGTAGAGTAAATGAGTTCAAGGGTACGTATGATTACTAAATGTGTAGTAACACATTGTTATTAAAAATAATAATAAAAAAAAGTAACATTTGCTATTAGTTATGTTTAAACTTGTAATTAGTCCTAACATATCGATAGTATACATTAAATAATAAATATAAAACAATTTTTAATAATATACCATAAATATAACATAATTTTAAATAATATATATTTAATTACTATTTGTTAAGTATGTAATAGTAGAATTATTACTCTATTTAAATATTATTTTCCAAATGAATCGAAATATTTTGTTTTTAACTACATTTTACTATAAGTTGTTGGCATGTAGCTAACTATATTAAAAATAATACATTTCTCATTAATTGTTGTTGTAGTCCAAGACTTATGATTTCTCACACACTTTTATTTTCTTCCTTCCTTTCTTTATTTCTTTTTCATTTCTAATGTTTGCAAAATGGTAATATTAGGTAATTATATTTTACCTATTTTATAAAAAAAAATCAATTTTAAATTTATTTTTTTTATTAAGATTTATTTAAATTAGTCTCTTTTATTAGAATTTATTTAAATTAATTTAATGCATCGAATAAAATTAGAAGTTTTCGATACTGTTAAAGAATATAAATGATTGTTAAATCTATTTTACACAAGTTTTAACTTTTGAGATAATTAATACTTGAAAATTCTATATATTATTAGAATAATAAAGTTTTAAAATCTAATCCCTAAAATCAATTAAATTTCATAAGTTTAATGAATAGATAGAGATAAAATAAAGTTCAAATAATAAGTATTTATTAAAACAAAGTAATTCACATTTAAAGGTAACGTAGAAAAATATAAATAATTATTATATCTACTTTTAATCGGTTTTAGTTTTTAAAAAAATTAATACTTAACACTTTTATAAATATTATAATTTTAATACTAAAAATCAAATATATAATAAACATGCATATGAAAAGTTATGATTATCAAACAAAATTTGAATTATATTCATAAAGTAAATAAATGTTAGTTTCGAGTACATTATAACTTAAAGATATATGTTACTTTTTGTAAACAAGCTATACAAATTTAAAAATAAAACTGTAAGAATAAGTAGATTATGTATAAATTAGAGGGAATAATAAATGTAATACGAATTTAAATAACATATATTTGCTTGCTATTTGTCGAAAGAGTCACTATTAAATGTAGTAGTGATGCATCTTATTTTAATAAGAATCCTAATTTCTTTTTCAGTTTTTATTTATTTTTTTTTGAACGAAGCATGCTGTTATAAATACCTAAATTGGTAATTTAACGTGAATTTTCATAGGTTTCTCATTTCCATTTATTCTCAGACAAAGCTTCCTCTAAGCCTTTTCTTCGTGGTTTTTTCGCAACACGAGGCCGAATCATTTGCGAAATCCAAACCCCAGCCCAGATCTTCGCCTTACTGCTTTGTTTTCGCCGGATTCCACAGCTTGCATATATAGGTACTGTATCATCCAGAAGTCCTGACACCATTTTTTTACAATTTTTATTGATTGTTTATCTTCGAAAATGGATTTAAGTTTTAATGCAAGAACTTATATTCGTTAGTTTCTTCATTGCGTTTGATTCTCTCTCTAATTTTTTGTATCTCTATTTCGTTTTTTCATCATGATGTGCTTGATTTATTAAAAGAAGGTTGAATTAAAGATTCTGGATCGTTTCGGTTCTGTTATTAAAAGCGCGCGTTCGTAGCTTTTCTCAGCATTCGAATTTATAACTGCGGAATAGAATGGCCGCTAAGCGGTTAGGGCTATTAGGAATTAATTCTGGGATTGGACTATCCAAATTTGGACGGTCTGGTGCCTCGAATTTGCTGTCTTCAACCTCTCGTTTTAGGCATTTGGATTATAGGCTAAATTCTGACCTCGTCAAATCCAATGGAAAGCGGCTATTTCTTGTAGACACCTTAGCTTTGGTAATTTTCTAACCTAATTTGTGATTCAGTTTTTATGATTACATTATACGTACGCCATTGTATTGTCGATTACTTCAACTTAGAGTAGGAAGCTTTTTGGGAACTGAGATGAAATTAGAAATTCTAGTACATGCTAAATGAATAATATTTTGCATTATCTTTAGGTTAGGAGATTAGAGAGGGAAGGTGTGCCGACAAGGCAAGCCGAGGCAATAACTAATACCATAACGGAAGTGTTGAACGACAGCTTAGTAAATGTCTCTAAATCATTTGTTTCAAAGGTTGAGATGCTGGGAGAAATACAAATACAGAAGGGAGAGATGCAGAAAGTAAGATTTCGTTTTACTATTTATTTCTATTATGTTTCTTGATTATTTTTGATAATCTCACCTTATGTTATGATATATTTTATCAGGTGTTCATAAACTATACATGTTAAATTGAAGGGCGGATCGAAGTTGAATTCCTTTTCTGTTATCTGAAGTTTTTTGCTTTGTTGTCTGTTTCATTTTGGTAGACTGGAGTGCTGCAAGAATCCAATTTGTCCAAATTCAAATCTGAAGTGCAAATCTCACAGGTATTACAATGAAAAGAATGCATGATTGCCTCTTGATTGATGACTTTTTTTCATTCCTTTGACATCAGTTACTCTCAGTCATCTTATTTAAAACATAGGTTCAAGTCTTTCATTTGGTTGTTCTAAATGTGACACTTCCACACTTTATGGGCTGGGATTGTTGCATGACTTTGTTTACCTCTGCTTTTGGATTAATATTACGTGTTTGAGATTTTAAGTTGCAATTGTTTGTTTGATTTATTTTATGTTATTTTCTATTATCTCATTTGACTTATGAATATGTCGTAGCGTTCAATTGAGGAATTCCTTGTTAGTTTTGCACCTTTGGAATGATTCTTGTTTTTGGTGAGCTTACAAATGCAATGTACGGTTTTAGAGATTTGCTATATAAGGGTGACATTAGCTGTGAAGAACTGAAGATGTAAGCATAGAAGTATAAGGGTTATTTTAGGATCTGTAATATTGCGACTGACTTTAGGGTGCCAATTGTAATAAGTTTGATCAAATATTAGAGTTGAACTTCCAACTGAATTTCGAAATTTTTATTAATCAAGAAACTAAAGTTTTTCCCCTTTCCTTCTGAGGTGGGTCCAAAGACATTTTACTTGATGAAAGCTCATCTCACAGTGCAATATGAAAATAGTCGTAATTTGATTATTTATATTTTTGAGTGGTTTTGTGCCTTTAGCCATCTGTTATAAGTTTTTCTCCTTCCTTTTTTTGTCTCTCTCCCCTCCCTCTAAATGACTTCATTTTATTAGTAGTTTCATTAGACAATTTTTTTGTAGGGGCACCATTTTTCTATGCTGCAACAAGAGACAGAAAAGTTGCGAAATGATACAGAGAAGATACGTAGTGAATCACGGAATGATATCGAGAAGATTCGCAGTGAATTGAGGTCTGCTTATGATCATTTTTTTCCTCTCTATTTATGATTGTTCTATAATGATATGGTAACAAGAGTTTTGGTACAGGTATGAAATTGACAAGGTTACAGCAGGGCAGCGCCTGGATTTGAATCTTGAAAGAGGGTATGAAAGTGGAGAACACAAATCTAGTTTTCTGGTTAAGTTAGAACATAAACTTTCTTCAAACTGTATGTCTCTGGTTACTTATGTTCTCTCCCCCCTCCTCCTCCTCTCTCTCTCTCTCTCCAAGTGCAGGAGGATAAGGGAAGAGTTATCAAACCAGAGTGCAGAAACCTCCAACCTTACTAACAAATTTGATCGAGAAACCTCTATTCTCAATAACAAACTTGATAGGGTAAGAACTACAAATTAAATGCTTGCTCTTTTCTTATCCGTCGAACTCTCCTAGCTAATTTTGATTTTCTTGACGTGTATAGGAAATTCATGCTTTAAGAGCTCAGTTAGAAGCAGCAAAATATGACGTTATAAAATATTGCATAGGTACTCTTGTTTCTATATCTACTGTGGGTCTCGCCCTTCTACGCATCTTGATGTAAACGTGACAAAGCTTAACATACAGTTCGATTCTTTTCCATTAATGTACGTTTCATAACACGCAATGTAAACCCATGAAAGAAAAGGCAAGAAATACATTGTTAGTCAAAAACTAGAGCTAAGGAGCAGTTCGAAATACAAAAAACTAGCTACCTTGGCACTCAGTTTGGTTTAAAATCCATTCATTTGTTAAACCATTAACCTTTGGTTCTTTTTCTTGTTTCTGAGATCAATGTTTACGTACTTTGATGAAACTTCATTTCTACGGTTGTTATTTTTGCTCTATTTATATCATGTTTTTCCTTGCTACAGTCCCCCTCCCCCTCCTCTCTCATAATTAATGGATGGTATGTATTAGCATGGTGTGAGGACTTTGACTCTCTTAATAGCCCTCTCACCCACTTCCATGTAATGGGGCCCCTGAGAGTTATACTACTAACTGTTACGAGTATTATGAGTAGGTAGTAGTTTTTTTAAGGTAACATTTATTTAAAAATATATTTAATTTCAAAAAAAATATTGACATAATTCTTACTCTATTATATTATTTAAAATATTGATATTAATTTTTATTTTTAATTATTGAGTACATGTTTTTAAATAAATAAAAAAATATAAAAGTAAGAAAATTTAATTTATTTAATTCAAGTATTATATGTTTTAGTATTATTAAAAGTGTATTTTTTATAATGTAATTGTATGTATATAAAAAATAATATTAATGTAGGTTAAGTTTTGGTTAATCATAGTTTTTTTAGTATTACGATAATTATTAGTCTTATGTTTTATTAGTTACAAAAAAATCGTGAAAAATGCCAATACCTTATCCATGAGTCTCATCTTGATATTGAATGTGAAGTAAAAGGATCATACTTGTTCTGTGTTGCTCTAGTGGTGAATATTAAAACAATCTTTTCGTAGATCTTAGGTTGGGTATTGTAGATTAGTTCAGTTTTTCGTTTGCCAAAACATATTGTTACGAGGTTGGTTGTCGCCAAGCCCCCTTTGTGGTTTTGAGTAGAGGTCCCTGTTGCTGTGATTGCAATGACGACAGTGCCAAGCAATCCGATAGTAACTGTGGAACAAATGATGTGAATGTTTGGGTTCTCGAAAATAGTGGAGCAGTTTTGTATTGTATATAAAAAATGTCGGTGGCAGAGGTGTCAGCTGAGCTTATATAACAACGAGTTAGTAATTGAGCTCAGTTTATTTAAATACAATGTCATCACAGAGCAAAAGGTAATTGAACTCATAGAAAACAATCAAACACGATTCGTTAAAATGTGACTAGAAAAATGGATAGAATTAAAGCTCACTTAGGACGGCTGGGATGAGATTAAAATAAAACGGATCTAAACAAGACGAGCTTTGATTTATCTCAATATCTCATTAAGCACTTTAATGGGACATAGAAAAGGCTGGAGAAGGCATGTTTACACGTCTATACAAGATTATTAACATTGATATCATGTTAGATGATGTTATTGAATCAACCCTCTTAAAATCTTAGTTGATATTTGGTTGGTAAGAATTAGATTAGTAATGGAATTGTTTCAATACATTCTAATGTTTGGTTATGTTATAAACTAGGAATGAAATGAAAATAATTCTTAAAATAGATGTAATTATTATTCCATCATTTCTTAATGGAATTGTTATTTCATTTATATACTCATTATATATATATATATATATATATATATATATATATTTATTTCAATTTTTTTCTCAAATCTTAAACCCTAAAACTTAAATCCCTAAAAATTAAAACCCAAAACTTAAAAATCTTAAAATCCTATACCCAAAACATAAACCCCTAAACCTTAAAATCTTATAACGCAAAACCCTAAAATCTTATATCTTTTTTTTTTAATTTTAATTATGTAATATTCGGTGTTGATATATTGGATCAAGAATATGACTTCACTATTATATATTAATACTTGGGTGTTATTTTGCAAATAATATGGGAAAAAATAAAAATATTTTTTCATGTTTTTAAAGATTAAATAATATTTTTAAGTAATAATTATTTAGAAAAATAATTATTTTTAATAATATATTATGTCTGATGTAGAAAATAAAAATTAAATGATATCATTTAAATTTTACTGAACATATGAGTATTAAAGTAAAATATAATATTTTTTATTTCATTTTAGTTGTAAACTAAACATTACAAAATTGATTACTTTTTTTATTATAGTGATCAAATTATACATTGTAATAGTAATATTTTTTTTACATTCAATTCCATTACTATTCTCATTACTTTTTCATTCTTCGAATGAAACATGATTCTAAATTATTGAGAGAATAATTAACATTATTTTTATATATTTCTCACCCACATGTAATACCTTTGGTTTTTTAAAACTTCACTTCGGTTCAATGGCATGGATGTTTTATGCCACTTTCTATTGTCGAATCCACTTACAACGGAGCTCCACAATCCTTCCAATACAATTTTGGCCAACTCTCTTGGCATCCCTAACCTTCATGGTTGAAATTGAAGTTTTCTCTACTTCAACTATGACTCTTAATGGTCCTCAGTGACTACACGTGCCATAGATGCATTTTTGGCCTTGTTTGACCTTGGAATACGGTCATTTAGAAATATCAAAACTAGCAATTGCTATTCATATCAAATTTTAAAGGTAACTTGAAGGGTTCAAAGCCGATAAAGATGTGATGAGCCATTATTAATATAAGCTCTTTCCCTATAGGGTAAATATCAAACACTCTTAGTTGGGCTAGGCTAATTAATTCCCATAAAATTATCTTTTTCAATAATAGGTGAGGATTTGTTCCATAATAAAAACTAGATAGTATATAATAAGTTAATAACAAGGTAGAGAATCACCTTAAAACCTTGATTTATTTGAAAAACAATGAATAAAAAGATGTCCACCTAGAAGCCCATATGTACGTAGCAATACATAATCTCAATATCCTTTTCAAAAGAAGTTTTATTTATTTGTTTATTATTTATAATTATCACATAAGTGATTATTAAATCTATGATTCATTATCACATGTAGTCCCTTTGTGCAAGCACCATACAATTGTGATCATTATCACATGTTAGTGTTTCCCTTGTAACAGATTCAATTAAATATTATTAGCTACTATCCTATAGACATTGGTCCATTGTAACTATAGTACAACTTTGTATAAGGCTATAAGTACAAGCTATCAACCAATACAATGATTAAGTGTTGATACAAATACGTGAAAACAATGTTGGAACAATATTACCGATAACCTAAAATGAACTGCTTGGGTTGAGTCACGGATTAGGTTGCTCTCTTTAAGACGTTTGATGACTCTACCCAAATTTGTGCAAGCAAACACAACCTCGTTGTTCTCAGGATAAAATAGCCCAGAATCTTTGTTTTTCTGTCTTGGAACTTCACTACACTAATGAAGACCGAAATGCTACACTTGTAAAATTTTGTTGCTCGAAAAACTCCAAAATAATGTAGGAACTTCTTCTTTTTCTTTCTGAGAGAATTTTTTTCTTAGTAAGATGTGTTCGCAGATTATTATGTCGAAATTGAGAGTTGAGGCCCTCTACTTATAGATTTAAGAAAATGTGTGGTCATTAAGATAATAATGATCATGTTTGGGTGGAGAGCATAACAACTATTTTCCTGAGTAGAGAAGAGTAACGGCCATTTTTTGAGTAAAGAAGAGTAACAACCATTTAATGGTCATATTCTGAGTAAAAGAAAATAACTGCTACTTTTTTTGAGTAAGAATGTAACAATAATTTTTCTGAGTGCTATAGTACAACTTTGTATAAGGCTATAAGTACAAGCTATCAACCAATACAATGATTAAGTGTTGATACAAATACATGAAAACAATGTTGGAACAATATTACCGATAACCTAAAATGAACTGCTTGGGTTGAGTCACGGACTAGGTTGCTCTCTTTAAGACGTTTGATGACTCTACCCAAATTTGTGCAAGCAAACACAACCTTGTCATTCTCAGGATAAAATAGCCTAGAATCTTTTTTTTCTGTCTTGGAACTTCACTACACCGATGAAGACCGAAATGCTACACCCTATAAAATTTTGTTGCTCGAAAAACTCAAAAATAATGTAGGAACTTCTTCTTTTTCTTTCTGAGAGAATTTTTTTCTTAGTAAGATGTGTTCGTAGATTATTGTGTCGAAATTGAGAGTTGAGGCCCTCTACTTATAGATTTAAGAAAATGTGTGGTCATTAAGATAATAATGATCATGTTTGGGTGGAGAGCGTAACAACTATTTTCCTGAGTAGAGAAGAGTAACGGTCATTTTTTGAGTAAAGAAGAGTAACGGCCATTTTTTGAGTAAAGAAGAGTAACAACCATTTAACGGTCATATTCTGAGTAAAAGAAAATAACTGCTACTTTTTTTGAGTAAGAATGTAACAATAATTTTTCTGAGTGCTATAGTACAACTTTGTATAAGGCTATAAGTACAAGCTATCAACCAATACAATGATTAAGTGTTGATACAAATACGTGAAAACAATGTTGGAACAATATTACCGATAACCTAAAATGAACTGCTTGGGTTGAGTCACGGACTAGGTTGCTCTCTTTAAGACGTTTGATGACTCTACCCAAATTGTGCAAGCAAAAACAACCTTGTCATTCTCAGGATAAAATAGCCTAGAATCTTTTTTTTTCTGTCTTGGAACTTCACTACACTGATGAAGACCGAAATGCTACACCCTATAAAATTTTGTTGCTCGAAAAACTCAAAAATAATGTAGGAACTTCTTCTTTTTCTTTCTGAGAGAATTTTTTTCTTAGTAAGATGTGTTCGTAGATTATTGTGTCGAAATTGAGAGTTGAGCCCCTCTACTTATAGATTTAAGAAAATGTGTGGTCATTAAGATAATAATGATCATGTTTGGGTGGAGAGCGTAACAACTATTTTCCTGAGTAGAGAAGAGTAACGGCCATTTTTTGAGTAAAGAAGAGTAACGGCCATTTTTTGAGTAAAGAAGAGTAACAACCATTTAACGGTCATATTCTGAGTAAAAGAAAATAACTGCTACTTTTTTTGAGTAAGAATGTAACAATAATTTTTCTGAGTGCTATAGTACAACTTTGTATAAGGCTATAAGTACAAGCTATCAACCAATACAATGATTAAGTGTTGATACAAATACGTGAAAACAATGTTGGAACAATATTACCGATAACCTAAAATGAACTGCTTGGGTTGAGTCACGGACTAGGTTGCTCTCTTTAAGACGTTTGATGACTCTACCCAAATTTGTGCAAGCAAACACAACCTCGTCATTCTCAGGATAAAATAGCCTAGAATCTTTTTTTTTCTGTCTTGGAACTTCACTACACTGATGAAGACCGAAATACTACACCCTATAAAATTTTGTTGCTCGAAAAACTCAAAAATAATGTAGGAACTTCTTCTTTTTCTTTCTGAGAGAATTTTTTTCTTAGTAAGATGTGTTCGTAGATTATTGTGTCGAAATTGAGAGTTGAGGCCCTCTACTTATAGATTTAAGAAAATGTGTGGTCATTAAGATAATAATGATCATGTTTGGGTGGAGAGCGTAACAACTATTTTCCTGAGTAGAGAAGAGTAACGGTCATTTTTTGAGTAAAGAAGAGTAACGGCCATTTTTTGAGTAAAGAAGAGTAACAACCATTTAACGGTCATATTCTGAGTAAAAGAAAATAACTGCTACTTTTTTTGAGTAAGAATGTAACAATAATTTTTCTGAGTGGAAAAGTTTTTTAATAAAAAAAAATTCCAAAAAAATAAAATAAAATGCCACCTCACCTCATACACGCACTCGGGCTCGACTCGGCTTGGCATGGTACGGTCGTTCGGTCGGTTGGTCGAATGGACGATGACAGTGGCACGAGCGTGGTATCATATTTGCCTAGGTCCTCTCCCCTTCCATAAAAGTAGGTGCCCCTTGTGGCCCAAACCCAATAGCCAACTCTATTCTATGTATACATCTTCTAAGTGATGTAAAAAAGTAATGTGAGACAAGGAAAAATATTGGCTTCACTTGTTTTTATAAACATTCACTTTTTTCAACATTAAGGAATTATAGTTTTTAGTTATTTAGTATTTCTCTTATGGTATCAAAGTGATCCTACCTTGAAGTTTTCAAGGATTCATCCATGGTTTCCAATACACCACAATCATTTGCACGTAGTGGTAGCAACAGTTCAACTCTATAGTCATCTGTTTCTTTTTTTTTTCATTTTCTGTTATTCCTACACCACATGTTAATCTTAGTTTCTCAATCAAACTTGATAACACAAACTATTTGATCTGGAGAGATCAAATGCTTGCAGTGATAATCGCATGTGAACTTGAGGATATTATCAATCCTCTTATTTCTTTTCTACCACAATTCACAATTGGATCATCTATGATAAATTATGAATTTACGTAGTGATTGCCACACATAAATTATGTGTGCAATGAATACGCAAGTATACGTATTACAACAAGTAATATAATGGTAAGAAAAGATCGTTTCCACAGAGATTATTTTATTAGAAACTAATTTTTAAAACTAAAAAAAATAAAAATCAATTTTTTTGTGTTTTTATATTTTAGGAAAGCAAAATTAAAATAACTAAAAGTAAATAACAATAATTAATTAAATTAGATTTGATAACTAAGAAGATATATGATAAAATATCTAGTAATACTTAATCCTCCAATATAAATATAAATTAATTATATGATTAATTGAATCTAACCTAACATGTATTTCTCTCTCAAGTAAACTACACATAATATAGTAATTAATTTAATCCCACTCTCATGCCAATTAAATTGTATACTATTCATTAAATTCATCAATTATGGATGCCTAGAAACTATGCATGTTATTTAATCAAGACAAAAAATTAAATAATTCTCTCAAATCTATTTAATTGCCTCTATAGATAATTTGTGGTTAAACAATTAATAGTATAAAAATCAGATTAAAAAATATAATCTAATTAAAATTATAATTGAAATAAAATATTGGATCATCACATGGTGAAAATTGGGTTCATAAGATCCCTAGATTAATAAATTAACCATACATAATTATGTTCATAAAGCTCATATTTTTTTATAAAAAAAGAAATAAAAATTGATAAAGAAAATAGTAGAAGAATAAATACAATCAATCTCTTGAATTCTAGTGTTAATCTCCTCTTGAATCTCCACAAAAATTGTATCATCTCTCGAATTTTTCTGTATTTCTCTATCTTTTAGCTCCAAAAAATGACCAAAATTATGCTAATGATGACCTTTAGGGTTTACAGAGTGATTATGGACTTAAATATAGCTCAGGTGTGATTTGAACTGTTAGATCAACTTTAGATCAAAACAAGCAAAACTGATAGCATCAGCTAATCACAGTGTGACATGTGGCACACAGAATTTACCTGGCGAATCAGAGCTTGATGCGTGGTAGGGGAGACTAGTAAGAGTTAATGCTCTATGAGTCAACACCATGTGGCATAACGTGATTTGCAAAAAATGATGGAATCGCGTACGGGTGGAACACGGGAAGCAATAGTATGGCGACACACAACAATGTGGGTTGATCGATCTCCGAACTCAAATTGAATACTGTGTTGACACATAGCACACAATTCGTCCTCCTCACACGCGATGTAACGTGATTCGATGTCCCTGCTTGCATGGCATATGCGTGGCTTGCCCAATCAGCTTTTTTTTTGCGTGGTAGGACATGTGATAGTTCTTGATTGGTCATGTGTTAAAAATTCATAAAAAATATATAAAAATTTCAAAAATATCCCAAAAATATCAAAAAATTATATTTTCACCCCCTTTCACTAAAAAGTTTGTATTTTAATATTTTGGACCCCCAAAATACTATTTATTGAATAAAAAAGTAAATATGAAGTATAAAAGTGTACTAATGACTTTACTTTCATAGAGTCATCACGTAGTGGAATAGATTGAATAATTTGGTGAAATCGTGGTTTTATGGTTTAGTTTCACCTTGGATGCATCTACACTTACCTTGTAGAGCTACAACTACTTATTAGTGGCGGGCATTGGAAAGAACCTTCTCTGCAAGTTCTCAAAATTGAATCATGGATTCAAGGCTAGAGTTGCAAACCTTAATGAAGAATGATCTCAATGTTGAAGCTTACACACTCAAATTGAAATCAATTGCCGATAATCTTGTAGCAATTGGTGAAGAGGTTACATCTAAATATCTTATTCCCTATGGCTTATGTGGACTGGATTCAGACTATAAATCTTTTGTATCTTTAATATCTGTATTGATGAGAATAAACAAGGTACAATTTAGTGATTTTCAGAGTAAAGTGATATCTTTTGAAATAAGATTCATGAATCAAAGATCACATGGTGATGTTTATCACTCTATGCAAGCTAATGTTGCTCGATTTAAGTATTCTGGTTCTAAAAGTTATGGATCAAGTTCATCCAATACTTATGCTTGGAATATACAGGATTTTCTACAAAAATCTAATTCTAATTAGTCACAGAAGTAAGATAGTTTCAAAAACAACAAGAAACCTAGTAACATTAGAGGGAATGAGCCTATGGTTTAGTGCCAGATCTGTGGAAAGACAGATCACCCCGCTAATAAGTGTTTCCATTTAAGAGATATTTTCTCAGAAAAAACCTTTAGTGGATAACCTACATCAACGCTTGCTCATGGCTCTCATAAGGTTACTAGTGGCTGGTTAATGGATTCAAAAGCTACACATCAGATGTCCAATAGCTTAAACAATCTTACTTATTCAATACCTTACATTGGTGAAGAATTGTGGTTGTAGGTAATGGTTCCTCACTTGGCATTAATGGTCATGGTTCCACTTATGTTACTCCTATTTCATATACTGATATTGTCTTACACATGCAAAGTGTATTACATACTCCTTTATTATCATATAATCTTATATTAGTACACTAAGTGTGTCTTGATAACAAAGTGATAGTAGGGTTTTATACTACTCATTTCTTTGTGAAGGAAGCACAATCAAAGAGAGTAATAACTTAAGGAACACTTGTTGATAAACTTTACAAATCGGAAGGTGAGGTACATAAGAATTTTTCTAATTTAGTTGCTTATGTTAATTACTCATATATTAAAGCTACTTTTACTATAGCCTCTAAAGCTAACGGTAGCAATTTTCTTTATACCTTTTCTGCTATTAAATCACATATATGGCATAGTCGCCTTGCATATCCCACTGATTAGGTTCTTGACAATCTTGTAAAGACATCTATTGAATATGATAAGTCCTTTACTGCACATGTATGTTCTGCTTGTGCTATGTCAAAGTCACACAAGTTACCATTTAAAACCACTCATATGTGTTAATAGCCATTTGAGATGCTTCACATTTATCTTTGGACATCACCTATGATAAACACAACATATGCTAAATATTTCATACTGATAGTATATGCTTACACTAGATCATGTGGATATTTTTTTCTTAAAACCAAAGATGAAGTAGCTAGAACCTTATGGTAGAAGGGAATTTTGACACCAAGATAAGGTCAGTATATTCTGATGGTGGAAAATAATTTCAATTACTATCTTCCATACTACATTCTATTGGGATAAATCATTCAAAAACTTGTCCACACACCTCTGAATAGAATGAGGTTGTGGAAATAAGGAACAAAAGAGTTGTAGAAAGAGGTTTGGCCATGCTTATACACTTAGGTCTTGATATCAAATACTAGCCATATGTTTTTCTCACTACAAAACATGTACTTAATAGATTACCTTCTAAGGCCATAGATAATGATATCCTATATCAATTAATTTCTTTATCATAGGAAGTAGATTTCTCATTTCTAAGAACATTTGGTTGTCTTTCATTCCCTTGTCTTCAAGCCTATAACTCCTATAAACTCTAACCAATGTCTTTGCCTTGCAATTCTTAGGTTATACACCAAAGCAACAAAGCTATCTTTGCTTACATATTTCCACTGGAAGAACATACATCAGCAGACATGTCCAGTTTGAAGAAACTATATTTCCAGCATTTGATTCCCTAGCTTTACACCCTTTTCATACGCTGAGTTATTTTACTAGTTTTATTCTCTTATTCACCCTTCCATGTCCCTTTCTATACCAAAATTACTTCATTAGTACCTGAATATGTTGAAAATGTAAAAGTTACTCCATCAGATCCTTCTGATCCACCTCTTATTGATCTACCTAAATCCTCATATTTATCTTCAAATAATTTTCTCCCAACATAAGCAGTACTCATACCACCAATTTATTATTCTCTCTTTCATCTTCTCCTTCATCAGCTCATTTTCCATATTCTGTAGCTGAGCTGCCTCCTTATCCATTTAATTATTTAATTTCCTAGTTGAACTTGTAGTCCAATTACCATATCTAGATCTTACTAATATACATGCCATAGTCACTAGCTTTAAAACTGGGTCTTTAAAGCCTCGTGTGTTTACCATTACAAACACCACTATCCCTATTAGAACCAAAGTCCTACATTGAGGCTCACGATGTTTCTAAATAGGAGGAGGCCATGATAGAAGAATACAAAGCTCTCATTGATAATGTAACACCAAATGATAACAAGTGGGTATATCACATCAAGCTTACCAATTCTGGTTCCCTTGATAAATATAAGGCTCAAGTTGTGGCTAAAAGGTATAATCAAGTTGAAGGAATATATTATGCAAAAAAAATTCTCTTCTATTTTCAAGCCACAAACCATACAAGTTGTTTTAACTCTTGCAATTTCCATGAATTGGTCTCTAAAGAAGCTTAATGTTAACATTACATTTTTGAATGAGGATTTTCAAGAAATTATCCACATAACTCAACCTAGGGGATTTGAAGACAAGCTCCATCCTACTTAGGTTAGTATACTTAAGAAGGCTCTATATGGGTTTAAGCAAGCTCTTAGGCTTGGTATCAAAAATTGAGCCCTTACCAAGCTAATTTGGGTTTTACAACTCTAAATCACACACTTCCATGTTTTTTCAACACCATGGAAAGAAGATAACCATTCTTCTCGTCTATATTAATGATATTATAGTAACTAAAAGTGATGATATCTATATTGATACCTTGATTACAAATTTAGTGCTCAATTCTCCTTAAAGAGTCAAGAGATTTATAGTTTTCATGTTTATCGAAGTGTTTTATAAGGATGATAAGTTACATCTAAGCCAACAAAAATATGTCAAAGCGCTCCTTACAAAGGCTGGTTTGGAATCTGTAAAATTTCTCAATACCCTTATGAGTTTAACGTCTATTCTCTCTCCTTAACCAGATGAGTCTCTTGAAGATCCAATGCCATTTCAAAGCATTGTTGGAGCTCTTCAACATTATGCTATCACAAGACATGAAATAACATATGTAGTGAATTTATTGTGTCAATTTTTGCATCAGTCCACTGAGGTGCACCATGTAGTAGCCAAGATAATTTTATGGTATCTTATGGGAACTTTATCACATGGTTTGTTGATGCAAAAGCATATATGCTAGGACATGTTGGCTTTAGTGATTAAGACTAGGCAAGCTGTCTAGATGATCGACGAAACACATGGGGTTATGTCATCTATTTTGGAGACAATATTGTTTCTTGGTTATCCTCCAAACAAAAGGTCATTCCACGATTGAGTGCTGAAGCTGAGTATAGAGATTTGACCCTTGTAGCAGCAACATCAACATAAGTCACTTGGATCTAGTTCTTGTTACACAAGTTAAAAATTACTGAAGCACATACACCAGTTTTATTCACTGACAACATTAGTGCAAAATTTCTAATAGCCAATCTAGTGATGCATGAAAAAATGAAGCATATTGAAATTGATTTATATTTTATACTTGATTTAGTGATGGAAAATAAATTGGATGTTTGGCATACTCCCATCGAGGATCAATTTAGCAGATATTATGACAAAATCATATAAAGAAGCTCGATTTGTTCCTCTTAAGATCAAGCTAATAGTTCTTCCTCTACCATAAGCTTAAGGGATATTATTAGACAAATACTTATTAGAGTTGTGATTCATTATCACATGTAAGCCCTCAATGCGAGCACCATACAATTGTGATCATTATCACATGTAAGTGTCTCCTTTACCACAGTTACATGTTATTAGCTACTATCCTATAGGCACTAGTCCATTGTAATTATAGTACACCTTTGTATGATGCTATAAGTACAAGCTATCAACCAATACAATGATGAAAAATTACATTTTTTAGTTACTTAATATTTCTCATAATAATAAATACTTATACATAAATAAATTTTATGTTGAATATGGTTCGAATTTACATTCTTTTAGTGCTAACTTAAAACATATATCTTAATATACAAAATAATATTTTTACCAAACAAATATTTAGGGATTGGGAGAGTCAATAAGACAATTGGCTAGCTTATTCAAATAATTTTTTGATTATTGAAGTTAATGTAAAATTAATTTAAGTGGATATAATATCTTTTTTAACTCTTCAAAAGTGTCAAATATTATTCATTTTAAATAACATGCATTTTTGAACATGTAGCTCCATATAAGTTTTCAAAATTTATGTTTAGAAAAATTGCTTTATATATCCACTTTTTTAGATATAACAATCTTTTAAGATACCTTGTACAGCGGTCAATATGCTTTGGGACATAATGTAAATACATGTGATAAATATTGCTTTTGTGCAACAACGTTGATATATAAGTCAAAAATTGTATTGTTTTTTTAATCTTTATAGTCTCGAAAATATATATTATCTTATAATTGTAGGAATATAAAATTTCTTACGACTTGACCCAAATTTTTTACTTTAATTACATGTATAGTTATTATTGTTAATTTAATTTATCGGATAAATATCATTTTTTAACTAGGAATTATATGCTGCCATTATTCATGTTTTACTTTTGATCTATTTTATTAGATAATTATAACTAGATATGCAGAGAAGGTGTTGTCACGTTTGAAGAATATCTTGTTTTGACACGTTTGTATTATGTTTTGGAAAAGCCTTTTTTACTTGGTAAAACTTATGGATAAGATGTGACTATTTGAATTATAAGTAATATCTTCAAGCCTTTCGGTTGTATCCGGCGACTCTTATTTATTTATTTATTATTATTATTATTAGACAATATTTACTATAATTTTAACATGTAATTTAAAAGAATTAAAAAAATAAATCTTATTATGAGACTACCAACGATTATTAAGACTCTTATCTATTAATACAACACATGGTTTTAGGAAGAAAAAAGAAAGAAAGAAAGAAAGAAAGAAAGAAGGCAATACCAAGTTTTACACTTTTATTTTTGAATCATCTCCTAAAATCTAATTATATTAGTTTATTTTTATGCATGTAATTTGAGTGACAAATCATATTAATTGTATTGATATATTTGATAAACGAGTTATATCTGATTAATCTATTAATATAAATGTTTTTATCATGTTGGAGTGATTTTGCATTCAAGTCGTCTTAGGTTGATTTATCATGTTGTCAATTTGAAAAAAATTAATAATATATATTATTTTAATAAAATATTACTTATTAAATTTATTCAGGTTGGATCGTGTTCATGTCGAGTTTAATGGATAAAATAATATTAAAATATTAATTTAATAAATTAATTTTAGGTTATCTTATCGTGTCGTGTTTGATCCATTTAACAAATGGATTAAAATGGATTATATTATTTTTTGTTAATTTACTTCATACCGTGTCAAAAGTTAAGACCTCTACGTTAAATCAAAGTGGAACTTGGGATAATGACCCACCTAAATTTATTAAGCTAGGTATTTCTTATTTTTCAATCCTACTTAAATATAATTGGTGTCCTTTTTCTCTCCATAGTTGTATTTATCATTGTATGTTAGAGTAAAATGTAACTATGGTTACTAGCTAACCAAGATATAGTTAGGTTGTTATGCCAGCTATATGTAGTTAGTATTATAAAATTCCTTAACTACATGCATGTATTGATGAAAAATAACTAATTGAAATGCAATGATTTTCTTCACTTTATCTTTCCTGTTCTTCTTTGGTATCTTCTTTTTCTTCATTCATTACTTATCTTTCATTATTCATCATCTTCTCTAAGAAGATTCTCATGGTATCAGAGCCCATGGTTTAGATCACATCTACACAAAACTCTAATGGAGACATTGATATGTCAACAAGAGTCTCCACTCCTATGCTTTCGACTATTTTTTCTTACTTGATTTATAGTCAGATTTCTAGTATACCTTTCAACCCTAAAATTTTGTAAAATTAGATGAAATAAACTATCTAATATGGAATGACCAAATCAGGCATGTTTATGTTGTCTACAAGGTTTCCTAAATTAAACTAAGGTTACTCCTTCAAGATTGATAAAGAAGGTTACTGATGGTGCAGTTTTTCAAGAAACCTCAGAGATTAATCCTGAGTTTTATCTTTACGATATGATAGATATGATCGTTATGAATTGGATTTACAATTAAGTATCTTAGAGTTATCTAAGGTATTTGATTGGAAACAACTCGGCTCAAATGGTAGTTGCAGATATTGAGAAATGATTCCTTGTCCATGAGTGATTACATAAATAAAGCTAAAGATATGTTCAATCACTTAAATGCTGCTTGAGATATAATAGCTCTGAGGGATCAGATTATGTATTTGATCGAGGGTTTATATTTCAATTACAGTTTTTTAATTACTACCTTAACATATGAGAAGAAAATGGCATCTTTGTAAGAAGTTTTCACTTTACCATAATGCATGTGCATGAATAGCAAGTTCAAAGAATGAACTTTATATCTTTTAGTCCACATCTAATTCAATAAAATTTTGCAAGGTCATCAATGCATGTTTTTAGTAATATGTCTCCACAGGCGAATGCTAGTGTTCAATAGAGCCACCAACAGATGATTGGTTCACAGCATGTACAATTTGACTCACAAAGTTGTAAGAATGATCAATCACATAATATTTAGTTTGCTACTATTTGGAATAATCAACAACAGGTCTCACAACTTGTACATGGGACACATGGTGCTGGACAAGGTACCGATAGACCATCACATGCTCAAGAATTCTAATTAAGACAGTTTCAAACCTAGAAAATACAAGAGGACTTGTCAGATATGCAAGAAGCTTAGACATAGTGCAACAAGATGTTATTATAGATACATTGAGTCTAGCATTAATGGCCAAAACAATCAATCCTTGTATGTTCCAGGAGGATTATCACCATTTCATGGATATCAACAGTAACGCAGTCTAACTTCCCATCTTATATGCCTTACAGATCATATACAATCCAACCTTAAGTATATTTCTCTCAACTTTATCCACAAATGAATATGTTATCACAAATGCCACAATAACACCATCAGTTTAAATGTTAACAACCTAACCATCTTCCATTACAACTTACACAGGCTTCACAATTTCCTACAGGAAATTGTCCCCCACCTTTACCTATCTCTAATATGAATCAGTACCAGTTACCTTTACTTGGAGTTATTATTGATCCAACCTGGTCCATAGATAATGGAACTAGCCATCACTTCACAACAAACAAAGAAAACATTCCTAATCCAATTGTATATCCAGGTGTAGAATTTATGATGATAGATAATGGTCAATCTATGCCTATTATTTATTCTAGAAATACTATCGTATTTGCTACTAGTGGTTTATGTTTGAAATGAGATAATATGTTACATGTCCCTAACTTGGTAAAAAACTTAGTCTTAGTAAGGAAGTTATGTGCTAACAATCACGTATCAGTAGAATTTTATCCTACTTAGGTATTGTGTGAAGGATTTGGACAAAAAATGCAACTATTGGTGGGAGGACTTAAGAATGGCTTGTACAAGTTACCAGTGATTGGTTTCAATCCACATGTAGTAAAGGATAAAAGTGTTATTGCTAATAATACTACTTTGTCTAATAGTCTAGTATGTCATTCCACTGTTTTGATGAATGGTACAATTTTGGCATTAGCATCTAAGAAACCCTTATTATGCTATTGTAAGTAAATTAATAAGTATGTGTGGATATAGTATAAATAATGATACAATACAACAAGTATGTGAGTTTTGCAATTAGGTAAGTCACATAAGTTGCCATTTATGCAGACACATAAGATCTAGTCAACCTTTTGACATAATATATGTTGATGTATGGGATCCTGCTCCTATAAGTAGTACATTAGGAGTGAGGTACTTTGTTTTATTTTTTGATGATTATTCAAGATATCAATGGTTTTTTTTAACTTAAAAATCCAAGTAGTAGAAATATTTTTACATTTTAATGTTATGATAGAGAAGTAATTTGAGAAGAAAATAAAACAATTATAAAGTTATGGAGGGACTGAGTTTAGATCCATAGAGCCTTTCCTATTCAAGGGATGATATCTTAGAAGAATTTCATATCCTTATAATCTTGAGAAGAATGGTGTTATAGAAAGAAAAAAACATATATATGGTTGAGTTTGGTTTAGATATGATGATTATGGCTAAAATTCCTTTGAAATATTGGGAGTATGGTTTTAAGACCAGTGTATATCTAATAAATAGACTACTTTCCAAAAACTTGGATTACAAAAGCCATTTTGAACTACTTTATCAAAGAAAACCTGTTTATGCTCAACTTAAGGTGTTTAGATGCTAGTGCTATCTATACCTTAGACTGCTCACAAAATAAGCTTGAAAATAGGTCTACCCCATTATAAAGGGTATGCTTGTTTGGATCCAACCATTGGAAGGATTTGTATCATTACTCACGTGTATTTAATGAGATTGAATTTCATTTTTTATAAACCCTACAAAGCCAATCTCAATTTATAATATGTTTCCTCTTGTTCCCATTAATGCAGCTATTAATATTGGGAAGTCTGATTCATTACCAATGACCAGTGATAACTGTATTTTATATAGTTATTTTTATTTATTTTAGTAATGATAATTGCTATGTTCTTTAAATATTTAGTGTATTTTTGTTAAATAAATTAATATTTTCCTTTTATGTGCTAAAAATACATATATAAT
Organism: Hippophae rhamnoides; assembly: GCA_033030585.1. Classification (NCBI taxonomy): domain Eukaryota; kingdom Viridiplantae; phylum Streptophyta; class Magnoliopsida; order Rosales; family Elaeagnaceae; genus Hippophae; species Hippophae rhamnoides. Next base: position 20,300,782 of record CM065434.1, on the reverse strand, counting down.
AAAGTTAAATAATCTGTATCGAAAATGTACTTAATTTCATATTTCTGTCCACAAATATAATTTCAGATAATATGGTTTCTTAATTACAATTTATAAAAATCGAAAATATAATTTAAATTAAATTTGGGCTTAATTATAATTATTAAAAGTTTAAAAATTTAATTTAAAATTAACAAAGGGCTTAATTGTAATTTAAGAAAGTTTAAAATGTAATTTGAATTAAATTTGTGGGTGAAAATATAATTAATAAAAGTTTAATTTTCTACGCAGGTGAGATGAGACCATGCGCCCTATTCCAAACGCGCAACGTGGACCGTTCGATCAGATAAGACACGGTTGAGATTCGCGCGTGTAGAGAGATTTTATTTTTATTCAAGATTTTATATTAAGAATGTTAGAGAGAAATATATTATTTTTCATTACAAACTTAAATCTGAAAATTAGATTTTAAGGTTTAGTTATCCGGTCTGATTTAGAGTAGTGTTCTTTTATTTGTTGGTACAATCGCCCGGTAGTTAGAGTGAAGCTCTATTTCAAAAGTTTTTATAAGAATTATTATCTGAAAATGTATTGACAACATGTTTTTAGTAGTAGTTTTAAAACTTGAAAGTAAGTACTCGGATAACTAAATTCTTAGGTTTAATTTGGACACCTTGAATAAAGTTTAAACTGTCTAACCCCACCAAAGGTGGCATTTAAATGGTTCATTTTCAATCTCTTAGAACAAGGAATTAATTTAATTAACCAAATTAGTTATCAACCCCACCCATAGGTATTAATTGATTTGTTTAGTTAACAAAGAATATCTAACCCCACCAAAGGTGGTATTCATACAAAAAAGGGAGAATCAATAAATATCAATTCATATCTTTAATAACCTAGATAATATGAACAAGCATAATTAACTTAGTTATTATATCCATAAATACTCCACTATTTATAAAAGATAAAATTTGCATGAATGTTTATTAAATCTATGTTTAATTTTCTGTAATTAGATTAAAAACACAAAACCCAAAATATCGTGACAGGATATTTAGGATTTAATTTCGTTTTTAAAAGTTTGAATAATAAATTAAAAACCACATACATTCCTTCCTTAGATCGACCTTGGGAGTATACTTATCATTTTCTACGAAATGATTCGTGCACTTGCGAGAGTTTTATAAATATAAAACCAAAGTATTGGCAGAATCGGCGATGCCAGTTTTCGTTCACCAATTTTTTGGCGCCGTTGCCGGGGATGACTCCGTTGCGGGGATGGCATTAAAGTTTTTGGCAATCCCGATTCTGCTCATCAGTGGGTATTTGTAATAAAATTGATGCTTGATAGATCATTAGAAATGTATAAATTAGAGTTGTAGCAAAATGGTATAATCAGGTGGAAGGATATATATTGAAACTTTCAGTCCCATAGTTAAACCTACTACAATTCAAGTTGTGCTCACTTTGGCATTATCTAAAGTATAGGTAGTGACACAACTTGATGTAAACAATACTTTTTTGAATGGAGAGCTTGAGGAAGAAGTGTAAATGCATCAACCACAAAGTTTTGTTCATCATGAGTATCCATATTATGTGTGCAAACTTAAGAAGGAACTCTGTAGACTAATGCAAGCTCCTAAAGCATGGATCACAAAGGTTAGCACTTGTCTCACTCAATGGGATTTTAAGGGCTCACAATTAGATACATCTATGATGACCTTTACAGATAAAGGTATGATTATGATTCTACTCATCTATGTAGATGATATAATAGTGACTCAAAACAATGTTGATTTTATCCAAATAATAATACAGAAACTACATAGTGTATTTGCCTTAAATGATGTGGGAGAGTTACACTTTTTTAGGTATTTAAGTAAAAAGAATTATGGTGGTTTTCATCTAAATCAACAAAAATACATCAAACTGCTTGAAAAGGCACAATATCCGAAACTAGACCAATTCTCACACTTTTGAGTACTGAAAAAAGAATATCGAAGACAGATGGAGAATTATTACAGGATCCTACACAATACAAGTCTATAATGGAAGCATTACAATATTGTACACTAACAAGACCTGTGATATCATATTATGTGAACAAGTTATGTCAGTTTTTTTATGCTCCAATTGATGTACATTTCTCAATAGTGAAAAGAGTTATAAGGTATATAAGAGGCAAAATCAATCATGGCATTTACTTACACCCAGCCTCATCTTTTGAAGTAACTGCCTATACAGATGTTGATTAGGCAAGGCAGGGTGTGTTGATGATCATAGGAGCACTGACAGATGGTGTGTGTATCTTGGAAATTTATTGGCATCATAGAGCTTAGTTTGGTAGTGTCTCGACCATCTACAAAGGCTTAATTTTGTTCCTTTTCGTTGGCAATATGTAAAGTATCATGGATAAAGAAATTGGTAATAGAATTGGAAGTAGAAATACCTTATGCACTAGTGGTGTATTGTGATAACATTATTGTAGATTGTTTAGCGAAGAATCCCATGTTTTATTCTCGTGTGAAGGCATGTGGAAATTGACTTTTATTTTATTAGAGAGAAGGTTATGACTGGTGATGTGTGTATTGAGTAGGGGTGAGCAAAATATCCGATCAATTCGAAAAATCCGATCAAATCCGATAAAATTAAGTGGTTTCAATCCGAAGTCGGATCGGATTCGGATTGGATTTTATCAATCCGCTCGGATTCGGATTCGGATTCGGATTAGAAATATTCAAATCCATATAATCCGATCCGATCCGATATATTTAATATATTATTTAAATATATATATATATATATATATATATATATATATATATATATATATATATATAATTATTTAACCTAACCTAAAGAGCCGCCGTATATCTAAAATTCTAAATCTTAACCAAAAACCTAATCTATTTTCTACCTCGTCTCCTCCATCCTTTCTCCTCGTTGTTAAGTGCTTCCTGCTAGCTGTGCTTCTTTGCTACTCTACTGCCGCGATTTATGCCACCGCTTCTATATTTTTAGCCATGCGGTTCGCTTTTACACTTACGTAGCTACTTATGCTTCTCTGCTGATCGTTAGCCTACTACTTACCTTCTCTGTTTTTGCTTCTACGCTTCACCAGTACATACGCTTCTACTTCTCTGTTGGCATTTTGCTTTTTCTCGTTTCGTACCGTTCTTCTACTTTTACCTTGGCCAGTGCTTGTGCTTCTCTGCTGCGTTACTATTCGTGTTCACCGCTATTGCTGTTGCTTGGTACTCTTGATCGTGCTTCTACTTTCGCTCGTGATGTTGCTCGCCCATTGCTATTTACTATTCTTCTTTCGCCATTTTCACTTAACTGCTGTGCTCTTCTTCGCATTTCTTCCTTCTTTGCTGTCAACTCGCTATTGCTACTTCTTCGCTGCTTCTTCTTTGCTAACCCACATTCTTCTGCTGTTTGCTGTTCGTTTTTCTTCATCATCCTTAACAAGAAGGTTATATTTTTTGATGACATTATAAGAAAATTGAACGGTCATAACTTTGTGTTGTGAGGTCTATTTTGGACGAATTTTTTTATGATTCCATATAATTTTTCGATATCTAGGCACACCAAACTGTTAAAGGCAGTTTTTCCAGAATATTTCCCCAAAAATGCAGTTTTTCCCCAAAACGTTGTTTTTCTCCAAAAACGCTGTTTTTCATGCTTTAATTGAGCTATAACAATTTTTAAACTACTTTTAAAATATTGAGATCTATCATGGCTTGGTGGAACAAATTTCAGCATTGTAGTATATCATGGTTATTTACATAATTATAAAAATCAATATCATAAAAAATGTTTTATAAATGGTGCATGTTAATTGAACATTTCATTCGTATTATTAAAGTTTTAGTTATATTATATATAAATGTTCAATACATATTTTAAATCATATGCAATTAACATGTCCAGCGTATCAATCTACGTGCACATTTTTACAATTATTTATTGAAAATGTCTAATATTTTTTTCTACAACTATACTGAGATGGTTTTAGATAAAGATAATGATACACTTTATGTGATTGAAGAAGTAAATAAAGATGAAAGTGCAACACTGACCAACTCAAGAAGAAGATTCTGTAAGTACTCCAATTCACGACCTATGCATTGCTTCTAAAGAAAGAATGTAAAAAAGTTTCCTCTGATCTAGTAGTGAGCGTGGGCTCATTTTACTATAGAAGGGGTAGGGCAACATCGTAAAGCTATATGCAAATATTGTAAGAAACAATATAAGTATGTGTCGAAACAAATGGCACGTCAAATTTGCTTGCACACATTTCCATTGGATGTGATAAGTTTCCGACAGAGTTCTTAAGAAACAAAAAACTTTAGCTTTCCATAAGGAAGGAAGTCTTGTACCTCATGCGTTTTAATGTTGAAAGATGTAGAGAAAATTGTAAGGATGATAATAAAAGATGAATTTCCATTTATTATCGTAGAAGGTGAAGGATTTAGAGTTTATTGAAGAGTTACAACCTTTGTTTAAAATCCACTTCTGGGTGGACTATTGCAAGAGATTGCTTGAATTTATGCGATTCTTTGAAAGAGTAAAATTAAAAGAGTTGTTGAATAGAACTAGTAAAAGAATATGTCTTACCAACTGATACATGGACATCTTGAAATTTATGTTATATGTGTTTAGCTCAAGCTCATTTTGTTGATAATGGTTGGAATTTACAAAGAGAATCTTGAACTTTTGTCAAGTTCCAAATCATAAAGGTGATACACTTGGTAGACGATTAGAAGCATGTTTGTTAGATTGGGGCATTGATAGGATATTATGTATTACAGTTGATAATGCAATTTCTAATGATACTTGCACTTACTTATTTGAAAAAAATGCGTTAATGGTTGGGGGTAATGCAATTTTAGAATCAAAACATTTACACGTACGATGTGTACATATTCGAATTTAATTGTTGAAAGGTGGTTTGAAAGAGTATAACATATCAATAAATAGGATTCGTGGTTTGTTGAAAGATACGTGAGAGGATCACCAATTAGACTACAAAAATTTAAGAGTGTTCTTTGAAATGGAAAAACTCTCTACTGAAAACTCATTTGTTTAGATGTTACGAAAAGGTGGAATTCAACTTATTTGATGTTGGATTCGGCAACTTATTTTCAAAAAGCATTTGAAAGGTTAGAGATCACTGATTTGGGATACTATCAAGAGTTTTGTCGAGGTGAAATTAAACAAGCTCCAACTATAATGGATTGGGATAATGCTAGACATTTTGTCCAATTTTTGAAAGTTTTTATGAAGCTACATTAATGTTTTCTGGATCTTTATATGTGACTTCTAATTTCTTCTTGGATCGTATTTGTTTTATTCATGATCAACTTGATATGTGGAGTAAATGCGAGGATTATATTATGATGAAGATGGATAGTGATATGAAGGTAAAGTTTGACAAATATTGGGGGAGGAATATCTAAAATGAATATGATGTTATTTGTGTCTGCTTTTACTTGATCCTAGGCATAAACAGTGTTCTTTACATCTAAGTTTGTTAGAATTGTGTAATGGGGATGAGATTGAGGCTTGATGAGGTTCTAAAAGGGTAAAAAAAACTTTGGAAGATATATGCGAGTATCATAAGCGTATTTTCCTTCGAAACATAGAAGAATCTTCTCGACCTTTAGAAATGGGTCTGAGAAGGTTTTGGTTTAGAAGCAGATGCATTCCAACTTTATGCTTCTCGTAAGAGAAAGCATTTAAAAGAAGTTCATACTATAGAAAACAAATCACGAAGTGGAAAAATACTTACAAGAAGCATTGGTTGATATGGATGATGAGAAATTGATCTTTTAAGTTGGTGGAATGTTCATTCCTCAAGATTTAAGATTTTGTCTTTGATAGCTCGAGATGTATTGGTACATGCAGATTATCTCTTGTAGCATCGAATCTGCATTCTCTTGGTGGTCAGACAATTAGTCTATCTGAGGAGTTCCTTATCTTCTAAAAGCGTACAATCTTTGATTTGCACTCAAAATTGGATTCGTTCATCTCGATCATTAATATCCAAGAGTCACTTGATGAAATTGAAAGCTACAGAATCGGTATATTTCATAAAACTTTCAAATATATATTTCAAATATATATAGATTTATTTGTTATCAAATATATATTATTATGTTTATTAGCTCATTATTTATGTATATTTTTAACTTTTTAATTTTTCATTGTGCAGATATTCTTGATGGTATTGTTGACTTAAACCTTGAATGATTATCAAAAAGAGTTGTTGTTATTAATATTCGTAGAGTGAAGTTAATTTATGTAATTGCTATTTAATTTTTTGGAGTTAAATTATTACTATGTATATTTGGAGTTAAATTATGTAATTAATGTTAATTTTTTATTTTTGATTATTTTTGATGAATTAATAATAATCATTATGTCACTTACTTTTTTAATTTGTATGAAAAATATTTTTATTTTAGATTTTTTATTATATGTAATTTTTTTAATAGATTTAAATTAAAATTTCGGATTTAATAATTTTCGAATTGGATCGGATTCGGATTGACTTAAAATTAGCAAATTCAGATTTGTTCGGATTGATATGTACAACGGATTAGTTTCGGATTGAATAATTTTTGGTTTAAATAATTTTCGGATCGGATCGGATTCGGATTGACTTAAAATTAACGGTTTCGGATTTGTTCGGATTGACATGTACAGCGGATCGGATTCGGATTGAATAATTCATAATTTACTTCGGATCGGATCGGATTCGAATTGACCTAAAATTTGCGGTTTCGAACCGATACTCACCCCAGTATTGAGTATACTTCTAATCAAGAGCAATTGATTGATATTATGACCAAACCTCTAAACTTATTGTTCTTCCGAGAATGTAAGCTTATAGGAGGGTGTTAGGATGTAATGTAATTATGGTTACTAACTAACCAAGGTATGGTTAGGTTGTTATGCCAACTGTATGCATGCAGTTAGTGTTATATATACGTATGTATTGATAAAAAATATCTGACTAAAATAAAATGATTTTCTTCATTTTCTCTCTCCTATTCTTCTTTGATATTTTCTTTTCTTTATTGGTTATTGATATTCAACAAATCATCATCTTCTCTGAGAAGATTTTCGTTATAATACTAAAATTATTTTATCAAACATGTATTTTTTTAAATTAAAAATAAAAATAAAATAATAAGAACGCGCAGTTGAATATTTCTACTAAATATCAATGTTATTTGTTGTGATCATCTATCTAAAATTCATGCAACGTTGCAAAGTAAAAAGAGAACAAGTCAAAAATATATATTTACGATATGTTAAAAATATATTAAAATTTTAAATATATATTCAATAACAAAATAATATTAAAAATAAAATATTTAGTAAAGAAAAAAAAAAGTAGGTAATTTAGAATCAGCCAATCAATTTATTACTTGATCACGAGTTACGTACTACGTCCACCAGAACTAAAACTAGATTTTTAACCTTAAATCGATATTAATTTTTTGGGTTAAAAAAAAAGCTGTAATGAAGTTAAAAAAGATGAGAGATACCACATTAAATTAATAAGGAAATTTTTTAAGCCTCGAATCTATCATATCTCTCTTGTGAAAGACATCAGTTTCAATAATATACAACCTAACTAACTAATAAACTACACTAGGCTCAAATTAATTGATATTAAATTAAGATTAAAAATAAACTGAATTATTTATAATTATATTTATAATTTTTTTACCAACATAAATGTCAATTCTTATTTATTAATTAGTTTAACTATCTATATCGGAGTTGTTGATGAAAAGACAAATACATATTTGATCATCAAAATTAGTATGTTTTCTTATGTAATTCATATGAATTGTATCCCATTTTTGACATTATTTAAATGACTTCAAATGTGTCTACACTTTCTTGGGATAACATTCTAGAATTCATACGAAAAAAACAGAAATAGTCGTCATTTTCTTTCCTCAATACCGACATATATTGCTTTATTAAACATCTAGTAAAATACAAGAAATTTTTTCACATATCTTAATTCTCCAATATCATGAACAAACGATAATAATAATAATAATAATAATAATAATAATAATAATAATAATAATAATAATAATAATAATAATTATTATTATTATTATTATTATTATTATTATTATTATTATTTTCTTCTTCCTCCTATACCCAATATTTCAAATAAAAAACAAAAAATAAGGAAAATAAAAAAAATGCAAATAATTAAGAACAGTACTTGTCTCTCTCACAAACATCTTAAAGTGTGCACACAATTTGCTTACTTGGCACGGCAATTAATCTGCTGGCTCTTGGAGCAGTGAGTCCAAACACATCATTCGTGTCAAGTTCACTTGGTTTCATGCCATCAGGTAACTCCCATGTAAAACAATGAAGCAAGTGACCAACAGCCAACTCAAGCGCGTAAAGCCCAAGTTGCATTCCGGGGCAAGACCTACGACCCGAACCGAATGGAATGAACTCAAAGTTACTTCCTTTAAAATCAGGCATACCATCTTCAAGAAACCTAGAGGGTTTGAATGTTTCAGGATCTTCCCAAGAATTAGGGTCTCTTCCAATAGCCCAAGCATTGATCATCACGCGTGACTTCTTTGGAACAAAATATCCAGCAACCTCAGCATCTTCAGCAGTCTCATGAAGTAGTAAAGGAATTGGAGGGTGAAGTCTAAGTGTCTCTTTGAGACAACATTTCAAGTAGGTTAGCTTCTCAAAATCACTCTCTTCCAATCTTCGATCTAGTCCTACTACATCGACTATCTCTTGTTGGACCTTCTTTAGATCTTTTGGGCTTCTCATCAATTCTGACATGGTCCATTCTATTGCCGATGCCACTGTCTCTGTACCACCAAACATCACATCCTGCAAATATTTAAAAAAATAAATAATAATAATAATAATAATAATAATCATGATGTTACATTCATACCTTATAGTTTAGGTTGTTAATTAGCTAGTATCTTAATTTAAAAAAAAAAAAAATTAGTGGTTGAGTTACTTACCATAATAATAGCTTTAATGTTGTCTCTAGTGAGTTTAATGGAATTTTGAAGGTCATTAGACTCATTAACTTGAGCTTCTTTATCATCGTAAAAAGCTAACAAATCATCAACCATATCTGTCTCAACATCTTCATAACTTTCACAGTTATTATTTTCTTTCTTTATCATGTGTTCATCAATAATCTTATCAATGAACTTATCAAGTTCTAAACGAGCCTTTGAAAGTCTAGTACTAAGACCTTGTGGATCAATCCAAGAAAGACTAGGGATAAAATCAGCAATATTAAAAGCTCCAAATAGCTTGGAAAACTCTTGTAAAATCCCAATAAATTTATCTTGTCCTTCTTGTGTAGTACTACTTCCAAAAGCAGCTCTATAAATAATATCTCTAGTCAAACCAAACACTAGCTCCCCAATATTAACAGCAGTACCGGTATTATCCGACACCAAGCGGACAGTATTATCCACTTCGTCCCTGACAGATTGCCATGACTCGGCCCTTTTACGACTAAAAAGTTTCATAACACAGAGTTTCCTCATTTGTCTCCAAAAGGGTCCATAATGAGCAAATGCCATGTCGGCACGATCATAGGTTAAATAGCTTACAGCTATAGTAGCCGGACGGTTTGAGAAAATGTTATCATGTACTTGAAGAACTTGACGTGCCACGTCAGCTGAAGAAATAGCTACCATGTGTACATAACCCATTTTGAGATGAAAAATACCACCATATTGTTTAGCGAGTTGAGCGAGCCCGCGATGAGTCAACTCGTTCATCATCAACATGTTGCCTATTATTGGTAAGCCTCTTGGTCCCGGAGGGTATGGTAGTCTTTTTTTGAATCTAAAGACAAAACCCACAAGGAAAAGTAAAGGGATTATTAATAAAAGTAACATGGGTACCAAAGGTTGGAGAGATTGAATAAGTGTTTCCATGGAGAAGTGCTTTTGAGATTTTGTGATATTAGATCTGAGAAGATTTGTTATCAGGGTGGTGATGAAAATGAATTGGAAGATGAAATAGTTAAATTTTTTTTTCTTTTTCTTGGTGGAAGAAATAATGCAACTTTTGAGATGTGTTGCTAGGTAGGAATGAGATATTAAGGGGGGTTTATATACACAATTTAAGTAGCTTCTATTGGTGGCAAATGGCAATATCATACAAGTTGGTATTGTTTTTTCATATGGTCAAGCTATTATGAATATTTATTATATATTATTGTTATTTTATAAATTATATTTGACTTATTATTATATCTCCAATTTTTGTTTCTTTTCCTTTTTCTTTTATCTGATTATTATCTTCCGATTTTTATGTCTTAGTTATTTAGTGGTTTTACTTTAATCATCTATAAACATTTTTTTTTATATTACCAGAAAAAAAAACTATACGTACACTTCACTTTTAAACATTTGAAAAATATATTTTTATAAAAAATATAAACACCGAATTAAAAGTAAAATTGTTAATTATATTTGAAGGTTTTGGGAAAAAGGTGATTAGTATTATTATTTTCTATAATAAGTAAAATAATAGGGACCAGTTTGAAAAGTTTATATAGTAGTTTGGAATTATTCTATTATATTATATCTCTTCAATCATTGTTTTAAGAATTAAAGGTAATAATAGTACATTTCCAATTTTCTCCTACTAAATAAAAATTTTATAAAAAAAAATAAAATCTAAGAACCCATATTGCGATTTATGTGATCAATACATACTTTTTATCACTTTTTAATTTACTTCCTTTCTAAGTGACTAATTAAACTACTATATATATTACAATATAAACTTAGCATATTGTTTTAAGAATATTAGTCATTTTATTTTCTTATTTTTTAATTTAATTAATTTGATCCAAAATTTAAAAAATTATTGATATTTTTTATTCCAATCAACAAATTTATAATATCTTTAATTTAAAATTTTGAATACATATATAGCAGGGGTGGACTCAAGATTTTTTTTTTCCCTCCTTCTAGAGGCTGAACTACTTTATAGTTATTATAAAATAAATTTAGCTTCTTGTTTCAATAACGTTAGTCATTTAATTTCCTTATCTTTGAATTTAATCAATGTTATCTAAATGTCTAAAATTATTGGTAATTATTATTTTTTGTCTAAATAAATAAATTTATATAATTTAACGTAAAATTACTCAACATATTGATAATTAACAAGTATTATAATCAATTTTATTATAATTATTAATTTAACGTTAAATATTATAAATAAATTTTTTCACAAAAAATAATACATTTGGAAAATAATAAATCAAATTGATTATACATTCTTATAGTTATACCATTTAAAACTTATTGATATATAATTATCATATCTAAATGTTATATATCCTATCATTATAATGATGTAAATCTAAGGATATAAATAGTCAAAATTTATCATTAATTTAAACAAAAATATTTAAATCTAATTTAACCAAAGTAAGTATTTTTATAATGTTAATTTGAAAAGATTTGTTACAAATTGATTAAATTAAAACATTAAATTTGTCACTCAATTTAATTAAATGTATTATGTAATCAATATTTAAATTAATATCAATTCTATTAATTGATATTTTCTTAAAAAATTTAGCGGTTCCTCCCAACCGTCCATATAGTTCTGCCAATGCAATAGTGCTCAAATTTATGTCATTAGAGTGCTACAATTGAATACGTCTCTGTGACTAGTTTACTTGTAGACAACCCATATATGTTTGAGAAATATACTATTTAAAATTCATAATACATGTATTAATAAAAATATTATCGATTTCAATTAATTATATCGGATATAATATGAAATCACGACGAGACATATTAAACATAACATGTAACATAATACAACATGTGACAACGATCTGTGGTTGGATGAGTTACGGCGAACTTGAAGGGGCTGATCACGGCAAATGGTGGATGAGTTGAAGAACACAACAGACGATTAGTAGTTATCCTAAAAAGTTACACAAATTATTTTAGAAATAGATTTCTTACCTAATATATAAAATAAATCTTTATTTGTAACTTTTATTTATTTATTTATTTATTTATTTCTCACTTTAATAACGTAATCATGGTAAGTTGATTGTTAATATAATTAATTTGGTATTTGTAAAAACTAATAAATAGGAATATCTGCACGCGCATTTTTTTGAATTCGGACAAGTAAAAGTCATTGTATGACTTGTGAAAAAGTCAAAGCTATGAGATCAAGACTTCACATCACCTTCGAAATTTATATATTTCCATAGTTATATAATTTTTGTAAATAATGTTGGGAAATAACGCAAATTCCCGATAAACCAGATTTAAGAGAAAGCAAAAATAGAAAAATAATACACAAATTTGATAACGGAGTTGGCCATCTGCTTACTGCCTCCTGACTGACACAGATCTTTTTTCTTTACCGAAGCGAAGAAATTACACAAGGTGTTTACAACACTCACAACTCACAACCCAATTACACCCAAGAAAATTACTCACAATTTTCTCTCACAAAAGCTTTTCTCTCTAAGCTTTTCTCTCAATTGGAATGAACACTTTTGGATGGTTAATTCATTACAATTACACATCTATTTATAGGAAAATTCACTCCTTGAATTACTCCTTAAATTAATGGTTCCTTGAATTGCTCCTAGAATTAAGCTCCATGTTTTTCTCTGCTTTTGTTCCATGTTTTGCTCCATGTTTTACTCCTTGTTTTGCTCCATGTTTTGCTTCCTTAATTCCCTTAAATTAAGGAGCTTTATAACAATAATCTCTAACACCCTCCCACTTGAAGACCGATTTCAACTGCCTTCACACCTCGATCAATGCAGCAGCCTTTTCTAGTCTTCGTTATTTCAGACCAACCGAAGTCGAGCACAACTTAAGTTTGTCAATAATCACCACCTTTGTTAACATATCCGCCGGATTTTTGCCTTCTTGAATCTTCTCCAAGATTAACACATCATCTTCTACTGTAGACCGATGAAATGATAACGAAGTCCAATATGTTTGGTTCTAGAATGAAATGTCAATTCTTCGCCAAGTATATTGCACTATCACCGTGCGTAACATTCCTTCTCTGTTGAATCCCAACTCGCCAAATAACAAACCTCAAGCCATATCATCTCTTTACTAGCTTCAAGCATCTTCCACATACCACCAGAAGGATGTAGTGACAATTTTCTCAGATTGGACATCCAACTAACACCGTAGCTCCAACAAAATATATAACAAATCATGCTTCTTCTGCGATCAACTTCACCTCCAAAGTCCGCATCTACGTATCCTTGTACTTTTAACTCTCCTTTACTAAAGTACAAACACTTTTCTCGCGTGCCTCGCATACCTCAAAATCCACTCGACCGCTTCCCAATGAGTTTTCCCGGATTCGACATAACCGCTAACAACTCCCACATGGCTAATGTCCGGTCTTGTGCATGCACTATCATGCACATCAAACTTCCAATGGACGAGTATGGAACCTTAGCCATGCATTCTCTCTTCCTCTCGTCTCGAGGGACTCCATCCTCGGGATGGCGAAAAATGACTCAGCTTAAGGGCGTGCTAACCGGCTTGGCATCGCTCATGTCAATCTATGCAAAACACGATTGATGTACTCGCCCGAGATAACTGCAAGGATCCTTTCTTCTTATTTCTTGTTATTTGAATTCCAAGAATCTTTTTTACTGGACCCAAGTCTTTCATGTCAAACTCCTTTGACAATTGTTGCTTCAATCTTCTGATATCATCCATATCTGAACCTGCTACAAACATATCATCAACATAAAGTACTAAAATGATATAACCGGATTCCTATATCTCAAGTAGCAACAATGGTCGCATTGCACGCGAAACCTTCCTTACGGTTTAAGCTATCAAACTTTCTCGTACTCATTGTCTCGGCTTGCTTTCGTGCCATACAAACTCTTCTTAAGTCTCGACACCATGTTCTTCTTCCCTCTTTTCGAGAAACCTTCTGGCCGGTACATGTATATCTCTTCATCTAAATCTCCATGAAGGAATGCGCCTTCACATCCAACTGCTCAAGATGAAGATCTTCGATGGCTACAATGCTCAATACCGATCCGATAGTATTAAGCTTCACAACGGGAGCAAAAATGTCAGCCAGAGTCAACTCCTTCCTTCCGTTGAAACCCTTGACAACCGAAGCTTTGTATCTCTTGGAACCATCATGCCCTCTTCACCCTAAGACACCCATTTGTCAGGAAGTGCCTTCTTTCCCACAGGTAACTCACGGCCTCCCATGTCCTGTCGAGATGAGAGATTTCATTTCTTCTTTCATAAGAAGCTCCCACTTCATTGAATCTCGAGTCCGACAAGCTTCATCATAGCATTCGTGCTCCCTCCATCACCAAGAACATATAGTTCATGTATCTCCGTTAGGCACACGAGGTCGAGAAGACCTTCTCACATGCGAGCTGGAGTAAGAGGGTTGCAGTGGCCTGAATGTCATGGTCTCGTCCAACAAGTTCCTCCTCGTCCGAGGACTTATTACAATTGGTTCTGTCGTGGAAGTATCTGGGACATCATCTCGCATCTACAAATACCGACTCATTCCGCTTCCGAGGCATTGGCGCTATTTTATGCATGTCCTTATACATCACCCTTTCGTTGAAAATCACATCTCTCAAGTACTGATAACTTTCTTCTTTTCGTCATCACAAATGCGGTAGCCAAACTCATCCTCACCATAGCCAATGAACGTGCATTTCTTGGATTTGGGATCAAGCTTATTCCTGCATTGATCACTGATATGCACAAATGCTACACAACCGAAAACTTTTAGATGTGATAGTTTCACCCTCTTTTCCGCTCCATACCTCCTCCGGTATTCTACGCTCCAATGGAACAGATGGGCCTCGTTGATCAATGAGCTCGCCGTGTTAACCGGCTTCGAAAATTGCTTTCTGACTGACCGTATACCTGACGGATGCTTCGGCTCTTTTCGTCAACGTTTCTGCTCATACGCTCACCACACCATTGTGTCGAGGGCGTGCCCGGGCAGCTTCTTT
The DNA here is from genome assembly GCA_033030585.1 of Hippophae rhamnoides. Taxonomy (NCBI): domain Eukaryota; kingdom Viridiplantae; phylum Streptophyta; class Magnoliopsida; order Rosales; family Elaeagnaceae; genus Hippophae; species Hippophae rhamnoides. The sequence goes on along the minus strand of CM065434.1, from coordinate 20,285,736 downwards.
CCATTCGATCCCACGCTCATAGAAATTTTGAATCCTGTGTCTTCATATTCACCACCATTATCTGCTTCCGAGCTTTTGATCTTTTAAACCCGTCTCATTTTCCACCATAGCTTTCCATCTTCCTCGAATGCCTCAAATACTTCGGGACTTATGCTTTAGAAAGTAAACCCATACCTTCCGAGAGGATCATCAATGAAAGTCACGTAAGTAGTGTTTCCCACCAGATGACGGCCACGTTGGTCCCCAAACATCGTAGTGAATAAGCTCTAGTCTTTCCTTTGGGGATTCTCCTTGTCCGAAAGCCGACTCTCTTTTGCTTTCCAAGTATGCAATCTTCGCACATGTCTATCTCCGTATCGCACTGAAGTTTTCTGAGCGCATAATCCTTCATCCCCTTCTCACTCATATAGCCTAGTCTCCGGTGCCATGATTGGTGTTTCATTGCTCACAGAATCAGCACTGAACAACGTGCTCTCCGTCCGTCATGTAAAGAGTGCCACTTTTCTTGCCTCGAGCAATCTCATTACACCCTTTGAAATCTTCCAATCATCACCACGGGAAGATCGTAGTGTAGCCTTCATCCGGCCAACCGCCCCACCGAGATTAAGTTCCTTCCGAGACGGGGAATACGCCCGACATCCTTCGCTCCCAAACAGATCCGTTCAATTTAATCTTCACTACACCTTTGCCAATAATAAGACACATGGTTGATCATCACCAAGATATACCTTTCCAAGGTTTCCCAGACATATTTTTTCGAAGAATTCTTTTGTGAAGAGTAGCATGGAACGATGCTCCGGTAGTCTAACACCCAAGATTCTTCCTTGCTCTCCAAAGAGCATATCAATCGCATCATCTCCTCCTCCGAGGTGGAAGTAACATTTGCCTCGCCTTCACTTGTTTGTCCTTCGGTGCATTCTTGCACTGCAGAAGGTCCTGCTTCTTCCACAATTCCAACACTCGATAGTCTTCGAGCTAAGGGAATTATTAGTGATTCCTAGATTTGGACCTCCGTCTTTTGATCTACCTCGTAGTCGGCTTCTACCACGTCCATTTCCTTTGGTTGAATTTCTTCCTCGACTCGTATGCAAACCGAAGAGGTTAACGATTCACCGTCTCTACGTCGATCTTTCACCGAGAACCAAATCACGAACATCACAATTTCAACTTATTGCTTCCCGACGAGCTACTCACACCGTGACGTAGCATTCCGCCTTTCTCGGTAGAAGACAAAAGTATCAATGTCCGTACTTCTTCATCGACCAATTTCCACCGAACTCAACCGGGTTATCAACCGTCGTGTCGAGTCTATCGAGATGTCGAAGCACCGACGCGCTCCGTCATCCGCAAATTGAACAAGCGCCTCATCAAGTGCACTTTGTTCGAGGCCGACGGCTTCTCATACATATTGGAGAGAGCTACCATAAGACCCGGCCGTGGTCTTTTCCCTTTGCTACGTTGGAAAGCAACATGATAACGTCAATCGAATAACTCCGAGTGTCACTCGTCCTAAAAGATTCCAATCTTCTTCCTTCATAGCCTCGTCCTTCTTCCCCGAGTAGGTTGATATAGATTTCTTTGATACGTATAATCCCATATCTGCATTTTCCAAAACCCGAAATCCGTACCCATCAAATTTCTCGAGTTTCACCTTTCCTTCATCTCAGCCATTGCTCCCACTAAAATCCGACTTCCTCTCGGATCGTTTCTCGATTATTTCTTGCGTAAAATTGATGTAAATCACTACCAATAGCTCGATACGCGCTTGTTGGGAAATAACGCAAATTCCCGATAAGCCGCATTTAAGAGAAAGCAAAAATAGAAAAATAACACACAAATTTGATAACTATGAGTTCTAACAATTCACTTACTGCCTCCGAACTCCGATGCAGATCTTTTTACCGAAAGGGGACAAATTACACAAGGTGTTTACAACACTCACAACTCACAACCCAATTACACCCAAGAAAATTACTCACAATTTTCTCTCACAAAATCTTTTCTCTCTAAGCTTTTCTCTCAATTGGAATGAACACTTTTGGATGGTTAATTCATTACAATTACACATCTATTTATAGGAAAATTCACTCCTTGAATTACTCCTTAAATTAATGGTTCCTTGAATTGCTCCTAGAATTAAGCTCCATGTTTTACTCCTTGTTTTGTTCCATGTTTTGCTCCATGTTTTACTCCTTGTTTTGTTCCATGTTTTACTCCTTAATTTGCTCCTTAATTTAAGGAGCTTTATAACAATAATCTCTAACAAATAACAATTTCAATAATTACTTACGAATTTTTAAAAACTTTATTACGGTATTATCTTGAATTAATACGAAATTTTTATTTTTTATTTAACATCTTTTCAAAATATAAGTGTTTATGATTTCTCTCTCTCTCTTTTACAAGGCCATGTATAGAATATTTAATGGAAGGATATTAATTTTTTTCTTAATTCATTAATATACGGAAATTTTAATACTATATAAATATCATAGATTTATAAGAACCATCATCAATTATTTAATCCAAAATAATTAACTCAATAAATAAAAAATATTCATAATTATTATATATTTAACTATAATATTTTCTTTAATAAATTAAATACTTTCATTATTATTATTTTACTTTTAAGAGTTTAAAAAATAAAAGATGAATATTATATCTTATATGATATATATATCTATGGTTATTTCATATAAGTTGGTTGGTTACAAAATAAATATTTTCTTCTTTAAATAGTTGTATTGATGAGATTACTTTTTTATTCTTATTTTTTATATCAAATAATGTAGTTTAAACTTATAATTTGGTTAAAAAAAAGTGAATATTATCGTAAAATAATTAAATAAACCTATATGAGATTAGTTTTTTTTAAATATCTAATGGTTGATAAAAGGTAAATCTATGTTATATATGATGTATTTAATTATTTAATATCTAAATATAATCAAACGAAAAGCTTAAAGAAATTAATGCTCGACCTTATTGTCCATACCAAGTCGCTATCTTAGTTAGACATTATACCATTTGACGGTTTCCTTCAACCACATTTGTACCTATCTAATTAATTGAATCTCATATTCGATAAAATCAACCAATTTTACTAATTAATTTATTTTTTTATTAATTTTCCTTATTATATGCTTTTTTATACTGTTAAAAAACATATACCATTTTTATAAAATGAAATAATTGATATATCATGATCATATATTAGGAAGTAACCTTCATAAACAATTTATCTGATTTAGTTGTTATTTTTTGTTACTCTTTATCTTTTTAAAAATTTTCCTTTTAATGGAAACTATTCTCCCATTAGAATTGATTATTTATTTTTTTTATTTTAATTAAATAAAATCAACCATAATCGATGATCTTTTCTATATAAATTTAGATCTATGGTACCATTATTTTTTTTTACATAGACTTTGCGATTTGTTGACATATTTTTGTTATTGTATATACATGTTTTCTTAATTGAATCTAATCTTATGCATATTTATGTTGTTTTATTTGTTAGGAATGATATATTTTGGAAGTCAAGCTCATGGAATCAATGAAGATATTATGATATTTTTTATCCCAATCCAATCAAATAAAAAGTCTTTAAATGAGATAAATATTAACGATGCTAATATCGAAATAAATTAAAAGAGTTCATAGCACTATAATATATTGAATATATTAAATAAATTAAATGGATATTCATTGTTATTAATTATGTAATTAGATTTTCTTTGTATCTTTAATTTTTTTTTATTTTCTTAAAAAAAATCATATATTCTAATATATTGAATATATAAAATGGAAAAATATTTAGAACAAAATAGAATAAAATTTCAAAAATTTAATGTGTGTATTATGGCATATATACATAGAGATAGCTAGAGACTCAATTTGGTAGGAAGTAATATCATCATCATATATGTAAATCAGATTAAACTAATTAAGTACAAACAAATTATCATTAGGTTTGAATTATTTTAAAGCATGCAATTAGCTAGAGCTGAAATTGAAGTGAAACTAATGATAAATAATCACGTGAGTTCTTAATTGGATAAGTTTGAAGCTAACCATCGATCATATCTCTGCTTTTAACTCATTGAATATCAATTCAATCATCCGGACCAAAAACACACACATATATATATACAATGGTGATCAAGTGGTCATTGTCTCTCACACTTAAAACAACTTAAAACTAATCCACTTTTTAAGTTTCTATCAAATTGATATGTTGGTCTACGTTAAGGATACAAGCGGTAGCTTAAAAAAATGTGAATAAATTATAATTGATAGAACTTCTTTTTTATTTATGTTTTAAGTTAAGTGTTCAAATCATCGCGTGAAAAAAAAATCAATAGAACTAATTTAATTATTTCTCAAGTTTAAAGGATGTCTTTCCTTAAAACGTTTTAATTAAATTGATAACTTCAAGGTAGGTAGGGGTGTCTGCATTATGAGTGTTAATGTTGTATTTTTCATCCCAAATTTATATTTTTTAATTAATTTATTTATTTATCATGCTTAGATAGATTAATATTTAATTTTAATAAAAAGTAATTCATTTCATGTTAAAATATATTTGTGTTCTAAATTGTAGTACAAAATTTCAACCTACTTCTATGTATTAAAGGTGCCCCTCAAAAATGAAAAAAAAACATAGAAGAAGCATATATGGTGCAAAAAACATATTTGTGTTTGTTATATTCATACGATCAAATTATTTTTCGTGTTATATATACTACGTAACTCGTAAAAATATAATTTATATAATTTTTTTAGTCTCCATCTAACATCACATATTATATTTGAAACAACTCAAATAATTAAATATTATATTTAAAATAATAATTTTTAGTGAGACTTATAAAAATATTATTATTATTATTATTGTGTTTGTTATATTCATACAATCAAATTATTTTTTGTATTATTTATACCACGTAACTCGTAAAAATTTAATTTATACAATTTTTTAGTCTCTATCTAATGAAATCACATGTTAAATTTAAAATAACTTAGATAATTAAATTATATATTTAAAATAATAATTTTTACTAAAACTTATGATGCTATTAAACTAAGACTAATAAAATGATATATAAATCAAAGTTTTGATGAGTTTGGTGGAATAAACAAGATGGAAAATAATTTAGTGATATGAATAAAATAAACACAAGAATTTGATGTTATTTTTGTAAATTTATCCAATTTTAAATTTCAAAGAATTAAAAATATACATTTATATATATTATTTTCTTACATCAATGATAAAAATAACTAATAAAATTGTTTTTTTAACCAATATTTGTACATAGAGTATTATTTTTTATATATAATTAAACCATTTTAAATATTATTTTATCTTGTTTTTTTACTTTAAATGATATTAGTTGTAATTTTAATTTATAATTTGAAAAAAATAGAGTATTTATTTTATTCTTTTAATTGGTAGTTAGGATTAGTGCATTTTATAAAATTTAAATAATTTTTTTTTGTTAAACCAACAAAAATACCATTTAATTATTACATTTGTTCGTATCATTGAATTATTTTATGTCTCATTTAAACCACACATTTATTGCATTTATTTTATTTATTTCATTCCATATCAAATTTCGTCTAATAGATGTCAAAATTAGATTTAGAACAATTCAAATAATTAAGTAATATATTTAAAATAATATAGATAGTTAAGTGTTATATTTGAAAAATAATTTATTTTAAATATATTACTTAAATATATGAGTTATTCAAAATCTATCAATTAAATATCTTAAGTATGAAGTTGATAAACATATATTAAAGAAATGATGTATAATAGATCAAATATAATAATTAAGTGGTATAAACTATAAAAAAATATATTTATATAATATGATTGAAAAAAATAAGAATTTTTTTCAAATTGTTGTTATTTATTTATTAGGATTATGATTATTATTATTTCGTGGATACTTAGATTTTAACATGTACTTTCATTTTTTATTTTGTCATATATTTGTACTTTAACGTCACCAAATCATGAAAAAAAATCATGCATGATGCATTTAGTTTATTTCAAAGCTAAATATATTTTTCTCAGCATTGTTGTCATGCTTTTGTAATCTTTTATTTATTTTTTATTTTTTAAAATTTAATGCCGTGAGGACTTGCAAAGCCTTTGAATGAAAATGGAAGAAAAATTGTGTGATCCTATACACAAGTGGTATATATGTTTATCATATATATATATATATAATTATTCAATTTTGAATAAAAAATAATTAAAAGCCAAAAAGAGAGCGACAAGACCAAATCGTTGTGTTCTGGAAACAATTGTCTATAGTTTAGGACAATGATAGAAAATTGTGTTTTATTAGTTGTATTTATTTTTTTTATGTATATTATTTTTAATTTATAAAATATATATTATTTTTAATTAAATTATTAATTTATAATGATAAAAAAATATATATATGATATCTTCAAGGTAATAAAAGTAACTAATAATTTGGGTCGATGGTTCTATTGTTCCGAGTTCCCACTTTAATGGATTAAAGTCGCAAATGTGAATATAGAGACTCGTCAAAAACGACTTTTACAAGTGATCTGATATCTGTTACTTATTTGTCAAAAGTTCATACCATTCATGTTCCATATTTTAGATTAATTAATGGCATGTTTACGTATATTCATTGAATAAAAGTTCTTTGAAAACAAAATGTCCATTTTGTTTCTAAAAAATCATAACTATGCCTCGTCAAAAGTCGTATAGGATAGATTTTAAACGATCATTAATTTTTTCTATTGTTATCATAAAAAGGATAATATAATGACAAAATGTTAAATTTTATTTTAAAATATTATTATTTAATATACGTGTTTAAAATATTATTACTTAATAAATGATTAAATAGATATTAAAACTAAAAAATAAATAAGATAATGAAAAAATGACACACTAAAATGACGTTTGGTTCACAGAATGAAATTGGAACGAGAATAAGAATAGAATGAAATGAAAAAAGAAATAGTTTTGTTTGATTTGACTACTAGAATTAAAGAAAAAATCAGTATTACAGTGTTCGATTTATAATTAAAATGAAATGTAAAACACTGTATATTATCTTAATACTCCTACATTAAGTAAAGTTTAAATAATATCATTTAATTATTATTTTTTTGTCAGAAAAAATATACTATTAAAATTATTATTTGTCTAAATAATTATTACTTAAAAATAAAATATATTATTTTTCTAAATAGGGTTTAAGGTTTTGAGATTTGAGATTTAAGATTTAGAGATTTGGGGTTTAGGATTTATGGTTATATTTATGGGTTAAGGTTTAGGGTTATATTTGTGTGTTAAGGTTTAGAGTTAAAATTATTATTTTTCTAAATAAGGTTTAGGGTTTAGGGATTTGAGATTTGGGGTTTAGGGCTATATTTGTGGGTTAAGGTTTTTGGTTAAAATTATTATTTTACTAAATAGGGTTTAAGGTTTTGGGATTTGTGATTTGAGATTTAGGGTTTAGGGTTATATTTGTGGGATAAAGTTTAGGGTTAAAATTATTATTTTTCTAAATAAGGTTTAGGGTTAATGGTTATATTTGTGGGTTAAGGTTTAGGGTTAAAATTATTATTTTTTAAATATGGTTTTGGGTTTTGGGATTTGAGATTTAGGGTTATATTTGTGAGTTAAGGTTTAGGGTTAATATTATTATTTTTCTAAATAGGATTTAAGATTTTAGGATTTAGAATTTAGGGTTATATTTGTGGGTTAAGGTTTATGGTTAAAATTATTATTTTTCTAAATAGGGTTTATGGTTATATTTGTAGTTGGGGTAACATTGGAAAAAAAATTGAGATAGGAATAGAATCATGATTCTTTAAGGGGAAGAAAAAAAATATGATTTCTTCTCTTTTAGAAATCGATTTCATTTTATTCCTACTTTTTAGCTCAACTAAATATAAAATTAGAAAAAATCAATTATAATTTTATTTCATTTCAGTCGATCAAACATACATTAAAGTATTGAGATTGTTGTTTTATGTTGAAAATAATGATTAAATAATAATTTTAATCCTTTATTAATGAAATCATGTACCATACATGTAATAAATTTAATTAAAAAAATATTTAAAAATTAATTTTTTCCTTTCTTGATTATTTTCTTAAAAGAAATAAAATAAAAATAATGTTATTTTTAAACTATATAACTAAACTATTTAAATTCGCTAACCTAAGTGCATATGCATATGTATTCTTTTTTGCCCTCAAATGTAATCCAAACACTCATTTTACAACAAGTTTTATTTTTTATTTTTTATATTTAAAGTTCATTTTAAAGTTTTTAATTTATTTGTTAAAAGAAGAAAAAATTAATGATTTTATTTTTTATTTCTTGAAAAATGAAAATGGATCCCTAAAAATGTTCTATTTTAGAAGACAAAAATATTTGTTTGGAAAAATTGTATTTCATGATTTGCATTCAATTTTTACATTTTAATTAACACTCATTTTTTTAGAGAATAATCTTCTATTGATAAAATATTAAATTGATGTTTACGAAGAATATGAGTTTTTCTATTCTATATAAGAATACAATTTTAGGATTAAAAGATCCCCAATTTTTATAAACTTTATTTTATATGATATCAAAGTTTCCTCATTCAATTGGTTCATTGCCATAAAAACTAATGGAATTTCCTAAAAAATTAAATGGGTATTGCAAAAAGAAAGACAAGGATTAAAATATAATAAGATAAATTAAAATGCAAAGTATTGATATTTAAAAAATAATGGTATTGACAAGAGCCAAATATTATACTTTGAAAGGGATGTTAAAGGTAGTCTTACATCGACAAAATAATATATATAGTGGAGCTTATAATAAAAATCATGAGCCTTTTAACTCATTAAATTAATCTTTTAGATTGATACACCTATAATTCTTATAAACTCTATAAAATTTACATTCTTGTTCCTATATCTCCATTTTGATTATATATTAAGAAAAACTAAGCAATGTAAATCTAACTTAATCAATATCAAGAATATCACATTCTTAATTTTTTTTCTTAATTTCTTTTAAAAAAAATGCAAACAAATAGTTTAAATAAACAATAATTTATTCATTTTTTATAAAACCTTGTAAAAATACATTTTTTTAGTTCTTAAAGTTATTTTTGTGTGTTTTTCCTATTGAAAAGCCTCTATTTCATATTTTCATTAATTAGCTAATAATTCTCATAATGCAAACAAGAAATTATTAGAGAATGAAAAGAAATGTGATGGAGAAGAAGAGTGATGAAGTGGATGAATTTGATAATTCCATTACTAACACATATGAGTGGCTTATATTGTAACATTTTTTATGGTGTAACATTAAGCATGTTACGGTGGTAACAATTTCAATTTCGTAATCGTACGTCGGTAACGAAACCATACGAGGTTCTTGATGGGAAAACCTTTATAAAGACATCAGGTCCTGTGTGAGAAACAGTTAGAGCATCAAACTACAAAATCCATTAGAATTTTCGTGAAGAGGTGAAATTTGATCAATGATAGAAGGTATGTTTTCAATCCATTTTTGCTTCTGTTGTGTTTAAATTTGTATTCATATGGTTCCCTGAATGTTTTTGGATCAAATTATGATCCAACATTTGGTATCAAAGCCGTTTTGAAAACACCCATATTTTGCTTTGTTTCACGAAGAATTGAGAATTTGAGTTTTTTATTTTGCTTGTTTTTAATGCATATGAAAATTATAAATTATTTCAATGTTGATATTATAATGATCCTATGAATTGAAACTTGAAAAACCATGAATAAAATAAATCCAATTTTTTGTTTGCATTAATTAGAATGTATTAATTAAATTTTTATTTAAAATGATTTTTTTATTCAAACTTAGGCCCTAAATCACTTGGAAATTAAATTCTAAGAATTTTGATTGAAAGAATGCTGGTTTTTGACGCCATAATAGTGAGATACGGTCGGGTATCTATTCATGTAAAAATCGAGTCTAGTTGACCCTGTTGGAGGTTAAAGACAAGTTCTGCATGGGAAAAATGGCTTGTCGTTTTCAGATAAAAAAACACTTTTCGTTGTGAGGATTCGAACTAGGGTCTTGCGGCTGGCAATAAGCACCATATCCACTAGGCTACAACGAATGTTGTGTTGTTTTTTGTATCATACTTATTTTTATATCTACATTTAGAATTTAAGTTTTATTAAAAAAAATATTCTGAATATAATTTTAATATAATTAATTATTTAATTTAGATTTGTCATATGTAAAATATTTATTAAACATTTGAAATTTATTTAAATAATTTTGGACACATTAAAATTTATTTAAATACATTATTCTTAAATTGTTTGTTTTGGTATTTGTATATATAAATTATGTAATTAATTATACATATGAAATTTGGTTAAATAATTTATGCATAATAGAATTAATTGTTAATGACTCTTTATGGATTTAATTAGTGCTTGTATAATTTATTGTCATACATGCAATCTTAAGATAGATAATATTTACACATTTGAAATTAAACTAATATTGCTTATGATTTTATGCAATAATTGAGTCTAAGGTTTTAGCTAATATTTAAATTATTCATATAGTTTAATTAATTAAGGAGTAGCCATAGCATCTTTAATTAATTAAAATTATAATAAGGTTTATTTAGAATGACATTTATAAAATAAATATTAATTGTAATTAATTATATGTAATATAATAAATCTTATCCCACATGAATTTTTATTATATTTTTATGTGATTAATTATGATAAAATATCAAATTATATTTTATAATTTACCCAAAGGGATTAGGAAAAAGAACATAATTTGATAGTTTTATCGTAAAGTTAAGATGAATCTAATTGAATTAGAATTTTAGTCCACAGACAAGTTTTATATCACTAGATTCATATTTTTCATGATTTACATTGGTAAAGAATGACTATAATTTTGGTCTCAAATTTTAATAAGCATATAATCTTTAATTGCAACTTCTCAACCTATAAATTTCTCTAATATCTGCTGTAACATTCCCGGTCTGAAAGGAGATAATTATAAAGTATGTAAGGAAAGAATTCTCCTTCATCTAAGGTGGATAGATATTGACTATGCTATTAAGAAAAAATAAACCACCTAAAATTACTGAAACCAACACTCCAACGAATATCAAGCGATCTAATCGCCTTAGTATGATTCTTATTAAGACTAAGATCTTTGCTGATATTCGTGGTTATGTTGATCAATATAATAATGTTTAGGACTTGCTAAAGGCCATTGATGATTATTTTGTCACTTCAGATAAGGCTTTAGCAAGGACCCTTATTATGAAATTCTCTTCCTTAAGACTCACCAGTGTGAAAAGTATGGGCGATCATATTATACAAATGAGGGACATTGCGGCCCAACTTAATAATCTCGAGGTTGAGATGTCAGAATCCTTCATGGTGCACTATATCCTTAACACTCTCCCACATCAATACTAGCCATTCAAAATCTCGTACAATACACACAAGGATAAATAGTCAATCAATGAACTAATGACTATATGTGTTCAAGAGAAAGTGAGGATTTTTATGGAATTTGGTGAAAGTGCAATATTGGCTACAATGTACAGGAAAGGAAAATATCAATATGAACAAAAAGGAAAAGGGATAATTCCATCTCGAGTTGACATTAAGAAAGAAGCCAAGTGTTTCTTCTATAAAAAGAAGTGACACATGAAGAAGGAAGGTATCAAATTCCATAAATGGCTTAAGAATAAAGGTAATCCAACCACTTTTATTTTTTATGAATCTAATATGGTTAATGTTAATATTAACACTTGGTGGATTGATTTTGGATCAACAATCCATGTTGCAAACTCTTTATAGGGTATGCGAAATCTAAGGAAGCTAGTGAGAAGTGAGCAATACATCTTATATGGTAACAAGATGGGCTCATATGTGGAGGGTGCATGTAGGAATATGCAGTTTGATTTTAAGTAATGATTTTATTTTAAAATTAGAGAAGACCTTTTATGTTCCAAGCTTCTCTAGAAACATGATTTCGATTTCAAGACTTGTATCTTTTGGTTATTGCTTTCACTTTTTAGGAATATCTTTCAATTTATTTAATAAATCTAATTGTGTTAGGAATGATATTTTTTCTGATGGCCTTTACTGCATTAATTTATGAAATAATGCCACTCATAACGCCATGCATGTTCAAGCTGGAACTAAAAGGTGTATTATTGATGAGGACTCTTCTACATTATGGCATAAGAGATTATGACATATCTTCATAGAAAAAATTAAAAGATTAGTGAAAGATGGGGTACTTAGTACTCTAGATTTTACTGATTTCGACATATGTGGACTACATTAAGGAAAAAAAGACTAACAAGTCAAAGAAACGTGCCAATAGAAGTTTAAGCATAGTAGAAATCATACATACGAATATATGTTTTCCACACATGGACATTCAAGGTCAATAATATTTTATCACCTTTATTGATGATTTTTCTCGATATATGTATCTCTATATGCTTCATAATAAGAGCGAAGCATTAGATGCCTTCAAGAGCTTTAAGATTGAAGTAAAGAAATAATACAGAAAGCAAATAAAGGTCGTTAGATGAAATAGAGGTGGTGAATATTATGGTAGATACACTGACAATGGACAAGCGCTTGGTTCGTTTGCTAAGTTTCTTCAAGAATATGGGATAGTTGCCCAATACACTATACCTGGTTCACCAGATGAGAATGGGGTAGTAGAAAGGAGAAATTGAACATTATTGGACATGGTGCGGAGTATGCTTAGTAACTCTAATCTTCCTAAATCCTTGTGGATTCAAGCTTTAAAGACGGCTATGTATATATTAAACCAATTTCTAACAAAGGTTATCTCAAAGATGCCATTTTAATTATGTAAAGGTTGGAAACTGAGTTTGCGACATATAAGTGTTTGGGGATGCCTGTCTAAAGTGAGGATTTATAATCCACAAGAGAAGAAACTGGACCCAAGGACCATTAGTGGGTATTTCATTGGATATGCTAAGCAGTCTAAAGGTTACAAATTTTACTGTCCATCTCACAACACTAGGTTTATGGAATCAAGAAATGCAAATTTTCTTGAATATGACCTGATTAGTGGGAGCGATCCAATCAGGAATATAGTTTCTGATGATGATCACTTAGAGTCTTAACCTTCTACTTTACGAGATAAATTTATTATTGTTCACAACACCCCTCAAGTACAAGCTGGCGTTGAACAACCAATCATCGAAATTCCACAAGTTATTGACAATATTCCAATAGATCATACTGTTCAGGAGATAACTGAAACTTTTGAAGAAAAAGTTGAACCTTATACTTCTCAAGAAGATGATGTTATAACATTAAGAACATCTACTAGAACTAAAAGTTAGGAAATTCCTAGTGATTATGTTATGTATTTACAAGAATTTGATTGTAACATTGGAGTTGTGAATGATCCTAAATCGTTTTCACAAGCCATGAGTTCTAAGGTTTCAAACTTATGGTACAATGGTATGAAAGAAGAGATACATTCTATGGCGTCTAACCGAGTTTGAGATCTCATCAAGTTTCCTGATAGTGTGAAAGCCATTAGATGTAAATGGGTCTTCAAGATAAAGAAAGACTCACAAGGCAACATTGAGAGACATAAGGCAAGACTTGTTTCCAAAGGATTCACTCAAAGGGAGGGATCATGACATTGGTTTCCCATTTTGATTTGGATTTGCATCAAATGGATTTGAAAATGACTTTCTTTAATGGTAACCTAGAGGAAGAGGTTTATATGAAACAACCTGAATGATTCTTTTCTAGTGATGACGAGCATTTGGTTTGTAAGCTTAATAAATCCATATATAGATTAAAACAAGCTTCCCGTCAATGGTATTTGAAATTCCATAATGTCGTCACTTCATTTGGTTTTGAAGATAATGTCATGGATCAATGTATATACCAGAAAGTTAGTGGGATTAAGATTTTTTTTTGGTGCTATATGTGTATGATATTTTACTTGCATATAATGATAAGGGTTTGCTATAAGAGATAAAACAATTCCTTTCTAAAAAAATTGATATAAATGATATAAGTGAGGCATCTTATGTCATTGGCATTAAGATCCATGGAGACAGATTTTGAGATATCTTGGGTTTATCTTAGGAAACCTATATCAATAAAGTTTTAGAGAGATTTTGGATGAAATATTGTTCACCAAGTGTTGCACCCATTGTGAAGGGTGAAAGGTTTAGCCTAAACCAATGCCCTAAAAATGAGCTCAAGCAGGAACAGATGAAAACCATTCCATATGCTTCAGCCATTGGAAGCCTGATGTATGCTCAGGGTCTGCACCAGACCTGGCATTGCATTTGTTTTTGGGATGCTACAGAGATATCAGAGTAACTCAGGTGTTAACACTAGAAAGTTGCAAAGAAAGTGATGAGGTACTTTCAAGGAACCAAGGACTATATGCTTATGTATATATGAACCAAAAATCTGGAAGTAATTAGCTACTCTAATGTAGACTTCACCGGCTGTGTTGATTCACACAAATCAACATCTGATTACATTTTCATGCTTGTCGATGGAACCGTGTCTTGGAGGAGTTCGAAGTAATCCTTGACTACTACTTCCACTATAGAGGCTGAGTTCATGTCATGTTTTGAGGCCATATCACATGGTGTATGGTTGAAGAGTTTGATTTCTAGACTTAGAATAGTTAACTTTATTTCTAGGCCATTAAGATTATATTGTGACAACTTAGCTGTTGTGTTTATGGCTAAGAACAATAAGAGTGATAGTCGTAGTAAACACATCAACATTAAATACTTGGTCATAAAAGAACGTGTTAAGGAAAAGAAAGTGGTCATTGGGCACGTTAGCATTGAGTTGATGATTGCTGATCTTTGACTAAAGGCATGCCATCATTAAAATTTAAGGATCATGTAGAGAAAATGTAAATTGATTCCACTTTGTAAATGTTTATATATACAATTTATTGATGAAACTCTTATATATTGTGATATTTTCTCATATTTATGTGTACCTTAATTTATTTGAGAAAATATATATTTTATTGAACCAAGAATAAATATAGGATTTATTCATTAAGTTTCGTTACCACATAAAGTATAATACTTGAGAAACTAAATACATTGTAATACATGAAATATAATACTCGCTCTTAGAGGACATATCACCATGATTCATGTATTTTGTTACTCAAGAGAATTTAGCTTAACGTTTGCACCAAGTGGGAGAATGTAACATTTTTTGTAGTACAACATTAAGCATGTTACGGTGGTAATAGTTTCGGTTTTGTACACCATCAAAATACATCGGGTCTTCTTACTACTCACTGATTATCATCAACATATACCATTAAACATAGAGAATAAGTGTGAGAAATAGTCAGAGCATCAAACCACAAAATCTATTAGAATTCTTATGAAGAAGTGAAATTTGATCAATGGTATGAGGTATATTTTCAATTCATTTTTACTTCCTTTGTATTTAAATTTGAATTCATATGGTTTCCTAAATGTTTTTGGATCGAATTATAGTCCAACATATATACCCATCTCCCATGTGCTCTTGTAACAATCAAATGAATGCACTCACAAGCTCAGTGACCAATCAAGCCTATCATGTAGACTTAACAAATTATATTGCATTGTTTATTTATTGTGTAGCATCAACAAAAATAGTTAATACATTATATAAGTTCAGCAACTAAATAAAGGTGAAGATATCCAAATAGACATCTTTGAACAACTTTAAAGTAAATTTGGCTACCTTATGATTTTTGTGTCTCACAATCATCTCTTTTGTTAAGAAAAACTCTCAATATCACAAATTTGTGATATATTTTAAAGAAAAATCAATATATTTTATGTTTAAAGTAAATTTCATATGATATGATGCAATGTTATTGGTGTTAGTACAATAAGTCTCATATAATTATATTCAATTGAAAACAATCACGTAATTGTAATTGTGATATATTTATGATATATATTATTGTCATAATTTATATAAAACTGAAGAATATAATATATTTTATTTATTTTATAAGTTGAGGTTTTATTACAATGTTGTCATTTTGATATATTATCAATCTTGTATAACTTATAACAGTAAATCTTACTTGTTCTTCAATAAAAATATTTTCTCAAAATAAATACATTAGTTTTTATTATTAATCTTCAACTTTATATTTTTTAATTGCTTGTTTGGGATATAAAGCATGCAATTGAGTAATAAATAACATTCAAAGTTGGTAATATTAGAACAAAACAATTTAATGAATCTTGAAGCCTTGTTATTTAATATTGCTTTTCCTTTTTTTCAAATTTTTTGTCTTTAACTATTTTCATTTTCTTTATTTCTTAATTATCATTTTTATTTAATATTTTGTAATAATATTTTTGTTAATTTATGTTGCATCTACGTAGAATCAATACTTAAAATTATACTAAAATAACCATTTAGTTAAGGTAATAATTTTAAATATGATGAAAATTTAATAAGAAAGAGTTACGATTGAATATGACATTTAAATTCACTAATCATATCAAATGAGATATTTAAGGACTTACCACCTTTTGTTTTCCAAAATCCCATGAAAAAAGAGATTTTTCAAGGAAAATGCATTATCTTCCTATACTCCTTTTATCATCAGGTCATGATGCCAAATGCATTAGTATAATGCTATCAATTCCAAATGATCATATTGTTTCAACATTAATCCTAAATGCTTAGTGCCATGCAAATATCATCTATTTTTGTTGCATTCTAATGCTCAATAGTTAGATAATGCAAGAATTGACATAATTTGTTTACAAAGAAAGTTATATCAAGTCTTGTGAGTGTACAATACTACAAAGCACCCATTATTATTCTATACAATGTAGCATCTTCCAAACTTTCACCATTGTATTTTGAGAGAGTTTTTCCTATTTGAGTAGGTGTGCAAACTGGTTTTGTTTCATCCAACTCAGCTTTTTTAAACAATTACTTGATGTATTTGCCTTGTCTTAAATGAAAACAAGTACTTGTACATAACACTTGAATTCCCAAAAAAATATCTAAGCTTCCCAAGGTCTTTTAGTGCAAAAGAATCATGAAGCTTATTAATTACCTATTGTATGGTTTTGTTGTCATTACCGGTTACCAAAATATCATCCACATGCACTAAGAAGATGATCATGCCACCACCTTGATTTTATACAAGCATAGAAACATCAGAGTTGGAAGAGTGAAAACCATTTCTTGCCAACACTTGCTTAGTTTCATAAACCAAGCTCTTGGAGCTTGCTTAAGCTTATAAAAAGCATTTTTTTAATTTGCATATATAGTGATGGTATTCCGTATTGATAAAACTAGAAAGTTATGTCATGTAAACATCATCTTTTAAATCTCAATTCAAGAAGACATTGTTGACATCAAATTGTTTGACATAACTTTTGGTAATCAATCTAGATTTGTACTTGTCCAATGATCTATCAAGTAAAAGTTTCACTCTATGAACTCATTTGTTACCAATTATTTTCTTTCCAAAAAGAGGTGGTACTTGTCCAATGAAAACTTACATGCATTAAACGATGCAATAAATGACAATACAACCTAATAGTGGTTATCAAGCCAACAACCTAAGAAAATTAAATGGATGGTGCATCTTTTATTGAAAAAGAAGAAAAGCCAATTAAGAAATAGTTGCAAAACATGTAGAAGTGGGGCTTCTGCATCTATAAATAGAGCACCCCAATAAGTACTTTGTATTATCCTATTGAGATAAAAGCTTTAATGAGAAAACATTAAGAGCAATTTTTTTGGATGTAATTGGGTTGGGAGTTATGAGTATTGTAAAAACTTTGTATAATTATTATTTTTATTAAAAAGATCTACATCAGGTTTGGAGACGTAGGAAAAATTGGTCAAACTCTGTTATTAAATTTTTGTGTTATTTTGTCTATTTTTTGTTTTCTCATAAATCTAGCTTATTGTAAATTTGCATGATTTCCTAAAAACTAGTATTAGAGCATTTTGTGATGATTTATGTCAATTTTCTACATGTCTATGATATTGGTTTGTCAACGGAGGTATTCTAATGCACAATGGTTTGTAAGAATAGTTAGAAACGATCTAGATGAAGTCATATTTGAGTGAAAGCAATGACTGTAGATGAAGGAAAGGTGAAACTCGAGAAATTTGATGGCACAAATTTTTGGTTTTGGAAAATACAGATATAAGATTATCTGTATCAAAGAAGTATGTATCAACCTCTCTCAGGGAAGAATCCAGAGGCTATAAAGGAAGAAGATTGGAATCTTCTAGACAGATAAGCCCTCAGAGTTATTCGATTGACACTATCTCAAAATGTTGCTTTCAACATAGTAAAGGAAAAGACCATGAAAGGTCTTAATGAAGCTCTCTCCAATATGCACTAGAAGCAACCAGCCTCAAATAAAGTGCACATAATGAGGCGTTTGTTCAATTTGTGGATGATAGAAGGCATATCGATAGCTCAATATCTGAATGAACTCAACACAATCATAACCCAATTGAGTTCAGTTGAAATTGAATTCGATGAAGAAGTACGAGCATTGATACTTTTGTCTTATATACCAGAGAGCTGGAATGCTACTACCACGACTAGATAATCTTGGCAAGGGTTATTAGAAAGCAATGAAATGGATACTTCGGAATTTGAGAGGCAATGTTATTGGTTATGTGGACTCCAATTATTCTGGTGATTTGGATAGAAGAAGATATCTGATAGGTTATATCTTCACTCTTTTTCATTATGCCATTAGTTGGAAAGCTACTATATAGTCTACAATTGATTTGTCTACCATAGAGATAGAATATATGATAGCAACTGAAGTAATGAAAAAAGACATTTGGCTTAGAGGTTTGGTTTACAGTATGATACTTTTGTTGTATTTTGTGATAGTTAGAGTGCAATAAACTTGACCAAAAATATTATGTATCATGAAAGAACCAAATATATTGATGTCAGATATCACTTCGTTCGTAACATTGTATCCCGGGGTGTTATTGTTGTCAATAAGATAGTCACTACAAAAAATCCAGCTGATATGATAACCAAACTATTTTCATTTAATAAGTTCAAGCATTGCTTGGACTTGATTAATGTTTACAATAACTGATCACCCTCTGGGGTTTTGGACGATAATTATTTGATAATCCGAGGAATTGCATATTTGAAGAACTTGCTTCCGTTTTGAGCTAAGGTGAAGATTTGTTAAATTGTGGCCCTAAACTTTAGGCCCAAAATATTAACCCATTAAAACCCTATCCCATTTGCCTTTATAATGTTTCCTTCACTCTCTCAGTCATTTAGTACTCAAGACTCGTACTGTTAAGCATAGAAGGAGAACTAGTGAAGATTTGAAACCACCTCTTCCTTCATTTTGTCTTGTCGAGAGACAAATAAAATCATCATCATCAAACATAAGTTGATCAGAGAGACCAAATAGCTCCTAATTGATATTAAAGCAATCAAATAGGTCGAGTTCCTTCTTTTCTACATTATTTGAAGATTCTCCCAATTTGAGGACAAAGCATATTGATTTTGGTTTTGTCTTCTTTACTGGTAACTTCATTTATTTATATGTTAATATTTTGATTAAATAGGAAGTTTGTTAATTTATTTTGCTATATATTTTCAGTAAATTAGATAGAGTTATTTTCTGAGTATATTTAGGTTTTAGTATATTTTGTGAAGTTCTTTTAAGATTGATGTTTGTATCTACATTTGATTATTAATAGATTTTTTTCGGTGTATCGCCGTTAGTGGAATAGACTTTTCACATTGAAAGATTGAACCACTTAAATCATTATGTGTCATTTATTTTTTTCACTGTTTATTATTTTGTTGTTACCCATAATTATATATTTGTACAATCAAATTGAACTCGAATTTTGATTCCACTGGTGCTATTATATAACAAGTTTAATGATTGAAATTGAGCATAACAAGCTAAGGGTTTAGAATCAAAACTGGAAGTTTGAGATTGAGAAGTGTATGGATTATATTGTAGAAATGACGGTTAAGTAATATCAAAACTAGATGAATCTGATGGTGGATAAACAAACTGTGGGGATACAATGGTGGTTGAAAAGAAGGCATGTATGGTTGTGTTTGTGGAAGGTAAGGTTCAGGTTGTGGTGTGAAGGTGTGATCAATTTGGAAGCCTGGTGCACTGGCCTTGAATTATTTGAAGGTAGGTAACGAAAATAGCATTTAATTAGTTGCTAAATGGCCATATTTCCTGCATATTTGATATTGTGGTTTTTGACCAAATGAAAGTGTATGGATTATATTGTAGAAATGACGGTTAAGTAATATCAAAACTAGATGAATCTGATGGTGGATAAACAAACTGTGGGGATACAATGGTGGTTGAAAAGAAGGCATGTATGGTTGTGTTTGTGGAAGGTAAGGTTCAGGTTGTGGTGTGAAGGTGTGATCAATTTGGAAGCCTGGTGCACTGGCCTTGAATTATTTGAAGGTAGGTAACGAAAATAGCATTTAATTAGTTGCTAAATGGCCATATTTCCTGCATATTTGATATTGTGGTTTTTGATCAAATGAATTAGGTCTTGGTTCAGGGAAAGGTTGTCCGTTTTGAAGTGGCCTATTCATATCAGGTTGATGTGAATAATTTTGAGACTGTGTATTTGAAAAAGGTTTTTGAGGAAATGGCTAGCTAAGAGGCTTGTGATGGTGATTGCAATGGAGAAGGATCTCTACCATTTCTGTTCACTTATGGTATTGGATGATCAATGGCTTGTAAACCATCTGCAGTTTTCATCACCTTCAACAAAGAAAAGAACCTTCAACAACAAAATATCTTCACTATAACATAAACGCACAGGAGCTCTGATACCATGATAACTTTGATAATTGGAAGAAATGACAGAAATAGAGAAGATGAAGAAGAGAATAAAATGCTGGACACCCTAGATGTATTATTGATTGTATCAGTATTTATACAGCAAAATATCTAGTGTAAAAGAAATCTTTTAACAAACTCATCATGCCTAGTGCTATTCGGATGGTAATGAAACAAACCATCTTAATTGTGCCCACTATGGTAAAGTAATGATAGAAAAACTACTACACTGATATAACAAAAACATTTTAATAAAATCATATAGCCATTTTATATTCCAACAATATTGATGGAATAAAGTTACAAAATTAAATCGATCCAAAATACTTAAAGGTATAATCTTATTAATGTTTTTAAATTAAAATATGTAGCTATATCTATAAGTGTCAAATTAATGGACTGCTAATCATAAAAATTCCAGCTTATTTATCACGAATTTAATCTACCTAACAAAATGATATTGTTAAAGAATAATTAATTATCAATTTTTTTCCTTGTATTACAAAAGCATAAACAAAGGATAATTTATTTTTAGATTTTAATATTGTGACTTTGTTATCTAATAACTTACAACAAATTCAATATCTCGAACATATTTATATTCAAATATAATAAATATAATATTTTTTTATTATATAAAAAAATAAAGTATTTATATATTTATGTTAGCTAATTATTATTAATATTATTGTTATAACTATTAATTTAAGATTATAGGAACTAAACTAGTATTAATTTTTATTATCCATGTAGATAAGGGGTGCAAAAATTATCCAAATTAAACCAACACAATCAATCAAAACCTACCTTACCAAATTTTTTGATTTTAACATATTGATAGATTGGTTTTAAATTTTAAAAAACCTATCAAATATGAAATATGAGTTAGTATATATATATATATATATATATATATATATATATTAATTTATTTTTTAAATTTTTTTATTTTTTTTAATTTAAAAATTTAAAGATCGAACATATAATGATAATCATTTATAAACTTAACTCTTTTTCTTGTAGTTATGTTTGTGTTCATAGTATAAGTATAAATATTCAAATTAGTATATGTTTAAAAGAAATCGAAAACTATGTAACTTATACTTAATAATTATGAGATTATATACGTGTGTGTATATAATACAAATTATATAATTTAATGCATGTAAAATCAAATTTATTTTTAAAAACCAGTAATTTATGGTTATAATCTACATAAAAAAATGAAAATTTTAAAAATCAATCTAAATAGATTCAAATTTTTTAGCTCGATTTGAATTGATTTTATACAGTTAATTGATTTGATTTTTATTTTTTAAGAATAGAAAAGATAACACTAGTTTAAATTTTAAATCAATTTAATTTTACAAAATAGAAAAGATAATACTAGTTTAAATTTTAACTCAAAATCAAATCAATTTAATTTTACAAACCCTTACGTGTGGGGCTTTTTTGATTTAAATTTCTCAATATGTCATTAAAATAGTTAAACCTATTTGACACTTTTATAACTCTATCCCAACAAAAAAAACATAAATTAATTAAAGGGATGATGGTTTGTTAAGATAGTTATTAGACTAATTATTAATTTAAATTAATTATATCATAATATATAAACTAAGAGATATGATTAATGGAAATAATATATTATACAATTTATTATATTTTTATATTTAATAATTAAAATTTATAAAATAGAGAAAATAAAATTTGATTATTAAAAAATTGTATAAAATATTACTTAAATTTCATTTCATGACATCTTGTATAAATAAATTATAGTAAAATATATTTTCTTAAACAAAATTAGTGAACCATTAACATAAAATTCTTATCGACAAAACACGAATGACGTGAAAGTAATCATCAACACCATTCACCAATCTCTAACAGATGACTTTGTTTTTTGATCTTATCGTTTCATGAAACGTAAATGAGATAGTTTATTTAGTATTTACAAAGTAATTTAATTTTATATTAATCTACTGGCTTTACTAAACCATCACATCTACAAATAAACTAAAAAATTATGAGAAATATTAAATAGTTTTAATGAAAATGTCTACGAGTTCACTTATGCTTACGACCACCCTTATGATAAATGAAAAAACTTTAAAAATCAATACTATTAACTCATTCTCATTTAAAAATTAATTAATTTTTTATTAATTATTATAATTATTATAAATATTATTTAATTTAATAAAATATCTTATTTATAAAAATTAATAAATATAAAACTACTGGGGTAAAAAAACATTTATCAGACTCAGGAGTCAGACGGCTGACATCATGATTAAATGATCTAATTGTCTCATAAAAATAGTAATTAGTAGACAAAATGACATTGATTTGAAGAGCTTTAATCACCGTACAAGTGAAGGCCAATTTTTTTAATTTATTAGTTTTATTATTAAAATATATTTTAATCTGTATAAATTTTGATTGATTTGATTAAAATGTTTAAATTATATATATTACATGTAAAATAATTAAATTATATCAAAAATATAATAATAAATTTATAATTTTATGTGTATAAATAATTTAAATTTTTAATAATAATTATTACTAAAAAGATATTTTAATAACACTAATAGTTTATTGAAACAAAAATTAATAGCAAATCAAATTCAAAAAATTTAGTTTTTACTGAATTATTCTTATTTTTTTCTATTTTAACTATACTCTAAACCATGATCTTCCAAACAATCAAAAACAATTGTTATTAAATTTGTTAGGTTAATGACTTAATTATCTAAACAATTGATAAGATGATAATAATTTATATAATTTGATATAATTTATTATTTTTTAAATTTAAATATTAGTCTAATTTTATTAATTTTAGATTTTATTATTTTTATTTAAATTTTATTTTAAATTTAAAGAAAATTAAAATTTATTAAAATCAGATATATACAAGATTTACCGAAATAAAATGAAAGTTAAAATTAAAAAATATATATAATAATAAAAAAAGTCGCTGGTTGAATTAAAAAAAACGCGGTTTGACGCACTGAAACTAAGGATAGGTTTATATATATATATATAGAAAAGAAGGAGGAGGAAGAGAAGAAAGAGGGCAGCGAAGAGAACAAAAAAAAAAAAAAAAGAAGAAGCTGCACAGAATTGGGAAGAAAGGAAAAAGAAAAGAGGTCCGTGTTGGCAAGAATAGAGAGTAGATTCTTTTGCGAGTTATGTTAAATTTAATTTTTTTATTTTAAGAAAAAGTTATAATTTAATTTTAAATTATGTTTAATTTTTTATATTAATTTAAATTATTTTTTTACATGTTTATCATATTAATTTTAAGTTTATTTCTTTTAATTAACCGATTATTAATTAAATAATTTTAATCTTATTAATTCTGAGTTATTTTTTCGAATTAACTGATCATTAATTAAATAATTTTAATTTTATGATTTATTATCGAAAGATAAAATTATAGGATAGATCTAAATATTTCGACATAGGTAAATATAGAGATCGAAAGACTTGTATAAACCTGTGTATTATCAAAATCATTGATCTTAATATGTTTTTGGTTTATTAAATTGCATACTAGTGCGTAAATTAATGAACAAGAATGCTTCCACTTAATTGTCGAAGTATGTTTTTGGGAGTTTTTTTTAGATTGCTAACAAACAGAGAGAATTAAATTCAATTAATTAGATGAGTAAAACATAGTGAGAGATTAGGTAAAATCGATTTCCTACAAGTTTTTTTCCCATTAATTTGATGTTTAAACAACATCTTTATTTTCTTTTTCACATTTTCTTTAAATTAATTTTATTTTAAATTTTAATTACAATAACCTTAATGACTTCTCTAGATAAAATTGAGATTAGTATAATTTTGGTTTTTGTTAATTGTAAGTTACAGATCCTTGAGGACGATACTCTTTTTATTATTTTATTATAAAACTACGATACTATACACTTGCAGTTTTGCACCGTTTTAGATTTTGGTGTCGTTATCGGGGATTGATTTCTTCTTATTTTTGCCAATATTGATACAAAGTAATCTTAGTTTTAATTTATAATTATATTTTATTTCATTTATAAAACTACGATACTTTGCACTTGCATGTTTTTGACGTTAGATGCGCCATGCTAGAATTCAAAACACTATTCCATTTGATCGGAGATTGAAAGAACCTTTAGATCACGAAGAAAGAAGTACTAACCATGGCTAAAGGAGAACAGAATGTACAGCCACACATCTTGAAGGATTATGTAAGGCCAATTGTAAATGATAATTACTCAGGTGTAAGACGCTAGACGATTAATGTCAATAATGTTGAGCTCAAATCTACATTGATCAGCATGGTGCAACAAGCCTTGTTTAGTGGATCGCCACTTAATGATACCAATATTCATTTAGCAATGTTCTTGGAAATTTGTGACATTGTAAAGATGAATTGTGTTACTGAAGACACCATTAGACTGAGATTGTTTCCTTTTTCAGTGAGGGACAAGGCTAGAGGTTGGCTATAGTTTCTACAACCGAGAAGTATCACTAGTTGGCAAGACATGGCTGAAAAGTTGCTTGCTAAATTCTTTTCACCTACAAAAGCACCCCAACTCGTGAGTGAGATTTGTCAATTCAAGAAAAATGACTTTGAGACATTCTATGAAGCATGGGAAAGGTATAAAGATATGATTCGATGTTGCTTTCAACATGGATTGCCCGATTGGTTGCAAGTTTAGATGTTCTATAATAGGTTAAATGGGAAAACTAGAACGAAAGTTGATGTTGCTTCTGGTGGAACTTTGATGTTAAAGACAGGTGAGAGTGCTACTTCTCTTTTGGAAGAAATGACCTCAAACAAATATCAATGGCCAACTGAAAAATATATGGCTAAGAAAGTTGTCAAGATTCATAAATTGGAGATGTTTGCTACCATTTTATTTCAAATAACTTCTCTATCTCATCATATTTCAGCCTTGACGACCCAAAGAATACCACAAAGTGCAAAATATGTTCCAGATTCAAGCATGATAGTTCCTATGAATGAAGCAAGTCAAGAATAGGTTCAATACATCAACAATCGAAACTACAACTATCGTGGTAATCTTATGCAAAATTACTACCATCTAGGGCTTCAAAATCATGAGAATTTTTCTTATGGAAACACAAAGAATGTGTTACAACCTCTTCTAGGATTTGATAGTCAACCAAGCAAGAAGAAGATGTCACTTGAGAATGCCATAGTTTCCTTTGTTGAGGATACCAAGCAAGGTTTAAAAAGAGTGATTCACAAATGGAAAATATTGAGACTCATTGTAGCAGTGGTCAAAGCAATAATAAAGTAGAACAAAAGGAGATTATTGATGCTACACTAAGAGAGACTAACATGCCTCCATCAATTTCATTTTTTGACAATCTTCATATTCTCTCTATTCCACTTCCTTATCCTCGACGCTTTCAAAAACAAAAAATAGATAAGCATTTTTTTGAGTGTTTGGATATCAAATGCCAAATTATTCCAAATTCTTAAAGGAAATCATTTCCAAAAAGAGAAGGTTAGAGGAGTTCAAAATAGTGAAGCTTTCTAAAGAATGTAGTACTATTATTCAATAGAAATTACCTCAAAAATTAAAAGATTCAGGGAGTTTCACATTGGCTTGCACTATTGAAAATTCATTTTTTGATAAAGTTTTATGTGATCTTGGTGCTAGCATTAATCTTATGCCACTGTTTGTCTATAGAAAATTGGGACTTGGAGAGATGAAACAAACAACAATTTCTTTTTAACTATTAGACCGATCCATCAAGTATTGACGTGGACTCATAGAAGATGTAATGGTAAAGGTGGATAAATTTATTTTTCCAACTGATTTTTTGGTGTCAGATATGGATGAAGACCAAGATGTCCCACTAATTCTTGGCCGACCATTCTTGGCTACTAGAAAGGCTTTAATGGATGTTCAAAAGAGTGAGTTAACATTGAGAATGAATAAGAAAAAGGTTACGTTCAGCATCTACGAAGCCATGAGATTTCTCGAAGATCTAAGAACTTACTTGTGTAGTAAAATCCTTTCAAGAGGATATGTCGACTAATCACCTAGAATGATGTATCACCATTTCATCTCATGGATAAGATTTCTATAACTCTGTTTTTTGTGAATCTGATTTACCTTTTGTTAGTGAAGAATTTATCCACTATGTATTTGCCTTGGAAGCATTGCAATAGGTTACATCATTTAGCAAAGAAGTGGAGAGACTCGAGCCAATGGTAGCAAAAATGGATCATGTAATCTATATAGAAAAAGTGCAACAACCTATAACTTTAGAGTTGGAGCAATTGCCTGAGCATCTTCGCTATGCATTTTTGGGTGATAGCTACACCTTTCTAGTGATTGTTGCAATATCACTTACACCTGAAGAAGAGGAAAAGTTATTGTGCGTGTAGAGGGAGCATAGAGCAGCCTTGGGATGGATTATCTCTACATAAAAGGTATAAGTCCTTCCATTTTCATGCACAAGATTCTAATGGAGAAGCTTTACAAACCAATAATTGAGCCCCAAAAAAGATTAAATCCAGCAATGAAGGAAGTTATGATAGCCTAAATTTTGAAGCTCTTCAATACTGGAATTATTTATGTTATTTCAAAGAGCTCATGGGTAAGTCCAATGCATGTTGTACCAAAAAAGGGTGGAATGATAGTGGTGAAAAATGACAACAATGAGCTTATTCCTACAAGAATAGTCACTAGTTGGTGTGTATGTATAGATTACCAAAATTTGAACAAAGCAACAAGGAAGGATCATTTGCCACTTCCATTCATTGATCAAATGTTAGATCGATAGGTTGTATATCCATATTATTACTTCTTAGATGGTTATTCTAAGTATAACTAGATTGTCATAACCCCCGAAGATTAGGAGAAAACTACATTCACATGCCCCTATGGAACATTTTCTTTTAGAAGGATGCCATTTGGATTGTGCAATGTCCTAGCAACATTTCAACGTTGCATGATGGCTATTTTTTCAGATACGATGAAAGATATAATGGAAATTTTCACGGATGATTTTTCGATTTTTGGTACATCTTGTGATCATTGTTTGCAAATTTTAGCTCCATTTTGTAGAGATGTGAAGATAAAAATCTTGTCCTAAACTAGGAGAAGTGTAATTTCATGGTTCAAGAAGGGATCATGACGAGCCATAGAATGTCATCAAAAGGAATTGAGGTTGATTGAGCTAAAATTGCAACCATAGAAAAACTACCACCTCCAAAAAATGTGAAAGGAATTAGAAGCTTTTTAAGACATGTGAGATTTTATAGAAGATTTATAAATAATTTTTCTAAACTCTCTAAACCTTTATGTAATCATCTTGAAAAAAATTATGCATTTTACTTTGATGATATTTGTTTGTGGGCCTTTAATGCAATTAAGGATAAACTAATTTCACTACCAGTTTTGACTGTACCTGATTAGAGTCAACTTTTTTGAAGTAATGTGTGATGCAAGTGACTTTGCAATTGGAGCCGTGTTAGGTCAAAGTGAGACAAACTGTTTAGGGTCCTATACTATGCAAGCCATACATTGAATGAAGCCCAATTGAATTATATAACAACTGAGAAAGAGATACTTTGCTATGGTATTTGCTTGTGACAAATTTCAGTCTTACCTCATTGGTACAAAGTTGATAGTTTTCACTAATCATGTAACACTTCATTATTTTTTTGGCAAGAAGGATGCTAAGCCTAGGCTGATTTTTTGGATCATTTTCTTCAAGAATTTGACTTGCAAGGTAGTGCTCAAATTTTTACATAAGAACATATTCATAAGATTCGACACTCCACGAGCTATTATTAGTCATGAAGAGACCCAATTTTGTAACAAGTTATTTGACAACCTTCTCTCTAAATATGGTGTGAAGCACAAGATAGCATTTTCCTACCATCCTCAAACTAATGGCCAAGTTGAAATTTCAAATCAAGAAATAAATAATATCCTTGAGAAGACGGTCAACACTAATAGATTGGATTAGGCAAAGAAACTTGATGATGTTTTGTGGGCATACCGTACAGCTTTTAAAATACCTATTGGGATGTCTCCTTATCGATTAGTGTTTGGAAAAGCATGTCATCTCCCTATTGAGTTGGAACATAAAGCTTGTTTTACTATAAAGAAGTTTAATTTTTATTTGAAGGCAACAAGGGAAAAATGACTTCTACAATTGAATGAAATGGATGAGTTCTAGAATGATATGTATGAAAATGCAAAAATCAACAAAGAACGAACAAAGAAGTGGTATGATAAATAGATTCTTATGCATGAGTTTACTCCAAGACAATAGGTTTTGCTCTTCAATTCATGACTAAAACTCTTCCCGAGTAAGTTAAGATCAATATGGATAGGTCCTTATACAATTGACAAAGTTTTCCATTTTGGAGCAATAGACTTGAAGGAAAAGGTAAGGAATATATTCAGAGTTAACGGCCAAAGATTGAAGAACTATTATGGAGAACAAGGGGAGAGGAATTATGCATTTATTGCTCTTAAAAATCCTTATTGATGAAGATTGAAAAGTCTAGCTGTAGACTATAAAAAAAGCGCTTATGGGAGGTAGCTCATAAAACTTTCTTTTGTCATTTTATTTTATTTATTTTTTATTTTTTTTAATAATTTGGATTTTGATGCTAGTTTATTTTATAGGAATAAAGAGCTAGAAATTACAAACTAATGTGAATCCACCATTAAACCAGGAAAGTTCCTTTCATTTCTTTAATCTACCTCACTTTTGAATTACAATGAGGACATTGTTTAGTTTAAGTTTGGGGGTGTCAACTACTATAGTCTTGAGTTGTTGTATTCTTTTTTCAAATAGGTATTTGAGTATGATTGAATTTGCTATTACTCCTAAATTTTTGATTGAGGATGGTTTTGAAAAGAAAATTTCAAAATCTTCAATTATGTTAGGCAGAGTTTTGTGGATACTTTTATTTAAATCTTTGTCCTTGAAGATAATTGAGTACATAATAATTTTTTCTCTACTCCATTCTTCCTATAAAGAAAATGAGTTGAATTAACTAGGTTAGGAAAGTTCAATCTTGCTTTGTTCTAGAATCTATTGATGAATCCTTGAGGCGAAATCCTAATTGATACCAAATATTAGAGAAATAATCTAGGCAAATTTTTTCACAACCAACAAGATTTCCCAATTGTCCTAATTATCTTGTCATCATTGCATGGTGTATTCCCATAGTTAACCCTCTTACGCCTTATTTTATATAAGCATTTATTTTTTTCTAACTATGTAAACCATTCTCATTTTAAGCTTGAAAAACCATGAACTTACCTTAAATTTTGAGAAAATACTTTGGTAAAAAAATTCATTTAAAGAGAAAGTCAGTTTAAATTAAATAATTCACATTATGTTTACTCTATTTGATCAAAGTGAAAAAAGGGAAAGTGAAAGGCAAGAATCCAAAAAAGGGTTAAAGTGGTTGTAAATCAGAAAAGGTTATAAGTATCAAGGCAATCACACTAAAAAAAGAATAAAAAGCACTCTACTTATTGAATATGACAACAATATTATCATCAGTATGAACATATTATCAAAAAAGAGCTATGATAAGAATCGTGTGGATATTATTTTTATTGTTTTTTTCTATCAAGTATTTTCCAAGTTTACTTTGATTTTCCATATCCATTTATTTCTTAGCCCTCATCATGTGGCCTATCATTACAACCTTTATTAAAGACATTTTGATCTTTAATTTTGGTATTTGATTACATTAATGGAAATGATTTCTAAAAATTGGACTTATAGAGTTAAGTTTTGAGAGAATTCTTCTGATTTCAGTTGTTATAATTTTATCTCAATTCACTGGTAGTTTGGAGTTAAATTAACTATTTCACACACACACACAAAGACTTAGCTTTAGATAGAAGTAAATGCTTAACTATTACTTGGCAAATTGCTAAAACATTTATTGATCTTCCTGCTATCTTCGATGTAAAAAGAGTAAGTTATTAGTGATCAAATTTAAATTTATAGCATGACTTGGTGAGTGATGGTAGTTCTCTATGGGGTCTAGTTGATATTGCCTATAGTTGTTTTTATTTTATTTTCTTTTTGTTTGAGGACAAATAAAGTTCTAAGTTTGGTGGTGTTTGATGACTTTCATAATTTGGCATAATTTATCACTTCTCAATTTTAAATTTTAATCTAACTTTATTTACTTTTATTAATTTTAGATTTCATTATTGTTATTTAAATTTCATTGTAAATTTAAAGAAAATGAAGATTTATCGAAATCAAATCTAAATGAAGATTTGTTGAAACAAAATGAAAGTTAAACTTATATATATATTTATAATAAAAAAATAGAAAGGTGTAGGTTGAATTAAAAAAATGTGGTTTGGACGCGCTTAAATTAGGGATAGGTTTATATATATAAGATAGAATAGGAAGAAAAAGAAAACGGAAAGAGGCCGACACTAGGGAAGAAGCGAAAGCAGATTCTTTTGCAATACATTTTCCTTTCAATTTCTCTTAGAAAAATTACGTTGAATTCGTTTATATTAATTTTAATTTTTAACATGAACTAATTTTTCTTTATTCTAGGAAACAATATAATTTAATTCCAAACTATGCTTGATTTTCTACTTTAATTTGAATTATTTCTTTACATGTTTGTCTTATTTATTTTGAGTTTATTGCTTCTAATTAACTGATCATTAATTAGATCATTTTATTATTATGATTTACTATTAAAAGAGGGAATTATAAGATAGATTTGAAATATTTTAACATAGGTAAATATAGAGGTTGAAAGACGTGTATAAACTTCTGTAGTATTAAAATCATTAGTATTGATGCTTTCTTGCTTTATAAAATTGCATACTCTTGTGTAAATTAATGAACACGAATGTTTCCAATTGACTATCAAAGAGACTTTTGAATTTTTTTCAGAGATTGCTAACAAACAGAGATAATTAAATTCAATTAGCTAGATGAGTAAAACATAGTGAGCGATTAGGTAAAATCGATTTCCTAGAAGTTTTCTTCCCATGAATTTGATCTTTGAACAACATATTTATTTTCTTTTGTATATTTTCTTTAAATTAATTTTATTTTAAATTTCAATTACAACAACCTTAGTAACTTCTATAAATAAAATTGAGATTAATATAATTTTAGTACATAAAAAATTTATAACAATCAAAACAATTATTATTGAAATTTGTTAGGTTAATGACCTAGTTACCTAAAAAATCTAAAAGGGTGACTAACTAGTTATACTTTTAGTAATTCATAAATTATAAGAATTGAGTGACTAAAACATGAATGTGCAAGTTGAAGTAAATAAATAATAAACATGAAAAAAATGTTAAATGAATATAAATTTGTACACATTTATTTTAATATTATTTATATTGTGACATTTGATAAATTTATTTTAAAAAATAAATAACTTATTTATGTGTTTATTTACAAAGTTTTCTTTATGTTTTCTCCTATTGTTGTTCAATTTTTAAAGTTATTATTGTCATACAAAAATATGATCAATCTGGATAACTTAAACTTTTTTATTTATTCAAAATAGTTAATTGCTTTAAATGCTATAATTAACGAAGAGTTGAAGATATTTAGTTTAATTATATGTAAAACATAATCAATACAAAAAAATAATAAGAAAAATGAACAAAAATTGATAAGGTTGAACCTTTTAACATCTAAAAAAAGATAGAAATAATTTCATATTTTGGGAATAGTAAGTAAAATGACACCGTTTGTCTTTTAAAAATAACATGTGAATATAAGTATAAGACTAGTACAATCACATTTTCTTATATATAATCTTATTAAAATATAATATAATGTATCAATTAGTATTATATATACAATCTACGAGCATACTCCTAATAGACTTTCAACTAGGTTATTAAGTTGGCCCATTACAAGCCCATTATATCACTACACGAAGACATATGGTTTAGTCTTTGTTAATAGATATAGTACAAGGGTTGTTAGCCCATGTGCTAGTAGTTTGTTAAGTGTAATGGAGCCTATATGATTGTAATAGAATGTAGTTAAGCATTCTATAAATACTACATATGAGCTAACAAACTACTCTATGGTTAATCAAGTTCCTTTCATGGTATCAAAGCTTGATTCATCATGGTTGATCAAGTTCTTTTCAATGCACAAGATTTAGTTAAGGTAGTTGCTAATGAAATTGTCTCGATTAATTCATCTTAGTTAGTTCATTCGGTTCCACCATTTCATTCTTTATCTATTCAATGAGATTTTCATATTTTCCACAATATCCTATCAATCCTTCCTTCTTTATGAAGCTTGATGAGTCCAATTACTTGATTTGGAAAGAGTAATTGCAGCAAGTCATCACTATGTATGGATGTTGACATTTGATAAAAATGAATTTCTACCTCTTTCATCAATTATGCAAAGATCAGTTACTATTATTGATGCTTCAGGTACTTCATAAGTACATGAAATCCTTGAAAAAAAATTTAAGTTTCAACTTTGGGAAAGACAAGACAATGGCAACAAGAATTGGATCTACTCATCGATTTTATCTTTCTCAAACACTTGATTGGTAAGAAAATGCTTTTAATTTTTGGTAGTCACTTGTGAAAGCACTTAATAATGATTCCAAGGCTAGATCAATGGATTTAAGAAGGTGTACGTAGACTCTATGAAAAGAATCCATGAATACTAAACAGTAGATCAACACAACCAAGGATTTGATTAATCACTTACTTATTGTTGGAGACACTCTTGGTGACAGCTATCAAATGTTATATGTGCTTGGAGGTTTGGATTCTAATTATTTAAGTCTTATCTCCAATATCACTTGTAAGAAATGCATTCTTGACTTGTATGAGTTATTTCTAGGCATGAGAACTCATGATAGACAACAAGAGAGAATGAGTCTTCCTAATCAACAAATTATTCAAGCAAACTTTGCTAAATCACATCCAAAATCCTTTAGTATCTTCTTCTAAACCTTTTGGTGTATCACATAATTTCTCTCAATTATAAAAATTGTCTTAAAATCCAAATTAAAACACATTTGATAAGTCCAAAAATCTTAAGTTTGATTATATTCAATGCCAAATCTATAAGGAATTGACTACACAATTTCATGTTATTACTTTAGATATCAAAAGTTCAGAAACAATGTTTCTTTAAACCAAAATACTCAACAATCTCGTGGATCTACACCAGAAGAAAATCTAGCTCATACTCAGAATCAAATTGTTTTTGATAGCTTTGACATAATCATTGCTTATCCTCAAAATGATTTTTCACCTCAAGCCTTGCTTCCAACTACTACATTATCATCTTTAAGTGTTCACCATTGGTATATGGATATAAGAGCTATTCATCACTTGATAGCAAATGAAACTGTATTACTGGAAATCGCGTAAGTATTCATATTTCATATATAGGAAATAAGAGTTTATCTTGTGATAAATGTGATCTAAAATTAATAAACCTACTATATGTACCACAATTGAAAAAGTATTTAGTTTTTGCTAAGAAACTTTATAAAGATAATGCATTTTTTGTAGAATTCTTTCCTGACACTTTTTGTATTTTATTGAAGACAAGGATTACCATTTTAGTGGGGCAATTAAGGATGGATTTTACCATTTTCCATCTCCTTGATGATCGCAGGTATAAAAATTGTTTCTTGTCATAAAGAAACTATTAATAGTATTTTGTTACATGATCAGTTAAAACATTTTCATCATGATGTAGTGAAACATGTTTCACATAGTATGAATAAGAGCTTGACATTACTATCTGCCATGAATCTTTGTAATTTTTGTCAGCTAGGAAAATCTCCTAAGCTGCCTTTACAACATATACATACTAGATCTACTTATCTATTTGATATCATTCATGTAGATCTGTATAGATCTTTCCCTTTGAATTCTGTTCAAGGCATGAGATATTTTCTATTGTTTGTGGATGATTATACAAGGTTTGTATGGCTCTATGTTATTAATAATAAGTCATAAGTAGCTTCCGTATTTTTACATTTTTAAAAACCTATTGTAGGACGATTTAATAAGAAAATAAAAATGTTTCAAAGTGATCGTGGTACAGAGTTAAAGAGCCTCGAAACTTGTTGTCAATTTCTGGTATTTTAAGAAGATTATCGTGTCCCTATACACCTACATAGAATTGTGTAGTAGAGAGAAGAAATAAACAAGTTATGGAGGCCGATTTGGCTATAATCATGAGATTTTGTGTGCTTGTGTTATATTGGGGCCCACCTACCGCACTGGAAATCTTGTTGTGTGTTATGCAACACACAGAAAATCGTGCAAGTATACACGGTCACAAGTAATAAAGATTTGTAAGTAGAGTATCGTTCCCACGAGGATTTGTTACTATAGTTTGTTGAGTACTAAAATTGTATCTCTCTGATTTTATCCAAAACAATCGTAGATTAAGAAAAAGGTAATAAGAAAATAAAAGAACTCTAGGATTGCAATTTTTCACCAAATTATTCCACTCCAATCATATTATTTTCTTTGGATTTATATTTTTTAGTACATTTAATTTGTCAACCGAAAACTTCTTTTTTATTCATACATCTCTTCCGAGCTCCGTATAAACACACCTCATTAAATTTATTCACTATATCTCTATGAGAATTAAATTTAATAAGATTCATTAAGTTCTAAGTTCTCAAATGGTCACACATACAATTAGGGTATATTCCTATCCTTCATCATACATGTCATTCTATTTACGAGCAATATACACAAAAATGCATTTCTCAAGTTTATTTTTATGCCACAAATCGTTTTGATAAAATTGGTAAATAATCAAAAAGCATTAAGCACAAAATAGAACAAACAAATCGAACGTCTTATAAATCTATCAAAAAATAATTAAAATCAAAGCTTCATAAATTTAGATCAAATGCAACCCTAGAAAAATTAAATTACTTCATTAAATTAAAATAAAAATTACAACAGATACTGAAAAATTAAAGGAAGAAGAAGGAAAATTAAAACATCACGAAACGATATATTTGGCACACGCAGAACACAACAAAAGCCAAAAAATGGCTTCTGCGTGTTCTGCAGTCCAACCCCTAATACCACAAAAATTCTAAAACTAAAAAAACTTTTTAACTCTATCATAATATCACCTATTTATAGCTAAAAAAATACATCAAAAATATTTAAATTTAACACACGCGGGGAACAATGAAGTGTGGGACGAATATTAAATTACACCGCGTGGGGGACAAAATTGTATCAAAAATGGAATCGAAAAAGTGAGTGGAGATGCTGCGCGTTTCTGTTTTTTTTCTTCCACGCTGCCACGTGTCGCGTTATGATTCGCGGAAACAATTAGTGGGACACGTGGCAGCATCTCATTCGTTGAAAGGAACGGGCGCACGCAGAACAGAAGCACGGGATTGGGGCACCGAAAAAAATGCGGCAACGGATGGAAACGGGGGTTGATTCAGTGCGGTCGCGCTCATTGTAACATGCCACGTTTCGGCATAACATTTGAAGAAATCTTACGTGGGACACGTGGCATATTATGGTTCGTGGAATAACCGGGCGCACGTGAAACAACCGCACTGGAAAAGGCGCGCACGAAGGTGGGGGATAGCGGCTGCGACGCGTCAGACACGTGGGTCCCACCCTGCACGCCGGCCTGCGCGGTAGGTGGGCCCCACTCGGACGCCGAGCCGCGTGAAAGCGCAGAGCCTGCACCCAGTCGCTTTGGTCGGGTATGATGAGCACGCGCGAATCTGAGCCGTTGCCTCTTTGATCGGACGGTCCATGATGGGCGATTGTGATCTTGCGCGTGGACTTCATGTCTCCTGCGCGAAAATTAAAATTTTATTAATTATATTTTCACCCACAAACTTAATTCAAAATACATTTTGAACT
The DNA here is from genome assembly GCA_033030585.1 of Hippophae rhamnoides. NCBI lineage: Eukaryota > Viridiplantae > Streptophyta > Magnoliopsida > Rosales > Elaeagnaceae > Hippophae > Hippophae rhamnoides. Next base: position 20,248,867 of record CM065434.1, on the reverse strand, counting down.
TTCTTAAATTATAGTTAAGCCCTTTGCTAATTTTAAATTAAATTTTTAAACTTTAAATTATTATCATTAAGCCCAAATTTAATTTAAATTATATTTTCGATTTTTATAAATTTTAATTAAGAACTATATTATTTGAAATTATATTTGTGGACAAAAAAATATGAAATTAAGTACATTTTCGATACAAATTATTTAATTTTATTAAAATGTATTTTTAGCACATAAAAGGAAAATATTAATTTATTTAACAAAAATTAACTAAATATTAAAAGAACATAGCAATTATCATTACTAAAATTGATGAAAATAACTATATAAAATACAGTTATCATACATCATCCACCTAATATTGATAATACACACACAATATTGACTAGAGCCAAGAAAGGAGTCTCTAAACCAAAAAACACTTCTTTCTGTTGCTATACTTTCTAAGCCAACTTCGGTCTTTAAAACTAAGTATACTAGAATGAAAAGGTTATATGCAAAGTGAATTTGATTCTTTGCTTAAAAGTGGAACATAAGAGGTTGTTCTTTTTCCTAATCATGGTAAGATAATTATTCATATGTGGGTATTTTAAACCAAATTTCAACCAAAAAGATTTGTAGAAAAGTATAAGTCATGAGTTTTTGTTAAAAGCTTTCAATAGAAAAAAAAAATCATTGATTATATCAAGACCTTTTCACCTGTTGTTAAACCTACCACAATTAAGATTGTCTTAAGTCTTGCGTTTTCATAGGATTGGGTTGTGAGGCAACTCGATATGACCACAACATTGTTGAATAGAGATTTTAAAGAGAAAGTATATATGTCACAACCTAAAAGTTTTGAGAACTCCAAATTTTCTAATTCATTTGTAAGCTCAAGAAAGTCATTTATGGCTTGAAATATGCACTAAGAGCCTAGTTTTTTACGCTCAATGGTTGCTTAATTGATCTGAATATGACGGAATAGATCATATTTCTTAATTTAAACAAATTGATCGGATTATTTGCCCATCCCTACTAACAAGACCTTAAATAAGTTTCTATGTCAATAAACTTTACCATTTCTTATAGGATCCTACAGATACACATTAGGTAGCAGCCAAGAGGTTATTAAGGTATCTAAAAGGTACCACTTATCATGGCTTGATATTGAGCAAGACCAACATCCTTACTATCATTGCCTACACATAATATTGATTATGGTTGTGATGATAGATGATCCATAGGTGGATATTGCATTTATGTTGACAACTCACTGGTTTCTTAGGCATTTGGGAGATAGAAAGTTGTTTGAAGATCGAATACAAAAGCATAATTTTGTGCCTTAACACATACTCTTACAGAAACCATTTAGGTACAAAAGATGCTAACAGAATTAAGAGTATAGCTAGTACAACTACTATAATAACCTATTGTATACTGTGACAATATCAATGCAGAATACTTAGCAAGGCATCATGTCTATCATGCTCGAGCTAAGCATGTATAGATCGATTTTTGTTTTGTTCATGAAAAGGTTGTTACTGGACATTTGGTTCTTGAGTATACTCTTATATAAGAATAAATAGTAAAAATCGTGACCAAGGTATTAGCTGAAACAAGATTTAGAGAATTGAAGACAAAGCTTACAATCCTTAAGAGACCTTAGGACTAAGGGAAGATGTTAACAGATATAGTGTAAGGGCTAGTTGAGTTGTTTGTTAAGTATAATGGAGCCCATATGACTGTAACAAAATGCAGTTAAACATTCTACAAATACTACCTATCAGCTAACGAACTACTCTATGAAATATACAATGCATTTTATCATCTTTATTTTCCTCCTTTTTTTATATTCTTTGTCTATTAGTCTCTCTAAAGTTTGAGTAATTTTAAATACGTCTATTAAGAAGCTTCAAATATGTACTTTTAGAACATACATCCCTTATGATTTTACAAATTAAAATATGTGGTTTCTGTTGAAGGATTGTATTGTCCCACATCGACTAGGTGTTCAACTGTAGTGCAGTTTATAAGTGTGGGTAACCCTTAACTCAATGAGATATTATTGGGTTGAGTTAGGCCTTGGGCTTATATAACATGGTATCAGAGCACGGGTCACGATTTTGAGCATTTGTGTAGCCAAATCGGGTCCCTGTTTCTCTATAGCATTTGTGAGCATTTTGAGCATTTTGCGCATGCTTCACGAAAAGAGGCGTAACTTTGAATCCGTCCGTCGGATCGGGTTGAAATTTTGACAGGAGCTCTGCAGTCCCAAAAGTGTGATTTACTGTCCTAGAAAAAAAAATTCTGGAAATAATGGAAGTTCTGACAAAGAAGAAAAATCTGAGGTGGTTCTCATTTTAGAGAGTTTATCCGCCACCTTGTCACAACTATTCCAACACAAGACAAGTGATTCCAATCCTGATGGGCTCAGTTCCGCTATGGCGATCAAACTCGATGGGAAGAACTTTAATCTGTGGTCGCAGATGTTGAAAATGAAGCTATCAGGGAAGGGTAAACTTGGCTACATCGATGATTCGACTCTCAAACCACTACAAGCTGATAGAAGTTACCAGAAGTGGCATATGGAAGACTCTCGGGTTAAAGACTACATGATCGAATCCATGGATCCCTCCTTGGTAGGTAACTTTCTCCCTTTCTCTACGGCCAAAGAAGTTTGGGACTCGGTAAGAACAACTTTTTTTGATGGAGATGACCTGACCCAATACTTTGAACTGAAAAGAAGGGTTAACCGAGTCAAACAAGCCGGTGGTCCAGTTGAGGCTTATTACACCCAATTACAGGGGTTATGGAAGGAGTTAGATGTCCGTAGGCCAAACCCTATGACCTCTCCAGTTGATATTGAAAAACACAATTCTCTTGTTCAAGAGGACCGTGTATTAACCTTCCTGGATGGTCTAGATGACCGGTTGGACTCTATCCGGGCAATGGTCTTACAACAAAAACCTTTTCACACAATAGAGAAAGCCTTTGCATTGATTCGTAGAGAAGAAAACCGCCAGTCAGTAATGTTACACAAAAGGGGAGGGAACTGAACCTTCTATGATTATGCTAGCAAGAGACCGAAACTTAGTCATGAACAAACCTGATTTCAAACCAAACTCGGGTTTGGCTATTGGGTGCACTTACTGTCATAACCCAAAACATACTATAGATAAGTGTTTCAAGTTAATTGGCTACCCATCGGATTGGAAAGATCGAAGGAAGAAGAGGCATGGAGATTGGCCGCCATACAGGGGTGAAGCACAAATGGTTGCAGGTGCTTCAGCTGCAGCTCCTGTTGAGTCGGCTCCTGCTGGGCCGACTATTACTGAACCGACTCAAGCAGTTGCAACTTCGGTTTCAAGGGGTGGCTACACTGTCTTACCACCGGTTGAGAACAAAGAACTGATGGAAGGTAAAAGTTTTCTTGTTTCTAATAATTATCATACTGATAAGTTTGACTGGATAATCGATTCAGGGGCAACCAATCATATGAGCTACTCAGAAAAGGATCTAGTAAAGAGTTCCTCACCAAGGAGAACAATGATAGTCAATACCAATGGAGAAACATATCCTGTGATGGGTGCCGGAGATGTTCAGTGCTCATCTTCTCTCACTTTATCAAATACTTTACTTGTGCCCTCCCTATCAACTAAATTATTATCTGTTGGTCAGATTTGTGAGGAACTAAATTGCGCTGTTCTCATGTATCCTCAGTTTTGTATATTTCAAGATCTTCTCACAAAGGAGATTATTGGTCGTGGTACTAGAAGAGGAAGACTGTATCATTTGGACGACATGGTGACTGGAAAGGCTCATTTTTCTAAAGGTTCCTCAGCAAATCGGATCTCTCATATCTGGATGTGGCATAAGAGACTAGGACATCCATCTTTTGGGTATTTAAGAAAACTTTATCCAAGTTTATTTTCTGGTTGTGAGAATGAAAACTTTGATTGTGAAACCTGTATTAAAGCCAAGAGTCATCGGGTGTCTTTTCCGAGTAGTTTGAATAAGAGAACAATTTTTTTTGATTTGGTTCATTCGGATGTTTGGGGTCCATCCCCGGTTAATTCATCTGTTGGAAATAGATGGTTTGTATTATTTATTGATGATTGTACTAGGATGACTTGGTTGTATGTTCTTAAAAGAAAGGATGAAGTGACACATGTCTTTAAATCTTTTTTTAACATGGTGCAAAACCAATTTAATAAAAACATTAAAATTCTTAGAAGTGACAATGGAGGTGAGTTTGTCAATAGCATACTTTGAGAATTTCTTAACTCTAAAGGTATAATTCATGAAACAAGTTATGTCGGTACTCCACAACAAAACGGAGTAACTGAGCAGAAAAACAAACATGTCTTAGAAATAGCCCGGTCTATGTTACTTGAGAATACTGTTCCACAAACCTATTGGAATCATGCGGTTGCTACTGCAGTATACCTAATTAATCGTATGCCATCCAATGTACTAAATTTTCAAACTCCACTTCAAGTACTTTCTTCATATGTATCGCTACCATCAACTCTTAACCTCCCACCAAAAGTATTTGGGTGTGTTGCATTTTTTCACATACAAAAGCATCAACGGTCTAAACTTGAACCATGCGTAGAAAGATGCGTATTCCTCGGATATGGTCAAAACTAGAAGGGCTATAAATGTCTCAATCCTATTTCTAAAAAGGTATTTGTTACCATGGATGTCACTTTCGTGGAATTTGAGAGTTTTTTTAGAAAGGACACGTATCATTCTCAGGGGGAGAGTTTCTCTACGAATGAAAGTCTGTGCTACTCTAATAGATACTAGAATCTCAGTTCGGAGCAAACCACAGGGAATCCGAACCCAGAACTAGAACCAGAACTAGTTGCTACTGGACCAAACCCAGAATTAATTGCTATTGGCCCAGACCATTTCGCTGCTGATCCATCTGCGACTCCTTGGGCCACCGATTCTATTCCATGTCAGCAGGACCTAAACTCAAGCCTAATACGTGATGTAGTCTCATCTGATGCCGAGCCTGAAAGTGAGCAAAGACAAATGATACAGTCATCTTTACCTCACCACGGCCAATCTCCTGAAAACGAGGTAACCTCAAACTCTGAATTTCTAGATTCACATAATTCTAACACAGGTTATAGATTACCTGACAGACATAACAGGGGCAAACCTCCTAAGCGGTTCAGACCGGATGAAGACAGTGGAGGAAATTACGCGATTAGTAAGTTTGTAGCAACAGAACACTTGCCCAATTCTCTGAAGGAGTTTGACGCTACTCTTGCTTCTGTTCGGGTTCCGAAAAAAATTGAAGAAGCGATGAGTGATCCCAAGTGGCTAGATGCTATGAGGATGGAGATGGAGGCATTAGAGAAAAATCACACATGGCGGTTGGTAAGTTTACCAAAGGGAAGAAAAACGGTAGGCTGTAAGTGGGTATTTACTGTAAAGTATGGTCCAAATGGGTTGGTCGACCGGTATAAAGCTAGATTAGTTGCTAGAGGGTTTACACAAACATATGGTATTGATTATCAGGAAACCTTCTCACCAGTTGCTAAGTTGAATACCATCAGAATTCTATTATCTCTTGCAGCTAATCTTGATTGGCCTTTGCATCAGTTCGATGTAAAGAATGCTTTCCTTCACGGTGATCTTGAAGAGGAGATTTATATGGAGATTCCACCCGGGTACAACCATTCAGGGTCTCAACAGTTGGTCTGCAAATTGGAAAAAGCACTATATGGGTTAAAACAATCTCCTAGAGCATGGTTTGGAAAATTCTGTAGTGCTATGAGAAAATATGGGTATTCTCAAAGTGATTCTGACCATACTTTGTTTTACAGGAAGGGACATGAAAAGATAGTTGTCTTAATTATTTATGTAGACGATATGATAATCACAAGTGATGATCTAGATGAGATAGAAAGTCTAAAGAAGAGACTCTCTAAAGATTTTGAAATGAAGGACTTAGGTGGACTGAAATATTTTCTCGGCATTGAAGTTGTAAGGTCCAAGCAAGGTATATCTTTGTCCCAACATAAATATGTACTAGATTTGCTAACTGAAACTGGAATGCTTGACTGCAAACCAGTTGATACCCATGTTGTCCAAAACCTTAAGTTAGGTGAGTTTTCGACTCAAGAACCAGCCAATAAAGAGAGATACCAACGATTGGTGGGCAAACTCATTTACTTGTCTCATACTAGACCAGATATAGCATATGCTGTGAGTTTAGTAAGTCAGTTCATGCATGCTCCAAGTGAGCAGCATATGCAAGCCATGTTTAGAATTCTCAGGTACCTAAAAGGTGCTCCAGGTAGAGGAATTTTCTTCAAGAAAAATGAACACCTAAGAGTGGAAGGGTATACAGATTCGGACTGGGCAGGAGACATCACAGATCGAAAATCCACTTCTGGATATTTTACCTTCGTTGGAGGTAATTTGGTAACATGGAGAAGTAAAAAGCAAAAGGTGGTAGCCCTTTCTAGTGCCGAAGCTGAGTTTATTGGCATCACTAAAGGGTTACAGGAGCTAATTTGGTTAAGGAGAATCCTAAGTGAACTTGGTTTTGGTCCAAGTGATGGAATGAGGCTCTTTTGTGACAACAAGGCGGCAATTGCCATATCTCAGAATCCGGTACAACATGACCGTACAAAGCACATAGAAGTGAACAGACACTTCATTCGACAAAATCTAGAAGAGAATACCATCTCCCTTCCATTTGTGCGAACTGGTGATCAACTAGCTGATATTTTAACCAAGGGAGTTTCAAGTGCAATTTTTCATGACTCACTTGGCAAGTTGGGCATGACGGATATCTATGCACCAACTTGAGGGGGAGTACTGACGTAGGTAAGTTAGGTAACAGCTGGATGCGCATAGGCATAGCTGGTTATTTGTTGCTCTATTTGGTATGTCTAAAGATAGGATAGAAAATTGTGTAATTAATGAAAAAGATTATGTTTACTATTCTTGGCTCTTTCTCCTCTATTTAGAGAGAGCATTGTATCGAAGAATTTTTCATTTTTTTTGTAACATAAATTCATTAAATAAAACAAGGGAGGGAAGGGAGATTCAAGGAGTGCTTGTGTTCTGTGTTTTTTGTTGATTTTGTGGCAAGGTATCAGAGTTAGGCCCTGAGTTCATCGTGGTTTGTGGCCTTCGTTGCCCCTGTTCGATGTGAGGGGGGTGTTGAAGGATTGTATTGTCCCACATCGACTAGGCGTTCAACTGTAGTGCAGTTTATAAGTGTGGACAACCCTTAACTCAATGATATCTTATTGGGTTGAGTTAGACTTTGGGCTTATATAACAGACATTTACGTATTAGATTTTACCTAAATGTTTATATATAAGCATTAATTTCATAAATAGTTATTTTAGTTTTTGAAGAAAAAAAATGCATGTTTATTTTATAAATTTATCATACATAATCATGTAAGTAATTAGTTTACAACACTCCGTTGAAATGTAAAGCTAATACATCTAAAGTGTAAAATATGGGATTCAATAGGTGGACAAAAGTAAAAAAGAAGTTAGAAAAAAAATTCTCTTCTTTTTACTTTTTCTATTGCTTTTCTTGTGGTTATTTCTCCTTTTTTTTTTCTTGCTCTGCTTTTAGTTTAGCTCTCTCTATTGGAGAGAGAGTTTCCACTTTTAAAGCTTTCACTTTGGTATTTTTCTATTTACCCTTTTGATAAACAATATGCAATCTAATATCTTAGAATTTTATTTTGTTATATTTAATTATATAAAAATTTGATTACTGTTTTTGATTGATGGATTTTTAATTCAATAAGAAACACTCTTGGAAAGAATTTTATATTTTTCACAAAAATAACATCAAAGAAGCATTATGTCTTTATACTTTTACTATTATTTATAAAATTCTCCATAATTTTTATACAAAAAGTTTAAAGTGTAAAATAATGTAAATATTTAATAAAATGTTTTAACTAATATTTTTATTAATATTTAAACTCAACATAATATATTTTTGATATAAAAAATACACTGTTAAGAAAGAAAAAGCAGCCTGACGATCCTAATGTATATAATAAACATAAACATTTGAAAATAATTTTTTTCTTATTTTACAGTTGCATCATGCTCTCATCATCAATAACTGCCTGCAACAACAACAAAATTCAATCACATATCCATATTCTTTGTTTTCAAATTTAAAAAAAAATCCATATTCTATGGTTTGTGCCCAAAAGTCAATTTTGTTTTTTTAATAATATTATACTAATCAATACACATCATGTATAATTACAGAGTTTAAATCGACAAATAACATATACCATTAACTATTAATAAAAGTATATATATCTTTCTATTTTTGATCCTCTAATGCTGTCCTATCTATTGCCTCTTCACCAATGAAATTTTTGATCTGCAATTTCTTTTCTTCCTCTCTCCCCTAAATGTCTCCTTCAGGACTATATCAATCCTCCTCATAGCTGGAACACAGCATTTCAACTTTCAAGCTTGGTGGGAAGTCCACAATTAGGGCGCAAGTGCTGTAGAAAGTTGATGTAATTAATAATTTTCATTGTGATATTAAATTTATAATAAGTGCACTCCTTATATAATATTCATTGTAAGTAGAAACATAATAACATATTAGGGGAATGATCGAGTTCGAAATAATCTTACATGATATAACATAATTGAATAAATTTAATCTAATAACTCATATTTGTTCAAATTTAATAACATTGTTTTGTTGAACTTTCTTCGAATTCGGACAACTCTTCTAATTCAACATGATTTAATTGTACAATATTCTTTCATATGTTATCATATAATATTATTATATCATTATATTATTTTTTTTTGTTTTTTCTCTTTTTTTTCTTCTAATTATATATTCAATGAATTATGGTATATATATAAAACTTATATCAAATTCAATAATATTGATTAGCTAGAGAATCAATATTCATAAAATTTTAACTAAATTTATCTTATTATTTTATCTCTTATTAGAAAAATCTAACTGTTTATTATTTATTTGTTATCGGAAAGCTTTCTCTTCAATAGACCTTTTATTTTATTTAGTTTATTTCAATAAACACATATTATAATTTTTACATTACAATTAGATTTTATTCTAGTGTGGTTTTTTTTTTACCTAGATTTTAATTAGATTTTATTCTAGTGTGGTTTTTCTTTTACTTAGATTTCAATATCGTGATAAATTTAGACATGTTTTAATTTGTTTTATTTTTATATTTAAATCTAGATTTTTTTATTTAGATATTTAAGTATTTTAAAATATGAATATTTCAATGTATGAATAGTAAATTTCAAAATGTGAATATTTCTCTTGTTTATATTTTTTTCAAAACCCAATATTCACTTGTTTATTTATTAAACAATTACAAGTTACATTTTAAGATTTATTGAGAACCATATATTATTTGTGCACCTATTTAGCCATATTTCATTGCGTTAAAAGATAATCTATAATTATATATTCCTGTTTACTAAGTTGTATGACTTATATCATATGATTTTTCTCTCTTTTCATTCTCCATTTTTGGCCACAAAAACCATAAGTTAATTATTTTTAATATATTTTCTTAGCAATGCTTTATGAACATTCTTTTTGACTATAACTAGTGGGTTTTATTATTACATCTTATTTGCGCATGTACGTGGGTTGCACTTGCATTGCTCTATATACCTATTATATTTCGAGGAATTGTAGTTGCAACTAAATTTGTAATTAACACAATTTACTATATGAAATGTTGAATTTAAATTCATAATTTTTTTAATTTAAGAAAATTTGTCACATTATGTATGTACAATAAATTAATATAAGTATAAATTTAAGATAATTATTACTATGTTATATACCTAAATTCATCGGTAATCATTGCATTTAATAATTTATTTATTTGAAACAACAATGCTAATCACATACCTATACTTAGTATTCGAATCGGTTTCATGTGGTCAGAGCCACACCTCCTTGCATTTAGTAATTTATGTCAATTAATAACGTGTTCATTGTTTTTAACAACTCATAAACTTTATTATTAATAAATTGATAACAATGTTAGAAAACTAATAAATGCAATTAGGTGAAATGCTATGAGAATTCCAATGAAGATTGAAAGCCATTAGGAGATGATCTAAGTGGGTGATTAATTCGTTAACAATAGGTCAAATTGGTAGAATAATTTTATTTTTGGAAATAACTAACTATACGGTATAGTATAAATTTTGATTAGGTCTTCTTGGAATTTTATTTTATTTTCTTAATATTAGGTCTTCTTGAACTTGGTCTTTGACACAACTTTTTAAATTTGTCACGTGAGTGTTATTAGAGTGATCTCTATATCTCTATTTATAAGTTTAATTAAATCACATCCAATTACGTTATTATCGTTTGAAAAAAAAAATCACATTCATATAAAGATAACATACACGGGAGAAAAGATGAGAGGAAAATGATATTTAAGATCAAAACAGTATTATTATTTTTCTTTGTAAAAAAGGCATAAAGTCTTCAGTTTTAATAAATAAAATAAATATTATATAGATGTGATTTGAACTTTTGTCAATGGTGATAGGATGAGAATTCAAACTATTTAGATCAAAAATCAATCTCAAATCAAATAGTATTTAGTATTATCTAGACAAAGAATAGTAAAATTTTGGTGTAATTTATAGGTATTTCATTTTGAAAGTTCAATTTATGTATCTAATTAACCTAGAGATTCGAATAAGTAATTTTACTAATTATGTCTAATAAAAATCTATTAAGCAATCGTGTATAAATAATAGAATACAAAAATAAATATAAATATGATACACGATATTTTAGCTAGAAATAACCTAGGTCACAAGAGTAACCTAAGAAGAAAACCATCAGTCACGGAACCACGTAACTATACACTATAAAAAAAATGTTCAATAATAAAGGAAGGTCTTAGAATATCCTTAATAAATAAAACCCTTAACGTAATCCATTTGCAATTTGTTGCTTCTTTCACAATCTCCACAAAGTAGGTGTATGGATCCATACCAAGTTTTGATCTCTCAAGTACCACAAGCAATCGAACTAGTCCAATGTTTCAATCTCTTGAGTACCACAAGCAATCAAACTCGTCCAACATTCTAATCTCTTAAGTACCACGAGCAATCAAATTCGTTCAATAAGCACCTGTAATGTTAGTACAAATAACATAAGTACAAAGTGTGTTCTAAAGTAGATTTAATAATAAAAAATCTTAAATAGAAGATTCAAGAACATAAATAAGATAAACCAATCAACTAACTAACCTTAAAACAAAATTCAAAAGCTTAATATCATAAAAATGATTAGACATATAAATCAATCAAACATAACCACACTATATATTTGAAAAATTAAATCAAGAACTCGCTTAAAAAATATGATGCAATCAAAAAAATATTTTGAGAAAGAGCACAAAAGATGCAAGATGAATAAAATAAATGTAGTACTTAAAAACAATGACCATTAGGTTGTTTATATAGAAGAATTAAAACCCTAATGTTAGGTTAAAGTGTAATAATCTTTCTATTCGTAAAGGAGTTAATGATGTTGTATTAAATAAGGGAAATTTGGTAATCCACTCAATTGGCTCAAGTAAACAAAGAGATTTCAAATTGAAAAGTTACGTGCCCAATCGATGTAAAATATGCTCAATCAATCCATCAATAATTAAACATAACCTGAGAGTACCTAGATTCAACCTGGTCAACCATCAATCGATCCATCATCTTGACCGATCGAACATAACTTCAATCGATTGATTCCCAATAATTTCCACCCAAGAGCACCTAGATTGAACACGATTGATCATCAATCAATCTAGATTCTCAATTGATCAAACATAACTTTGATCAATCCATTCTGAACAATTTCAATCTAAGAACACCTAAATCAAACACGACCGGTCAATTGATCGATCTAGCACTTCAATTGATCGATCGAGCAACATTTATGCAATATATTCCTTTATGAATTAATTGAATTCTAAATGAATTAGGAAATAAGTGTATACCTAAAGCATATGAATTTGAAGCTTCGTTGTTTCTTCAGCTTTGAATAATGGACAAGATAACTCTCCTAAATAACGGACAAGATAACTATCCTAAAAACTAGTTTACACTTAACCATTTTGTTCATGAAGAATGTTAATACTCATAAACCTTACAACATCCCTTTTGGCATATTCGTGTGAAAAAATCTCTCTCTCTTTCATACTACATAACACTCATAGGATAGTGAAGTTATATGCATTATCTTAATTTCAATAGTAAAACTATCATATGATGTGGTGAATCCATCAACTCTTAAATCTCGATATGTTCATATAAACTAAAGGACATAGAAAAATAGACACAACAACTTGGCTCGAGACCCTCATTATTTATTAGTTCAATGTATATAGTAATAGTGATGTCAAGACAACATAATCATAGTAAGCAATAACAAATAAAATATTAAGCATTAAGTGCTCTCCCTTTTTGTGCAATGACTATCTCATTTATTAATTAATCTCCTTCTTTTTGTTATAGAAATAAAAAAAATTAACTTTGAAGCATAGTTATATAATATGAGAAATTAGATATGCATTTAATTAAATCAAAAGTAACATATACATTCAGATGAATATCAATGAAAATCATAAGTAGTTTATCATCTTTGGTAACCGTAAGTAATTTTCGACAATATAGGTAGTTAAACCCATCAAAGAAGGGAGTATAGTTGTAAAAGAACTCTCTCTCAAATAATCCATAATAAGGTCTTAGGTAACAATAAGTCTATCTAGTGACTGCTCTAATACAAATTAAAAGTTTAAGTTATTGATCTAATTAACCTAGAGGGACATAAATAAGTAATTTTGCTAATTATGTCTAATTAAAATCTATTAAGCAGTCAGAAAAGTAATCATATATAAAAAATAGAATGCAAAAATAAATATAAATACAACATACGATATTTTAGGTGAAAAAACCTAAGTCATAACGATGACTTAAAAAAATCACTAATCTATCAAATCACCTAACAATTTACTATAAAAAACAATATTTAATTACAAAGGAATGTCTTAGATCACCTTTCATAAATCAAATCCTTAATATAATCTACTTACAATATTTCCCTTCTTTCATAGTCTCCATATAATAGGTTTAGTAATCTAATCTAACATTTTGATCTCTCAAGTCCCACAAGTAGAGGTGTCAAACGAGCTACTTAATTCAACTCAACTCATTTATAGTAGGCCTATTAAACTTATGAGCCAAAAAAGCATAACTTATTTAGCTCAGAAACTTAAATGCACAGCTTATTTAAGCTCAAGAGTAGCTTACTTGAGCTCAAGAGTTGCTTACCAGCTCATTTAATAAAGAAATATAGAATTAAAAAGCTAATAAATAAGAGAGAAAATGAATAATTTATCAAAATGTAATTATTAATTAATACTACAAAATTCATAAAAAAATATTAATATTAGTCAAATTAATAAATTGAAAAAATAGCAACTATTTTTTTGAAAATAAAATAAAAGATAAAATTAAATTAAATTTATATTATAATATTTCAAAAATATAGAATTTCAAAATAAATAATAACTTGAAAATATACCCAATATAATTGAGATTAAAGAGATTATCATTGACTTAGTTTTAAATTTTATATTGTATTAATTTATAATTAAATCCATAGATAATTAAAAATATCAAATAGTTTATTTTATAATAAATCTTATATTTTAAAATTTTGAGTTTTTTTATAGAATTTATGCTTATTTTATTGACTATTGTTTATACTCTATTAAATATTTTTGAAATATAAATTGTATTATTTACAAAATATTATGATTTATTTCATATATCATTAGAAATCTATATAAGTCTAATTTAAAAGGGAATTTATTATTTATTATTTTGAATTTTTCTTAGAAAGTTATATACATTTTACAAATGATTAACCAAATTCAAAAAAACATTTTTTACTCATTTTAAAATATAAAGTGTACTAATTTATAAAATTTTATGAATAATTTCATATACCATTTGAAATTTCTAAAAGTCTACTATCTAATAAATTTTACATTTTTTTATTTTGAGTTTTATATAAAAAGTTATGCACATTTTAATAATGATTGTTCGGATTTAAAAGAACAATTTCACTCATTTTTAAAATAAAACTATACTAAATCACAAAATCTTATGAATCATTTTACATATCATTAGAAATTTTTAGAAGTCTCTAGTTTCTAATAAAATTTACGTTTGTAATTATGAGCTTTTTATAGAAAATTATGCACATTTTGTCAATGATTGTTTAGATAAGAAGAACATTTTTACTCTTTATTAAAATGAAAACTTTACTAAATCATAATTTTTTATGAATAATTTCATATATAATTAGAAATTTCTAAAAGTTTGGTTCTAATAAATTTTAGGGCTTGGGATTTTGATTTTTTTATTAAAATCTATACGCATTTTATTAATTATTGTTCAAATTCGGTATAATATTTTTGATTCGTTTTTAAAATAAAAAGTGTAGTACCTCATAAAATAATATGAATCATTTCATATACCATTAAAAAACTCTATAAATCTATTTTTAAAAAAATTTATAGTTTGTGATTTCAGTTTTCTATAAAAAGTTAGGCTCACCATACCTCAACTCAGTTTAAAAAATTAAAAATTATGAATTATTTATTAAATAAACAATATCTAATTTTCAATTTTTTACTTTTTTTAAATTGAAATTAGAAATTAGTTATCAATTATTTTTTTTTCAAAATATTTGAAATTAAAATTTTAATTCTAAAAATCAAGAATTAAAAACTAGAAATTAAAATGAATATCAAACATGACCTTAATATTTAAAATATTTAAATAAATTGAATAAAAAAAATTAAATGAGTTGCTCATGATCTACCCAACTCAGCTTAGCTTATCTAAAAATTAGATAAGTTGGGTTGAGCTAAGCTATGATTTACTTAAGATGAAGTGAGTTTGAATGAGTTGAGTCAGCTCAGCTTGTTTGTCACTTCTATCTAGGAGCAATTAAATCCTTTCAACGAACATCTAAAAAGTTAGCACAAATGTAACAAGTGCAAAGTGTATCCTAGAGCAGAATAACAATAAAAAAATCATAATTAGAATATTCAAGAACATAAATTAGATAAAAACCCTAGAATAAAAACCAAAAGCTTAATATCATAAAAAAAAATTAAGCTTATGTATCAATTAAACATAACCAAACAATATGTTTGTCAAATAAATCAAGAACATACTTAAAGAAATATGATGCAATTAAAAACCGTTTTGAAATAGAGCACAAAAGATGCAAAATGAATAGAATAAGTAGGGTATTTAAAACAATGAGGTTAGGTTATTTATATTAGAGAAGTAAAATCCTAATGATAGGTTAAAAGTGTAATGACCTTTTCTATTAGTAAAGGAGTTAATGATGTAGTCTTAAATAAGAACAAAGAGGATTTAAATTGAAAATTTATGTGTTTGATCGATCTAAAACATGGTTGATCGATTGAGCTAGTAGATCGATCAATTAATACCCTTTTTGATTGATCTTGTAGCAATTAAACATCACCCAAGAATGCCTAGATTCAAGTAGATCCATCATCTCAATCGATCGAATTAAATTTTGATCGATCTACTCTTAAAAATTTCAACACGAGAGTACCTTGAGTGAACACAATCAATCATCAATCGGTCTAGATTCTTGATCAATCAAGCATAACTTCTATCGATCTAATCCCAACATTTTAACCCGAGAGCACCTAGATCAAATACAATCGATGGGGACTAAGGTTGAGCAGACAATCTATTCTCATATGCATGAATTAATTATAAAAGGTATTAGGTGACAATCATTCTCATATGCATGAATTAATTATAAAAGGTATTAGGTAATAATTGTATAACTGAATCATATTAATTTGAAATTAGGTAGTTTTTTCGGTTTTGTATAACAAACAAGATAACACGTCTAGAAATTAATTTATATTTAACCATTTTATTTATGAATAATTTTAACATTGATAAACCTTACACATTTATTAATAATAATATTGATATGGTGGATGTTTGTTTTACTTTAAAATATATTGAGGACCATTTCCCTACGAGGTCTTTCATGTTTAGTTTGTTGACCGGTAGAAATCAATTTAATTAAAAGATCCGAGGAAGTCAATCTTCATAAACTTAATTTTTCTTTACTCTAAATATTTTTTTTATTTTATTAAGATGGTTATGACTTTATATATTGAAGAAGTTTATATGTGTTGGGAAATAACGCAAATTCCCGATAAGCCAGATTTATGATAAAGCAAGGATAGAAAAATAACACAAAATTTGATAACGGAGTTCGGCCAATCTTGCTTACGTCTCCGGACCTGCTGCAGATCTTTTTACTGAAAGGAGAGAAATTACACAAGGTGTTTACAACACTCACAACTCACAACCCAATTACACCCAAGAAAATTACTCTCAATTTTCTCTCACAAAAGCTTTTCTCTCTAAGCTTTTCTCTCAATTGGAATGAACACTTTGGATGGTTAATTCATTACAATTACACATCTATTTATAGGAAAATTCACTCCTTGAATTACTCAAATTAATGGTTCCTTGAATTGCTCCTAGAATTAAGCTCCATGTTTTACTCTCGTTTTGTTCCATGTTTTGCTCCATGTTTTACTCCTTGTTTTGTTCCATGTTTTGCTCCTTAATTTGCTCCTTAAATTAAGGAGCTTTATAACAATAATATCTAACAATCTTCCCACTTGAAGACTGGATTTCAATTCTCACACCTCGATCAATGCAGTTTTTCTAGTCTTTGTTATTCTAGTAGACCAACCGAAGTCGAGCACAACTTCGGGCTTTGTCAATAATCACCACCTTTGTTAACATATCCACGGATTTTTGCTCCCTTGAATCTTCTCCAAGATAACACATCATCTTCTAATGTAGATCCGATGAAGTGATAACTAAGTCCAATATGTTTGGTTCTAGAATGAAATGTCAATTCTTTGCCAAGTTGTATTGCACTGACTATCACTACGCAGAACATTCTTCTCGTCAATCCCAACTCGCTTAACAAACCTCAAGCCATATCATCTCTTTACTAGCTTCGCCATCATCGCTACATACTCACCGTAGTGGATGTAGAGTGACAATTTCTTTCTCGTATTTGTGACATCCAACCAATGTACCGTAGTTCCAACAAGAAATATATAACCAGTGGTGCTTCTTCTGATCAACTTCACCTCCAAAGTCCGCATCTACGTATCCTTGTACTTTTAACTCTCCTTTACTAAAGTACAAAACACTTTTCTCGTTGCCTCGCAGATACCTCAAAATCCACTCGATCGGCTTCCCAATGAGTTTTCCTCGGATTTGACATAAATCTGCTAACAACTCCCACCGCATGGTTACAATGTCCGGGTCTTGTACGCACTCATTGCGTACATCAAACTTCCAATGGCCGAGGCATAAGGAACCTTAGCCATGAATTCTCTCTCTTCCTCCGTCTTCGAGGGGACCGATCCTCGATAGGCGAAAATGACTAGCGCGGTGTGCTAACCGGCTTGGCATCGCTCATGTTGAATCCCATGCAAAACACGATTGATGTACTCACCGAGATAACCGCAAGGATCCTTTCTTCTTATTTCTTGTGATTTGCATTCCAAGAATCTTTTTGCCGGACCCAAGTCTTTCATGTCAAACTCCTTGACAATTGATGCTTCAATCTTCGATATCATCCATATCTCGAACCTCGCTACTAACATATCATCAACATAAAGTAGTAAAATGATATAATCGACCTATATCTCTCAAGTAGCAACAATGGTCACATTGCACTTCCGGAAACCTTCCTCAGTGTAATGGTTATCAAACTTTCTCTCGTACCATTGTCTCGAGCTTGTTTTCGTGCCATACAAACTCTTCTTAAGTCCGCACACCATGTTCTTCTTCCCTCTTTCTCGAGAAACCTTCCTGTCGGTACATGTATATCTCTTCATCTAAATCTCCACGAAGGAATGCAAGCCTTCACATCCAACCGTTTCAAGATGAAGATCTTCGATGGCTACAATGCTCAATACCGATCTCGATAGTATTAAGCTTCACAACGGAGCAAAATGTCACCAGAGTCAACTCCTTCCTTCTCGTTGAAAGCCTTTCGACAACTAGGCGGCTTTGTATCTCTTGGAACCATCATGCCCTCTCTTCACCCGGTGACACCCATTTGTTGTGAAGTTGCCTTCTTTCCCATAGGTAACTCACTAGTTCCCATGTCCGTCGGGAGATGAGAGATTTCATTTCTTCTTTCATGCAAGCTCCCACTTGTTGGAATCTCGAGTCCGACAAGCTTCATCATAGCATTCAGCTCCCTCCATCACCAAAGAATATATGTCATGTATCTCCGTTAGGCACACGAGGTCGAGAAGACCTTCTCAATACGAGCCGGAGTAGCAGGTCGTGTGCGTCGGAATGTCGTGTAATCGCTTTGTCCAACAAGTTCCTCCGTCGAGGACTTATTACAATTGGTTCTGCCGTGGGGAAGTATCCTGGGACATCATCCGCACCGCAAATACCGACTCATTCTCGCTCCGAGGCATTGGCGTCATTTTATGCATGTCCTTATACATCACCCTTTCGTTGAAAATCACATCTCTCAAGTACGGATAACTTTCTTCTTTTCGTCATCCCAAATGCGGTAGCCAAACTCATCCTCACCATAGCCGATGAACGTGCATTTCTTTGATTTGGGATCAAGCTTATTCCTACCTCGATCACCGATATGCACAAATGCTACACACCGAAACTTCTAGATGTGATAGTTTCACCTCTTTTTCGCTCCATACCTCCTCCGGTATTCTACGCTCCAATGGAATGATGGGCCTCTGCTGATCAAGTAAGCCGGCCGTGTTGACTGCCGCCCGAACCGCTGCTTCTAGACCCGACCGTATACGAATGCTTCGCTCTTTCCGTCAACGTTCGGCTCATACGCGCCTACACCATCAGGCTGAGGCGTGCCGGCACGCTTCTTTCCATTCTCGATCCCACGCTCATAGCAAAATTTTTGAATCTCGGTGTCTTCATATTCACCACCATTATCTGATCCGAGCTTTTTTGATCTTCAAACCCGTCTCATTTTCCACCATAGCTTTCCATCTTCCGAAAGCCTCAAATACTTCGACTTATGCTTTAGAAAGTAAACCCATACCTTCCGAGAATGATCATCACGAAAGTCACGAAGCATTGTTTCCCACCAATGGATGAGACTACTGTTGGTCCCCAAACATCCGAGTGAATAAGCTCTAGCTTTTCCTTCTTTCGGGGTTCTACCACTTGTCCGAAAGCCGACTCTCTTTCGCTTTCCAAGTATACAATCTTCGCACACGTCCATCTCTACAGACCGTAGACTGAAGTTTTCCTTTCGAAAGGCATAATCTTCATCCCTTCTCTCACTCACGTGGCCTAATCTCTCGGTGCCACGTGCTCGTGTTTCATTGCCTCGCTACAATTGTGATCGAACAACGTGTTTCGTCGTCATGTAAAGAGTGCCACTTTTCTTGCCTCGAGCAATCGTCATTGCACCCTTTGAAATCTTCCAATCATCACCACGGGAAGATCGTAGTGTAGCTCTCACTAGCCAACCGCCCCACCGAGATTAAGTTCCTTCTCGAGGTCGGGAATATGCCCGACATCCTTCACCTCCCAAACAGATCCGCTTAACTTAATCTTCACTACACCTTCGCCAATAATAGCACATGGTCGATCATCACCAAGATATACCTTTCCAAGGTTTCCGGGGACATATTTCTCGAAGAATTCTTTCTCGTGAAGTAGCATGGAACGATGCTCCGCAGTTCCAAAGCACCCAAGATTCTTCCTCGCTTCTCCAAAGAGCATATCAATGCATCATCTCCTCCCGAGGTGGGAAGTAACATTTGTCTCGCCTTCACTTGGTTTGTCCTTCGGTGCATTCTTGCACCGATTTTCAGAAGGCTCCTGCTTCTTCCACAATTCCAACACTCGATAGTCTTCTAGCCAAGCGGGAATTATTAGGACTTCCTAGATTGGGACCTCTGTCCTTGATCTACCCTTTAGGTCGGCTCTACCACGTCCATTTCCTTTTGTTGAATTTCTTCCTCTCGACTCGTATGCAAACCGAAGAGGTTGACGATTCAATTGCCTCTCTACGTCGCATCTCTTCACCGAGAACCAAATCACGAACATCGTCAAATTTCAACTTATCGTTTCCCGACGAGCTACTCACAAATGCCCGTGACAAGCAGCATTCCAAATTTTCTCGGTAGTAAGACAAAAGTATCAATGCTCGTACTTCTTCATCGACTATTTCCACCGAACTCAACCGGGTCAGTAATCGTGTCGAGTCTATCGAGATGTCGAGCTACCGATGCGCCTCTCCGTCATCCGCAAATTGAACAAGCGCCTATCAAGTGCACTTTGTTCGAGGCCGACGGCTTCTCATACATATTGGAGAGAGCCGCCATAAGACCGCGTGGTCTTTTCCTTTGCTACGTTGAAAGCAACATTACGGATAACGTCAATCGAATAACTCCAGAAGCATTCCGTCTGTAAGATTCCAATCTTCTTCCTTCATACCCTCCGGCTTCTTCCCCGAGAGGTTGATATAGATTTCTTTGATACGTATAATCCTCTATCTCGCATTTTCCAAAACCCGAAATCGTGCCATCAAATTTCTCGAGTTTCACCCTTCCTTCATCTGCGGCCATCAAGCTCCCACTAAAATCCGACTTCCTCCTGGATCGTTTCTCGACTATTTCTCGTAAAAATTGAAATCACTACCAATAGCTCGATACTGGCTTGTCGGAAATAACGCAAATTCCCGATAAGCCGATTTATGATAAAGCAAGGATAGAAAAATAACACAAAATTTGATAACTGGAGTTCGGCCAATCTTGCTTACGCCTCCCGACCACAAGATCTTTTTACCGAAAGGAGAGAAATTACACAAGCGTGTTTACAACACTCACAACTCACAACCCAATTACACCCAAGAAAATTACTCTCAATTTTCTCTCACAAAAAGCTTTTCTCTTCTAAGCTTTTCTCTCAATCGAATGAACACTTTGGATGGTTAATTCATTACAATTACACATCTATTTATAGGAAAATTCACTCCTTGAATTACTCCTTAAATTAATGGTTCCTTGAATTGCTCCTAGAATTAAGCTCCATGTTTTACTCCTTGTTTTGTTCCATGTTTTGCTCCATGTTTTACTCCTTGTTTTGTTCCATGTTTTGCTCCTTAATTTGCTCCTTAAATTAAGGAGCTTTATAACAATAATATCTAACAATATGTTCATCTTTCTGATTTCCATAAACATAACGTCACAAATTACATATATTTAAAATCATTTTCCTCTAATTACATACTTATACATTTGTGATTTTCTATTAATATCGAAACAATATTTATTTAAAAAATTTAAACAAATAAAATAAATTTTTAAGAAAAATTCAAAAAAAATAAGATTATATATATACACATATATTACATACTAATACATACAGAATAAAATACTTAATATAGTGACCCAAAATAATATTTTTTGGGGGGTCTTAGTCCACATTTATTATAAGTTGGTGTACGTTCAATATCGTATGTTTAAAAATACCCGATCCAACCCGATCAATATTTATATGTTTTGTTTGGTGGACTAGTCTAGATTTCAATTCAAAGAAACAATCCACCTTGAGTTCGATTGGTTTTTATTACCCAAAATTCAATTAGAGTCAATTCATTCAATCAATTATATATTAAATTTTATTTTTTTATTAACAATATATTATTATTTATCTAAATATTTTTTATTTTTTCAATTAATCAAATGCATAATTGACTTGTATATTGGTGGAGGAAATTTTATTAGATATGTGACATCATTTGATTAATTTATATCATTTTTAAAAAGTAAATTGATACAATTATTTTATTATTAATATACAACAATAAAGATTTAAATTTAAAAAAATCATTTAAGATAATTATTACTTAATTTAAATAATAAATATATTTATGATTTGATATTTACACGAAATATTATTAATATATCTATTAATATCAAAATATTATACTATTTATATATTATAAATCAAGTAAATATTATAATATTTTCATTGATACAAGCTTACGAAAGGTTACTCCATTCATACTTCAAGTAGGCAATTTTCCATGTTCTCTATGCAATTTAAAATCCTCTCTGATTTTATTTAATTAAATCGTTTGAAAACTATAACTTAAATATCAAAGTAATACAATCATTATCGTTAATTTTGATTATTTGCTTATTTATTTCAAGATATACTAAATACTTCCTTAATATATATAATATTTAGATTCTAAAAATTAATATATGTTTAATTTAATATGTATATAAAAATATAATAAATAACTTAATAATTATTAATATTAAAAATAAAATTTTAAAGATTTGACTACAATTAATAAAACAAAAACATAAATTAATCAATCGACCACATACAAACTAATAAAAACAATTAACATGGATTGGTTGTATTACTTAATTGATTGTTATGATATGATTTTTCAAAAACCAATTAAGACTAGAAGGAACATTTTTGCTAAGTTAATCCAATCTAAAGTTTGCACACCAGTTTATCTAATCATGTATAATTTTGATTAACTTAGCAAAAATCTTATTAGTAGCACTTGCTTTGCCTATGATGAACAAACAAATAATAAATTGAAGTGTAATGTGGTTAAATAGATATAAAGTTTTTCTAGACTAAATCTAAATCATGAGTGTGATACTTTATTTATAAATTCTTGAGTAATATTTTAAAAGTATTTAAATTTTTTTAAAAAAATTATTTATTTGATAAAAATGAATTATGTATATAAAAATTAAAGGGTAATTTAACTTCTTCTTTTTTAATTTTTATTATTATTTTCTTTCCTCTTTCTCCTTTTCTTTTCTCTCTCTAACACTTTTTTCTATTGGTATTGTTAAGTTATATTTTATATTGTAATTCACTTATATTTCACTTGTACTACACTTGTATTATTTCACTTGTAATACACTTCCACTATTTCACTTGTACTACACTTCCACTATTTCAATTGTACTACACTTGTTACAACCCTATAAATAGAGTTCTCTATGTACATTCTAAACACACCAATACAACATCAAATCATTCTTTCTTCTTATCTCTTTATCTCTTCACATGGTATCAGAGCCTCTCATATACCTCTAAAAATTTTATCAAAATTCCGCCTCTCTTCATCACTCTAAACCCAGCTCACCTCAAACCGGCTCACTCCAAACCCGGCTCATCTCAACTCGGCTCACTCTAAACCCGGCTCACCTCAAATCGGCTCACTCCAACCCGACTCACCTCCACTTGACTCACTCCAACTAAGCTCTCCTCAACTCGGCTCACTCCAACCCGGCTCACCTCAAATCGGCTCACTCCAACCCGGCTCACCTCTACTCGACTCACTCCAACTCAGTTCTCCTCAACTCGGCTCACTCCAACTCAGCTCACCTCAACCCGGTTCCAGGCTTGTTTTCAACTCCTCTTTTCATTTTTAAGGATATCTCCTTTATACTGTTTCTATATATTTGCTTTATATTTCTTCCATTATTTCGTTAAAATGGACCGAAATGATATCCCAAAACTAATCTCTACCACCCTTGATGATACTAACTACCTAGCTCCGGGCACAAGCAATGAAAAGTTTCTCGAAGGACGCAAGCTACGTATGCGTTTCATAACTGGTGATATCTCTATACCCATCCAAGAAACCACTAAAAACAACTCCTTATTTGTTGATCGCCTTGAAGACTGGGAGAGTAAACATCGTCAAATTATTACCTGGTTCCGTAACACCACTTTACCCTCCATTCATGGTGAATTTGGGCATTTTGACACTGCCAAAGAAGTTTGGGAATTTCTTGAGGCTCGTTTCACTACAACAGATTTGGCCAACCAATATTAACTTTTAACAACTCTTCATACCAAACGCCAAAGGGCTGATCAAACCATTAACCAATTTCTCTCTGAAATGCATACTATTTGGGATCAACTCGCTCTCTCTGAACCAACTTGGACGAACAAGATTGATGCTGAGATGTTTGCAACTTACCGTAATCACCAGCGTCTTGTTCTTTTTCTCATGGCTCTCCATGATTGATTTTAACCTGTTCGGGCTTCCTTACTCCATCTGAGTCCTTTTCCATCCTTAGATAATGCTGTGACCGAGCTTAGCTCTGAAGAAACTAGGATGGGGGTTTTCAAAGTTCATCATACAGATTTTGTTCTTGCCACCCCCTTTTATCGCCCTAAAGGAGGTTCTAAAGAGGACTTCAAACATCAAGGCTGCACCTACTGTCACAACCCCAATCATGAGCTTCTTACATGTCCCATTCGGGTATGTATATATTGTCATAAGAAGGGTCCAGACACTTTAATAAAGATTGCTTCGAATCCCTCCTCTCAAAGATTCCCCTCACGAAATCCCTCGCAGCATTCCTCTCGGAATCCCTCTCAACATGCTTCAGGTAAAAATAGTAACTCATCTATTACCGCTGCTGCTTCTAAAGATAATCATGACAAATTTACTTTCTCTACTCAAGAACTTGAAGGTCTTCTTAAACATGTTCTCTCACAATCTAGTAATGCTTCTCCTACTGCCTTGTCTCTCACATCAGGTAAATCTTTATGGTATTTTGATTCTGCTTATTGTAACCATATGACTCATGATACTCACATCTTCTCTCCCACACAATCTTCCATCTCCAAACCTTTAATTCAAACTACCAATGGTTCACATATGCATGTTAATGCTGTAGGACAAGTTTCCACATCTTCTATATCACTTTCTGACACCTTTCATATTCCCAACCTTACTCTAAATCTTATCTCTGTTGGTCAATTATGTGAACTTGGTCTTACTATTACTTTTTTCCTCTTCCTGGTTGTCATGTGGAAGGATCCATGAGATCCTCGGGATAAATGTAAGGTTGACGCATTATTTGAACTTATCAACCTTCATCTACCCAATTCTCCTCACACTTCCGTTGTCGCTTTCTACCACTCCTATCAACCTATGACATGCTCATTAGTGCCATACGCTCCATAGGACGCCTTCATCCCTTAGCATCTTCTCGTAAATTAGACTGCTTTATTTCGATAATGTAAATTGTTTGTCTTGTCAATCGGGAAAACAACTTGCTTTATGTTTTAATAAAAGTGATTCTACTTTTGTCTCCCCTTTCGACTTAATTCATTCCGATGTTTGGGGTCCATCCCCACATCCTACTACGTGGGATGTGTTTATTTTATCATTTTTATTGATGATTATTCAAGATTCACATGGATTTTTCTCATGAAACATAGATCTCAATTACCCAAAATTTATTATGATTTTGCCCAAATGGTTAAAACCCAATTTTCTCAAAATATCAAAGTACTTAGAACTGATAATGCTATGGAATATAAAGAAACAATTTTTTTAAATTTTCTTCGACAAAATGAGACTCTTTCTCAATATTCTTGTTCCGCACATCTCAAAAAATGGAAGAGTCCGAGTTTAAAACATATACATATTCTTAATAATGTTTGTAGATTTCATTTCTAGTTCTTGTCTGAACGCTTTTTGGGTGAAGAAATTTTACTACTGCTTTTATACCATCAATCGTGGTTCCCATGCCTATTATTCACAATCAATCCCCTTACGAGCATCTCTATAGTACTTCTCCATCTTATGAACTACTCAAAGTTGTTCGTCAGGTTGTTTTGTTCTTCTTCACCCTCACGAACACAATAAATTAGAACCTCGCTTCTCGTCTTGTTGTTTCTTGGGTATGGAATAGAAACACAAAGGCTATCGCTTGTCGGGACCCTATCTCTAAACGATTACAGATCTCGGCCATGTCATCTTTGGGAACATAAAATGTTTTCCTCTTATTTCTTCATTTCATGTCTCATCTCCTACCTCACTCTCATTTTTTAATGACCCAACTATTGATTTATTTCCTCCTCGACATTGCTCCATTACCTCACCATCACAACTACGCTTTCTCCCGATGTGTCGCTGCCTCCTTCGTTGATCCTACCATAACAACATCTTCGACCAATTACCCTGATTGTCCGTAGAGTCATCACTTCATCGTTTCTACTCGTGTAAGTAGTCTTCCTTTTCATCTTCGTGATTACCAATGTTTCTCTACTATTTTGTCTCATCATGCGAACCCCAAAACTATAGTAGAAGCTAGTTCTAACCCTCACCGGCAAAGAAGCTAGCGATGTATGAATTACAAGCATTAACAAAAGCACATACATGGGATCTTGATCTTCCATCTAATAAATCTTTAATCGTGGTCAGTGATTTTCAAAATCAAAACTCATTCAGATGGGTCCGTGGAACGATATAAAGCTCGTCTGGTTGCAAAGGGTTTTACACAGAATATGGAATCGACTATGAAGAAACTTTTGCACCGTAGCTCGACTCACCTATGCTCAAGTATCATCATTGCCGTCACGCTTCTTGCCCGAAATTAGAACATGTTTCAAATGGATGTCAAAAATGCTTTTTTCAATGGAGATATAACTGAGGAAGTTTATATGAAACCTCCTCTTGGATACACTCATTCACCTCATCAAGTATGCAGACTTTGTCGTGCTCTCTATGGCCTCAAACAAGCTCCTCGAGCTTGGTTTGCCAAATTCAGCTCTACACTTATTGACTTTGCTTTCACTTCCAGTTCTTATGACTCCGGTCTCTTTATTCGGAAGACTCCCACTAGTGTAACACTTCTACTCCTTTATGTAGATGATATGATCATAACCAGGAATGACTCTAATGGAATTATTAATCTCAAGCAGTTTCTGAGCCATCAATTTGAAATGAAAGACCTTGGTCGTCTCCACTACTTCTTGGGCCTAAAAATCTCATCTGATTCTCAAGGATATTATCTCTCTCAAGCAAAGTACTCTTCCGATATTCTTAATCGGGCTGGCCTTACTGATTGCAAAACTGCATCAACACCTCTAGAAACCAATGTCAAATTTACTCCATTAGATGGTACTATTCTCTCAGATGCCACATTATACAGACAACTAGGAGGCAATCTTGTTTATCTCACAATCACTCATCCTAACATTGCCTATGATGTTCATTTGGTTAGTCAATTCATGTCTGCTCCACGATCTACCCATTATACTACGGTTCTTCGCATTCTTCGCTACATCAAAGGCACCATGTTTCACGGTCTCCACTTCTCCAACAAGTCTAATCTTCTTCTTTCCGCCTACTCGACGCCGGTGCGTGACCCAACCGATCGTCGCTCTACCACCGGATATTGTTTCTTTCTCGAAACTCTCTATATCTTGGCGAAGCAAGAAACAATCTCTCACTTCTCGATCCAAAGACCGAAGTCGAGTATCGTGCTCTTGCTAACACCACTCAAGAACTTCTTTGGCTCCGTTGGTTACTTGTTGATACGGGTGTTCTCCAATCAATCGCAACTATCCTATATCATGTGACAATCGTAGCATATCTGGATTACTCACAATAATGTATTTCATTAACGAACAAAACATATCGAGATTGATTATCATTTTGTTCGTCAACATGTTCTTCAAGACACCGTGCTTGTCTCCCAAATCAATATTCTCCACTGATCAAACAAATTGACATCTCACCAAATCTCATCTACCAGGCAGATTTCGAGAATTAGTTTCCAAACTCAAGTTAATTGTTTCTCTTCCTCCTTGAGTTTGAGGGGGGATGTTAAGTTATATTTGATATTGTAATTCACTTATATTTAACTTGTATTACACTTGTACTACACTTCCACTATTTCACTTATACTACACTTGTACTACACTTCCACTATTTTACTTGTACTACACTTGTACTACACTTCCACTATTTCACTTTGTACTACACTTGTTACAACCCTATAAATAGGGTTTTTTATGTACATTCTAAACACACCAATACAATATTAAATCATTCTTTCTTCTTATCTCTCTATACTCTTCACATGTATAAAACTATTTTTCTTTTTTCTTCTAAAAACAATTCATCTATCATTTTGTCAAGTGCATAGCGTGTCACGTAATCATTGTTTGTAAAAGAGCTTTTAGAAGAAGAAAGGTAAGAGGATTTTTTTCAAATAGAGACGTGTGGGAAAGAATAGAAAAAGAGGAGAGAGAAAAGGACCAAAGAAGAGATGAGTAAAATGAGAAATAGAGAAAAAAAATGTAAAAAAAATGATGAAAATAATTATTAAAAAAATTCAAAAAATATTAAATTATCTTTTATTGTTGGGACACGAAATACGTACCTTTCATAGAATTGGAATACTTTTAATGTATCATTCAAAAACTTGAAAAACAATTCATACTAAAACTTTAATTTTTTTTGTATGATAAGAAATCACGAATATGAATTGCACTCTTTACTGTTTTTGATTATTATTAATTTTTTTCATTTCTTTTTAAGAGAATGAACTCAAAAAGCTTGAACTGCAGGACCAGACATTGGCTGTCTCATACTATCATTTCAACAACACACCTTTTCGATTAAAAAACACAGCACAGTTTCTTTATTACATTGTCATAACTTTTTTTTTTTTGGTCAAATTTTAATAGGTGCAACAAAAACTTCTCAGTCGCTTATCCTAGTAGTACTCTCTTGCCCAAAAATAGTTAGCTATAGAGTTTTGATGAAATTCGGTGCATTAATACTAGTATAATTGCACTTGGTGTGGCAACTTGTAACCCACAAAAAGTGTCATTCTATCAATTATATGGCCAAATGGCAAATAGAAGATTAAATATGAGAATTCTGTAAGTGTTATTTATAGTTAAAAAAATTTATAAAAATAAATGATCAATAATTAGAATATATATTTTAAATAAGAATAAAACTATTGATTTATCAATAATACCTCTTTATTAATCGTAAAATCTTAAATCCTACGTCTTAAATCTTAAATCGATTAGATTTAAAGTTATTTTAATCTTTTTAATATACATGTATATATGTATGTATCAAACGAATTGGGTTGACCAAATTAACTCAAGTTCAATTTCTTTTAAATAAGTTGTAATTTAATTCAGCCCATCTAATTTTTAAATGAGTTGAACTCATTTTTATGTTAACTGATGGGTAACTTATTTACATTTTTTATTGAAGTCATCTAAATTATTTAAACATTTAGGTCATGTTTGATTACCATTTTAATTTATAATTCTTAAATTTTAGAATTAAATTTTTAATTTTCAAATATTTTGGGAGAAAAAGTTATTTGATAAACAATTTATATTTTCAATTTTAAAAATTAAATATTGGTTATTTAATAAATAATTCTTAATTTTTAATTTTTAAACTTTTAAACTAAGTTATTCTGAGTTGCATAATACCAATTACATTTTAAAAAGAGTTCGAAAGTTTTAATGAATTTGAAAAATTAATAGTAAAATGGGCTTAATTTTTTATAAAAAAACTTAAAATCACAAACCGTAAAATTTATTAGAAATTAGACTTTTAGAGATTTTCAATAATATATGAAGTGATTCACAAATATTTTTCAATTAGTATACTTTACACTTTAAAAATAAGTAAAAAAATATTCTTTTTAATCTGAATAATCATTAATAAAAAATGTATAATTTTCTATAAAAAAACTTGAAATCACGAGCATTAAAATTTATTAGAAACTAAACTTTTATAACTTTTTAATAATATATCAAATAATTTATAAAAATTTATGATATAGTGCCGTTTATATTTTAAAAATGAGTAGAAGAATTTATTTTGAATCTAAACAATCATCACAAAACGTGCATAATTTTCTATAAAAAATCTAAAATCATAAATCATAATTTGTTTTTTAAATTAGACTTGTAGGGATTTTCAATTATGTATAAAATGAATCATAATATTTTTTAAATTAATATAATTTATATTTCAAAAATATATAATAAAATATGAGTAATGTTCAATAAAATGAACATAATTTCTAAAAAAACTCAAAGTTTTAAAATGTAACATTTTTTTATAAAATAGACTATTTATTTTTGTGAGTGATATATAGATTTAATTATAAATTAATACAATATAAATTTTAAATCTAATTTATCAATCATCTTTTTAACCTCAATTATATTATGTATGTTTTATAAGTTATTATTTTTTTTTAGAGTTTTATATTTATTAGAATATTCTAATATAAATTTAATTTAATTTTATCTTTTATTTTTATTTTTTAAAAAAATCAATTGTTAATTTTTATATTTATTAATTTAACTAATATTAATATTTTTTAACTTTGTAATAAATAAAACAATTATATTTTAATAATTTATTCAACTTTTATCTTATTTGTTAACTTTTTTAATTTAACATATCTTTATTAAATGATTTAGGGAAGTGTTTATGAGCTCAATATAACAGTTTTAGATGAGTTGAGTTAGGCTGAGTAGCTAGTTTTACATCTATAAATATGTGTGTATTTTAATTTTTTTAAATTGTTCATTTTAATTACTAAATATGATATTTTATTATTTTTATTATTAAATGTGAATAATCATCTTTTATTCCAAATATGAGGTTCAAACAGGCCTAATAAGGACAATAGTTTCAAGTCCATCTAAGATAACGAGGGCCATACAAGTCCTAAACATAATAACCCAAATCAAGGCCTATAAAATTAAAAAGTAATAGCCCAAATCAAATCCTGAAGTAGCGATTCTGAAATTATGAATTTATGATTAAAAAAAAATTTAACACATGTACTAGGGTTTTTTTTAGTTATATTAGTTATGACAATTAAGATCTTTTGTTGTTTTTATAATAGTTTAATTTTTTTATTATAAAAAAATGATAACACAATGATATATGATCAAATTTAAAAAAAAAATATTTTTATTTTATTTTTTTTATCAATTTAATTTATAGTCATTATTATCCATTGTTAAAAATAATTTATAAAATAGGTATATCAATAATAGTTAAAAAAAAATATGAGAAAAATAAAAATAAAATAAAAAATTGATGATTTGTATTTATACTATTATTTTTTTAAAATAATAAGAATATAAAAATAATAAATAGATTAAATTGTTCTTCTTAACATAACTAAAACACTTTGTGTTGTTATTTTTTTATTTTTTATAGAACTTACCGTGAAAGATAAGGTTATCATGACATTTTTATTGTATGAAGGATTAGCATTATTTAACCATATGTTTCATATAGTTATAGATATTTCGGTTACTCGTATTAGAAATTTACACAGGTAGCTTGTTTTACGTTGATATTTTTCTCTTAACGTTGAGCCAAAGAATTTATTTTGATTGTTTTCACTTACTGTTGAGCCAAAGATTCAAAGCCAAGTTTACCGCATAACATCATCACAATTCAAGCATTTTTTGTATTAAAAAAAATTAAGAAAAAGGGATCACCCATAACATCCAAGCAAAATGGGTAGCATCAAGAAAAGGAAATCACAAAAGCCACATCTTTAAGCAAATTGGGTATTGATATTAAAAAAGTTTATTTATTGTAAGTTTATAATAAATTATAAGTAATGCAATATAGTATTATTAGTAAGTATAATAAGACATATATAGTTATATTCAATGAAAAATTATCATATCAATTATAATTATAATATATAAAAATACTATTTAATATTTAATTTCCCTTATCTAATCTAGATTTCAAAGAGTAGTTGGAATCAATTTTTCACTCAACCTTATGTTTAGCCTCTATATAGGGTGATAATTTGTGTTGTAGTTTAATTGATCGAATTGAAAATTAATTGAATTCAATTCCAATCAAATTCAAACCAGCTCAAATCACTCAAAAAAAATCGAGATGGGTTCGAGTTGATTTCGACAGCTCGCTATCATAAAATAAAATTAAAAAAAGCTATAACATGTAAATGTTACAACTCACACGCTAGATTAAAAACTTTAAATTGGATAAACATATTTCTTCTTAATTTTCAACCGACTTAGTCTCACTCCCTCAAAACTATGTTTCTCTAGCAACCAATTGCAACCACTTCTCTAGCAACCAATAGCATTCATTTCTCTAGTAACCAACAACAGCCGCATCTCCAACAGTTGCCTACTTCTAGCATTGTTTTATTCTTCTCCAAAAGCAACCCTACTTCCATTGAAGCAAATTAAAGTATTTTTTATGCCATCCTAAAAAGATTGCTTTCTTTTTGCATGATCATCATATGGTCTACTTGAATACATTAAAAGAGATTTATATATGTGCACAATCTTGTGTAAACTTACAAGTAGTTTAAAATATGATTTAAGTTTTGTCACGGTGATTTGAATTAAAAGTTGAATCAATTCAAAATTCTAATAAGATACTCTTTGTGTACTATATTTAATCTAAATTTAAAAATATGAAGTGATTAATATGTGGTCTGTTGGACTCTTTGTTTGATGATTGGAGGAAATTCTTTATTTAATCTTACTTGTATATTTCTTTATTTAGTGGATTGAGAAAATTCTATTGAGATTTAGAGTATTCAAACTGTAAGTTTCCATAAGGACACTAGAAAATTCTATTGAGATTTAGAGTTTTTTATTCAAACTGTGAGTTTTCATGAAGACATAACAGACTCTAACTTTTGCATGATAGGATTTTAATTGCGTTTACCTTTGTCGAATTTATTTAGAAATTGACTTCTTGTGTTAAGAAATTGCTTTCTTTAGCTTATGATTACTAATGTTCTTGTTTTATAATTAATTAATCCTTGTAATTGTTTGAACATAAGGCTCAACCTATAGCCCAATCCATGATGTATCTTACTTGAGATTGTAAGATGTACTCATGCCAAAAGTGTTGATCTTAGATGTGTCCTCACTTGTCTAGAATATTTTGGAAGTATCAAAAGACTAACCATTAGCCCAACCCATCAACGTGGTCGAGCCTAAGTTAGTTTGTGCTTCTAATAATGTACCCTTTGATACACTGTGACGTGTACCCTTTATATAATTGATAGGTGTACATGTAATGTTATATATATGTGTGTGTGTGTGTGTGTGTGTGAAGCTAACATGAGATCCATAAAATTTACCATTTTTCTTTAACTTTTCTCTAGTTTTTCTCTCTAAAATCGGATCATCTTGATATTTTAGTACCTATCATGAGGCTCAAGATTTAAAGGTCGAGCTTTTGTTTCTAACCCCATATTTTTAAGGATTCACCCTGAGTATTGAGAGAGAGAGACCCACTACTATAATAAAGAGTATTTAAGTTGGGATTTAAAGTCGGTTTTTACTTAAAACTGACTTATAACAAATTTTTAGTCGGTATGCTTATAAAACAACTTAAAATTGAAAAAAAAAATGAAAGTTAGCATCAATTGACACGTAGAAACGACTTAAAATCCTACGTGTAGTGTCGGTTTACATGTGTCAATCGATGCATTTTTTTCTTTTATTTTCTTCTCTCCCTCATTTCGATAGCCCTCATCATGTTCCCATTTCCCTTCCAAAAAATCGTCCCACCCTATATTTTTCTTACTCATTTTCAAGCCACTTATGACCACTATTTTCGACGCCATCAAATGGGTTTTTCTTCCTCCCTAATTTATCATAGATCCACTATTTTTTTGAGCATAATACTCAAATTTTTCATATCCATTTTCTTTCACTTTCTCGCTTACCAAACACAATATTTTCTTCATTTTTTCCACTTTATTTTACTCTTGTAAGTATTTCTACGAATTATTTTACACTTATTACTCATATTTTTTATTCTTATATAATTTTTGTAAAATTATTTTTATTTTAATGTATATTATGTGTTATTAATTATTTGTATATATTTTTGTGTTATGTAGATTGTGTATTTTTATTCAAACTTAGAAGCGAAAAATTTATTTTTTATTTATTCTTTTTAATAATTTTATGTATTTATGTTTTTGATATATATTAATTTATTTTAAACTTAAAATTATTTACATGTACATGAAATATATATATATATAATGTATAATGAGTTTATTAATATCTATTGTATATGTATGTATGTATGTATGTATGTATAAAATATATATTTATGTATAAATATTTATTATTATTATATGCATTTATATATATATATATATATAATGTATAATGAGTTTATTAATATCTATTTTATATATATGTATGTATGTATGTACGTATAAAATATATATTTATGTATAAATATTTATTATTACTACATGCATTTATATATATTATATTATTAATGTTATAACGAGTTTATTAATTGTTTGAATTTTATGTATTTATTTTTATATAATATTTTGATGGATTTATATTTATGGGATTGAAATTTTCTTGAAATTTTTCCAAAAAAATAGTAATAACAAAGTTAATATGATTCAATGAACATGTGTTAAAGATTGAAGACGTTAAACAGTATAAGATATGAAAAATTATTTATGTAAGTCTCTTTTGTTTTATAATTAATTACATATATTATATCCTTATTGTACTATATCTCCTCTAAAATATATTTTTATCTAATAATTGGATAAACAAGTCTTACAAGATTGCAAATAAGGTATGAAAGAAATACAAAACTTCCTAATTAGCCAAAAAATATGTGTTTTTATATGTGGAACAACTTAATGAATATAAAGTTTTTGAATAAACAAGGAGAAAAACAACTCAATAAGTTGGTTAGTAATTTAACTTGATACAAAGTTTTTATTATGATTTTTACATATTGATACAATAATGTATGATATATTTTATTATAGATAAAATATTAATACAACGCTAATATGATTTCAAATGGATGAGGTTATTGTTATATCACTTTGGTATTGATGTAATAATCTCTTTTACTAATATGCTCTTTTAACATATATAAGTTATTTTTTGGGAATTCATGATATTAAGTTTTTATTTTGAATTTAAATAAATGTAGTTCATTAGTCGGAACAAGTTGGGCTATAATATGCAAATTTTTGATGACTTACGAGAAGAAAAGGCTGAACATATATTTGAAATTATAATATCACAAGAAGAAATAGAAAAAGAATCTGATGATATTGAATAGCATAAGTATCTTATAATATTTAATGATATTGTAATTAAGTTAAATATATATATATATATATATATATTATAAATTTTTTTGTTATAAATTTAGTTCTTAAGTAATTAATTAATATTCAATTTTTCAATTAACGGAATGTATTTAAAAAAAAATTTAAACATATTTTGGTTTTTTCTACTATTATGTAATCAAAAACATGCAGTGGAGCTAGCAAAAAATAACCAAAATATGTTTAAAATGAGACATATCATTTTAAGTCGATTCTACAGGTGAACCAACTTTAAATTTTAAGTCACCTCATTTTAAGTTCGTTCACCTAACCAACTTAAAATATATTTTAAGTTAGTTAATAACCAACTTAAAAGGCCTTATTTGTGGTAGTGCCCGTAAACAAACACTTCACCTCACACTCTTTTAGGGCCATGTGTCATTATGGTTGGAACCTAAGCCAAGGAAAGATTAAGGCTACCGAATGAAATGGATTCATAGGATAACATCTCACCAACTCGTGAAGAAGCTCGAGTCGAACCACGAGCAGATTTACCAACTAAGGTCGACCCTCAACAAGAATTGGCACAATAAATTCTCGAGCTAAGAAGAGAACTCGAAAAGATCGGGCGAGAGAATAGAATGCTACGTGTGCGATTAGATCTAGATGCTCACCTCGGTCGAGCTAATGACTTCGTCTAAGAAATTGAACCATCTCTAAGGAGAAATGAATCTGTCTAAGCTGAAAACATAATAGAGGGTATCCAATAACATAATGCTATAATTAAGGCATAATCAGTTATAGTGAAAAATGCAATCAAGCATAACAATGATAAATTATTGGAATAGAAAATGATATGGGAGGCATGCTTCCAAGCCTTAGAAGAAACAACTAGAAAGTAAGATAAGGTCCTCAAAGAAACTAACAAGAGGCAAGACAAAGGTAAATCACATTATGATGTAGATAGAGACTGTGAATAGTTATGGTTTCCCTTTTCTCTGATGAAATAGAGAATAGTGAACCATCTTCAAAATTTAATGCCCCTAAGCATCCAAACTATCAAGGAATGAAAGATCCTATGACCCATGTTCTGCATTTCAAAACAACTATGGCCCCTATGAGCCTCACTAAAGACTAAAGATATGTTATGATATGCAAACTCTTTATATCCATTCTATATGGTGATGCTCAAAAATGGTTTAACAACTTGCCCTTATACCATAACTTCCTTTTCTCAATTCTCTAAGTTGTTCATTACCAATTATGCCAATAACAAGCCTATAAGAAAAGAATATCATCATTTCTTCTCAATCACCCAAACAAATGTAGAGAAATACATGAGAAGGTTAGGAGAAGAAAAATTAGAAATTGCGGACTATCCTAACTCTATTACAATAGAGGAATTTAGGCAAGGTCTGTTGAGAAATTCATATATGTTTGCTGAATTAAGAAAAATTGTGCCATAAACAATGAAAGAGGCTTATTGAAAGGCCAAAAAGTTTGTTAATCTCGAGAGAAAGCTGAAGTTAGATAAAAAGAACAATACTTTTATGGAAGTTGTAAAATAAAAACAAAAAAAAGAGGATGAGCTTGTATAAAGTAACTCAAGATAAAGTGGTTAACCAAAACAAAATCTTTCCCCAAGTCACTGGAGGAAGGCCAATGGTCAAGAAATCCTAGACCTTGGTGTAAGTCACTATCACCCTTTAGAGGTCCACATTTTATAGGTAAGCTTGGCTTAAGTTGTATTAAGGATGAAGAATGAACAAAATTCCAGATGGCCACCTAAGATGAGGGCACCACTTAGAGACACATTCAAATGGTGTGCCTTTCACAAGGATGTAGGACATCAAACACAAGATTGTAGGCACCTGAAGAAAGAAATAGAAGATATGCTATCCATAGAATACTTAAGTGATCTTGTGGCAAATGATAACAGAAGAATAAGCCGTCAACCCCAATGAGAGACTTTAAGACTGCTTGTTCCACTAGTTAATATAGTTAAGCCACACAATGAAGATATTGTGAGAACTATTCATACCATATATAGAAAGACTAGTCTCAATGGAACATCCAATAATCCACATAAAAGATATGCTTAGGACTTGCTTAGGGCTCCATTAGATTTATAATTTTCATAGAGGATCACACATTTCCATACACCTTCACTAGTGATGATGAGACCTTAACTCCTTATGAACAACCTTTAGTAGTAACTTTACAAGTAGGGTCATGCAATGTTTGTATAATCTTGATTGATATTGAGAGTTTTGTTGATATTCTATTCCTTGCTACAATAAAGACATTGGGTGAAAGATGGTGATATCATAAAGAAGAAGATGCCTTTAGTAGGATTCAATAGTAGTACCACATATTCTATTGGAACCTTGATGTTTCCAATCATGGTAATCGAATCAATTATTATGACCAACTTTGTGATAATTGATGTTCTAGCCCACTATAATACCATTCTAGAGAGACCGTGGATATATAAGATGAAGTAATTTTCATCAACTTTTCACAAATTCATTAAATACCCAATAAAGGAAGGCACAAAAGAGATAAGGGAAGACTGAGATAAATCTAGGACTTGTTATAATGCTAAAATAAAAAAGGTGGTTCCAAAGTAGCAATTAGAGTGTAGGTCTCGTCATAAATGACCCAGAGGCATGTGCCTATTAGAATTGGTTGATTCAAATGGAGTTGAGGATATATAAGTTGGAGATGCAGGGAAGGCCACTATTTAAAGTTAAGAACAAACTTATCAATAGAGGTTAAATATCAAATATCTCATTTCTTGAAAACCAACTATGATGTCTTCACGTGAAAACTTGCAGGTATGTCTAGAATTGAACCAAGGGTCATAACCCATAGATTAAATATTGATCCAAATGTCAGACCTATCAAGCAGAAAAAAAGAATTTTTTTAATAGAAAATAATGAGGTGTTTAAAACCCAAGTTACCATTCTTAAAGAGACAAAGATTATTAGAGAAGTAGACTATCCAACATGGCTATCCAACATAGTATTGGTAACGAAGGCTTATGGCTTAACACGAATGTGTGTAGCTTTTATAGATGTGAATTATGCCTTACAAAATGATTGTTTTCCTTTGCCAAGTATTGATCAACTAGCTGACGCTACCTTCAAATTCTGTTTAATGAGTTTTTTTATATATGTTTTAGTTATCACCATATCAAGATGTATCCAGAAGACAAAAATAAAACATCTTTTATCACTGAAGTGGGGACTCCCTATTACACTAAAATTCCTTTTGATTTAGAAAAACAGGAGCTACTTATCAATGTCTCATCAATATGATGTTTACTAATCAATTGGGAAGGAATATGGAAGCGTATATGGATGACATGGTGATTAAATCAACACATTCTGTAGATCACGTTAAAGACTTGGAAGAAATATTTTGTGTTATTCGAAGGTATATGTGAAACCTAATCCTAAAAAAAGTGTTTTTGGTGTTCCCTTAGGAAAATTCCTTGGATATCTTATCTCTACCCAAGGGAATGAGGCTAATCTAGACAAGAAATAAGCTTTAGTTAACATAAAGCCTTACAATGATCTAAAAGGAATCCAATAGTTAAATGGAAGAATTGTGGAACTTAACAAATTCATTTCCAAATGAATTGAAAAATGCCTACCTTTCTTTAATATGTTAAGAAAGAACACATCAGTTTTGTAGAATGAAGATTGTGGTAGAACTTTCTAAGGAATCAAGCAATACTTGAGCACACCTCCTGTATTGATCAGCCCTACCCCAAGAGAAAAGTTATATTTATATTTTGTTGTTACCCCTCGAATACACAGTGTCATACACCTAGTAGAAATATACAAGGTCCAACACCCTATCTATTACATCAACTATATCTTGACTAATGCCCAAAACAAATATCTAACAATTGACAAGTTGGTTTTTACTCTAAAAATGGCAGCACAAAAACATAGACATTATTTTGGCTCACACATAATGGTATTACTCACCTCTCAGCCACTTAAGAATGTGTTGACAAAACCAAAGTGTTAAGGAGACTAGCACATATTGCAATCTAGATGGGAGAGTATAATATAAAGTATATGTTTAGGACTTCCATAAAAGCTAAGTGCTGGCAATTTTTGTTGCCAAGTAGAGTATATCGCCAAAAGTTAACAATAATGAAGTAATGGTTGACGTATGTCATGAGTCACAAGACTTCATTACAAATACCGACCTTGCAAAATACTTTATGGTTTTATTATTTGTAAAATTCTCGCAAGTGCATGAATCATTTTATAAAAATGATAAGTATACTCTCAAGGTTGATCTAAAGAAGGAATATATGTGATTTTTAATTTATTATTAAAAATCTTAAAAACAAAATTAAATCTTAAACATCCTGTCACGATATTTTGGTTTGTTTGTTTACTTATCTAATAACATAAAAATAGATATATATTCAATAAAAAATAATGCAAATTGTATCGAACATAATAGTGGAATATGTAATGATATAATAATTAAGTTAATTATGCTAGCTTATATTATTTAGGTTATTAAATATATAAATTGATATTTGTTGATTTTTTTTCTTTTTGGTATGAAAGTGTCCTTCCCGACTCAAATTATTTTATTTAATATTAACTAACTAATACCCTTAGACGTAGCCTATTAATTAATTAAATATCAAATTTTAGCTTTATTTTTAAGAAAATAACAAACCATCTAATCACAGCTTTAGGCGAAGTCAAATAATTAGACTTTATTCAAGGTGTCTAAATTAAACCTAAGAATTTAATTATCCAAGTACTAACTTTCAAGTTTTAAAATCATTACTGAAAATATGTCGTCAATACATTTCCAAATAATAGTTCTTATAAAAAACTTTTGAAATAGAGTTTCACTCTAACTACCAAGCGATTGTACCAACAAATAAAAGAGTACTACTCTAAATGAGACCGGATAATTAAACCATAAAATCTAATTTTCATATTTAAATTTGTAATAAAAAATAATGTATTTCTCTCTAACATTCTTAATATAAAATCTTGAATACAAATAAAATCAATTGATTTTATGAAAATATTTTACCTATTTAATATATTGCACGCATAATAACATTATAATTATATCATCTTTACAAACAGTCAACAATGTTAAATTTAATCTTAAACAAATTAAATAAAACAGATAAAAATAATACCTTAAAAGAATCTTTACAACAGTTTGATATTAATTCTGTTGTTGGAAAACCTCCAAACAAATTTGTATTTTCACTTATTGAATTAAAAATTAAAAATTTATAAAAACATAGCTAGTTCTTCTCAAAAAGAGAAAAACTTAAAAACTAAAAAATGAAAAATTTCTAAAGAGAGAAAGTGTTCAAAAAATTGTGTGTTTTACAATGAGGGAAAAGAGTCTTTTTATAGGTGAAAAAAGGGCCAAAAGGGGAGGGATATTTCAAAATTTGAATTTGGATGCGTTTGGATAAGTTAGCACGCGTATGGGGCACAAAATTCTCGATAGATGGATGGTTGGCCTGCACGTTCGTGAGAAGGACACAGTAAGGATGGATTGTTGCACGTAAAACTCAGTGCGGATAGGTTGTTGCACGCGAGATTTTGACCATTTTGTCCAAAACAAATTCCATATTTTTGACTTTTTCTCATTTCTTTTTTCAATATATTTGTGATGTATTGCTTACAGTATTTTTCTTTATGTCTTTAAGTTATTTTTGAACGAAAATTCCTAAAAAACAATAAAAATATCTGTGATTTCGAAAAGACAAATTTATATAAAAATATGATAAAATCATACAAATATAAATCTATTTAATCAATTAAAGTACATTAAATCATGGTAATTTTAGTGCTTTTTAAGCACTCATCAGTATGTCATAGATGTAAAAGAAATTCCCATTTGGCAAGTATTCATCGATGGTGCCCACAATTTTAAAGGTGCTGGACTAGGAGTTGTTATAATATATCATGGTGGAAATTGTTTCGAATATGTTATGATAATGGACTTTAAAGTAACCAATAATATTGTAGAATATGAAGCAGATATCTTTGGTGCTATGACTTCAAAGAAACTTGGAGCCAATACTATTGTATTACATAGTGACTCATGGCTAGTGGTCAATCAATACTTTGGTATATTTGAAGCCAAAATGAGAAGATATGTATAGCAGTTAAAAAAGAAAAGTTTTGAAATTTACCAACTTTGAGATTAATGAAATATCAAGAAGTTCTTGTTAGTCGCCATAAACTATTCCTCAAAATTGATTGAAAAAGAACCTTTTGACAGAATAAGGGAAGAGGAGATAATTTGATTCATATAGAAGACCCTAATTTATGGTTTCAGCTTGCCTAAAGGGATTGTCTTTAATAATGGGAAACATTTCATATGCCATAAGATCAAAAAATTCACTACAAAGTACAATATGAAAATATGTCATTTGACTTCATACTATCAACAAGCTAACTGTCAAGCAGAGTCTTCAAATAAATTGGTACTAAATTTTCTAAAGAAGAGATTAAAAACTACTAAATAAAGATGGTTAGAGAAGCTACCTAGTGCTTTGTGGGCCATCAAAACTAGTCCCAGAGGTAGCACTAAAAACACATCTTTCTCGCTAGTGTATGGGACCAAAGTTGTAATCCTAATAGAGATAAAAGTTTCAATTGTAAGGTTTGTTCAAACTAAAGACCAAAAGATGTCAAATAAAGCAATTGATCTAGTATCTAGTACTAGTAGAGGAAAAAAAGAATGAAACCTTAAGAAGAATGATTGACCAGAAGAGAAGTGTGACATATTAATATAACAAAGTAATATACTTTAATTCATTCTTTCTAGGTGATTGGGTCCTCAAGAAGGTCTTCCCAGACAAGAAAGAGTGGATGAATGAAAAGACGGACACAAACTAGGAGGGTCTATATTAAATAAAAGTAGTAACACTAGGTGGAGCTTATTTGCTAAAAAGCATCAAAGGTTCTAAAGATAGTACTAGTTGGAATGCTCGACACTTAAAAAAGTACAACTTTTAATGTATTTCAATATATGCTTTAGTTTCAATATATTACTCCATGTATATAATAAACTTGTGTAATTCTTTCATACTAAACGCAGGTGATTTGCTAAAGGCATCTAATATTTTCTGAAAGATACCCACGGTATCAACTCAATTGAGTAGACTCTACTGCACTACATTGCACCCATAAACCACAATCTTGAATGTTGGCATTGCCTATTGAACAAAAAATAAAACAACTTAAATTAGGAAAATTTTACACTCCCTTATCATCCCTTTCAAACTCAATGGCAATGGAATAATATTGAGTTTAGAATGATGTTTAACAAAGAGCTACATAGGAAAATGTTTGGTTAAACAATCACCAGCTTGTTCCTCTAAAGGAATGTGCTATGCCAATAACTCTTATGTAAAAACTTTTTCTTGAAAAATATGTACATCGAGCTCCACATACTTGGTGCAAGCATGAAGACAGGGTTGGTTGCTAGCGCAATTATGCTCAAATAATCACACCACAAGATAGGTACTGTAGGTGGACACATCTTCATTTCACACAAAAGACATTTCAACCACAAAACTTCATTAGTTGCATAAGCTAGGGCCCTATATTGTGCAACCATATATTGCTTCTGATAGCTCCACAGCATAGGATTAGCCTCTAAAAACATGGAAATGCTTGATGTAGACTTCATGTCATCTAGACCAAAACTCTAGTCTGCATCAATAAAACCAGCCACTAGTAAACTAGTAGAAGGTTTAAAGACAAATCTATGATGCATAGTACCGGTCAGATATTTCAAGATCCTTTTAACTATTGTTCAGTGACCTTCTTATGGGGATGACATAAATTTACAAACCTTATTTACTAAATAACAAATATCAGGCCGTGTAAGGGTTACATATTGTAGATCCCCTATAATGCCTCGATAAAAGGAAGCATTAAACATCAACTCACCATCTAAAATAGAGAGCATAAGATAAGAAAGCATGGAAGAATTACTTGGTTTAGTAAAATCCATCTTAGCATTAACAACCAAATCTTTAATGTATTTGGACTAAAATAGAAGTAGATCACTATTGACCAAATTAATAATAACAATGCCAAGAAAACCCATGTATTTCAAAGAAAACTTGTCATTGAATAGTCGAATTAAAGAC
Source organism: Hippophae rhamnoides (assembly GCA_033030585.1). Classification (NCBI taxonomy): domain Eukaryota; kingdom Viridiplantae; phylum Streptophyta; class Magnoliopsida; order Rosales; family Elaeagnaceae; genus Hippophae; species Hippophae rhamnoides. The sequence goes on along the minus strand of CM065434.1, from coordinate 20,205,595 downwards.
TGAGCCCCTACATCAGTTAAGCCTATGATGATGATATCATCAATATAGACCAATAAATAGACAACCTAATTGCGAAAAAATCTACAGAAAAGAGATGATTCAGCTTTACTCTTGGTAAAACTCAAGCTACACAACGTGATGGAGAAGGGGTCAAACGAAGCCCGTCGGGCTTGCTTGAGTCCATATATGGATTTTGTAAGCTTGCATACATGGCTAAGAAACTGTGAATGAATAAATCCTAACGGTTGAGACATGTAGTTATTGACATCTAACTAATGTAATTTCCATCCTTTGGTTAAAGAAACTATAAGCACCATATGTATAGTCACAGGCTTCACAACGTGACAACGTTTCATGAAAATCAAAACCTGGTTTATGGTCATAACCTTGAGTAATAAGTCTTGATTTTAGTTTAGCAAAGGTCTCATCAAGAGCTTCTTTTACTATCCAAACCCACATGGAACCTATAACAGTCATCTCTAGAGGTGTAGGAACTAACACCCACGTGTTGTTCCTAAGAAGTGCATCATATTCATCTTGCATGGACTTTTTCCTACCCTTCATGGATGATCTTATGAAAGTAAGTCATCAATGCACTTTTCTCCTTAATATTTTCTCATTTTATTCAATAAATAATATTTTGGGATTAAAAATATGAACTTTCTAGTGAAAAGAGGTGAAAATATAATTTTTAGGGATTTTTTTAGAATTTTTATGGATTTTTAATGCTGGATCAATCAAAAATTATCACGTGGACACCACGCAAGCATAGAAACTGACTAGAAAGCCAAGTGGATGCCCCCAAGTAGAGAGGCCCAATTGTTGATAGTCATGTGTGTAGTGTGATGTAATGTCATGCCACATGTCAACACAACGTTCATTTCAACTTCGTCCCATGGTCAAAGGTCTTGCCACATATGTTCAAGCGATTCATCCACTCTTTCCATCATCGTGCCACGCCATCTGTAATAGTGAATCATGTCACACCACATGACATTGACTCAATATGTGTTGACCAAGACTAATTTCCCTTTTCAAGCATCACACGTGGATTTTCCCAGTGAATACCGTATGCCATGTGTCGTGTCCTTATTAGCGTCGTTAATTTTTCTCTTTTTCATCCCAGCTATTGATCTAAACAGTCCAAATTCTACCTGAGCTATATTTAACACCCTAATTACCCTATAAATCTTAATGAGGCGAAATTAATATAACTTTTATCAATTTTTGGAGCTAATAAGAGACAAAAATATAGAAAAAAATCAAAAAGAGATAATTTTATTGGAGATTCAAGAGGATATTGGTATTACATTTAAAGATATTGACTGTATTTCTTCTTTTTCACTTTTCTTTATCAATATTTATGTCTTTCTTTATGAAAAATATAAGTTTTATGAACAAAATTATGTCTAGTTAATTTATTAATCTATGCGTCTTATGAACTCAATTTTCAACATGTGATGATCTAATATTTTATCTCAATTATGATTTTAATTTAATTATATTATTTAATTTGATTTTATGCTATTAATATTTTAGCCAACAATTGATCTATAGAGGCAATTAAATATATTTGAGATAATTATTTAATTGTTTGTCGCTTGGAAGACGCATAAATTGGTTTGAGTGAAGTCAAAGTCTAAGGGAAATGTTGAAACCTTTGAATAAATAAAGTTGGTTAATGTCAAAAGTTCAAGAAGGATTAGCCATGAAAAACCTAATTGGATTAACTTAAGTCGTAATATGGATCAATTTGTGAAATGTAGGCTTAGTTGGACTTGTAATGAAATTGTTTAAAATCTCATGGTGGTATAAGCTCATTCCAAAAGTTGAACTTGAAGGACCCTACTAAGATCAAAAGTTCAAGAGATATTAGCCGTGGAAAACCCACTTAGATTGACTTGAGTCGTAGTATGAATCAATTTGTAAAATGTAGGCTTAGTTAGACTTGAAATGAAATTGTTTAAAACCTCATGGTGATATAGGCCCATTCCAAAAGTTAAACTTGAAGGACCCTATTAAGGTCAAAAGTTCAAGAGGTACTAATTATGAAAAAACCAATTAGATTGACTTAAGTCGTAGTATGGAACAATTTGTGAAATGCAAGTTTAGTTGGACTTGAAATGAAATTGTTTAAAATATCATGGTAGTATAGGCCCATTTCAGAAGTTGAACTTAAAGAATCCTGAAACATGGGTTTATAAATACATGATGAGTCAACTCCTACAAAATGAGTTAACTTGGATGTGAGTAATGATCTTGTGGAAACTCATAGAAGCTATTAGGCCCATTAAGAACAATGAATGGGTTTAAAATGCTTATTGAATATTTATAAATCTTTCATAACAATTTTCAAATTATTGTATTAGTATCCAATAGCTTATTAATCAAGAAACTATTGAGTGTGAGCTCTTTGAACTTGCATTATGGTCTGAAGTATACAATAACATATCATAGAGTGGGGTCTTCATACATCAAATGGTATCGAAGTTATGGCCACGTGAGCTTGAGTCCTTTCAAGAACGTAAGGCTCCCTAAGTTTGTTTGTATGATGCAATCAAAGTTACAATGAATATCTTATATTACTTAAAAAGTTAATTGGTGAGGTACTAATAAGAGGTGTCTTCTCTAATGGTATTGACGCGTTTTGAGTTTACCCGATAAACAAAATCACGAAGGCTCATTGAATCGATGTGTAATGGTTATGTGCCTATTAAACTCATAATTATGGTATGATACAAATAATATTGCACCATGGAGTAAGACCTCTCTATATTATAATGTTAATCATGTCATATTACATAAATATTCATATCATTTTTTTATCATATTATCTATATGTTCGTACTCAAGTTTTTAATTTTGATTGTTATTTTTGCCTATTAACTATTTGTAAATAAATCAGAGATAAATGACTAATATGTCTATTAATTATTATAATTAAATCACTTAAATTCATTAATTATTTTTTATCAGCTTAGTATACTAATTTAAAAAAATAAATGGTTTAATCTAAAAGGTAAAATTTTAGGTTTTTTTTTTAATTTTTCAAATGTATTTGAGAAAGAAAATTTCAACATGAATATTTAATGAAACACTATTTAAATTAAAAAATGAAAAAATAAAATAAAAATTGAACATTAAAACTTCTATTATAATTTATTCAAAATTAATCGGCTAAAACTTTAAACCTAAATAAATCATTCTAAAAAACTAATATATATATATATATATACAATATACTTTTAATATACAAAAAAAAACATAAGAAAAACATAACTTATATTATATAAAACAGATTAAAAATAAAATGCTGTATTAGAAATACAAATTTGTGACAGATTAAAATATATATATACTAAGCTAAAATAAATGTTTTTTTAACTTTACAATAGCCACCAAATTTAAAGGGTGGAAAGTTTTCAAAATCTCCAAACTGCCCCGAGAAGGAAAAGAAATTAATTAATGCAAAACTAAAAGCGGAAAGAAAATAATTTTGAATATGATATTAAATTATATATTTAGATTTCCTAATCTCTGAAATCAGTCTCAATTCTTCGAACCTACAAATCTACTACACCAATCATACAATTTATATTTCTAAATAAATCACACTAAAATCTAAACTGAGAACCGGGTTGAGCGACTCCGGTTTTCTCTTTACTGTCAATAACTTCACTAATTTCTAAAGTCTAGTAACTGGTACAACTAATTCGGGTTCGGGTCAAAACTGGGTACAACCGAGGGTGTTAAACCGGACTCGGGAATGTTTGATACCACCACCTTTTTACTGCGCATTTCAAGCACTCTACGATGGTGGTTTGAATGCAACTCACTTGAAAAGGTAGGACTACAAGCGGGTCTATACTCCGGTAACAACCGACCCGACTTGTATCGAACTCCACATGCGTTACATAGAGTTTTGGCCCCAAGTGGGCCGGCTCTCCATTGCGGAGTCTTATGCACCCCACAATGGCCGCAACTTCGAGGCGGTTGGACCGAACCGGAATACAATGAACCCGGTTTTTTTCTTAATTTCTTAGCAAAATGCTTTTCTTTTTCAGCTTCAGCCGGTTCGTAGTCTTGCATGCTGGTGTAAATGAGCCAAGGACTCGAAGGAGGCGATAAAGAACAAGAAGACGTATTTGAACTTGAAGAAGACTCTGGCAACGGAGTTGACCCAAGAGACCAAACTCGACCGCCGGTTCGAATTCTCTTACTTCTAATCTTGGCCGCAACCGGAGTCTTCAAAGCTGTGGATTCCGGTTCAGGTGCCTTCTCCATCTGGTTCTTGGCTTTCACAGGCAAAATTACCGTAGCGTAAGGAGCAGAGAATTCTGAAAATGAATTTTCAGAATCGTCAACGAATTGGGATAACCATTCAAGGTCTGCCATATCTTCAGCCTGATAAAAATTGCATCTTTATTCAACACCATAACCAAAACAAACTCAAAAGCACCTCAAAGTTCAAACCCAGATAAGAAAAAACCAATTTCATAACTAAAAATAGAAAGGATACGTACCGGAAGGTTAAGTTCGCTGGAGGGTACAGAACCAAAATCATCTTTGTGTGAAAATTTGGAACTTGAGTCAGAGTGGTCAAAGTTTTGGGTTTGTTTTTCAGGAGAAACAGAGCCAAAGCCTTTGTCTCCTTCAGCCTCTTGCTCTTCTTCTTCAACTAGCCCATCTTCGTTAGAGAAGTTCAAGAGTTCGTCAACAAAGAAATAGTCACAAGTTGTAACATTTTGAACGTTAACACTCCAAAAATCATCAAAAACTACTTGTGGGCTCGTTTTCAGGGCTATTTCCGTTCGAAAACTTGTCTTCAAGGCACCTTCAACGCATTCCATTTCAGTTTTACCTTCAAAGAATTAAAAACAGAAACGAAAAATAAGCAAACACTGTTTTCAAAATCATAACTTTCAGCCTTTAAAATACAATAAATTAATTTAATAATATGTACCTGAAAAGGAAGAGGATAGGATAAGAGAGGAGAAAAATGAAGCTTGGTTTTGGAAGAGAAATAAGTTAAACTAGAAGAAAAAAGGGGTGAAAGTTTGGTAAAGCATTGAATAAGGGCTGAACTGAAGTGCCCGTTTCTTTGTCTCCTAATGATATTTGCATCGACCTAATGCATGTAAGAAGTGATGTATTAATATTAAGTTGAAGGATACGGTATTCCTCTTAACTTTTATGAAGAAGAAAAAAAAAGTAGAATATAAATTATATAGTTTTAGATTTTTATAATTAAAATATATATTCTTCTAAAAAGTTTTGAGTTAAAAATAATAAGAATAAAATAGTTTTAGATTTTTATAATTAAAATATATATTCCCCTAAGTATAAAACTAAAGTTTTGAGTTAAAAATAATAAGAATAGAACATTTTTTTAGAAATAAAGTCTATATTATTAAAATTAAAATACATATGTAGAGGGATTACTTTATTTTACCTAAATTTTAACATATTTTTACATATGTAAATTACTAATTTTACCTAAATTTTAACATATTTTTACACATACAGATCACCTATATTGCATATTATATGACAAAATAATTTAAAAAATAATCCATTTTGCAAATAATTTTGGGACGTGACATGCAGTCACAGAACTAGACAATAATCAATAATAATGCAAATTAAGTCCGTACAAAAAAACTTACATATTAAAAAATAAATTAAATATTATACCTAAAAATTTGATTATCATTTAACAAATTATCAAAATATGAGATTTATTATCATTTTAGTGATTTTATTTAAAAATAATCAAATATGCATTTGAACTTAAATGATTTGTAGTTGTAACATTAGCTCAAAAATAATATTATATATTGAGTATGATATAATTTTCGTATAATTATCAAAATTTTATGTATAAAATTATATATTAATCAATTAAAAAAGGATACGATATATTCTTAAACAACATATATATCTATTTCTATTATATGAGATGGATATGTAAAAAATGCATGATAAAATTTGCTTATTTTTACTCTCACTGTTCTGTTTATGTTGTTTAATTACGGTTTAATAAAGAAAATTGGAGGGATGTTACTCATTAATTGCATAGTCAGTAAAGTTTATTGAAGTAGCTCATATAGATATTCTTTCCTATTAGAAATAGTTATACAATTTAAATACTTTAGTTGGATGTTAAGAGATTAATACACTCATTTGATTAAAATTATACGATTATTGGTACATTTATTCCTAATATTTAATTATATATTAAATTTAAAAAAATATTATTAATGATAATTTTATTTAATAATAATGTTTATAAGTTATAATTAGTAATAGGATTAAAATTAATATTTTATGTGATACGATCTAAGATACGATCATTAAATTATCTATGAAGGCACATTGTGGTGTGGCTCAATGTTATCCGTGACATGATATACCTAAAGGTTAGGATTGAATTCAAGCATAACCAAACGCATTATGACACAAGAAAAGAAGCACCGTGACATAGATTTTTTTTTTTTTTTTGGATAAATTTGGGTTTTAGGATTTTGGCATATCACCACGATATAGGAAATGTGCGAAGAGGCTCACCTAGTATTTTTCATATTTTCTTGCATTTAGCCTATTTAGAATGTATTTTTTAATTCTATTTTATGTTTGGTTTAGTTTTAGCTATAAATATATCATTTTGTACAAAAACAAATTTGAATTTATATTTCAATAATCTAGGATTATAGCTTCCTTTTCTTTTTCTTTATCTTTAGATTTTTCTTTATTATTTATTTTCTCATTCTTATATATTAATGTATATAATCTCCTAAATGGTTCTTCTTTTAACTCTACAAATGTATTAAACTTATTGTTGGAAAAATCGGGTATATTTTCCCTATTCTAAGTAGTTACTATTCACTTATAATTTAAATGAATAGAACTCAAGCTAACCCGACAAAATAATACTATTGGAAATATAATGCTAAAATAAACTAAAACAGCTATTGAAACAGAAATATTAAAGCAGAAAAATAATAATACCAGAAATTTAACGAGGTTCGGTATAAATGTTAACTAGGTCCTCTGGCGTCGTTGACCACTTCCACTATCTCCAAATGGATGAACTCCAAAATTACAACTAATTGGGCAAAATTGAGCTAATCAATTATCCTTACAAAAGAGAGGAAGATTTACAAACGTTGGGATGTTTACAAATGGTGAAGGAGGGCTTTATTTATAGCCCCAAACCAACACCCATCTTCATTCCTAACCAATGTGGGACTTTTCTAATTTTCTCACTAAGGAGCAATATATAACAAATCTCCACCTTAGCGACTTAGTGGTTTTAAATGATTTCTTCAATTGCTAGATCAACGACGCCAGCGCCAATTCAGATTTGTAGGATGTTAATCAAGTCTAGACAATGTTTGAACTTGATTGCTGTTACCACCTTGGTCATCATATCTGTGGGATTTTCTGTCGTACTAATCTTCTGAACTAGTACTCCACATTCTTCAATAATCTCTCGCACGAAATGATAACAAACGTCAATGTGCTTTGTACGTGCATGGTAGACTTGGTTCTTTGCTAAATGAATAGCACTCGCAAAACACCTTAATATGTTTTTGACCAACTCCCAAGTCTTCAAGCAAACCTCGTAACCAAATAGCTTCCTTCACAGCCTCTGTAACTGCCATATACTCTGCCTCTATAGTAGACAAAGCAACTGTGGACTGCAAGGTAGACTTCCAACTGACTGGTGCTCTAGCAAGAGTAAACACATAACCGGTAGTTGACCGACGCTTATCTAAATCTCCTGCATAGTCAGAATCACAATATCCGACTACATATTGACCAATAGTATTATCCTACTGAAATACTAAACCAACATTTACAGTATTTATAATATACCGTAGAATTCATTTCACAACCAACCAATGTCCTTTACCAGGATCATGCATGTACCTACTTACAGCACCAACCGCATGTGAAATGTCATGTCTTGTACACACCATTGCATACATTAAGCTACCAACTGCATTTGCATATGGTACTTTTGCCATATATTCTCGTTCTGCATCATTCTGAGGAGATAATTGAGCACTAAGCTTGAATTGAGGAACTAGCGGAGTACTTACAGGTTTTGTCTGTTCATTCATACCAAAACGTTGTAGTATCCGCTTCAAATATTGACTCTGGGTCAAACTAAGCTTCCCCTTCTTCCTGTCTCTACTTATCTCCATACCGAGAATCTTCTTGGCTTCTCCCAAATCTTTCATCTCGAACTCCTGACTTAGTTGAGCCTTCAACTTTTCAATTTCTATTTGACTCTTCGATGCAATCAACATATCATCGACGTACAATAGGAGATAGACGAAAGACTCATTTTGTAGCTTGCGAAAATACACACAATGATCGTGTGTGCTTCTGGTATACTTTTGTTGCAACATAAACTGATCAAATCGTTTGTACCACTGCCTTGGAGATTGCTTCAATCCATACAATGATTTGTTCAGCTTACAAACCCAATTCTCTTTACCAGTAACAATAAACCCTTCTGGCTGAGACATATAGATTTCCTCTTCTAAGTCACCGTGTAGAAACACAGTTTTCACATCAAGTTGAACTAGTTCCAAATCAAATTGTGCTACCATGGCTAACAAAATTCTAATGGAAGAATGTTTTACAACTGGAGAAAATACCTCATTATAATCGATTCCCTCCTTCTGAGCGTAGCCCTTAGCCACCAACCTTGCCTTGTAGCGAATACCATCTTTGTTAGGAAATCCATCTTTCTTTGCATACACCCATTTGCATCCAATTGCCTTCTTGCCTTTAGGTAGTTGTGTCAACTTCCATGTTTTATTCTTCTGAAGGGACAAAAATTCTTCATCCATGGCTTCCTTCCATCTTTCAACTTCAGGGCTTCTGCATACACCCATTTGCATCCAATTGCCTTCTTGCCTTTAGGTAGTTGTGTCAACTTCCATGTTTTATTCTTCTGAAGGGACAAAAATTCTTCATCCATGGCTTCCTTCCATCTTTCAACTTCAGGGCTTCTGATTGCTTCTTTATATATGGAAGGAACATCATCATGCACAACTGAAAGTGCACAGGCCACCGTATTCTTAAACTAAGCAGGTAGGTCTTCAAAATCCTTGTATCGAGCAGGTACCTTGACATTTTGTCGTCGTGGCCTATCAACTATAGTTTCTTCTTGTTGCTGTGGAGGTTCTTAGGTTAAAACCTCTTCATCTGATTCATCTTCTGTCAATGGAGGATCAACTTTTGTCTTATCTTCACTAACTGGATTAACAATTTTGCTTTCAAACTCCACTTGTTTTGGAGTTTGCTCCACCTGCTCTAAAGTGCCATCAATCTTCTTAGTTACCTTTCTCAACAATGCAGATTCATCAAAGGTAACATCTCTGCTAAAGATTATATTTTTCGTTTCAAGGCATCATAGTCGATATCCCTTAGAACCAGAAGGGATCCCAAAAAAATGGCTTTCTTGGCTCTTGGGTCCAACTTTGATTCTGTTACACGGTAGTATGCAATTGAACCAAACACATGTAAGAAATCGTAATCTCTAGCAGGTTTTCCAGACCATACCTCCATAGGCGTTTTACCTTCAAGAGCAGACGATTGTAGACGGCTGACGAGATCACATGCATATGTCACAGCCTCAGCCCAATACTGCTTTCCTAAACCAGCATTTGACAATATACACTGAACCTTTTCCAGCAAAGTCTGGTTCATACGTTCTGCAACTCCGTTTTGTTGTGGTGTTTTTTGAATAGTGAAGTGTCGCACTATCCCTTCTTCTTCACAAACTTTCATAAATGGATCATTTGTGTACTCAGTGCCATTATCAGTCCTCAGAAGCTTGATCTTTTTACCAGTCTGAGTCTCGATCATCTTCTTCCACTTGAGAAAAATACCTAACACTTCATCCTTTTTCTTCATGAGATACACCCAAACTCTTCTGGAGAATTCATTAACGAAAGTGACATAATAATGTTTGCCACTCATGGATGGAGTTCTTGTTGGCCCCCATACATCAGTATGGATGTAATCCAAAATGCCCTTTTGTATTATGAAGAGCAGTGCCAAAGCTTACTCTTTTCTGCTTCCGCAATACACAATGCTCACAGAATTCCAACTTGCCGGTTCTCGCACCTTTTAGCAGGCCTTGCTTTACTAGAATCTATAAAGCTTTTTCACCAGCATGTCCCAAACGCATATGCCACAACTTGGTAGTTTCTAAATCTCTTTCTTCATCTGAAACTGCTGCTGATGCTGTCCCAATAACCGTACTACCAAGGTAGTAGTACAGGTTATTCTTTCGAACACCTTTCATCGCCACAAGTGCTCCAGAAGTAACCTTCAATGCCCCATTTTGTATGGTCACAGTGAAGCCTTTTGATTCTAAGACTCCCACAGCAATGAGATTCTTCTTCATATCTAGAACATAATGAACATCTGTCAAGACCCTGGTTGAACCATCTTGATTCTTCAAACGAATTGTACCAATTCCCAAAACTTTGCATGGATAATCATTACCCATGAAAACAACTCCACCGTCTAGTTCTTCAAAGTTAAAGAACCACTCCTTGTTAGGAGACATATGGAAAGTACATGCTGAATCAAAAATCCAATCACCAGGATGAGATGATGTTGACGAACCAACCAATGCAAAATCTGAATCTGAATTGCTTTCAGCTACACATGCATCAGATTGCACAGCTTTTCCTTTCTTTTGTAGCTTCGGACAATTTTTCTTCCAATGGCCTTTCTCATGACAAAAGGCACATTCATCTTTACCAAGTCTTCCTTTTGATAGAGATCTACCTATCCTTCCTTTATGTTGTGTTTGCAGACGTCCTCTTACAGACAATGCCTCTGCTGCTTCTTTCCTGCTTTCTCTTTTATCTTTCTTTCTAATTTCATAACTATACAAAGCAATACAAACTTCTTCAAAAGACACTATCCTTCCCAATGAGTAAGCTCGTAATAAGATGATCAAACTCATCAGGAAGGGAGGCTAACAACATCAAGGCTAAATCTTCATCTTTAAAAGTTTCATCCATATTTAACAAATCTGCTACTAATTGATTAAAAGCAGTAATGTGGTCGTTTATTGTAGTACCTGGAAGGTATTCAAACCGGAACAACTTCTTCTTCAAATAGAGCCAATTTTGTCCACTCTTCTTCATGAACTTGTTCTCCAACTCCTTCCACAACTTACTTGCGGATGTCTCCTTCATGAACGTGTACTTTTGTTCTCTTGAGAGACACGAACGAATTGTACCACATGCCAATCGGTTGATATTTTTCCACTCTACTTCATCTACTCCATCTGGTTTCTCTTCTTCAATGGCGATGTCTAGACCTTGTTGAAACAGAGCGTCTAAAACTTTGCCTTGCCACATGCTGAAATGACCGGTTCCATCAAACTTCTCCACCTCGAACCTTACATCCATCACCATAGTTCTACTTGACGTGGATGACTGGCCTTTGTTTGAAAGAAATTTTCCTTCCGCCATTTCTTCAAATTACAACAACTAGCAACTATATTCCAATAGCAAACAAACAGAATACAAACAAATACCTAGGTAGAAAACCTTCGGCTCTCATACCAATTGTTGGGAAAATCGGGTATATTTTCCCTATTCTAAGTAGTTACTATTCACTTATAATTTAAATGAATAGAACTCAAGCTAACCCGACAAAATAATGCTATTGGAAATATAATGCTAAAATAAACTAAAACAGCTATTGAAACAGAAATATTAAAGCAGAAAAATAATAATACCAGAAATTTAACGAGGTTCGGTATAAATGTTACCTAGGTCCTCGGGCGTCGTTGACCACTTCCACTATCTCCAAATGGATGAACTCCAAAATTACAACTAATTGGGCAAAATTGAGCTAATCAATTACCCTTACAAAAGAGAGGAAGATTTACAAACTTTGGGATGTTTACAAATGGTGAAAGAGGGCTTTATTTATAGCCCCAAATCCAACACCCATCTTCATTCCTAACCAATGTGGGATTTTTCTAATTTTCTCACTAAGGAGCAATATATAACACTTATATACTATAATTTTATTATTTTTAAGTATGTTTTTTGTATCTTTTCTTAATTTTGTAAATTATTTATGTATGTTTTATTGTAGTTTTTATTATAACTATATTTTCTTATTTTTTTATAAATTCTTTTTATGTATCATTTATGTCTTGTAAGGACTTTGTATTTGATTTTTGTGTTATATCTATTTTTTCTGCTAAAAGAATTAAATTTATTGTTTTTGTTATTTGATTTTTTAGTATGCATGTTAGGCTTAAATTAAGATCTAATTCTATATCTTGTAATTTATTTTTAAACATTATTAGTATAATAATATTATTTTCTTCTTAATATTATGTAATTGACTTACATTTTCATCATCTCAACTTCTTATTTAAACTTTGATACATTACTTCTTTTTATTATATTATTTTTGTATCAAATATTTTTCTTTAACATCGATGTTCTATTCTTTTGATATTTGAAAATCTATTAATATTTTTAGTTTTATTATTTATCTAATTTCTTGATTTTTTTTTATCTATTTTTATGAATTTATTCTTTTTATATATTAAACTATCATGATTTTTTTTAATAAATATCATATTTTGTAGTGATTGAAAAAGAATGATTTTATTTTTTAATTAAATTTAAAAGAGTTAAATTTATAGGTTAAATTTAATAATTATTCATAGACTAAACTTATCGTGGAACTTGTTCGATTAAGATCAATTATTTTTAATTAAAATATAATAATAATAATTTTTTTTTCTTTTATTAACACGTAGAAGTTAATATTTTAACACAATTGAAATGGAATTTATCAATAATTATTTTAGAAATTTAAAATCTTATTATTTTTAATGTTATAAATAATTTACTTTAAAAATTTAAAATTATTTTATTTAGTTAACTAATATGCAAATATAAACATCACAGATCACAAACTCATTATCCGAATGCGACACAACGCAAACGCATAAGATGAATATGGCATGACACAAATCCCCAAGCCTAATATATTCTATAGGGATAAATAAATTATCATTTATAAGCTATAATTAATAAATTTATGACACCTGATATGAAACAAATTCATATCTCTACTTAAGCCCAAATCCACGTATGGTTGTGAGATACTACATTTATATTATTTATTTGATGTAATTATATTAATATATCAATATTATTTTTAATATTGTATAGTAATTTTTCTAATTAATATCCATTTAATTGTTTCTCTTAAAAATCTAAATCATATCTATCTTTTATTATAATATATAATAAAATATGTGCATATTTTAGTATAAAAAATGGTTTCTTTAATCTAGATAAATTTAATAAATATATTTAATCATTCAAAAAAGTCACTTAGATACTTGAAAATAGACACACATTTATAAATATTTTATAAAATATGATAAATTTATTAAATTATTAAGAAAAATTATTTCATACTTTAAAATAGATACACGTTTATAGATATTTTATTATCTCTAATATATCTTATAAACTCAAAATTATTAAATTTAAAAAATTGTAATTAATCTTAAAAAGATATATAATTACTTGAGATGATAATGATTGTTTTTTTTTCAAATTGAATGTGTAAATTTTTAATCATATTTTAAAAAAATTCACAATTCAAATTAAGTTTTTGAATTTTTTAACTATACAATTGTGAATAAAAAATCATTTATGATATTCATAAAGTAAAATTCATCAATTATTTTAAATTTAATAATTTTTATGACTAATTAAGGTACCAATATGTGTAATATTTCACATTGGTTGTATGTGTACTTAATGAAGCATTCAAAACTTACCCTAACATTTTAGTTTTTAACTATTTTGTTGTGTTGGTTGTTCTCGTACTTCTTTTCAAAAAAAAAACATATATAATATTAGATTTAATTGATTTTTAAACATGTTAATTTTTATTTTTTTTCTCATGTATAACCCAATTAAAGGAGTTAGTGCATACTTAAGAAAATGATGTTGATGTGTATAATATCTCATATTGATTATGTGTGTAATGAAATATTAAAATTCTTTTTAAAATTAAATTTTTTAATTAATTTATTGGTTTCATTGTTATTGTAATTCATTTAAAAAAAAGTTAGTAAGAAATTTTTTATAGTTTATTAAAGTATGAATAATTATTTATTTTTATAAATTTTATTAAATCTAATTAAAATAATATGAATGGAAATTAATACTTTAAAAAAGATCCACAATAAGTCTTATGTAGGATCGATCCTATAAATACTTCTGCCGGCTCTATTCAATAATGTTTTACTTATTTAGTACTAAATTAAATTACTCTAAGAAATTAATTAACTACCATTTTATAAACTTAATAACACTATTACATCGAAAATATTAATTATATTGTCTTAAATCTAGGTATTTGTTACTTAATCAAATTTAAGTAGTTTTGTAATTTGGCCTCTAAATTTTTCTTGATTGAGCATGTTTTTTAATTTGGCCTCTAACTTTTCTTGATTGAGCATGTTTTGTAATTTGGCCTCTAAATTTTTCTTGATTGAGCATGTTTTGTAATTTGGACTCTAACTTTTCTTTATTGAGCATGTTTTTAATTTGGCCTCTAATTTTTCTTGATTGAGCATGTTTTGTAATTTGGACTCTAACTTTTCTTGATTGAGCATGTTTTGTAATTTGGCCTCTAACTTTTCTTGATTGAGCATGTTTTGTAATTTGGCCTCTAACTTTTTCTTGATTGAGCATGTTTTGTAATTTGGCCTCTAATTTTTCTTGATTGATCATGTTTTGTAATTGGGTCTCTAACTTTTCTTGATTGAGCATGTTTTGTAATTTGTACTCTAACATTTTGACTAATTCATACATTTTTGCCAACCGTGTTGATTGCATCTCATTTGGAGTTTTTGCCGCTTCATTTTGTCTCTTACATTGACATAACTTTGAAACTTTTGAATTGGTTTTCTTAAAGGCCAATTTAAATTGATTTTATTTACTTCAACTTTTCTTCTTATTTTAAAATTTAAGATTACCCAAACTTTAATATTTAGTGAGAAACATCACTCTTGTCTCATGCGTTTAATAATATCTTTGTAGTATTTATATTATCTTTATTATATCTATTTTCTTTTATATTATTAAAAAGCATCATTTTAATACTAAAGTTTATTCTTGAGTATCATTTTTGTCAAAATACTAGTATAACTTTATTAATAATCCGAAAAAAGTCACATACATAAAGCATGTCTTTAATAAAGAAGGATTTTTTTGAATTTTATTTTTATAATATATATTTAGTGGTTTGCTCCTTCAGAATATTATTTCTTTCGATGGGTAATTATCAATAACTACTTTTAATGAATAATTCGTTTCGGGTCGATTTTGACCGATCCATTGTCATCTTAAAAGTAATCAACTAATCACTGATATTTATATTTAAAAAAAAAACAGTTATTAATTTTAATAACTACGGATAGGTGTCAATAATTATGTTAAAAAAATATAATCACTTTATATCGATTTTAAGTTCAATTTAGATAATATAAATGTTAATAATTGATCATATACTTTTTATTTTTAATATTTAATTAAAAATATATTTTGTTTTAAAAAATTATAATATAAACACAATACATATTTTATTACATTATTTAAAATTTTGAAATTAATTTTCATATTATAATTATTTTACACATGTTTTTAAGATTAAAAAGATATAATTATAAGAATAAATAAAATTTAATATAATTATCTAGAGTGTTGTATGTTTTAATATTAAAAATATCATTGTATATAATAAAAATAATAATATTAATATATATTTTAGTTAACTATAATTTTAATATTTTAATAACTCTATATTTATTCAATTATAATTATTTATTTTTATAGATAAATATAGTATTTATATTTAAAGCGGTAATTTTTTACTAAATGTATAATGTGAGTTTCTCAAATATAAGAGAAAATTTTATATCACTCCATGTATGATAGCTACCTATTAATATTAATTATTAATTAATTTAATAAATCTGTTACTTTTTTTTAAAAGGAACGGTGAAAGTGGACTTATTTTACCAAGTATTTAATTTAATTTTATGTAAAAATATATATAAAAAATATATATTAATCTCAAAGTTAAGGGAAAATTACAACCAACATATCCACACACCATTGATGTGTGTTATATAAATCTCGTTCTAATTTTTAAGAAGTACGCATATTTTAGAGAAATAAATACTATGATTAGAGCCAAATTATTATTTTAAAATCACTTTAATATTAAATCGTTTGGTAATTTTTTTTACCATGAAGAAAAGTTTCATTTAAAAATTAAGAAAATTATAGACAAAATTAAAAAAAGCACATCTATAATAACATCACATATAAAAAAAATAAGAAATAAAAAATAAATGACAAAAAAAAACCCCAAAACTTGGACTCTAAAACAACCACAATTACCAATATATTAATTAGAAAACTATGCAATCCTAAAATAACATAGAAATCACTAAGATCAAATAAGGGCAAATGGGAAAAACATTAAAAATAATATATGATTTAACAAAATAATTTGTTTCTCAAATTTGAAAGATATATTTTTTAGGATCTTGTCACATGTATAAAAATAGAAGAGGAGGACAAAAACATGTTAACCTATGACAGAGTCTTAGCTAAGAAAATATTTTCCATACCAAAAAAAAAAAAAACTTAGTTATTTCATCAAATCAAATAGTAGAGTTCTTTCACGATTGCCCTAAAATATTTTAATACAATGTGTTTTTAAATATCAAAATCTTAAATCTTAAATTATAAATAATTCACTTTAAAATTTTAAATTTTAAAATCTAAACTTTAACTTTTTAAAATAAAAAATGCATATTTATGTATTTTGATTTTTTATTTTCAAACATAAATTCAAATTATACGATTATAAATTTTTTATTTATTTAATAGAGAAAGAAAATATTAGTAATTTTTCTTCAAAAAAAAATTATACACTCACACGTATGTGTATATAAGGATAAGATTCAAACACAACTCTTCTTAATGTGTAAAAAAACAAAAAAAAAAGCATATATATATATATATATAATTGCACGAGTATGCATGTAATTGATAAAATTATAGGGTGTATTTATGTTAAAGTACGGAAATCATTTGATTCAGATGACAAGCCATCATTATTAGTTTATAATAAATAATAATAATTTTTATTATTAATTTATATATTTTTTTACATAAAAATGATACATAATATTATATTAAATATCTTTTAAATTAATTTAATATTAATTATTATTGAATTATTATTTTGATTATTATAAATTTTAAAAATATTATTTTTTTATAATTTATTAAGAAAAAAAATATCATTATTACTTGCCTAAATAAGCAAAATCTTCTTTAAATTTATACGTTTACTTGGTTTTTCTGTTCTTCACGAAGCTTTAAACTTTTTTTTTTCTTTTAAAACAATATTGCATTACCTAACCTTGTATTTATTTACCTTATAAGTAAATTTTGGTGCAAAGCTACAACTGCTCGGTTCTGAATCTCTAAACTTAAAAATAAAGAAAAAGAAAATTACATCATTAATTTTCTAATTTTAATTAAATTTATAAATAAAATTTAAAATTTTTAAAACTACGATTTGATCATCAATTTTTAAAATTTTACAACTTATTTACTAATTTTTTTAAAATTTAATAAATAGATATTAAAATTTTGATTCACGAACATTTATTTTAGCAACTTAACAAGAATTTATGTGTAGAAGTTTAAAAATTTGGGATTAAATTATTGGATTTAAAAATTTAAGAACTCATTTATAAAATTTTAAAAATTTAAAGAGCAAACCGTATGCTTAAATGTTTAGAGATCTATGTATAAAATTAATTAAAATTTAAATACCAATGTTACAATTTACCAAAAATATAACTTATGTTAATTAGTTATTTTTCCCACTTCAAAATCTAAAAGAAATTATTGAATTTTTCTTGAGTGAGATGGACAATAAGTTTTCGAGGGAATATTTTAATATCGTAATATTTAACTATAATTTTTTAAAAATACAAAACTATAGTACTAAAATTTTAAAACTAAATAACTTATTTACACTTTTTTTAAACTAAAATGAAATATTTTAAAATAAAAATATACATTTTAAAAAAAAAAATTATTGAAATAAATTCCTTACAATTTATTTGCTACGTGACCTCAAATTTGTTGTTTCAATTAAGTACATTTTCTGTCAAGTGTCCAAACAACAAGGCTCGAAGTTTCAATTTTTGTTTCCCGCGGCCAATATTATAAATAGGAATAAAAAAACCAATTCAATATTGACGATGGCCACACATTTGAATGACGATTATACCCTCCATAATGACAATATCATGGTCATGCGACAGATCATGGCTCAGATAGATAAAGAGAGAGGAGACAAAAATGGTGAGATACAAATGACGAGGGACCACCACCTTTTGTCGCCAATTCGCCATGTAAACCAACTCAGAGTTATTATTCCTCCACTCTCTTTGTAAGTTTGTATAGGGAGCAAAGTTTTAAAATCCAAATTATATCTTCTTCATTCGAGGACCTTTTAGGAATTAATCAATTCATGTCTTTGTTTTGTTCGAATTGAACTCGATTGTTCATGTTGGTTGGTTCAACAACTAGGTTATTTGTTTCTGGATAAGGCTTTTTTTTTTTCCTTCTGCTTTAAATTAAAGTTTTGAATTATATATAAAAAAGAGAGAGAGAGAGAGGAGGGAATCGTAATAATCAAATAACTTATTCAAAAGAATTAATTTTATATTTATTTTAATTAACATTTTAGTCTTATTTAAAAAAAAATGATATATAACTATTTTTATGAGATATATGGTGTCATTTTATCTATCATTTTTGATGAAAAAAGAGAAAATTATTCCTGTGATTTTTTGTTATTAAAAACTTCTATTACCTTAATTTTTCATAATTATTTTATTTTTCTTATCAAGTTTTACAATTGTTTTTATAATATAAAAATATGATAAAATTAAATAATTTTGATGGAAGAACAACAGAATAATAACATAAGAAATATATAATAAATACAGAAAATAATGAATAAAAATTAATGGGAATGAAGCTTTTAACACTTAAGAATGATAGGATTAATTTTCTATTTTTTTCCGAGAGAAGAGTCAAGTAAGTAACATCATATATCCCTTAAAAAAAAATAATAATCACAATATAATTTTAAATGATCTATTAATATTATTTTGTTCTTATTTCGTTATTTTTTTCAAAATAATAAAAACTAAAGTATCATACATAAAATTATGATCTTAGAAACGTGACTCAGGAACTCATAAAATTATGGTTATTTAACTTAAAGTTTAATATTTATTTATTTATTTTTAATTTGAATTTTATCTCCTAAAAAGAAGAACTTGATTTATGTTGTCTTTTAAAAGTAAGATCCAAAATAAATTATAAAAATTTTCAAAGTGAGAAGTAATAATTAATACATTGAATGATTATTTTACTACCAAAATTTTATAAATCTATAGAATTAATTAGTCTTTAAAAATTAATTTAAATAATTTATTAGTTAGTACTCTATCTTCTTCATTTTGACCAGTTGATTATTTCAACTTCTCCGATTTGACATATTTGAAATCATATTTTTTTCAATTTGACTAATTTCAATATTTCTAGAGATAATAAATTGATTAAATTTAAAAAAAATTAATATCTTAAATTAATGAAATTAATACTTCAAAAATAACCTAATCGATTCAAAAAATAATAATTAACTATTCAACTTAATTAATAAATGTTATTTTATAAATACTTAAATTAATATTACTTATTAAAAAAAAACAGAATTAAAACCTTTCCTAGCTACCTACACAATCCCAATCTTTCCAATTCTTTAAATATAACACAAGTAACTGTTTTTGTATATATGTACTAACCCCGTTTGGTTGGACGGAATGGAATGGAATAAGAATTGATTCCATCCATTTTGTGTGTTTGGTTGGACGGAATGGAGGGCGGAATGGAATCGGATTACTAAAGGAGACGGAATCACAATTCCTATAAGCTCGCTAGGAATGATGATTCCATTCAGGGATATAAATTAGCGTGCCAATTTTACCACTCATAAAATTATAATTACAAAATTACCCTCCCTTTATAAGCGAAGAAGCGATTGGATCTGCCTCGCATTTCTCACCGGCGTTGCGATTTCTTCCCTTACTCGGCGCTTAACCGCTCATAGCGATTTCTTCTCGGCTTTCGAAATCCTAGTCGGCGCTTGGTCTCGCAATTTGGTGGTTTTCACGACATTGAGGTAAGGTTCGTCGCAAATGCAGTATTACCCGTAAATGCAGTCTGACCCTAATTTCTTCACGAGTTGTTCTCTTTTTTGTTTTTTGCTTCTACGCTTACAAATACACTATTTATTTCCTGAAATTGTGGGTTTTCCTTTGGGATTGTTCTATGTTACGTAATTTTGAATCGATCACTAATTTATTTCTATTTTGAATCGATCCACTAATTTATTTCTATTTTGAATCAATCCACAATTTTGTTCTTTGTTCTAATGTTGATACATTGTTTCGTCAGAAATTTTCTCTATTTTGTTGAAATTTATTTATATTTTGAATCGATTCAAATGTTTATTATACATTTTGGTGATACGGTATGTGATATTCTTTGTTGTTTTCTTTGAATCAATTTATTGTTTTCATGAACTCAAACACAACCGATATAAACATTCCTTCTACGTCCCGTAATAAAGGCGATCTTGATATTGTTTCTAACAATATCAATATTGATTATTTGCTAGACTTTTCGGCTTAATGGCATAAATTGTTGTTAGGATTAATTTTGATGGTTCGGTGTATAATGTAACTCTAACTTTGGTTTAAACTATCGATTGGAGCTGCGTAAACTAATTGTTATGCTAATGAATTCAAAAGCGCCTATTAATACTTGCGGAGGTATTATCGAAGATAATGCATTACTACTAATAGTTTATTAATCTTGGAGGTATTGTTTATTCAAAAACTATCTATTGTTATAGTGATATAATCATATCTTACATAATATTTAATTTTGGCATTTTAATAAAATCGGTATATTTTATCAATTTTATGAGTAAATTGTTATTCCTAATTAAGTATTGTTTTTGTTTGTAGTTTAAGATAAAATGGATGATCAGCTTGAATGTGGAAGAGGTGGATCTTTATTGTTGTGTACTTGATGCATATAATGTATATTGTAAAATTCTTTTGAGTTGGTGGTGGATAAAAACAAGACAATATCTTTAAGGAGACAATTGTATGAGCTTGATTTTTTTTTTTCAAATAGGAAAATTGTGCATAGATTGTGCTATGAGAGTGACATTACTTGTATTAATCAAATTAGGATGAGTATGAGTGCTTTTACCAATTTGTGTGCAATGCTTGAAGCCCAGAGGGGGCTAAAACAATCAAAACATTTGTTAGTAGATGACGGTAGCCATGTTTCTTCAAATGTAATTGCACCATGTGAAAAATAGAGTTATAACTGATCGATTTAGAAGATCTGGAGAGACAGTTAGTAAGTATTTCAATAATGTCTTGCATGCTATCATACGGTTGCATAAGGAGTTATTGAAAAAACCCGAGCCTATTCTTGACGATTGTGATGACGATAGGTGGAAATATTTCAAGGTAGATATAATGTTTAATTTCTTTTTTTCTTATTACCATGTAATATTTCTAATAATTAAATGATTTTACTTGACTTATTGGTACTAGGGTTGCTTAGGAGCACTTGATGGTACTCATATTAGAGTAAGAGTTCCTGTACTCATATTAGGGTTGCTTAGGAGCACTTGATTTTTCTTGCATGCTAAGTTTTTCCACGCGCCCCACGCGCTGTCTGGAGGTTGAAGATGATGACGTGTCATCCGGTTCGGTTCGGTTCGGTCGATTCGGTTCGGCGCAGTGCGGCTCGGTCCGGCTCGAGGGCGTAGCCGGTTCGCGCCTTGGCTCGGCCCGGGTCGCCTCGGTTCGACTTCGGGTTGGTCGGCCCGGCTGATTCGGTTGAACCGGTTTTCTCGGTTGTTCACTGATTCACATATTTTGGCGGTTCGGTCTATTTTAAAAGTACGAACCGGTTTTTTCACAGTTACGGATTTCTAACACGTCGGTTCATTTTTCAAGTTTTTTAAACCAAATTTGAATCGGTTTTATGGTTTTATCAGGTTTAGTATAAATATATATTAAAAACACACAAAAAAAATATTCTTTAGCCCTAAAATTATTACACCATTTTCTAGTTTGGTTACTGTAATATCATGCCGAGAGGTATAATTTCATTACATGGAGCAATCAAATCCAGGTTATTGTTATGATACATTCGGTCTGAAGGTGTGTTTAATCTTTGGAATTGTTCTTAATGAGACTAATTATGATGTTTGGTCTCGAAATAATAGAAATGCATATTGCGAGAGAGAAAAACTCTCTTATATTCATGACAAAAATTTGCAACCGAAAAAACATCAAACAATTATAACAAGTGGTATGCGTAAAATCAAAAGTGAAGAGATGGCTACTTATGTCAATGAGTCGAGAAATCATGAAGCGATATTTACGCATACCTCTTGCTCTTGAAATTTGGGGTGCTTTGGCGAAAGCATTCTATGATGGAAGTGATGAATTACGGGTATTTGTCTTAAACGAAAAAGCCTTTACTTCTAGACAAAATGGAAAATCAACTTTCGAGTATTATGGAGGAGTTAGCGGAAATTTTCCAAGAGCTAGACCATCGTGATAAAGGTGATCGCTGAAAGACCCTCGTGATCTAATATCATGTCGAAAGTCTGTTGAAAGACTAAGGATACATATTTTCCTTTACGGATTAGATGATGAGTTTGAAGGCGGTTCGTGGCGAAATTTTGCGAAAAGAAACTATCTGATTTAGAGGTTGTTATTCCTTGATTCGATGGGAGGTAGTCACGTCGAATCTCGTTGAAGGAAAAATCTAGAGATGTTGGCGCTTAGCGTGAGTATCTAAAAATCATTATTTTTCCAATCAAAACGAAAAGGTATTGATAAATCATCATTTAAATGTACCCATTGTCAAATACGTGAAAAGTAAATACGAAAAGAACGATGTTTTGAGGTGGGATATCATTTGGTGGGATCTTGGCCGTGACTCTCGGAAGAAAAATCCACCGGACGGATGTCTCTTGTCACCATTCTTTGAAACAACAAAGGATCGTATGTTGCAACCTCGCAAATACGTATTTGGTAAGATGCTTAAAAGTTTTTCTCCTGTTTTAATAATACATGGATAATTGATTGGTCTGTTGATCATCATGACATTCGATTCTAGACAAATCTCAAAACCATCATACTGCTTGTTTACTATGCGTGTGCTCTGACGTTCATTGGGGAAAGATCTTTGTCTCTCCCTAGTACTTTGAATTTAGACTCGGTTACTAGTTGTTCCCTCTTTTAGAGTACTGTATATTTATTTCTCGAAATAACCCTTTACTTTATCTTGTTTTGTTATTTTTTGGCACGACTTTTGTGTGTTCAAGGACATTGAACAAAGCAAACGATTGGTCGTGGTGTTAGGCGAGAAACAACTGTATTATTTGGACTTGGATTCAACAAATCATGCATTGGTAGCAATGGATCTAACAAGGATGAATCAAATATATGGCTATGGCATAGGAGATTGGGTCGTCTTCTTTTGGATATTTGAAAAAAATTATTTCCAAGTTTATTTTTTGAGCTTAGATCTTTCTACTTTAAAGTGTGATGTCTGTGAACTAGCAAAAAGTCATCGTTCCTCATTTCTGTAACCTTAAATAAAAGTCCATCTCCGTTTATGGTTATACATTCGATGTATGAGTCTTCCAAGTCTACGTTGGGAGGATCACGTTGGTTTGTTACATTTATTGATGATTTTAGTAGAATGACTTGGAGTGCATTTTAATGAAATCTAAAAGTGAAAGGTAAACTTCTTATTTAGAAAATTTCATAAAATGGTTTGTACTCGATATAAAACACAGGATCCAAGTTATAAGAAGTGATAATGGAGGAGAATATAAAAATTACGAGCTTGAAAGAATATCTTGATCGAGAGGCATTATTCATCAAACTACTTGTGTTGATACACCTCAATAAACAAAATGGAGTTGCGAAAGGAAAAATCGACACTTGTTGGAAGTTGTCAGGTGCCTCGTGATCGAAGCTAATATGTCATTATCTTATTGGGGAGAAGCGATTATACGCTGCATATTTAATCAATCGGGTACCTTAGGTCATTAACTTCCAAACACCAGCTCTGACCATCTTTGAAGCAATTGTTGCACCAAATGTTCCCCGATCTACCTCCTCGTGTCTTTGGTTGTGTGGCATTTGTACACCTACGTAAGCAACAACGTAGCAAGTTGGATCCACGAGCAATACGTTGTATTTTTATGGGATATGCCATACTGACAAAAAGGGTATCGGTGTTACCATCCTCAGAAAACAAATGATTACTCTATGGATGTTATTTTTCATGAAGATACAATGTATTTCTCCTACACACGAATTTCGGGGAGTACAACCATCTTGAAATTGAGACCCTTACATATAAATTGCTTCCTTATGAAGAAAGACAAATTATATGTGAGGAAAATATAAATAACTTGAATTCGGATGGTAATAACTCGATATAGAAAAGACTCGAGGAAATGGAATCGAGTCCTCATCAGCTTCAAGATCATCAAGGAAGTTCCTTACTACTGCTAAATGAGTACGAATTCATACTCATGAAAGTAGCGATATATAACCATTGTCGTTTGCAGAGGATGATCAAGCTATTGAACCCGACGAGAAAAATACTTCCATCACGTCACAACGGTATTCTAAAGACGTGTATGAACACGAGATTTCTAGTAAAGTCAAATATCCATGAGTAACTATATGTCTAAACATCGTTTGTCAAAATCAAACGTATCATTTGTGAATCAATTATCTGCTGTATCTATTCCTAACGATTAATGCGGAAGCTTTAGCTAACCAAAAATGGAAAGATCTATGAATGAAGAACTAAAATCTTTAGAAATAAATAGAACTTGGGAGAGCTTGTCGATCGTCCCTTACTCAAAGAAAATTGTTGGATGTCGATGGATTTTTTCGATGAAAATATCAAAGCGGATAGTGCGATTGAGCGATATAAAGCAAGATTGGTGGCAAAGGATACACTCGAACATATGGGATCATTTATCTGAGAAACATTTGCACAGCCAAAATTGCTTGTTGGTCTTGGTATCTCACAGTTTGCAAATTTAGATTAGCCATTATATCGGTTTGATGTAAAAAATGCCTTTCTATATGGAGATTTAATTGAAGAAGTCTCGTGGATTTACCTTAGGAATCAAGAAATCCACGATCCATGGAGAAAAGGTGTGCAAATTAAAAAAATCAGCTTGTATGGATTGAAACAATCCCCGAGAGCATGGTTTGGCCAGGTTCTGAGGTCAATGATGAAGGCATTTGGCTACAAGGTAAAAGCTTAATTCGAGACCGTACTTTATTTCTAAAAAAGGGTATGGTAAGATAGCTTTATGTGTATATGTTGATGATATGATAGTAACGTGAAATGATCTTGAAGAAAGGAAAGCGATACAAACTTACTTATCGAAAGAATTTGAAATGAAAGACCTTGGTTCCTTAAAATATTTTCTTGGGATTGAGGTTTCTCGTCAGCCAGAAGGAATCTTCTTATCTCGAAAGAAAGTATGCCTTAGATTTATTAAAAAGCGGTATGTCGGCGTGTCGACCGGTAATACACCCGATAGAGGAAGGATTAAAGTTATGTATCAAGGTTGATCAAGTTCGACAAATAAAGAAAGATACCAAGGCTTGTTGGAAGGTTGATGTATTTAGCATGAAAGACCGGACCTTGCCTATGCTTTAAGTATTGTCGACCAATTTATGCATAATCTAGAAACAAACATATGAATCTGGAGTTATTAAAGTATTTTGAGATATTTAAAGTCTGCTCCTGGAAAAGGAGTATTGTTAGCTAAGAACTGGAGTTTTCTAAATTGAGGTATATCTTGATCTTTGATTGAAATTTGGATCAATAAATGATAGACGATCTACATCAGACTGCCTACTTCACTTTTGTAGGAAATCTTGTAACATGGAGAAGTAAGAAGCAAGCGTGTTGTGGCGGATTCAATATGCCGGTGAATCTGAGAGGAATGGCACTTGGGCTTTGTGAGGCCTTGTGGTTACAATCTCTCTTAAAGATTTGACATATCTGCCGAAAGAATCAATTAAGTTATTTTGTGACAATAAAGCGGCGTGTGATATTACGCGTAATCCAGATTCAACGCGATCGTACAAAAGCGTGTTGAAGTTGTGATTTTTTATTAAAGAAAAGTTAGAAGAAAATTCATTGGAATTGCCAAAAATCAAGTCGAGAAGATCAATTGGTGGACATCTCGCTAAAAGCGATCTCATGCTAGTATTCACATGAAGTTTGAGACAAGTTGGGCATAAAGACATCTATACGCCAGCTTGAGGAGTGTTGAATTCAATAATTTATGAAACACAATTGAACAATCAACAATAGCGTAAACATATTTTTCCAATATACAGTAGGCCTTTACCAATCAGTAAATCATATACAATTCAATCATGGTGGTTGGTGAAATAGTAATTAGTATTTGTCTATATAAACAATGTAAATATCCGATACAAATCAAGAAATTAGATGAATGAAACGTTTATTTCTTCCTCTGATTATTTCTTCAAACATTGATTTCTTCACTTAGCAAGAATTTATGTGTAGAAGTTTAAAAATTTGGGATTAAATTATTAGATTTAAAAATTTAAGAACTCATTTATAAAATTTTAAAAATTTAAAGAGCAAAACGTATGCTTAAATGTTTAGAGATCTATGTATAAAATTAATTAAAATTTAAAGACCAATGTTACAATTTACCAAAAATATAACTTATGTTAATTAGTTATTTTTCCCACTTCAAAATCTAAACAAAATTATTGAATTTAAAATTATTGAATTTTTCTTGAGTGAGATGTACAATAAGTTTCGAGGGAATATTTTAATATCGTAATATTTAACTATAATTTTTTAAAAATACAAACTATAGTCCTAAAATTTTAAAACTAAATACCTTATTTACACTTTTTTTAAAACTAAAATACAATATTTTAAAATAAAAATATACATTTTTTTAAAAAATTATTGAAATAAATTCCTTACAATTTATTTGCTACATGACCTCAAATTTGTTGTTTCAATTAAGTACATTTTATGTCAAGTGTCCAAACAACAAGGCTCGAAGTTTCAATTTTTGTTTCCCGCGGCCAATATTATAAATAGGAATAAAAAACCAATTCAATATTGACGATGGCCACACATTTGAATGACGATTATACCCTCCATAATGACAATATCATGGTCATGCGACAGAGCATGGCTCAGATAGATAAAGAGAGAGAGGAGACAAAAATGGTGAGATACAAATGACGAGGGACCACCACCTTTTGTCGCCAATTCGCCATGTAAACCAACTCAGAGTTATTATTCCTCCATTCTCTTTGTAAGTTTGTATAGGGAGCAACGTTTTAAAATCCAAATTATATCTTCTTCATTCGAGGACCTTTTAGGAATTAATCAATTCATGTCTTTCTTTTGTTCGAATTGAACTCGATTGTTCATGTTGGTTGGTTCAACAACTAGGTTATTTGTTTCTGGATAAGGCTTTTTTTTTCTTCCTTCTGCTTTAAATTAAAGTTTTGAATTATAAAAAAAAAAGAGAGAGAGAGGAGGGAATCGTAATAATCAAATAACTTATTCAAAAGAATTAATTTTATATTTATTTTAATTAACATTTTAGTCTTATTAAAAAAAATGATATATAACTATTTTTATGAGATATATGGTGTAATTTTATCTATCATTTTTTATGAAAAAAGAGAAAATTATTCCTGTGATTTTTTGTTATTAAAAACTTCTATTACCTTAATTTTTCATAATTATTTTATTTTTCTTATCAAGTTTTACAATTGTTTTTATAATATAAAAATACGATAAAATTAAATAATTTTGATGGAAGAACAACAGAATAATAACATAAGAAATATATAATAAATACAGAAAATAATGAATAAAAATTAATGGGAATGAAGCTTTTAACACTTAAGAATGATAGGATTAATTTTCTATTTTTTTTTCGAGAGAAGAGTCAAGTAAGTAACATCATATATCCCTTAAAAAAAATAATAATCACAATATAATTTTAAATGATCTATTAATATTATTTTGTTCTTATTTCGTTATTTTTTCAAAATAATAAAAACTAAAGTATCATACATAAAATTATGATCTTAGAAACGTGACTCAGGAACTCATAAAATTATGGTTATTTAACTTAAAGTTTAATATTTATTTATTTTTTTAATTTGAATTTTATCTCCTAAAAAGAAGAACTTGATTTATGTTGTCTTTTAAAAGTAAGATCCAAAATAAATTATAAAAACTTTCAAAGTGAGAAGTAATAATTAATACATTGAATGATTATTTTACTACCAAAATTGTTTTATTAGCTGAGATTATTATTTCTTGAAGTTATAACTTCAAATTTTAAATTTTAAATTAAATTAATCATTTTTTTTAAATAATTGATCGAAAGTTATTTTAATAATACATATAATAATATATATATATATAATATAAAATAATTCAATTTTATTTATTAAGATATAATAATAATATTTTTTTAAAAAAATAATTATATTGTTTACATAATATTTTGTAAAATTGAGATTTATAACTCAAATATTTTATATATTGAGTGGGATTGAGTCATATTCATTAATAGGTGAATTTTTTTTTTTTATAGAGGAAATAGATAGGTGTTTGTTTTTGGGTCTAATGGGCAAATGGAGATTCCTAGAGGAGTCCAATGGGTAAAAAGAATAAAGAAAAGAGCCGACTTTAATCTTCAGTATTAAAGGTCAATTACGGCCGGCCCAGTGTATATAATGCCGTGGTGTGCTAATGCCACTAACAGGAGCTGATGGCCTAGAAGGATAGAGTGAGAGTATCTACAAGTTATGAATTTTCTTTTACTTTTTGATTTTTCTCTTTTATAAGTTTTTTTTTTTTTTAAATCAAAGTCGCTATCTCCCTCCTATGTCTTCTTATCTCACCATGAAAAGCCATTCTTCGTATCAAAAGGTGGTTTTTCATTTTGGTCATATCTGTTTTGATTGTTTTAATGTTTGGTTCTTTAAGATCTAATAAGAAAATCGAGATCTTTGAAAGATAGGGTTTCAATGAAAGCAAACATAATAATCATATTTAGGATGCTCTGTTTCAGTGATTTACTTGTTAGATTTTAACAAGGGACGGAAGCAAACATGAAGTCATATTTGGGATGCTTTGCTTAAGTGGTTGTTTGCTAGTTAGATTTTAACTAGGGATGACAGTGGATCAGATACGCCTTGATATGATATGTTAATGCATTAATCCAACTTAATTTACTTCAAATTAATCCATGGATTAATAGAATTTGATACATTTGTATTTATAACTTTACATATCGTATTTTAAAATTAATGGGATTATACACGAAAAAAAGCTCTAAGATGAGGCAATAATCAACAAAAAGTTTTACCACCGTTATCAAGACATAGTCTCTCTAGTTGAAAAGGGTATATTAATCAAAGATTTTCATCCATCACCTAATGTTATTAAATCTTGTTAAATAAGAAAATAAAATAATTAAGTTAATTTTTATATAAAAAAAATTTAATTTACAAAATCAAGTCTCAAATTCAAATAAAATTCACTTTTAGCAATAAAGATTGTACCCTATCTTCTCCATTTTTCTCATCTCTATCTTCAACTTCATATTTGAGAAATTTACAAGTAATTTTATATTAAAAAAAGTATACCTAGTAATACTTAAATGAATGTTTCAAAAAAATAACAACTTAATTAAAAAAGATAAAATAGAA
This sequence comes from Hippophae rhamnoides, assembly GCA_033030585.1. Taxonomy (NCBI): domain Eukaryota; kingdom Viridiplantae; phylum Streptophyta; class Magnoliopsida; order Rosales; family Elaeagnaceae; genus Hippophae; species Hippophae rhamnoides. The sequence continues at coordinate 20,175,519 of CM065434.1, read as the reverse complement.
ATAAAATATAGAATAAATTATACCATCTATCTCTATCCATAAACAATATTGAGCACACACTAGAGTTTTTATCGTGTCAAGGTGAAGTCTACTACGATACTTCGACAAAACTCTCTCACTCATACTAAAAGCCAATTTTGAAGCTACTATAGACATATGTATCGCTAAAATATCTCTAACTAATTGATGTAAACTTGAGAACATAGACCTACAAGATATAAGGTCTACGAACCAATAAAAAAATTGAAATCAATTCCTATAAACTAATATTTAGGTTTTAAAGCACTCACCTTAACTTAATGGATATTACCACCAATGGTTCAAGATGAAGAAAATGCCACAAGGTTTGTAAATTCTTTAATAAGTTGGTGTGGAGAGAAACATAAAACATTTAAGTTCTCAAATTTGATTTGAAATCAAAATGTATTAATGATGAATCGAAAGAAACAATTAGGGCTACAAATGTATACATAGGATACAAGTAAAACCCTAAAAGAAAAGAAATCTCCACCATTGCATTGTAACGAATGATTAGGAAAATGCACAAAATAATACACGGGTGGCGATGGTAACAAATCTGTGCCGTGGCACCGATGCTACTGCCCAAAAGCCAAAAATCAGCCCAAGAAACCATGCTATCATGGTAATAAATCTATGCTGTGATGTCGGTGCTACTGTCCAAATACCAAAATCAACCTAAGAAATCACACCACAACGGTAACAAATCCATGCTACAATGATGGTGTTCTTGATGAAAATTCTATCTAAAATACCAAAGTTTCCTTTATCTCATCGAATGGCTCTTTCTATACCTTGTGCTCCATTTATGACACTCTATAATTATGATTCAACTCTTGAATAGGTCCATTTAAGACTTTCTTGAATTGTTTTGTCTTTAATCTCATGATTAGTCCAATTGTGATTTGTAACAGTCCGTTACTCTTATCAATATTCTTTGTAAAATAGGATATTTAACTCCATTCGTCTTCCACCAAGCTATGATATCAAAATCATAAGAACTTCTAATGCTAGAATAAACAAGGTATCTAGGTAGAACTGATTACTCTAGGTAGACTTCTAATTTAGACTTGATTTGATCAAAACTTGTTATCCTTGATATGTACAAGTTATAGACTGATAAAGCATCAGTATAATCCATAGGAACAATATGTTCGAAAAGTGACGAGGACTCAAAACATTGATTAGGTTTCTCTCTCCTAGTTTGATTTACTCGTTGATATTTAGCAAACAAGTTATAGCACATGTCACACATGTCACGTATTCTAGCAACATGCTCCCAAAAAAAAATCCCATAAATCTTAGGAAAATAGTACTCAATCAATCTCATCTTGTACAATGGGTCTAAAATGGTTACCATACTCATCATACCATTAATGATATCCCAATATTTTCAATTTTAGTACTCATACTTGATGCCATGGATATGTTTTTTTAATGTTTTGATGTTTACCAATTTAATAGTGATAACCAAACCTGAAAAATCTTTGAAAATATTAAATTGGCAGTAATATATTTAGTACCAAAAAACATTTCAATCACATCGTAGAATATTTTCAACCTTTGGCAAATCTTATAAGCTAACACTCAATCAGTATCAAGAGGCAAGGTTTTATATCGAGTATCAAGTTGCTTCATACACAAAAATACATTATGGTAAGCTAAAGTGATAGATAACATGACATACGTTGAATTTCATCTTGTTTTGCAATCAAGAGTGAGCTTTTTTCAACAAGGGGAATCCAATCACTTAACTTGTTCTTCAAACTTCTCTTTCTCTTTGGAGTATATAACCAATAGGATATACTACCATGGATCCTATCAAGCTCATCCCCAGTGACTTCTAGTCCATCTTTCATAATTAAATTTAAAACATGTGCATAACATCGCATATGCAATAAAGATCCATAAAGAAGAAATGAATTGCATGAAAGTTTTTTTTAATAAGATCTATGAAAGATTCATTAGTAGAATAACTATCTAAAATTAAGCAATTGATAGCTTGTGATCAATTTTTCACTATTCTAAAGACTCTATCAACACATTCCTAATAGTTTCAACATTATGCGAACATGGCACATACATAAACCTAATAATATGGCATTTGAGATTCCAAGGCTCATTTATATAATGAGAAATTGTAACTATGTAACCCTTTTTTTTATTAGAGACAATCTACATATCAGTTGTAATAACTAGTCTGCTTGAGTTATTTTCTAATAATTCTATAATCATCTCATTTTTCACCTCATAAATATTTATAATATCATTTCTAATTGTGTTTCTTGAAACAACCTTAAATAAGGGTTGAAAGGAATGACAATATATTTTAAATCTCTTATGAATAATCATTGATAATGGATACTTACAAAGAATAATCACCTTTTTCAACTCAACCCTTGCAACTTTTGGATCAAAGTGCATGGCTTGTAATTAAAGACTATTCAAAGTAGTTCTACTCGCATTCAACTATGTTTGCTTTGCCTCATCACTCTTTTTTCTAACAAGACATATTTTTGTATGGTTTTTCAAGTGTATCGTTCCTTTCCCAATATCTCCTACAAATGTTGACTATAATACATATAAATAATCTTCCACTCTCCATTGATTAGTTTCCTTCTATAATAGTTCCTAGTAGTAGATTTCGATTTTTTCTTAGAGTTATCAATACTTTGATTTGCTTGTGTAAGTACTGTTACACTTCGACTATATTGCATATCCCTCAAGTTTTAATTTCATTGTGTTAGATTTTCTATTGGTAGATAATCATCTAAAGCTACTGACGAATTAACAGATATATCATCCATTTCAAAACTTACAATAAATATCTAATGGTTAATTATGAATGCATAGTCACATTGTGCACAAATATGAACTCAAATGGGTTTGTTCATGAACTATTGGCACCTAATGGTTGGTGGGATGCTATGAAAGTAAGATCCTGGTTTAACGAGGAAGAAGCTAAATTTCTATTGTGTTCAAATGAAATTGAGACCATCTTTCACATTTTATGGGAGTGCAAGCAGGCTAAACAAGTTTGGAAAGCTTTTAGAAATGAACATTTTTCAATTATCATAAGAAAATGAGAATCAAAGACATGTTAAAGCAATCAATTCTAATATTTCCAAGACCAACATTAATCAAACTTGTCAACAACTTTGATAGTTGCCAGGCCAAGATTAATTCCTAATATGTTAACACAATAACCAAAATTGAGAGAAACCATATTGATAAAGGATGTTCATGGTAGTTTCCCTACACCCATCCAACGGAAGATGTATTTATGGTCAAGAAGGGGCATGTATTTCACCTCAATTTTTACGAAATAAATTTTTAAGTGCAATATTTATGAAATTATGATAAATTACATACATAAAATAAAATTATGCTCCATCTAAATTTTAAATTTTAAACTTTAACACTCAATATCTAAAAAGAAAAACTCAATAATTAAACATTTTTACTAAAATATATGTATATAACATTTTTTCAATTAAAAATAAGTAATAATTCAAAAGTAATTTATACTATTTTTTTTATATACTCGTCTCTACTATATATAAATCCTAAATCCTTCGTGGATTCTAGATTTAAGACAACATTTCATAGACGCTAATAATAGGATAACCTACTCGGTAGGGTTGTGAACTTAATATCAAACATCATTTTTTCTTTTAAAAACAACAGTAATTTTAACACCAACACCAATGGAACTAAACAAATATGACCAATGTAGAAAAAAATCATGACCAATATAGCATAAAATCATGCATTAATGTAACCAATCTCGCAAAAATTTGGTTTCCTAGTGAAGGAGCACTAACAAATTACATGCATTGCCCTGATGATAGATAGTTCAGTAAATTCAAATGAAGTGGATCAACACACAACGAAAACTAGTTTTAATTTAAAGGTACGAGTAAACACAAATTATGACAAAAAGGCTACCTAAAAATCAAACATAAAGAGCTTCATTCATTCATATCCTATTTTATAAAAGCAACATAAATCCATTTTTTTTGTTACCAGAGAACAAAAGTAAACTCGAATTTCAGAAGGCAATCACGAGACCATTATAGGGAAGGAAGACGACTTCAAGACTTAAGTAAGAAATGTTCAACTGACCTAAATCAATGAGAAATTAGAATCTTATGAAGTCCTTTTTGTTCAAATATCACCTAAGAAATCCAAAAGTCAAATCCGAGAAAGGGTTTCACATTTCAACCATTAAAAATCAATTCTTAAACAAGACTATTTAACAATTGCAAAGATTTGGTCTAAGGAAGTGTGTAATCAACTAAGTCCAACAATAAGGAAAGATTCTGAACAAGGAAGCAATATAGGAACCATAAAGCAATAAGGCAATGGAAAACGGGGAAAATTCTAAACACATTGAACCATATAGGATGATTCTGTTACCTGCAATGGCGAATAGGGAAATGACGATGATGGCAATGGACGATGGGCAACAGTGATGGGGATGTCACTGGTAATTGGCGAGGGTATAAAGATACTTAACTCATTAATTTGAGAAACTTGTTTTAAAAAATATACATTTTAATCATACTACTTTAAACAATGTCAATTTAATTTGTGTGATACATAAGATTTTGGATCATAACATCAATTTGAACAAAACCATTATAATATGGAAAAAGTGTTCTTGTTTACGTGATATTTAAAGATCGATTCAATTTTGAAATTAATTGAAAAAAATAACATAATTGTGCCTTTATTCAAATGTATAGAAAAAGAATATTTAAAAACTATTTTAAATATGCCTTTAATTAATTGTATTGATTAAATTATCATTGTTTTATTTGTTTACACTTGTTAATAATTTATATTTTAATTAATTAATAAAAAAATATTTTATTAAAAAAATTACTTATATAATATTATAAATCTTTAATTAATTTATTTTTTCAAAGTTAGAGACTTAAAAACACATTTTATAATTTTAAAAAAATAAGAATAATGAAGATTAAATGATACCAACGTCAAAATCTAAGAGTAGATCTTCTCTCTAAACACTACATCAATTAGTATTATTACAAGTAACCTGTGTCAATCTTGTTTTTATCTCTAACAAATAATCATTATTATATTTATAGTTTATAAAATTACATCAGTGCATTTATAATTAAAAAGAAGTAATAAATCTATTTATTTCCTTAAAATTAAAAAAAAATTAAAAAAAAACAGCTTTTCGTTATTTATGCTTTTTTTTAATCAAGTGTCTCTTCGTTTCATTTAAGAAAACCTAACGTTTAGTGATTTTAATATCAAAGTTTAGTGATTTTAATATCATTGTCAATATTTTCTTTTACAAAAACTATTAATTTTAGTTGAGTGATATGCCCTTTAAAAAGATAAATAATTTTGATTCAAACTAAATACAATATTAATATTTTTATAATCTAATAGAATGAAAAGTAACATTTAATCCTATAAACTATCATAACAATAAATTACCCTATAATACAATAATATATACTCCAACAAAATCAGTGTATATAATTATATGCATATAGTTGTATAAGTGGGTAAATATTATTTTTTTTAAAACCATCATAACACAAAAAAAAAAGAGAGTAGAAAATTAAGGTAATTAATTAAACTACATATATACAAAATACATCCAAATTGCTTACACAACAACAAAAGTAATAATTAATCACACAACAACATATAGCAACTCATACACAAAAACAAGACATACAACAAAAGAAAGACAACATCTGAAGATCAATTTTATGTCAAGTTATAAGGTACTTGAACATACATAAGCCAATACAATTACTGACCGAAAGCAGCAACAATTACATAATTAAGAACCTACAACCATATATAAGATAGATAGTTAAGAGAGCTTAATTAGTTGATCAACTCTCAATAAAGGGTTTCATCAAGCAAGGCTTAGATCTCGCATATAACAGGGTGCAAATCCTTCTCCTCCATTGTGATAGAGATTAGCCGGATGGTGGTGATGGTTGCGAAATGCATAGAGATTAGAGGCTCCATTTGCCAATGCAACTTCAGATTCATACTCTCTTTCATTATAATGATCCTCCACTAATCCATATGCTGTATCCACCTCGCATTTTGGTTGCTTCTCAATTCAAAAACATAAAAAAATGAAACTCTATCATAAATTTGCAAGAAATTCACGAAGACATATGTCTCAATTTCACTTACACATAAGGTGTATCCACTTCACATTTTGATTACACATTTTGATTACACTTAGGCATCTATATAATTTACTTACATGAATTTTTAACTCAGACACGTAGGTTTATAACGTGTTAAAATTAACATATTATAAGATTATACTATTTTAACATTCATTATAATTTGAGTTAAAAAAACACATTATAATTTTCATATATATATAAGCCTTAAGAAATGAATCTTTGGTAGTTCTAGGTATGCATACATATATACTAAAATATCCATAATGAAAGCCGCAAAATTTTTGGAGGTCAAAAATGACTTGGGATTTGACTTCCTCCTTTTGGTTTTCTTTTCTTTTATACTTTTTTAATTATAAATTTATACTTTTTAAATTTAGCTTTTTTAATCATAAATTTTTACTTTTTGGTTTTAGCTTAAAAAATTATAATTTGATCATTAACATTTCAATGGTATGATTAACGTAAACAAATATGGTTGTTATTTCTTTCTCTATTTTGTTATAAAATTTTAGTAATTTTTTCTTATATACTAATAAATATTAAAATGCCCATAAAAATATATTTTTTTATGAATAATTATTTTAATAATTTTATTGAGTATTAATTTACATTATTATCATTGGATAATTGTTTTGATTCACAACGATGATAATTTATATAGTTCATACTTGTAAATTTAATGAACAGATCAATTCATTTATAATAGGTCATAATTGTGTTGAACTAATCATATTTTTTAATATCAAGATAATGTTATATCCAATATCAATTAAAAAATAGTCAATTAATGTATATTACTTTTAAGCAAAAAAATGTTCATAAAAATATTTATTAAGTTAATGTTAAGTTTATATGCATCATCCTATTATATTAAATTTATTTATTAAATAAAATATCATTTATATTTAGAATGTATAATACTAACACAAAATATCACACATATTACTCATAAAATAATAATAATTATGTATATATTTTTTATTAAAGTAAAAAATTAATTAACTATGTATTAATAAAATAATTATTATTGTAAATTTATTCTTCACTGTATTAACAAATTAATTAACTATTTATTTTAAGAATATTATATATTTATTAAATTTAAATAAGTAAAAAAATAGTTGTATAATATTCCTGAAAATATTAGGATAAAGATAAAAAAAACCTCAACGTTGAGTCTCACGTAGCTCACAAGATTTTTACTATTTTCTTTCAAGCTCTTCACCTGCAAAACCAATAAAAAAATTAAATTAAATTAAAATAAAATAATAATAATAATAATAATAATAATAATAATAATAATAATAATAATAGGCTCATCGTATTGAAAAACAAAATGAAAAAAAAAGAGAAAAAATAAATTAAATAAAGTTTACAACATAATTATAAATCGTCTACACTTTGAATAAATAAATAAAGTCCGGATACTAGCTCAGGGTGTTAAAAATAAAAAATTAAAAATTAAAAATATAAAAATAAAAATAAAAAATAAAGTTTACAACATAATTATTTTTTTTTATTCAAAAAAAATAAAAAAATAAAAATTTGGAGTACAATTTTAATTGCTGACCTTTTTGCTCAAGGTGTTAGTCTGAGTGTTGATCTTCTCCGTCTGTTAAAAAATTAATTAAAATTATTTATAACTTGAGTTTTAATAGTTCCAACATGTTTAATTTCATATTAAATTCAAAACACTTTATAATTAATAATATATAAAATTAATCCAACCGTTCTTTTACGTATGATGTCCAAGGAAGAAGAAATCTTATCCTCAAGAGAATGTAACTCAGCAAAGCTTAGACCATTAAGATCATGACCAAGTCTCTGTCTGTTCAACAAATAAAACAACTCATTAAGAAGTCTAGGTTTCATATATATATATATCGTAAGTCAGTAATGTAATTATTTAAAAATAATAATAATAATTACCTAATAGCTCTCCTATACTCATAGTTTTTTTCCTCCAGCTCCTTCAAAGTCTTTTGCATTCTCTAGAATTAAAAAAAAAATAAAAAATTATTCAATAAATTTATTTAAAAAAAAAATAAAATACAAAAGTGGTTTTTTGCAACCTCATAATGGCTCTTCCATAGATCAGTCTTTAAAGTGTTCTGATACATGTCAAACATTTCCTTGGTGCTGGTAATTCATTAATTAAAAAAATATATATAAATTAAATTATCATAAAAAAGTAATGAAAATAAAATAAAATAAAGAAAACATTTATATATAGATATATGTTATACATACCTGGTTGTTTTGCTAACATAATTATGGAGTTTATTAGTACTACCAGAGAGCATAATAATAGAGACCTTAGCATCACAAAGAACAGTGAGTTCTTCAGCTTTCTTGAAAATCCCATTTCTTCTTTTTGAATAAGTAACTTGTCTATTTGTTTGGTTATCAATTCTCTTGATTTCAATCTTACCACGACCCATTTCTTTCTTTTTTTTTGTTTTTTGTTTTTCAGAGTGTGTGGCCTAATTTGTTCTTGTGATAAGAGAGAGAGAGAGAGAGAGAGGTAAGAGAGATAAGATGATGGTATGTGAAAGTGGGTAGCTAGGTTTAATTTGAAGGGAAGATAAAGAGAAAGATGAAAAGTGGGGATTTGCTATATCGGGAAAATTGAAAAGAGTGTCGTAAAGTTAGGTTGTAGTGTAACTCATATTGTGAATTGTTGCTTTATTGATATTTTACACATTGAAGATGAGTGTACAGTAAAGCTAGGGTTAGTAGATACTAATAATGGCTTTTGGTTTTGTGACACAAAAAATTAACGTGAATAAAAAGAAAAGTGAAAGCCATTGTTATATTACAAGTAAAATTTAATAAAAATGATTTAGGATTTTTTTTTTTGTTTAGCTTGACTAAAATACTCTATTTTTTTCATAAATTTATATAATTATTATTATTTTTATTATTTTATCTCATTTAAAAATAATAAAATTCTTGCTAATTTTTCTTTATTTATAATGTTATAAATTTTATATTAATATTTATCATTATTTTAATTTTACTGTTCAAACAAACATAATAATACTAATATTATTTCTATTGAATTACATTATTATTACGTTTTCATTATACAAACCAAATATATAAAAAAAAAAATGAAAACCATCCATAAATAAAATCTTGAAAAATCTCTTCACAAAACCTAAAAGACATGAAATCTAACAATAAGTAATAAACATCATCATCCATGAACACTACATGCATTAGTATCATTCTTTAGCTAACATAAATCAATATTGTCTCTATCTCTAACAAATAATCATTATTATATAATGCCACCAAATCATTGCATTTATAATAATAATAAAAAAAAAGTAATACGTTTATTTATTTTCTTAAAATAAAAAAACACTTAATTTTAAAAACAATAATAAAACTGTTTTCAGTTATTTATGTTTTTTTTAAATCAAGTATCTCCGTGTTTCATCGAAGAAAAAGAGATCGGTCATAAAGGGTCCCTTATTAAGTGATTAGTATAATTTAGTTCCTTAAATTAAAAATGTGTTAACTTAATCTAATTGATTTAGAAAAATAAGTTAATTAAGAAAAAAAATACATTACTTTAATATAAAATATAAAAATAATATAGATTATACTTAATTGACCTATTTTTTAAAAAAAACTAAATGGCTAAATGAAATCACTTATAATCTAAAGGATTAAATGATACAAATAATCTAATATAATAGACTTTTATGATCATATTCTCTAAAAAAAACTAACAAAAAGAGAAAAATAAAATAAACTTTAGTGATTTTAATATTATTATAAATATTTTTTTTCAAAACAATTGATTTTAATTGATTGGTATTGATTTGAAAAAGGTAAATAGTTTTAAAAATCAAATCAAATTAAATATTAATATTTTAATAACCAAATTGAATGAAAAATATTAGATTGTATATAGAACATCTTACTATGATATAACCTACTACACCATAATATAACTCTTGTAATAAAGTACTAGAGATAGGTTCATAGAGTAGTGTAGAGACTTAACTAAGACAAATGTATTCAAACCACAATACAATAAATACTATATGAGCTTGTACTTAGTTTTTAGTTTCTCATATAGTCTTTTACTATATCAGAACATTCTTATCTTAAGGTCCTGAATTCATCAATGTGTATACCATGTAGCAAGAATGTTGTTACAACAATTGTTAGTGAGCTCATGCAATAATAATCATCATCATCAGATTTCTCAACAAATGGTATACCACATGTTAATCTCAAGTCTTCAATCAAGTTAGATTATTCTAATTACATGATTTAGAGAGAATATATTCTCTCTATAATCATAGCATATGGTCTTAAGGATGTAATTGACCATTTATTTCAACCACCAACTTAGTTTCTACCTAATTCTTCTTAAGTAAATTCAAAGTTCACACATTAGAACAAACTTAACAATTTGGTTAAATCGTGGTTTTATTGCTCAATCTCACCTCTAATGCATCTTCATCTTCCTTGAGGAGAATCAATAACTAGTTCTTAGAAAGCACTAGAATAAGTGTTTGCAACGAACTCTTAGGCCAGAATTATGGATTTGAGGCTTGAGTTACAAACTCTAAGAAAGAATGATTTGAGTGCATAAGCTTACACACTTCAATTGAAGTCAGTAGTTAATAATCTTGCAACTATTGGAGAAGAAGTCTCTTCGAGAGATATAGTATCGTAGAGGTCTTAACTCGAACTATAATTCATTTGTATCATCAATTTCTTTGTTGATGAGATTAAATAAAGTTCAATTTGAATATTTTCAAAGTGAATAATGTCATATGATAGAAGATTAATGGTGCATAAAGGCTCTATAATTGATTTTCACTCATCTATGCAAGATAATGAAGCATGTTTTAGCGCTCAAGGTTCAAAGCCATGTAATTCTCATCCCTCATTTTCTTCAAGAAGTTTTAGTTGAAATTTTCATGATTTTTTAGAGAAAAGTAATGCTTCATAGAATCAACATTTTGATTCTAAAAACAATAATAATAGTGCAAACAAAAAATTCTCAAGCTTAGGAACAAATAAACATAGAGTGCAATGCTATATTTGTGGAAAATTTAGACATATTTCTAATAAATGCTTCAAGATTTTTGATCTACTCATTGGAAAGACATAACTCAATCAATTTACAACTATGCTTACACATAGTTCTATTGAGGTCACCAGTGGCTAGTTGATGGACTGAGGAGCCATTCATCATCTCACAAACAACACTAAGAATCTCACTACTTCTATGCCTTATGTTGACTCAAAGAATGTTGCAATAGGTAATGGTTATTCTCTTAGAATTGAAGGCTGTGGTATCTCTACAATCAAACCTTACACTTCTACTAATTGTGTTATAAATTTACATAGTGATCTTCACACTCCTTCTGTCTCACACAATCTTATTTCAATACATAAGTTATATGTTGATAACAACGTTATAGTAGAATTTCATGCTATCGCGTTCTTTGTGAAGGAGGCACAGTCAAAGATTGTTGTAGCTCAAGGGTGGCTCCTTAATGGTCTCTACAGATTAAAGGAAAGATACAAAAGTCTTCAGCATTTTTTCAGGTTATTAATAGAATAAGTCATATACCTAATAGCCTTTTTAGTATAGTTAATACTACATCTATTTATGATTTTTTGTTAAATATCACATGTTGACATAGTAGAGTTGCTCATCCTTCACATGTTGTTTTGTCTTGACATGTCAATTCTAGCTACATTGATTATGAAAATCTATTTCAGATAATCTCCATATTGTTTCCACTATGTCAATAGCTACTAAGCTTTCTTTTAAATCCACGCATATGTCTTGCTCTAATCCTTTTGATTTATTTTATGTTGACCTGACTTCACCATTCATTAGCACCATTGGTGCAAGATACTTTCTGTTAATTTTTTATGACAATACATGATACATGATACATGTGGATTTTCTTTTTGAAATCCAAAAATGAGGTAGAAAGAATCTTTTTTAATCTCTTACAAATGGTTGGAAGAAAATTTAGCATCAATGTCAAAGTAGTTCAATCTAATTGGGGGTGGAATTTCATTTTCTTACCTCCAAGCCAAAGATCATTGGTGTTGTTCATAGGAAGACTTGTCCTCACACATTTGAATGAAATAATGTTGTGGAAATAAGAAATTGATGTGTGGTGGAAAGAGGCATGACAATACTTGTTCATTCTAGTCTTGATATGGAGTACTTGAGGTATGCTTTCAGAACTATTGTTCATGTTCTAAATAGACTTCCTATTAAGAGCTTGGCAAATCAAATTCCTTACACACCTTTATATCGCAAAGTTCATTATTTCAATTTCTTAAAAACCTTTGGTTGTCTTTGTTTTTTTTTTGTCTTAGACCTTATAACACTCATAAACTGCAACCGTACTCTTTACCTTCCATTTTATTGGGGTATGCATCCTAACAACAAGATTACTTGTGTCTATATACTCTTATTGGTAGAATCTATACTAGAAGACCTGGAGGGCTTGATGAATAAATATTTCCTTCACATTCTACTACTAATATTGATCATGGTACAACTTACACATTTCATGTTTCCAATGACTATTACACATTACACATTACTCACTCCTAACTTCCATTTTCTCTCTCACAAACTTCATCATCTTAGTTCAACTTCATATTCAGTTGTACCTATTCCAAACACTTCTCATTGTTCTAGTGATGCACATTTTGTGCATTCACAATTTGTATTACCTCATGTGTTCACTAATATTTCCCTCTTTGATCATGATCAATCATTACCTTCTTTGCCTTCCTTCACATAAGATGTATCTATCAATAACCCAATAGATGTCATTCCATCATCTCATGCTTTGGGACTTATTTATATGTGTGTTCTTCCTCAATGCCTGCTCTTCTTCGTAAACTAATTATTCACTTGTATGTTCAATCTTTCAATACATATCCTTTAACCACTAGGTAAAGAACTGGTTATCTTAAACCTAATGTGTTCACTGCTCATATTTTCATTATTCTCCCAAAGCCTAGATGTTATGTTGAAGCCCTTGGTATACTATAGTGAGAAGATGCAATGAGTAAAGAATTTCAAGCACTTATTGACAATAATACATTAGAGCTTGTTCCTTGCTCTAATGACGCAAATCCCAACTATAAACAAGTGAATGTATAGAACTAAACTTCTATTGGATGGTTTGTAAGACAAATACAAAGCTAGAGTAGTGGCAAAAGGGCATAACTAGGTTAAAGTGATAGATTATTTTGAAACCTTTTCCCTTATGATTAAGCCACAAACCATTAGAGTTGTTCTAACTCTAGCCATTTCCATGGGATGGTTGCTTAAACAACTAGATGTCAATAATGCATTTCTTTATGAAGATTTGCAAGAAACAATATACATGACACAACCAAAGGGGCTTGAGGATAAAGATCATCCTACCTTGGTATGTAAACTAAAAAAGAGAACATATTGTTTAAAATATACACCTAGAGCCTAGTATCAAAAACTAAGTTCTAGTTTGACTGATCTTGGTTTTGAAAATTCCAAATCTAATACATCAATATTCTTTTAGCATACTCTAGTTCAACTCTTATCATACTTGTATATGTAGATGATATCATTATTACTAAATGTGATTATGCATATATTACAACTTTGATTAAACTAACGAATAACAAGTTTTCATTGGAGGATTTGGAAGATATATTTCTTTCTAGGGGTAGAGGTTAACAGATTTGATGACAAAATGTATTTGAGCCAACAAAAATACGTCAAAAACTTAATTCAATCAGTTGATTTGGAAACAATCAAACCAATTAAGACTCCTATAAGTTATACCTCAATTTTTTCTAAGTTTGAAGGTGAAAAGCTAAAAGATGGAAGCGTTTATAAGAATATAGTGAATGCTCAATGATAATGTGACATCACTAGACCATAAATTGTATATTCAGTCAATAAATTGTGTCAATTCCTCTCTCAATCCTCTGAAAGTCATTGGGTAGCTACAAAAAGAATCTTAAGATATCTCAAGGAACTAAAAATCATGGACTCTTGATGCAAAAATAAGATAAACTAAGAGTCATTGGTTTAGTGATAATGACTGGATAAGCTACCCAAATGACAGAAAAAGCATAGGCAGATATAGCATCTATTTTGGAGATAATCTTATGCTATAGATGTCTTCAAAACAGAAGGAGGTTGATAGGTCTAGGATTGAAGCAGAGTATATGGTTCTTGCATTTGCACCAACTGAGATCATATGGCTTCAGTCCATTCTCAAAAAATTAAAAGTTCATTGTGCTTATATTCCTATATTGTTCACAGATAACACCAATGTCAAATTAATTTCATCTACTCAAGTGATGCACGGAAGAATGAAACATATGGAAATAGACTTCAATTTCATTAGAAACCTAGTTATGAAAAGTGAAGATTCCATACATAGGAACAATTGCAAAATGTTAATTATTCTTTCAACTCAAATAGGCAGCTGAGACTTCGATGAAGGGTGGAAACGCAAACTCATAAAATCTTTTTACATGCTCTATATCAATTCGACCTAGCAAGTCTCACAAACATGAATTACATAAGTTACACAGTTGAAGTAGAAAACAACATACTCAAATAACATATAACAAAAACAATCAGAAGATATAAAAATAACAATCTATAGTAAACACACTAATGATGGTATATCTCATAGGCTCTTATTTAGGCTAACAATATGCATACATGACAAACAATACAAAGAATGAGAAACAGTCATAAATATTGAAAAGCTATGAAGGCTTTTCAATCCCTTTAGGACCTCATATATGAGAATATATTCAATAAATGATTATTGTACTCTCACAGCATGTAATCAAACATAACATAGTAAATTATTATAAATAGTTTGACACCTGATATAATACCATAGTAAAGAGATACTCACTCTAAACTCACATGCAAATAAAAGGTACATGTAATATAAATTAATCAAGAAACAAGTAGATCAATTTACTATAGCAAAAGCAATGAACATAAAGATATAGACATACTACATGTAAAGGAAAGAAAACATGCAACTACACAAAATAAATTAGCTTTCTAATCAGAGTCTAGATCTAGTATATTTGCATATACATGATAGAAACTTAAATTATATTAACACAACAATCTAATGATGCAAAACAATATTGAAGAAGTCAAAGACTCGATACACAATTAGATTAAGGAGATACTGACTTCTCAAAGACTCGTCCCAAACATGCAAATAACAAAGAGATAAGCACTTAACAGATAATCACATTAGTAGTGTAAATTAACACAGAAAAATAATATTATAAATTAGATATAATAATTCAATATTAAGAAAGAAAGTAATAAATATAAAAAATTTCTAATTAAAGTTCAAACTTTAGCATGTAGAGATATACATAATTTAAACTTTAATTGTATTAGTCAAATAATAGAGCAAGCGTAATACAATATATAACAAGGTAAACTCATATAGAAACTTTATCTATGTGATAACATCTTAGGGTTGCTTATGGAAATTACTCAATAGAAAACAAATTCACTAAGCAATAAAATAGTTACAATCCTGACATGATTAAAACCCTTATTATCTCTATAAATGTTCAAATTGCCTATTCTCGATTACTGCCTCCATAACAACATGGTTTGACATATGAACATATCTCTCCTCCAAAGCTAGCACCACCTAATATAGTGTGATCAATAACAATGAACCAATAATGTGAAAAGAAAGAAACAATCAACTTTGAGGACCACCATTAATCACGAACAACCAAAAATCAACGTGGGAAACACTTTCTCCATAATCCATAAATTGTCTATGTATGACATATAGTCACCCATATATCACATATAGATAACGATTTCTCAAATCAATCTCAAAGTGTTGTGTCTCACACAGAAAATAAAGTAGGCTTAAGCTCAACACTCATGCACGCAATTTTTCCCACAACACTCAACTGACACACGATACACAGCTACACAAACTTCTCCCATAAATTTCACTTAGAAACATCGCCTTAAGTACTCACCATTCAAGAGAACATTTTTTCTTATATAGTCATGAATCAATAATACCAAACAATACTCAAAGTAATAGTGATAAAAGTATAGAAAACGAGATGTCAAATTAATAGAGCTTTGCTACATATTTTTGGGATAAGAAACAAGAAGAAAAGGGAATATTTATATACTGAAGCTCACAGCCAACCCCACCACGGTCCTTACCGACCACCTTGTCAAGCCCTTTATCGAAGGGTGTGGCAAGGTGCCAAAAATCAATTTTTTCGTTCTAAAAAAATTTGTACTAATTTTTATAAATACCCACACTCGAAACAAAACAAAACAAAACCAACTCCATGATGTGTGTAAACATGCTTACATGCAAAGTTATCTAATTATATGCATGTATGCATTACTGATCCACCGTAACTGATCTTATACAAAGAAAGACAAAACACTAAGTAAAATAAATAGATTCTGTGTTTTGTATACTGAAAGCCAACACACAGATACAAAGTACAAACGAACTTACAGAAAACAAAATTGATGTTGGTATACTCTAGTTGAAGAACAAGTTACAGATGTAATGACAAATCCACTTGGGGATATTAGATTGTATATAGAACATCTGACTATGATACACCCTACTACACTATAGTACAACTCTTGTAAGAAACTGTATCATCATTGAGTAGTGTATAGACTTAATTGAAACTGATGTATTCAAGCACTACAAGAAACATACACCAATGAAATAAATGGTATCTGTGCTTGTACTGAGTTCCTCTTATATTCTTTTAAAAAATAGGAATTAATTAGGATGAAGTTGAATACTATTGAGAACTATTAATATAATCTTTAATCATACAACATCGTAACATAATATATATTCATTGTGGACATTTTGAGATGGGGAGTTTGAACCCAACCAATATATATATATATATATTAGATGTTTATACAGAAAAAGCCATCATAAAAAAAAACAGATCGGATAATTAAGCTAATTAATTAAACTACACAAAAGAAATCCAAGTTGCTTACACAACACCAACAATGAACAAACGGATATAATAGCAACTCATACGACAAAACAAGACATACAACAAAAGAAGACATCAATTAAAGACCAATTGTATGTCAGTTATATGGTAGTACTTGTACATATTTAAGGGAATACAATTCATCACCAAAAGCAGGGAACAATTTCATAAGAACCCATAACCATAAGATAGATAATTAAGAAAGATAAGTACTTTTGAAATCCATTTTAAATTCAAGCCCTAGTTGTTAGCAAACAATATATTTATCATATATCAAGAGAGCTTAATTAGTTAATCAACTCTCATTAATAAAGGGTTTGATCAAGCAAGGCTCAGATCTCGCATGTAACAGGGAGCAAATCCTCCTCCATTGTGATAGAGATTAGCCGGATGGTGGTGATGGTTGCGAAATGCATAGAGATTAGAGGCTCCATTTGCTAATGCAACTTCAGATTCATATTCTCCTTCATTGTAATGATCCTCCACTAACCCATATGCTGTATCCATCTCACATTTCGGTTGCTTCTCAATACAAAAACAGAAAAAAAAATGGAACTCTTATCATAAATTTGGAAGAAATTCACAAAGACATATATCTCAAATTTTGAAATGTGATTAAAGGTTAACTTTGGTTACACTTTGTAGTATCAAATGAACAATTTAATTCAATTTAATGTTGATCCAATGACATAAGATTGGAATAAGGCTTAAAGAGACAATACATTTAACTTCTATATGCCCATCTCTATTATGTTATCATCTCAAAAGAATTAACTCATATAAAAAGCATAACAAAACTCATTAAAAAAAATTAATTATTAAAAGGTAATCACTATAATGTCATTATTAAAAACCATAATTAAATATACTAAATTTTTTTTAATTAAAATATAACTAAAATATAATATTTATATTAATATTTTTGTTTTTAAAGAAAATTATAAATATTTTTATTTTTTATTTTAAAAAAATTTAAATAAGTAGAATTGAGTTCACTGAAACTAAGTAAATTAAATAAATTCACTTCATTTGATACGTCTAATTACAATTAAACATTTATGTAATTTAGTTAGGTGAACATGAGTTTGTAACTCAAACACATAGATTTATAACGTGTTAAAATTATCATATTATGAAGTTATGCTATTTTAATACATATTATAATTTTCTTAAAATCTTATTCCTATATTATATAATATTCGTGAAAAGATTAGAATAAAAATGGAAAAAACCTCAGCGTTGAGTCTCACAAAGCTCTGTACTAGATTTTTTTTATTTTCTTTCAAGCTCTTCACCTGCAATAAAAATTAAATAAATAAAATTCCAAACATAATTATAAATTATTTTGTAACTAGATAATACAAGTAAAAGTATATGGATATTAGCTCAATGTGAAAGACTCCGTAGTGTTTATAGGTTTCCAATCAATTAATGTTTATTTTATTCTTTTTAATTTTATTTATAATGAAATTTTTATTTAATATTATAGAACTATGTGTATCATTATATGCATTTTTAAATGCTGAGATTTAAATATCAATAAAAGATAAATAAAGAATTCAAATAAGTGGTTATTCCCCAAAAGTAAAAAATAAAAGAAAAAGGGTTTTAATTAAGTACAATTTAAATTGCTGACCTTTTTTTTCAGGGTGGTTGTCTGAGTGTTGATCTTTTCCGTCTGTTAAAAATGATTCAGAAAATTGTTTTTTTTTAGATCAACTTAATAATAATAATAATTGAAAATATTATAAAACTATATTATATAAATTTATCTGATCCATAATTTCATATTAAATTCATAGTCATGACTCATGAGATCCAAGTTCATAAAAACCTTAGATATATAGATCTTAAAAAGAAGAAAAAGAAAAATAGAAAAAATTAATTAAAATTATTTATAACTTGAGTTTTAATAGTTCCAACATGTTTAATTTCATATTAAATTCAAAACACTTTATAATTAATAATATATAAAATTAATCCAACCGTTCTTTTACGTATGATGTCCAAGGAAGAAGAAATCTTATCCTCAAGAGCATGTAACTCAGCAAAGCTTAGACCGTTAAGATCATGACCAAGTCTCTGTCTGTTCAACAAATAAAACAACTCATTAAGAAGTCTAGGTTTCATATATATATATATATATATATATATATATATTGTAAGTAAGTAATGTAATTATTTAAAAATAATAATAATAATTACCTAATAGCTCTCCTATACTCATAGTTTTTTTCCTCCAGCTCCTTCAAAGTTTTTTGCATTCTCTAGAATTAAAAAAAAATAAAAAATTATTCAATAAATTTATTTAAAAAATAAATAAAATACAAAAGTGGTTTTTTGCAACCTCATAATGGCTCTTCCATAGATCAGTCTTTAAAGTGTTCTGATACATGTCAAACATTTCCTTGGTGCTGGTAATTCATTAATTAAAAAAATATATATATATAAATTAAATTATCATAAAAAAGTAATGAAAATAAAATAAAATAAAGAAAACATTTATATATAGATATATGTTATACATACCTGGTTGTTTTGCTAACATAATTATGGAGTTTATTAGTACTACCAGAGAGCATAATAATAGAGACCTTAGCATCACAAAGAACAGTGAGTTCTTCAGCTTTCTTGAAAATCCCATTTCTTCTTTTTGAATAAGTAACTTGTCTATTTGTTTGGTTATCAATTCTCTTGATTTCAATCTTACCACGACCCATTTCTTTTTTTTTTTTTGTTTTTTTGTTTTTTGGTGTGTGTGGCCTAATTTGTTCTTGTGATAAGAGAGAGAGAGAGAGAGAGAGAGAGAGAGAGGCAAGAGAGATAAGATGATGGTATGTGAAAGTGGGTAGCTAGGTTTAATTTGAAGGGAAGATAAAGAGGAAGATGAAAAGTGGGGATTTGCTATATCGGGAAAATTGAAAAGAGTGTCGTAAAGTTAGGTTGTAGTGTAACTCATATTGTGAATTGTTGCTTTATTGATATTTTACACATTGAAGATGAGTGTACAGTAAAGCTAGGGTTAGTAGATACTAATAATGGCTTTTGGTTTTGTGACACAAAAAATTAATGTTAATAAAAAGAAAAGTGAAAGCCATTGTTATATTACAAGTAAAATTTAATTAATAGTTTTTCATTTCATACAATTTTGTGATAATAAATATATTTATAAATAATGTTCAGATATTTTTGTTATCATTTATCATAAACTTTTGATAAATTGAATTTTCTTTGGTAAATACTTCTTCATATTATTTGCTTTGTTTTGACACAATGATTTCAGCACCTTATTTTTATGATAATTATATTCATAGCTAAGCAAACATAAGAGGTAGAAGTACCTTATATTTATGATAATTATATTCATAGCTAAGCAAACATAAGAGGTAGAAGTAATTATTTAGGTAGTTATTAAAAATGATACCGTTAAAATTTAAATTAATAAAAAATAATATATTAATAACATTGAATATTGTTTAATTTAATGATGTTCAACAATTAAAGAGTCTAAATGATGTTGTTTAATTTAAATAACGTTTAATATGAAATAATGTATCATATTTTTTTAATAGTAAAAATATATGATTTAATTATAAAATAAATTATTTTTATAGTTATAAATTTTAAACATATATTTTTTTACTTTTTTAATATTATCATCATATAACTTAAATTCACAAAATTGTAATTTAAATTTGAATCCAAATATTTTACTTACTAAATTTAAGTTCATAAATCTATGTATCATCCACGATAAGTCAGCTCCCTCAAAGAACTTTACATAGTAGAGCAAAACAAACCAAAAAGCGTTGTTCCTCACTTTAGTTTTTCCCTCCACCTTTCTTCTCCCCTTTATGTCACACAACACCGTTCCTTCTTTGCTACCGGATGGGAAGTTCCTCTTTAGAGGAGCTTTCTCTCAGATAGCACACCTTGTGCTATTAATTACTTTTTAATTAATATTTATTTTTAATTAAATAAAGATGTTATATATATTTATTAAAAATATGGCAAATTATTATGTTTGTGGTAAGATATTAATTATTAAAAATTTAAAATCTAAGTGGATCATAATTCTATTTTATGTATGTTATTTGTCTATAATTTTATAAATATTATATTTAAAAAATTGTAATAAATCATAACTAATATGATATATTATTATTGGTAATTGTATAGTTAAATATACATAGTGACAGAAGCTACATCTAAGTGAGACATGCCACGTTATCCTTCTCAACTTTTTGATAAATGTTTTCCCTTAGTTGTATTTATAAATGTATATCTTTGTATTACAAAAATACATAATAGTTTCTCTTTCAAGTTTGTTAATTAAATATTATTTTTCCTTTTCTTTTGTTATACTACTTATTTATTTACATTTCTAATGTATTTTTTACTTTTACTTTACTCTTATATAATTTTAAGTAATTAGATTCTAGTAGAATGATAAACATCTTCTCACAAATTTTAGAAAAATTATATAAAATAACATATAAACTTATATATAATAATAAAATTAGCACCCCAATAATAATAAACTAGTTCAATTTGATAGAGTTCAACATTAAACTAGTTTAAATTATTATAGATCAATTTGAACGATACCCAATTGAATGACGTTCAATGTAAAATGATGAGTCATACTTTTTTAATAATAAAAATATATGAGCTGAACATAAGTATTATTATTTTTAAATTTTACTATTTTATTTTTCCTAATCTTTTCTTAAAAATAATGCATTTTGTCCCACATATAATTTAATTATTTCGTGTTACATCAAGCATAGTTATATAAACATAATAAGATTTATCTCTTAATTATTTAATTAAAGTAAAGATGACTTTACAAATATAACACTTATTTTAAAAATAATATTTATATTATGTATTTATTTTTTATGATAATTTAATTGTATTATTATTAAAAAGTGATCATTTTTTTATATTTTATTTTTTGTTCAATTCTTCCTGTTAGAGCTTCCAAGTTAGAATGATATTAATTTAATAAAGTTTAAAAATAAATAAATAATTAATTTTATTTTTATTAGATTAAATTTTAATAATAATAGGATTAAATTATCATAAAATTTATGACTTAAGTGTTATTTTTTATAATAAGAAGATACTCTACCTATATTTTTCTCTTAATTGAATTGATGATCATCTTTCTTTACAAATCATCGGTATTAAATCACTATTGTACATAGAAGTTATGATATTACATCATTTTAATACCACTTAGATGTTACACTACAAGTAACATAATTAGCTAGCCAAGAATAAAATTAATAAAAGTGGACATGCACTTGTAAATAGTTAATAATACACCAGTTATATATAAATGAATCCCAATTTACCACCCAACAATCCTAAACACTTCATTTAAACCCCAAAAATAAATAATAAAAACGAACCCTAAATATTGCTTTACCACCCAACATGTATTTATAGTTTTAAAAATATATTATTAATATTTACATAAAAAGTATGCTATTTACCCCAAACTTATTTTTTGTTTCCGAGTCTCCCAACTATTTGTGAGATTTTGAAAAAAATAAAATAAATATTAATTTATTCTTAACAAACAAATTTAAAGATTGGACTAAGACTCTTCCGTCTTTATAATAAATGTTTTGAAATATAAAATGAGATTTTTTATATATATAAGTAAATATATCAATATAAAGCAATCAATAAAAGTATTATACATGCATGAAATTTATAAATCCGACTCATATAAAAATTTAGCTCAGCAACATCTATTGTTTCTAAACTTTTACCAATTGGTACACTAAATTCTAAATTTTACAAATTTTATCTAATTAAATATAAAAATTTAAATACAGTAATCAAATTCAACGTATTAAATTTATGTTGTTTTCTTTTAATTTAATCACACAATTTTTTAAATTTAATTCACTTTCGACTAAATTTATGAAAATTAAAAATTTAATATACCAAATCTTAAGAAAAAAGTGAAGTAACTAAAATATACAATTAATAAGAGTTAGAAAACTATGTGTTGTTTAGCCTAAAAGTTTCTCAAATAGAAATATATGTGCATGTTTGGCATATAGTATAAAATATGTTGAATATAATTATATTTAACTTAACTGCATTAAATCATATTATAATTATTTTGTATAATATTTGGTGAAAACTTGTATAATATAATTGGATAAAATTAATGATAAATATTTTAAAAAAATAATATTTAATTTATTTTATTGAGTTTTGTTATCCATCAAAATAATTTCTTTATAAAAATTTAATTTAATTTTATATTTTTTAAAATTTTAAAATATAAAAAAATATTTTTAATTTAATTTAAAATATAAAATTAGAATATAAAATTTTATAATCCAAATTTCAATCCAAATAAGTGTCTAATTCTATTTATATATACATTTATTATTTGATATTAAATTTTTATATTATTTATAATTTTTATTCTTATGATATAATTTTATTTTATAATTAAATACATAATTGAATAAAAATTAAATATAATAAACAAATATGTCCTTAAAAAGACGAGATAATGTGCAGTACAGATCATTTCTTGTATTCAGTTATTATAATTTACGGGTATTATATTTTAATATTATTTTAACATTTCACAAATAATTTAATATATATATATATATATATATATATATATATATTAAAGAGTATTATAATCCTTTTAAATTTTATTTTTAATTTTTATTCTCTTATATATATATATATATATATATATATATATATATATATATATATATATATATATATTGAAGAGTATTTTAATCCTTTTAAATTTTTATGATCAATTTTTAAGTTTATTTTTTATCCTTTTCATTCTCTCTTATTAGGTTTAGTGTATTATATTTAGATCATATTTGATTTGCAGGATAAAAAAGTAATATAAATATTAATGGTAATAGAATTTAATATAAAAAATAATATTACTATTATATTATTTGTTTAACAATTAAAATCAAATAATGAATAAATATTACAGTTAGAATAGAAAACTTTTTATATTATCTTAATATCACTATATTTAATAAAGTTTAGACAATATCATTTAATTATTATTTTAACTATCAGATAAAATATATTATTAAAAATAATTATTATTTAAAAATATTACTTAATCTTAAAAAAATTTAAAAAGAAAAATATTTTGAATCTTTTTTTTCTTTCATATTATTTGTAAAATAAGACCCAAACATTAATATATAATAGTAAAGTTTTATTTTGATCCATTATATCAACATCGAATATCATATATTTAAAATTAAAAAAAAAGTTTAGGGTATAAGATTTTAAAATTTTAAGTTTATGATTTTAAGTTTTTAGGATTTATAATTTATAACGTAGGGCTTAGGTTTTTAAGATTTTAGTTTTATGATTTCAAGTTTAAGGTTTAATAACAAAATTAAAATAATATAGTTTTATACGATGAAAAAGTAATAAAATAACAATTCTTAAATGGAATGGTGGAATAATTTTTTTTAGGTCTTTTAGTAATTGTTTTTGCTCCATTTCATGTCTATGATATAACAAAAAGTAAAAATGTGTGAAAATTATTCCGTTCGATCTAATTCATTTCAACTAAATATGATTTTAAGGTTTATTATTTAGGATTTTCGGTTTAGAATTTAAAATTCAAATTTTAATTTTAGGATTTAATGAAAAAAGAAATGAAAGAGAGGTTTATGCATATAGATAGATATATGAGAAAAATATGAGAAAGAAGGAAAAAGAGAAATCAAAAGGAGAAAAGGAGGAAAAAAGAGAAAAAAGATAAGAAAAATATATTAAAAAAATTAAAATGATTAAATTAATATTTATTTATTATATTTTTTTTTGTACAAAAATCATTTTTGATTAAATATATACATTTTTAGAATATAAATATTTTTTAAGATAACAATAAAAGAATAATATAAGTATGAAAATTACCTCTCCAAAATTTACTGTGTGCTCACGAGCTAGTTAGGCTTACTGGTAAAGCAAAGTTGATTGTGTGGAATGCGTAGTCTGTACTCAAGAGGTAAGTGTCGGTCAAGTTTGTTGGACATTTTAGAACCAGGCTAGGAGTAAAACGGCGGGGTTTGAGAGACTTTCGAAGATGTTAACGTGTGGTTTAGCTTTAATTAGGGTTCCTCAAAAGTCTTCCCTCATTTTCTCCCTTATTTAAGGAGATAAACGAGGCTCTTCTGACAGTGACTGAACTTATTTTTGCCTACTTTATTCTCAAAGCTATTGTTGTTTCTAGCTGATTTTGTCCATATTTTGTTAGAATTATAAACAAACATCTCACGTGGAAAAGATATGACAAATTAAAATAGGACATAAATATTTAGGTTATTTCTTAGTATATTGAAATCCTATAACATTTATGAGAAAATCATTGATATGTTGGGACTTTACAAATTAGTTTGGACTTAAGGATAGAAAAATTGTCAAAACACATAAATGGGTCTATATGAGAGCATGTGTTAAGAGATAGATTTTATTTGATAATTTTAAAATAAATATCTTAATACGTTGATGACAAGCCTAATTAATTAAAGTGGATTTAAATATTAAAGGAAAGAACATTAATCATTCCTAACAAAACTTAAGCGCTTAAACTATCAATATAGACGCATCTCATTTTTATAACTCAGATCAGACTCGTATTCACTAGTCTCTTTACAACTTTGTGTGTTATCTGACTCAAACCTAATTCGCACTTAGACTCAATTTTGCGATATCAGATGATCTCATGTCATTCCTTTCTTCTCAAAGGCAATTCGATCTCGAACTTGTGCCAAACGGGATTCAAACCCAATACTAAACTCTGATACCAAACTAAAAGATAGAACGTTGACCATTCCTATTAAAAATTTAAGTTGTCAATAAGAGCACACCTAATCCTTTTGTTGGAGATTGTCATTAAGCTCCTTAATTTAAGGAGCAAAACATGGAGCAAAACATGGAGCAATTCATGAAGCAAAACAAGGAGCTTAATTCAAGGAGCAATTTAAGGAACCATTAATTTAAGGAGTAATTCAAGGAGTGAATTTTCCTATAAATAGATGTGTAATTGTAATGAATTAATCATCCAAAAGTGTTCATTCCAATTGAGAGAAAAGCTTAGAGAGAAAAGTTTTTGTAAGAGAAAATTGAGAGTAATTTTCTTGGGTGTAATTGGGTTGTGAGTTGTGAGTGTTGTAAACACCTTGTGTAATTTCTCCCCTTTCAGTAAAAAGATATACAGTAGGTCCGGAGACGTAAGTAAGATTGGCCGAACTCCGTTATCAAATTTTGTGTGTTATTTTTCTATTCTTGCTTTCTCATAAATCTGGTTTATCGGGAATTTGCGTAATTTCTCAACATCTTTAACTCAGATCAGACTAGGACTCACTAGTCTCTTTACAACTTTGTGTGCCATTTAACTCAAACTCGATCTACACTCAAACTCAAGTTAACGTCAGATGATCTCATATCATCAAATTTATAAGTGAATTCGAAACAACTTTTAAAATATTAAAAACATGACCTAATCTACTATGTAACGATTTCAAAACGTGGGCTTAATGTTGTGCCAGAAAGTTGTACTATATGCACTCAATACTATAATAAGGATTGGATACATTACTTTGGTTTCACCGATTTATCAAAAAAAAAAAATAATGGTTAAAAATAGTATTTTAGTCTGTTAATCAAAAATCGGTTTTTTTAAGTCTTATCTAAGTTGACTAAGGTATGAAATGAATTTTTTTTTCAAAAAAACAGGTTATAAATTCTTTTTTCAAAAAATTGGTGTGAAATAACCGAAGATGATGAGTTTGACCAAAAATACGAAAAAAGCTTTTTACTTAAAGATAGTTAAACTCTTTTTACCTTTTTACTTAAAAAAAAAAGAAATAGAAAAAGGCTTCGACATCCCTTGAAGAATCCAGAAAATAAAATAATAAATGTGAATACAGGAAGTTCTACCGTATTTTATAATTACTACTTTTCATGAATAATGTTATATATTAAGTTGAATCGTATAATGAATGTTATTATTGTCGTTTGATGTTTGGTTAAAAATTATATCAATTAATTTCATTGATTTTAAAAAATAAAATAATTAGATAAAATATATTATTTTAATAAAATATTATTTTTAAAATTAAAAAAATAAATAATATCATTTATAATTTAATTTACATAAATCAAGTAATGTTTGATTTCTATATCATTTTTCTCTATTATATAATATTACACTTTATTGAGTGGCAATGAAAGAATGACACCTTTTTTTTTTTTCAAGTCCCGCACCACTAGTTTAGAGTTATATCTTAAATTGGATTATAACGTTTGGGAAAAATAGAAAAGTTGCATGTAATATAATGTTATTTTTATCTAAAGTGTATTGCGATGGACACTGTCAAATTAGAATTAAACTATAAAGTATTAAATTATAATGTATTAAATTATTATATTTATAGTTCAACTTTGCATTAATAAATCGAACACATGTAAATAATGATTTTATTATTTTTTAAGAGTAAACACTGAGAAAAAAAATTAAAGATGAAATAACAATAAGCTAATTTTACTTTTTCTAAGTTATGAAAAAGTTTTTATTACAAAATACTTTCCGGTGTAAACCTTTCCACCGGGTTTATTTTATAAGTTTAAGGTTAGAGTTTTATAAATATGAAGTTAAAAGAAATAAAAATAAAAAAAGATTTATATAAACTTACAACTAAAAAGACTATAATACTCTCCATAAAGTTAATAGATATAAGAAAATGAACTAATTAATTTAACTATCCCTTCAAATTCACGTTGCGGTAGCGAGTAAGAAAAGTTTTTTTTTTTTTCATCTTGTGACAACAGGAACTTAGCAATATTTGTACAAGGAAGACTAACTTCAGTAACGATGTTTGCTTGTGTTCCTAGATCTTTTGTTCCCATTTCAGAAAGTGGTGTAAACTGAATTTTACTTTCAACTTGATCTTTAACTTCAACTTGAGTTGTTTGGGATTCTCCTTGAAATGTAAACGTAGGTAGTTAGTAATGAATGAAAATAATGAATTCTTGTAATTAATTTGTTTCTTTATTGACATTTCTATGCTTAAAACAAAAATTCTATTTGTGATATGCCTATATGCTTATTTGTTTTCCATTGCTTCAGAGTTAGGGTTGAATCCCAAAAAATCTATATCTTATTATCCTAATTAATTACTAGGTCTATGATTCTCTGGTATAATGATAATAAAAATATTAGATATTATTGAATATGCAGGACATCTTTCAAGATGATATTTTTTCTAGAGATAAACTTTAATTCCACCTTAACAGTACTAGGAATTTTAGTGGTGTAAGAGTCGTTCATCAACACTTTCTTATCCTCAAACTCAGAATAAAACTTGAACATGTCTCGATCATAGAAAACATGACGTGAAATGCTAGTGTCTACCCACAATCCCTTAGATCCACCAACAAAATTAATTTCAGATATCATAGCAATAAGTTGATCGTCGTTAAGGTTTGCCTGCGGGTTAGAACAATTCCTAGCCAAGTGACAAGGTCTATTACAACTATAATACATGAATGTGTTATTTCTTGAGGGTGGTTGAGGTTCATTCTGGGGAGGATAATTTATGTTTCTATTTTAGTTATTATTGCGATTCTGAGTTTTCATGTTTCTTCCTTTAGGTTTCAGAATTGCAGAGAAGGATTTCTTATTGGTACTATTGTTTAAGACAATGAGTACTTCATCTCTTTGATCTTGTTTTCGGGCTTTTTCTTTTATTCTTAGACGGGTTATAAGAATTTATAAAGAAGATTCCTTAGTTTTATGTTTAAGTGCATTCTTAAAATCTTTTCATGTAGGTGATAATTTATCTATAATAACAATTACTTGAAATTGTTCATCTAAAATCATACCTTCAGAAGTTATTTCATGTGTTATCTTTTACAGTTCGTGTGATTAAGCTTTCACAGATTTTCCATCAATCATTTGGTACTTCATGTATCTATTGACAGCATACTTCTTTGTTCCAACTTCTTCAATGTCGTACATTTTTTGAAGTGCATCTCAAATTTCCATAACAGACTTATCAAAATTATAATAGTCATACAAGTTATCAGTTAATCCATTAAGAATAATTTTTTTGCATAGAAAATAATTTTCCATCCAGGTGTCTATATCATTTGTTGCAGCTTCAATAGAAGGATTATACGGTATTGGTTTTTCAATAGTAAGAACAAAAGCGGTCTTTTTATAGTTAAGAAAAATAATATTTTTTGTTTCCATATTTTAAAGTGAGATCAACAGTTAACATTTCAATAGACATGAAAAATAGAATGCCACCTCACGTATTTGGACTAGGCTCAGCACGACTGGTCAATCGGTCGGTGGCGCACACATGTTGTGGAACCATATTTGCCTAAGTTCTCTCCACTTTTACAAAAATGGATGTCCCTTTGGGGTCCAAACCCAATAGTTAATCATTTTCTATTTATATATCTTCTAAGTAATGTAAAATAACAATGTGAGACAAAAATTTAAAAGACTAAAATTTGGCACAAATTGGTATCATTGGTTTTTATTAAAATTCATTTCCAATAGCTGCATATAGAAAGCATTATTATAATTAAAATAAGATCCAATTTTCGGTGTTTCTACGTATTGTAGCTCAATTATGTTACCAACCTATGTTGATTAAGTGTTGAATTTGCTCAAACCTTCGGAATCAAGATTTAGGGAAGAAAAATTTTTAGGTTCTCATTTCTTGACTCTTATTTTAAGGATAAGATATCAACGCATTATCAAGTTTTTAAGCACTGCATGCATTTCCTTAGCTGCTATAAAATTTGGTATTCTCCTAACTGGTGTAATTCTGCTATCGAATTGTGTATGCGTTACTGAAAATTGTATATTTTGCAATATAGCTTTACCTTCGAATTGTTCCCATTACACTGAATTTCATTTAGGGGGTGTTGTGACAGTAGAAGTGTATCCGGTATTCCAAGGCAAGGCAGGCATCTATGTGTAATCTGTTCTGTAGGTAAATTGGCACAACAGGCATACCATGTTTACCAAGTTATTAATACCCCATGCCATTATAGATTAAGTTTTTGTTGCAGCCAAGTAAAAAATATGGTTATTGATTCTCTCATTGTCTCATTCTTTCAATTTTTCCAATTGGACAGGGAGTGGTGTTAAACTGCCTTTAAGCATCATATGTTCATCCAGAAACTTTGGAATGTCTTCAAAGACAACGCTTCCAATGTTGCTTCACCAATATCTTCTATTCTATCTGGCATTTCTTAATCCAAGATCTGGGTTGGGCAAATTACATTTAACTTTCCAATGTCATCTAATTTTTCATTGTTCTACAAGCAAATAGTAAGAGGATCACATACGTGTATCTTTCTCAGTTTTAGCTGATAGTGTTACATACCATTAGAAAACTAAAGTGTTTCAAAATTGGCTAAATATAAGCAATGCCCCCCTACTAAAGGTGTCTCTGCTTAGAAAAATTTAGAATACATAACTCTAAATTTACTAATATTAAATCCAAACAAGTAAACAAACTACTTGTATTATACCCACTATAACATCTTACAAAGACAACTCGCAAATTGAAGAGAAATACAAACACTCAAAGAGAAAGCTCTCAACTCACACTTCACAAAGACTTATTTGTTTTTGATGAAATGATTAAACCAAATGCAAGGTAGGTTATTTATAGTCCTCACCATGCAATCTACACCACACAAATATAAAACTAAGAAATAATTCTAGCCATACAAATATTATCTACACACTTCTCTTTTCTACAACTTTCACCCACCGTATTTATTCATGCTTCAACCACTTCATTTATTTGTCTCCAGCTTTAATTGTTATGTTGGTGTTGATTTTCATCACTCCCCTGACACACCAACTTTCACTATTTCTTGTGTCAAGCTGACGACGAAACATTTCGAACTTGCCAACGCTTAAGCTTTTTGTGAACAAGTCTACAACTTGATCATCTGTCTTGATTTGCCTCATTTCAATTTCTTCTTGCAGAACCTTTTCTCTGATAAAGTGATAGTGTACTTCAACATGCTTAGTTCTTGCATGAAAGACTAGATTCTCTGCCAAACGAATTGTCGATTGATTGTCACAGTACAACGGTACTGTATAATCTACTGGTTGATATATATTATTCATTAGTTATATCAACCATGTACACTCTTAAGCTGCCATTACTGCTGCTCGATACTCAGCTTCAGTGGTTGATAATGATATCGTTGGTTGTTTCTTGCTACACCAAGAAATTGTTCCAGAACCCAACTTAAACACATACCCAGTTGTTGATCTCTTGGTGTCATGATCTCTTGCATAGTCTGCATCGCAGTAACCAACTAACTTGCAGTCTCCACCTTTCTTGTACAAAAGACCATAGTCAATTTTACTCTTCACATATCTCAGTATTCGTCGAACTGCATCCAAATAGGGCTTCTTTGGATTTTACATGTACCGAATCATCACACTAATTGCATAAGAAATGTCAGGTCGAGTCAAGGTTAAGTAGATTAGAATGCCTATCAATTGTCGATACATCATTGCATCTTTCAAATCTTTTCCTTCATGGGTACACATTTTGGAATTTAGTTCCATCGGCGTTGAAATCGGCTTGCATTCGAGCATTCCGAACCTCTTCAACAAATCTTTGGAATATTTTTGCTGACAAAGAAATATTCTTTCTTATGTGCGATCAACCTCTAAACCAAAGAAGTGCTTGGGCTGGCCAAGTTCCTTCATTTGGAAACAGACTGACAAATTCTCTTTCGTTCGAAGAATTTATGCCTCATCATCACCGGTTATGATTAAGTCATCCACATACACTGGCTCAATAGCTAGCTTTCCTTCATTGGCTTTGGCAAACAAGCTTGAATCTGCAGGTGTTATTAAATAACCACTTTGTGTTAGAAATTTAGCAATTTTACCATACCATGCCCTGGGTGCTTGTTTCAATCCGTAAAGTGTTTTCCGCAGCTTACACACATATTCAGGATTATCTTGGCTCTGAAAACCCATTGGTTGGACCATGTAGATCTTCCGATCCAACTCTCCATGAAGAAAAGCATTCTTCATATCCATCTGCCACAACTTCTAATCTTTGTTGGCTGCAAGTGCAAGTAGAACTCGAACAATTGTAATTTTCGCCACTGGACTAAACATTTCATCATAGTCTAGTCCATACTATTGAGAGAAATCACGAGATACCAATCGTGCCTTGTACCTCTTGATTGACCCATCTGGACGGTGCTTTATCTTGTAAACCTACTTGTAGGATATAGGTTTCACATCTCTTGGCTTTCGCACCAGATCCTAAGTTTGATTTTGCTGAAGTGCATCGATCTCTTCTTTATAGCTGTCATACACTCAGATATTTGCAATGCTTCTTCAAACGTCTCAGGTTTTATTGCTTCTTCAATTATGGCTGCATTTGTATATTTGGGATTTGGCCTTCGTGTTCTTGTTGACCTACAGAGTTGAGATTGTGGAGTTGATTCTTCTATTTCACTAGGCCCACCTTCTTCATTTAGTTGTTGATATATGCCATTTTTCCAAGGATTCTAAGTAACTCTTTGTTCGGCACCATCATCGTCTGGATCTCTAGATTCATCTAAACTTGGTTGGAATTGAATAGTATGCTCCCCCATCTTTTGTTGTAGCTTATCTCCAAATTCTCTTGAGTTTGGCAATGCTTCCTTCTTTGAGGACCACCAAGAAGATGCTTCATCGAATACCACATCTCGTGAAGTGTAGCATTTTCCACTCATTGGATCACAACATTTCCACCCTTTTCTTTGGCTGTCGTATCCCACAAAGATACATCTAACAACTTTCTTGTCAAATTTTCTCCGTAAATGATCAGGAACAAAAACATAACATACCATGACCAAATACTCGAAAGTAGCTAGCGTAGGTTTCAAGTTCCATGATTTCTCAAAGGGTGAAACAAATTCTAACCTTGGTTGAGGAAGCGGTGATCCGCAAAGGCTACGGTCATCATTCTTGACCCAAAACCTCCCAGGTACATTCTTTTCATGTAGCATACACCGACAAATTTTTATAAGATGCTGGTTCTTTCTCTTTGCTACACCATTTTGTTGTGGCGTGTTGGCACAAGTGTACTGATGACGTATTCAAAATTCCCTTAGGTATTGAAAGAACTCGCTTGAGTTATATTCTTCACCGTTGTTTGTGCGCAAGCAACATATCTTCTTTCCAACTTCTCCTTCAGTTGACTCTCTAAACTCTTTAAACTTTGAGAATACATCAGATTTTTCTTTCATAAAGAAAACCCACACATACCTTGAGAATTCGTCAATGAATCTCACCATGTATCGCATACCGCCAATTGATGGTTGCTTAACAGGACCAAATACATCAGAGTGAACTAACTCCAATGGTTCTTTTGCTTTAAACTTTGATTCCTCCTATGGTAATTGGTGAGCTTTACCATATTGGCATCCTGCACAGATTGTGTTTGTTCGCACGTCTAGTTGAGGAAGCCTTTTAAGCATCGACTTCTTCACCATCACACTTAGCTTGGAATAGCTAACGTGACCTAACCACATATGCCATAGATATGTTGTCTCATTTCTTCTTGTCTTGTCTATATATGCAGATTTTGCAGACATCACGTTGACTGATTCCAATCGTTGCCCTTCCATTGTCAATGTTTCTGAGATATTGAGATCACGATACATCTTCACGTCTCAGGGACTGAACAAGACATAGTGCCCTGATGATGTTAATTGAGCCACAGATAGCAAAATTTTCTTCATTCCTGGGACATGATAAACATCTTGAAGTGGTACTTGGTTAGTACTATATCGAGGGGTAACTATTGTCTTACCGATGTGTGCTATCGATAACCTTGAGTTGTCGGTACATCCTTCTACGACCTCCTTGTACTCAGACATGCTTTCCAACTTCTATTTATCACTTGTCATATGATTTGAGCATCCTGAATCTACGATCCAATCATTCTTATAGTCAATCTATTTTGATGTTGTCACCGTAAGAGCTAATTCTTCTTCCTCTGTAGCGAATAATTCTTTGGCATCCCAACCATCTTCGCTATGCTCCTTAGAACTGGAAGTAGCTATATTTCTTTCAATAGGATTTTTCTTACTCCAATAATCTTTTGCCATGTGACCCATCTTCCCACAGTTGTAACATTTCCTGTCAAATTTTCTATTATTATTGCGATTCTTCCAAGCTCTCCTTGGAAGAAAGCCTCCCTTTCCTTGAGGAATTTTTCCTTTGTTGCTATCATTTTTATATCCATTTCCATTGTACTGCTTGAAAGTTCCTCTACTTTTGCTAGTGTAGAGTGCTTCTTCTTCACTCTTTAGCGAGACTCCTCCCATTTACTTAGCCATAGTTTCTTGGCCAGCCAGCAAATTCTCAAACTCAACAAGAGATGGTTGTGTCGACCATCCTTGTATAGTAGTAACAAACCCTCGATATTCGGGTCCCAAACCATGAATAATTATTCTCTTGATCCTTGTTTTCCCAATAGGAGCTTTCGGATCTAACTCTGAAATTTCACGGCATAACGACTTTACCTTGTGAAAGTATTGTGAAATCGTTATGTCGCGTTGCGCCATCGATAGCAACTCGTTCTCCAAAAGTTGCAATCTTGTATCATTCTTCTTTGAAAAGAGTGTAACAAGAGTGTCCCAAGAGTGTACCATGCTTCATTTGGTGTTTTTGCATCCCGAATGTGCTCCAATATTTCTTCTGCAACTGTGGTCTTTAAAGCAAACATTGCTTTACCTGCTTTAATTTTCCACTTCCACAAGATGTTGTTTGCATCTTCCATTGTTGGTTGTGTAACTTCATCACCACCAACAGCCTCCCACAAGTCTTGACCTTGTAGGTAAGACTCCATACATGTTGCCCACGTGTTATAGTTTTTGTTATTGAGCTTCTTGATTCCTCCAACTACTTGAAGATCACCCATCGTGTCGGCAAGACTTTGACTATACCGAAAAAGCTTGAATAATAAACTTGTAGAGTACCAAACTCCTCACGACTCAAGATACCTCCACTAAAAATGATCCCTGACTGTCCTGCTTTGATACCAATTGTTGAGAAAAAATTAGAATACACAGCTCTAAATTTACTAATATTAGATCCAAACAAGTACACAAACTACTTGTATTATACCCACTATAATACCTTACAAAGACAACTCACAAATTGAAGAGAGATACAAATACTCAAAGAGAAAACTCTCAACTCACACTCTATAAAGACTTATTTGTTTTTGATGGAATGATTAAATCAAAATCTGAGGTATCTATTTTATCGTCCAATGCAATCAATAGCGTTATCATCTAAGAAATAATTTTAGTCACACAAATATTATCTACACATTTCTCTTTTCTACAACTTTTAACCACCCTATTTATTCATCTTTCAACCACTTTATTTATTTCTCTACATCTTTCAACCACTTCATTTATTTCTCTACATCTTTTAACCACTTCATTTATTTCTCTACATCTTTCAACCACTTCATTTATTTCTCTACATCTTTAATTATTATGTTGGTGTTGATTTTTAATAGTCTCTAATTGTCACGAAGACTCTACAAATGTGTTTGGTTTCCAATCACCTTTTTGAGCGCTGAGAATCCCTTCTTGATTCTTAGTGAAGGTTAAATGAACCTCCCAATGCATAGACTTCAATAAATTAT
Source organism: Hippophae rhamnoides (assembly GCA_033030585.1). Classification (NCBI taxonomy): domain Eukaryota; kingdom Viridiplantae; phylum Streptophyta; class Magnoliopsida; order Rosales; family Elaeagnaceae; genus Hippophae; species Hippophae rhamnoides. The sequence continues at coordinate 20,139,491 of CM065434.1, read as the reverse complement.
CAACTTCCACAATTACATGTGACTCATCGCAAACAATCAATATTCCTCCAGGCCTGACAATTCTATCAACCTCTGCCATCACTGGAGGAAGCTTGCACCTGCAACAATAAGGTAACTTCTAGTTGGTTTATCGGATTAATTGCTTAATAAAATAGAAAAAGGATCTTAAAATTGAATCAGAATAACCATCAATATCTACCTCTTTTTTAGCCTAGAAAATAGATGATCTGCATGAAGAAGATCATATGTTCTGGGATAGGTACTGAAGGATTCACACCAATCATGATATATCCCAAAAAGGCCCCTCTCGTAGATTATTGGAAGTGTATCCGGAGAATCTGCATTGACCACATTCAAGACCCAAATCGGAAGGTCCCTCAGAGCAGCTGCAAATCTGCGCCATATTATTTTAATCATTAGCTTTTATGATTTTGTTCTCTAAGTCAATGAATATATATGCTTAATGGAGTAAGCAATACTATCATTAACTATTAAATTACCCTCCATATACAGCTCTCATGTCCATGACATTTCTAACATTGGACCAAGTGATTCCTAATCCGGTTATATATGTGTCATTCACTACTCGTTTCCAATGCTTATAATCTGTGGCAAAATCTTCAGGTGCTGACTTCCCATAAATCCCCATTTGGGAGCTATTTAACCAATAAGGAGGTGTTTGCAGTCGCTGAGGCCAATCCACTGGCCATTTTGTTCCCCTCTCAGTCTTATCAACTGGTACTTCATGCATACACGACTGGAGAGGTACATACCTGAAAATTTAATCCCCGTTATGAAATTTTCACTTAACTACTCCTACCACGAATTGAGAAGGCAAGCTTGCAGATTAGAAAGGCATACAATTATTTATACCATACCAAGCAGCATTAGGATCATCGTCATTATTGCACATTGGAGGCTGGTTTTGCTTTCTTTGATAATAGCACTGGTTTGAGGTGGGCTTGCGGTAGATAGCAACACTAATAGAGTTCAATTTATCCTTCTGGATTGTCACAAGCTCCCAACACATGGACGCCGTCAGTGAGGACATTTCTATAAAAGAATAGAATCATTTCTCAAAAATTAAGTACTTCATTGAACTCTTTGCAATATAGAGGGAAAGAAAAACTAATGTATATTCTATTGAGGTAAGTTTTGGTTGAGGGATTAGTTTGACTCTTAGTACCTTTCCAGATTTTCACATCTTGTTTGAGCTTTTGGTAAACAGGAGTAGCTGACCAAACAAAGTAACCACCAGGTCGAAGAACCCGGTTCAGTTCCAAAAGCAAACGACCACCTTCAATATGCCAGGGTACTCTACAACGTGCACAGTGTACAATATCAAAAACTCTGCTCGGAAATGGCAACCTCTGAGAACCCATGACAGCAGATATTGCCGGTATCCCTCTTTCAAGTGCAAATTGAACTTGAGCTTCGTGTTCATCTTTTGGTGCAAAGGACATTGTAACCACATCTCTATCAAATAGGAAACCCCCAAAGCTTGCTACTCCACAGCCTACGTCCAAAACTACCCTTGTGTGCTTTCCCCAAGCAATGCCAGGTACCGACTGTACCCAATCACCAAAATCAATTACTTAAGTAATGTAATTTTTATTTCTTAATTAAAATCACTTAATTAAAACCATTGTAGAAGGTAGCATAGAAATGGTTGATTCTCATCAAAACACAGAACATAAATTTACTAAAAGTCTAAAACTACCCCCCATTAATAGCTTTTTAATATGTCATATTCATATTACTAGCGTTACTCCTAATGTACCTTATGCTATCACTTCAAGAATAAAATAAAAAGTTGCTTTATAAAGAAACCTGTACCTGTTGGATGAAATCGATGTAGTGAAGGGCTCCGTGAATGAATTGGGTGCCACCTCCTGGAAATGTCAAGAATTCACCGGTAACCTTAACCCAGTTCTGGTGACCCTTCACCTGTGCCAACAATGTGTGTGGTACATTGTGGTACCATATCTGGCAGGCCAAAATTATAAGTTTAGTTACGTATATAACCATGAAATCTAATGTTTGGCTAGATCATCAAATGCATTTCCATACCTTGTCTCTGCTTTGTGGCCATGGAATGGGTCTTTTGTAACCTAGAGGAATTGGAATTAGGCAAGTTGGCGTCTCTTTTGGGCAATGTCTCTCCCGATGCTCAAAATGCTTGGTTGAATTTAAGTGCTTTAGAGCTTTCTCGTTGTCCAAACAAGGTATATAATCTGGACCTGTGGTTACATTACATAGCTGCCACTTGATTCCAACTATGCTTCCTTGGTTGTCTTTTTCGTTCCGTCTCTCTTTTTCATTCTCTGACTCTGCAGACTGGGTTGACCATGATTTCTTTGACTCCTTGGACTCTTTAGGAATTCCTGCGTTTACTGCCTCTGGCAATGACTCACCCAGGTTTGATTCAGTGGTTTTTTTCTTAGAATTCCTCTCTTTCTTATGGGTTCGTATTGTTTGTTGTTGGTTTTCTTGGGAGGTTCCTTCCGCTTGGTTAGTCACATCGGTGAATTCATGCTTTGAAGATTGGTCTTGTTCCACATTATCACTTTTAGATTTGGGATCAGAATTCTGTTGTTTTTTATGTTTATGCTCTTCTACTCTTTTCTTTTGATCATCCTCTGATACCTCATTTGTGGGCTCGTGCGTACTTTTTTGACCTTCTTGTTGTGGTTGCTGCCTCTGTTGAATTGCTCCTTTTTGGTTCATTTTGTTTGCATCTTGGTTTTGGACCATTCTGATTATACCGCGGTTTTCAATCTTTTGTTTTTCTGATTTTTGGATCTCGGATTCCAGTGGATTTTTAATGCCTTCATCTTCCAATAGTTGTTCTTTATTTGCCTTTTCTTCATTTTGGATATCTGATGAAATTCCACTATTAATTTTCATGTTCTCCTGAATCTTATTGGCAGGCAGCTTTTCATTTTCAGCCATGCCACTGTGTGGCTCATTAATTTCTTCTTGGGTTTGCACAGCTTGTTGGCTTTGTGTAAATGAGCTTTCCTCTGATATTTGAGTTAGTCCTTCCTCCTGCTTCTGTTGTTCATGATCATCAATTGATTTCTGATTATCATGACTCTCTTGTAACAATGATTCTATCCCTATTGTTTTCTCTTCCGAAAACTTGTCTCTATTATTAATTTTGAGTTTATGAGGCTTATCAGATTTGATGGCATCATCAGGAAGATTATCTGAATTATCGTCAAATGTGTTTGTATCTGTACTAAAATGATCAGATGATGATTTTGTGAATCGAGTTTCAACATTTTTGTATGCCTGACCAGCATTATTCTGTGGTGGAATATTGAAGTTGGTGGTGAGCATCCAAACACCAAGAACACATAATGCAATGAATATAACTGTTGTGGTGGTAACATATGAAGTTGATGAAGACCTTTTATTTACACGGGATTTACTCAATGCCATATTTTTGTTTAAATTGAGATGTTCAGAGAATCAAAGTATTAGTTTTCTTTGATCATTGTGGAATAGGGTTAGTTAGGGAAAAGAAATAGCTATGCTTGAGAAAGGTTTGTGGATGAAAATAATATTGTGACTAATGTTAACAGAAAGAGTTATGAGAAATGTTTCGAGTTGGACCTTTTCAAGATCCTTACGAGTCGGAAGAGGAACTTACAACTTAAATTACTCTTTGGTACAAAAAAACAAAAAACTTTGGAATGTGATGATTGATTAATCATTAATTCATCCATAAATTCAAGAATTTCATATTTAATTTGGGATATTTGTAACAAATTTTACAAACAATTTATAAAACTTTGAATTAAATTTTAAAAATATATCAAATAAAACCAAAATAACTAATATTCCAAAGATATAAACCAAAAATCCAAAATTATCATTTTTACATATTATATATTTGTTGCGTGTATTTTAAGTTTTTCATATTTATTTATATTACTTTATCGAATGTCATGTATTGGATACATATAAATTTTTAGTCTATATATGTATTTATATAATTAATGTTTATATCTTTAACTTATATTTTAGTAATAATTATCCGTTTAACATATATTTTTCGGTCCATCGTGAAATGAATACGAAAACTTTTATTAAAAAAAAATAACCTAATAATTTTTTTTTAGTTTGCTCGATGGAATTTGTAAAAGATTTAGTATTAAGATAATTGGTACTATAAACTTCTACAACTATACACTTTTGCTTCTTCTTTTTTTCTTTTTTGTTTATAGTTAAGAATTATTATATACTTCTAAATTACATTAATTTAAGAAATTTTGAGTTAAAAACATTTTTTGTTTTGAAAAGAATATTTTAAAATTTTTCTCTCCTATATTTTTTTATATTTTGTTTTTCTCTGCTTTTTTTTATATTTTCTATCTCACATATATCTTTTACTTCTTTTCAATATTATAAAAAGGATAGCAAAAATTAAAATAAGAATATTTCTATATTAAGATGATACCTACTTAATTAGAGATATGAGGATGATAATGTATTCACCATTCTAGCTATAATATCCATGTTTTTGTAGTCTATATATTGATACACACTATTCAAGCCAATGTCAACATAATATGATGTACTAGTTTTTGGATATTCTAATTAGTATCTTGGTTAGTGCTATATGCACGAGATCATGGTTCGAGACTGGATCTCTTATCCAACCTACAAAGGATAGTATCTCTTGTTCCAATGTTGGTTTAAAGTTTGGTCTCTTTTATTAAGCCAATGATTTAAGTGGTAAAATAATGTTACTGTCCTTCCCATCCAAGGAAGTTTTCTTAACCAAAAAAAAAAATAAAAAAAATAATGTCAATATTGTGAAAATATTGTTAGTTAATAATATAGATATTATTCTGACTTTTTTTTTATAAAACTTCAAATAATATTAATAAAATTTTGTTTTTGGTTAACTTTTTTTAAATTAAATATATATATATATTTTTAAGATCTTTTCTTTAAAATTTAAATAAACTCGATTGTATTCAAAAGTGAAGTAAAAAAAATTGTTACACTCAATCATTGGTGTAAAGGTTAACATGATAATTATAAATGAACTTACTAAATTAAATTCAAGCTAAGCGGCCTATGTTGAATTGAATTTTTGATTTTATAGGTATGTGGTTTGGTTCTTAAACTACAAAACTCAACTCGCATCAAGTCAATTTAAGTTTAAGTTACAAATCGACTTTAGATTGAATCGAATTATATATTATTGATAAGTATTTTATTAAGGTTTTTATATTATTGTTTTTAATAATGTACATTTTCGTCGCTTGTTTTGGACATTTAGATAGTTGTCTATAAATTCTTTTTGGACTCTATTTTATTTAATTATTTGAATCTATAAATTCTTTTTGGACATTATTTGAATGTATTGTATTTGTTTTTGTGTTTTTGTTGAAGTGTACAAATAAATGTGTTATATTTGATATCCCAAGGAAACTTAGAATTTCATCAAGAACAATGATAATAAAACAAAATTAAAAAAATTGAAATTCATTTCAATAATATGCAAAAACTGTCGATTGTTATGTGTGGTAACTTGTGCATTTAGAATACATTTTAATCAAGGTATTTTGATATGGTACACATTAGTTATGCATGGCTTGTCTAATCTAAACAACTTAAGAATTATGAAGATTTTTGAAAGAACATTCCACCTTACTTGTTTATCTACTGAGTATTTAAGTTAAGGATATCAATTGAGATGGTAGTGCATATTGAGAAAACGTAAGACAAAAGGATTTGTCCTTGAGAAATTGGGCAAAAAAGGTGAAGAAGTTTGAAGATGATGGAGAAAATTGCAGAGAAGAGAAAACAAGAGTTTTCATAATGTAAGTGATCATCCTCATTAATTGTAAAAATTGATTGTGATATCATTATTTATATACATTGTATTTAGCTCATTACAATCAATAATAACATTTCATTTCCACTATGTCACAATTGCATATTCTTATCATTGCCTTTCCACAACACATACATTTTCATTAGTTTGTTACAATTTTGATTCATTTTTTATACAATTCAATGTAGCTAGATTATATGCAAATATTATGATCCTCCAAAGATCTTTAGTTGTTGTGCCATGTCACTCGTTGAGCTTTATACTTTAGTAGTCACTAGTTGTTAAGAGTTAGTTACATTTTTTACCTTAACATCCCCCTCAAACTCAGTGACAATGACACTAAGTTTGCATCTCAATAAATTGCATTGTGAGATAGAGAGTGGTTTTGTGAAAAATGTCAAATGGTTACTTATTTGAGGGAGCATGTAAAAATGTTAACTTATTTTGTGTTATCCTATCCCTTACAAAATGGAGATCCAATTCAACATATTTCATGTGAGAGTGACATATTCGATATGCAAACAAGGCCATTATGCTCAAACTATCACACTCTATGGCAAGAGAACCAAGAAACCTAATTTGCAGTTACTTGATCTTGAGTTGTTGTGTCATGTCACTCTGCTTCAGTACTTGATCTTGAGATTGTTTATTACATTTTGCTACCCCAATACATTGGATTTTCTCCTAAGTAAACAACCATTTTTTATATAGATTTCATGTTATCTAGGCATGATGCCCAATCAACATATGCAAAAATTTGAAGAGACAACTTAGTAGAAGGCCTTAAGACTAATCCATGATTGATTTTTTTTCTTAAGTATCTTAAAATTTTTTTCACATCATACCAATAAAGGTATAAAGGCTTTGTTATAAGCTGTGACACCTTATTGATAGCATATGATATATCAATGTGTGTTATTGTACGATATTGAATAGCTCATATAGCACTTCATTATTGAGTTGGATAGGGAAATATGTCATCTTCATATGTTGAAAGTCTTATCTCAGAAACCATAGGTGTGTCTATGGGTTTACAATCTATAAACCCATTTTTGCAAGAAGTTCTTTAGCATACTTTAAGTAAGAGACTACCATCTGGCAGGGTGTTAACTTCAATTCCTAGAAAATAGGTTAAAAGACCCATATACTTAAAAGGAAATTAAGATTGTAAGAGAGTGATTAATGCTTGAACCTTATGCTCATTATCATCTATGACTATTATGTCATCAATATAAACTAACAAGTAAATTGAACATAAACCTAAGAATTTATAGAATAGGGGTTGATAAGCTTTTGATTTCTTGAATTGAAGGTTGATAAGAGCCTTAGTGAGAGTGTCAAACCAGGCTTGATGAGCTTGTTTAAGTACATAGATTGCCTTGTGCAATTTTCACATATAAAGAAGATAGTTTGCATCGTCAAAAACCTTGTGATTGTTACATGAAAACTTCTTCTTGTAGTTGCTCATTTAGAAAGACATTATTGATATCCAATTGATGTAATTTACAACCATCGGTGAATGATAGGGTGAGAACAATGCATATAGTTACCTATTTTACCATATGGTTATATGGTTGAATGTTTTAGAAAATTCGAAGCTTGGTGTTTGGTCATAACCCTTATCTACGACCCTTAATTTTCTTTTATTTAATGTGTCATCAGGTAGTTTCATTACTCTAAAAATCGTCTACTCCTTATAATTTTTCTGTCTAAAGAAAGAGGTATAAGAATCCATGTATGATTATTGATTAGTGCATCAAATTCTTGTTGCATTGAATGTTTCTAGAGATCAATTGAGAGAGCTTGATTAACTGATTATGATTTAGTTATAGCAAGATTAGTCACAATTCTAAAGGCTTTTGTTTTGAAGGTCCAGGGGGAATTTGTAAGGACTATGAGTATTGGCTATTTTCGTGGATAAAATATTTACCTGTAAACTAGTTTGTAGGCCTGCTATTAAGTCTATCAAGAAAAGTTGAACAAATACTCGAGTTTCAAATAATTATACTTTAGGTATATATATGACACATAGGATTGCATTTATACATTTGATAACACATGTTTATAAATTTGAAATTATTTTTGGTGCTTAAGTATTTTTTATGTGTCATAATATTTTTAAGATGTGGTTTAAAAATAATTCCTTTTTATCCCAGCTTTGAATGGGTTTTGAATAATGAAGTCCAAAATATTTTAACTTTAATGCTAGTAGGTTATCATTGTCACATAGAGTTAGGGTTAAAAGTATGTGTTGAAATAAAATTAGAGAAATAAGAAAAGAAAATCTACAACCAACAAACTGAAGAAAAAAAACAAAGGAGCACTCGAGTAGATGAATGTTGAAATACTAATATATATATAAAATTATTCAACACATGCTAACGAAAATCAAAGCCAACGGGAATCAATGCTAATATATATATACATAAATAAGAATGGTATGCTTTTGATATAAATAAAGTTTTTTTTAATATATATATATATATATATATATATAAATGTGGTGACTTGAATAATATTATTTGGGAATCAAAGTAATTGAGACGTAAAGAAAATTGATATCATATTGAAGGTATTTATTAATAAATTTGATTGGTATTTTTATCTTTATATAACTTTTTTTTAATTAAATTTTTACATGTTTAGATTAAATAATGTTATGTGATTATAATTATTTGATTTGATGATTAAATTTCAAAGAAGTTATTTTTGTTGAATTTATGCCTAATTTTTTTGCTCTAGAATTTGCTAGTTGATTTGATTTAAGTGACATATGTTTTGAATCATTTAGTTAGAATTATTCATTATTAAATTCGTTCTAGAACACATACCGACACTTGTGTTTTTGTGCTAACCCTTTTTGTAGTTGATTTGTGAACGTATCTGATTAGCGAGAAGCTTATTGGAACGTTGGTCTGAAAATCGCTCACATTAAGTTCAGAAACTGTGAAAACAGAGCAATGGCTCGTAAGTAAAGTATATTGGGGCAGTATCCTAGGGAGTGTAGCATAAGACCGAGTTTGTACTTGAACATTTAATTTTCATAATGGAAAGTTAGGTGGTTCGGTGGACCAATGGTTTTCCTTTTAGGTCATAGTTGTGGTCTAGGTTTTTTTCACCTAAAAATATCGTGTGTTATTATTTTATTTTCGCATTTTATTCTTACACGTGATTGTATATCTGGCCGCTTTGTTTAGGTTATTAAGTTATAAATTAATAAAAATAAAAAATAACCTATTCACCCCCACTAGGTTACTTAAGTCCATAATCTTATAAACTTTTAGAGATCAATATTGTAGTCAATTGTATCTTTGTTTATTACAGAGGCATAGTATATGGCTATAACAGAAGCATTCAAAGAAGCTATATGGCTTCTCGGGTTGACCAAGGATTTGGGTATTGTTCGGAAGAACGTGAAAGTTTTATGCAACAATCAGAGTGCCATTTGTTTGGCAAAGTTTATCATGGTCGCACCAAGCACATCGATGTTCAATTTCATTTTGTTCGAAAAATCGTCAATGAAGGGAATGTTATACTCCAGAAAATTAGAATGGTAGATATGCTTACAAAGGTGGTTACAGGGATCAAGTTTCAACGTTGCTTGAACTTGATCAACATCTCTAAGCTTAGAGTGCCTAGGACACATTTGGAGGCAACTCTATGAACTTTTTCGCTAAGATGGAGATTGTTGAATATTGGCTTTAAAAGTAACAAATTAGTGGCCTAATTTAAAAAAAATTAGTGGTCTAATTTAAAGAAATTAATGACCTAATTTAAGGCTTAAATTATGACACAATTTAAAGAAAGTGAGTCTTACTTCATCTATCAATATAGAAGAGTTCATGCATTGAAGAATTGGACAAAAATCTGAAAAAATCATAGAGAACATAAACAAACTCAAAGAAAGAAAATATTTTATGAGTTTGAGAGTTTTCTGTAAGTTTAGATAAACACTTAGATATATTATTAGTAAAAAAATCTATGTCTGTATCTATATTTTGTATATTAACTACTCAGTTCAATAATATTTATTGTCTCTCGTAGACTTATATGAATTACCAAACCACGTAAATTATGTGTATCATTTTACCGCTTTGATATATTCATATACCATTATTTATTACTTCCGTGCACAACAATGACAACCATTAACAAGTGTGAGCCGAAGAGAAATGACATCAATGGACAAATATCGTCCCAAATAAGGCAATGGCACAATTATTCTAACTAGTTTAGAATTATTTAATTATATATATTCTTCCCTCGTAAATATTATTGAATGCAAAATGAAAACAATATTTGCACTCTAAAATAAGATGTCAAGCAAAAGATTCTGATTAAAAAAGTAATGACCGAGACAACCACATATGCCTTAGACTACTACTTATCATGAGTGGTCACGACATAATTTGAAATCATTATAACTCTGGAAAGCATATTCTTCAAGCAATACCAGTTCTTCAGTTGATTTGAAGAAACCAGACTCATCCCAGTCTCTGGCTGCAAACTATTATATTACCGAATAGTTCAAATCAGTATTTCCTATATTTGGCAAAAAAAAATGTCATGGAAAAGTTCAGACAAGTTAAAAACCAGTCAACTCTATGTAAATACATCAGTACACATCCGATTCGAGGTTAAATACAGATTTTACAGCAACAATCTCAAAAATTTACTGTACGAGAAAAGGTCGAATAGCCAAGAACGACTACTTCAAAGTCTTCTAAATCTCATTTCCATAAGCTTTGGATATATCGATTCGATGTCATTACCTTGCCTGGAATCTATGATCCACTGTAGCTACCCAAATTAAAGAAAAACTTATCCAAAGTATAACACTGACACCTACTCTTCATAGGTGGGTTGTCTCCAATTAGTTTTGCTAGTTTCAAAGTGCTAAGTTCACCGGGGAGCTCGAGGCTTTCCCTTCACAGAATTCAGGTGTTGGGTGACGAATATAACTCCCATTACAAGTATAAGGCAGCCAACCAACGTGCTGAAGAAAAGGGCACCTGGTTGCCTGGTCTGAACAAAACCGTATACCCCAGTAGACGTCACCAGAATGAGATCAGTGAGCCCATCATTGGAGAAGTCCTCAGATATCAGCACTTGCGTAGGAGATGCAGGAAGGTCAACTGATGCTAAAATACTTCCTCCTGGAGAAATCACGACAGCTTCTTGTTCTCCCGCTGCAAGGACCATTTCCTGGTTGTCACGCACACGCAAGGAAAATGCCTTTAGTGTGGGGACCACTGTACCAGAGTCCATCATCCCTGAAGGAGATGGAAGATTTGACCATGTAGCACCCGTTGAGATTTGCCACTGCCATAGAGCATCATGTCCATGCAAGCCAGGGGAGTATGATGTAACCTGAAAGGGAACTAACACAATTAAAGATTATACCAGAAGAGAAACGCATAGCATCTTGTGCATTGCAATTTGCAAGGAAATAGTTTCTGTTAGTGTCTCGATCACCAATTCCCCACCAATCTTTCCAAACGCTTGCTTTAACAAGGAATCAAAGCGACCAACACCCTTTAACATAGTATTAGAGCGGATAATCCTGTGTTCGATTCCCTACAACCTTAAATTGTTGAATTTTAAGTGTTGAGCATATACACACTCCACACTTTAGGAATGTTAGACTATAAATCATATGTGTGCCCATCTCCCCCTTTAGGAATCCATCATGAAATGGGGAATCAATCCAACAATAGTGAAGGCCATATTTCTGCCTTGAAAAGGCTAATTAACAACCGGGTTTAAATTAGATGTTCAGAAGGATGAAATAACATACCTCTCCTCTATTTGTCAAGAAGACAACATCTCCATGGCTGCCCTTACGATGCCTATGGCCATCATTTTTGGGGAGGAGAATGGGTGTTGCTACCTCCAAAGAAGCCACATCTTGATATCGACCATAGTTTCTAGAATAGTCTCCATGTTGAAAAAGGTTAAATGGGGAATAATGACATATAGATACATTAAAGAGTTGTTCTCTCACGGGTACACCAGAGGTTGCAACAGCCCAACAAGGTCGGAGCACCTCCATGGATCCGCTAACAACACTCCGCTCAGCAACATTTCCACCAACAGCCTGAAAGATCATATTATTATATTTAATAATTAGATTCTAAACTTTTTAACTCCCATTATATAATTTCATAATCATTCGTACTTTTTTGCAGTCTCCACAGAAAGAACAAAAGGGAGGAAAAAAAGGGTAAACAACTCTAAGATGAAATTTAAGATGAAGCATATTCACATATTGCACTTTCTGATATCCACACTTCCTGGATGAAATTAGAAAACCAGCATTGTTTTAGTCATTGTGACCAAACTTAATATGAAACACGATCCTCCAGTACATCCAAATTACCCATGTAATTGCCAAAAATTACAGCTATTTTGGAATAAAAAGATATTTGAAAAGGGTACATCAAGGAAGATACAGCCAATAACTAGAGAATTTTGTTGTTGCTAGGAATCTAGAAGACTAGAATGCAAGCTCATTCATTTATTGAGTTGAAGAAATACTATAAAAGTTCAGATAAGAAACAAGATAAAATAATGCACCTGAACATGATCTAAAACTCCATCACCATTAATATCAGCATGAAGGCCACCTTCTTGAAGATGAAGCTGGTAAAATTAAACAAATGTTAAGTTAAACTTGTTAATAAAGTGAAAATAATACAACAGTATCCTTACCAGGAGAAACATAGTCCACCATTCCTGAGGTTTGATGTTATTAAAATAGGCAAGAGAGGTTTTGAGAATTAGGCATTTAGAGCCCCAAACTCTTATTCAGACGGTAATTTAGGAGGTTTCAGAGGTTGTCTATTAAAACTCAGCCACATTTTTTATTAGCCCCAAAGGTTAAGGGTGGTAATTATTCTTCCAAAATCAAGTTTTAGCAATTAGGAAAAGAGTGTTATCACACAATCGACAAGAAAGTATACTATTATGACAATTTAACATGCCAGATAATCTTAAAATTCAATGAGACAAAGGAAAAACAAGAAAAGAAGTTTGGAATTTTTTTCTTTGATATACCAGTTTTTATGATGAACTTATATTGGTGATAGTAAATTATTTGATAGGAATTGATGATTGTAAATGCAATTGTATATACCTTACAAAGGGTACGACCAGTTGGTAAATGAAATACTTCTATTCCTTCTTTCTCATGAGCCACAACAGCATTAGGTAGCCACCAAAGATTAGTATAGTTTGTTATTGTAGGAACATAAGGTAAAGGCTGCACCAACAATAGAATCAAAGTCAAAAGGAGGGTATTGGGCTCTTCAGGTCCTATAACTATATGATTTATACACTTTATTCCTGTAATTTTTTCTATGAACTCTATCATTCCTATAATTAAAAAGTATAATCAATTAAGTCAAAATTTTCAAATATTAAGATTTTTTAGGGATAAAATGAGAATTATATATTTTATTAAAAACGGGAAAAAATCCCTCCTCCCCCTCTTTCTCTCTCCCTCCCTCTACTGTTTCTCTCTCTTCCTCTCCCTTTCTCTCTCTCTCACTCTCTCTCCTACTCACTCTCTCTCTCTAAATTTTATTTTTTAATTTTTTGTTAATAAAATAATGATGAAAGAAGGGGAGAAAGAAGAATGAGAGAGAGAAAGGAAGAGGGAGGGAAGAGGAGAGAGGCATTTTTTTCCTCTTTTGTTTTTTATTAATAAAATATATGATTTTTATTTTAACTTTGAAAAAATTCTATTTTTAAAAATTTTGACTTAATTGATCATACTTTTAAATTACAGAACTAATGAAACTCATCTAAAAAGTTACAAAATTAAAGTATATAAATCACATAATTACAGGATTAAAATGACCACCACCTACCCATCAAAAGGATATATTTAGCCATCCAAAAAGTCCTTTGAAACCTGCATACAGATATGACGTGAATTTTACCTTCTTAAATTTTGCTGAACCAGCATACTCTGCTGCTTTTCCAATCAACTTCGAAATTTTCTTTGTTGTGTCTTTCCCTGGAGGATGATGCTCCTCAGGCTTGTGGAGAGGTAACGTAAAAGATCTACCAGACATTTTTTTCAGTGTTTTCCTTTTGTGCCGTCTGAAGTGTGCCAATTTTAGTATGGTATCTTCTCTTCTGTCCTGTTAGCACGTGTGCATGTCACAAATTGCTATTGCTTTCCTTAGCAACAATGAATTTAGAAAACATAGACCGAGAAACAATAAGTGTAATGCTTTTACCCAATGATGCGGCATAACTCCAAGAATTGATTCTCTAAATTCCCTGCATTCAAGCTACAAATGAAAATTTTCAGAAAGCTTTCATCAAAGAAAAATATCTACCACACTCAGATCCATACAAGCATATGGTTTGCAGATCATTGTGAAAGAGGAAGGGTTGGGTGGCGGATTAAAGATTTAGAAGTACAACTCACAGTTAAAGGCGACTATTCATAAGCAACACAAATCAAACCTTTCTAAAATGTCAACATACCTCTCCTGGATGGCGACTATTTAAGGCCTGAACATCAAGCTTGTAGTTATGTTGGGGAACTAATTGTGATGCGTCTGAAGAATGTCCTTCAACATTCTAAAAAAAACAGAAATAAATTCAGTTGCATAGCACCAGAAGCGTACAAATTCATCAAATCTTATTGTTCCTGGATGTTACACCACTGTGACAATCAGCACAAAATATGCCCTTTTGTCTATAGATCAACATAACATACTCCTGGCCAAACCGGAAAATATGTAGAACTATTGACCACAATCTTATCATATTGAGAGTAAATCAGTTATTTTCACAGCATGCAAGTCAGTATGGAGTTTTTTATTTTTAAGAATTTCATGTATCTAGCTAATGCCTACTTTCAGGAGTTAACAATCAAAAATGCAACTACTAAAAAGAACACAGCAGAAGAAGCACACTACTCCACAAATATCATGCCCCTAGAAGCACATAAGCAAGATGCTAAGTAATAATAAACTAAAATTATGTTTTTCATACCAAATCATGGAGCTCCGTACAAGCTCTCTTTGGAACCACTCATGCCACTGTTATTAAATTCAAAAGGAATATAAAAATATACATGACAAGGAAAATAACCTGAGTATCTCGCTTCCATCTAGTTACACCAGTACTTCCTGCGAATGCATAAAGCCTAAAATGGCGCAAATCCACATTTCCTGAATTTTCAGAAGCCTGCTTAAGACCAAAAATAAAAGACAATGACAATATATCCCAAAAAACTAAAACTGGGAAGACTCAAAAAAAGGCATCTAATCATGTTACCAGTAACCACAGTAAGTGGTCTATTCTTCATGCATTGAGAAGCTAAAAGTTGAAAGATTAAGCTTATCTAATAATCTGCATTTTCCATATAACAAGCTGCCGTAGTACATGATAAGGATAATAATGCAAATCTTACCCCATAATTGCAGTCCCAATACTTTAAAATAAAATCTGCGCAACTGGGATACAAAAGATCTACACTTGAATTGTCACAATGATAAAAAGTAATTTTGGTCCCACTCATTCACATCAGAAAATAAAATCAAAGTCACCAAAAACATGTAGACCCCAGTACATTCTGTACTTCTAACATGATAAGCAATTTAGGAGGACAGAGAGGTAAAAAACCCAAACTCGTAAGAACTATAAGGATGTCCACACCTCAATAAAATTTAGTTAGTTAGAGAGACCTAAATGCCACATTTGTGAATTGGATTGATGGAGAGTACATGATTAATATGAGTTAGGCATACAAAAGTTTGTTGAGCATAGACCAAACACGTCCACACGCAATAAAGTTTAGTTAGTAAGAGGGATCTACATGCTACAGTCTTGAATTGGATTGATGTAAAGCATATGACTTTAACGAGTTAAGTATACAAAACTTCGCCATGCATAAACTAGAGATGAGACTACCTCCTTTTCAGTAGCACTTCTTCTGTGCTGCTCTGAACTCTCCTCTGCCCTTCCAATTTCTTCAAAAGGATCCAAAAGAATCTAGAAAACAATGAAAGAACTAGTTCAAAGTGTTCAAATGAATGTTGATGTTGCAGCTTTTCATTTAGACAACAATATAAAGAACTATAGAACCTGCAAGTCTAGTTTTCACTTCCACCATTCCAATAATAGGAAAAATATGCCTTCTTAACTTTTAATCGACATGAACAAATATCCACTATCCAAGTAGATTACCAAAGAGCAACAAAATTCAGAAGGGTATCAGAAACAGGTAAGACAATTACATGAGGCTGCACTTCCATCCTTCCGCCAACAAGCACCAACCCTGTATCCCCATGTTTCAAGGTATAATTGCTTACTGAGATTGATACCTCCCTATGATGAGCATTGTGCGGAAAATCCTCCTGCAAAGAACAATAAGCACCCGAAAACGAAAACACCCACAATCAAATAAATCAATTCACCACACAATCTGAAACAAAATCGAAAATAAATAGATTCATAAGGAATAATAATACCACACACTCAAACCTGCAAATTATTCTCCCATAGCTTTCTGAGGTTAGAATCAAAACACATGACTGACCAACCAGAGGTAACGACAACAATGACCTGCTTTGGTGGCTTCCCAGATCTAGGACGTTCAATAAAGCCAGCAGCCATTGCAACAGCTTTTCTTCCAGAAGACACACGAATTTTGTCAGGCAAAAGACTCACTTTAGCAAGCAAACGTGCATTGCTGAACCCTTCATCCACACGCCGACTATGAGGCTCCAAAACCTGATAAACGCACGCATCATTTCCCAAACCTTACAATGATTGAAATTCCGAAGGAAAAGAAAAAATCCAATTATCTTTGCAAACTGTAAATTAAAACAAAGGAAAAATTGGACCTGAATTTGGGCATCGTGAGTAGCGACAAGAACTTCTTTCTTTCCATCGCCGTTGAGATCAGCAACGATAGGCGGAGGAAGATGATCGCCTTCATATTTGATGGGGTGTTCTTCGGATAGATGCATCCATGCTTCTCTGAATGAGAAATCTCCTTCATGCTGAATCAAATCATCAAAGAAAAAGAAGAAAACACCAAGTCAATTGGAAACGGTTAAAGGAATTCTAGGGTTTGAGTCAGAAAGTAAAAAATAAAAAACCTGGAGAGAGAAGAAGATTGCAAAAGCAGAGAGCATAAGAATTGCCAAATCTCGCTTCCTCATTTTTCGACTAATTGATTTGATACCACTGCGACAAGAACTCAGCAGAGTAGTTGCCTGCAAAATGTTTTACTCGCGTTGTATGGCCCAAAAAATGGAAAAAATTCGAACTAAGGATTAAGTAGTCTTCTATGATAATAAAAGAGCATCGAGTATTTTGGACTAGGATGAGAGTATTTTTACTATAGAACAAATAAATGCAAAGAATGGTTGATTCCTTTCGCCCGGTTAATTGACTTTATATTTTATGAATTTTTTTTTATTCTTATTTTTCACTGTACTCTGTATTTAATATATATAGTATAAAAAAACAAAAATATAAATAATAATACAAATAATTAAAAATTTAAATATAATTAATTACTTGATAATTAAATTTATTACAAAAATAAATAATGTATATACAATATCTATATAGTTAACTTAAATTACAAATAAAATAATGTGGTCAAAGTGTAATTGGATTTTGCAAGCAAATTTGGTTGGCTTAGAATCACCAGCATTGTGACAAGGAAACTGTACAAAAAATACCGGGTTCATATAACAATTCATTCCCCTACATATATGAGTACGTAAATATCAATCAAACAAGCAGTCTAAACTTCAGAGACATACGAATGGAGAAATTAAATCATTATAAATATTATCATCAAAAAGAGATTACCACAGTGACATCCGAGTGATATAACCCTTCGAACTCATATTAGCATTTTATTAATCATTTGTCTATAAATATGAAGTTATCTAGAATCTCTGCTAGTATTTTTAATGCTATAATGAACTCTAAATATGAAATAAAGTGTAACTCATATTTTGTACTTGGCTTGTGTGAGTTTTGGTGCCCTTAAACGTATGGAACAATTTTGTAATACGTTCATAGGCACCAAAACTCATACAAGTCAAGTAACAAAATATGAGTTATACCTTACTTCATATTAGAGCTCATTATAGCATTAAAAATACTAGCAGAGATTCCAGATAACTTCATATTTATAGACAAATGATTAATAAAGTGCTACTATGATGTTGTCATAAGAAAAGTAGGCAAGAGAGAGGAGATAAAGTTTGGACCAAAAACAAGTTCATCGAACAATGCATTCCCCTAAATACATAAGTATATAACCATCTATCAAACAAAACATCTATCAAACAAAACATCCATCAAACAAGACATCCATCAAATAAGGGAATTCAAACACAATAATAGAAAAATTAAATCATTAAAAAAGTTATCAGTATGTTGTCATATGCTATTCAAGATCATCAGAATCATCTCCTGATTCTTCTTATGATGATATAATTTGAACCGTGTGTTCTGCTCATTCCTCGTAAATCATTAAAAAATTACTGGTCGTATCTCGTCTTGTTCCAACCAAAGAACTACATGTATTTAAAATCAATATAATAATGTAATTTCATGTATTTACAAAAAATAACTCAAATATGTTAAAAAAAATTGTATATAGGTAAAAGATATTACCACATCATCAATTGGAACTTTGATATTTGTGATGATTTCGCTCATAAACTTCGTGACATAATAACCACACATGACTCCATTATTTTGTTGTGGAACCTACAAAAAACAAGTATACATGATTTTCCATATTCGAACATCTTTATTATTCAATTATAAAATTAATAAAATTATTAATATTCGCTTGTACATACCATAACTTTTATCCATATAAGCTTATGAGATTTTTTAAGGGTAATGCCCCTAAACTTGTTCCACAACTTGCATGTCCTATCAAGGTTTAAAACAGTTAGTTTTTAATTAAATATTACAAAAAATAATAAAAGAAACCAATAGCTAGCTATAACTCTTACATTTCAACAACTGCTTTTATATCTTTACTCAGTTCTATGGAAGCTGAGTCACAATACCAAGCATGATTATTGAACAGATCAATGATTACCAATATCCAATGATCTTGGCCTTATTCAAACCTTAGTGGCCAAGGGATTATCAACTTTTGATTTCTATTAAGCGTTAATACCTTATCACATAATTGTTTAGCTCTGATGCTAACATCCTTATCTTGATATTGATTAACATATGAAGAATCATAGAACATTGCTAAATGTGATGAGTGATTATGTTGAAGTCGATAATAACAAGCCCTATATAAAAAAAGATTTCAATAAATAATTAGATAATATAAATATAATTATATATGTTCTACATAAATGAAAGAAAATTAATAGATTGAGGACATTCACCTTGTCCACACTTAAATTATACCTAAATTGATCATTTGATATTCAAATAGTTGCAATATGCACTCGATCGATATATAAGTTTGGCCGAGGTCTACACCAGAAATTTCTATAAGAAGTGGCACAGTCCATCCATCATTTATGTTAGATGCCCTCCCAACAATAGTCATCAAAGTGGCAAGATTTTTGCTGAAGTTTAAAGCATAATCATAAGTATACTTTTTTCGAGGCTTCTTCTTGAATGACTTGGTGAGCGATGATTGGCCACTAGACATAGATTTAGCACGAGATACTTGCTTCATCTCTTTTAAATGTGCTGCATTTAAGAGTTCTAGTATAATAGACTAAAAAAAGTATTATGTTTTTTAAGTTAAAAAATAGTACCATGTCAATATTTAGCACAACTTGAATCGACAGCCAAATCACATACTGTCCAACCGCCTCTTAGACTGTGGTAGCATCAGAAGGCACAGGTAGTGGACAATCATGAAGCAATAATTGATCAATTATTATTCGCCAATTATTAGGCAAATATTAATTATGAATCATCCGATCATTGCTCAATTGATGTACCGTTCCAATAGCAACCAAGTCCGCTGACGAAGGATGTTTCAACAAACATTTCATATTCTATAAAAAAATTTAAGTATTATATATAAAAAATAAAACATAAACTAAGAAATAAAAATAATAGATTATATACACCCAAAATTAAAATCTTACCATATATGATTCATCAAATAGAGGAGGACTCCCATGTGGGGTAGCTATTGGATGTACATCCTCACCAAAATGTTCATCGTGGTTTTATTGATGGGAAGAATTCGCAGATTGCATTGGAGAAAATGAACCATGGTCACTACTTGATTGCATATGCATTCCTGACATATAGGGAGGACCAATAGGATGACTATATCCTATACTGGATATAGTTTGAACGCCATGAGATTACGTGGGTGGCATGCCTGGCATGGATGGTTGCATACTTGGCCAATATGGCATGCCCTGATTGTAGAATAATGCCATGCTTGACATGTGTTGTGATTGATATTCTTTTAGAGTGGCAATCTCACTTAACATTGATGCCTTAAAGGAGATGAGTTCTTCTTCAATTTTAGTATACTTCTCCTTATTGACCGTTTGAGGCTTTTGTTTTGGAATGTTAAAATACTTCATATAACCATCATATTGGCTACCTCCCCTAACACGACCAGGATTGTCGCGTTCGAATGTATGATATTTGTTCTTGAATAGCTCTCTACAAATAATAAAGCACACAAACATATCATGCATTATTACATCAATTATTAAAAATCATTAAGACTTTGTATCAACCAAAATTACTAACCAACTTATTTAATTGTTCTTCTCATCGCTTAGACATCGGTCTTGACTTTTTCATTTTATGAGTCTTTGTTTCTATGTACAATTCAGTTTGGGTAACAAGTCTACCCAATTCAGTTTCCTACATAAATTATGAAAAATTTATTAAGTAAGACATGAAATTAAATTGAGGAAAATAAATATAAAAATATTTATAAATTAACAAAAATTAATAATATCATTCTATATCTAACTTTAAGATTTGAAGACCTCTCAGTACGGTTAGGAAGAATGTTATTCATTTGTATATTCTGATGTTCTTCCCTAATAATTTGAAATTCATCCGAATGTCTATAATCCACAAAATCTTTCTAAACTTGAGGTGTAATCCAGGGTTGTCCTTCAGGGATTTTGTAGAGCTCTACCTCATCAAGTGGTTCCAAATATGAAAACACATAATTTCTTGCCAATTTGGAAGTCTTGTATTCCTTCCACGCCTTATTTGCAATCTTATAACACTTGTTCTTCCAATTGTCATCGACTTTGTAATGATTCTGTAAAAACACACTACAAAAAATTAGATATAATGCAAAAAAGATATAATATATGTACGTAATTGATTATAAAATATAAGAGACTTACACAAATGGTTATTCATATTTTCAAATTTTTTGCATCGTCAACCTGAGACCAATCATTTATATTGATTGGTATACTGGACTTCACAAGTCGACCAATAGAGGATTTCAATTATTAGTCATTTTCCCTATTGGATTACCAGTAGAATCAAATAGAACAGGTATTCTATCATCTGTGTTAAGTGGAGTATCAGGTTTATTCGCCCAACCCTTTCTTTTCAAATACCCCAATGGATCATTTGGATCAACAAGCTCTGTTACCCAAGGATCCATGAAATATCTGCAAACAATGAAGAAATATAAATTAATTGACAATTTTAGGAACATACATATATATATAAGAGTTATTACAACAATATAGTTTGTGCAACCATCTTCACACCACTATTTTGATTTACTCGAACTTTGTCCCTAGCTTGAGTCGTAAACCTTGATCCATTTATTGTGAAACTAGAAAATGATTTGACATCGAATTTTGGCCTATGTGCAAACCATTGTAAACTTTCTGATATTTTATGATTGGGTTTTTTGAGTTCATCTCGAATCTATGTATACAAAAACATGAAATGTGTTTAGAGAAAAGTTTTAAAACATTGCATAGATCTAGGAACATACATGCATGAATTTTTGTTTGTCACATTTACATGGTTGTGAAACCAATTAATAAGCTCTCGCTTATATTCATCATACAACCATTTTTCTCCTCTCTTTTTTTATAACGAGGATCGATCTTCAATAAGTTTAAATGCATCCTGTAATGTTATTAAATATATATGAAGTATATATCATCATTAATAGTTAAATAAAAAATGATTTTTGCATAAATGGAAAGGTTGAACATCACTTATTCTATGTACAGTTGTGCCTCATTATTGTTTACCAAAATGATTCGGTGTGCTTTTTCCCATCGAGTGCGATCAATAAACAATTTCTTACTTCTACCAAGCATAGGGTTACCTACTTTAATCATGTGACGTTCTAAGAACAACTTGTGCGTAGGATTCCCAATTTCAGTGCAACCACTAAAGTATTCAGAACAAAACTCAATGGCCTCTTCAGCAATGTAGCGTTCCACCATACATCTTTCAAGTCGATTTATATTATTTACATATCCTTTAAGGACTTGCATATATCTCTCAAAACAATACATCCACCTTAAGTAAGTAGGACCACACAATTGAACCTCTCGAACTAAATGAACACATAAGTGAATCATTATATCAAAGAAAGAAGGAGGAAAATATTTTTTAGTTAGACACAAAGTCTTTACAACATCTTTCTATAAAGAAATTAACTCGCCAATTTCTTGCATATTGTATTGAAGAATGAACAAAGCTGATTTGTTGATAATCGAACATGTTTTGGAAGAATTGATCTAATAGCAACTAGTAATAAATGTTGCATTAAGATATGACAGTCATGTGATTTCAATTCATAAAGTTTCTTATCGGTGATAGACACAAAATTTCTTAAGTTGGATGTGTAACCATCAGGAACTTTCACACCCTCCAAACATTTACAAAACATATCCTTCTCTTTTGTTGATATTGTATATGATGCTGGTGGCAAGTATATTCGATTCTTATCATTTTCTACTCTTGGTGCCAATTCAGGTCGTATGCCTAGTTTCTTTAAATCCAGTCTTGCTTTAATTCCATCCTTTGTTTTTCCAAGTATATTAAGTACAGTATCAATCAAGATCTCACATACATTTTTCTCAATGTGTATGACATCTAAGATGTGACGAATGTGTAGGTCTTTCCAATAAGGTAATTCCCAAAATATTGATTTTTTATTCCAACAACCATGGTAAGTTGGTTCAAACTCTTTTTCATTTTCACTCATTTTATTAGTTGACCTCTTTCGTTTCCCTACCTTAGTGATTTTTTTTCATCTTTCTATATCGTTTGAATGTCATACCATTCAATTGCCTTAATATCTTAACACCTCACAAAGGTCAGGTTGCATGATCATGATCTTCTTCACCATCGAACGGTTTCTTTTGGTATCTAAACTTATGTCCAGATGGGAAAAATCTTTTGTCTTCTATAAGACATCTTTCATCCGTGAACAAGAAAAGTTGCAGAAGTTCCATCACTACATATAGGGCATCCCTTGTAACCTTTTGTTGCATGTCCTGATAAGTTTCCATAGGAAGGAAAATCATTAATTGTCCATAAAAGGACCCCCTCCAAGTTAAAGTGTTCTTCTTTATGTGCATCATAAACATTTACACCATCATTCCACAACGTCTTTAAATCATCTATCAGAGGTTGCAAATATACATCAATATCAACACCGGATTGTTTTGGTTCTGAGATCAATAATGTTAACATCATGAATTTTCTTTTCATGCACAATCAGGGAGGAAGGTTATATGTTACCATAATTACTAGCCAACAGCTATATCTACTACTAAGAGAACTATGTGGATTAATTCCATCAGCAGCAATGGTAAGACGAAGATTGCGTGGATTAGATGAAAATTAAGGAGATAAATTATCTACTACTTTCCAATTTGGAGAATCACAAGGATGACATAGCACCCCATCATCAGATTGATTATCTGAATGCCAAGTCAACATCTTTAATGTCTCTTTACTTTTGAACAACCTTTGAAAGCAAGGAATCGGAGGAAAGTACCAAAGAACCTTTGCAGACATGCCTTTCTTATGTGTTGTCTCATTTGTACAATGCTTTCATCTCGATTCTTTACACATCGGACAATCATCTAATGTCTCATATTCTTTTCTATAAAGAATGCAAATATTTGGACAAGCATGAATCTTATGATATTTCATGCCAAATCAACTAAGAGATTTCTTCACTTCATACATTGAAAATGGTAATTCAATACCCTCAAGAAACATATCGACTAGTAGATTTAGTAATTCTGTGAATCCCTTGTCAGAAAAACCATGTTTTGCCTTCACATTGTACAAATGAACCAATCTCGACATTTTAGTGTATTTTTTGCATTTTGGATACAACGGTTTTTCGGCATCTTCTAGAAGTTTTTCAAAGATTTCGGGATCATCCTCACGTAGTTCATCTTCAACACCATGAAACATATTTTTTGTCTGTACATTATGATAAGATGTATATAATCCACTCACATTCTTATTTATCTCTTCCTCATGAGTATTATCAATATTTTCTCCATGATAATACCAACATTTATAGCTCAAAAGAATATCACTACGGATAAGGTGATACTTAACCTCGTCAAATTCATGAAATCTCTCATTTTTACATTTAACAAATGGACATTGAATCGTACTAGTTCCAGTATTACTATTTCTACAAGCAAATTTTATGAAACTTTCAACTCCAAAAATATAATCCTACTCAATTCTACAATTTGACATCCAAGATTTGTCTATTTTTTATTAATGACATTAATTAAACATATTAATTAATTATTTATCCAATGAATATATTTCAAGTATTATTATATATAAATAAAGTGATATATAAATTAAGAGATATATTTTTTATAAAAATAATAGATATATATATTGTTTTAATAATCTTAAAAAAAATATTAAATAAATAAATAGTTAAAAATTATAAAACAAACTAATAAATCATAATTTTTTAATATTTATTTATTGTCACTATTTTTATTTGAACATTTTATTATTTTTATTTTTAAATAAATAATATATTTAAATAATTTTATGTTATAATTTATTATTAAATTTTTTAAAATAATTTTATATTAAAATTTTATTTTATCTCGTATTTTATTCATTTTAATTATTTAATTTAAAAAAATATATTATTTTAATAATAATAATTTATTTTATTTTATAAAAAAATTAGAAAACTACTCTTTAAACACAACTAATAGTTTTTATAAAATGAATTCTTTAATTATGTTATTTTCAACTAAAACATTCCAACCCCGGCCATGACTAAAAAATTATACAATTAAATCTTAAAAATTCAAAATAATAAGTATTACTTTAAACTTTTAAAATTAAATATATCTTTTTTAAAACTAAAACACAATTATTTTAAATTATAAAAATAAAATACTTCAATCGCTATACTAGTACCCACTATTCCTTTAAAGTTGCAATACAATAACGGAAAAGCTCATAATAATATTGCAATTTTCATAGTAGAATTGAATGATCACGGCTATTGAATGTATATATTATTTCCACGTAAAATAAGCCAAACATATAATAACAAGCATAATATAAAACATACATAGATCAAAAATTTATACAAAAAATAAAGCAAACTGAATAATAAGTAAAAAAATTAATAGAAATACTTATAAGAGTAAATGAAGTGACTAAATGAATGAAATGAAGAAGAAATGAGTGTTTTGTAAGTGAAAATGAGTAAGAAAATAGGTATAAAACCCAAAAAACGGCGTTGAAAATGGTGATCGAAGGTGGTCGAAAATTGAAAAAGAATGTGGGGGAGCTCGGTTTTGGGAAAAGGGGGGGAAAAATCTGAAATTGTTTTGTGAAGAAGATAGCGCAGAATGGCAATATTATGTGGCTAACGTCAGTTCGTCACGTCAACCAACACTAGCCACGTGTGTAGCGTCGGTTCGCCCCGTTAATCAACGCTAACCACACAATTTAAAATTGATTTTTTTTGTCATTTATTATTTTATTTAAACTCTTATATATATATATATATATGTACTATAGAAAAAGAAAAAAAATTAAAATAATATCCAAAACAAATACACAAAATATTAAATAAAGATATATTGTACGTACGTATATACAATCCAAACAAATACACAAAATTATATAATTTTAAAAACCAATCATCTAAAACAAAAAGAAAAAAATATACTATATATATATATCCAACTTAAATTTTAAAGAGTCAAATAAAATAATAATTGACCTAAAAATAATTTGTAACTAAAAAAAAATTTCAATTGTAAAATGCATATATGCATGCATTTTTTAATTTAAAAAATAGACGTAGGACGTAGCGTCGGTTGATGTGGAGAACCGACGCTACACGGGTGGATAGTGTCGGTTCGTCACGTCAACCGACGCTACGTCATACGTGGATAGCATCGGTTCTATACTGAACCGACTTTAAATTCATTTTAAGTCGATCTTTTTCCAAAAATCGACTTTACATAGCGACTTAAATACCAATTTTTGTAGTAGTGTAAATTACAGTTCCGAAAGTACATCTCTTAAAAAGGACGCAATGTTAAAGAGTCTCCAAAGATAGATAATTGAGCTACAACAAGTGTTCACTAAATCTCAAAGAGATAATAAGGAACTTAGGTCTAGGTTAATACTTGAGGATTATTCAGAGACGAAAAGGTTGTTCTATACTCTTAGCCCCCCTTTATTAGACAGTCATCCACCTAGTTTGAGGCATGCATCACGTAATCCCTACCAATAATAACCTAATTAAATTGAAGAACAACACCTACTTATAACTCCAACCCCCAATCTCATCCTAGGACCTACATGCACGAACCAATTGACTCATGGACATTTGGCACAACGTGTGCCCCACTCGTTCCTAACATTTTGGGTTTAGGGAATGTTGCTACCTCAAGATTTTTGACACCACCCAATTGTTTAAGCGGAACCTTTGAGGTAACATTTAGAGACATATAGGAGAAAATGTGGGAAAAAATGTATGATCGGTTTAAAGGACAAGAGAAGTTAAGACCTTGGAGTGACATCAAAAACTGTGTGTGATCAGGTGTCAACGTCATCCTTCTTGGATGCCCTGGAGTTGATAGCACCGCCAATAAAATTTATTGCCTCCAAGTGTCCCACCTACAAGATGACAAAATACCTAGTGGCTCATGTTCTTCACTTCAAAATGGACATAGCCACTGTGAGCCTCCCTGAGGATAAAAGAGGAGCCATGTATTGTAAATTATTTTCAACCATCTTCTAGGAGATAGTGCAATGATGGTTTGTTAAGTTTCCACCCAAGAATATAAAAATCTTTTATGTGCTGGTGAAGGCATTAGTTACCAATTACACATGCAATGAGCCAATAAGGAAGGAATCACACCATTTGTTTTCAGTCATCTAAGAGGATGATAAGACCATTGAAGCCTATATGATGAGGTTTAAGACAAAAAATATGGAAATTTTACAATGTCCTAATTTCATAGCCATTGAAGCTTTCGGCAAAGGCATTAAGAGTGATACTGGCCTGTTCATTGAGTTGACGAAGACCACCCTCAATATCTGGAGATGTTCTACAAAGAGACCCAAAAGTTTATAAACATGGAGAGGGAGATGAAGTCCACCAAGGGAGTGGTAAATAGATCTATAGCCAAGTCTATCCCAATCAAAAGGGAATAAGATAGAAGACCTTATGGAGACAACCCTCATTTCAAACATATGGTCATGCCTCGGGGAAGAGTGTTGTCCCCTTTTCAAGGTCCCCCACTATGTATCTCATTGGCTAAGGCTATACAACATATGGAGCGTATTAATCATGTCAATTGGCCACAACCTATGAAGGCTTCATTGAGGGACCCCAATAAGTATTGTGTGTTCCATAAGGACACATGTCATTGGACCAAAGATTGTAGACATCTTAAATGGGAGATCGAACATCTATTCTCAAAAGGATATTTAGGGGATATAGTCGAAAGAATTGGGAGTTCATGGGAATTTCGTATTTTATCAGTGTCCACGCGAAAATAGAATTTCGTATTTTAATTTACGCGTGAAACAGGGCCGACGTTCTAATTTTTTAAAAATTCAAAGTGCATGCCACGTGTCAGCGTCTGATTCGCTGCGAGGATTTAATGCGGACATGTGGCAAAATTTCATTGGCTACGGGAAACGGGCGTGCGTAGGATTGTCGCACGTGAGACAACGCTCAAACGTGTTCGTAATCCTGCGCTCTCGCGCTCATGATAACATGCCATGTGTCGGCATATGATTTGCTTAAATATTAGTGGGACACGTGGCAGATTCTTATTCTGTAAAAACTGAGGATGCACGCTGCTTCCATAACCCGCGTCACACACGATAGTTACACGAACGGTTCAGTGCGCGACAGCTTGGTTCCACGCGCTTCAATCTGGACCGTTCAAGAGATCCAACGGTCAGCGATGCGCCTCAGGGAAATCTGCGCAGCCGACATGTGGGTCCCACTCTGACGCCGGCCTGCGCGGCAAGTAGGCCCCACTCGCATGCCGAGCCACGCGATCGAAGACCTCTGTACCCACTT
The DNA here is from genome assembly GCA_033030585.1 of Hippophae rhamnoides. NCBI lineage: Eukaryota > Viridiplantae > Streptophyta > Magnoliopsida > Rosales > Elaeagnaceae > Hippophae > Hippophae rhamnoides. The sequence continues at coordinate 20,111,067 of CM065434.1, read as the reverse complement.
TCATTGGTCGGGCTTGATGAACACTCGCGAATCTGAGCCGTTGATCCTTTGATCGGACGGTCCACGTTTCGCGTTTGGAATAGGGCGCGTGGCCTTCTTCTCTCCTGCGCAGAATTTAAACTTTTATTAATTATATTTTCACCCACAAATATATTTCAATTTACATTTTCAACTTTGTTTAATTGCAATACAGCCCTTTTGGTAATTTAAATTAAATTTTAAACTTTTAATAATTGAAATTAAACCCGATTTTAATTTAAATTATATTTTCAAATTTTTTAAATTGCAATTAATAATTCTTTTATTTGAAATTATATTTTTGGGTCCAAATTTGCATTTAAGTACGTTTTCGATACAATTTACTTAATTTTATTAAAATATATAAAAAACAGTAAATACTAATTTATTAAACTAAAATTATCTAAAAATACAAAGAACACAACATTTATAATCAATAAAATAGGTGAAAATAACTATATAAAATACAGTTATCACTTCCCACTACCAACATTGATCAGTTGGTCGATGACACAACTGTCTTTGAAACGATTAGCTTCATAGACATATATTACGACTACCATAAGATCCAAATGCATCCCAAAGATGAAGAAAAACAAAATTTATCATGGAAAAAAGGGACTTATTGCTATACAAGAATGCCTTTCGGTCTGAAGAATTCGAAAGCTACTTATCAAAGCCTAGTCAATAGAATTTTTGAGAATCAAATCGGTCTAAATATGGAAGTGTAGACGATATAATGGTAAAAAAAATGAACCAAGAACCATATCTCTAACATGAAGGAAGTTTTTGTCATAATAAAAGACTACAAGATGTGGCCCAATCCAAAGAAGTATGTCTTTGGAGTAACATCGGAGAAATTCCTAGGTTATTTAGTATCGTCAAAGGAGATAGAAGCCAATCCTGACAAAATCTCAAGCCTGATAAACATGAGATCTCTATGTTGTATTAAGAAGGTTCAATAGTTGAATAGTTGTATAATTGCACTTATTCATTTCATTTCCAAGTGTACGAAGAAATGCCTACCATTTTTCATTTGTTAAGAAAAACAAGGAATATGTGTGGTATGTAGACTGTTAATGAGCTTTCTAGTCCATCAAGGACTACTTAGGGAAGACGTCTCTTCTAGTTAATCCTATTGTAGGCGAGGTGATGTATATGTACATGACTTTCACAAAAAAATTTGTTAGTACTACACCGGTGGTTGATAGGGAAGGGAGACAACATCATGTATACTATGTGAGCCCTTCCCCGACAAGAGCGCAACAATTGTACCCTCTGCTGGATAAGGCATCATTTACCATAAGGATGGTGACATGTAAGCTTAGATATTACTTTGGATCATATAAGATAGTTTCCCTCATGTCACATCCCTTGAAGAATATCCTAGGCAAGCCGAATCAGTCTATTCGCCTTTCTCAAATAGCTATTGAGTTTAACAAATTTGAAATACATTATAAGCCCTTGTCAGCAATCAAGAGAGAGGTTCTCACTGATTTTAACGTTAAATGGACTCAAGAATCCATATTCGAGTAAAATTCTATAGTGCCGGTGTCTATAATGATAGTGCATATCCCCACTTTTGATCTTTGGAAGGCATATGTTTGTAGGGCAAGTAATTCAAGAGAAGGGAGGATTAGAATAGTGATATTCACTCCATCGGGAGGCTTAATAAAGCAATGTATCCATATCACTTTCCAGGCAGCCAATAATGTTGCCAAATATGAGGCCTTGCTTTTGGCTTTACGCCTACTGACTACTTTGGGAGCAAAGGATGTTTGTCAATAGCAACTCACGGCTTGTGGTAAACCAAGTTAACGATGAATTTGAGGCCAAGAAAGAAATGATGAAGCTTTATGTGCAAAAGGTGAAAAAAGTAAGGATAGCTTTTGAAATATTTAAGATCAAACAAATACCGCAAAGAGGAAATTCACATGCAGACTCCCTAGCTACTCTGGACTCCACGGTGAGATCAGAATTGAAAAGGGTGATCCTTGTATCATGTTTATCGGGACCAAGCATCATAGGTGATGAAGGTAAGGATCAAAGTCAGTTGAGCACCAACTTCTCAACACATACATCTTAATTGGCTCTATACTTGGAATATCTCATTCACGATGCCCTACTTGAGAACAAAGACGAGGCATGTAAAATCATGAAAATAGTAATAAATTACATCGTTATTTAGAGGGCACTATATCGAAAGAATTATGGTGGACCATGGCTAAAGTGCTTACCTACCCTAGAAGCTCAAATCTTTTTTAACGAATTACATGAGTGACGAAATAGAACTTACTCTGGGGGAAGAACATTTTCTCAACAAATCATCAGGCAGGGCTACTATTGGCCTACTCTTTTTAAAGATTGTATCGACCACATCAAAAGATACGATATATGCCAAAGACATGCCAATATCTCACACTAGTCGGCCAATGACCTAAAGTCCATTGTCAGCTCATAGCCATTTCAAAAGTAGGGGCTGGATATTATCGGTCCCTTACCCCTTGCCCCAAGCCAAAGAAAATTTCTAATAGTGGTAACTGATCACTTTTCCAAATGGATTGAGGCTGAACCATTCGAAAGAATCCAAGAGGTGGATGTATGAAAATTTATTTGGTAGAATATTATATGTAGGTACAGTTTGCCTAGAGAACTGGTCATATATAATGGCCGCTAATTCACAATTCAATAGGTGATGCAATGAAATAGGTATCAATTTATCACATTCCACCCCTTATAGACCACAAGAAAATGGTCAAGTGAAGTCATCAAATAAAACCCTTTTCAAAATACTATAAAAACATTTGGAAGGGGCCAAAGGCAAATGGGTAGACGAGGTTTCTGATGTTCTTTGGGCTATAAGAATGACCTCTAGGACGGTAATAAAGGAAAGCCATTTCCCTTTCGTTTATGGCACCAAAGTGGTTATCCCCTCGAAAGTACAAGAGCCTACCCTTCGGTCTGAAATCATGAAAAAAGATAATAATTACCTAAGAAAAGATGAGCTCTTGTTAGTAGAAGAAAAAAAAGAGAATGCCTTGATACACATTGAATCACTGAAAAGAACAATCCAAAATTCATACAATATATCTGTTAAACATAAGAATTTCAACATAGGTGATTAGGTATTACATAAATCATTGGGGAATAAAGTTGAAGCTACCAATGGAAAATTTGCCACAAAATGGGAAGGTTCGTAACAAATATATGATATCACTCAAGGAAAGTCTTATCGGATATAGCGCAATGGCGTAAGGGAGGAATTAAGCTATAATGGGGAACATTTAAAGAAATATTATGTATGAAATTTACAATATATTGATATGCAATGAAGTTTTTTTCTAGATCATTCAAGTGTATTATCTTCTCGTGAAAAATTAACGTGATAACCACCAAGTATAGAGTGAGGTAGCCAAATGGACCCCCTACTTGGGATATGGGATAAGAGGTGTGTTGCTTATCCTAAGAAAGGGTCTTGAGTTCACCAAAAGTGAACCCCCTCTTTAGGAGACATGTAAGGGTGAAATTGAATCCTACCCCTACATGTCTCCTATCTCACAAAAAATTAACGTAATGACCCCTAAGTATGGAGTGAGGTGGCCAAATGGATCCCTCACTTGGGATGTAGGATAAGAGGCATGTCGCTCGTCCTAAGAAAGGATATTGAGTCCACCAAATGGGGGCCTTCCCTTTGCTAAAAAAACAAAAGCACAAAAAAATGCATGAACACCTTACTTTCTTATTTCAATTCTAGATACGAAGAAAAAATACAAACTTAAACCAGCTCTCAATTAAGAAGGTCTTTATTTATTCATGGGATGTGATCCGATACTTTCCAACACTGGAGCCTTGCAAGTATTCTTCTCTAGTGCCCTTTGTTTCCAATATTTAGTCAATTTGCACAATTCATCCCTTTATTTCTTGTATTTATCCCATTGATTGTGTGCCTTGATCAATTCGTTACACATGTCTTCTAACTCTTGTTCCATGGCTTTAGAACGAGTCTTTAAGTTGCATAGTTCTTCGTTCATGTATTTGGTAGTTTCCTAATACGTATCCCCTTCTTGCTTTGAATCCTTAGCAATAGATATTTCCTACACCATGTAGAAAAATATGTTAAAATTACACATTAGCAATATTATACACTAATAAATGCATGGAGAGATCGCTCGCATCAAGCACGCGTCTGGCCATCAAATGCAAGATAGTCCTCTTCTTTTACTTAAGAGCTGTATAAATGATGGACCAATCTATAGGCACCTTGAAGTGATGATATGACTCATCTTGACCTATGGGGTTATCAAACATCATGCTCCTGAAAAGGCTGTTCAAATTGCTACTTTCACACCATTCGAGTTTAATGGGGAAAATGCTTTGCAACGAGCTAATGGATTCCCCCAATGGGGATAATTCTTTGATAGGGATATATTTTGTTGATATATCCCTACCTACTTGGAGGGTAGGTTCAGGTAGCTCCCCACTTAGGGATGAAGCAGAAAGGTCGATCTTAGTCCCTTTTTTTAAGAGGTAGCAACTTGGCCGGGTTTCGAATTAATCACCTCATCTACAACGTGAGGTGACACACAAAATGCCCTAGATTTTCTGGTTTTCTTCCCTAAAGGGGTATCAGAGGGCATTTGATTCACTTTGTTACTTATGGTAGGTGAAATATGGTGTTTCTTAGTAGCCTACGAAATGGTGTTCAGGGTACAAGAAAAACATGAACTCATCTCAATCAGATCGTCCAAATCTACTTGGCTATAATCTATTCGACCTCAAAAACCTAAATCTAGCGAACTTCAAAGATACAAAATAAAAGTTTTTTCTTTGGAACCACTTGGAATTCAACAATAGAATTGGTAATTTCAGACAAACAGCCACAAACTCTTAGGAAAAAATCAAACTATTATTTCCAACAAAAAGCCCAAATGCTACAAGAGGAAATTAAATAGAAGCATAAATGATTTCAATTGGAGGATTTAATTACTAAATGAATAATGAGTGATAAATACCATATATTATGATCAATTCACAAAATAGATTCTATTACATCAAAAAATTTCCCAAAGAGTACAAGGCTACTATATAAACACAAGCACAAAGGACACGAGATGCTCTCTATGAAGTGGCCCCTTCCACCACACCTTCAAGCCTAACTTCCAGTATGGCCTCATCACCTAGTGGTGAAGATTGTGGGATGCTTGTTGGGGGGCATTGGTTTGGCTACTTTAAAAAGCCTACATCAAAGTGAAATAGGGAATGGTCAGTTCAACCTCTCGGCCTCAATCTTGAGGCTGATTACCATAAAACTAACCCCATTCTTATATGCTTTGGTACACTCCACTTTTAAGTCTCCACCAGGTCTGACAATGAGCTCATCTGGTCTCCTAATGAGCTTGCCCTCTTTTCGGCTTCCTTCATCGCTTGCTCAAAATGGCTTGCCTGTTGACTCTACTCGAAGCAACAATTGTCCACTTTTTTTAGCTTCTCGGTCTTATCCAGCAGATCGTCCCCTATTTTTAAAAATTTTGCACTATATTTAGTAAGAAGGGTGCCCTTATCCTCTATGGTCTTCTGATACTTCGCGATTTACAAGCGACTTACTTGTACTTTATGCTTATAGGCCTTGAGTGACAGCTCGCTTCCTTTGGCTAGTGACAAGACCTACAATCTATAGATGGGTTAGCAAAATATATCACAAATGAGAAACAAAAAAATTTCTTAATATATACGAACTTACCTCGATCAGATAGTTAGCCATTAGCTCCCTCTTAGATCCCCTTTCTTTTTGTGAGCTTCTCTGACCCTAGTTCTCTCAATATCACTCTTGAAGTGAAGATAGAGGTCCTTTTTTTAGTTTAGGCAACCCAAAGATGTCCTCCTCAAAATAAGTCACCGAGGTATCTAGAACCATGGCATCCCTTAGAACGACTTCATCAAATTTGAAGTCATCCAAATCCATAGCCTCAATCTCGAGGGTTGGATCCTCAACGAATTTCATCTTCTTTATAGCCTCGATTCTAGGAGGTAAGGAGAAGGAGGTAGGCCTGTCAGAAATGGTAGGTGGAAGAATCACCTCGACACGCTCATCTAAAGGAGTACAGTCCCCAGTTATAGATGGCAAAGTTAGGGTAGGTCATAGGTATGTGGGAACCAGATCTTGAACACCAAAGGTGTCAATCGAGTCCTCATGATCGATGTTCAAGTAGTCCATGCCCATAAAAAACAAGTAAAAAATATTAGTAACAGTCCCATTTACAACGAATGGTATTTACCTCGTTACAAAATGATGACTTGAGTACTCATCTAAATAGTCCCTCCAAATCCCAGATTTTTTTTCAAACGGGGTACAGTTAAAATTTCCTTGTAGCTCTCGTTTGAGGTTTTCTGAAGCTCAATCCTCCTTATCTTTTCCTTATCATATGGACCTAACTTGTTTATCAACTCACTTGCACATGGTTGAGATATGTTGAAGTGATGATTCCAATTATGGCAGACTAGTAAGTTGATCATGTAGCCCTAAACATCACCAGTAATATAATAGTACTTATCTTTCCAACCCGATGTGCTATTGGGGAGTTTCAGATGCAGCTCATACCCAACAACACACGATATATACACTCTTCCTTTATCCAGGCCATTTCTCTTCAAGTAGTACATGCTTTTTGATTTCGTCACTTGTTAAATCCACCCTATGTTCACCAACAACAACGAAGAGGCATAAGAGAGTCTGCCATCAATTGGGATTGACCTAAGTGGGGTTAATATCAAAAGTGTTGAGAGCACGAGCTATCATTCTAGGGAACGAGCCCTAGAGTCCAATTTTGAAGGGAGCCAAGTGTACCATCCAATAATTCATTGGTGGATCATCGGCATCACATAAATGACAAGGTACCAATATCATACCTACACAGGGTGGAATGCCATATTTATGCCTAATTTTAATCAGGTCAAAACATTGAGCATATTTTCTATCTTATGTTTGTCTTTAGTCTTATAAGTAGGTTCACCCTGGTTATCACGTTTCTTCTTAAGACAAGTTTCTTTAGTTGTCATGGATATAGGAAAGAGAATAATGGCCATAGCACCTGGCAAAGACGAGGAGGAAACAAGACGAGATCCAGACAAAGTTAAGAAATCCATAAAGCTTTCATTAGTATGTGCCTCACCCATACTAGTAGGCCTAGATTGTGGCAAGCTCATTACTAAACGACTTGAGTCCCAAGATCCTTCTCAAGGTGTACCTGTCCTCAAAGGGACACTTTTGGTACGGCCTGAAGGGACGTCTCTAAAAGAGGAATCAACTATATCTTTTCCTTTGTTAGAAGACATGGTTAATAATAAGAAAGAGAAATAAATTACCTAGTGATTGAATGTTGCAAATCTAATAAAGAGCAGCATAGTGATAAAAATGGATTGGTTTTCAAGAGAAGTCACTAGCCAAATGGACTGAAAATCAAGCTAAGTATTTTTCAAATGGACTGATGAAGAAAAAAGAGTAGTATAGAAAGATATATTAAGCTAAGATCCTCTTGTTGTCTCTTTTATAAGAGTATAAAACGTGCAAGTATACACAGTCACAAGTAATAAAATTTGTAAGTAAAGTATCGTTCCCACGGAGATTTGTTACTACAGTTTGTTGAGTACTAAAATTATATCTCTCTGATTTTATCCAAAACGATCGTTAATTGTAACAAATTCAAGAAAAGAGTTTAATAACAAAATAAAAGAAATCTAGGATTGCAATTTTTCACCAAATTAATCCACTCAAATCATATTATTTTCTTTTTATTTATATTTTTATAGTACATTTAATTTGTCAACCGAAAACTTCTAATTTTATCCATACATCTCTTCCGAGTTTCGTATAGACACACATCGCTAAATTAATTCACTATATTCCTATGAGAATTAAATTCACCAAGATTCATTAAGTTCTAAGTTCTCAAATGGCCACACATACAATTAGGGTATATTCCTATCCTTCATCATACATGCCATTCTATCCATGAGCAATATACACAAAAATGCCTCTTCCAAGTTTATTTAAGTGCCACAGATCAATTTGATAAAATTCGTAAATAATCAAAAAGCATTAAGCACAGAATAGAATAAACAAATCGAACGTCTTATAAATCTTTAAAAAAATAATTAAATTCAAGCTTCATAAATTCAGATAAAATGCAACCCTAGAAAAATTAAATTATTTCATAAATGAAAATTAAAATTATAGTAGTTAAGGAATTTGAGATTAAGAACAAAGAAAATTAAACCATTTCTTAGCACAAATATTTGGCACACGTAGAACACAATAGAAACCAAAAATGGCTTCTGCCTGTTCCACCGTCCAGCCCCAAACACTACAAAAATCTCCAACTCTCAACTCTGAAAAAAAAACTCTCTACTCTATCATAATATCTCCTATTTATAGCTAAAACAATACATCAAAAATATTAAAATATCATACACGCGTAACAATTTGTATCGAAAACAAAAACCCCGACATTCTCCTTAAAATCCGCGCCCACGCGAAAATCAAATTTCTTTTTTACTTCACACATGAGACAGGGCGCCATTTCTGTATTTTCTTAATTCATTGTGCATGCCACGTGTTAGAGTCTGATTCGTTGCAAGGATTAATACGGACACGTGGCAGATTATCATTGGGAGATGGAACAGACTCACATAGGATTGCCGCACCGGATTGAGGCACGCAAAACATTGGGGACAACAGCTGGACACGCCAGACACGTGGGGGGACAGCGAGCCACGTGATAGATAGAATCCTGCATCCACTCGCGCTGGTCGGGTGTGCTTGAAACGCGCACATCTAGATGTTTCTTCTCTGATCTGATGGTCCACGTTGCGCACGTGTGATTTTGCGTGTAGAATTCGTCTCTCCTGCGCGAAAATTAAACTTTAATTAATTCTATTTTGTCCCACAAATTTAATTCAAATTACATTTTAAATTTTCTTTAATTACAGTTAAGCCCTTTACTAATTTTAAATTAAAATTTTAAAATTTTAATAATTAAAATTAAGCCCAAATTTAATTTAAATTATATTTTCAACTTTAATAAATTGTAATTAAGAACTCTATTATTTGAAATTATATTTGTGGACATAAATTTGGAATTAAGTACGATTTCGATTCAAATTATTTAGTTTTATTAAAAATGTATTTCTTAACACATAAAAGGTAAATATTAATTTATTTCATTAAAATTACACAAAAATGTAAAGAACATAGCAATTATAATTAATGAAATTGATGAAAGTAACTATATAAAATACAGTTATCACATCTTAAAACAAAATTTGGCTAAGTTACTTGAATGGGTAAAAAGTAAAAAAATCTTACTACTTGGGGATGGAGTTGAAAGGTTTACCCATTAAAACTCATATTAATAATGTGAATATTCCTTGGACTCTCTAAAAACCTCACAAGTGGGGGAGTTAGTGTCAAGTATAACACGCGTGAAGAGGTCGCTATCTAGAAGACCTTAATGACCTCACCTATTAAGAGCACGTTGTACTAGATTTCTTGTTAGTAGCGACTTAACCATGCAAATGCAGGGGAAAAGTAATGAAGTATTCCCTTGATTTCTTAAAGTCAAGGGAATAAGGGAGTTAATGTTTGGTATTATCTAGGTATCAGGTAAGTTACCCTAACAACCTGAGGTATCTCGCTCATATGGTGAAGGAGGTGATCTAGTTCTAATAACCAAGATCAGGCCTAAGTAAAAAAGGCATGGTATTAACGAACTACTAATTGTTAAATAAAGCACTTTTACGACCTAGATCACCTTTGCATACAAGACCTCAAGCAACTCGTATATGGCGACCTATGAACATTGATTTGATTATGTATAGAGCTATTTTTTCATGTACTCTAGCAGCTCAAATAAAGTGTTTGCCAATGTAACCTTGACACCTGTCTAGTAGGTGTTATATATACCTTCCTAGTAAGATGAATAAAGGATCTTATCATTATTAACATTTCATACTTCTCTCTAAAATTCTAACACACTAAAATCTCTCTAAACAGTACCAATTTAGGTGGAATTTTGTTACAATAAGTTACTATTCTTTTTGTTTTGACTATGGTCAGGTTGGACATGATGGTAGACAATGTGTGATGCATTGAGTGGTTGCTAAAAGGAAGTCAGAAGTGCAAGACCATTTCGACACTTGGTTACGAGGTGATAGGTTTATAGCTACATCGAAGGTGGTGAAAGTAATGTTTTAGCCTTCTAAGATGGATAATGAGGTTGGTGGTGGTGATGATGGTAAATAGAATAGGTCCTCTTGGAGAATGAGGTTAGGACGAGAGAAGGGTGAGGATCTTATGATGGATGATAACCCTTTTTTTAATTCAAAATTAAGATTGGACAAGTGATGACAAATGAACTTTGGCATAGACTCTTTACAAATTCCTTGGTGGAACATTTAGGTGGCGTTTGGTTCATAGAATGGAATTGGAATCAGAATCAGAATGGAATGAAAAGAAAATAGTTTTGTTTGGTTTAACCACTGGAATCAAAGAAGAAATCAGTATTACAATGTTTGGTTTTCAATTAGAATGGAATGAAAAATATAGTATATTACCTTAATACCCTTATATTCAATAAAATTTAAATAATATCGTTTAATTATTATTTTTTCGTCACACAAAATACATTATTGAAATCATTATTTTTTTAAATAAAGTTTAGGGTTTTGAGATTTGAGATTTAGGAGTTTAGGGTTTTGAGGTTTAGGATTTAGGGATTTAGGGTTTAGAGATTTGGGATTTTGGGTTTAGGGTTTGGGTTTGGGTTTGGGTTATATTTATAGGTTAAGGTTTAGAGTTAAAATTATTATTTTTCTAAATAGGGTTTATGGTTTTAGGATTTGAGATTTAGGGTTTAGGGTTATATTTGTGGGTTAAGGTTTAGAGTTAAAATTATTATTTTTCTAAATTGGGTTTTAGGATTTGGGATTTAAGATTTAGGGTTTAAGATTATATTTGTGGATTAAGGGTTATGATTAAAATTATTATTTTTCTAAATATGGTTTAGTGTTTCGAGCTATATTTGTAGGTTAATGTTTATAGTTAAAATTATTATTTTTCTAAATAGTGTTTAGGGTTTTGAGATTTGGGATTTAAGGTTTTGGGTTTTATGATTTAAGATTTTGAGTTTTGAGATTTAAGATTTGTGGTTTAGAGTTATATTTAAGATTGAGATAAAATTGGAAGAAAAATTAAGATGAAAATGAAATGATGATTGAGAAAGAATTTTGATTACTTCTCTTTTAAGAATCAATTTTAATTTCATTCCATACAATCAAACATAACGTTAATATGGATATTACATTTATTATATCGTGGACAAACAAGACACGAGAATCTATTACTGGCCACAATTTTAAAAGCAAAAATCTTTCATTTTGAGAGATTTTGTAAGGAAGAGAATCGGTGCAGTGATTCGGTAAAATCAACTTGGTAGTATGAACTTCTGCCATTACTCATAAACTTTCCAAGTGGAGTTATGAGACGATAGGGTCAGTCCGAAAATAAGTTTAAGAGTACCAACTGTGTCTCAAGGACAAGTGATCAGTTGCCATACCGCTGACTGTTGAGGCATGAAATGAGCAACTACAGAAACCTGGTAAATTGATTTAGACTTTTTCATTAGAATGGTAGATTAGTTACTTGAAAACAAATAAAAATAATTCCGAAAAAAATATAAAATATAAAATAGCAACTCCTAATTCAAATATATTCAATATTAAAATAATTATGGTATATAATTTCACGTTTAACTTTATATTCAATTAAATGTTATTTAAATTAAAATTATTTTAACTTATTAAATATTAAATTTTATTCGATTGGATCTAATTTAATACTTTTGAGAAATTATTTTATTATTATAATTTTTATGTTGTTATTTTTTTATAATTTTTCTAATTTCTTTCTTCTTCTTTTTCTTGCGCCCCTATGATTTGTTATTTTTGTGATTCTGAATTACGGGCTCTGTATGTGCCTGATAAAATTTAAGTGATTTTTGGTAGATTCGTACCAGGAAAGAGCCATAATGTTTTTGAAAGGGATTGGAATATAAAATATTCATTAAAGAATTTAATTTGATATGTTACTTTACTTAAAAAATTCAAGCAATTAAAAAATTTAATTAATTGGGTGTATATTATGAAAAATTATATATTAATATAGAATCCAGTTATATGATACTTTTATTATTTTTATTGATTGTTATTTTAAAAAAATAATAAATAATTATACTTTTATTTTAAATATTATACTTATACTTTTCTCCTTTAACCTCAAATATCACAATATTAATCCTTCAAAATTAATATATAATTTTTTACATGTAATGTCCTCCACCAACAACCAAATAAATAACATCTCATATTTACAAAAAGAAAAAACAAATAACATCTCATTGCCGTTTCCTTCATCGTATTGTTATGGGAGAGAGAAGGGAAAATTGAGTATTTTTTTAATCAATTATTTTTGTTAAAAAATTATTCAATTTAATCAAAATATTTTAAGTTATTTAGGTAACACATAAAATCATAAAAACGTGTGTTATGAATACGATAATAAAATTATAACTTTTTGTGTCATGCTATACATGCAATTTAAATTTTTTTGGTTAAATTTGTCGATTTTTGATTAAAATAATTGATTGGAAGATTTTTTAATAATATATATATATAGTCAATTAAACAAAAAATATCAAAAATAATAAATTAAAAATTTTCATATAACATTATTACTTGATGAATGTTTAAAAAAAAAAAATTTTTTTTAATAATACATGTAATCAATTAAACAAAAAATATCAAAAATAATCAGTAACATATGTATACTTTTCATTCCTGTTTCCATACTACATAGTATTACTATTATGAGTGAATATAAGTTAATGGCATAAATTTCTTAACTTCTTAGTAGTTAATATAGGTAATATTGATTTCTTAAAATTAACGTTAAAAGTATTATTTTGATTGTTTATTTACTTAAGTTCGGTTATTTTCTTCATATCTGACGCCCAACAAAAACACTCAGAACCATTGAGGGCTTTTCAGGGATTATTTTGTAGTCTATTTTTACTTAAGCAAGGGCAACCGCAACAGTGATAATATCACCTAAATTTATAACTATTTTGTCACCAATCACTTATTCACAAAAATAATTGCAATAATTTTGTATTGCATTAATTTGAGGTACCACGCAAAACTATATACAAACATTTGAATTTCAAGCTTGTATGGATAGTTACTTATGTCCATTTGCTCATGCATTTATTAAAAGTGCTTTCAAGAAGAAACAAATAACCAGTGCGCTTCAATTAGGAAGCACAAGATGCGCATTTTGAATCTTGAAAATACTTTTGACAATTTTTTTTCATGTTTTCATTCAATACCGCTTTCTTACAATCAAAAGTACTTTAACAAGGTTTCAAAAGCAAAAATAAATATACAGTTACTAGCTTTGATCATCAGACGAAGAATACCATGCCTTCAAATTTGTCTGTCATTAGGTACAAAATGTGAGAAATTCTAAGCAGAAATGCACAAGTATATAGGAATCAAAACAACACAAGATACTACACATAAGACAAAACCACACTAGGATCCACTCCTAACATGAACCTTCTTCACCTGACTGGAGTTTGATTTTTCTCCAACAAGGCAATAACTCACAGGGAAAAAAACTACTAACACTCAGCAGTTTCCCGGTGCCCATTTCCTGTTAAAAGACCGGGGACCGGGGATTGAAACCTCAAGGATCCAAATTGCAGGACCCTAAGGATGTACAAACTCAACAATCTAACTAGTTATTGTACAATGAATCTCATTTTAATCCCACATAAATTAACTGATTGCCTTTGGCAATAAACAACCAACATACACCAAGAGCTACTCCGCCTAGAAAAATTAGGCACTCCATCTAAACTAAATTGGTTATTTTCCTATTACTTGTCTTTGTCAATCTTTTCTCTTTGCACCTTTTTTTTCTAATGGTGTTTTATTAAAAGTTACCTAGAGTTGACGTTCACGGCATTTATGATTTTACCTAATTAACCCTTCCGAATTGCTGAGCGGTTGGGGGAGCACATACTGCTTCAACTGAAAGTCGTTTCAAAACATTTGGACATGGATCACCAAAGTTACCGTTGGATATGGTGACTGCACATCTCTGCTTCCCTATACACCTCTGTGTAAAAAAGAAATGTAATGTTCATGTATAGTTCAAGAAAACGGTAGGGTGAACAAATAGGTTTTGAAACACATTGAGAATCATAATCTACCTTCTCAATAACAGAATAAGACGTAGGGGCATGACAAAGTCCTTGTTGGTAGCTCCCACAAGTTCCCAAAGGAGTTCCAAAGCTTGCAAATTTAATGGAAGAGATTTTTTGTCCTTGGCTACATCGAAGGTGAACTTTGGGACTATGGAATTCTTCTGCCTTTCCATAGCTTTCAATCTGCCAATTCTTTATAGTTGGGTGGTACTCTGCAATTTCTGCACAAACACTCGACACTGATCTCTTGACTAGAGAAATTCTTGAAGGATTTCCTCCAAGTTCCTCAAAAATTACCAACAGATTGTGTGATGGCTTCAGCCAAGACCGAGGGACATGGTACCTGAAAATGAACAAGGGAAATTTCTAAGAAATAAACTCTTTCTTCAGTAAACCACTAAATGCATCAAAATTCATTCACAAATCGTACCATCTTTGGGTAGGTTGGCCACAACCAACTTGACACTTATTAGGTTTAAAATTTCCAGCATAACTGCACCCATCGCAGTTACCACTGGCATAAGCAGTCCAGTATCTCCCAATACTCTGCCCATTAATCCATATTTGACCTTTTCCCATGCCCGCCATATCCAAAGCAAGTGGCTCGTCTCCTTCGGGGTCATTAAAGTAAGTCTGCAAATTGTTGTGAATTTTAAGACCACAATTGAATTGCACTTTATTAGACCTTGAATTTCCTAAATTGTAGTTGCATACCTTATGCCAAGTCAATGGCTGCTGTCTTTCTGCAACTAATGATGCACTTGTCCATTCAACAGAGGAAATACTATTTGGAGAAACAAGATCTAAGGACTCTCCTTTTAGTCCAACCTGTTTAAAATAAGACATAAGAGAATATTTATATTTTTTCAAATTAACAAACACCGATATGATTTGTGAAGTAAGATGTACTACCTGGTATGTCCATTTTTGCCATGACAAGTCTAATTTTCCCTGATTAAGACCATGTAGAGCAACTGGACCTAGGATTCCTGTGTTCCATGCCTCGAAATGTCCCCCTACGTTCTTCAACAGCAAAAAAGACTCGGTTAAGATGTGGGAAATAATACAAAAAGGGGCAAAGAAGAAATTTTATGCAGCCCAAATCACTGCAGTAGTAAAAATTATTTACAGGGATCATTTATCAGTTTACAAGATTGAATAAAATGAAGAGAATTCTGAGGAACTAACTGGCAATCCCATAGCAACACTGAGCAGTGCAATTGTGTTAGTTCCAGCATGCAGATTGACCTTGCCAGTATATGTGAATCTCCTGTCCTCCCTTGTTCCAAAGGCAGAACCTGTCAGCAAATATATGTCAAACTTGTTCTCGTTAATTAGATAAAATAAAATCCATGCATAACAATATAATTCAAAATTATACCTGATAGCTGTCCATTGGTGAAGACATGCACAGCATGGCCGGTGGATTGAACAATAAGACTCGGGAGTTCCCCTCCACGCAGGAACATTTCAGATGAGCCTATATCAATGCTATAGACAATGAAAAATGGAAGACATGATTAGAATGTGGAACTAACAGCTCTTGTTAGATTCTTCATCTACTTATCGAGTCAAATTCCCACGTTTCATTAAGGTTTGTCATTGCATGTATCATCAATAATCAACAAATAAATGGAAGTACAAAAAAGAATTGAAATAATTTATCTTATAATTTGATCGGTAGCATATATAAAGACACGCCAAAAATGAAACAAGTGAACTCAAATCCTAATTATGACAATGAGAGACTCTGGCAAGCCTGTCAAGGTGACATAGTAGTCTTCCCTAACAAATTTCAAAGCAGAAAATTAATATTGCTAATGTCCAAAAGGGTGATGGTTCTGTAATTTTCTTTAGATTTTCTCAAAATCATAATTCATATTTTTTTCAAGCTGGAACTTCTAATAAATAAGGTAAAAATTGGACAAAGAAATTAGAGTGATGGATTGAGTTGCCCAACAAAAGTTCATCTTACCTAGTTGTATACCACAGGTAATCACTACTGTCCCTTGTGATGTTTATCTGTTCCAAGAGACCAGGGGCCGTGAACGCTGAGCTGTCATCCAGAGAAGATATGTCTTCATTGTAACTTTCCCATGAGAACATCTCTGTATTTGTTGGCAACATTTGCAATTGTGATGTTTGAACTCCCACCTAAGGAAAAGAAATAACATGCTAATTTTTATCTAAGAGTTCATAAACTTTATAATCCAACTGAAAGCAAGCTCATATAACAATCAATGAATAATACATCAAAGAGTGTACTTGTCTAATCGTTCACACCTTTGCGGTATTGAAGATTACATTTCTGCAATCAGGAAGAATGCTAATGGACCAAGGAGGCAAGTTGTAATGCATGTTATTAAACATCACTCTTGCAGCTGATTTCGTATCGTAATTTGCAAGAAATGCTGCACAGTGTCCCGATTCTGAAGTGTATACATGAGCCTAGCATCAGAAATGCCTTAAGTCAGTAAATAGTAAATCATAGAACATCAGAAGCTGACAATATTTGAGTACAGTGGAAAAAAAAACCTGTTGATAATTCCCCAAAGAAGTAACTACAGGATCAGCTGAAACTAAAGCATGCTCACACAACTTAATAGCCCTGTGCAGTTCTTTAAGATGACCATACTTCGGTTGTCTGATTAAACCTACCAAATTTTGCATTAAAGCAATTAGATATATATTTTTCATTCTAGACTAATAGTGATAAGAATCGGAGAAAGAGTTCACTTCCAGAAATAAATACATTTATATATGTGCAGTTCAATTCATGGGACTTGAGGTGTCGCAAGTACAAAGGTGCCGAATGCTTTCTTTTATATAGCATATCACAACATCAGAATAAAAATTTATTTTTATTGTGAAGTATCCTTGAGGCTTGAGAAGTCATCGATGGCTCTACACACCCTAAGATTGGCAATTTTTGATATATGAACACGACTATGAACAACACAACAACAAAAATAGAGAAAGGCATTAACAGGACCAAAAAGCTACCAATTTTTTTTAATGTGAACACAAGATAATGACACGATTGCCACCTCTAACCCTCCTATTTTTTTAATGTGAACACAAGATAATGACACGATTGCCACCTCAAGGAAGTAGATTGGTTTTCTAATTCTCACCATATTCATCTAGAGGAGCATCATAATCATAACTAGTAGTGATGAACGGGCCTCCAGCTGAGCGTCCAAAGTTAGTACCTCCGTGATACTGCAAAAAACGTTGTAGGAATTAATGTTACAATCTTTCGTTCCCTGCATTTTAATTTTCTGAATCCAAAGAAATACCACTCAGACTTGAGACTACTCACCATGTAGTAGTTGACAAAGGATCCTCCTTTCTGTATGAATTTAGCAACTGCGAATGCTAAATCCTGAACTGGTCGCTGGTGAATTGGACTACCAAACTCTGTGAACCTTCAAATTTTGTAAACAAAAAAGAAATGAAAAAAAGGAAAAGTGAATTATCATGACATAATTACAAAAACTTAGACAATATAAAACAAGGGAAAAAATATATACCAGCCACTCCAAGCTTCTGTCCAAATTGTAGGCTTGTAGGGTTTATTAGGAGAGAAAGAATCACAGTAAAATCCATTGCATGTGTTTATCTGTCCACAGTATCAACAAAGCAGATATTTTAGAAATCCTAAAATTCTAAATTGGTTTAATTGCATAACATAACCCCTTTTCACAAATAAAGTTTCATTTTTAACCCCCTCCATGCAGTACACATATGTTCTTTTTGTATAACGTAAAAACATATGTTTTTCTCATGTCCAAAAATACGGCACATGTATTTTTTTATAACATAAAAAAATATATGTTTTTTTAAAGCGGGTTGTGTTGTATAAAAACCAGAGGGTTTTAACTTTTTAACGAAAACTCTATGGACATTATAGTAAAGGATCACTCAATGCAAAATCACCGAAAAAAAAAAGGCAAATGCATTAAAAATGCTCACCACTGGGTCTGGAGCATCATCTTCCTTACACATTACCCAGGGAACTCCGGTATCCAACCCAACAGCCATATTTGCTGCCCAACTCATATAGTTGTATCCAGCAGCCCCATATAACTTACTTTGTACTCCATACTCGTTCTCAATCTAAGAAAACATAATTTGCAAAAATATCCTTACAATTCGATCAAGAACAATGGTAAACTTTACTGCCACAAGGCTGTATCAGAATGTCACATTCGACCATTAACTGTAAATTTAACAATTCATGCATGATTAGTGTTATGAGCTTTGGAGCTTATAGTGCCCTGTTTATCTTGAGCTCCAAGTACAAAAATAGAACACACAATGACAAGTCGGAAAAGCATAAAACCCAAAATGCATACCTGAGAAAGTATGATTGGGCCACCATGGGACTCAAACAATTTTTCTTTCTTCATCATTCCCACAATCTTTTCGGTGAAACCTTGCATTGCCCTCTGCAACATAAAATTTACTTGTTGTAGTCATAATACAAGATTTCCTTCGTATGTTCCTCAAAATCATTTTAAGACTCTAAAATGCTTTTGACAAGAAATTTGTCATAAATGCTTTTAGCCCATAAAACACATTTTATGACAAAAGCACAAACGTGCTTCTTGAAAACACTTTTGATAAAAACCACTTTTATCATAAGCACACAAAAAAAAACCTATGTAGATTATGGTCCTATCGAGTAAAGGCAAGCTGAAAGAAGCAAGGAAATTAGGAAACAACACCTTGAATGGCTCATTGTCTGTTCTGAAACTGACGCCAGGAACATACTTTAGCCAAACAGGAAACCCTCTGCACATTTATAAATCAGGAAATTTTAGAGCAACAATAGTGAAGTAAATCTCAATTACATCCAACTCCATGCTATAAAATTACTCGGTAGAAAAGTAAAATAACCAGCAACTAAACAAGATTATAGGAAATTTCTCATTAAATATCCTCACTTCCAAAGAGAAAAAGGAGAGTGAAACAGACAGTCAGATCTAGAAAAAAGATAAGACAGTGAAGAAGAAAAACAAAATGAGTACCCAAAATTCCATTCTGCACAAACATAAGGTCCAATGCGAAGAGTAGCATAGAGTCCAGCTTGCTTAATCATTTTTATGAACCTAATTAGATCATATCTGCCTTCAAAGTCGTACTGAAACACAAACAAATCATTGTAAGATGGACAAAATAGAGCATACAAGCAACATTAAAAAATATAACAGAGAGAAGTTAAAAAGCACCTTGCCAGGAGAAGGTTCATGCACATTCCAGAAAACATAGGTTTCAATAACATCTAGACCTCCATCTTTTGCCTTCTCTATAAGATCTTCCCACATCTAAAACAAGACCACATTCCTCAAAATAAATTAGAAACAGTTCACAAAAAGAAGGGGAAAAGGTTATAACTTTGGGAACAGGAACAAATCATTTAGAAGAAGATGAAATGGGAATCAAGAAAATTAAAATTGGGTACCTCAGGAGTGCTTCTGGGGTAATGTATGGAACCAGATAAGAGGATTCTCCTCTGCCCATTAATCAAAATGGCTTTTTTATCATAAGTGACACCACATTGAATCAACTTAAAACCCAAAACCCAAACCAAGCCAATAAACAAGCAAAACTTGGGAACTGAGTTTAATTCCATTTTCAATCTGGTGTGAGTATGGTCAAAATGAAGCTCAACCCAAATAAGAAAATAGTGAAATAAAGGGTAAAGATCAAATATATAGGGCGGAGAAGCCGAGGAGGGTTATCTACTTTAAGAGTGTGTGAAAGCAGCAATGGCAAAAGCAAGAATGCCCATTTCTTCTTTGGACTCCACACTCAAGAGTTTTGAGACTACGAGCTCAGATTATATACAGAAGTAGTAGAATATTTGTACAGCTTTAAGTACTCACAGTCCACAAACGTGGAGGGTCCCTGGCGTGTATTTGAGCTATAAAAGAAGTTGAAACATTAACCTTTTAACGGAATAAAATGTATTCAAAATTATTTACTTTCAATTTTTTATATTTTATTGGGTTAAAAAGGTAACGAAATTGATTTTTAAAATAAAAGAATTTTATTCACATTTTATAATTTTTTTTCAATTTTATCAATGTCTTAAATATAACTTTAAATACTAAATAGTAAACCTTAAATTTTAAACACTATTTAAAAAAAAATTAACCCTAAACTTTAACCCATAAATATAACTCTAAATTCTAAATTTCAAATCCCAAAATTTTAAATCTTATTTAAAAAAATAAAAATTTTAACTGTAAATCCTAAATTCTAAAACCCTAAACCTTAGAAAAATAATAATTTTAACCCTAAATCTTAACCCATAAATATAACCCTAAATCTAAAATCTTAAATCCTAAAACCCTAAATTCTATTTAAAAAAATAATAATTTTAACCCTAAACTTTAACCCACAAATATAACCCTAAACCCCAAATCTCAAATCTCAAACCTTAAAACCTTAAACCCTATTTAAAAAAATAATAATTTTAATAATATATTTTATTTTTAAGTAATAATTATTTAGAAAAATAATGATTTCAATAATGTATTGTGTCTCAAAAAAATAGTTAAATGATATTATTTAAATTTTACTGAATATAGGGATATTAAAGTAATGTAATCTATTTCTTATTATATTTTAATTGTAAACCAAATATTATAATATTGATTATTTTCTTATTTTCAATGATCAAAACAAACGAAACTGTTTTCTTTTCGTTTTATTATAATTTTGATTTCGATTACATTAATCGAACCAAACGCTACTTAAAACCTACCAAAAAATGAAAAGGGCAAAAAGGGACTAAAATGAACAAACTTTATACAGTACTAATGCCAAATGTGATTACCAGTCAAATTTAATTGAATTTATAGTAATTTTATTATAATTAATTAAATGTATGGAACAAAGGTGATAAAAAATTTAATAAAATAATTATATTTAAAATAATATTAAATTTGTTTCTGTATTTTTTCTAACATATCACATATCTAAATAGTTTAATTATAAAAATTTATTTAAGTTTATACTTAATTAATTATTATTTTTAATTTAAAATCAAATAAAAAATTAAAATATATAATTTTTAAATTAAAAATTCAATGTTATGTATTTAATATAATTTATGCACTTTGCTAGAAAAATAATCCAACGTAATTATATAAAAATTATTATTAAAATAAAATTTTACTTTTAAAAAAATCCATTAAAATTCTCATTTTTATTAGGTAAATTAAACATCAGATCATTAAAATTTAAATGTAGATCAATGATAGTATTGAAAATCATAACAACTCTAAGACAAATCAATTTTAATTATTTTTATTCAAATAAATGTTAAATTTATAATACAATTTTTTTATAATCAAATGTATATATATATATATTATATACTAAGATTTTTAATATTTTAAAATGATTATTTTAGCAATCGTTACTGAAACTTCCAATAAAGGTATTTTAGGAGCCAACCCAATTATAAATCAACAAAAAGTTCCTTTCTTTTCCTCCTTTTTTATAAAAATATTCTATTTTTTTCACTTTTTTTTTCCTCCTTTTTATACTTTGAAAGCAGAAGACACATAGCCATGTTTACCAATAATTTTAAATCAAGGCTTGTACAAGGAATATTGTGACCAAGTATCCTATGGTAAGCAAAAGTGAGAAGAGAAGCTAACATAATAACATGTAGACTACGACTCTCGTTGGCTATCTTTTTTTATCAAACTAATTCAAATTTAAGAAAGAAAAAAAATTATTAATTCAATTTTTCTCCCTTTAAAACTTTAATCCATTGATTAAATAATTTATTAAAAGGGTTAACAATTACTTAGTTAGTTACAATAACATAAAAAATAAAAACTTTCCTCTTGATAAAATAACAAATAGACATACTATTCTAATCGAAAGATTGGGTGGTTACTAACTCCAAAACTTAATTTGATAACCCATAAAAACAAACCTAAATAATCATATTATGTAATTGTTGTTTATGGTATCAATATAAACTATTTATAACTTATAGTGTTTTAAACCTATATAATCTATAAGAGATTTTCACAAATTTTATTAGTAAAGATTAAAAAAAAACTTAGAGTAATTATTAAGTGTAAACATTGATCAAATAAGATCAATTTTACATATTAAAAATTATTTTTAAGTAATAGATCAATTAAATTATATTAAAATTGTAAAAAACTTTAAACAAAAATACTTATCTCTATTATAGAGAATTATAAAGTTCAACAAAATAAGAAAATGAAAAATAAGATTGTTTTTTTTCTTATAGCTTACCTAGCATATTAATTTTAACATTTCTCATGAAAGGATAGAAAATTTGAGTCATTATCTCTCTCTTTTCCTAAACCCACCTCTATAAAACAAAATTACTTTTTGAGATTAGAGATAATTTTAAAGACTTATAAAAAGAAGAAGAATCTACTTTTAGATGAAAAAAAACAAGTGGATAATTTTTTTAAATAAATAAGTTTAAGCTAAATAAGAAAACAAGATGAAGAAGAAAATGAGCTAAAAATTTCAAAGAATGAATCCTAAGATTACCTCTAGAAGTGGAAGACTCTCTCTTATATGAGAAAATAAAAAAACTCAATTCAAATTTATTCTTAAAATGTGAATAAAATTTTATCCCTATATAATAAACAACTCATTTATTTTATTAGATTTGAATATCACAGCTATTTAAATAAGTTTTTTTAAAAATATTTATAAATTATATTTAAATTATAATTGATGTGTTAGATAATTATTAATTAAAATAATATAAATTATTTTTTTAATTTATAATTATCTCTGATAATATCAAAATTTATGATAGATAAATTTTTTCTTTAAAAAATAGATTGGAAAATGTGTTTTTAATCCATACGATAACAAACGTTAATTAAAATTATTTTTTATTTGTTAAGTGATTAAAATTCGATCATTTTATAATAATAAAATAACATTTAATATGAAAATATTTTTTACAAATGTTTGTTTATTATTTATTTTAATTGTCACTAATTTTTTTTTAAACATAATTTTTCTTAAATAATTTGATATTAAATTTTATTTTTATTTATATTAAAACCGACGACTTTTATGTCTCATCTCCTAAAAAAACATTATTTGATGATGAACTGATTGCATTTCCATAATTCTATGTGAACGCAAAACCATTTTAACGTGAAAACTCCCTTTCTTTCTTTCTTTCTTTCTCATCCTCGTCCTTTCTCAATCCATGTATCACCTCCAAGGCTCCGAAGATTGGTCTCCATTTTGTCATTACGAAGAGCTGTCATCCATACTGTCTCAGATTATATTATTGAGATTAATTATTACACGTAATTTGTGTTGTTTGGCTTGTTAAATTATAATTATAATTTAATCTTTAAATATTTTTTAAAAATGAGTTAATTAAAAATAACTATATTATTTTAATATTATAATATTAAAATAATATTTTTTTCCTTAATTAAATTATTTTTCTAAAACAATAGAATAAATTTACAACAATTTTAATTTAAGTAACAAATGAAACCAATAACTTAATATAATAAATCTTTGTAATTCTAAATTCTTTATTGTGTTTTCCTTAATCTTATTTACTAAAAAACTTAGTTTGCCACTGATCGTTTATAAGTACTGATCTAATATTTTTATTTTTTCTCAGACATGATGAAAGTAATATAAAAAATCGAGATATTCGAGGTGTATTCACGCTATGGTTAAATAGCACTGTTATATTTTGCCGAAAATATGTCTTCAAATAAAATACTCTTTCTTTTAATTGACTTAAAATAATCATTATTTTAACATATAGTTCGAACCTATACTCGATCCAACTAATAATCTAAATCATTACAAATGACTTATTTGTGACTGTGCTCGTAACTACGTTCCTACGAGAGACTCATCTAAGCAAACATGTTTTGATATTGGAAGGTCAACCTCAAGCTCAAGTTGTCGGAGTAGGTAAATCTTGAGCTGTAAACGTATTTTTTTTTTTACTTTTATATCTCTCTGAAATGTTGCGACGTGTACATTCTATATAATCGATACGTATACATATAATACTTTATATATATAGGGAACTCATAAGAGAGTTGCATATTCCATAAAACTCTATGACTTCTATGTAGTTTCTCTCTTTACAAATCAGACTAATCCTAACATTTTGCGAATCAACTTTGACTTTTGACTCCATACTTTTAAGAATTCACCCCAAATTCTGAGAGAGACTTAAAGAGACAACACATGTTCCACTTACTACATAATCATAATCACCATAGTAGGAACGCAAGTTGAAAGACAATTGCGAATAGCAAATGATGAGGTATCAGCAGCATAGGACAACATCTTGTCAACTCGTGATGAGACCAGAATAAAGGTCGACCCCATTATGATCTCACTCATCAACTTCTTGAACTAAGGAAGGAACTCAAAGAGACTAGGTGAGAAAACATGACACTACAGTCACAATCTGGTTTGGGAGCCTCTGAAGCTCAAACTACTGACATGGTCAGTGGAAATAGGCCAGAACGTGTTATGCCTGAGCCCACCCAGGTCGAGTACCAGGCTAAGGGTGACCCTATTTCCGATTCGGTAGGATCCGATCATGAGTAGTGGTTACAGGAAAGAAAAAACTAGGAAACACAATTTTAGGCATTGGAAGAAGCTAACAGAAAGCAAGACCAAGCCCTAAAAAGGCTAGTGAAAAGCAAGAAAAGGGTAAGGCACCCTTTAATATGGATAGGGACTACAAACAACTATATGTGTCTCCCTTTTTTCGATGAGTAAGAGAATGATAAGCCACCAATGAAGTTCAGTGCTCTCAAGTTCCCGGACTATCAGGGGGACTAAAGACTAAGTTACTCATATGTAACACTTCAAGATGGCTCTGGCCTCTATGAGAATGACGGCGCCTAGAAGTGGTTCAATAAATTAGAACCTCGTACCATCACCTCCTTCTCACAGATTTCCAAGTTGTTTATTATCAATTATGCCTACAACAAGCCACTAAGGAAGGAGTCACATCACTTCTTCTCAATCGTTCAGAGAAGAGATGAGTCTACAGAAGAATTTATGAAAAGATTCAGAGAAGAAAAGCTAGAGATCTTCAACTACCTGAGCTTTATTGTGATAAAAGCCTTTAGACGGGGTCTTTTAAAGAATTCCAACATGTTCATAAAACTAACCAAGACTATCCCTCACACTTTGGAGGAATCATATGGAGAGGCATAGAATTTTGTCAATCTCAAAAGAGAGTTGGGTTTGGTTAGGAGCGACCAAGCAGTTGCAAAAGTTGCACCGAAAAAAGAAACAACTATAGATCTAAAAGATTGAGAGCTTGGTTTTGTACAACTTTGTAAGTTTCGCACAAATTTGAAAACCCATCTACTATAATTTTAGAATTTAGAAAATCATCAATAAAATTTGTGTTTAATTCCATATGGATTCTGTTAATCAAATTTTTATAGTTCATGATTTACTATTGATTTTATAGCAAGTTCATGTATTTTCATCCGAGTGTTGTGAGGCTCATTAGACTTGCATTCTAGTTATTATATTGGTTTTGTCTTTTGTTTTTTCCTACAATTCTTTCTTGAAGAATCCTATAGGTAGGAACAATTACTATAATGTCAATTGTTCTTCTAACTTAAATAGGTAATTGGGACCTATATGATAGATGGAGATGTCATCCATGGAATATTTTTGCGAGCTTTATATGAATTCGGTCAAGCATAGCTCACAATGTGAATTAAAAAATTAACATTATAGAAGTACAAAACAACATGCTAAATTTAACAACAACAAAAAATTAGCAGATGTAACAATAACAATTTGAAGAATTGATAGTGCGACTCATAGGATCCTATCCAGATTAACAATATGCATACATGGCAAACAATACTCAGTTTGTGATATAGGCATACATATTGAAAGGTTAAAAGGATTTCCAATCACTTCAAGGCCTTGTATATGAAAACATATATTGGTAAATGATGATTGTACTTTCACATCAAGTAATCAAATATACATACAAAATCCTAATAAATAGTGTGACGCCTAGTACACTTATAGGGTAAGGAGATACAAAATCTTTAATTGTGTTTATTGAATATGAACTATGTTTGTATTGTTTTGACTTTGTTTAATGAAATTTCCTTCTCCTTTGAATATATATATATATATATGTTAAGACGTGTAACTAAATGAGAAATTAACTAGATAATGCTTTCACACGTGATCATAGAATTGGTTAGTAAGTCAGACCTAGATTCCTTACCCATATGCACATGTGATTAGATTATCATTGTGATAAACACATTTACAAAAAAATGTATCCATCATAATTATAGTGTTTTTTTTTGTTAATTCAAGAGGCATATTCCTGGAACCATCCTTTTTTTCCTTTCCCTCTTTCAATTTCATTCTTGTATCACATTTTTTCTTCCATGAATAAAGCAAGGTCTTCCACTACACCAATATCATTCAAGTTAGATGATGAAGGCTTATTTAGTTTAATCAAGCCTTCTTCATCTCTAGTTATTCTTTCTCAATCTTCTTCTCATTTTTTTAGTTTCTTCATTACCAACCTATCCTATCAATCTAAGTTTTTATGTGAAACTTGATGACTTTAATTACCTTATCAGGAAGGAATAAATGTTATAGGTAATTAAAATCTATAACCTATAATCTTTGATAAGAGATCCTTTCGTATCTCTTTCACCAATTCTTAAGAAAATTATGATCACTACTAATGCTTTTGGAATTTCTCATACTTGTAAGGTTCTTGAAGAAAATATTGAACAATAATGCTATCAAAAATTGGATTTATTCATTCAATTCTTAGAGTCATTTGAAGTTTCTTATTGGCAAGCTTACAACTCTTAATTATTGACAAGCCCTCGGTAAAGCATTCAATGAAGATTTACAAGGAATATTGATGGATCTATGATAGAGATTACAATCCTTAAGAAAAGGTACTATGACATTTGAGTAATTGATAACTGTATTTTATATAGTTATTTTCACCTATTTTATTAATTATAATTGCTATGTTCTTGTCATTTTTGGTTATTTTTAGTTAAATAAATTAATATTTTCTCTTTATGTGTTAAGGAATATATTTTGAAGAAAATTAAATAAATTGAATCGAAAACGTACTTAATTGAAAATTTATGTCCAAAAATCTAATTTCAAATACAAGAGTGCTTAATTGCAATTTATAAAAGTCAAAAATATAATTTAAATTAATATTGGGCTTAATTTTAATTAATAAAAGTTTTAGAATTTAATTTAAATTAGAAAAGGGGCTTAATTGTAATTAAAGAAAGTTTAAAATGTAATTTGAATTAAATTTGTGGGTCAAAATGTAATTAAGGAAATTTATATTCTCTACAGGAAAAGGAAGCCACGCGCACCATTATTTACGGGAGACACCAACCGTTCGATCAGACAATCAACGGATAGGATTAGGCGCGTGGATTGCAAGCACGACAAAAGAGAGTGAACACATAATTCAGTGTTTACGCGGCTCGGTGCCCGAGTGGGGCCCACCTGCCGTGCAGGCCGGCGTGCAAGTGGGACCCACGTGTCTGACGTGTCCAACCGCTGTACCCTATGTTTCGCGCGCCCCAATCCCGTACGACAATCTATCGTGTGCCCGTTTCCTGAAACTAATGAGGTACTGCCACGTGTCCCACTGTTTGTTTCAGCGAATCATATAGCGACACGTGGTAGCATGTATTGAAAACAAAATCAGAAACACGCAGCTCTCTCCCACTCAGATATAAACGCTTTTTCGATACCAGTTTTGTCCCACGCGTAATATTTTATTAGTTTTGCCATATCTCTCTGTTACGCGTGTATTATATTGTAATATTTTAGATGTATTTTTTTAGCTATAAATAGGAGATATTATGATAGAGTTTTTGAACTTTTTTTAGAGTTTTAGTTTTGGATTTTTTGTGTTGTTCCGTTCTAGACTGTGGAACATGCAGAAGCCATTTTTGGCATCTGTTCTGTTCTATGTGTTCCAAATATTTTTGATACTTGATGTTTTAATTTCCTTTCTTCTTCCTTTAATTTTTCTGTATTTGTTGTAATTTAAGTTTTAATTAATGAAGTAATTTAATTTTTCTAGGATTGTATTTGATCTAAATTTATGAAGCTTTGATTTTAATTATTTTTGATAGATTTATAAGACGTTCGATTTGTTCACTCTATTTTGTTCTTAATGCTTTTTGATTATTTACGAATTTTATGAAAACAATCTGTGGCACATAAATAAACTTGGAAGAGGCATTTGTGTGTATATTGCTCGTAGATAGAATGACATGTATGATGAAGGATAGGAATATACCCTAATTGTATGTGTGGCCATTTGAGAACTTAGAACTTAATGAATCTTGGTAAATTTAATTCTCATAGGAATATAGTGAATTAATTTAACGAGGTGTGTCTATACGGAGCTCGGAAAAGATGTATGGATAAAATTAGAAGTTTTCGGTTGACAAATTAAATGTACTAAAAAATATAAATCAAGAGAAAATAATATGATAAGAGTGGATTAATTTGGTGAAAAATTGCAATCCTAGATTTCTTTTATTTTGTTATTAAACTTTTTTCTTTAAATTTTTCCAAATCAACGATAGTTTTGGATAAAAGTATGGAGAAATAATTTTAATACTTAACAAACTGTAGTAACAAATTTCTTTGGGAACGATACTTTACTTACAAATCTTATTACTTGTGACCGTGTATACTTGCACATTTTATGTTTTCCAAAAGAGACAACAGTAATACAATAGCACAACAAATGATCTTATTGATCATTTTCTTGTTATTGGAGATTCGATAAGTGAAAGAGAGAAAATGCTCTATGTACTTGGAGGCTTGGATTCACAGTACTCTTCACTTATCACAAATATAACTAGTAAAAATATAATCATTGGCCTTGATGAGTTGTTTATAGGCCTGCATGTTTATGATAGATAATAGGCATGTATGAATACATCTAACCTTACTCTTTTTCAAGCTAAGTACACTTAAACATTCTCCAAACCTTCCAATACAATTTCATCACAACATACTCACCCTCTCGTTCCTGATAATCAATCTTCATCTTAAGCTACTAAGCCTTCTAAATTTGACAACATTCAGTGTCAAATTTGTAAGAAATATGGTCATACTATTGCACGTTGTTACTTTAGATACACACAATTTAAAAATAGCGATGTTCCTAATGGAAACAATCCGAAACCTAAGGGAAATACATATCAAGAAAAATTTGCACAAACTTCTAATATTTTCACTGGGTAGAATACCTCATAAATCACTTCATGTGGATTTATGTTTGTTGATGATTGCACAAGATTTATGTGGATTTATGTTCTACATAGCAAGACTCATATTTCTTCTATTTTCTTACACTTTGAGTCCTTTATTGATAGATAGTTCCATGTTAAGATTAAAATGTTTCAGAGTGATGGTGGAGCTAAACTTAAAAAATTGGAATAACATCTCTTTACCAGTGGTATACTACGTAGACTTTCTTGTCCTTACACAGCATCACAGAATGGTGTTGTGGAGAGACGTAATAGATAGGTTGTTAAGGTTGTTCTAACTATGATTGTGAAGTGTAGTGTTCCTATGACTTTTGGAACTATGCATTTCAAGCTGCTGTACACGTGATTAATAAATTACCATCTCAAACTATTTATGGCTCTACTTCATTTGAGTTGTTTTTTCATCAAAAGCCAGATTGCACTTATTTCAAAGTCTTTAGGGGCCTATGTTACCCTTTCCTTCGACCATACAATCACAATAAACTTGAAGCAAGATCTTTACCTTGTGTTTTTCTTGGCTATAGTGCTCAACACAAGGGATTCTGGTGTTTAGAACTTGCTTCTGGTAAGATTTTTGTGTCAACTCATGTTCGATTTGATGAGAGTGTATTTCCTTTTTTACAAATCACTTATATCCCATCTTTTACTTCACAATTTATTAATTCTCCTACTTGTGTTCCTTTTTATGTTCACATTCCTACCACAATTGAAGTTCCTAGACAATTATATAATTTTCATCCGCATAACTCTCATAATACACCATTTCATACCAATCCAACAAGTGTCTCTAGTAGTGAAAGTGTGCTTACTTCACCTTATGTGACCTCTAATACTTTTGTATACTCTCAATTACCCTATAAACCTACACTAACATTTTCACCAAATAATACCTCATCTCTTTCTTCCACTACCTTACCTCTTCAGTTTAGCTCTCTTATACCTTCCACTAATTTTGACCCTTATGGTATTAACTTAAAAGTTGTTTTATCCCTTTCACTTCCATCAAGACTTCATTAGTTTCCTTCTAGACATCATATGTTGACAAGATCTAAGTAAGAAGTTTTTAAACCAAAGCCTTGCTTTTTGTTTCTATTCTCCCAGAACCACTAAGCGTGGAATCTTCCCTTAGCATATCATAATGGAAGACTTCTATGTAGTGTAAATATTATGCATTATAACAAAATAACACCTATGAACTTATCCCTAAACTCATAAATGAAGAGGTGATTAGTCATAAGTGGGTTTTCAAAACTAAACTTATCCCTTATGGGTCTCTTGACAAGTATAATTCAAGGGTTATGGTTAAAGGCTTCCAACAGACAGAAGGAATTGATTATAAGGAGATATTTATCCTAGTGTTAAACCGATAACCATTTGAATTTTCCTTACCTTGGCTCCTTTTCAAAAATGGTTGGTTAGGTAGTTAGATCTTAATATTGCTTTTCTAAATGGTGACATTCTTAAACAAGGTATACATGTCTCAACCACAAGGTTCTATGATTACTAAGTTTCCTGATTATATATGTAAACTCAAGAAGGTAATCCATGGATTGAAACAAGCTACTCAAGTTTGGTTTCTTAAACTTAGTTGATGTTTAATTAAATGGGGTTTTAAGTGCTCTAAAAGTGATGCTTCTATGATTATCTATGACCGAGATAGAGTATTTGTTGTTCTATTAATCTATGTTGATGACATCCTAGTTACAGATAATGATTCTATGTTCATCACCAATCTTATTACATGACTTAATAAGGTGTTTTCCTTGAAAGACTTAGGAGATGTCAGTTTCTTCCTAGGTTTTGAGGTTACTAAAATAGATAATGGCTTACATTTGTGTCAAGCAAAATACATCAAGGATTTGCTTGATATGGTTCAGTTAAAAGACTAAAAGCCTAACCCTATACAATGGTTACTAGTATGCCTCTTTACAAGGATGATGGAGTTCCTCTTGTCAATACTACTCAATTTTTTACAATTGTAGGTGCACTTCAATACTGCACTTTAACATGTCCTGAAATCAGTTTTTAGTTAATAAACTTTTCCAATTCTTACATCAAGCAACTAATAAGCATTGGTTAGCTACTAAAGGAATTCTCAAGTACCTAAAAAGAATTTTAGATTATGACATTTATATCACTTAATTCGATACTCTTAACTTAATAGCCTATATAGATGTAAATTGGTCGTATTATATAGATGACAGATGATAAACAAGTGGATATTGCATCTATCTTTGGTAGTCTATTATGTCTTGGAGCTTTGGAAAACATAATATGATCTCCAGGTCCAGCATAGAAGCAGGATTTTGAACAGTAGCTCATATAGTGGCTGAGATAGCATGGGTGTAGAAGATATTACAGGAATTAATCATCATCTTAAACTACCTATTATGTTTTGTGAAAATACTAGTGTTGGTTATTTAACCAAACACCCAATATATCATGCTTAGTGTAAAACATGTTTAGATTAATTTATATTTTGTTTGAAAAAAGGTGTTTTAGGGTGCTCTTATGGTTGCCTACACACTAACGCAAGAACAGATAACAAATGTGATGATTAAGACACTCATTGGTTCTCATTTTTGAGAGTTGCAAACAAAATTAACAATATTAAACAAGCTTAAAATTGAGGGATCATATTAAGAAGTGTAATTAAATGAGTAACTAATTAGAGAATGCTTTCACATTTGATTATAGAATTGATTAGTTAGCTTAAGATCGAGGGATCATATTTAAGATGTATATTTATGGAACCGTTATTCATCTCTCCCTCTTCCATTTACATTTTAATCAAAATATATATATATATATTCCTAGGCAGTGAGGAATCCCTAATAAGACCATAGTATTGAATTCCTCCTCCCTTTAGACCACTTTTAACCCTTCCCAATAACGAAAACCTCCTTAATGCTTAAGTAATGAGAATGCAAAATTATTGTAAATTATTAATATAATAATAAAAACATCACCATCGAGCTAAGAATTATTATGAAAAAAATGCAAGTTTTGCAACAAAATAACTACCGTCCACATTGCAATCAAATAGGGGTTGCAAAATTTAATTAGACACATAGATTGTTGCTTAGAACAAAAGGGTTCACTCAATGCAGTCACGGGTTAATAATTTGACCAACATCATAAATTGAAAAGCATTTTAAATCATATATAATAGTTAATTAGGTGAATATTAAGGACAATATATATGTCGTCTGACAGAATAATTTTTAAAAATAAATTATTTTTATATTTTTTAAAATTATTGATATAACACATTTAATTAACATGTATAAATTTTGGTGTTTTTATAAAATATGGAGAGTGACTTTTGTAATGTACTTGTGTTTTTTATTGGCAAATTTGAATAGTAATTTAACTAATGATTTCGTGAGAAGATATACTATTTTTTTATTATTTTAAATTATAAGTACTAATCACAACAAATATTATTTTTTAAAAAAAAATTAGCTAAATTTAAAATAAGTAAAATAATTATTCTACGAACTCCACTTTCTTTCTTACTTAACGAAGAGATAATGCTACAGTACATAAGTGATTATATATATATATATATATATTTCATTAATTCAAATAAAAAATATAATAACAATTAAATTAATAAAATAAAAATATATATTAAATTATTATAAGAGTTAATAAAAATAATTTATAATATTGTTCAATTTTTTTTTATTTTTTTAATTCTTCAAATATATATGATTCTTTTTGTTGATAAGTTGATAATTTTTTAATTTAATTTAACCATTATTTAAAAGCGTAATATTTTGAATTATATAAATAACTAAAGGAAAAAATATAGATATAAATTTAGAAACAAAAACAAAAATTAATGTTTGTTGCTTTATCACTATAAAAATAAATGAATTAAATAATCACAATCTCATATGTAATACTTTAGTTATTTTTTTAATACAATACTTAAGTTATTAATAATTTGGCTTGTATATGAACATGGAATCAATTTAAGAGGCTAATCAATATTAGTTAACACAAAAAAGAAAAAGAAAAAGAAAAAGAAATTGTTTCTAATTTTTTTCTTTAATTTCTTTTAGAACTTCATGGAATGAAAAGAGTAATTAAAGAGAAAAATAATTAAATTGGAAATTTGGTTAGATAATAATATGCAGACGCAATTTCAGAAATTATTTTTGAGGGAGTAAAATAACACTTTTCATATGTGACAAAGAAAAGTGAAAAACATAATAAAATTTGTATATGTTATAATTTTATTGATGATATATACCACAAATTAATGAGATCAGTAAGCTTGATTATTATGAAATATTTAATGATGTAGAAATCAAATGGCAAGAAATATTAAAAAAAAATGTGTAAAATATTCACCTAAGTATAAAAAATTATATAAACATATATAAAATAAAATAACTTTATTGCTATAGTCCGGGGACTAAATATTTATTTTATTAAAATGTTCAAAATTATAAAATTAGTTATATATAATAATATATGGATATAAATATATACACTTGCTAGTCTCTTATAAATTTTGAAATATATGCTTAAAAATAAAAGAGTGGGATTTAAAAAATAATGATAAATCGTTGCATACTTTTTATAACACAAAGACAAAACCAAAATTAAAAAGGCTAATGAAGGTAAAACAAATTTAATTTTTAAAAATTTGGAAACTAACCAAATAATTTTATGAAAATCAACAATGATAAGAACAGAAGAAATTTAATCTAATTTTTTCACCTTAATTATAATATTATATTTATATCGAAATTTAAAAGAAGAAAAAACTATACTGATAATCTTAAAATTATCATGATATCACCAAATGATTATTAAAAATGTTCGATTATTGAAAAAGAAAAAATAAACTCTAAAAAAAAAAAATTAAAACAAAGTTAAAGCTACAATTAATTTGCAGAATTAGCTATAAAAAAATATGTTATATATATATATATATATATATATATGTGTGTGTAAACATCTATTATCCAAACAAGAATAATTGCAAGAGTTCTTTTACAAAACTATAATTGGTATTCGCCTTATTGTGTGATTTGAACTAAATATTTATTAATATTAAGCAAAAAAAAAAAAACATTAACCTCTACTAAAAAGCGATTATATAAGTGATTGGGTGAGTTTGAGAGAGAGCTTAATAAATTTTTTATTTTTTTTATTTTTTATAATATATCCAAATACTTGAGAACGAGTATGTTAAGGTTACAAATATTTTACTAATAACCATAATTATTTTACATTAATTTTAGATATATTAGGATAATAATTATTAGTTATGTGTCAATATTTTTTACAATTTAATCATAATTATTATTTTTTAATATTTATTTAAAAATATATTTAAATTTAAAAAATTAAATCTTAACATAATTCTTAATCTATTATATTATTTAAAATATTAACGTTAATTTTTATTTTTATATTTTTTTAAGTTAATAAAAAAATATAAAAATAAGAATAAATAAAATTTAATTTAATTATTTTAAATATAATGTTCTTTTTTATTAAAAATATATTTTTTTATATAATTATATTAATATAAAAAATAAGATAAATACATATTTAGTTTCAATTAACCACAATCTTTGTATTAAATGAATAAATTGAATAAAGGTTTATTAAAACTATGAACTTTTTGTGACGTTTGTTACGTGCTTATAAGAGCAAATATTAATACGCCTACTAACCTATCAGCAAATATGAACTAAATCACCTTTTTGTGACGTTTGTTATTTTTTTTAATTTTTAATTCATAAATATTTATTTTATTAGTTAAGTTAGGATATACACGTAAAATTTTAAAATTAAATTATAGAATTTAAAAATTTAATATTTATATATAAATTTTTAAAAGTTTAAAAATTAAATTATATGTATTAAAAATTTTAAAATTAATATTACATTTTAGTATATATTTATATAAATAATAATTTTCAAAATAAAAAAAAATTTGGGTGGCTAGAAGATAGCTCACGTGAAATAGGGTAGGTCATCATCCTTAACGGTTGATTCTAGGGTCCAGAAGAGTCTACCGTTAGCAAGTCCAGTTGTGAATGAATCCAAAAATAGGATACAGGCTAACAAAATTATATTATCACAAAAATATGCAAGAATTTATTAATTTTTCAATAGATTTATTAATCATGAAAAATATATTAAAAATAAATAAAATTTAAAAATAAAACACTAATAATTATAAAAATATGAATTTGAATAGATTTAAAAACACATAATAATTAGGTATATATTTTTATATGTTTTATTTCTGATATTTTTTTTTATTTTAACACTTATCATATATTTTTTACATATAAATAAAAAGTTAAATTATAATACCATGGATTTAAAATAATACAAGCAGCTGTTTATTTAAACGAAGTTTCTTGTTTAGAAAAAATAAAAAATAAAAAAAACATCAATCTACTCATCCACCAAGTTCTAATGCGTTCCCACGTGATAGTGATCAACCCGGAAACGACAAAATATCTGCTGGGATCCTGTGCTAGATTTACTGGCGCTTGGTTAGCTCATTGACTTTTTAATGATTTCTATGAGAAAACCAATAAATGTCCACTTTCTTTCTGCCAAAAATATTGGTTTATTTTATTTATTAAAAATATTTTTAAGTTTTTTTAAATATATAATTTAAATTTATTTATTTATAAAAAATATATTAAATTAATATTAAATTAATTTTTATTAAATATAATATATATATATATAATGTATATTTATATTTTTTTAATAGATAAATATAAAATAATTAATATTTAATTGAAACTTATTTAAATTTTTAAGAAATTATTTCTTTAAATTAAACAAAAATTTAAATATTTAATATTTAAAATTATATATTATACAATTAAAATTAATTTAAATTTTATCAAAAATTTAAATAATGATTATAAATATCATGTTAATTGAAACATCAATTAACATACTAAAAGTTTATTTGAATTTTTGTATTTTCTATTATAATCGTAAAAAATATTAAGACCTTTAAAAATATAAAAAAGAAATTATAAATAAATTTTGATCAAAGTTTTTATTAATATCTTGTATTATTGTATCGTACCATGTATTAACATTTTTTAAACACGTAGCGACAATAACAAACACAATATATATGAGAAAATAAGATGTGTTTTTGACTAAAAAAAATATAAAATTATATTATATATTATAAATATAATTATTTTATTTAATATAATATACGAGAGTATAGATTATATTTAGTCATAATATTATACCATATTATTTATATTACATCTTAAACATAAGGTATATAGTATTTTTTTAATAATTATCATATATATATATATATATATACAATAGGAATGAAATGTAAGATACATTAAATATATAAAATTCCTTCATTAATTTGTTAAAGACTTTGATAAATAAAATAAAAAAATTTGTTAAAGACTACAATCAAGTCCTTCGTAAATTAACTTTGAAAAGTGTCTAATTTTCTGAATATATCCTAGAAGGGAAACAATCATTAAATAAATAAAAGAAATGCACTTATCATTTATCAAGATAGCCGTTAATTATTCACACGAAAATGAAAAAGAAGAAGAAGAAGAAGACGACCAAATGCCTTTAGATCATTCAAACGATTTCAAGATGTTTAATCACATTACATATATTATTAATTCATTAATTCATGCTTTAAGCCGTGGATCAAGGAAGAAATTAAATAAACAATTACAGTTTAAAACATATATTAACTATGGGGTGGGATCTTTTTTTTTTATATTAAGTTATCACTGTCCTTATTTATATTTAAAAACAAAAATGTCATTCAATTATATTATTTTATAAAATAATTTATATTTTATTAACTATTATTTAAAGTTAAAAAAATTAATAATATATAATTTATTTATTTAATTAATTAATTAATTAATTAAGATAATAAGATGCTAAAAAAACATGATTATTATTTGTATTATAGAATTTTTTGTACGTTATATATATTGCACTTTTCGAAACCATTGTTTCGGGCCCACTCAATTAACTTTTTGAGATAGACGTTGTTGTTTGTCTCTCGTTATACAATAGACGTTGTTAGTTTGTCTCTCGTTTCACTTTCGTGAAATAACATTAAAAATATCTTTAAATTTAGAGATATTTTTAAAAATATTCGATTTAACACTAGTAAAAATAAATAATAATATTTTATAAATAAAGAAGGGAAAGAAAAATAATAAAAAAACAAAAATTAGTAAGAAATAGAAGACATCTTATAATATTTTTACAAGAAATGATAATTAGTAAAAATAAATTTAACGAAATTTAAAAAGTAAAATTAAATGTTAAATAAATTATTAATAAAGAAAGATGAATAAATAATAAAGAAATGAAGTCGTACTTAAAAAATATATATAATATAATATTATTTGAGAAAAATATTATAACGAATAAAATATTTAAAATTTTTCAAAAGAATAAAAAAAATTAAAGACATTTATTTAAAAGGAATATATAAGTTCATTTTAAAAAAATAATAGATATATCTATAAAAATAATATTATTAAAAAATAAAATAATAAATAAAATATATGTTTTTAAGTTGAATGAATAATAAAACTAAAAA
Organism: Hippophae rhamnoides; assembly: GCA_033030585.1. Lineage (NCBI taxonomy): Eukaryota > Viridiplantae > Streptophyta > Magnoliopsida > Rosales > Elaeagnaceae > Hippophae > Hippophae rhamnoides. The sequence goes on along the minus strand of CM065434.1, from coordinate 20,072,770 downwards.
TATTAATAAGTTTTAAAATACTTGAAAAATGAAACTCAAATTTTAAAGAAAAATCTTTTATCTAGAAAAAAAGAAGAAGTAATTTTTCATAAATATAATCGGTGAGATTAGACGCATCCCCACGAAAGCATTTACCATTAGTATTAAAATTGGAGTTTCTTTACACATTTTAATTCTTACCGAAAAAATTTACATACTTTACATAAAAGTTTTTTTTTTTTTACAAATTTTAGAAGTATTATAAATAATATTTTTCTTACTATTTTTTAAATCAAATAATATTTTGTGGTTCAAATTTATACCTTGAAATAAAAATGTCATAACAATAAATAAACCATATATAATTTAGTTGGCAAGTTTCATACTTCCTATTAGGGGTGTCCATGGTTTGATCCGGTCCGGTTTTTCTTAAAAAATATTTAATCGGACTGGACCATTTGAAACGGTTTTAAGAAATCAAAATTAGATCGGATCGTTTGACTTATAAAACCGTTCGATTTGGTTTGATTTCCGGTTTGGTTCGATTTTTTTATAATTTAATAAAAAATAATGTGAAATTTTTAATATATTATTAAACCGGTCCGTTCCGATTGTAACGGTTTAAAATTAATATAAACCAGATCGGACCGTTTGATTAACAAAACCGTTCGATTTGGTCCGGTCTGAACCGGTTTATAGACACCCCTATTTCCTATATTCAAAACACAATTATAATACGTATAACATAAATGTCATTAAAGTTTAGTAAATACATTTTTCTTTTATCCCATTTTTGTAGAGATATAAAATAAAAAAAAAAGTATAAATAAGTGTGAAAACTTGCAAGATTTAGCTCCCATTTACAAAACTAACCAATATATATATTTGTAGGAAGAAAAAATATATATTTATGTTCCTTTAACAGAAATACACTCACGAAGTTTACTTAAAATTACTTGTTGACACTTCTTTGCAATATCATACTAACAAAGTCCTACAATAGAATCTTTTTTTTTTATAAAATTAATGTTGAATTTTAGCAGATCGGATACCTTTATTTTTTTGCATTATCCCTTGTCTGAAAAGCCATAATATAAAGAACTCGTATCTCTATCTCTTTAAAGATATAAAGAGCTTTCTTTCCCCTAAAGAATCTCAAATATAAGGGAGTATGATAAGATGATATAACGAAATTATTTTAATTTTTTATTTATATAAAAATAAAAAAGTTACGAGAATTGTGAATGAGATTGAAAATTAATATTAATAAAAAACATATAATATATTATATGTAAATTAAATAGAGATAAAAAAATAAAAGATATTGAAAAATAGAATTAAAAATAAAATGTTATTTTTATAAATATGTAAATAGAACTGTAAAGGGAGTATCAAGTGTGATGGGGAGGGATCCCTTCCACGTTCCTTATTCTCAAATTGAAATAGGATATTTTTAATTTTTTTTTTGAACTTTTATAGTAATCTTTTTATTACAAAGAAAAAATTAAAATTAAATGTAAGTCATTGATAATCATTTTTTACTTCAAGAAGGAAAATAAATTTTAAAAGCAATAAAAATGACAAAATAACAACATGAATATTATAAGGACAAAAAAAAAAAAAGATTCGTGAAAAAAATGAATATGACAAAAATATATAATCTTTTTAAATAATTTTTTTGAAAGAATTTGGTTAAAAACTAAGTCTATATAATATGAATATATTATAAAATAACATGTTTTTAAATTTTAAAAATTTAAATAAATAACTTAAATAATTTATGAAAATAAAATTAGAGATGTTTAAAAGCATAAAGAACATGACTGATTAAATATAATATATAATGATAACTAGGATTAGTTTGTGTTTTAAATAATTAAATCTATAAAAGAATTCAAAAAAAATATATTTATTAAAATATACAATAAAGTTTTGGAAAATGAAGTGAAGAATACGATCATCTTTATCTCACATTGTTTTTTTATTAAAATAGAGATCTCTCCTTTTATTCATCCTTCTCTATTTTATTTCCTAGTTCTAACTAAAAATCCTCAAAAATTAATACGTTAGAAAAAATTAACATATGTACGTACAAGTGTAATACATAAAGAGTAGTAATTAAGAGTTTAAAGCTTGTAAAGCCCCTGCGAATTAATGAATTCAGATTAAGGAAATCAGGAACATATTGAATTTGGGTCATGATTGATTCTATGTTAGTTATGCAAATTCATGAATATTTCAGTATAAGAGTATAGTATTTTAATATCAATGAGTTTTCTTGTTGATTAACATATAATTTATTTAAAAATATAAAAGATATAAGATTTTAGCTACGTTTAATATGTATAAATATTATATTTATTTTAAAAAAATTATTAATTTAATTTAATATTCTTCTAAAAAGATATAACTTTAATTTAATATTTTTCTAATTAACATGCATTTATTAATGGATTATTTAAATTTGATAAATATATACTAATATTAATTTATCATAATAATTATAATAATAATTATTATTCTAAAGTTCTTCATTTTAAAAAATAACATAAAATAAAATTCTATAACTATGATAAAAAAATAATATTAAAATTTTATATAAAGATACAAAAAATACTCTTAAAATAAATATTTAATTAATATATTATTTTAACGAAAAGTAAATATACAAAAATAATTATTTTATTAGAAAAAATTTAATTAATTTATTATTTTAATGAAAAATATATACATAATAATAACTATTTTATGAGTAATAGGTAGATTACTTTGTGATAATGACACACAATTTAAATATGAATGATATCTTATTTAATAAATAAATAAATATAATAATATGATACGTGTGATCTTAATACTATATATAAAATTTGATCAAATTTAATAAGTATTTTTATAAATATTTTTTGCATATAAATTAATTGATTATTTATGAATTTATATTAGATATAATATCAACTTGATAAAAAAAAACATGATTAGTTTAATATAATTATGATTTTTAAAATAATAATTAAAAGTTAATAATATAAATTCAATATAAAACAAAATATCAAATATAAATTATTAAATTATTATTTATATAAGGATATTTTATATTTAATAGCTTACAAGACACAATAAAAAAAAGGAAAACTTTAAGCTTAAAAACAAAGCACCAAATGAATGTTTAAAATCAACACCAAAATAATAATTAAAGAGGTAGAGAAATAAATGAAGTGGTTGAAGAGGTAGAGAAATAAATGAAATGGTTGAAGGTTGTAGAAATAAATGAAGTAGTTGAAGGTTGTAGAAATAAACGTAAGTAGTCAAGGTTGAGAAATAACGAAGTAGTCAAGGTCAGAAATAAATTAAGAAGGTTGTAGAAAAGAGCCAGTAGATAAGATTTGTATGGCTAGGATTATTTCTTAGTTTTATATTTGTGCCATGGTGTAGATTGCATGGTGAGACTATAAATTTCCTACCTTGCATTTGGTTTAATCATTCCATCAAAAACAAATAAGTCTTTGTATTCTTAGTTGAGCGAGTAAGAGCTTTCTCTTTGAGTGTTTGTATTTCTCTTCAATTTGTAGTTGCCTTTGAAGGTGTTATAGTGAATATAATACAAGTAGTTTGTTTACTTGTTTGGATATAATATTAGTAAATTTAGAATTGTTCATTCTAAATTTTACTCAACAATTGGTATCGTGAATGGACGCGTGGATGATCGTTTGTGAGTTATCTCGAGTCGTGAGGAGTTTGGTACTGCAAGTAAGTTTATTAGTCAAGCTTGTTCGATATAGTTGAAGTCTTGCCGACACGATGGGTGATCTTCAAGTAGTTGGAGGAATCAAGAAGCTTCAACAACAAAAACTATAACATATGGGCAACATTGTATGAGTCTTATCTACAAGGTCAAGACTTCATGGGAGGTTGTTGGCGGTGATGAAGTTACACAACCAACGGTGGAAGATGCAAACCAGATCTGGCGAAGTGGAAAATTAAAGCAAAAGCGATGTTTACTTTGAAGACCACAATTGAAGAAGAAATGCTGAGCATATTCGGATGCAAAACACCAAAGGAAGTAATGGGACACTCTTGTTACGCTTTCTTTTCAAAGAAGAATGATACAAGATTGCAACTGAGAATGAGTTACTATCGATGCAATGCGACACGGCGATTTCTCAATACTTTCATAAGGTAAAGTCATTATGCCGCGAAATTTCAGAGTTAGATCCAAAAAGCTCCTATTGGGAAACGAGGATAAAGAGAATAATTATTCATGGTTTGAGACCCGAATATCGAGGGTTTGTTACCGCTTATGCAAAGGATGGCCGATACAAATCCATCTCTTATTGAGTTTCCGAGAATCACATAGCCGGCCGAAGCTATGGCTAAGCAAATGGGAGGAGTCCAACTGAAGGGTGAAGAAGAAGCGCTCTACACTAGCAAAAGCAAAGACTTTTCAAGCGATACAATGGAAATTGATATAAAATGATGGCGATAAAGGAAAAATTCCTCAAGGAAAGCGAGGCTTTCGATGGGAGCTTTGGAAGAACCGCAATAACAATAGAAAATTTGACTGAATGTTACAAACCTGTGGGAAAGACGGGTCACATGGCAAAGATTGTCGAGTAAGAAAAAGCCTCATAAAGCAATACAAATACTTCAGTTCTACGAGCATAGCGAAGATGGATTGGGATGCCGAAGCATTATTCGCCATGTAGGAAAGAAGAATTGGCTCTTACGTAACAACATCAAAGCAGATTGACTACAAGAATGACCTGGATCGTAGATTCTTTGCACTCAAATCAAATGACAGGTGATAAACAAAAGTTGGAAAGTATGATCGAGTACAAGTAGGGAGGTCGTAATGGTGACCGACAACTTAAAGGTTACCGATAACCCACATCGGTAAGATGATAGTTACGCCGATATAGTATTAACCAAATACAACTTCAAGATGTTTATCATATCCCGAGGAATGAAGAAAAATTTGCTATCTCGTGGCTCGCTTAACATCATCGAGGCCATTATGTCTTGTTCGGTCCCTTAAGATGCAGTGTATCGTGATCTCAAAATCTCGTAAACACCGATAATGGAGAGGACAACGATTGGAATCGGGCTACGTAATGTCGCAGAATATGCATATGTTGACAAAATAAGAAGAAATGAGACAACAGATTTATGGCTTATGCGTTTAGTTCACGTTAGTTGATCCAAGCTAAGTGTGATGGTGAAGAAATCGATGCTTAGCGGCTTCCTCAACTAGACGTACGTACGGACACGATCATGCGAGTGCCAATACGGTAAAGCTACCAATTGCCATGAGGAATCGAAGTTTAAAGCAAAAGAACCATATCGAGTTAGTTCACTCGATGTATTCGGTCTATTAAGCAACCATCACAGATGCGAGCATGCGATATATGGTGACTTTCGTTTGACTCAAGGTATGTGCGGGTTTTATTTATGAAAGAAAATCCGACGTATTATCAAAGTTTAAAGAGTTTAAAGAGTCAACCAAGGAGAAGTTGGAAAGAAGATTCGCTGGTTGCGCACGTACAACGACGAGAATATACATTGTGCGAGTTATCTCAATACCTAAGGGAATGTCGAATACGTCATCGTACACTTCGTGCTAACACGCCACAACAAAATGGTGTAGCAGAAAGAAAGAACTGTCATCTGCAAATTTGTCGGAGTATGCTACATGAAAAGAATGTACCCTGGGAGGTTTTGGATCAATCGATGAGGAGACCGGCAGCCTTTGTCATCAATGACTTCCTCAACCAAGGTTAGAATTTGTTTCACCTTTGAGAAACTATGGAACACGAAACCTACATGATTAGCTACTTTCGAGTATTTGGTCAGTATGTTATGTATTGTTCTTGATCATTTACTGGAGCAAATTTGACAAGAAAGTCGTTAGATGTATCTTTGGACAATGGGATACCAAAAAGGGTGGAAATGTTGCGTGATCCAACAGTGGAAGATGCTACACTTCACGAGACGTGGTGTTTGATGAAACATCTTCTTGGTGGTCCCTCGCAGGGAAGCATTGCTGTGACTCAAGAGAATTCTGAGATAAGGCGCAACAAAAGATGGATGAGCATACTATTCAATTCCAACCAAGTTTAGATGAATCCAGATCCAGCGATGATGGTGCCGAACAAAAGAAAAGAGGCTCGTAATCCTTGGCAACCGGCATATATATCAACAAATGAAACGGCAAGTAGCCTAGTGAAATGAAGAATCAACTCCACAATCTCAACTACGTAGTCAACAAGAACACGAAGGCCAAATCCCAAATATGCCACCCAGCCCATAATTGAAAGCAATAGAACCCGAGACGCTTTGAAGAAGCATCGCAAAGATCTGAGTGGATGACAAATGGTAGAGTAGCAGATCATGCACTTCAAAGAAAATCAAACTCGGGATCTCAGTGCGAAAGCCAAGAGATGTGAAACCCATATCCTGCAAATGGGTTTACAAGATGTGCGTAGACTGGGATGGGTCAATCGGTAGATACAAGGCACGATTGGTAGCTGTGGTTTCTCTCTGCAGTATGGACTCAGACTATGATGAAACATTTAGTCCAAAGGGCGAAACTTAAACTTACTGACTGCTCGAGTCCTACTTGCATCAGCAAACAAAGATTGGAAGTTGTGGCGGATGGATGCGAAGAATGCTTTTCTTCATGTAGATTTGGATCGGGAGATCTACATGATCCAACCAATGGGTTTTCACAGTCCAAGATCATCCACGAATATGTGTGTAAGTCATGAAGCACTCTCACGGATTAAAAATAAGCACCCAGGGGCATGGTGTGGTAAGATTGTCAATTTCTAACACAAGGTTATTCAAGAACACCTGGCAGATTCCAAATTGTTTGTTAAAGCCAATGAAGGACACTAGCTATTGTGCTAGTGTACGTGGATGACTTAATCATAATCGGTGATAATGAGGCGTAAATTCTTCGAACAAAGGAGAATTTTTCACTGCTTTCCAGATGAAAGAACTTGGCCAACTCAAGCACTTCCTTGGCTTTAAGGTTGATCGCACATAAGAAGGAATATTTCTTTGTCACAAGAAAAATATTCTAAAGATTTGATAAAATGGTTCTAATGCTTGAATGCAAACCAATTTCGGGACAACACGAGCTAAATGCCAACATGTGTGCATGAAGGAAAAGATTTGGAAGATGTGACAATGTATTGAAAATTGGTAAGGCTGATCTACTTAACCTTAACTCTACCGACATTTCTTATGCGCATAGAATGAGCTCAAGACATGCAAAATCCAAAGAAGCCACAGTTTGGAAGCGCTTGACGAATATCAGATATGTGAAGAGTACAATTGACTATGGTCTTTGTACAGACAAGAAAGCGTGGAGACAACAAGCAAGTCAAGTCATCGCGATTCGGACTATCAGGAGATCACGACACCGTAAGATCAACAACTCGTGTACGTGTTAAGCCGGGTTCTGAACAATATCTTGGAGCAAAAGACAACTAACAAGATCATTATCAACCACCGGTTGAGTATCGTTAGCCGCATGGTACCAAGAAGTGTACATGGTTGATACAACTAATGAATAATCTACATCAATCAAGAAATTACGAAGACCGCTTGTATTGTGACAATCAATCAACAATTCGTTTGAGAGAATCCATCTTTCATGCAAGAACTAAGTACGTGCAATACACTATCACTTTATCGAGAAAAGGTTCTACAAGAAGAAATTGAAATGAGACAAATCAAGACAGATAATCAAGGTTACAGACTTTGTTCACAAAAAGCTTAAGCGCAAGTTCGAAATGTTTCGTCATCACTGACACGAAAAATAGTAAGAAATTGGTGTTGAAGTTGTTAAAATCAACACCAAAATAATAATTAAAGAGGTAGAGAAATAAATGAAGTTGGTCAAGAGGTAGAGAAATAAATGAAATGGTTGAAGGTTGTAAATAAATGAAGTAGTCAAGGTTGTAGAAATAAATGAAGTTAGTCAAGGTTGTAGAAATAAATTAAGTTGGTTGAATGTCAGAAAAGAAAGGTGTAGATAAGATTTGTATGGTTAGGATTATTTCTTAGTTTTATATTTGTGTGGTGATTGTACGTAGGACTATAAATAGCCTACCTTGCATTTGGTTTAATCATTCCATCAAAAACAAATAAGTCTTTGTATTCTTAGTTTGAGTGTGAGTTAAGAGCTTTCTCTTTGAGTGTTTGTATTTCTCTTCAATTTGTGAGTTGCCTTTGAAAGGTGTTATAGTGAATATAATACAATTAGTTTGTTTACTTGTTTGTATATAATATTAGTAAATTTAGAATTGTTCATTCTAAATTTTACTCAACAATGAAAGCATACATAAAGGTAGAAGAAACGAGGAAAAAAAACTTGGAGAAAGACCACAATATACTGGCTTTCTATATAAAGAATCTTGATACCAAAAAGACTTACATATAAAATAATAATTAAATGTTAATAATTTAAAATTTAAAATTAATATATAATAAAATTATCAAATACAATTATATAGAAACAAAAAAAAGTAAACTTAAAGATTAAAAAAAAAAAAGCAAAAGGAAGCATACAGAAAGGCAGAAAAAATGTCGGAAGAACGACAAAAACATTGGGACTTTTTGTTCACGAAGATTATATAACATTAAAGCACTATATATCTACGTGATTAAAATATTTATTTGATCATAAGATGAGAAGAGTATGTTTCTCCCTTTTTTATTAGAAATATAATTTTATATGTAAATTTTTATAATTTTTATAAAAATTGGATAATATTTAATACAAATTTATCTTCTTAACTTTGCTTTGTTTATATTTCTTCTTATCAATTTTTCTTTTTTTATGTTTTCTTTCGTAGAAAAAGTGTAAATTCTGGATGAATCATATATAAGTCAAAACAATAACCAAATAACACAAACATGTTTGTAAAATCAAGTAGAGAACGAGAAAATATGTTAGAAGATTACGAAAAAACCATGGAACAAATTTGTTCACATGTGATAATGTCCCATATTTTCGAGAAAAATTGTCTTAACGATCGTTACTTTCGATGATATATGTCAAGATATAATTAACTTTTTAAGCTTTAGTGAAAGAAAATTTTTCTTTTTTATGATCTTTTTGCATCACTCAAATCATGCTTGTAACTTTTCTTTTATTTTGTAATTGTTTCTATATAATCCATCGTAGCTATTGTTTGTTATTTTAAGTCTTAAAAATAACACACTTGTCGTTTAAGGAAATGACGTCCTAAAAACTTATAACTCTATATATAATATCTTATTTTGAATTGATATAAAATCTTACACCATAAACTTAAGTTTATATGTTAGAAAAATTATCGAAAATATATTCTTTCAAGGAAACTTTCTTTGCTAATAAAAACTATTATTTGGTGAGGGTGACATGTTTAAGAAGATAATAGAAGAGGATGGAAAGAGTAAGGTTACAAATATAAATTTGAATTTGAGATATATTTTGAAGGATATGTTAGCATTACATTGATTGTTGAGGATCGATCAATGATGGAGATTTTTGGAACGTTGGGACAAAATATGAAAAGCTAGTCAATCAAGTAAGAAACTTAAGCCCAAAATCATTTTTAAAAATAAAGAGGAATGTAAGAAGCACACAATTATGAGTAGTTGTATAAATATATAGTGGAATTACAACATTATTTTTGTGTTTATTTTTTATTGATTGATATAAATAGAATTTGTTATTAAATTATGTTTTATTTACGGTAATTAATGAAAGATGTAATTTATTTTTAAGTTATGATAGAGTGAGTAGGAGAATATTTAAAATCTTCTCTCATTTATAGATTCAATTATATACTTTATTAGTTAATATTTTGACATGTTTATCTAATTAGTTCAATTTTGGTTATTTTTTTTTTAAAAAAATTTATATTCATTAAAATATGGTTATAACAACAGCTGAATTAAGAAATTGATTATACATTAAACTATTACAATTTTTTTTTAAAATCATATGTATAACAAGAGTAAATTTTTTTAAAGTATTCCTCTTTAGCTCTTTGAATTATTCAATATCCATACATTATTCTTCAATTTAATATAATGTTATATCTTCAATAAAACTTGACATTTCATATTTTGAGATATTTAAGCAATATAATAAAAAGGTAATATAACAACAGTGTGATTAACCATTACAATAGATCAATAGTAACAGTTAATACTTCGTCGAGTAAGCATAGCCTATTTAACTATCAAAAAATGTTTTATTTAAACCGTCGTGATAGAGTTTTCGTAACCATAAGAAAAAAGTTTCGTATTTCCAAGCACCATTATAATATTTTTAATAAGCATCGAAATAGAGTTTTTTTTTTAAATTTAAATTTAAGGTTAAAATCTTTAATTTTTTTTAAGTATTATTAATGGTCACAATATATTATTTTATAAATATGATTTTTTGTATTACTAGGGTTATCCTTAAAGTTTATAATAGTTTTTAATTATAGTATTTATTAATTAACAATAACTAAATTATTAATTATAATACATGCATATATAAATTACATACATTCATATTTTACTAACAAATTCTGAAGTATTTAGAATTATTATAATCAAATAAAAATATTTAAAATGATTAAAATCAAACAAAAGTATTTAAAATAAAACTAATCAAATATAAAAATATTCATAATCCTAAATAATAAGAACACTGATCTAATTCAAAATACACTCTAAGTATATAATATCACATATCAAATAGATACTTTAATGGATTAAATAAGTATCATATTTTAATCATCTATTAATCCTTGATTCAACAAATAAAAGCAATCAAATAAACATTAAATATTGTCTTGTGTAGAATTTCGTTTTAAAAACTGTAAAAAATATAAAACAAAATGTTATATACATAATGATTTCTGGTTGGGCTTTCCCACTTAATTTATGCAAGAAAGGGTCGATTTTTGGTCAACATGTGATTTTGAATTGGTAATTATATTTGGTTCAAACTTTTCTTTCTTTGATTTTTTTTCTTTGGATGGCAATAATTTTTTTGCAATTTTCTTTTTTAAATGGAACTATTACAAAAATTTAAAAGAAAACAAAAAAAAATTAATTTTTTTTCATTGGTTGTATTAATAGTTAAATTATCCACTTCTATAATGTAATAATGGATATATTTTACAATAATCTCTTTGCTTTTTTAAGTGTGCATATTTTTAAAATTTGTTTATTTGAGTTATGACGTGTTTAATTAGTGTCCAATTATATTTTAACAAATCTATATGAATTTGGATGATCTATAAAACTATCTAATTGAAGTTACGAGGGTTATACTTGTATCCCATTTGAGTACAATAAAATGGATACTTGTGTAGTTAAATTACTAAAAGTTAGATATTTATCAAATTTAACTTCGATTTCTCGGCTGATTAAATTATGTTTAATTAAATAATTATTTAATTTTAATCGATTAAATTAAATAAATATTCAAATCTAATCAATAAAAAAATTTATTATCATATTTGAAAAAATAAGTAAAAAAATTAAATCTAATTTTTATCTAATACAATTTCTTCTATCCTATGATATAAATACCAAATATTATATTATAATAACTCAAATAATAGTCATTTATATTTAAAATAGAGATTTGATTTATAATACATTATGAATTTATATTTAAATAAAGATTTTATCTTTGTTATCTTATATTTTGAAATTTATATGATATCTTTATAATTTTATAAATATGATATACTCAATTCAATATTCAGAATAATATTAAGATTAATTATAATCTCTTCTTCTCTTTACTTTTTATACTATTATATTATGTTCGCGTTTTCTTGTAATTTTATAATAATCTAAACGTATAAACAAGTTTGTATATATACTTTATACAGGGAAAAAAGTTGTACTTAAAGCTTAGCAAAGACAAATTCTGATAAAGAATTAAAGATTACGAGTTAAGAAACGACACGTCGTTGCTACTAGTATTGTTGGATTTGGGCTTTTGTTTTATTTCTGTTGACGATACTGAACTGAAACATCAGAACTCTAAGTTGGGCTCTGCAATTAGCATCCATATTCTGATATTCAAGTATTGGTCTTTTGCCGCTTAGTTTGACAGATTTAATCGTCCGTTTCAATAATCAGATGCTTTATTTTCCCAAATCGATTTCTAGATTGAAATTTATCTATTAATAATATTATTATAATTGTAATTTAAATAATAATATCATATTTTAACTATTTATTTGTAATTTTTTGATTAATTATTTAATTTATTAATAAAAAATATAAATACCACTAGTATTTATTGCAAGAACTATAATGATTGATTATTTTCGTAAACAAAATATATATTTATAATCTTATCTTTAAACTTAGTGTCAAGTCCATCGAGAATATCAAGTCTTTTAAGAAAAACTAAAGAAATACTCAGATTCTTAATAGTCGTAATTCAATTATATCTTTTATAACTATCACATATAGAATTACATATATGCTTAAGTGCATTTCATATAGGATTTTGATTGGATTAATTCTTATATTGGATGATAAAAATGTTAACCATTTTAGATAGAGTGATTACTCCCCTTAATAGATGGATCGATTTGTAATTGATTACACTTCGATTCTCCATTCTCTGCGTAAACATATCAAATTTTATACTAGTGATTGATGCCTCTTATAGATGGATCAATCTCCCTTTGAAAGGATCGATTAGACTTCGATCTTGAATTGATCGTTTTCATTTTGTGTAACTTTTAAAAAGAGATCCGAAGAGAAGGATCAATCCCCACCTGCGACAGATCGATCTCTCGTCTAATAAGTGTAACTTATTTTTGGGTGGAATTGATCTCGTTATTAGGAATTGACGTATTTCGTCCAATCTGATTCATTTTTTAATACAAGTCAACATCGAACTACTTATAGAATTATACCATATCACATGTTTACATTTTGACTCTTTAGGTTTACTATATATACGTCACTCTTTTCTCACAATTAGATGCACAACTGCATAACATACTTTTATGAGCAAAAGATTCAAAAGTCAGGTTTCTTTTCCTTTTACTCCTATTTAATTAGACTAAATTTCATTTCTTCATATATTTATATATGATTATGCTAGTATAAATTTAAGCTTATTTATTTCATATTTTTCATGTTCATATAGTTTTTTTAATTAGGGTATTGCATATTTAAATCAAATAATTGTATGAGTGATAATGATTATTCAGATTTAATAATTAAATTTCAAAGAAGTCATTTTTATCGAACTTGTGATTGATCTGTTTACTCTAGGATTTGCTAATTAATTTGATTTAATTGATATATGATTTGAATCATCTAGTTAGGGTTATTTATTATTAAATCTATTATTGAACACACACATGTACTTGTGCTTTTTGTGCTAACCCTAGTTGCATTTGTTCCATAAATGTGTCTAATTGACAAAAAATTGATTAGAATGTTGCTCTGAATACTACTAACGTTGATATTGAAAATTGTAAAAATAGAGTAGGGGTTCGTAAGTTAGGTATATTGGGGTAATATCATAGAGAAGGTAATTTAAGATTGAGTTTGTACTTTAACGTTTGATTTTCATAGTGAAAAGTAGGTGATCTAGTGGATCGATAATTTTTCTCTTAAATAATGGTTGTGGTCTAAGTTATTTTTACCAAAAAATATTATGTGTTATTTTTTAATTTTTATGTTTTACTTTTATATGCGATTGACTGTTTGGTCGTTTTATTTATGTTACTAATTTATAAATTGATAAAATTTATAAATAATCTATTCATCCTTAAATTAATTAGATCTGTGTTATAAACTTTCATTTATAAATATATGTATTAAATAAAAATAATAATTTAAGGTATTAATAATTAATTATTTTGATGTTTTATAGTAAGTTTTAATTTTTTTATAATTTTAATAGAGTTTCAACGTGTTAAACCTTTGATTTAGGGTATGGTTACATGTTATTATTTTTTAAAGGGATTAAGTTACAAATGAAACTGCTTTTAGAAAGCACGTGCGTCATTGTGATTCTGAATAAATCACAAAATGTTCTGTTGAGCCTTCTAAAGTACGTTTTGGCAAATACTTTTAGCTTTTGTTCAAAAAAATATTTTTGACTATCAGTGGCGCTTTTACAGGTTCAATATATACTAGAAGCAAACATACATACCGTTACCATGTTATATTGACCAACTTTAAAAGCACTTTTGATTTGGCTTGTTGTAGCCAATATAACATATCTTATAACTTCACCTCTGGTGGTCAAATTGGTATTTGTTACAAATCCATTTCAAAGTGCCACACTGCTTCTTCAAAAAGATTTCAAAAGTAGTGTTCTTGATTGGAGATGAAGATGATAATGAAGAGAATGAAGAGAACAAATTTCTTCATGTTCTGTATTAGAAACAGGGTAAGCTCTTTCTCAATGGGGTTCTAAGGTCGGGTGGTTTAAATTACAAGTGGCCTTCAAAGTCGCCTCATGAAGAATCCTTGCGTCTATTGACATTGTTTAACATCATTATGAACGATATCGTGGACATATGTAATTTATTTATGCATATAGAATATTTGAGATTTTAATTTTAATTTTAATTAAATTGTATCAATAGTGTAGTTTTTAATCACTTATTTATTTTTAGAGAAAAATATCATAGGATTTTATAAATATGGTAAAAATTTCCTTAGAATAATAAAATTATATTTATGAATCATATAAAATTACATGACATTTATATAACTATTTTAAAAGAAAATGTAAATTTAATTGCCGGCCATTTCTTAAAAAAAAAGAGTAAATTATTGTTGGAGATTGTTATAAAACTCCTTAATTTAAGGAGCAAATTAAGTAGCAAAATATGGAGCAAAACATGGAGTAAAACATGGAGTAAAACATGGAGCAAAACAAGGAGCAAAACAAGGAGCAAAACATGGAGCAATTCATGGAGTAATTCATGGAGCAAAACAATGAGCTTAATTCAATGAGCAATTTAAGGAACCATTAATTTAAGGAGTAATTCAAGGAGTGAATTTTCTTATAAATAGATTTGTAATTGTAATGAATTAATCATCCAAAGTGTTCATTCCAATTGAGAGAAAAGCTTAAAGAGAAAAGCTTTTGTGAGAGAAAATTGAGAGTAATTTTCTTGGGTGTTATTGGGTTATGAGTTGTGAGTGTTGTAAACACTTTGTGTAATTTCTCCCCTTTCAGTAAAAAGATCTGCAGAAGTCCGGAGACGTAAGCAAGATTGGCCGAACTCCGTTATCAAATTTGTGTGTTATTTTTCTATTCTTGCTTTTTCATAAATCTGGCTTATCGAGAATTTGCGTTATTTCCAACAATTGGTATCAGAGCTATTGGTGGTGATTTCTATCAATTTTCTACAAGGTTACTATTTTCGTGAATATTGAATTATGTGAATAGTGAAATTTTGTTGACGATATTTGTTCGTTGATGGAGGTGTTCTAATACACGGTGATTTATAAAAATAGTCAGAAACGATCCAGAGGAAGTCAGATTTTAGTGGGAGCAATGGCTGCAGATGAAGGAAGGGTGAAACTCGAAATTTGATGGCACATGATTTTGGGTTTTGAAAAATGCGAGATAGAGGATTATACGTATCAAAGAAATCTATATCAACCTCTCGGGGAAGAAACCGGAAGCTATGAAGGAAGAAGATTGGAATCTTACAGGCAAGCAATCCTCGGAGTTAATGGATTGACGCTATCTCATAATGTTGCCTTGACATTATAAAGGAAAAGACCACTGGCGGGTCTTATGGCGACTCTACTATATGTATGAGAAGCCATCGGAGTCTCGAAACAAAGTGCACTGATGAGGCGTTTGTTCAATTTGCGGATGAATGAAGGCGCGTACGTAGCTGACATCTCGATATGAACTCAACACGGTCCACAACTGGTTGAGTTCGGTGGAAATTGAATTCGATGAAGAAGTACGGCATTAATACTTTTATCTTAACACCGAGAAAGTTGGAATGCCACTCTGTCACGGTTGTGAGTAGCTCGTCGGGAAGCGATAAGTTGAAATTTGACAATGTTCGTGATCTAGTTCTCGGTGAAGAGATCCAGAGCGTAGAGAGTCGGGTGAATCGTCAACTTCGGTTTTGCATACGAGTCAAGAGGAAGAAATTCAACCAAAGGGAATGGACGTGGCGAGCAGGACTACGAGGTAGATCGAATGACAGAGGAGATCCAAATCCGAGGAATCCTTAATAATTCCCATGGCTCAAGACTATCGAGTGTTGGAATTGTGGAAGAACTGGCCTTGCAAAAATCATTGCAAGAGTGCAGAAGGACAAACAAGTGAAGGCGGAGGCAAATGTTACTTCCACCTCGGGAGGAGACGATGCGTTGATATGCTTTCTTTGGAGAGCAAGGAAGAATCTTGGGTGTTAGACTTTGGAGCGTGGATTTCGTGCTACTTCACAAAAAGAATTCTTCGAGAAATATGTCCCCGTAAACCTTGGAAAGATATATCTTGGTGATGATCAACCATGTGCTATTATTGGCAAAGGTGTGAGTGAAGATTAAGTTGAACGGATCTGTTTTGGGAGCGAAGGATGTCGAGCATATTCCCGATCTCGGAAGGAACTTAATCTCGGTGGGCGGGTTGGCCGATGAAGAGCTACACTACGATCTTAGTGGTGATGATTAGAAGATTTCAAAGGGTGCGAGAGGTTGCTCGAGGCAAGAAAAGTGGCACTTCTTTACATGACGAGAGGCACGTTGTTCAATTACGAGTTGTGCAAGCAATGAAACACGAATCTATGGCCTTTAGAGACTAGGCCATATGAGTGAGAAGGGGATGAAGATTGCAGCTCAAGGGAAAACTTCCCGGTCTAAGGTCTACGGAGATAGACATGTGCAAAGATTGCATACTTGGAAAGCAAAAGAGAGTCGGCTTTCGGACAAGTTGCCGCAATCCCAAAGAAGGAAAAGACTAGAGCTTATTCACTCGATGTTTGGGGACCCGGACGACCGTCTCATCTATTGGTGGGAAACACTACTTCGTGACTTTCATTGATGATCACTCTCGGAAGGTATGGGTTTACTTTCTAAAGCATAAGTCTGAAGTATTTGAGGCTTTTAGAAGATGGAAAGCTATAGTGGAAAATGAGACGGGTTTAAAGATCAAAAAGCTTAGAACCGATAATGGTGGTGAATATGAAGACACCAGATTCAAAAATTTCTGCTACGAGCACATGATTAGAATGGAAAGAATTATGCCAAGCACGCCTCAACACAATGATGTAGCTGAGCGTATGAACCGAATGTTGACAGAAAGAGCCAGAAGCATTCGTATACGATCGGAGTTCACTCAAGCAGTGCAGGCGAGAATTAGTTAACACGGCAGCTTACTTGATCAACCGAGGCCCATCTGTTCCATTGGAGCATAGAATACTAGATGAGGTATGGAGCGGAAAAGAGGTGAAACTATCACATCTAAAAGTTTTCGGTTGTGTAGCATTTGTGCATATAAGTGATCAAGGCAGGAATAAGCTTGATCCCAAATCCAAGAAATGCACATTCATTGGCTATGGTGAGGATGAGTTTGGCTACCGCATTTGGGATGACGAAAAGAAGAAAGTTATCCGTAGTAGAGATGTGATTTTCAACGAAAGGGTGATGTATAAGGACATGCATAAAATAAACGCCCGATTGACTCGAGCACGGAATGAGTCGGTATTTGTAGATGCGAGATGATGTCTCGGATACTTCCTTGAATAGAACCAATTGTAACAAGTCCTCGGCCCGGAGGAACTTGTTGGACAAACGATTACACGGCAATCCGACACGCCATGACCTCTTTACTCGGCTCTGTATTGAGAAGGTCTTACCGACCTCGTGCCTACCATGAGATACATGAGATACATGAGCTATATGTTCTTTGGCCCGATGGAAGGGAGCACTGAGAATGCTATGATGAAGCTTTTCGGACTTCGAGATTCCCTTAGAAGTGGGAGCTTGCTATGAAAGAAGAAATGAAATCTCTCGTCTCAGGCAGGACATGGGAACTAGGCTGAAGTTACCTATGGGAAAGAAGGCAACTTCTGACAAATGGGTGTACCAGGGTGAAAGAGGAGCGTGATGGTTCCAAGAGATACAAAACCCGCCTAGTTGTCAAAGGGTTTCAACGGAAGGAATAAGTTGACTACTGTGACATTTTTACTCCGTTGTGAAGCTTAATACTATCGGATCGGTATTGAGTATTGTAGCCGTCGAAGATCTTCATCTTGAGCAGTTGGATGTGAAGACTACATTCCTTCATGGAGATTTAGATGAAGAGATATACGTATGTACCCGGCCCGGAAGGTTTCTCAAAAGAGGGAAGAAGAATATGGTGTGCGAGACTTAAGAAGAGTTTGTATGGCACGAAACAAGCCGAGACAACGGTACGAGAAAAGTTTGACCGACTTGTACCTGAGGAAGGTTTTCGGAAGTGCAATCTTGATCATTGGTTGCTACTTGAAGATATAGGTCGATTATATCATTTTACTACTTTAAGTTGATGATATGTTAGTAACAGGTTCAGATATGGAAGATATTAAAAGGTTGAAGTAGCTATTGTCAAAGGATTTTGACATGAAAGACTTGGGTCCAGCAAAGAAGATTCTTGGAATGCAAATCACAAGAAATAAGAAGAAAGGATCCTTATGAGTTATCTTAGGCGTAGTACATCAATCGTGTTTTGCAAGATTCAACATGGGCGATACCAAGCCGGTTAGCACGCACACAGCCGGTCATTTTCGCCTATCCGAAGGATCGGTCCCTCGAATAGAGGAAGATAGAGAATTCATGGCTAAGGGTTCATATGCCTCGGCCATTGGAAGTTTGATGCACGTACGTACGAGACAGGACATTGGCCATGCGGTGGGAGTTGTTAGGCAAATTTATGTCAAATCCGAGGAAAACTCATTGGGAAGACGATCAGTGGATTTTGAGGTATCGCGAGGCACTGAGAAAAATGCTTGTACTTTAGTAAAGGAGTGTTAAAAGTACAAGGAGTACGTACGCGGACTTTGGAGGTGAAGTTGATCCGCAGAAGAAGCACTACGGTTATATATTTACTATTGGAACTACAAATTTGTTAGTTGGATGTCACAATACGAGAAAATTGTCACTCTATCCACTTTATAGAGGTTGAGTATGTAGCGATGGCGAAGCTAGTAAAGAGATGATATGGCTTGAGTTTGTTAATTGTTGGGATTCAAACAAAAGAAGAATGTTCTGGCATGTAGTGATAGTCAAAGTGCAATACAACTTGGCGAAGAATTCAACATTTCATTCTAGAACAAAGCATATTGGACTTCGTTATCACTTCATCGGATCTACATTGGAAGATGATGTGTTAATATTGGAGAAAGATTCAAGGAAGCAAAAATCAATAGATATGTTAACAAAGGTGGTGACTATTGACAATGAAGTTGTGCTCAACTTCGGTTGGTCTGCTTCAAATAACAAAGACTAGAAAAGCTGATGTATTGATCAAGGTGTGAAGACAGATTGAAATCAGTCTTCAAGTGGGAGATTGTTATAAAGCTCCTTAATTTAAGGAGCAAATTAAGGAGCAAAACATGGAGCAAAACATGGAGTAAAACAAGGAGCAAAACATGGAGCAATTCATGGAGCAAAACAAGGAGCTTAATTCAAGGAGCAATTTAAGGAACCATTAATTTAAGGAGTAATTCAAGGAGTGAATGTTCCTATAAATAGATGTGTAATTGTAATGAATTAATCATCCAAAGTATTCATTCCAATTGAGAGTAATTTTCTTAGGTGTTATTGGGTTGTGAGTTGTGAGTGTTGTAAACACCTTGTGTAATTTCTTCCCTTTCAATAAAAAAGATCTGCAGTAGGTCCGGAGACGTAAGCAAGATTGGCCGAACTCCATTATCAAATTTGTGTGTTATTTTTCTATTCTTGCTTTCTCATAAATATAGTTTATCGAAAATTTGCGTAATTTCCAACAATTATTTGATTTTTTTATATTATTCTTAAGTGAATACTATAATTAATGAAAAATTAAAGATATTTAATTTAATTATATTTTTATATTGCAAGAATAATTATAAAGACTTAAGAAGAAAATAAAAAAATAAAATAAATACAGAAAAAAATTAAAAAAAAATGACGAGGTTGAAGATTTTAATATTTAAAAATGATTTAAGTAATTCTTTTTTTTTCAATAAAAGAGTAGGTAAAATATGAACTTATATTCATTAAAAATAATCACGCGTAAATAAAATAATTTTTAATAACTTATAAATATGACTATAAAATATAAGTGTTATGTTTTAAACAAATATAAAATTAGTACATTCCTACTCCAATTTTTGTATGGTATGTCAAAGAGTAGGCATATAGTATGTAGATGAGTAAGTATTACTCTTTCATAGTCGTGCAATATCCACGTGACAAGTTGCAACAATCTGGAGTAAAAATCATTTACTTCCATATCTAACTGCTTTGATTTTGAGCATACATGGGATGTAATTTCTTTTTAATAAATGATTACATACTCACGAGCACATATTCATATAAGGACGAGTTTCGAACTTATGTCACTTAATACCAAAAATTTGCAAATTCAACTGCACTTCAATGCAATTGGGGCACAATCACATGAGTGCCTTTCACCTCTTGCTTGTCTAACTTCATTGAACGTATAAGTTTTCTTATCAGTTCTGTGATAGGATAGTTTTGGCCCTCGGTACACATCTAGATAGTAAATCATGTGTAATGCGTTTTCAGTAAAACAATTTATCACATATTTAAGTCGAAAAATGTTAATATTATATAATTTATATTCATTTTCACCGTACATTGAATATCTTGATATGTTAAATTTGAGCCTAATTTCATCTAAAAATCCGAGTTATGAGATGAAGGAATACCCTTATTTATATGCAAAACATGAGCGTGATCCCTAATCGATGTGAGACTTTAAGACCCTCTCTCACATCGGCAAGTGTCTGTTCCCTTGAAACCAACGAAAATGTTGAACTTATGAAGTCTAAGTAGCGGAATGTATTATTTACCAATGGCGAAATAACCGCACTGACCGGGTAACCTTGCTTTGATACCATATTAAATTTGGATTTAACTATATCTCAAAACCCAGGTTATGAGATAGATAATTGTCCTTGTTTATATGCACAACGTGGACGCGATCTACAATCGATGTGTGACTTTAACATGATATGTGTCGAAATTCTTTTAAAAATTAAAATATAATTCATTTTTTTAAATAATACTAAAATGTATTATTGTTACAAATAGAGTGTTTCAAACACCAAAATCATGTTTATGTGTAGTTTTTTCTTATTTAATTAAAGTTTCATCGTTAGTCCACAATCTTTTTTTAATAGAGAATTTTTAATTTTTTGACAAATTAGAAATAAAATTTTTCAAAAATAATATCATATATTAATTAAATACAATATTATGATAAATTTTGTAAGGATTATGATTGATCC
Source organism: Hippophae rhamnoides (assembly GCA_033030585.1). Taxonomy (NCBI): domain Eukaryota; kingdom Viridiplantae; phylum Streptophyta; class Magnoliopsida; order Rosales; family Elaeagnaceae; genus Hippophae; species Hippophae rhamnoides. Next base: position 20,051,276 of record CM065434.1, on the reverse strand, counting down.
TTCCGTTCAAATTTAAATGAGTTTCGCTAAAAGTTTTCTAAAAAAAATACATAAAGAGGTAAGATCTATATTCTAGAACAATTTAACAAGAATTAACTACACTAATTATAATTAAGTCTAATTATAATTAAGTTTTAATAGATGTAATACTTTATTTACTTAACTTTTTTTTATAATATTAAGTTAATTATTTTTTAAAATTTAATAATATTAATCTAAATTGAAAGATAACTACTACTGTTAAACTTTTAAAATTAAGAGATTAATTAAGGTAAAAAAAAGTTTTTTCTACTCGTTAATTTTAATTGATTCAGTGTAATTTAGTTTAGTTTTTAAATCTAAAATAAATGTATTAAATTTAAAAATATAACGAATCTAATATTATGATAAAAAATTTAACATATCAAAATATTAAATCTGATTAAATTTACAGAGAAACGGTATATTTCAATCTTCTAAAAACAATTTCTTCTATGTTTTCTTGATTTTATAGTGTGTATGCTGAAAGGTTTTTCCCTCGGACATCTTGCCCAGTTTATTTCCAATCAAATAAGGGCATATTGTCACGTCCTGCCCAAACTGCCTCTAAAAATCCAAATGTTGGCTGCCTAAAGGATCTAGACACATGGAAAGTTCTAGAGTTGCCTAGAGAAGTCTAGAAAGGGCTAGAGTTGGACGGACTCAACTCAAGCTTGAAGACCCTAGAATGTTCCAGAGCACACTGGAGGGTGCTAGAATGGGCTGGAACGTTCTAGAATGGGCTGGAACGTTCTAGAATGCGCCGGATGGTTCGGGAAGGATGTAGAAGCCGCTGGAAGCTTACGGAACATCCCAGAAGGATGTAGAAGCCGCTGGAAGCTTACGGAACATCCCGGAAGGTGCATGAAGGAGCTAGACAAACCTAGAATACTCTAGAGTTGGTTAGAAGGTCCTAGAGCCTTGTGGCACATTGTACATAAATCTAGAACTCCCTTGTACATTCTAGACTAGGACGACTCTAGAAAGTGGTGGCATGCTCTTAAGCTTAGAGCCACATTATAAATAGACCACTTGGTCTTCATTTGCATTCATCTTGGAAATTCCTAACATCCTTGGAAATCCTTGGGAATTCTTAGTAATTGTATCATAAACTCTCTCTAGAGCAATACAAAGCATTCTTTGCAAACTTTTTCTATTCTCTCTGGAGTTACATTTCGGATTCAAAGGCAGGCTTAGTGCAACGGACCGAGCTAAGTGCCGCACGATCGCTACTTGAGAAATTAAGATCGTGACAATATGCTTATCCTACTTGCATAGAAGATCGACAAAGATGAGCGAAAGTTCGAAAATATCTTTAAAAGGCGTGCTTCTTCTATAAATGGTTTTGACTTCAAGTTAAGTATCTAAGTTTTTGAAATATATTTGCTAAAATAGTTTTTAATAATTATATTTTTTATAATTATTTTCGGTGAATAACATAATCTTATAATACAAATACATTAATACTTAGTTTCTAGTTTCTATTAAAAATATTATATTTATAAAGTTATAAGGAATATGATATTATGATAGTATTTTACTCTTAAATATTGGTGCACTCATCTTTACATTTCTAATTCTATTTTAACTTATTTTGATTCCATCAATTTTTTTAAGATTCTTACTATTAGAGTTGTATTAACTAGGGGTGTCCATGGTTCGATCCGGTCTATTTTTTTTAAATAAATTTAACCGGATCGAACCGTTCATATTACTCGGATCGGACCGGATCGGATCGTTTGAAACGGTTTTAAGAAATAAAAACCAAACCGAACCGTTTGACTTATAAAACCGTTCGGTCCAATTTGGTTTAATTTTTTTATAATTTAATGAAAAATAATATGAAATTTTTAATATATTATTAAACTGGTCCGGTCCGGTTCGAAATGTTTAAAATTAATACAAACCGGACCAGACCGTTTAATTATCAAAACGATTCGGTTTGATCCAGTCTGATCCGGTTTTACGGTTTGGTCCGGTTCAGACCGATTTATGGACACCCCTAATATTAACATCGTATTAATCTTAATCCATTAATTTTATAAAAAATATATATTAGACATATAATTGATATTAATAATAACATATATCATGTTATATTTAAAATTTTTTACAAAAACATTAATCGTTATTCTCTTCAACTATCCCTTTAAATGAATTACTTCTTTTTGCGAGCAAAAATTATTAAAATTGTTTTGATTTATTTAAAAATTAAGAGCTCTTAGAAATAAACTCATATTACGTTTTCTATTTGGTTTTTGATAAATAATAATAATAAAAAAACAGTTAGAAAACATTATGCATTATATAAGAGAGTGGCTATTTTATTGTAGTTTGTGTAGACTGTGAATAAATATTATTATTTTAATTATTTATTTATTAAAATCTTATAAAACACGAGATATTAATAAAAATAAAGTAAAATGTAATACGCAATTTAAGAAAAAGATTAACAATAATAATATTTTAATAATTTTTTTTGAAATACATACTTTTGTTTACAAAAAAAAAAATCAATAAAATATTAAAATAAAAATAGTGATAATAATCAAATATTAAACTAAAAATATTTTATAATTTTTTTTTATATTAAATATCATTTATTATTATTAAATAATAAAATTTTAATCATGTTTTAATAACTTTACTTAAAAATAATATTATAATAAAAAAATATTATCTATCTTTAATTTACTCATTTTTTTAACTAAATAATTAAAAAATAATTTTTTAAAATACAAAAAACTAAACCCATATTAAAACTTAATCCAAAACACTTCCCTTACACTTTTCTCAATTATATATATCCTACCTCTTTCATTCCACCCCATTGTATCTGTACTTTCAACTATGACTTTGTCTTTTAACTTAATCCTTCAAAAAGCAGACTAATAATACCAATAAAGTTGAATTATTTTATATTTTTATATGAGAGATAAAGGCCATGTTCATCCAAAGAAAAAATGCCATTTTTAAGTGGGGAAGGCATATGCTAAAACATGAAATGAAATTTGTCCAACAAATAAAGAATAAATGCTAAGATATAACAATTGGGATCCCATTCCAAATCTGACCAACTGTATGTATGTATGTATGTAATACTTTTGGTATAACTTTAACCAAATTAATAAAGAAAATTTTTGTTCATACAAAACCAAAATAATAATAATAAATAATTAAATAAATAAAACTACTGCAAGAATTTTATGAAAAGCTATACATTTTTGTTTTTTTTATTTAACTATAAGTTTAATGTCTCTTTGTTTCCATTATAAAATACTTCAAGATAAAGCAGTAAACAAAAAAAAAAAAAAAAATGAAAAGCGTTTTCAGGATTACAAACACATTTTGTATTTTTCCACTTTATCTTTATGGAATTACTTTCGTTTAAAATCAATTTTAATAAAAACACAATCAAATAAACATGGATTTTGGTGACATTGTGAAATGTAAAGCAATATATATTATCAAAGTCAAGCATGATGATATAAACCTATGAAGATATTAGCACGTACAATCATCGAACAATTCATTTGGCTAAATTTTAGCAATCACATATTAAATATTAAACACTCCTCCACCGTTTTATGGTAAGCTTATTTTGGTATATTAAATATATTAATCACGTTATTTTAAATTAAATATATTTAAATTATTTTATTATTAAATATATAATTAATTTAATTAATTAGATTAATTTTAATAATTTTACTCATTTATTTTTTTACTTTTAAGACATTTTCTTTTTTATTTATAATTCTAAGTGTTTTAATTCGATTATACTTAAATTATCACAACAGATCAAAAAATTAAAATATTTAAAAATAAAATAGTTACGTGACTAAAATATATATATATTTTAAAATAAGTAATTAAAATATATAAATTTAAAAAATATAATTAATATACAATTATTTTTTAAAAAAATAATTAAAATATATAAAAAATATATTTAATTTATAAAAATAAATTTAGAGTGAAATGAATATTTATATAAAATTAATATTTAACTAAAGTGGGAAAGTCATAATACCACCTCCTACAATATACTCATTCGAATCCTTTCATATCATTAGATAAAAAATTACATTATTTACCGAAATAATTAACCCAAAAAAATATTTATTTCTTTATTTTAAATAATATTGTTATTTTTAACTCATTTAATATTAAAACATTTTATTGTTGTATATACTTTGAAAAACAACATAGATATTATAAAACCTAAAGATCACTAAAATAACATAAATTATATTATGTTTCTAATAAATTTTTTACATAAATTATATTACGTCTCAAATAAAAATTTTAGGCTTTAAATATTATTAAGTTTTAAATAAAAAAATACAAATATTATTAAGTTTTAATTTCATTTCATTCTTATTTTTTAATTCAATCAAATACAAAAACGAAATAAATTAATTTTGATTTCATTATATTATACGGAAACAAACATAATAAGACTCAAATAGTATACATTTCGTTTGATAAGTCTTTACTCCAAATCATATTCGATACAAATGTTTACATCTAGATAGTACCTTAATTGGTCTGTAAATACTATTATTCAGCGTATATTTAAAAAGAATATTTATTTTTAAATATATGTTAGATTTTAAGTATAATTAATTAGGGATTAAAAATAAAAATAATAAATAATGGATAAAAATAGAAGCTACTGTCTTCGATAAGGTATGGATCATGGAATACCGAATATGAATGGGCCGTTTCGTCAACTTCAACTTCAACCTCAACCTTAACATTTCATTTCTCTCTCTCTTTCTCTCTTTCTCTAATTCCAGACATTTGTAGAGACAAAAGTATGACAAGTTCCTCCGCCACCGCTCGCAAGGTTTGGGTCTCAGATTTTCCATACCTATCTAGCACATACAAATCCACAAACACTTGGTCTGCAACTTTTCTTCCTTATTTTTAAATTTATTAATTGAATTTCCAATTTGTGTTCTGGGTTTTGTTTCTTTTTGTTCTTCTTTAGGCTTTGAGTAAGATTGCTTGCAATCGGCTTCAGAAAGAGTTACTCGAATGGCAGGTTAATCCTCCAGCCGGTTTTAAACACAAAGTCACCGATAATCTTCAAAGGTTTGTTTGTTCCCTACAGATTTGTAGTAATTATTATTGTCTTCTTCTTTTTTAGAAAACTGTGGAAGAATAACTTGAATTTATGAATAATCTTAAAACTTGTGTTGTTTTTTGCCTTTTCCCAAAAGATTGTCACTTTTCAATTGGGTAACGACTGAAACATGCTAGGGTTTTTAGGGTAACTTTATTTTTACCTTTTCTTCTCCAATAAAGCAAGGTTTTGCTGAAATTCAAGGAATGGAGATTTTATTTTGTGTATTATACAGATGAATTTTTCTTCTTATTTTTATTACCTTATTTGTTTTTTTTTCTGTCGTTCTCTTTTGTTGGGGGATACGAAGGTGGGTGATTGAAGTGAATGGCGCTCCTGGAACTCTGTATACAAATGAGACCTACCAGCTTCAAGTTGACTTCCCTGAGCATTACCCAATGGAAGCTCCACAGGTTCATTTATTCCTTCTGGCTTTGATTTTTTAACTTATTGAACTAAGCTCTATAGTTTATACTTTATTCTGGTGAATTTTCTGTTTTTGATTTCATATATGGTGGTCGATGGACAGGTTATATTTCTGCAACCAGCTCCCCTGCACCCACATATCTATAGCAATGGCCATATATGCTTAGGTAAGAGTTTAAGATTAGCTTTCTCTTCTATTTGTTATTCTGGGCTACATTATCTTTTCATGTTTTAGTGACCCTTTCCATATATGGTTTATGTGATTTTGGAGCTAGTGGGATGTTACTCGGTAACTGTTTGGTTCTTTCTGTCCATGGTTGGGTTATGTGATTTTTGAACAGTGATGTTTCATCATGGAAAGTTGTGTTTTTCCTTTTGCCTTGTCTACATCATTCACTTATTTTCACTTATTTAGAGTCGTCTTCGCCTCTTCAGCATAGCTTCACATAGATTTTGAATTCACTTAACTGAGGGCGCAAATGATCTGTGCAAAGTTTTTAATGTGTAACTGCATTCATAGGTGTGAGATAAGGATTGGGAATTAAGATGTGGAATAGTAGCACTGATGGAACTAACATTCATCAACATTTTCAGTCAGGATATGGAATATGAAGGGCATATATGCACCATTTTGAACTAAAAAATGTTAGCGGATACAAATATGAAGAATTCTCTTCATATGCTCCCTTTCCAGTCAGGACAACATTGTCATGGATTTTTATTTTATTTATTTATTTTTCTTCCCTTTTTCTTTTATATTTGAGGGTTGAAACTTTTTTGTTATTAGGTTCACGATCATAATCTTTAATGCACGCCACTAATGCATAATTATGTGATTCATTATTATAATGTGGATATTTGTAGATATTTTGTACGATTCGTGGTCACCAGCCATGACTGTTAGTTCCATCTGCATAAGCATTCTTTCAATGCTATCAAGCTCCACCGTGAAGGTTTGCATCGTTTTGATTTAAATTTAATTGCTCTTTCATACCCAAGTGCTTGAAATTGACAAGTAATTAAGCCAACTAACACTGTTTAAAACTTAGGGCTTGTTTAGAATTGCTTCTCCTTAGGGCTGAAAGTGCTTTCAAATGAGCCAAGATACTTCTTATGGTGTTTGGTAATCTCGAAGCAAAGTGCTGTTAAAATTTTGAGAAGCACTATTTGTGCTTTTAGGAGTTTGACAGAAGTAGTTTAGAATACATACTCTATTCATAATATAGTTACTAAAATGCCACTTAAATCATTTTTAATTATTTTATGTCAAATAACTAAATGTTTCTTTTGAAATCACTTTTGATTAAAATTGTTTCATTTCAAAACACTTTCCTCGAAACCAATTTTAGGAGAAGCACAATCAAACAAGCCCTTTCTAATTGATACCATCATTTAGTAAATGATGGACTTGCTCTTAATTTGTATAAAACTTGCGGAATATGTTCAGAAACTAGGGCAGAGAACAATAGGGAACTTGATTTTGTGCAGAAATTTACTGATTATTTTCTTCATGCTTGCAGCAACTCCCTGAGGATAACGATCGCTATGTGAAGAATTGTAGAAATGGCAGATCTCCTAAGGAAACTAGGTGGTGGTTTCATGATGATAAAGTATAATTACAACGATGCATTAATGAGAAATTATTCCTTAGTTCCAAAGTAAGGATGACATGGTTGTCTTCACCAATCACATGTTTGTTTAGTGCAAATATTTTCATGAAAAATATGTAATATACCTATAAATTCAAACTTACTCTCAATATGATTGGTTGAGAGTATAAATGTCACTTACTCTTGGAACAATGAATAGTTCCTCTACAATAATTATGTTTTTTTTCTTCTTCATTTATAACAAAAAAACATGAAAGCAAGCAAAACAACTCACTTTGAAAAGCCAGCTAACGAAAAATCATAAGTACTTGTATAAATTGGCGATGCTTCCTCATTAAAAAAAGGAAATGGAAGAGTTGATGTTTCTTGCATTTGGAAAGAATGTTTGGGAGTCATTAGTGACATTTTGGGATGAGCTCTTACATAATTTTCATAAGGAAATGATTATCTTAGGGTTAAATAATGGCAGGTGAGGTATAATGAGTTTGCAATTCTATATCCTCCAAATGGTAATGTGTATTTTAACTATTAATATAATAGTTATTATAATTAACTATTGATGGTAATGTGATATTATTATAATCAATTTTTTTATTATCACATTCAAATTTGTTATTACTACAATAGTAATACATGAATTGTCAATTTTTTTTATAACTATTATTTGTTTTGGCAATTGTATTTTGATATAATTACTATTTATGAATATTAATTGTGACAACAGTTAGTTGTAAAAGATTCATTTGAGGCACGTCTTGAGGTTTGTCTTGATGTGAGGCTTAGAAATAAAGTTACGAGGTTATTTGAGGGGTTTGATATAGTAGTCGTACAATAATTTGATTTTGAGTGCCCTTTTTTACTTTGATTTTTTAATTGGTAATTTAGTGATACTTACTTACGATGAAATGTATTGTTTTAATATAATTTTTATTTTATTTTATTGGAGATTTTTCACGTACTTGCATTTAATGTAAGGTGTTTTTTTTACCATTTCATTCATCTTAACATTAATAGTTTATTTTGGCATTTTAATGTTATTTTTGAATACATCATTTTTTTCTTCACATTTTACACTATTTTTAAGTTTTATTTTTCCTTTATTATTTAAGAATTTAAGAATTTCACTTATGTTATGTTTTTTTTCCATTGATAAGTTTAAATTGAGATTTTATTTTTCTTTTTCTTTTAAGTATTTATGATGATTCTAACAGTTATAAAAAATTGAGGCTCATTTAATTTTCAAACAAAATATGGAATTTGAATGAGCTTGGAATTTGAATGAGTTTTAGTTTTTTATCATTCTTAGAATCATCAAAAATGCCTAAAAATAAAATAATAGTAGGAAAAAAAATCTTGACTTAAGCTGATCAATAGAGGAAAAACATAATATAAGTGAAGATGTTGAGTTCCTAGGTCAATCAGTTTAAATAGTGTAAAATGAGTTAAAAATATTAAAATATGTATTTAAAGATTTTAAGTGAAGATGTTGAGTTCCTAGGTCAATCAGTTTAAATAGTGTAAAATGAGTTAAAAATATTAAAATATGTATTTAAAGATTCATAATTAATGATAATAAAAAAAGAAGACATTAATGTTCAAGTAGATGAATTAGTAAAAAAAATACTCTGTGTGTAAAAAATTATCAATAAAATGAAAAATTACATTAAATTAGTACATTTGATTATCATTAAGATATCATCTAAAAAATAAGACTAACAATAATAAAGTTATGATACCACAAAAATAATAAATTCATATTTAAGATTTTGTATTTTTGACATGAAACATATACTTTTAAGATTTTTATGATTCAGAGGCAATAGAAGTTATACTATCAAATGATTTGTTTGATGAATTATCTATAAAACATTAATATTATTTAATTAAAATTAAAAAAGTAAGAAAGTCGAAGATAATAAAAATAAAAATATCATAATTATACGAATAACTATTATTATATTGCTTCTTTTACATTATTTTGTCTTTCTCTACATTTTTTATTCCCTTTCTATTACCTTTGTCATTAACAAATTTTACATTCACTTGCAAGCAACATTTATTTTTTCCTATTTAGCTATTTGTATTTATATATATATTTTTTTTCTTTTGTGTATGTACCTTCATCTTTTTTATAACTTAAATATTCTTGTTATTCAGTTTTGTGCTCTACTTTTATCATAATTGATGAATATGATAACATCAAATTGATATTTGAGCATGAAATACAACCGTATATGATTTATTTTGTATTATATTATTATTTTCAGATTTATTTATTTATTGAATTAATAATTATTTTTATTTATTTTTTAAAAATTTTATTAAAGGTAAAATTTGAAGTTTACAATTTAGATCACCTTTAAGCTTGTGGCCAGTATATAATAATTTGAATTGTATTTGTAATGATTATAAGTGTGGGTTATTTTCGTAGATAAAATATTTGTATGTAAATTTATTTTTAAGTTCGTTATCAAGTATATCAAGCAAAGTCGAATAAATATTAGAATTTTAGATAATCGTACTTCAAGTATAATTGTTATAAATATAGCACATATAATGCACTCATGCATTTATTAATACATATTCATAAATCTAGAATTATTTTTGTTGTTAAAATATTTATACTAAAATATAAAATAAAATATATGCTAAAATACTATATAAGATATAGCCTAAATTATAGGCTAAAAGATAGCTTAAAATATACTTTAAAAGAATTCTTTTTTAAATATGAGTCTTTTTTATTAATGAGTCTACTTTAAAAAACTATTCTTTAATTATGAGTCTTCTTGATTAATGAGTATTACTAATCCTATTTGTATTAGAAAATATATTTATCAATTATATAGAATTAATGTTTTTAATTTTACTATAAATAAAACCTATTGCTCATTATTTCAATTAATCATATAAGAATATTATTTTCTTTTTAATTTTCTCTTATTTTGTAAATATAATATTATAGTTCTTTAGGCTTTTTTATTTAATTAATCTATATGGTTATGTTTGATTAATTAATAAGCCTAATTAATTTATGATATTTTGATCACATGATCTTATAGCTTTATCTTTATTTTTGTTATTGAATTGTTAGATCAAATAATTATGTGTATCATATCATAATTATTTGATTTGATTATTGATATTTAAATAAGTTATTTTTATTAAACTTATGCTTAATCTTTTTGCTCCAAGATTTGCTAGTTGATTTGATTTAAATAACATATGTTTTGAATAATCTAGTTAGGATGATTTATTATTAAATTAGTTCTAAAACACACACATATGCTTGTATTTTTGTGCTAACTCTTTTGCAGTTGATTTATGAATGTATCTAATTCGTGAGAAGCTTATTGGAACGTTGGTCTAGAAACCGCTCACACTAATATTAAAAACTTTGAAAACAAAGTAGTAGCTCGTAAGTAAGGTACAATGCGGCAGTATTATAAGGAGTGTATTATAAGATCGAATTTGTACTTAAACATTTATTTTTCATAGTAGAAAGTTAGGTGGTTCGATGGATCAATGATTTTTCTCTTAAGTAATAGTTGTGGCCTAAATTATTTCTAACGAAAAATATCGTGTGTTATCATTTCATTTTTATATTTTATTCTTATATGCGATTACACGAATGATCATTTTATTTAAATTATTAAATTATAAATTGATAAAATTTAAGAATAACTTATTCATCCCATTTATATTAATTACATCTATATTTTATAAACTTTTAATATTAAAATTACAACCCTATAATTCAATTATCATGGTCAACCTTTAACATTCCAAGAAAAGGTCATCATCGTTAATGCACGACGTATATTTATTTTATGATGTTATGGTATTATTATAATAATTAGGGTAGTATTTGGTTTTCAGAATTCGTTTCCCTTTATTTTAGTTTTATCTTCGTATTATTATTATTATAATGTTATAATAAGAAAAATCTATAATTTTATCTTATCATTATTATATATATTTATATATAAAAATTCTTCTTAAATCTAAAAGTATTATGCTTAAAATTGATCGATATAATATAATTATTTATATATTAAACATAATACAATCTTTTAATATTCTTTAAATTTTTGCCCTTTTCTAATATCTCCTGCATAGGTTTTTAGAGTTATAGAATTCAAAAGTTTACAAAATCTTAAAAGGTTCTTTAGAGAATATTAGATTTTAATATCGAAGAATAATTATAAATAACATTATTCTCCATTAGTCCTCTTATATATTTGTTTGTGTATTTCTTAGTTCTCTTTTAAATTGAATTTTATAATTTTTTTTAAATTTCTAACGAACTGATTAAGAGAATTGGTAGTGAGCGGTTGAAATGCCACTGCGACCTTTTATGCCTTTTATTCTGTGTTATAAATCAAGCTTTTATTTATTTTTATTTCCCCCTGTTGATATACAATCTTATTTCTTACTAACTTTATTTGATTTTTGGTATGTATTTTATTCTCAATTCATGATATTATGTTTAAGAATTTATTAATCAAATAAAAATGATTATTATTGTTTCTTATGTTTAATTTTTCTATAATACATTAAAGATTTTCAAATTTTTTAATATATTAATTAGGTGAATCAATTTTACGTGATAACCTTTAAAACTTATTTTTTAGACTTTAGCCTAACTTCACCTTAAAACTTATATGTGTAGTGTAAGTCTAACTTCTGGTTGATGTGGGGTTTAGATTTCTTAACACTCCCCTTCCACATCGACGAGGATGAGCGGATGAAGATACCTCTCGGCATAGAGCTTTACCGATGTGGGACTTAAGTTAAACCTTAACATTGTTAGTTGGCCCAAGCTTAACTCCACCTAAAAGCTCAGGTTTTGAGGTGGATGATTGTTTAAGATTATAAGATGTCTCTCAGCATAGAGACTGACCGATGTGGGACTTAAATTAAACCTTAACAATCCCCTTCCTTCCACATGGTTGGGGCGGGACTTAAGATGAGAGCCCACGATGACTGCAAGGAGAACTTAGAGCATCAATCAAGATACCAACTCTGATACCATGTTAGACATGAGTGTAACTCCATATCAAAACTTAAGTTATGAGATAAATGATTGTCCAATGTTATATGTGCAGCGGAAGTCTAACTCCTAGCCGATGTGGGACTTAGGTTCCTTAACACTTTTCATACCTATAATTTCTTTCAATATTTTCTTTAATTGTCACATATATATTTTTTAATTTAATTTTATGAGTTAATATATATGTAATTAAATATCATTAATAAAAAATTGTTTAAATTATTAAATTGTTGTGACATAAAGAATTTTTCATAAAAATAAATTTTATTTCAATCACAATAATTATTTTATCCTGAAATACACATCGTAATGATTAGTTAAACAAAAACTTACGGAATGATGAATAGTCATGTGTCGAAGTTCCCTCTCTATTTATACTCTCTTAGATATTTTTAGTAACAAATAGACTAATGATTAACAGTTTTGATATTGTAGTTATTTTCATGTTCTTCATTTTTTTATTTTACAAAATTATCATTTTAACGAACTAAACTAGCCCAATTTACTTAGATTCAATTCATCTTAGATGAATTATAACTCAACTTAATTCATTTAAATTTTATGTAAGTTAATTTCAATTTACCTTTAAACGAGTTAGCTAGGTTAAATAGCTTATAAGTTGATTCATTTACATTTTAAAAAATACTTACAATTATATTTTAAAACAAAATTTTTGTAAAAATATTATTTTTTGAAATTATTTTTATAAAATAAAAAAAACTAAACATGTTATCATTTAAGTGCATTTTTTCATAGTGTGAAAACTGATAAAAAGATAATTGTAAAAATAATATCCAACGAAATGTTGAGTTAGATTGACGATATCTTGACTGCTTGCATTGGCGTTGAATAGGCTCGAGTTTCATTTAGCTTAACTTTTTCTAACAAATTTGAAATATATTTTTTTTAACATAAGTCCATCAGTGGACCTTTTAGCTTCAATATCCAAAAAATAATTGATTTCACAAGATCTTTTAATGCAAAATCTAAATGTAGTTTGTTAATTGTATGTTGAATAAAAGAAAAAAATCATTTATTATAACAAAAATGTCATCAACATAGACCAAATACACCACAAAAGTTTTTCCAACCTTGTAAATCATCATTGAAGTATCTGAGTTGCTAGATTGAAATCCCATTTGTTGCAAACACTTGCTAAGTTTGAAAAACTAAGCTTTATATGCTTGTTTGAGCCCATACAAGGCTTTATTTAGTTTGCACACATTATGAGAATTTCCTTTATCAAAAAAGCTCCCTGGTTGAAACATACAGACCTTTTCTTCAAAGTCACAATTTAGGAAGATATTATTTACATCAAGTTTTCTTATGCTATAATCCTTTGACAATGCCAAAGTAGGCATAACTCTAATAGTAACGGGTTTTACAACAAGGCTGAACGTTTCTTTGGTTTGATCATATCCTTTGACAACAACTCTTGACTTTTATTTGTCTAAGGACTTATCTATCTTTAGTTTCATTATGTGCACCCATTTATTACCAATGACTTTCTTCCTTTAATGAAAAGGAACTAAAGTTCATGTATTGTTATTAAAAAGAGAGGTATATCAATGACTTTCTTTAGTTTCTGTATTTAAGGTCCATGATTCATGTAAAGATCGTGGTATAAGAGTAAGAAAAATGTAGTCATTTGATTGTTCAGAAAGATAGAGTGACTAAAGTTATTGAATTTTAAAATAAAGTTGGTGAAGAAGAAAAACTATTTGAAGACAAAGGAACAACAAGTGAAGTTGTATCGGGTGAAGGTGTAGAGAAAAGACTATGCAATGATGTTTGACTATGAAATTGTTGTTGAGAGTGAGTAGGAAACAGGGTAGACATTGTTCCTGGGGTATGTGTATGAAGAGCCACCGGACAAGACAAAAGGCTAGAAATAGATAGAGTAACATATGTTATAGGTATTAGAAGTGTTGCAGATTTTGGGAGAAAAACAATAGATGAAAAAAGTAGTGGTAAGAAAAGTGCTAATCATAAGTAGTGCCTAGAAACTAGGTAAGGTTGCTTGTTTTAGTGAGTTATCAAGACAAACTTTAAGAATAGACAATAAAGAAGGTAAGTTTACAACCAAAGAGGGAACATATGCATAACAAGTAGGTAAGACAATGGTAGTGTCTTTAGTTGACGCTTAGAAATATAGGAAGATGAAAATTCAACAAACCTAATACGAGGTGTAATATAGACTTTTTGTGTGATAGGGTCCATACACCAATACCCTTTATATCTAAATGGATAGCTAAGGAAGACACAAGTGACTGAATGTGGTTCCAATTTGTTTGCATATATGGACCAACATAAGGGAAACATAAACAACCTAGAACTCTAAGTATGGAATAATCAAGTTCAGTTCCAAATAGAAATTGATAAGGAGATTTATCTTAGAGAACCTGGGAAGACATTTTGTTAATGAGGTATACAACACTAACGAAGCTATATTCCCAAATTTTGAGAAGTAATCCATCCTTAATCATAATGAAAAGACTTATTTATACAACATGTTTGTTTATACATTTAACAACCCCATTTTGTGAAAGGTTGTAAGGATAAGAAATCCTTCTAAAACATCTATAAAAAATAGGAACGATTCAAGACTCTGAAACTAAGTTCCTTCATCAGATTGTAATTTATTTATCTAAGTATCGAACTGTTTAGAAACATGAGCATCAAAATGTTTAAAAATTTCAACAACTTATGACTTATTCTGCATGACATAAAGCAACTAGTACCTTGTATAATCATCAACAAACAAAAGGAAATATCTTATGCCATTAGAACTAGAAATAGGTGAAGGGAACCAGACATGTATATGTACTATATAAAAATGTTTTTTAAAACGAGAATGAATATTAGAGAGGTAATTTGTGAGATTTTCCCATTTGACAAGCACTTCATAGTTCATAGTAATAATGAGAAAAAGGTACAAGTTTAATACCTCTAAGAATAACATCTAAAACCTATTGATGAGGACGATCAAGATGATTATGCCATAAAGCACCATCCATTGATGTTTTATTTTGCAAATTACTAGTGAAACCAAAAGGATGAGCATAATTCTATATAGATTATGACTAAATAGATTGTAGTAGTTATGAAAGCCACCCTTAGTTCCTCCCATAAGAATTAAAGTTCTCTTGGAAATTTTCTTTATAGAAAAAAAGTGAGGAAAGAATTCAACTGAGACATTGCTATCAGATCAAAGTTTCCTAACATAAATGAGATTCTTAGCTAATTGAGTTATATGAAGTAAATCAGATAAAATAAGAGAGTTAGTGATGCTATGATGAAAAATGTAATTGAGCCAAAATTTGCAATAGGAACTGTTTGGCTATTACATACCATGACTTGCTCAACACCAATGTAAGATTAAATGTTTAATAAATGACCTTATCAGAGGTGAGATGATGGCTTGCTCTTGTGTCCATAAACTAAGAAGCATTAGCAAAAAATTTAGGCATAAATATGGTTGATGAAATTTGTTGATGAGCTACTAGTGCAATGAGATTGATATGTGGCATAACAAATGTTCGTGAATAAGAGATATTTGGTAAATGAGATTAACACAAAGGTGAGTTTTGTTGTAATGTAGAAAGTTATGGTGAACACTAAGCTTGATCAAGTAACTAAGAAAATGGTATAGGAAATAAATGATTATGTAGGATAAAAAACTTCTAAGAAATTAGCTTGTGGTTTTCATGGTGGTGGTGGCATAGGAGGTCTTGCATTATTGGACTGCATATATCAAAAATAGCCTCTAGTAACAATATGACTTATTTCATTATAGTTTTGACACTGTGATTTTTACTATTCAAGCTACATATCAGGTGATTTGGAATTAAAACCAGGTGTTGAGATGAAAAATTAAAAGAAGATGAAGATGGATGATAAGGTAGTTGTGAAAATAAAAGTTGATTGTTATAAGATTGTGATGAATAGGACTTTGGAAGCGTATATGATTGTTATGGAAGAGATCCAAAGTTTGGTTGGAAAGGATAGGGACTACAAGGTGGTTATGAAAAGGATTGAGGTATAGGCTAAGAAAATGACAAAGGATTTGGCTAAGGTATGAAGAGTTAAGTGTTGGATTATGATGATTCATCTGATTCCCAAGTACTTGTCGTGTAAAAGTTTTAACAAGATTTTCTTGTATTAGAGTATGATTAGGTAAATTCATTCTTACAAGTTAGTTTTCATGTGTTCTCATCATTAAGAAAACTTCATCTAAACTAATATCTCTTTTCTTGTAACTCACTGTGATATAAGTGAAGAGTAACTGTGATCTAAACCTCCTATAACTTATAACACATATTCCCTTGCAGTGATGTTGTCACCAATAACAATAAAGTGATTAATCAAATCACGAGAATGATTGATATAAGTTTCCATAGATTGTGTATGTTTTTTGATGGTTTGCAATTACCACCTCAATTGCATACAATCTAGAATGGGAAACTGCTATAAAGCAAGTCAACATTTACATGTTGTGTGTTTGTTTACAAGGTGCTATAAAGGACCATCATTAAAGCAAGCCATGTGGAGCTCTGAAACCATTAAAAGCTGATAAAGAGATGAGAATGGCAAATATAATGGCCCAAAAAATGTTGAGTTAGATTGAATTGTGAAGCAATATATTTATATAAGATTATAGAATTATTAAGCACGTTACATGTGCTTCATTGCATAAGCTAATCGGGTGTAGGTTTAGTGATATGGTGTAGCATAACAATGAGCATAGAATTCTAACCAAAATCACATGCTAAAGAAATATAAATGCAATAAGCTCTTCTAACAAACTCCTTTTAAAACTATCATTATTTAATCTCTTGTTAACATAATGACATTATAATAATTATATCATTTGATAAATGCTTTGTTAAATGAGCTCACAAGTTGTTTATTGGCTAAATGAGTTAGCTCATGAGTTATGTGAGTTTTTTCCCCTAACTTATCAACTTATTGAATTAATTTTAAATGAACTATATGTGTTGAACTATTAATTTGACACTTCTAATTTTATCCAATTGAGATACACTAAGCATGGTATTTGCATCAATCTTAACCTTGTCTTTTCAACGTAGAAAGACTTACACACAGACTATTTTACATCGTCTATGTTTATGAGAGAATCATTAAATAAAATAAGTTAAATCCTTGCTAACAATGTTGTTAGATTCTTTAATTAAATACGGTAATTGATATAGGAAAATCATGATCCAAAATATTAAAAAGAAAAGTAGGTTGATACATCTCAAGAACTCAATGGAATTTATGGTCTTTTGTTTTAAGATGAACCAAAAAATGCTTCTAGTCTTACTAAAGCACCATGCCTTTTTAATGGAACTTTTGCCCTTGTGTTCTCATAAACTTAGGGTTTGATTTTATGCCACAGGCAAGACTTCTAGATACACTATTAAACTAAATTGTGCTAGAAAGTAGGTAGTTAAGTGTATCATATGTCAAATATCATTATGCTACTTTTTAAATCACTTTTAACCAAATTAATTCTTCTAAAATAAATTTTAAATGAATCACGTCCAAATAGAACCAAAGGAATTGGTACATTATTATCCATCATTTTATAGTATAAGGATATATGTATTTAATAGGCAATAAAAGTAGGTATATTTGAACTCCATCATCATAAGTGGTTGTCAGTGCATAACGTCATTAAAAAAAGGTACATTACTGTTTATCAAGGTAGTCTGCCAAAATCTTTTCAGAGTAAAAAAAATAAAAATAAAAATAAAAATATGTTAAAGTCTTGCTTTTGGTCCATAATCCAATTCGCAACACTGAATTTGGACTTCTCCAATTTAAAAATACCATCTGCAGTCAGCAGCACATTCTTTAATTGGTGAGTTATATGAGTAGTGTAGTTATATATATATATACATAGCTTTTATTGGTTACCAAAAGAAAAGAAAAGAAAGAAATGGTGTATGTTCACCACTTCACCTTAGTAAAAGTCTAGAAAGAGCTACCCTTCAATCCTGTCATAAGTCACCCCAAGTCTGAAGGCACAAATAGCTTATCGACTATCTAAAGATGCCGGCAACCTTGCCTTCGTGGATAACTGAAGAGGAGATCCAGGTTCCGCAAACAAATTTGAAGAACTCGACTTTACATGTGCTCTCGATTATTTCCGTGTCGTGGAGCTGTAAGTTACTAATTTTGAAATCCTAGATTCCTTCTAGTTTCAGAATAAACGGTTCTATGGCAGATATCAACTAAGATAATTATTTCATCTTCATTGCAAAACAACATTAACCACTTTATCAACCTCTACTGCTTCCATCTTCATACAAGACATCTTTTAGTCATCATAAATAAAATTTCTTCTTACGTTCCTAAATTTGGGCAAATAACACTAATCCATGTTCCAATGGATTGGAAATTCTCTTCCAATATCTAATGCTGCAAGCAGACAAAATCTTGCATCTCAATAATCAAAACAGAAGAAAAAGAAAATCATAGACCCCAAAAATTCTAACCTCATCTCTCCTGCATTGTTCTTACACTTCACCAACAATTGCCACACGAACAATATCCATTCTGAAAATGATGGAAACCGTTCAGATCCTTAACTATAATCTCTCTCCCTACAAGTTTGGATATAACCTTTGCAGAATCATGGCAGATGTGACACATGCGAAGGTTTTTAGTTACACGAATGGGGGTACCAGCTTGTGTGGTGATGACCCCAAAAGCAATGGCCAGCATTTCACTGTGCTCCGCAGAAGTGCATTCTCGCTCTTTATCCACATCGTGGAGAATATAATGTTTACCAGGCCTGTGCCCTTCAGCTTCCATTTTCTTCATCAAACAATGTAACTCAGAACGGATGATTTCTGACCTTGGGTGGGATACATCTCCGGTACCAAACACATGAATTTTATTTTTGTATTCTAGCCAACTATAAGCTTTTGTAGGTTTCAAACCCATGTCGTTAGCCATTTCTTCCAGTTCCTTAACCTTTTCCCATTCGCCATTTTCCGCATACCAGTTGGAGAGCAACACATAATTGTCAGCATTGAGAGGTTCGAGTTCCCAGAGCTGCTCAATGACCCACTTACCTAATTCTGTTTCCTTGTGAATTCTGTAACCAACCAGCAGAGACCACAATACCTCGACAAACCTTCCAATCTTTTGTTCCTCAATAAACATGGCTGCCTCATCAAAACATCCAGCTCGAGCTAACAGAGCTACCATCAAAGCATAATGTGCAGCTTGAGGTGCCTTAATGCAGTTGAAGTAAAACTTCCCCTCTTGAACCATGCAAGCAGTACTACATGCATGGAGGACAGTAGAGTAAGTAGTTTGATCTATTACAATACTTGGGTCTTTTTCCATTTCTTGAAATAATTGGACTCCCAGTCTTCCTTGCCCATGTAAGCTATATCCCATTATCATCACAGTCCATGAAATAACATCTCTAACCTTCAACTCTTTAAACATCTTTATAGCAGATTCAATATATCCCGACTTCACGTACATATCAATTATAGCATTACAAACTTGAATATTTAAATCTACTCCATTTCTAAGCAAGTACCCGTGGATTTCCTTGCCTTGCTTGTGTGCAACCATCCTTGCACAAGCTGGAAGAACACTAGCTACGGATTGAGGATCGGGTTTCTCACCATTCATAATCATCTGTCGGAATAACTTAAGTCCTTCATTGTACCCTCCCTTCTTCACATAAGCATTGATCATTGCCGTCCAGGAAATTATATCTCTTGTTGACATTTGATCAAAAACTGCCCGAGCATCTTCAATGCTGCCACAATCAATGTACATTTTCATAAGCGAATTACTAACCAACACATCAAATGCTAGCCCACATTCTGTAGCAATCCTGTGAACTTTCCTACCTTCTTCCAATGACTTAATCAAGCCACAAGCACCAAGTGCTGTAACCAGTGCCACGGAATCTATCTCAGCTCCTGACTCCACCATTTGATGTAATACACCAATAGCCAAATTGGATTTATTCTTTTTCACGTACAACCTAGCTAACAGAGTCCAAGAAACAGAATTCTTCTTAGAAGACTTATCATGAAGCCATTTTGCAGCATCAACACTTTCAAGACGGCCATACATTTCAATGAGTGCTGTGATTACGTATTGATCACAAGCAAAGCCAAATTTCAAAGCCTGGGCATGAACTTGTTTACCTAACAATAAATCACCAGAGAAACGAGATGCAGTAATTACACGTGGCAGAGTATGCCTATCTGGACGAACACCGCGAAGCAACATTTGCCGATAAGTGGGTAAAACATGACACGAGTCCCCATTAGTTAGATGAGTTTGGATAAGATTATTCCAAGCAAATGTGTCCTTAAGAGGTATTTCGTCGAACACTTGGTGGGTCAGCGACAATTCACCAGGTTTCAAAACGGCAGAACAACAACAGCAAAAATTACGGGAACTATCATACGAGATTGAACTGACCTTGATTGGTTTCTCAGCAGAAAGAAAAGGGTATAAGCCTGCGAATGAGAGGACCTCCATGGCAGAATCATCAAAATATTATCTTTACTGTTGGTTTGATTGTGTATATAGTCATAGATATGGCTTTAACTGTCATTAATTCAATCACATTCACAAATTTATTTGTGAAATTGAAAACAGGAATTAGGAGCTACTAGGAGACAATTGGGTAGGAGCGAAAGTAGAAGTTTTAGCGAAGTATAAAATAGGGGGACAAAGATGTTGGCATTGAAGTTATTGGGACAATGCAGTATGTAAAGGGCGGATTATTCAAGTGTAGTTGCGAAAACGCTCAACAAGCTAACCATAAGATTCTTTATTTCATCCAAAAATATACTAGAAACTAGTTTTTTTTCTTTTGGGCTATTACACCCTAGTCACTCACAACCTACAATTTTTTATTTTTATTTTGAAGAAATTAACTTAAAAGAAAAGGGTGAATCACATGCCACTTTCATTTTAGTAAGATTTTTTTTTTATGTCAAGCTTATTGTAATTATATAGACTGTAATCAGCCTAAATAATGGGTTAATAAAATTTGATGGAATATACTTCAAAATGTGATTTTTTTAGAAAAACGTCTTCAAAATCTTTTAAGTATCGTAAAAATAACACTTAAATACTATACTTATTTTTGATAATAATTTAATTTTATTATTATGAAAAAATTGATCTTACAAAAACAAATAATTATTTTTTAATTCTCTCAATTATAGTTGATTATCTTTATAGCGATTACTTTTTTGTAAAAATTATTATAAAATAATAAATACAAAATTTAAATATTATTTTTATAATAAATGTTTCCTTCTTCCTTCCTCCTCTTTTATTTCTTTTTATTGTTCTTGACTTTTACCTTTTTGCAACATTGGCCTTCATTTATGCTTCACCTATTATTAGGGATGAGCAAAATATTCGATCAATTCGATCAATCTGAAAAATCTGATCAAATACCATGAAATTGAGTGGTTTCAATCCGAAGTTGGATCAGATTCGGATTGAATTTTATCAATCTGCTCGGATTCGGATTAAAAATATTCAAATCCGTATAATCCAATCCGATCCGATATATTTAATAAATTATTTAAATATATATATATATATAATAATTAATAAACCTAATTACTTAACCTAACCTAAACTACTACCGTATCTCTTATTCTTAACACAAAACCTAATATATTTTTCTAGCTGCCTCCATCTCTCTCCCTGCCTCCATTCCTGGTTTCAAACTTTCAATCGTGCTTCTCTGCTCGCTTGCTGCTGCTTTCTCACTGTTGTCGCTGCTCGTTGTTTGTTGTTCTTCATCATCCTGAACATAAGGTTATATTTGTTTGAACTTTTTTCTTTTTTCTGAATTTTGATTTTAGATCTAATATTCAAATGTTTTGTTTTGGCTGCTATTAATAGTTATTGCTTTTGTTTCAAATAGATGTGTAAAGCAATAAGCTATCTAGAACATATTGTGTGAAGCAATAAGCTATCTAAAACATATTGTGTGATTTATTGTTTTTTATAGTAATTTTCAAGAGCTATGAGATGAAATTACGAGTCTAAGTGAAAATGTGATTGTATTGTAGAACAAAAATTGGATGACATTATAAGAAAACTTTGAACGGTCATAACTTTGTGTTGGGAGGTCTATTTTGGACGAATATTTTTATGATTCCATGTAACTTTTCGATATCTAGGCACTCCAAACTGTCAAAGGCAGTTTGTCCAAAGTTTTCCCCAAAAAAATGTTGTTTTCATGCTTTAATTGAGTTATAAAAATTTTTAAACTATTTTTAAAATATTGAGGTCTATCGTGGCTTGGTGGAACAAATGCCAGCATTGTAGTACATCATGGTTATTTACATAATTATAAAAATCAATATAATAAAACATTGTTTTATAAATGGTGCATGTTAATTGAACATTTCATTCGTATTATTAAGTTTTTAGTTATATTATATATAAATGTTCAATACATATTTTAAATCACATGAAAGCAAGCATGTCCAACATCACCCCACATCTATGTGCACATTTTTACAATTATTTATTGCAAATATCTAATATTTTTTTCTACAACTATATAGATGGCTTTAGGTAAAGATAATGATACACTTTATGTGATTGAAGAAGTAAATAAAGATGAAAGTGAAACACAACCAACTCAAGAAGAAGATTCTGTAAGTACTATAATTCCTGATCTATGCATTGCTTCTAAAGAATAATGTAAAAAAATTTCCTCTAGATCTAGTAGTGAAGCATGGGCTCATTTTAATATAGAAGGGGTAGGGAAACATCGCAAAGCTATATGCAAATATTGTAAGAAACAATATAAGTATGTGTTAAGCAAATCTGGCACGTTAAATTTGCTTGCACACATTGCCATTGGATGTGATAAGTTTCCCGGTAGAGTTCTTAAGAAACAAAAAACTTTAGCTTTTCATAAGGAAGGAAGTCTTGTACCTCACAGTTTTAATGTTGAAAGATGTAGAGAAAAATTGGTAAGGATGATAATAAAAGATGAATTGCCATTTATTATCGTAGAAGGTGAATGATTTAAGGAGTTTATTGAATAATTACAACCTTTGTTTAAAATCCTTTCTCGGTGGACTATTGCAAGAGATTGCTTGAATTTGTACGTTACTGAAAGAGTAAAATTAAAAGAGTTGTTGAATATAACTAGTAAAAGAATATGTCTTACCACTGATACATGGACATCTTGTTAGAATTTATGTTATATGTGTTTAACTGCTCATTTTTTTGATAATGGTTGGAATTTACAAAATAGAATCTTGAACTTTTGTTAAGTTCCAAATCATAAAGGTGATACACTTGGTAGAGCGATTGAAGCATGTTTGTTAGATTGGGGCATTGATAGGATATTATGTATTACAGTTGATAATGCAAGTTCTAATGATACTGCACTTACTTATTTGAAAAAATGTGTTAATGGTTGGGGTAATGCAATTTTAGAATCAAAACATTTGCATATGCGATGTGGTGCACATATTCTGAATTTAATTGTTGAGCAGGGTTTGAAAGAGTATAACATATCAATAAATAGGATTCGTGTTGTTGTAAGATACGTGAGAGGATCACCAATTAGACTGCAAAAATTTAAGAGTGCTACTAAAATGGAAAAACTCTCTACTAAAAAACTCGTTTGTTTAGATGTTACGACAAGGTGGAATTCAACTTATTTGATATTGGATTCTGCAACTTATTTTCAAAAAGCATTTGAAAGGTTAGAGATCATTGATTTAGGGTACTATCAAGAGTTTTGTCGAGGTGAAATTAAACAAGCTCTGACTATAATGGATTGGGATAATGCTAGACATTTTGTCCAATTTTTGAAAGTTTTTTATGAAGCAACATTAATGTTTTCTGGATCTTTATATGTGACTTCTAATTTTTTCTTGGATTGTATTTGTTTTATTCATGATCAACTTGATATGTTGAGTAAATGTGAGGATTATATTATGATGAAGATGGCTAGTGATATGAAGGTAAAGTTTGACAAATATTGGGGAGGAATATCTAAAATGAATATGATGTTATTTGTGTCTGTTTTACTTGATCCTAGGCATAAAGAGTGTTCTTTACATCTAAGTTTGCTAGAATTGTGTAATGGAGATGAGATTGAGGCGTCAATGAGTTCAAAAAGGGTAAAAAGAAATTTGGAAGATATGTACGGGGAGTATCATAAAGCGTATTTTCCCTCAAACATAGAAGAATCTTCTCAACCTTTAGAAATGGGTACAAAAGGTTTTGGTTTAGAAGCAGATGCATTCCAACTTTATGCTTCTCGTAAGAGAAAACATTTAAAAGAAGTTCATATTATGGAAAACAAATCTAAAGTGGAAAAATACTTACAAGAAGCATTGGTTGATATGGATGATGAGAAATTTGATCTTTTAAGTTGGTGGAATGTTCATTCCTCAAGATTTAAAATTCCTCAAGATTTAAGATTTTGTCTTTGATAACTCGAGATATATTGACCATACCGGTATCTACAGTAGCATCTGAATCTACATTCTCTACTGGTGGTCATACAATTAGTCTATACAGAAGTTTTTTATCTTCTAAAACTGTACAATCTTTGATTTGCACTCAAAATTGGATTCGTTTATCTCCAATCATTAATATCCAAGAGTCACTTGATGAAATTGAAGCTCTAAAATCAGGTATATTGCATAAACTTTCAAATATATATTTCAAATATATATAGATTTATTTGTTATTAAATATATATTATTATGTTTATTAGCTCATTATTTATGTATATTTTTAACTTTTTAATTTTTCATCGTGCATATATTCTTGATGGTATTGATGACTTAAACCTTGAATAATTATCAAAAAGAGTTGTTGTTATTAATGTTCATAGAGTGAAATTAATTTATGTAATTGATATTTAATTTTTTAGAGTTAAATTATTACTATGTATATTTGGAGTTAAATTATGTAATTGATGTTTAATTTTTTCTTTTTGATTATTTTTGTTGAATTATTTTTAATCATGTTGTTACCTACTTTTTTAATTTGTATGAAAAATATTTTTATTTTATATGTTAAAATTATATCATATTTGGATTTGTTCAGATTGACGTTTATACCGGTTCAGATTGGATTGATATTTCATAATTTGCTTATTTATGTAATTTTTTTAATAGATTTAAATTACAATTTCAGATTAAATAATTTTCGAATTGGATTGGATTCGAATTGATTTAAAATTAACAAATTCGAATTTGTTCGGATTGACATGTACAACGGATTAGATTCAGATTGTATAAATTTTAGATTGAATAATTTTCAAATTGGATCAAATTCAGATTGACTTAAAATTAACGGATTCGAATTTGTTCAGATTGTCATGTACAACAGATCAAATTCAGATTGAATAATTCATAATTTGTTTCGGATCGGATCAGATTCGAATTGACCGTAAAATTTACGGTTTTGAAACGATGCTTACCCCTATCTATTATTATGTGTAGAAGGTAAATTTAGGCTAGGTAAAGCTAGATGAAACTCATAATTTTAGGTTCGGACATAATATTGTAAGTTCTTCTATATTTTTGACCATTCAATTTGGCACTTTTAAACTTTGGTTTGTTTTTAATTTTTAATTAATCTAAATTAGTATTTATATTTAAATTAAGTTAAAATTCAGAAATGATTGTTGTAAAATTAACAAAGTTATATATTTTATAAAATTTAAACTTAAACTTATTTAAATTCGACTCTTAATTCAATCCTAAAATAATTTAGATAGAGTCAAAATAAACTTATTCGAATCTAACCGAACTTTTAGCCAACTGAATCAGGCTTTGAACATACCAAATTAAATTTACATATCTAATCACATGGAAAAATCCTCAACTTGGATCGATTTTTTGTTCAAAATTGACGAATTAAAAACAAATCGATAAATTAATTGAGGGCACAGGTAAACAGGGGTACCAGTCCAATAGTATGGTACTAACCCTTTTGACAACGTATACAGCAAATAATATATTCTAATTGTACAACAATACAACTTGACATAAGATGAGGGCATCCGAAAAATTAATGACTTCGCTAAAAGTTGAATGTGTGAGTCAAATAAAAAAGGGGTAAGTATCTATTCAATTTTTCCACTCTTACCCCCTTGGATTTGGATTTAGTTACTTGTGATGGGAGCCTTTGACAATGACAGGGATGAACTACAGATTATCACAACCATTTTTTTTTATATACAACATAACTAACTTACTCATAATTGGGACTCAAATTCTAAACCTTCACCATGCCTAATTGAGGTTCATGTAATTGAACCACAAGGTTGTTGGCCATAACCAAAATTTCTTATTCTACATTTTCTACTTCATAATTATCAGGCAGAGTATACAAAAATAATAATGATAGTATGAACAAACAATGCTTTAATCCTTTGCTCTTGCCACCTTTAGAAAATGTAGGACATTCTCATACACTAAAAATGTGATTGATGAAGCAGGAACATTTTTCAGAAGATTCGGTGTGATACCTTTATAAAAACCTCGAAGACCTTCAAACCTGCAAATTAAGGAATATCTTCAACTACAATTGATCTGAATTTCTAATGTTTGTTGGTTGTTGAACACCAACAGCTATTAATCAGAGAAATCTGGCCATAGTTTAACATTTTCCAATAAAAAGGTGGACATAATCACTAATTGCCTTTCATGGCTATCCTAGTTCTTGAAAGCAAGATGCATAAATCACGATATGCTGATTTATATCCAAAAGGTTTGCAAGACCACAATGGAATAATTGGTAGATCCCATAACAATCATGCCGCCTTAAAAGGGGTGGATGATTTTTTTTTTTTAGAAAACTCCTATTATAAACCATTCCCGTTCTGAATATGTAAATTCATTCTGAGCTAAACTTCATACTTACCGCACTGTTTCCTTGATGACATGCCAACTATCCATATATCTTGGAACTCCCTCACTGCTGGGTCGTTGCTGCAAGGGAAACAAATATTTCCAATATAATATTCATCAACACCCATAATATCCCAAAAGGCAAAAGTTTAGAATATGCACAAAAGATTTCACAATAATTGTTACAGGTTAAGAAAAACCACATTAACAATTTCGGAAGTCTAGATGTACCTGCAGGCGAGACCGTATGACCTGGAGAATAAAAAAGTCTCTGTCACTACGAGTCTACGACTGACTACATGGAAGGAAAAACAGCAGCCCAAAAAAGACAAAGATTTGGCTACCTGGAATGGATAAGATAGTAGAATGGCAGCAACTTTAGATGATGCTCCCAAAGCAGCATAATCCATTGAATTCTGTGCAAAAAGGTATTTAGTATATTACACCATAGAAATTTACAAACATTAAGTAAAAAAGTTTTCCTTTTCCCTTTTTCCCTGTTAACTCTATAGCAAGAAAAAATTGGTACTTGTCCCAACAAATTAATAAAGTAAGTTTCTTTAGAAACTACGGCAGATAAGTTTTCCCCTATCTTCATATGACAAGTAGAAAGATGAAAGGTAAAAAAAAAACTGGCAACACAAATAGTTAACAGAGTTCAGAAATAAACTCTACTTTTGTTATTAAAGCACCCATATATGAGCCATCAAAGACGAAGCTATCAAAACTGCCATCTACATGGTGGGTAGTCCAAACGAAGCACATTTTTCCAATAATGCATTAAACTCATAGGTCATAAGCTTACAATTTGTTAGGAATGTAAAGAGAAATTAGATTAGATATATCACGATAAATGTCCTGTTCTTTGTTACATGTCAAGATACCCAACAGACTCAACTTAAAGTAGACAAGGTCTTGTGGTTTTTCTCCTTTCTGTCAAGAAAAAATTCCTAATAAAGATGAAAATATTACCATGAGTGGAGACAAATATATAAACATCCATAGAGAACCATTTGCTACATACTTCAAAAGATTGTTCATTGACTTTCTCTTGACATATGCAGAACCACACAGGAATGAGCCTGAAAGATCTTACTTAAGAAAAACACCAGACTAAAATCTGGAGACTTACCAGTACTGTATCAGAACTTCCAGGTTTCACCATGCTATTCTTACACTTCCATTCCACAATGATCCTTCGAAGTTCTTCATATGCTGTAAATTGTATAGCACCATGAGAAACCTGCTGAAACAACATGATTTCTAAGTTGTTCAAAATTTCATTTCACAATGTCTGCAATTAAAAAAATGCTCAACACAAATACCGACCTTCCTTTCCACAATTATTACATTCTATACTGATTATAGATACCCAAAATGTTTGGAATTAGTCTAACAATTGCAGTTAACATATACAATAATACAAGCTAGCCACATAACTAAACAACACTACTACTTGAAAAGAAAACCAGAATGACAACTGTTAAATGCATCCTGATGTGCATACAGATCACAATCACACAATTAAAGAGAAACCATAGCAGCTATACACAAAAACAATTGTTTATAATAAGAATAATACACAACAAAATGGCTCAAAAGCATATGTACCAAAAAAAAGACAAATAAGGATGGATTTGTCAAACAAAAATCTACTCATACATGTTCATCAGGCAATGCATATATATATCACTGATACAAAACAAGACGTGATGTTAACGAATATACAAGTTGAGGGACATCAAAGTACCAAAAAAAGACTTGGAACAAGTCCTTTATAGAGTGATCTCCATCCTTCATCTTTCATTATAGTTCTTAAGGCATCTGCAATATCATAAAAAGAAATTGGCATGGTACATGAGCAACAAGAGACATATCATCCCAAATATTGTATTTTGACTCAGTTTAGCCAGAGACATTATAATTTGACCATCTGAGCAATAACACCGGAACTATTTAAGTGAAAAACACTTCAAGAAAAGGATTATCAACATGAGATTCTTAATAGTTGGAAACTTAATAAAAGATATGAAGCATACCATAGAATCCAGAATATGGACGGTTTTGATGAAGAGGATTCTGGAGCTGCAGCCTTGTTTTTACAAGCCAAATAGGATTTGTACACAAGCAAACCTGACAAGAGTACAAGGTCATAGGATCCCAATGGAAAATAGATCTTATGCTAATGCAAATAAATTAAGATAAGAAAAGGTTAAGAGCCAGGTAGGATGACAGAAAAAACTAAAAAGTAGTCCCCCCATTTTTATTGTTAAATTGCATGAACTCACCAAAGCTCCAGCTTCTGCAGCAGAAGCAAGATGAAGAGCAGGGCTTAGCTTCTCTTCTCTGTTCTTAGAATATCTTCGCTTGGCGCCATCATAGCTAAAAATAGAATCACAGTCCGAAAAACCAGCATCCTTTAGGAAAACAAAAGAGGAAAAAAGGGGAAAGAAGCATACGAATCCTATTTGAATAAATCCAAACCAAATAATGACAGAATCAAAAGTCATAGAACCAATCAAATGGTACTTACAAGAAAAAATATAAACCCCATGAAACAGAGGAACCAAGAACTGCAGGAAAGAAGCCAGCGTATAGCCCTCTCAAACCCTGCAAAAAAAGAAAAAAAAAAGAAAAGAAAAGAGCAATGAAATTTTCGCAACATTATGATTTAGGTAGCTGATTCAAATCGCGAAACCCACTTTAGCTCCCCGAGAACACAAACAAACAAAGAAACGAAGTACTCAAAGTTTCACAACATATATAAAAGACCTAGAGAACGATACAACCATGACCATGAAACGCATAAAATATAAGTACGAAGCTACATACCTCCAATCGACCAATGGTGAAAAGAGCGTGAAATGTGTTCCTATATGTTGGAAGACTGGAGATTCGCCCATCGTTCACTGTTTTATCAAATTAAAGATCAAACTGAAAACCAATAAATCCAAAAATCAGGTGATTTTCTAAAAATCGATCCTTTTTCTGTTATTTTTTTTCTTTCCAAAATCTATAGTCCATAAGATTTAGATGATTACCCTGAAACCTAGTACGGATAACATCGAGGGGGTGCATGGCAGTGACGGTAGCGAATCCGGCAACGGCGCCGGCCGTGGCGTTCTCCCATTGCCAACGAACTCTTTGCGATTCCGACGCCGACATAGCGAGTGTTTCTAGATCATTAGGAAATGCTTTTAGGCTTTGCTTTCTTTGAGATTCCAGTCATTTGGTTTGGGCTGAGGTCTGGGCGGGAGGGTCTTTCAACCAAATTGATTCACACTTTGGGGCTCTCTCCTCTTGCTGACCAGCTAGAGCAAGCAATGCCTCCAACCGACGCCGTTTTTAACTTTAGAAACCTACGACTTAAGAGGGAAACGCAACTGTGAGCGATGTTGCTTCATATAAGCCCACACCACCACACCACTGTGTCCGAAGCAAGACTTTATGATCCCTTTCTTTACTATTCTGTAAATAAATTAGTCGTAGGAGTGAAGACAAATTGTATGGGAGAGAAATAGAGGGTAAAACTGGTTTAGATAGTGTTTGAGTGTTATGAAATGAGCTACCTCATAACCATGGTTATCTTTACATGGAATAGTTAGAGGTATCTATTTGAGAATTTTTAAGAGTGAGTGTGATGTTCCTAGGATATAACAGTACTCGATATGAGGTAAGAATGCTTAGTTATTGTTACTAAGTTTGATACAGTACTCGATATGAGGTAAGAATGCTTAGTTATTGTTACTAAGTTTGGTATCAAATCCTGCTATCAAGTTCGAATAGCAGAGACTGTCTGTGGACATCGTGGGTTTAATAAATACTTCAAGGATAAATGTTATAGGTTGTAGAGACAACTTAAAAGAATTATTGGATTTTTTGTAATTAAGACTTTAACACATGATTTCGTGAACAAAGACATAAATTTAATGTAAAAGATTGATATTATTACATATGTGAATTATTTGAAGGATGCGGCTCTCATATGTGTATCAAATACGATTATGAAAAAAATTAAGATAAGATTTAAGTTCAAACAATCAACTAAAAGGCCACCAAATTTAAACCCTACATTTTTACTCTCACATCCCCAATCAAGTATGAAAACGAAAGAGTCTAATAGAAAGGTGAACAAAATGTTAGAAATATATAAATTTAGAGTTACGGTGGAGTGTTTATAAGAACGTCAAATAGTATAAAAAAAACAAAAATATGACATGAAAAGAGAATTGAGCACCGTGTTTGCAAACCATAACATAAAGTATTTTTAAACAACTCAAGTCTCAAACTATTTTCAGTTAAACTCAAAATTAAATAGACACAAAGGGATGTGCCTTAGGACTTGATATGATCGTTTAATCAAGAATGTTAAACGTGGCATTGGGTGTGAGGTAACCCAATATTACTTCACTTATATTTTTATTGTTTTTTTTAGGTGAATATATGTGGAGAGTAATGACATTACAACATTACAAGATTGATCATTTCAACGACAGATGTGGTGTGTTGAGGTTAAGAGAGTTTTCTTTCGTTTTACCTTTTTCATATATATATATATATATATATATATGCACACTGGGGTCAATGTGGAATTTAAATTGGGGGAAGGGAACTTCATTCTCTACTTTAGTATTTAGTATGCATTTTTAATTTTTAGGGTATTTTTAATCATGATTTAGGTAAAAATTGATAAATATATGGAAATTAAATGCATGCATGCTTGATGTGAAACATATGAACTCAATGATAACAATTGATTGTCATGACTAGGATAAGGAATGTAACATACTTGTTAAGATACTTATATTAATCACGTGATATGCTTGCTAGTTTTGATTGGATTGATTTAAAAATTTATGCATATGTTCATGATTGATTTTGGTGTTCCTATTGAGAGAAAATTTGTAGTGAGTTATGTGATTTGATTAGATCTACCAGGTTTTAGAATCTATTTGATCATCTCTTGAGGCAAAATCCTAAATAGTATTTAGCGAGAGAAAAGATTTAGGCCTTATTTGGATCGATTGAGCCTTTCAAGCTAACCATTATTATATCCGTAGTGACCCATTTTAGCCTAATAAAGAACATTTTATATTTTTAAGCCATATTTTATGCTTAACTAATAAGTATTATCTTTACCCTTGTACCTTTAACTTGTATGAAAAGAAAAAAAATACAATCATGTGTTATGCTATATAGTAAGGTGAAATGTAATGCAACTTATAGAAAAAAAAAGAAGCAAAACTCACTACACAATTATCCCTATAAAGAAAAAGAAAATATAATTGAAAATAAGTTTAGGGGTGTTGTGAAATTACAAAAAAAAAGACGTGAAATAAAAGAATATGAAAAGAATAATAAGACAGGGTGCATTGAAATGTCAAGTTAAAACTCAATTGTAGTTAAAAAGTACATGATAAACAAAAAGAAAGCTAAGGTGTGAAAAAAGCCTAAATATCTTCATTTATTGACCCCACCTAAGACATACTTTACAAGCATGTAAAGTTCTTATTAAGACGTGTTCCAAGATTGAATTAATCAACATACTAATATAGGTTGATTTAATGAGTACATTGGATGATATCATGTGTAGCGCACACGCACATAAATCAATTTGTCAAAAACCTTACATATCTTTGTATTGATGGGACATTAATTGATGAATATGTAAACCTTCTTGTCATAAAATTATGACTTTTGAGGGGGATAATTTTTCGCTAAACATGCATGTATTAATAGATATATATTTATGAATATACTACTCATGTTAGTTTATTTAATTCAACTTGGCTTTACTTGAGGACAAGTAAAGAATTAAGTTTAGGAGCTTGATGACTCTATAAAAGTAGAGTCATTAATACACCTTTTTACTTAATATTTGTTTATTTTATTCAATAAATAATATTTTTTAGGATTAAATATATTAAAATATAAACTTTTTGGTGAAAAGAGGTAAAAATATAACTTATGAAATTTTTCTGGAATTTTTATGAATTTTTAACGTAACATCAATCAGGAGTTGCCACGTGGTGCCACACAAGAAAAAAAGCCGACTAGGTAAGCCACATGAACGCCACACTAGTAGAGACAACCAATTGAAGATCACTGCGTGTGAGGAGTGACGTAGAGCCTTGCCACATGTCAGCACAACGTTCATCGTGATTACATCCTGCTTGGTCAACGTGCTCGCCACACATCGTCACTTAATTCATCCAGTTGTTCCATCATCACGCCACACCATCTGTTTCAGCGAATCATATTACGCTGACTTGGCAATCGTTGACGCAGAACAATCTCCCCTGCCATGCCTAACTTTCTCATTTTCCTACTAAATCCCTTGTGCCACATGTATGATTCTGATTGGCTTTCGTTGTTAATTTTGCTTGTTTTTATCACAACCCTTGATCAGAAGTTGATATGACGGTCCAGATTTCACCTGAGCTATATTTAACCCCCTAATCATCCCATAAATCCTAACAAGCCATCATTAGCATAATTTTGATTAATTTTTGGATTTAGGAATAGAGAAAAATACAAAAAATGAAAAGGATATACAATTTTGGTGGAGATTCAAGAGGAAATTAGTACTACAATTCAAGAGATTGATTGTATTTATTCTTCTACTATTTTATTTATAAATTTTGATGTCTTTCTTTATGAAAAATATGAACTTTATAAACATAATTATGTGTAGTTAATTTATTAATCTAGAGATCTTATAAACTCAATTTTCAACGTGTGATGATATAATATTTTACCTAAATTATGAATTCAATTTAATTATATTATTTAATTTGATTTTTATGCTATTAATTTTTTAATCAATAATTTATCTATAGAGATAATTAAATAATTATTAAATAGATTTGAGAGAATTATTTAATTGTTTGTCTTGATTAAATAACATGCATAGTTTCTAGGTAGAGTTGTATGATTCTTATGTATGTGGTCTATAATTGATGAACTTAATGAATAGTATGCAATTTAATTGACATGAGAGTGTGATTAAATTAATTATTATATGATATATAATTTACTTAAGAGAGAAATACATACTAAGTTAGATTCAATTGATCATAATTGATTGATAATTATATTAGAAGAATTTTAATGATTCATATGTTTATAAAATTTTAATGATTCATATGTTTATAAAATTGAGGGATTAAATATTCCTAGATATTTTCTCATATATATTTTTAGTTACCAAATTTGATTGAATTAATTATTGTTATTTATTTTTAGTTATTTTAATTTTACTTCCTTAAAATATAAAAATTCAAAAAATTGATTTTTATTTTTTAGTTTTAAAAATTAACATCTAATAAAATAATATTTACGTGAACGATATTTTTTTATCATTATATTACTTATTAATATATATATTTGCGTATTCATTACACACATTTTATGTATATTGATCATCGAACATTCGAAGAAAGATGTGATTTTGTGTAAAAAAAAACTCTAATTATCCTATTGTTGTCTTCTTTATATTATATTGTTATTTAAAAGTAAATTAAATATTTAATTAATTATTATAGATTTTATTTGATTTAATAACCAATTATATATATATATATATATATATATATATATAACAACTAAAACAGTATCGTGCGAAATATAACATTGCACTGTTCATCATGCTTTTTTAGTACAGAAATTCAAAGCCTCTTTGGAATAAGTTGCTCAATTTTAGTGGGGTTAGAGCCCCTGTCGAGTTTCCCTTAGTCTTCAAAACATAGTTTTGCTATAAATCCTTTTTTTTTAACAACATATTACAAACTCACCTAATATTTTACTTCTGTTTGCACTCTACTAAATTCGAACCATGTCCTCCTCTTCAAGGACTTAGTTTTGCTATAAATCTTGAGAAGGTGCTTTGTTGCATGGTTTTTGATTATATTCTTCAAGTTCATTTAATGCCTTTAGATGAAGGATTCTTCTAATTTGCTAAAGCTGTTAACTGTCTCTTTTATCATCTGCTTTTCAAAATGTAGAGAATTTTCCAATTTATATAACTGGGTTCTCTTTATATTCCACAAATTTCCACATAATTAACCGAGAAACTTCAAAAAATACCAGCTAAATAGTGGAGCCTCCTTCATGCTTTTTAGTGCAATGTAGCTTCTATGGTTCAATTTTTTGATTGGCTTTCTCACCATGGGTTTGAATATATATGTTATTATGTACATGGGTGGATGTATACTGTTATTGGGGGCGGAGTATCTCTGCTAAATCGATCAAAATGTAATTTTATGAAAATTTTATCATATTCAACACGTAATGTTTATTTTTTGACTTTATTTTTAAACCCATATTTTAAGCGTAAATTCAATTAATTTTTTAATTCAAAACAATTGTAAAAAAAAAAATGTAACATTTTGATACTTATTTGGTCAAAAAAAAAAAGTTATTTGCAATTTTTTACCTTTAATATTTATTTTATTTTTCATTTTTTTATTTTTGGTACAAAACTTTATGACAGTGATTGTTAAATGAGTGCCTTCTCTGAGTTAAAGTACTAGATCTGCCACTTCTATATGAACTTTAAGTTAATGAATTTTTATTTTTTCAGGCAATTCTTGCATTGAAGGACACTCCAAATTTATATTCCAAGGAAGCCAACATAAGTTCTAGTGATTTTCATGAGTTCACATCATCAAATAGTTCAATTGAAAACCTTTATCAGATTGACTGCTGAACCAAGGAGAGTAGCTGCTTCATCCTTATCTAAGGAGATACCAGAGCCAATACCGTCATTTTCAAAGCCTCCTTTTCAAATCCAAGAATTACCCCATCAAAATGCTGCTACCGGCTTAACGGAACACAATACTGTAAAAAATGAAAGCCTTTTACAGGTAAAGTTCTTTATTTGTTACTGTAATGGTACGAAGTTCTTGATGTAATGTACCCTCTTTACTGAAAGAAATTTATGTCGAAAAGATGAAGTTTATAAATTATTTTTTTAGTAAAATCTTGTATTGTTTTTTTATAATATTTAAAAGATGTATAAACACTAAATAGTTGGTTATTGGGATTGAGTCCCAATGTGCACTAACTTTTGTGGAAGGGGAGAGAATGTAGGCAAATGTGATAATACACACGAGCGTGCGCCACCGTCTGTCCGATCGGTCGTACCGAGTCGAGTCCGAGTCCGTGTGAGGTGAGGTAGTATTTTATTTTTTTTGAAAAAATATTTTTTTTACAAGAAAAACTTTTCCACTTAAAAAAATGGTTGTTATATATATATATTTTCTAAAAAAAAAACAACTGTTATTTTCTTTTATCAAAATATGACCGTTAAATGACCGTTTCTCTTCTTTATTCAGAAAATTAGCTGTTCCTCGTATTTACTCACAAAAATGTCTGCTACTCGTCTATACTTAGAAAATGACTGCTACGCTTTTAATTCTCAAACATTACCGTTATTATCATAATTGCCACACGGTTTCTGAAACCTATAAATAGAGGGTCTCAACTCTCAATTTTAACACAACAATCTCTACAAACTCATCTCACTAGAAAAAATTATCTCTGCAATTCTAAGTTATTTTTTAGTTTTCCGAGCAACAAAATTTTCAAGTGTAGCATTCCGGTCTTCATCAGTGCAGTGAAGTTCCGAGACAGAGAAAAAAAAGATTTTGGGTTGTTTTATCTTGTAGACGACGAGGATGTGT
This sequence comes from Hippophae rhamnoides, assembly GCA_033030585.1. Lineage (NCBI taxonomy): Eukaryota > Viridiplantae > Streptophyta > Magnoliopsida > Rosales > Elaeagnaceae > Hippophae > Hippophae rhamnoides. The sequence goes on along the minus strand of CM065434.1, from coordinate 20,014,443 downwards.
TTGCTTGCACAAATTTAGGTAGAGCCGCGAAACGTCTTAAAGAGAGCGACCTAGTCCGCGACTCATCACAAACGGTTCCTTTCAAGTTGTCGGTAATATTGTTCCTACATTGTTATTACAAACTTGTTTCAACAATTTATATTCTACTACTAAAGTTAGAGTCTTGTGAAAATTGAGAGCTAATTAGTCTCTTACTTTTATCACTTTGGTCATATATTTATGTCAAAAAGTTCACTTTACTTGTAAATATAGAACTAAATTGGATCTTTTGAGGTTTAAAGTGCACTGTTGAGGAGTTAGAATTAAAGTGCACTGGTATCACTTAGGAATGGCAATTTGACCCTACGGGTCAGTGCCCTATGCCTACCTATCTTGTTCGGGTGGTTAGGGGTAAATTAGTGTTGAATTCAACAAACAGTGCAACACATTTCAACAAATACTGTACCGACGCCAAACGTTTTTTTTCCAATATACACAGCGCCTACCAAGCAGCTGTAAACCATGCAATTCAATCGTGGTGGTTGGTCAAATAGTAATTGATATTTGTCTATATAAACAATGTACATATCCGATACAAATTAAGAAAATATACGAAGAAAAACGTTTATTTCTTCTTCTGATTATTTTTTCATGGTATCAAAGCCAGGTGACTCAGTCGGTACCCGTCCGGTTGTAAAAGATGGACCCTGCGCCGATGTGAGGGGGAGGCGCTCCATATCCCCGGTCGAAAATCGATGTGAGGGGGAGTGTTGAAGTCCCATATCGATTGAGCATTGGGTTTTTGCTCGGTTCGGCTCAGGTCACCTCGGTTCGGCTCAGGTTGGACCGGCCAACGGTTCAGTTGAACTCGATTTTCTCGGTTTTTTCACAGTTTTCCTATTTTTGGTCGGTTCGATCCATTTTAAAGGTCTGAACCCATTTTTTTCCCCGGTTCTAGATTTCTAAAACCAGTTTGGTTCATTTTTTCAAGTTTTTAAACCAATTTCAAACTGGTTTTGTGGTTTTTTATCTGGTTTAGTATAAATATATATTTACAAAAAACATAGGAAAAAAATTTTTAGTCCTAAAATTATTACACCATTTTCTAGTTTGGTTACCATAATATCATGACAGGGGGTATAATTTCATTTCCTATGGAGCAATCAAATCCTGCTGTTGTACAATCTGTTCAGTCTGAAGGTGTTTTTAATGCTAGAATTGTTCTTACTGAGACTAATTATGATGTTTGGTCTCAAATAATAGAAATGCATATTATAGAGAGAGAAAAACTCTCTTATATTCATGACAAAAATTTGCAACCAGAAAAAACATCAAACAATTATAACAAGTGGTATGCAGAAAATCAAAAAGTGAAAAGATGGATACTTATGTCAATGAGTCCAGAAATCATGAAGCGATATTTACGTATACCTACTGCTCTTGAAATTTGGGGTGCTTTGGCAAAAGCATTCTATGATGGAAGTGACGAATTACAAGTATTTGTCTTAAACCAAAAAGCCTTTACTTCCAGAAAAAATGGAAAATCACTTTCAGAGTATTATAGAGAGTTGACTGAAATTTTCCAAGAGCTAGACCATTGTGATAAGGTGGTCATGAAAGACCCTCATGATCTAATATCATATCAAGAGTGTTGAAAGACTAAGGATACATATTTTCCTTGCTGGATTAGATGATGAGTTTGAGCAGGTTCGTGGAGAAATTTTGCGAAAAGAAACTATCCTAGATTTAGAAGGTTGTTATTCCTTGATTCGACGTGAGGTAGTACATCGAATCTCATTGAAGGAAAAATCTAGAGATGTTGACGCTTCCGCCATGATATGACATTCGATTCTAGACAAATCTCAAAATCATCCTCACACAAAACTGTTTGCACTGCCAATGGTAACACAACCCCAGTCATTGGGGAAAGATCTTTGTCTCTTACTAGTACTTTGAATTTAGACTTAGTACTAGTTGTTCCCTCTTTAGAGTATAACCTTATATCTATTTCTCAAATAACCACTGCTTTATCTTGTTTTTTTTTATTTTTTGGCCTGACTTTTGTGTGTTCAAGGACATTCAAACAAAGCAAAAGATTAGTCGTGGTGTTAGGCAAGGAAACCTGTATTATTTGGACTTGGATTCAACAAATCATGCATTGGTAGCAACTGGATCTAACAAGGATGAATCAAATATATGGCTATGGCATAGGAGATTGGGTCATGCTTCTTTTGGATATTTAAAGAAATTATTTCCAAGTTTATTTTTGAGCTTAGATCTTTCTACTTTAAAGTGTGATATCTGTGAATTAGCAAAAAGTCATCGTTCCTCATTTCCTGTAACCTTAAATAAAAGTCCATTTCCATTTATGATTATACATTCTGATGTATAGGGTCCTTCCAAAGTCTCTACGTTGGGAGGATCACGTTGGTTTGTTACATTTATTGATGATTTTAGTAGTATGACTTGGGTCTGTTTAATGAAATCTAAAAGTGAGGTAAACGTCTTATTTAGAAAATTTCATAAAATGGTTCGTACTCAATATAAAACACAGATTCAGGTTCTAAGAAGTGACAATGGAGGAGAATATAAAAGTTCTGAGCTTCAAGAATATCTTCAATCAGAAGGCATTATTCACCAAACTACTTGTGTTGATACACCTCAACAAAATGGAGTTGTAGAAAGAAAAAATCGACACTTGTTGGAAGTTGTTTGTGCCTCATTGATCGAAGCTAATATGTCATTATCTTATTGGGGAGAAGCAATTACTTCTGCTGCATATTTGATCAATCGGGTACCTTCCAGTCCCATTAACTTCCAAACACCACTACAAGCCATCATTGAAGCAATTGTTGCACTAAATGTTCCCAATTACCTCCTCATGTCTTTGGTTGTGTGGCATTTGTACACCTACATAAACAACAACGTAGCAAGTTGGATCCACGAGCAATACATTGTGTTTTTATAGGATATGCCATACAACAAAAATGGTATCGTTGTTATCATCCTTCTACAAAACAAATGATTACTACTATGGATGTTATTTTTCATGAAGATACAATGTATTTCTCCTCTACACCTGAATTTCAGGGAGAGTATAACCATGCTGAAATTCAAACCCTTACATATAAATTGTTTCCTTATGAAGAAAGAAAAATTATATGTGAGGAAAATACAAATAACTTGAATTCAGATGGTAATAACTCTCAATATAGAAAATACTCAAGGGAAATGGAATCAAGTCCTCATCAACTTCAAGTTCATCAAGCAAGTTCCTTACTACCACTAAGTGAGTACGAATTTCCTTCTCCATAAGCTGCTGATATACCTAACCAATCGTTTCCAGAGGATGTTCCAACTATTGAACCAACCAGAAAAATACTTCCATCACGTCCTAACAAAGGTATTCCTAAAGCCACGTATGAACTTGAGATTTCTAGTAAAGTCAAATATCCCATGAGTAACTATATGTCTAAACATCGTTTGTCAAAATCAAACGTATCATTTATGAATCAATTATCTGCTGTATCTATTCCTAACAGTGTGTAGGAAGCTTTAACTGACCAAAAATGAAAAGATGCTATGAATGAATAACTAAGATCCTTATAAATAAATAGAACTTGGGAGCTTGTCGATCGTCCACCAACAAAGAAAATTGTTAGATGTCGATGGATTTTGTCAGTAAAGTATCAAGCAAATTGTATGATTGAACGCTATAAAGCAAGATTGGTGGCAAAAGGATACACTCAAACATATGAGATCGACTATATAGAAACATTTGCACCTGTAGCCAAAATTAACACTGTTCGAGTCTTGGTATCTCTAGCTGCAAATTTAGATTGGCCATTATATCAGTTTGATGTAAAAAATGCCTTTCTACATGGAGATTTAATTGAAGAAGTCTACATTGATTTACCACGAGGAATCAAGAAATCTACAATCCATGATGAAAAGGTGTGCAAATTAAAATCACTATTTGGATTGAAACAATCCCCAAGAGCATGGTTTGGCAGGTTCATGATAACTGTATTTTATACAGTTATTTTCATCAATTTTAGTAATGATAATTGCTATGTTCTATTAATATTTAGTTAATTTTTGTTAAATAAATTAATATTTTCCTTTTATGTGCTAAAAATACATTTTTAATAAAATTAAATAATTTGTATTGAAAATGTACTTAATTTCATATTTTTCTCCACAAATATAATTTATGATAATATAGTTTCTTAATTACAATTTATAAAAATCGAAAATATAATTTAAATTAAATTTGGGCTTAATTATAATTATTAAAAGTTTAAAAATTTAATTTAAAATTAGCAAAGGGCTTAACTGTAATTTAAGAAAGTGCAAAATGTAATTTGGATTAAATTTGTGGGTAAAAATTCAATTAATGGAAGTTTAATTTTCGCGTAGGAGAGATGAAGTCCACGCGCAAGATCACACTCGCCCAACGTGGACCGTCCGATCAAAGCATAAACGGTCAAGATTGTCGCGTGTAGTTCAAGCCCGACCAACGCGAATGCGTGCAGACTCTACACTTTCACGCTGGCCGGCCTGCTGGGCCCACCGCGTCAGCTGGCGGCAGTGCAGCTGGGACCCACTGCCCGACGTACGTCCGCCAAAGTGCCGGGTTGTCTCAGGCGGCTGATCCACGTGCAATCGTTCTTCTAGCGAGTTAAAGTATTCCACGTGTCCTAATTTCCCCTTGAACGAATCATACGAGGACGCGTGGCACATATCTGAACGCAGTGCCACTGCAATCTCGCCTCGTTCCAGCCCGTTGCCTCCGTTTCGCGCGCCCGACTCCCGTGCGACAAGTTCTGCGTGCGCCCATTCACTTCAACGAATCAGATGTTGCCACGTGTCCCACTATTTGTTTCAACGAATCAGACGCTGACACGTGGCACGCACAATGAATAAAAAAATGCAGAAACAGCTCCTTGTCTCGCGTGAATTAAAATAAAATTTTGATTTTCGTGTGACCGCGGATTTTAAGGGGAATGTCGGGGTTTTGTTTTCGATATAATTTTTTTTACGCGTTTAAATTTTTTTTATTATTTTTGATGTATTTTTTTAGCTATAAATAGGTGATATTATGATAGAGTTAAAAAGTTTTTTTTAGTTTAGAAATTTCAGGTGTTCGGTTTTGGATCAGTAGAATACGTAAGCCATTTTTTGGCTTTTTGCAGCTCATGTGCTACAAATATTTCGCTATGTAATGTTTTAATTTTCTGCTATATTCATCTTATTTTTCTTGAACTGTTGTAATTTTTATTTTAAATTTATGAATTAATTTAATTTTTCTAGGGTTGCAAAAAAAAAGAGAGAAAAAAAGAAAGGAAAAAAAAAAGAAAAAAGAAAAAAAATGGCGTCGTTTCTGCATTTTTTTTATTCATTGTGCGTGCCACGTGTCGCATCTCGATTCGACGAAACAAATAAAATGTGGACACGTGGCAACATCTCGATTCGTTGAAGCGAACGGGCGCACACGTAACTTGTCGCATTTACCTGGGGCGCGGAACCGAGGCACCTACCGGGAACGAGGCGAGATCTCGTGGGCTTTCGCGTTCACCGATACGTGCCACGCGTCCTCTTGGCGATTCGTCTCAGGGGAAATCGGGACACGTGGAATACTTTAACTCGGCCGGAAGAACGACCGCACGGGTTCACCCACACGTAACAACCCCCTTTCGTGTGACGCGGGTCCCACCGCACGCCGGCCGCGCGGCTGCGCGGGCCCCACTGGGCACCGAGCCGCGTGAAGAGTCCGCACGCATTCGCGTTGGCCGGCTGAACTACACGCGACAATCTCGACCGGCTTACGCTTGATCGGACTCACCACGTCATGAGCGTGATCTCGCGCGTGACTTCATCTCTCCCGCGCGAAAATTAAACTTCCATTAATTGAATTTTTACCCACAAATTTAATCCAAATTACATTTTGCACTTTCTTAAATTACAGTTAAGCCCTTTGCTAATTTTAAATTAAATTTTTAAACTTTTAATAATTATAATTAAGCCCAAATTTAATTTAAATTATATTTTCAATTTTTATAAATTGTAATTAAGAAACTATATTATCATAAATTATATTTCCAGGGACGTAAATATGAAATTAAGTATATTTTCGATACAAATTATTTAATTTTATTAAAAATGTATTTTTAGCACATAAAAGGAAAATATTAATTTATTTAACAAAAAATAACTAAATATTAATAGAACATAGCAATTATGATTACTAAAATTGATGAAAATAACTATATAAAATACAGTTATCAACACCCCCAAACTTAAGTTTTTGCTAGTTCTCGAGCAAAATGAAGGAAATAAAACAAAGATAAGTGAAATTAAAATAGTGATTTTCAAAATATTTCTTTTTAAACATTTCCGAATTACATAACTCAAAGAAATAAAAGAATTTTATCTAAGCATCAAAATCAATTTAAAAGTATATTACATTTTCACAATGAATTTTTGGTGTGTGTGTGAAGTCTTTTCAAATTTCATCACATTTAATCCTGACGCTTTATACAAATATGAAATCAAACAAATTATCATGAAATCACAAATCTCATAAGTTTATTTTTCATTTCTCTCTCCACTAATGTAGACAAACACAAAACACAAAATAAATAGGACTTTATTAAGCTTGTAATGTATGGCTTAGGGGTAAAGGTAGGATGAAGGATAATATTTAGCTTAAAACTTTTTCCGAGCATAACATTTCAGGATTGAAAAAGATAATTCTATCATCGCAATAATTACAACCCAATTTGGGAATTATCATCACATATAATAATCATATTTGTTTTTCATTTATGCTTTTTTTTATTTCTTTTTTTTTCAGAATCGGTTTTTTTTCTTTTATGCTTTTTTTTTCAGTAACCCTTTTTTTTATATATCCTTCAACATTTACTAACAATTGTAACATGTTAGTGGAATAAGAACAATAGGTATATCTACACACAGATATATATACTTTTTAGATAGGCTTTTGTAATGAGAAATATATATATATACGATACAAAGATGGCCTAAATCATTTTTTAAGTTAAATGTTATCTATAATTTCGCCTCGAGAGAAAATCAAACAAATTCTAAGAATTGTGACACCACAAATATCAATCAAATTCCATGCTCATATAAACATTCTCTAAATTATCGTAGCAACTCAAAAATCAAGACTAGTGCTCATAAATATTTATCTTTGTAAAAATGAAACATACGTAAAAATTATTCATCGCTTAGACAATATTCAAATTTTTCAAGGAGATATGCATCATTTAAATCGAAGAAACAAAAATATCACTATTCATAGCAAATTATCTTCAATCAACCAAACAAACAAAAAACAAATTTCACAAGCAATAACATCCAGAAAGTATTTCAACTTGGTTCAGTATATACAGTTCACAAGGTCAATGAAGGCATTTGGCTACAAGCAAAGCAATTCAGACCATACTTTATTTCTAAAAAAAGGGTATGGTAAGATCACTGCACTTATTGTATATGTTGATGATATGATAGTAACAGGAAATGATCTTGAAGAAAGGAAAGCGCTACAAACTTATTTGTCCAAAGAATTTGAAATGAAAGACCTTGGTTCCTTAAAATATTTTCTTGGGATTGAGGTTTCTCGATCAATAGAAGGAATCTTCTTATCTCAAAGAAAGTATGCCTTAGATTTATTAAAATAAATTGGTATATCGGCATGTCAACCAGCTAATACACCAGTAGAGGAAGAATTAAAGTTATGTATTAAGGTTGATCAAGTTCCAACAAATAAAGAAAGATACCAAAGGCTTGTTGGAAGGCTGATGTATTTGGCACACACAAGACTAGACCTTGCCTATGCTTTAAGTATTGTCAGCCAATTTATGCATAATCCTGGAGAACAACATATGAATGCAGTTATTCATATTTTGAAATATTTAAAGTCTGCTCCTGGAAAAGGAGTATTGTTCACTAAAAACTCAGAGTTTTCTAAAATTGAAGTATATACTGATGCTGATTGGGGTGGATCAATAAATGATAGACGATCTACATCAGGCTACTTCACTTTTGTAGGGGGAAACCTTGTAACATGGAGAAGTAAGAAACAACATGTTGTTGTTGCGGATTCAAGGTGAATCTGAGAGGAATGGCACTTGGGCTTTGTGAGGCCTTGTGGTTATAATCTCTCTTAAAAGATTTGACATATCCTGCTAAAGAATCAATTAAGTTATTTTGTGACAATAAAGCAGTATGTGATGTTACTCATAATCCAGTTCAACACGATCGTACAAAACATGTTGAAGTTGATAGATTCTTTATTAAGGAAAAGTTAGAAGAAAATTCATTGGAATTGCCAAAAATTAAGTCAGAAGATCAATTGGCTGACATCCTCACTAAAGCAGTCTCATATCGAGTATTCACAGAAGTTTCAGTCAAGTTGGGCATGAAAGACATCTATGCACCAACTTGAGGGGGAGTGTTGAATTTAACAAAAACTGTAACACATTTCAACAAATATTGCACTGACACCAAACATTTTTTTCCAATATACACGGCGCCTACCAAGCAGCTGTAAACCATGCAATTCAATCAGGTGGTTGGTGAAATAGTAATTGAATATAAACAATGTACATATCCGATACAAATTAAGAAAATATACGAAGAAAAACATTTATTTCTTCTTCTGATTATTTCTTCAAACATTGATTTCTTCAATTAGTTCTGGTTCAAAACAGTTTAGTGCATGTCATATCAATTTGGGTTGGATTGGGTCATGTATCAAGTTGGGTTTTATTCGTTTTGTCATTTAATTGTTTTTGAGAACTCAAATAGTATCCAAAACAAGTCGACAACTCAGGTCACAAACCCGAGGGTAATACCTGAAACTAAACCGAACCTAACACCACTTAAAATAGTTTAGTTCAATTCGCTTAACCTGTTTCAGTTTGGATTCGACCTAAACCAACCCATTGTCATCCTTATTGTCATCAACCTTTAAACAAATACATGTGCTCCTATCTCTTGAATTGACAGTACAAGGTTCTACCATTTTGATTTCTTATGTAGGTGTCTCAAATTCCCTTGGTTCTCAAATGTCCTTCAGCTCTAGAAATATCAAGCCTAGAACTGAATGGTGATCAAAGTTATGATGATCAGCCTAAAGGGAGTGAAAGAAAAGGCTCTTTATGCACATATTCTAGTTTCAACTTGACCCAAATGGCTGCATTATGTGGAGAATGTTGGGAGTCCCACATCGCCCAGGTAAGTCAGCTGAGTGTTGGTTATAAGATTCTGACAACCCTTCCTCTTTGAGAGCTCTTTTAGAGGGAGTTAGGCAATGATTCTCTACATGATATCAAAGAGGATACCTGGTGTCACGATGTGCCCAACCGGTCAACCCCAATCAATCTCACTTGTCCATCGGTGTGTGTGGATGTTCCACGCCGATGTGAGAGGGGGTGTTGAGAGTCCCACATCGTCCAGGTAAGCCAGTCGAGTGCTGGTTATAAGGTTCTGACAACCTTTCTTCCTTGAGAGTTCTTTTGGAGAGAGTTAGACCGTGACTTCTACAGAGAAGATACTCCAAAAAGAACTCTTTTGGAGGGAGTTAGACCATGACTTTTTACAGAGAAGATACTCCAAAAGGGACGAGGTTAATTTCTATGAAAATTAGAAACTGTTCATGAGTGAGTATAATGTGAGGGAAGAATCTAAGCCTTTGCTTGAAGCTATTTTTCAAACATATGGAGACATTGGTGCAAATTGTTCACTATCAAATTTTGCAGCCGGCTTGTATCTCCTCAAAAGTGTCTGTGAAGTTGTGCAAACATTGCAAGAAACAGATTTTTTACAACTCAATGTTGAGAAAATCACTTATTTGATTGATGTTGTAAAAGAGCTTCAAACTGTAAACATAGCCGTTAAGTGGCTGCATGAAAGGTTGAGTAACATCCTTGAAGCAAAGCAAATTGTAAAACAATCATCTTCGATGAAGCAGGACAAGGATAAGAACAATGAAGAAATCAATGAAACAGTGAAACAGTTGGAAGAATATGAGAAGGAGATGGTTTTAGTAGACCATCATCTTCATTCACTTAAGGAGAATATCAACTTGATAAAAGAGAAGTTGGCTGCAGCTAAAAATGATGTTAGTAGGATCAAGGAAGCACATTCAGTTGCAAAAGGTAAAGTTAAAATGCTTCTACGATAAATCTGTTGGGAAATAACGCAAATTCCCGATAAGCCAGATTTATGAGAAAGCAAGAATAGAAAAATAACACACAAAATTTGATAACGGAGTTCGGCCAATCTTGCTTACGTCTCCGGACCTGCTGCAGATCTTTTACCGAAGGGGAGAAATTACACAAGGTGTTTACAACACTCACAACTCACAACCCAATTACACCCAAGAAAATTACTCTCAATTTTCTCTCACAAAAGCTTTTCTCTCTAAGCTTTCCTCTCAATTGGAATGAACACTTTGGATGATTAATTCATTACAATTACACATCTATTTATAGGAAAATTCACTCCTTGAATTACTCCTTAAATTAATGGTTCCTTAAATTGCTCCTTGAATTAAGCTCCTTGTTTTGCTCCATTTAATTGCTCCATGTTTTGCTCCTTGTTTCTTCCATGTTTTCGTCCATGTTTTGCCTCCACGTTTGCTTCCTTAAATTAAGGAGCTTTATAACAATCTTCCCACTAAGACCGATTTCAACTGCCTTCACACCTTGATCAATGCACAGAATTTTTCTAGTCTTTGTTATTTAAAGGCACCAACCGTAGTTGAGCACAACTTCGCTTGTCAATAGTCACCACCTTTGTTAACATATCTCGCTGATTTTTGCTTCCTTGAATCTTCTCCAAGATTAACACATCATCTTCCAATGAGATCCGATGAAGTGATAACGAAGTCCAATATGCTTTGTTCTAGAATGAAATGCCGAATTCTTCGCCAAGTTGTATTGCACTTCGACTATCACTATGCTATAACATTCTTCTCTTGTTTGAATCCCACAGCTCAATTAACAAACCTCAAGCTCATATCATCTCTTTACTAGCTTCGCCATCGCTACATACTCACTCCGTAAGGGATGTAGTGACAATTTTCTCGTATTTGTGACATCCAACTAACACCGTAGTTCCAACAAGAAATATATAACCTATGGGTGCTTCTTCTGCGGATCAACTTCACCTCCAAAGTCCGCGTCTACGTACCCTTGTACTTTTAACTCTCCCTTTACTAAAGTACAAGCACTTTTCTCGTGGTGCCTCGTAGATACCTCAAAATCCACTTGATCGGCTTCCCAATGAGTTTTTCCCGGATTTGACATAACCGCTAACAACTCCCACCGCATGGCCAATGTATGGTCTCGCATGCACTATTGCGTACATTAAACTTCCAATGGCCGAGGTGCATAAGGAACCTTAGCCATGACCTCCCTCTTCTTCCGTCTCGAGGGACCGATCCTCGATAGGCGAAAATGACCGGCCAAGGGTGGTGCTACTGCTTGGCATCGCCCTATGTTGAATCTTGCAAAACACGACACGTACTCGCCCGAGATAACCGCAAGGATCCTTTCTTCTTATTTCTCAGTGATTTGCATTCCAAGAATCTTCTTTGCTGACCCAAGTCTTTTCATGTCAAATTCCTTTGACAATTGCCGCCTCAACCTTTTAATATCATCCATATCTCGAACCTCGCTACTAACATATCATCAACATAAAGTAGTAAAATGATATAACTGACTTATATCTCTCAAGAGCAACAATGATCGCATTGCACTTCGAAACCTTCCTCATGTGTACTTAAGCCGTCACAAATTTTTTGTACCATTGTCTCGGCTTCGTTTCTGTGCCATACAAACTCTTCTTAAGTCCGCACACCATGTTCTTCTTCCCCTTTCTCGAGAAACCTTCGTCGGGTACACGTAAATCTCTTCATCTAAATCTCCATGAAGGAATGCGCCTTTCACATCCAACCGTTCAAGATGAAGATTCGATGGTTACAATACTCAATACCGATACGATAGTATTGAGCTTCACAACGGAGCAAAAATGTCGCAGTAATCAACTCCTTCCTTCGTTGAAACCCTTTGATAACTAGGCGGGCTTTGTATCTCTGAACCATCACAAGCCCTCTTTCACCCTAAGTACACCCATTTGTTACGTTAAGGCCTTTCTTTCCCATAGGTAACTCAGCCTAGTTCCCATGTCCTGGTCGAGATGAGAGATTTCATTTCTTCTTTCATAAAGCAAGCTCCCACTTGTCGGGAATCTCGAGTCCGACAAGCTTCATCATAGCATTCAGCTCCTCCTCCATCCAAAGAACATATATAGTTCTGCGTATCTCCCGTTAGTGTACATTGTAGGTCGGTAAGACCTTCTCAATACAGAGCCGGAGTAAGAGGTCAGGTGTGTCGAAATGACGTGTACCGCTTTGTCCAACAAGTTCCTCCGTCGTGGGACTTGTTACAATTGGTTCTGCTATGGAAGTATCCGGGGACATCATCTCGCATCCGCAACACCGACTCATTCTCGCTCCGAGTCATTGGCATCTATTTTACGCATGTCCTTATACATCACCCTTTTCGTTGAAAATCACATCTCCGCTACTTGATAACTTTCTTCTTTCCGTCATCCCAAAATGCGTGTAGCCAAACTCATCCTCACTATACCCAATGAACGTGCATTTTCGATTGGGATCAAGCTTTATTCCTCGCTGATCACCGATATGCACAAATGCTACACAACCAAAAACTTTTAGATGTGATAGTTTCACCTCTTTTCCGCCTCTCCATACCTCCTCTCGGTATTCTATGCCTCCAATGGAACGTACGGGCCTCGCTGATCAAGTAAGCCGCCGTGTCGACCGCTTCGCCTGCACTGTTTCTAGACCCGACCGTATACGAATGCTTTCTCGGCTCTTTCTCAACGTCGGCTCATACGCCCGCTACACCATTCAGGCCGAGGCGTGCCCGGCATGCTTTTTTCCATTCTAATCCCGTGCTCATAAGCAGAATTTTTGAATCCTGTGTCTTCATATTCACCACCATTACCTGCCTTCCGAGCTTTTTTTATCTTTAAACCCGTCTCATTTTCCACCATAGCTTTCCATCTTTTGAAAGCCTCAAATACTTCGTACTTATGCTTTTAGAAAGTAAACCCATACCTTCCGAGAGCCGATCATCGACGAAAGTCACGAAGTAGTGTTTCCCACCAATAGATGAGACGGCCGTGCCGGTCCCCAAACATCGCAGTTGAATAAGCTCTAGCCTTTCCTTCTTTGGGGATTCTCGCAACTTGTCCGAAAGCCGACCCTCTTTGCTTTCCAAGTATGCAATCTTCGCACATGTCTATCTCCGCATCGTAGACTCCGGAAGTTTTCCCTTCGAAAGTGCATAATCTTCATCCCCTTCTCACTCATATGGCCTAGTCTCCGTGCCATAGATTCGTGTTTCATTGTCACGTAACCGTAATTGAACAACGTGCCTCTCGTCGTCATGTAAAGAGTGCCACTTTTCTCGCTTCGAGCAACCGCTATCGCACCCTTTGAAATCTTCCAATCATCACCACGGAAGATTGTAGTGCCTTCACCGGCCAATCACCCCACTGAGATTAAGTTCCTTCTGAGATCGGGAATATGCCTGACATCCTTCAGCTCCCAAACAGATCCGTTCAACTTAATCTTCACTACACCTTTGCCAATAATAGCACATGGTTGATCATCACCAAGATATACCTTTCCAAGGTTTCTAGGGACATATTTCTCGAATAATTCTTTGCGGAAGTAGCACGGAACGATGCCTCCGCAGTCTAACACCCAAGATTCTTCCTCGCTCTCCAAAGAGCATATCAATGCATCGTCTCCTCCCCGAGTGGAAGTAACATTTGCCTCCGCCTTCACTCTGCTGTCCTTCTGCACTCTGCACCGATTTTTGTAATGCCCTAGTTTCTTCCACAATTCCAACACTCGATAGTCTTCGAGCTACGGGAATTATTAGATTCCCGGATTTGGACCTCCTCAGTTCTGATCTACCTCGTAGAGGCCGGCTCTACCATGTCCATTTCCTTTGGTTGAATTTCTTCCTCGACTCGTATGCAAACTCAAGAGGTTGACGATTCACCTCGTTCCTCTACGCTCTGATCTCCTTCACCGAGAACCAAATCACGAACATCGTCAAATTTCAACTTATCGCTTTCCCCGACGAGCTACTCACACCGTGACATGAGCATTCCGCCTTTCTGCAGAAGACAAAAGTATCAATGCTCTTACTTCTTCATCGAATTCATTTTCCACCGAACTCAACCTGGTTGTAAATCGTGTTGAGTCTACTGAGATGTCCGAGTTACCGATACGTTCCTTCCGTCATCCGCAGAATTGAACAAGCGCCTTCATCAAGTGCACTTTGTTCGGGTACCTACGGCTTCTCATACATATTGGGAGAGCCGCCATAAGACCCTGTCGTGGTCTTTTCCTTTGCTATGTTGAAAGCAACATTACTGATAACGTCAATCGAATAACTCCGGTGGTCATTCGTCTGTAAGATTCCACCTTCTTTCCTTCATAGCCTCCGTTTCTTCCCGAGAAAGGTTGATAGATTTCTTTGATACGTATAATCCTCTATCTCGCATTTTCCAAAACCCGAAATCTATGCCATCAAATTTCCTCGAGTTTCACCCTTCCTTCATCTGGCCATTGCCTCCCACTAAAATCCGACTTTCCTCTCGGATCGTTTCTCGATTATTTCTGCGTAAAATTGACAAATCACTACCAATAGCTTTGATACCGCTTGTCGGGGAAATAACGCAAATTCCCGATAAGCCGCATTTACGAGAAAGCAAGAATAGAAAAATAACACACAAAATTTGGATAACTGAGTTCTACTTAATTCGCTACTGCCTCCTGACCATCATAGATCTTTTACCGAAAGTGAGAAATTACACAAGGTGTTTACAACACTCACAACTCACAACCCAATTCCACCCAAGAAAATTACTCTCAATTTTCTTTCACAAAAGCTTTCCTCTCTAAGCTTTCCTCTCAATTGGAAAGAGCACTTGTGATGATGAATTCATTACGATTACACATCTATTTATAGGAAAATTTCACTCTTGAATTTACTCCTTAAATTAATGGTTCCTTAAATTGCTCCTTGAATTAAGCTCCTTGTTTTGCTCCATGAATTGCTCCATGTTTTGCTCCTTGTTTTGCTCCATGTTTTGCTCCATGTTTTGCTCCATGTTTTGCTCCATGTTTGCTCCTTAAATTAAGGAGCTTTATAACAAAATCTTTGGTGGCTGGATTGTTTGGAGATCTTCTTTGATCTTATCTTATATGTTGTGAAAAATTGGTTAGGAGTACTAAAATGCTTAATGTTTTCCCTTTTTGTGAAGAACAATTTAATTGTCAAATAGCTTATAATATGGTATGAAACAAATTTGGCAGTTTTATATTTTTAAATTTTTATTATGTAGTTTTTGATGGGTTGCTTCTACTTTATGGATTATAAATTTTCAAATAGTTTATTTTTTTGTGCTTCTATTAAGAGTGATTTTCTTCAAAAGTGGTTTGAAGAGAAAATGCTTTCATGAATCACGCATACAATGTGCTTTTGAGCTTTATAACTTGCAATTTTTTTATTTTTTTTCATTTGAAGGTTCAGAAACTTTTTGTTGTCGTTATTATTGTTGTTAAAACGACTTTTAGAAGATTTCAAAAGCAAAAAGAAACGATTAAATTAAGGAGAAAGTACTTATGACAAAATTTAAGGAAGTTTGTTTGTTTATGTTTTTGTTAAGAGTGATTTTCCTTAAAAGTGTTTTATGGAGAATGCTTTCTAAACCCTTAAAGCACTTCCCACAATGGTAAGATTGCTTTTAGAGTATCTCAAAAGTAGAAACAAACGGATTAAATTCTCATGAATAAAACAAAAAGCTGATATTACACGACACCACTCAATATCCAAAACAAACTTGCTCAATGAAGAGCTAGATTATTGGAAACACATGGAAAATAAAGAAAATACTTTAGAAAAGATCAAATACAAAGAAATATTCGACATCTTCTTTTCCTGTAGCCTAGTACTTGTTAATCTTCCTGCAATGTTTTCTGATCTCTCCCCTTGATCCTGTCAAAGGATATATATTTCCCATCTTGATCATAGACTTAGCAAATTGCTCAAAGAAAAGCTGACTATTCTCAGCATATAGCTTTACCAACTCTCTTGATTGCTGGTTCATAGTCACTAGAACTTCATCAGAATTCAATAAACCCTTGTAAGCCAACAAGTTTATGAAGTAATTGTTGTCAAACTTTGCTGGGCTAACAAAGTCTAAGAAGAAAAGGTTTTGATCTCCGCCAGATTTTGGGCATTGGGTTCTTAATTTTGCAGCATATGATGCCTCAAGTGTGAAGTCAGGTTGTCCATTGCCTGATTGGTTGTAGAGTCTCTGCCTAAAGGTGGTGCAACGAGCATTTCCAATTGTGTGGCTCCCTGCACATCAATTTCAAATATTATAACCATCTTAAAAATGAAAAGAAAAGCAAAGGAATAAAGAAGTACATGATTGTTGTTAGCTTGTACTTTGTTAAAAGTGATTTTGTCAAAAGTAATCTTACGAGAAAGTGTTTCTAAAAGAAGCACATGATTTGTGTTTTTTGAACCTGAAAGCCTAACAAATTATTATTATTTTAATTCAAGAGTTTTTTTTTTTCCTCTATCAAAAGTGTTTTAATAAAGTCTCAAAAACATAACCAAAACACACCCTTTCATTGAAACCACAAGTAGACACACCCAAAAGCTAAGACCACAAGTAGACACACCCAAAAGCTAAGAGTAAATATTTGTATTACCAGATAAGGCAACAAGATCAACAAGATCAAGTCCTTGTAGCTTAAATTTGGTGAGAATAGTTTGGAAAGTATTGTTTGGGGCAGGAATATTGTTGTTAGATCCACTTAAGCTGCCTCCTCTAGAATCCCTTCTTCCTAATGGGACTTCCCAGCTTGGTCCACCAGTCTGTACAAGTATGTCTAATGTTATCAGATTCTTAATTTTGTTTTCTTTAAAAATAAACAAGACAAACTTGGTCATGTAATTGACACTAACTTTTGCACCGAAAAGGATCGGTATAGTAATATAATTATTGCAAAATAAATACTTTAAATCTTATTAGGTTATTTATATTAGATCACATAGTTTAATAAAAAAGAGTTATATTGATACAATTAACAGTAACACTATCTAAATTAGGCATTATGCATAACAAAAAATACATTTTCTTTAATTTCAAGCTATAATAATTAAATTTTGAACAAGAAATTCATATGTAATTTTTTTTATTCTTTTCCCCACAACTCAAAAAAACTACTACTAAAAAATAAATGGATTTAAGAATATTATAACTTCTTTTAGCTGAAAATGAATAAAATTGTAATAGTATCTTATGTCTAATTTAAATGAAAAATCACTATTAATTAAAAAAACAACTAATATAAATACTACTCAATTTTTTTAATAATAATAAGAATAATTCACCCCCTCAACCGGTTTAAAACCTGTTAAAAATTAAACTAAACTTTTGTTGGATTAGTGAACCGACTAAACAAGTCCAGACGAAAGTGTGTAACACATACAAGAACAGTGGAGTCTCTAGCAGCCAGAGCTAAGACATCAGCACATGAGACAGTGTTGGGACACTCCTTTTCTAATGCATATTTGATCTCATCAATTACTTCAAAACCTCTAGCAGAATTTCTGTTGGGATTTGACCTTTTCTCACTCAGCATTTTTCCATTGCTGTCAATTAGAATTGATGCATCACAACCCTGCAATAATCCAAAAGAATGACTTGTTGATTATTGTGACTGCCTTACAGAAATAGAGACACTGTCGACTTAGGGTATGTTTAGTTGTCATTACTCGTAAGGGACTGTTTTTTGTGCTTTAGTTCAAAAGAGCTGCTTTAGAAGAAAGCGGTTTTAGAAGGAAGTGTATAATTAATTTGTACTTTGTGAGGAAGCAAAGGACATATTTTTGAGCTCTTAAAAGTAATTTTTTTTTTTGGTCAAGAGAAGCTTTTTACATGAACACAATAGCATAAAAAAAGGGTCAAAGTGGGTACAAAAGAAACCACTTTTAGAAATTATTTTAGATAAAATAATAAAAATATAAACTTTAAAATTTGTATTTATAAAAATAAAACTAGTTATATCACATAATATACTTTTACTATTAAAAAAAATCTAACGTATTATTTTGTTTTGAACGACATCTAATTGAACGTTATTTAAATTAAACTACAATTAATTTAAATGCTTGAAGACTTTATACTTAGAACTTTTTAATATTATTAGATGTTATTTTATTGATATATATTTTAGATGTGTTATTTTTTTTATAATTTTTCAACAAATTATTTGTGTTTAAGTAAGAAAACACAAAACCAAAAAACATTTTTGATTATAAAATTTGTTTTGTTCAAAAACATTTTTTATTATTATAATGAGGTCTAAAAAAGCAAGCAAATCTTAAGGTGAACCATGAAAGCACAAATGTTTTTTTTTTTTTTTTTTAATTATTTTTTATATTAAATTAATATATAATATTTAATTCATGTTTATACTATTTTATCACATACAACTTAGCATGTAAAAATTATATCTATAAAAATAAAAAAAAGCTAGAAAAGAGATAACAAAATTTGAGTTTTATTTTTGTTTATTTGAAAAAACAATATGAGTTTATATAGTTATTTTTAGATTTTGTAGTATTAAAATTTGTAACTTAAAATTGAAAGGAGTGAATTTTATAGTAAAACCATTAATTAAACTACGGTTATTTAGTAAATGAAAGTGATTATAATCAAAATACCTTAACAAAACAGTCATGAAAATGCAGCCTAAGCAAAGAAGCAGCCATACGAGTTTCTTTTGCAACTGCTTTAGCAACAATGGAGTTTACAATCTCCTGAGCTTTAGGACATGAGTGATCATAAAATTGTGGGTAGAGATAACCACCATAGGTATTGTAACAGAAGCAAAGTGGAGCAAAAGCAACAAGAGAAAGACCTAAACATATGTTCATGAGGATGAATTGAGCCATAATTTTTGTTATTGTGTAGCTTGATCTCCTTTTCAAGACTGAGACCTCAAAACAAGATTACAATATATATATATATATATATGAAATGATGTAGAATTTAGAAGATGATATAAGACCTCCTATGGTTAGTCCTGTAGATAGTCTAATTGGTATTTATAGAGGTGCCTTTGCAGGGAAGCCTATAGTGATAGAGGTAGAGAAAGATGGAGTTGTTTGCTAACTAGTTAGTACAACATCACTAGCAAAGATGTATAAAAGAAAGAGGATTTCTTATTAGCTTTGTACGCTTAAAATGGCTAGTACTTAATGCTATCATTTCTCAACAATGTAAGTCCATGTTCTATTTTATGTTAAAATAATTATATAACATAATCTTTTAACTATTAGAACACAAATCTTAATTCAATAACATACTTGATGTGAACACGGTTATTTATATTTATTAAATTTAACACAATAAACTAATAATTAGGGAACGAAAATTAATCACATCAGTAATCGATTCATACCCATATTAATTAGACTAAAATTTAATACATTTTAATTATAAACCAATTAAAAACTCACCAATCGTAACCTAAATAATAAAATTACAACATTTCATTTTCTTCAAAAGTGATTTAAGGAAATAATATTTATAGAATTAATTAGCACATAGTTGTCTTTTTAAGTAGTAATAGCACCTTTGGCAACCAAAAAATATGTTTTAGTTGAAAAGTGTTTTTGTTATCAAAAGTGCTTTTACAAAATAATATTAAAAGCAGAAAGAAACAAGAATGAAGCAACCAAGTTTAAAATAAATAAAACATCCATAATGGAAAAGTAAAATTGTGGATCTTGAATCTTGTATAGTATAGCATCTTGGCAATATTTTAGTATTGTAGTCCTACCTCAATTAATTTAATACCAAATAGAATCTTGATACGAAATTAGTTTTGAAAGCAACTCAGCATCAAAAAATTTCCTTCAAATCATGAACCTTACAATATGACTTTCATGTTGCTCCTTGATCAAAAAGGGATATATTGCATATAAATCTCTTAACAAAAAATAAATTTACTATTCAAATGCAAATTGATTGTTTAACTTTGGTGTTCCTAAAGTACAGATATGTCACTTAAGGATTTTTAGGTGCAAGACTATCCGGGGAAAGGTAACAAAAGTTGGAGTGGAGTGGTGGTCTCACCTGCTCAATGTGTTTAATCAAAAGTTAGTTGGTGTAGTATTGTATCATTTTATTTAAAAAAGGAAACCCTTAACTAGAACATGAAATTAAATACCAATATTGAAAAAATAATAACAATAAAACTTTTAAAACTTGTAATTATAAAAATAATATTATCTATTCATTCATTTTTACTATTAAAAAAAATATGATACATTATTACATTTTAAATGTCATCTAATTATAAGATATTTAAATTAAATTACAGTTATTTACACCAATTCAATGTTAAATATTGTCTAATTAATTTGACCAATATTTTATTACAAGTTAAAAAGATAACATAAAACTTATTTAGGACAAACTTATCATAAACAATATTAGAGTTTAAAACTAGTGGTCTTATAACCACAACATCCAATAATTGTTAAGTTACATTGTTTTTTCACAATTTTTACTTTGAATTTATTCAACACCACACAATAATGAATCTGTAATAGGCAAGCCATTAAAACCAAATACAAATTGACACCAGCCTTGAATTTGCAATTTATCGATTATTATTTTTTCATTTGTAGGAAGGTAATAATATAATCTTTCTAGATCTTGATTATCAATTATTATTTTTTCTATATATCTAAATGAATATATAAAAAATAGTTAACAATTTTTCTATTCAAATTTGAATGACATTTTCACGCTTATGCTAGGTTAAATATGACTATTGAAGGACTTGAAACGCTTTTCTAAGGACATTAATTATATCTATAAGTAAAAATAGACAGTTTTATATCTAAATTATCTTAGTAATAATAATTGTATTAACGGGGGTAAAAAATAAATAATATTTATGTAAAACAAAATAGAATATTAGATTACTCTCATCGGTCCAATTATAGGGTAAAGGAGTTGATGGGGTTGGAGAACTGTTCCTTTAAAGCCTTATTACCTTATATTCCCTTCTTTACAAGATGGGAGACCACAGCATATTAAGGTAATAACAGTTAATTAGATATTGCAATCATTTAATTTCATTATTTTTTTATGAGTTTTAAAAGAGTGAAAATATAAATTTATTAATTTATTTTTTATGATTTTTTAAAAAATATTTTTTTATCTGTTAAGTATCCTTGTCCCACATCGACTAAAAACAAAGTAACAAAATTGCTTATAAGCTTGAACAACCCTTAACTCAACGAGATTTTATTGGATTTAGTTAAGTCTGAGTTTATAACATTATCAATTAGGAAAAAAGGTTTTAAAATGAATAATTATTGAAATAATTTAAAAACAAAATAAAAATACATTATCTGGAAAAGATGGTAAACATCTACATTCATCCAACCAATCAAAGAGACACTATCCAATAAACTATACATGCATATAAAAGCAAATACCACCAGCCTTTCAAGGTCTACATTAAATAATATTAGAAGCATATGGTTCGTACATTCTACACCCTTTGATTGTTGGAATCAACCTTTTTTGGCCCCGCATGAAAACGACGCCAAACACGGTCTTGAACTTGAAGTTAAACTTTACGCATCAGCTTAACTAAAACACATGGCTAAGTTAATAAAGCCGGACAAAATCAGCATCTATATATTTATATACTTATTTAGAAGAGAGAAAGTTTAGATTGAGATATTTCTTTATATTACCTCAATGAGTAGAGCATGTACAAATATATATAGTTAAGATTGTTAGAGCATAACCACAATGGTTGTACCTAATTGTCTAGTTGATAACAATAATCAAATGTAGTGTAACACACAACTTTACAATACATACAATGCATATGATCATCTGTAGTGTAGTACACCGCAATACAATGTATACAATGCATATAATGATATCCATTACCTCTCCGCAAATTTATGGAGGAACCACTATAAGTTTGGTTCTAATGGAGCAAAATTGCACTCAATAAGTGGTTTGATAAAAAAAATCACCAACTGCTTATGGTAGGGGTATACCTTATACCCAATTCCTTTTTCTTTACTTGATCTCTAATGAAGTACTAATCTATCTCAACATACTTCATCTTACTACGTAACACAGGATTGGAGCCAAGTTGTTTGGCACTTACATTATCACACAAAAGAACTAGTGTGTGGGACATGGTTACATGTAAACAGGTAAGCAAGTATCTTAACCACATCACCTCCAAAGTAGTACCACCTTCTACTTTCTAGCCATCCAAGACACTAGTGAATCCCCAAAGAAAATGCAGAAGCCACCAATGCTTCTTCTATCATCACCAAAGCTAGCCTAGTCTAAATCAGAGAAGGCAGCTAGGCCAAGATAAGATGATTTCTGTAAGACAATGCCACGATGAGAAGAGCTTGCCAAATACACGTGACTTATACTTGTTAAGAGAGTTGTCACTTTTGAGCTTCACCCTAAGGCCTTCTTATCAAGTGGAAGAGGAAACAAGATCCATGTCTTATTGTTTAAAAGAGTTTGAAACTCCTTTTGCATTGCCTCTTCCCACTTAGAGATACCTTTGGCTTCTTCATAATAGCTAGGCTTTTGTAAGATGACAGAAGAAGTGCTAGCAAGAAATAGCTATTTAGGCTTATGTATACTACACTTTTCTTGAGTTTGCATAAGGTGAGTATTGATGACCGGTGGTGCTAAGTCAATACGTAAGTCAAGATATAGTTCAATAGGTATATAAGAACTTGTAATGTCAAGATAAGAGGAATGAGACATGTTTCGAGATTGAACACCATATGGTGACTGCTAATAGGCTGAAAGGATAGGTTCTAATGAAGGGTCAAAAAAGAATTAGGCACTATCAGGCATTTGCATTGGCAAAGGTGAGAAATGAGACAAAATATGACTTGTTGGAAGAGAAATTGTTAGTGTGGTACAAGTGGGTTGAGGATTGTTAGACAACGCAGGATCAATGCTAGACACAAGTTGAACACCAAGAGATTAAGCAGGCACATGAGGCTCATTCTCAATACTGGATGATGTTTGGTTAGGGACACAAGAAAGAAAAAGTAAATGTGTACGATCCAAAAGGGTATAGTAGCTATCAATAGTAGCAAACTAAGGATTGAGAGAAAGAAATCACTGTTCATTGAAAAAAACATGCCTTATAGTATATAATTTTCTAGTGGGTGGTTCTAAGCATAAGTACCCTCTCTATTGAGGAGCATATCCCAAGAATATATCTAGGTTGAAGTTTATGAGAAAAGGTCTAAGGCAAGGAAAGCATTGAGAGCCAAACACACGCAAGAAAGCATAGTCAGGTTCTTTAGAATACACTGTCTCATAAGGAGATGCAAACTTAAGGGCCTTAGATGGGAGCATGTTAACCACAAAGATAACATTTCTATAATCATACACCCAATACCTCATATAAAGACTAGCTTGAAATAGTAACACAAGTCCCTTCTCTATAACTATTCTTAAAACAGACTCAACAACGCCATTTTGTTAAGAAGAATGAGGGCATGTAATGCAATGAATGAGACCCAAGTATGCCAACTTGGTGTCCAAAAACATAAACTCACTACCATCGTCAGTCTGGATAGATTTCAACTTAGTTGTAAAATTTCTCTCAATTATGACTATAAACAAAATAAATGTATGTTCTGCCTGATCTTTGAAAAGAAGAAATAAATATACTTATATTTACTAAAATTATTGACAATAAGGAGGAAATATTTAACACTAGTGTTTGCAAGCATTGGTGATGTCCAAAGATCCCTATAGATGAGATCAAAAGGTTGCAAGGATTTCATATGCTTAGACACAAATGGAAGTTTATGAGATTTGGCCATAGAACAAACTCAACAAAAAGTTCTATTATTATTGAAATTCGTACAAGAAGGCAATAATGCATGATGTATAAGTTTTCTCATGATCAAATCAGAAGGGTGAGCTAACCTTTGATGCTAATCATTTACTTCTATAGTATAATTGCTAGAGAAAACATAAGGCATACCAGAAAAATTACTACCCAGTTGGTAAGTGTCAATCAAGCAATATTGAGCCTCACCCAAAGCCAAAATCTTCTATGCCTTTTTGACACAAAAATATTAAGCATTAAACTCCATACTAACATCTTTACTAGAACAAAGACGATGAATAGAAAGAAGGTTACTAGAAACATGAGGTGTATAAAGAACATTAGAAAGATGCAGGGTATGATAATGTACATTTAAATTGCTATAATCATGATAAAGAATAGATAAGAAAGATCCATTATCTACTATGATTTTATCATAACTAGTGTATGTCTTGAGCTTCTCCATATTGTTAGCATCACTGGTAAGGTGATGTGTTACACTAGAATCCAATAAAAAACGTATAGATGTTAGTCTATGGCTATTTACTATGGAGGATGAAGCAAAATTGACTAAGACATGCTATGATTGACCTTGAAGAAGGTTTCTCAACTTGAAACACTTGTTGGATAAATGACCAAATTTTTTGCAGATTTGACAAGTGACCTTGGGTGCATTAGGATTGCAAGGTCCATTTTTCTTTCCTTTGTTACCGCCACCCTTGGCACTATTAGAAGGAGTGATTTGATTGAACTAACTTTGATTGAGAAAGTCATGAATGTTCCAATTAGGCTTGATGTACTTGAGTTATTCTACTAGGAGTTATGAGATGAATTCTTCAAATGCAAACCGAAAATGCCAACAACATTAGCCTGAAATAAGGCTTGGTTCTTTAGCTATCAAGACTGATGCGAAAGCATCTCTCATATGGTAGAAACAAGCTATGAACTTCATCAAATGTCATAGGACTAGATTGCATAGACAGTGATGAAATGAAATAGTTGAATAGGAATCCCAACCACGCACAACACATAGGATTAGATATCTCTCAGAAAAAATTTACCTATAGCATTTAGATGATCTGATATGTTCTTAATACATAGAAGAAAATCTTCATTTGTTGAACCTTCCTTGGGAAGAGTTTGCAACTGAAGTTTTAGATCCATTACTCAAGAAAAATAAGGAGTAGCAAATTGTTTTGGCAGTGTTGTCTAATACTCATCAACTATGGATCTATTGATCATAAGAGCTGAAACATTTTGAGTGATGAATCTAAGAATCCAAGATTTGACGGTTCCATTCAATCTAGACCATTCAGAATGATCTAGATTCGATAGATTTGTTCCAAAAAGTATAGGTGATGAATCTGGATGAGAAAGATTGATGATCATCTCAAGACCATAGGTAGTGACAATTGCCATGATCTATTCGCGCCAAAGCAGGTATTTCCACGATCAAGCTTGATCGAGAAATTGAGGCTAGTTGAAGGAGTTGAATATGAAGGCTTGGAGCATTGCAAACGCACTTCTGTA
Organism: Hippophae rhamnoides; assembly: GCA_033030585.1. NCBI lineage: Eukaryota > Viridiplantae > Streptophyta > Magnoliopsida > Rosales > Elaeagnaceae > Hippophae > Hippophae rhamnoides. Next base: position 19,988,855 of record CM065434.1, on the reverse strand, counting down.
TAAAAACGTATTGCTAGAATTGTTGGTCATCATTGTTGCAGTTTCTTAAGGAGTGTTGATCAAACCTTGTTCTGATACTATAATTGATTAGAAAAGAGAAAATTTAGATTGGTATATTTCTCTATATTACCTCAATGAGGAGAACATGTACAAATATATATAGTTAAGATTGTTAGAGCATAACCACCCACATGGGTGTGCCTAACTGTCTAACTAAGAACAATTATCAAATGTAGTGTAGCACACTACATTACAATGCTTATGGAGTGTAGTCCACTTTAGTACAATGTATATAATGCATACAATCATATCTATTATTATAAACTAAAGTTACATGCAACATAGGGGTTGTAATTGTGTTGTATCATGATCGTGTATTTGTTAACACAATAAAAATTTAGAAAAATAAAAAAATATCACTTCTTTTAATTATAAGAAATATGAGAAAGTGCGAGGGAGTTATAAATGTATAATAGTAAAGAAGAATATGACATTTAACTTTATAAAATAGTTAGTGATAAATTCTAATCCAAACATATTTTTCGATGTTATAATTATATTATTGCTCATACACCGTTGTTTGTGTGTGGATTGACAACCCTAACAACACTTAATGAAATATTAAAGGTTTAAAACTTGCATAATACTATTTGATTGTTTGAACATTTCTCTCTAACTTTATTGTAGAAGTTGTTCTACCTTCCAAAAACCTTATATAAGAGTTTCAAATAGTTTGATACAAGATCAATTAATGGTCTAGAATATCAGCTAGTGTTATTTTTAAGATGTTCCATGGAATGCCCCATTTCATGAAAAAATGGAGAAAAATTATATATAAAATTTCAATATCATTCAATTTTTAAAACATCTCTTTCTGGCTCGAAATTAGTTTATTGAATCTCTTAACTCATACTTGAGATTTTGGTGAAAATTCGTAGATGCTAAACTAGTAATGTTTAAATTATTTAGTGGTAAAAATTAAAGTGTCAAATTCACTAAAGATCATGGAAGAATTTATAAGAATCCTGAGTTTTCTCCTACATTCGAGATGTAAAAACTTATCCTTTGCACTATACTTTCTTTCACTTTGATGCATTGTTTGCTTAGAAGATATAGATGAGCGTTGTTAAGAGGTTTCCCAGCTTGTATAGTTTTGTTAAACTCGACTATTTTTTATATGCAAAAATTGAATACAATACCATGGTTCCCATCGTCCTCGTAATCTTCCTCGTCTTGACTGGTGATAGTTCATCATGTTTCAACTCTCAAAAGTCTTCATCCAACAAGATGAATGAGTCCCGTTCGACGGCTGTGGTTGGGATGTCCAATCTCTCGATGACAAGCGACTCTGTGTTTCGGTGTACTTGCATGTGTACTCGAGCGGCTGAGTATTCATTCCATAAGGGCTAGCGCAATCAGATTTTTTCTTCTGTTGAGCGGTATAGCCTCCTAAAGGTTGGCGAGATCCCTATTCAAGAGAAATTCATGAGGAAGTGGAATCTCTACTAGAGAAAGACCATTCATCGAAGCCATCCCACAGGGTACATAAAGAGATTTGTAAGCTTGCCTTTACATTGATAAATCCCATTCCTTAGGCGAGGCAGGTCGGTATGCCAATGCGTTCATAATTCACTAGACAAAGTGGGCCTAGATTGCAAGTTTTGACCCCCCGAGAGTCTATCCAATTTGTACTATTTTTTTTAGAAGCTAAGAGTGTGTTTGGCCAAATAACTTAAAAATTCTTTTATGTACTTAAAAATAAAAACTTTGTTTTCAGAAACAATAATATGTTTGGCCATTATTTTTATGTTGTTATTTTCTAAAACAATATGTTTTGAAAAAAAATAATTAAGAATACCTTGAAAATGTTTTCATTGTTTTTAAGAAAAGTGAAAATTCTTTTCTTTTCTTTGATAATTTGGTTTAAAGTTTTCTCCACCTTTGCAGTATTTTTTAATAATATTCATTAAGTTGCAATTATCAAAAAAATTAGTTTTTTTCTTATTTGCTCCTAATAATAATTTTTTTAATAACATTTACCAAGTTCTAATTATTATAATCACTAAATTATTATACTTACTATATTAATTAATTAAATGATCATATTATAAAAAATAATATAATCATATTTTTTGTTTGTTTTCTTTTAAAAAATAAACTTTTAAATGATGACCAAATATCTCATTATTTTTAAAAATTATAAAAAAATTAAATCATAATTTAAAAATAATTTTTAAATTAAACGGTCATACAAATTCTAATGTTTGTAACTTTATATTCTTTGTCATAGGCAATGGAGAAAATATGAAGATAATGAATAGAAGAGAGCTGCTCTTGACAAACTGACCTCCTGAACATATGCTAGGAGAATCTAGACAGTGCTAAAAGTATTTTTAATTCAGTTTAAATTATTTTTAAATATATTGTTTATGAGTTTATTTATGTTTTTGAATATATATATAATATTATTTTTAAAATTTTATTTAAAAATAAAAAATATCAGTATAAATATTTTTTTAATTATATTTTTTAAAACAATAAAAAAATACTAGTTTTTATATTTTGTTAAACAAGTAAGATATATTTAAGTGAAAATCATATTTTAAGCACCAATTGAAAGAAAACACAGCCTCACCAACGATGAAAGTTAAGCAACTGCAGTCATATATAGAAGTACTTGCGTTTGTTCAGTCCTGAAGCTGCGCTGCAAAAATGTTTGATTTGTTGGTTACTGAGAAGAAGAATATGAAACGGAGCAAAATAGTTCCTTGCCTAGAGAGGACAGAGAAAATTGGTAAAACAAGGTCAGTAAAGCAAATGAATTCACAGCACAGATCTAGTTGTTAGTTACAATGTACGAATCAAATACAAAATTATGCTAGAGTTTATAAATACAATTTTGACACTCTTAATTAGAATCTAAATAATCTTAACTTTTTGATAAGTGTACTTCAATCCTTTTTTATTAATTAGAAAGGTTTAGTACTCTAATTTTTAAAAACAGTTTATATAGGGCAAATTTTTGAAAAATTATATTTTTTTAAAAGATAAAATTGAATTTTTATTAAAAATATCATTTTATTTATAATAGTATTAAAAATAACATTAAAAACTAAAAAAGGTACACTTCTTCTCTGTTCACAAATAAAAATAATCTCTCATCTAAATATCTCAATCTCTCTATTTTTCTTCAATAAAAATATTAATTTTTTCTCTTTTAGAATTTATAAATTCAACAATTTCAAAGATAAAAATAAAAGTTATAATGTTAATATAAATGAATTAAAAATATACAAATACATTCCTTTTTTTGTTTACACCAAGTATTTCTTCACTCTTTCCTCCTTAGCGTTTATGGAATTGTTGACCTAATTAACTACTAAGTATGAATAGCTATGCAATAATACTTTCTTTGCTTCCAGCGACCACCGTTGATGAAATGCCAATAAAAAAGCCTCATACTCTGATACATTATATATGCCTGGGAAAATAATTCGGGTACAATGTTATATTAATCCATCTGTGAGGGGTGAAATCCCCACTCCCAAACCTCTTGAATTACAAGCACTATCTACATACATAGTCCACAAGTTAGGGTAGATACTTCTAGAGGTACCATTTCATCAGGTGCAGTACCTCATTTACTCATGAGCTCATTCTCTATCCATTCTATGACAAACTCAATCAAAGCCTGTCCTTTAATTTTAATGGTTGATTGTTTCTTGTACTATATCTCAAATTTGTTTAACTCAATTGTGGCACCTTCTTAATGCCCCATGGAGACCTTATATCGATTAAGGCCGTAATCTTATTAGGATTTCCTCAATTCCTTGGGAAGATACTAGATACCTTAAGAATTTGCCTGATGTTAGCCTAAAGAAGCACTTCTTAAGGTTGAGATGCATTTCATAGAGCCGTATGATGGAAAAAAGCTCTTAGAGGTCATAAAATAGTTGGCTTTAGTTTTAAACTTCATGTCATCAACATATACTTCCATATTCTTCCTTATCTGCTTCTTCGACATTCTATTGACCAATCTTTATTAAGTTGTACTTACATTTTTCAACCTAAAATGCATTCTTGTGTAGAAAATGTCCCTTCCTTTGTGATCAACAATGTCCTCTCCTCATCCCTTTGGTGTATTCATGTTTTATGGTAACCAGAGTACCTATCCATAAAATTCATCACTTTGAATCCCATAATGCTATTTATCAGTTGATCAATGTTTGGTAGAGAAAAGCAATCCTTCAGGGTGGTAATGTTAACATCAGTAAAATCCACGCACATGTTATGGTCACCTCCGACTTTATTCATTAGAACAACATTCGAAAGCCATGTTGGATAGTTTACCTCTCAGTTCCATCCCACTTTTTTGAGGGAATTGACTTTGTTTTTGATAATTTCACTTTTTCCCTTGCAAACCTCCTCTTTCGTTATTGGATTGGTTTTATCTTGTGATCCATATTTAGTTCATGTTCGATTATATCAAAATTAATACCAGACATATCGTCTAGCTTCCAAGCAAAATATCATATTTCTTTTCAAGAATTCTACCTATTCCTCTTTGATGTCTATGGGGAGTTTAGAACTGATCTTCAATCATTTATCCTTTTCTAATGTCCAAATAAAGATAACCTTATAGTCCTAAAGAGCCACTATCAATATCCGATTGTGTGGGGGGTGTAGTTATAGGTCTTCTAAGTTGGCTACCAAAAACTACTATTTTGAGATAGAAGAAAGCATTATTTATGCCAAAATTATAGCAGCTTTTTGCCTTCTCCTAATCACCTTTGATTTATTTTATCCCATATACCGTCTGGTACTTACTCGTTAGTGGTAAGTTGATGGGATAGCCCCCATCTTATAAATCCAAGGTCTTCTAAATATTACATTGTAGGAGGTAGGGGAATTCAAAACAAAAAAAATTGTAAGTATTAACTACCTCTATAGAGATAGAGAGTCATATTATACCCACAAACATGGTAATGTTGCAATTAAAACCTACCAATGACATTTGTTGTTTAGTTATCTCTTTGAGGTCTATCCTCATGTCGAGAAACGCCAACAAGTACAATAAATATGAGGAACTTTCGTTATCCACCAATACCCTACGCACCTCACAATATGCAAAACCTTAACCAATTGGTTAAAATTATTTATTCTTTTAAGAGGAATCTCTATGAACCATTTCTACACCATGTCTTGGAAAGTAGAGACAAAAATCTTACAAAACATGGCGTCCTACTTTTCTTCGAGCAAACATAACAAAATTCTTCATTTCCTTATAGGTAGGACACTTTTGAGTAAAGAACTTGGGTGGTGGAACCATAAAATCTACATCATCTGAAAAAGGTGATGCCAATAAATGATCACACGTAGCTTCAATGTCATTCTTAAGGGATCCCTTACCTTGTTTTTTGAGTTGATCGATCATTGTTTTCTATTTTTTTCTCTATTTTCATGAATTATTCATCCCACTTACTATCGAGATGATTTGCTTGATTCTTGATAAGCATATGGGTTCCTAGATCCTATAGCTCATACTGGTGAGAGGTGATTTGATTAGGATAATAGGATTCATAAAGAAACTCTTGTGATGGATTTATAGGTGTTGGTTCTTATATATGATCTATGTTATTAATGGTGATGCCTTTTTGGTTCACGAGAAGGAGCTCATTCATCCCTTGTTGGGCATGATGACATAGTGGGAGGTGGAGTTGTTATTGCTCGAAAGAAACTTTTGACTTATTTTGAATAGCTTTCTTATAGTATACGTGTGCACAATTCTTAATATCATTTTGTGATTTGATAAAAGCTTGTTGCAACTTAGTAACTTATTTTCGAGCTTTTCCATCTTGGCGCCTCTTCCTTAGAACTAAAACTCATTGAACTATTAACACGTGAGATTGTCCCTGTAACCTAAAACCTCATAATTTTTAAGACTGATGGTTGAATGAGGTTGTACCCCGGTCCTAAATGTGGTGTGGGATGAGATGCATGGTGAGGTACATGAACATTAGGGTTGTTGGGAAAATCGGGTATATTTTCCCTATTCTAAGTAGTTACTATTCACTTATGATTTAAATGAATAGAACTTCGAATAACTTGACAAAATAATGCTATTGGAAATATAATGCTAAAATAAGCTAAAGCAGGATATTGAAACGAGAAATATTAAAGCGGAAAAATAATAACACTTTGAGAAATTTAACGGAGGTTCGGTATAAATGTTACCTAGGTCCTCGGCGTCGTTGACCAACTTCCTTATCTCCCGAATGAATGAACTTCAAAATTACAACTAATTGGGCAAAATTGAGCTAATCAATTACCCTTACAAAAGAGAGGAAGATTACAAATTTTGGGATGTTTACAAATGGTGAAGGAGGGCTTTATTTATAGCCCCGAAATCCAACACCTGCTTCCGTTCCTAACCAATGTGGGACTTTTCTAATTTTTCTACTAAGGAAGCGATATATAACAAATCTCCACCTTAGCGACTTAGTGGTTTTAAATGATTTCTTCAATTGCTAGATCAACGGCCTAACGCAAATTGATTTGTAGGATGTTAATCAAGTCGAGACAATGTTTGAACTTGATTCTTTATTCAGCAATTAAATCATATGCTCTGCGGGATTCTCTGTCGTGCTAATCTTCGAACTAGTACTCCACGCTTAGCGATAATCTCGCATGGAAATGATATGACGTCAATGTGCTTTGTGCGTGCGTGGTAGACTTGGTTCTTTGCTAAATGAATAGCACTACGACTATCCGCAAAACACCTTGATATGTTTTTGACCAACTCCCAAGTCTTCAAAGCAAACCTCGTAACCAAATAGCTTCCTTCACGGCCTACCTATGCTGCCCGTATACTCTGCCTCGTAGTAGACAAAGCTGTGGTACCAAGGTAGACTTCCAACCTGGTGCTCTAGCAAGAGTAAACACATGTAGGTAGTTGGCGCTTATCTAAATCTCTGCGTAGTCGGAATCACAATATCCGTACCACGTTGACCAATGGTATTATCTATTTGAAATACTAAACCAACATTTACGGTATTTATAATATACCAGTAGAATCCATTTCCACGACCAACCAATGTCCTTTACCAGGATCATTACATATACGCACAACAGCATGCGACGTGTGAAATGTCGGTCTTGTACACACCATTGCGTACATCGAGCTACCATTTGCATTTGCATATGGTACTTTTGCCATATATTCTCGTTACTGCATCATTGAGGAGATAATTGAGCATAAGCTTAAATTGAGGAACTAACGGAGTACTTACGGGGTTTTATCACATTTCATTCATACCAAAACGTTGTAGTATCGCTTGAATATTGAGCTGGGTCAAACTAAGCTTCCCTTCTTCCTGTCTCTGCTTATCTCCATCACTGAGAATCTTAACGCTTCTCCCAATCTTTCATCTCGAACTCGACTTAGTTGAGCCTTGACTTTTCAATTCGCAGCTCTTCGATGAAATCAACATATCATCGACGTACTGATAGGAGATAGATGAAAGACTCATTTGTAGCTTGCGAAAATACACCTGATGATCGTGTGTGCTTACGGTATACTTTTGTTGCAACATAAGCCCGATCAAATCGTTTGTACCTTTGCCTTGGAGATTGCTTTAATCCATACAATGATTTGTTCGACTTACAAACCCAATTCTCTTTGCAATGAACAATAAACCCTTACAGAGACATATAGATTTCCCTCTTCTAAGTCACCGTGTAGAAAGCAGCGGTTTTCACATCGAGTTGAACTAGTTCCAAATCGAGCGTGCTACCAAGGCCAACAAAATTCTAATGGAAGAATGTTTTACAAGCTGGAGAAAATACCTACGTTATAATCGATTCCTCCTACATTACGAGCGTAGCTTAGCCGCAGCCACCTTGCCTTGTAGCGAATACCATCTTTGTTAGGAAATCCATCTTTCTTTGCATACACCCGTTTGCATCCAATTGCCTTCTTGCCTTTAGGTAGTTGTGTCAACTTCCATGTTTTTATTCTTGAAGGGACAAAAGTTCTTCATCATGGCTTCCTTCCATCTTTCAACTTCGGGCTTCGATTGCTTCTTTATATATGGAAAGAACATCTGCTCGTACCTGTTGAAAGTGCACAGAGCCACCGTATTCTTAAGCGAGCGGGTAGGTCTTCAAAATCCTTGTATCGGCAGTACCTTGACATTTTGTCGTCGTGGCCTATCAGCTATGATTCTTCTTGTTCTTTGTGGAGGTTCTTGGGTTAAAACCTCTTCATCGATTCATCTTGTCGAATGGAGGATCAACACGTCTTATCTTCGCTACTTGGATTAACAATTTTGCTTTCAAACTCCACTTGTTTCGGAGTTTGCTCGCTTTTCTAAAGTGCCATCAATCTTCTTAGTTACCTTTCTGACAATGTGATTCATCAAGGTAACATCTGCTAAAGATTATCTTTTTTCGTTTCAAGGCACCGTAGTCGATATCCTTAGAACCAGGAAGGGATCCCCCGAAAAAATGGCTTTCTTGGCTCTTGGGTCCAACTTTGATTCTGTTACATGGTAGTATGCAATTGAACCAAACACGTGAAATCGTAAATCTCTAGCGGAGTTTTCCAGGACCGTACCTCATGGGCGTTTTGCCTTGAAGCGAACGATGGTAGACGGTTGACGAGATGACATACGTATGTCATGACCTCGGCCAATCTTGCTTGCCTAAACTTGACATTTGACAACATACACCGAACCTTTTCCGGCAAAGTCCGGTTCATACGTTCTGCATGACTCCGTTTTGTTGTGGTGTTTTTCGAATAGTGAAGTGTCGCACTATCCGCTTAACTTCTTCACAAACTTTCATAAATGGATCATTTGTGTACTCGGTGCCATTATCGGACCTCGGACGGCAGTCTTTTTACCGGTACGAGGTCTCGATCATCTTCTTCCACTTGAGAAAAATACCTAACACTTCATCCTTTTTCTTCGTGAGATACACCCAACTCTTGGAGAAGTCATCAACGAAAGTGACATAATAATGTTTGCCACTCATGGATGGAGTTCTTGTTGGCCCGTACATCGGTATGGATGTAATCCAATGCCACTTTGTATTATGAAGAAGCGGTGCCAAAGCTTACTCTTTTACGCTTCCCAATACACAATGCTCACTGAGAATTCCAACTTAGGTTCTCGCACCTTTGTGGGCCTTGCTTTACTAGAATACGTAAAGCTTTTTCTGACGTATGTCCCAAACGCATAACGTATGCCACATGACTTGGTAGTTTCTAAATCTCTTTCTTCATCTGAAGCTATCTTGCGATCTTTGTCCCGATAACCGTGCTACTACCAAGGTAGTAGTACGGGTTATTCTTCCGAACACACTTTCATCGCCATGAGTGCTCGAAGTAACCTTGATACTGAATTTTGTATGGTCGCGGTGAAGCCTTTTGATTCTAAGACTCGCGGCAATGAGATTCTTCTTCATATACGGAACATAATGAACATCTGTCAAGACCCTGGTTGAACCATCTTGATTCTTCAAGCAATTGTACCGATTCCCAAAACTTTGCATGGATAATCATTACCCGTAGAAAACAACTCGCCGTCTAGTTCTTCAAAGTTAAAGAACCACTCTTTGTTAGGAGACATATGGAAAGTACCACGGCCGAATCAAAAATCCAATCAGGGATGAGATGTTGTTGACGAACCAACCAATGCAAAATACGAATGCGAATTGCTTTGACTACATTACATGGATTGTACAGCTTTTCCTTTCTTTCTGACTTGGACAATTTTTCTTCCAATGGCCTTTCGCTGACAAAAGGCACATTCGTTCATCTTTCGAGTCTTCCTTTTGATAGAGATCTACCTCTCGCTTCCTTTGTGTTGTGTTTGCGGACGTCCTCTTTACTGACAATGCCTCTGTGCTTCATTCTGCTTTCTCTTTTATCTTTCTTTCTAATTTCATAACTATACAAAAGCGGTACAAACTTCCTCAAAAAGACACTTTATCCTTCCCAATGAGTAAGCTCGTAATAAGATGATCAAACTTCAAATGGAAGGAGGCTAACAACATCAAGGCTAAATCTTCATCTTTAAAAGTTTCATCCATATTTAACAAATCTGCTACTAATTGATTAAAAGCGATAATGTAGTCGGATTTATTGTAGTACCTGGAAGGTATTGAGGAACGACTTCTTCTTCAAATAGAGCCGATTTTGTCGCTCTTTTTCATGAACTTGTTCTTCAACGCCTTACATGACTTACTTGCGGATGTCTCGCCCATGCAGCGTGTACTTTTGTTCTCTTGGAGAACACGAGCAGGATTGTACCAATGCCAATCGGTTGATATTTTTCCACTCTACTTCATCTAGCTCCATCTGGTTTCTCTTTTTCAATGACGATGTCTAGACCTTGTTGAAAGCAGAACATCTAGAACTTTCGCCTTGCCACATGCGAAATGGCCGGTTCCATCAAACTTCTCGCCGAACCTTGCGTTCATCGTAGTTACGCTTGGCGTGGATGATTGGCGCTGTTTGAAAGAAATTTTTCTTCCGCCATTTCTTCAAATTACAACAACTAGCAACTATATTCCAATAGCAAACAAAGCGGAATACAAACAAATGCCTAGGTAGAAAACCTTCGGCTCACGATACCAATTGTTGGGAAAATCGGGTATATTTTCCCTATTCTAAGTAGTTACTATTCACTTATGATTTAAATGAATAGAACTCGAAACTAACGAAGCAAAATAATCTATTGGAAATATAATGCTAAAATAAACTAAAACAGAGATATTGAAGCGAGAAATATTAAAGCGAGAAAAATAATAACAGCTGAGAAATTTAACGAGGTTCGGTATAAATGTTACCTAGGTCCTCGGGCGTCGTTGACCAACTTCCACTTATCTCCCGAATGAATGAACTTCAAAATTACAACTAATTGGGCAAAATTGAGCTAATCAATTACCCTTACAAAAGAGAGGAAGATTTACAAATTTTGGGATGTTTACAAATGGTGAAGGAGGGCTTTATTTATAGCCCCAAATCCAACACCCATCTTCATTCCTAACCAATGTGGGACTTTTCTAATTTTCTCACTAAGGAGCAATATATAACAAGGGTCATTCCTAAGAACTTAATACATGTGGTGGTTTGAAGGTTGCTTCTTGACTCAAAACTAGCGTGGTGGTTATTCGTGTTAATAAGGGTAGATTTCCTTGTGGTTATTATTCATGTTAATAAGGGTAGATTTCCTTATAGCACAAGGTGATTTTCTTGGTTTTCTTGATTAAGGGTCTCCAATTTTTACAATGGATTAGAAAATTTTAAGAATTCATGATGGGTGTCAATTATTTGGGAGAATTACAAGTACTATAGGATAATTAGAGAGATTTAAGAGAGATAATCAGATCCTTTTAATGGATTACATTGGTCCATATTTATAGGCTCTTCTACCTACAAGTTTTAGCACCTCATTAGAATAATTACATCTAAGATATTGGTACCCAAATGTCTCATGTTATTAAAAAAGTTTTGTTTTAGTATCCCATTTAAGTATCGGTACACTTTTTATCATTTTTGAATAGAAATTAACTTTTTTGTTGCCTAAAATATCCTTTTAGCCTTTAAACGAAAGATTTTTTTTCGATATTAACTAAAGGTGATAAATGATTTTTTTTTCTTGCTAAAGTTGAGTTCAAAATTTCTTATTAAAAGTTAAGGGAAAAAATAAAAATTGTTAACTTTTTACATTTTAAAAATATAATATAAATAATTACTACAAAATCATTAAATTTCAACAATATCATTATGAAATATTTTTTTATGACTAACAAATAAGAATAATGATGATAATACTTTTCATGGCTAACTAATTGAAATATTTTTATTAATAATGTTGTCTAAAAAAAGAGAGCTTCTAAAAATTAGCAATTTTTTTCACATTTTTCAACACCGATTAATTTTCAAAAAACAAAAAATCACAAAAAGGTTATAAGAGTATTTTGGGAATTTTTTTTATTTTTATTCAAAAATAATAAAAATTGGATCAATATTTGAGTTAGTTACTTAAACAAAACTTTTTAATAACATAATATCATATTATGGTACGTAGCTTAAAATTATGGGTTCTAACCTCATTCAAACTCCAAAATTAGAACTTGTACCAAGAACTGTGTTACACGCTAGATTGACAAATGAGACGAACTAAATAGCATAATACTCAAGCAATCAGGTAAGGAGCACTGCAATATGAACTAGTATTAGTACCGTAAGCGAACGAGTATCCACATCTTTGCAAAATCTAACTCCCAAATCAGCATCCTGTACAACTACAAGTTAACACCATGTGTATAAAATTTATTTTGTAAATACATTAAGAACATATAATTTAAATTATGCTTATAATATTATCACTTATATGAAATAACTATCTAAATTATGCTTATAATATTATTATAAATGAATAAATCTCGATATTATAATTTAAATTATGAAAAAACAAAAATCATAAGTAAAGTTAGTAAAATAAACGTGAAAATGAGGTATAAATAAAAAAAATATATACGAAAAGCATTATAAAAAATTGTCCCAAATTAAATTAGCGATTCACAGAAATTGGAAGAGGATAAAAAATCAACAAGTCGACTAGAATTATTAACGACAGACGGTATCACAACCGAATCACCTTTAATTAATAGTAACAGAATAGCCAACAACAAATCAAACAACTTGTCCTTATCAGACTAATTAATTGAAGCAGATTCATCATACAAACAGAGAGTGTTCGGATTCGAAGCTACTTGTTTCTATCGCAGATAAGCAGCGTAGTGCATTCAAGTCTTAACGTTATATCGCTTTCTGTATTGATTCTCAGAATCTCATGTATTAATGTGCGAAATCAGTAAATTTTCTATGCCAAATGAAATATTTTTTTTGAAAAAAAAAACACTAATAAAAACAATAAAGCGGATCTAATCGAATCTCGGATTGCAATACTTAATAACTGAGACAAAAAACGATCTGATTAACACTGATATATACTGGATTTCACTTCGCGTACCTCGAAAATTAGCATCGGAGAAAGTGGAAACTGAAAGCCTGTAATGGATTCAACGTCCCCTAACGTTGTCGTTTTTTTTGCTTATACTTGGGCAGTTATTGTGAGTCTGTGTTAGTCACAGAGGTGATTTCGCCCAAGGAGATAGAATGTTAAGACATACAAATTGTAAATTTATATTTATATTTTTGTAAATTCTGATTTGTAAATTTTGAGTTGTTATTAGATAAAATAATTAAATTATTTATTAAAAAAATTAACATTTATCAGGTAATAATTCATTTGAATATAAATTTATAACATTCACAATTTCTTTTAAAATTAATTATGCTGTAGAGTTGCTGTTAGCTTGAAACATATAATTAAGCAAAAAAAAAAAAAGTTTAATTTTTCAAAAAACAAAACATGATAAAGGATAAATTATATACTAGGTTAATAATATAGAATACACTTAGGAAAAATTACCGGATTAAAGCTAAAACACAACTAAAGTGAAATTCAGAATAATGAAAATAAAATAGACACAAATATTTTACGTGAAAAAACTCCGAACAAATTAGGGTAAAAAATCACGGATAAATGTAGGATGATTTCGCTATTTTAAATAGGGATTACAACACATTCTCTCTAGTCACAGTGTGATAACAATTCTAATCTATATTGTAATAGGAAAAATAACTCTCAAAATAGAGAAAATATTACTTACAAAGAAATAACAAAATTTTCTTTTTTAAGTAGTAATTCACAAGATAACTCTCACAAAGATTTTTACTATCTTTCTTATTGATGCTCTCTAATTCATTTGCCCTTATATTTTACACAAATGAAACAAGTTATTTATAGACAACATCCTTAAAGAACTTATGGTAGCAAAAACTCTATGTTCATCTCCATATCGAATGAACAAGAAATTAGTGTTCCACATTGAATGAACAAAAAATTAATGCTCCACATTGAATGAACAAAAAATTAATGCTCCACATTGAATGCACAAGAAATTAGTGCTCCAATAGCATCCTTAATTAAATGTCTTCTATGTTTCCTACTTCATCCATTAGCAAAATATAACATTAAACCAAGTAGGTGGCTTTACCACTAAACAAGACCATCAATTATCACATTTTTCCACTTAAAGTCACTTACGTAATCCTTCCATCCTTCCTCACTTGCCAAATCTATGCTTGCTTATGTTTCCGCTAAACCATATGAGGATCTACACCATTTAAACTTGTCAGTGTTGATTGACTTAATCATAACATCTGCTAGGTTCTCGTCGGTGTGAATCTTTTGCATATACACACTACCTTCTTCCACTACTTCTCGAACAAAGTGATACTAAACCCTTATGTGCTTTGTTCGTGAATGAAAAGCTGGATTCCTTGCAATGTGCAAAGCACTCTGACTATCACAAAATAGAACAATATTTTCCTGCTTGTGCACGAGTTCCTCCAATAATCTCTGTATCCAAACTACTTCCTTACAAGTTTGTGTAACTGCCATGTATGCTGCTTCCGTTGTAGATAGAGCTACAACTGATTGCAGTTTAGATACCCAACTTGTAGCTCCTCTTGTAAGTGTAAACACATAACTTGTAATAGACTTGCTTTTATTGATATCCCTTGCAAAATATGAATTAACATAGCCTCTGACAATAAGATTTGATCCTCTGCATTTGAGGTTCCTCTAATGTATTGTAGAACCTTCTTTACAGTATTCCAATGCTCTCCTCCAGGATTTCCCATAAACCGACTAACTACTCCAACTATTTGTGCAATGTCTGGTCTTGTACATATCATAGCAAACAGTAAACTTCCCACTACTGATGCATACGGTACTCGAGACATCTCTCTTTTCTATGCTTCATTTCTAGGACTCATACTTGAGGATAACTTGAATTTGATAGGAAATGGGGTAGAAATTGGCTTACTATCTTGCATATTGAAGTGTCGCAAGATGTTGTTGAAATAATTCTTCTAAGAAAGCCAAATCTTCCTATTATTTCTATCTCAATGAATTTGCATCCCTAGAATCTTGTTTGCTGGTCCTAAGTCCTTTATATCAAACTCCTTAGCTAACTGTGCCTTCAATTCTTGGATTTGATCTTTGTTGGGGCATGCTACCAAAATGTCATCCATATACAACAACAAGATAATAAAATTATTATCTCCATCAAACATTTTGAAGTGTGTACAATGGTTTGAATTGAGTCTATTGTATCCAAGGCTAATAATGAAGGAATCAAATCTCTTATACCAACACCTCGGCGCCTATTTGAGATCGTATAGAGATTTTTTCAACCTATAAACCAAGTTCTCCTTTCTTGTTTCAACAAAACCTTCTGGTTGGAGCATATAGATTTCTTCTTCAAGTTCTCCATGAAGAAATGCAATTTTTACATCCAATTGCTCTAGATGTAAGTCAAATGTAGCACACATATCCAGGACTATTCTGATTATTGTAAGCCAAACTACCGGGGAAAATATCTCGTTGAAATCAATACCTTCTTTCTGAGTGAATCATTTTACCACTAATCTTGCACGAAATCGTTACACTTGATCATTGTTATCTCGTTTGATCTTGTAGACCCATTTGTTACCTATGGATTTTCTCCCATGTGGCAATGGTACCAGTTCCCAAGTCTTGTTCTTGTGTAGAGTATCAATTTCTTCCTGCATTGCAGCCATCCATAAAGACACATAATTAAGCAAAAAAAAAGTTTAATTTTTCAAAAAACAAAACATGATAAAGGATAAATTATATACTAGGTTAATAATATAGAATACTATTAGGAAAAATTACCGAGTTGAAGCTAAAACACAACTAAAATGAAATTGAGAATAATGAAAATAAAATGGACACAAATATTTTACGTGAAAAAAGCGCCGAACAAATTGGGGTAAAAAACTACGGGCAAGTGTAGGATGATTTCACTATTTTAAAATAGAGATTACAACACCTTCTCTCTAGTTACAATGTGATAACAATTCAAATCTGTATTGTAATAGGAGAAATAACTCTCTCAAAATAGGGTGAATATTACTTATAAGGAAATAACAAAAATTTTCTTTCTGAGTAATAACTCACGAGATAACTCTCACAAAGACTTTTACTATCTTTCTTATGAATGCTCTCTAATTCATTTGCTCTTTATATTTTGCACAAATAAAACAAAACTATTTATAGGCAATATACTTGAAGAACGTGTGGTAGCAAAGACTCTATATTCATCTCCATATTGAATGGACAAGAAATTAGTGTTCAACATTGAATGAACAAGAAATTAGTGTTCCACATTAAATGAACAAGAAATTAGTGCTCCACATTGAATGAATAAGAAATTAGTGCTCCACATTGAATGAACAAGAAATTAGTGTTTCACATTAAATGAATAATAAATTAGTGCTCCACATTAAATGCATAATAAATTAGTGTTTCATATATAATGCACAAGAAATTAGTGTTCCAATAACATCCTTAATTAAATGTGTTCCATGTTTCCTACTTCATTCATTAGCAAAATATAATATTAAACCGAGTAAGTGACTTTATCACTAAAAAAGACCATCAATTATCACAAATACCATGTAATAGGTTATACGTACTAATTATATAATTTTTTTTATGATAACTTAGATTTTGGTTGCACCATTTTGAAAGATTTAGATATATCAGTTTATGAAAATTTTCATAAATTTATTGAAATGAGGTTATTTTATTTTTTTTCCTTATGTTGTTATATTGATACATTTATTTATATAAAAAGTATCATTTAATTTTTTAATTTTAAAGATATGAAATTTAGTTCTTTTACTTATAAAAAGTACGTCAAAAATAATTATTTAATAATTTTACATTTATTTAAAAATTAAGATTATGAAAGAGATTTAGGACAGGAATAAAAGATAACTTAATCTTTACTAATTATGTTTGTACTTTTTTTTATTTTTATTTTATAGAGTGAAAGTGAATGACGAAAACATCCTCATCTATATTTATTTAAATTTTTTTTATTAATAAAATGTTTTTGACTCTTTTTTATAAATAAAAGAACTAATAAATACGTATTTTATAAATAAAATAAATAATAAATATTTTTTTATAAATAAAAAGACAATTAACATATATTTAAAATTAAAGGAATAAACAATGTTTTTATTTTTAAAAGACATTTTTTTTATTATTAAAATTAAAAGTATATATTTTATTGCACCATATATTATTCAATAAATAATTTATAATTTTCTTTGACATAATTTTTAAAAATAATTATTAATAACCACCCTAAGATGTAAAGGGCATATTTTTGTTGGTACATATTATTTCATAAGTTCTTCAGTGTCATCTATTTAATGCCATAATTTTTAAAAATGCATCATTTTAGTAAAAAAAAAAAAAGAACACTGTTTGCTATTTTTCCTTTGGAGAAAGATTGTAAGTCTTGCTAAATAGTATTTATGTTACTAAAACATTTTTAATTCAAAGAATTGAAGAAATAATATTCATCGTCTCCTCCTCATTTTTTTATTTTATTTTTAAAAAATACAATATAATAAGAATAATTATTTTTTATTCATTTTTTTCAACTATAATTATTTAAGTTAAAACAATCTCTATATAATAGAGTTAAAAAATAAAAATAAAATATTTTTATATAGTCATTTTTTTTAATAAAAATTGGGTGAAACTCTAAAAAATTATAAAATTTAAATATCATTTATATAATAAATAATATTAATAATTTTTAGCACTAGAGATCACTATTTTATCTATGATAAATATTTTAATTATATAATTATTATGTTTTTTCACAAATATTTATTAATTTTTATACAATTATTCTCGCACGTAATTATACTTCTCATCTCTTATGTATACTTAAGTAGGTTAAGTGACTTACTTAAGATACACCTAAATTTCTCACACGCAATACATCTAGATTTCTCTATATATTCTCTATTCCCTTAATATAATCTTTTTAATATAATCATACAATTTATTAGACATTCAAGATGATTCTAGAATAATTATTTCTAAAAAATTAAAGAAAAATATTGATATTTTAACAAGAGTTAGAATTATTTAAAAGGCCATATATAGAATTCTTTATAACTAAATTATGATGATAGTTACAAATTATAATTATCACAAATTATAATTATCTCAAATAAGCTAGCATCATGCTATTGGTAAAAATTAAAATCATATAGGTCATTTTTATATTATTGACCAATCATATTCCAAGACATCATTAAATCAAAACTAAAATCATTTTTATAGTCGAACTTCCAACATGGCTACTACTAAATGGCGTAATTTATTTATTACCCACTAAATATACACAATATAGTTATTTAAATTAATATCACTTTTTTATATCATAAATTATATTATAATTAATATAAAACATATTTATAAACTAAATAATAAGATTTATTTTTTTAATAACTTATAATATATAAATTTTTATTAAATAATCACTTATTTATTTAATATTAAAATATATCTATAAATTCAAAATTATATTATCAATATAATTATCTGTAAAAATATACACATCACTTAATCCCCATACTTGTTCTTACAATTAATAGTACGTAATAGTATCACTGCATTAGAAACAACCAAACAACATAAACAAGCATTATTCAGTCATTCCCACTCACTTTACTGCATATGCCTCTTCCACAGTATTAAAGTTTTCTTTTTTGACATCTAAATATCAGAAGATATTTTCTTTTGATCTTCCAGCATCGACTTTTAATTTATGTGGTCTGTTTCCCAGGTAAAGGAAACACCAACAAAAACATATCGGCTCAATAAGAGAGGCTCTGATACACTGACACAAACATATCAGCTCAATAAGAGACCCAGTTGATTGGGTTAAAATACAACTGTTTCTTTATTTTAGACAAGAGCTTAGTGATTTGAACATTAAAGTTCTAACATTTTCATTGAAGTGAATCACAGTTAAGTTATTCATATTCTATAGATAATCTTATAAGTATTAATAATTTAAAAAATATGATATTATTTTAATTTTTTTTTAACTAATAATAATTATAATAATAGGAGGCTCTGAACTTATGACAGATATAAAGAAAAGTACATAGATATAACTCCAACTAACCATAGTGGGAAATTAACTATCTTCACCAAGAAGAAAAGTATCTCAAATAACCAGCCATAGTGCTTGGGTAATTATGGTTTGACCAGAAATATCAAATAACCAAACATGTAAAGGCACCAGCATTACATCATTTATACAAAGTAGCTACCACATCAAGTATCTTGACATTTTTAAAAGGGAAATGATATCTATCTCAAAGGCATGATACGGATGTTGGGTACCATAGTTACATGTAACTTGACTTTTTAGAGATAGATAGATGATCGTGTGATAAGTTGTACGGTGACATGAGATATTCGATCATTTATATATTTTTTAAGTAGGGGTTATAAATTAAAATAATATGTTTTTTTTTAATTTATAGGATAATTTATTAATTTTAATATTATTTTAATTAATGTTTGATAGTATAAAATAGTAATAAATGTTATAAATTAATATATCTCATTTGTTAAATTGAACAACTAAAAAAATTTGAAAATAATAAAAAATATAAAACATAAATTATTTATAAAATAAAAATTTAATAAAAAAAATAACGAAATATTATATTTAAGTTGAGACACATTAAGACTATTGTTGGAATGATCTGATTTTTAGAGAGAGAAACTAAAGAAATATTAGAGAATTGAATTAATTGTGTTGATCTTATATTAGATCCGTATATATATAAGACATTATATGTACACGTGTTAATTATATAAAAATACATGTTGCAGCGTGCCAAGAGGTTACATAATAAGAGTAGATGGGGCGCATTTTGTACTAGATGTTTATGAGTTGACGTGCTCATGTACGCGGGTCCTGGAACAAGATTGGGCAATAGAGCTATAAGTGGAGGTTATTCTTCGATTACATCAGGCCAAGGCTAGTAGAAATCTCGTGATGCACGCTCTAACGTAGGGGTGATTGACCATTACAGGGGGCCAGGGATACGAGACAAAATTTCAGCTTCCTAATAATCATCTTATACCATCTAGATCTAAGTTTCTTGTTATCGCTTTGAGACTTAGTGAATACTTGTTGTAGGTCTATTATCTGTCTTTGGAGACTCTTCAACATAACATCATTTTCACAAGATGTATTTTCAAAGCTGTTACTAATCGAACTGGTAGTTCGTGGAATTCTTCTGGCTGATTTGACTATTTCATTAAGGACTAATGGTCGTTCTCTATCACTAACTAGAAGTCGTGCATGACCATGTTCCTGATCACCCTACAACATTCTGATTGGCGAGGAACTAGAAAGATTTAAGGCCTTATTGTGGGCACCAATTGTTTGGAGAGATTTTAGTGTTGTAGGGTTTTTAGAGAGAAATGTAGAATGTGAATTAATAGTTAGATCATTTATTTATCTCACAAGTGAGATATATATAACACTTGAAAAACAAGTGTCGAGGTTATATTAGTAGGCGCTTTGTCTGAGCTACCAAAATACACATAATAGTTCTACACAAAATCATATTCTTATCCTCAGGTCGTATAGTACACCCCATATTGGAAAGTAGAGTTCTTGAGGGCTACCAATAGATCGTTTGATGGTGATGTCTAATTGATTAGGTGTTGCTCGCTTAGAATCACGAGGTCATGTTTTAGAGGTCGTTAAATATAAGGTGCATTCGGATAACCAGTCCAAGTTTCTATACACGAGCTACTTGAGGTCATTGTATGCAAATGGGTGATTCAAGTTGTTAGGATGGTGTACCTGTTACATGTAGAGTACGAAATAATGTTAAAACAAATGAAGTTGAGAATCAAGTTTTAAAAGAAGGATAACATTTTGACACCTTTATTGTTTTTCAAATGATGAATATTCTCAAGTCTGGTGCTTGTGGATATGTTCAAGAAGATTATCAGAAGAAAGATCATAACCCCCTTGATTGTGGTTCTCAATCTAGTTTTAAATGAAAATAGCTTCATCGAATTGCCGAAAGGTTGTTAAATCATCGGCAAAAGATCAACTTAATGGTTTAGTTATGAACTTTATTCCTAACTTTTTATGGCTTATAGAAATTCTTGGCAAAAAATCAACTTTAAGAGTTTAGTTACGAACTTTAATCCTAACTTTTTATGGCTTATAGAAACCAAAGCAATAGAACCACATATGAGGTTTTTGCAGCAATCTCTCAACTATCATCACTCTGTTATCATTCCTTCAAATGGCTTAGAAGTCTTTTCTCCTACTAGTGTGCTTAACAAGTGGATAATTTGTTTTGTTTATGATCCTCCATATTTTAATGAGAAGGAATGCTTTTGGTTTCATTTATTTGGCATAATTTCTTCATATGAAGGTGAATGGCTTTGCATAGGTGATTGGAATGATATAAATTCTCAAAATGATAAAAAAGGGATAAATTTGTATATGTATAACAGTAAAATGAAGATGTTTGTTGATAATTTTAAGGGTTTAGATATTCATTTTATTGGCTCATCTTTTACTTAGTTTCGTAATTTTGGAAGAACCAAGAGGATTTGTCAAAGATTGAATAGAGTCATTTCTAGTCAGGGTTGGTTTGTTTCTCATCCAAAAGTAGTAATTCGTCATTTCCCAAACATATGAAGTGATTATAGTTCCATCTTACTAAATTTATGTTTTGAAATGTTAGAAATACTTAATGATTGTATTATATTCTGTGTTTAAAGGAATATACATAGTGCTTTTATATAGGAGTTACAAGTAAACTAGATATGGCTAAAGTAACTAGATATACATTAACATATATACATTAATCAGTTACTAGATATACATTAATAACCCCCTCAAACTCAAGATGGATGTTAGACCAGCTTGAGGTTGTCAACCAAATTACGAGTGCATCCTTTAGGAAGTGCCTTAGTGAAGATATATGCAAGTTGATCGTTAGAGGAGACGGGGAAAAGCTTGAGAGCACCATAGACAATATGAAAGCGAATAAAGTGACAATTAATCTCGATATGTTTAATCCATTTATGGAAGACATCGTTATGAGCAATATGAATGTCATTCTAATTGTCACAATAAAGAGGAGTAGCAGAGGATGTGGACACAACCAAATCCTTAAGAAATAATCGTATCCATAGGAGCTCAGATGTGGTATCAGCAAGAGCAGGATATTCTGCTTCAGTACTGGAGCAGGCCATGAAAGTTTGTTTCTTACTTCGCTAAGAAATCAAAGAAGAACCAAGGAGAAAATAATAACCTGTAGTGGACCTGCGATTAGTGGGATCTCCTGCCCAATTAGCATCAGAGAATGCACGAAGTACTAGAGGAGACTGAGCTTAGTAGAAAAGGCCATGGAAGATACTGTCCTTCAAGTATCGTAGAATACACAGAACAGTAGCATAATGAGTTGATAGTGGAGAAGACAGATAATGGCTCACCTGATGAATAGCATAAGAAATATGTGGACGAGAAACTATAAGATAAACCATCGTTTGTAAAGAAAGGGATTAGACAATGGTCCCCCTTCGAGGGTGTCAGATGCGCATTAAGTTCAACTGGAGTGTCAACAGTCTTGTTGTCAGTAACATGATAGGAAGCGTCTGAGTCAACTACCCAAGTAGTGTCTTGACATGCAAGATTGACATAATCAGTATCTCGAACAATGACAACTTCTTCAGTGACAGTTGTGGTGTCATTTATCCTAGTTTTTGTTTCCTGATTTCCGGATTATTTCGCCTTTAACTTTTGACATTATCGAATGAAGTTTCCGGGCTTTCTGCAGTGGTGACACTTCTTGTCATGCCTTGATTTAGACTTTCATCATCCTCTTTGCTGACTTTGGTTACGGGAATTTCTACTTTTACTTCTTCTGTGCCATTCTTGCTTGCCTTGTTTCTCCATGAAAAGCGCTTCAGTTTCAGGAGTATATCCTTCATCTTTTCGTTGAGACTTTTTGTTTCGCATTGTGTCTTTTACCATATCCATAGTAAGCTTGCTGTCAAGAGCTGAGTTGCTAACTGACACAACTAGAGTATCCCAATTTTTTGGTAGAGAACTCAGCATCAACAACGCTTGTAACTCATCATCTACGGTCATCTTCATAGAGTTGAGTTGATCTAAAATGCCTTGGAACTCACTCATATGTTCTGATATGTTGCTTATATCCTTATACTTCAAATTGATTAATCGTCGTATCAGATTAGCTTTATTCTGTGCGATTGTACTCGCATACATTTTTTTCAATTTTTGCCAAAGAACATAAGCATCATGTTCATTAGCAAAAAAATTGAAATATGCTCTTGTCGATCCATTGTCTGATTTGAGCAGCACAATTTTCGATTCAGCACGGCCTAGTCAACGTCTACACTGGTTATTTTTGGTGTCTTGTCGTTGATTTTCTCATCCATCGAAGTTGTAGACACTGTTTTCTCCTTCGGTATTATAATTGGCTTTCATAGATCTTTAATGTATAAAAGATCCTCCATATTTGGCTTCCAAATTGCATAATTAAATGCGATCAACTTTATCATATTACTTGTGTTATTCTCTATTTGAATCGCCAGTCAACAAGTTTCGCCAAACTTGGTACTATATATGTGAACAGTACTCTCGTTGAAAACAACCAAGGTTCTGATACCACTTTGTTGAAAAAAATTGATGATTGTAAAGAAATAAATTTCACAAATTCAGAATAATTTTCAAACCAAAATAGAACAAAAATAACAACAAAGATTTTTAGTATGGAAAACCTTCCAAAATAAAAGTAACAATTATAGAACGCGTTGGTCACTTAAAACTTTCACTATAATAAAATGAGATTACAAAGTTCACATTTAGTTGGATCTCTTACAAAAATACAATAACTATATATCTTGAGTTTGTGGACAAGACTTCATAAATTAGTTCTCAAATTTTCTTCTCAAAAAAATTATCTTTTGTTTAGGCTCTCTGTAACTTCTTTCACTCATCTTGTTATATTTCAAAATTAAGGTAAATGTTCTATTTATATAACCAAATTTCCGTCCCTTCTATCATTGAAGTCAAAATTGAAGGAAACAAATAGCCCATTTTTTTGACTTTTTTTTCTTCTCAACATAATCTTCGTTGTTGAATACGTTTTATTTTATTAGTTGTTGGCCTACGTGTGATGTACCAACCATTTGAATCACTTATATTGTCTCTAGAGTACTATCAAATGTCTTGCAGTCCTTTATTTTTCATAAGCAAAAGAAGTGAAAATTTTATCATGTGCGGTATAATATTGTAAAAAAAATACAGATGGTTAGCAATCAAAATTTCTTTCTAAAACGAGTAAGACTAACTTGATTAAATTTTTTATTTAATCTATTATCATTTATCAAATGAGTACTTTTTTTATACCAATTTTATTTTTGTAAGAATGGATTCAATTACTAATTTTTTTTGGTTGAATAAACATTTTTTTTAAAAGTGGTCTTCCTTTCGAGAAATGGGATAGAATCTGCTTACCTAAAGAAGTAGCTAGGTGGATTGGGTTTCAGAAAATTTGAAGACAGAATAAAGGATTTGATATCAAAATTGTGATGGTTTGTTTTATCCAATCAAGAAAAACTATGGATTCAACTTTATCAAATCTAAATATTATCATGGTAATAATTTTTGGCATATTTGCTCAAATACACATGGTCATGAATCACCAATTTGGAAAGGTATTTGTAGTTCAAAACAAATCTTGCAATCATCTGTTTGTAAAACCATTCGAAGTGGTAGAACTACAAGAGTGTTGGATCCTTGGCTTCCATAGTAAGTTGCTAACTTGATGTCGGATGTGAGTTCTTAGAGCATAAATCTTTTGATGTCCTTGTTGTTAGATACTCAATTCAATCCAGAAACATTCATAAAACCATATGAATTCATAATTTAAATGCAGCGGAAACAAAATTGGATTGAAAACATACCTCCTGCCATTGATCAAATTTCAGCACTTACACGGGAATTCCAATGGATTTTACTGTTTCGATGTTTTCACCGGTTTCTCACACTTATTCTTCGCGTATTGATGGTGTAATCTGAATTGTTATGCAGCTTAATAGTGAGAGGACCCGATACTTTATTAAGGTTCTTCCATCAAGAACCTCGTTTTTCGGAATCGACGCATTTATCTCGACGAACCGAATCAAGTCACCATTTGCTCACTAACGTTGCACCACTTTGATTTACATTCTCCCACTTGGCAAACGTTAAGTTTAAATTCTCTTGAGTAACAAAACACATGAATCATAGCGATAGGTCCCTGCAAGCGGTATGGTATTATCTTCCATGTATTACAATGTATTTAGTTTTTCAAGTATTATACTTTATGTGGTAACAAACTTAATGAATAAATCCTATATTTATTCTTGGTCCAATAAAATATATATATATTCTCAAATAAATTAAGGTGCACATGAATATGAGAAAATATCACAATATATAAGAGTTTCATTAATTAATTGTATATATACATTTACAAAGTGGAACCAATTCCCATTTTCTCTACATCATCCTTGAATTTCATTGGTGTACGCCTTTAGTCAAAGGATCAAATAATCATCAATCGGCTTACGTGCTCATGACCACTTTCTTTTCCTTAACACGTTCTCTTATGGCCAAGTAATTAATGTCGACGTGTTTACTACGACTACCACTTTTGTTGTTCTTAGCCATAAATACAAAGAAAGTTATCAAGCAAGATAATCTTAATGGCCTAGAAACAGAGTCAACTACTCTAAGCCCGTAAATGAAACTCTTTAACCATACACCATGCGACGTGGCCTCAAAACATGATACGAACTTTCGGCCTCCATAGTGGAAGTAGCGATGATCAAGCTTTCGCACTCTCCAAGACACAAATCCACGCAAGCAAGCATGAAAATGTAACCGTGATGTTGATTTTCGTGAATCAATACAACAAAGAAGTCCGCGTCGGAAAGTAGCCAATTACTTCCAACCATCGGTTCGTCTATACACGAGCATATAATCCTCGGGTTCCTCAGAGTACCTCATCACTTTCTTTGCCTTTTCCAATGGTCAACACCGGATTACTCCGATATCTCCCAGCATCCCAACAACAATGCAATGTCAGTGCCATGCACTGAAAGCATACATCAGTTTCCAACAAATTGAAGCATATGGAATGGTTTTCATCCTGCTCTCTTTCAAAATCATTCTTTGGGCATTGGTCCAAATTGAACTTATCACCCTTCATAACGTGGAGCAACACTTCAGTGAACAATCCTTCATTCAAATCTCTCTAAAACTTTATTGATATAGGTTTCTCGAGACAAACCTGAAGACACCTCGAAGTTCATCTCTACGGATCTTAATGCCAATGACATAGATGCCTCACCCATATCCTTCATATCAAAATTTTTAGAGAGGAATTATTTTACCTCATGTAGCAAACCCCTATCATCGGGTCATAAGCAAAATATCATCCACATATAGCACCAAGAAACAAATCTTACTCTCACTAACTTTCCTGGTATATACATTGATCCATGACATTCTCTCTTCAAAACCAAATGAAGTGATGACGTTATGGAATTTCAAATACCATTGACGTGAGGTTGCTTTAATCCATATATGGATTTATTGTTTACAAACCAAATGCTCACCATCACTAGAGAAAATCCTTCAGGGTTGTTTCATATAAACCTCTTCCTCAGGTTACCATTAAGGAAAGCCGTTTTCACATCCATTTGTTGCAAATCCAAATCAAAATGGGCAACCAATGCCATGACCACACGAAGTGAATCTTTCTAGATACAGGAGAAAATGTCTCCGTGTAGTCGATTCCTTCCCTTTGAGTGAATCCTTTGGCAACGAGTCTTGCCTTATGTCTCAATGTTGCCTCGCGAGTCTTTCTTTGTTTTGAAGACCCATTTACATCCAATGGCTTTCACACCATCGAGTAACTTAACGAGATCCCGGACTCGTTTAGACGCCATAGAATCCATCTCTTCTTTCACGCCATCATACCATAAGCTCGAAACCTCGTAACTCGCCGTGGAAAACGTCTCAGATCATTTTCGGCCCAACATTATAGTCACATTCTTGTAGATACATAACATAATCATTAGGGTATCGCCGATTTCCTTACTCTAGTAGATCTTCTTAATGTTGTATCAACATTCTCCCGAGGAGCAGGATCATGTTGTTCAACTAGTTGTTCAACGGTTGTGGCATCCGTTGAACTTCAACATCTACTAGATCGGGATCAACCACTAGTGGTACTTCCAAGACCGGTTCTTCAACACATGTTTGTACTGAGGCGTGTTGTTAACAATAATGATCACTCCATTACTCAAGTGGTACATCGAGCATCCGAATGATCTTTCAGAACCAACTGCCCCCGGGATCGATCGCTCCCACTAATCAAGTAATTCTCAAGAAATTTTGCATTTCGATTCCACAAATCTAGTGTTGTGAGATGGACAATAAAATCTATAACCTTTTAATCGCTCGCATATCCAATGAAATACCCACTAATGGTCCTTGGGTCCAGCCTTTTTCTCTGTGGATTATATATCCTCACTTCCCGAGATAGGCATCCCCAAACACGCATATGTTGCAAACTCGGGCTTTCCAACCTTTCCATAATTCAAATGGTGTCTTTGTGACCTTTCGTTGGAACTCGGTTTAATATATACACAAATTGCCTTTAAAGCTTCAATCCACAAGGATTTAGGAAGATTGGAGTTGCTAAGCATACTCCGCACCATGTCCAAAAGTGTTCGGTTTCTTCTTTCTCGCTACACCATTTTGGTGAATCATTGAACAGGCAGTGTATTGGGCAACTATCCCACGTTTCTTCGAAGAAATTTAGCAAAATTCGGACTGCTTGTCCATTCTCGGTGTATCTACCATAATATTCACTAATTTATCCGATCTCACGATCTTTATTTGCTTTCCACATTGTTTCTCTACCAACCTTAAAGCTTTTGAAGGCATCCAATGCTTCGCTTCTTATTATGAAGTATATGTAGAGACATATCTCGAGAAAAATCAGCAATAAAGGGGATAAAATATTTTTGCCCTTGAATGTCCATGTCTGGACAACATATATCCGTATGTATGCTTTCTAATATGTTTGAACTTCTATTGGCACCTTTCTTTGACTTGTTAGTCCGCTTTCCCTTAACGCAATTCATTACACGTTCAAAACCAAGAAATTCCAGAGTACTAAGTACCCCATCTTTCACTAATCTTTTAATTCTTTCTATAGAGATATGTCCTAATCTCCTATGCCATAACGTAGAAGAGTCATCGTCAATAATACACCTTTTAGTGCCAAATTGAACATGCATAATACATGAAGTGGCATTATTTTGTAAATTAATGCAAGAAAGACCATCGACAAAATACCATTCCCAACACAATCAGATGATTTATTAAATAAATTGGAAAGATGTTTCGAAAAGTGAAAGGAATAACCATAAGGTACAAGTCTTGAATTGAAATCAAGTTTCTAGAGAAACTTGGAACATAAAAGGTCTTTTCTAATTTTAAAATAAAACCACTACTTAAAAATCAAACTACATATTACCTTACACGCAGCCCATCTTGTTAATGGATAAGATGTATCGTCACTTCCCAGCGGCTTCCTTAGATTTTGCATACCCTCGTAAGGAATTTGCAACACGGATTGTAGATCCGTAATCAATCCACCAGTGTTAATATTAACATTAACCATATTAGATTCCATAACAAACAAACGAGGTTGGATTACCTTTATTCTCAAGCCATTTCTCGGAATCTCGACATAATCCTTCTTCTTCACGTGTCCTTCTTTTACAAAAGAAACACTTGGATTCTTTCTTAATATCACCGAGGTGTGAATTATTCCCTTTCCTTTACGCTTGTATTGAGATTTTCCTTTCTCGTACGTTGTAGCCAACATTGCACTTTCACCAAATTCCATAACAAGCCTCCCTTCCTTGAACACACACGGTCATTAGTTCATTGATTGACCATTTATCTTTATGTGTATTGTACGAGATTTTGAATGGCCCGTGACTGGTGTGGGAGAGTGTTAAGGATATGTG
The DNA here is from genome assembly GCA_033030585.1 of Hippophae rhamnoides. Classification (NCBI taxonomy): domain Eukaryota; kingdom Viridiplantae; phylum Streptophyta; class Magnoliopsida; order Rosales; family Elaeagnaceae; genus Hippophae; species Hippophae rhamnoides. The sequence goes on along the minus strand of CM065434.1, from coordinate 19,959,702 downwards.
CACCCAGAAGGATTCGACATCTCAACCTCGAGATGCTTAAGTTGAGCCGCAATGTCCCTCATTTGCATAATGTGCTCGCGCACACCTTTCACACCTGAGTCTTAAAGAAGAGAACTTCATAATAAGCGGTGCTTGCTAAAGCCTTATCCGGGTGACGTAATTGATCATCAACGGCCTTCAAGAAGTCTTGAACATTGGTATCTTTGATCAACCTAACCACGAATACCAAGAGAGATTTTAGTCTTAATGAACATCATACTAAGGCGATTAGATCGTTCCTATTGTTCATAAAGCATGATATTCTCTGAGTACTAGTTCGAGTAATTTTAGGTGGTTCGCTTTTTCCTAATAGCATAATCAATATCCATCCACCCTAATTGAAGGAGAATTCTTTCCTTCCATATTTTATAGCTTATCCCCTTTCGGATCGGGAATATCACAAATGGGATATTAGAGAAATTTACAGGTTGAGAAGGCTAATTAAAGATTATATGCTTATTAAAAATTGAGGCATAAACTATAATCATTCTTTACCAATGTAAATTTGATGAATATGAATCTAGTGACATAAAACTTGCTTGTGGGCTAAAGTTTTAATTCAATTAAATTCATCCTAACTTTACGATAAAACTATCAAATTATGTTCATTTTCCTAATCCCTGTGGGTAAATTAGAAAATATAATTTGATATTATATCCTAATTAATCACACAAAAATATAATAAAAATTCTTGTGGGATAAGATTTATTATATCACATATGATTAATTACAATTAATATTTATTTTCTAAATGTGATCCCAATAAATTTTTATTATAGTTTTAATTAATTAAAGATGTCAGGCTACTCCCTAATTAATCAAACTATATGAATCACTTAAATATTAATTAAATTCTTATGCTCAATTATTGCATAAAACCATAAGCAATATTAATTTAATATCAATTGTACAAATATTATTTATCTTAAATTGCATATATGACAATAAATTATACAAGCAAAATTAAATAATATAAGAACTAATTAAATCAATAAGAGTCATTAAAAAAAATAATTTAATTATGCATAAATTATTTAACTAAATTTTATATGTATAATAAATTGCAAAATTTATACATATAAATACACAAAACAAATAATTTAAGCATAATGTATTTAAATAAAATTTTAATGTGTTCAAAATTATTTAAATAAATATAACATGTATAATAAATATTATACATATGATAAACATAAATTAAAATCATATTCAGAATTATTTTATATATATATATATATATTTGTTTTGTTTTAATAAAAATTAAATATTTAATATATATAAAATATTATACACTAATAACATATATTGTGCTGTAGCGTGTTGGTTTGGCTGGTGAATATATTGTCTTGAGACCAAGGTTCAAGTCTCAAACAATCCAAATGTTTGATTTTTTAATAAAACTAATTGTTGCTCTATAAATATATTCTGTTACACAAAATAATAGAATTGCCTCAGTGGTCAAGTGGATAGTTTATTGAAAACTTATCCGTGTAAACTCGGTTCGATTCCCAGATAAAGCAAGATTTTTTTTTTTTTTTTAAACTTCATCTTCAACCTTCAGCCGGGTCAATACGACCCGTTTTTACACTAACGGATACCCGGCCGTATCTTCCTATTCCGGCGACGGAATCCAGCGTTCTTTTTATCAAAATTCTCAGAATTCAATTTCTGAGTGATTCATGATATTAATTTTAAGTAAAAACTTCATTTTAAACGAAAAGTTAATTAATGAAGAAAATAAATACCCACGGCAAATTGGATTTATTTTCTTCATTGTTTTTCAAGTTTAATTTTACAGAATCACTCAAAAATCAATATTGAAACACTTTATAATTTCCATATGGATCAAAAACAATCAAAATAAAAAACCCAAAATTTCCGTTATCGTGAAATGAAGCGAAAACAGTTGTTTTCAAACCGCTCGATACCAAATGTTAGATACTCAATTCAATCCGTAAAACATTCATAAAACCATATGAATTCATAATTTAAATGCAGCGGAAACAAAATTGGATTAAAACATACCTCCGCCATTGATCAAATTTCCAAAGACTTACACGGGAATTCCAATGGATTTTCTCGTTTCGATGCTTTCACTTCGGTTTCTCACACTTATTCTCTGCGTATTGATGGTGTAATCAATTGTTATGCGCGATTAATAGTGAGAGGACCCGATACTTTTATTAAGGTTCTTCCATCAAGAACCTCGTTCGGTTCGGAACCGACGACGATTCGACGACCGAATCAATACCACGGTTCACTAACGTTGCACCACTTTGATTTACACTTGTTTGATAATGAAACAATTAGATAAATTATTCAGATTAATCTTCTCCTACAAAATAAAGACACTAATTTGATCTAGATGGGTACTACTCAACACTGATATTCAATGCAAAATGCTTATGATCAACTTGTCTCGCATACCATTACAACTCATTTTTAGAAGAAATCATATTTGGGAAGCATTAAGTTTAATACTGATTCCTTTTGGAATCAAGGTCATTATACTTTCTATACAATTATTAGACAAGATAATTTTTACAATTGTTTGAACTTGGTTGAAATTTACAATGTTCGTACATATGAAAGATATTTGGACAGATAACTTCTAAGAACTTGAGATAAATAAGGGTTAGATCCCAGGTTCGAGACTGGGGAAGGATGAAAGGAATGAATTATACGATCAACAATTGTGAACACGCTTAGATATTTTCTATATGTATGAACATCGTAGATTTCAACCAAGTTTAAATAATAATGTCATTGGTATTTAGTGTAATCAAAGATATACAAATTCAATTGAAGAAGTATATAATTAATATCAATTTTGTCAGCTTTTTAGATTGCATATATATGAATGTGATTTCACTCATATTATTGTTGAAAATAATAATAGTTCTATGATTTTAACTATCAAGGGATTCAATACTTTGATTTTACTTTCATGTAGGAATCTTAAAGATCAAATTAATTTTTATTGAAGAATTTATTTTAGTTAAGACTAATTGGATTCCTAGATATCTCAATAGAATGAATGGCTTATCTATGAGTGCAATTAATAGGCTAAAAATACTAATAGTTTTGGTTCCTTCCATTTTAATTGCTATTTTGATTAGAGAAAAGGAAGATTGTTTGTAATTTTAAGTTTCTTCAATTTTTAGTACTTTTATAAGTTTATCCAATCCTTTTAATCATTAAATAGTTTAATTTATATTATTTAACTTCACATAAATAATATTTTTATTGTCATCAAATATACTTAGGTTATGTTTGAATGAAATGAAATCATAATTAATTCCATACATTTTTGTGTTTGGTTGGGTTGAAAAAGGATTCAGGAATGGAATCGATTTCTAAAAAAAAATTAATCACAATTCTTTCTTCTTTCTTTAGGAATCATGATTTCATTCTTATCTCAATTTTTTTTCCAATTTTACCAAAACCTTAAATATAACACTAAACTCAAATCCCAAAATCCTAAACCCTAAATCTCAGAACCTTAAATCCTAAATCCTAAAACCCTAAATCTCTAGATATAACACTAAACTCAAATCCCAAAACCCTAATTCCCAAACCCTAAATCCAAAATCTCAAATCACAAAACCCTAAATCCAAAATCTCAAAACACTAAATCCTAAATCCCAAAATCCTTAACCCTAAATCCTAAACCCTAAATCCTAAATCCTAAAACCCCAAAACCCAAAACCTTAAAACCTAAATCCCAAATCCCAAATCCCAAATCCCAAATCCCTAAACCCCAAATACCAAATCCTAAAACCCTAAAACCCAAATACCAAATCCTAAACTCTAAACCCCAAATCCCAAATCCCAAATCCTTAAACTCTAAATCCTAAATCCTATTTAGAACAATAATAATTTTAATAATATATATTTTTTAAGTAATAATTATTTAAAAAAGTAATGATTTTAATAATATATTTTGTTTGACGAAAAAATAATAATTAAATGATATTATTTAAACTTTACTGAATATATAGATATTAAGGTAATTTATAATTTTTTTCATTCTATTTAAGTGTCAAACCAACTAGTGTAATATTGATTTCTTTTTTAATTCCAATGGTCATAACAAACAACATTATTTCCTTTTTATTTTATTCTCATTTCGATTTCGATTCTAATTTTATTCTGTGAACAAAAACCAACGTTAATAAAAATCTATAATAAAAAATAATAAATGGTAATTAATTATTCACAATCTACAGTGACTTATCATATTAATCAAATCTTCGTAGTTTAATCCACTTTCATTCTTCTTCTTTTTTTTTCATACTTTCCGATATCAAAGTTAGTTTACTAAATAATTAAGTTGGCCGACTTTGTACTGTTGTTCTTGTTCAAGTAGATGAAGAGAGATAGTGACCCGGAGAAAAAAGAGGACGGTAAATCATTTATTGGATCACAGAAAAGATATTGAGAGAGATATAAATTAAAAAAGGAACTTACGTAAAGAATCTTTTTCACAATTTTAATTGTCTTTATTTAATATCGATTTGCCATTATTATAAAAAAATTGAAAATACAAGAAAAGCAAGAAATAAATATATAGGGACAAAGAAATAATTTCTTATTATTTTACTTAAATTTAGTATCACAACTTGATCATTTAAAAGCCCTCTAACTAGTAAACACACCGTTTTGTAATAGAATGGAATATACCATGGTATTAAATGTAATAAAATTAACTGATTGAATGCGCCCATTATTTTTATACTCTCATTTTTTTTAATCCATTTTTGTCCATTCATGAAATTACATCCATTTTAATTCTTAAAATATAAATAGCACAGTCTAATTAATCCGACCATCAATTTTTTATTATATCTAATAAAATAAAAATTTTATTGCTTTTTTTACAATTCTACCTTTTAACATTAATATTTTTTTATTATTTTTATTTCAAAAACACTCATAAAAAGATAAAATAACAAAAAAATCTCCTAACATTTTATTTTTTTTTCCAAAACTCATTATTCATATATATATATATATATATATGTTAATAATTCATATATATAATTAAGTCAATGACTTGTTTATCAGGATGACTAAATAAAGGAGAAAATAATAATATCCAAATTTTGTTAGTTATATCTGGCTTATCTAATTAATTAGTTTTTGACGTAAAAACTTACTAAATGAGAGCCAGTAAATTTTATAAAAAATTTATAAAAATAATACCTTTAAAATTTACAATAATAAAAATAACATTTCAATAATATTAAATAGGGTTAGTTCAATTGAATGACATTAAAAATAAAAATGATCTAAATAATTATATTTTAATTTGAATGGTATTTAATTGGACGGCGTTTAAAATAAAATGATTTGTGTTACTTTCTTTTAATAGAGAAAATGTACGAGATGTATATAAAAAATATTATTTTTATGGTTACAAATTTTAAAAATGTTGATTTTATTGTTTTTTTAATTTTTAATTGATGGGTTTTTAAAAATAATAAATAAAATTTTAATTTATGTCTAGAGGCATGTATATGTAATATGTAAGATAATAAGTAATAAAAATTTATTTTTGGTTAAATATAATGAAAAATTGATGTTTGTATTGATTTGGTTGGTAATTTTATAATTTAGGAACTAAAATTAATATAATATTCGTATACATGTGAAAATAGATGGAGGAAAAATAAAATTATAAGGATTAGTGATACATTTAATCTTAAAATTCACCCATGTAAAGATTGGTGATGCATTTAATCCTAAAATTCACTCATATTCGGTTTTATACTTCGTTCTTATGTTATTTTAGGCAAAATCTCATTTCAATGGAAAAACTAGCCAAGTCTCATCTTTGAACAAGGTTAGATACTGAACTCGTTCCTCTGAATTGCATGAATCTCCGTACTATTTCGTCACCCAACCTATATATATTAATTGTTGAGTAAAATTTATAATATATAACTCTAACTTTATTAATATTAGATCTAAATAAGTAAATAAACTACTTGTATTATAACCATAATAAAAGATACTATAACACCTTTCAAATGCAACTCACAAATTGAAAAGAAATACAAACACTTTTACAGAAAGTTCTCAACTCGCTCTCAACCTAAGAATACAAAGACTTATTTGTTTTTGATGGGATGATTAAACCAAATGCAAGGTAAGCTATTTATAGTCCTCACTATGTAATCTATACCACACAAATATAAAACTAAGAAATAATTCTAGTTACATAAATATTATCTATATACTTCTCTTTTCTACATCCTTTAACCACTCTATTTATTTTCTTACATCGTTCAACCACTCAATTTATTGGATTGGTGTTTATTTTCAACACTCCTCCTCAACACCAACTCTCACTATTTTTATTGTGCCAAGTTGATGGTGAAACATTTCGAACTTACCAATACTTAAGCTTTTTGTGAATTAGTCTGCAACTTTATCATATGTCATGATTTGCCTCATCTCAATTTCTTCTTGTAAATTTTTTTCTCTGATAAAGTGATAGTGCACTTTAATATGCTTAGTTCTTGCATAAAAGACTGAATTCTCTACCAAACGAATTGTGGATTGATTGTCACAGTATAATGGAACTACATAGTCTATTGGTTGTTGTAGATTATTCATTAATTGTATTAACCATGTACTCTCTTGAGTTTCCATTGCCGTTGCCGTTGCTCGATACTCAACTTCAGTGGTTGATAATGATATTGTCAGCTGTATCTTGCTACACTAAGAAATTATTCTAGAACCAAGCTTAAACACATACCCAGTTGTTGATTTCCTTGTGTTATGATCTTCTGCATAATCAGTATTGTAGTAACCAACTAACTTTTCATCTCCACCTTTATTGTAGAAAAGACCATAGTCAATTGTACTCTTCATATATCTCATTATTTATCGAACTGCTTCCAAATGAGGCTTATTTGGATTTTGCATGTACCAACTTATTACAATAACTGCATAAGAAACATTAGGTAGAGTTAAGGTTAAGTAGATCAGACTGCCTACCAATTTTTGATACATTGTCGCATCTTCCAAATCTTTTCCTCATGTGTACACATTTTGGCATTTGGCTCTATTGACATCGAAATCGGTTTGTATTCAAGTATTCTGAACCGCTTTATCAAATCTTTAGAATATTTTTGTTGAAAAAGAAATATTCCTTTTTATGTGTGGTCAACCTCTAGACCAAGGAAGTGCTTGAGCTATCCAAGTTCTTTCATCTGGAAATGGATTGATAAATTCTCCTTTGTACGAAGAATTTCTATCTCATCATCACCAGTTATAATTAAATCATCTACGTACTCTAGCACGATATCTGTCTTTCCTTCATTGGATTTGACAAATAAGCTGGAATCTATAGGTGTTACTGAATAACCATTTTTGTTAAAAATTCAGCAATCTTACCATATCACGTCCTGGTTGCCTATTTCAATCCATAAAGTGCTTTCTGCAACATACACATATATTCAGGATGATCTTGGCTTTGAAAACCCATTGGTTAGATCATACAGAGCTCATGATTCAACTCTCTATGAAGAAAATCATTCTTCACATCCATTTGTCATAAATTCCAATCTTTGTTGGCTGTAAGTGCAAGTAAGATTCGTACAGTTGTAAGTTTCGCCACTAGACTAAACGTTTCATCATAGTCTATTCTGTACTATTGAGAGAACCCATAAGCCACCAATCGTGCCTTATATATCTCAATTGACCCATCTAGACGATGCTTTATCTTGTAAAACTGCTTATAAGATATGAGTTTCACATCTCCTGGTTTTCGCACCAGATCCCTAGTTTGATTTTCCTGAAATGCATCAATCTTTTCTTTTATAGCTTTCATCCACTCAAATATTTACGATGCTTCTTCGAACATCTCAGGTTCTATTTCTTCTTCAACTATAGCTGCATTGGCATATTTGGTTTTTAGCCTTCATGTTCTTGTTGACCTACGAAGTTAAGATTGCAGAATTGATTCTTTTGTTTCACTAGGCCCACCTTCTTCATTTAGTTGTTGATGTATGCTATTTTTTCAAGGATTCTGAGTTACTCTTTGTTTGATATAATCATCATTTGGATCTTTGGATTCATCTAAACTTGGTTGGATTTGAATAGTATACTCTCTCATCTTTTGTTACAACTTGTCTCCAAATTCTCTCGAGTCTAGCAATGCCTCATTCTCCAAGGACTACCAAGAAGATGCTTCATCGAATACCACATCATGTGGAGTGTAGCATCTTCCACTCGTTGGATCGCAACATTTCCACCCCTTTATCTAGCTGTCGTATCCCACAAAGATACATCTAACAGCTTTCTTGTCAAACTTACTTTGTAAATGATCAGGAACAAATACATAACATACACGACCAAATACTCGAAAGTAACTAACTGTATGTTTCAGGTTCTATAGTTTCTCAAAGGGTGAAACAAATCCCAACCTTGGTTGAAGAAGTATGTTGATCATAAATGTTGTAGTTCTCATCGTTTCAGCCCAAAACCTTCCAAGTACATTCTTTTCATATAACATACTCCAAAATATTTCTACAAGATGCCGGTTCTTTCTCTCCACTACACCATTTTGTTGTGGCATGTTGGCACAAGTGTACTGATGACGTATTCAAAATTTCCTTAGGTATTGAGAGAACTAGCTTGAGCTATACTCTCCACCATTGTATGTGCACAAGCAATAGATCTTTTTTCATACTTCTCCTTCAATTGACTCTCTAAACTATTTACAATTTGAAAATGTGCCAGATTTTTCTTTCATAAAGAAAACCCACACATACTTGAGAAGTCATCAATGAATGTCACCATGTACCGTATACCACTAATTAATGGTTTCTTAACAGGCTCGAATACATCATAGTGAATTAAACTCCAATAGTTCTTTTGCTTTAAACTTTGATTCCTCATATGGTAATTGGTGAGTTTTACCATATTAACATCCTACACAGACCGTGTATGTTTGCACATCTAGTTAAGGAAGCCCTTTAAGTATTGACTTCTTCACCATCACACTTAACTTGGAATAGCTAATGTGACCTAACCGTATATGTCATAGATCTATTGTCTCATTTCTTCTTATCCTATCTACATATACAAATTATACTGACATCATGTAAATTGATTCCAATAATTTTCCCTCCAATGTCGGTGTTTCTGAGATTTTGAGATCATGATACACCTTCACATCTCGAGGACCAAACAAAACATAGTGGCCTGATGATGTCAATTGAGCCACAGATAGCAAGTTTTTCTTTATTCGTGGGACATAATAAATATCTTAAAGTGGTACCTGCTTAGTATTATATCGAGGCGTAATTATCGTCTTACCAATGTGAGCTATCAGTAACCTTGAGTTGTCAAATGTCACCACTACACGACCTCCCTTGTACTCAGACATGCTTTCCAATTTCTGTTTATCACACGTCATATGATTTGAGCATCTCGAATCTACTATCCAGTCATTCTTGTAGTCAATCCATTTTGATGTAGTCACCATAAGAGCTAATTCTTCTTCCTCTATAGCGAATAATGCTCTGGCATCCCAACCATTTTCGGTATGCTCCTTAGAACTAGAAGTAGCCGTATTACATTCAATAGATTTTTTCTTACTCCAACAACCTTTTTCTATGTGACCCATATTTTCGCAGTTGTAACATTCACCATCAAATTTTCTACTGTTATTGCGATTCTTTCAAGCTCCCCTAGACGAAAGCCTCTATTTTCTTGAAAAAATTTGTAGCCATCCTTTTTAGATCCACTTCCATTGTATTGCTTGAAAGTGCCTCTACTTTTGTTAGTGTAGATTGCTTCTTTCTCACCCTTCAACGAGATTCCTCTTATTTTCTTAGCCATAGCTTCTTGACCGGCCAACAAATTCTCAAACTCAACAAGAGATGGTTGTGTCAGACATCCTTATATAGTGATAACAAACCCTCGATATTTAGGTCTCAAACCATGGATAATTATTCTCTGTATCCTTATTTCTCCAATAGGAGCTTTCAGATCTAAATCTGAAATTTCGCAGCATAATGATTTTACCTTGTGAAAATACTGGGAAATTGTCATGTCATGTTATGTCATTGATAACAACTCCTTCTCGAGAAGTTGTAGTCTTGTATCATTCTTCTTTGAAAAGAGTGTAACAAGAGTGTCTCATGCTTCCTTAGGTGTTTTGACATCCCGAATGTGCTCTAACATTTATTTTTTAACTGTGGTTTTCAAAGCAAACATCGCTTTACCTGCTTTAATTTTCCACTTCTGCAAGAAGCCGTTTGCATCTTCCGTTGTTGGTTATGTAACTTCGTTACCACCAAAAACCTCACATAGGTCTTGACCTTGTAGGTAAGACTTCATACATATTTTCCATGTGTTATAGTTTTTATTGTTGAGCTTCTTGATTCCTCCAACTACTTGAAGGTCACTCATCGTGTCGGCAAGACTTCAACTATACCGAACAAGCTTAACTAAGAAACATGTAGAGTACCAAACTCTTCACACTCAAGATAGCTCCACTAAGAACGATCCTTGATTGTCCCGTTCTATACCAATTGTTGAGTAAAATTTAGAATATACAAGTCTAAATTTACTAATATTATATCCAAATAAGTAAACAAACTATTTGTATAATAATCACAATAAAATACATTATAACACATTTAAAAGACAACTCACAAATTGAAGAGAGATACAAACATTCTAAGAGAAAACTCTCAACTCAAACTCAAACTAAGAATATAAAGACTTATTTGTTTTTGATGGAATGATTAAACAAAATACAAGTTATGTTATTTATAGTTATTACCGTGTAATTTACACAATACAAATATAAAACTAAGAAATAATTTTAGTCACATAAATATTATCTACACACTTCTCTTTTCTACGTTATTCAACCATTTTATTTATTTTTTTACATTGTATTTGTGTTTTACATTAAATTTTCTGCTCTTTTTCAAGTCCTGTGGTTGTGATGCTGAGAAGAACTTGTGTAGAAATACAAACGATTTTTATGGACGTCTTTGTATCCGATTTGTATTTAGGCAACACAATGATTGATAATTGGTTTTAAACGTGGGTTTCTCGAATGTGCACGCAAGGTGTTTGATGAATTGCCAAAAACCAATATGATTTTTATTTTCTTGGTTGCCTGAAAATGATATTTTCGCTTGGATGACTCTGTTCACTGGCTAAGGGAGGCGTTGGAACTTTCTCGAGCACATGCTAATTAAAATGTAAGTGCATTTATTAGACCAATCATTTAGATATTATCTAAGATTTGAGGATTACAACTTTCTTTGTAAAATGAGGATACAATTGGCTATGTCCGATTATGTTAATTATATTTTAAATGTTGCTAAATATGTGGATTATGATTTCTAAATGTTATCGTGAGTCGTGACCCTATACTTTTTTTTTTTAATTTCAATTATTAAGCAACATTTAGGTTTTAAAAAAGTGGTAAGTGTTATTAATTATTCTTAGAACATATATTTCGTACTAATCACATTAATTTATTTCTCTATTAATTAATAGAAAATTAATAATTACTGTAGGAATTTGGTGATGCTTACAAATTTTTTGAAGGTAAATGAAGGAAATAAATGTATACGATGAAAATTGAGATAAAACCAAAGAAGATTGTTCAAATTAATAATAGTAATAACAGATATTTATTACCTTATTAATTATAATAAAACCCATAATTGACCACATACAGAAAAAAAACATCCCACTAATAATATTTAATCACAATAATTGCTCCTGGAATAACCTAAAACCAACACAGAAAAAAAACACAAACCCAAATAATAATAATAATAATAATAATAATAAATAAATAAATAAATAAAAAAGAAGAGATTTAAAATAACACTCCATAAGACATCAACCAACAAGAAAATTACCATACTGATGCTGACCCAATAATATTAGAGAAATCAGCTAAAGATAAACCTTCTTACTAATCTTATTCTAATATGAACACCTCACTTGTATTGTTTATATAATAAATGCGCAAGTGGTGCCACTTAGAGTAAGAATAGTAAAAAAAAGATTAATTTAGCCTATTTTCCTTAATAATATTAATAAAAAAACATATCATCAGGAACAGAAGCCATGATTGGTTGGTTCACATGAAGAGGAGTAGAATTCCATGGATTATTGTCAATAATGAGCCCATAATCTGCAGGAACATTGATCTGTGTAGCATCCTCATAATTAATCTGATCAAGAAGCTGAACACTGCTTGAATCTATGAAATTAATGATATCATTGAGAGATTGTAGTCTGTTACTAAGCTCATCCATCTGAGCTCTGAGGACTGAGTTCTCAGCTTCAAGATTGTTGTAGAGCTGTGTTGTGATATTCATGCTTGTGAGAATTTCATTGTTTTCCTTCTTGAGCTGACCAATTTGTGCCACCAGATCATCAAGAAGCTTCTGTTTCTTCATCCGAGATCTACGTGCCGATTCTCTATTGGATAGCATTCTTTTCCTCTTTCTTTGATCCATTATTTGCTGCAGATCTTGTTCAGAACCTGAGTTCTGAAGATACAAACTTGACCCTGAAGAAGCTCCACTAGAGGTTTCCATTTACTTATTATTTATGCTAGCTTATTAATAGAATAAATATATATTAATGCTTAGGAAAAGAGATAAAATTGAAGATTTTTAGAGTGCCCAGATGCTAATTTTTTTTTAAAAAAAAAAGAAGAGAGATTTTTGATGATATGAAGAGTGCGTAGTTTTAATTAAGATTGAGAGAAGAGTGAGTAAACGTAGAACCAGTAAAGGAAAACAACAGAGAAAGATTGAACCATATGTGTCCTGCGTCGAAGGCTAGAGTTTATGATAAACCCAGAGAGGAGAACTTCAGAAATTACTGCAGACATGAATATATATATTGTTAAACATCAAGAACCATCTACTAAATACAGTTATATATATATATGAAGAGAATTAGGAGATCGATCTCTTAGATCTTGAAAAAAGCTAAACTATGGTTGAAGTTCTTAGCAGAACATAGATCAGAACATAGAGCTTAATTTATAAGCATTGAAAGAGTTTGAGAGAAACAGAGAAATTAACAAATATGAGAGGTCGATCACCCAAAATTTTCAGGTAGAAAAGATAAGAAAAGGAAAGGAGGTTTTGGAAGGTGCTGGTGGTGGGAATATATAGACCAGAAATGGCCACTAGAAGGTTATAAAAATTATTTATTATATATTTGTTTTTAATAAAAATTTTGGAAAATGTCTGGAAAAGATAATATTAAAGCTAAATAGGCTTACATAAGCTGTGTCCACTGACTCACTGAGCAAGTAGTCCACATTCGTGGGCCGCATATGTAATTTTCATTAATATAATTTTATACTATTTAAGTTACGTATTAATATTAAATTAGTACAAGAGGTTGAAATAATTGTAAAATCATATATTAATAAAGAGTTACATTATATTATGATATAATAATCATATATTAATAAAGAGTTATGATATAATAATCATATATTAATAAAGAGTTAATTATATTATGATATAATAATGAAAGTATACATTAAGTTATAATAAAAAGTATTTTCAATTAGAATTTTCTTTAATGTAATAATAGGCTTTTATATTTACTATAAAACCAAAGTTTTAATATTCATGTTAGGGTAATATTTATTTTCAATAAAATAATAAAAATAATATGTTTATAAAATAAATATTTTTTGTATATAATTAATAGATTTTTATTTAAAAAAAAATAATTTATAATTTGATATTAAACGTTTTTTATTTAAATTTATTTAATATTTAACGGTATTCAATATTATTAAATATTAATATTTTTATTATTAGTTTTAAGGGGTGTTATTTTATGTAATTTATTATATATTTTTTTTAATATTCATATAATTTAAAAATATCTAAATTTTAATTTCTTAACGTACTCAAACTTATAAACAAAAACACCACTCTTTTTCTTGAATTAGGAAAGGATACAGCACATATTAATAGATAAACTCGTATATATTCCTCACTTATTTGAGAGAAAAGGGTTAATTTTAATAATTTAAAATTTCGAAAGAACTTTGTGTAATTTTCTCAATAATTAAAAAATAATATTTTTAATACCCTTCAAAGTTATAAACAACAAAAATAGAAACAATAAGCACATGGAGTTGTCAGGGTTCTGAAATTGGTCCCACTTCAATTCAATATTACAAGGAAAAGTTTAAGGGACATATTAAAATAGGAAATTTATTTATTGTACAGTCACAATTTCAGTTAATATAATAAATAATTATTTATTAAAATAATATAATTTATTTATTAGATTATAATTAATTATGATAATAAATATAATTAAACTAAGAAGTATGCAACTAAAGTGGAGTTAAAACTTTACGCTAACTTTTGAATTGTGGTTGAAAGTTGAAGTATTTGATTTGAAATTGTGAAGGATTTTTTTTTATTTTTTTATTAAATATATTTGATGTAATTTAAATATATAATTTTAAATAAAAAATCTTATACAATATTAACAAATTAATGACGAACAAATTATTTATTTAATATAGTATGAAATATATGAACTTTTCAATTTAAAAATAATTAAATATCGATTCTAACAAATTTCTTTTTTTCACAAATTTTTGGTTTATATCAGTGATTGCCATCCATTTCAAATGTGAGTATTTAGATTTGTTTTTTGTTTTTTGGGGTGTGAAAGTACGTACGCGAGTATTCATAAGTTAGGTCACATTAAGACAAAAAAAAAAAAAAAAGTAAAAAGTAGGCCATAATGGAAAAACAGGTGAGTTTTTAAAAGAGTGAGAAATATCTTTTTCTTTTTAATGAGAACAGTAAAAATATCGTAAATCTCAACTTATACAGGCAAAAATATTAAAAATATTGATAGATATTTAAATAAAATTATAATTTTTAATATTTTATTAAATATTAAAATAAAAAATAATATATTAGTTTAATAATGGTTTGATAACAATTTTGATTTTTAATTTTTTAAGTGATTTTTTAATCGCTCGATAATAATTTTTTTTTATTTTGTTTTCACTTTTATCAAATATTTTTTAGATAATAAATCTAGTTTTACGATTTTTTGTATTTATAAATATTTAAAGAAAATGATTAAAAATATAAAATTTGTAAATGATAAAAAACATTTCTTTATTTTTTAAGTTTTTAAAAAACAAAATATTACCTATCAACTTATAAGTGATTTTTGATTTTTTTTCTTTGAAAATCATTAAATAAAAAATTGTTACCAAATATATTAATAATTATTTCTACAAAAAAAATAATAAATCAAAAAACTATTTATTTAATCATAAATTTAAATCATGAATCAAAATCATTATCAAATAAAGTCTTAGTTAATTTTTTTTATTTAAATGACTATGAAATATATAATACACATATAATAATAAAGAAACATAAAGATAATTTTTATTTTAATAAATATAAGTTATATAACACAAATATAAATGTATTAAGTTACATGTAATACAAATATATATAAATACTTAATTAAAACAATTGTGTTTAATTAGCTCAAAATTTGGAACTATGGAAACACATCAATGCAGAGAATCAGCAAAAAAACAATAATTATACCATGACATTAAGGAATAATAATTTGGTTTGTAATTATTAATAATAATTTTACTTGTAATTATTAATGTATCATGTATAGGTTGCTTGATCTCTCCTAAGAATGACCTTCTCCTCTCGTATCCTTCCTAGAGGTTCTATTCCAACCCATTTGGAAAAGTAATTTGTGTTAACTAACAACAACTTCTTTTGACCCTTAGCTAGTGGTAGAGATCCTATGATGTCAAGCCTCTACTTGTAGAAGAGCTAAGGACTTATCACCCTTGTTATGGTGTTAGGAGGCGCGTGTGACAATGGGGTAAACATTTGGCACTTATCACACTTCTAAGTGTACTTTATACAACCTGTCAACATGGTGGACCAATTGTAACCTTGCCTTATGATTCATTGAGACAGTTTTCTTCCGCCTGAATGAGAACCATACTCCCTCTCATGTGTTTCAAACATTAATCTTTTAGTTCCTTTCTTAGCTATGCATAAGAGTCCAAGTTCGAGCGTAGACAGGTCCTTCCTTTTTAGGAATTTAAAGATTGGAATGAACAGTGAGTGGGTAAGGGAATCCACATAGCCCACTATTCTTTCAACTTCTTCCAAAATGGTCTCTATCAATATCGTAATTGACCTTACTCTGTTGAGGTTGGCTTCACGCACAGAAGCCAACATGGCTTCAATGTGACCATTCTCATTTTTGGGTTATTTGCTTGATTTTAAACTTGGAAAATTTGGAACATTTCCATTTTAACCTCTCCAAGTACCCATTCATCTTTCCATCCCTAGTTTCAAATGTTCCCAAGAACTAGTTGACCAATAATCTGGAGTTGTTGTGCAAGGTGATCTTATTTGCCTCTAATTTCTTTGGTCATGACCCTAAATATGGCTACTTCATATTTGCCGACATTGTTAGTTGCTTGGAAATCAAATCTGATCGTATACTCAAAATAGTTGTTGTCGTGATCTACTATGACTATCATTAGTCCGGCATCATTGAAATTGTGTGCTCCGTCTACAAACACTTTCTAGTTAACTCTATCTTTTTGGTCAACCTTACATACCTCTTTCTCCCACTCATTGTTGATGACCTCTTATGTTTCACTGAAATCCGTAACAAACTCATCCACAGCTTGCCCTTTTATAGTTGTTATAGCCATGCATTTATTATCAGTCTCCTAGCTCTATGGAAATCTATGCCAACCTTCTTTCCATCTCTGGCCTCATCAAAACACTTTTAAGTAGATGAGAAGTAAGTACCACAACTGTGTGTCAGCCAAAATAATGTCCGAGTTTTCGTACAATAACTTTGAGAAAGAAGGCTAACTTTTCCATGATTGGATATTTGCTTTGAGCATTTGTTAGGATTTGATTGACGTAGTAAATAGGGTGCTGGATCTTGTCTCTTTCGACCAAGAGTACAACATTGTATGTTTGGGGTGCCATAGCCAAATACAAATAAAGAATCTCACCTGGGAAGGGGTTGACTAAGACAGATGGGTTTTCTCTAGTATCTTTTGGTTTCCTCAAAGGCTCTGTCACATTCCTCATTCCAAAAGATTGATTTGTTTTTTTCTCATCATTTTGAAGAAGGGTATACATTTGTCTTTGCATTTTGTTTAATGCCACTATTCTTCCATTCAACTGTTGGATTCCCTTAAGGCTGATAGGTAGCTTCATGTTCACCAAAGCTTGTATCTTGTTAAGATTGGTCTTAATCCCTCTAATTGATACAATATATCCTAGGAATTTTCCTACAACAACACCAAAGATACACTTCTTGGGGTTAAGTCTTATACTGTACCTTCGAATTATTGAAAATACCTCCTTCAGATCCTTGACGTGGTCCAAGGTTTGAGCTGATTTTACCACAATTTCATCCACATAGGCCTCTAGATTCCTTCCTTGTTGACTTTCAAACATTTTGTTAACTATACGCTGATATTTGGCACCAACTTTTTTCAATCAGAAAGGCATCCTGGTATAACAAAAGGTCCCTTCCTCTGTGATGCAAGACGTTTTCTCCTCGTCCTTGGGGCACATTTTGATTTGGTGGTACCTAGAGTATGCATCTAAGAAACTCATCAGCCCAAAACCCCAATGCCGTTTAGATCTATAAAGGCAACATACATACGAGATGACTCGCATGCCTTCTTTACCAGTACCACATTTGACAACCATAAAGGATAGTTGACCTCTTTTATAACTCTAGCCTCCCTAAGGGAAACAACTTGATGCTTGATCACCTCATTCTTTTCCCTTGAGAATTTTCTTTTTCTTTGTTGAATAGGTCTAGTGTCTAGATTGACATTTAGTTGGTATGTTATGACTTTTGGGTCAATCTCAGGCATGTCTATCGGGGTCCATAAAAAGATATCAGAATTTGTTCTAAGGAATTGAGAGAATTGCTCCTCTACCTCTATCATCAAATCCTCTCCCATCTTCAAGGGGTGGCTCCCTTTTGATCTTTTATTGGAAGGTCTCTTACCTTGTTAAGATTGATAGACCTTTCTAGGCCTTTTCCCATGGACTCTTTTAAAGGAAACCCCTCTGTGATTGCTACTTATGGGCAACCTCTCTCATGGTGGTGTTATTGAAGTTTCTGGCTTTTTCTTGGTCTTCTCTTAAAGCACTCGAGCCCTCGCCAATTGGGAATTTGATTACCTGATGAAAGGTGGATTGGACAGCCCATATTTTGTGTATCCATAACCTGTCCAAGATGGCATTGAAGTGTGTCAGGACATCGATGACTACGAAGTTGGTCATTACTATCATTCCTTTTTCCATGACTGGTAGTACCACTATTCCTATTGCATATGTGATGCTGCTGTTAAATTCTACTAGAGGGAGTTCTGCCTTAACAATATCAATTTCATTCACTCCTAGAGCCTTAATAGTGGTCAAAAAAGGAGATCTACTGAGCTTCTTATGTCAATCATTATCTGACATACATCACAAGATCTTATCCTCAAGGTAATTACTAAAGGATATTTGTGAAAGGACAAGGTCTTATCCTTTTCATTCTGTAGTAGGTCTCGCTTTATTTAAGGCACACACATGGGGACATTATGTAGCTTTCTTACAAACCTTTTGTGCGAGTTATTTGAAACCTCATTGATCACAGGCCCTCCGTGTATGGTGTGAATAGTTTTGATGTTGGGTTCATTATGGTGCTTTCTTCCACTACTCGATGGGTTCACTAATTTTGGTGCCTCTCACCTATTTTGACGGTTTCCTACAATGAGGTCATTTAGATATCCTCTCATTAACAACTTCATCTCTTTTTTGAGGTGTCTATAGTCTCTCGTTTTATGGCTCAAATATTTATGGAAGAAGTAGCATTTAGATGCATCTTTGAGCAAGGATTTCATCTTTGGGGGCCACTTAACACTAGGTTCCTCTTTCATCCTCAGTACAGCCTAGGCTAGATCCACTCTAAAAGGAGAGAGTAACCTCCTCCAATGTCCCTTATTCTTCTTCCATTGTCCACCTCTTCTACTATTTTGTGTAAAGTGTTTGTTTTTGTTGTTTTGATGTGTCCTATCTGGGCTTATCCTTCTCTTCTCTTTATCTGGTACCACTTCTATGCTGGTTTAATGGCCTTTAACCAAACTTAACTCTATCTCGAGATTGACGAACTTTATGGCCTCTTCGTATGCTTTCACCATAGTGCAAGGAACTGTTTTGGTTAGTTATACGAACAAGTTAAAAAAAATTTAAGTGACCTTGCCTGAAGGCTTCTATAGTAATAGAAATGGGACAATAAGAGATTTCCAGCTTTTCCTCCTTGAATTGTTTCATGTATCCCTCCGTGGACTCACCCTTTCCTTGAACGATTGAGAAGAGATGATATGATTCTTTTCACACGGGTTTGTTATATGCATAATTTGTGATGAATAGTTTGGCGAATTGTGATAAGAAGGTGATAGAGCGAGGTGCCAAGTTATTGAACCACTTTTGTGCACCTTCACAGAGGGTGGCATCGAACATTTTACACATTATGGCATCTCTCTTTCCTTGAGCGAGGCTTATAGGAGCCATGGTATCTTGAAGTGTTGTACATGTGTCACATGGTCTTTGGTTCCAAAATAATCAAGGCATTTAAGAGCATTAAATTTGGCTAATGGTTCATAATTTTCTATCGCGTTAGCAAATAAGGACACACATAATTACTCATAGTCCCTATCTACATCATAAGGGGCCTTGCCCTTCTCATACCTCTCATTAGTCGCCTTCAAAGCCTGATCTTGTTTTTTATTGACCTCTTCCAATGCTTGAAACTGAGCCTCCCAGTTTTTTCTTTCCTAAATCCACTACTCGTCGCTAGGTCTCACCGAGCTAGAAAGGGGATTCCTTTTGACCTCTTGCTCAGCCTTCGTAGGTTCGGGTAAGAGGCGTTCTAGTCTGTTTCTATCAATCGAGTAGGTGGCTTGATCATCAGAGGCCTCTCCTTCTGATTGGGAATGCAATGACCTATTTTCTCTCCTTGTTTCTTTGAGCTTTCTCCTTAACTCGAGGATTTGGTGAACTAATACTTTATAAATGTTAGCCTCTATTTTTGTTTCATTATGCGTTGGCAAAGTGTTCCCTTGTGTCGTCGTTGCTACCTCGTTAGCTAACCTCAATTTTCCTTCAGCACAGGTTCCTACTATGGTGTTATAGAATATGTGATTATGAGTTTTAAGTGTAGCTTATGTGTGGAGTATGTTTGATCTCCCAAGTTACTCTCAAAGCCTGGGATGAATCCTGTAAAATACGGGGTTAAAAGCTTAAGCTCGACCTCAAAATTTAAGCACCATATGGGCACAAAATTTTGGGATTTATTTGAATTTTAGAGAGAGAACTTAGAGAAAAGCTAGAGAAAATGATGGAATGTGTGGATCTCTTGGGGTATCCATATATTTATAAGGCTTTGTATGTATAGGTATCGATTACATAGGATGGACACATGAGAATATGTCAAAAAGGGCATAACAGTAAAAATACACTTATAGATTAGGGTTGACCACCCAAGGCTCGGTTAGGCGGACGACCCTATATATACAATATAGGCTAGGGCTGTCCCTTAAGCTCAGGCTGTGCTCGAACAATCTCTTGGCTTGGGCTGTCGTCTGGCTCGATCTGTCACTTTGCCAATCTATACATCCAAACATAAATAAAAACCTTATATTAGTCCCTTGTTGGTGTACGATAAAGTATGTTTTGTTTGTTATACTTATTGAAAATTTAGTTAGTTATACACATGTGAAGGTTGTTATACACAACTAATACACTTACAACTCATTTGTAGTGATGCTAGCAAGCCTATAAATAAGCTATACTACGCATCCATCAATATATGATTGTTCTATGAATTTCATCTTCCTCCTCTTGTGTTTCCTTCTCTCCTTTCACTCATTTCAATTATCATGGTATGGGAGCTGATTCGTTCCAATGGAATTGCCTCTAAATTTTGTTGTCCATACATCATTCACAAAATATGCTACTCATCTTCCAACTTCAAGTTCTTCCATAGTTATAGTAGCTACATCTTTATCTTTTTTCAGTTTTCTCTTGTTATTCTTTCAATTTTCCAATGCTTCATACGAATCCAAGCTTTGTTTTGAAGCTTGATGAAACTAATTATCTCATTTGGCAAAAAAAAATCAAGCATGTTATCACAGTTTACAATTTGCAAGATCTTATTAATGAATTTGTTCTTCCACTTGTGAAGATCATCAAGAAAGTCATTCAAACAACTGCATCTTCTGGACAAATTCAAGATTGTGAAGTTCTTGAAGAACATCCATCTTATCATCTCTGGACTAAGCAAGATTCGGATATGAAAAACTGGATCTATTCATATGTCTCTTTTAGTCACCTAAAATACCTTATTCGAAAAGGAACGGTTGCTCAATATTGGAAGGATTTGCACAAAGTCTTCAATGATAACTCTCAATCTCGCTTAATAGAGCTACATTAGTAGTTATAAAACTTGAGAAAATGATTACTCACGGTGGAACATCATGCCAATCAGTGTAAAGATCTAATTAATCCACTCCTAATTGTAGATGATTTCATCAATGATCGTGAACAAGCATTGTATATGCTTAGGGGACTAGAGGCTAATTATAACTCACTTATGACTAATATTACAAACAAGAAATTTGTTCTTGGCTTAGATGAATTTTTTACTAAGATGAAAACTTATGAGCATCAACTTTAGAGAATGAAGTTACTTGATCTACAGGTAGTTCAAATCAATTACACTAGAACAAACTCTCAATCACAATCACAACAATTCAAAGGTAATTCATAGCTATCTACCAAATATTTTCCACCTCTAAGAAATACCTCTTTTGGATTAAACAATCAATCTAGACCTAAAACAACTTATTTCTTACCAATTTAGGGTAAATTTGTAAAAAAATATAGTCACACTACTTCTAGATGTTATTGTCGATATTCTGAATCCAAAAAAATGGCCACGGTCGAATACATCTAAACCCAAACCTGTTAACTCTAGCAAAGATCATTAAGCACATCTGTCACAAGTGCAAGATGAATCATCTTGTTAATATAACATTGAAGCTTTTACATCTTTTCCTCAAGACCATCCTGATCAAATTCAAGATGTGTCATCAGAAGCATTCTTATCTCCAATTTCTAACTCAGTCACATTTGATCACACTGGTATACTGACACAGGTGCTATACACCACCCCACTTCCGATATGTCAAACCTTTAGCTTGCCAATGACTATACTAGTAGTGATACATTCATGCTAGGTAATGTTTACATATGTTCCTATCTCTTATCTTGGTTCTATTGCCTTGTCTACTGGTAAACACGTTTTAAATTTAAGATAACTCTTGTGCACCTCAATTAGAGAAGAACATTGTCTATGTCTAGAAATTGTGTTATTAATAATCTTTGTTTGGAGTTCTATCATAATAGTTTATGTGTAAAAGATATTTTGAGCAAGAATATCATTTTAACTAGGGTTGTTGAGAAAGGCCTTTACAAATTCTACAATACTTCAGTCCCTAATCATATGTATAAGACTACATAGTAACCTGCTCCAACATTTGTTTCCTATAACCAGACAGAGCTAAGTTCTTTGCTTTTCTATGAAAGGCTTGGACATCTTCATTTGGGTGCTAATAGTATGAATAAGACCTTAAAATCCATGCATACTTTTGATGTGTGTCATGCTTGTCAAGTTAGTAAGTCACATAGGTTTACATTAAAAAATGTTTACATTAGGTCTCAGGTTCCTTTTGAGATTATTCATATGGATGTTTGGGACCCTCACCTAATTTGTCTACTATTGTAATGAAGTATTTTTTTTTACTCTTTATTGATGATTGTACAAAGTATCATGGATATATGTTTTTCATAATAAGTCATAAGCTGCTCAAATTTTCCTTCAGTTTGATGCTATGATCAGTAGATAATCTAACACACAAATAAAGCAACTACATAATGATGATGGGATTGGGTTCAAAAGTCTAGAAACTTACTTGTTTCAAGGAGGATCCACAAGGAGAATTTCATGTCCATATACTCTATCTCAAAATGGAGTTATGGAAAGAAGAAATATAAATGTTGTAAAAACTGGATTGTCTACTCTTATAGGGCTATAATACCTATGGAATATTAGGATTATGGATTCAAAACAACAGTGTACCTTATTAATAAAATTCCTACAAAATTTCTTAATAATCTCAATCCATTTAAGTTGTTGTTTAAAAGAAAACCTGATTATGGCTACCTTCTAGTATATGGTTACTTGTGTTATCCATATCTCATACCCTATAACCACAACAAGCTTGAGCCTTAATAGTTACCTTGCATTTTCTTAGGTATGTTGCTCAATACAAAGGTTTTTGGTGTCTGTAACCCTAGTCTAAGAAAGTGTATATATCTGCCCATGTTGTTTTCGATGAGTACTCTTTTCCTTTCTTGTGTAAAAATTCATCATTTCCTAATTCACCTTTGTCCACTATCTTACCTTCTAATAGTTGTTTCTCTCATCTTTTTATCTAAGAATCCTTCTTTATCATCTAGTGATCAACTTTGTGTAGTTGACAACATAAAGTTTGTTCCTAGTACACCTATTGTCTCACATATTACTATCACTCGTAACTCATCTAATAATATTCTAGTCACTAAGCCTAATAGTCCTTTGCATTTTGGTTCTTTTAACCAAAGTGTTTCTTCTTTTAGTTCGTTAAGACAATCTTCTAGTTCATTATCACTTTCATCCTTACCCACCCCTTATTACCTTCTTATGTTTAGCTCTATCCCTTCTTCTTCTTACTTATATACCACCACAAATTATTCTTCTACCTCTTCTCATTCTATTTCCAAACACTCTTCACCTCAAACATCACTATTACCTATCACCAGTATCTTTGATCTTGTTGACATTGACATCCCGATTAACTTCCTTGTGAGTCAGTTTCTGGTGTTCATCATGTTCCCACTATGAAAAACACTCACTTCAAGACTACTTGAGCTAAAAATGGTGTATTCCAACCTAAAGTGCATATGTATTTACAATTTTATCGAATTCGTATCTTTTTGACAAGCTCTTTCCAATGGAAGGCAACTATGCAATCTAAAAATGACTCCTTACTCAAGAATGGGACATGGGAACTTTTTCCTCTTCCAAGTATGGTAAGATTATAAGAAACAAATGGATTTTTAGGTAAAGCTCAAGGTTGACATGTCTTTAGACAAATACAAATCATAGGTTGTTACCAGAGGATTTTAGCAAACTACTAGTATCGATTATACTGAGACATTTGGTTTATTAGTAAAACCAACTATCATACGTATTGTCTTGTAACTTATACTATGTAAAGGCTAGATTGTTCAACAATTGGATATGAATATTGGTTTCCTCAATAGTGACATTCAAGAAGAGATCTTTATAGCTTAACTAGAAGGGTTTGTCTATAAAAAGCTTTCTACTTGTGTGTGAACTAAAAAACCTCATCTATGGGCTTAAGCAAGCCCTTATGGCTTGGTTTCACAAGCTTAGTGAATTCTTGTAGCAACTTATCTTTCAAGGATCTAATGTTGATGCATATATATTGTTATACAACAAAAATGGAGACAATGATATCTTCCTGATTTATGTAGATGATATCTTAATCGCAGTAACAACTCTAACTTTATCAAATATATCATTCAGAAGCTCAATTCAGAGTTTTCTTTAGTAGAGCTTGGAGAGCTTAGATAATTCTTAGGTTTTGAGGTTACTCACACGAGTAAAGGTATTCATATGTTTCAATCTAAGTACGTAGAAGATTTTCTTGATCGAGTGCAACTACATGAATCTAAGGAAGTCATTACACTTATGATCATTGGGAAACAACTCTAAAATTATTATGGTTATGAACTTGCAGATGCCACTCAGTTTAGGACTATTATTGGAGCACTGCAATAGTGCACATTAACTAAACTAGAAATCTGTTTTTTAGTAAATAAATTGTGTCAATTCTTGCATAATTCAACATATGTCCATTGGGTGGTTTCTAAATGATTATTGAGACGTTTTAAAGGAAAAAAGGACATTGGCCTTATGTTGTACAATCTGATACTTTTGACATTATTGGGTACATTGGTGCATACTGGGAAATATGCTCAAACTATCGAAGGTCCAATAGTGGATTTTGAATCTACATGGGAAGTCGTATCATCTCTTGACATCCAAGAAGCATAAAGTAGTTTCTTATTGTTCTACTAAGGCAAAATTTTGAGCATCAGTACATATATTTGCATAAATCGTGTAGATTCAAAAAATGTTCAATGAACTGCACATTTCAGTCACACAACCTTCTCTAATCTACTGCGATAATGTTAACATATGTCACCTTGCTAAACACCCAATTTTCCACTCGAGAACTAAGCATGTTGATAATGATTTCAAATTTATTCGAGAGAAGGTTATTGTTTGAGATATGATTGTTGAGTATACACCCAACCAAGAGCAAGTAGCTTGTATACTTACCAAGGTTTTACACAGCAACCGATTCATTGATCTAAGGACAAAGCTTGGTGTCTTATGTAGACCTTGAGATTATATACAAGTGATAAAATGTGTATAGTTTATTATGTAGTTGTTATTCTTATCGAGCATTTAATTAGTTACACCAATTTGCAAGATTGTTACATATAACCAATACATATGTAGCTCACTTGTAGTGATGCTAGCAAGCCTATAAAGCCATATATCAATATATAATTGTTCTATAAATTTCATCTTCTTCTTTGTTCTTTTTCTTCTCTCTTTTCACAAATAACAAATAACACACATAGTTGTAGTATTACATTATACAAGATGTATGTTTGTTCACAAAAATCATCAAATATGAGTATAATAGTTTAGAAATCATGCTTAGAAGTTAGAAACTATTTAAATTTGATTCCAACACCGAAGATAATAGATTCATATTAGCATGTGACTTTATTGCATGTATAATTGGACAACGAATATACATATGAACAAGAAACCTATAAATTAGACAAATATTATATGTATGTAAAATAATATTAAGATGTAAATGATGGTCATTTTTTTCATATACTCACAAATAATAAATTAGTAATAAATAATAAGATAATAAAAAGGATTGAAATATTCACATGTGGTGCTGAATTTCACTAAAAGTAATTAATGAATTTGCACATACAACTATAAGCATATAAAATATGATACTCTAAAATCAAATCTTGTTTGAACAATGTTAAAAAATGGAGTTATTGAAAGAATATATATTTTATAATAAAGGTTTAACTACGTTGTAAATCCTAAATTTTATCCAAATCTATATTTAGGTTTTAAAAAAAAATCCACAATTCAATTCCTAATTTTTTTTAATTTCTACGTTTAGGTCATAATTTTTTGTTTTTATCTCTAATAAATTACAAACTAAACATTTTTAATTTAAAGATAAAATGAAAATTTCAGAATTAAAATGTAGAAATTAAAAAAATTTATTTAAAGACCTATATATAAACTTAAACAAAGTTTAGAGACTAAATGTACTCTTAAACGTAGAATCAATTTGCAAGACATCATTTTGGTTAAACTTGCATTCATTCTATCATGATACTGTTATAT
The DNA here is from genome assembly GCA_033030585.1 of Hippophae rhamnoides. Lineage (NCBI taxonomy): Eukaryota > Viridiplantae > Streptophyta > Magnoliopsida > Rosales > Elaeagnaceae > Hippophae > Hippophae rhamnoides. The sequence continues at coordinate 19,932,942 of CM065434.1, read as the reverse complement.
ATTGCTCCTTAGTGAGAAAATTAGAAAAGTCCCACATTGGTTAGGAATGAAGATGGGTGTTGGATTTGGGGCTATAAATAAAGCCCTCCTTCACCATTTGTAAACATCCCAAAATTTGTAAATCTTTCTCTTTTGCAAGGGTAATTGATTAGCTCAATTTTTGCCCAATTAGTTGTAATTTTGAAGTTCATTCATTTGGGAGATAATGGAAATGTCAACGACGCCTCGAGGACCTAGGTAACATTTATACCGAACCTCGTTAAATTTCTCGGTGTTATTATTTTTCTCGCTTTTAATATTTTGCTTCAATATCTGCTTTAGTTTATTTTAGCATTATATTTCCAATAGCATTATTTTGCTCAAGTTAGTTTGAAGTTCTATTCATTTAAATCATAAAGTGAATAGTAACTACTTAGAATAGTGGGAAAATATACCCCATTTTCCCAACAATTGTATCGAGCCAAAGGTTTTCTACCTAGGCATTCGTTTGTATTCCGCTTTGTTTGCTATTGGAATATAGTCGCTAGTTGTTGTAATTTGAAGAAATGGCGGAAGAAAAATTTCTTTCAAACAAAGGCCAATCATCCACGCCAGAACTATTGCATGAACGCAAGTTCGAGAGTGGGAGAAGTTTGATGGAACTCATGGCCATTTCGCATACGTGGCAAGACGAAGTTCTGTATGCTCGCTTCAACAAGGTCTAGACATTGCCATTGAAGAAGAGAAACCAGATGGATAGTGAGATAGTGGAAAAATATCAACCGACGGGCAGATGGTACAATCCGCTTCGTGTTCTCAAGAGAACAAAAGTACACGCTCACGGCGAGACATCCGCAAGTAAGTCAGGCGCTGAAACAAGTTCATGAAGAAGAGTGACAAAATCTACTCTATTGAAGAAGTTGTTTCTAAGCCAATACCTTCCAGGTACTACAATAAATCCACCACATTACCGCTTAATCAATTAGTAAAGTGATTTGTTAAATATGGATGAAACTTTTAAAGATGAAGATTTAGCCTCGATGACAGCAATCTCCCTTCCCCGATGAAGTTTGATCATCTTATTACGAGCTTACTCATCAAGGATAAAGTGTCTTTGAGGAAGTTTCAGACCGCTTTGTATAGTTATGAAATTAGAAAGAAAGATAAAAGAGAAAGCAGGAATGAAGCAGCAGAGGCATTGTCTGTAAGAGGACGTCCGCAAACACAACACAAAGTTGGAAGACTTGGTAAAGATGAATGTGCCTTTTGTCATGAGAAAGGCCATTGGAAGAAAAATTGTCCGAAGCTGCAAAAGAAAGGGAAAAGCCGTATTAATCCGGATGATGCAAATGGAAAGCAATCTCGATTCGCATTTTGCATTGGCGTTGCTCACAACAACATCTCATCCTGGTGATTGGATTTTTGATTCAACGTGTACTTTCCATATGTCTCCTAACAAAGAGTGGTTCTTTAACTTTGAAGAACTAGACGGTGGAGTTGTTTTCATGGGTAATGATTATCCATGCAAAGTTTTGGGAATCGGTACAATTCGTTTGAAGAATCAAGATGGTTCAACCAGGGTCTTCGACAGATGTTCATTATGTTCCGTATATGAAGAAGAATCTCATTGTCAAGGCGAGTCTTGGGAATCAAAAGGCTTTCACCTGCGACCATACAAAATGGGCATCAAGGTTACTCGAGCACTTGTGGCAATGAAAGGTGTTCGAAGAATAACCCGCATTACTACCTTGGTAAGTATTATCGGGACAAAGATCGCCAGCTAGCCAGATGAAGAAAGAGATTTAGAAACTACCAAGTTGCATACATAGCCGTGATTACGGAAAAAGCTTTACGATTCTAGTAAAGCAAGGCCTGGTTAAAAGGTGCGAGAACCTAAGTTGGAATTTCATGCGAAGATTGTGTATCGGGAAGCGTAAAAGAGTAAGCTTTGCACCGCTTCTTCATAATACAGCGGCATTGGATTACATCCATACCGATGTACGGCCAACAAGAACTCCATCCATGAAGGCAAACATTATTATGTCACTTTTCGCTTGATTGACTTCTCCGTAAGAGTTTAGGTATCTCATGAAGAAAAAGGATGAAGTGTTAGGTATTTTTCAAGTGGAAGTTAAGATGATCGAGACTCAGATCGGTAAAAGATCAAGCGTCGCCCGAGGTCCGATAACGGGCACTAAGGCACAAATGATCCATTTATGAAAGTTTGTGAAGAAGGCGGATAGTGCGACACTTCACTATTCGAAAAACACCACAACAAAATGGAGTCGAGAACGTACGAACTGACTTTGGCTGGAAAAGGTTCTTGCATGTTGTCAAACGCCGGTTTAGGCAAGCAGATTGGCCGAGGTCAGACATATGCATGTCATCTCGTCAACCGTCTACCATCGTCTCGCTCTGAAGGCAAACGCCATGCTGGAGGTAATGGTCCGGAAAACCCGCGTAGATTACGATTTCTTACGTGTTTGGTTCAATTGCATACTACCACGTAACATAATCAAAGTTTCGGGACCCAAGAGCCAAGAAAGCCATTTTTCTGGGGATCCCTTTCTCGGTTCTAAGTGGATATCGACCATGCGCCGTGAAACGAAAAAAGATAATCTTTAGCCAGTAGATGTTACCTTGGATGAATCACATTGTCGAGAAAGGTAACTAAGAAGATTGATGGCAATTAGAAGCCAAAGTGAGCAAACTTCGAAACAAGTCGAGCTTTGAAAGCAAAATTGTTAATCCGGTAAATAGCGAAGATAAGACGTGTTTCGATCCTCCATTGACAAGATGAATCGATGAAGAGGTTTTAACCCAAGAACCTCCACAAAGAACAAGAAGAAACTGCAGCTTGATAGGCCACGACGACAAAATGTCAAGGTACCTCGCTTCGATTAAGGATTTTGAAGACCTACCTGCCGTTTAAGAATACGGTGTCGTGCACTTTCAACAGGTACGATGACGATGTTCCTTCCATATATAAAGAAGCAGAAGCCCCTCGAAGTTGAAAGATGGAAGGAAGCCGCGATGAAGAACTTTTGTCCCTTCAAGAATAAAACACGGTTGACACAACTACCTAAAGGCAAGAAGGCAATTGGATGCAAATGGGCATACGCAAAGAAAGATGGATTTCCTAACAAAGATGGTATTCGCCATGGCAAGGTTAAGTCATGGCTACGCTTGGGCGAGTGAGGAATCGATTATAATGAGGTATTTTCTCCGCTTGTAAAACATTCTTCCATTAGAATTTTCGGTATACCACTGATTCGGAACTAGTTCAACTTGATTGTGAAAAACCGCGTTTCTACACGGCGACTTAGAAGAGGAAATCTATATGTCTCAAATGTATGGGTTTATTGTCATTACTGTAAAGAGAATCTGGGTTTCGAACAAATCATCAGGATGGATTGAAGCACCTGCTGCAAGAAGGTACAAACGATTTGATCACTTATGTTGCAACAAAAGTATACCGTAAGCACACACGATCATCAGGTATTTTCATAGTTACAAAATAGTCTTTCCTCTATCTCCTATCAGACGTCGATGATATTTGATCAGATCGAAGAGCCTGCTGTGAAATTGAAAAGTCAAGGCTCAACTAAGTCGAGCTCGAGATGAAAGATGGGAGAACAAGAAGATTCTGACGGTGAGATAAGCAGCAAGATGGAAGAAGGGAAGCTTAGTTTGACCCAGAGTCAATATTTTGCGGATACTACAACGTTTGGTACGAACGAACAGACAAACCTGTAAGTACTCCACTAGTTCCTCAATTTAAGCTAAGCCAATTATCTCCTCAATGAATGAAACGAGAATATATGGCAAAGTACCATACGCAAATTGGTAGCTTGATGTATGCATACGAATTGCGGTACAAGACCTGACATTTCACACGGTCATGCAGAAGTTGTATTATGCATGTACGATCCTGGTAAAGACATTGGTTGGTCATGAAATGGATTCTACCAGATATTATAAATACCGTAAATGCTGGTTTAGTATTTCACAGATAATACCATTGGTCAACGCCACGGATATCATGATTCGACTACGCAGAGATTTAGATAAGTCACGGCCAACTACCTACATGCGGTTTACTCTTGCTAGAGCACTACCATTGAAGTCTACCTCATAAATTCATACGCTGCTTTGTCTACAGAGGGCAGAGTATATGGCGCTTACAGATACCGTGGAAGGAAGCTATTTGGTTACGAGGTTTGCTTCAAGACTGTGGAGTCGGGTCAAAAACATATCAAGGTGTTTTCAGGATAGTCGTAGTTGCTATTCATTTAGCAAAGAACCAAGTCTACCATGCACGCATACAAGCACACGACGTCATATCATTTCCGTGCGAGATTATCAAGGCGGAGTACTAGTTCGAAGATTAGTACGACAGAGAATCCCGCAGCCATATTAATGACCAAAGGTGGTAATAAAGAATCAAGTTCAAACATTGTCCGGACTCGATTAACATCCTACAACTCAATTGGCATGCCGTTGATCTAGAATTGAAGAAATCATTTAAAACCACTAAGCCGCTACGCGAGATTTGTTATATATCGCTTCCCACAGAAAATTAGAAAAGTCCCACATTGGTTGTGAATGAAGACATTGGATTCGTGCGCTATAAATAAAGCCCTCCTTCACCATTTGTAAACATCCCAAAATTTGTAAATCTTCCTCTCAGAAGCAGAATTTGACAATCAATTTTGCCAAATTAGTAATTTGAAGTTCATTCATTCTCGAGATAATGTTGTTATTAACGACGCCGAGACTCAGAAATATTTATACCGAACCTCGTTAAATTTCTCATAAGTATTATTTTTCTCGCTTTTAATATTTCTGTTTCAATATCTGTTTTAGTTTATTTTAGCATTATATTTCCAATAGCATTATTTTGTCGAGTTAGTTTGAGTTCTATTCATTTAAATCATAAGTGAATAGTAACTACTTAGAATAGGGAAAATATATCCGATTTTCCCAACAGATACTCTAAATTAGTTAACAATAATTAAATAAATTGAATTAAAGAAAAAGAACTGTTATATGTAGGGATAAATTGACATGGCCTCCATAAATCCATTTTTATCAACAACAAAAAAAAAGGCTCAGCAAAAGAAAAAAGAACTCAATAAATGGTGGACATAATGGTTTCAAAGAACCGGACTTTTTTTCGCACAAGAGGCGTCAAATTAGATTCCCATTTTTACCCTTATTATCCCAGTGTATTTTAATAATAATTTTGTTTAAAAATAAATATTAATTTAATATTTAAAATATGATAAATCTGAAAAAAAAAATCTTATCAAATAAATAGGCTTGGGTGATTGAAAGTTTAACGTATGAAGTGTCAATTTCTCACTCGATGATATTACATAACATTAATACAATCTAAATATGGTCTGATTTGATATAATTTGGCATGATATACGACATGTATGCATAACTTTTTTTATTAAAGGAAAACACAATACGACATAAAAACATCACATGACATGCATGAATTTAATAAAATCATTTGTAATCTTTTTAATAAAGATTTTAAGTGATAGAATTCTGTGATATATCAAACACAAACATTACATGACCTATATGAGGATAAGTTAATTTTTTTATTTAAATTTTTATTTTTGTTCATTATTTTTTGAGTTACTATACATAAATACAATATAAACATATTTTAAACATAACGAACCATACACGAATATGGTCTATTAATGAATAAGATTACGTAACATAATGTGTTTATTAAATAAGTAATACAATTAATCGAAATTGTGACACATCAAATAAATAAGTAGCAGAATGTGGATTATAAAAGGGTATATCTCTAGACTAATTTTATATTGCTGACTCAATAGTGGGTAGGGGGAAGTTAAGCAGCTTTAAATACTCATGCATTCAGCCCATGCTAATGTGTATGTTTTTATTTATAGGAATAAATAATTAACACTTTCTTTCCTTCCTCAAAAAGCAAAATATATCTAGTAATTTTTTTTAACTTGTTATATATATATATATATCAATTAACGTGTTAATTATTTATTAAATATATAATTTATCAAAAGGGTAATTAGATCTTAACATAATGATCGTTATATGTATCAAAGTTTTCATAAAAAGCAATTTTTCCCTGAAAGATCTTGCACGCAACTTGTTCTTTATTTTCTAATTTTTGCTGCGCCACTTTTGTTTTGGGTAGCTTCCTCGAATATTCTTGTATCTTGATTTGTTCACGTATATTTGCAAATGCTTTTAGGATTATGATTAATTCACATTATTTATACTAAATTGTTAAAGTTTCGTATCGATTTTATATCGCATTCATATTATGTATATAAATAAGATCAATCTTTTATCTCACAACTTAAATTTTAAGATATAATTAGTTCCAAATTTTACGTAAATAAATGAGAATAATTAATAAGTGTGTATATTGATTTGCCATTAATCTAATTGAGTACAGCCAGAGTTGAAAGTTGAAACTCTCAGTTCACCTTATCAATTGGTTTAACTCATATGTTGGATTAAAATATACTTCAAAATCACAAATATAATAAACTCTAAAACTCACCGTACAATTACTTTTTATATTTTTATTTTTTGAAAAAATACAAGAGAATTTTCACCAAATCTCATTTAATTGAGTAAAAAACAAAGGTTCTAATTCAGTAATTTTATAAAATAGTCACACCCAAAAAAAATTATTAATTAAAAACAATATTAATTAGTTGCTAAAAGAGCTCCTAATACATTAGAATGTTGTAAAATTAAGAAAAACAACCGATCATAATTTTTTAAATAGTAATTGATAATATAGGTGATTTTCATTCTTTTAAACTACTCGTATAAAAAATAAGGAATTAGAAGTACTTAGTTTTAAAAAAATAAGGAATTATACTTCTAAAAAAAGTACTTAAATTTAGAGTCCTTGATTATTTGAAAGGTTTCATTTTGTATTATCAACTACAAATAAAAATGTATATATTTCACTAAAAACGTTTTCAATTAATCATAATTGAAATCCATATAAAGTTTTTTTTTCTTTTAAATAACTACATTATTTATATACTCATAATTATAATTCAAATTCAAGTTTTTTTACATATTTAAATAGATTACACTGGTTATACCACAAACTCAAACCCCCTTAAAGCTTTTAAAGATCATGAATTGCTAGAATTGTATGTGCAGAGATTTTCCTCTCCTCCTTTATGCTAATAATATCTAAAGGAAGCTTGGTGAATTGTGATGTTCTATAGTTTATCAAATATTTGGTTTCTTTTTCCTTTTTGTCTTTTTGGAAAAGAAGACCTTTCTTAGTGCTTGCCTACTTGGAAACAGTAAAGGTTACACACTAAAAAAAAAAAAGTTATCAATGGTGTTTCGAGTCAGAATCTTAAGCCTATAACATGACGAAGGCTATTAGGGTCATTGAAATATTTCACCAAACACCAATAATATTTGACATGTGCTTTCACTACTTTTGCTTGTTTACATCTATTTGGTTGCTTTCAAATCAAATAAAGTATTTTAAAAAATATTATTTATATTTTTAAGATGAATAAGAAGAGCATGTTTGTGTTTACCATAAAATACTTTTAGGAGTCATGTGCCCTACATTAAAGGACTTTAAACTGTTTATTTTTTTAGAAGCAATAGATAATATTCATTACAATGGGAGTTAGGAAGGTGTTCATGGTCGACCAATACTATCCTTAGCTTTAGCATAAGGAACAACAGTTTTCAAAACAAACACTGCATGTACAAGGCATGGCATTAATTGTAAGTAAACATATCAGCTTAATTACTTCTATAGTAATGAAATAAGAATAGTTATCTATTATTTTCAAAGCACTAATTATTATTTACAAAATTGCAATAGTTGTTCTTTTTATTCATATTATCCCATAATTATAAATTTTATTATATTTTTTTAGTAATTGAATGGGGTTTTTTTGTTGAGTTTTTAACAAAAACGCATAACTAAATAGAACCATATCTAGCTTATGCAAATTACATCTTAAAAAACCACTTATATTATAACTTTTTTGGTTTTTTTTTTGTTTTTAATATTGATTCCAAACGCGTTCTAATACTTCTAAGAAAAGTAAGGATGCATCCTTTTATCTTAAAATAAAATAATTTTACTGAAGTGTCATTAAAATTATTTATGGTAATTTTATAGATCAAAATCCAAACACCTAAAATTATTTTAACCATACTATCTCATTTCAAACAATTTCCATTAGAAATATAATGAACCCCCGATAAAATCATTTGTGTTGTTTATTTGACAATCAATGGAAGCATTATGAAGCTTCACCTGTCAGGACCTCACACCCTACAAATTCGATCCATTATGATAATATAAATATTTGATTTTGTCCCAAAAGAAAATTCAAAGACAGTTGTATTTGATGTTGTATCTCATTGGCTAATTTGTTTTCTTCCTTGATATTTAATCTTTATCGTATCTGTATCTGTATCAATAATTTATCATGGTATATATTTAATACTATAAAGATTATAAGTGTTAGTTATTTTCGTGGATAAAATATTTATCTGTAAACTTATTTTTAAGTTTCTTATCAAATCTATGAAACAAAGTTGAGAAACGTCAGAATTTTAAATAATCGTATTTCAAGTATATCTGTTATAACTATATAACATATAAAATAAATCTATAATTATTTTTACTACTAAAATAAAGAAAAAATAAAGAAAAATATATATGCTAAAATATTACATAAGATATACCCTAAATTATAGGTTAAGCTTTAACTTAACATAAAATATATACTTTAAAATAACTCTTTTTTAAATAGGAGTATTCATGATTAATGAGTATATTTAAAAAAAACTCTTACTTAAATAGGAGTCTTCATGATTAATGAGTCTACTTTAAAAGAACTCTTCTTTAAATACGAGTCTTCTTAATTAATGAGTATTACTAATCCTATTTGTAATAGAAAATATATTTATCAATTATATAAGAGTCTTATTAATTAGTGAGTATTACTAATCCTATTTATAATAGAAAATATATTTATTAATTACATAGGATTAAGAGTTGTAATTTTTCCTATAAATAAAATTTATTGCTCATTGTTTCAATCAATCACACAAGAGCATTATTTTCTTCTTTTTAATTTCTCTCTATTGTTTTGCAAATATAAGATCATAATTCTTTAGATTTCTTTATTTAGTTAATCTATCAAATATCGATGGTTATGTTTGATTGATTAATAAGCCTAATTAGTTTATGATATTTTGATCATATGTTCTTATAGCTTATTCTTTATTTTTATTCTTAAATTCTTAGATCAAATAATTGTATTTGTCATATCATAATTATTTGATTTGATTATTAATCTTTAAATAAGCTATTTTTATTAAACTTGTGCTTGATCTTTTCGCTTTAGGATTTGCTAGTTGATTTGATTTAAGTGGCATATATTTTGAATCATCTATTTAGGATTATTCATTATTAAATCCATTTTAGAATATACACAGGTACTTGTGTTTTTATGCTAACTATTTTACAATTAATTCGAGAACATATCTGATTGACAAGAAGCTTATTGGAATGTTGGTCTAGAAACCGCTCACACTAATATTAGAAACTATGAAAACAAAGCAATGACTTATAAGTAAGGTACATTGGGGTAGTATCCTAGGGAGAATAGGATAAGACCGAGTTTGTACTTGAACATTTATTTTTCACAGTGAAAAGTTAGGTGGTCCGGTGGACCAATGGTTTTTCTCTTAGGACATGATTATGACCTCAGTAGTTTCCACCTAAAATTATCGTGTGTTATTATTTTATTTTCATACTTTATTCTTACACACGATTACATGTCTGGCCTTTTTGTTTAAGTTATTAAATTATAAATTGATAAAAACTTAAAATAACCTATTCACTCCTCTAGGTTAATTAGATCCGTAATTTATAAACTCTCAAATACAATGTGGAAAATCAAATTGGATTAATAGTATATTTGTTTGTTGTATAACTTTTGTACTCTATTGAAATCAACTTTTGCCCTTCATATTAGGTAGTAGAAAGGAGTAGTACTCTATCTTACCAAGTTTCTCATATACCTTAAGTACATGTGTGTTTGAAATATATATTTTTCTTTTGATGATGGGTTCAAGTTCAATACCTTTTGGGTGTGAAAAAAAGGGATCTTATAAGTTGGATTTGATCTTGCTTCCTATACTTTAATTGGGGATAGAGTCAAACAACTGAGCTAACATATGATTCTTTATGAGTTTAAATCACTCTCTTCATATAATATAGTGTTAAACTAAAATTGATTTATACATATATTTTGTTATGAGACCCTATGTCTTTGTAATTATTTTTAAGAATTCTATGAAGTATATTTTTTGTAATATTTTGAGATGTAACAATTTATTGAGAATTTTCATGTAAAAATCAAACTTTTAGCAAAATTTTGAACCAATATGCATGACCAGCTTGTTGGTGTCTCACCGTCGTTCCTAACACACCACCAATGAAGGTGGTCGACGAGTGGTCAACAAGCATCAATGAGCAGTTGGTGAGGTTTAACGAGTGGGTTGGTAAAGAAAAAACAATAGTTGTTGGGTTTTCATCAATGACTTACTGTCGTACCTTGGTTGCCATTGACTAGGGTGGCATGCCTTTTTCTTATAAATGGAGTGCAAATCAACCATTCTTCTCACACAAATCTCATATTCTCTTTTTCTCTATAATCTTTTTCTCTCTAAAATATTACCATTTTTTGTATATTTTTACGTGATTGAATTAGGGATAAAACATCGAGTTGTACCAGATACAAAGACTAAAGTGTCAAGATGGGAATTTATTATATATTACTCCAAGAAGCTCGATAAGTTTCCACTCAAAAGGGAAAAGGGACATGACTAAAGGAGTAGGAGTATAAGAGGAATATATTTCCAAGTAAAAGAACTACTCCACTTTCCTTTATGCATTAGATTTTAAAGTAGCACATATTTTCATATGTTTAAACTATGAAAAACTGATGTCATGTTTAAATAATTTTTACGAATGTATTTATGAATTTTTATCTGATTTAAACATTTGTACACATGAAATTTATACTAGTACACATGAATTTATAACATGAAATTTGACATTTAAATAAAGTACATGCATTTGTGATTTATGCATGCATCATGAAATGTCATTGGTGGGGAGTATTACCTGTGTTATAATCTTGCAGATTTTGGTACCTCAGGAATACTAGTTGCAGCATACATGATTTACACAGATCACATATAGCATTTACATATGTATCTTAGAGTTTTCTTGTACATTGTGTTTTAAAGTGACTGCACATTGGGTCTCAAAGCAAAACCACCTATGTGTTTCAGAGCTAACGTAGTATATCTTGGAGTTGATTAATATATGTGTCATATGTATCTTGGAGTATGACCATACATGGGTCTTGGAGTTTGATCACATATTATGTCAGAGTTGGATCACATATTATGTCAGAGTTGGATCACCTATGTGCCTTAGAGTTAAACATCTATGTATTTTAGAGTTGACCAATACATATGGATGTTGTATAGCATATGGATTTATCATTGGTATAGTATATTTTATTACATGATTATGCATTGGAGTACCTATAATGTATATTTTCTCTGCTTCTGAAAGCGAGGAAGTACAAGTATGTCTGAGTTTTAAAGAAAATATCCCCAGTGTATATGATTTTTGATTCATTGGACATACACGACAAGTTTATAATATATTGCATGTATTATTTTATTATTTAACTTGGTGTATGGAGTACTCTCCTATTGAACTATGAAATCAATCTCCTTATTTTCTAACCTTTCATATTAGTATTGTTGTGGTATTACGATGATTGAGATATAAATATAGAGTAGGAATTTAGGAGGATTTTGATGTTAAAGGTTTGATTTGAAAATATTAATTTTTTATTGGCATTGTAGTTTTAGTAGAGGCAGGTTGAGAACACTCTAATTTAATGAATTCTTTTAGAGTTGTCAATATATTGATTAAAATTTTAGATTTATAATGAATTTTACTTTTTTAAGGGAATTTTTTTATTTTATTAAGAATTAATTTGTTTTAAGATGAACTTTCATAACTAATAACTTCATTTAACAATTTCTCTTTTAAATATATTTCTCATCTTAAAATTTACATATCCATATTTTAAGACATGATATCTTGGTATCAAAGCATGATTCTAATCTCTCGGGAATAGTATTCTATAAAAGATGTTTTGTCTCAGCTTACATACTTATACAAGGATAGCCAAAATGAAATGTGTGCATAATAATTACACTAAGTAAATATTGAATTCAGGAAGAGCTTGAGAAGAAAGGTAGAGTTCCCTACCACAAAAAAGACTCATTTTTCTTACTTCGATGGAGCATCAAATTTTGATATCAGTACCAGATGATTTCGGAAGATATAGAATGTATCATCTATATTCGAAATGTGTATGCACTAGTTAATATCTTATTGATTTTATGAAGAATTTGAATGTTTTATGAACGATTTATCAAATATAAAATGATGCATTTAGTCTATGTATAAGATTTTCTTCACAATTATAGCAATCGCTTATTGGATTGAACAATCAAAGATCTTAAGTTATTTGTTCAAACCTAGAAAAATAAGGTTTTCAGGAACGGATCTTCAAAAAGAAACTCATACGACAATCCTTATTTTCATCTTTATGTATGCTAATATTACCATAAGTCGCATCACTTCAAAAAAATAGTTTTCTTAAGTAATCAGATCAAAATAACTGGAAAGAAGACACTTAATAATCAGCTTTGGAAATTATTAACTTCATCAAAAGAATCTTGGATTTTCTCCAAGTTGTGAAATCAATTTTTTTGTTATATTCATGTACGGAATCAAATTTTATCGTTTGTTTCTTATCGTGTAAGGCTAGTTAAGAAGAATTAAGGACAAACTTGGATAAAATGTTGAAGATAAGTTTTATTTGTTTAAGTTCTTTTGCCTTGGGAAACCCCTATTTCATTTGTTGAGAAGATAGACAAAAGTTTAAAATTATCTATTGATTATCGTTGAAGCGAAAAATAAGAACAAATATAATTTGTCATCAAATCGATGAACTTTTTGATACCCTTGAAGAGACAAGTTTCTAAGGGTCAAGATATCATCAACTATGAGTTAAAGAATTGAACATAGCCAAAACTACTTTTGAAGCAAAATATGAGAACTCTCGAGTTTTATAATGAATTTTGGATTAATAAAGTCTCCTTTCTTGGAGTTATAAATAAAGTTACTCTTCAATCCAACTCATCATTATTTATTAACGAGACTCAATCTACTCTTTTGTTCAGAAAATGCAAAACTCATAAAATAACTACTTTGAAATGATTAGAAATCAACGATTGTATCTGAAACTCGAGAAAAGTGATTTTGGAGATTAATTACCTCACATACACTATTTTGAGAAATAAGATAGTAAATAATTGACTTAAGATAAATTTTCTGATAATTTAAGAATCAAATAACTTCTCATTAAATAAGAGGTTTCTTTGAAAAAGAACTAGTCAAATTATCATTATTTTGCAAAGAATTTATCTAAGATCATATACTCCTTTACATAATTGATTGAAAAAAGTGTCAATTTTGTTTTAGAAAGAAAATGTGAACGTGAAGTAGCTTTAGAAGATTTGAAAAAGGGATTATTGATTGCATCCATATTTTTGGTACAAAATAACATAACTTTTGCATGTGGTGTACACTAATACATAATTAAAAGGAATTGGACACATTTGGATATGTTCATAAAGAAAGATGCTCTGAACTAGTAATCAAGATTCATAATATGAATGGTATGAAATACTTATTGAAGCATTAATTGATTAAAGTATATAAACTACACTTTCATGAAGATGGATAATTTTTTTTCCAGATTTTACACTATTGGAAAGAATAAACGACTTTGAGATTTGTGAAGAATATATTAGTAAAATTATAACAATGATGTTTTCTAACTTCATGAAAGGATAAAAATACACCAAAGTGAGAATTTGAAGTTAAATTTTCAAGGAATAACAATCAAAGTATATTGTTTCCATAGCGGTGTAAGTTGGTAATAAAAAGTTAGCAAACCAGAGCATTTTTTTATAAAGATATGGAGAACGATGGTGAGTTTAAGCAGACTTATAGGTAGAAAGGTACGAAGAAAGGTGTTGCTGCACTTGTCACAAGGAAAATGATTTTACACCAAGTGAAATTTGTACATCAAATAACTTGCAAGGTTATTTGGAACATTATTATACCCAAATGCAAGTAGGATTACACATCAAAAAATCTTGGTACAAAATGATTACAAACTACTCAAATATATGATTTTTATTTAAAATGTTGTTGATTGATCCATCATTTCTAATCGTTATTTATCAGTAATTTCATTTCTCTATGAACATTTTGAGTAAGATTTATATTTGTAAATCAATCGACTTCAAAAGTATTGAAGTCAATTATCCTCAAACAAGATTCTTAAGTTCACGTTTATGAAAACAGGTACAAGAAGTTTTTGAACATGAAATTATTATTAAATATGATGTATTATTTTAAATTATTGATAAAACAAAAAGGGTCGTCTAAATGTTAGAAGTTCTACAAACTCGAGATATGGAGTTCAAAAGAATTGGGAGGACATTTGTCGCTCTAAGAGTTTGTGTACCACAAAAGTTAATATGCAAGTCTTCGATTGATATCTTATAAAGCTTTGTATACGCGACCATATAGATATTTGATATATTGGACAAAACATGTAGTTTTATGTGTGTGTTAGTTATAAGGCTCAAACATTAATTGTAGCATTCAATGGTAATTGTACAAAGCAATTACCAAAATGTATAATCTGCGTTTACAATAGTTATTGATTAAGTTGTTAAGTATCTTGATTAAATAAATTAGGTATTAAGTAGTCAATCTTTTTAAATAAAAAATAAATTTTTTATCATGTTATTATTACGAAATGAACCACAAAAAGATAAAAAATCAAATTTAATAAAATCAATATATAATATTATTTTTTAAAACATGTAATTAAAAAATTAATATTTATGTGAGAGTAATACGAACATTAAAATTAGAAAAATGTATAAGATGGAAAAAAAACTGATACATTAAAATTTAAGTTGGTTATTAAATAATAAAAATAATGATTAAAATAAATCTCTTTTTGAAAAAGTCATGACCAAAGCCTGTAAATTTAATAAACTTTAGAAAATTAATTGTCATTTTTGAACCTTTAGATAAAAAAATGTTTTTTCTTACCTGACTTACTATACCGACTCTCCACACTAATATATATATTTATTTTTGTTTTTGGCCTAACATATCAAATAAACTACCAACTCCTTTTGATTTGCATTTAAGAAATACAGGGCACTATAACTGTAATCTCTTCAGTTCAGTTCTTCAAAGAAAATGTCACACATGTACCATTCACAACACCGGAGTAATAAAATAAACCATAACTATAACTGCATACCTACACAGTTATAACAAGCCGAATTGAACTCAAACTACTAACCTACAACTCGATGTTACAACAAAATCCCCGGCATATCATTGATGTTATACAACATAAGTCTTTGTAAATATGATCCTTCTGAAAAAGTACAACAGTTGAAAAAACATGTTTGCGAAACAACAAAGGCCAGGAAAGCCCTTGCCCTCCCAAGCAATAACTCATACACTGGTACAATCTACCTCGGGATGGTAATGAAACATCTCATCCCACATCATTTCCCTTATAACTTGTTCTCCCAAATTCTCATCTATATCAAGACTAATAGGAACTTGGGCTGGAGGATTGCGTATTGGATCATAAAGCCCGGACATATAAGGGTGTTGGAGAGCTTCAGTGACAGTAATTCTCTTAGTTGGATCAAACACCAGCATTCTTTGCAACAAATCTATAGCTAACGGATCGGCATTGGGGTACAAACGAGAGAAGTGAGTTGCCCTAGAATACGGCAAAGATTTTATATACCTCCTGGCTTTTGGATTATCAATGAACTCCAGATTAGCATCCTGTTGGCTGCCAAGAATGTTGATGATAAGTTTAAGTTGGTTGAGGCATTCAGTTCCCGGGAAAATTGGTTTCCGACCAAGGATTTCAGCAAAAATGCATCCTACAGACCAAACATCAATGGAGGTTCCATAATTGTCACAGCAGAGCAGCAACTCTGGTGCACGGTACCAACGAGTGACAACATACTCTGTCATGAACTGACCATTGTCCCTGCTTGTTCGTGCCAAACCAAAATCACATATCTTTAAATCACAATTAGCATTGACAAGGAGGTTTCCAGGCTTCAAATCACGATGAAGAACGTTTGCCGAATGGAGATACTTGAGCCCTCGAAGCAACTAGAATCCATCATGCAAATTGGTAAGATGGAATTGACAAACAAAGATAGTTTCAAATAGTATCATGTTATTTTGCAAGCTTTTGCATAAAGTCATTTATAAATGTTAACTGGTAACTGTTATTAAAATAGTTACCATAAGGTTTTTGGTTTTACCCTACCCATTGCTTACCGTACGGTTTTGCTACATCCCCTACCTTCCGCTCAAAGGATAGGATATTTTAACTTTTTCAGTTAGTAAGAGTGTTAAGAAAACCAAATCAAAGTATATAACAGACGCTCTCTGTGTTGCAACTCTATATCTGATTTTGTTTTTAGTCGAAAGTTCAAAGAACATTATTTCTCCATTCCGATTTGTACAGATTACTAACATATCTAAGGCTTTTTTTTTCTATCTCTACCTTATATGGTCAGTATATAATGCTTTTCTGCTATTTGAATTTCATATTGAAGTGAAATAAAACCATATTTCTTAGGTAAACACACGGTACATTTAGGTTACGCATAAACTCAAAGCTTATACGATTGTACAGAAGACCACCAATTGGGCTAAAGTAATTAAGATAGCTCCAAAGTACTGGAGAAGCAAGAAAGTACCTGAAATAAAAAGTACTTGCAATGGTCATTAGAAAGTGGTTGTGAAGACTTGATAATTTGATGAAGATCAGTGTCCATGAGCTCATAAACCAAATAAACATCTTTAAAGCTTGCCCTTTGAATGGGCATCATAACATCCTTCAAAGCAATCACATTCTCATGTCGGATGTGCCGAAGAAGTTTCAACTCCCTTAGAGTCCTAAGCGCATCAACGCGGTTCTCAAAGACATTGTTTATCTTCTTGATTGCAACTTTCTCGTTGGTTTCTCTATTTATAGATGAGCAAACTACGCCATATGCTCCTCTTCCTATGGGTTTGATCGGAACATATTTGGTATCAATCTCAAACAAAGTTTGCCACATGGAATAATAATGCTTCCCAGATTGCTGAATTCCATTTGGAGGCTCAACTAGTGTTGCCATTTACCTATAACAACAAAAATATTACCAAAAACTAATCAAAGATCATAGTATGTTAAAAAAAAGTGATGTGTTATTCACTACTCCAGAGTAAGTTAATATGCAACACTCAAACAATATTATTGGTTGTTAGTTTGATGAAATAGAAGTGTTGACTGACAGGGTCCTATCTCTTTTCAAATCCCCCTTCCCGTAGTGTAGTACTTTTGCCAATTTTCTTGCAGCATAATGACATATTATCCAAGTGAGCACTGAAATGATACGGGTTCAAAACCCCTCCAATGTAAATTGTGCATGTGTACATAACTGTTTATATATATATATATATATATATAGTTATCTTTTCAAGAAAATAGTTGCACATATAATGCATTGATGCACCTCATTCGCACAAAATAGCACTCTAATAATATTCCGATAACAATGAATAATTACTATTAATATATTCACTTAAATGTTCAATGCAAGTGGTTCATTTAGTGGTAGTGTATCACATTTGAAATTACTCATGTTTCTTCTATTTCAAATTACAATTTTGATCCGTACAACAAGTTTGATCCATTCACTTAAATGTTCAATGCAAGTGGTTTACTTAGTGGTACGGTATCACATTTGAGATAACTCATGTTTCTTCTATTTTAAATTACAAGTTCAATCCATACAACAAATATCTTTTGATCCAAAAAGAAAAAAAGAGGCATCAAAGTTTGTATATACAGCTTCTTCTTTTTTTAAGAAATAAAGTTTGTACATATAGCTAGGTTTTAACTTTTAATAAAGTTTTACTCTTTAGAATCGTTCCTTACTTGTCAATTCTACTTCTCAGCTTCGATTCTTCAATTCCTCCAAGTGCTACTTACTCTTCACTTTTCTTCTACTTTTTAAATACTAAAATGCCCTCTTTTCTATTTTCTTTCTCCTTTTTCTCCACCCTTTCACCTCATAGCCTTTTGAAAGGTAACCAACGAAGTAACCCTCTAAACACAAAACATTCACACCACAAATTTCAGAATATTTTGATAAGTTAACTCCAAATTTTCAAGTTCCTTATCAAATTTCATTCAAAAATCAAACTTTTTCACTTGAATCACCAGATTCTATCACAAGAATCAAGCAAAAAACTATAATCCCAAAAACCCAGCTCACAATTTCACTCCACAGTTCAAAAATTTGAAGAGTTAATTGTAACTAACTAGAACAGAACAGTTGCATCAAAAGAGAAAGAGAGACTAACCTTTAAAGCTGTTGAACACCCAGATGATTAGATCATTACAGGATCACAAATTAATCTTCATGTCGTTTTCTGAACAAAGAGACCTGAGAAACATGATTATTGGAAGAGAGTAAAAACCCAGATGAACTTAGGATAATTTATATCCTTGAAGAAGGTTAAGGGGTTTGTTGGTGTGCTAGATGAATAATCTTATGGATTTTTCACGCCGGGTTTTGTCGGCTCTCAGCCTCTTGCCAACTCGTCTCACTAATGTGTATCGTCCCCCTTTTTATCCACTTCTTTGGATCTATTGTTGTCTACTAATTATTTTATATTAGAGGGTGATTTTTATGACGGATATATTTGACCTCTTTTTTTTTTTTGTCATCATCAAAGGGTATTTAATCTAAGTTAAACTTGTAATTTTAAATGAATAATCTTACTAATTCGGGAGGTTAATTTAAGCAACTTGAATAAGTCAAATCAGATTATTTTGAATTAATTCAATTAAAATTCGAATTAAATTCAATTTAAATTTATAAAAATCAATTCAAATACAAACAATAAATTGGATCCAAATTATTAGTTAATTTTTTTATATATCAAAAAATCTATTTAAGATTATTACATCTCAATTAATAATCATATTGTAACATTCAAGCTTTTGCATGGCTATTTACAAATTACATATAGTATATTTTTTAAAATTAAAAGAATAATTACATATTATAACATCAAAATGATTTCTTTGTACATATTCCTATTCAAAGTCAAATATATGATATTATTAAAGACTTATAATAAAAAACTAAATGTAAAAAATTTGTAATAATAAAAATATTATTCAATTTAATTTATTGTCTTTAAGATTTTGGTTAAATTGAGAAGATCAATGATTTGGTGTTAATCTACCTTACAAGAATAATAAGTATGCTTTTCAATTCTTAAATATTAATAATTATTACAATATATTAATATATTTTTAATAATTAGATTTAATTGAAATAATGTATACAATAGGTAAATAAGATTCCAAGAGGATAAGTTTGGATCTTTTGAAAATCAATCACAAAGAAAATTATTTTAATTTAAACTAATTTTTTATTTTAATTTCTTACTTATATTTAATTTTATTATTTTATTTCATTTGGACTTGGTGAATTAATCAAATTCAAATCTAATTCAATTTTATCAAATTATTTAAATTAATTTAAATTTAATTTAATATTGTAAATTGAATTAACACTCAAATTAACCTTTACATCAAACCTCAAGTAGAACAATTTTATTCTTTTTTCTCCTTATGTATATTACCATATAATTGTAAAGAAAAATTAATGCTACTTGCTCATGTTTCTCCATATATTTGATTTCTTTTTTTTAAACTATAAGCTTCCAATTGAGTGTCAAGTAATTAACTTTATGAATGAAAATGAGGAGAATAGAACTTCTCTAACTTATAAAGAAGAATATTCTCTTAGCCATTTCTAGTATATAGACGTGGGCGATCACTTTATGTTACATACACAATAGCTAACAAAAAGAGCTTGGCATTGTGCATTGAATTTTGGTAAGATTCATTTCAAATCTCGGTACATCAAGTGTCTTATTAAGTATTATTTAACAAAACTTAAGAATGTTATATAAATATAGAATGGATTATATATAAATCATATTGTTAGGAAATTTGGATAAAATGGTATAATCACAAATTCTCCCTCTCAAGATCTTCCTTTGAAGAATATCAAATAACAGAGAAATAGATAATACACAACACAAGAATTATAGTGGAAACTCCAAATTAGAGAAAAATCACTTTCGTTGTCAAAAGACACCCAGAGAAAAATTCACTATGTGGAAAATTGTTACAACTACACTCTCAGTAATTTTCTCACACACCCAAAAGATAAGAGCAATTACAAACACAAGAGAATTTTCCCACAAAATTCTCTCACTGAAGAACTTCTCATATAAGCTTTTCTCTATTTTTGAGATGATTATCAATGAAGAAATGAAGCCATATTTATAGCCTTCAAGTTCTCATTTCATATGCCAAACATTTCTTCATTCAACAAAATTAGGCTACCTAATTTTCCTATTCTTTATTCAAACAAGGTTAGGTACCTCCATCTTTGACAATATGGTAAGCCACCTTTCATGAATTTTCTTCTAAATTAGGCACCTCCTATTTTGACTAACAAACTTAATATTATTTTTAATCAATCATAACACATATGATTTTATTATATTTAAAAAAATATATATATATAAGATTTTTCTTACTATACAAAACAGTACATGTTTTTCACAAAAGAAAATGTTCCCGTAAAATCATATATTTTTTTATACAAAAATGTGTATTATTTCATGTTGTAAAAAAAAAAATTTTTTTGAGAGAGTTGAAGTGAAATCTATAAGTCAAGAACCAGTTTTCGGCTCAACAATCAAACATCAATTAACATTACCTGAAAAAAGTATTAATTTGCTTGGTGCATGACATTTTTGTATCTTTTAACAACAAAATTTATTCTACTGTTAGTGTAATCAAGAATTCAACCTTAAACACGATACATTTACCATTTGATTTTCAAAAATATATTGTGATTGTGTTTTACCTAGTTAATTACCATCTTAATATCAATGGATCATTTTATAAATTACCCTTGAGGTTTGTTATATCTTCAGTTATGTCCCTGGGTTTATAAAATGTCACAAATGTTCTTGTGTTCTAATGATGTTAATTTTCCGTCTATTACTATTTAAATTACTATTTCTTGGCTCTGATACTAATTTTCTGATGATCGATATAATCTTAATCTGGAGTTAAAATTGACATAGTTGAAGGTCTTTGTGTATTTATTGATGGTAATAAATTATTTAAAAAACTTATTATTTTACTATATAAATCTAATTTTCTTCTGTATTCCTTACAATTGCATAGTATGCTATGTTCTTCATTATGTTGGTTACTTAATTCTAATCCTGATTCTATTAATTGTCTTTTAAAATTAAAAATTATTGTTTCATTTGTTAAATCTAATAGTTCTAATTTATGTACTAGTGATTCGATATTCGTATTATTTTATTTCTAAAAATAAATTCTATTTTCCTGTTTTAAAAATATTATACCTTGTTGTAAGCGAATATTTCAACATTCAAGATTCTTAATTAGCTTAAATTTATAATCATCACACTTGAATTTAATGGGTCCACCACGGTCTTCCCTTCTGTTCGTCTTCTTTTGTTACACCTGTTATGCCACAGCTTCGCTTACACCTCAACACCTTCCTGGTAATGGTGAGCTTTCTGCATCCGTACATGAATGGTGTCCAAAAGTTGACTTACTAAAGAAGAGTAATAGAACTCCATTTTATTCAAAATATAATAATTATTACAACTTAAGTCCAACTAAGAACCTTGAAAGGGGTGCTTAGCCGCTCATAATTACTGGGTATTTCATTATTGGATTCTGTATTTCTAGGTAGAAAGGTTTTTAAGTGTTTCAGAGTAGAAAGCTATGGATTTCTATCCATTCGTGTTCCCTGAAATGATAATAAGGGTTCCTTTTATAGAATAAGGAATCCCTGTTTACAAGACTAAATTTATTATTCTACCCTTGCTTTAATAATTCATCTTGCTTTAATAATTCATCTGCTTTTCCTGATAACCATTACTTTTTTCCTTGGCATATGCTACCGACTAAGATGTGGGGTCTACATCTTTATTTATTTTGTAGTCTTCTACCGACAGCTGCTTTTCTTAATTTCCTTTGTCATTTTCTGCCAACTGTTCCGTTGATGATGTTGATGATGACACATCTTCTTCTTCTCGATATTTGATGCAGAGAATGCACCTATGGTCTTTGGTTACTTTTTTGGCATAGAAGCAAAATACTTTCCTGGTTTCTTGACCAATTTCTAAGTTGTTGCAATTAAAATTGGTTTCATATTTGGTGATTTTTTCACCATCTTCTTCTGATAGAGCCATGCTGCTGTGCGAGATGATGATAACTTTACTAGTCGAATAATTTACTTTAATCTCAGTAGAATTGTCGATCTTTCTGAGCTCATAGTAAATTTGGCTTAGCATTTGTCCTCTTAATACACAGAGTTCTTCTGTGTTGAATTCCTTTTCTAGAAGTGCCCTTGGTTTAGGAACCTCTCTGTTTTTGTTGGAAATCCTTATCTTGATGAAGTGGTAGGGACTAATACTTCCTTCCTCATTCCAGTCCATTAATGAACTAAAAAATCTAAGATAAACAGGTTTATCATCTGCTTTAATTTTTCTTCTAAAATTCTTAATTTCTCTTTTAAAATTTTTTGGGAAATAATTTAATTCACTTAAATTAATTCCTGGATATATATTTTCTATTAATCCTGTATGAAATGCCTTATACACAAAAATTGGATCAGCTTCTTCCAATATATTGAATTTACTACCTGCAGGAAATTCCTTGTCTGTAGTATAGAATTTCATATCTTCAATATGTTCTTGGGTAGATTTTCTGGCTAAATTATAGAGACTTAACCATTGTAGTTTGTTGAGGTTTCTGTATTGGTCTTTTTCATCTTCAATGACTGGAGTAGTTTTAGAAGATGTTTCCCTGAATAGTACTGAATGTTTTGTTATTTTTTATGTCTCTGGTGGAGATGTTTCTCTAAATAACATTGGAGGTCTTGCTATTTTTCCAAGGTTTGTCAATCTGCTTGGAGCTTTTGGTTGTTGTTGTAGTACTACAGAATAATTTCTTACTATCTCTTCTGCAGTTATTAGTTTTGGTGTTTTGTAGTTGGCATAACTTCCTTCAGCTTCTATTATGTTGGTGAAGGCTCTATGAGTTACTCCACTAAATCCTAGAATAGATTTGCTAGCTTCTGCCCAGTTGTTATAAATTTCTGGTTTTGGGCCATTATAGACCACATAAACTTTTTTCATTTCTTCTTTTTCTGCTTCGTCTGCCCAATTGGGTTTAGAAGTTTTTTGTGAAATGTTAGGTTCTTCCTTTTTAAACAGAGATTCCTCATTTGAGGTTCTGCTTTCTAAAGTTTGTTTTGAACATTTAAGTTCTTCATGTTTTATTCCTATCTCCGTAAGAGATTTCTCGAGGTATAGCAACTCGAGTTGTTCCTGTAGGATTTTTATCTCCTTTTCTTTTATCTTGATCTTAATATCAAGTTATTCCATTCCTGCAATCATAAAAATAGTTAGAGGTGCTAATTCTCTGGTAAAAGCATCAGCCAAGCTATTTTTATGTCCTGGAAGATGTTCAACATCAAAATTGTAATGGTTGAACCATTGTTGCCATCTAATTAGTCTTCCTTGTTTATAATCTCTTGCAATATTAGTTCTTAAAAAATAACCAAAATTCTTATTATCTGTTCTAATAATGAATCTAGAACTTATGACATATATTGCAAAGATATTCATCTTTGTCATATACTCTTGCTTTAAGGATTGCTCCCCAATATTCTTGTGAAGCATCTATTTCAATTATCATTTTATCATCTGGTCCTGGATGGTATAAAGTTGGTAAATTTTTTACTTTTGCTTTTACTCTATCCATATATAGAGTATCTTCTTCTGCCCATTTCCATACATGATCTTTTTTTAATTTTGCTTGTAATGGTTTTCTCATTTCTGCAAGTTTCTTGATATAGGATTCTGCATATGTTAAACATCCTAGAAATCTTTGTAATTGGTTTTTATCTTTTAATTCACTAGGAAAACCTTGAATATTATTTAATATATGGGGTTGTAGATTATGTTTTCCATCTTCAATCTCCAATCCTAAATATTTGATTTTTTGTTGAGCAAGTACTGCTTTCTTTTCAGAGAGTATAATGCATTCTTTTCTACATTATTGTAATATATTGATAATATCCAAATAATGTTTATTTAATTCATTACTGAAAACCAAAATATCATCTATGTAAACACAACAAATATCTTGTAATTTCTTAAAAATATTATCCATATATCTTTGAAAAATACCTGGAGCTTGTTTTAATCCAAATGGTATTACCGTCCATTGGAATTGTCCTTGAGGGCAACTGAATGCTATTAATATTTGAGATTCTTCATCCAGTCTTATTTGCCAAAATCTACTTTTGCAATCGAAACTTGAGAAGTATTTCTTTCCTTTTATTAATGATAGTAGTTCTTCCTTTTTTTGGAATGAAGTATCCATCATCAATGGTCCCTTTATTTAGTGCTTTGAAATTTATTACCATTCTCTTTTTACCTCTACTTTTCTCAGCTTCTTTTTCAACCAAAAATGATGGACTAGAGTGAGGTGAATTACTCGGTATTATGACTTTCAATTCCAAAAGTTCTTCAATTTGTTTTCCAAATTCAATCATGTCTTTTGGAGTATAAATCATTGGTTTTATTCTTACGACTTTGTTAGGATCTCTTAATTTTATATTGACTATTGTTTTAGATTTATTTATTTTTGGATCCAAAGGATTTTCTAAACTGATTGTTTTTAATAGTCTTCTAATGCTTGTTAAGGCTTTATCTTCCTGTATCTCATTGAGAAAAGAGTTTTGCATTTCTTCTATATCTAATGAAATATTTTCTAGACAAGGTTTTTGTTTTTGTTGTCTTTTATCTCACCACGTTTTCGCTTTTTATGTTGTTGCATAAAAGTTGGGTTTGAGACAGTTAGAGCTTTTCTTACTTTAGAGACATATATTGCATCTCCTTCTAAAGCTGTAAGACTTATTTTGTCAGAATGTTGTGTGAAAGGTTGATATAAATTTAAGAAATTATTTCCTATTAACAAGTCTACACCAATTTCTTGTTGATGTATAGTAGGAATATGAAAGTTTTCTCCTCCTATTATTATATTAGTATCTTTTAATACTTGATTGAGTTTTATTGTGGTATTATTAGCAATTCTTACAATTAAATCTTTAGGTGATTATTTCCAGTTGTCTGCTGAAAATACATATCTACTAGCTACACACATACTAACTCCTGTATCTATATATGCATGTAAATGATAAGTGTTATAACCTTTAAATTTTAGTCCTACTTTAATGTAAGTACTATTTGGATTTGTAATACTATACAAATCATTCATTTTCTGAAGAATATTCATGATTTGAATATTCATATTCTGAGTCAGTTATTTCTTCTTCAGTTTCTTCTAATAGATAAATTCTATAAGTATCATCTATATTAGATTCCTCAATTGGTTCTAATTCCATTTTGAAAGCTTCTTCTAAGATTTTTGCTTTCTGTGGAAATTCCTTTTTAAATTCCTTTTTATGTTGAAGTCTGCTTGGACATTCATTTGCATAATGTCCTTCCTCATTACAGATCTAACATCTGCATTTGTTTTCTTTCCTGAAGGGCAATAATTCCTTTTTTCAGATGATTTATAAACCTTTCTTCTAAAATATCTTTTCTTATAGTTTTCTTTATTGAATCTCTTTTTATATTTTTGGAAATTTTGTTTTCTAAATTTATATTTTTTAAATCTTTTATATTTTTTATATTTTTGTTTATAAGTTTTTATATTGCATCCATATTTTCCTGGCATTCTAAAATCTCTTGTATCAAAATAAATTTTATCATTTCCTCTTATTTGTTTATATTCTTTTCTTTCTTGGCATTTTATAATGATCTAATCTCTAAGACTTCTTATTCTTCCTCCTAGAGTATCTCGTATAGTTTCTCTATTCCTTTGTTCCCAATTTTCTGTTAAAGTTTTATATAATGTTCCAGGTAATTTTTGAAAAAGCATTTCTTTATAGGTTGTTTGTATAGAGGGTGGTAATTTATGGTAATAAATTTCATATTCACAAATAAAAGAATCTATATAACACATGTTACAAATTTCCATCTTTGTTAGATGCCATTTGGCTTCATTGATTTCATTTTCACTATATTCAGTGATAGTCCTTCATTTATCTTCCCTAATAAATTCTTTGTATATTTCATTTATTACCGTATCTAAGTATTCTCTTCCTGTGGAAGCATTTCCTTGCATTAATAAATGTTGTTGATCTGTTAAGTTTGAAAACCAAACTTTTACATTTCTTGTCATTTTATGTGTTATAAGCACTCTGCAAATTGAAGGATTTGTTTGGGTAGTTGGAGAAGTTCAAACTCCATTCATCTAAAGCTTTTTTCCTATCTCTTATACAATCTAAATTTAGAAGTTCAGATTTATAGTTATCATGGAGTTTGAACTCTGGTGGAATATTACCTCTAGTTCCCCAATGCAACCCTTCCTCCATTTTAGGTGGTTGCCTTCTTCTATATGTAGTATCAGGTTGTTCTGATCTTTGTCTACTCCTTTCTTCCCTATGTGGGTCAGATGTTTCTTCTTGGTAAGGGACTGGTAATGAAATTGGTTTCATATGACCTTTTGGGGTCATGTTTTCTGATTCTGAATCAGTTTCACTGATTATTGTCATATCATCTTCTTCTTTGTTAGTACAAAGTTTTCCAATATAATGTTCTTCTATTTCTTCATTGGTTAATGTCAATAATTTGACCAATGTTTCTATATCTCTATTCTCAGGGTTCATAAATTCTTTTTCTAATTTTTTCCTATATTCCATTAATTTGGAATTATTTCTTTACTCTTAGGTTGTTCCTCATTTTTTTCTTTTCTCATTTTTGGGAATCAAAGAATTTGATTTCCTCGGTGGTTCTTCTTTTAATCCTTCTAAGGGGTCATATTTATGATCTATCTTTAGATTGTATACATATTTCCTTAATTCTGAAAATTCTTTATGCATATTTTGTTGTAGTTTATTATAACCATACTCCTTTATTTCCTTTAATAGTTCTCTTTGTATATCTATTATTTCTTGTAAATATTTTGTGTTTGATTCTTGGACTAGATACATTTCCTCTGTTAATAATTGTATAGTTTCAAATAGTATTGTTAGATTTTTTGCCACACCTACTAGGCTTCCATTTATTTCTAAATGCATATTTTTTATTTTATCCTTAAACATGATTTTTCCCTAATATGCAATCATGAACTAATGCTTTCATTATTTTAACTTCATTTTCTAGTTTTTTAACTTCTTGTTGATTTGAAGTTTCTTCTTCGTGATCTATAAAAGTAAATCTTGGTATGCTATTACTTTTTCTTCCTGTTATTAAGGGTTTTTCTTTAATATCTAATTTCCATTCTTCTGGTATTTCAAAGTCTGTTAGTATTTCTGGTTTTATTATTTGTCCTAATTCTTTAAAAGTTTTATCTATTTCTATAAATTCATTTTGTCCATATGTTGAACTATTATGACTATTTGTTAAAGAATATGCCACTAGATAATGTATTGAAAATGGATGATTTCCTTCTTTCATTAAATCTCTTCTTTCAAATTCATAAGCTAGACTTAATACTTGGTTTAGATTTTTATCTTGTATATTTATAGCAAATCTAGGATATGCTGTAAATTTTAATTTTTGGTATCCTAAGTTTCCATGGATCATTCCTAATAAAGCATATTGTCTGTTTATTATTCTATTGTCTAATAAAGCTATTTTTATTGGTGTATCTATTCCTTCTCTAAAATGAGCTTTTATTAATATTTGCATTCCTCCTAAATGAATGTATCCAATTTTTCTTTGTCGTTTCCAGGAATTTTTGATAATTTGTTTAATATAGTCTCTTTATTAATTAATGGTATATTATATCTTCCTTTTGCATCTGTAATTTTAATATTCATTTCCTTATTACTAATACCATAATAAATTATATTTTTTCTAGGAAATATCTTTTTTAATAAAAATGATGGGCCTTTAAATCCATCTCCTTCTTTAAGATTTAATTTTGATTTTTAAATTTCTTCAAATTTCTTTTTACTTATTACCATTTCCTGTGAAAAACATCCTGAAATGTCTTCTGTTTCTATATCTATTTCTTGGTTTATTTTTTCCTCTTCCATACTTTTTTTTACCTTAAGGGTATTTCTGATGAGTGTTAGTTTTAACCTCCGTTATGTTTTCAAGGATATTTTTGAATTTTTTAAAACCTAAAGGGTATTTTTGAAGATTATTTAAACCTTAGGGGTACTTTTGATCTTTTTTCTAATATCAACAATATGCAAAATGTGGAAGTTACAGTCTGCCAATTTTCCATGTCAACTTCACAAGCTCAGCTGATTGACGGGTCGTTATGAGTAAGTTTATCTCGCTTCCCACCATCCAAATAGAGTACACCTTTGCCATCAAAACTGTTTCAAATCAAGGAGCAATTTCCACATAACATAAATATCTACGTAATGCACTCATATACATTTATATTGTTTTTTAGGGGTAGGAATAAATTCTACATTTAAAAATTATGAGTAATAAATTAGATATAATTAAGATGTGAAGTGCGTGAGGAAGAGTCGTGGTTCCTCTGAGAGGCGCGTGAGGGGGCGTGCAAATTCCGATGGTTACGAGACTTCCACTGTTGTGTAAATCGGGGCGATCCAATCACTATAGTACCTGTAAAAATTTTATCGGAGCAAGATGCATGACGAAGACGGTGATTATAGTGATCTGTGTGAGGGACTCCTAGGCGACTATAGGCCCAGAACCTAAGGATAATGGCTACAGCGGCTATTGTGACGGCAGAAGCGATAAGGGTGGAGTAACACCAGAAGAGACAAGACTTTTAAAAGAAATGTTAGAGCAGTGGCTCTGATACCATGTTAGAAATACTGAATGATTGTATTCTATTCTGTATCTTAATGAATATACATGGTGTATTTATATAAGAGTTACAAGTAAACTATATTTACTTAAAACACATAACATATATATCTATTAATAGATATGATATACATTAACAAGATGTGTTACTTTTTCTAATAGTTTAATTTTTTGGATTGAAACTCTAGACCCAACAAGTAATATCAATGCTAGAGTAGAGTTAGCATTGTCTGGGTACACATAAGGTGGATCCCCAAGAGAAAAATTGAACCATGTAGGCAACACATATAGCCCAAATTTAAACGAATAGTGGTCTACATGTTAGAGCGCGATGAGAATTACAAGATTTTATTATAAACTCATTTGAAATCTCGAGATTTGATTAAGTTGACATAGGTTCTTTGACTATTCTTTGCTACGTGTATGAACTCGATAGAGTACGAATGTCTATTTTAAGAATACATCTAAATAATTGATCCTTAGTATTAGAACATGGTTAGAGTCTATAGGACAATGTGTTCTCATTTGATAGAAATTGTTAAGTGTGTTAACAAGTCCCACATTAAAAAAAAATATGAATAATAAATTGGTTAGAATCTTAATTATTAATATTACGAAGAAAAAAATTAATTTATTATTTTTATTATTAAAATATCTTTCAATCAATTATTTTAATAAAAAATTGATCAATTTAATCAAAATATTTAAATCTCACACACAACACAAGAATAATTAGTTCAAATTTTGTCAATCAATTTGATTAGAATATACAGTTGATTTAAAGGCAATTTTTAAGTGTTTTTTTTATTGTTTTCTTTGGAAGAAAAAACCTAACAATCTAGAGATTGATACGAAAAATAGTTTTTTTAATTGTTATTATTTCATTAACAAAATAAATCAAAATACACTAAATACATTGCATTAAACCTCGAGGGAAACGCGAAAGAGTATAAATATAAACATGGAATAAAAAGAAAATTCTAGTATTACATATAAGTGGATAATTAATTTACCTTTTTAATAACTTAATCTTTAATAGAGAAAATTTATTATTAATTATCTTCTAACAAAATCAAAACAACTCTATATGTAACTCTCTATTTTTATTTTTTTATTTTATTTTTTTTGTATAGATCAACTCTCTATTTTTATTTTTTTTTGTATAGATCAGCCAACTCGTTTAAATTGAGACTACATTCTCCATCTTTAGACTATTTCAGTCATTAATTTGAATCATGAAAATAAGCTTCTAATCCTTATTTTTGTCAAAGTTTATAAAAGTAATTAGATGATACTAATTTAACTTAAATATATAAACTATTTGATGATCAAGACTCAATTATGAATGTTTTGAAGTAGTATATATAATAATTTCAAAAATAGAATATGAGATTTCAGAATCCAAACCATCAAAATGGGTATTTATTATATCACATTTTGATTATTAACTGAAAAAGTGCATACTTAACTTTCATTGTACCTTTTTGATCTTCTCTTTATTCTCCTTTAAACGGCCTTGTTTGGTGGAAGTGGAGTTGCCTTTGCTTTCCCTATAAGTCATACAATCTCCTCATGGAAGTACCAAAACATTCCATATTATTAAATGAATGAAAGAATATTAATTCCCATCCTCAAGCAAGCTATAGTGAATTTTTTCAAACAAGCTAGGCAAATCTTTTAAAAGAAAAATGGAGAACACAATAATCATTTATTTTTGTTTTGTCAAATCAAACGATATTTCGATGTTATTCAAATTTTTGATTTAAAAATAATAAAAAAAAAGATAAATCTTTCCTTTAGAACATTAAACAAATTACAAACATTTTCATTTCAATTACGCTAAGAATTAATATTATATTTCCCGTAAAATTTAAAACTATATAACTTATTTTAAAAAATAATATATTTTGTATTTATTTTTTATTGGTTTAATTATGTTGAAACTTAAATAGTTATATTATATTTTGTTATTAAGTTGTGTTATTTTTTTCATTTAACATATATAACTTCTTCTTTTTTATAAAAAAATATTTTAAAATATAAATTTTTTTTATAATGTATTCATATTATTTAAAACTAATTGGTTAGTATTCTCTTTTTATTTTTTTAGATTATTAAAATTTCTTTTCACTCTTATGTAAAGATATTGATTATAACCTACTTTTTTTTCCTTTAAAATTATAAAAAAAATTAAAAAATATAATATTTAAAATATTATCTTAATAATTATTTTTTATATTAAGCTCGGTTTCCCATCCTATCTACAACCCCATGCGGCGCTCACGTTGAATTAGAAATAGGCTATAAGGCCAACAAGTGGTGATTGTGATTGAAATTTCAACTAATATTTGCTCACAATTTGGCACCGAAATTTACTTAATCAAGACTCTATTTTCTTGTTGAATTCTATTTTCCTTTTTAAAAAAATAACAATAAAAATAATATCTTTAAAAAATTATCACTAAATATTTTTTATATCGATATTATATATTTTAATTATTATAATAATTTAATATATTATTTTATTTTATAAGTTATCTAATTAAAACTTATTTATTTTCAAAAAATTTAAACATGAATCGACAAAAAGTTAAAAAGTAAATATAATTCAAAAGATAGGAAGTACCAAAACAAATCTCCAGCCCGCAAGCCAATTCTTAAAAGCCCAACGATTAAATTAATTAAAAAGAATTTTAAAATGCATAATGTGGCTGCTGGGATTCGAGCCCAGGTCTCCACGGCCACAACGTGGAATTCTTACCACTAAACTACAGCCACTTCGATAAATTAACTGGAATAATTTTGTATAAAAATATATTATTTAATTTATACATTACATCCCGGTTTTTAATTAAAAAATGTAATATATATATATTTTATTTATTTAGGATAGTATTTTTTATTCATATTATTTTGTATTTTGGTTTATAATTTTATATTTTTCTTTTATATATCAAATTATGATTGAACTGTATCACTAAAATTAACTTATTAATAAATGTGGTATTATATATCATTTTGAATATAATTTTGACTCTCAATCTAATCTATAATTCTATAATTGTTAACGAGTGAATATATATTTTAAAATAGATTATATCAATTAAATAAAATAATATAAAAAAATAATATATTTTAAAACTTATTATCATAAAAATAATATTTTTTTTATATTTAATTAATATATTTTTACAATTAACTTACCTTGCATCAAAAGCATAATCTATTATTTTCATGTGTACTATTCTTCTTCTTTTTTTAAACAAAGACAAACAATTTCAATTATACTATAAATTATTAATACACATCACTCCCCAAAAATGAGTAATCAAGTAAGAATAACTCATAGGACACGAAGTTATTAAATGAGCATATTTGTTGAATACTTTCTTAAAAGGATAAATGATCGATAAATATTTTAAATTTTTCATAAGAAATAATTATGATTCAAAGAAAAATGTATCTAAATTGATAAGGAATAAAAGAATCTATATTTTATATATATTTACGTTACGTACTTTCCTTTTATCACGTATAAGATCTCCTTATAATATTTAATATAATACTGATTTAATTATGAATTTATCTTTAAATTATAATATTTAATATTGACTCAATTATCTATATATCTTTAAAACAACGTTTCATTAGTATCTCAACAATCACCCAGCAGATAAAGTCTACAAGGCACTTGCAAAACAATGGCGTCAACATAGAGAAGTCTATTGCCTCTTAATTAGGGTCCAATTTGGATCAAAACTGTGTAAGTAAGGTCTTACGTAGATGCTATCCTAGTCAAATCCATATGGGTCTCAGTTGGTTTAACGTTAATTGATAAAATAATAATAATACCAATATTACCCTTCTGGCACATGTCGCATATATAGCTAGCCACCACTTGGCTCACTTCAAAAAATGGTAAATGTATTACTTTCTTTGTCATTAATATTAATCCTAGCTAGGTTAGGAACTAAAGTGTAAGAATCGAATATTTATATATATATATATATATATATGATCGTAAGGCCTAAATACCCGGGTTATGGTACATTAACACACTAATTAGTAGCACAATGTCATTCATTTGTTTGGCTTAAAAAGTAAAAAAATGGTCTTAGCACTAAGTATCTCCCGATTCCATTCCTTAATTACCAGCTGAATGGATTCTGCATTATAAATCAAATGTGAAAAAAAGAAGAAAAAAAAAATGAGACTGTTTTGCTTTCAATTTTTATTGATAATTAATGAATAACAAATCCATTTGAACAATATTATGTCATAGTTTTTTTGTGGCATACCATCTTTTTCTTTTTCTTTTTCTTCTCAAGATAAGCTACAAGTTCCTCTTGCCTAGCAAGTGAGTCCTCTAAAGCCTATAAAACAAAACACACCAACATAAATGTTAGTTCTTTGCTTATCTTTCAAAATACACAAAGAAAGTTCAAGTTAGGGTTTGTTTGCTTCTACTTCCAATACACTAAAAAGACCTTCTGAATCAAACAACAACAAAAATTGTAGCAAGTGTTTTTAGAGTTTAGAAAGTATATTTTGTGTGTTTTTTTTTTCCTAATGGTGTTTCTTTTGAAACCTTTTCTCACTAAATTTTTTTTTTATAGAAATACATGCAAATTTAATATAGAAAGTTTAGCACAGATTTTAATATACAAGCAAATGTAATAACTATTTTTTGGTATCTACTAGAAAAAAAATATTAATTAATGAAAAATAATATTATTTTAATGATTCTTTTATTAAAATATTATTTTTTCATATCAAATGATTACATGCGATTAAAACATGAACCATTAATGATAGTAAAATTAAAATTTATATGAAATTATTTAAGAAAAATTAACAATAATAATATTATAATAATAAATTATATATATAATATTAAAAAAATCATATTTAATATACTTTTTCATTAATGGTTAGAATTATATTCATTCAATGATATTTTAATAAAAAATATTTTATATTCTTAATTATCATTTTTTTCGAAACTTATGAATTAAAAAACACATTTTACTGTATAATGAATTAATTATCACTTTTATATATTTTTCAATATATAAAAAAACATAATAAAGCAATAATAGGTACCTTCTTTGTTGCCATTAACTCTTGTTCTAAAGATTCAACCTTATTTAAAGCAGAATTCAACAATTCCTCCTTCTCTATGGGCATAGTAGGCGGTTTGGCATTCAAATCCTTCATTCTTTCTTCCAACTCAACAATGCGTTTAATGACAGACATGTCAGTTGCAGGTGGAGCTATTTGGTTTGTATTTCTATTAAACACGAGATCATCATAGTATGTTGGATTGGAATAGAAGTTGGAATCTGTGAGCTTCTTGGGCATGTTACGTGTTACTCTAACCATAGTGACTATCCCAGTAACAAAGGCTATTACACCAGTTACAACTTGAGACCCAAAACCATCTAGAATTTTACCATCATGTTGTATTTCATAACATTCCATATTGTTCTCATCCATTGCACTACACTTTTTGAATGAGCCTTTCTTGATAGACATTATCTGTTGGGTTTTGTTTTATTTTAATTTTTTACACAAAGAAAAAGCTTTGACGATTACATAAGAGCTAGAAAGAATAAATATCAAATAATATATTAGTTTTGGGTTTGTGTCCACTAGCTTTTCAAAATAGAGTAATTAAGTTTAGTAATAGTTTTTTTCTTTTTATATAATTTAGTTAATTAATTTAAAAAAAAGTGATAATAAAATAATAAATGATCAATTTTGTTAAAAAAGTTGTTTGGAATCAAATATCTCATAAATTTAAACTTTTAAAAGGGTTGATTTCCTGATAACATTAACAATTATCTATACTAGAAGTTTCTTTTATCAAATGCAATCAAAAAATAAAAATTGATAATTTACTGGTAGATCAAATGCAATCAAAATGCTAGTAAATTAAAATATTACAAAAAAATATTGGATCTAAGTTTTTCAACTGAATTCTACATCATTTGGCCCTTTTTCATATATTTGAATGCTTAAATATATTTTATATCTCTAATGTTTTGGACTCGTACTATAAATACTCATAACATTTAATTTGTTGCAAAAATGTGACTATCGTTGAGTTTCATGTAACATGGAACTCAATGATGTTAATGGAACTAAATATCGTGAAAATTTATTTTTCCAATAAATTAAACTTTTAAAGCATTTTTATTACGTATTCACCTCAAATATATTTAAGACTTATTTTAACTTGGTTGTGTTTATAGCTACTTACTTTGTGAATAATTGGAGCCAATTCTGGATTCTCCAAAACTTCTTTGCGGACTTTGAAAGACATAGCATGAGGTTGCTTGTCTTGTTTCTTTGAAGTTACAGCTTCCACATTTGAAGGCTCATTTTCCTGCAAATTATGATTGTGATCTTTAACATAAATTTCAAACCAATCTTTTCAAACTAATTCATAAAATTATGTTGGTAGGTGGTGCACTACCTCTTCATCGCATATTTTTGTCTTCTCATCTTTACCTTGACTCAAATAATTCTTTTTACATTTGTGATCTCCATTTTGAACTTTCTGTAGATTCATCAAAATGTCTGTCAATTGTCAAGTAAGTAAACTTAGGGTTTGTTTTCTTGTACTTATATTGAAACTCGTTTTAGCTTATGCTTATGGCAATAAGAAACAATGAATCTCGAAAGCACTTATTATAAATTTTTAATTTTTGACTTATAATTATTTTTGTAATATCTCAATAGCATAAGCAAACAGACCTTTAATAATATAGAATTAGAAACTTTAAGTACTCTATGTCACCTTGAGTATGTTCTCATCCTTCCAAGGGCCTTTATCCGAACGCATACAACCTCCATGATCGGCACAAGTACAAGTACCTCCAAAAAACTCAGGCAAATCACTAGTAAACAACCAACCAAAATTAAAGTAAATAAAAAAAATTATTAATCAAATAATTTTACAATATTGGAAAGAATTCACATTTGTGTATAATAATAAACAATAAAAATAAAAAAAAAAATTACCTACTGTCAATTATTTCAAGCAACTTGCTCTGATACTTATTCCCAAGCACCTGGTTGACATAACTTTTTGTTGATTAACAACATTATCTTAATCAAAATATCATCAACACTTTCAACATTAAATGGAAAAAAAAGGTTAAACTATATAAATTTTTCTATTCTTCATGCTTTGATCTCCTTATTATTTTTTTCTTATGATTTGGTTCCTTTAGTTTTAAATTCTTATACTTCGATCCTATTGTTTTTCTTTCTTACAATTTAGTCCCTATATTTTAAAAGTTTACACTTTAATCTCCTTACTTTTTTATAATTTAGAAGTTTAATATCAAATTTTAGATTAAATATATGAAAATTAAAAATTAAACGGATCAAATTATAAGAAAAAAACAATAAGGGAACCATAGTATAAAAAAAAGATTAAATCATTAAAAGAAATAAGAAAAAAAACAACAAAAATCAGAATTCAACATTTTGTTTCCATTGGATATCATTAAAATTAAATTATAGATATTTAGTCTCATTTAATATCATCATTTGATATTATTTTTGTTGTTATAAGTTTTATAGATATTAGTTTACGTAATTTTCTTAAAAAAAATAATAAGGAGATAATTAAAGTATAAAATTTGAAATAAATAAATAAATACCATTTAGTTCACGAATATTAAAAAATAAGACATCTAGTAGTTAATTAAGCTCACATTAATCTTTGAAGCAGTCTTAGGATCAAGGAAAGACTTAACAGTGTTCCACAACATTCTAAATCCAGAACCAGCATTGATGATGAACATTCGATTCAAAGTCTCAGGATAATTATCACCATCAACTTTTTGAAGTCGAGTAATGAGTTCTCTTGCTGATTTGTTAAAGTTTTTAAGTCCAACTCCAGAAACATCCAAAATAGTTGTATTTTGATCAATATATTTCTTAGCTTCAAGTGTAGAAGCTGGGAATTTGCAACTAAAAGTCCTCTCAAACTCTCTTACATGATATTTTACATATCTATCCATTGTTGTTACTTGCATTAACTTGTTTGGATCTACTAAACCTAATCTCTCTATATACACTGGTCTTCCATCTTTATCTACTCCGTGATAACCTTGTGGATAGTACTCCAACACTTCATTGATTTCTTCAAATTCAAAATCCTATCACAGCATAATTTAAAATGTAAAATATGAAAACTAGTAAAACATTAAATTATTATAAAAAATATATATACTATGATATATTTAAGTATCCTAGAATACATTTTTCACATTTTTGTTGCATTGAGTCTAAATTTGCTTTTCGTTAGTATGATAAGAACTTAACATGTTAAATTATTGATAATTAACGTTAAATTGTGAAAAATATTTGTTTCACATCCATTTGCACTTAGATACCAAATTAGTCCACCTAAATTACATATGTGCAATGTTGAGACCAAAATAGGTGTCTAAACCTCTTACCATCAACACATATATTTTTAATATTGGGAAAAAAATATAACATATTGTTTCGCATTGAATACTGTTTAAATTAAACTATAATCATTTCAACGATCATATTCAATATCATTGATTGATGTTATATTTTTATTATTATATAAATTTTACATATATTATCTTTTGTAATTTTCTAAATTATTTCAATTTTTTTAAAAAAAGAATCACATTCTTTATGATCTTATAAAGAAGAGCAAAGTTTTTTTCCATAACGAAGAGCAAAGGTTTTTGCTAAGACTTAAAAGCACTTTTATGTAACCCTAAAAGCATAAACTCTTAATTAATTAATTTTATTTGGTTTTGAGGAGTAATTGCCACACATATGTACCTCCAAAATTGTGTCGGCATCAAATTCCTTCCTCCATTTGATCATATCATACCACATTTGTTTAGTTTTATCGATCTCAAATTTTCTAGCCTTTAAGAATCTGCATAGAAATCAAAATCATCGTCAAATCATAAAACTACATAATTTACCCAATTGTATTTTAATCTTAAAAAATTATAAAAATTATAAAATCAATCAATTAATTAATTAAAAACCTGAGCAACATGTGATAATCATCATATTGTGAAGGCAATAAATCCTCTAAAGCAAGAACTTGACGTAAATTTTCAACAGCCTTTGATTCTTCTTCAACATGATCATCATCAATCTCATCATCAATAGACATTACTTTGCTACTTCTTCTACCCTTTTTTGTCATTGTACGTCGAAATCTACTAGAAGCAATTCTAGCTCTATTTTGCATAGATCCAGCTTTGTTATTCTTCTCTTCTTCATTCATTTTTTCACTATCGATCTCCTCCTTTAAAAAACACAATAAAATTTATTGCTTGATGTATTTAAAAGAATTAATTTTTAGTTAAAAAAAAGTTGAACGATTTAATTTTGCCAAAAAAATATATAATTTAATGGATTGTTAAACCAAAGCAATATGATTCAGCCATGATTTCCTAAATCCTAAAATCAAAGAAAACTACTAATTGATAAATACTTTATGGTAAATATAGATTTTTAATTTTAGAGGTTTGTTTTAGATATTGACGAGGTCATAATGTTTTATGCTTTATGTTACTATTATTATTACTACTCTTAAACATAAAGGTTGAGAAAATGTTAGGTTTGGCGAAATAGAAGCTCTCCCTCCCTTAACTAAGTTTTAAGTCTATCATATAGAACTAAAATTTCTTTCATGTCATTTGGGTAAAAATATTATGTCAAAAAATGCACATTATTTTTTATTCTATCGGAAAACATAAAATGAATTTAAATTTTGAAAATACTTCTAGCAAATTTCGTTTCATTTTGGGTCAAAAGTAATTTTTTGATGTATAAAGCGCTTTACAAGGTCCGAAAGCATAAGCAAACATATTTTTGTGTTTTTTGTTCAAAAGAAAAAATTATTGGTGGTATTATTATGTGTTGTAGTTTCTCTATAAAACTACTTCCAGCTTCCGGAGTTTGTTTTTAATTCATCAAAACTTACACTTAGTAATGCATTTACCAAATAACGAGGAGCACTAAAGCTATAATTTTACACTCAAACTGATAATTATATGATACATATCAATTTAATACTCAAACTAATAATTATATAATACGTGTAAATATTACCTTGAAAAATTAAGTTCTCTAGTACATAACACATCTATTAATTAAAATGTAAATTTGTATATTTTTAGCACAGCTAATGATATTAATACGATAAAAATGTATAAAAGGTTCATTTTATCCTTATTATTATTTACACATATCCAAGATTTGAAATACCGATGTTTGTTAAGATGTCACGATATATTTTTACGAAAATATTAAAGATATTGTCATTGTAGTTGTCGATAGAACTTTTTGACAAAACCACAAAAACTATGTAAATTTTATCAAAAAATATGAAATTTTTTATAAAACATTAAAACAATCAATAACTTATATTTTATACTAATTTTTTATTTAATACATGTATTTTTAAATACTTATAATATTTATATCAATCAATAAATTGATCAATTAATTAAAATATTGTATAATAAAATATATATTCTTTTTCACAAAATATTATAAAATAAGTAGTTAAAATGTTTGGAATAACTAAGTAGACTATCTAATTGTATTAACTATTATAATTAGATAAATCTTAATAGTATAAAAATAAATTTCATGAAAAAATAATTTGTATGTTAAAAGAGTAAACTAGTTAAAGAGATAATCACATTTTTAATTGATATATTGATATTTGAGATGATCTCGCTCATACATTTCATAAAAAGTAACCACACATAACTCCATCTTCTTGTTGTGGAACCTACAAAAAACA
This sequence comes from Hippophae rhamnoides, assembly GCA_033030585.1. Lineage (NCBI taxonomy): Eukaryota > Viridiplantae > Streptophyta > Magnoliopsida > Rosales > Elaeagnaceae > Hippophae > Hippophae rhamnoides. Next base: position 19,892,815 of record CM065434.1, on the reverse strand, counting down.
AGTATACATGGTTTTTTTAAGGATGATATCTTGTTAGAAGTGTTGGCAATAATGACCAAGTGGGTGATAAGTAGTATGTGTCATATGATGCACCTTATGATGCTATAAAAATACGTGCATGTGCTACGCATACTACACCTAATGATGACATTGGAATGTGTATAGATGTTGCACACAATTCCACTAGGATGTGTGTAGATGCTGCACACGATGATGTTAGGATGTGTGCAAATGTTGCACACTCTACGCCTAAAATTTCCATAAATATGTGTCCATACAATAGGCTTACTACATGCGTAGTATACATAGGTAGTGCAAATGGCAAGTGCACATATGCAAATATTGTCAAAAAATATGCATGTGTACCATGATTGTGGTAGGCAACAGTGCAACTGATCCTTTTTAAAAGGTTGTTATAAAGTTTATTACATTGAAATATGTTCCTTTGAGTCATGTAATCAAGTGTAATGTGTCTGATTATACCTAAATTGCAACCATCCTTTTTGTATAAATAGATAGAATGTGTCATTGTATTGAATTCATCAATTTTCAGTTGAATGAAAGAGTATTTTTTAGTTTTCTTATTATTTGTCATAATATCAGAGCTTTAAAGCTATGTTAGCTTTTAGATTCCTGGATAAAGCATCAATGGCTAAATTGCCTAAAGTAGTTCAACTGCCTGATCCACAATTGGCACCAACAATTATCAAATAGAGTGAAATTTGTTCTTTCCACAATATTTTGCTTACAATCAAGCTCGATAATAATAATTTGACAATATGGAGACATCATATCTTAAAGATTTTGAAATTTTTAGAGCTGAATAGCTTCGTTCTCAAAGATCCAGTAGACAAGTTTCACAAAAATGGAATTGTTAAGGAAGAGTACAAAAATTGGAAAAGGCAAGATGATATGCTTGGTTGCTGGTTGATGACTTGCATAACAAATGAGCTTATGAAATAGGTAGTTGGATTTGAAACATAAAGAGAGACTTGGTGTATGTTAGAAAATAACTCTGCCTCCAAATCATGAGCTTGCATGATTCAGTTAAAGGAAGAGCTTCAGAATTTCAAGAAAAGAGATTTGAAAGTCAACGACTACGTTCTCAAGATCAAAGTGTTTTGTGATAAATTAAAAGCAGCTAGTTGTACAATCATTAATAAGGAAAATCTTATGGACATGTTAGGAGGTCTTGATAAAAGCTTTGATAGTGTGTTCTCCATATTGGGAGAAAAATGCTAATTGAAAAAAAAACAATTAATGATGCAAAAGCACTACTACTTAGCCATAAGAATAAACTTGAGAAGAGGAAATAAAAAATTATTTCACCTCTACCTAGTGTAAATATTGCAGCAAGAAATGAGCATGTGACTAAAATACCTTTAACTAGTGATGATACAATATCACAACTATAGTGACTTGGTGTTGTAGATCATAGTCAACAAAGTTGAAGTCATTATCAGTAAGGAGATAATAACTCACAGAATTACAATAGAAGTAATAACTTTCATTCTGGTGGTAGAGGTCGAGGATATGAAAGAGATCTCATAGGAAATAGACTTCAGTGTCAAGAGTGTGAAAAATTGGGGCATATGACCTTCAATTGCTGGTTTAAGTATGATAGAAATTTTTAACCAAATCAGAAAAATTATAATAACACAGGATACAACAATCCTGGTCAATTCTCAGCCTCACGTCAACCACCACGACCTCTAAAACAATTATTTCATGCTATGATTGCTATTACCAATGGTACTAGCCTGTCAGTTATGCCTCATGTTACTAATACACATGGATTGTTGCCTACTTATATATCTTCTTTTCCTTATCCTTCTTTGTTATTCAATCAAGCCTATGGATTTGTGCCTTATCAAACTCCTTTTTAATCACAAGCATCAACTCCTTTCCATCAGGATCTTGCTTGGTTTCCAAATTTTGGTGTGAGTCACCATGTGAATGCTAATCCAAGTACTTTTTCTTTATCTCAGTCTTATATAGGTAATCAATCTCTCATAATAAAAAATGGTAATGGTTTTCCTATCACTAAGATAGGTCATAATCATTTTCAATCAACATTTTCTCTTGATAGATCTCTCAAAATGAATAACATGTTTCTTATCCCTAACATTGCTAAAATTCTACTTAGTGTGTCTTATTTTGCAAAAGATAACTATGTTCTCTCTGAATTTCACTCTAATTCTTATTTTGTTAAGGACAAAAAAATGGGTGAGGTGTTGCTCTAGGGCATACTCAATGATGGATTATACAAATGAAATATCACATTATGCAAGGAAGGTCATAACACCAGTCCTTGTTTGTCTATTGATAAAAAACTTACAATTTGTGTAAATAAAATTGTTGCTCTTGTTGCTGATGTGGTTGACCTTTCTATGTGGCATTAGAAATTAAGTCATGTTGTATTTCCTATTGTAAATAAAGCATTAAATCAATACAAGATTCCTCTCTCTTTTAGTTATAAAGATTGTGAATCTGTATGTGTTGCTTGTCATAATAACAAAACTCACAAATTTTCTTTTTCTCCTTCCTTGCACAAGGCCACTAAACCACTTGAATTAGTTTATTCAGATATTTGTGTGTTACTTGTCACTTTCACAAATGGGCATCAATATTATATTCATTTTATATATGTCTATTAATGTTTTACATAGATCTATTTTCCAAAGACAAAATTTACTGTTTATCAAGCCCTTTTACAGTTTATAGCACAATATGAACTATAAATAAACTATAAAATTAAAGTTTTTCAAAATGATTAAGGTGGTGGATTTTAATCTCTCATATCTCTCTTTAATTAGTGTGGCATTTTACATCACACATCATGTCCTTATACACATGAACAAAATAGAGTTGCTGAAAGAAAACATACACACATAGTTGATTTAGGTTTAACAATGTTAAATCATGCTTTTTGCCTCTGACCTTTTGAGATGAAGCATTCTTTTTTGAGTTTTTTTAATCAATCATCTACCTTGCTCAATTCTGATAACTCTTTTCCTTTGGAGATCCTCTTTTGTGTCAAACTTGATTACATTTTTCTTAAATGTTTGGGTGTCTTTCCTTTCCCTACCTAAGACCATTTGTGTCTCAAAAATTGCATAATAGATCTTATGCATGTACTTTTCTTGGATATAGTCCAAGACAAAAAAGCTACAAGTTCCTTTCAAATGATGGAAAACTTTACTTGAGTCGTGACATTACCTTTCATGAGTCAGTGTTTCCTTTTAACAAAAGGTTAGATGGTTCATAACCTGTCTCCTCCAGCCAATTTTTAACATATTAAAATTGTTTTACTTGTTGTTACTTATGTTGTTAATAAGCCTATAAATCATAGCTCCCTTAATGAACCTTTCTCTCATGTTTCTATGTCATCTATTTCTTCATCATCTGCTTTAACTTCTTATGGTTCTCTATCACCTGGTTTTGGATCTTTTCTATTCATACCTTATATTCTAGATTCAGGTTCATTGCTTGTTTTAGAACTAGTGCTTATTCCTCTCTCATGTTCCTCTCAACCTCAGTCTGTTATTCAGTTATCTCCTTTCAAAACTCATCCAATAATCACAGTATCCAAGATAATTTGTTCTATTACTCACCTAGTGCTCACATAATCAAATACAAGTAGTGCTGAGTATTACTAATGGTGAGTTTGAGATAGAACTTTCCTCAATCAAGCAAGCTTTAGCTAGTGTTGAGTGGTTTGAATTGATGAAAACTGGATTTGATGCTCTTATTCGCAACAAGACTTGGGTGATGATACCTCTACCTTTAGATAGAACTATTATTGGTAATAAATGGATTTTTTGAATCAAGAGGCTTCCATCAGGTCTCCTTGATAAACAAAATCTCGAGTAGTATCATAAGGGTACAAATAGGTTTCTTGTTTTGATTTTTCAAACACCTTCAACCTTGTGGTTAAGCATGTCACTATTCAAATTGTTCTTACTTTAGCCTTATCTTAAGGTTGGCAGCTCCATCAATTAGAAATCAATAATTCTTTTTTGAATGGTGCATGAGTATATGCAACAATCAAAGGGGTTTGAGCACTCACAATACCCTAATTATGTCTTCAAGTTACAGAAAGCCATATATGGTTTGAAGTTGGCTCCTCAAGTTTGGTTTGATACTCTTACCAATGCCTTATATGCAATGAAATTTACACGATCCAAAGTTGACATTTCCTTATTTCTTAATCCTCTTCCAGTACCACCACTTATCTTTTAGTGCATATTGATGATATAATCATCACATGCAATAATAAGGGGATTATTTAGTCTCTTATTTCAACTTTGCACACTCAATTTACCTTAAAGTATATGGAATAGATAAGTTACTTCCTTGGCATTAAGGTGAATAAGCTGGACAATGGAGATCTTATGTTCACACAACAAAAGTATATCAGGGAGCTTCTAATTAAATCCAAGATAGATCATTGTAAACCCATCTCCACTCCTATGCTTACTAGCCATACTTTTAGTGCTCATGATGAAGAAATGTTTCATAATCCCATGATATATAGTAGTATTGTTGGATATCTTCAGTATATCATTATTACTTGTCTAGATCTTTCTTTTGTAGTCAATAAGGTATGCTAGTGTATGGCACCCCCTTGAGAGCCATATTGGTTAGCTATTAAAAGAATTTTGAGATACTCTTAGAGCATTAATTCTCAGGGTTTAGTTCTAAAGAGATCCCCCCAGTTTCTTCTACAGGGCTTTATTGATGCTTATTAGGATTCTTGTCTTAATGATAGAAGATCCATTTTTGGTATCATCATTTATCTAGGTGACAATCCCATTTTTTGGTCTTCTAAGAAGCAGGCTTCAATGTATAAATCAAGCACTAAGGTTGAGTATAGATCCTTACCAATGTAGCCTCTGAAATCATGTGAATTTAGGCTTTGCTTTGACAGTTTCACATCTTCTTACCAATTGTTCCTTTAATCTGATGTGCCAATCCTATTCTTTATTCACACAAGAAACATGTTTAGTTGAACTTTGATTTTATGCATGAAAAGGTGTTGGCCAAAACACTTATTATGCATCATATTTCTTCTATAGGATAACTAGCAGACTTATTAACCGAGGCTCTCCTTGTGGCCTCTTTTATCTCTTCACATAGCAAATTAAGTGATATACTTATGCCACTTAATTTGAGGGGAGATGTTAGGAGTGTTGGCAATAATGATCAAGTAGGATATAGGCAGTATGTGTCATATACTATGCCTAATGATGCTCTAGAAATGTATGCATATGCTGTGATTACTACTCCCAAGGATGACACTGGAATACTTACAGATGCTGCATACAATGATTCTAGGATGCATACAGATGCAACACACAATGATGTTGGAATGCACGTAGATGATATTGGGATGTGTGCAAATATAGTGTTGTGATGAATCAATCCGTAAATACAGTGTGTAGATACAATGTTTTCAGTTGGGTCATCATAACACATGCTTGGCATGCAATACTGTGTTGTGATGACCTAGCTTGGTAACTTTGAAATTACTTTATAGTTGCAAACTTACTCAATACAGTAGCCTTAAAGGAGTTCAATTTGTCTTCAACTTTATTCAAACTATCCTTAGTAACCATCTCAAGCCTTTGTACTCTCTAAGATTATAATCTACTTCTTCAAGCTTTTAATCTCAGCATTTTGATTAGGAGAGCGATCAAGGCTAACCAAAAAATGTGTAACTTTACCATAGATGGGAACCTTTAATTATTTCTCAAGCTTCTTCACCTTTTCATGATTTCAAGCATGTTTTGTGATGAACCATCTTGGTAACTTTGAAATTACTTTATTGTTGCAAACTCACTCAATATAGTAGCCTCAAAGGAGTTCAATTCATATTCAACTTTATTCAACTTATGCTTATTGACCATCTCAGGACTTTGTACTATCTAGAACTATAATCTACTTCTTTAATCTTTCAATCTCAACATTATGATCAGGAAATAAATCAAGGCTAACAAACAACTATATAACAAACAACTTTCTTCACCTTTTCATGATTTGCGTTAAATTTCTAAAGCAAAATCTAATCTCTTTTGAATGGCCTCACATTATCCTTACTAACCATATTAGGCCTTTGTTTTGGAATTTTAAAAAATTTCATGTAACCATCATATTGGCTTCCCCCCTTTAATCACACCATGATGCTCGAGTCCAAATGGTATAGGGCATCCTTTCATGGTTGCTCAATTATTTCACCCCTATTTATTTGTTCTTAGACCATTCTCTATAAATAATAAAGAAATAAAGAGTATTATTCATTATTACATGAATATGCAGAAATTATAACATGAAAGTTATATCATGTTAAATTACTAACCTATTTATTAAGATGTTCTTCTCCTCATTTATTCATTGGTTTTAACTTCTTCATTTTTGTTATCTTAGTTTCTATATAGGGTTCAACTCAGATAACCGGTCAACCCAATTCAATTTCCTACCTACATAAATTAAATAAATTTACTAACCAATTTTTTCACTTAAGTTAGAGGAATATAAATATAAAAATAGTTATAAATTAATAGCTTAATTACTATTCTACACCTCACTTCAGGATTTGATGACCTCTCAGTATGGTGAGGAAGAATATTATGCATTTGTATATTTTGGTAGTCTTTCCTAATGATTTGAAATTAATCTATACATTTGTAATCCATGAACTCTTTCCACACTTGGGGTCAAGTGATCTTCAGGGACTTTATACAATTCTTTTTCATTAGGGGGATCCAAGTATAGACACATAATTTCTAACCAACTTAAAAGTTGTGTATTCCTTCCATGCTTCTATAGAACTTATTAAACCAATTATCAAGGAATTTAAATTAATTTTGTAAAAACACATTATAAAAGATATATAATATGAAAAAAATAATATAATATGTAATTAATTATAAAGAAAAAATACTTACATAAATGGTTTTTTACATCTTAAAATTTTCAGAATCTTCAACTTTACTCTAATCATTTATATTGATTGGTATACTTGACAAGTCCATCAATAAAAGATTTCAATGTTGGTCATTTTTCCCAAATGGATTACCAGTTGCATCAAATTCAACAAGTATTTTATCATCTGAATTAAGTGGAGCGTGAGGTATATTGGCTCAACCCCTTTCTTTTAAAATGTCCTAATACACCATTTAGATCTATAATCTCTAGCACCTTAAAATCCATGAAATATCTTCAAACAAGGATGAAATAGAAATGAATATTCATAATTTTAAATTCCAAACATATAAACAAGAGTTATGATAATGATATATAACATAAATTATGTATAAATAGGTTGTTGATCGTGTGTATATATATATATATATCATTCACAACCACTTCGAATCCATGACAAAGAATCATCATCATCAACTAGATCATTACATACATTAGGCAATTTGTTTGAGAAATGACTAATATTTGATCATATATCAATCATGTCACCATCTTCTAAAGCATCACGATGGTAGAGTCTTTTTATGAAGGCGTTAATACAATAAACCATCTTGTGTCAATTTGATTACTCATGTAAAATATTTGTTTTTGCATGAAATGCTAACATGAAAAGATCATCTATGTGACCTATACTGGATAAGTTAACAAGGGTAAATCCAAAATCATTTATTTTATATCCAACATTTATAGTATCTTCACTCAATCACAAAATAATATGTTTCATGGAAGACCTCATAATTGAGTTTCCAAATTTCTTGAATTTATACCATAATACATTTTATCAAAAAGTACATGATTACCATCTTTCAAACTAGAAAATTGCCAAGTTTATGTAACCATCTTCACACTATTATTCTGGTTTATTCGAACTTTTTCCATTACTTATGTTATAAATCTAAAACCATTAATTTGAAACTAGAATATGATTTGACATCAAATGTTGGACAATGTATAAGCCATTTCAGAGTTTCTGTTATTTTATGTTTGGTTTTGATGAGTTCAACTCAAATCTATGCATATAAAAACATGAATTGTGTTTAAAGAAATATTTTAAAACATTAATTAGGTGTACTAATGAATTCTTGTATGTGACACTTATATGGCTGTAAATCAATTAATAGACTCTCGTTTATGCTTATCATACACTTATTTTTCTCTTCCTTTTTTTAAAGAGGATCGGTCTTCAATAAGTTCAAGTGAATTCTATGATATTATGAAAGATATACCAATTACGTGTAATTAATAGTTAAATAAATAATAATTTTATTTTATATGAAAATGGTGGAGCTGACATGCATTGTCATTACTTACTCTATGTATGTTTATGCCTCATTGTTATTTGTAAAAACAATTTGGTGTGCTTTTTTCCATCAAGTGCAATTAATGAATAATTTCTTACTTCCATCAAGCATGGAGTTACCTACTTCGATCATGTCATGGTCTAAGAACAATTTGTGCATAGGAAAGTATCCAAAATAAAACCAAATAGCCTCATTAGTAATGTATTATTTTACCATGCATCTAATTCTATGTACATTATATATGTAATATATATCTATAAATATGAAGATAATAATGTAGATTGGTCTATATCAAATTAATTTATATCTTCATATAGTAAACCTTATAAGTACAATAACCATACTAGTATGATAGAAAGAAAAATCTTTTTCTTTCTACCACACTATCGTCTCTTATAGAATAATGCTCTTATAAAATATTGCTAATTATGGTTCATTCATTTCGTTTATACTAAAATATCACCCATCTCTACCCAAGATCCCAACATCATAATTCCATTTTTGTCTAAATTTCAAAGTAAATAAGCTTCTAGATGTGGTATTTCATAGTGATTCGAGACCGTGGTTTGTTATATGAGTCTGAATTTAATATTTTTTTTATATGAAAAGAAGTACAAATATCTTTATATTTCTTATTAGTTCTATTTTTTATTAGTTAAAAATAGAGAAATGGAATATAGAATATCTTTTAAGGACTTGCATGTATCTCTCAAAATGATACATCCACCTTAAGTAAGTAGGACCACACAATTGAACTTTTCGAGCTAAATGAACTCACAATTGAATCATTATATCTAAAAAAGGAGTAAAATATTTCTCAAGTAAATACAAATTATTCACAATATCTATTTGTAAAGAGTTTAACTTATCAATTGATATAGATTTCTTACTTATTGTATTGAATAGTTAACAAAGATGAATTATTGATAATCGAACATGTTTTGGAAGAACTGGCCTAATAGCAACTGACAATAATTTTTGCATTAAAATATGACAATTATGTGATTTCAATCCATAAATTTCTTATTAGTTATAGATGCAAAATTTCTTAAGTTGGATGAGTAACCATTATGAATCTTCACACTCATTAAAAATTTACAAAGCATAATCTTCTCTTTTTTTGATAATGTATATGATATTGGTGGTAAGTATGTTCGATTCTTATCATTTTTCACCCTTGGTGTCAATTCAAGTTGTATGCACACATCTTGCTTTCATAAAATCCTTTGTTTTTTCAAGTATATTAAGAAATGTACTAATGACGCTTTCATGTACATTTTTCTCAATGAGCATGACATCTAAGATGTGACGAATGTGTAAGTCTTTCTAATAAGGTAATTCCTAAAATATTTATTTCTTCTTCCAGCAATCATGTTCTACTACTTGAGTAACATTTTCATTTTGTCCCCTTTTATTAGTTGACCTCTTTCGTTTCTCTCCATTAGATAGCATTCTTTTTCTCATCTTTCCATATCATTTGAATGGTATACCATTCAAACACCTTAATATCTCAACCCCTCGCAAAGGTCTTGGTGTAAAATCATAATCATCTTCACCATCAAAAGGTTTCTTTTGGTATCTAAATTTATGTCCAGATGGAAAAAGTATTATATATCTTCTGTAAGACATATTTCCTCTATGAACAAGATGAATTGTAGAAGTGTCATCCCTACATATAAGACATCTCATATAACCTTTTGTTCCGTGTCCTGATAAGTTTGTATAGGTAGAAAAATCATGAATTGTCCACAAAAAGACCCTCTCAAGTTAAAATATTATTTCTTATATGCATCATAAACATTAACGCCATCAAAATGTTTTTAAGTCATTTATCAAAGGTTGTAAATATGCATGAATTTCTTTTTTCATACACAACTAGGGAGCAAGGTTATCTGTTATTATAATTACCGACCAAAATCTATATCTATTACTAAGAAAATTGTATAGATTAATTCCATTAGTAGCAATGCTAAGATGAAGATTGCACAGATCAGATGCAAATTCAGGGGATAAATTGTCTACTACTTTTCAATTAGGAGAATCCAAAGGATGATGTAGCATCCCATCATTAGATATATTCTCTAAATGCCAAGTCAACATCTTTGATGTGTCTTTATTTTTGAACAACCTTTGAAAACGAGGAATTAGAGAAAAGTACCAAAGAACCATTCCGACAACACCTTTCTTGGGTGTTGTCACATTTGTAGCATGCTTCCATTGTGATTCTTTACACACCAAAAAATTATCTAATGTCTCATATTCTTTCCTATAAATAATGCATTAATTTGGACAAGCATGAATCTTATGATATTCCATGTCAAATCAACTAAGAAATTTCTTCTCCTCATACATTGAATGGGGTAACCCATTACCCTCAAGAAACATATCTATTAGTACATTTATCAATTCTATGAATCCCTTATCAAAAATACCTTTTTTTGCCTTCACATTGTACAAATGAATCAATCCCGACATTCTAGTATATTTTTTGCCTTATGAATATAATGGATTTTCAGCATCTTTCAAAAGTTTTTTAAAAGTTTTAGAGTCATCCTCATTTAGTTCATATTTCACAGTATGAAACATATTTTATATCTGTGTATTATGTCTGGAATGCCTATCTTGATGGGATTTATCTAATCCACTCATATTCTTATTTATCTCTTCCTCGTGAGTATTATCAATAATTTCTATATGATAATATCTTCATTTATAACTCAAAATTAAATCACTATAGATAAGGTGATACTTAACCTCATCAATATCAAGAATTTTTTTCCTTTTTACATTTAACATATAGGCATCGAATCATGTTGATTTTACTATTATTATTTTTATGAGCAAATTCCAAGAAGTTTCTACTCCAAAAATATAATTGTGCTCAATTCTATACTTTGACATCTAAGATTTATCCATTTTCTATTAAAGACATTAAACACATTAAATATGTACCCGATAAACATGCATGTATTAATCACCAATACATTTCAAAATTTATTAAATGAAGTTTATAAGAATATCAATTAAAACATCATATACAACTAAATACATAAAAAATCAAACAATTAATAAATTTATTGTAACTTTAACAATATATAATGTTATTTTCATATATAAACAACCTAATAATATAAAATATAAATACCTATATAACAACTTAATAAATAAATATAGCAACCTAATTAAAAAATATTATTTAATACATGCAATAATAAACTCACAAAAATACATTTTAAATTCATATATATATATATATATATATTAGTTAAAGTAATAAATAGATTAAAAAAATACATTGTATTCTTTATGTTTGAACAAAAATGAACAATCTATATAGCATAAAAATATATATAAATAATCAATAACACATTATTTATTAAAAAAATACATTGTATTCTTTACGTTTGAACAAAAATGAACAATCTATATAGCATAAAAATATATATAAATAATCAATAACACATTATATATATATATATATAAGAAAAATAAAAAATGAACTTTAAAATCATAAAAATAAAATATAAATATAAAACATGAATAATGAGTGCAAAATAGTTTATAAAAATACTTACAAGAATCATACAAGTTAGAAAATGAAAGAAAAATGTTTTTGGTAAGTAAGAAAGTGTAAAAAAATGGGTGAAAAATATTAAGTGTTAGAGAAAGATTTAGGCACTAAAAATAGGTGACTCTAGGTCGGTAAGTGAAGGGGAACAAAACCGAAGTAACGACGCCATAAATCTTGGTCAAAAATGGTTGAAAATGGACAATATGTGGCAGTGTCACGTGAGGGGAGAAAGAGAGAGAGAGAGAGAGAGAGAGAGAGAGAGAGAGATAAATAGGGAAACAGTAGTGAGAAATGTCCAAAGAGGGGGAAGAAGAAAAAAAAGCCTATTAGCATCGGTTCTATATATAAACTAATGCTACACATGACACGAAATGTCGATTCTACCCATTGCACGATGTCACGTGTAGCATCAGTTGATACATATAATTGATGCTACATATTGATAACTCTATGAAAGTAGAGTCATTAGTGCACTTTTTTACATAATATTTATTTGTTTTATTCAATAAATAATATTTTGGGGAAAAAATATTAAAATATAAAATCTTTAGGGAAAAAGTGTAAAAATATAATTTTTAGAGTTTTTTGGGATTTTGTTTGGAATTTTTAGGGTTTTTTTTATGCATTTTTAATGGAGGACCAATCAGGAGCTTCCACTAGGCCTACCACGCAAGTAGATGAGTTGATTGGGCAAGCTACACAGACGCCACACAAGTAAGAATTAATACTACAATTCAAGAGATTGATTGTATCTCTTCTTCTACTCTTTTCTTTATCAATTTTTATGTCTTTCTTTATGAAAAATATGAGCTTTATGAACACAATTATGTGTAGTTAATTTATTAATCTAAGGATCTTATGAACCCAATTTTTACTATGTGATGATCTAATATTTTACCCCAATTATAATTATAATTTTAATTTAATTATATTATTTACTCTTATTTTATGTTATTAATTATTTGGACAACAATTTATCAATAGAGGCAATTAAATAGATTTGAGAGAATTATTTAATTGTTTGTCTTGATTATATAACATGCATAGTTTCTAGGTATAGATATATGATTTTTATATATGTGATCCATAATTGGTGAACTTATTAAGTAGTATGTAATTTAATTGGCATGAGAGTATGATTATATTAAATATTGTATGATGTGTAGTTTACATGAGAAAGGAATACATGTTAGGGTAAATTCAATTGATAATTATATTAGGGGAATTTTAGTTATTCACATGTTTAGAAAATTGGGAGATTAAGTATCCTTAGATATTTTCTTATATATCGTCTTAGTTACCAAATATTATTTAATTAAATATTGCTATTTACTTTTAGTTATTTTAATTTTGTTTCTTTAAAATATAAAAACAAAAAAATTGATTTTTATTTTTTTATTTTAAAAATTAGTTTCTAATAAAATAATTTTCGTGAAAACGATCTTTTCTTATCATTATATTACTTATTGTGATATGTATATTTGCGTATTCATTGCACATAAAATTTGTGCAGCGATCACATGTAACATCACATTAGTTGATGTGTACAATTGATGCATCTTATGTGTCCATCAACGTTACATATGGCATGGAGTTGGTTGACTTGTACAATCGACGTGATGTCACACGTAGCGTTGGCTGAAACATATGACTGATGCTACATGATGTTTTGATTGTACACATCAACCAACACTACATGTGACTTCACGTCAGTTAATATGTACAAACGTGACATATGCAGCATCAATTTTACACGTCAACCGATGCTACCTCTTGATTTTTTAATAATTTTTAATTTTAAGTATATTTAAAGTCATTCTTTTACTAGAACTAACTTATAAGCATACCAACTTATAAGCATATTGACTTAAAATTCATTATAAGTTGATTTAAATGGTCTTTATTGTAGTATTGCACCTTTGTTGAAAAGGGTAAAGCTTGGTTATGTACTCATAAACAAAAGGATCCCTTAAACCTTTGCAAGATTATATTACTCTCCACACTTCTGATGTAGGAGGTTTTAGAAATGAAAGTAAAAAAATGAAGAATAAGAAAGAAAGAAAGAAGAATAGGGGTTTGGAGGATAAATCAAAGAATAGTGTTGAAAGTTTATATGATATGGACCTAATTAACCTAAAGGGTGAATAGGTTATTTTTAATTTTTATCAATTTATAACTTAATAACCTAAACAAAGTAGCTGGGCATGCAATCGCATAGAAGAATAAAGTATGGAAATAAAATAATAACACACGATATAATTAGGTGGAAACAACCTAGGCCACAACCATGACCTAAAAGGAAAACCATCGAACCACCTAACTTTCCACTATGAAAATCAAATGTTCAAGTACAAACTCGGTCTTGTGGTACCTTCCCTAGGATATTGCCCCAATGTACTTTACTTACGAGCTCTTACTCTATTTTCACAGTTTTTGAAATTAGCTTGAGCAGTTTCCAGACCAACACTCCAATAAGCTTTTCGCTAATGAGATATGTTCACGAATCAGCTACAAAAGGGTTAGCACAAAAACAAAAGTACATGTGTGTGTTCTAGAGCAGATTTAACAATGAATAATCCTAACTAGATGATTCAAAATATATGTCAATTAAATCAAATCAACTAGCAAATCCTAGAGCAAGTATTACAATTGTTAAATAATTAAACTCCACATAGCAAGATAGTTGTTTCAAGAGCATAAGCATCTCTGAATAAGACATATGCAGTACAGGCATGTTCATCAAAACAAAGTAAATGAAGTAGAAGGGAAATCAAATTCTAACGTTAAGGATTAAATGAAGTTTCACAAAACTTACAAGAAAATTGATTTCTAACTAATATCACCATTCCTTGCCTAAGTAAGCATATATATTACCTATATCATTCAGAGCCTAAGTAAATATATATAAATGTATATTACCTATATCATTCAACGTGAAGAATAATAAAGCTTACCACTTTCCCTACAAACCAACACTCAATTATATATATATATATATTCCTTTTGTTTTGTTTTCGACACCAACAACTCATCAATTTCTTCAACAGTTCGACAATTGTAGCACACCCTACTTTAGTTTTTGCAGTAATATATATCTAATTACCTTTTGCCAAGTTATATCTTATATATATTATTAATTTAATCAACCCATGTTGCTACCCATGTTCTCTTAATAATGTTAATACCTTTTCCGTTTTTTTCAACACCTTTACCTTTTTTTATTATTATAAAAAATAATTTTTAAAAAAACATCTTGAAAATATTAAAATATATCTAAAATATTTAATTAATAATTACATAAATTTATTAAAGTTTAAATAAATATTTTAGCACTAAAAATAATTTTAGATTTATAAACTTATCTTATTAAATGCATGAGAATAATCTTATGTATCGTAATTATAAAATATATACTTGAAGTATAACTATCTAAAACTCGAGCATTTGTTCGATGTTTTCTTGATAGACATAATAGCATGCCTAAAAACAATTTTATAGATAAATATTTTATCCATGAAAATAGCCAACACTTCCTTACAAACTTCTCATTTGGCATTTTTTGTGTGAAAAAACCTCTCACTCACTACATGACACTTATAAAAATAAGATAAAAATACAATGATATCCCAAACTCCATAGTGGAACTATTTTATGGTTTAGTGAATCCATCTTTGTTGCAACTTGAAAAGCTTATATATACATAGAAATAAGTAAAGTGTAAAGAATAGTCATGTAGTATGTATTCATTCCAATCAAGCTTAATTAAATATATTATCTTCCTATATGCATAACAAAATAGAAACATGGAAGTAAAATATATTATTCTCTCTCTCATTTTGACATATGAGAAGGACAAAGCATTAGACAAAGCAATGAAGCTAAACTCCTCCTAAAGATATAGCAATATAAAAACGGAGTAATGCAGAAGGGCAATGTGCTTTAAACTCCCCCTAAGTTCTATGACTCTCTAACTTAGAAACCAAAAAAGATAATAAATAAACAAAAAGATGTAATATGAAAAAATATGATTTTTTTTTAATTTTTATAAATAGCCACATAAGGTATTAGACTCATTTAATTACAAATGAGCACACAACTAATTGAGAATTCAACATTTTTTGACTCAAATTTTGATTATTTATCATATAAATAAGCAAGTAGAATATAAGAGGCACACAAGCACATTTTGCACATATAATGACATATTGACATTTATTTAAAAATAGTGTATATGTTTAAACTCCACAAATATGTCAATTAATTCATTTATGACCAATCAAGAAAGGTTCAAAATAAAAAAAATCACCTATCATATAAAATTATAATCGAGTCTTCAATCTTATAAAATAAAATTTATTTACCAAAATATGAATTTTTTTATTTTATAAATTAGGCAAATGATATTTATTATTTTTTTAAACTCTATTGGCTCTTTCCTTTTGTGCATTCCAAGTACAAGTTTTATAAGTTGTTGTTTTTTGTACAATCCCCCCCCCCTCTTTTTATTACACGAGCCATAAACCTAGCACGATGAATTTCACACTAGTTGTGAGGTAGCCATCTTTGCTCACTATGGTAACTTCACACATTACAGTAGGTAGCCCTTTCAATATTAGATGCCTTCTTACGATAAAGTTTTAGAAAGTAAGAAATAGAACTCAACACAATTTTACAGTCAAGATTAGTTGAAGTTCTAAAGTCTTCCAAGAGAATTCATAAACTTCAAGCATAGCATATATGTGTGTTTGTGAATGTGTGAATAGGTTTATGTCAACATTGATCATCACATGTACAAGAATATGTGTGTGCATAAGTTAAAATTGTAGAATAATTTATACAATAAATATCAAAATGAGTCGAGTCACTAAAAATGAGGTTATATATATAAGTATTAAATAAGTCAAAGCCAGATAAAATTCTACTTCCCTTTTCTCCCTTTTTTGTTTTTTTTAACAATAAAATTTGAAATTCAATTTGAGGGAGAAATTCCCAGGCACTCCTAAGATACTCAAATCTTTGAGTGTCTATGGCTTTGGTAAAGATATCAGCTAGTTGTCTCTAAGTAGGTACAAACTCAAGTGTCACTACTTTCTCTTTAATTAATTGTCGAATAAAGTGATGCCTAATGTCAATGTGCTTAGTTCTAGAATGTTGAACTAGGTTCTTAGAAATACATATATCACTAGATTTATCACAATATAAGAGCATCATACCTTGTGGTTGACCATAGTCCTTGAGCATATTTTTCATCCAAATCATCTATGTGTAAGAACTTCCTACAGTAATGTATTCTGCCTCAGTTGTAGAGAGTGAGATAAAGTTCTGATTTTTACTTTTCTAGGATACTAAGTTGTTCCCAATGTAGAAGCAACCACCTAATGTGTTTTTCTTATCATCCTGGTTTTTTGTCCAGTCGGTATCTGTATAACCATTTACTTCATAAGTAGTGTCAATAGTAAAATATAGACCATAATTACTTATTTCTGAGATAAACTTGATGATTCTCTTTACATTCTCTAAGTGTTATTCCTTAGCTTCAGCTTGATAACGGGCATACACACCAACATTAAAACATATGTCAAGCCTACTTACAATAAGGTAAAGTAAACTGTCTCTCATACTCTTATAAAAGGTTTGATCAACACTTTTACCTTGAATGTCCTTTGTAATTTTTTTGTTTGTACCTAAAGAAATCCTTAATGGCCTACTAGTTTCAAGAGCAAACATTTTAACAAGGTTACAAGTATACTTGGTTTGAGAAATAAATATGTTATCATAAGATTGTTTGATTTGCAAACTAAGAAAGAAAGTCATTTCACCTACCATAGAAATTTCAAATTCATTTGTCATAACATGCACAAAATCATCTACTAGTGTACTAGATGTGGATCCAAAAACTATGTCATCCACATAAATTGGAGCAATAAAGATCTCATCACTACTCCTTTTAATGAATAGATTTTATCAACTTCCTCTCGAATAAATCTCTTGTTCAAGAGATAGTTGGTAAGTCTCTCATACCATGCTCAAGAAGCTTGTTTCAAACCATAAAAAATCTTTGTTAAGTTTGTAAACATGATTTAGAAATTTTAGATCAACAAATCCTTTTGGTTGTTCCATGTATACCTCTTCATTCAGAAATCCATTCAAAAAGGCATACTTAACATCCATTTGATATAATTTGAATTTCATATGATAAGCAATGGCAAGTAAAATCCTAATTGACTCTAGTCTAGCTACAAGTGCAATGTTTCATCAAGGTCAACTCCTTATACTTACGTGTAGCCTTGTACTACTAACCTAGCCTTATTTCTAACAATAATATCATACTCATCAGATTTATTTTTGAACACCCATTTTATTCCAATAACATTTTTTTAGGCTGAGGTACTAATATTCACACATGATTTCTTTCAAATTGAGCTAACTTAACCTACATGACATTTATCCAAAATTCATCCTGCATGAAATTTATCCAAAATTCATCCTTAAGGGCCTCATTCACATTTTTTTGTTCAAATTGAGAAATATAGCATAAATGAGTTACCTCACTTATTTGTCTTCTTCTTGTTACCATGTTTTCATTGGTTTCTCCAATTATATTCATAATAGGATGATTTTTTGAAGTTTGGGTTGGATTTATCATTGATGAGGTTGATGCTTCTTCCTTCTTTTCTTCTCTTTCCTTTAACTCCCCTTCTTTTGTTTCAATTATGTGACTGGTCATTGTTAATTAAGGTGTTGTGAAATTTTCTTCATTGCTAATTTTTTCACTTGTAATATGCTTACATGCATCATCTATAATGACATTTATGGATTCCATAACAACATTAGTTCTACAGTTGAAGACTTTGTAAGCTCTATTGTTTAAGGAATAATTAAGAAATATACTTTCATCACTTCTTAAATCAAACTTGTCCAATTGTTCTCGATCCCTAAGTATGTAGCATTTACTTTTGAAAAACATGCATGAATTTCATATTAGGTTTTTTACCTCTCCATATCTCATAGGAAGTTTGGTTTGTACATGGGCGAAGATATACCCAATTTATAATATGACATGTGGTGTTTATAACTTCAACCCAAAACTTTTTGGAGACTCCATTGGCATGTAGTATTACTCTTTCCATCTCTTGAAGTATCATGTTTTTCCTTTCAACTACTCCATTTTGTTAAGGTGTGATAGGAGTAGAGAACTCGTGAAAGATACCATGTTCTTTGCAGAAGTCAACATACTTGGTGTTTTCAAATTATTTTCCATGGTCTATTCTCAATCTCTTGATGGTTACTACTTTGTCACCTACTTCAACCTACACTCTTTTACAATATGAGATGAAGAACTCAAAAGCATCTAACTTATCTTAGAAATTCTACCCAAGTGTAGTAAGAAAAGCCATCTACTACAATTATGATATATTTCTTACCTCTAATACTTTATGTTCTCATAAGACCCATGAGGTCAATATGTATCAATTTTAGTACTCTGTTTGTATTGATACTCTTGATTTTCTTATGAGCGATCCTAGTTTTTTTACCCAATTTACATGGTCCATATACAAGTGTTTCAATTTTTGGGAGAACAGGTAAACCACGCACAATCTCAGTTTTACTTAATTTGACCAGATCTTTAAATTTCATATGACCTAACTTTTGTGCCATAAGGTAGTTAGTCATTGCTAGCAAGGTTACATGTTACTATCGGTGATGAATCAATACAATAACAATTGTCATGTGATATAATTCCCTTAATCATACATTTACCTTTTTGATCTATTATAATACAGTAATTGTTTGTAAATTGCACATTAAAATCATTGTCACATATTTGACCTATGCTAATCAAGTTTTCCTTGAGTCCTTCCATATATAAAACTTCATCAAGTTTAGAGATACCCTCTATTTGAATAGAGCATTTTCCAACAATTTTAGATGTTTTACCATCACCAAAGGTAACTATCCCTTCATTGTATTCCTCAAAGGTTGTAAACAAAGAATAGTTCCCAGTCATGTGCCTAGAGCATCCACTATCAAAATACCAAGTGGTATTTAATTTAGCTTTAAATGCTATGTGGGTCACAAAGCAATGCAACTCAGATTTCATAACCCAACATCTTTTAATTCTGGACATTTGAGTTACTGGTTTCTTAGGTTCCTTTTTTGTGTAGTTCATGTAGTAAAAAATTTACTTTTTGAAAATTTTTGAGGTGTCCTAGAAACATTTGTACTCGTGATAGAATCATAAGTATAAAGAAATCTACACTTAGTTCTACTGTGTCCTTTCCTACCATAATGATGACAGATGGGAACAAACTGAATTTGCTTAGAGTGATAAGGTGTAGAAACTACTGATAACTGTATTTTATATAGTTATTTTCATCGATTTTATTAATGATAATTGCTATGTTCTTTACATTTTTGTTTAATTTTAGTTAAATTAATTAATATTTACCTTTTATGTGTCAAGAAATACATTTTTAATAAAATTAACTAATTTGTATCGAAAATGTACTTAATTTCATATTTATGTCCACAAATATAATTTCAAATAATATAGTTCTTAATTACAATTTATAAAAAACGAAAATATAATTTAAATTAAATTTGGGCTTAATTATAATTATTTAAAGTTTAAAAATTTAATTTAAAATTAGCAAAGGGCTTAACTGTAATTTAAGAAAGTTCAAAATGTAATTTGAATTAAATTTGTGGGTCAAAATACAATTAATTAAAGTTTTTTTTTATGCGCAGAAGAGACAAAGTCCACGCGCAACATCACACTCGCCCAACATGGACCGTCCGATCAAAGACGCAACGGCTCAGATTCGCGGGTGTTCATCAAACCTGACCAAAGCGACTGGGTGCAGGCTCTGCGCTTTCACGCAGCTCGGCGTCCGAGTGGGGCCCACCTGCCGCGCAGGCCGGCGTGCAAGTGGGACCCACGTGTCTGACGCGTTGCAGCCGCTGTCCCCCACCATCGCGCGCTCCTTTTCCAGTGCGGTTGATTCACGTGCGCCCGGTTATTCCACGAACCAGAATATGCCACGTGTCCCACTTAATATTTCAGCAAATAATATTCCGACTCGTGGCATGTTACAATGAGCGCGACCGCGCTGGATCTCACCCCTCGATGCAGCCGTTGGCTCCCGTGCGACAAGCAATCGTGCGCCCGTTTTCTTCAACGAATGAGATGCTGCCACGTGTCCCACTAATTGTTTCCGCGAATCATAACGCGACACGTGGCAGCATGGAAGAAAAAAAAACAAAAACGCGCAGCATCTCTACTCACTTTTTCGATTCCATTTTCGATACAATTTTTGTCCCCCACGCGTGTAATTTATTATTTTCGCCACAATTCATTGTCCCCCGCATGTATTAATTTTAAATATTTTTAATGTATTTTTTTAGCTATAAATAGGTGATATTATGATAGAGTTTAGAAGTTTTTTTTTTGGTTTAGAATTTTTATGGTATTAGGGGTTGGACTGCAGAACACGCAGAAGCCATTTTTTGGATTTTGTTGTGTTTTGCGTGTGCCAAATATTTCGTTTCGTGATGTTTTAATTTTCTGTGTTCTTCATCTTAATTTCCTTGTTGTAATTTTTATTTTAATTTTATGAAGTAATTTAATTTTTCTAGGGTTGCATTTGATCTAAATTTATGAAACTTTGATTTTAATTATTTTTGATAGATTTATAAGACGTTATATTTGTTCATTCTATTTTGTGCTTAATGCTTTTTGATTATTTACGAATCTTATCAAAACAATTCGTGGCACATGAATAAACTTGGAAGAGGCATTTGTGTGTGTATTGCTCGTAAATAGAATGACATGTATGATGAAGGATAGGAATATATCCTAATTGTATGTGTGACCTTTTGAAAACTTAGAACGTAATGAATCTTGGTGAATTTAATTCTCATAGAGATATAGTGAATTAATTTAACAAGGTGTGTTTATACGGAGCTCGGAAGAGATGTATGGATAAAAATAGAATTTTTCGGTTGACAAATTAAATGTACTAAAAAATATAAATCTAAAGAAAATAACATGATTTGAGTGGAATAATTTGGTGAAAAACTGCAATCCTAGAGTTCTCTTATTTTATTTTTAAACCTTTTCTTAATTAACGATTGTTTTGGATAAAATCAGAGAGATACAATTTTAGTACTCGATAAACTATAGTAACAAATTCTCGTGGGAACGATACTTTACTTACAAATCTTTATTACTTGTGACCGTGTATACTTGCACGATTTATGTGTGTTGCAAAACACACAACAAGTTTTTGGCGCCGTTGCCGGGGATTTGTTTTACTATTTTCATTGTTGATATTAATACCAATCAATCTGATTTTAATTCAAAAAAAAATTATTGTTGTGTGTTTAATTTATTTTTCAATTTTCTCATGGGTTGAGATTTTGTTTGACACACAAATCTTACCTCACAAAAACGAGCATAGAATTGACCATACTTATTTTGATGAAATCAAACTAAGATTTTAGCAATCTCAATTTTGTTTGTTTCAATTGGGAAGTTCCCTCATGAGCAAGAGAAAGTGCATTTCATGTATCTTTAGCAGTCTCATAGTTGGAGATGCAATGAAACTCATCCATCGATACAATAGTAAAGATTTAGCTTAGACATTTTTGGTTTACCCCACTAAGGGTGTGTTCTTTAGTGGTCCAGTATCTTCTTGGCTTTATGATTGTTACACCATCTTTCGTTATCGAAGGTGGTTCTAAATAATCAAGAATAGCATCCCATACTTTTTTATCTTGTCTGAGAAAGGATTGTATGCGGGCCTTCTAGTAAGGGCAATTATACCCATCAAATAGTGGGGGTCTAACAAATGACCCACCTTCTTTCATTTGGTCTATAAGTAGTATTGTGTGTCCCTAAGGATCAAACTCATTAAGTGTGTCTAATGTTTTCTCTGATACCAATTGAAATTTTATATGACACACGATATTATTAGGTGGAAACAACCTAGGCCACAACCATGACCTAAAAGGAAAACCACTAGTCCATCGGACCACCGAACTTCCACTATGAAAATCAAATGTTCAAGTACAAACTCGGTCCTGTGGTACCAATCCTAAGATATTGCCTCAATGTACTTTACTTACGAGCCCTTGCTCTATTTTCACAGTTTCTGAAATTAGCTTGAGCGGTTTCTAGACCAACACTCCAATAAGCTTTTCGCTAATGAGATATGTTCACGAATCAGCTACAAAAGAGTTAGCACAAAAAAAAGTGCACATGTGTGTTCTAGAACAGATTTAACAATGAATAATACTAACTAAATGATTCAAAATATATGTTACTTAAATCAAATCAACTAGCAAATCTTAAAGTAAGTATTACAATTGTCAAATCATTAAACTCCATATAGCAAGATAGCTATTTCAAAAGCATAAGCATCTCTGAATGAGACATGTGCAGTATAGGCATATTCATTAGAACAAAGTAAATAAAGTATAAGGGAAATCAAATGTAGCGTTAAAGATTAAATGAAACTTCACAAAACTGGAAAGCAATTTGATTTCTAACTAGTATCACTTGTTCACGAAAATAGTCAACACTCATAATTCTTATAAATTTTCTCATTTCATAAACATCTCATATCAATTCATTATCAAAAATTAACTAATACACTTGAGCATAACTATTTACATAGCCTATAGTGATAATATTCTTGGGCCTTATAACACTTAAAATGAAACAACAAAAAAACAGTAAAGCTAGTAGATATAAGATAATCTATTTACTCCTACTTCACACGTTCCCACTTTAAAAAAAATTGATCAGACAAGTTCCATAAAATAATAATTAAAAAAGTAAGAACTTTTTGAATCTTCTTGGAAGATGCATAAGCAACATGGAACAAGAGTTGATAATCAAAACCTTTAATTTGTTCAAAAACAACAAAGTAAGCCTTAGAAAGATTTTATTAAGCATCATTACATCCCATTTGAAATGTGTGTGCTTAATCATATGCGTAGCAAACTTTAGTAAATTTATAATAAAAATGATAAATGGGGTGGCAATAGTATCATCAAGGTAAATTTTAGGCTTTGTGAGTGGAGGACAATGGCTAATGAAAGCATCAATATTAGGCTCAACATTCTTAACCGAAACGCATATGGAAGCATAAGAAAACCCTTTTGTCAACTTCTCAAGTGAAATTACAAAAGAATGATCATTGGATGGTTTTGGTTCCAATGGAGCATAAGCTTGAAGTTTGGGTGGAATGGGTGGAGTGATTTCCTTTATGATATTCTTCTTTGAAGGGGAACCTAGGATGCTTGGATCTTGAGATAGTTGAGTGATTTGTTTAAGAGAAATTCAAAAAAAAAAAAAACCTTCTCAAATAGGGAATTTTTTTATGATTGGTGGAGGACCTAGAACACATTTAGAAAGAGATAAGACAATGGTAATTTTGGGTGGAATAGGTGGTGGTTTCTTCCTTGAAACTTTGGCACTTGGTTTCTCTTTCAAATGAATATGAGCTATCTTTTAATCTATCCAAGTGAATATAAAAATGTTTTGTTTCACCTTATGAATTCCATGTACATGGTCCCTCCAAGGATTATCAAGAATAATATTGTAAGCATATGAGGAATTTATGCCTATCACTTCATACTTAACTTCATTTTGATAGGACTTTTCAATTGAAAATGAGAGATACAAAACTCATTAAAATGAAGGTCATTTTCGGTTTGCAAGCACAAGGCTTTCACAAGGGATTTAGAAATCAAATTGTCATCACTCTCGACATCAATAATTACATCACATTTTTACTAATGGTGGATCTTGCTCTAAAACAATGAGGTGTTTGGGATTGTTTTTGATTGTTGGTTATGGTGTCTTTTGATAATTAGGTGACTTTTTGAAATTTTGAGGTGATAGTTTGAGTAGACTTTGGTTGATCACATCAAAAGACTTGACAAATGATGCACTAATATGCTTCTCTCTTGACTCTTTTCTCACAATGGATTTAAAAATATCATCGGGTTCAATAGAATATAAGAAAGCTTGATTGTTTGACTTCTCTTAAAATTAGCTTAATAGGGTATACTTCACTTGTATAGTGAGGTAAGATTAGGGGTGTTCAAAAAATCCGATCATCCGATCATCCGATCCGATCCGATCCGATCCGTTGATTTTTCATCCGATCCGATACAATCCGATGGTCGGATCGGATGTAAATTTTTTCCATCCGCAGCGGATCGGATGGCATGATTTCACTACGATTCATCCGATCCGATCCGATCCGACCAAAATTAATTATATATTTATTAAATTAAATATATATATATATATATATATTTAATATATTATTTAAATATATATATATATATAATAATTAATAAACCTAATTATTATTATAACCTAACCTAACATTATTACATTACCCGTATATGATATATTTATTCTTAACCTAATTCCATCCGCTCCCCGCTCTTTCTCATTATTCTCGCCCAACCTAAGTTTCTATTTCCTACTCATTGCCGCCGCTTCTTTCTTTTCTCTCCCTTTGTCAAGCTTCGCTCAGGCTGGGCCAAGCTTCCTCCTTCGCTTTTTCTCATGGGCACGCTACATCCTTTTATTGCTGTCCTCCTCCACACAGCCTCCGCATTTTTTTCATTTCAATTACAAGGCTGGCAGGCTCTTCTTCTTCTGCCACAGCATTCCGCTGTCTTCTCTTCGCTTCCTCCTTCATTACGCGCATTGGCTGGCTTCGGCTTCCTTCTTCGCTCCTTCATGCCATTCGTATTACATGCTTGGGCTATTCCTTCATTAGTTCCTTCGTCATATTACATATTGCCATTTTTCTCATTGCCTTCTCCTTCGCTGCCATTGCCATTGCGTCATTGCTTCCTCCTTCAGCTTCTCCTTCGTTTTTCACTGCCACATTGCCGCTGGCTGCTCGCTTCCTCCTTCGGCGCTGCCGCCGTTCCTTCCTCGCGCTGGGCCGTGGCTTCCTCTATCCGCCAAGCGTTTCCTTCCTTCCTTCGCCGCCGTCGCTTCCTCCGTCGCCGTTTAAAGGTATGAACTGCAAAATCTTATCAAACTATTACGACTTTAATTTATTTTTTATACAAATTATCATATTATATATATATATAATTAATGATATCTGTTACTACATTCTCGCTTATAAAACAAGGAAAATAAATAACAAAGTCAAATTAATTAAAGATCAATCCAACTTTTAGTAAGGGAAGTTGTAGAACTCTCACCGTAAATTAACCATTTTAGTTTGGTTTTGATTTTTAAATAGCATTTGAACCCCACACCTTCTAAGAAGGGCCTCAAATGTGGTCATCAAACTATATTAACTATCGCTTTCTTAAAAATAATAATAATCTAATTTAAACATGTTTTAAATTATACAAACACTTGTATTTTTTTAAAATTTAGTTATATATATATATATATATATAAAGTTATTATATAAAATTCAAACTACGTGATGATAAATTGTATTACTTTGGTTGTAAATATGCTTCTTTACATTATAACAACTATTTTTCTACACAATGTGTTTATTGCATTAAGTTGATTGTGTCTCACTTTATCTTAGATGGAAAAATACCTCTACATGGATAGTCCACTTGCAACCACCTAAGTGCAAGCGCTACCCACGATGTTGAAAATCAATATAAAAATCCACAAAATGCTCCACCGTAAACCAAAGATCTAGCATTGAATGACAAACCCGAACCTTCTATAGATAGCTATGATGGAAAAGGTGTTTAAAGTTTTCTAAACCTCCCTCTTCCGCCTCGAAACATTTTGATATAAAGGAAGGCTTAGATCGTAAGGCGAGATGTAAATATTGTCAAGCTGAGTATTGTACGTATCCAAGAAGTCCTGGGTACATCAAACTTAACGCTCATATTGCATGCAATGTAAATTATTTCGGTAGATACGGTAAGAAGCAAAAACTTTAGCTTTTGAAAATGTCACAAACAATAAAGAAGGTGTACTATGGCTGCACACACATTCAAAGATTCAGGTCAGAGGCTTGCACTTGCGTAAATGATTATGCTTGATGAATTGCCATTTAGTCATGCCGAGAATGAAGGATTTAAGAAGTATAGTAGAAGTTTGTAAACCAAGGTTCCAAGTTCCTTCTCGTACCACTATCAGACGAGATTGCTGAGTCTTTTCTTAAAGGAAAAGGATAAATTAAAAGAATTTTTCTCTAAATCATTTCAAAGAGTTTGTTTAACCACCCATATTAATGGAATTCTCTCAAAATTTGAATTATATGTGTCTCACCGCCACTTCATCGATGATAATTGGAAACTCCAAAAAGAATCTTAAATTTTTCGTAGTTCCTAGTCATAAAGCGTGATATCCTCGGGAAAGCAATCGAGCAATGCTTGTTAGATCGGGGAATTGATAAGATATTTACTATTACCGTGATAATGCTAGCTCAAATAATACATTAGTTTTTTACTACAGAAAAAGTGAACAATCGGGGTGGTGCAATACTAGATGGTCAACATATGCATACGAGGTGCTACTCATATTCTAAATTTGGTTGTCGCAGGGCTTGAAAGAACACGATTCAAGCATAAGTAAGATAAGAGAAGTCATGGAAATATGTCAAAGGATCACCTTCAAGGTTGTTAAAATTTAAGGATCAACAGAGTGCAAGTAAGATTGATACTAATAAACTTTTATGTTTAGATGTAAGAACAAGGTGAATTCCACCTATTTAATGTTAAGCCGCAATAAGATTTCGTAACGCCAAGCGCTTAGAAGAAGATGATGTGATATTTAAACAAGAGTTCAACATCGGAAATGATAGTTGCAAAACTCCGATATGTTTCGATTGGTCTAATGCTCACATATTTTAAGTAGGTTTTTGAAAATATTTTACGATGCAACATTGAGATTTTCTCGGTTCTCAGATATGTTACTTCAAATTTGTTTTTGGATCAAATTTGTTTCATACATAACCAATCGAAGTTTTCGTGTGAAAATACGCATTTTTTGTTAAGCAAAATGGCAAAAGAAATGATAATAAAGTTCAATAAATAATCGGGAGTGTAGATAAGATGAATGATTTTTTATTTATCAGAACTTTGCTTGATCCAAGACGAAGGGAACAAGGTTTGAAAATTTGTTTGATCTTTCAGGTGACGAAGATGATATTACGGTGGTCATATGATGAAAAAATTTAGACAAACTTTGAATAATATGTTTGATCGTATTTAGTGTTGTATTTCCCGCAAATGTCCAAGCTACATGCTCACAACCTTTAGACACGTAATAGTGATAGTTGTAACATTGATTCATTTTCACTGTGGATGGATCGTTATAAAAAACGGTCAAAGATGCAAAAAGATGTAGACAACCAAACTCAAGAGATAAATATCGGGGCTGTAGACACAGACGCGGGATTTGGCAGTCTTTAATCTTTTAAGCTTGAAGGTGAACTCATCTAGATACAAGGTTCTTTCCAAGATTGCCAAAGATGTTTTAGCTACGCCTATATCAATCGTAGCTTTTCCGAAATCGCATTTTCGACGTGGAAGGGTTATTGATTCTTTTAAGCTCATTGTCTCCAAAAACCTCATTCCAAGCACTTATTTGTACTCAACGAATCGATTCGATCATCACCAATACCAACATTCGTGATTCGATTCCCTGGTTGAAGCAATTGAAACAGTAATATTATTTTAATTTTCATTAGTAATTGATATCATTCTCTTATGATTTAATATTCTCATCACTTTCTACGATCTTCTATTTTGCGATATTGCTAGAGACATTAAGGATATAACCCTTGATCGAAAGTACGATATATTGTTATTTTATTTCATATGTATTTCATATATTATTTTATATATATTTAGTTATCAATTTACTAATATTTTTTAAATTATGGCTAATAGGACGACGATTTATGACACATTGAAGTTTTTTGCTATCGTTTCAAGATTCAAGACAATATTATTTTTAAGCATTACTAACGGATGTTAAATATTGAAATGATCAAATTAATTTAGTTTTAGATTATCGCGAACTATCTTTTGTTTATTGTTTAAATGAATTGTTAAATTTATTAAAATAACTATTGTAATCGACATCGTTATTTACTTAATTGTGTTATTTTTATTTTATATAAGTTTGAATATTTTAGTCTTATTTTTAATCTTTTATTTGATTTTTTAAGGTTTCTTTTTAATTAAAATGAGTTTATGTTATGATCTATGCAAAAAATTAATTTTTTAATTCAAAAATATTATTAATTAAGTTTATTGATCTGATTGACTGATTGATCGATTGTTCTGATTGTTCTGATTGTTCTGATTGTTCTGATTGACCTGATTGATCTGACGCTATCCGAATATTTTACTGACCTGATTGATCGGATATAAAATTTGACGGATCGGTCATGATTAGACGCTTCAATCCGATCGGATGTTCGGATCGGATCGGATGAGCATAAACTTAACGGTTTCGATCCGATGAACACTCCTAGGTAAGATAGTTCTAAACAATAAGTGTTTCATCTTAGGTCAAGTTTTGATTAGTTATTTGTCAAAAGATAACTATTGCTTTGAATCTCAAATCAAATTTCTTGGCAGGCACATTTAATTTCTTTTGAGCAAAAACCACACATTCAAACTCATAGTTGCCTAATACTCAAATGCACATTCAACATCACCGATCCAACATAAGAAAATATTAACACTCATTCACCCATCAAATAGTCCAATAGAGAAACATGAGGGGCTTTGGGAGGAAAATAAGTGCATAAGTATGAAAGGACATTTTGAAATGGGTAAACAGCTGATCCAAATTTAGTAAAATTAATTATACAATATAGATGATAAATACAAATCAAATAAGATAAGAGTAAAGAGTGATGCAAATAAAGCATAAACTACTCCAAGTAGTCAGTAGTAATGGTCCAAGGCCAATGCCAATGATTTTCAAATTGTGAAGTCTTTGATATTGACAAAGCTAGCTTCTCACAACTTACAACTTGGGGCAAATTGATCCAAATTCTAAAGAATGAGCTCAAAAGCTTATGACCCGCTCAAATTAATAATCACTCGGGGGTGTGGTGACTTCAAATGGTTACAGAGACCTAATAAAGCTTCTAATAGGAGCTCAAAGAAATTAAAAGAACTTTACCCAAAATGTGCAAAATGTGCAAAAGGTGGAACTTTTAAGAACATCAGTACAACAAAAATAATGGGTATGCTTGGATGAAGTTAATGGTTGAATGATTACTGGGTTGCGAGGAGTACAGGTGGTCGAATGATGTAAAGCTGGTGGTAGATGGGCTATGGGTGTTTTCCAACAGGGTTAAGTGGTGTTTATGGAAATAGTGAAGTTGAAATGATGATGGTGAATATTGTGGGTATGGGTTTGTCGTGGAAGAGAGGCATTATAGAAAGTGATGATGGGTGATATAGATTCCTCTGATGACGGTCGCAAAGTTGGGATCATTGGTCGAAGGTAATGGGTATCAAGCCGATGAGAAAGAAGATGGATAATCTGGATTTTTTATTATTATTATTATTTTAAAATCATAAATAAAGGATTTTAAAGAAATTAAAGAAGAAATTTATAGAAGATAGAAAATGATACAAGAAATAGGGCTGATTTTCTTAAGAAAAAAATCAAACCAAGCTCTGATATTGATGTAGGAGGTTTTAAGGATGAAAGCAAATAAATAAAAAACAAGAAAGAAAGAAGAATAAGGATTTGGAGGATAAATCAGAGAACAATATTCTCATTTCATAAACATCTCATATCAATTCACTACCAAAATTAACTAATACACTTGAACATAACTATTTATATAGCTTAAAATGATAATATTTTTGGGACTTATAACATGAGCCTTGCAACGAATTAAAATGAAACAGCAAAGAAATAATAAAATAGTAGATATAAGATAATCTATATATTCCAACATCAACTTCCAATCCATTCTAGCGTTAATCTACTTACTTTTAAAGGCTCGGGTATCAACATTGACGCCCAAGTAATCAGATATAACCTTGGTTCATCCCTCACAAAAACAAAAACAAAAATCATTCTCCACAGATTGAACATAGACTTAATGTAAATAACAATTGTATTGAATACCCAAGAAACAGAAAATCCTAAAACTACGGTGTATTTCTTCGGGAATCAAAAAACGAGGCTATTATTATATTCAGTCAGAATCAGAGTCGACATTCGTAGAGGACCTCACTGACCTGTGCTGATTTTCATTACACTCATCATCTTCACCATCTTCATCTACATTCTTCTCATTGATAATACCTGTATGACAATGGTTTAGGGACTGGCATGACTTAATCACTGCATAATATACTTTTTGGTGGTTGGGAGGGGAAGGATTACCCTTCTTGATTAGTATATTCTCGAGCATCCTTGTGGGAAAATCATCTTTTCCTCCTAGATCTTGAAATCCAACCAGCCTATCCACTGCAATCCCTTTCCTGAAAAAGAACCTAACGAAATAACTATGCAAACAATAGGAAATGATAAAAAGAATCAAAGAAAATAATATCTTCAATTTGAAAAGCACCAGAAGGACGGCTCAGTAATATTTCCTTGTTATATTTCTACTTTTAGTAATAGAAACAGACACGTAATAGTTACAGCAGAGAAAATGGCCTGACCTGAAAAGTATAACACAAGGCAAAGTTTTGACTGAAAGCTTGGAGACGAAGAAAGGGGCACTCTGCATTTCATTCACAAATGGTTAAAGGTTCATTCTGCTAATAAACTTTGCTAGGTCCTTTGTTACCAATCACTACAATGTCAAGGTTGTAATCACGCAAGAAATACCAGAATGGATAAAAAAAAATTCACCAACCATGTGACCAAAAAAAGAAGATTAAATTTTGGGCTGACCTCTGCATCCAGCTTGATGAATTTTGTGTTAACATGCTTTGAAGCAAGTGACTTCAAATGTTTATCCATTATCCTAGAAACAGTCATTCAGATGAACTGTGTTAGTTTTGCGATAGTTGATAACCAGTTACAAGTGCATAAGTCACTAAGGATAAAGAGAGAAGCATAAAAGCTTTACTTGCAACGGTAAAATTCATGGTGATAAAAGTGGCATATAACTTTTTCACTTCTAGTGACTTCACCCAAGAAATCTCCCTCAGTTATCTCTCTGTATTCTCCATGCCCTTGCCTCTTTAGTGCTTCTCTCTTCTCAGCTTCTTTCTAATCAAGAAAACCATTGGGTAAATGTTATTCCAATCAAAGAAAGCACACGCACATATATATAGATATATTATCATAATGCTAATCTAAAAGTTTGACTCATCAAGATCATACCTTGAGAGCAGCAATTCTATCTGCGTGCAATTTTTCCAACTCAGGATCCTAAAAGCATAGCATAAGGTTACCCCTAAACAAGCAATAAAACCAATTGATATGATATATGGCATGGTCGGTCACTCGGCTTACACTAAAAACTTACATCCATCAACTCATCCAGGTCAACCTCCTCATGTTGAGAACTTGAAGACTTGTTTTGAGAAAGCAATTCCTGCAACAAGAAATCCAAACCTGGATAACAATTGAACACTCAAAGAAGATGTAACATTGCTGCCTTCCCTACTGCAATTATGAAATTTTATCACCTGGGTTTGCTTAAACATCTTAACCCTACAATCTCTGGTTCTATAGAATACCGAATTCAATTTCACACTACTGTAAAAAACTCAATCAGCTTTCTTTGCACAACCAAAACAGAAATTGTATTCACAAACTAAAATTACAACAAGAAACAAATCCTACTGAGCTTTTGATAATCACGAGCACCTGGGTTTGCTTAGCTGAACGAAAACAGAACTCACATTTACGAACTGTAAATTACAAGAAGAAACAAAACCCACTAAGCTTTCCCTTGATCAATAAATATATCGCATAAATAACTGGAAAATTAGCACACAAAGAAGAATCTGGCAGGTTTTATTAATCTCTTTTTACCATAAATAGAAAGATGAAAAAAAAATTAACTAACCTTTTGATAATCACGAGCAGCGGCAGCCATTACATTTCCAAATGCTAAATTGGTAAGGGTCGATTTGACTGTATCTGGATCCATCTTTCAAAACAAGTAGCTGCAAAAATAAAAAAGGCAACTTTTAGCAATGATTCTCAGTCTTGAAAGCTTCAATTTTCGCCCCTTTAATTATATACGAACAGTAAGACAGTAAATCTTCCTACCTAGGGTGTGATTCTGATATGAAATGACGACGATCGAGCCGCTGAGTGTCTGAAAGTTAACCACCGAAGTTCGAATTCACTCACCGTACAAAGTTTAAGCCAAAGACGCAGAATGGTCACTAAAAATAATCAAGAAGGAAAGAAAATTGATTCCAATAAGAAATTTCAAAGTATATTTATCAGGTCGGTAAATATCCAGACCCAATTTATTGTGGGTCGTGAGAGATGGATGTTGGAGAAGGCCCGAACGTATGTACCTATAAAGAGATTAATTCTTTGGACTACCCAAGAAAGCCCCAGTTTCTTACTCTGACGATATGAATGTTAACTAGATTGATATGGTAGATAATTGAAATTATTGTTGTTTATAAAAGTTTAATAAATTATTTTGAAAATAATTAGATAATTGAAATTATTTTTATTTATAAAAGTTTGATAAATTATTTTTAAAATAATTGTAATTGTTAGGTATAACATAATGATAATTATTATAATATAAAAATTGTATTTAACTTAAATCAAATATATATATTATTTTAATATTTTAATTTACTTATAATTGTGTAAAAAATCAAAATATTAAACATATAATACTTTTAATAATTTTTTTAATTTTTTTTATTTATATGTATATATTTATTTATTTTTTTTTAAATATGTGTTAAATAATTAAATATTAATGTCAATATTTTAAATAATACATTAGATAAAAATTAAGTTAATATTTTAATTTTTTAAATTAAATATATTTTTGTATAAATATTAAAAGATAAGAAATTGATAACTATACATATTCAATGATTATTATACAAATTTATCTAAAATTGGTGTCCAAACAATCATGATTATTAGTATAAGCATTTCCTAGTAACCATTCTTAATTAAGAGTGCATAAATTTATACATTTTCTACTTAAAGTAATTAAAAATTGTTAAGTAATTTATTTTTTTAATAATTTTATCATATATAAATGACCTGTGCGTATAAAATTTGTGCAAAATTATATATTATTCTTTTGAAAACACTTGAAACTAACTTTATTTAATTATTAACTACTTAACAAAATTACAATATTTATCTTCCCAATTTTTAGTATAATTAATAATTTTTAAAGATTTTTAATAATTACATAAATTACAAATGTTTGAAGGGATGGTAAGGTTGGTTGTGTTGTGACTTGTGATTTTAGTAACAAATGTTTCAAAATATCACAAAAATTGATAAAATTTTACTACCTTTCTAAAATGTCACAATATTTATCTATATTTTATTCTGTAAATATCTTTTCATTTATATTCATTTAGATAAAACCAATTTTATCTTAAAATCAATTTAGATAAATTAGTTATATGTATACTAACTTCATTTATATTCAACTAAATAAAATTCACGACATTAACGATTAAAAAATTTTAATTAACTTAGATCACGATAAGTTAATATTAATCGATAATCACTCAATATATGATAATTGAAAGATAAAATATAAATTATATTCATTAATTTATGATAATTTTGAAAAATAAAACTTTTCAACTATCAAAATAGGTTGTTTTAAAGAAAAAGAAAAAACATTTTATAACACTTTTGTAATATTTTAGTGTATTATACGTTAAAATGATATCTCGTTACATAGGAAGAATGAGGAGATTAAGTTATCAATGTGCTTACTAACTTATAGACATGGTAACATATTTAGAAATTTGGATAAATTTTCATTCGTAATAACATATTGAATTCATTAATAATCAATTATATTTTAAAGCTTTCACATTCGATATTAGTCTACTAGTAAATATAATCCTCCATAAGTGGGTTAGAATCTAATTTAAGACAATCTTTGTAATTTACCTTACTAGTATTCTTTGCTTTAGAAATCCCCTTCTAATACCTTTTATATAGTTTAGGAGTAATATGGATGGAAAAAAATATATATTTAAATACTTGTATATAAAAAGAACTATAAACATGTCAACAAAAATTTCATCTCCCCGTATCTTCGTTTAAAATAAACCATGTATTTTTATAAATTCTTGTAAATCTTACTAGATTTAAAAACATGACTTATGTTTAAAAATCAATACAAATTTGAAGTGATTGGGGTTTATGTCCTAGTGGGTATATATAGAATTATTCTACATGTAACGGGCTATAAATGTTAGTAAGATATAAATTTACACACTTCTTTTATAATATCATGTTTAAAATTATTATAAAAAGTTGAAAAAGGATTAAATTTTCTTAGTGAAATTATATCTATCGATATGAAATATGTGGGTGCGCAAATAAATATAAATTTGTGTTTTAACATTTCTCTAAATCTTATTCTAAAACTGGCTTATTTATTAAGCAACCGTAATAGTCATAATTTTATATCTTTGTTCCAGTTTCAAGTGTAGCCAATCCTATATATATTTTACGACATCATTACCTTTTACATTTTACAACTTTACAAGCATAAAAGTTTTTAGCTCTTTTCTTTTGCACATCAACCGATCCAAAGCTGTTTCGTAATAGATAGAAAGAAAGTTCATATAATGCCTCGTTCAACACGAATCCATTTTCACTTTCTAGTGAAGCTGAGAAAATGCTTAAATGGTTATGTTTGTGAAGTCTCATCTGTTTAATTAAAGAGGCTTGCTTGCTCAGCTGAATTCCCCTCTTGACATCCTGTAGAGGCTATTTGAAACCCACAAAAAGGCATTTAATCGATACTAAAATGGCATAAATTACATTCAAACCAAAAAGATAATAAAAGAGATTCTAAGTAAGAAAAGCCAAATAAAGCAGCGAGACGTGAAGAATATCCAACCTTGTAAATTGTACTTGATAAAGACTAAATTGTACTTGATAAAGACAAAATTGTAAATAGATTCTTAAGAAGTCAGAATACAAAATGAAACACGCAATGAAACCATTCCAGAACTCTGATAATGGCAGTTCAATAACAAAACATAACCAAAACTCAAAAACAAACACCTAATATCCACCCTTGAGATCATTAACAACATCATATGGGATAGGAGTGACAGTTTCTAATTGTGCTCCTTCAACCATGAAACCAGGTTTGGGTCCCTTAGGCTGCCTCTTTGTGCTAATGACTTCACCTCTAGCCTTTGCCTCAGCCTTCAATTGATCATTTTTCAACTTCCTCAAACGAAATTCCTCGGTGCATCTTGATGGCAACACATGCTCCACACGCACATGAATCCTCTTCTTAATTATTCGATGACCAATCTAGAACAAAAGATAAACATTGAGATACCAACCATTTGTTACCACCGACAAAGCATGAAATAGTTTCATAACCATTCGAGTACAAGACTAACAAGTTGTCATACAAGTACAGACCTTCAGGCAAAATTCACTGAATAGATAACTCGTGAAAGATCCCACAACGATTTTAATGTTAGATATATTTTAAATTGTTAAAGAATTAGTTTGAGTATGATGAGTAGGTAGCTTATCAATAAAATGGAAGTATACATGAAATTCATGAAAAATAAACTTTAGGGCAAACTCACAATGTAAAAATAAATTTTCATGAAATTCACAATACATGATGATACATTCGAAATTCACAATGTATAATGATCAGATTCAAACTTCACAACGTGTAATGATGAGATTTTCAAATTTCACAAAAAATAAAGGGACATTTGATAGGTTGTTATTCATAGTATAAACAATTAAATGGTAAAACAACCATATACACTACGACACAAAGGCAAAACAAACAAAGCACATTCAATGTAACCATAAACTAAAGAGAAGAGAACTTCCAAATTTACTTAGAATCACCCAAGAAAATAATCCATTCATAGAATAGAACCAATCCATCAAAGGCTGACACGACATAGTGTTAATCATTGGTTTCAAAACACATCACTTTATTAGTTCCGAGTGAAAAATGATCGTTTATTTTACTAAGATTACTCATTATAAGATATTTACCGGTCATACAAATAAATAATTTGCTATTAATTTACCAACATCAGAATAACTTAGATTAAATAGCTCAGTTTTCTAACCAAATTCATATATCATGAATTGACGAACTTAAAAGAAAATCCAAAACGATAATAGATCAAGAACAAGAACCCGAAAACTGACACGTGCCATATATATATCACAAAATCACCCAAAATCAATGCATTTCAGCACAATGTAAACATATAGAAGTATAAAAAAAATACTTAATATATTAAATAAAGACTCTGAAGAAATATACCTGCTTATTCATCTCAACACCAACAGCACGTTTAGTAACGTTCCAGACACGACCAGTGCGGCCATGGTAGAACTTGTGGGGCATACCCTTGTGGACAGCACCGTTAACTTTGACGTCGACGAAGTCGCCGATCTTGAAGATCCTCAGATAGGTCGAGAGTGGGATGTAACCCTTCTTCCTGAAGGGCCTCGAGAACATATCGCGAGTCCTCGCTCGAACACCATGACCGGCTGGCATTTCTGCTTCGCTGTTTAGGGTGTCTCTCCTCTCCGCGGCTGCAAGTTTATTTAGTATAACCCCTCAGAGAACAAGATTGGAAATGTTTCGCATTTTATATTTTGGTTCTAGGGTTTTTCCAATTGAAGGGTAAGATTGTCCTTTTGAATTCATTTATTTTGGGCCTTATTGGGCTTTCAGTTGAGAGTGGTCCATATTTCTTATAAGTGAGCCCACTTTCGAAAAAATAATAACTGCTATTTACACCCCTCATTTTGTCTCAATACAAGCCCCACTTAATAGAAAAATTAAATAACTACGTTAGCCTTGTTATTAGCCTTTCACGGAAAGGTGACGATTTCTACGAGTTATGGATTTCTATATCACATATTTGGTGTGTTTTCAATCAAATTTATATATTTAATAGTATAATTAATATTAAAATATTATTAGTTAATTGATTTATTTATAATTATAAGAAAAATCAATATTTTTATCAAGATATAAAAAGTTATTAGTTAATTTTAATTAAAAAAATTATTTGTGCAGAGCATGGTCGATTTTATGTCATATGTTATAGTCTTAATTAATACCCTTATCTTCTCGTAATATTTATGTAAATTTTATAATTATTAGTTATTTTTTGAATAAAATGTTTGTATGTAAACTTATTTTTAAGCTTAGTATTAACTCTATACAAAAAAAAAATCGAATAAACGTCTAAGTTTCAAATAGTATTACTTCACATATATTTTTTATAACTATCATATATAGTATTACACTAATGCATTTACGAGCACATGTTTACAATACTTATAATTATTTTTTATAATAAAATTTGTGTTGATCGATCGATCAACAATGATATTGATCTAGTAAAGGTATCGATCGAGTAGTAACACTAATTGGGTTTTGCTCGACTTTGATTGAGTCCCCTTAGGTAAAAATTAAGTGTACAAGTTATCCTTAATTGATCGATTAAGCTCGAAAACTTTCCTTTTAAAATATATACTTAAACTTAAGTCAATTTTATGAAATTATGACTTATCTTTTTTCTTTAATGTGTTTCAATATTTTTAAGATATAGCCTAAAATATATGCTAAATTATAGCTTAAAACATAGGCCAAAAGATCACTTAAAATCTCAATTAAACTACTTTAAAATAACCTTTTTTAAATAGGAGTCTTCTTGATTAATAAGTACTAATAATCCTATTTAAAGTACAAACTTTATTTAACAATGACTTAGGATTAAGGTTTTAATTTTCCTATAAATAAAACTTATTGCTTATTATTTCAAGAGATTATACAATTCACAAGCACACAAAAAATGCATACTTTTATTTCTCATGATTTTCATAATTTTTATTCATTATTTTTTTATGATCATATAGCATTTTCTTCTTAGGATTCTATATTGCTTGCATCAATTATTCTCATGTGTGGATGTTTTATTGAATTGACATTTAGATTTGTAGAAACCATGTTTATTGATCTTGTTCTTAAATCTTTGTTATAAGGTTTATAATAGATTTTTGTTAATTGATTTATTTATTGAATCTAGTAGCTTAAGGTGTATTCATTGTTAAAATATATCTAGAATATATATGGACACTTATATTTTTTATTCTAACTTTGTTTGCAGATTGATCCGTAAACGTGTCTAATTGGTAATGAGTTAATTAGAACGTTGATATGGATTTGTTCACATTAGTCTTGAAAACTCTACAAATAGAGTAGTAGTTTCTAAGTTAAGTGCATTGGGATATTAGCCTAGATAATATAGTATAAGATTAAGTTTGTCTTGAATATTTGATTTTAATATTGAAAATGTTAGGTGATCAGGTGGATTATTGGTTT
This sequence comes from Hippophae rhamnoides, assembly GCA_033030585.1. Taxonomy (NCBI): domain Eukaryota; kingdom Viridiplantae; phylum Streptophyta; class Magnoliopsida; order Rosales; family Elaeagnaceae; genus Hippophae; species Hippophae rhamnoides. The sequence goes on along the minus strand of CM065434.1, from coordinate 19,853,417 downwards.
TTCTCTTAGATCTTAATTGTGACCTAAATTATTTCAATTTGAAAAGCTATGTTATTTTTAATTTTCTAACCTTGAAAAACTATGAAAATAGAGTAAAGACTCGTAAGTTAAGTGCATCAAGAAATGTAGTATAAGATTTGATTTGTACTTGAACATTTGATTTTTATATTAGAAATATTAAGAGGTCTAATGGATTAATAGATTTTCTTGTAGGTCTTGGTTGTGACCTAAATTATTTCCACTTAAAAATCTAATGTATTATTTTTAATTTTTGCACTTTATTATTTATACGTAAATGTATATCTGGTCATTATGATTAGGTTACGAATTTATAATTTAATAAAATTAAAAATAATCCACTCACTTCCTTCTAGCTCTATTTAATCACTTTTAGAACTTCCAATTTATAAAACAGTGAGGATGAAAATCACAAATATATATTGTTACACGCTTATCTTATTAGTTCTTTAATCTATTGATTTCATTTACTCTCTAAGGCTCCTTTCTATTGTTGCCGATTTTTATATCCTTCATATTATTTGTTCCTTATCTTATAAAACGTATATTTCTTATCACTAATGTGGATCTATCAAAGACAATACCTAGGCTAATTTTTTGTAAGTAAGAGAGAAAACCTACAAAGTCACAATATAATATTTGTGAAGTTGAACATGCAAATGAATATCTAAGATATTTATAGGATATTAGAGTGCTTAAAAGTTAAAAATGAGATAAATCTTATGGAATATTATTCAATATAAACAAACTATTATATATTTAAAAAATATTTTATGTTAAGGGGATAATTATCATTAATCAAAATATTTATTGGATATTTCTTTTGATTTGAAATTAAAACTTAAATATTGATTAAGTTTGATTAAACATTATTAATATCCTCTTGCTAGTAAATTGTTTAGTATATAAATGAGTGCATCAAACTTACCTAGAATAAAATATCTCAATATTACTACTAAGTCTTTTGAACCATGTTTAATAAGTAAGATAATATATACGTGTAATCAAAATATACAATGAAATTAGATGTTTTTTAAGATGTTTTTATTCTCTACTCGTTAAAGAGGTTGAGAATACGAGGTTTTTAATTGTAAATCTCATGTATGAATTTGACTTTTGGTTGAAAATATATTAGTCTAAGTTTTTAAAGGAAAAATTGAACTTTAAACTTTAGTAGGTTATGTTAGAGATTATTGTTATAAAGCTCCTTAATTTAAGGAGCAAATTAAGGAGCAAAACATGGAACAAAACAAGGAGTAAAACATAGAGCAAAACATGGAATAAAACAAGGAGTAAAACATGGAGCTTAATTCAAGGAGCAATTCAAGGAACCATTAATTTAAGGAGTAATTCAAGGAGTGAATTTTCCTATAAATAGATGTGTAATTGTAATGAATTAACAATCCAAAGTTTTCATTCCAATTGAAGGAAAAGCTTAGAGAGCAAAGCTTTTGTGAGAGAAAATTGAGAGTAATTTTCTTGAGTGTAATTGGGTTGTGGGTTGTGAGCGTTGTAAACACCTTGTGTAATTTCTACTCTTTTAGTAAAAAGATCTGCGGTGACGTCAGGAGACGTAAGCAAGATTGGCCAGAACTCTAGTTATCAAATTTGTGTGTTATTTTATATTCTTGCTTTCCTTAAGTTTGGCTTATCGAGAATTTGCGTTATTTCCCGACAAGCGGTATCGAGCTATTGGTAGTGATTTACTGTCAATTTTACGCAAGAAATAATCGAAACGATCGAGAGGAAATCGGATTTTAGTGGGACGATGGCGGAGATGAAGGAAGGGTGAAACTCGAGAAATTTGATGGCACTGATTCGGGTTTTGGAAAATGCGGATAGAGGATTATTTGTATCAAAGAAATCTATATCAACCTCTCTCGGGAAGAAGCCGGAGGCATGAAGGAAGAAGATTGGAATCTTACAGACGGAAGAATGCCGGAGTTATTCGATTGAGCGTTATCCAGTAATGTTGCTTTCAACGTATGCAAAGAAAAGACATGGTCTTATGGCTCTCCAATATGTATGAAGCCTTGACCTCGAACAAAGTGCACTTGATGGGCGCTTGTTCAATTTGCGGATGACGGAAGAAGCGCATCGGTAGCTCGACATACTCGATAGACTCAACACGATTTACAACTGAGTTGAGTTCGGTGGAAATTGGTCGATGAAGAAGTACGAGCATTGATACTTTTGTCTTCTGCACGAGAGAAAGTGGAATGCTCTTGTCACGGTGTGGAAGTGGCTCGTCGGGAAACGATAAGTTGAAATGAGCGATGTTCGTGATTTGGTTCTCGGTGAAGAGATCAGAGCGTAGAAGAGGCAATTGAATCGTCAGCCTTTTCGAGTTTGCATCTGAGTCGAGAGGAAGAAATTCAACCAAAGGAAATGGACGTGGTAGAAATGACTGCAGAGGTAGATCAAAAACGGGAGGTCCCGAAATCCGGGAATCCTAATAATTCCCATGGCTCGAAGACTATCGAGTGTTGGAATTGTGGAAGAAGCAGGGCCTTCTAAAAATCGGTGCAGAATGCCCAGAAGGACGAACAAGTGAAGGCGAGAGGCAAATGTTACTTCCGCCTCGGGAGGAGATGATGCGTTGATATGCTCTTTGGAAGCGAGGAAGAATCTTGGGTGTTAGACTGCGGAGCATTGTTCCGTACTTCACAAAAAGAATTCTTCGAGAAATATGTCCTAGGAAACCTTGGAAAGGTATATCTTAGTGATGATCGACCATGTGCTATTATTGGCAAAGGTGTAGTAAAGATTAAGTTGAGCAGTTTGTTTGGGAGCGAAGGATGTCGAGGCGTATTCCCGATCTCGAGAAGGAACTTAATCTCGGTGGGGCGGATTGGCCGGTGAAGGCAGCTACGATCTTCCGTGGTGATGATTGGAAGATTTCAAAGGGAATGCGATGCAGTTGCTCGAGGCAAGAAAAGTGGCACTCTTTCATGTGACGGAGGCACGTTGTTCAATTACAGTTCTGACGAAATGAAACACGAAATACGTGGCACTGAGAGACTAGAGCCATATGAGTGAGAAGGGATGAAGATTATGCGCTCAAGGAAAACTTCGGGGTCTACGATGCGAAGATAGACATGTGCGAAGATTGCGTACTTGGAAAGCAAAGAGAGTCGGCTTTCGGACAAGTTTGAGAATCTCAAAGAAGGAAAGGCTAGAGCTTATTCAGCTCGATGTTTGGGGACAGCCGGAAGTCTCATCTATTGGTGGGGAAACACTACTTTGTGACTTTCGTCGATGATCGCTCTCGGAAGGTATGGGTTTACTTTCTAAAGCATAAGTACGAAGTATTTGAGGCTTTCGCCAAGATGGAAAGCTATGGTGGAAAATGAGACGGGTTTAAAGATCAAAAGCTCGGAAGTAGATAATGGTGGTGAATATGAAGCGTATTGATTCAAAAATTTACTGCTATGAGCACGGGATTAGAATGGAAAGAGCTGTGCCGGAGGGCACGCCTCGACACGATGGTGTAGGCGGCGTATGAGACGTTGACGAGAAAGAGCCGAAGCATTCGTATACGGTCGGGTCTCTGAAGCAGTGCAGGCGAACGATCGAACACGGCGGCTTACTTGATCAATAGAGGCCCATCTGTTCCATTGGAGCATAGAATACGAGAGGAGGTATGGAGCGGAAAAGAGGTGAAACTATCACGTCTAATAGTTTTCGGTTGTGTAGCATTTGTGCATATCGGTGATCGAGACGAGGGAATAAGCAGTCCCAATCCAAGAAATGCACGTTAGGTGGCTATGGTGAGGATGAGTTTGGCTACCGCGTTTGGGATGACGAAAAGAAAGAAAGTTATCGTAGCGAGAGATGTGATTTTCAACGAAAGGGTGATGTATAAGGACATGCGTAAAATAGACGCGATGACTCGAGAGCGGAATGAGTCGGTATTTGCGAATGCGAGATGATGTCCCGAGATACTTCATGGCAGAACCAATTGTAACAAGTCCTCGACGAGAGGAACTTGTTGGACAAACGATACACATGTCATTCGACACCTGCGACCTCTTTACTCGGCTCTTGTATTGAGAAGGTCTTACCGACCTCGTATGCCCTAACGGGAGATACATGAACTATATGTTCTTGGTGATGGAGGGAGCACAGATACTATGATGAAGTTTGTCGGACTCGAGATTCCAACAAGTGGGAGCTTCTTTATGAAAGAAGAAATGAAATCTCTCATCTCTAACCGAGACATGGGAACTAGGTGAGTTACATGGGAAAGAGGCAACTTCCTGACAAATGGGTGTCTTAGGGTGAAAGAGGGCATGATGGTTCGAGAGATACAAAGCCCGCTTTGGTTGTCGAAAGGGTTTCAATAGAAGGAAGGAGTTGACTTCTGGTGACATTTTGCTCAGTTGTGAAGCTCGATACTTATCGAGATCGGTATTGAGCGTTGTAGCCATGAAGAATCTTCGTCTTGAGCAGTTGGATGTGAAGAGCGCATTCCTTCATGGAGATTTAGATGAAGAAATATACATGTACCGGCCCGGAAGGTTTCTCGAGAAAGGGGGAAGAAGAGCATGGTGTCTGGAGACTTAAGAAAGAGTTTGTATGGCACGAAACAAGCCGAGACAATGGTACAAAAAATTTGACTTAAATTACCTGAGGAAGGTTTCCCGGAAGTGCAATGTCGATCATTGTTGCTACTTGAGAGATATAGGTCGAGTTATATCATTTTACTCTTTATGTTGATGATATGTTAGTAGCGAGGTTCGGATATGGATGATATTAAAAGGTTGAAGGCACAATTGTCAAAGGAATTTGACATGAAAGACTTGGGTCAACCAAAGAAGATTCTTGGAATGCAAATCACAAGAAATAAGAAAGAAAGGATCCTTGCAATTATCTCGGGCGAGTACATCAATCGTGTTTTGCAAAAGATTGACATAGGCGATGCCAAGCGATTAACGCCACCAGCCGGTCATTTCGCACTATCAGGATCAGTCCACCAGGACGAGAGGAAGAGAGATAATTAAGTAGCTAAGGTTCCTTTTGCCTCGACCATTGGAAGTTTGATGTACCTTGGTAGTGTCATGAAGACGGACATTGGCCGTACGGTGTGAGTTGTTAGCGGTTTATGTCAAATCCAGGGGAAAACTCATTGGGAAGCGATCGAGTGGATTTTGATCGAGGTTGATGCGCTGGAAGTAACGAACTAGAAAAGTTCTTTGCATTGATCGAGTGTGAAGGCAGTTGAAATCGGTCTTGAGTGGGAGGTAGTGAGATTATTGTTATAAAGCTCCTTAATTTAAGGGAGCAAATTAAAGAGCAAAACATGGAACAAAACAAGGAGTAAAACATGGAGCAAAACATGGAACAAAGCAAGGAGTAAAACATAGAGCTTAATTCGGAACAATTCGTAGGAACCCGTTAATTTAAGGAGTAATTCAAGTAGTGAATTTTCCTATAAATAGATGTGTAATTGTAATGAATTAACAACGAAAGTTTTCATTCCAATTGAGAGAAAAGCTTAGAGAGCAAAGCTTTTGTGAGAGAAAATTGAGAGTAATTTTCTTGAGTGTAATTGAGTTGTGGGTTGTGAGCGTTGTAAACACTTGTGTAATTTCTACTCTTTCGGTAAAAGATCTGCAGTCTGCGAAGGCGTAAGCAGATTGGCGGCTAGTTATCAAATTTGTGTGTTATTTTATATTAACTGCAACTACTGCAATAAGTTTGAAACATCGGAAATTTGCGTTATTTCCCAACAGGTTATGGTTGGATGACCATCATCTTTAGGTATAAAATAGCTCATTAGTTAGACTTTCTAGTTTAATTAATAATAAAAGAAAACCTAGTACGTAAATGATTTTATGATTAAAATTAATGTATGATTTGTATATATGTATCGACGTATTGAGAAGCCTGTGGAGATGTTATCATGTTCAATCAAGGTTGCCCTTTGTCTAAGTTATGTCCAAAAAGGAGCTATTGAACTAGATCCTGAAAAGATTGTATGATGGAGAGGTGTTTGATAATTAAAATAAGGGATAGTAAGTATAAATTTCATATATTTATTTTAAAAATAGTTATACTTATGGTAAAAGTAATCATACTTATTTTTCTTTACCACAATTTGGTTATATTATCATTAAATAATAAATGTATAAATATAAATAATCATTTTTATGTAATTATTATTTAAATCTTTTAATTACATTTGTTAAATTTAAAATAATATTTATTTAATGAAATTAAAAAATAAAAATAAAAATTATTTTTTAATAATTATACAACTTACATGCATTAACTGCAATGCAAAGTAGTTATTTTATATATCAATGTAGGTTAAGTCACGAGATGTTATTTTTGTGTTACTTATTAATAAAAAAATTGTTAAAAAATAAAATAAAAAAATCTAAGTATTTTTTTTCTCCTAATAAGTAAGATAATGTAAGAATATTTTTCTCTTAAAATAATTGTATTTTTTTTATATAAAGAAAATAAGACAATACGAGTATTTTAATAAAATACAACGCCGCCCTATATTTGAGCATCTTATATATTTCTTTCCACTTACCCTAATTTCGTTATCTCGCATTTCCGCACCAACGCCGCCCGGATCCTCTAGTTCGGTAAGCTCCCTTGCCGCCGGCCATCCAACTCCGGCGACATTCCCGTTGTCCATTAGTGTAACTGCCTCTTCTATTAAATGTAAGCCACTCGGTTTGTGATTTTCGTATCTGATTTATTGGCTGGTCTTTCATTGGTATCTTCTTTGTTAGGTTTCATGATTATTACAAATCAAATATGTCCGTTTAGTGTTTTATTTGGTTTATCGGCTTGTAAATCGAGGGCCTCATTTTAATTGTGGCCTAAGGTATCACAAATTCTTGAGCCGTCCCTGTTACTTTTCTAGTGATTTTTTTTTAAATTTCATGAAAGTGATTTCCTTTGTTCTGTACCTTTCACGAAGTTGGGTTTAAATGTTTAATTCTTTAACTTCTTTGTGTATCTTTGAATTTGTATTATTTTTGTGACAATTCATTATTGCATCTTACCGTAGTTGGAATATTTTATCATTTCTACTTTGCATCAGATGTCTGTAGTGGTAGCAGGATTTGCTGTAGCGGCTACAGCTTATGTAGCTAGATATGGTATTCAAGCTTGGCAGGCATTCAAAACAAGGCCCCCCAGACTACGCAAATTTTATGAAGGCGGTTTTCAACCCACCATGAACCGGCGAGAAGCTGCTTTGATTCTTGGAGTCAGGTGACAATTTTATGTCCTTTGATATTTGATATGAATTTGACACTTTATGTTCTCACACCCGTGTCAGTGAGGAGTCTACTGTATCGCGTCGACATGGGTACGGTCTCTAAAAGTGCCAAGTCCATGTAACAGAGTGTACCTTTCTTTACAGGACTTGTACTACCCTTTACCCAAATATTCTGGCAAGCGCTTTGCAGTATCTTGTGCTTGTCCAAGGTCTTGAACCCTTTGCCTTTGCAATTCGGTCCTTGCTCACGACTTCAACCTTTCTAAAAAGAAAAAGATCGTTTCTTTCTCTAACATGTCATGGATGTTTAATATCAACGCCAAGAATTGCTTCACATAATCTATCACTTGATCTATCTGCTTGAGGTTAAATAACTTCTTTTGGGCCATGTAATCAACATTTTCAAGAAAGAATTGAGTCTTAAGCTCTCCTCTCAAATCTTCCCAAGAGTTAATATGGCACCGTCCCTTGTGAATGTCATCATACTTTGTCCTTCACCACAACTTGGCATTGCTAATCAGATACATGGTGACATTGTTGACCTTTGCATTCTTCGAGTCAATCCCTAATGTTTAATAGTATTGTTGCATATCAAAGATGAAATTCTCAAGCTCTTTGACATCTCGTACCCCTCTATAACTTCGAGGTTCGAGCACCTTGACTCTTTCATACCCCTCACCACTAGGGTTAAATTGGTTGGTTGGCAACAACTCGATAAGTGATATCGAGCTTTGTGTTTATTTCTTTTAACTCTATCTTGCTTGCATCAATAGTCACATGCACATCATCTCTGAGTTCTCTTACCAAACCTTGTGTTGCATTCAACACTGTTTGCATGCTCATCAATTGATGACGTGTTAGATCTAGAGTTCAATGGAGAATATCCTCTTTTATTCCTTTCAGGGCTAGTTCAACAGTAGCCACAAGACCTCGAAGGTCGATCATTTTAGCACTTAATGTATAAGTTTAGATAAGCCTGCTAGCTCATCCAGTTGTTGATCATATGAATCAAAATGTTGGTTCATCATTGTGCCTTTTTCTCCAGTAGCTTTCGAGCTTTGATACCAACTATAACGATTTTGAATTGTTTGGCACTTGTTAACCTACAAGGAAGCAAGTGAATTTGATTAGCACATGTGACCTTGGTTGCTGCACCTTGCGAACACGAAGTAAGCAGGGGGTAATCACAAGCCAATCATTGGGGTGTCACACAACAACAGAAGAAATACACATTGATAGCATACAAACACAACAAACAACAATTGAGGCAATAAAGAACCTCGAGGCAACCAAGAAAGAATTAAACAAGCATAAATCATCATGACACAAGAGTATACATTTATGTCCAACACCTCCGATGGCACAGCCCTTTCATGGATCACCTTACCACCTCTCCTTATAGAGCTCTTATGACTATTTTTTAAGTTTCTCAAGGAAATATCACTTTGCTTGAGGAGACATAAGGGTTAAAAGATTACAAACATACCCCACTACACTTTATTAATATCTCCTTACATTAAGTTGCATACAAGCATGCGACCATAGGTTTTACTAATGACTTTGGATAAGCATACGTGTGACATTTACATGCAAACTCCAACACTTGGCTTATTTTGGCTTCTAAAAATTGAGAAAGAAATCAGAAAGAGAGAAATGGTTACCAAACACATTTTATTTTGGAAATGGCTACTGAAAAAGGAAAACACAAACCAAAATCTTTATCAAGCACAACCTAAACCAGCATTGAGATGAAATGAACTCTCTCTTTAGAATTTTTTTTTGCATTTCCACCTCACCAAGTTAGCGTCTATCCTGTTATGGGTGGAAAACTCTATGAGTTATATTATAGTAGATGTCCATTAATTTTCTCTTCATATGGAATGTATGATAATGTAGAATTCATGTCTGATTGGGGAAATGCTCTACTCTTATTGTTTCTCACCGTGCTTCGCTCTTACCTTTGTCTACCTTTCTCCCCCCCTCCCTTCCTTTCTCTTTAGCTTTCCTATGTGCTTGCTTGTTAGATTGTTTCTAATTGAACTTGCATTTAACAGGGAAAGTACTCCAAAAGACAAGGTAAGAGAAGCACATAGAAGGGTGATCGTAGCAAACCATCCAGATGCTGGTGGTAGCCATTACCTTGCCTCTAAAATCAATGAAGCTAAAGATATGTTGCTTGGAAAAACCAAGGGTGGTGGATCTGCATTCTGATGATTTTACCCAGCCTTACTCTGCGATACTTTGGACCAATGAGTGTTAGGATGTTCGTCTGTTGTTTCTAGATAGCAAAGATGACCTTATTAGAGTCCAGTTCAGGTGATTCTTTAGGGTCGTCTAAATTTACTCTAGTGTTCGGATTGTATTTATCATTAACAAAAGAGGAAATACAATACATAACCAACTGTAGGTGTATCAGTTGGTGGATTAACATTTGTCCATAAAATGTTACTTGATTATATTCAATTGTGCTCTGTGCTTATTTGGTTACACTTTTATGGCTTCGCTTGTGCTTTCTTATTTATGCATTCTGAATGCTTTCCTTTTTTTCCTTTTTTCTTTTTCTTTTTTAATTTTTCATTTCAAATTCAAGTTTTTGAACAACGAGCTGTGTTTTTAGGTTATCATTTTAATTAAAAAGGAGTTGCACCTTTTAGCCTTATTTTGGAAATTGAAGCTTTGGCAACTTGTTTTTGTTTTCGAAGTTAAAAAATTAAACTTCACATCTTAGGACTTGTATAAATAGAAATGTATGCATGTAGATCTATAGTTTTATAAAAGTATATTAGTAATTAATACATTTAAGTTTATATATATCAGTGATTTAAAATATGATTTAACTAAAATTTTAACATGTATAATGCACATGAGCAAGTGAGTTAAAAATGAAGGCAAATTTGTTTCTAAAATAATTAAGAAATAAAAACCTTTTTTGACCATTATAAATTCCAAAAAAATCAGTTTAAAATCTTGAAAAGATTTAAAATTTATCTCAATTTAATATCTAATAAAATTTATAACAATTAATGTTTTAATAAACAATAGGTTGAAGATTGAGACGTGGTTTATAGGTGAAAAATAGTTTTAAGGATGGGTTTGTCATTCGTATTTTTATTTATATACATGATATGTAAAAATATCTAATTAACATAGGGATTATTATTATATTTATATGAAAATATGGATTCACATGTTTACTTTTTATTTAATGAAAGTACTATTAAAATAACAAACTATTATGTTAACCTTTCTTTGTTTGCAAAGTTCACAATTCTACCTCTTTTTATTATCGTTTTTAATAAAAATTAGAATTTAAAATATAAAAAGTGGATATTAAATAGAGAAATAAAAACCTAATACAAAATATTTTTATCAAATAAGTTTTATGGTGTTTTGTTTTTATTTTAGAAAACAAAAAAATATAACTGGTTATTTTTATCTTCTATAAAAAATTTATTAAAAAACATGCAACTAATTTTAAAGATAAGAAAACAAAATTGGAAAGCAGATTGATACAAATTGTGCTCTTATTAATCTATCGTTAATAACACTTACGTTATTTTATCTTTGTTTTGTAAAATAGAAAGATAATAAGAACATTTCGATCTCAAAGTTCAGTGTTCCACCTACAAAAGTCCCTAGTGGGGATCAAAAGTGTATTTACATATGGATCATGAATAAACATAGTTATATTGTTCAGAATTTCATATGCATATCTCATAGATTATTTAGTAATAGTGAATTAACTATAATCCATTAACTCGTTACAAGCATCCTATTTACAACACGTAATCCTCTATGTATAGGGATTATTCCTTAGGATGATAAACGATGACTATTTCAACTTAGACTTTTAATTGATCACAATATGCATTTTGAGAATTCATTGTGCATCTTATATTCATCCTTAGGGTAATTTTGATCACCATTGAGCTCAATTTGTTAACTCTCTTTGCTTCTTGAGGTTGCATTGTTCTTCTTCTTCTTGTTGGTTCTCTTCAACCGTTTTTTCATCCCTCTCAATCCTCTTGCTATTGAGGAAATTATCAAGTTCTCCAAAAGCAACACCAATATCATCATTCTTCATCAACTCTTCAGCAATTTTGTTGGAGTTACCTTAGAACAATCTACTTGACATTCAATTTCTTTATCAAGGACTCTCGCCAATATATGGGTGGATATGGAAGCTTATGACATTATAATCTTTATTTACAAATGATTTTGTTAAATATAAGATTCATTTTTAAATTTTAGTAATAATTTTAATAAACTATATTGGGAAATAAAATTTTTTAATGATATTTTTGACTATTTCTAAAATTTATATTAAATACATTGTGGAATCAATTATGCAGAAGAGCTCCCTGGTGTTTTATGGGCAATCAGAACTTGTCCAAGAGATTCGATTAATGAGACACTTTTCTCGTCTATGGAATAGAGGCAGTGATACTAATTGAGGTGGTTGGTTACATGACATACATCTTTGCTTTGATCCAGCATGGAGGAGTCTGACAACAACCTTGAACGATCCTCAAATATACAAAATAGCTGCGTGCATAAGCTTTGATTCGTGTCGATTGTCAAAGAGCATAAACAAAAGGTAGGAGTGTACTATGATAAAAACTTGTTAGTGCAAACAAATTACACATTGAAAAAATATGAGTAATAAATTAGATATATAATTAAATGAACTATTCTTCGTAACAGGTTAATCTTTTAAAAAAAAAAATTTAGAGTAAAAAGAAAAATAGTTACAAAACACACTCGAACTTGGAAACGGCAACAATAAAAAGGAAAATGCAAGCCAAAATCGTTTTCAATTGCAGCGGGCCTAAACCAACATGGATGAAATGAACTTGCTTTTGAGATTTTGCATTTCCACCTAACACGGTTAGTGTCTGATTAAATTCCTTCAGCATAGAAAACTCCTCCATTTCTATTGACACTATAGTAAATGTCCATTAAATTTGATTCCCTGTATTAAATGTATACGATAATGTGGAATTCATGTCTGATTGGGGGAAAAGGTGCACTTATCATTACTTGGTTTAGTTAAATTTGCATCTACTGATTTTTTCCAGCATGTGTACCTATGAAATATACTTGCCATTATGCTTGATATACTTACCATTGTGCTTGCTTGTTAGATTGTTTCAAATTGAACTTTCATTTAACAGGGAAAGTACCCCAAAAGATAACCAATACAATACATGATGCATGGCATGGCATAACCAACTAGATTTATGAGGATATGGTTGTCATTTTAACATGATGCATGGCATAATTTGTCACGTGATACAATTGTAACAAATTTATAAGGATATGATTGTCATTTTAATGTTTTCTTCTTCAATAAAGGGACAAAGGGTACCCATAGGGGGACGAGCTATAATGATACCGAGCTCACTTAAGGGCTTGTTTGGTACGATGTATAATATGACCCAAAAAAAGATTTAATTAATATAAAATATTTGATTCAAACCAAGACTGTAAAAAGTAGTCTTATATGATCATGATACATCCCTTTGAAGCTATAAAACAAAATTTTAATAAGTTAGTTTACTGTTCTTTTACGTACGAGCAAGAAATTCACAAACAAAGCAAAGCATTGGCAACATTATTGATCCTCCCAACAATATTTAGAAACCAACACATTGTGGTAAGGATCATTGACGCACAAATCTTCTCCTCATATGAACACCTTTACCTCTATTGGTTTTAACTCTCTTTTGCTTCTTGAGGTTCAATTGGTTCCTCAACTTGTTTTTGTTCTTGTTGGTTGTCTTCAACCTTTTTTTCATCGCTCTCGATCCTCTTATGCTTGAGAAAATTAACAAGCTCTCCAAAACCAACATCAATATCATCATTCTTCATCAACTCTTCAGCAATCTCTGCTGGAGTTACCTCTGTACTATCAATTAGAACTTCAATTTCTTTGTAGAGATGATGTTTGTAGCTATCAATGCCAAGGTAATTAGTGGCTAGGGTCTTAAAACCTTGACTTGAACAATAAGACATGTGAATGTGCATATCCATTCGACCAGGACGCAACAATGCTGGGTCTAACTTATCTTTATGGTTGGTTGTGAACACAATAATTCTCTCATCACCACAACTTGACCATAAGCCATCAATGAAATTCAATAGCCCTGAGAGAGTGAACTGCAATAACATAAGATTAGAAAACACCATATTAGTCCAACTACAAAACAAATAACTCTTCTTCTAATTATACGTATAACCAACTACTAAAACATAACCTTATCTATCACCCAAGTGCATAGAGTCCAATTCTACTGTCATATTTTGTCATATTTTTGGATGCTACTTTATTTACCACCAAAACATGACAAAATGTATAGATAAAAGTTGTTAAAAGAGTGGATCCTTGTTGCATAAAAAATGAACATTATGTCTGTGCATATTTTACAACCACTAGTATCGCATTAAATATAAAATTGATAAATTGCTTCCAAAAATACACACCTATACTTAGAAACAATGTTTTTAAACCCAACAATAAGCCATTAGTTGTGCAATTAGAAATGGCAATGATTGATACATTTTGTATGATAATTGATAATAAAAAAGAAAATATCATTTGAAAATAAATAAACTTTGAATCAAATCCAACTCGAGTTATTCATAAAAAGAGAAAAAAAGAAGGTATCATCTAGTTCTATTTTTATTTTACCCGAATCGATTTGCCCTAAATTGATCCGAATGAGCTAGTTTCCTATTAGGATACTGATTATTGAATCAAATTGTCATTACCTCTACAACTCAACTAAAACGGAATGAGGTTTGAATTAATGATTTGATGGTACTCATTATTTCTCCTGTTTCAAGTCACAAATTCAAACGATATCAAATATCTTTTAAAAAAGAAGAAGAGGGGTTGAAGGCAATTGAATCGAACTTCTCAAGATAAAATTTTGGAAACTAGTCACAAAGCAATTAAATTAAATTAAATATCTTAAAGATCACTAACCTTGGGTTGAGAAGCAGGATTTTGATGGTAACCACGATCTTCCGATTGCCTGTTTTCCATATTCACACTACAATCTACATCCTCAATGACCAAAATCGAACGATTTGTAGTAGATAACAACGTTCTCCTCAATTCAGCATTATTGTAAATACCACTCAGCTCCAAATCATAAACATCAAACTTGAGATAATTAGCCATGGCAGCAATCAAACTAGATTTACCAGTACCAGGTGGACCAAACAATAAATACCCTCTTTTCCAAGCTTTCCCAACTCTCTTATAAAACTCTCTTCTTCTCACAAATCTATCTAAATCATCAATAATTTTCTTCTTCATTTCTGGGTCCATAGCCAAAGTTTCGAACTTTGCAGGATGATCCAAATTCATACAACCCCATATTTGATTACCACCACAACCATCATCTTCTTCACCACCACCGTACGAACTACGTTTAGTATGGATCTTGACCATTCTCTCTTCTTGTTTAATTTTATTAGCTTCACTCAACACATAAGGCAAGTAAAAGTTCAAGACTTTATCTTTGAACTTTTTGGGGAAAGTCAATTGAAATTCACGCTTCTCGCCTGAAAATTTGTTGGGTTCGAAGTAAACCAAAAGCCATTTGAGTTTAACGTTGTCAAAATTGTCTTTGACTTCTTCTCCTTTTTCTATTGAAATGTTGAGTTTGTTCTGTTTCTGGGTTTTGTTGATTCGCAGACGTTGGGTTGATGGGTTGATTTTGGTTCGAAGGTAAATCTCGGCGGCTTCGTAAACTTCGTTTCTAGAGAACATATTACAATATTCTTCGATTACGAGAGTGATGTTGGAATTGAGAGGTTTGAAGAGGTAGTGAATGGCTGAGGAAATGTAGGATTGGATTTGGGGTGGGAGTAGTTCGTTGGCCATAGAACGAATTAGCATTATTGAAGTTGTGAATGAGGCATAAGCTGAAAATAATGACGTTGGTGTTGTGGGTATGCTGTTGAATGAAATCATGGTTTTGGGTTTTCTTTCTTTGAATGCTTCTTCAAACTTAGAGATTTGATAATGGTGTTTTAGAGTACAAATCTTTGGAGTGTAATTTGATAATGATGTTGAGTTTGGGAATCTGGGTATTGGGTTTTTATAGGCTCGGAGGATTTGTGAAACTTGGTCATCAAGGAAATTTATGCTTTTAGCTTTTTTTTAATAGTAATTTGACATTTTTTTTAATTACCTTAAATTATACATTTAACATTTATAACAATAAAATAACACTTAAATAACATTAAATTAAATTAATTTAATTAATTAGAATTAAAATTAGAAAAAAATTATTTTACATGATTTCAATTTAAATTACTTATAACTAAAAAAATAGCTTGTTATTTTAAAGATAAATATCATTGTGATCTTATATTTATTACAAAAATAATATTTAAGTTATATATTTATTTTTGTTAACAATTTAGTATTATTATTATTAAAAAATGATATTATAAAAATAATATAATTTTTTCATTTTATTTATTGATTTTTTTAGGTATATTAAATAAAAATTGTTTTAATTTTTATAAATTATAATCGAAAGAATAAAAAAATAAAATAAATAAAAATAAAAAATAATCATTTATTCTTTTATCTTTAATTTTTCATAACATTAAGATTAAACTATTAAACTATTATAAAAAATAAACATACAAATTAAATATTATTTTTAGAATAGAAATATATCATTTCAAACATTCAACTCAAAAAACTCAATTTATTTTCTTTAATATTTTATTTTTCTATCTTAAGTCTCAAGTTATGTGTAGATGTATTAACGGCCATAAGGCCCCTTGTGCGAATTTTTTAGTGGAGATGAGAATATATTTCTTTTTTAATCCTTTGCTTTTTACTCCCCTTAAGTTTCTATTAAAAAAATATATATATTAAGACAATAAAAATTTATTTATTGAAACTGAAGATATAAAAAAAGATTTAAATTACATTGGACTACGTATTTTCAACTAACTCTATTAATTTGATTTTTTATGTGATTAATTATAAAATAATATTACTTTTAGGAAAATTTTACAAATCCTTCCCATATCATCTCCTTTAATGAAGTGGTCTTTGATAGCAAAATCATGCATACTAACTACTAATAAAGGATATTTGTAACTTGACTTTTAGTAGTGATTTTAAAAGCTTCTTTTCCATTTCCCTTAGCTAGATTAAGAATAATAATAATAATAATAATAATAATAATAATAAATCAAAAACTAATAAAAATTAAGCTCGTTGATGAAAATATAATCAATGGGTTAGCTAGATTAAGAATAACAATAATAATAATAATAATAATAATAAATCAAAAACTAATAAAAATTAGACTCGTTGATGAAAATAATCAATGGGTTAGCTAGATTAAGAATAACAACAACAATAATAATAAATCAAAAAATAATAAAAATTAGGCTCGTTAATGAAAATATAATCAATGGGTTAGCTAGATTAAGAATAACAACAACAATAATAATAATAATAAATCAAAAACTAATAAAAATTAGGCTAGTTGATGAAAATATAATCAATGTGTGCAATTAAAATAAAGTTACTCTTATAACTTATTGTTATCATCATGCACATTCATTGTATCCAAAAGATTAAAATAATTTTATTTGTAAGTTATTTGGGTGGGATTGGAATCTGAACTTTACTGCCGAAAGGTGAAAAAATTATTTTCTCTACGTTTGGATTATAAAAAATTGATAAGAAAAAAAATATCTGGAATATTGTGTTAAAAGAAAGTTTTGAAATTCCTTAGAAAGTTTTGGCATATCCCATCTTTTCCACGAGTCTTGCAAATATAAATTTTTTTTTTGGGTAAAAAATATTTACATGGAAAACACTACTTAACACTCTGACAAGAGCTCAATTATGACACAACTATATTAAAATTTATCACTTTTCATTCATAAATTTAATTTAATTTTATTATTATAAATAATTTATATTACAAGAACATATTAAAAAATTTAAATATAGTTATAAATATTTACCTACAAAACTATTATTTTCATAGCATTTAACTACAAAAATTGGTGGAAAAAAAAACTTCACACCCTGTCAACATGTTTGACCACTTACATCATATATTCTACCAATAAATCATAAAATTGCGTAACAAATTTTAGTTCATAATTAAATTTACTGTTAATAATTTTTTTGAGTTAGCATAAAAAATAAAGATATGATTATTAAAATTTCTGTAGTAATTTATCATAAAATAAGTTACAAACTTAAAAAACTTTCAAAGACGATATACATTAATAAATTAAGACGAATAGTTATAACATGCTTAATATCTATTTTATTCAAGACTTACTTAATTATCTAAAACAAATAAATTCTTATATAAAATTTTAATTTCGTATTTATTTATCACGAAACATCGTGAGAAAGAGATATTCATATAGCTAGCTTTTACCTTTATGGTTTTTACATTGTTAAGTTACATAAATATTTTGAAAACTTGTAAAATAATTTATTTTTTTAATAATATTGACACATGTGTTAAGATTTCTTAAGTCTCACGTCGGTCAAGTTCTATATCAAGAAGTATCTTATAAACTTAGGCAACTCTTATAAGTGCGTTTTTGAGGTTAAATTAAGCTTAAATTTTCTAACATATTATTAGAACTAGTGACCTAGTCGATATTTAGGCCATAGTGGGCTCTCCTTATAGTAATATGGGTTCTTATCTTAAGATCTAATCTCACCGATGTGACAAGAGGTTGTTAAAATTTTTTAAGTCTTACATTGATCAGACATTATCTTGAGAAACATTTTATAAACCTGAGCAACCCTCACCTTATAAGTGCGTTTTCGAGGTTGAATTAGGTTCAAGTTCTCTGACATAGTATCAATCATGGTGGGCTCTCATTACAGTGATTTGAGCTCTTATTTTAAAACCCAACCTCGTCGATGTGTTGAAAATGTTAAGGTTTCTTAAGTCACATATTGACTAGACTTTATGATGAGAGACATCTTATAAGTTTAAATAACCTTTAATTTGAAAATACATTTTCGAGATTGTGTTAGGCTTAGTTCGTAATTAAATTTAGTGTTAATATTTTTTTAGTTAACATAAAAAATAAAGCTATGATTATTAAATTTTTTGCGGTAATTTATTATAAAATAATTGACAAACTTAAAAAAAACGTTCAAATACAAGGTAATTTAATAATTAGGACAAATAGTTATAGCATGCTTAATATCTGTTTTATTCGAGACTTCCTTGACTATCTAAAACAAATAAATTCTTATATAAAATTTTAATTTTATATTTATTTATCATAAAACATTATGACAAAGAGATATTCATATCGCTAGCTTTTACATTTATGGTTTTTACATCGTGTTATGTTACGTAAATATTTGAAAACTTGTAAAATAATTTTGTTTAATAATATTGACACATCTTATAATATAAATAATATTGTACAAAAATAAATAAAAATTTATGCATTTTTAGTATTATTTTTATGAAAAAAATATATATTGCAAGCAATAAAAGTGAAGTGAATTTTACCACATAATTTTGTTGTAATTTTCTACTAAATTTCGTAACAAATTTTGGGTTTTTGTCTATAATGGACATATTTCATTCAAAAATTAAAAAAAGGCTATTTGTTAATTTAGTTAAAAAAAAGACTCTTTTTAACCTCTTAATCAAGTAACAAGTCATTTTTTTTCTCTTTCCTCTTTCAATTATATCTCATTTTTTTTTCGTTTTTTTCTCTCTCCTCCTTCAATTCCCATCCCATTTTTTCTTTCTTTCTTATTTTAAAAACAAGATAAAAAAATATTTTAATTACACTTTGAAACTTTAAAATGCCGAATATAAAAATTATAAATTTTTAATAAATAAATTTTTGAGTGAATAAAAAATAATTTATATTTATAAAATACAAAAATATATTTAATAATAAATATATAATTTGTTATAACAAATAACTTATCAAAATTTTATTATAAATTAACTTATAATAATAATAAATTATAAAATAATTACAAAATTAATAATAATTATTATTATAAAATAAATTATAAAAACTGGACTAATAATTATAATAATATTATATTAGATAATATTTTCATACAAATTTCACGATATAATGTGTTATGTTTGTATTGTATATTGTAAAAAGTTAGATAGAGAAGTTTCACAATTTTTTTTAATAATTTAATTATTTTTATAAATATTATTTTTTATATCATAATTATAATTAAATATTATAATTAATAAAATAATAATATATTATATTATTTATGAATTATCAAAATATTTAGCATATGATTTTCAATATATGTATAAATTTATATTTATTTTATTGTAAAATAAATTATTTTTTATTTTTAAAATAAATTTTTTAATATATAATATGATAAAAAATATTTATGTATTTAAAATTAATTATAAATTTATAAGATGTTAATATTTTTTTTATGTTTATAATAATTATTTTTTGTAAAATAAAGCTAATATATCTTTTTTTTAAATAAATTGATTAAAAATTTTGCTTTCAAGTTTAAGGTAAGATTTTGACTATTTTTTAAAAAAATTTAACTTGTGTCCATTTTTAAACTATTGTCCAAAAATTGGCTCTTATTGACAAAATCCCACAAATTTTCGTGCTTATTAAAAGTGAAATTTTAATTGAGTCATTAACCCTTTCAAATTATTATTTTTCTCTACATTTTTAAACTATGATTTTTAAAACAAATGGAAATTTGTGTAATTAGATCCCTTCAAACAAAAATAAAATGTATTTATTTTTGCATCTTCAGTACGAATTCATTTTGAGTTATTAATGACCATAAGGTGTGGAATTCTCGTTTTGAAAAATTATAAAAATTAATATGGTTAAAATTTATAATAGTAAAAATAATATTTTAATAACATTAAAAATATTCTAAATTAAAAGTACTGAATATTAAACAAATTTAAACAATTGTAATCTAATTTAAATAATATTTAATTAAATAGTATTTAAAATGATGTGATATGTTAGACTTAACAAAAATATATAAAATAGAAATAAAATGTATTATTTTTATAATTTTAAATTTTAAAAATATTATTTTATTATTTTATTTTTTAGTAGAAATAAGAATAGATTAATTATAAATTTACTTAATACTTTTCATTTTATTAATTAATATTATTTTTAAGAAATTATGTATATAGTCGCTACAAATTTAATTCGAGATCTCTACTTAAAATTAATATAATTCTTACCAATTTTTACATCAATTTTTTTATATAACAACTAATAAAATTTAAATACATTAATATAAAGATGTAGCTAAATAAATACAAATAAAATTACTCACTTTCGCAATATGTTTGTTGATTTTATAGTATATTAAATGTAAAATATATAAAAGGACCATATTATCTTTTCATATTAAAGATCATTTTTTCCAATACATCATATTATCCTTTTATAAATTGAAAAAAATAATTTCAATTTTATTTATTTATTATAAAAATGATACATAAAATTATATTTATTTTTATAATAATTTAATCATATTATTATTAAAAAATAATTATACAAGAATAAAATAAAAAAATTTTAATTTTTAATTTTTTAATTAAAAAATTAAAAAATTAAAAAATTAAATAAAAATATAAAAATAATCATTTATGATCGTGGATCACTTTATAATAATAATAAGATTAAATTATAATAAAAATAAGTAACGAACTTAGTAACACTTTTATAATAAGTAACGAACTTAATAAATACTCTATTACGCTACGCTATGTAGCGTCGGTTGACATGTGAAATCGATGCTACAAGTAGGACGTAGGGTCGTTTGACGTGGTGAATCAACGATATCCATATGTGTAACGTCGGTTCGAAATGTTAACTGACGCTATGTATAGTATCGGTTCTACATCGAACTGACTTAAAATTCATTATAAGTTGAGTTTTTTCAAAAACCGACTTTACAAATTAACTTAAATGCTACATTTTGTAGTAATGTATGTAGATAGGACAAGAAAAAAATGAGTCAGCAGATTTATGGCACATACGGTTAGGTCACATTAGTTATTCCCAACTAAGTGCGATGATGAAGAAGTCGATGCTTAAAGGGTTTTCTCAATTAGACATGCGAATATACACAGTCTATATAGGATGCTAGTATGGTAAATCTTACCAATTTTCATATAGCTCAAGCAAGTTCTCTCAATACCTAAGGGAATTTCATGTACGTCATCAATACACTTATGTCAACACGCCACAAGAAAATGGTATAGCAGAGAGAAAGAACCAATATCTTGCATAAATTTATTGAAGTATGCTACATGAAAAGAATGTATTAGAAAGATTTTGGGCTGAATCAAGAGGTTAGGATTTATTTCACCCTTTAAGAAACTATAGAACATAAAACCTACAGTTAGCTACTTTTGAGTATTTAGCTATATATGTTATTTATTTATTCTTGATCATTTATGGAGCAAGTTTGATAAGAAAGCTATTAGATGTATCTTTGTGGGATACAACAGTCATAGAAAGGGGTGGAAATGTTGCAATCTAACGAGTGGAATATGCTATATATCATGAGATGTGGTGTTTGATGAAACATCTTTTTGGTGGTCTTTAGAGATGGAGGTGTTTTTAGACCCAAGAGAATTTGGAGACAAGCTACAACAAAAGATGGATGAGCATATTATTAAACTCTAACCAAGTTCAAATGAATTAGGAGATTGGAATGGTGATGATGTCGAACAAAGAGTAACTCAGAATCCTTGAAAAACTAGCATATATCAACAACCAAATGAAGAAAGTGAAACGGAAGAATCAACTCCACAATCTCAACTTCGAAGGTCAATAAGAACATGAAGGCCAAATCCCAAATACACCAATGTAGCTATAGTTGAAGAAACATCGCAAAGTTCTGAGTGGATGATAGCTACAAAAGAAGAGATTGATGCACTTCATCAAAATCAAACTTAAGATCTAGTGTGAAAGCCAGGAGAAGTGAAACCCATATCCTATAAGTTGGTTTACAAGATAAAGCGTCGTCTAGATAGGTCAATTGAGAGTACAAGGCATGATTCATAGCTCATGGTTTCTCTTAATAGTATGGAATAGACTATGATGAAACATTTAGTCTGGTGGTGAAACTTACAACTATACAAGTCCTACTTGCGCTTGTTGACAATAAAGACTGGAATTTGTGGTATATGGATGTAAAAAATGCTTTTCTTATAGAGAGTTGGATCAAGAGATCTACATGATCCAACCAATGGGTTTTCGGAGCCAAGATCATCCTGAATATGTGTGTAAGCTGCAGAAAGAACTTTACGGATTGAAACAAGCACCTAGTGCATGGTATGGTAAGATCGTTGAATTTTTAACACAAAGTGGTTATTCGGTAACACCTGTAGATTCCATCTTGTTTTTCAAAGCCAATAAAGGAGATATAACTATCGTGCTAGTATACGTAGATGATTTAATCATAACCAATAATTATGAGGTAAAAATTCTTCGAACAAAGGAGAATTTATTGGTTTGTTTCTAGATGAAGGAACTTGGACAACTCAAGCATTTCCTTAGTCTAAAGGTTGATTGCACACAAGAAGGAGTATTTCTTTGTTAGTAAAAATATTCCAATGATTTGTTGAAGAGGTTTAGAATTCTTGAATGCAAGCCGATTTCGACGCCGATGGAACCAAATGTCAAAATGTGTGTACAGAAAGAAAAGATTTGGAATATGTGATAATGTATTGAAAATTGGTAGGCAATTTGATCTACTTAACCTTAACTTGACCTGACATTTCTTATGCATTTAGTGTGATAAGTCGGTACATGTAAAATCCAAAGAAACCTCATTTGGAAGCAGTTTGATGAATACTGAGATATGTGAAAAGTATAATTGATTATGGTCTTTTGTATAAGAAAGATGGAGATGACAAGATAGTTGGTTACTACGATACTGACTATGAAGGAGATCATGACACTAGGAGATCAACAATTGGGTATATGTTTAAGCTTGGTTCTAGAATAATTTTTTGGTGTAGCAAGAGACATCTGACAATATCATTATCAACCATTGAAGTTAAGTATCGAGCAACAACAATGGCAACTCAAGAGAGTACATGGTTGATAGAGTTAATAGATAATCTACATCAATAAATAAATTATGTAGTTCCGTTATACTGTGATAATCAGTTGACAATTCATTTGGAAGAGAATCCAGTCTTTCATGCAAAAACTAAGTATATTAAAGTGCACTATCATTTTATCAGAGAAAAGATTATGCAAGAAGAAATTAAAATGAGAAAAATCAAGACAGATGGTCAAGTTGCAGACTTGTTGATAAAAGGCTTGAGTATTGGCAATTTCAAAATGTTTTACTGTCAGCTCATCACAGTAAAAATATTAATAATTGGTATTGAGGGTGAGTGTTGAAGATCAACCCCAACCCATTACAAAGCACAAGGAAAATAAAAGCCCAATCCATATTGTGAAAGTTTTTTTAAGAGAAAATTCTAGAAGGATATACAAGGAAGATTTTCTATAAAAAGTGTGTAGAATGTGGTAATAATGTGTGGTTAGAATTATTTCTTAATTTTATATTTATATGGTGTATATTGTACGGTAAAGATTATAAATAACATCTCTTGTATTTGGGTTAGGCATCCCTTAAATTTTTTTGTATTCTTAGTTCGAGTGTGAATTGTGGATTTTCTTTTTGTGTGTTTGTATTTCTCTTATTTTCAAATTATGAGTAGTCTTTGAAAAGTATTAGTATCTTTTGGAATTGTATACTCTAAATTTACTCAAAATAATGATGATAATTAAAGAAAATAAGAGAAGAACAAAGAATAATAGAAAGAAAATATAAAATGAAAATGAACTAAGAGAAAGAAAGGTAAAGAGAAGAAAAACAAATACTATTAGGAGGGTGTAGAAGTCTATTTTTGTTAGGTTGCATTCTCTTGACAGGTAGATATAAAAATCATTAAAAAATCATATAAAAAGGGATGATATCGATGGATATTGTATTCGTTTCGATACCTAATTTAGTTTTTGAGAGAAAAATTAACATCAAATAGAATTTATGAGAAAGTGAACGGTGAGCTCTAGTAAGTTATAAGTATATTTTTTGTTTACGAAGAAGTATGTAAAGATTTATACGGACATGTAATCGTAAATAATTAAAATTGATTAATTAATGTTTAAATATTGATTTAATTAATATATTTTATTTGTGATTTTTTATAAATATAAATTATATTATTAATATTTATTTTTAATTTAAATAATAAAAAAATATACCTGGCTGTGACTATTTGATATTTCAATATAATAGTGAATCAATCAACTATGATCAAGCGTAATTGGTGATTTCTCTATCTGACCGTGTGTATATTCCTTTAAGATTTTGAGAATTTTTAAAGAATCTTGTCGATTTTGACAAATCTTGGTAGATGTAATTAATTTTGTTTCATGGGACTCTATGGATATATATCGTAAATAATTAAATGAATAATAGAGAATGTTCGAGATAAGTAATAAATATAAAAAATAGTTATAAATGATTATAAATCTTTGGGGTTAGATAGGAGAATGAGTTAAAATTTTATTATGAATAATTTTAATTAAAAAATTTATCAAATTTATCAGAATTTTATGAAATCATTAAAAATTTCAATCGAATATATACTCTTATTGAAACAAAAGAAAGCAAACTAGAAAAAGTAGAGGTAGAGTGAGAGTGAGAGTGAGAGTGAGAGTGATAGAAGATCGAAGATGATATAGAAAGAATATGGTAGAGACTGAAAGACAGAGAAAGGAAGGAAAAAGGGTTTGGAAATCTATCAGAGCACTCAAACGATTCTTAAAACGCCGTGTGTATGTGTGGTGGGTTATTAATTTGCTTGTTTTCGTAACAATCAATTTAACTTAATTATATCGCAAAGACAATTTAGTACTTTTTCTTCTTCTATAGAAGCAGGACAAGAGAACATTATGATTTATGAGTATCTTTAGAGAGTCAAATTACAAAATTACTTTAAAAAAAAATATATACCTTTAAAATTTATAAATATAAAAATAATATCTTTTGTATATAATTGGTATACTTTTACCAATAAATTTGTACCAATTGGTACGGATAACAAGTAATATATATAGAGTTATTGTTATATGTACTTCAGTTCCATTAAGCAGCTTCTGTGATCTCAGAATGTTTTCAATGATCAAAGATTCACATAACCAAAATTATAATCACTTGCAGCCTAAACCATCATAGAAGACATAAAATTGCTTTTGAGATTTTGCATTTCAACTTCACAGTTCCAAAAGGTATACACACTAATCATCCAAAACCCAAAAGTATAGGTTAGATTCTGCATTTACGGTTTAATTAAAGCAACCAAATATTAAAGTCCTATATCGATTGATCACTAGGTTTACGCTGTATTTATAAGTCTATGGTAACTCTCTCTCTTTGAGAGATCTTTTGGAGGTAGTTAGGACATGGATTTCTTCATGGTATCAGAGTCAGGTGATCGGTCAGTACTCAGCCGGTTATAGGGGATGAATCCTATGCCGGTGTGAAGAGGAGACGCTCTATATCTTCGGTCGGAATCGATGTGAGGGGGAATGTTGAAGTCCCACGTCGATTGATCACTAAGTTTTTGCTGCACTTATAGTTTATGACAACCCTTACCTTTTAAAAACTTTTTTAAAAGGAGTTAGGACATATATTTCTTCACCAAATTGTAAGCACCGTAAGCACTCGATTACACCCAAGGTTGAGAGTTATCATTAGTTAGCATATGTCTGTCGATGAATGGCATGTTTGGTAAGCATGCCATTGTGGTAAGCATCATTGCCGCACGAATCGTCTCCTCAAATGGACACCTCTACCTATATTACTTCTATTCACATAATTGCAGTTGGTTTTAACTCTCTTTGCTTTTCTAGGTTGAACTGGTTCCTCCTCAACATGTTCTTGTTCTTGTCGGTTCTCTTCAAACTTTTTTTCATCACACTCAACCCTCTTGCACTTGAGGAAATTAACAAGTTCTCCAAAAGTAACATCAATATCATCATTTTTCATCAACTCTTCAGCAATCTCTGCTGGAGTTACCTGTACACTATCAATTAGACCTTCAATTTCTTTATAGAGATTGTGTTTGTAGCTATCATTGCCAAGGTAATTAGTGGCTAAGGTCTTAAAGCCATGACTTGTACAATAAGACATATGAATGTGCATATCCATTCGACCAGGACGCAACAATGCTGGATCTATCTTCTCTTTATGGTTGGTTGTGAACACAATAATTCTCTCATCGCCACAACTTGACCAAAGGCCATCAATGAAATTCAGTAATCCTGAGAGAGTGAACTGCAATCACATAAGATAAACACCATATTAGTACAACAATTGTAGAACAAATAACTCTTCTTTTAACTTGTATGCATAACCAACTAGTACCACTTAGCAGTCACGAAGTAATTAAATTAAATTCAATATCTTAAAGATCACTAACCTTGGGTTGAGAAGCAGGATTTTGATTGTAACCCTGATCTCCCAATTGCCTGTTTTCCATATCCACACTACAATCTACATCCTCAATGGCCAAAATCGAACGATTTGTAGTAGATAACAATGTATTCCTCAATTCAGCATTATTTTGAATACCACTTAGCTCCAAATCATAAACATCAAACTTAAGATAATTAGCCATGGCAGCGATCAAACTAGATTTACCAGTACCAGGTGGACCAAACAACAAATACCCTCTTTTCCAAGCTTTCCCAACTCTCTTATAAAACTCTCTTCTTCTCACAAATCTATCTAAATCATCAACAATTTTCTTCTTCGTTTCTGGGTCCATAGCCAAAGTTTCGAACTTTGCAGGATGATCCAAAGTCACACAACCCCAGAATTGATTACCACCACAACCATCATCTTCTTCACCACCACCGTACGAACTACGTTTAGTATGGATCTTGACCATTCTCTCTTCTTGTTTAATTTTATTAGCTTCACTCAACACATAAGGCAAGTAAAAGTCCAAGACTTTATCTTTGAACTTTTTGGGGAAAGTCAATTGAAATTCACGCTTCTCGCCTGAAAATTTGTTGGGTTCGAAGTAAACCAAAAGCCATTTGAGTTTAACGTTGTCAAAATTGTCTTTGACTTCTTCTCCTTTTTCTATTGAAATGTTGAGTTTGTTCTGTTTCTGGGTTTTGCTGATTCGAAGACGTTGGGTTGATGGGTTTATTTTGGTTCGAAGGTAAATCTCGACGGCTTCGTAAACTTCGTTTCTAGAGAACATATTACAATATTCTTCGATTATGAAAGTGATGTTCGAATTGAGAGGTTTGAAGAGGTAGTGAATGGCTGAGGAAATGTAGGATTGGATTTGGGGTGGGAGTAGTTCGTTGGCCATAGAACGAATTAACATTATTGAAGCTGTGAATGAGGCATAAGCTGAAAATAATGACGTTGGTGTCGTGGGTATGTCTTTGAATGAAAACATGGTTTTAGGTTTTGTTTATTTGAACGCTTCTTTAAAGTTAGAGATTCGATAATGGTATTTCAGAGTTCAGGTCTTTGAAGAAAGAATGGTCGAGTTTGGGAATTTGGGTATCGGGTTTTATAGGCTCGGAGGGATTTGTGAAACTTGGCCTTCATGGAAATTTATGATTTTGGTTTTTTGAGATGATATTATAATAATTAAATTTATTATTATTATTATTTTATTAATTTTAATTTTTTATGATAATAATATTTAAATATAATTAATAGTAAAATAATAATAATTATTATTATAATAAAATTAAAAATAAAAGAATAATAAATCTTATCCCTCTTAATTTATTTTCTATATATATATATTTTTTCTATCCCAAGTCGTACGTCACGTGGAATTTTACTAGCGGACATATCTGCGAAATTTTTTAGTGGATAGAGTTCTTTGCTTAATCGTTAAGCTTTTTGTCCCTAAAGAAACAATAACAAAAAAGAAGATTTTTTTTTAAGAAAATAAAAATTCACTGAAATTGAATATATAAAAAATTCTATTACATAATTAATTAAAATCGACTGATATATTATTATACAGTAACATTTTGTATTATTTTGGTATTAATAATATTAACGTTTATTTTAACAATGTTTTTAAGTTTGCTTGAATTACTAGAAGAATTATATTAATATATTCAACTAATTTCGTTAATTTTATAATCTTCCGTTCTAAATCATTAAAGAAACATAACTACATATAATATTATATCTAAATAAAAAAATTTATCTAAACTATTGTGCAAAAGATAAACTTATTTTTCACATAAAAAAAATACTAAAATAACCTTATAGTTTAGATAAATAATTATTCTAACATATGCTCACCATGTCCACCGAAGATAAGAAAATTAATTTCCTTCTTAAAATTTAAAGTTATGAATTTAATTTAATTAAAGACGATTAATAAATAATTTTGATAATTATATCTAATTAAAAATTATTAGATAATTAGATAAGTAATTGTGTGTAAATAATATAAAATGAAAATAAAGATAAATTTGACACATTATATTTTAAGTGAAAATAACTTAAGTCACAACAATAATTTAAGAGGAAAACTACGAGTCCACCGGATCACTTAACGATTCATTATGAAAATTAATTCGATTACAAAATCAGGTCTTAAATTACTCTTCACAGATAAAGTCCTCAAATTAGTCTACTTACGAACCTTCACTTTTTCACGGTTTCTACAAGGTAGACATATGGATTCAGACCAACATTTTAATCTCTCAAGTCACACGAGCAATCGAACCCGTTTAACAAACACCAAAAAGTTAGCACAAATAGTACAAGTGAAAAGTGTGTTTTATAGTAGATTTAATAATGAAAGACCCTAACTAGAAGATTCAAATTTAAATAAAATAAATTAAATCATCTAGAAAATCTTAGAATAAAAGTTAAAAAGCATAGTATCATAATGAAAAGATAGACTTATGACTTAATCAAACATAACCACACAATGTTAGACATATTAAATTAAGAATAATCTTAAAAAATATGATTTAGATTTTATAAAATGCTTTAAGATAAAAAGAAAAAAAAAGAATAGAATATGTGTGGTTATTTTGGATCAAAAGCATTAGGTTGTTTAAATAGTAGAATTTAAACCCTAATGCTAGGTCATTGGACAATGTCCATTCTATGCATTAAACAATTCATAGAACAATAATAAATAGGAGCATCATGGTATACCACCAATTTAGTTCGAGTAAATAAAAATGTTTTATGTTGAGCGCTTGATCGAAACTCTTTTCAATCGATTAGAAAATGATTAATAAAAATCTAAGACTGAGTAGATCTACTACAAATGGCAATTAGTATAATGAAAAATAAAATGACAATTAGGTACACAACATGTCTCAAAAGATTCATTGTTTATTAGTTCACGTACACAATAATAATAAAGTGAAGTACACATTATTAGAGAGTAGTAATAGATAGAATATTTAAATGTTAAAAGTTCTCCTATTTATGACATATCAAATTGAGCACTTAATTATTGAGAGCTCTCCCCTATGTTCAATAATAAATAGAACACGTAAATATTGTGTTCTTCTTATATATGTAGTATTTATCCCATTATTATTAACCATTTTTCGCATTTTTGTCATACGAAAAAATAATTTAATCTTGAAGTATAGTTATTCAATATGAGCAAATGGAACATGCATGCAAATGTTTTAACTCCTCTTAAGTCCTATGACTCCCCAAAATAATGTGTATATATATATATATATATGTATATATATATAACGGCTGTTGACTTACTTAAACATGAGCAAAGGTATATTTATAAGACATATAGACACACTAATAAATATAGTGATATATTGACAATCACCCAAAATAAGATGTATGTTTAAACTTTATTAGTACGCTTATTAATTCATTTATGATCAATAATGAAAGATCCAAAAGAAGAAGTATCACCTATCATGTAAAAAATGTAATTGAATCTTCAATTTCACAAAATAAAAAGTATACCAAGACAGAACTTAAAAAATTTTATTCCTTTTTTATGAGGTATTGGTTATTTATTTATTTATTTATTGTTCAACCTCTTTTGGCTCTTTCTTTATGTACATGCAATTCCTTTTTATTTATTTTTTATTTTTTTATTAAGGAAACATACATGAGTCAAAAATCTAGTATGATGATTTTCACATTAGTTGTGAGATAGGCCTTTCTTCTCACTATAATATTTGCACACATCATAGTAGGTAACCTTCTTAAAAGTAGATGTCTTTCTTCAAATTTGTTTAAAAAGTGAAAGATAGAGTTCTAACATAATTTTATAGTCAAGGTTAGCTCAAGCCCTAGAATCTTACAAGAGCAATCACAAACTTCAAGTATGACACATATATGTGTTTAGTGAATGTGTGAGTAAGTTCTTATCAATATCAATCACCACATGTAAAGAAGTATGTAAATACACAAGTCAAAATATCCATTTACACAATGAAGAGTGAATCAGAATAAGTCAAGTAACAAGAATAAGCTTGTAAGAGTAAGTAATTTTTGAAGTCTATTTCATTATTAAAAGAAATCTACTTCCTTTTTTTTAACTAAAAAGATAATAAAAAATAAGAAATAAGAAATAAACAATCCTACCAAAAATGTCCATCTAGTATTAATTAAGCACTTAAACAAAAGTATCTAGATAAATAACAAATGATGGATAGATGATGGGAAAATACAATCTTTCTTAACCTAAATTTTCTTAAATTTTGGTTTATTTATTTCTTTGGGTTGGAAATCAACTACATTTTTTGTCATTGGCAAGTTATTGGATTTGCCTTTAGATTTCAAATTCATCCTAAATGAAAATGCAACATGCATCGTAAGATAATGATAATGAGTCTTATAACTAAAAGCATGAAAATAGGCAACAGTTAATAAAAATCTACACTTTGGCCTAATATGATTATTTCTACTAATTAATGACAGACATGCACAAATTTAATAATTTTTTCTATTACAAGAGCAATAGTTCTTTATGCATAATTAATAATGATATAAGTGGAGTTAGAAGACCTTACAAATATGATTTTTGATGTTGAAAGTGTGAAGCTTTAATCCTTATAGCCAAGGCCACGTGTATAACCATGTAATTTGTCATAGCTTAAAACTTCATTAAGTTTTTTAGTACCAATTATTAAACTCTTCACAACTTCCTTTGATTATTCAAATTCTTGCATTAGCTTCTTCTTTTCCCGTTTAAGGTCTGCAAGACTTGAATTCAAAACATCAACAAGTTCAGATAGTTCCATTTTTTTTCTTTTTCTATAATGCAGGAATTAAGTTCATATGATTTGACTTTGTCACTTAATTTTGTTACTTCAACTAGTAACCTATCTTTTTCTCTCTTAGAACCCACTAAATATATAAATAGTTCATCAATGCCATTAACATTTTAGTAAGTAAAAAATTAGAACCATTTTCCTCACTATCTGAACCAATGTTAGAACTACTGGAGTGTTCATCAATAATTGAAGTAAAGGTTAGGTAGTTGGTGCCACAATTTTATGAGTCATTGGAATTGTCGTTGTCACTTTCTAAATCACTAAGGGTAGCATTGAAGGCTCTTCCAATTCTCTTCTTTTTGTTAGCACACTCGGCTACAAAATGATTAATCCCATTGAATTCAAAATATTATGGTCCAGTGGGTTTAGTTTTCTTACCTTTTGAGCTCATAAGTTTGAGTTGTTTTTATTTCTAATTCTTGAAACAGCTTAGTTTCCAGTCAGGTTGTGAGTTGTTCTGATTAAAAATTTTCTTGAGCTTTTTTATTATGAGTACCAACTCTTCATTACCCTTATCATTATTATTATCACCATCATCAGTCATGGAGGTTTTGAAAGTGACAACTTTGTTTTTTGTAGGTGCTTGAAAGCTCATATCAAAGGTTTGAAGTGAACCAACAAGTTTCTCAATTTTGATAGTATTAACATCCTTGCTTTCATTAATGGTAGTGACCTTTCCATAGAAGCGATATGGTAATGAGCAAAGAATTTTTCAAACTAATCTAAATTCATCAACTTTCTCTCCAAGATTTGTAGAAGTGTTAGCAATATTATATAATTTAACAAAAAATTCATAAAATGTCTCATTTTATTCCATCCAAGGTTTTCAGACCTAGTGCCTAGCATGTAAAGTCTGGTTCGTTTAACTTAGGTAGTGCCCTCATGAGTCACCTTTAAAACATCCTAAGAACACTTGGCAGTATCAACATCAAAAATATTTCAAAACTTATCAGTAGACACAATACTGAAAATAGCATTAATTTTTTTTATTCCAATTCTTATTAGTTTTATCTGAATGGTCCATTCTTTCCTAGTCTTAAGTGTGACAATATTAGCTTTGGTACTCATACTTTGTTTCCATCCATAAATAATATAATTTTACTAACTCTCATCTAAAGAACCTAAAAAAGCTCCCATTTGAGCCTTATCGTATGGGCAGTTATACCCATCAAAGAAGGGAGCATAGGTTGTAGAAGAACCATATATCAAATGATCCATAACAAGGTCCTATGTAACACTAAGTATATTTAGTGACCAGTTCTAATACCAATTGAAAATTTAAAGCTACAGATCTAATTAACCTAGATACATAAATAGGAATTTTGATAACTATGTCTAATTAAAAATTATTAAGTAGCCAAACAAGCAATCATGTGTAAATAATATAAAAAAATAAAGAAAAACTTGACATAATATTTTAAGTGAAAATAACCTAGGTCATAACAAGGATTTAATAATAAAATCACCAATCCATCGAACCATCTAAGTATTCACTATGAAAATCAATTCAATTACAAAGTCATGTCTTAAACTACCTTTCAGAGATAAAGCTCCCAAAGTAATCTACTTATGATTATTCTCTTTTTCATAGTCTCTACTAGATAGGCAGACGTATCCAAATCCAGAATAACATTTCGATCTCTCGAGTTACATAAGCAATTGAACTCGGTCAACAAGCACCTGAAAAGTTATCACAAATAGCACAAGCGTAAAGTGTGTCATAAAGTAGATTTAATAATAAAAACCCCAACTAGAAAATGTAAGCTTTAAATAAGATAAATTAAATCATATAGAAAACCCTAAGACAAAATTTAAAAGCACATTATCATAAAAAAAATAGGCTTATGAATCAATTAAACATAACCCGACAAAATTTAAAAGCACATTATCATAAAAACAAATAGGCTTATGAATCAATTAAACATAACCACACTGTTTGATAAATTATATCAAGAAGAAGTCTAACGAAACATGATTTAGATTTTATAAAAAGTTTTAAGAGAGAAAGTATAAGATGAATAGAATGTGTGTGGTTCTTTTAAATCAAGACCATTAGGCTATTTGAATAGTAGAATTGAGACCCTTATGCTAGGTTAATAGGTAATGACCATTTTATCCATTAAATAATTCATAGAGCAATAATAAATTGGGGACACCATGGTAAATCATCAATTTGGCTCGAGTAAACAAAAAAGATTTATATTGAAAACTTATAATGCTTGATCGATCCAATCTAGGCTCGATTGATTAGACCAACAAGATCGATTGATCAAAAACATTTTTGATCAATCAAGCAATGATTAATAAAAATCGAGATTAGGTAGATTGAACATGATTGATCCTCGATCAATCTAGCCTTTTGATCGATCGAATCCAACTTAGATCAATATACTCCTATTTAAAATCCAATCGGAGAAGACATAGATGATACACGATTGATTATCGATCGATCTACCAGTTCGATCAAATGATATACAACTTGATCGATTGACCAATATATATACCAAATATACCTAAATTTATAATAAGAATTGTAACGTGTTGAAGTAAAGAGTGAATACCTTAAACACATTAACATAAAGCTCAAAAGTATCTTAGGTTTGAATAGAGGACATGAAAACGCGCCTAGAAACTAGTTTACAGTTAAACATGTTGTTCACGAATACTGCTAACACTTATATACATTACTCCTTAGAAATAGCTTTGGCAAAAAGTCTCGAAATTTTTCTGTAGACTTTATGTAAGGAGTAATAACTTCACCTTTCATAACAACTTCTCTAATAAAATGATAATCAACTTTGATATGACTAGTCTCTTATGATAGACAAAATTTTTGGTAATGTGAGTAGTAACTTGGTTGTCATTGAACATTATCAGAGGTTTTTCTCTTAATATATTTCTAATCCATATAAATTCATATGTCGTATAAGCCATTACTCTGTAATCTACCTTAGCACTAGATATAGTAACCATACTTTGTTTTATGCTCCTCCAAGTGACCAAATTTTCTCCAACAAAGGTACAATACACATAAATAGACTTTCTATCATTTTTGGATCCTTCCTAGTCAGCATCAAAGTACCTAAAAAAATCAATTTGAGTTCCTTTTCATAAAGAACTCCCAAGCCAATTGTTTGTTTCAAGTATCTTAAAACAATACAACATGCATCCCAATGAAGTTGGAGTGGGCTTTACATGAAGTAACTCCATACACTAACAATAAAAGTGATATCTAGTCTAGTAACTATAAAATAAATAAGTTTACCTATCAAACTTCAATATCATCTTACATCTTCAAACATAGAATTGGATACATCACCATGTGACACATTCTAATCCATAGGAGAATCAATGGGCTTATAGTCTAACATGCTAGCATTAGTTAACAAGTCATGTATACATTTTTGTTGAGACAATACTACACCTTGCTTACTCCTAGCTACCTCAATCACTAAGAAATATTTCAGTTATCCCAAATATTTTATTTGAAAATTCGCCTTCAATTGTTTCTTCAATCCTTCAATACCCTTTACATCACTTTCGATGACAATAGTGTCATATACATATACCATAAGGACCACAAAAACTTTTGTAGTATATTTCACAAACTTAGAGTGATTAGAGTGGCATTGTTGAAATTCTACCATAACTCGGACTATAGATAGCTTTCATAAGGTTGCACACCATATATGACTCCTCTTGAGAAACAAACCTAGGTGGTTGCTCCATGTAAACTTCTTCATATATATCACCAAAAAAATCAAGACCATAAGTTTGAGTGAACCCTTTAGCAACCAATCTTGCATGTAGTCTCTCTATCGTACCATTATAAATAAATTTTATAATAAACACCCATTTACATCCAACTACCTTTTTACTCTAGGGTAATTCTGTTAGCTCCCAAGTACCTCTAGATGTAAGAGCTCTCATCTTCTACTCTATAATAGCTTGCTAATTTAGATGAGAACAAGTTTCATCAATTGACTTTGGTAAGGTGATACTGGATAAGGCAATAAAGAAGGCTAAAAGAGTGGCAAAGAGTCTATCAAAGGTTACAAGTTAAGAAAAGGGGATACGTGGAATATTGTCGAACAACTCTAGTGGATTTTCAAAGAGCAATGAGAATATCAAGATCAAATAATGGAGGATTAGATGTTGGAATAGATAATTGGAAGGGTTATGGAGTGATTAACAATGTTATATCCCTTTGTGATTCTATTTCCAAACTTAGTAGCTGTGTCCCCTACAAGTTCAACCTCAAACATTCCTTGAACTTGAGAGGACTTAGAAGGTTGTCGAATAAGAACTGACACACCATCCTTTGAGAAATGTGGAGGAGACTCAAAAATGTAACATTTGCACTAACAAAGAATTTATTTGTAGAAGAATGAAAATATTTATAACCTTTTTGAGTTCTAGAATAACCAAGAACTACACATTTGAGTGCTTGAGGAGATAATTTATTTCATGGATGATGTTCATGAATAAAGCACACACAACCAAATACTCGAGGGAAAAGAAAAGAAGCATTTTTATCATAATGTAACACTGATTATGAAGTTTAAATGAATAGATGATGTGATCCTGCTTATAAGATAACATGCAGTAAGAACAACATCCCCCCAAAACTTGAAAGGAACATTCATATAAAATATGATAATATGTGCCACATCAAGAAAGTATCTATTTTTTTTCTTTCACTAACCTTATTTTATTGGGGTGTGTAAACACATGAAGTATGATGCAAAATTCCATGCAATAGACAAAATTTAGAAATAATATAAGAGTAATATTCTAATGCATTATCTGACTGCAAAATTTTAATACTAATGTCAAACTAATTCTTTATTTTTTTTTATAAAAAGTGTCAAGCACAAAAGGATATTATGATGTTTCTTTTAATAAATAAATCCAAGTAGCTTTGGAATATTCATCAACAAAAGTAACAAAATACAAAACTAAAAATAGTGGAAATATGTATAGATCTCTAAATATCTGAATGAATTAAATTAAAAAATATGGACGAACATTATTGACATGAGTAGAAAAAGAAACTCTATGATGTTTTCCTAATTGACCCAACTCATACTCTAAAATAAACTCTAAGTCCTATAGTTATGTGTGTCTATGTTGGCTTTTCATGTGAAAAATACATAGTATGTTTTTTCTACTATGTGTTTTTGTCTTTCTCTATGTAAGATTGGTTACTATGAATCAATAATGCACTCACACACATAGTTAGGTACACTGTGATTAAAAACATGTTTACACACGCCATGAGGTTTGTTTTTGTAGTATGTAAACTAGGTTGAGCATTGTGGTTTTCGATGAGCGAGTGTACGAGTTAGTCAAAATTATCGCTCATATTTTTGGTTTATTTATGGTGTAAGTATTTATGAAAATTATTCGATATTGTAGGGAAAAATTGGATTTTTGGCACCTCAACGAGGCCCTCGTTAGACACCTCAACAGACCCCTAGTGAGGTGGTTGATGAGGACCCTCGATGAGGTTAGTTGTTGTATTTATACGAGTTCTATAAATACTCCCTCCCTTCTTGTTTCATATTTAGAAAATTGTAATAGTGCTATATCAAATTGACATATCATTGTCTATGTGAGAAAACTGTATAGTTCAGTGGTTAATACTTAAGGTAGTGTTTACAAGTGATTGTTATGTGAGGAGTCTTTATGGCTATTAGTTGTGTGTCAATTGGTTGTTTTTCTCAAATCGTTAGCTATGTGTGGTACATGATTGACTATATGTCAATATAGATGATTTATTGTTCGTGGTTGAAAGTGGTTCCCACCATGGTTATTGGTTTTTGTGAATGAGGGTGATCCTTACATTTTCTTATTCCACTTCACATTACTGATCTATGGTTACTAATCACACCACATCAAGTGGAGTTGGCTTTGAAAGAAAGTCAAGTTTATGTGTCAAACCAAGTCATTGCGAAGGCAATAAGCGAGGGTCATAATAGGTAATTAAAATGTAGGTCTTGACTAATAAAGGTAATAGTAGTTATATTTTTGTCAATGTTGTATATGTTTTTATTACTTAGTTGATTTGTTTGTTATCGAATAGTTGCTATAAGGAACCCAATGATGTTACCATATAGGTAAGGTTTCTATGTAAATTTATCTCGTTATATTTTTTGTTATACATCATCAAATTATATGTTAGTATAATTTTAATTTCTATCGTGTATGTACCAACATACTAGATTTGGACTTTAATTAGAAAACTTATTTTTTATATGTTATCTCATGCTTTCTTTCCTTTCTGTATAGCATACTTATAGTTTTCTATTTATTACTTTTACTGTGTTAAATTAATATACCTTCTTTCTAATTAATTTATATTTCTTCTACTTTTTATTTGCAGGTATTTTTGGTATGTCTCTAAGAAGTTAGTAATGAGCACAACATCAAATCCCCGAAAACGGTGCCAGAAACTTGATGAGCAAGACCACAACGATGATTTTATAAATATTTTGGTTTTATATTTATAAAACTCTCGCAAGTGCACAAATCATTTTATAGAAAATGACAAGTATAGTCCCTAGGTCGATCTAAGGAAGAAATATATGTGATTTTTAATTTATTATTTAAATTTTTAAAAACGAAATTAAATTTTAAACATCCTGTCACGATATTTTGGTTTGTGTTTACTAATATAATAACATAAAAAATAATAAACATAAATATGGATTCAATAAATAATAATACAAATTTTTATCTTTTATAATAGTGAATTATTTATATATATAATAATTAAGTTAATAATGTTTGCTTATATTATTTAGGTTATTAAATATATCAATTAATATTTATTGATTTTCTCTTTTTTATACGAATACCACTTTTGGTAGGGTTAGATATTCTTTGTTAATTAAACAAACCAATTAACACTTATGGGTAGGGTTAATAATTAATTTGGTTAATTAAATTAATTTGTTTTTTCTTAGAGATTGAAATTGAACCATTTAAATAACACCTTTGGTGGGGTTAGACATTTTAAACTTTATTCAAAGTGTCCAAATTAAATCTAAGAATTTAATTATCCAAGTACTAACTTTCAAGTTTTAAAACCATTACTGAAAATATGTTGTCAATACATTTTCGAATAATAGTTCTTATAAAAATCTTTTGAAATAGAGCTTCACTCGAACTACCAGACGATTGTACCAATAAATAAAAAAACATTACTCTAAATCAAACTAGATAATTAAACCTTAATATAAAATCTAGAATAAAAACAAAATCAATTTATTCTATAGAGATGTTTTACCTAATTAATATTTCGCAAACATAACAACGTTATTATTATATCATATTTACAAACAGATAGCCATTTAAATTTAATTACAGACAAATTAAATATAACATATAAGAATAAAACATAAAAAATAACTGCAAAGTATTCATTTTAAAATTATACCTCAAAAAAATCCTTACAGAACTTTGATGCTAATTGTGTTGTTGAAAAACCTCCAAACTAATTTGCATTTTCATTTATTGAATCAAAAACTAAAAATCTATAAAAGCATAACTAGTTCTTCTTAAAAAGAGAAGAACTATA
The DNA here is from genome assembly GCA_033030585.1 of Hippophae rhamnoides. Lineage (NCBI taxonomy): Eukaryota > Viridiplantae > Streptophyta > Magnoliopsida > Rosales > Elaeagnaceae > Hippophae > Hippophae rhamnoides. Next base: position 19,814,190 of record CM065434.1, on the reverse strand, counting down.
AAACTAAAAACTAAAAGAAAATTAAAAAAGCTTTCTAGAGAAAGAAAAAGCTGAGAAAATTGTGTGTTTTGGGATGATTTTTATAATGAGAAAGAGGGTCCTTTTATAGATGAGGAAAATGCCAAAAAATGTGAGAAAATATCTTAAAATTTGATTTTGGACACGTTTGGACAGGCTGGCACGCATGTGGGGTGCGAGATTTGTGACAGACAGGAAATTGGCGTGGGCAAGTGCATGCAGGACATAACGTAGGCATGTGCATAGGCACGCGTGGGTATAAATTGATGCGACGAGTGCTGGCTGTGCACGCGAAGGCGTATGCTGGGCATGTGTTGATTGTGTGCGGGCATGTGTTAGGCTTGTGCTTGTTGCGTATGGGCGTGTGCTAGGTGTGTGCTAGATGTGTGCTGGGCATATGTACGAGACTAGGCTTGACATGTGCTGGCGCGTTTGGGGCTTTAGCGTGAATGGGCGGCTGCGTGCAAAATTTTGACATTTTTGACCCATTTTGTCCAATGTTTCCATCTTTTTTACTTTTCCTAATTTTTTTCTCAATATATTTGTTATGTATTGCATCTAGTATTTTTTTTAGAGTATTTAAGTTATTTTTGTACAAAAATACCTGAAAAAACAATAAAAATACCTTTGATTCTGAAAAAACAATAAAAATACCTCTGATTCTGAAAAAAAAAATTTATATAAAATTATGATAAAATCATACAAATATAAATCTATTTAATCAATTAAATTACATTAAATCGTGATAATTTTAGTGTTTTTGAAGCACTCATAAGTTAGAATCTCCTTACCCTAATTGTATCTCGGGTGTTAGATTCTTTCATGTGTTATGCTTTGTTATGTACAATTGCATGTTGTGAGAGCATAGCACGGTTATTGATGACTCTATGAAAATAGATTCATTAGTGCACTTTTTCACTTAATATTTACTTATTTTATTTAATAAATAGTATTTTTGTGGCTAAAAAAATTAAAATATAAAATTTTTAGTGAAAAGAGGTGAAAATATTTAGGGATTTTTTTATGAATTTTTAACGCAGGACCAATCAAAAGCAACCACGTGGCATGCCACACAAGCATAGGAGCTGACTAAGCAAGCCACACAAGCACGGAGAGCGAATCACGTTGTGTCGCGTGTGAGGAGGACGAAACACGTACCACGTGTCAGCACGACGTTCAATCCAAGTTCAGAAATCAGTCAACATGTTATGACAGGTGTCACCATGCTATTACTCCGCGCGTTCCACCCGTGTGGCACGGCATCCGTTCCCACGAATCACGTGGCACCACGTGGTGATAACTCGGCGAATGTTGACTCTGACCGGCCTTACCTGCCACGCGTCGCTCTCTGATTCACCCAATGACCTTTTGATGCCACGTGTCACACTGTGATTGGATAATATCGTTAGTTTTGATTGTACCCCTTGATTTGAAGTTGATCGGACGGTCCAAATCGCACCTGAGCTTTATTTAAGCTTCTAATCACTCCATTTACCCTAATTTTCCTGTATTAGCATAATTTTGGTCAGCTTTTAGAGCTAAAAAGAGAGAAAAATATAGAAAAAATTTAACAAACGACACAATTTTGGTGCAGATTCAAGAGGAAATTAATTCTACAATTCAAGAGATTGATTGTATTTCTTTTTCTACTCTTTTCTTTATTAATTTTATGTCTTCCTTTATGAAAAATATGAGCTTTATGAACACAATTATGTGTAATTAATTTATTAATCTAGGGATCTTATGAACCCAATTTTCATCATGTGATGATTTAATATTTTTTTCCAATTATAATATTAATTTAATTATATTATTTAATCTGATTTTTATGCTATTAATTGTTTGACCAACAATTTATCTATAGAGGCAATTAAATAGATTTGAGAAAATTATTTAATTGTTTGTCTTGATTAAATAACATGCATAGTTTCTAGGCAGAGATGTATGATTCTTATGTATGTGATATATAATTGATGAACTTAATGAGTAGTATGCAATTTAATTGGTATGAGAGTGTGATGAAATTAATTACTATCTCTTATGTAGTTTACTTGAGAGAGGAATACATGCTAGGTTAGATTCAATTGTTTATGTAATTAATTGATATTATATTGGGGGAATTTTAGTGATTCGCATGTTTAGAAAATTGGGGGATTAAGTATTCCTAGATATTTTCTCATATATCTTTTTAGTCACAAAGTCTGATTTAATTAATTATTGCTATTTACTTTTAGTTATTTTAATTTTTCTTTCTTAAGATATAAAAACACCAAAAAAATTGATTTTTATTATTTTTAGTTTTAAAAATTAGTTTCTAAAAAAATAATCTCCGAGAGAACGATCTTTATTTATCATTATATTACTTGTTACGATACGTATATTTGCGTATTTATTGCACACATAATTTTTGTGATTATCTGTTACCAGCTTGGGTTAGTAGAACAATTGATCTTTATGCAATTATTCCTATGTATGAAACTTTTATAGATGAACGAGATGACTGAATACCAATATGACAAACAAGAGATAAAGGTGCATGTCAAAGGGGATAATACTACTAAGTATGATTGATAATAGTAGACAACGATGGAATTGGAAACATAGATTTTGGCGAGAGATAAATACTATTAACCTCGTGATTTCCATAAATCGTCTTCCCATACATCATATCCTAAGAAGGAAAAAATGTGACTTTACAATTGAAAAAGTTAGTTCAATAGATTTATAGGAAATTTAGAAATATAAAAAATGAAAGGTAAGAAAGAGCAATTATTTAACATAATGGTTCCTTCTCTTGCAATGCGAGATTGGGAAACATCAATAAGAATAACAAATGAATCTTTGCTGGGGGAATAAAGAGTATGAAAATTAGATCAACCATTAGTCATATTTTTAGCAGTAAATTTGATGAGGAAATAGTGAAATTATCTAATTAGGCACCTAATGCTATTTGATTAGGAATAATAGGTTAGTTAACTAGAGGTACTAATGAAGAGTTGACAGTAACAGAAGTAGTGGGAGCATCAAAATCAACCCTAGACTAAGAAGTAGTGGATACAGAGTGAGTGCCATACTTTTTATGAAAAACCTGATTGGCCCATTCAAGTTTACCTATCTTGTCCCAACACTTCTCTAGTTGATGATTGGTGCATTGGAAGTGATAACCATAAAATCTTCCTCTACCGTGGCTTCCTCCGAAACCATGAGCCCATGACGAAGACCACATCTATGACTAGCAATGGAAGCTAGCGCTATTGTATCATAAGAGGTTGAAGGACTATTTGAGTCAATACTTAGTAGTCTTGAAAATGCCTCATCTATAATTAGTAAAGACGACTCAACAAAAACCTGATTTTTAGAAGACTCGAACACACCATTAAGTCCTAACAAAAATTTAGTAGTTCTCAACATCTCATGTTATTTCATCATATCAATAATATTACTAGTTATGGTTGCAAAGTATTTACTCCTCCTCAAATGATATCTAACTCAGCAAGGTAATATACCAGACAATAACCATTTTCCTTATTCTACAAAAATCTAGCATATAACTTACATATACGAGAATGACTTGTTTTACCACCATATATGACACTATGTTTGTTCTATATTACTTTGGCAATCAAGACTTGAGCTACGATTCTTAAAATTTTAAGCTCAATAGAATGTTATAACCAACTTTTGACATATTATGATTTATCATAAGCATGACATATTATGGTTTATCACAAGCATGTGGTATGCTTACGAGATATTTGAGGCCATCATGACCTAACAAGTTAGTCTCAACACCACATTTCCAAATAGGAAAATTATCACCATTCAATTTAACAGTAGTTACGAAACTCTCGTTAGTAAGAGAAATATGATTAGGTTGTAAGATACACAATTTCCTTTTCTCTTTTTTTTTTCCTTTCTTATTTATATTATTATTATTTTTTAATTTTTGTATTATTGATGGTGAAGATGGCTATTTAAGCCATTATCGAACAACGACGAATACTGTTGGAGACTGATACCATGTTAGATCGTTGAACTACAATCACACATGCATGTCGTGGCTGGAGGCTGGCACGATGGATCGCTGAGCTGGAGGCTAAGATCGTGCTGAGATGCTAGGCTAGGGGTTGAGATCGCATTAGAACGCTAGGTTGGTGGTTGAGATTGCGTTATATCGGTGATGAGTGATGGTATTTGTAAGGACTATGAGTGTTGGCTATTTTCGCGTATAAAATATTTACTTGTAAATTTGTTTTTAGGACTGTTATCAAGTCTATCAAGAAAAGCCGAACAAATACTCGAGTTTCAGATAATCGTATTTCAAGTATATCTTTTATAACTTCGACACATAAGATTTCATTTATGCATTTAATAACACATTTTTATAAATCTAAAATTATATTTTATGTTAAAATATTTATTCAAAATTTAATTAATTTATGAAATTATTAATTAATTATTTAAGATGTGTTTTAATAGGCTTTGAAAAATTAAGCCCAAAATAAATTTAACCCTAATATAACTAGGTATTATTATTATTATCTATAGATACATTAGGGTTAAAGGGTATAGAAGAAAAAATTAGAAAAAGAAGAAACGAAAATCTGCAGCTGCCGAATTGAAAAAAAAAAATAATAAACAAAGGAAGCCGAAGCTGATGAATGCTGAGTGCTAATATATATATATATATATATATATATATATATAAAGCTATTCAACGGGAATCAATGCTAATATATATATAAAGCTATTCAACATATGTAATCAAGGCCACCTGGAATCAACGCTAATATATATACACATAAATAAGAATATGCTTTTGATATAAATAAAGTTTTTCTTTAATATATATAAATGATGCTATCTGAATAATATTATTTATGAAACAAAAGTAATTGAGACTTAAAGAAAATTGATATCATATTGAAGTTATTTATTAATAAATTTGATTGGTATTTTTATCTTTATATAGTTTCTTTTTAATTAGATTTTTATATATTTAGATTAAATAATTTTATGTGTGATCATAATTATTTGATTTGACGATTAAATTTCAAAGAAGCAAATTTTTGTTGAACTTATGACTATTCTTTTTGTTCTAAAATTTTCTAGTTGATTTGATTTAAATGACATATATTTCAAATCATCTAATTAAGATTATTCATTGTTAAATCTGTTCTAGAGCACACACGAGCACTTGTGTTTTTTTTTTGTGCTAACCAATGTTGCAGTTGATTTGTAAACGATCTGATTAGCGAGGAGCTTATTGGAACATTGGTCAGAAAAATGCTCCCGCTAATATTGGAAACTGTGAAAACAGAGCAAGGGCTCGTAAGTAAAGTACATTGGGGTAGTATCCTAGGGCGGGTAGCATAAGACCGAGTTTGTACTTGAACATTTTATTTTCATAGTGGAAAGTTAGGTGGTCCGGTGGACCGATAGATCGGTGGTTTTCCTCTTAGGTCATGGTTATGGCCTAGGTTGTTTCCACCTAAAAATATCGTGTGTTATTATTTTATTTCCGCACTTATTTTTATACACGATTGCATGCCTGGCTGCTTTATTTAGGTTATTAAATTATAAATTAGTAAAAATTAAAAATAACCTATTCACCCCCCACTAGGTTAATTAGGTCCATAATTTATAAAATTTCAATTGGTATCAAAGGCGACACTAGACACACTTAGTGAGATTGATCCTTAGGGACACACACACTTACTTATGGACCAAATGAAAGAAGGTGGGTCATCTGTTAGACCACCATTCTTTGATGGGTTTAATTACCCTTACTGGAAGGCTCGCATGCAAGCCTTTCTCAGACAAGATGAAAAAGGTTGGGATGCTATTCTTGATGGTTTGGAACCACCTTCGGTAACGAAATATGGTGTAACAATCATAAATCCAATAAGAGACTGGACCATTGAAGAACGCACCCTTAGTGGGGCAAACCAAAAAGGTCTAAGCTCAATATTTGCTGCAGTGTCGATGGATGAGTTTTGTCGCATCTCCGACTGTGAGACTGCTAAAGATGCATGGAATGCACTTGTACTTGCTCATGAAGGAACTTCCCAAGTAAAACAAACCAAATTGAGATTGCTAACATCTAAATTTGATTCTATTAAAATGAGCAAAAATGAAACCTTTGGTCAATTTTATGCTCGCTTCTGTGATATCACTAATGCTTGTTCTAACCTTGGTGAGAAAATTCCACAACCTATACAAGTGCGCAAACTTCTAAGCTCTTTAACAGAAGACTATAAGATGAAAATTACAACGATAGAGGAAATCAAGAATGTAGACACACTAAAAATTGATGAACTTGTCGGGTTAATCCAAACCTATGAGCTTTCTCTTAATCCACCCAAGAAAAATAAGGATGTGGCATTCAAAAGCTCCAAAAAGGATATCTTTGATAGTGATGATGAGATGAATGATGAGTCACTAGTCTTGTTAGGACGAAAATTTAAGAAGTTTATAAAGAAGAAGGGTCAACAGAATAATCATTCCAACAAGGGACAATCCAGTCGTTCGAATAATCGAAAGTAAAGGGAAATCAAGCCTCCTAGCCTTGATGGTAAGAAAAGTAAACCCACTAGTCCCCAATGCTTTACTTGTGGAGGATTTGGTCATATTTCTACAGATTGTGCTAACAATAAAAATAAATTTGGAAAAGCCTTTAATGCTACACTCAGTGACACAAAAAGTGAGCAGGACAATGCTAGTAACTCAGAGGATGATGACACTAATTACTGTGCCTTCACCGCAACTACCAATGCACATCACAATGACTTCGATCTTAGCTCGGATGAAGAAAATGAGTAAGTAAACTATTCTCTCTTATTGTCTAGTTTAATGTATCGAATTATGAAGAACTATTCATGGATTGTCTAGGTGCCAGGGAAGGGAGAGATAAATTTCTTGTGGAAGTAACTAAACTTAATGATATCATCAATGTTCACAAAATAAATTCCTCTAACCTATAGAAAGATAAAAAGAAATTTTCTGATCATATTAATGCTTTGAATTTGAGACTTATAGAAACCATTGAGGAAAACAAAAATCTCAGGCAATAACTTAATATTGCTAAAGAAACGATGAAGAATTTGACCATTGGTGCTGAAAAATTAACCAAAGTCCTAGACTATGGAAAGCCACATGGAGATAAGAGAGGTCTTGGATACATAGATAAACAATTAACACCTTCATCATCCAAAACTCAATTTGTAAAACCCACTATTGCTCAGGCAGGGAAGGTAGTTTTTGTACCTTATCATTCTAAGAAAATTCAGTTTCTTCCCATCTGTCATCATTGTGGTAGGAAAGGACATATTAGACCTAAGTGTAAATTTCTTTATGCTTATGATTCTATCACGAATACAAATGTTTCTAAAGCACCTCAAAAAATTTCAAAACGTAAAGTTTTTACTACAAGAACTACACAAAAATAGGAATATAAGAAATTGGTAACTCAAATGTCCAAAATTAAAAAAAGGATGGGTTAAGAAATCTGAATTGCACTGCTTTGTGGCCCATATAGCATTTAAAGTTAAATCAAATACCGCTTGGTATTTTGATAGTGGATGCTCTAGACACATGACAGGGAATCTCTCTTTGTTTAAAACCTTTAAGGAATATAATGAAGGGACCGTTACCTTTGGTGATGGTAAAACATCTAAAATTATTGGAAAAGACTCTATTCAAATAGAGGGTATCCCTAAACTTGATGAAGTTTTATATGTGGAAGGACTTAAGGCAAACTTGATTAGCATAAGTCAAATATGTGATAGTGATTTTAATGTGCATTTACAAACAATCACTGTATTGTAACAGATCAAAAGGGTTAATATATAATTAAGGGAATCAGATCACATGACAATTTTTATTGTATTGATACATCACCCACAATAACATGTAACCTAGCTAGCAATGACTCAACTACCTTGTGGCACGAAAAGCTAGCTCATATGAATTTTAAAGATCTGGTTAGATTAAGTAAAATTGAGACTGTGCGTGGTTTACCTATTCTTTCAAAAATTGAAACACCTATATGTGGACCATGTCAATTAGGTAAACAAACTAGGATTTCTCATAAAAAGATCAAGAGTATAAATACAAATAGAGTATTGGAATTGATACATATTGACCTTATGGATCCTATGATAACAGAAAGTATTGGAGATAAGAAATATATCATAGTTGTAGTAGATGACTTTTCTCGTTACACGTGGGTATACTTTCTTAGAGACAAGTCAGATGCTTTTGAGTTCTTCATCTCATATTGTACAAGGGTGCAGGTTGAAGTAGGTGACAAAATAGTAACCATCAAGAGACTGAGAACAGATCATGGAAAATAGTTTGAAAATACCAAGTATGCAGACTTTTGCAAAGAACATGGTATCTTTCATGAATTCTCTGCTCCTATCACACCTCAACAAAATGGAGTAGTTGAAAGGAAAAATAGGATACTTCAAGAGATGGCAAGAGTAATGATGCATATGGAGTCTCCAGGTTTTGTTTGAAGATATAAACACTGCATGTCACATTATAAATCGTCTATATCTTCGCCCAGGTACAAACCAAACTCCCTATGAGATATGGAGAGGTAAAAAACCCAATTTGAAATTTATGCATGTTTTTGGAAGTAAATGCTACATACTTAGAGATCGAGAAAAGTTGGGTAAGTTTGATTCAAGAAGTGATGAAGGTATATTTCTTGGTTATTCCCTAAATTGTAGAGCTTATAGAGTCTTCAACTGTAGAACTAATGTAGTTATGGAATCCATAAATGTCGTTATAGATGATGGAGGTAAGAATATTACAAGTGTCATGTAGTGAGTGAGAGGTTTTGACACACGAAAATGCCAAAGGGGGAGTTTGTAAGGACTATGAGTGTTAGCTATTTTCGCGGACAAAATATTTACTTGTAATTTTGTTTTTAGGCCTGTTATCAAGTCTACCAAGAAAAGCCGAACAAATACTCGAGTTTCAGATAATCGTATTTCAAGTATATTTTTTATAACTACGACACATAAGATTTCATTTATGTATTTAATAACGCATTTTCATAAATCTAAAGTTATATTTTATGTTAAAATATTTATTCAAACTTTAATTAATTTATGAAATTATTAATTAATTATTTAAGATGTGTTTTAATAGGCTTTGAAAAATTAAGCCCAAAATACATTTAACCCTAATATCACTAGTTATTATTATTATCTATATATATATAAATACATTAGGGTTAAAGGGTATAGAAGAAAAAATTAGAAAAAGAAGAAAGGAAAATCTGCAGCTGCCGAATTGAAAAAAAAATAATAAACAAAGGAAGTCGAAGCTGATGAATGCTGAGTGCTAATATATATATATATATAAAGCTATTCAACGGGAATCAATGCTAATATATATATATAAAGCTATTCAACATATGTAATCAAGGCCACCTGGAATCAACGCTAATATATATACACATAAATAAGAATGGTATGCTTTTGATATAAATAAAGTTTTTCTTTAATATATATATAAATGTTGCGAACTAAATAATATTATTTATGAAGCAAAAGTAATTGAGACTTAAAGAAAATTGATATCATATTGAAGTTATTTATTAATAAATTTGATTGGTATTTTTATCTTTATATAGCTTCTTTTTAATTAGATTTTTACATGTTTAGATTAAATAATTTTATGTGTGATCATAATTATTTGATTTGACGATTAAATTTCAAAGAAGCAAATTTTTGTTGAACTTATGCCTAATCTTTTTATTCTAAAATTTTCTAGTTGATTTGATTTAAATGACATATATTTCAAATCATCTAGTTAAGATTATTCATTGTTAAGTCTGTTCTAGAGCACACACGAGCACTTGTATTTTTTTTGTGCTAACCAATGTTGCAGTTGATTTGTGAACGATCTAATTAGCGGGGAGTTTATTGGAACGTTGGTCAGAAAATCGCTCACATTAACATTGGAAACTATAAAAACAGAGCAGTGGCTCGTAAGTAAAGTACATTGGGATAGTATCCTAGAGAGGATAGCATAAGACCGAGTTTGTACTTGAACATTTTATTTTCATAGTGGAAAGTTAGGTGGTCCGGTGGATCGGTGTTTTTTCTCTTAGGTCATGGTTATGGCCTAGATTGTTTGCACCTAAAAATATCGTGTGTTATTATTTTATTTCTGCACGTATTTTTACATACGATTGCATGCCTGACTGCTTTGTTTAGGTTATTAAATTATAAATTAATAAAAATTAAAAATAACCTATTCACTTTTCTAAGTTAATTAGGTCCATAATTTATAAACTTTTATTATTTGGTGATTGAGAGACAATGGTTGGTTTTTGTTATGGATAGAAGACGACGATGTTAACGGTGTGCAGAAGAGAAAAAATATTTAGGTTTTTTATTTTAATTTAACTGTTTTAATAGCATGTTGAGTAAAAGAAATATATATATATATATATATATATACATATATATATATAAATATTTCTATACTAGTGAATAGACTATGAAACTTAAAAACATTGAAATAAGATTACATATAAGAGTAAATAAATCACTATAAGTAATTAAGAGCTGATGAGGTGGGTAATTAAAAATATAAGACTAATTAGCCCATAACGAATGGATGAAGTTGTAGGAAATAGAGAGATGATTAGTAGTTTTGAAGTTAAGGCAAAAGGAAAATGGAGATTGAATCTAGAAGAGAGGTTGCCTCTATTAGGTAGAGAGTTAGAAAGAAGTAAAAAAACTTTTATATTTTTTATGGATTTTAAGTTCTCAGGGAGCTTTTCAAATGAAGGTATGATTAGTAGGGATGTTTGGGGATATGCAAGATTTGTAAGTATATTTAGTGTTAAAATATTAATTAAGTGATTAATATTTATAATGTATAATAGTAAATTATTCAGAGTGTTATGCAATTCATAACAAATTGGTTGAACAATAACACAAATTTCTTGTCAAGAAAAACAGTTTAGTCACTTTATTATTAACTTTATAATAGATTTGTTATTTTATTTTAAAAAAGTAACAATGATAAATAACTAATTTTTTTTCATTTCATTTTAATTTTTTCTCATATTATTTTAACTATTATTAATATATCATTTTTATAAATTATTTTTAGTAATAGATAATATTGACTACAAACTTAATAAAAAAAATTAAAATTTAACTAAAATTCCTTGTACTTAAATTTTTATAAAAATGATTAAATTATTATAAAAAGTTAAAAAAATGATTAAATTATTCTAACTAAGAAAATAACTTATCTCTTAAAAAATAAATGAAAATGACTTATCTCCTAAAAAAATCTTTATAAATTTTGATAATTTTACTTTTTAATACATAATTCAAAAAATAAAAGTTATTCTTCAAATATTTTCTAATTACTTATATAAAAAAACATATAAAATTAAATGGGTTAATTTTAGTGTAATTAGTTTACTTCGTACTTTTTTTATATCTAGTTTTATTTTTAATTTTTTTTTGAAAAAAATATTCATTTTTCTTATAACGTAAATAAATAAATAATTTTTAATATCGTACAAAAATAAATTTATATATTTTTTAGTGTTTAAATTACAAATAAAATTATATTAAATAATTAATTCATGTAAACACTATCTCTAATCTTCTTATCTCAACAAAACAAAAGAAATTTCCAAGTTTTCATTCCCACCTATTTTTTCCCTCATCTTTTTCTCTGATTTTATTCCCCTTGTAATCCTGATTCCAAACACAGTGTTTGTGTTCACATCGAAAATAATGGTCATGCATAATAAAAATTAATTTTTGTTATTCACAAATTTAAATAATTTTTTTTTATGCTGTGGAGAATATACACTCAAACAATATCAATATTATATTATAAATATTGATATTAAAAAACAATTCTCATAATACAACGTAATATAACATCACTTTCCATTAAACTCATTACGTCATTCTTAATCGCATCACTGACTCGACATACACTCACAATTTTTATATAAATATTATTCATTATTTTTTAATATATTTTTTCAAAAATTATTTATTATTTTTAAAATATATAATAATATAATATTTTAAATTAATAAAATCTAAATAATTTATGAATCAGTAGTTTGTCCTTGTACACTTTAATTTATCTCACATTTAAATTATAAATTCCGTACACACGTGCTCACATCTTTTATCAAGTTGTGTGGCTATTGTTAGAACACCCGAACCTTATAGAATTCTCTAGACAAAGTATTCTAAATAAAATTGAGAAAATAAGGGAGGGGTGGTGATAATTCAAAAGTAGCTATATGTGAAAAAGGGAATCGGATTTTTTTTTTTCATTTTTGGTAAAAAGGACCTATGTTTCCTTTTTGATTTAGTGGACATGTTTTACCTTCCGAAAAGTTTATTTATAATTAATTGTAATGTTATTATAATATGTATTTTAAAAAAGTTGAGTTATATTGTTTCAATCACTAAATATTTATCAAATAAGTTGTAATTTTATTACAATTATAACATAAATAAATATTCTTTATATTTTGCATAAAAAATATCTTATTGTGCCAAAATTAACAAAAAAATTATCATAAAAATTATTTTATTTATATTACTGGAAACGATTTGATTACTCAATTTTTATAAAGAATATATAAACCATTAAATCATTAAAATTTAGACATTGTAATAAATAACTTTGATTAAATTATTATGAAAAATAAACATTTTAATCACAATTTTATATAAAGTTATTGATTAGGACCATTTTATGCATATATTTATACATCAATTCTTATATAGTTATAATGAATTATTGTTCCTCGTAAGTTTTATGTGTTTACGTTGTGTTATACATATGTTTAAGAGGAAAAAAATAAGTAAAAAGAGGCATGTAAGATATACATGAGTATGGACGATATTCGTGCACAAAATATATAAATGTAAATTAGTTTCTAAGTGTATTTTCTAGGAATATTTGGTATATATTTTAGTCGATCGATTGAGTATTGAGTCAATCGATCAAATGAGTTAGATCAATCTTGTATGATCTATGTCCTCTCAATTTGATTTTCAAATTGTGGTAGATAGATCAAGATGGGTTCGATCCTCGATTGAGGTATGATCGAATATAACCTACCTGGTATCGGGTTTTTATAATCGTTGCCTGGATTGATAAAACAAGATTTGGATTAATCAACCTTATTGATTCGATCGATCGAGAGACGAGGGCTTCAACTTTAACTTAATTATTTATTTGAGCCAAATATTCTAATTATCATATTTTTCTTATTATTTACTACTCTATGAATTATTTAGTGGACAATTTTATAATTGAACTTTAACCTAGCATTGTGGTTTCAATATTTTCTATTTAAAAAACGTAATGCCTCTTGTTTTCTTAAACCACATTCAATATAATTTTTTAATTAATTTTGTGCTCTATCTTTCAAAATGTTTTGTAAAAACAAGATCATATTTGTTTAGAATTTTTCTTGAATTGATCTATTAAACATTGTATGATTGTGTTTGACTGATTAATGTGCCTATTTATTTTATGAACATATGCTTCAACTTTTATTATAGGATTTGCTAGTTGATTTTGAATTAATTGATATTTTCTTATATCATTTAGCAAGAGTTTTTCATAATTAAATATACTCTATGACACATTCCGTACTTGTCTTATTGTACTAAATTTTCATGTGCTAGCTGAACTAGTTCGATTACTCATACGACTCGAGTTTATCAAAACAATGGTTGGGATCTGTACACCTATCTTCTGAAAAACTGTGAAAGAAGCAACGGCTTGTAAGTAGATTACTTAGGGCCATCACATGTGATAGATAGTTTAAGTGTCGACCTTGTAAGTGAATATTATTTTCATATTGGATTATTAAGTGATCCGGTGGATCGATAATTTTTTTCTTAGGTCATTATTATGACCTATGGTTTTTCTACTTAAAATATCGTGTATCAAGTTCTTATTTATTTTTGCTTTATATTATTTGCGCAGGATTGCATGTCTAGTCGCTTTTGATTTTTAATTAGTATTTGAAAAATTACCCATTCATCACTTTTTAGTTAATTAGATTCGTAACTTTAATCTATCATTTAATATCAGAGCGAGTCACTAGATATACTTAATGTTTGCCTAGGACCTTGTAATTGATCTTTGAGGAAGGGTTTGTCTACAACCTGTCTATCTTTTTTTCATGGGTCAAACTACCCATACTTGAAAGCTCGTATGAGAGCATTTTTACATTCTATAAACGAGAGTGTGTGGAATTCCGTTATATACGGTTGGGAACCACCTAAGGTTACAAAAGATAATATTATCACACTTAAACCTATGAACAAATGGACCACTGAAGATAAAACTAGTAGTAACTGGAATCAGAAAGAAATTAATGCAATCTCTAGTGCTATGTCTACTAATGAGGTACATCATATCTCTAATGTTGATACTACTAAGCATGGTTGGAATAATTTAGAGGTTATCCATGAGAGCACCACCCAAGTTAAAAGAACCAAACTTTGCATGGTAAGCACTAGGTTTGAAAACCTTTGGATGGAAGAAGATGAAACATTTTTCTGAATTTTATGCTAAATTATATGATATTTCTAATACGTCCTCAAATCTTGGAGAGAAAATTGAGGAATTTAGGTTGGTTCGAAAGATTTTTTACTCATTATTAGATTATTTCCATGCAAAAGTCACTACCATTGATGAAATTAAGGATGTAGACACAATCAAAATTGAGGAACTCATTGGCTCACTTCAAACTTTTGAGATGAGTTTTTGAACACTTTCAAAGAAAAAAGGTATCGCTTTCAAAATTTCCATGATTGATGATGGTGATAATGACAATAATGAGGATGATGAAGAATTGAAACTCTTAACCAAAAGACTCAAGAAAATCTTCAACCAGAAGAATTCACAAACTAATTGGAAATCAAGCCGTTCAGGGGATTAGAATCCAAAAGAACTATAACCTATGTCTTTCAAAGGTAAAAAAACTAAACCCACTAGACCTAAATGGTTTGAATGCAATGGGATTCATCATATTGTAGTTGAGTGTGCTAATAAAAAGAAGAGAATTGGAAGGGCTTTCAGTGCTACTCTTAGCGACTTAGAATGTGACAATGACAATCCTAATGACTCAAAAAATTGTGATACCCATACTTGTTTATTGTTTGAATTCAAGTCTTGCATATCTTAAAATGGAAAACAAGAATCTAGTTTAGGAACTTGAAAAATCAAAGGAAGTCATGAAAAGTTTAACAATTGGTGTTGAAAAGCTAAACAATTTTTTTGACTATAAAAAAATTTTAAAAACAAAAGAGGATTAGGTAATGTAGATGATAAATCTACACCATCATCTTCAAAAGGAACACAATTTGTAAAACCAGCTAACCCTGCTTCTTCAAATGCTACACATACACCTTTAGCATCAAAGACTGCATTTGTAAGGCCTTCCAATTATATTCCTATATTTATGTATATATAAAGAACCATTGTACCAATAATTGATAAAACTATTTAGTTTGTGCATATTTATCATTATTGTAGTAGGAAAATGTCATATTAGACCAAAGTATAGATTTTTGTTGACCATTTCTCATATCGTTAATCCTTTCCATGCTTCTAGTATCTATGAATATTATGTCCAATAATTATATTAGAAATCATGAAACCGTTGGTTGAAAGAGGCAATTGAAATTCCATACATTTAATTATAGGACTAATTATCAACATCCTACCATGCATATTGCATCTTCAATTAGAATGAATGTAAAATCTAAATGTAAGGGTAAGCTTAAGAACCAGCCTATAAGGACTAAGGTAGTTGAGGTCCAACCTAAAGTAATAAAAAAACCAAGATTCAAAATGTTTAGGTTAAGAAAGATTGTTTCTTTCTGATCACCTAAACGTCTTTTATTGTTCACCTATATACTTTTATTTGAATGCTTAGTTAACTGTGAGCATCTTTTGTTTTTGTTTGTTTGTTTTATTTTTATAAATATTTCTTTAGTTTTAATAAAATAAAATAACAAAGAAGTAGATTTGCTTTAAGAATGAAATAGTCTTTGCACACTACTTTCTTTTAAAAATTAGGCTTATTTTGATTGACTTTTTATTAAGTAATTGAGTATTTCAACTTATACATTTATATACTTTACACAACTTGTACATTAAAATATTATTAAATAAAATGTATATATTTGAATTCATATTATCAAATTAGTAGCCTAATAATTATTTTCTTATTTAACAAAAGATATAACAGTTTAATTTTGACAAGAAAAAAACTTAATTTATATAAGTGTAATTTTGTCTTATAAAAATATTTATTATTTTATGTATTCTTATTTTTCTCTCTATTTTATTAAGAAAATACCTCATACCATCCTAATAATTATTGTCAACCTCTATCATCCTCTTCTTCTACCCTTAATATTACTTTAATAAACTTTCACTAATCGTTACATAAAAATCCAAAATTGTATTTTTTTATTGAATTTATAGATTGTTTACCACAACTTATTTGTAATACTTATCTCTACTCCGAATTATTGCTACCAACAACCCATGTTCTCTAATCTCATATACTCTTTTATTCTTTTTGATCACATTATAATCGATAAAACTGAAGGTAAAAGTAGTTTTGATAGAACATAAGATGATTAAGAAGTTCAGACGAAATAAGTTGACAATATAATTGATAAAAGTAATTCTTTAAATAAATTTTTGATTTTTTTTTCTTTAGTTTCAATAAAAAAATATATTTTTTAAATTATTTTGCAACAAAACAATGAATGTTGATTGATAGAAAAGAAATGAGATGATGTGAGGAATAAGACAAATAAGATGATTGAGATAGACAAAATTTCTACAATAGATACTATTGTTTTGTAATGAAATGAACATAAAATAATACATATAATAATAAATATTTTAATAAACATAAAATTATCATTTTATAAATTAAATATTTTTTACCTTGATATTTTGTTATACATTTTATTAAATAATAAGATTATTAATATATTAATTTAATAATATATATATAAGTATCAGAATATGATGAAATCATATTCGGTGATTTTCAGTAACAATTTTTTTATTTTTAATGCTTTTTTTAAATAAATATATTTTTATTTATATACACAAATAAATATTAAAATATCTTAAAAATAAATATATTTTTAATTATATTCACTGTATCGAAAACGACAAAATTTCCTTGTCATTTCTTTTTGTGTTCACATTTAAAAGACTGGTTGTTTGGTATTTATTTTCTTTTTATATATTAGAGATTATAATAATATTGATAATTCTTCTTCTTCTTCTTATCGAAAACGACAAAATTTCATTGTCATTTCTTTTTGTGTTCACATTTAAAAGACTGGTTGTTTGGTATTTCTTTTCTTTTTATATATTACAGATTATAATAATATTGATAATTCTTCTTCTTCAGTATTCAATAACGAGTGCAAATTTTTTTTTATTTGAAAATGTAACTTTAAAGCACATATTAACAGTATATACACACGTTTTTAATGACTCAATCTAACTTTAAAGCACATATTAACAGTCACATACCATTTAGGTCAAATTTTAATTTAATATAATCAAAATTATATAACCTAATTTTAAATTTTAAATATAAAAAATCCTTAAAAGAGAATTGTTTTTATGGTAAGACAACAACTTGTTTTTGCCATAAGCAATGCTTTAATTTCTTTGATATTGCATCTTTTAGACAACGAAAGTGCTTAAATATTGCTTTTTGAGCTAAGACCATGTATGGTACTGCCGCCCCAAAACCCATTACCAAATCGAATGAATTCACTACCGTTTGCATTTGTTTGCACCAGTGGTTGTATCTAGCTCCACCTGGAAACCATTTATTAATTACATCTACTTGTAAAACTGAAGTAAATAAGAGAAATAAATAAATGTTAATCTCGTTATTTGTAAACATCAATAATTGGTGCTACTATTGTTTCCTATGTATATGACAACAAAAAACATATGTTAAGAACTTGGACCATCGCAGGTATAGTGGCATTTAACCTTTCTATAAGTTGGGTAATGAAAGAAGGAGAAAACTTATGTCTCTCCTCGTGATATAGATAGATGTAAAGAGATATTTAAAAAAGTAGTTTAGATCTCATTATCTATAAATGAGAGAAAAAAATTATGTGTATAACAATAATTAACTGATTGTGTTTAATGGTAAACAATAGTGAATATTTATAGGAAAGAATATATCTGTTAATAACTCTTACCCTTAATGATAGATTTATTTTTAAATGTTAGAATTTTATCTCTTTAATTATTTCACTATTGGATAATTAAATGTTTGAATGCTGATCATATATCATGTTAGATATTTAAATGATATTGATATTTGAGGTATTTAATTAACAATGATGTTTTAACGCTGACTGAGTTGGACTATAAGTTATTTACTGACTAGAACATCCTATATTATGTCATATGGTACTATTTTACATATTCATCATTCCCCTAAACTTGCTAGGCCTGGATAAATGGGTTAAGTGGTCTATTTTTCCATTCTATCACCATCTGAGTTTACTATTTTTTGAACCTTGCTATTGGTGTCGAGTCTACTCTTACGTGATCTTTATTTTCCTGTACGATGAATTTCTTGCTTTTTCCGATCACTTAAAATGTATACGGTGATGTCTTGTTGTCTGTGAGTGGACTTGTGAGCCTATAGGAAACCCAAAAGCTTGATGAAGGACTAAGTGATTGATGAACAAGGTTACTTGGCCATCTTGAGGACAAGTGAGCATGAATCAAGACAAGTCACATGAGATGGTCGGCGAGTGAAGAACCAGTGAAAGAGTGGATGACCAAGATTAGACCAATCATGGCACGACCATTCATGGAGTGTCTGACCATAGTCCACCACTTATGGAGTGTTCGACCATAGTTCAACCACTCATGGCATGTCCGTCATAGTCTATCCACTCATGGAATGTTTGACCGTGATCCAATCATAATGTATATGTCATGGCCCAGCCACTCATAGAGTGGCTGGCCATAGTCTGATGTGTGTCAAGCTGGGTGATGGTTTTGGATCATCTTGATGATGCAATTCTATTTGCGATGATGGTTCTAAAATCCTTACATGATCTATCAAATGAAATGACCATCCTTTTCTAGGAGGACTACGTAAGTGTGGTGGTTTTGATACTACTATTGCAAATATTCCCACTTTTTAACACTTAGGGTTTTCTTTGTTGTAATTATTTTTCTAACTTGTGCACATTTGTCTTTTATTGGAGCAAAGTGCCATGGGTGCACAGAGGTTTGGATTTTTTTGAGAGATCTATGTAATGTGGTGGCCTATTAGATAAAAGTATGTGTGAGGTGGAAGTCTATACTTCACAACCTTCAATTCGTCTTAGAGAATAGAGACATTTCATGCACTTCAAACTTTGTACTTCCTAAATGATTTACTTACTAAGGTTTGCACTTTATAGTGACCATACTGAAGGGTGATAGCCCCTTGGGCTTGGACAGTAAGTTTTGACATTTTGTTTTTGTTCAAGTATTTTTGAAATACTTAGTGCCAATTGTAGATTGTACAAGTTCATGACCCATTGAGATAGATGTTATTACTGTGACTTCATCAAAGTCATTCCATGTTCTAGATTTTCAAAGTTCATGGAGCTTGTGAACTATGACATGCTCAATAAGGTTTTCAGGGGCCAATGGTCTGTCATATGCTTGGATCATGATGTTAGAGTTCAAGTCTTTGTGTTGACCTTTTAGATATATGTATATGCCATGTTGCTATACTATTTCGATACTACTGAATCTGGTACTTGTGATTCTATACTTTTTTTTACTTTTTGGTGAGGTTTATCGTGATCTTGTCTGTTTTGAGATGGTGGGTTCTCTTTGAGCACGTCCCTTATTAGGATCTATGTCACTATTACACTATTGTTGGTACGTTATGGTATATACATATTAGGGAGCGAGTCTAGAGTGATTCAAATGACTACATGTCTATACACATACACCAAAGCTAAAAATATACATGGTCTCCCACCACATATGCTACATCCTGCCACGTTCACTTTGTTTGGCCACGTGGACCATGTATGGCCATGTGTACAATGTTTAGTCACATGTACCATACATGACAATGTACCATATTGGGTCATATGTGTCGTGTTTGACCATGTATCATGTTGGGTCATATATGTCATGTCAAGCTATGTCCTATGTTGGGTCACATGCATCGTGTCCTTGTCACATGTGTGCCATGTTGAGTCATATGTGTCATGTTTGACCATGTATCATATCGAGTCATATGTATCATATCCGACCATGTACCATATCACGTCACATGTACAATGTCTAGTCATGTACCGTGTTAGGTCTCAAGTTGTTATGGATTTTAAAATACTTGAAGAAAATAAAATCACATGATATCTCTTGTATTTAACAATTATTATTAATAGAAGATATAAATATCACTACATTTATATTCAACTTAACAAACAATTTTTACTTTAATTATTGTGTTTACTAACCATTTGTAAAACTTGTTTTGCTATAGCAATTAAAAGACAACATCAAACCTAATTTTGTTGAAAATAGGCACATTTTGCAAAAAAAAAATTACATGTATTTAGTGTGTCATATGCACTAAAATGAATCCAATTAACGTATATTTAAGGTAAAAAATAATAATTAATAATAGACATGTCTTTGATGTTCTGCTTTAGGATATCACGAGAATTTCTCAATGGTTTGGAAAAAAGTTTGAAATTTGCTCAAAGAAATACTAGCAATCAGAATGTAATTTGGTGTCTATACAATTTAGTATGTACTTAATTGGGTTTGTGGATCCCTCGCATACCGCCCTTTATATGTACCGAAATAAAGATCATCAAACCTCTAATATTTTTAGTATCATGAGTTCAAATGATTTTATTGGTAAAATATGGTTCATACCAGATATTTTTTAATAAGTATGTTATTTTCTATAATATTTTTTTTTATAATTTTATTTATAAATAAATTAGTTTGATAGAGAATGTTTAATTAATTGGATTATAAAGTGAGAGTTATGTTTTTTTAGATTTAGAAATTCCTAAAGATATCGAAGTTGTCTCAAACACAAGTATTTAATTCGTCTCATTATTTTTAATAATTTAATAATTACGATAATATATATGTGATACATTTTCAATGATTTGATTTTAGGTATTATAAAAAGTAGTGTCAAATTAAAATAACCTAATAAATAAAACTTTATTAATTACTAATGTGCAATATTTTAGTGCTTTTATGTATATATTTATATATATATATTAATTTTGTTACTTTATCTTCTAGCTCAAAAAACAATTCAGACAGTGTTAAATATGCGTATTATGTAATAAAATGCATTTAAAAAATAATAGACATTTTAATTTTTTCAATTGAAAAAATGAAAAGTTATTTAATTCATTAAATACATTGTAATTTTATTTGAATAATTTTATATTTGAAAATATATTTTAATATATTTATTAAATTATTACATTAGATTTATTAGTTAACGATGAGATTGATTTTTTTTATTAATTAATGACGTGTGAATGTTGGATTTTGTAATACAATTTAAATTATTTAGATAAATTAAATATTACAAGATAAATTGAAATTATTTCAATAAACTAAATATTAGAAGATAAATTGGTGATTTTAATCTTAAAAAAGCATCGAGCATATTAAATATTCTGTCTCTTTACATTTCTATAAGCATTTACTTTATTTTCATTTCTACCCTCACATTCATCACTTTCTAATTTCTTTCTCTTGAGAAGTTTGACAACTCGTTCAAGTGCAATATCAGCAACTTCACTCGTCATTAGTTCTTCTGCCACTTGTGCTGGAGTTACTTCTGTTTCCTCCATTAAACTTTCAATCTCTCCAAATAGATTGTGTTGGTCATAGATTTCTAAGTAATTTGAGGCCAAAGTTTTGAAACCTTGAAATGTGCAATAAGACATATGAATGTGCATGTCCATTCGACCGGGTCGAAGCAGAGCAGGGTCTAATCTGTCTTTGTGGTTAGTAGTGAATATTATGATCCTCTCATCTCCACAACTGGACCATAGTCCATCAACAAAGTTTAGCAATCCAGATAATGTTAACTGTTTTAACAAATAAAAAGAAAAAAAAATATATATATATAGTGTTAATGGTGGTAGAAAATATATAGAACAAGAACAGAGCATGTTTAGGTCTTCTTTTAGTCAAAATGGTTATTTGTACAATTTGAATAGTTAAATTGAAACAGAAAGTGATGAATTTTGGTGATAAACCATTACATCAAATTAACAAGAGCATGTTTATGTCGATCATAAAATGAGTTGGGATGAAAACAGAAGAAAATAATTATGCAGAAAACAGGACAATCAAAGGAAGAGCAAATGATTTATTGAACTTACAAAAGCACGAGTAGGAGTACTATCCTGTTGATCTTGTTGCTTCTTCATCCCAGAATTTTCAACCTTCCGATCAGGAATATCGATACTACAATCGATATCTTCGATAACAAGTATAGATCTATTTTTAATAGAAAGAAGTACTCTTCTAAGATCAGAGTCACGAATTATACTAGAAAGTTGCAAATCATATATATCAAACTTGAGATAATTAGCCATGGCAGCTACAAAGGTCGATTTCCCAGTTCCTGGAGGACCATACAATAGATAACCACGTTTCCAAGCCTTCCCTACTCTTTTATAAAACTCCTTCCTTTTCAAAAACATATTGAGATCTTCCATAACATCTTTCTTAACATCCATTTCCATAGCAAGCGTCTCAAATGTTGCAGGGTGTGTAAGATTAACAGATTCCCATTTCCCACCGTCATAACATCTAGAACCACTCAAAGTATGCATCTTTAAAAATCTTTGTTCATTTTTTATAGCTTTGGCTCTTTCAAGTATAAAAGGCAAATAAGAAGCTATGACCAAATCTTGATGCTTCTTTAAAAATCGCAGTTCAAAGAAGCATTTTTTATTTTCTGACATTTGAGCATTTCGGTCTCTTGTTTTGCTCTGTTCTTGCTCTGCACGTACAAATCTCCAATGGAGTTCAATTTCTTCATAAAAATCCACCAACTCTTCACCGTTTTCAAGTTCAAGTTTGAAGTTCTTATCTTGTGGACTTTTGCTTACTTTGAGCCTCTCATTCTTTGGACTGATTATGGTGCCAAGATAAGTTGAGGCTGCATCGAAGACTTCATTTCCATTCATACCCATCGGTTCTTCGATGACAAGAGTGAGGTTTGGTGTGTGTTGTTTGAACAAGTAACGAAGTTTTGTGAAGAGGTAGTTTCTAGTGCTCTGAGGAATGAATTCATTGACCATTGATCTATATAGCATCATTGAGGCTGATAATGAAGCATAAGCTGAGAACATAGATGATGGGGAAGGCATTTCATTGATAGAGAACATGATGATGAATGACTTTGAAGGGTTTGAAGAAATGTTATGGTTTTGTTGTTTGTTTAGGCGATTGAGAAGACTAGGTGTAAGTAGTGACTTTGTGTGCGAATAAATAGTCAAGAGAGAGAGAGAGAGAGAGTGTGTGTGTGTGTGTGAGGCTGTGAGCGTACTCTTACTATAGTACTTCCAAAAACTTCACCGTAGGAAAGATGACGTTGTATTCCACTTGCATTTAGTTGTATTCCACTTGCATTTAGTTGTATTCCACTTCTTCTTCTTTTTTTTTTGTTTTGTTTTGAGCTTCTTTTACTTAGAGAGCAAGTCTCCTTCCACATTATTTTAAATATATATATATGAAAAGTCTCAAAGCGTTCCTGACTTGGCATAAAGTTGTTTAAATTATTATATTAAGAATTTAATGGAAAGTCTTTTCCAACACTTTTTATTATAATTCAAGAAAGTTTAATTGTTGATTAATATTAAAGTTTTTAATATTAATCAAATTCTAATAACATTTTCAAAATTATCTCTAACTTTAATTACAATAAAAAGCATGCTTAATTTGTGTTATAATACTCCATCAAAATTGAATTTAATATAATCATAATAATTTAATATAATTATAATAATCATAATAATTAATGTGATTTTCTCCATTTCTTTAGGTTAATTAACCATACAACATAATCATTCTACCATGACATATAAGTGGAGTAAATACCACAACTTCAGTTATGAAGCAGTGCACCAAATATGTAATTAAGTTTGTGTATTTTAAAACTAGTAATTTTTTAATATCCAAATTTAATTAATAATAATATTTCTTTAATATTTTTTAAATAGATACCCCTTATTTTAAATCATAGCTGGATCAAAGTTTATTAATTTTTAAATCATACAATTATCTTAGTTTTTATATTTTTAATAGATAGGAGATTTCATATTAATAAATTATAAAATTAAAAATATTTAATTTTTTTAATAATAAAATTATTAGTATTAAATTCATAAATTATGAAAATAAAATATTTATTTTTAAAATATATAATAATTATAGAATCTTTAATAGTTTTATCATTATATATGAAAGTTGTGTAAACATTACAATTTGAATTAGAATTCTATGGCCACCAAGCACGCACTCGTACTTTTTCCGTCAATTTCCACGTACTTTTGTCTTTCTTTCACTGTCAACTTTAAACTTTTCCCATAGTTTTTAGCAAGAGCTTTTTCATCTTTTTTTTCTCATAGGCTCAAAATTGAAAGGGTTTTGTATATAATAGTGGTATCACGTACAATAATTTAAAAATGAATATAAGTAAGATTTTTTAAAAAAATTGACAAAATCTTAAAACAAATTTTTAATCAATTTTATTTAAAAAAAAAGATATATTAATTTTATTTTGTAAAACATAATTATTATAAACATAAAAAAATATTAACATCTTATAAATTTATAATTAATTTTAAATATATAATTTTTTTTATCATATCATATATTAAAAAATTTATTTTACAATAAAATAAATATAAATTTATATATATATTGAAAATGATATGATAAATATTTTGATAATTCATAAATAATATAATACATTATTATTATTAAATATAATTATAATTATATTTAATAAATAATTATAATTATGATATAAAAATAATATTCATAAAAATAATTAAATTATTAAAAAAATTTGTTAAGCCTCTATATCCAATTTTTTACAAGATACAATAAAAATATAGAACATTAAATCACAAATTTTGTAAGAAAATATTATATAATATAATATTATTATAATTATTTTTATTATTAATATAATAAAATATATAAATTATATTGAATTAATTATATTTTAATACTAAAATATAATAATTGTTAATAAATATTTGTTATCTTATTAATAATTAAAATTATATAATATTAGAGATATTTGTTACAATGTAATATATTTTTTAATTTTTTTAATCTTAAATAATTTATTTTTTTAAAATCTAAATAATTTTTCATAAAAAATATTGTAACTATTTAGTAAAGTTTTTAATAATTTAAAATTTTATAATTTATTATTATTATTATTTTTAATTATTTTATAATAAAATTTTGATAAGTTATTTGTTATAAAAAAGTATATATATTTTATTATATAAATATAAATTATTATTTATTAAAAATTAATGAATAATTATATTTTAAGAAAATAAGGTATTTGGAATTAGGGAAAGAGAAAAAAAAAGATAAAAATATTTTTTTATTATAAAAATGGGGCTGTTAGAATTAGTAGAATGAGAGTTAGAAAAAGACAAAAAAAAATAACCGGATAATGGTTTAATGGGTTATGATTTATCTATTTTTAAAATAAAATCCAATATAGCCATTTTTTAAAGTATTAAATGAGATATGCAAACGCCAAATTTCAATTAGGTTTTTTAGGGAATTACCATGCTCATCATTATTTAATAGTTGTCCTTTCCATGGCGGCTCGAGCAATTTTTAAACCTATTACGTAATATAAAAATAAAATATTAAATATTTTTGTATTAACATAAATTTTATTGATAGAAAATTTTTAAATTACATATTTAATTAATTAAAAAGAATTTAATACATAATTAATAAAAATATGTTAAATTAAAAATTCATATAAAGTCAAAGATGTAATCATTGTAGATTAAAATAACGTTGTAACATAAGTAACACATGAAATTTTAGATGAAAACAACTTAAGTCATAACAATAATTTAAAATAAAAATCACATATTTATCAGACCAATTAACTATCCATTATTAAAATAATATTTGATTATAAAATTAGTATTCAAACTATATTCCAATTAATGCCCCTAAATAACTATTTACAAGATTTTGATTTCTTTCATACTTTTTACAAGTAAGATGTTTAAATTCAAACCAGAATTTTAATAAAGTCGAATCACACGTGTTATAGAATCCGTCTAATTAGTACCTAAAATGTTAGCATAAAAACACAACTGCAATGTGAGTCTTAGAGCGAATTAAATAATGAACAATCGAAACTAGATGATTTAACGCTCAATATGTATTCCCCCTAAGTGTAATCTTTCTAAAAAAAAATTCATTTTTTCAATTAATAAACTCTAACTTCAACCTTAAATAACTCTACCTTTCATATATTTTCATCCAGAACTCTCCCATTTTATGTTATATGAATAAGTAACATAACTTTAAAACTTTGACAAACATGTTAAGCAAATAAACAATGTATTTAATGAAGGTAACTCTCCCTAAGTTTTACGATTTATCTAAATAAATTAAAATAAAACAAAAATTTATAAAAATTGATATATATATATATATATAATAAACTTATTTTAACATAATTAAAACAGAACATTCAATCGAGAAAATATTACTAACATATACAGTAATATATCTATAATCACCCAAAATAAGATACATGTTTGAACTACAATAATATGTGTTGTGTGTTTTTGCAACACACAGAAAACGTGCAAGTATACACGGTCACAATTAATAAAGATTTGTAAGTAGAGTATCGCTCCCACGAGGATTTGTTACTATAGTTTGTTGAGTACTAAAATTGTATCTCTCTAATTTTATCCAAAACAATCGTTGATTAAGAAAAGTTTTAAAAATAAAATAAAAGAACTCTAGGATTGCAATTTTTCACCAAACTAATCCATTCCAATCATATTATCTTCTTTTGATTTATATTTTTTAGTACATTTAATTTGTCAACCGAAAACTTCTTTTTTATTCATACATCTCTTCCGAGCTCCGTACAAACACACCTCGTTAAATTAATTCACTATATCTCTATGAGAATTAAATTCACCAAGATTCATTAAGTTCTAAGTTCTCAAATGGGCACACATACAATTAGGGTATATTCCTATCCTTCATCATACATGCCATTCTATTTACGAGCAATATACACAAAATGCGCTTTTCTCAAGTTTATTTTTATGCCACAAATCGCTTTTGATAAAATTCGAAATAATCAAAAAGCATTAAGCACAAAATAGAATCAACAAATCGAACGCCTTATAAATCTATCAAAAAATAATTAAAATCAAAGCTTCATAAATTTAGATCAAATGCAACCCTAGAAAAATTAAATTACTTCATTAAATTAAAATAAAAATTACAACAGATGCAAAAAAAATTAAAGGAAGAAGAAGGAAATTTAAAACATCACATAGCGAAAATATTTGGCATACGCAGAACACAACAAAAACCAAAAAACGGCTTCTGCGTGTTCTGCAGTCCAAAACCGAACACCACAAAAATTTTAAACTAAAAAAGACTGTCTAACTCTATCATAACATCACCTATTTATAGCTAAAAAAAATACATCAAAAATAATAAAATAACATAAACGCGTTAAAATTTGTATCGAAAATAAAGCCACGACATTCCCCTTAAAAT
Source organism: Hippophae rhamnoides (assembly GCA_033030585.1). Classification (NCBI taxonomy): domain Eukaryota; kingdom Viridiplantae; phylum Streptophyta; class Magnoliopsida; order Rosales; family Elaeagnaceae; genus Hippophae; species Hippophae rhamnoides. The sequence goes on along the minus strand of CM065434.1, from coordinate 19,786,257 downwards.
CCGCGGTCACGCGAAAATCGAAAACATATTTTAATTCACGCGAGACTTTTGCATTTTTTTTATTCATTGTACGTGCTACGTGTCAAAATCTAATTTGCTTCAAGATTCCCTAAGGCCACATGGCAGCATACCATTGGGTGAACAAACCGGCTGCACGCAGGAACGGCGCACGGGATTGGGGCGTCGAAAAAGTGAAGCAACGGCTGGAAACGGTGGCGAGATTCAGCGCGGTCGCGTGCATTGTAAATAGCCACGTGTCGGAACATGATTTGCTTAAATATTAGTGGAACACGTGGCAGATTCTTATTCTGTAAAAACTGAGGCTGCACGCTGCTACCATAACCCGCGTCACACACGATTGTTACAGACCCGCGCAGTGCGCGATACCGGTTCCACGCGCCTAATCCGGGACCGTTCAAGAGATCCAAATCCGGCCGCCGATGCGCCGGGGGAATCGCGGCAGCCGACATGGGTCCCACCGACGCCCGGCCACGCGACAGCGGGGCCCACCGGCACACGGCGAGCCGCGCGAAGGAGATCTACGTACCCACTCTCCTCAAGCCCGGACGAACACGCACGACCGACGTTGATCCTTTGATCGGACGGTCCACGTCAAGTAGTATGATCTACGCGTGGACTTCATCTCTCCCGCGCGAAAATTAAACTTCCATTAATTGTATTTTGACCCACAAATTTAATCCAAATTACATTTGCACTTTCTTAAATTACAGCTAAGCTTCTTTGCTAATTTTAAATTAAATTTTTAAACTTTTAATAATTATAATTAAGCCCAAATTTAATTTAAATTATATTTTCGATTTTTATAAATTGTAATTAAGAAACTATATTATCATAAATTATATTTGTGGACAGAAATACGAAATTAAGTAAATTTTTGATATAAATTATTTGATTTTATTAAAAATGTATTTTAGCACATAAAAGGAAAATATTAATTTATTTAACAAAAATTAACTAAATATTAATAGAACATAGCAATTATCATTACTAAAATTGATGAAAATAACTGTATAAAATACATTTATCAATATGTCAATTTATTTATTTATGATCAATCAAGAAATATTAAAAGTAAATAATATCATCCATTGTGAAAAAATGTAATTAGATTCTTACTTTCACAAAATAAAATCTATTTATCAAGTGAGAGCTTTAATCAAATTTTTTTTTTGTATTCTCCTCTTATATTATTTTTTTGTGAGAGATTGCTTATTTGTTTTATTTTTGTATAACCATTTTAGCTCCTTTTTTATACATGTAAAAGCTTTTGTATTTTTTTTAATATTATTATTATCATTAAGGAAAGATGCACAAGCCAAAAGCCTAATATACATTAGTTGTAAGGTAGTCCTCTCCGCTTATCATAGTAGTTTTATACATCACATTAGATAACCCTATCGAAACTAGATGTTCCTTTATAATATCATTTTATAAAGTGAAAGATAGAGATTAAACACAATTTTATAGTCAAGGTTAGCTCAAACAATAGAATCTTACAAAATCAATTATAAACTTGAGACATGATATATATATATATATATATATATATATATATATATATATATATGTGTGTGTGTGTGTGTGTGTGTGTTCAATGAGTGTTTGAGTAAGTTTATGTCAACATCAATCAACAGATGTGAAAAAGCATGTAAATGCATAAGTCAAAATACTCAATTAAGCAATGTAAAGTCAATCAAAAAATTGAAATAGTATGAAAATAATATATAAAGTTCATAACAACGTTAAAATAGGTACACTCTTTTCTTTCTTTTTTTTTTTATCTTTTTTTAGCTTTATATTTTTTTAAAACTAAAGAAATATAAATAAAAATACAAAAAAAAAACATATAAATAAACTAAAGATACTCACCTAGGGTTAATTAAGCATTCAAACAAAAATACATATGTGAACATTAAGGGATGATCAAGTGAAAAAAAAATACAATTTTCCCTAACCCAAACTTTCTTGAATTTCTGTTTCTTTCTATCTTTGGGTTGGAAATCAAATGTCTTAGTTGTCATAGGTCATTTCTCGGGCTTGTCTTTAGATTTCACATTCATCCTAAATGAAGATGCAATATGTATGGTAGGATGATGATAATTAGTCTTAGAATTAAAAGTTTTAAAATTCACTTGCCTCTTTAGGCCTAGAACTTCATGCTTTCTAGTAGAGTCGTTGGACATATTATGTATAGATGGACAATAATAATGAGTCTTATAACTAGAAGCATGAAATTTATTATTAAATTTTGGATCATTCATCAAAAACTTAGATTTTGGTCCTATATGACCTTTCCTACCATAATGATGACAGATATGCACAAACTTAACAATATGAGTAGAGTTATAATCCCTTACAAGTGTGGTCTTTGATGTTGTAAGTGAATATATAGCATATGAAGAAGGGTTAGAGGGTTTTAAAACTCGGTTGTATTTAAAGATGATGGCGTAAAGTGCTTATCTACATAGTCTAACTCTCACTTGCCTCCAAAAGATTTTTCATAGTCAAGAACCTTATTTAGCCTTTCAGCTTCAATAGTCAATCTTTTCACAGTTCCTTTGATTATCAAAACTCCTGCATAACCTAGGCCACAATAATGACCTAAGAGGAAAATCATTGGTCTACCAAATCACCTAACTATCCAATATGAAATTAATATTCGATTATAAGACTACGACTTAAACTACCTTCTAAGGTAATGCTCCCAAGTAACTAAGTTACAAGCCTCCACTTTCTTTCACAGTCTTTATAAGTAAAGTTTTTAGATTTAAACAAACGTTCAGATAAACTCAAGTCATACAAGTAATCGAATCTGTTTATCTGGTACCTGAAACGTTAACATAAGAAAACAAGTGCAATGTGTGTCCAAAATCATTAGCAACATTAGAATAGATGATTAAGCACAATAACACATATATTGTAGGTTTGTTAATCAATTAAACATAATCACAAAATCTTTGATAGATCATCTAATGAAAAAGGCCTAGCAGAATAGCTTTTACAAAATAGATTTAAAGAGAGGGCATAAGTTGCAAAAGTTAAAGCAATTGTGGTTGAGAGAATTGTATACTTTAGGTTTGTTTAAATAAAATTTGTTGAAGCCCTAGGTCAAAAGCCTATTACTAGTATGTCCATAAAATCATTTAAAAAGCTTAAATCATTTAAAAAGCTTTAAAAAGTAAGAACAATATAGTAATAAAATAATTTAACTCGAGTAAAAATTAGGTTTAAAGTTGAAACATTTGTTGATCGATCGATCGAAACCCTTTTCAATCCATCCAAGCAACAATCATAAGATGATCAATCAATATAACAAATTTTTTATCAATCTAGGGTATCAAAAAATAAAACCTAAGACTAGGTAGATTAAATGAGATTGATTCTTGATCAATCCAATTATAGATCGATTGAGCCCTAAACTTCAATTGATTTATCTCATTTAAAAATTAATTTTGAGAGGACTTTTAATCAAGGTAGACTGATTCTCAATCGATCTACTTTATCGATTGATCTAAACATTACTTGATCGATTGAGTAACCTATATATCTAATATGAAATCAAACGTGCATAAAAATATAGATGTATTCGTTCACGAATATAGCTAAGACTCATAAACCATACTTGGATTGATAAGAAATATTAATTAATGAATTTTTTGTCTAATATAAATTACAAATTAAATTAATAAAAATATAAAAATTATCTTTCTTGTATACTAAACGATGAGAAATTACTGCTTTATTTTAAACATAATGAAAAAGAGATTTTTTTTAAGAAACTTTGAAATTAAATAGAAAGTAATTTTTTCTTCAAAACTCTAATGTTCTCTTTGAAATATGAAATAGATAAATTTTGTATTTTATGAAGAAAAAGAAGATACACATATAAAAAAGATAGTTCCTTATATAAAAAACCACTAAAAAATTTCAAATCAATTACTCTAAACCTCAGTTTATTAATTCCAAAATTAGTGTTAAGATCTACTGAGTTTAAAAGTGTTCTTAAATTTAATTTCAATAGATCAATAATTTTTTGATTGATATAGAGTTTTCACCCTTCCTCCTACAACTTTGGAATAAACCTCTTAAAAAAGAAGTTAAAATCAATTTTGATACAATCATTCTCAATTCAAGTTTAACACCAGGCGTAGTTATCAGATATTGGTCATGCCAAGTTCAATGTTATTGAAACAAATCACATTTTTGAAATTCAGTTGAAAAGGATGAAATGAATGTGCTATTTTTTCATTACATTTGGCAATTGAAAATAATTTCAAAACTATTTTCTTGGAAGGAGACAAAAGAACAACGTAAAATTTGTAATATATGAAGATTTTGTTATCTCTTGGAAGACACCAAGCTCAATATGATACCTTATTTTGTAACTAATTAGGTTCTCGTAACTTTGTTGAAGATTGCATTCTTATATTTGTTTTACCTAAATTTTTTTTATATTACCTATTCTATTCTTAAATTGTTAAATAAATATATATATATTAGTTTTAAGTTTTAAAGAGGAAACAAAACTTGCAAAAAGAATTTTTTTACAATGTTTATATGTTATTATTTTACGTAATCTAAATTAATAGAGAAAATAAATAAACATTATTAAATAGTTTAGATATGTTGATTTAGTCATTTAGAAAATTTAAGAGTTTTTTCTTAAATAATAAAACTAAGAGTCAACAATTTAATCTGTCTTAATATTAGTTATTATATATAAATTCTTATTTTACATGTATTTAATATTTTTAAATCAAATTATAGACTATGTGATTCAAATTTATGACTTGAAATAAGAGATAAATAATTCTTATTCCTAAATCCCACTAGATGAATCAAGTTGACTTGCATAAATCATGCAAGTCTTTTTTATTGAATGGTTGAAGAAGTCTTACAACTTTCAATAAAAGTTCACAAAATTATTATAATTTTCAAAAAATGTGCACATTAATCTTAAGTTGATAGTTAAACCTTTGAGCTTTTATTGAGATTATGAATTAGTCATTCTTTTAATTTTTAATTTTAAAAATACCTCTTAAAATGTGATTATATGATTGATACATGATTACTTTTAGAAAAATACTAAATTGTTAATTTAAGACGAATGTGTATATTTTTTGAAAACTATAGGATTTTTGTACATCACTTAATAACTATATAAATGTTGTGCATTTTTATTGAAAATTATAAAATATCTAAGATACTTTACCCTTATTTAAAGTATAGAGCTAATAATAATATTCATTACTTTTATCCAACAATAACAATACTAAAATATAGTTATTTATAATTAAAAAAATCAATTTATGCATTATTTTAGAAGCAATAAAAAATTATGTTGTGTCAATATTATCATTATAATAATATAATATATACTTAAATACATAAAAATATTTTTTAAATAAATATATTCATAAATTTATTTAAAAATACTCTTATTAAATAAGGGTCTAAAACAGTTGACTAAATTCAAGTAGTCATTCTTGTTATGGAGTGTGGGGAGAGTGAATGCATAAGTCTTATATTTATTTTTTGTAACAATTTAGTGCTACGAGAAAATGATTCTAGAAGAATAAATGATTATTTTTTAGTTTTTTATTTACTTATTTTTTTAGTTTTTTATTTAATTTTTTCTTCAATTCTTTTGATTATAGTTTATTCAAGATAAAAAAAATCTCTATGTAATGCAACTAAAAAATCAAAAAATAAAATGAAATAAATTACAATATCTTTATGCTATTTTATTAATAATATGATTAAATTATTATAAAAAATAAATATAAAATTTAAATATTATTTTATAATAAAAATAAGATCTTGATAATATTTATCTCTTTTCTTTAAAAAATGAATGATCTTGTTTGTTTAAGTAATTAATTATAATATTTTTATGGTATAATTTATAACAAATAATTAATATTTAGATTTTTTAAAAATATATAATTAATTATTACATATAATATAACCATTTATAAATTAGTAAAATTTTCAATCAATTAATTGAAAGTATGGATCCATAAAGAGTGAACATAAAAAAATCAAAACAAAAAAAAAATATTACGTATATGATCAAATAAAATTGTTTTATATATAGATTCTATATATATGACACTCTAGATTTTCTTTATGATTATAATGAAAACGCTATGACTCTGATATCACTGCATCTCAACCGAGGCGTAGCATGCAGAATATAAATTATATATATATATATATAATGAGGTAATAATATGCTTGTAAATTTTTATTTTTAAATCTTTATTATCGATAACTTACATTAAACGTAATAATTTAAAAATATTTTTATTTAAATAAAAATAAAATTTTAATTAAATAAAAAATAAAATACATATTTATAATTGTTAAAAATACTTAATGCTTGTATTTTATTTCATATCTTAAGGAATATATATAGTACCTTTATAAAGGAATTACAAGTAACTAAAACCTATAACATGATATATATTAATAAATATGATATATATTAATAGATATATATATTAATCTGTTAATAGATATACATTAACATTTCCTTTCAAACTCAAGGTGTATGTGAGACCAACTTAAGGTTAACCAAATTATGAGTGCGTCCCTTAAGAAGTGCTTTAGTGAAGATATCTATAAGTTGATCGTTGTAGAAGACGGGGAAAAGCTTGAGAGCACCATGGATAAGATGAGAATGAATAAAGTGACAATCAATCTCGATATATTTAGTCCGTTCATGGAAGACATTATTGTGAGCAATATGAATGACACTTTAATTGTCACAATAAAGAGGAGTAGCAGAGGATGTGGACACACCTAAATCCTTAAGAAGCCATCGTAGCCAAAGGAGCTCAGATGTGGTATTAGTAAGAGCATGATATTCTGCTTCAATAATGGAGCATGCCACGAAAGTTTGTTTCTTACTTCGCTAAGAAATCAAAGAACTAAGAAGAAAGTAATAATCTGTAGTGGACCTACGATCAGTGGGATCTTCTACCCAATCAGCATTAGAGAATGCATGAAGTACAAGAGGAAACTGAGTTGAGTAGAAAAGGCCATGGAATAGAAGGCCCTTCAAGTATCATAGAATGCATAGAACAACAGCATAGTGAGTCAATCTTGGAGTAGACAGATATTGGCTCACCTGAAGAACAACATAAGAAATGTATGGACGAGTAATTATGAGATAAACTAGGCTTCCAACCAATCATCAGGAACTCATAGAGACGAAATTCATCCCTACTATAGCATATTGATGAGCATCCATTGAGCATGACCAAATTGGATCATAAAGATCAATTTGATCCCAAAGGAAGCGAAGTTGATCATAGTAGTCATTGATGGATTGCCTTGGTTCATGTCGAAGTTGATGCAATTCAACTACTAACTGATACTTCATGGATCCGTGAGTAGTGGAGTACCTTTTGGCCAACATATCTCATGCTGATTTGGCATCATCAAAGCTGCTCAATAGATTGAAGATGGAGGGAATAGAAGTATTCTGAATCCATGTGAGGATCATGTGGTTGTGACTATCCCATTCAATCATGCTACCAAGAAAGGCAACATCTTCTTCACTTGGTCCTTTGACAGGAATGATAATTGCACCAGTACAGTAATGCCAGAGCATGCGACCCTCAAGAAAACTAAGCATAGCTTGAGACTAAGATAAGTAATTTCGGGTCCCATCCAATACAATATTGATGGAGCGAGGAATAAAAACATTCTTTTTATCCATTTAGGAACACAATATGCAAAAACAGACCGCAAAAACGAAGTCTACGCAAAAAACTAGGTAGGGAGAACCTGATATGCAAAAAGTCAACGGTCAAACGATAGACAAAGTCAACGATGATGTCAGCTTCACGTGTGATAACGTCAACCCTAGGTGGTAGTGTGCTGCACTGATGACGTTAGCAAGACCTGAGGGTTGCGTGTGAGGCGTGAATCTTGTGTGTAGCGTGTGACGGTGCGTGGGGATGACAATGGTTGCGGGAATTCCACGGTTGTGTAGATCGGGGCGAGTCGATCACTGTGGAAATTTTATAAATGTTAACAGAGCAAGATGCACGATAGTGCGTGAGCGCGTGAGGAAGAGTTTCATTTCCTATATGCGGCACGTGGGGTGCGTTCTGACTCTAATGGTGGTGAGGCTTCCACGATTGTACCTGTAAAAAGGTTGGAGTAAAATGTACGGCATAGACTATGATTGTAGTGGTATGTGTTGTGCAGGACTCCTCAAAGATGGTGACTGCATGCCCAGAATCTAAGGACAACGGTTGAAAGATGTCGGAGGTTCAATAGTGAGTGGCTACAATGGATGTTGTGACAACGGAAGTCATAAGAGTTGAGTAACATCAAAAGAGACAATACTACTAAAAGAAAGGTTAGAAGAGTAGCTCTGATGACATATTATAAATACTTAATGATTGTATTGTATTTCATATCTTAAGAAATATATATGGTGTGTTTATAAAGGAATTACAAGTAAACTAGATGTGACTAAAACCTATAACATGATATACATTAACAGATATGATATATATACATTAATCTGTTAATAAATATACATTAATAATAATTATATTAAAAAAATATTTTTTATTATTATAATTATTAGATTAAAGATAATAAAAAATAATGTTTTTTTCTCCCACGCAAGACATCTTTAGCCGATCACAACCATAGCCACGGACAGGGACTTGAATTTTTCCAAAAAAAAAATAAAATTAATATACTCTTTTTTTCATTATATATATATATATATATATATATATATATATATTCGTAAAAAAACTTTAATATATTTATAATTCAAGTTAATTTTTTACCATTTTATTAATCTTTTTAATATTCAGGTTTATATTAACGTAAATTATTAATTATACATAAAATGATAAATAAAAATGAATAAAAAAAAATTTCAAAACAAATTACATATATATATATATATTTTTTAAAAATAATATTTTATAAAATATGATCTTTATTGTTATACAGAAGAATCATATATCTTAACCATTCATGATTATAATAAGAAAAAAAATATAATAAGTAATATTAAATTAACATATTTATGGATAGAGATATATAATATATTTCTTATAATATTATATTATGTTTTAGTTTTAGTTTTAAATACATATATTTTATTCATGTATCATGTCAAAATCTTTTTGAAATCTTATTTTAATAATCATTTTAATTTATTTAATATTTTTTTAAATTTTAATAATTAAATTATATTAATAATTTAGAAATTAATAAGTTTATTTTATTTTTAGTTTTAAAATAGTATTAATTAATTAATTAATTTAATATCTTATTTGAACTTTATTGTATTTTTATTTTTTATTTTAAATAATTTCACTATTATAGCAAAGGGTATTTTCAGGATAGGAACGCTCCTACGTAGGCAATTTTTCTATTTGTGCCTCACAAGTCCATATGTCCTAAATCAGTGTCCTATTTGTGGTCCAAATGAGTTCTCAAGTTGCCTGGAAATTTCTATCAATGGTATATTGATTTGGCCATTTGGGACGAGTTCATCACTCATATGATATATCATGTATATTTTCTAGCAAATTAACCACTGTATCTCCTTACACATGAATTAATACATAGTAATTATATTAAGTTTAGTATAATAATTGATAATCAATTTATTTAATCAAAATTAAGTTAAATTTAAATGAATTTTATATTTTATATATTCAAATAGATTGATTTCAAATTTTAGAAATACAATAACCTATTTATATATTACTAATACATATATTTATTTTTTAATTTTATATATTTATAATATATATATAATATATACTTATTTTTATGTTCACGAGAAATAAATAATTTATATTATTCTCCTTTTATGTTTATTTAAAAAAATTATTATAATTAATAAAAAAATTAAATTATTATTTTTTGTCGAATTCTCAATTATTTTTTTTATTTTTAAGAGTTATTTTTTACTTAAAAATTTATACAAAATTATAATTTAAATACTCTTATATAATCTTGTAATTTAATGGTAGATTAAACAGTGAAACCTATTTATTAATTTATTATAACAAAAAACATAAAATAACAAAAAAGATATAATAATTTTATTTTATTTTAAAATAAGTAGGTTTAAACAGTTAATTGAAACTATTAAATATTATGTAACTGATTTTTATAGGTAGATTTCAATTTTTAATTTATTAATGTTGATTCAATTAATATTTTAAACAAAAATTAATTAAAATCAAACTGCACCCACCTAAAAAAATACAATATGAAAAAAATTGAGCATGGATAAAATAACACTTGATAAATATAATTTTCTTTTAAAAAATGTCACTTTGTTTATGAAGATTTTATATTATATTGTTGATACAGAAGATATCACTTTTTATTAATAAAAAAAAACAAAGGAATACAACTTGATTAAACGGTCAATTAGCAATATTCAATAACCAATCTCAATTAATTAATCTCGGTTAACCTTAAACTACCTTAATCCAAAAGTAGTCAATTTGTCAAAGCTATAGAGAAAAATATAAAATGAGCTCCATTTACAACACATGAAATAAACCATAAAAAATAGTAACAATTATGAAGAATCAATGCATGCTAAATATCATACAAATTTATGAGTTTGTTTTATTCATCCCATAAATATTCAATTAATATATTCATCACACAAATATTAAATTAATACATTTCGAAGTATAATATGAATCTTTTTATCCTTGATTTGTCTACGTCTAATAAACAAATCTTGAAATCGTTTATTTTTTTACCACAACCTCAACTTCTAGAATTAATACTTCTATTCGTTCTTTAATTAGTACATTAATATTACATTTATTCTCTATTATCATATTGTGTATAATAATCTACACAAACATTATATCATATAATAAATTTTTATTCTAAAAACATGCCGAACACAATGGTAAAACTTGATTAGAGTATTCCAATATTTTAATTTATTATAATTAAAAATAATTTAACAATTTTTTTAAAATAATTTTAAAAAAGTGATGCTTGAATAATATTACACTAAATTTGACACAATATTATTCATTATATCATTATTAGTGTAAAATTAATGTTAGATTGGTGTAATTTTATACAAAATTTAATGGGATGGTGAAGGTTAGAGTTGCCCTAATAGGATTGGTACGATACTTTGTGCTAATTGTACTTTGTGATTGTTTGAATATTTAGGATGATATTATATTATAAATTTTATTTAGTATATAAATAATATAATACATTAAATTTTAAAATGTTTAGTTTAAAGTCTCATATTATTTATAAATATTATATTAATATCTTTTTTCATTAATACGATATATTTTTTTATACACTAGTATTCCTCTCAAAGTAAACACTTTATATTTTTAATTTATTTTTACTATATTTTATTTCTATTTAGTCACTTGTGTTTTTTTTTTATAAAATCAATTTTTTTAGGGTCTACTAGTTTTTCTTTTTTTCCCATTGATTGAGAATAGCTTTTCTATCATATAAAATTTGTATATTATATTATATATATATAAGTAAGATGAGATATCAAATAATAAAATATTAATTTCAAAGAAAGAAAAGTTTAATACTACTTATAAACATTAAGTTATTATATTTCTTAATAGATTAATCACCGTAAAAGTCACTTTATTTATATCACAAAAAAAATTTGATCACTTTATTTTCATAAAAAAATACTTAAATAACCATCTCAATAAAGATGTGACACTTTAATCATTTTATAAATAATAAAATATTATTTTATTAAAAAAATTTTGACGTAATAATAAAATTAATTTAATACGGTAAAATTATTATTTTATTTTAATTTTTTGGTCAATTAGTTTTTTAAATTTTTAGATTTTATAATTTTTTTATGTATTTTATGAAAGTTTTTGTCCATTTTATATAGATATCATGTTTAAATTGAAATTGTAGATTTTACGATATAAAAAATAAAGACTACACATATAAAAAATTTATAAGAGAAATGGTATTAGAATTAAACGATAAATTCCTCTATATCCACTAAATTTGAAGACTATTATCAAAGTTAAATGGTGCACATGCTGCTCGGAGTTGTGACAAAGGTTGCATCATCTATGTGATTTTTGAATATAACGGATTGGTAAGAGTTTATTTATATAGTTCTAACGCGATTGATAATGTAGTTTTTTGAAATATGTAATTCTTATTTTAGATATTTTAAAATTTATAGTTATTCAAATATGATAAACTATAAAAAATACTATACAAAAAATGTCCAAAAATTACAAAAAAATCCATAAAATATAAAATTAGTTTAACTAAAAGAATATTTTTTTAAAAAATCTTATTATTTAAGTTTAATTTTATAATATTTTATTAATAAAAAATTATAACATCATATTTTTAAAAAGATAATGATTTAAATATTTTTATAAAAATAAAATAATTAAAATATTTACTTAATATAAATAAATTAATTTCCATAACTCTTCATCATTTGTTAATTGATACGAATACACTTTCTATATATATATATATATATATGTTAAGTTGTAATAAAATATATTAAAAAAAAACATAATTTATTATTTTGTTTTCTTTCGGATTATAATGGAATCTTATATCCGGCACTTGTCTTATGCAGAAGTGATGTGGCATTTGGATTTTATCTACCAATCAATGAAAATTACTGTTTTGATTTATCTTTAATTTACGGGCACAAATATTTGGCGATTTCCTAATATTCATAAATTAATATATTTAGTCGAAATTGATTTATTTTATAAGTTTAAATATATTAATTTCAATGTTGAAAACATAAAAATTATTTTATGTTAGGTTAAATAAAATTTAAAAACAACACTTAATTAAAGTTTATATATATATATATATATATATTTATAATTATCTAATTTTTATATAAATTAAAAATATAAAACAATTTTTATTAACTTCATCTACTCTTATATCTTATGTTCATTAAAAAAAAACTATTATAATTAATAAAAATTTTAAATTATATATTCTTTTAAATTCTTAATAATTTGATCCCTTTTAATAATAATTTTACCTGAAAATTAATAAATAATTGTAATTTAAATGTTAATATAATTTTTTTAATTAAGATAATGATTATTTATTAATTTAATATTAATATAAAATAATTATTTTTTTTTAAAAATAAATCTAAATATTAAATTATACATATAAAATCAATATAAATAAATTGATTTAATATTTTCTAATAGTTATTTTATATATCAATTGAAGTTTTTGATTTAAAACATCTATAAATATTCAGTTAATATTTTAAACAAAATCAACTAAAATCTAATCACACTCACACTCACACTGACGACAGTCTTGATTAACCAAATTCATCTATTTTATTTTTTACTGCATGTTACATTAATATGATTATTATTGGTAATTAATTTTAATTTTTTAATTACTTTTATATTACTTGAACAATTTTTTTTTTTAAATTTTTTACACGTACGGTATGTGAATAAATTGGTGACAAGTGACCACCGAAGAATTTGACTCCCCCTTGATTGGTTTCCCTCCTCGGCCTGTAACCTCGCTTCTCTGTTTTTCCAATTGGACTAAAAATGTTGTTAGCAACAAACTTGAATTTCAATCTAACCACTTTAAATTACTTTCCCGTATGTTCTTATCTGCTTAAATCCTTGAAACCCGTATCTTCTTCAAGATTTGCCATCTCAAAATTCGTTTCCAAGGAAGCCTTTTTAGAGGGAAATTATTTTTTGGGTTCTAAAAATATGGTTGAAGTTGTTAGAACTTTTGCTATTAGGAATACTCGCGATGATGAAGGCGTTAGAGTATTTGAAGAAGAAGAATTAATTGATGGGTCGTCTCAATTTCCATCTGGGTTTGTCACTAATGACCTTCAGTCAACTATTAATCGACTGGTTGCTAATTTCTCTCTCCTAGTCCCTCGTTTTTCAATCATGTGTTTTCTTAACCTAAAAGGATGTTGCTTGGTGATTTGCTTAAGTTTCGAAATCAGCATGAAAGTGTAAATTTTGTATAATGTAAGCAATATGAGCTATACAATTCTAAAATGTTAACTATAAACACTATACTGCTATATTTTTTTAATCAACGTGCGACTCTTCTTGGCTTTCGATTTTTGTTTTCCTTTTCCTTGTTGGTTAAATCGTAATTATCAAGAATGTTCTTGTTTATCTTGCTTATAGGGACTTAAAACATCATAAATATTATTTTAATGTGTGCTGCGTTATGTTCACTTATGGCACTAACCATTGAAAATTCTTCCTTCTGGTTCTGATTTTTGTTTGGTTTATGTTAGCCTGCAATAACTAGAATTGACTATATTTGAAACTGTTTAATATGGAAGTATGATATAATATAGGTCCTGTTTATTTCTGTTTATGGGACCTATAAAAAAGTGCTTTTATCAGATTTAAGTTCTAGGAAACACATTCTGTGAAGTGTAAATAAGGGGTGCTCCTTTTTGAATTGCTTTCTACTTTTGATTGAAATTAATTTTAATATAAGCACAAGCAAACAAACCTATAATTTGCTATGAAAATTACTTAAAAGGAGATAAGAGTCAGATTAAAGTGATGAACACTACAATCATACCATACCACTATGTCAGAATAGGGTCATTTTGTACCACCCTTTAGTTTTCTTTGATATGATGCTTTTCAATTTGTGTCCATTAGTTACGTTGATTACCCATGATTCCCAAAATTGCCTTATGTATCCAGTTTTCATCTTTCTTATGAGTTATGTTAGCACATTGATTTTGGTTAAGTATTTCCCTCATATCTATTGTCAATGGATTGTTTGCTAATGAAGAGCAAGTGGCTAGTTTCTGCCCTTTTTGCTGGTGTGATTCTTTGGAGGCATGATGCAGAAGCTATGTGGGCTGCTATGGGATCCATCGTAAATGCCATACTCTCTATTGTTCTCAAGCGAATAATAAACCAAGACCGACCACTTTCTGGATTGAAAACTGACCCTGGAATGCCTTCTTCTCATGCACAGTCTATCTTTTTCATTGTAACATTTGCAATTCTATCAAGTAATGGTTTATCCCTCCCTTGCTCTATAAATATAAATGCTTTTCATGAATTTATGTTTTTGATGCTGTTTTAAGTTGGTAAATGCATGGTGAAAATGAATAAATTTTAAAATTTAAACTTTAGTAATTTGTTTATGCTTATGCTGTATCATTATGAGAATGATTTTAGTGTATATTCTACAAGCTTAAAGTCATTAATGCCATGTTTTCTCTCTGTTGTTATAGTCATGGAATGTCTAGGGATAAATGGAATTACTCTCACAGCTAGTGGGTTTGTCTTGGCATTTGGCTCATACCTTGTAAGTATCATTGCTGATTTTATCATCCTTTAATGCTTGCTTCTGCTTTGAAACATGTTAAAAGCGCTTCTCATACAAAAAATATTATCAGAAGGCCTTTCAGGATTCAGAAAACACTTTTTTTTTCTTTCTATTGGAAGCTTAAACTTTTTGTTTATAACAAAAAGTAAATTCTTCAAAATTCCTTTTGACAGAATCTAGTTTTAACAGAAACACAGGCAATGTTCTTCTAATGCCTCTAATAACTACAGTAATAAGCATTCGAGGATGGATATTGTTTCTAATTGAAAAAAATTAAACGCAAAAGCCTTAAGCAATCAATTTTTAGGTCTCTCCAAAGTAAGAAAGATATCAAAATATTAACAACAAACTTGATAGTGCCCGTTTATAATCTAACTCACCCAGTCATGTCTTGTAGGATCATTGTTGGGACCTTGTTAGTGTTTACAATTTGATATGGATTTTGAGTGAACAGAGTATAGTCAGGTGATAAAAGCCATCACCTTAACTAAACGATTTAGGTGTTAATTCAATTCACAGTTATCAAACTTGCACCATCTGACTCTTCTTGTTGTGCATCCCAGCGCATTGATTTTTGTAGGAAATGTCACTCAAACTACGTGAACTGAATCACATAACTTTTCTTGACTTATGGTATTAGGAGGCAAGTAAAACGAAGGTGGCTTTATTTTAGGATATAAACATTTATGTGCTTGATATGAGAATACTCTTTCCATATTAGTTGTTCATGCACATACTTAAAGAGACAATCTTATATGTGTATCTTTGATTGCTTTCATGGTTGGTTGCGCAACAGCTTCATACAACGAGCCAAGTTGTTGTGGGAGCTCGTTGTATAAGAATACTCTTTCCATATTAGTTTGTTCATGCATGTACTTAAAAAGACAATTTAATATGTGTACCATTGATTGCAGTCATGGTTAAGGATTGCACATCAGCTTCATACAACGAGCCAAGTTGTTGTGGGAGCTGCAGTGGGTTTGGTTTTCTCCCTTTTTTGGTATTGGTTGTGGAAAGCTTTTCTGGCGGAGGCATTTGTCTCTTCCCTATGGGTTCAAATTATTATTATTTTGTTGGCTGCTGCACTCTGCTTAGGGTTTCTTGTGTATGTCATTCGAAATTGGCTTAAAGATGAACGGTGAATTCTGTAATTTGAAAGTGTACATGTAATTTGGAAGTTGTCCACTAAGATACCATTCTTATACACAATTCATCCTAATGTAAATATATTTTTATCCCTCTCAATTTGCATTTTGATGCAGTTAACTTCTTCGTTAGTGACTTGGGTTGAGATCTTTTACCTCTTAAGATGAATTGTGTCCACGTATCTAACTATGGCAATGGATTGGGTTGGATATGAACTAAGCCAAACAAATTTGCATCATGAATTGAACCGAATCGTTTAAATGATTTCGGGTTGAATAGATTTGGGCATTACTTGTGGGTCAATGAGATTCAAACCATTGACCCATTTTGAATACTATTTTAGTTTTTTTTAAATACAAAAATATTATATATAAAAAGGATAAAACAGAATAGTACAAAATAAAGGTACATGTATTAAATTATTTGGGACCCAAATTGATCTGATCGGAACCAACCCGAATATGACTGGTATTTGCGGGACACTGACTCTTTGAGTGAAATTGGCATCCTTACATGTATCAAAATATCTAACAATATATTCATGCCATGTTTTCTATTTTGGAAAGTATCGATACATGAAACTAATAAATTATCTTTTTGTAAAAAATATTTTACTTTCAAATATAAAACATTTGAAAATGTTTTCTTAGATATAATATACTTGTTTACGTAGAATTTTAATGTGTTTATTAATTCGTAACGAGAATCAATAAAAATAATACATAAAAAGAATTGAAGAGAAAATTAAAATGTAAAACTCATTCATTTTTTTTTTGTATTTACTAAATAATAATAATGATCGAAATAAAAATGTTCATTATTTAAATGTTATTTTAAAAATAATAATAATTAATATAAAATAAAAAATATTAAAATAAAGAATAATTCTGCAATTGTATTTTTTTGAATTTAAAAAATATAATCAATATAAATTACTTTCAAATTTGTGCTCTTATTTCCTTTTTTAGGATGTAAACATGAACATAAATGATTCCCTCTTCACTCACTTTCTTTCCTTAAAACACCCTGAAAGTTGAGAGTTTTTACTTTCATTACATTTTAACTTTTATAAATTTTGCAAAAAAAAAAAGAAAAATTATAAAAATATCCCTAAAATTTATAACAAAAATAACACCCAATAATATTAAACATATATAAATAGTTATATTTTAATTTAAACGACATCCAATTACACAACTTTTAAATTGTAATGATATGTCAGACTTTGTTTTTATAATAAGAAAAATGTACCGAGTGAATACCAAGGATGCTATTTTTATAGTTAGAAGTTTTAAGTGTGCTAATTTTGTTGTTTTTTTAAAATAAAATTTACAAAACTAATAATATTTTTGATATTTTCTTAAAATTAAAGTATGCATACTTTATTCCTAACCCTGGCAGATAGTCCTGTCCCATTTCAGTTAGAATTCAAGACTGAAAGATAAAAAGACCTCACGTATGTTGCTTTTACAGGAAGTAGATTGCTTGCAGGCATTAGGAAGAAAAATCCTAGACTCCTTTGAATTAAGAGGTGGAGACAGCTAAAAGCTTTACATGATACAAACTCATTTTCTGGGTCTCAAGAAACACGGGCGAGGAAGAAAATAATACTAACTACTGCATTCTATTAGAAATGCTTGCTATTGATAAAAACAAAAACAAAGAAAGGCAGCTTCACACATATTCTTGTAGCATTAATACATTGACCAGTTTTGCTTACATTCTTTCCCATTGTTGCCTTAGTTCTTGATAACCGGCTTCATTGTAATGCCCGGATTTTCCCCCCATAGCCGTAACGTTTCAAAAGCGCTTCATCTTGCCGCCAATTCTCTTTCACTTTTACTTCAATCTGTCAAGCCATTTGTAGGGCTTCAAAATTAACAAAACCAGATGCAGTATGGAAAAGTAATGCAAAGTTGGATACAATAAAATTTAAATAGAATAGATAGGTAAAATTAACAAAAACTGATTCCTATAGTGCTCACCCCAAGATAAACCTTCTTTTGTAAGAAATCTTCTATGTCTAACCGAGCAGCCGTTGCAAGTAGTTTTAGAGCCTTTCCTTCCTACAGTTATTTGAGGATATAAAATATCATTTGCCATATCATCTAGGGTAATTTGCATACACTAGGGAGCATGGAACCATTTCTAGTTAAAAGAATGGAGAATGCAATGCAACAAAATCAAAAGGAACAGTTTTTATCAATAGTGTTTATATTCCGAAAGATACGTATCATGCCAAGCCTGTGACTAGCACATTGTCATGACTAGTGCAAGATGATCAGTCAAAAAAACTTCCTCAAACAAAGGGTCACTTACTTTCCCAATCAGGATGATCTTCTGCGTATTTTTTTCAACCACAACCTCCACCTGTATGAAATCTTTTGCAGTTGGTCTAGCTTTGTAGCTAACTACATTCACCTGGAGGTCATAGAATATATGTTAAACAGCAAACACCATCTGACATGATACATATATGGGGGACATTTGATCACTAAAATCAATCATTTAAAACTCGAAAAACTTACCTGACATGCATATGGGACTTCATCACGGTATTGCATGAAGATTTTTTCTCTTACAATTTCAGCAACAAAGAATCTTTCGGGATGCTCACTGACTATGTCCTGAGAATACATAATCAGCCATAAATTTCAATAAGATACCATGAAATAACCCCATGACGAGGCTAACTACGTAAACCATGAATAGTATATCAAAAGGAAACTGTCTGGATGCATTATCAGCATCCACCCGAGACTCAAGTATGTAAAATCACGATGACCAGCCAGAAGAACTGCACACCAGATCAACAAGGAAAAGCTTGATATCCTAATTACCTTTGGGAAATAAGCTGGACCAAGAGGGATCTTTGATAGAATCCAGTCCTTAACATCTTCCACACCATGGCCATACTTTGCACTCACAGGTATGATCTCATCAACGTCACAAAATTTATCATACATCTGGAAGGAGTTTGTCAAAGACAAATATTAAAAAGGGAACATAAGTGAACATAAAAAATATAAGACAATTATAAATCAATATACATGCCCTGACCTCAAGTTTCTTTGCAATTTCACCAGGTTTAATCAAGTCCTTTTTATTCATTACTAACAACATAGGTGGTTTATCTGCTAAATTACCCACTCCTTCATCCAGCACTTCATCAATCTATAATCAGCAGCATGGATTTAGGACAAGAAAGCAAACTTCAAGATTAGTTTGATAAACTAAGAAGCATACTTTCTCAGGCACTTTACATGCATCAACAAGAACAACCACACAGTCCGCATTAATAGCAGCTTCTTTGACATTCTTCATCATCATAGTGTCCAACTTGTGCATTTTCTTTTGAATGACACCAGGTGTGTCATAAAGTATCACCTGCAAACAAACCCGTTTGATTTTTTTTTTTTTAAATATCTGTAAAGGTCCACAAGCAAGAAAAGCTATGACTCATGACTAAACAGTAAAAAATGACCACAGAATGCCCATTAATATCCAAATGCACAACTATTATTCAAAGAGATAAATAGAAATAGAAATTACACCAGGTTAAGCTTTAAAAGTTTATAACTATATTCAAACTAGAAATATTTACTTTGGCCCATACTATAGTCTGAGATATTTAATCAGAGGTCCACTATGACAACTTACACAAAAGAAGAAAAAAGCTATCCCTTTAAAATCAAACCTGGTAGTCCGGGCCAGAATATATACCAAGAATCCGATGTCTTGTAGTTTGAGGTTTATCAGTAACTATTGACAACTTTTGACCAATCATTTGGTTAGCAAGTGTACTCTTTCCAACATTTGGCTTGCCAAGCACAGCTACATATCCTGCAATTGAGTGATATATTTTCAACGGCAATGAAACCCATAACTTCAAAAGAATAACAAGACAGTTGATAAAATACCTACAATAAACTAAAGACCGTTTGGATGTGCATTTTCTTATTGTTCCTACGAAATTGGTTTCAAATGAAGTGATTTGGTCAAAATGCTTTCAATAGAAGTAATAGGTGTTTGGTATAAAACTGTTAAAATTACTTTTGAGTGGTATTTTAGCAATTATATCAGGAAGAGAATATACATCATAAACTAACTACTTCCATGCAAGTATTATGCTAAAAGCATTAATGTTGCTTCTCAAAATTTCCAAAGCTAAGAGATTGCCAAACACCATTACAAGTGCTTTGGCCCTTTTAAAAGTATTTTATGCGCAAAGGAGAAGCAGTTCCAAAACGCCCTATATGTAACAGTGTTCGAACCCAAAAAACTAAAATTCGGTAGCTGACCAAAGAATCAATTTTCACAAATCAAAAGATTATAACAGTTTTTCAGCACAAAGAAATCCAGATTCAAAAATTTATTCCAAATTCCTCAGACTCAATAATTGAAACTAAAGCTATTAAATATACCACCATCAAAAATCGCATAATACCAAACCAAGAATAAGCAACAAGCAAAATGAACAAACCACTTCGATGGTTGACATTAGAGGCATAATCAAATTCCTCAATCTCGTAGTCGTCAAGTAAAGCCATATTCCTATTGGGCTTGACACTCAAAGACAACAAAGACGACTCGTCATCAGAGTAAGAGCTGCCCTCTGCTTCTTCATCATCTTCAAACTCTTCCTCTCCCTCCTCCTCTTCTTCGCAAACCCAAAGTTTCTGTTTACCGCCTGACAATACGAAAGTTCGAGTACTATTCAGAGCAATTCTGGTTTGAAGGAAATGCAATTTGCAGTCTCGGAGTGAATTTCTAGTAAAACAAGTGAAAAGAGTCTTGCTGTAGTAATTAGAGAGAGACAAGGGTCTAGAGTAGAGGCTATTGGTTACCAACTGTTCCCTCGTAAGATTTATAGACATGTGAAGAACTAGCTCCATTGTTGGAGCTCTGGTGCTAGCGATAGCTCAATTGTTTCAGCGGATGTATTTGGATAAAAATCGTTATTTTCGGAAGAAAAAAATAATTAAAACCAAATATCCGATGTCGTTTCGTTTAATATTTATTGACATTGAACTCGTAACATACCCTACCTGAAGCTACGGGTCTCGGGCCAGCACCGCATCGTTAATTAATATATGGTGCTGGTCCGTGAACAGTATAGAGTCTGTGCCAACCTCTTTCAAGTGAATTGGTTCGTATAATAAAAAAGAATAGAAATTAAAATAGTAATAAAATTAAATATAAATAAAATAATAATAATAATATTTTTTTATTTATCACTAGAATTAAATAAAGAATTAGTACCGTAATATTTAGTTTAAAGTAAAATAAAATAAAAAATAATATATATTAACTTAATATATTTATATTCAGTAAAATTTAAATCATAATATTTAATTATTATTTTTATTTTTATATGATAAAATATATAATTAAATTTTTTATTTTTTAAATAATTATTACTTAAAAATATTATTTAATCTTATAAAAATATTTTTTATAATTCTTTTAATTAGGGTTTATTTGTATATTTTTTAAGAGTTAAATTAGAATAAAAATAGATATGAGAATAAAATAAGTATTATCAAAAGGTGTGTTAAATTGTTATTCCTTTTTTTTAAGAATTTATTACATTACATTCTTAATCTATAACACAATAAAATATAAAAATGTATGAAATCAATTACATTCTCACTCTCATTTCTATCAACTAAATACATCCGTAAGTTTTATCATGTCGTGTTATATTTATTCTATTAGATCATACTTAAGAGTAATGAGAGTCAAACTCTATACTTTATGTGTATTAATATTAACTATGCTATCAATTATATATATTTTTAATATTAATTTATGTAAAATTTAATTTTTCAATTTTGTTACAGCATGTGTTGTGTCACTTTTTTTCTTGTATTTCATGTTGTGTTGTGTATAATATTGAATGAATCGTACCAACAAATCAAGTGTTTAATAGACACTGCCATCTCAGGTTGATCCGTTTAACACCTGTACTTAAAGCTTTACAAAATTTGGATATAATTTTTTTAAAAGAAAATTAAATAACATGTAAAATTGATTCTAAGAATGTGACAATTAATTATTAGATATATGTTATATGTATCACATATTTTGTACTATTATAATCTTATGCATCAATATTAGTACAAGTTATTACTCATTTGAGTAATGTTTTTTATTATTACTTAAACTTATAATAAAAATATCACTCTAATAATATTAAATAGATTCAATTAATTTAAATTTAACATTGAATGAGTCTAATTAAAATAACATGATGATATTTAAATAAAAAATTGGGTTACATATTTTCTTTGAAGTAAAATATATAAGTTATAAAAAAAATATTTTTTTTATAATTATAAATTTTAATTTTTTTCATATAATAACTTGATAGGTATTGATGTGAAATCAACTAAACAAAATCGGCAACTTCAACTGCACACAAAATTTAGAATTGACCATACTTCTTAATCTTCATCAACTAAAAGGTTACTAAATATGCAATCAATTAAGTGAATTTCGCTTCATTAAGCTCGCGGCCTTTATAGAAATGAACAATGCTTATAATCATGTTTCGTAAAAGTAGAAAGTAAATTCGATATGCAAATCAAATATTAAGATAGAGTTAATATAAGCATAAATTAATAGATACAAATGCGAAATAAACAAATTAAAGGGATCGAAAACAAATAAAGGAAATATCTTACCTTCAACCATTGAAATTGTTCTTAAAACTTCAAATTGATCAAAATTGATTTGCTCTTTGTGTTAGGAATTTCTAAGCTCTTAACACACTCAAATAGATGGCGTATTGCACTGGAATTGTATGTTGAGCTTAGGGACTATAACACCCATTTTATAGTGGTGCTTCCCATCAAAGCATCGATACCGTTACCAGCTTTCAGCCATAATCGACAAGCTTTTCAATGATAAAAACGTTTGGACCAATTAATGACCCGTTAAAGAAAAATAGAAATGTAAATTGGAGAGTTTAAATGGATGATCGCTTACATTCTCCCGCTTGGTCCAAACATTCAACTTAATCCCATCGATTATCTTTCTTAAAAAATAAACACATGAATTACGACGATAAGTCCTATAAGAGCAAGTATTATCTTTCATGTATTACAATGTATTTAGTTTCTCAAGTTTACATTTATGTGGTAACAAAACTTAATGAATAAATCCTATATTTATTCTTGATCTTATACAAAATATATTTTCTCAAATAAATTAAGGTGCACATGAATATGAGAAAATAATATATAAGAGTTTTAGTAATAAACTGTATATATACCTTCACAAAATGGAACCAAATCTCATTTTCTTTACATGATCCTTAAATTTCAGTGGTAGCATACCCTTAGTCAAAGGATTAGTAATCATAAACTTAGTGCTAATGTGCTTAGTGACTAATTTTTTTTCCTTAACACGTTCTCTTATGGCCAAGTATTTGATATCGATGTGCTTACTACGACTACCACTCTTGTTGTTCTTAGCCATAAACACAACAACTGAGTTGTTACAGTACAATCTCAATGGCCTAGAAATAGAGTCAACTACTCTAAGCCCGGAAATGAAACTCTTTAATCATACATCGTGTGATATGGCTTCAAAACATGACACGAATTCAGCCTCTATCGTGGAAGTAGCAGTCAAGTACTGCTTCACACTCCTCCAAGACATGGCTCCACCGGCAAGCATGAAAATATAACTAGATGTTGATTTATGTGAATCAACACAGCCTGCGAAGTCCACATCGGAGTAGCCAATTACTTCCAGATCCCTGGTTTGTCTATACAATAGCATATAGTCCTTGGTTCCTTGAAGATACCTCATCACTTTCTTAGCAGTTCTCTAATGGTCCTAACCTAGAAAATCTTATATTGCCCCAATATTCCAATAGCAAATGCAATGTCAGGCCTTATGCAAACCTGAGCATACATTAGGCTTCCGATATTAGAAGCATATGTAATGTTCTTCATTTGTTCTCTTTCAAAATCATTCCTTGGGCATTGGTCCAAATTGAACTCATCGCCCTTCACAATGGGAGCAACACTTGGTGAATAATCTTTCATTCAAAATCTTTCTAAAACTTTATTGATATAGGTTTCCTAAGATAAATCTAAGATGCCTTGAAGTCTGTCTTTATGAATCTTAATGCCAATGAAATAAGATGCCTCACCCATATCCTTCATATCAAAATTTTTAGAGAGGAATTGTTTTACCTAGTGTAGCAAACCCTTATCATTGGTTGCAAGAAAAATGTCATTCACGTATAAAATCAGAAAACATATCTTACTTTCACTAACCTTCTGGTATATACATTGATCCATGGGGTTTTCAACAAATCCGAATGAAGAAATTAATACCATTGCTGGGATGCTTGTTTTAGTTAGTATATGGATTTATTAAGCTTACAAACCAAATGTTCACCATCACTAGAAATAAATCCTTCAGGTTGTTTGATATAAACCTCTTCTTCTAGATCTTCGTTATGAAAGGATGTTTTCACATCCATTTGTTGCATCTCAAGGTCAAAATGGGCTACTAATGCCAATATAATGCATAACGAATCTTTCTTAGATACATGAGAGAAATTCTTTGTATAATCAATTCCTTCTTTATGAGTGAATCCCTTAGCAACTAATATGGACTTGTATCTCTCAATGTTGCCCAATGAGTCTTTCTTTGTCATAAAGACCCATTTACATCCAATGGATTTTGCACCATTAGGCAACTCAACTAGATTCCAGACTCCATTACTCTTCATAGAACTCATCTCATCCTTCATAGCATTGTACCACAATTCAGATTCTTTGCAACTTATGGCTTGTGAAAAGGATTCAGGATCATTCTCAACTCCAACGATACAGTCTGATTCTTATATATATACAACATAATCACTAGAAATTGTTGACCTTTTAGTTCTAGTAGATCTTCTTAATGTCGCACCATCATCTTCTTGGGAAGTATGAGGTTCAACTTGATGTTCAAAAGTTTCAGGAATCTCTTGAACAATTTGATCTATTGGAATGTTGTCAACAAATTATGGAATTTCAATGATTGATTTTTCAACACCAGCCTGTACTTGAGGGGTGTTGTGAACAACAATCAATCTATCTCTTGAAGTGGAAGGTTGAGACTCTAAATGATTAGTATTAGAAACTATGTTTCTGATTTGATCACTCCCACTAATCAGATCATACTCAATAAATTTTTCATTTCTTGATTGCACAAACTTAGTACTATGAAATGGACAAAAATATTTACAACACTTAGACCGTTAGACATATCCAACGAAATACCCACTAATGGTCATTGGGTCTAGCTTCTTCTCTTGTGGATAATAAATCCTCACTGCAAATAGACATCTCTAAATGTGTATGTGTCGCAAACTCGATTTCCAACCTTTCCATAATTCAAATGATGCCATTGAGACAGCTTTGGTTTGAACTTGGTTTAATATATACACAGTCGTCTTTAAAGCTTTAGTCAAAAAGGATTTAGGAAGATTGGAGTAGCTAAGCATAGTCTGTACCATGTCCAATTTTGTTCAATTTCTCATTTCTGCTACACCATTCTGGTACGGTGAAACAAGCATAGTGTATTGGGCAACTATCCCATGCTCTTGAAGAAACTTAGAAAATGGACCTGGTGCTTGTCCTTTCTCAGTATATCTACCATAATATTCACCACCTCTATTTGATCTTATGAGCTTTATTTGCTTTCTACATTGCTTCTCTACTTCAGCCTTAAAGATCTTGAAGGCATCTAATGCTTCACTCTTATTATGAAGCATGTAGAGATACATATATTGAGAAAAATCATTAATAAAGGTGATAAAATATTTCTGACCTTATATGTCCATGTATGGACAACATATATTAGTATGTACGATCTCTAATATGCCTAAACTCTTATTGGCACCTTTCAATAACTTGTTAATTTTCTTTCCCTTAATGTAGTTCACATATGTCTCAAAACCAATAAAATCTAGAGTACTAAGTACCCTATCTTTCACTAATCTTTTAATTCCTTCTATGGAGATATATCCTAATCTCCTATTCCATAATGTAAAAGAGTCATCGTCAATAACACACCTTTCAGTTCTAGCTTGAACATACATAGCTTTAGGAGTGACATTATTTTGTAAATTAATGTAGTAAATACCATCAGACAAAATACCATTCCTAACATAATCAGATTTATCAAATAAACTAAAATATTGTTTCTGAAAAGTCAAAGGAATAACCAGAAAGTCTTGAAATCGAAATCAAGTTTCTAGAGAAACATGGAACATAAAAGGCCTTTTCTAATTCTAAAACAAAAATACTACTTAAAATCAAACAACATGTTCCTATAGCCTTCACATATGAGCCCATCTTGTTTCTGGATAAGATGTATTTCTCACTTCCCATCGGCTTCCTAAGGTTTTGCATACCCTATAAGGAGTTTGCAACATGGATTGTAGATCTATAATCAATCCACCATGTGTTAATATTAACATTAACCATATTAGATTCATAATAAAGAAATGAGGTTGGATTACCTTTACCCTTAAGCCATTTTTGGAATTTGATACATTCCTTCTTCATGTGTCCCTTCTTTTTATAGAAGAAACACCTAGCTTCTTCCTTAATATCAGCTTGAGGTGGAACTATCAATTTCTTTTTATGTTTGTTTTGAGATTTTCCTTTCCCGTACGTTGTAGCCAACATTGCACTTTCCCCAAATTCCATAACAAGCCTCCCTTCCTCTTGAACACATATGGTCATTAGTTCATTGATTGACCATTTATCCCTATGTGTGTTGTATGAGATTTTGAGTGGACCATACTGATATGGGAGAGTGTTAAGGATATAGTGCACCAGGAAGGATTCTAACATATCAACCATGAGATTCTTAAGTTGAACCGTAATTTCCCTCATTTGCATAATGTGTTCACACACACCTCTCACACTAGTGAGTCTTAAGGAATAGAACTTCATAATAAGGGTGCTTGCCATAGCCTTATATGAAGTGATGAACTGATCATCAATGGCTTTTAGCAAGTCCCAAACATTGTTATGTTGATCAACAGAACCACGAATACTAGCAAAGATCTTAGTCTTAATGAACATCACACTAAGGCGATTAGATCGCTCCCATTGTTCATAAAGCGTGATATTTACTGGAGTGCTAGTTTCAATAATTTTAGGTGGTTTGTTTTTCCTAATAGCATAGTCAATATCCATCCATCCTAGATGAAAGAGAATTCTTTCCTTCCATACTTTATAATTATCCCATTTCAATTCGGGAATGTCATAACAAATATCAGAGAAATTCACAGGTCGTGAAGCTTAGATTAAAGATTATATGCTTATTAAAATTTGAGACATAAATTAAATTTATTCTTTACCAATGTAAATCATAAAAAATATAAATCTAGTGACATAAAGTTCTAATTCAATTAGATTCATCCTAACTTTACAATAAAACTATCAAATTATGTTCATTTTTCTAATTCTTGTAGGTAAATTAGAAAATATAATTTGATATTCTATCCTAATTAATCACACAAAAATATAATAAAAATTTTTGTGGGATAAGATTTATTATATCATATATGATTAATCACAATTAATGTTTATTTTCTAAACATGAGACTAAATAAACCTTATTATACTTTTATTTAATTAAAGATGTTGTAGCTAATCCCTAATTAATTAAACTATATGAATCAATTAAACATTGACTAAATCTTTAGGCTCAATTATTGCATAAAATCATAAGCAATATTAATTTAATTATAAATGTATAAATATTATTTATCTTAATATTGCATGTATAAATAAATGACAATAAATTATACACGCAAAATAAATAATGTAAGTACTAATTAAATTCATAAAGAGCTATTAAAAACTAATTCAATTATGCATAAATTATTTAATCAAATTTTGTATGTATAATAAATTATAAAAATTATACATACAAATACCAAAACGAATAATTTAAACATAAATTTTAATGTGCCAAAAATTATTTAAATAAATGTCACATGTTTAATAAATATTCTATATATGACCAACCTAAGTTAAATAATTAATCACATTAATATTATATTAGGAATTACTTTTTATTAACAATTAAATACCAAATATATAAAATAATAAATCTTGTACACATAATAACATAAAATGTGTTGCATTCCAATGGCCAGGAGACTTGGCATTCTGCCGAGAGACTTGGGTTCGATTCCCAACAAAACCAAAATTTTAATAAAAATTAAATTCCAAATGCATATATAATAATAAGCCATGTATGTATTATACCACATAATGTGATGTGGCCTAGTGGTTTGGGCGCTTAAATCTCACTCAGGAGACTTGGGTTTGAGTCCTACGAACATCACCCTTTTTTTCTTTTTTTTCCCTAGAAAGTCATCTTTAACCTGGTTTGAGTCCTACGAACATCACCCTTTTTTTCTTTTTTTTTTTCCCTAGAAAGTCATCTTTAACCTCCAACTGAGTCAACCTAATCCGATTAGGACCCGAACGGATACCTAGCCGTATCTCATAATTCTGAGGACAAAATTCGTCTTTCTTTTTATCAAAATTCTTAGATTTAATTTTTCAAGTGATTCATGGTCTCAATTTAAATCAAAAACATCATTTTAAATAAAAAGTTAATTAATACATTCCAATGAACACGAATGAAAAATTAGAATGATTTTCTTCATGGTTTTTCACATTTCAATTCACATAATCATTGGAAAATCAATAATGAAATCATTTATAATTTCCATATGCATCAATACCGAGTCTTTCAAAAAACCAATTTCAAGGTGCTTGGTGAAACAAAGCAAAATAGAGATCATTCTAAACTAATCAAGACAGAGGTAATATGGGCTCCGATACCAAATGTAAGCATAAATTAATCGTCCCAAATGTGGAATAAAAAAACTAAAAGGATCAAAAATAAGTAAAGCAATAATCTTACCTCCAGCTATTGAAATTGTTCTTAAAGCTCCAAGTTGATCAAAACTGATTTGCTCTCTATGTTAGGAACTTCTAAGCTCTTAACATCACTCAAATAGATGGTGTATTGCACTGGAATTATGTGTTGAGCTTAGGAACCATAACACCCTTTTTATAGTCGTGCTTCCTATCAAAGTATTAGCATTGTTACCAGCTTTCAGCCATAACCAACGAGCTCTTCAATGACAGTAACGTTTGGACCACTAAATGATCGGTTAAAGAAAAATGGATGATCAGTTATAGTTAACACTAAACATGCATGTGTTCCCAAATATTGGACAATCTACGATTGGCCAACCTCAATTATGTCGGCTAAACATATGAGTTTAGTCATTCCTCTTACGACTATACTTTTCTTTTCTTTTTCTAATAATTAGGCTATGTGTTTTTAAGTCTACTAGGTTTTGAAAATATCAACTTCATTTATCTTTCTTTTTTTTCCTTTTGATTTAGATATATTCTCATTGATTAAAAAAGAGTAATACAAAAAAAATAGTAGTTTTGAAGTTAAAGGCTATAAACAACGTCACCAAAAGCATCAAAAATATACATTTTCTAAAATTCAAAATATTTCATTGAAAAGTAACCAAGAGTGATGGCTCTATGAAAGTAGAGTCCTCAATGCACTTCTTTACTTAATTTGTGTTCGTCTTATTCAATAAATAGTATTTTTAGAGTAAAAAATATAAAAATATAAACTTTTTAGTAAAAAGGGGTGAAAATATATTTTTTGAAATATTTTGAGACTTTTATGAAATTTTATGAATTTTTAATGCAAGACCAATCATAAGCTACCACATAGACACCACGTAAGTAGTGAAGCTGATGGAGAAAGCAGCGTGGATGCCATGAAATCAAAGTAGGAAAATCACGCAAAGTGGGATGTATAAAGTGAGGTAGCATTTTGACATGTGTCAGCATCGTGTTCCTTTCGAGTTCGCTGCGTGGTCTCGTGTCTCCACGAGTCATCACACTACTCATCTATTCTTTCCACCCGTACTCCACGTAATGAGTAACCATGAATCACATATCGCCACATGGCAATGACTTAGCTTCTGTTATTCAAGACTAGTCTCCCTTGCCACGAGTCATATGTTGATTCGCCTAGTGAAGACCATATGCCATGTGTTACATCCCTATTGGTTGGCGCTGTTAATTTTTCCTTTTTTCATCTTGGCTCTTGATCTGAAGCTGATCTGATAATCCAAATTTCATGTGAGCTTAATTTAATCCTCTAATTGTCCTATAAACGCTAATAAGCTTAAATAAGCATAATTTTTGTAAGTTTTTGGAGCTAAGAAGATAGAAAAACATAGAAAAATTTAAAAAAATATATAATTTTGGTGGAGATTCAAGAGTAGATTGGTATGACAATTCAAGATATTAATTTTATTTCTTCCTCTTCTCCCTTCTTTATCAATTTTTATGTCCTTTATGAAAAATATGAGTTTTATGAACAAAATTATGTTTAGTTAATTTATTAATCTAAAGATCTTATGAACTCAATTTTCACCATGTGATGATTTAATATTTTACCCCGATTATGTTTTTAATTTAATTATATTATTTAATCTATTTTTTATATTATTAATTGTTTAGCCAACAATTGATCTATAGAGACAATTAAATATATTTGAGAGAATTATTTAATTATTTGTTTTGAATAAATAACATGCATAGTTTTTAGACAGAGATATATGATTTTAATGTATGTGATTCATAGTTGATGAATTTAATAAGTAGCATGCAATTTAATTGACATGAAAATATAATTAGGTTAATTACTATATGGTGTGTAGTTTATTTAAGAGAGAAATACATATTAGCTAGATTCAATTAATCATGTAATTAATTGATATTTACATTGGAGGAATTTAATGATACACATGTTTAAAAAATTGAGTGATTAAGTATTCATTGATATTTTCTCATATATCTTTTTAGCTGTCAAATCTGATTTAATTAATTATTGTTATTTATTTTTAGTTTTTTTAATTTTGATTCCTTAAAACATAAAAACATAAAAAAAATTGATTTTTATTTTTTTGTTTTAAAGAATAATTTCTAATAACATAATTTCTATGTGAACGGTCTTTCTTATCATTGTATTACTTGTTGTGATACATATACTTGTGTATTCATTGCACACAATTCGTGTCCGATCAAATAGTATAACCCTCTACTCTCTATTCATCTTCATATATTCTAAAAATATTATTTCTGCTTATAGTTTGTACTTCAATCAAAAAGAACAATTTAGTTCTAAATGCCTTAAATTTTCACCCTTTTTTTACAACACAACATGCATATAACAACCCAATTTTGGATCTAAAATTACGAACACCTCAACCGTCTAACCAAACAGTCAAAGTA
Organism: Hippophae rhamnoides; assembly: GCA_033030585.1. NCBI lineage: Eukaryota > Viridiplantae > Streptophyta > Magnoliopsida > Rosales > Elaeagnaceae > Hippophae > Hippophae rhamnoides. Next base: position 19,754,329 of record CM065434.1, on the reverse strand, counting down.
TAGATCTTCATTCATTTAGTCTACCATGAAACTAAACAAGACACCTTATATTGCACAAGTCTCACTATATGAGTATAAATACAATCACATCGTAAAATAATCGTACCACACACATATCACACAAAAAAGATTGCACAATGGTGAACATAAAAAATACTAACTAGTGTTGTGGATGATATAATATCAAATGACACCAGTGTTGTGGGAGATCTTGAGCATAAAAAATCTTCTAGAATGAAAATGAAGAAGAAAATTTAAAAATAAAAGTTGAAAGAAAAACAAAACCATTAGAGAGAAAATTCCTCAAAGAGGAACGGAGTAAAGGAATTAAGAGAGATATGAATAAAAATGAGAGAAATGGTCTGAGACAATAATAAGCAAAGATGAACTTCTTGTACCAACACCCCCTCGCCTGCTACCAAAGCTAATAATTTGGACAAAGGGATGTCCTCTATTGAAATAACCTTTCTCGGGAAGGACGATGCCTTATTTCCCCATGAAGACCCTTTGGTAATCATCCTACAAATAGGATCCTACAATGTCTGCCAAATCATGATTGATTTGGGAGCTCCATCGACTTTCTCTTTTTGTCAAAAACCAGAACTCTAGGTATAAAGGAATGTGACATCATAAGGAGAGATTTAATAGTAGCAATACCTATGCAATTGAAACCATGATGTTACGGGTCATGGTGACAAGATCTATAGTAATGACCAACCTTGTGGTAGTTGATGTCCTAGTCCATTACAATGTCATTCTTGATATACCATAGATACATTAGATGAAAGCCATTCCATCTACTTTCCACCAAGTCATCAAATATCCAACTAAAGGAAGGCCTAAAAGAGATAAGGAGGGACCAAGAAAAGGCTAGAGGTTGTTTAATGCTACCATGAAGAAGGCTACTCCCAAGTAGAAATTACAGCATAGACCTTGTCGAAAAAGGCCAGGGGTAGATGCCTAGCAAAGTTGGTTAATTAAAATGAATTGTGAGATTTACCAATTGAAGACAAAAGGGAGGACCACTCTTTAAAATTGAGTGCTAACTTAACAACAAAGTTTAGGGAGTAGCTATCTCAAGTTCTAAGGGAAAATTCAGATATCTTTACATGAAGGCCTTTAGATATGCTTGGGATTAACCCAGAGATTATAAACTACCAATTAAATGTTGATCCAAAAGGTAGACTTATCAAGCAAAGAAAGATAAAGTTCCCAAGAGAAAAGAACAAAGTGATTAAAAGTTACGTCACCACACTTAAGGAGACGAAGATTATTAGAGAAGTGCACTACCCAACTTGGTTTTCAAATGTAATGCTGGTAAAAAAAGGCTTATGGATCATCCCGCATGTGTGTAGCTTTCATAGACTTGAATGATGCATGCATGAAATATTATTTTCCCCTACTGAGTATTGATTAGCTGGTTAATGCTACTGTCGGGTTCGTCTTGATGAGTTTCTTAGATGTATATTCTAGTTATCATCAAAATAAAATGCACCTAGAGGATGATGAGAAAACATCTTTCATTATTGAGGAAGGACCTTCTATTACACCCGAATGCCATTTGGTCTAGAGAATGTAGGAGCCACATATTAGCACCTCATCAATAAGATGTTTGTTGACCAGCTGGGGAGAAATCTAAAAGCATATGTGGATGACATGGTGATAAAGTCAATACAACCAGTAAACCATGTCAAAGACTTGGAAGAAATATTTCATGTAACTCGAAGGTATGGTATGGACTAAATCCTAAAAAAAGTGCTTTTGGTGTTACTTCAGGAAAATTCTTTGGATATCTTATATCTGCCAAAGAAAGTGAGGCCAATCAAGATAAGATACAAGCCTTGGTCAACATGAAATCTCCTACCAACCTAAAAAGGGTTCAACAATTGAACGAAAGAATAGTGGTACTCAATATATTCATTTCCAAATGCAGAGAAAAGTGCTTGCCATTCTTCAAAATGATGAGAAATAACACATCGGTTTTCTGGAATGAAGATTACGATAGAGCTTTTTAAGGAATTAAATAGTACCTAAGTAAGCCTCTAATCCTGTTCAATCACTCCCCAAGTCAAAAGATTTATTTGTATTTGTTTGTTACTCCTAATACTTTAGTGTCGTACTTCTTATTGAAAGAAACAATAACCAACACCTCGTCTACTACATCAGCCAAATCATAACAGATGCCCAAAGCAGGTATCCAATGATTGATGAGTTGGCCTTCACTCTAAAAGTGATAGCATGAAAAATTAGATATTACTTTAGCTCACATACAATGGTAGTACTTACCTTACAACCACTTAAGAGCATATTGATAAGGCTAGAGATTACAGGGAGACTGAAGCATATTACAATAGAGCTTGGAGAATATGATATCAAGTATTTATCTAGGACTTCCATTAATGCGCAAGCATTGGAAAAGTTTGTTGCTAAGTTCAGCAAGTCACCAGAGGTCACCAATGATGAATTAAAAGGTGAAGTATGTAGCATGGATCAAAGATAGATGCTAACCTGGCAAGTATTTGTTGATGACATGCACAACTTTAATGGCACCGGGCTAGGGGTGGTTATAATAGGTCATGATGAAAATTGTTTCGAATATACTGTTAGGATGGACTTCAAAGTGACCAATAACATCGTAGAGTATGAGGCGACTATATTTGGTGCCATGACTGCAAAGAAGCTTGGATCTTATAGCATTGCCTTCCACAGTGATTCACGATTGGTAGTTAGTCAATACTTGGGCATGTTTGAGGCTAAAGAAAGCAAGATAAGGAGATATTTGGAAAGACTAAGAAAGGAATGCATGAAATTTTCCCACTTTGAGATTAAGCAAATATCCATAAATGAGAATGGTCATACCGATACTTTAGCCACACTAGCTATTATACACGAGCCCAACCGTACTCAAGTAATTTATGTAACAATCCTAACATAGGCCAATTTGAAAGAGGCTAAAAAAATAGTTGGAAGCATAGATGGGGCCACCAACCTATGGTTTACTCCTATTTTTAATTTTCTAAATTACAGAGACCTACCTCAGGATGGAAAGCTGAAAAAACAAATCAAGGCTAAAGTAGGTCAATACATGATTGAAAACAATAAGTTGTACATAAATAACTCTTGGACCCAGGCTCTTGTGCATGGCTAGGGAGTGGTATGCAAAAATCATGTTTGAAAACCATGAAAGAGAGTGTGGCTCCCATTCGAGTGGAAGAAGGTTGTCCTAAATAATTATTAGGCAAGGTTACTATTGGTCCCCTATGCTAGTAGATTACATTAGGTATACCTAAGCATGCGATAAATGTCAGAGGTTCTCCCCATTATCAGATATTCCACCAACCACAATTATAAGGGATAGTTAGTCCGTGGATCTTTTACAAATGAGGGTTAGATATAGTAGAACCCTTACCACTAGCAATAGGCCAAAAGAGGTTCTTATTAGTCGTCACAGATTATTTTTCCAAATGGATTGAGGTAGAGCCTCTAGGTAAAATAAGGGAAGATGAGGTAATTCGATTTATTTAGAAGTCCATAATTTTTCATTTCAACCTACCTAAGGAGCTCATTACCGATAATGGAAGACATTTTATGGGCTATAACAACAAAGAGTTTACAACCAAGTACAATATTAGATGTGACATTCAATGCCATATTACCCATAACCAAACGGTCAGGCAGAGTCTTCTAACAAACTAGTAATCAACCTATTATGGGCCACCATGACTAGTCCTAAAGGGAACACTAATGAGACACATTTCTCGCTAGTATATGTGATTAAGGCTACGATACCAACTGAGATCACAGTGCCCACTATGAGATCAACTCTAATTAAAGACCAAAACACTACAAGTAGAGAAATTAATTGAATTCTAGCAGAGGAAAAAAGAGATGAAGCCTTGAGAAGGATGGTCGAATAGAAAAGAAAGGTGACCAATTATTACAATAAACCCGTACATTTTAAACCTTTCACCCTAGGTAATTAGGTCCTCAGAAGGGTCTTTCCTAACAAAAAGGAATGGATGACTAGAAAGTTGGGTGAAAATTGGGAAGGTCCATACCAAATAAGCATGATGACACCAAGAGGAGCCTATATATTGAAAACAATTGAGGGAGTTGAAGATAGCACGAGTTGTAGCGAGTTGGAATGCTTGACACTTGAAAAGTATCACTTCTAATGTACTTTGATTAATCATTTTCAATTATCACCTGATATATATATGTGAAATAACTTTAGGAGAGAAGATACACTATTTCCCATAAATACTCCATATCAGTAGCTAATCACATAAGACAGGAACCAGATAGAGTGCTTTGATAAGATGATGATAGAGAGTTGATCACCTTGGTTATAGACTAGGTTGAGTACTTTCCCTTAAGACTTCATATCATGAGTTGATCACCTCGATTAGGAACCAGGTAAAGTGCTCTGACAAGATGATGTTAGAGAGTTAATCACCTCAGTCAGAAACTAGGTAGAGCATTCTCACTTAAGACTCTATGTCATGAGTTGATCACCTTGGTCAAGAACCATGCAAAGCGCTCTAACAAGATGATGTTAGAAAGTTGATCACCTTGGTTATAAACTAGGTAAAGCACTCTCCTTTAAGACTCTATGTCATGAGCTAATCACATGTGTTAGGAACCAAGTATAACGCTCTGATAAGATGATGTTAGAGAGTTGATCACCTCGGTCATAAATTAGATAGAACACTCTCCTTGAAAACTCTATGTCACAAACTGATTACCTTGGTCAAGAACAATGTAAAGGGATCTGACAAGATGATGTTAGAAAGTTTATCACCATAATCATAAACTAGGTAGAGCACTCTCCCTTAATATTCCATGTCATAAGATGATCACCTTAGTCAAAAACCAAGTAGAGCACTTTAACAAGATGATGTTAAAGAGTTGATCACCATGGTTAGGAACCACGTAGAGCACTCTAACAAGATGATGTTAGAGAGTTGATCACTTTGGTCACAAAATAGGTAGAGCACTCTCCCTTATGACTCCATGTCACAAGCTTATCACATAGGTTAGGAACCAGGTATAGTGTTATGACAAGATGATGTTAGAGAGTTGATCACCTCGGTCAAAAATCAGGTAGAGCACTCTCCTTAAAGACTCTATGTCACGAATAGATTACCTTGGTCAGGAACTATGTAAAGCGATCTCATAAGATGATGTTAGAGAGTTTATCACTTTAATCATAAACTAGGTAGAGCACTATTCCTTAAGACTTCATGTCATAATTTGATCCCCTCAATCAGGAACCAGATAGAGCACTCTGACAAGATGATATTAGAGAATTGATCACATTGGTTAGAAACCAGGTAGAGCCTCTCCCTTAAAACTCAATGTCATGAGATGGTCACCTTGGTCAGGAACCAGGTAAGGTGCTCAAACAAGATAATGTTATAGAGTTGATCACCTTGATCATAGACTAGGTAGAACACTCTCCCTTAAGACTTCATGTCATAAAATGATCACCTCAATCAGGAACCACATAGAGGGCTCTAATAAGATGATGTTAGAGAATTGATCACCTTGGTCAGAAACTAGGTAGAAAACTCTCCTTTAAGACTCTATGTTACAAGCTGATCACCTCGGTCAGGAATCAGGTAGACCACTTTGACAATATGATGTTAGAGAGTTAATCACCTCAGTCAAGAACTAAGTAAAGGAGCACTCTCCCTTAAGACTCTATGTTACGAGCTGATCACCTCGGTCAAGAATTAGGTAGATCGCTTTGACAATATGATATTAGAGAGTTAATCATCTCAGTCAAGAACTAAGTAGAGGAGCACTCTCCGTTAAAACTCTATGTTACGAGTTGATCACCTTGGTGAGGAATTAGGTAGAGCGCTCTGACAAGATGATGTTAGAGAGCTGATCACCTTAATCAAGAATTAAGTAGAGCACTCTGACAATATGATGTTAGATTTAGACTAAAGGTCTATTGTATTGATTAAGCTTTACAAGTTCATCCTATTAAAAATAAATTTTATTGATCAAGCTTACAATGCTTTTAAAGTTCATTGATGAGTGGCTCAATCTTAACATGTTTGGATGCACGACAAGTGTCTAGGTCATTTTCCACCTCTACTAAGGGCAACGCTTTGGCTTAAATCTTGACAACCTTTTTACACATATTGGCCCCTACTTTGGTAGAGGCTAAGCTTGAGTTAAGAATGGAATGTTTCAATTCCTCATAAACACCTATCACTTTAAGGAACATTCATTCATATTGATTCATGTAAAATTCCACCCAATGGGACTCCCTCACAACTAGAACGACCATTTTAGTCATGGTCCTTCTCTCATGAGATCAAGTTTGAGATAGCTACTCCTTACAGAAATCGAGCTCACACTTGATCTCTTCATAAAGAGAGAGCTTAGCCTTATCGCTGGATAGCTCAGCCTTTAATTTCTCTACCTTGGTGTTTAGCCTAATTTTCTCTAGTTTTAAAGCTCAAGCAAAGCGTCTATTTACTTTATCAGAATCCATAGGTTCAAAGAAGAAGGATGGAGTAAATGTTTTAGTTGCTTCAAACAAAAGAAGATATATGAATTACTAGTATCCCTAATCCCCTTTTATAAGGAGTAACATTGGGATAAATATTATGAAAAATGTCCTCGAAAGTAAGAAAGTGGGTCAACATCATAAATAAATACTATAAATGCATAAGTAAACATACAATATAAACCTCTCAAAATAAATCTAATCAAAAAACAAAGTGTGTTGGGTTACAAAGAACAAACTCATGCCTATACAAAATGAAGGAGACGTCAAGCCTTTTAAAAAAAATAAAGGGACTCAAGCCCACTAAGGATCCCTAACTCCATCTCCACCTTGTTCATCTCCCATCCCAGGTTCACCATCACTTGCCTCAAAATATTTTCCTTATTTTTCACCTTCATCCTGAGTTTTAGTGGTTAAGTACAGTGGTGAACTGGGATGTTAAGGATTTGATAGTAGTATTTCCCGAGGCCCTTCTTTATGGATTCTTCTTAAGGGAATCCATGGCCAAGTTTTACCTAATCTCAATACTCGAGGAGAGTGATAACTGTATTTTATATAGTTATTTTCATCAATTTTAGTAATGATAATTGCTATGTTCTTTTAATATTTAGTTAATTTTTGTTAAATAAATTAATATTTTCCTTTTATGTGCTAAAAATACATTTTTAATAAAATTAAATAATTTGTATCAAAAATGTACTTAATTTCATATTTCTGTTCACAAATATAATTTCAGATAATATAATTTCTTAATTACAATTTATAAAAATCGAAAATATAATTTAAATTAAATTTGGGCTTAATTATAATTATTAAAAGTTTAAAAATTTAATTTAAAATTAGCAAAGGGCTTAACTGTAATTTAAGAAAGTGCAAAATGTAATTTGGATTAAATTTGTGGGTCAAAATATAATTAATAGAAGTTTAATTTTCGCGCAGGAGAGATGAAGTCACCTTGTAGATCCTTTCGCCCAGCGTGGGACCGAGTAGATCAAAGAATCAGCGGCTCGGTCGCACGTGTTCATCAAGCCGAGCCCGAGGAGAGTGGGTACGAGAGGTCCGTTCGCGCGGCTACCGGTGTGCCGGTGGGGCACGCGCGCGAGCGGCGTCGAGTGGGACCCGCATGTCGGCTGCGCGAATTTCCCCGAGGGCGCATCGGCCGATCGTTGGATCTCTTGAACGGTCCGGATTGAAGCTCGTGGAACGAGGCAGCCGCGCGGCTAAACCATTCGTGTAACAATGCGTATGTGTGACGCGGGTTATGCGGAAGCGCAACGTGCGTCCTCGGTTCTGAGAATAAGAATGCGCACGTGTCACGAAATATTTAAGCAAATCATGTTCCGACACGTGGCTATTTACAATGAATGTGAATGCACAGGATCAAGTCCTTGTTCCAACCGTTGCCTTACTTTCTCGGCGCCCCAATCCCGTGCTTCTGTTCTGCGTCCGCCCGTTCCTTTCAACGAATGAGATGTTGCCACGTGTCCCACTAATTGTTTCCGCGAATCATAACGCGACACGTGGCACGCACAATGAATAAAAAAAATGCAGAAACGGCTCTTGTCTCGCGTGAATTAAAATAAAATTTTGATTTTTGCGTGACCGGGGATTTTAAGGGGAATGTCGGGTTTTATTTTCGATACAAAATTTTAACGCGTTTATGATATTTTATTATTTTTGATGTATTTTTTTAGCTATAAATAGGTGATATTATGATAGAGTTAAGAAGTTTTTTTTAGTTTAGAATTTCTGTGGTGCTCGGTTTTGGGACGGCAGAACACGCAGAAGCCATTTTTTGGCTTTTGTTGTGTTCTGCGTGTGCCAAATATTTGTTCTATGTGATGTTTTAATTTTCCTTCTTGTTCTTCTCATTTTTCTGCATATGTTGTAATTTTTATTTTAATTTTAATGAAGTAATTAAATTTTTCTAGGGTTGCATTTGATCTGAATTTATGAAGCTTTGATTTTAATTATTTTTTGAAAGATTTATAAGACGTTCGATTTGTTCATTCTATTTTGTGCTTAATGCTTTTTGATTATTTACGAATTTTATCAAAACGATTTGTGGCATAAAAATAAACTTGAGAAAGGCATTTTTGTGTATATTGCTCATAAATAGAATGACATGTATGATGAAGGATAGGAATATACCCTAATTGTATGTGTGGCCATTTGAAAACTTAAAACTTAATGAATCTTGGTGAATTTAATTCTCATAGAGATATAGTGAATTAATTTAACGAGGTGTGTTTATACGGAGCTCGGAAGAGATGTATGAATAAAAAAAAGAAGTTTTCGGTTGACAAATTAAATGTACTAAAATATAAAACCAAAGAAAATAATATGATTGGAGTGGATTAGTTTGGTGAAAAATTGCAATCTTAGAGTTCTCTTATTTTTTTTTACCTTTTTCTATATCAATGATTATTTTGGATAAAATCAGAGAGATACAATTTTAGTACTCAACAAACTATAGTAACAAATCCTCGTGGGAACGATACTCTACTTACAAATCTTTATTACTTGTGACCGTGTATACTTGCACGATTTCTGTGTGTTGCAAAACATACAACAGAGAGCTATTCCGTCATGGCATCGAGGTCGTGCCTTGTTTTCTATTTTCACGAGCAAACGTTTCTTTGGCATCATTAAGCTCATGCTTATAAGCTTTAACCTCAACCTTGAGTTTTCTCTAGGCCTCCTCGATTATCTTAAAGGGTCTTGAATTCTCATTCAGCTCTTATATCTCCTTGGACAATTTTTCCTCCTTATTAATGGCATCGCCCTCCCATTTGTTGGGTTTGGCCAACAACATAACATTCTTGGCTCGAGTAAAGGGGTGGCTTTCTTTTTCCAATATGAGGTTATGCTTCAACTTCTCAACACCCGAACTCTACTAAGCCAATGAAGAAGTTGGGTTTGAAAGCAAAGGATATGGAACGCGAGGTGAGAAAAATATAAAAACTAGAGGTGAAATAAATAAAAGCTCGAGTAATACTCACTTGGTACAATAGAATGACCCCAAAATTGACATCCTCGCACATGACATTGAGTTGTTTCTCATGTACCATATAGGGGAGGTTATATATATAGTGGTCCAACCTTTCTAGAGCTATACTCTTATAGAAGACCATTCCCCCAACTTCTATAGTGAGGTTGTCAATAATGCCTTTGCTTCTCCTCGAGTCTTTCATGAGGGTAGGCATTTTTTGGCTCGAGGCGAAGGGGTGGGACTATGCTAACTTAGGGACGCTAGTGTGGACCCAATGATGTTTAAAAGGGTAAGCATTAGCATGGGGTTATCGATGGTCACATGCTTTCTTTTTGGATAATGTAGAAGTGATCTCCTTACTAGAGGACTTGCTTTTCTTCTTTCCTTTAGAGGAGCCTATTCCTTATGAGGGAGCTCATCCCTTATTTAGTAACCCTGCTTTGTAGCTAAGCCAATAGGGTATCAATGTTAAACTTTATAGTACCTACAAAAAATGGTGTTAGGTTTTAAGGACTTGATCTAAACAAATAACGGGCTATTACAAGTAAGCTCGATTCTAGTTCATCATCATCAAGGACAACTTCAAACCTCCTACCAAGGTCTATGGGAGGGGTCTTACCTTTTGTGGGTGCCCAAGGTTTACGAATTATCATGTGGGGTGGCTCCATTAAGCCTTGCCTCATCAACCCACAAGCAACAAGTGATGGGTGTTTAAGAGTTTCCTACATTGTGTTCCCTCAAGCATATAGTTTTGGATATCATCCAATCTTTTCTTAGCTTTGAAGCTCAAGGTTTTCATAAAGGAACCCATATTTAGTTTGGTATCAGCCCAAGTACTCCTTATCTACCTCGCGTCAATATCTAACGTTTACCACTGACCAGACACATAGAAAAATTACTCCTTCTAGCTCTTCTCATTCTCAAGGAGGATCATGTTTATGCCCCAGTTCTACTTGAATGACATATAGACCCTCCTCGTATATATATGATTCTACTTTAATACATATTCCTCATTAAACTAGAACATTTTCAACTCGACCTCAAGCTCTCTACATATCAGGGTGAAATAGAGTAGGTACCTCCATCCATTTGGCATCAGTTGTCCTATGGAAAGCTGCATTTTGGCCAAGAACTTCCTTATGAAGAGGTACAGTGGAAACTTGACCCCTAGCTAGTAGGCCTTTTCATGAAAGGTTGTCCACCCAATTGTAGGTGGATCACTATCAAGAACACCTGGCCTTGGGATCATTATCTGAATCGAGAAAGGAATATCATACATCTTCTTTAGCCTCTTCTCGTCCTGAGGAGATGAACCAATATGTTTGACCTTGGCCTCTTAACCTTTGGTTTGACCTATGGATTCACCGATGCCTTTCATCTTGGATTTTTTCCTCTATGATCTGGAGATTGATATTTGCGTATAAGGCACATTCAACCTAATTATAGGAATTGTATGTGGAAGAGACATAGACATAAAGGGATGGGGCTCAGGCATCTCCTCTTCACTTAAGGTGCTCGCTTCACTAGTGGACCCCTAATGCATCACTTTCTACCCTACCCAAAAGATTGGGGTATTGAGAGTTCTCCCAAGAGGAAGAGCCCAAGGAGCACGAAAACTGGACTATATATCCAGTAGCACATAATGATAACTCTCTATGCATAGTCTCTTAAAAATATTACATAACACAAAATAGTAAGGTACGAGAAGATAGAAGGTACATAAGGATGAGTTTTTAAAGTAAAAGGGAGAGTGAATTTAGAGATCAACCTTGAAAGAAATCATAAAACTATTAGGCTTGAAGAGTTATCCTTAAAAGCTTGAACAATACTAAGTACGTGTCGAACTATTTTTCTTACCACTTGAGTAGAATTTATATGGCGCGAACTAAAAAGATAGATTGTTTTTGTTACAATTTTTGTTCAATATCGTGGAAAAGATTAAATGAATAAATTCCTTGGCTACTCCTTATATAAAGGTGCATATCTTCTCTCTCCAATAAACTAACAAGCATTTATTAGGACAAGCCAAGCGTTTTAAATTCGCTATCTAATTGTTACTCTTCTACCCCCATTGAATAACTGAGCTAAAAGAGTAAGAGGACTTCATGTTTGAATATATGGATCAACCTCGAGCCTAATCCAACTAACAGTCCGAGCTATCAGACGAGTTAACCTAGGAAGACCATTTTGTGCCCATGCCCACAACTATACTCATAGGGTGCTCTTGCTTATGGATAGTAGCTTTGGGTATTATAAGGACGACCACCACCTAAACCATGTAATGGTCGACCTCAAGCTTAGATTATGTTTTTACATATGTAACCTCCCAACACACTTGCGACGTGTACCCCCATATGATTGAGTCGTATAAGTGTAATGTCTTCTATATATGTAGACCTCATAGGAGATTCACACGTTCCGTCAATTTTTTGACCTCTTTTTAGTTTCTTTCTCTAAAAATCGGATCATACTAACAACTAAATCAAATTATTGCTATAATTAAAACATATGGAAATTTGGGAAGTGCTATGGTTTAAGGTGTATTTGTATCGCTAGTGGTATTTGATTGCCTAATTAGATGGTATTTTCTCAAGTTTCTCGTTCATTTTTAAATTTTTTATATTTATTAATTAATTTTTCTATTTGGTGAAATTTTACTAGAAAATATTTAACAATAAAAATCCAAATATTTTGTTTTTGTTTCTTCTACTCTTAATTATATGTTCCCTTTTTACATTATTTTTAATTTTTCTTTTTTTTTAAATTGCCTTAGTTTTCTTTTTTATTTAAAATTATCTTTCTGAGAATAAGAAGAAATATAAAGATAAAATAAAATAAAAATGTAAAAAATATACATTTTACTAGTATGGTAGAGATATAGATAAATGCTATTACTATGCGCCTTATCTTCGTAAATGCTAAAAGTATTTAATAGCATTGAATTGGTCGATGAAACTCCAAAGTTGGCTTGTTCAAACTTCAAACTTTAAATTATCCATTCATAATTTCAAACATGCCACTACAGAGATTTTTTTTTTAATCCCCAATACATAAAATAAATAATTATAATTTACAAACAAAATAACCAAAGGAGAAGTAGTCTTCTTCTGAATTTAATTTTAATAATTGGAAAAAAGAAAAATGAAAGAAAGAAAGAAAAGATTCAATAATATATTCACTTTTTATAATTATTTGTAGTAGATTATAGGCATACTTGATTTCAAATCCCAAGTGCCTCCCTCTTTAATATATTCTAAATACCTTGCAAACTCGGGCCTAGATGATGGTTTTTTCTTGGCTCTGCCATCAAATAGACTAAACAATGGATGGTCCAAGATACTAGCCTTCTTCTTCTTCTTTTGCTTCACTTGAACGTTGTCGTTTTGTGGTTCTATGTTTGTTATATTCTTCAAAGAAGTAAAAGCTCTAGCTGGTAAGCTTCTATCTCTCTTCAATTTTACCTCTAAAAGACTCAATTCATCTTCTAAACGTTCATAGCTGCTCCAGTTTCTACGGCAACTTAAAGCTCTAAACATGGTTTAATGGAAATTTGAAGAAAGACCCAGAACCAAAAATTAATTAAGATTGCTTGAGATTGAAGAACAAATGTATTAAGAATAGGGTTGATGAGGATGATATATGTTGATGGTTGAAAAATGTATATATAGAGCAAAAATAAATAAGACTGCATGGTTATTGTATTGCATTTATTATTATTATTATTATTATTATTATTATTATTATTATTATTATTATTATTATTATTATTATTATTATTATTATTATTATTATTATTATTATTATTGTTCCGTTGAAATAGCACATGTGAAAATTAGTTGGTCAAGTTTGGTTTTCTAGTTCTATTTATATTATATTCAGCATTCCTTATTTTTTTTAATAATGCACGCGTTAATTTGGACTTTGGTGTTCAAGTTTTTTATGTTAGGAGGCAACTTTTCGAAGTTTATTTAGCTACGTGGATAGAAAATGAGGGCACTCAAATGATTTTATTGAGATTTCCTGTAACTGTGAGATCCCAACAAGTTAGTAACAGTCGAATAATAGGTTGGAAAAGAGGAGAAATTATTTATTGGTATTAGAGGAATTGATCTAATAGTATTTTAGATTAATATAATTTAAGATTAATGATTTTTTTTTGAAAAAAAACTTAATAAAAGGTAAAGAAAAAATAATATAATTAATGAGAATTAGTTATGAATAACCATTAATCATTTAGAATATAAAAATATTTGTTTCAATCTTTATATTATTGCAAAATGGGTCATAAAAGAATAAAAAGGTTAAATTTTAATAAAATTTATAATAAAATATTATTATTTGACACACTTGATAAAATATTAATATTTAAATGATGTAAAATAAGATTAAAATTAAAAAATAAATAAGACAATAATACATGAAAGTGTTATTGGTGTTGTTGAATGGTCAAAATAATGATTAAAATGACAATTATAATTTTTATTAATAAATTTATTTATAAGTTAAGTCATAAATTTAATTAAAAAATACTCAAAAATTAATTTTATCATTCTTTACAATTTTCTTATTCTTAAAAGTAACGGGATAAAAATAAACTTTATTTTTAAGTTATAGAATTAAAAAACTCAAATATTCTAACTTAAGTGATTATTATGACTCTTCACCTTAATATAATAACACATAAATTTTCAGTCACTTTTACATTTAATATCATGTTAAATAGTAAAATTATTTTTATAAAAAAAATGAAACATTTTCTCTTCTTTTTTTTTTTTTTTGAAAAAGAGCACTTAAATCCATTTGTTTTTGAGTAATACATTAGAAATTATTTAATTTTTTTAAAAGAAACTCTTTAGTCTATTTGTTTTTATGTGTTGTATCGAAAGTCATTTAATTTTTTTCGAAGGTAACACCAAAAGTCACTTAATTTTTTTTTTAAAATAACACTTTAATTCATTTGCTTTAAAAAGTAGAGTGAGTTTCAATGCTAAATTTAAAAATAGAATGAATAAATTCCTTACTTTTAAAGTTAAGTGAATGTTAGTACATTACTTAAATTAATGTTTGAAATGTAACATTTTCGAAGATGTAAAAATATAATTTTTATAAAAATATCAAAGATATTATCGTTATCTATGAAAACTTTACAAAAAATTACAAAAATTATGAAAATTCTATCAAAAAATATAAATTTCTTTTTATAAAACTTTATAAAATATCGAAACAATTAATTATTTATATTTTAAACTAATTTTTTATTTAAAACATGTATTTTTAAATACTTAAAATATTTATATTAACTAATAAATTGATCAATTAATTAAAATATTATATAATAAAATATATACTTTTTATTAAATATTATAGAATAAATAATTAAAAGATTTGAAATAATTAAATACACTATCCAATTCTATTTACTATTATAAATAGATACATTTTAATGGTATGAAAATAAATTTCATCGATTGTTTGTTTTTAAAGAAGTCAGAGTTAAGAGATAATAAACATTATTTTTCAATGTAATCTACATGTTATAACATTAATATAAATTAGTAAAAAATAAATATGTATACCAAATATGCTACAAATAAAAATGTAAAAGTGAAAAGAAAATTGAAATGATTATTCAAAAAGAAAAAAAAAGAGACAAATAAACTAAAAATTAATATTTTTGATATTTTAGTAATATTTTAATGACAATATTCATAATATTCTGAACATTTTAACTAAAAACAATATACATATTACATTTCAATATTGAGATATATAAAAAAGTAAATTAACACGATAATATTAACGATATCTTCAATGTTTTCGTCCACTTAAAATCAAATAGATTAAAATATTACTTTAAAAAATTATTTTACTTCTAATCTATTATATAAAAGCAATCAAATTCAATTACTTTTAAAAACAATGTACTCTTAGAAACTTTCTTTGTTATTTTTTATATAATTCTATTACGTAGAAGAACATAAATATTATATAAAAAAGAACATAAATATTATATAAAAAAATATATATGTAAATTTATGTTTGGATAGCATTCTTAGTAAAACTATTTTCTTTCGCATTGGGACTTCAAGTATTACACCATATTAACAATAAATTTAAAATATTTTGAATATCATATTATTATAATTTAAATTATTATTGTTATTAATGATTGAAATATTATGGACAAAAATATTGGTAAAATGTCGGTGTGAAAAATATTGGTAAAATGTCAAAAATATCATAATATTATTAATAAAATATATTTATCGAGAAAACATTGAGAAACGTCATTTTTATCAAAAATATTATTAATAATATGGATATTATAGTAATATTGTTAACAAATATTGAAAAATGTTGCTTCTTATTTAAAAAAAATGAATTTCTATTTTTCTTTTCTAAATAATTTATCTTTAAATAAATCTCTTTATATTTTTTGTATCTTTGATCAAATTATTGAATTTAAAAAAATATTATATATATAAAGATTTATCCATTTACAATACTATTAAAATTTATATTAGTATCTTTGATTAAATTATTGAATTTAAAAAAAATATTATATATATAAAAATTTATCCATTTATAATACTATTATAATTATAATATAAATAATTATCACATTTTAAATAATTATTTTGTAATTTTTTAATTAATTAATTAACTTAATAGTCAAAATAAACATAACAAATTTATAAATATATATATTATATAAGAAAGCTAAAACAAGTTAAAAATATAAATAATTGATTGTTTTGATGCTCTATGAAAATTTTTAAAATTTTAAATAGAGTTTAATGATCAAAATAAACATAACACATTTAAAAATAGAATTTTGTAGTTGCATAAAATTTTAAAATTTTCATCGACAACAACAATAATATTTTTAAAATATTTAAGTATCGATATTTCAATCGGCAACTGCATTTAAATCTTGATTACTACAACAATAATTTCTCAATAATAACTTTACACAATAATAATATCACTATATGTAATTAATAATATAGATAAATTAAACATTTTATAAATTTTATTGTGATATTACAGTAATATCATTATCTAATATTTTACTCAAAAATTCTTGAAAATTTTAATGGAAATGTCAACTTATTTCTTTAATTAGTTGGCGAGTCGGTGGAAGGTTCTCATCAAACCGATAATAAAATAAAGAAAAAAAAAACTCAAAACCCAACACCAACATGATTAATGCGTTTACATTAAGTTATCAATAATTATTTAATAAATATAAGGTTTCATTATTCATTATAATTATACATAATTAACCTAATAATAAAATCTCAATATTTTATGATGTCAACTAGCGTATAAATACGAACCCAATTACTCAAACAAAACATGATACACTTGATTGTCACCCTACATGGCGTGTGTCGGTGAACATTATTAATAAGTAAAAGATCACTTGTAGTTGGGCATAAGCAGGGTAACTGGGTAAGGGAAAAAAACTCTAAACATTTTTGTTACATCTCCACTCAAAAACAAATTAAATCTTTTATTAATTATTGTGAATTCTAATTAATTTAATAATGAATCATACTATGACAATCAATTAAAAATAATCACAAAAATAGAAAAACAATCCCACTGTAAACATATAAAACTACTCAGAGTAAGGATGAGGTTTGAAGCTTAAACCTTTCTCAAAAAAGCACTATAAATTTATCACTAGATAGGTTATCTTATAACACCACCAACACAATTATACAGACAGGTTGTCAAACGAGTGGATTATGTCGCCTTAAGATGGATTAACCTATATGATCCAATTCATTTAATCTCAACTTAAACCGTTTAAAAGTGTCAAGTTTGTCACATTCAGATGTTGTTGTGCAATTTTTTTATGGATCATATTCGTATCAATCTGTTTAGTGCCTAACCAATTTATCCCCAACCAAGACTCAACCCATAAACGAGTCGAGACGGATCGACCCATAAATTTTAGCATCAACTTAACTCATTTAAAAGTTTTGTATTGGTGTCTAAAATTGACTATCCTATTACAATCATAAAATAAGCTAAATGTCAAAATAATTTACAAGATTACGTAAAGTAACACCCTAAATCTTATAACAAAATAATAACTTAATATTATTGAAAAATCAAATGGATAAAATTTAACATTAAACAAATCTAAATGGTCATAATTCAACTTGAATAACAACGTTCAATGTAAAATGATGAATCAGATTTCTTTTAATAGTAAAAGCATATAAATTGAAGATAAGTAATATTACTTTTGTGATTACAAGTTTTACTGATACTATTTTTGTTATTTTTCAAATAATTTTCGTGTTATAATACAGTGATTTCAAATTCCATATCATTTTCCTCATTTTTCTGATACCATTTTGGATCAAACATGCGTTATTTTCTAGGATTATTTTTGAATTATTATTTTGGCACAACACAAGCACATGTTTATTTTTAAAAACAAAAGAATCTGACTTTTTTTTTATAAAATTGTACTTCAATTACCCAAACTTAAAAATTAAAATTATTAGACATAATGAACCTAATCTAATAACTATAGAATTAAAATGTCTAGTGAATAAAGATACAGAATTAAATCGACCCAAAAACAATTTTAAATCATG
The DNA here is from genome assembly GCA_033030585.1 of Hippophae rhamnoides. Lineage (NCBI taxonomy): Eukaryota > Viridiplantae > Streptophyta > Magnoliopsida > Rosales > Elaeagnaceae > Hippophae > Hippophae rhamnoides. The sequence goes on along the minus strand of CM065434.1, from coordinate 19,736,196 downwards.
ACCTAAAACATGAATACAAATTATTCTTTAGTTGGAACTAACAACTAATTCTTTTGTATTTATAAAGATATAGATTTTTCTTATTATCATAATAAATCACTTAACTAAAATTAATTTAAATGTTTTATAATATTAAAGAAAATGAAAAGAAACATGAACAAACACAACATGATTGACACCTATGCTGTTTTCCTAATTAATCTGTTTTTTGTTCTCAAAATGGCGGTTGCGTTATTCAAAAGTCAACCAGACCACTACAAAGAGTATCATTCAAAAGTGACAGCCTAGTAACAACATTGATTTCATCATCACACTAGCAAAAATAATAATAATAATAATAATAATAATAATAATAATAGGAAAAAAAATAGTGAGTTCATTAGCACGCAACCAACCTTGTAATTATTAGCAAAACCCCAAAGCATGCACATTAGCACATCCTTTTTTTATAATCTTTCAACATGAAATGCTTTATCTGATTATAGTAATCCTAAATGGAAATGCCTGGGAATCTAATATGGAATTCTAAGTTCTCTAGGTCACCCTGTTATTATTATTTATTTATTTCTCATAACTCACTATAATTATCATCAGATTTCAAGTTGTTGAATATAATCAATAATTTTTCATTAATTGTTGCTTAACCATTTTCTTTGACGTTTTAAGCTTACATTCATAAACTAAATGAATGGCTAACTAAAACCTCTATTTTGGATTTTGATAATATATATAATTACCTACTAGCCAAATGATAAGTACAGAATAAGCATGCATCTCGGGATACATACAGAAGGTTTGGGCTATCTCTCTTCTGAGTTGAATTTGTTCCAAGCTTCCTGATTTAAAACAAGACCAATAGAAGGGAATAAAAAATATAAGAATTAGTAAAACTTGTTACAAAGCGAAGTAATAATTACTATATGAACACAACTTCCTCGTATGTGTTTGTTATAAGAAATTAACAACCATTAAAAAAATAAAGGAGCTTACTAAAGAGCCACGGAGGGCTTCATGTCCAAAGCTTTTTACTGAACTACATTCCATGTACCAAATTATTGAATGGTAAAATCCTAGATATAGATGCAACTTAGAAGCCCATTTGCCACGAATGCATGCGAAGCACATGTTATATGTTAAACAACGAAAGACAATGACATTCAACGCACCTTCAAAAGATCGTAAACTTTTTCACATGTGTACTTCTGCTGAATACTCGCACCTCGTTGTTGTAATTTGTCAGGATGAACACAAAGAGTAGCTTTCCTGTAAGCTTTTTTCACAGCAGCGGAAGTTATGACTTCTGTTAAGGGAATTGACTGCCAACCACTATCAGGCCCAAGGATCTGCCAATGAGAAAATTCATTCAACTGTTGAGAGAGAAAGAGACATAGACTATTGCGTAGCATGAAAAAATTAAGAGCCTTCAGTGGCCATCGTAGCAAAGGAAAATGGAAAAACTCAACATATATTATAGTTAATTGAATATAGTATGTCTGTCCATAAGTATCCCCAAAAGCGAACTGAAAAATAACACATACATATTGCAATGTTGAAAGCAGTGCGCGTAAGTTCCCTTCTTTGCCACTTGACCATCTCCTGACATCAGCATCCAAAGTTTCTGCTATCCTCTGCCAAGATAACTTAGTCAGAGAAAATCAGCAAGAAATGCAAATACTATCTAATTCAGTAAACAATCCTTTAGGTGGCGTTTGGTTCGTGGAATGGAATCGGAATCGGAATCGGAATGGAATGGAAAGGAAACAATTTTGTTTGGTTTGACTGGAATTTTCGAGAATCGGGATTATAGTGTTTGGTTCTACTTGAATGGAATGAAAAATGTAAATCATCTTAATACTACGTCAGAAAGTTCAAATAATGTCGTTTAATTACTATTTTTTCGTCGACAAAATACATTATTGAAATCATTATTTTTCTAAATAAGTATTACTTAATTAGAAAGAAATATTTTATTAAAATTATTGTTTTTCTAAATAGGGTTTAGGGTTTTGAGGTTTGGGATATGTGATTTAGGGTTTATGGATTTAGGATTTGGGGTTATATTTGTAGGTTAAGGTTTAGGGTTAAAATTATTATTTTTCTAAAAATAGTTTAGGGTTTTAGAATTTTGGATTTAGGGTTTAGGGTTTTAGGGTTTTAAGGTTTAAGGTTTAGGGTTTGGGATTTATGTTTTAGGGTTTTGGGTTTTGGGATTTATGTTTTAAGGTTTAGGGTTTAGGGTTTAGAGATTTGGAGATTTGGGGTTTAGGGTTTTAGGGTTTAACGTTTAGGGTTTAGGGATTTGGGGTTTAGGGTTTTAGGATTTGGAATTTGGGGTTTAGGTTTTAAGGTTTTGGGATTTATGTTTTAGGGTTTTGGGTTTTGGGATTTATGTTTTAAGGTTTAGGGATTTGGGATTTGGGGTTTATGGTTTACGGATTTGGGGTTTAGGGATTTGAGGATTTGGGGTTTAGGATTTAGGGTTTTAGGATTTGGAATTTGGGATTTAGGATTTAGGGTTTAGGGATTTGGGATTTGTGTTTAGGGTTTAGGATTTTTGTTTTAAGGTTTAGGGCTTTGGGGTTTAGGGTTTAGGGATTTGAGGTTTAGGGTTTAGGGTTTTAGGATTTTAGGATTTGGATTTAGGGTTTTGAAATTTTGGGTTTAGGGTTTAGGGTTTTGGAATTTTGGAAAAAAAATGTTTAGATGGGAATGGAATAATGATTACCAAAGGTGGGAGAAGGAATTGTGATTCCTTCTCTTTTAGTAATCAGATTCCATTCCGCCCTCTATTATGTCCAACCAAACACACAAAATGGAAGGAATCGATTCTGATTCCATTCCATTCCGCCCAACCAAACGTGGGGTTAATGCAGTGAAGACAATTACATTTCTCTCTGCCTGCTCTCTCTGAGCAATAAGGTCACGCATATTCTTCTCTGCAAGGGCTTTTGCCTGAAATGCCAAAAACTCAGTGTTAATATTTCCATTACAGACAAACAAATTCAAAGATTACAAAATGACAGTATCCTACCGCACGTTCTGCAGTCCTACGATATCTCTCCAATCTGGCTTTACATCTTTGTGCTGATTCACTTTCAACTCCTTCATATCTCTCTGTAGACAAATAAAATTCAGAAAATAGTAAGTTTGCAAGCAAATAAGCAAAAAACAACCAGAATAGTAACTTAAAAATACATACCGCCATAAGTTGAAGAATATAGATCCCTTGTGCTCTGAAATTGCATGTCCAGTAGATCCTGCAGTTACCATGCATTTAACATTCCATTAAGAGAACATACATTTCCCAAAAAGGGGGAAAATCCAGGAGACATAAGATTACTCACAGAGGATGAATAGCTCTGTCTCATTACATTGTTTCTAGAAGTGGAGAATTTATCAGAAACAGATCTTTGTACTCGTTCTCTTGCCTCAAAAGCAGCCCTTTCAGCCTTTGCCTTTTCTGCTGCATGCTCTCGAACTTCTGCCATTGCTCTTTCTACTGCAACACGCTCTGCCCTGATCTTGGCTTCCATAGCCACCTTCCCAACTGATGACTTCTCTCTGGCTTCTGCACATGCCCTTTCTAATCTTTCACGAGCCTCAGCCGTTGCTCTTTGTCGAGCTTCAGTCGTCATTCTCTCCACAGCAGCTCTCTCTGTCTTCTCACGGGCTTCTGCATATGCGTTTTTGCGAGCTTCAAGTGTTGCTAAATCAACAGCCATCCTATCCTTCTCCCTTTCTTTCTCCCTTTCTCTTTCTTCCGCAATCTTCTGTAGACGTTCATTTTCTAGCTCTCTTTCTCTCTTCATCTTCTCTGTTACATTATCTTCGGGAGTAAATGGTTCAGTAATGTTCTTCCCTCTTCTTTCAGTGGTCTGAGTTGCCTGTTGACCTAATTTCTGGCTCTTTTGTTTCTCCTCAGGAGCAGCTAACTGAGATGCTCCTGTTTCTCTCATAATTTCAACACAATCTTTCATTGGTCCAGCTGGCATGACCTTGTCCCTATTAAGCTCCTGAATTGGAGCAACTTGTGCGTACTTGTCTTCATTTAGTCTCTCCTTATGTTGATGAGCAAAATCTCTCTCTTGATTTTCAGGAACACACTCCACTTGAGGGAAACTCTGGGTTCTCTCTTCATGCAACTGTTCAACAACTGCACCACCTTCTACTACTTCCTTCATAAAATTATTTGAAGGAAGTGAGATATCAGAATCTTGGATCAGACATTTGTTCTTTCCATTTTTAGATTCTTCCCTTTCTCTCTCTCCACTAACTTTATTTACATTGCCATCCAAAGGAAAGGACTTTTTAGCATTTTTCATACTGGATTGGCACTTATCCTGTTCCAATTCCTCTTCAGCCCTGTCGGACGCTTTGAAACTTTCAAAAAGTGATACATTTTCTATTTGAACCGCTCTTGCATGCTTTTCATTAATTCTACACTCAGATCTCATCTCCCCCTTATCTTCATGAGCATTTGCCTCACCAAAAGCCTTAATTACTTCGATGCTTTCATCAATATTGTAAAACCGATTTGGTAGAAAGGTCTTCATAAAATCCACCAGCTCACATGGCTCATCACATACACAGAGATCATCCTCCTCCATGCTCAAGTGGCTTTGCTTAGCTGATTTTATTTCTTGCTCTATGTGCACATTATTTCTTTTTGCTGATTTAACTTCCTTCTCACCATGCACAGCATTTCCTTCAGCTGATTGTGTTTCCCTATTTATTTTATTTTTCTCCATGCTTCGGTATACCTTCTTCAGCTCCTTCCTATCTTCCAAGTCAATGTCTGACTTAAATATCTTAGCAGTCTCTTCCCACTCACAAGCCTCTTTTGGTACCTTGTGACCTTCTACTTGCTCAAATGCTTCATATGTTATTGCTTGCCTTTCAAAGTTATTCTGTGCCCCTATGGATCTCATTCTGTTGTCTTCTGACGTACAGGAGCTTACACTCTTCCTAACCTCTGTTCTTTCATAAGCAAATTTCATCGCATTATCAAATTCCACTACTTTGTGTGTTCTCTCGAATTGGTCTTGCTTGGGAGCTCCTTTTAGCTGCTTCTTATGTTCTCTTTTTTTACTAGCCTCTTTCGGTGTCTTCTTGCCTTTTTTCCGTTTACTAGCTTCTCTTAGCCTCTTCTCATTCTCAAGCTGCTCAAAATCCACTTTCAAAATCCTCTCATTATCTTGCTGCTTCATAGACATATCTAACCTCTTTTCACTCTCCACTTTCTCAAGGAGCTCCTTTGACCTCTTCTCATTTGCTTCCTGCTCAAGAATCTTCAACACTTTTACATTTCCCGCTACCTCAAATGCCTCCAAAAGCATTTTCTCTTTTCCTTCTTTCTCCAAAGCCTCATGTTTATCTCTATGGAGTACATTTTTGTGGGATTGCTCGAGTATTTTCCCAATTTCAACCACTTTATCAGCTCCCACTAGATTCTGCTTAAACACAGACTTTCCTTCTTTACTTTCAGCCTCCATCACGTCGTTATGATTTTTAAATTTATCAGATTCATTTATTTTTTTCTCAGTTTCACAATTTTTTTCATCTATAGTAAAGTTCTCATTCTTTCTGGGTTCACAATTTTCTGTAGCCACTGGTATCTTATTTTCATTTTTTTTCTGCTCAGATGCTTCTCTAACTGGTACAGATCTTATCTTGGTTTCCTCTAGTCCACATGGCTCTATTCTCACCTTATGTTTCTTCTCAAGTTCTAACAGGTCATGATCTTCTATAACCGGTTTTGCTCTCCTAACATATTCTGATTGCTCCTCCAGGGTCTCCATGGCTGCTTTCTGCTTTTGACCATGAACTTTTGCACCCAGTCCCAGACTCTTCTTAGTGCAAGTCAACTCAAAATCCTTCATGGATTCATCCATTGTCACCAATTCGAAAAACTGTGATTCATCTTTCCACTCATTAGCTTCATCGATTTTTTCAGGAGCATTTAAAAGACTTTCTCCTTCTATAAGCTCTTGAACTTCTAAAGCTGTCTTCCAAACGTTTTTCTTTTCCTCCATGACAGAAAAATTTGCTTCATTGTCTTCTCTTTCACAGGTACCCTTAATTCTTTCATCTTTCATTCTATTGGATCCATCAACAATCTTTCTCACCCTTCCCTCCTCTTTAATATCTTTTTTTGAGTCTAATCCAGTACTGTTTTGGAAACCTTCTTTTTTCTTCTCCATTTGTTCTCTAGCACTTTTTAATTTTGCTTTAGCATTCTCCATTGCTTCTTTAATAGCTGCAGCAGACACAGCAGAAGATGAATGCGCATCGATCTCTACATCAAAGAAACTTGGTGAACTATCATCTGACGTTCCTTCAGAAACAACTGAACTATAGTCTGAAACAAATTTACTAGAATCTCCCTTTGTGCCTTCCACTGAAGGTGGTGGTCGAGAGGGTGGTGGCATTTGACTCGGCCGAGTTCTGAGATCGATTTCAGATATACTTACAAAAGTCTCCCTGTAACTAGAATCATTTCTGTCATATCTATGAGGTATAATATAATTTTCAAATGACTGTCCAGCACAACTATCATTAAAGGGGCGCAACACGGTTTCCTTCAGGTGCTTTGCCTTCCTCTTTTCCAAGTTGTAGTCTGTACTGAGATTGTTATCATCGGTCACCGGCAATGATGGCTTCTCAGCATTCTTCAGCTGCACTTTTGACATTTCTTTCACCGTACAAACAAATCCAGGAACTGCATGTAGTTCAGTTACTTGAGCTATCCCATTGAATATATCCTCATTACTTCTACTGTTAGCTTTATGGTACGATATGTTGACTTCTGGACTACCAACAAATGAATGATAAGGGTCTCCATTTGAAAAAAGGTGATCCGTGCCAGAAATATCAAACTCCTCGGACATAGAGTTAAATGCAGCAGGACTCCTGCAAATTATAAAGCAAAGCAAAAAAGAGTCCAGAATCACTTGGTTGATGTAACAAATATGGACTAGTTAAAAGAGTCAGATTATCCGACTCAAAATATATAGATATGATCGTTGACAAAGTATTTAATACAACCATTTCAGGTAAACATGTTTCTAAAGAAAAGTTGGAGAGACTAAGATCTGGAATCAAGAGTATATGTACTGCTTCCATCGGACTTCCCTGGCAAAAACATACTATACACTGTCCCTTCTGACATAAGACGAGGCCTTAATCTGTATAATAAATAACCCTATTTCATTGCTAGACCACCTAAAGTACCTTGATTAAGTTTTTTTTTTTCTTTTTTTTTTTAAAGATCAAATGTTACTTGGTGTTATTCAAACTTGCAACTTAAAATAGTAAGGATGAATTAATCGTCAAGTTCTATGCAAACATTATGTCCCTACAATTATAATCAAATAATAAAGCCACGGAATTCTCAAAAAATTCCTTAGAGTTTGAAAGTTATCACCAAAATCTCCAAGGGACTAACTCTCCAGTTTTTGACCTCTTTTCAAATCGATAATCAGCCCCTTTACCTGAATCGAAAAAGGCTGACAATAGTGTTCACATGGTTGGTAATAGTCACAGAGTTCCATCAAGAACTCCAACAAATATATACCTATATATGCAAATATAAAATGCTCAAAAACATAAACATTCCTCAAAAAGCATTCATACAACTACAGACCAGTAACTATCAAGCTAAATGAGAATCAATATACACCTAAAAAAAACATTTCTGGGAGCTGAAAACTTTGAGATTAAAAAAAATTAAAACCAGTGATCATATCCATACCAAACTTCCTCATTAGAATCAGCATCTCCGGAATCAGAACGGTTAACCAAATCCTCAAAAGAGACGGAAAAATCTAGACTATTAAAGCTCCTGAAAACCTCATTGTAGTCAAAACTTGAGCTACAAGCATCGAGGAACACCTCAGTTTCATCGACATCGGGAAGATCCAAAACCGGAATCGAAGAAGCTCGCAAAGCATGGAAGCTTCCAAAAATCTCACTGTAATCCTCCACACAAGGTGCCAGAGATGAAACGCAGAACATTGGAGGACCTCCATGAACTTCATCGTAGACAGACTTAGAACCAGTAAATCCAACACTAGCACCACTTCTGTACATTTTTTTAGAAAACGTCGCGGCTCCTCTGTATGGCTATCGAGAATGTGATAAATTTTCCATGAAATAGAGGCTTCTCGGGTTATTGTTTCAAATCTTTTTCACTGTTCTCTTTGTTTCTTTGCCATTCACTTTTATTTTGCTTTCTGTTTCTGCAGTCTCTCTGAAGCATATTCAGAACACCATGAGAAGAAGGACGAAGGAGAGAAGAGAGACGAACCAAAATAAAAGTGGTTTAATGGGATGGGATTTTTTTTTTTTTTTTACTCTTAAAACTTTAATACATTCATTAGTTTAATTATAAAAACCAAAAAGTTATTATTATAATAATAAACACTTTAATATTTTCTTTGAAAACTTGAGTGGGGTTCATGATTTAAAACATTGATAATATAGTTAGTTAAAATAAGCCTACAAAATGTGTGTTTTTATAATTATCCTATTTTTAGATATCTATTTATGTACTTGAAGAAATTTTCCCAAATATAAATTTAAAATAATATATATATATATATATGTAAATTTAATAAATATTTTAAAATTAATAAAATTTTAAATAAATATTTAAAAATTTCATTCACTAATATTAAGAAAGAAATGTAAAGAATATACCAATTATATATATAAATTAAATAAGATAAATTCTATTTATTGAATAACATGTTTCAAGTAATATATCGAATAAAACATATCAAAATTATAACATAATTTAAACAAAATTACTTAATATTGTTATGAAAAAAATCATAAAATTTATAAGAACAAAATATTAAAATTAACATTCATTTTAAAAGTTAAGAGATATGACAAAGGGTTTTTTTTTTAAATTCATGGATAGTATTAAAAATTTGTAGGAAGATGAAGGCTTCTTTTAGATAAAAAAAAAGATCAAAAAGAAAATATTCTTTTTAAAGGGAGGTATTTGAGTCAAAGAAATAAATGTCTGAAAAGAAAAGGAGATTGAGAAGAGAATGGCTTAAGAAAATCAAATATCAAATTCAAAATAAATTCTCATCCAAAGAATTGAAGGAACTTTGGGATATACTCACCAAAGAAAAGAAAAGAAAACTCTACTCCTATGGGAGAGAGAACACATCAAAATGGGATAATTCTTGTATATGAAGTTTATTTTTAATAAAAAAATATATATATTTATTTTTTGTATAATTTAAATAATATTTTTATTAGTAGATAAGAAAACGAATATATATTTTTCATTTTAAGTAATTAAAAATAAAATTAATTAAATAATTGATTATTTATGCATTGAACAAAAGAAAAGTTAAAAATAAAATTACTTAAAAATATTCATTAATTACCTCACCAATAAGTTTATTTATTTATTTAAGGTTAAATACGTTTTAAGTTTAAAATGAGTAGAATAATTTTAAAAAATATTTAAAATATTTAAATCGTTATAAATATGTTTAAAATACATGAGATATCAAAACAAATGTTTGAAAATTAACTTACATTAATTTCTTTAATAAAGTGTGTGCATTGTACATGCATTTATAATTTCAGTCTATGAAGGAAAAAATAAAGTACTATCATCTTCTCCATTTCCGTCCTTATTTGGCTTTAACAATTGTATTTATCCTCTGGATTCTTTCTATTTGGATAAAAGTACATAGCCCACTAGTATCCTCCCATAGTAAAGTTGTCAGCTAGCAATGTGACCAGTTATAAATTACCTATTTGTTTCTATGAATTCGAAAACATGATTTTAATAATATGCTTCGTAATGTGATACTAATGTTTATTTGGATTGGATTTCGGTCTTCTTCTCTCTGTTTTTTTTTTAGAATTTGACTTTTTTATATTTTATTTTATTTTTATTAGAGAAATTAAAGTAAGTTAATTTTTGAGTATTTTTGAGTATCTCGTCTATTCATAATTATAATTATTTTAATATTTTTAAAAATTATTATTTATATTTTAAACATAAAATAATATTTAACCCATTTATATATAAAGTAGAAAATTAATGTTTGTCTTTCAAATTTAAATAACAAAAGTCTCCTCTTGTTGTAATGTAATGATTAGCGATTTTTGAATTAAAAAACAACCAATGACAGACTGTAACCGGTAACAAGCTGGAATGGGATTGTTAATACCATTATGCGTTTTCATACGGTGGTTATATATTTCAATTTAAATTTACATATTTTATAATAAGGAATAAAGAATCTAGACTATTTAAAAATATATTTATTATAATTATAAAAAATATAATATATTTTCATGAAAATTTATACTCATCATCTTGAGTTTTATCATATATTCACATGTACCTTAAATTTTATAAAAATACTTCTAATACCTCAAACTTTATACATATTATCAAGAATATTTTTTATTGGTTAATAGTGTTTATTTTTAATCTATTGATGTTTTTTTTCTTATAATTCTAATACTAAATAATTTTAAGTTATGATTAATTTGTTTATTAAAATTATTTAAATAAATAAATATTGATTAATTTTTTGAATTAAAATTCTTTAAACAAATAAATATTATATTTAATAAATTGAATCTAAAATTGTGTCCAATATTATCTTATTTTAATGAATATAGGTAAGTATATGTCTTCCCTTAATTCGTGCTTAATCTTTAGTTATTTTGTTAAAAAACCTACAATGTGACTCGAAAACAATTACTTATTGTCGTTAATTCATGATAAGATTTGTACTTCTATTCAAAATATAAGAGATACATTGAGTTTTGATGAAAAAGAAATTTTTATTCATCAAGAAATTGAGATTATTACAACTATATTTTTTATTAATTTATTCCATGAAAATTTGTTTATACATAATTTTTTCAAGAGAATAAGGGTCTTAAGTTTTATGTTTAGAACTTTTCATACACTCGTTATTCATACAATTACCTTTTTATGGACATAAGATTAATTATTTTTTCTTACATATTATAAAGACACATATATAAATAAGAATTACATATTATCTTATCTCTTCATTCTTTTTAAAAGTAAAGACACGTTATGGATAAAGATTACATCTTCTCTTATTTGTTCATTCCTTTAAAAATTGTTGTTAAGTCGATTATGGGCATGCTTTCTCTCAAATCTGAAGATGTGGATCCGTTTATATTCTTTATACAATAAGGTACTAATGGCTATTAATTTTCTTTTTTATTGATTGACAAAATTTTTCTTTATACATTCAATAAGGCATTAATGGCTATTAATATTAATTTTCTTTTTTACCGATAGACAAAATTCTTCTTTATACATTCAGCCACATCAACTCATTGTATTTAAATGATACTTTATAATTGATAATTTTTTCAATATTTTTTAAAATTATGTTAAAACTATTATGTAAAATCATTATGACCTTGCTTGTATGAATATTCTTATTTTTTTAGTTTCATGATATATTTAACTTAACATTATTGATCTTTCCTAATCAAGAACTTTTTCATAAATTCTTGTTTTGGTAGAACTTTGGATTAGTCTACTGTTATTGTTGAAGATGTCATTTCAATTTTAATAAAATGGTAAGAACTAACATATTTTTATTTATGTCAATCCATTATGAAACTAAAAAAAAACTTCAAAAATACTACATGGTCATTTGTTTTTATTCTTTTTTAAAAAAATGATTGACTTTTTTAGAATTAAAAAAAATAAACTAATTTTATTTAATTGTTAAGTAAATATTTTCAATTAATTCATAATAAAATAATTAATAGATAAGTTTTTGGATTTGCTCCGTTAATAATATTAAATATGTTATGTTTCATGTGATTGGTTTTTTTCCTAGTGTATTGATTTTGTCTATTAATAAATTATAAATTTTGACAATTGATATAGGTTTATATCTTTTTTGTCTTTCATTTTCTTCATCAAATATACGAAATGTATAATCTATTTCTTTAAAGATTATCGATACTTTTTTTAGCATTGTCATCTTTCTTTTTTATAATTGCTTGGTTTTTTAAGTGTTTGTGTATAATTATCTTCTAAGTTGACTATTACATTATTAGGTTTGAGAATTACATTAGTTTTGAAATTGGTAAAACTTTATTATGCTTCAGTTATACAAGTGAATGTCTTATGTGTTACGATGAAAAAATTAATTATTATCATACTTGCTTATGACAATGTCTTAAATGATACAAACTTAAAATGAAAATAAGGAGAGAGCACATATTTTATTTATACATATAATATATATACAATTTTGTAAATATTATATTTAAAACTTTTAATACCAAGGAACGTGGGTTATTATACTTAAAACTTTTACTATGAAGAAACGTGGGGCTTGTGCCTCTTCTTGAGCCCATGTCACACGTATGTGTAGAGATGGTTTTTGATATAATTATTCTCAAATCAAATTATAAAATATGTACACAAAATCTTCCAAAAATTATTACGATTTAGAGATGGTTTTTTAACTGCGGGTAATAGTTCGAGACGTTTATTAAAAATATAAAAAAAATTGTTTTTTCTAAACTATTTATTCTAAAAAGAAAGAAATGAGAAGAAAAGAAAAACACATATTCTTGTTGCTCGACGGGAAAAATAAAAAAGATGTAGACGACGACACAGACGACAGACATGGCAACACATATGGGAAAAATAAAAGAGATCCAGATAGCTTGATGATAGACACTAACGTAGATGACAGACCAGGATGGCAGACGAGAACCAAGACGTCAAATGCAAAGAGCGGTAAAATTTCTGAATCTCAAACTCTTTGTTTGCTTGAGATTAGAAAACCCTAAACAATACATATATAATTTAATTTTATAAATATGTAAATTAAATAAATAAATAAAATTAGTTTCGGGTACATGTAAGTACAGTTATTAGTATAACTGTATTTGAATCGTAACTATTACTTTATGTTCAGTTAATACCCGAAACCATAATTGTTCCTAAAATTTCACGAATAAAAATCAAATCGATCTGGTTGTTCATCGGATCGAAACCGTTGATTTTACACTCATCCGATCTGATCCTACCATCCACTCGGATTGAAACATCCTAATCCGCAATCGATCCAATCACCTCTCACATCCGCTCAATCCGATTCGTAAACTATTCGAATGACATCCGATCAATCCGACCAATAAACTTAATTAACTCTATTTTTTGTATTTTTAAATAAAATTTTAAATTTTCACATAAATCATAACATAAAATTATTTGAATTAAAAAAATATTAAAAAATCAAATAAATAAATATTGATTAAATATATATATAATTAATTTTGGTCGGATCAGATCGGATGAATCGTAGTGAAATCCATCATTCGATCTAACCATCAGATTGGATCAGATTTTTTGTATACCCCTACAACTCGACTATTCAGATACCTACAAATAACTAAACTGAAAGTTTTTTTACCAATTCCTAAATTCCACCGATGTGCCCCTCCTCAACCCAAGTAATTCCCACCGATGAATACTAGATGTGAATCCATACTCTCTTATTATTAAAAGAAATAACTATTACACTATAAAACAATCCATAATTTCAATAGTTGAGCACTTTTATATATACTTACAAAATATTATAAATATAAAGAATATTTTATTATTTTATTAGATATAATTATATAAATTTAACATAATACATTATTATTTAAATATATCATAAATTTGATTTTGTTTTCTTATTTACAATAAGGCTATAGAATTTCCAACCTAGTAATATATATATTACAAAAGTATCAATTAAAATTTATATTTATACATGTCGTGCTTTATAAATAATAATAATTTATAAATAAATTTCAATATCAATATATTCTTATCTGATTTGAAATTTTTGATATGTTCGAATTTCGATTGGTTCAAATTGATTATAAATCGGATCGAATTCAAATTAAAAATCTTCAAATTCGTTTGAATTGAATTAAATTCCAATCGAACAAAAAAAGATAACTTAGGTCTACTACTCACTTTTACCAATATTGTCACGTTTTTTCTTCACATGCATTCAATTTGTACACAATTATATATATTAGGCTTATTGTACAATTATGCAATATTAGGTATATAATTATACAAAGTAAATATGGTTACGCATTATAACAATTTTTAAAATTATATTTTTTAAAATTATATATTGTTTAAATTAATTTATGATTATTTAAACTTATTTAATATTAAATATTATTTAATTAAATAATATATAAAATTATCAACAATTTATTTTTATTATTATAGATTTTAAAGATACTGTTTTTTTAAATATCTTTCATTAATATCTTAATTGGTATAATTACCTTAATTATTATTCAATTAATAAAATAGTTGTTTATTTTAGATTTTTTTGTATAAAACGTTTTCATTGGGTTAAAAATAAAATTTATTTAAACACATATTTAAAAGTAATAATTATACTTTAAATTTTTTGAAAAAAAGTACAATATTTTTAAAATTTATAATTATAAAAATAATATATTTTATATTTAATTTATATATTTTAATTAATAAAATAATAATAAATTATTTTATTTTAAATACCGTTTAAATTAAATTATGATAATTTATATCTTTTTAATATTAAATTTCATTTAATTAAATTTTATTTAATATGATTCTATGTTATTTTCATTATTATAAATATTAAAAGTGTCTTTTTTATAATTTTAAAACTTTTTTTGAGTCATAACATTTATTGAGAAAAAAAAATAGTTTAAATCTATTATTTTTAATAAAAATATATTTTGATTATTAAAGTTAAATATTTTTATAAAAAATATAAATTTATTATTTATATAAAATAATAAATTTATATTATCTTATTTAATAAATATAAATTTAAAATATATTTTTATAAAAAATACTATGTTTCAATCATCATCCAAGGTTGTTGATAGTGGTCCACTTTTCATTTATTTGATTATTTGATTCTGCTTCTATCCGTATCCCTCTCTCTCTTTTTTAAGTTGGACTTTTCAAATTGACATCTGATAAGCCTCAAATTCTAATAGCCCGATGGCCAATACCAAGAAGGGTGGTTTTTCTGGGCCCGTATGTCGGCCACTTTATGACGTTCCCGCTTAGAACACTTTGTGCCGTGGTGAGTTCGAAAAGGTCATCATTCTTGGCATTCTTGCTCTTCAATATTATTAATTTGTTTGTCTAATGATAAAAAAATTTGGTTCAAGTTATTTATTTTTTATAACATATACATAAAATTCTTTTATTTTTTAAAAATTAAATCAATTATAAATATTATTTTAATCAATAATTATCTTTCATATAGTTATAATTTTAATCTTATTTTACCATAAAAAATACTTTTTTATGAATAGGTATAATAACTTTTAATTTAATAATTTTTTTTATAATTTTTGAAATAAATTATATGAATCTTATAATTAAAAAATTGATTTAAAAAGATAATTTTTAATACTAAATTATCAAATAATAACATGCACGTAATGACTAAACAGAGGATAATTTTAAAATTTTAATTAAATTAAATAAAATATACGCTTAAACTTATCGAAAAAAATATGGGTTCAGTTATCTGTACAATTGGTTCAATTTTTATCCAATAAATTTTAAGAATATATATAATTTCAAATATTAACTGAACATAAAACAACAAGTACAGTTCGGATGCATTTATACTGATATCCGTATCCGTTCGTACCCGAAATTATTAAATTTATTTGATTTATTTATTTATATATTTATTAAATTAATATGTTTAGAATTAATTAGTGTATAAATTAATATTTTTAGAAAAAAATGATTTTTTCGAAGATTTTTTAGTAACCGTCTTAAATCGTTAAAAGCCGTTATCAAACTGTAATGATTTTTTGAAAATTTTAAATACATATTTTATATTTCAATTCGAGTACAGTTATATAAAAAATCGTTTTCGATCTGCTCGTGCCCATTGATATCCGTAACCTAACACTACATCCCACCTCTCTCGAAAATTTTACTCATCCCTTACCTAATCCTGAGAGCAACATGAACGATCTTGTGTCTGAATACCAACAGTACCAATAAGCTACTGCTGATAAGGAAGGTGAATACGATAATGAAGAGGAAGCGATGGAGATGTGAATCTGATGAAGATTATGAAGAGTATATTAAAATAGAATGAAGTGAACAATGATGTTAGGTTAGGGATGAGTTTAAGCATAGATTTTTTTTTTCATTTAATTCAAATTCTAAAATTATCCTCCTTTTATTGAGTAGGTTTAGGTCATATAGTTTTATTTGATAATTTAGAATAAAAAATTATTTTTTATATTAATTTTTTAATTATAAAATTAATGAAATTTGTTTTAAAAATTATAGAATTAAAATATATTAAATTAAAAATTACAGGGTTTATATGGCTATTTTTTTTATGTTATATGTAATTCACAAATTTAAAAATAGAAAAAGAGGTACAAAAGTATTGCTTAGCTTCGAACAAAAAAAAGTACAAAAGTATTGCTTCGCAAATCTTGAAACGAAAGCTTTGTTAAATCTTGGCTCGTAAGTTGTACTTGTCTTGTCGGAGAGCTAAAGAAACGTCAAACACTTGAAGAGTTGAAGCGCTTAAGGGAAAATATACCATATTTCGATATAAACATGATATTGATCCACTTTGTCTATACTTGGTCGATAGTTTTTATTTTATGACATTGAATTATCAATTTTTTAAAAGAATTATCAATTTTTTAAAAGAATTATCAATTTTTTAAAAAAATTATCAAAAAAATTAAGAAATTAATAATATATTAAAAAAAATCAATTTAAATCTCAATTATAAATGTATAAATAATCTTCTTATTTAAAAAAAAATTAAAAATTAATAACTTAACTTAATTTTTTGAATTCTATTAGAAAAGTTGTTGTTTCTTTTATATATATATACCCGCTCTATTTATCGGTTTAAACAAGATAAGATTTATTTGAAATTTAAAAATTAATTAATTAAAAATTAAAATAAAAAAAAAATTATTCTACGATAGCTCATATATTCTATAGCACCTTATCGTACCAATTTTGAATGCTTGGTCGTTGAGATTTATGGATAATATAAATTAATATTTAAAGATAATTATTATCACGGTCCTTTTTTTTTCAAAGAAATTGAAATGATTGAAGTTTTTTTATTTGGAATCGTCTTAGGTCTTATTCCTATTAATTTAGTTGGATTATTAGTAACCGCATGTTTGTAAGACGTGATAATGAATTGGATCTTTGATTAATTAAGATTTTTTTTATTCGAATTTACGTGTTTATAATATTTTATATATAAAGATAATTAATAAATATTGTTATAATTTTATAAAATTAAAGCTTTCATGCGTCATAACGAGTCAAACAAAAATACATTTTTAACAGAAATAAAAGAATTATTAGATGTTATAGATTTTAAAATATTATGGGAAGATAAAATCAAAAGTTCAAAATGAGAATGGTATTTAACCTAAAGTAACGATCTTACGTATCTATATAGTGGGGAAAAAATAAATTAATGATACAGTAGTTTAAATAGAATAAAAAGACTTCTGATAAAGTAAAGTTAATAGGTTTGAGTCTTGTCTGTGACGAAAAGTTCATTTAAAAATAAGCGAAAAAAAGAGGGAAAAAAAATGTAATTAGCGAGTTTACTATCTTAATAATACTATAATTTTATTTTTAATATTTTTTTATTCATATTTTTGACGTAATACCTTTGTTATAATCTCGTTTAAAAAATGTAACACTTAAATTACCTTTATTAATCATACACATTATTTATTTGGAATAAATTGTTTGGGAGTAACTCGTTTTTTTTTCTTCTTCTCATTTCTCAGGAATAATTAATAAGAATGTAATGGATCTAATATCGTTATGAAATAGGATAAACTTGTCGCTTTATTTTCTTAAACTAAGTATATTTGTTATATTTTTTAAAAAATTGATATATTTTAAATAACTTGTTATTATATTTTTAGATAATTTAATTATCTACTATTAATTTTTATTTTTAAGATTTTTTTGTTAAAATAAGTTGGATTCAATCAAGTTTTACTAGTAGGAAATGTTCGAAGAAAAAAATAACTCTAGATATTTTATATATAGATGATAATATTATCAATAAAAAAAATTTATTGCTAAAAATATATAAAAAAAATTATTTTAATTCTAATATTAATTACATGTTATGTCATTATTATTAGATAAATTTATTAATAATAAAATATTATTATGTTAATAACAATTTATATTACAATAATAAATACTTGATCGTAAATATCCATTATTTTCTTCAAATAAAATACTTAAATCTAATAGTTTTTATGTATGATTATTTATTTCTTATTTTAAAGAGATAAAAATGATCAAGTTTTATGTTTTTCTTAATTTTTTTCAAATATAATTAAAAAATAAAAAAAATAACTATTTTAAAAAACTAAAAATTGATTATTTAAACATGTAGTATCACTTTTTTTTAATTACTTGAAATAATTAAAAAAAAAACTATTTAAATTATAATAATAAGAGGATTGCTTTAACATTTATATAATATCGCTATCTTGTTCTTCTCTATTTCTTTAGGTACCGTTACATACATATTTAACTGCATTTCATATAGGCTTTTGGTTGAATCAATTATAATGTGTGATGATTTAGTTATAAGCCTTTTTAGATAGATGTATCTATCTCCCTAGAAGACAGATTGATTTAACTCTAGATCGATCTCTAAACAATCTTTAATTGATCATGTCAAATAGTATAACTTTTAAAAAATGAGGCTTGAAGAGAAAGATCAATCACTTGTCTCGTTGGCGTAATTTAATTTTGAGAGAAATTGATCCCTCCCTCGTAGAGAGATAGATCTCCCTAACGAGAACTTGCCAATTTTATCTTATTTTTTGTATTTTTTAATCTTAATTGACACATTTGAAAATATACAAGTATATGCGATCAAACTATAGAAATGATAAATAATTTAAGAACAAATATTGTCGATTCTACCGGAATTGCTACGATAAATATGACTAATTATTAGCTTATTAGTAAGTTAGTAAAAGAGGTTTTTAAAAATTATTTTTAAACTAAAAATAAAACATAAAACAATAACCAAAATACATGAGCATACAAAGAAATATGATAAATATGTGATAATGAAAATATCTTCACCACTAGAACGTAATCTAACCAATTATATCATGAATTAATATTAAAATTATCCTTGAATTCTTAATTCTAGCTTAGAAAATCCATGCAACTAAAACAAGACTTCAAATGTACATTTTCTTACTCTTAAACTAAAGTAGAGAGCCATCATAAGTCAATCCTATATTAGAAAAACCTATTCATAGTTGCTAGATAATTCATTTATTGCATTATATTATAAAAAATAGATGACTAAACTTCCAAAGATCATAATTGTTAGTAACCTTTAACGAAGATATCAATTCTATTTGTCACATTGTCACAAACCAACAAGTTACCATTTCGAATAAGAATATTAGCGATTACATAGTAGATAAGAATAAATAAAAATCTATTTACTCAAATGATAATCTAGTAACATCTTTAACTAGCATTAAACATTTACATAGAGTAAGCTAGTTAACTACTCTGATTCATACATGAAGAGTTATGACATTAAAATATAGAGTTGCACACATCAAAAATCAAGGATTGAATCTAAAAATCATCGTAACATTTTATTAATTAAAATCATAGTTTAATCTTGAAAATTGACCACAAAAATATAAATAAATTACCTAGGTATAGATTCTAAAAGAATCATAATTTAAAATAATAAAAACCTAAGAAGATAAAGAAGGATGAGGAGGAGAAGAAGAAGAAACTAATGATTAATATTAATGGTTGATTTACAATTCCTTAATTTACTATTTGAATTTTATCTTATCTCTAGCCTTTACTTTCTCTTTAGACCAACATATTTTATGTAATTTTTGTGTCTACAATCTATGTCTGCCTTTGTTGTTAACCCTAGTTGCATATTTAGAGTAAAATATTTATAATGTAATTAGGATTAGGGTCGTAGAAGTTTAAAATAATTAAAATACTAATCTAACAAATATGGACTACTTTAGATAAAGACGTGCTAAAAATATGACATTTAAGTGCATATGTGGATCACAACAGCATCACATGTCGACTCATGCCACAACATGAGTCGACATTCAATTTTGTGCATTTTATCCCTACAATGTTGTGTTGTGGCGCACATATGCTCATGCTACGATACACCCTTAATTTTCTCAATTTAATATTTGGACTCCTTCTTGATGTATTTTATATAAATGTATGCATTTAGGTCATTCATTATATGACAATTATTCCTCTGATTGTGAGGATTTAATTGTTCCTATCCACATTGAAGACACTTTTTTTTAGGTCATAATGGGCAGCATGAAAGGTTAGCAGTGGATCTTAATAGTAGAAATTGTACATAAGATCTTGGGAGCTTAGTGGATTTTTATGTTGTCATGCCATGAGTTGCATTGTACATCTGAATAAGAATCCAATAGACTATGTACATCCATTATTATAGAAACTAGCTTTTGAACTTACCTACATACCAATCATTAGCCCTGTATCCAGTTTCTATCATTGGGGCATACTTGAAAATCATTCTGGTGTTAATCGACCTATTGAACCACCATATAATAGAAGGAGTGGTTGTAGACTTAGAAACACAAGGTTTAAGTTTGTTGTATTTAGTTTTATTGGGAAAGAAAGATTTGTATATCCTTGGTTTGGTGGCAAACCTATTAAGATAAGGAGAATTAGTGTTGTTATAAAGTGTCGAAGTTATGATAAGGTTGGACATAATATGAAACATGTCTTAGAAGCAACAAAGGTAACTAATAGTATAATAAAATTTTATTACTTGTTATAACATTGTATCTGTTGCAATGTTAGGAAAATGGTGGTGATATTGATAGTTCCAAGGTAATATGCATGGACATACCCAGGAATTCCAAGAAATGCATTCTGATTTTGAAGTGTGTACATAGTCAAATCTTGGTGGAACATATACACCATCTTCACAACCAAATTTAGATGCAACCAAATTTAGATGCAAGGATGTGCTCATCACAGCCAAATTGCTCCGTAAGTGTTACATCGTCTCAATATATCAAAATCTCAAAATATATATGTGCTTTTGGAAATTGTTTAACGCGTACTATTTAGTAAATTGAACTTTTGTGTAATAGGAAACTGTGGGAATTAAAGTGTTATGTGCTTATGTTGGCTTATCAAGTTTTTCGTATCTAATTCTATTTTGATCTTCATTGGGAATTAATTTTAGTTGGTTTTATATGAAATGGGTTTCTTTTCTTTTTGGCGGGAAATTAGTTGAGACTATGAAAATTTTACTTTATTGTAATTTGTAATTTGTAATTGTAGAATAAAACGAAATGTTCAATATCTTGCACTTGTTGTCAACCAATTGTCTAACTTAAGATGTAATGAGCAAAAATACAGTTCTATATTGTTCAATGTTTATAGTGAAGGGTTTTACTTGTACAATGATCAGTGGCTAGATGTTCATGTGAGCTATTTAAGGATCCTAGTGTGCTAATTTCCTCTTTTCCTTTCCTAGCTTTTCATATTTCCATTAACTTAGACTTTGTATTGCAATAATTTATGTTTCAAAAACCATAATTTTAAAGAGTTGAACTATTGGTCTTGGGTCTAGGGTTAAAATGATGACAATCAAAATGATCAATTATTAAAAAAATGTTTTATTTACAGGAAATGTTTATTGGTTTGAATTACAGATTCTCTAAAGGTATATGCGTGCCAATTTCCTCTTTTCATTTTCTAATATGATCCCATAAGATCTACCACCTGTTGCTAGGCTCGTGATATTATGGGTTCTTAAATTTCTAACTCTACTTTTATATTTACATATATTTTGGAAACTATTTAAAAGTTTAAAATTTTAATGCATTTTGCCATATTTTTTCCAATTGCAGTGGAAATTGTTTTGTGGAAAGTAATGGTGGAATTCCATATGTTTAATTTTTTTTTCAGGTTTCACATGCAATGAAATCTACTCTTAAATTTGTAAAGAGCAAGGCATGAAAGAACATGCCATCCAAGAAGAGGAAGACCAGTATTGGTGAAGTATATGTTACATGATTTATTATATAGAAAGTGTAACTATTTTTAGGCTCTTATGAGTATTAATTGAACATTTACTTTATACATTTATTTGGTATAGTGCTCTAGGTTTTGTGAACAATAATAAGTCATAGGGATAGCATTTTGGAGCATGTGAACCCTTAGGCTGATTGTGCATAGGTATTTTGATTCATTGAACATTTCAGTTCTTGTTTATTCAAAACAGTTCAACTACTTTGAATAATATATGAATTTGAATTAGTAATATAACCATTCAATATTGTTTTGTGATTTTCTTCTAAGGTGATTTAATCGTCATACGCTATAACATTCTAGTTTGATTCAGAATAATATTAATGTTTTATCAACAAAATATATGTATTAAGATAATAGATCTAATTTTTAAAATTACATATGATTTTACATTCCCTTTCTATATAACATGTTTAAGAGTCCATATTTAATAATAATATGAATTTTTTCTCTTTATAAATTACTTGAACCTTCGATATTTATTTGACGTTTATTTGAACAACTAAGACAATGGAAACAACCATTTTCTGTATTACAATTAAGTTGTGCTACTTAATCAAAACATCACTTTCATTTCATTAATGATAAAAAATTTCATATATACCATGTTTGTGAGTTATTAGCTATATATTAATTGTATGCAACTAATTGATGAAATAATTTTAGGTTTATAGAATAATCTTAGATGTAGAGTTTTTCTTTTCCAAAAAGTATTCTTACCTCATATATATATATATATATATATATATTTATTTATATATATATATCATGCATTGTAATTTAAGGAAATAATTATATTTCATTATATTCAAGTTGGCATCAAAGCAGGAAAGGAAAAAATATTTTACCCGTCTCACGGCTCAGTTCGTTCACCTTTCTAAGTTCGAGCCACAATCCAGTCTTTGCTCTATCAGTCTTCGCACAACGCTGTCAGTCCTCTAGTCTTTAGGCAACGTCGTCAGTAATATCGTCACCGTCAATCTCTTCACGCAGTTCTATCAATCTCCTCGCCCTATCCAGTCTGCACTACCGCCTGCGTCAGTTGTAGATCCATCCATCCAGTTGCCCTTTGCCCACCGTCTAGTCCGTGCCGTGAGCAATCCAGCCCATGTCGTCTAGTGCCTCCTACACCAGCCGTTCGTCCATTCGTCCGCACCAACTCTACCGTCACCCACACTAGCTCCACTTGTCCGCTACCTTGCACCTTCATCTTCCTAGCAGTTGCTGTTGGCTATGAGTAATATTTCCTACTCATATTTCAGATTGAGTAGTAATATATCAAATTCTTAATATATCATATATCACACAAACCCTAGCACATCTAACATTCTTCCTAAGCCCATTTCCTAAGCTTCCTCTCCAACCCTAGCCCACTCACTAATCAGACAAGTCATCAACCCACTTACCAATTTAAGTCCAATCAGCAGTCCAATCAACAAATTTTAGTCCAATAAAAAAAACTTTTTATTCCGCTGCACAATATTATTATCTATTTCATCAGGTTTCTAAAGCTAATGAAGTTCCAAAATTTGAAGTCTTTGTTAAGAGTTCAGAAAGTGGTTCTTTCGGGGGTACTAAACTCAATGGTACTAATTTTTGAACATGGAAAATAATGATGTCTATTTATCTTCGTGGGATGCACAAGATGAGACATGCAACTGGATCAATCAAGGCTCCTAGTCAAGATGATGTAGAAGCCTATACTAAGTGGGAAGATGATGATGGTTTTGTAATGTCAATTCTATTTAGAGCCATAATTGATGGTGTATTACAGATGGTGGAGGAATGTGAAACCGCTGAGGCCATATGGAATACCTTAGGTGATCTTTATACAAATGAGTCTGACTTTATTCAAGTTCATAAATTGATGTGCAAAGCTGCTGGTATGCAGCAAAATGGGTAACCAATATCTATGTTTTTTACCAAGCTGAAGAATGTATGGGCTACAATTGATCAGAAACGTCTGTGCAAAATTTAAAATCAAGAAGACCTTCTATGGTACTAGAAAGAGAAGGAGCTTGAGCGAGTACATGCATTTTTGAGAGGACTTGATACAAAACATAATAGTGCTAAGGGAAAATTGCTTCGAATGTTAAACCCTCCGAGCTTGACTACAACCTTTACATACATTCGTAAAGATGAATCTCAATAGGAAAGTCTTCATCAGGCACAAGTTAAGGTATCAAGCCTAGCCATTCAAGCCAAATCAAAAGCACCTTTCCTCCAGCAGCAAAATTCAATTCCATTTCATCAGCAATGACCTCTACTAGGCTTTTCCAATCACCCTCATCCTCAATGTTCTTATTGCAATGAAGGGGGCATCTTTGTGAGACTTGTTGGAAACTGAATCCATAACTGAACCTACACCTGAAATCAAAACGACAAAATTATTGTCCTAGAGCAAAAGCAGCTGCAGTGCAAATTGTCCAAGAACCAGACTACTATGGAGTAACTGGACATGATCATCATATGGAATGTGGAGGTATCCCTACCGCTTCAATAGTTGGTCGTGATAAGATTGGTATGACCTTAAACGTTTCTCACTTTATTGGGTCTAATACTTGAATTATTGATTCTAATGCATCTGATCATATGACTTATGATAAATCTTATTTTAATGAGTTATCTTCCCTGCTAGTGTCTTATGTTACAAATGCTAACAGTGAGACCTTTCTTGAATTAGGAAAAGGTCAGTTCATATCACTCTAGCTTTACAGCTCCATAATGTTTTATATGTACATGACTTATCTCATCACTTAATATCTGTTCCATAGTTGAATATTGAGTCTAAATGTTCTGTAACCTTTTATCCTATGTATGTGATTTTTCAAGATCTTCTTACCAGGGAAATAATTGGTCGAGGGTATCTGAAGGGAAAATTGTTCCATTTGGATCGGAATTATGCAGGGGAGAAACCAGGAGCATAGGTACACACTGCATTGACTTCTAATTCTGATAAGCTAAGTGAAATTTGGTTGTGGCATCGCCGCTTAGGGCATCCGTCTTTTAGTCTTATGAAAAATCCATGCCCATTTTATTTATTGGTGTTAGTGAGTCTGTTTTACATTGTGAGACATGTGTTTTGACCAAGAGCCATCGTATTACTTATTCTCCTAGTATTTCCAATAAAAGTACTATTCCTTTTGAATTAATTCATTATGATGTTTGGGGGTCATCTAAAGAGCCCACTGTATCAGGTATGAGATATTTTGTTTTGTTTATCGATGACTATACAAGATTGTCGTGGATTGCTCTTCTTAGAACAAAGGATGAAGTTTTTTCAAATTTTCAAACTTTTCATAACCTTGTTCAAACACAATACGATAACATCATTCAGATCCTCTGTTCTGACAATGAGAGAAAATATGTTAATCATGTTTTTCAAGACTTTTTCAAAACACATGAGATTATTCACCAAACTACTTGCCTACAAACACCATAACAAAATGGGTGTCTAAAAGAAAAAAATTGTCTTTTACTTGATATGGCTCGTGCACTCCTATTTAGTACCCATATGCCAAAATATCTTTGGGGTGATGTTGTACAAGATTTCTCCCATCTCATCAATCGTCTCCCGCCTAGTGTCCTTAACAGACAAATCCCATTTTAGATTCTCGCATCTTATGTCTCCTTGTAATCCTTCCATAATATTCATGCATGTGTATTTAGTTGTGTTGCTTTTGTACATGTTCCTAAAAATTAGAGGGCTAAATTAGATTCCTGTGCAATTAAATGTGTGTTTGTTGGTTATGGAGGTTATCAGAAAGGGTACAAGTGCTTCTATCCACTGACCATAAAGTATTATGTCATTATGTATGTTACATTCTTTGAGGACATGAGTTATTTTTCCTCACCTGATACTACTCGTCAGGAAAATAATACATATTTCGAAGAACTGTATCATTCATCAATTTTAGTAATGATAATTGCTATGTTCTTTTAATATTTATTAATTTTTGTTAAATAAATTAATATTTTCCTTTAATTTAAAATTACTAAAGGGTTGTTTTGCAATTAAACAAAGTTTAAAATGTAATTTAAAATATATTTGTGGGTGAAAATATAATTAACAAAAGTTACTTTTCTTCGTAGGAGAGAGATTCCACGCGTCGTTTTCCCGCGTCGTTTTGGACCGTCAGATCAACGCATCAACGGTTCGGATGTGCGCGTGCTGTTCAAACCCGACCAAGGAGAGTGGGTGTAGGGATTTCCTCCGCGCGGCTCGGTGCCCGAGTGGGGCCCACCTGTCGCGCAGGCCGGCGTGCAGCGTGGGACCCACCCGTCTGAGGCCGTGCAGACCTGTCCCCCACCTTCGCGCGCCCCTTTCCCGTGCGGTCGAACCACGTGCGTCCGGTTATTCCACGAGTCGTAATATGCCACGTGTCACACTTTATATTGAAGCAAATTACATTCCGACACATGTCATGTTACCATGAGCGCGACCGCACTGAATAAACCCCTGTTTCCAGCCGTTGCCGCTCTTTTCTCGGTGCCCCAATCCCGTGCTTCTGTTCTGCGTGTGCCCGTTCCTTTCAACGAATGAGATGCGGCCACGTGTCCCACTATATTTTTCAACAAATGAGATCGCGACACGTGGCAGAGCATATTGAAAGCAAAATTAGAAGCGCGCGCCGTGTCTCCCACTCAGTTTAAAATAATATTTTTATCGTAACGGTTTGTCCCCCACGCGTTTTATTTTTATTTTCGATACAAATATAATACGCGTGTCTGCGTAATTAAAAAAAGAAATATATTATTTTTGGATGTATTTTTTTAGCTATAAATAGGAGATAATTTTTAGTTTTAAAAAGTTTTTCTTGAGTTTTAGTTTTGGTATTTTTCTATAGTGTTTGGTACTGGACAGTGGAACACGCAGAAGCCATTTTTTTGGCTTTTGTTGTGTTCTGCGTGTGCCAAATATTTGTTCTAAGTGATGTTTTAATTTTCTTTCTTTTTCATCTTATTTTTCTCTATGTGTTGTAGTTTTTATTTTAATTTTATGAAGTAATTTAATTTTTCTAGGGTTGCATTTGATTCAAATTTATGAAGCTTTGATTTTAATTATTTTTGATAGATTTATAAGACGTTTGATTTGTTCGTTTTATCTTGCGCTTAATGCTTTTTGATTATTTACGAATTTTATCAAAACGATTTGTGGCATAAAAATAAACTTGAGAAATGAATTTTTGTGTATATTGCTCGTAGATAAAATGACATGTATGATGAAGGATAGGAATATACCCTAATTGTATGTGTGGCCATTTGAAAACTTAGAACGTAATGAATCTTGGTGAATTTAATCTTCATAGAGATATAGGGAATTAATTTAATCGAGGTGTGTCTATACAGACTCGGAAGAGATGTGTGGAAAAAAATAGAAGGTTTCGGTTGATAAATTAAATGTACTAAAAAATATAAATCAAAATAAAATAATATGATTGGAGTGGAATAATTTAGTGAAAAATTGCAATCCTAGAGTTCTTTTATTTTCTTGCTACATTTTTCTTAATCAACGATTATTTTGGATAAAATCAGAGAGATACAATTTTAGTACTCAACAAACTGTAGTAACAAATCTCCGTGGGAACGATACTTTACTTACAAATCTTTATTACTTGTGAGTGTATACTTACGATTTACATGTGTTGCAAAACACACAACAAGTTTTTGGCGCCGTTGCCGGGGATTTGTTTTACTATTTTCATTGTTGATATTAATACCAATCAATCTGATTTTAATTAAAAAAAAAGAATTTTTTTTAATGTTACATGTTAATTTATTTTTCAATTTTCTCGTGGGTTGAGATTTTGTTTGACACACAAATCTTATCTCACATAAAGAAAAATAAATTTGATTTTTTTTGCTTATTGTTTGTTTATTTTATTTTGCAATTTTCTCGTGGGTTGAGATTTTGTTTGACACACAAATCTTACCTCACAAAAGAAAAAAATATAAAAAATTAAAAAAATAATAAAAAAAATTTATGGTTATTATTGCTTAATTTATTTTTCAATTTTCTCGTAAGTTGAGATTTTGTTTGACACACAAATCTTAACTTACAAACAGAAAAACAAATTGAGAAGTCAAGCTGGAGACTATAAATCAAGCGCTTCTTGGGAGGCAACCTATGTGTTTTATATTTATTTTTTTTATTTTTCGGATGTGTTGCTTTTTATATTTTGTTATGTTGTTATTTTATTTCTTTCTTTTTCGTAGGTGCAAAGTGGAGGTAATAAAACTATTTTGGCTTAACCAATCAAACAAACCAGGAAGTTTCTTAAACCCATCTCATATGTTCTTTAACTTTCACACATTGAGGACAATGTGTATATTAAGTTTGGGGGTGGTGGATATATTTAACCTAATTAAAATACTTTATGGATGTTATTGCTTGTGAATTTTTTTGTTTGTTTGTTTGGTTGATTGAAGATATGTTGCTATGAATAGTGATTTATTTTTGTTTCTTCGATTTAAATGATGCATATCTCTTTGAAAAATTTGAATGTTATCTAAGTGATGAATAATTTTTACGTATATTTCATTTTTACAAGAATTAATATTCATGAGCACTAGTCTTGACTTTTGAATTGCTATGCTAATTTAGAGAATGTTTATGTGAGTGTGAAATATGATTGATTTTTGTGGTGTCACAGTTCTTAGAATTTGTTTGATTTTCTCTCGAGGCAAAATTGTAGATAACATTTAACTAAGAAAATGATTTAGGCCATCTTTGGATCGTTTGAGCCTTTCTATCTATCTTTACATGCATTATCCATAGTATTCCCCTTTTGAGCTGCAAAGTTTATATATATATTTTTATCTCATTTCAAAAGCATACCAAATATATATATATATATATATATATATATATATGTGTGTGTGTGTGTGTGTGGATATATCTATTTTTCTTATCTCACTAACATGTGAAAATTGTTAGTAAATATTTAAAGATATATCAGAAGAAAAAGAGAGGGTACAAAAAAAAAGCAGAAAGAAAAAAAAGATTAAAAAAAGCAAAAGAAAAAAAAGACAGAAAAGAAAAAAAAACCCAAAAAAAAAGAGAACAACAGAATCTGGAAAAAAAAGCAAAAAAAAAAAAAGAGAAAAAAGAAACTGATTATTGTATGTGATGTTAAATCCCAAAGTGGGAAGTGTTTATTTTCATGATATAAGTTATCTTTTACAATCCTGAAATGTTATGCTCGGGAAAAGTTTTAAGCTAAATATTATCCTTCATTCCTACCTTTACCTAAGCCATACATTACAAGCTTAATAAAGTCCTATTGATTTGGTGTTTTGTGTTTGTCTACATTAGTGGAGAGAGGAATGAAAAATAAACTTATGAGATTTGTGATTTCATGAAAATTTGTTTGATTTTATATTTGTATAAATTGATCCGGATTGCATGTGAAGAAATATGAAAAGACTTCACACACACACTAACATTCATTGTGAAAATGTAATATACTTTTAAATTGTTTTTGATACTTAGATAAAATTCTATTATTTCTTTGAGTTATGTTATTTTAGAATGTTTAAAAAGAAATATTTTGAAAATCACTATTTTAAATGCAGTTATCTTTGTTTTATTTCCTTCCTTTTGCTCGAGGACTAGCAAAAACTTAAGTTTGGGGGTATTGATAACTGTATTTTATATAGTTATTTTCATCAATTTTAGTAATGATAATTGCTATGTTCTTTTAATATTTATTAATTTTTGTTAAATAAATTAATATTTTCCTTTTATGTGCTAAAAATACATTTTTAAGAAAATTCAATAATTTATATCGAAAATGTACTTAATTTCAAATTTCTGTCCACAAATATAATTTCAAAATAAATGAGTATTTAATTGCAATTTATCAATGTTGAAAATATAAATTAAATTAAATTTGGGCTTAATTTTAATTATTAAAAGTTTAAAATTTAATTTAAAATTACTAAAGGGCTGTTTTGCAATTAAACAAAGTTTAAAATGTAATTTAAAATATATTTGTGGGTGAAAATATAATTAACAAAAGTTACTTTTCTTCGTAGGAGAGAGATTCCACGCGTCGTTTTCCCGCGTCGTTTTGGGCCGTAATCGGTCAACGCATTTGCCGGTTCGGATGTGCGCGTCTTTGTAAGCAGGCGAGAGTGGGTGTAGGGATTTCCTCCGCGCGGCTCGGTGCCCGAGTGGGCCCCACCTGTCGCGCGACCGGCGTGCGAGCGTGGGACCCACCGTCGAGGCCGTACGAGACCGTCCCAGCCCGCGCGCCCGCTTTCCACGTGCGGTCGAACCACGTGCGTCAGGTTATTCCACGTAGTCGTAATATGCCACGTGTCACACACTTTATCTTGAAGCAAATTACATTCCGACACATGCCGTGTTACCATGAGCGCGACCGCACTGAATAAACCCCTGTTTCCAGCCGTTGCCGCTCTTTTCTCGGTGCCCCAATCCCGTGCTTCTGTTCTGCGTGTGCCCGTTCCTTTCAACGAATGAGATGCGGCCACGTGTCCCACTATATTTTTCAACAAATGAGATCGCGACACGTGGCAGAGCATATTGAAAGCAAAATTAGAAGCGCGCGCCGTGTCTCCCACTCAGTTTAAAATAATATTTTTATCGTAACGGTTTGTCCCCCACGCGTTTTATTTTTATTTTCGATACAAATATAATACGCGTGTCTGCGTAATTAAAAAAAGAAATATATTATTTTTGGATGTATTTTTTTAGCTATAAATAGGAGATAATTTTTAGTTTTAAAAAGTTTTTCTTGAGTTTTAGTTTTAGTATTTTTCTGTAGTGTTTGGTACTGGACAGTGGAACACGCAGAAGCCATTTTTTTGGCTTTTGTTGTGTTCTGCGTGTGCCAAATATTTGTTCTAAGTGATGTTTTAATTTTCTTTCTTTTTCATCTTATTTTTCTCTATGTGTTGTAGTTTTTATTTTAATTTTATGAAGTAATTTAATTTTTCTAGGGTTGCATTTGATTCAAATTTATGAAGCTTTGATTTTAATTATTTTTGATAGATTTATAAGACGTTTGATTTGTTCGTTTTATCTTGCGCTTAATGCTTTTTGATTATTTACGAATTTTATCAAAACGATTTGTGGCATAAAAATAAACTTGAGAAATGAATTTTTGTGTATATTGCTCGTAGATAAAATGACATGTATGATGAAGGATAGGAATATACCCTAATTGTATGTGTGGCCATTTGAAAACTTAGAACGTAATGAATCTTGGTGAATTTAATTCTCATAGAGATATAGTGAATTAATTTAACGAGGTGTGTCTATACGGAGCTCGGAAGAGATGTATGGATAAAAATAGAAGTTTTCGGTTGATAAATTAAATGTACTAAAAAATATAAATCAAAATAAAATAATATGATTGGAGTGGAATAATTTAGTGAAAAATTGCAATCCTAGAGTTCTTTTATTTTCTTGCTACATTTTTCTTAATCAACGATTATTTTGGATAAAATCAGAGAGATACAATTTTAGTACTCAACAAACTGTAGTAACAAATCTCCGTGGGAACGATACTTTACTTACAAATCTTTATTACTTGTGACCGTGTATACTTGCACGATTTCTGTGTGTTGCAAAACACACAACATGAGGGAATTAGAAAAATCACCAATTGATGTTTCGATGGGTCTAGTTGAGATTCTTAATCCATTGAATCCAGTCATCAAAGAAGCAGATGCTCAAAGTATCCAAGCACCAGATTTGCTCAGAGTAAATGAAAATGAAGACACAACTGTTCCCTCAAGCATCACTCCTACCGCTGATCAACAACTCCCTGGTATTGAAGGTTACTCATCTGAGATATGTACACCCACTGATACTAATAACATTGAGTCTAATGTTGGATAGTATGTGTTACCAAATAGGTCTACTCGGGGTCAACCAACCAAAAGGTATGAACCAAATATTCATGCAAAATCAAAATACCCAATAGCCAACTACATGTCCACTAAAAGATTATCTAAGTCATATAAATCATTTGTGAATCAAATATTTGTTGTATCAGTACCTAACAAAGTGCAAGATGTATTGGGAGATCCAATGTGGAGAAAGGCAATCGCTGAAGAGATGGAGGCGTTACAAAAGAACGATACTTGGAAACTTATGCCTCCACCACAAGGAAAACATAATGGTGATGGATCTATAAATTGATATAAATCCCATCTTATAGCAAAAGGGTTCACTCAGACGTATGATGTAGACTATGATGAGACTTTTGCTCATGTTGCCAAAATGAATACTATTTAGGTTCTTCTTTCACTTGCCACTAACTTAAACTGGCCACTTTGGTAGTTTGATGTCAAGAATGTGTTTCTTCGTGAAGAATTAGCCAAAGATGTGTACATAAGTCTTCCACATAGGTATATAGCTGATTCTCTTGGTAATTTTGTATGCAAATTGAGGAAGTCTTTGTATGGTCTCAAGCAATCCCCTCGAGCCTAGTTTGGAAGGTTTTCACAGTTCATGCAGAAGGTTGGTTATAGACAGAGTAATTCAGACCACACTCTGTTTCTCAAACATCAACGAGGGAAGGTAACAACCCTAATCATTTATGTTGATGATATGGTAATTACTGGTGATGATACTGTTGAGATGGATAAATTACAAAGACAACTAGCCTCTGAATTCGAGATGAAGAACTTAGGTGAACTAAAGTACTTCTTAGGAATTGAGGTAGCCAGAGGGAGAGAAGGAATATATTTGTTTTAGAGGAAGTACATTCTTGATCTGCTAACAGAGACAAGCATGTTGGATTGCAAACCTATTGAGAAAAACCATTGTTTAGCAGAGTATTTAGATCAGGTACCAACTGATCGAGCTCACTATCATAGGTTGATTGGGATTTTGATTTACTTAGCTCATACTAGACCATATGTTGCATATGCAGTAAGTGTGGTGAGTCAGTTCATGTATAATCCGAGTGAGAACCACATGAATGCTGTTTTGAGAATTTTAAGGTATTTGAAGTGAGCTCCAAGAATAAGAGTAATGTTCTCTATACACAACAATCCTCTTGAAGTTTGTGGCTTCATAGATGTAGATTGGGCAGGAAGTATTACAGATAGAAAGTCAACATCGGGTTATTTCACCTTTGTGGGAGGTAATTTGGTTACATGGAAAAGTAAGAAGCAGAAAGTGGTGGCACGATCTAGTGCTGAGGCTGAGTATAGAGATGTGGCTCATAGGGTTTGTGAATTGCTATGGATAAGAACTTTATTATTTGATTTGGGTTTTGAACTCAAAAATACCATGCAATTGTATTGTGATAATCGGGCAGCCATTGATATATTACAAAATCTAGTACAACATGATTACATTAAGCATGTAGAAGTTGATCGTCACTTTATAAAAGAAAAGCTAGATGCCAAACTTATTAGCTTTCCTTTTGTTCCCACTGAAGAGCAACTTGTAGATATGCTTACCAAAAGAGTTTCCAAGAAGGCATTATATGACTCACTAAACAAGTTGGGCATGATTGATATCAAATGTGAGTTATTATGCAACTAATTGATGGAATAATCTTAGGTGTATGGAATAATCTTAGGTGTAGAGTTTTTGTTTTCATAAAAGTAGATTCCTAGCTCTTGTATATATATATGCATTATCATTCATTGTAATTTAAGCAAATAATTCTATTTCATTATATTCAAGTTACCATATAACAACTCATACAACAACTAAAAGATCGTGGGTAAAATTACAACTTGGTGGATATAAAAGATACATATAAATTATGTGCAAATGAAGTTCATCCCTAAAAATTGTGTACCTAGTCCAATGTCTGGTAGTTTCCGTTAAATTACATAAGATAAAATATAAAACACAATCATGAAAATATCAAAGAACCAAGCAAAACATTCATCTGTCTTTCTTTTGCAAATTCCAATTCCTGAATATGGTTCAATAACCCATTAATAACCTCTGAGCTTCTCCGGGTGACTGATGCATGAATCTATTGAAAAAAATTATGACCTATATGTTTCTTGTTATGCCACGCCACCACATGCCTATTAAAAAATGGTGACAATAGTTCAATCGTTTTCTAAAAAATATGATGAAAAATCAAAACAAAAAAGGAGGCAAAGTAAAAATGAGTGGGACACTTACCCGTTCACACAAACCAAAAGTGACACCTATGATTTTATGAGTCCAAGATATTCTCTCTGCTGCATTCACTCCACAAAAGTACCTCGATGGTGAGGGGTTTCATCTTCTTGTATAGTATACTAGAAATCAAAGATTAAAATATAAAGAATAATCCTAAAAATTATAGAAAGTAAAATAAGGCTAATTTAAAATGTAATTAACTACAATGTCTTAAATTTAAACGAAATCTTTCGTGTTTTTTAACTAATAGAAAAATAGTGGATCACCAATTTCAAAATCACCATGTAATTCCCAAACAGAGTCATGCTCACATAGTTGTATATCCAACACACATGATAACCAATAACACAATTAATTAATACTTAAAACACAAATTATAAAAAAATCCAAATCTCAAAAGAGCATTTATATACACCATGCAACAATATTGTAAATAACCATTCACTAGCAACATTAATATATCATAATTAGCACCTCATTTTCATAATGTATAAAATATGCAACTATAATGTCACTAAAAGTTTGTATTACTTTTACTCGCCAAATAGATCATCGACTACCATGAAGTCACTAAAAATTGGTAAATAATTTTAGCATTAATTTATTATCTGTTATGAATTTATATCTTAACAAAAATTACCAAAAAATCCATGGTAAAATCAATTAGATAGAAATTAAGAGTTAGAGATTAAGATCAAGGGGAAAATAAAGCTTACTAGTTGGTCAAAGTGATCTTTGTTGAGTGGGTATAGTGATTTTCTTTAGGAAATTATGAAAATTCTTGATAAATCAGATTTATGAGAAAGTAAAAATAGACAAAATAACACCCAAATTTGATAACGTAGTTCAACCAATTTTGCTTACGTATTTGGACCTGCTGCAGATCTTTTTACTAAAAAGAAAAACTTATACAAAGTGTTTACAACATTTACAACTCACAACCCAATTACACCCAAGAAAATTGCTCTCAATTTTCTCTCACTAAAACCTTTTTCTCTGAGTTTTTCTCTCAATTAGATAATACAAAGTACCTATTGGGGTGCTCTATTTATAGATGCAGAAGCCCCCTTCTACATGTTTTGCCAACTAATTATTTATTATCTTTCCTTCTTTTTCAACAAAAGGTACACCATTTATTCAATTTTCTTGGGTTGTTGGCTTGACAACCATTCTTTTGTTTTATTATTATTTATTGCACCGTTTGGTGCATGTAAGTTTGACTAACAATCTCCCACTTAAATATTGATTTCAATTTGTCTTCACACCTTGATCAATGCAGGAGCTTTTCTAGTCTTGTTACTCTAGCAGATCAACTGAAGCTGAACATAACTTCAATTTGTCAATAGTCATCGCCTTTATCAACATATCTGCTGGATTTTTGGTTCCTTGAATTTTCTCTAGTATTAACACATCATCTTCTAATAGATATCTGATGAAGTGATAAAGAAGCTCTATATGCTTGCTTTTAGAATGGAATGTTGAATTCTTCGCCAAATGTATCGCACTTTGGCTATCACTGTGTAAAACATTCTTCTTTTGTTTGAATCCCAACTCAGTTAACAAACCTTGAAGTTATATCATCTCTTTACTAGCTTCATTCACTGCTACATACTTAGCCTCTATAGTGGATAGAGTAACAATCTTCTATATCTATGACATCTAACTAACAACTATAGTTCCAATGGTAAATATATAATCGGCGGTGCTTCTTCGATGATCAAATTTACCTCCAAAATATGCATCTACATAGCCTTGTAATTTTAACTCTCCTTTACTAAAGTATAAACACTTATCTACAGTTCCTCGTAGATACCTCAAAATCCACTTGATTGCTTCCCAATGAGTTTTCTTTGGATTTGACATAAACCTGCTGACAACTCCTACTACATGGCCAATGTCTAGTCTTATACAGACCATCACATACATCAAACATCCAATGGATGAGGCATAAGGAATCTTATCCATTGATTCTCTCTCTTCTTCCATCTGATGGGTCTGGTCCTTGGATAGGTGAAAGTGACTGGTTAAGGGTGTACTAACTAGCTTGGCATCACCCATGTTGAATCTCTGTAAAACATGGTTGATGTACTATGAATAAGATAATTACAAGGATCCTCTCTTCTTATCTCTTGTGATTTTCATTCCAAGAATCTTCTTTGTTGAACCCAAGTCTTTCATGTCAAACCCCTTTGAAAATTGCTACTTCAACCTTCAGATATCATTCATATATGAATCTGTTACTAATATATCATCAATATAAAGTAGTAAAATGATATAACTTTACCTATAACTCTTGAAGTAGCAAAAGTGTTCAGTGTTGCATTTTTGGAAACCTTCACCACTGTCTCGTGGCTTGTTTTAGGCCATACAAACACTTCTTAAGTCTGCACATCATGTTCTTCTTCTCTCTTTTTGAGAAACCTTCTGGATGGTACATATATATATCCTTATCTAAGTTTCTGTGAAGGAATCTAGTCTTTACATCCAACTATTTAAGATGAAGATATTCAATGACTATAATACTCAACACTGATTTGATAGTATTGAGCTTCATAATATGAGCAAAAATGTTGATGTAGTTAATTCATTCCTTCTGCTGAAATCCTTTGACAACTACTTGAACTTTTTATCTTTTAGAACCATCATGCTCATCTTTCACCTGGTACACCTATTTGTTGTGAAATGCCTTCTTTCCCATGGGTAACTCAGTTAGTTCCCATATATGGTTGAAGATGAGAGATTTCATTTCTTCTTTCATGAAAGCTCTCACTTATTGGAATCTAAAGTCTGATAAGCTTCATCATAGCATTTAGGATCCCCTCTATCATTCAACAATATATAGTTCATGTATTTCTAATTAGATATATGAGGTCGAGAAGACCTTTTCAATACATGAATTGGAGTAGGAAGTTGTGGTGTGTCAAAATATTGTGCACTGCTATGTCTAACGAGTTCCTATGACTGAGGACTTGTTACAATTGGTTCCATCATGGGACTATCTAGGACATCATTTGCATCTGCAAATACTGACGCATTTTGCTTTGAGTCAGCGTCTGTTTTATGCTTTTTCTTATACATAACTTTTTCATTGAAAATCATATATCTACTACATATCACCTTTGGTATTTTGTGCTCCAATGGAACAGATGAGCCTTGATTGATCAAGTAAGCTATCATTTTGATTGCTTCTTCCCAAAACTACTTTAGTAGACATGACTGCATATGAATGATTCTAGCTCTTTCTATAAATGTTCAATTCATATGCTCAGCTACACCTTTGTGTTGTGGCATGCATGGCACAGTTCTATCCATTATGATTCCATGTTTATAGCCAAAAGTTTTGAATATGGTCTCTTCATATTCACCATTGTTATCAATTATGAGCTTTTTGATCTTCAAACCTATCTCATTTTTAACCATATCTTTCCATCCCCTAAAAGCTTCAAACACTTTAAACTTATGCTTTAGAAAGTAAACATATACCTTTTGATAGTGATCATCAATGAAAGTCATGAAGTAGTGTTTTTCACCAATGGATGAAATAGTTGTTGGTCCCCAAACATCATAGTGAATGAGTTCTAGCCTTTTCTTTTTTGAGGTTTTGCCACTTGTTTGAAAGTTGAATTTCTTTTTCTTTCCAAGTATGCAATCTTTGCATATGTTTATCTCTACTGATTATAGACCTGGAAGTTTTCCTTTTGGGTGTATAGTCTTCATTCCTTTCTCATTCAGGTGGCCTAGTCTCTGGTGCCACAGATTTGGTGTTTCATTTCCTACTGCAACTGCGATCAAACAACATGCCCATGCTATCATGTAAAAATTTCCACTCTTCTTACCTTGAGCAACCATCATTGCACCCTTTGAAATATTCCAATCATTACCATGAAAGTTTGTTGTGTAGCCTTCACTAGCTAACTACCCTACTAAGATTAAGTTCTTTCTTAGGTTGGGAATATAACTGACATCCTTTAGCTCCTAAATAGAACCCTTCAACTTAATATTTACCACACCTTTGCCAATAATAGCACATTTTTGATCATCATCAAGATATATCTTTCCAAGGTTTTTGGGGACATATTTCTCAAAGAAATCCTTTTTGTGAAGTAGTATGGAATGATGCTCCAAAGTCTAACACCTAAGATTCTTCCTTGCTCTCCAAAGAGCATATCAATGCATCATCTCCTTCTAAGGTGGAAGTAAAATTTTCCTTTGCCTTCTTTTCCTGGTCTTTCGGTGCACTCTTGCACTAATTTTTGTAGTGTTCGATTCTCCCACAATTCCAACACTTGACAGTTTTTGAGTTGTGAGAATTATTGAGATTCTTGAATTTGGACCTCTTGTCCTTTTATCTACCTCGTTAGTTTTTTCTATCACGTCCATTACCTCTGGTTGAATTTATTCCTTTTGACTTTGTATGCAAAACTGATGAGGTTGATGATTCACACGACTCTCTATGTCGGATCTCTTCATTGAGAACCAAATCACGAACATCATCAAATTTCAACTTATTGCTTCCTGATAAGCTACTCACAGTTGTGACAGTAGCATTCCAGATTTCTAATAGAGAAGACAAAAGTATCAATGCTCATACTTCTTCATTGAATTCCATTTCAATTGAACTCACCTGGGTTGTGACTGTTGAGTTCATTGAGATGTTGAGCTACCGATGCGATTTCTTTCATCTGAAAATTGAACAAATGCCACATCAAGTGCACTTTGTTTGAGGTTGATGGCTTTTCATAGATATTGGAGAGAGATTCAATAAGACCCATTGTGGTATTTTACTTTGCTACGTTGAAAGCAACATTTCGAGATAGTGTCGATCAAATAACTCTGAGGGCTCTTCTATCTAGAAGATTTCAATCTTCTTCCTTAATAGCCTTGGCTTCTTCCTTAAGAGAGATTGATACAAATTTCTTTGATACAGATAATTCTCTATCTACATTTTCCAAAACCCAAAATCAGTGCCATCAAATTTCTCAAGTTTCACCTTTCCTTCATCTGCGACAATTGCTCCCGCTAAAATCTAACTTCCTCCAGATCATTTTTGACTATTTCTGGGAACTACCATATATTAGAACATCTCCATCGACAAACCAATATCGTCAACAAAATTTTACTATTCACATAATTCACTATTCATATGAATAGTAACATTGCATAAAATTAACAGAAATTACCATAAAATACTTTGATACCAATTGTTGAAAAATTATGCAAATTCTCGATAAGTTATATTTATGAAAAAACAAAAATAGACAAAATAACACAAATTTGATGACGGAGTTCGACTAATTTTGCCTACATCTCTAGACATGCTGCAGATCTTTTTACTAAAAAAAAGAAATTATACAAAATGTTTACAACACTCACAACTCACAACTCACAACTCACAACTCACAACCTAATTACACATAAAAAGTTGCTCTCAATTTTCTCTTACTAAAGCCTTTTTCTTTAAGCTTTTCTCTTAATTGGATAATACAAAGTAACTATTGGCATGCTCTATTATAGATGCAAAAGCCCCACTTCTACATGTTTTGCCAACTAATTTTTAATTGGTTTTCCTTCTTTTTCCACAAAAGGATGCACCAGTCATTCAATTTTCTTGGATTGTTAGCTTGACAACCACTCTTGGGTTGTTGGCTTGACAGCTACTCTTGGGTTGTTGGCTTAACAACCATTCTTAGATTGTTGGCTTAAAAACCACTCTTTTCTTTTATTGTATTATTTGGTGCATATAGGTTTGACCAACAGTTTTGATGTTAGAAAGGTGAGTGGTATGGTGGTTTTCGTGTCAACTATAGTGGTTATCGCATCATAGAGGATGATGGCTATGGTGGTTGCAAAGTTGGGATGATACACAAGATTGAGGAGGTATCTTTCTCGTTAGGGAGGGGATGGGTATAACGGCTAGTTTTTGAAGATTAATCGATGGAATGAGCTTGGTTATAATGGGTGGCTTTAAAGGACGGGAAGGCCTTTGGCTAGTCAACAATTATAATTTTTTAATTCTCAAAATACCCCTTTATAGATATCCAACGTGAATGCCATGGGAAAAAAATCCTCATTTCATGCCTAAATTGTCCTTTCTCAGTCATTTTTTTAATTATATGACTAATAGAACTCACCCTAAAAGTTATAGGATTAACATATAAGAATCCAAAAGTTACAAAACTAATTTTCCTTGAAACCCTTTTTTTATCATGTTGTTTTCAAGAAAATAATCAATGAAGAACAAAATTAATTTTTGAGCATTCTGTAATTAAATTTATCACATTGCTTGTATATGACTTCGTTAATAGAGGTTAAAGTTGTCATTTTAATAATTATTTTTTCCATTCAACAATCCTAACACTTTAATGTATCACTCTCTTTGTCAAGAAAATAATCAATGAAGAACAAAATTAATTTTTGAGCATTTTGTAATTAAAGTTATCACATTGCTTGCATATGACTTCATTAATAGGGGCTAGAGTTGTCATTATAATAATTATTTTTTCCATTCAATAATCCTAACACTTTAATGTATCATTCTCTTTGTTTAATTCATTTTTTTGATTTTATCTCCATTTTACTCTCATCTAAATAATAATATTTTTGATGACATGTGTTAAATAATTAATTTTCGAGATAAATACTTTGGGGTTCTTTTTCTTTAAGTAAAAGTATCGTTTAGTCTTCTAAATTTAAAAAGGTACTCATTAGTCATTTTACTTATAAAAAATATACTTATTAATTATTTTATTATAAAAGAAATACATATTGATTTTAGTATTAATAAATTTTTTATTAATAAATTTTTTTAAAAGAAATAATGATGAGGGTATCATTGTCATTTACCTACATTTTATGCAAAGAATTTTTTTGAAAGGAATGCGATTAGGGTGATGGGTGCTATTGTGTGTAATTAGGGCAATGGATGCTAGTGTATGCAAGTAGGGTTATGTCTATAAGGTTCGTGGGTATAAAAATATGGCTAACGAGAGAGAAGGATGACGATGTTAGTAAAGCAAGGTGGCAATATCAGGGCTTAATGATTGGGGTTTGATCGCGAAGCATATACAGTACAATTTGTTTGCTCATTTGGGGGATATACAAAGTGTTGATAATTTCTTTATAAAATAAATTTAAAATTACTAAATGATTATTTTTGACATTTTTTTAAAACAAAAAGGATTAAATAATACATTTTGTATAAATAAAGATAACAAATTGGCCTTACACTTTAAATTTTACATAGATTTTATTAAAATCTAATTTTTTTTATCTTTTTATGACTATTTTGCAATAAGAAGAAGACAAAAAAACCTTTTTTTATTTTAAAGGATTTAAATTAAAAGATTTTAGGGATCATTATTTCCTTTTATATAATGGAAATAAGAAACCAATTTTATATAAATTTGTTTTAATGAATGACCAAGAGATATATATCTATTTTAATTAATAAATGATTTAATTTTATTTTATAATTTTTTTATAAAGAGAGGTTTATTTTTTATCTGTTTTTACATAATGTATTTTTTTTCTTCATATAAGGTTAAAAAATATATATTTTTATGTCAAAAAATATGGTGTATATATATTTTGTATAATACGAAAACATATGATTTTAAGAGATTAAAAGTATAATTTCATTCTTCTTTTGTAAAGTAAAATGAACCGAAATTGAGAATGAGGTTAAAAAACAAAAGAGTGCAGAATGAGAGATTCATTTGTTCTTTTACACTTTCTTATAGATACTATACTTACAAGTTCTATTCAACTAATATTTTTAAGGTATTCATAAAAGTCTGTATATAGAATTAAGATTTTATGGAAGTTATTAAAAATTTCTATATAATTAAAAAGTCAGAGATTTTTAAAGATTTTTAAAATTAACAAATTCCTACATATTTTGATGTAGTTTTGTATTAAAAATACACATTACAAAATACTTACCATAAAATTTCTATGAATTTTTAAGAATTTTACTTTTCTATTTCTCTCTAACATTCTCCTCCTCTACTACCATAAAATCTATAAATTATAAATAATATCCACGTAACTATATTAGTCTTTAAAAGTTTATATTTTTTTTAAAATTCATCAACTCCTTAAAAATCTATTAAAGTCCTAATCGAAGATACCTTCATTAGTTTATATGAAACTGCTGCTTCTTTCTTTCTCTCTCTTTTCCTTTTTTTTTCATTTTTAATTTCGAGGGGTCCATGTTGAAATTTCACCAAATTTACAAACAGCATTTCAAGCTTTAATCAAAAACATACATAATCCAAAAATTTACAGTCGTTTTACATGTATAATCTCAAGCTTTTAATGTGTTTAAAGTGTTTGTGGAGAGACTTGAGGTTGTAAATTGGACAACCAGTCTAATAAAGCCTTATTTACAAGATCTGGGACTTCATCATGTGGGCAATGGCCTGCTTGTAAATTAACCAAAGTTGTGTTTGGGTAAAACTCTTTAATTCTGTTAGCCTTGGCTGGACCTACCCATGGGTCCAAATCACCCCACACCAACAACAAAGGACAAGACAACTTGCTCAACACACTGTCTAGTGTATACTTGCTCTGATTCAACATGAACCTGGTCATCAATCTGTGCACAACAAGATGACGCAAGTATTAAGATGACACCAAGTAACTCCTTTGCATAGACAAAATAATGATTGACACAGAAGAAAAGATGGCGAAGAGCCGAGGGCTGTAGTAGTCCATGCTTCTCAGGTATACTTCAGTCCTGAACTTCTCAATAAGCACACTTTAGCAATTAATTCTATGTTTATGTCAAATGTAAAAAAAGTCAGCTTTAGTCCTACATTTATGCCAAAATGTGTAAAAAAATCAACTATAGTCATGTTTTAATTTGTAAGAAAGGTTCATCTTAGCCCTATTTCTAGGATCAAACTGAACATGTTGACATAAATATAGAAATGTAATGTACTTGTTGAGAAGGAGGAATTTACTCTCGGGGAATGCTTGTTGCACTCAAATTTCACCCAAACTTATATGCACCCCAATATGTATATCACAGATATTATTTTCTCGAAAATTAAAAGTTATGAATTTTTAAGTACTATATGACATGTAGTGTTTGATGTGTGCAAATTTGAGTTCAGCTAGCATTCCTCATTTTCTCTCATGCCCAATAGTATGGGACAACTGGCGTCCTTCACCAATGAATAAAACTATAACTTTTGTAATGTTTTTGTTAAATTTTTTATTATGAATACAAGATGTTATTGCCATAACTCAACTAAAGTATTTCTGCAACTGCAAGGCATGTCACATGAACAACATTGAGGGAGATCTAGAAAAACCTGTAGTAAACTTCCCCAGCGTTCGGGTCAGCTGCTGGCATTGTTATAGATTTCACAAGATAGTCATCGACATTGGAGGTATTTATGTACACCTGTGTTATAGTAGAAGTTATTTAGCTACCAGAAAAAAAGACTTACAAATCTATAATGATTTCAAAGACAATACTACTACGAAGCAAAGTGCAAATGGTAAAAGTCCTCATAAGATTTGGTGTGAAAAGAGAAGCCTAGGAGATAACTTACACTTTTTAAGACAGATTCAATCCGAGCAGGTTGCTTTGACTGCCAAAACAAAAATCCAAGTACTATCCGCTGAAATACTTCCTTAAGTGGCTTGAGAATGAACTTTTGTAAGGTTGTTTCTTCAGACTTATTAGTTTCACCATTTGGATTTCCAAATTGTCCAGCAGAGTTTAGCAGTGAAACACCAACAACTTGTT
Source organism: Hippophae rhamnoides (assembly GCA_033030585.1). NCBI lineage: Eukaryota > Viridiplantae > Streptophyta > Magnoliopsida > Rosales > Elaeagnaceae > Hippophae > Hippophae rhamnoides. The sequence goes on along the minus strand of CM065434.1, from coordinate 19,692,099 downwards.
CAGGCAACTCAGATGCTGCAACCAAAGCAGCAAACCCTCCAAGACTGAAAATGTATGTGAACCGATGATGTTATTCAGACTTCATCTGAAAATAATATACGCTAAACTACATAGAAAAGCTTGACTTTTAACCCCCTAATGTTGAAGATGTTTTCATATTTCCCTAACTTGTTGAACACATGTTTCAACAAACATTCGTCACATTGATTTTTAATATGAACATATGTTCTACTTTAATTTATAAAATGAACACATGTTCATCTTGATGGCTGAGAACATGTTATTTTGTTAGAGGGAAAGAGAGGGAAGTTACATTAACAGGATACACTTGAGAGAAAAGCTTTGTTTTCTAGAAAAATAATGAATAGATAAATCCCATGTTACAAAACTTACAGAGATAATTATGTGTAACCCCAACTCAAATAACTCAATTATTCCTCCACAATTAGCTATGTTACATGGACTTTTCATTTTTGGTGTAGTATTCGTGCTTAAATGACACAACATGGATGCAAATGCGAGTACTAGATACTCTAATTTGGTGAGAATTACGAAAAATGAGAAAAATTGATGTGTCTTAACACCCGATAAATTTCTTTACGACACTTAGTGACCTAAAAGAGTCTATGTAACATAGGTAATTAGTAGATCAAATCAGTTCTACCCAGATTTAGCATCCTCAAACCACTACTTTTAGTAGTTCAGATGTAACAAAGATATGCTAGCACCAAGTAGAAGCACTTATCAAGTAAATTTAGCATGTCACAGCAATACATTCATAGACTCACAATTGTTCTAGTTGTAATAAATCTCTTACATAAATACAAGAAAAATCTCACTTTTAGGGCTTTGAAAATTCTTAAACTTGCTCCTTTACCCAAGGATAATGATTTATTTGTTTCTAAGTGGTTAAGTATAGACTTCTGATTATGAGTCTACTGCCTAATGCAGATGATTACCTGTTACCCACTAAAACAGCTGGTTCTTTAACAATCTCCTTCATGAAGTCGACCACTTGATCCCTCCATACTAGAGCATCATACTCTATTAATGCTTTGTCACTCCACCCAAACCCTAGCAAGTCTATAGCATAAACCTTGTACTTCTTAGCCAATTCTGGTATGTTGTACCTGTATACATTGGTGTAGTTGAGAGTGCATATCAGAATGACAAACATGTGAAAAACATGCTAGTATTAACTTGGGAAGAAAGAGTTCAAATACAAGACTTAAAGGGACTCGAATTGTATTGATCCAATAATTTACATCAAAACAGGCTCCAATTGTATATTCTAATTTAGTCTTTTTTTTTTATAGTAACAATATTGCCACAATGTAAATTGTTATTGCCACAAGAATAATTCATTAATGACAACTTTATCCAATAGTAATGACACTAAGATATAATATTACCAAGAATAAAACAAGCATTCATGTATTTTTATTGTGGGAATAACAAAAGTTATTGTGACAATATCATTATCCTTGTTTTTTATACTTTTTGATAAGATTCGGATTTGTGACTTGACTTGACTTGAGGTTAGAGTTTTAAATGGTACACCACCAGACCATCTTTAACTTAGGTTATGTTGGTTTGTGCTTTTCTATGAAAATTATTTCAGTCAAAAATAGTTTGCAATGAAAACATTTTTAAGAGGAATCATGTTATACATACTTATGTCAGGAAGCACAAAACGACTTTTTGAGTCTTGAAAATACTTTTGATTTTCATTGATTTTTTCATTTTACTTCAAAAGTGTTTTTTGTTGGCAGACGTGCTTCTACAAGGTCTCAAAAGCATAAAAACATCTTTACAAATCTCCAATTTGTAAGCTTCCAAGTTAAATCCTAAGCTTTATTAGTATGCCAATGCCAAAACTAAAAACACAAAAATTCAAATAAGGTAAGATTTGCATTAAAAAAGAAACCTCCAATGAAATGCAGAAGCTCCAAAACCATGGATAAGAACAACTGGGGGACCTTCTCCTTGTTCTACATAATGAATTTTGTGACCCTTCCATGTCCAAAAATTGTACCCATCTGACTTGAAAGGTAATCTTTCAACACCTAAATCAACATAAGTCTATCATAAACAAAGAAGCTTTATTTCTCTAATTACAGAACAAGACAAGGTTAAGAACAAACCTTGAACAGACTCAGCAATTGAAGAAGAACCCATGACTGAAATACCCGAAGCTACAATTCCCCTTAAAGCAAAGCCTCTCCTGTTCATTTCACATTTGCTTCCTTCTAATTAAAACATAAGGCTCAGACTCAAAAAAGAAGAAAAAATGAAATTTATTTTCATAACAAAAACCCATTAAAATTTAAAACTAAATAAAAGGGTCAGGTTCACGGACTCACTGTGGTGATATTTTCTTGGAGGGGCAAGTAATCTGTTAGCGTTGGGGTTGAAGAGCTCAGTCCTGAATGATGTCGAAGACATTCGAGCAATTGTAGAGGCTCTGAAATATCACAGAAGCTCTAAAGGGAATGAGCAAAATTATATGGCGCATCCAAAGCAGAAAGCTCTGATATTTATGTGGTTCTGACCCTTTTGGTCCTTGTGGCCAACTCTAGACCAGAGAGGGCAATGAGATTCCAAGCTCTCTATTGCCATCAAAAACGACGAAATGTTTTTATTAAACAGTAAACGACTTGTCGTTAGTTCCTTGCTAAAAAACAAAAAACAAAAAAGACAAACAAACATGTTAAAAAAATAATTTTTATTTTTCTTTTTGTTTAGACTCAAAAGATGTGTGATAAGTTTGACAATTATTTAATTAATATATATATATATATATATTTTTTTTCCCTTTCCTTCTAAGAGCAGTGTTTTAATGAGTTCACCAAACAACGTTAATGGTGTTATCGATTATCACATGGTGGTGGGTAATGCAATGGACTTCTTTCTGTGAGTTCTCTGTTTTGCCAAAAATAAGTAAATAAAATAACAATTTGTTCGCCATGGAAGCTTCAATGAAAATCTTGAATCCCACCATCCTCAAACTCAATGGCCATGTGAATATCTTCAACAAAACAACACCTTATTTTCTCATTCCAAGATCTGCCAAGAATCGCTACCGTCCAAGCGACGTGTCGTGCAGAACCCCCTCTCTCACTCTGTCACACTCTTCGTTTTCACCCACATGTCGCTTACCCAACAGCCCATCCAATCTAAACCGATTTAAACTTTTCCTCTCACTTTCTTTTCCGACCACTAAATCCCAAACTTCCAATTCGCCGATTACTCGCTCCGATGACGGCGTTTTGACTTGGAACAGAGCTCCACAGAGCGTTATTAATGGAAATGCGTGTAATTTTGGGGAAAAATCTCATGAGGTAACTGTAATTTTATTGGGTTGGCTCGGAGCAAAGAAAAGGCACCTGAAGAGATACGTGGACTGGTACAATTCTCGGGGAATTCACGCGGCGATCTTTGTTGTTGAACCCACTGAGATGGTTTTCGATCTCGCTAAGGGAGTTGAAAAACGAGTTTCAGCTTTGGTAAATGAGCTTATTTCGTGGGTCTCCGATAGAGGATTAGATGGTAGAGAACGGTGTTTGATTTTCCACACTTTTAGCAATACGGGTTGGTTTGTGTAGGTACTCTGATATACATCTATATTCTGCTATTGAAATTTGCTTTGAAAATGTACTAAATTGATGTGCAATTTTGATGGTATTGAGTATTCATCTTTGTTAATTTATACAGATATGGTCATATACTGGAAAAACTGCTGGATAGACAAGATGTGACGGAGAAGATTGTAGGCTGTGTGGTTGATTCTGGAGCAGGGGAGCCATTTAATCCTCAGGTTTCTGAATATGGGTTTTGATCAGATTATGTTTGATTGATTATTCTCCAATCAAAATGTACTCATGTTCTGAATATATAAGTAAAGGTCATTTTGTTTTGTTAGAGTACTTTTCTGTCTAGTTTTAATGGGTTTAAGGATAACTTGGCAATCTTTGATCATGATTAATTTTAAGGACAGAAGAGGCTTAAATTTAAACATGGTTCCATTAGAAGTAACGAGTACTTTTTGAGAAATGCTAATAATATAAAAATTTGTTCTCAGTTTTACACCGCACCCACACTTCTTATTTTGTGCAATGTGCTAGAATTATTTTGAAAATTTGAGAATTGATTTGTATTTTTGTATATAATACTGATACGTGGCACAACATAAGGAGTGTGGTTGCAAAAGTGAGTGCATATTTGTGTGTCCATTAGGATTTCTCGTAGTCTTTAGTTTGAAAATGTTATAACCAATCAAATTCTTGCTAAGTGTTAGATTCTCTAGGAATGTGTTGTGTCTAATATGAAAAGTCAATCCCACAATCAATATAATTGATTAGAAGTATACATGTAACAGCCAATAATACCTTGTTAAAACAGTCTTATATTGTTTGTACTTTAATCCCTGTATATGTAAAAACATCCTAGTATAATTCATAATATCAAGTTGATTATACATTAGCTATACTTAGGAATGTCATTAAAAAACAGTTAGGCTAATGAAAACAAAACTTAGAGCTTGAAGTGTTGGAGGGAGTGGGTTGGAAAAGAGAAGAATGAAATGATCCTGGGATTTCCAAATAAAGAGTAAATGTCAATTTCTTTGATATGCTTACCAACAGAAAATTTAAAATGTCATTTTGATTGTGTTTCATTTGGTATGGTATGATATGATAATTTCAGTTCTATTTGTGGTGTACGTATCTAAGTAGACAGATGTTTTTAGCTGTCATTTCAAAAGCATCAGTAGGCTCCATTGATCTTGGCAGGTCTGGGCTGCAGGATTCTCTGCTGCATTTTTGAAGAAACGTAGCTCATTAGTGCACCCGGCATCTGATGCTAGAGATTCAAACAAATCAGAAACTGTGGGCATATCAAACACACCAGAAAATGAACTTTCAATACTTGAAACCACTATTCTATCACTGTTAGAGAAGTTCTTTTCATATTTATTGAACTTTCCTGATGTTAATGAGTGAGTTTCTCTCTTCATGTTTTAACTTTTTATGATTCTTATTCATGTTAGAAGACAGTTTTGTTTCTACACTTGTTGTTCTCAGATTTCAGGCAATTGACCAATCTAGAAAATCCACGAAACATGAGAAACTTATAATTAACTGAGTCACCCTATTGATTGTTTATTGTTTCCTCTACAGGAGGTTAACAAAGGTAGTATCAATCCTCTCAAAAGACCAACCGTATTGTTCTCAGCTTTACTTGTATAGTTCAGCTGACAAAGTGGTGCCATTTCGTTCAATAGAGTTGTTTATTGAAGAACAAAGGCAAATGGGGAGGAAGGCAAGGTCCTTTAACTTTGGTTCCTCTCCCCATGTGGATCACTACAGAACATTCCCTGATATATACTCATCAGAGCTTGAAATTTTTTTGAGAGAGTGCTTTGTTACCACTGAGCAAAAGTAGTTCTGCTAATCAGGATTATTTTGGCGTTGGTTAGGCATCAAGCAATTCCTTGTTCAATTCTTATCTGTTTTAGATATCACAGGAAGGAAGCAGTGTAATTCAATTTTGTGATCATTTGATATGTTTCAAGAATCAAGGAGGTATTTGTTATGAAAGTGAACCCAAATATTGCAACTATTTAACGGTCAAGCAAACACTCAATGAAGATATTTCAATTAAATCTACTACCAAGCTCTATAAATGAATATTAATAATAATGAAAATATAAAGCAAGAGTAATAAGAGAAATATCACAATAGATTTATAGTGGTTTAATGTGGTAAGTCTATTCTACTTCTTCATTAATTTAATGTAGAAATATCACAATAGATTTATATATAAGTTCATCTAAAAAAATTATATCCTCGTACAAATTAGTTAATTTATCTCAAGTTTACATGAGTTGGCTTTCATATAATATTGTGCGTTTGATTTAAAATATTTTGTTTTTCAAGGGAGTTTTAATCTGTGTTATCTTTATTTTTGAGAATAATTTATTATAGAATTATTTTAAAAAGTTTTTTTCCCCTTTTAGGATAAATTAGTTTTTATTATTTTTTAACACAACTCAAAGCACACTCATTATTAAGACCCAAATCTTAAATATTAATTATGCTTAAGTTAGCAATGTGTCATGACCTTAATCTTTCAAGTATCGATCGTACGGCACTTAGCACCGTCCGTTGCACTAAGCTTGTCTTTGAATCCGAAATGTAACTCCAAAGAGAATAGAAAGAGTTTGCAAAGAATGCTTTGTATTGCTCTAGAGAGAGTTTATGTTACAAATGCTAAGAATTCCCAAGGATTTCCCAAGATGAATGCAAATGAAGACCAAGTGAATCTATTTATAGTGTGGCTTAAGCTTAAGACTATGCCACCAACTACAGATTATTCTAGGCGTAGAATGTACAAAGGTATTCTAGATTTATGTCTGATGTGCCACGAGGCTCTGGGACATACTCTAGAGTCTTGGTTTGTCTAGGCTCGCTTCGTGCGTATAGGGATGTTCGTAAGCTTCTGACCTAGAACCATCGGCGCGTTACAGAATATTCCGGCCCGTTCTGGCACCTACAGTGTGCTTTCTGCAGAACATTCTAGGGTCTTGACTTGAGTTGAGTCCGTCAGTACTCCACTTTCTGGACTTATACAGGCAAGCTCTAGAACTTTCCATGTAGAAAAGCCTAGATCCTTTGAGCGGCCAATATTATTTGGATTTTTAGGGACGGCTTGGGCGGAGACGTGACACCACGCGCTTAAGTTCGCGGCACGCTCGTCGCACGCGCAGCAACTTGAACCTCTCGATGTCATCTTTGAGCCCACAAAGATTCTTCACGTTCCTACGACTTGTTTCTTCGTCCAGGGAGTTCTTTCATTTGACCAGTATTCCTATAACTTGAGTACGCCTCTTACGTCGGATCAAGCGGTCTGCAAAATCAAGTCCTTCCCACTGTCGAAGGAGGTTACCCTTGCGGTGGCGCCCGGCCAGATTCTCCCAGACTCGTGTCTTCCTTGTCTCCGTGAAAGGATTTCGTACTACATGAGAAGGCCAGGGATAGATTTTAAGCTTTGGAGGGAGTTGTAGTTTGTACGACACCTGCCCGACTTTCTTGGGGAATTTGTAAATGGTCCTTCGTATTTCCCGCGCCAACCCGCTATGAACCTTGTAGCGAGGATTTGAATTGTTGGGGCAATAGTTTCGACAAGGACGAATCGCCTTCTTGAAATTCAAGCTGTCCTTCTTTTCTTGTCCAACCCGTTTTGGCACGAAGACACGATTACGCAGCGAAAAGTAGTCCGTCACTCTTCCAAAATCGTCTCGTCTTTCCTTTCTTGATGAAGGCAAGAGGTTTTGAGCAAGGGCATCGTACTTCCACTGCTTTCATCTTTTCTAACGAGGGAATGACTTGGCACCTTTGCTCAGTGCTAGTTACGCCTTTCGCAGCGGGTCGACCGCACGCTTCCGTTGCGCACCTGCGATTTTCCACTTGTATCGGGGCTCGTTGTTGGTGGTCTTGTGTCGAGTTCTGACTCGACTTCGTGAGTCTACCTCCTTCCTTGGAGGTAAACATTGAGCGGGCCTCGTACATCACCCTTGGGACTTATGCAGGTTAGCTTAACGCACTTAGTTAGCAAGCTTGGCTTTAGTGACGCCTCGAGCATCACCTCGTAGGATTTATCTAAGGCAACTTGCCTTAGGTCGGCAAGCTTGGCTGGCGACTCCTCGTTGTACTCTTTTGTGATGGTCAGGGTAACTCTGCCCGTCCCTCTTGATCCCGCTTTTGATTTGAAGTGTGAGAGACTTGGTTGTGCGTTTGGTGGTCTGTCAGTCGGTGTACCACCGCAAACGCCGAACCATCCATGATGCACGTGGGTTTGAGTATGGCACAGAAAGCTCTTGCACGGTCAGAACTCGTGCAGAATACCATTGAGTAGTCATCATAGGTGCCAAATTGCGTGATAAGTCCGGCAGCGGTCAAGCACAGGCGACGCCCAACTCATCGGCGACTCCCATGTAATGGTAGTCTTCTTGAGTTAGCTTGCTTTGAGAGAACCCACTCCGTTGTGACCTTTGGGCGAGTCTCTTTGCTGCAAAACAAAGTTGTGAGATGCTCACTGTGTCGACCAATGCTTTGGTAATCTTCCCGTTAATGGTGGAATCCACGTACATTAAACATTTAGGGGTCTTTGGGGGCGCTGCGTTACTTAGAGTAGCGCCAAAGAACCCATCTTTGCACTGCGTTCGACTTGCCTCCCATCACGGTCGCTGAGTGGAAGCAACTAAAGGCCTTTGAGCCTTCCTCTTCGGACATTCATGTGCCCCGATGCGGTCGTCGCAAATGAAGCACGTAACACGGGGCTTTGAGGCATTCCCGTCCTTCTCCTTCCCGCCTTATCCGTGGCTTAAACGAGGAGGCTGTCTTTGTGGTTTTTGGGTCACGACTTTTGGCATGACCTCCCATGCGTTCTTTCTCGACAAACTTCTTATACGTGGCTTTGGAGCCACTCGCTTGTTTGTGGAGTAGTCGATAAAGCTTTCTGCGGTCGCGATGGTAGAAGATAAGTCTTACACGCACGTCGCTTGAGGCTCGAGGTTGGCCCGCGATTGGAGACCGTCCGTGAGCAAGAATAGGGCATCCTTGTCGGACGTGTCGGGAGACCAGCAACAAGGTTGTGAACTCGCTACGCGTAGTCCGCTTATCTTTACTGTTTCTTGATCGTCGCAATCGGCCCGCTTGCCTCTCCTCGGCATTTACGGGGAAGAAGCGCATCTTGAACTCCCTTTTGAAATCTTCAAAGGTGTCAATTATACAAACCACTGGTGCACGTCTCCGTGTCTGCCTCGCCTCTGACCTGTGGCGGTGTCGGACAAATACATGCGACGGTTCGTATCTTCTTGGCGTGGTCATGGATTATGCCCATTAGCCTCGAAGTATTGTTCTAGCCCCATGGGAAGTTCTCTACTTCCCTAGCGTTCCCTAACACCGTTGAAGGTCTTGGGCTTGAGAACATCCGCCTCTTGGCCTCGATTACGGTGGTTGTGCTAGTTCAGCGGACACATGCTAAGCTTACGAAAGAGCTAGATCACCACCCGTATCCTCGGCTACAGCGAGACGTTTGCGAGTTCTCTTTGGACGAGATCTCTTACCTTGGCGAGTTCGGCTTTCGACCCGTCGATCTCTTGCCTTCAGCCGCCCAACGTCAGCTTCGTTGAGTGACATCTTAACCATTGCGTGGATCTCCCGCGTCCTCGGCCTCGAGCATACGCGCTACGCTTTAAGTTGTCCCTTTCGGTCGAAACGGCTCCCTAGCTATCTGCGCGGCTCGCGCGTCTTCCCGAGCTAGAAAGTATGTCTTTCGACTTGGCTCGAATTCCTTTGATGGTTCTACGGGTTTCCTCGCGTCCACGTTCCATAGGTGGAACATCGACGCTTGGAGTAGATGGACAGACGTTCTTCGTTATGCCAAGAGTAAGATTGCTTGAAACTAATGCTCGATACCAAGCATCACGACACTTAATCTTTCAGAGTATCGATCGTGCGGTAACATGTACCGTCCGGATTGCACTAAGCACGCCTTTGAATCCGAAATGTAACTCGAAAGAAAATAGAAAGAGTTTGCAAAGAATACTTTGTATTGCTCACAGAGAGAGTTTATGTTACAAATGCTAAGAATTCGAGGATTTCCCCAGAGATGAATGCAAATGAAGGCCAAGTGGTCTATTTATGGTGTGGCTAGCTTAAGACATTATCTTGTCTGAGATTATTCTAGGCGTAGAATGTACAAAAGTATTCACAGATTTATGTCTGATGTGCCGTAAGGCTCAGGACAGACATGGCCAGGCTCACAGAGTCTTACAGGTTTGTCTAGCTCGCTTCATACCGTCGCTTAGGGATGTTAAAGTAAGCTTCCAGTGACCTCTGACCTTCCCGAACCATCAGTGGCGTTCTAGAATATTCCGGCCCAGTTACAGCACCACCTGGTGTCTGCAGAAACGTTCCCCAGGGTCTGAGCTTGAGGTTAGTCGTCAGTCCCATGAAACTGGCTTACCTACAGGCAATTCTAGAAACTTTGTGTAGAAGCACCAGATCACTAAATGACCATTTATTTATTTGGATTTTTAGGAATAGTTTGGGCGGGATGTGACAAATAGCTCCTTGATGGCGTTTATAGTAATAGTCAATTATGATACGACAATTATATCAATATTTTCACTATTTCAAAGATATTTAAAAAAATGAAAATTATAAATTAATATTTTTAAAATTTATAATAATAAAAATAATAATTAATAACGTTTACTGATAATTTAATATAAAATAATATATTATAATTTTTTAAAATACAAATATATAAAATGCATGTAAAATATAATATTTTTATTGTTACTAATTTTAAGTATTTGTTTAGAAAAATAATTATCAAAAACCGTTGTAAATCATAATTTAAAAATGAATTTTTATAACTTTTAAAAACAATAAGGTGTTTTGGTTAGTATTTTAAAATGTTATTTAAAAAAAAATAGAAAACATGAGTGTCATGTTGTTTGATCAAACTTTCTTTAAACTTATTTTTGTATTAAGCTTTTTATTATTAAATTTAACATTTTTTGATGATTTAAACATTTAAATTTTCAACTTGTTTACAAAATACCCTTCATAATCCGTCCATAGCCAAATTATTTTAAAAAGAAAATCATTATTATTTTTTAATTAAATTTAACATCTCTTTTTTTTCCTTCTATGCCTTCTTGTAATAATTTAAACGTTTATAAATAATTATAAAAAATTAAAAAGATTTATGAATTTTTTTTAGTATAATGTCGTTCTTCTATCAAGTTGACATAGTAGTTTTATTCAATCAAGTTAAGTTGACGTATCATGATTTAATAATTACATTGCATATGCCACCGATATATTATAAATAATTGGATAAAAATTGATAAGCATTTATTGTATAAAAATGAAGTCTTTATATATATATATTAACTCTTGTAACTATCAACTTGTAATTTAAAGTCCTAAGTTATCATGTTATCCACCGGTGTAACAAACTTACAAATCTAATATTTTAAAACTTAGATAATTTAAGATATTTAAAGAGATATAAAATTAAAATTAAAAAAATAACTGTATATATATTTTTCTAATATATGATATATCAATTATTCATTGTATTTAAATTTAAATACGTAAGATATGTAAGATATGATGAATGAATATTTTAATTACAAATAATTATAATTATAAATATTTATTAATTTTTTTTAAAACAACCGTAATCGAGTTATTTAAAAATTAATGTATATTAATATTATTATATATATATATATAATTATATTAGATTTTATTTATTTTTATTTTATATTTTAGTTATAACATACGTTAAATAGTTAAAAATAAAAATTATTTTTAATATTTTAAATAATATAATAGAGTGAAAATTATATTAATTTTTTAAATTAAATATATTTTTAAATAAATCTTAAAAAATATTAAGTTATAACGTTACATAATGATGTATCAAATTAAATTATAATTTATAACCATGAAAATGAGACAGAGGTGTTCCCAATTTTTTGTTTCGTAGTTAACATGATTTTTCAAAATTATAACTTAAGTTTTTAAAATCAATTTTTTATTTCTAAATACAATTTAAAAAAAAAATTTACATAACCAATGTTATGTCTGTTATTTAAAAAAAATTACATTAAGAATTTTTTTTTTATTTACAATAATTTATTATAATACCATAATTAACATAATAATCGGTTAAAAAAAAGACGAATATAAACTTTTGGTTAAAAAAACGGATCTAACCGGTAATCAACAGATAATTATTATATTATTATAGCAATTTATTGTAAATAAAAGTTTTCTTACAATGACTATTTTTGTAATTTTTAAAAACTTAGGGGGCTATATAGTAATTTTCAAAAGATGAAGGTAATACTGAGTAGTTACTCCTAATTCCCAAACTATCGGAGCTGAAGTTCTTCCCTGAGTGGCTCAAAATTGGGGCATAATCGCTTGAAAGTTGAAATCCCTAATTGGCTTTGCCTCGAGTTATCTCTTACCAAATTGGGCTTGTGGAAGTGAAGATGTGATTTTGTGCTCATAGCCATAAGCAGGTATTAGAACTCAGTCCTTGTATTTTAAAGAAAATGGACTTCCAATTCGATTTTAGTTACAGGCAAGTCAAATTCTCAGTTATGAATATAGTGGGCTATCTCTGTATATCTCCTTGATTTTGACAAAAGAGTAAAAAACTTATGTGCTTCCTCCCCTTTCAAAAAAAAAAAGAAAAACCCAACCAAATAGAGGCAAGTACTGGACTGGATTGTAAGTGAAGATGAACAAGGAAGCTTCTTCCTTTTATATTTATTTTCTTAATTTTCATTTAATATTTTTTTTTTGGGTAGATTTCATTTCAGCCATTCTTTGCGGTGAACTTATTGCAGTTGATGGAATAATTAAATTGTTTTTGGGATTCTTTATATGTTCAACAATCTAATATCTAAAGGGATTTCTTTGTTTTTTGGGCATGTTTATAATTTTCTAGATTTTCAAGGCATACGTATCATATGGTGGAGACTTCTTTTTCTGTTGTACCACCAGAGAAATATGATGTGTTTATAAGCTTCAGAGGTGAAGACACTCGAGATGGTTTTACCAGCCATCTTTATGCCGCTTTATGTCGGAAGAAAATACTGGCTTACATTGATTACAATCTTGAAAAAGGCCACAAAATTTCAAGAGAACTTCTTAAGGCAATCGAAGAATCAAGTATTGCACTAGTAATTTTTTCGAAAAATTATGCTTCTTCAACATGGTGCTTGGATGAACTTGTACACATACTCAAATGTCATAAGACAATTATACCTGTTTTCTACGAAGTAGATCCTTCGCACATAAGGCACCAGAAACGGACCTATGAAGAAGCATTTTCGAAACATGAGGAGCGTTTTAAGGACAGGCAGGATATGTTGAATGCGTGGAGGGAAGGTTTGAAAGAAGCAGCAAACTTGTCCGGGTTTCATTCTGAGAAAATTAGGTCATTCATACATATATTGTTATAGACTAATGGTCTCATTTTTAATCAATCAGACACACAAGAAAAATTGCACCAGTTTAATTAGCTCCTATTGATTTGTTATCCTTACGTTGATATCTTCTTTTTTTATCTTTTTGAAGAATTGTTTTTTATGAACATCTTATATACATAGCGAATTATCCATCATTTGATTTGATATTACTAACTGGTATTTCTCCTTCATATACACCAGGCCTGAGTCCAAGTTAGTTGAGAAAATTGTGGAACATATTGTGAAGATATTGAAACGTTCATTGCCTGGTGATTTTAATTTTACGGGTCTAGTTGGACTTGAAAACCGCATAAAGGAAATTGAGTCTATGCTATGCATTCAATCACCGGATGTTCGTATATTAGGTCTTTGGGGATTAGGTGGTATTGGTAAAACAACACTGGCTGCTGTTGTATTTTACAAACTCATCTCTCAATTTGAAGGTTGTTGCTTTATCTCAAATGTCCACGAAGAGTCAGAGAAGCACAGGTCATTGAATCATTTACGAAAGAAACTTCTTTTACAACTGTTGGATGAAGAGAGTCTAAATATGGAAACTCATATTTTGGAATCAAATTTTAGCAGAAAGCAACTTCTAAGAAAGAGGGTTCTTATCATTTTAGATAATGTGAGTGATTCAAGACAATTAGATCTCTTAATTGGAGGGAAAGATCAGTTTGGTCCCAGAAGTAGGATAATTGTAACAACGAGAGATGTACAAGTGCTTAGGAATGGGGCTGATGTAATATATAAAGTTGAGGAATTAAGTTCCTGTCATGCGCATACACTCTTTCTGTCTCATGCTTTCAAAAAAAGTCCATCGACAGAAAATCATGTGGAGTTACTAGAGAGTGCACTATACTATGCTGGAGGAGTCCCATTGGCAATCAAGGTTTTGGGTTCTTTTCTTCATTGCAAGACCATAGAAGAATGGAAAAGTTCATTGAATAAATTGAGAAAATATCCAAATATGGAAATTCATAATGTTTTGAAAATAAGTTATGATGGGCTAGATGATGAAGAGAAGAAAATATTTCTTGATATTGCATGCTTTTTTGTAGGGCAGAAAAGAGACAATGTCGAAAGAATATTGAATAGTTTTTGTTTCTCTGCTACCATAGGAATAAGAGTTCTCACTGATAAGTGTCTAATTGCAGCCGAGGATGGTTGCTTACTTTACATGCATGACTTAATAAAACAAATGGGTCAAGATATTGTTCAGAAAGAATCCACAGAGCCAGGAAGACGCAGCAGGCTGTGGAATGCTGAGGAAGTGTACCACATGTTTAAGAACAATACGGTACAATTTTTGGCACTGTTATGTTTAATTTCCACGAATATGATTTGTGTTGTATGTTCATTTTTAACCTGGTTCAGTTGTTAGGGTTCTGAAGCAGTTGAAGGAATAGTTCTAAATACATCAACAATCAGGCCAATACGCTTAAGCTGTACAGCTTTCTCAAAGATGTATAATTTGAGGTATCTCATAATTTTTGGTTCTGCCAAACTCAAAGTGTACCCTGCTCAAGATTTTCAATCTTTTCCCAACTCACTTAGATATCTTGAGTGGGATGGGTGGCCTCTTAAATATTTGCCGCAGGATTTTTGTCCTGAGAATCTGGTTACACTTAAACTGCCTAATAGTCAGCTTGAGCAGCTTTGGAAGGATGATGAGGTATGCTTTAATTCTAGTCATTTGGTTGAATGTAACCTGTCATATGCATGCAAAATTTAATCACTTTCTCTTTATTGACCTCATCTTCCAAATATCATATAATGCCTATGCCCTCTCCTACAATAACTAATCTTAAAGATCTTCTGCTCTTATCAAAGGATATGGAATGCTCAGATATATATGGAGCTGAAGAAGAAGATTTGGCCTCAGAAGGCTTGTCCCTAGACAAACTTGTTTCATTGGATCTTCACGACTCTAAATATATTAAGAGCCTTCCTGCAAATATTAACAAAGTGATGAAGTGCCTGCTTTACATTGATCTATCGGGTTGCTCATCTTTAGATAAGTTTCCTGAGTTATCAATGAACATTAAAAGATTAAACCTTAGTTGGACAACAATAGAAGTGGTGCCCTCCAGTATCAAGGATCTTGCTTTTCTTGAGGACTTTTCTTTGTTAGATTGCAAAAGTCTCTGGAGTCTCCCTACTAGCATATACAAGTTAGAACAGCTACAGAATCTTGATCTTCATGGTTGTTCAAAATTGGAGGAATTCCCAGGAATCTTGGAACCTATGAAGAATCTATTACGCCTTGTACTATCCCGTACTGCAATAAAAGGGTTACCCTCATCAATTGAAAACTTAATAGGGCTCAGTGAGTTGTACATGGATGGTTGCTCGGAACTCGAGGTTGTCCCGAGCAACATCTATAACTTAAAAAATCTTAAATATTTCACCTATAGGGAGAACTCAAAGAAACTAGAAACACTTCCATGCTCCTTGGCAGAATTAAACATGAGTTACTCTGAAATTTCAGAAATTCCTGATGCTATTGGCTGCTTCTCCCTTTTATATTACATATTTCTAGATGGGAGTGCCATTGTGAGTCTGCCTGCAAGCATTAAACAGCTTCATAATCTGCATACGCTGTCATTGAGATATTGCAAGAGACTTAGAACTTTACCTGAGCTTCCACCTTCACTATCAAGGCTTAAGGCCAGTCAATGCAAGTCCCTAGTAACTGTCCCAAGTTCAAGGGCATCGATAGCACAATACTGGAATTTTTATCAATACCCAGTTAGAAATGTGATGTTTGAATTTCCAGATTGCCCAAAATTGGATCAGGGTTCACGCGATAATATAATGGCTGATGCACAACTACGGTTTTTTTGCCTGGGACTTGCAGCAAAATTGGTAAAACTCTTTGTATCTTTGAGTAGATTATCTTTTTTCTTGTTTTAATTTTCTGAAAACCATGGAAGTTCATGGAAGAAATAATAAATTCTGCTCGTGCTACAGGGTTATCAACCTGTTGATGGACTTTTGGGTCATTGTTGTTTGATGGGAAATGCAATTCCAACATGGTTCAGCTATCAAAGCAATGGATCTTCAATAAATCTCACACTACCCCCAAATTGGTGTAATACTGATTTCTTGGGTTTTGCTCTATGTGCTGTTGTTGCTGAATTTGAGATCTATGCTGAGCATTTTTTCTTCATTCAGTATGAATATCAATTCAAAGACAGCACTGGGAAAAGCCTTTTGAATATTGACAGGTTCACATACTTGTACGGAGACACAAATAGGGATCCGAGCTCAGATCATGTCTATCTGTTCTATGATACTATGCCATTACCCACAACAAATGATTATATCAGCCTGTCACTGTCATTTAGCTTGTGCTGTCCATGGTATTTGGATCATGGCAGTTGGAATTTGAACAAGTGCGGGATCAGCTTGATGTATAGTTCTCGTGATACAGAGCAATTTGGTGTAATCATAGATCAAAATGTTGAGGGGAATCTTTTAGCAGAAGGTGCTGAGATTAATAGACCGTGCATTCATTTTGAACCACTTCATTTGAGATCTACAACTGTGATCAAGAGTCTATGAAAGAAGCAGAAACTATTTTGTAGTATCTCAGCTTAACAGAGATCAGTAAGTAAACTTGTTTTAGTTGTTACATGCATTGTGCATATTTATGTAGTACTATTATATATCACAAATGTATGATAATCATAATGACATGAAATGTTCATTATATGAACTCAAGTGTACTTAACAATGTCATTTGTCATTTGCCAAATTTGTCATATTTTATTAATTATGAATGCCTTGATTACACTTTCATAGACTCGCATTGCATCATTACTTGTTGATACGCTTCTATCCCCAGACTCTCTCTTTCATTCTTTCTTTGAAGTTTTAAATGCTGAATTTGTTGCATGCTGCATTTTTCTAATTTCGTGACTTTAAAGTCGTAGTTATTTTTTGTTAGGATGGACTTTATGCAAGAGATCTATTTATATCATTCCTAGTCTAATGCAAACCATGTCAAAGGTGGAATATGATTATGAGAAGCTATGAAAGAGACTTTCTAATGGCTGCAGCTTTGACTGTCTTCTTATGAGTGTATGGGATTATGAATGACAAAGCTTTGCACCCCGCCCACACTTCTTATATTGCACTATGTTTTAGAATTATTTTAGAAATTTGAGAATTGATTCATATGTTTTAGATAATGCTGACATGTTGCACAACATAACGAGTGTAGGTGCAAAAGTGTGTGCAAATTTATGTGCGCATGGTATTGCTAGTAGTCTTTAGTTTGAAAATGTTAAAACCAATAAAATTCTTGCTTACTGTTAGATTCTCTAGGAATGTGTTGTGTCTAATATGAAAAGTCAATCCCACAATCTATGTAATTGATGAAAAGTATACATGTCACTTATTTTGGGAAGAACCAATAATACCTGAATATGTAAAAACATTCTAGCATTATTCATCATATCAAGTTTATTATACATTAGCCATACTTAGGAATATCATTAAAAAACAGTTAGGGTAATGAAAACAAAACTTGGAGCTTGAAGTGTTGGAGGGAGGGGGGTGGAAAAGGAAAGAAAGAAAATCCCGAGATTTCCAAATAAAGAGTAAATGTCAATTTCTTTGATATGCTTTATCAACAGAAAATTTAAATTGTCATTTTGATTGTGTTTCCTTTGGTATGGTAAGATATGATAATTTCAGTCCTATTTGTGGTGTACATATCTAATTAGACAGATGTTTTAAGCTTTCCTTTCAAAAACATATGTATGCTCCATTGATCTTGGAAGGTATGGGTTGCAGGATTCTCTGCTGCGTTTCTGAAGAAACATAGCTCGTTAGTGCACCCGGCATCTTATGCCAGAGATTCAAACAAATCAGAAACTGAAGTGGGCATATCAAACACACCAGAAATGAACTTTCAATACTTGAAACCACTACTCTATCACTGTTAGAGAAGTTCTTTTCATATTTATTGAACTTTCCTGATGTTAATGAGTGAGTTTCTCTCTTCATGTTTTAACTTTTTATGATTCTCATTCATTTTGGAAGATCAGTTTTGCTCTGCACTTGTTATTCTCAGATCACAGGCAATTGACCAATCTAGAATAGCCACGAAACATGAGAAACTTATAATTAACTGAATCACTCTATTGATAGTTTATTGTTTCCTCTACAGGAGGTTAACAAAGGTAATATCAATCCTCTCAAAAGACCAACCTTATTGTTCTCAGCTTTACTTGTATAGTTCTTCTGACAAAGTGGTGCCATTTCGTTCAATAGAGTTGTTTATTGAAGAGCAAAGGCTAATAATGGGGAGGAAGGTAAGGTCCTCCTCATGTGGCAGAACATTCCCTGATATATACTCATCAGAGCTTGAATTTTTTTTTTTTTTGAGAGAGGGCTTTGTTACTACTGAGCAAAAGTAGTTCTGCAAATCAATGATTATTTTGTAAACTTGTCATTAGGCTAAGAGCATTTTGGCGTTGATTAGGCATCAGGCAATTCCTTGGTTAATTTGTATCTGTTTTAGATATCACAGGAAGGAAGCAGTGTAGTTCAATTTTGTGATCATTTGATATGTTTCAAGAATCAAGGAGGTATTTGTTAGAAAAGTGAACCCCAAATATTGCAACGAACGGTCCCAGCAAAATAAAAAATATCAAAGCAAGGAAGATATTTCAACAAACTAATTACATCAATAATAATGAAAATATAAAGCAAGAATAATAATGAAAATATAAAGGAAGAATAATAAAGGAAATAACACACTTATATTTATAATTGCTCAACTCTTCAATGGGGAAAGTTTATACTACTTTGTTCCTCTAATGAAAATGAGTTTTATTAGCTTTAGCTTTAGCTTTAGAGAATACAATTACAATAGGATAATAAGAGGAAGAGAAAACACTCAATCAAGAACGAGCATTCAAGGAGACTTTATAAAGCTCTCAAAACTCTTAACAATGATTAGAACACTTTTCTATCATTTTTAGCTCTTTTCAAGCACACAAATGAACTCTTTTGATGATCTAGGGCATATAAGGATGATAAATACTTCTTATCAAATATTTATACTATGTCCTTTTAATTTTAAGTCTCTTAATCCAAAACTAAGACGTCATTTTGTATCAGATTGCATGAACTGAAAAACAGTTGATTGTTTTAAAGTGGGTATAGATCGTTTCTACGAATAGAAGTTACATAAAATAATTGGTAAATTGATTATTAAGTAGGGTATATCATTTTTATGTAAAGAGGTTTCTTGAATCCATCATGTTCATTCTCTAAGAATGTTCTTAATACAAGATTTGGTTCTTAATCATGTATATTGATTCTCAAACATTCATAATAAATTTGCATTATAATATTACTATTAATTGAAAGAACTTTACATTTATGATCTAAATTATATATTCTCTACCACTCTATTATCATCTTTATCAATTTTTGAGAAACATTTTGTGATTTACGTTTTAGTTGAAGATTGTTTAAAATAGGTTTTGGTTGTTCTTAAAGTTTGAAAATGTACTTAAAGATACAAAAGCTTATTAGTACTATTTAGAATTGTCTATTTACTATCAACATGTATGGATTTTGGTTGATTCTTGACTATTTTGATTCTGTTTTATAATTTTTTGATCAATTTTGATTACTTAGGTCAATGTTAGCCTATTTTTGTCCTATATTGTTGGTTTTGCTCTGCTAACAAGAGAGAAGAAAAAAAAAATTGACTTTCGATTCTTTTAATATGTAATATAGAGAATTAATTTTTTATTTATTTTTTACAAATTTATATATTTTAAAATTATGGTCAAACTAAAAGCCATTACAAACAAAATTCCCCTGGATGTCTAACAATACCATTTGACATGACACAACCTAATATGCTAGATATTGTATCATGCCAACAAGTAGATGGACCTGTCCTCTGTGTTGAGAACCATACTTTTCAAGCTACTTAGACACTCGTTAGATCACTAATTGTTTTATAGATCTAAAGCTCATACAATTTATTGTTAATGATGAATAAAAATTACAAAAAAAAAAAAAATTGAACTTTTTGTGTTATCAATCATAAAAGAAACAGTTTGATTGCTAGTTGCTACACTCATCTAGTTCTTATTCCTTATTGGCTCATCCCATTTATTCATTTTCTTAATCGTGTTAGTTTAAAACTACATTTTAAATGTTCAAGCTACCAATAATTAATGTGATAATAGTTGATTTATGATATCTTATTTGCACATGTAATAATTTTCATATAATATTGTGCACTTCATTTAAAATAATTTTTTTTCCGAGGGAGGTTTAATCTCTGTATTATCTTCATTTGTGAGGATAATTTATTATGGAATTATTTTAAAAAAGCTTTGTTTGGAAAACAATAAGACGTTTGGCTAGTATTTTTAAAAACAAAAAAATAAAAACATGATTGTCATGCTGTTTGGTCAAATTATCTTCAAGTTTATTTTTATATTAAACTTTTTATTATTAAATTTAACATTTTTTAATAATTTAAACATTTAAACTTTCAACTTATTTACAAAAAAAATTCATTAAACTTATTTTATTTAAATTGAACATCTCACTTTTTTCCCCCTCAAATGCCTTTTTTGCAATAATTTAAACATTTATAATAATTATAAAAAAATTGTGAAATTCTCTAGTGTAATGTTGTACCTGTATCTAGTTAATGTATCAACCAAAACGGCATAGTTGTTAGGTATATTCATTCTAGTTTACATATTATAATTTAATAATTCCATTGAAAACCATAAATAAGTGAAGATAAATTACTAAAAATATAGGCACAGTGTATATATATAAACTTTTAATGATACACTTACCAACTTGTAATTTAAAGTCATGAGCTATCATCTGAGGAAAATTAATTAAAACAGACTAAAATTTATAACCTATTATTAAAATAAATTAAGTATAAAAATTTAACCTATATATTTTAAAAATAATATCAATAAAACTCTCAAAATTTTAAAATATCACAAATATCCCTACAATATACCAAAAATTAAAAGTAATTATATGACATAAATAATAGAAAATTGAGAAATATTATATGTAAAAACAAAAGATATTTAAGGATACTTCTCACGACAAATAGTAATTAGTAAAAAAAAAACTTGAAAAAATTCAAAAAATAAAGTTAAATCATAAGCAAAGAGATGTGTTTAAAGATCAATTATTTTCATAATTAAGAAAAATATTCCTAAGAAAAGAGATAATTTATTATAGTATAAGTAATAGAGACATACATATGAATATTACAAATGTAAAATGAATATATGCATAATATGCTATTAATTGATAAAAAACATAATAAATAAACTATCAAAAATTTCTCAAAATAATAAAGAAAAATTAGATATGCTCATTTAGGAGAAATTCAAATATTAATAAAATCTTATTTTAAAGAAGAAATTTACATACTAATAAAATTAGCATTATTAGATAATAGAATAATAAATAGAAAAGATGATTTACTATGAATAATTTATGATAAATTAGAATACAAAAAGTTAAACTTTATAGCATACCCTGCCATATTAATTTAAAAGATGAGATTTAATCAAAAAATAAAATCATCTATTTTCAATGCACTACATAATAGAGTATTCATTAACAAACATTCCTGATAGTTTAATAAATGAATAAAATGGATTTATAGAATAAATAAAACATTTTAGGAACTTGCAGACAAATAATAAAACCAGAAATACTAACAGACTTTAAAATACTAGAGGAATGACACTTAATTATTAAAGAAAAACATTTGATATCAGAGAAAAAAAAGTAATGTAGTTAAAAATAATAATATACTAAGATATACTTTTATAGATCATAATGGTTATGCTAGCTATCATTTACATACATATATAGACTTAAAAGCTAGTATTTGCATGGCAAGTAAATATGTATTCCCCGAAGAATACTAAAAGCAGGCACCAAAATATTTAATTGTAAGAATTACTAATAATTCTACAATAAATCTTAATAAAGTTTTAAAAGATACAAACATAATGACATGAGAATTTTTTTCTTCATATTTCTACCATATATCAACAAGAAATAGGAGTTGATTTATTAATAAGAAATAATATTCTAAACTTATACCAACTTCTTACACAATATTTAAACAAAATAAGTCTAACAATAGTAGATGGTAAAACCATGTATGAATCAAAAATAAGAATTTTTGACAGTATCAAACTCAACTTTTACACAACAACCTAAAAAACAAAAAAAAAACATGGTGAGATTGACATAAAACAACAAAAACCTTATTTATAAAATGTTTCATTAGATATAAAAGATAATCACAACTCTTTTATTAATGGAATACATAAAAATAAAGCCCTAATAGGTATCAAAAAATTATTAAAAATAATAAGCTCATAAAATCCTTTAAACCTAAAAATTAATGAATCTAAAATAATTCTTAACATAAAATTAAGAGACACTAACAATGTTATAATAGTAGAACCAATGATTTATACTCCAGAAGACAAGATTGAATTTGAAAAACAAATTCAAGAACTTTTAGAACTAAAAGTCATAATATCAAGTAGTTCACCTCATTTTATGCCAGTATTCTTAGTCGAAAATGAAATTGAAAAAAGAAGAGAAAAAAGATAATGGTAATAAACTTAAAAGCTTTGAATAAAGAAATAACTAATGATGGATATTTTATTCAAAGAAAGAAGAACTGTTATCATTAATAAAAGGAAATAAATACTTCTCGAGTTTTGATTACAAAAAGTGGATTTTGACAAATAAGACTATAAGAAGAATCTTAAAAATTAATGGCATTTTGTTTCCCCCAAGGACAATTCCAATGGTTTATTGTACCATATAGATTAAAACAAACTCTAGATATCTTTTAAAGATATATAGATAACATTTTTAAGAAATTACAAAATATTTGTTGTGTTTACATAGATGATATTTTGATTTTCAGTAATGAATTAAATAAATATTATATAGATATTATTAATATTATATAAGAACGTAGGAATTAAGGCACTATTTTTCTGAAAAGAAAGCAGTAATTACTCAGCAAAAAATTGAGTATTTAGGGTTGAAAATTGAAGATAGAGAATATAATCTATAACCCTATATACTAAATAACATTTAAGGTTGTTTTACATATGCTAAAACATATATTAAGAAATTTGTAAAAATGCAAAAACCCTTACAAGCAAAATTGAAAAAAGATCATATTTGAAAATGGACATAACAAGATACTTTGTATATGGATAAAGTAAAAGCATAGATAAAAAAATTATCAATTTTATACCATTTAGGTTGAAATAATAAAATGATAATTGAAACAGATTCTTCATAAGAATATTTTAGAGCATTTTTAAAAGCAAAAGTAGATGACAAAGATGAATATCTTTATAGATATACATAAGGATCTTTCCATGATCCATAATTAAATTATCATATTAATAAAAAAAATATTTAGCTATTAAAAATGTTATTAAGAAATTTTCAATATATGCCATAAGTTTCAGATTCATTGCTAGAACCGATAACAAATTTTTTAGTTATTTCTTAAGAATTAATATTGCAAGATATTATAAACAAAGAAGATTAGTAAGATGACAATAATGGTTTAACCACTACAATTGTGATGCCAAACATCTCTTAGTAAATAATAGTAGTTTGATATTCTTAATAGAGAATTAATACCTCTAACTATTTTTATGCTTGTAGGAATTAAACATCTTAATATCAAGATCAAGATAAAGGAAAAAGAGATAAAAAAATTCTTCAAAAACAACTCGAGCTTTTATATCTCGAGAATCTCTTATAGAGACAAAAAATAAACAGAAAGAACTTGATTATTCAAAAAAACTCTTAGAGTCCAAAAATCTAAAGATGAATCTTCATCAAAAAATTCAATCTAAAGAAGGTAAAAATTCTAAAGAAAGAATTCAAGATGAAAAAGAAGAACTTAACATTTCGAAAGAGAGTAACATCTCTAAAATAAAAAAAAACTCAATTGGGCCGATGAAGTAGAAAAAGAGAAACAAAAAAAAGACTTATGTGGTCTATAATGGTCCAAAATCAAGAATTTACAACAATTAGATAGAAACAAGTAAATCTATTCTTGAATTTAGTGGAGTAACTCATAGAGCATTAACTAGTAGAATAAAAGGCTAAAGATAATTATGCTAATTACAAAATACCAAAACTAATAACTTCAAATAAGAAAGTAAGGAATTATTCTACATCAAAACAACAACAACCAACAACACCCAACATGTTGACAATTTTAGGGAAAATAGTACGATCTTTAATACTATTTAAAGAGTCATTTCTCTTTGAAACATCAAAGATAGTAAGGTGTATAGTGCTATTTAGGGAAACATCCCTAAGAAATTTATTAGTCATTGAAGATGAAAAGGACTAATATATAAATCTCAGCAAATCATAATGGTTGAGTCTCTACAACTTGGCTAGAAAATCTACTTATGAACATATATAAGATATGAAATTCTATACTATAGAAAATGAATTTCTTGTATGGAGTAAATTCAACATTTTGTAAGGAATTGATCCTATATTTGTTTACAAAGCTTCCCATACAGGACTAATAGGAAATATATTTCCAAAAATTAATTTAAGTAAATTAAATTATTTCCTAAAAAATTTCAAAAAAACAATCAAGACTTCAGGAAAAAGATAAGAGCAACAAACTTATTTATCTCACATTTTTCAATTCAGTTATGGAATAGAATGAGAAATGATGTATCAATCCTTACCATTTTATCAAGTTAGGGATTTCCAACACAAATAGAAAATTTCTCAAACTAAGGGTGCTTCTAAAAAAGGAATTCAACACAAATGAACTTTATGTATTAATAGGTCAAATATTAGGCCATATTTACTATAAACTCACAAAAATTGATAATTCTACTAAGATCAAAGTAAATTATTCAATCAATAAAATTATCATCACTTCCTATAGTAATATAGTTTTCACAAAAGAGGATGGTGAAAAAATCACCAAATTTGAGACAAATTTTAACAACAACAACCTGAAAATTAGTCAAGAAAAGAAAGAAAATGTTATGCTTCTATGCCAGAATAGCCACCAAAGATCACATGTGCATTTACTGTATCAAGATCGAAAAGACGAAGATGCATCACCTTCAAGTCATTGAAAGGACTATCGGTAGAAAATGACAAGGAAGAATAAAGAGAAAAAATTGTCTATAAAAGACAACAAAGAAAAATAAAAATGTAGTACTCATATTTTTAATCAATAGTATGTGCCAAGAAAAAGTAATGGTTGAAATTGATAAGCTAAAAAGTAGTAAATTATTAAAGTAAGGATAAAATAGTAATGCCTATCTTATAAACATGGATTTATTGTGTTATAAAAAGAACCCTTATTTTCATTTAAGAGTACAAAGAAAAAACAGAACACATAGCTTCTAGCATAACAATCCTTTTATCCATAAATTCCAACCAACTATTATGTATCCAATAATTATGAGCGATTAAGAATCTTTTCCAAGTTTTTAGTTGTCCTTAGAATTGTAATAAGTATTCTATTATGAATAAAATTAAGTGCAATCACTCTTTTCTAATAAGTCTAAATTGGAATTCATTTATGTACGGATACAGAAAGATCACCATTATTAGGAAGGTCCTAAGGTGTGAATAATGTTGAGGCATAATCGGTGTAACAAGAGAAGACGAATAAAAGGAAATATCATGGTGGACCCATTAAATTCAGATATAATTATTATAATTTTCAAGCTAATTAAGGACCTTAAATATTTAATATTTGCTTATATCAATTTATAATACTGATAAATAAGAAAATGAAGATAGAAATAACACAATGTTATGCTAAGAAAATTAAAAAATTACCTTTATCAATAATATATAGGAATTACAAAAAATAACAATTAGTGTTAAATAGCTAGTCAGAATTTGGTATCAAAGGCATAAGATAAGAGAAAAAATAGATATAAAAAAGAGGCCTATAAGAATAAAAATATCAAGCAAATACTTATAAAACCAAACTAGTATAGATTTGTATTAAATCTAAAACTAGTTTATTATGGTAAAACCCTATAAATTTTAGGCTATTTAAGATAAAACCCTATTATCTGGTTCACCAATCGACTAAAGTAACAATTCAAATATTTAAATTTAAAAATAACAAAA
Organism: Hippophae rhamnoides; assembly: GCA_033030585.1. Taxonomy (NCBI): domain Eukaryota; kingdom Viridiplantae; phylum Streptophyta; class Magnoliopsida; order Rosales; family Elaeagnaceae; genus Hippophae; species Hippophae rhamnoides. Next base: position 19,665,827 of record CM065434.1, on the reverse strand, counting down.
ATAATATAATAACAGTAACTCTTATCCCTTTTAATTCAAAATGATTAATATTATTTTGTTGTTATATCTTTTTAAGAATAATTACATTATTTATATATTTAATTTTTTTTATATATTTAAGTAGACTATATGCAATTGAGTGCTATTAAGTCAAAATTATGTTGATTTTGATGTTGTATGTTTTGAGTGTAATATTTGATATATATATATATATATATATTTGGCTAGATATATTAAATGATGGATTAATTATTTATTGTATTTAAATTTGAATATGCGAGTTGTGTACGAATATTTTAACAATAGATAATTAAAATTATGATTATTCGTAAAAGATCGATTATTTTTCTCAAAAATAATCATAACTAACAAAGACATAAGACAAAGATGATTATTTTAATGTCAAAACTGTGATTAATCGAATATATATTAATATTTTTATATATATAATACACTTTTAATAATAAAACACATAGTATTTTGAATAATTAGATTGTATTTTATTTTTTCTTATTTTATATTTTAGTTAGAAACATATCCTAAATAGTTAAAAATGAAAAATTTATATTAATATTTTAAATAATATAATAGAATTAAAATTATCTTAATTCTTAATTTTTTAAAATATGTTAATTTTTAAATTTTTAAATTAAATATATTTTTAAATAAATATTAAAAATAAAAATATGAAATTGTAGGTAATTTTTCCTACTCCTATTTGTATGTTTTCTACGTGGTTGATGATATAAAAAATTAATTTATAATATATATTGATATATATTAAATTATGATAAAAATATTTTTATAAGAAAAAGGTTTTGTATAAGATTTTTTTAATATGATTATGACTTAAAATAATATGAGTAGTAAAGGAAGGAAAAAAAGGGGTAACGTATCTGTTTGGACATGCAGGCCAACCCAAAGTCCAGTCCAAGATAAAATATGAAGTATCCTAGACATCCCATCCATAGGACAAACCAAGCCTGGGGTAAGCTCGAGACTTATTCAGAAAGAGGTCAGCTCGAGCCCTATTCAGAAAGTGGTCGGCTCGAGCCTTATTCAGACCAATCCCAAGATTAGCACAAGCTCATTGACAATATGAATAATACTATACCTAGATCTCTAATATATTGTATTTTAAGATAATTATACCCTTTTGACATGTAGCTACATGTACATGTTATATCTTTGACACTTGTACCTATAAATGTGCTATAAATAGATGGACCACTCATAAGGATCCACACATTGACCCCTTCACATCCTTCTCTCTCTAACCTCTCTTTGCTAGTTCATCATTAAGAGTTTGAGTCTCAACATTTTGGTGCCCACCGTGGGGCTTAGATTCTAAGGTCAATCGTGAGTTTTTGACCCCATATCCTAAAAAGACCCAACTCGTGCTTAGAGAGAAGTTAGGAAAGTTCATTGCACACTACTTGAAATTAAAAAATAATGGCTATAACTCGGTCAGAGAGATGTTTTAATTCGACCAATCCCGAAACAGTGGCTATTCAAGAAAATGTGTTGTGGGTAACCAATAGGCCTAAGGAAGAAGACAACACCCTTTATCAAGAGTTATCTCATTAGTTGCTTGAACTAAGGAAAGAGCTCGACGAAACGAGAAGATAAAATAGAATTATACGATCTCGGGGGGGAAGAAAGAACCTTGGATGAACCTTCCATTGAACTAGTTAATGGAGAGGTAGCAGGGAAAGGGTGAAGCCGAGTGTCGATTTGCTGAGTAGGAAATGAAGGGAAACCCCCTCTTTGCCTCGTCTCATCCTGACGAGGAGCGTTGGCTTCAAGAAAAAAGAAGCTAGGAGACACAGATTCAAGCCTTAGAAGAGAACGATAAAAGACAAGAGAATGTTTTGCAAGAGGCAAGCGAGAGACTGGAAAAGGGAAAGGCCCCTTATGATATGGACAAAGATTGTGAACAATTATACGTCTTTCCCTTCTCAGATGCAATAGAAAATGATGAACCCCCTCCCAAGTTCAGTGCTCCGAAATGCTCTAACTATTTCGGGACGAAGGATCTTGTAACATGCGTCCAACATTTCAAAACTACCATGGAACCCATGAGCCTCACCCAAGCAAAGAAAGACACAATGATGTGTAAGTTGTTCACAACCACCCTCTGTGATAGCGCACATAAATGGTTCAACAATCTACCTCCCAAGTCCATAGCTTATTTCCCATAGTTCGCCAAGTCATTTATCACCAACTATGCCTGTAACAAACTGTTGAGAAAAGAATCTCACCACTTATTTTCAATCATGCAAGGAGAAAAGGAGCCCATCGAGGGATACATGAAACGATTTAGAGAAGAAAAATTGGAAATTACCGAATGTTCCAGTTCCATCACTATGGAAGCCTTTAGGCGAGGCCTGCTCAAAGATTCAGACCTGTTAATGGAATTAACAAAAATAGTACCACATACCTTGGAGGAAGCATATGGGGAGGCCAGAAAGTTAGTCAACTTAGAAATGGAGCTTAACCTAACCAAAGACCGTTAAATGGGTAAATAGCTGATCCCGACCTCAAACAAAGAACAAAGGAGAACGAGCCCAGACCAAACACACCAAACTTACAGAAGCAAATGATTTGTTCCAAGAAACAGACTAGCACAAATTGGTTGGGAAATAGAATTGGGGTAGTAAACAAAAGCGGTTCAGATAATAGGGAAACATAGGGAATAACACTATCTCCCTTTAGGGGGCCCTCCCATAAAGGTCGATTTAACCCAAGTTATGCAAAGGATGGAGAGGGAGCCCGAGACTAGGTGGCCACCCAAGATGAGTACTCTAGGGAGAGATGTATCGAAATGGTGCGCTTTTCATAGAGATATAGGCCACGAGACAAGAGATTGCAGAAACTTCAAAAGAGAATTAGAGGCATTGTTGGCAAGAGGATATTGCAAGGACCTCGTCACAACAAATGAGGATGGAAGAGGAGGCTACCAAGGCGAACGAAGAATGTTTCGACCAACATTCTCATCAAGTACGGCAAAAGAGCCTCATGAGGGGCCCAACATTAAAACCATACATTCCATTTATAGGGGCCCAGGAATTAGCGGGGCCTCCAATAACGCTCACAAAATATTTAGGAAGGAGCTGCACAACGTACCCCACGTGTACGCCTTGGACAAGGCAAAGTCCTTCTATCAGAATAACTTTCACAAAAGAGGATAAGACCGCATCCCATCACGAGGACCCTTTGGTCATAACCCTAAGAATCAGGTCATACGACGTCCGACGGATAATGATTGACACCAAGAGTTCTGTAGACCTCCTATTCCTAACAACTGCCCAGGCCCTTAGACTAGGTGACTGTTGCGTGTTTTTCAACACACGAACTCGTGCAAGTATACACGGTCGCAAGTAATAACATTTATAAGTAAAGATCGATCCCACGGAGATTTGTTACTATAGTTTGTTGAGTACTAAAATTATTTCTTTCTGATTTTATCCAAAATAATCGTTGATATGGAAAAAAAGGTAAAAAGAAAATAAAAGAACTCTAGGATTGCAATTCTTCACCAAACTAATCCACTACAAACATATTATTTTCTTTGGATTTATATTTTTTAGTACATTTAATTAGTCAACCGAAAACTTCTTTTTTATTCATACATCTCTTCCGAGCTCCGTACAAACACACCTCGTTAAATTAATTCACTATATCTCTATGAGAATTAAATTCAACAAGATTCATTAAGTTCTAAGTTCTCAAATGGCCACACATACAATTAGGGTATATTCCTATCCTTCATCATACATGTCATTCTATTTACGAGCAATATACACAAAAATGCCTTTCTCAAGTTTATTTTTATGCCACAAATCGTTTTGATAAAATTCGTAAATAATCAAAAAGCATTAAGTACAAAATAGAAACGAACAAATCGAACGTCTTATACATCCATATTCAGCAATAATTAAAATTATAGCTTCATAATGTTAGAGCAATTGCAACCCTAGAAAAATTAAATTACTTAATAAAATTAAAATTAAAATTACAATGTATTCATAAAAATAAGATGAAGAATAAGGAAAATTAAAACATCAAGAAACGAAAATATTTGGCACACGCAGAACACCACAAAAGCCAAAAATGGCTTCAGTGTTCTCATTGGCCCAAAACCGAACACTACAAAATTACTTAACAACACAAAAACTCTTCTCCAACCAAAAAAAAACTTTTTTTACAACTAAAAACTATCTCCTATTTATAGCTAAAAAATACATCTAAAATATTACATTTTTATTTTATTTTTTTTTATTGAAAACGCGTAATAATTTTTATCGATAAAAAAAATCACGCGTATCGATTTTTGTATCGAAAAAATATAAATTATTATCACGCGTAGACAGGGCCGCCGTTCTGATTTTTTAAATTCAAAGTGCATGCCACGTGTCAGCGTCTGATTCGCTGAAAGATTTAGTGGGACACGTGGCAGCATCTCATTCGGCTGCCGACAGTGCACGCAGACTTTGTCGCACGGACGGGCGCGCCCAACGGACGCAACGGCTGGAAACGGGACCTGATCCAGCGCGGTCGCGCGCATTTTAAATCGCCACGTGTCGGACTTTGATTAGCTTAAATATTCTTGGGACACGTGGCAGATTCTGATTCTGTAAAAATTGAAGATGCACGCCGCTCATGACCGCGCGTCACACAGATTTGTTACGTGGCGGCTCGGCCGCGGCTTGGATGGGACGCGTCAATCCGGGACCATCGATCCGATCCAACGGCCGCCGATCGCCTCGGGGAATCTGCACAGCGACATGGTGGCCCACTCCGACGCTGGCCGCGCGACACGTGGACCCACGTGCACGCCACTGCCAAGAACGAATATCTCTCGTCCCCAATCTCCTCCTTGGCTTGATGGACACGCGCGACGAGCCGTTGTTCCCTGATCGGACGGCCCACGTTGAGCTGAGTGTGAAGGCGCGTGGACTTCTCCTCCTCACAGTAATATTCAAACTTTTATAAATTATATTTTTACCCACAAAATTAATCCAAATTACATTTTTGTACTTTTCTTAAATTACACTTTAGCCCTTTTCTAATTTTAAATTAAATTTTTAACTTTTAATAATTATAATTAAGCCCAAATTTAATTTAAATTATATTTTTGATTTATATAAATTGTAATTAAGAAACTATATTATCATAAATTATATTTGTGGACAAAAATATGAAATTAAGTACATTTTCGATACAAATTATTTAATTTTATTAAAAATGTATTTTTAGCAAATAAAAGGAAAATATTAATTTATTTAACAAAAATTAATAAATATTAAACGAACATAGCAATTATCATTACTAAAAATGATGCAAATAACTGTAAAAAATACAGTTATCAACACCCCCAAACTTAAGTTTTTGCTAGTCCTCGAGCAAAAGGAAGAAAATAAAACAAAGATACTGCATTTAAAATAGTGATTTTCAAAATATTTCTTTTTAAACATTTCATATAACATAACTCAAAGAAATAAAAGAATTTTATCTAAGCATCAAAATCAATTTAAAAGCATATAACCTTTTTACAATGAACTTTTAAGTGTGTGTGTGAAGTCTTTTCAAATTTTATCACATGCAATACGGATCAGTTTATTCAAATATAAAATCAAACAAATTATCATGAAATCACAAATCTCATAAGTTTATTTTTCATTTCTCTCTCCACTAATGTAGACAAACACAAAACACCAAATCAATAGGACTTTATAAAGCTTGTAATGTATGGCTTAGGTAAAGGAAGGAATGAAGGACAATATTTAGCTTAAAACTTTTCCCGAGCATAACATTTCAGGATTGAAAACGAGATCTTCTATCACCACAATAAATACTTCCCAATTTGGGACTTATCATCACATTATTCTTTTTTTTTTCTTTTCGGAATCTGTTTTTTTTTTTTCTTCTTTTCTGCTCTTTTTTTTTTTTTTTTGTAACCCTTTTTTTTTCTTCGATATATCCTTCAACATTTATTAACAATTATAACATGCTAGTGAAATAAGAACAATAGGTATATCTAAACACATATATATATATATACTTTTTAGATAGGCTTTTGAAATGAGACATATATATATATATATATAAAAACTTTGAAGCTCAAATGGGGTATACTATGGATAATGCATGTGAGGTAGATAGAAAGGCTCAAACGATCCAAAGATGGCCTAAATCATTTTCTTAGTTAAATGTTATCTATAATTTCGCCTCGAGAGAAAATCAAACAAATTCTAAGAACTGTGGAAACACAAAAATCAATCGAATTCAATACTCACATAAACATTCTCTAAATTATCATAGCAAATCAAAAATCAAGACTAGTGCTCATGAATAATTATTCTTGTAAAAATGACATATACGTAAAAATTAATCATCACTTAGACAACATTCAGATTTTTCAAAGAGATATGCATCATTTAAATCGAAGAAACAAAAATAAATCACTATTCATAGCACATATCTTCAATCAACCAAACAAACAAAAAAAAATTTCACAAGCAATAACATCCAGAAAGTATTTTAATTATGTTCAATATATCCACCAATTTAAACTTAATATACACATTGTCCTCAATGTGTGAAAGCTAAAGACCATATGAGATGGGTTTAAGAAACTTCCTGGTTTGTTTGATTGGTTAAGCCAAAATAGCTTTATTACCTCCACTTTGCACCTACGAAAAAGAAAGAATTAAAATAACAACATAGCAAAATATAAAAAAAACAACACATCCGAAAAAAGAAAAAAAATAAAATAAATAAATATAAAACACACGTAGTTGCCTCCCACAGTCAGCTTGATTTATAGTCTTCAACTTGACTTCTTAATTTGTTTTTCTTTTTATAAGTTAAAATTTGTGTGTCAAACAAAATCTCAACTTACGAGAAAATTGAAAAATAAATTAAGCAAGCATAAATAATATTAAAAAAAAAAATTCTATTTTTTTTTCGTTTTTTTTTTCCTTTTTGTGTGTTAAGATTTGTGTGTCAAAAAAAATCTCAACGCACGAGAAAATTGCAAAATAAACTAAACAAACAATAATAAAAAAATAAAAAAAATAAAAAAAATATATTTATTTTTCTTTATGTGAGCTAAAATTTTGTGTGTCAAACAAAATCTCAACGCACGAGAAAATTGAAAAAAAAATTAAACATGCAACAATAAAAAAAAAAACAAATTTTTTTTTTGAATTAAAACCAGATTGATTGGTATTAATATCAACAATGAAAATAGTAAAACAAATCACCAAGAACGGCGCTAAAAAACTTGTTGCGTGTTTTTCAACACACCTAACTCGCAAGTATACCTGGTCCGCAAGTAATAACATTTATAAGTAAAGATCGATCCCATGGAGATTTGTTACTATAGTTTGTCGAGTACTAAAATTATTTCTTTTCTCTGATTTTATCCAAAAAAATCGTTGATAAGGAAAAAAAGGTAAAAAGAAGATAAAAGAACTCTAGGATTGCAATTCTTCACCAAACTAATCCACTACAAACATATTATTTTCTTTGGATTTATATTTTTTAGTACATTTAATTAGTCAACCGAAAACTTCTTTTTTATTCATACATCTCTTCCGAGCTCATTTAAACACACCTCGTTAAATTAATTCACTATATCTCTATGAGAATTAAATTCAACAAGATTCATTAAGTTCTAAGTTCTCAAATGGCCACACATACAATACAATTAGGGTATATTCCTATCCTTCATCATACATGTCATTCTCTATTTACTTAGCAATATACACAAAAATGCCTTTCTCAAGTTTATTTTTATGCGCCACAAATCGTTTGATAAAATTCGTAAATAATCAAAAAGCATTAAGTACAAAAATAGAACGAAACAAATCGAACGTCTTATAAATCTATAACCAAAAATAATTAAAATTAAAGCTTCATAAATTTAGATCAAATGCAACCCTAGAAAAATTAAATTACTTCATAAAATTAAAATTAAAATTACAACAGATTCATAAAAATAAGATGAAGAATAAGGAAAATTAAAACATCAAGAAACGAAAATATTTGGTACACGAGAACACAACAAAAGCCAAAAAATGGCTTCGCGTTGTTCTCACGTCCAAAACCGAACACTACAAAATTTCTAAACTACACAAAAACTCTTCTCCAACCAAAAACTTTTTTTTACAACTAAAAACTATCTCCTATTTATAGCTAAAAAATACATCTAAAATATTACATTTTTATTTTATTTTTTTTATCGAAAACGCGTAATAATTTTTATCGAAAAAATAAAATCACGCCAGACGATTTTTGTATCGAAAAAATATAAATTATTATCACGCGTAGAGGGCCGCCGTTCGATTTTTAAATTCAAAGTCAAGATGCCACGTGTCGGGCCGTCTCGATTCTGGGAAGATTTAGTGGCTGACACGTGGCGCATCTCATTCGTTGAAGCCGGATGGGTGCACGCAGACTTTGTCGCACGGGATCGGGGCGCGCGCAACGACGCAACGGCCGGAAACGGGACACGATCCAGCCGCGTCGCGCGCATTTTAAATCGCCACGTGTCGGACTTGATTAGCTTAAATATTCTTGGGACACGGGCGGTTCTCGATTCTGTAAAATCAAGACGCACGCCGCTCGTACGGATCCGCGTCACACAGGATTTGTTACATTAGCGCTCTGCGCGACTGACGGACGCGCTCAACTGGGACCATCGACCGATCCAACGGCCGCCGATCGCCGGGGAATCAACGCGCACCGACACGCGGCCCACTCGACGCCGCCCGCGCGACACGTGGACCCACCGGCACGCCACCGCGCAAAACGAATATCTCTCGTCCCCAATCTCCTCGTCTGGGGCTTGACGGACACGCGCGACCGAGCGCCGTTGTTCCTCGACGGACGGCCCACGTTTGGCGAGGCGTATCGTCGCGTGGACTTCAGCTCCCTGCGCAGAATATTCAAACTTTTATAAATTATATTTTTACCCACAAAATTAATCCAAATTACATTTTTGTACTTTCTTAAATTACACTTTAGCCCTTTTCTAATTTTAAATTAAATTTTTAACTTTTAATAATTATAATTAAGCCCAAATTTAATTTAAATTATATTTTTGATTTATATAAATTGTAATTAAGAAACTATATTATCATAAATTATATTTGTGGACAAAAATATGAAATTAAGTACATTTTCGATACAAATTATTTAATTTTATTAAAAATGTATTTTTAGCAAATAAAAGGAAAATATTAATTTATTTAACAAAAATTAATAAATATTAAACGAACATAGCAATTATCATTACTAAAAATGATGCAAATAACTGTAAAAAATACAGTTATCAGTGACACGGATATTGTCAAAACAAAGATGCATATCGTAGGATTCAACGACAATACCACCTATGCAAAGGAACGGTGATCTTACCTGTCATGGCTAAAGGAGTGATAGTAATGACCAATTTCGTCATAATCGATGCCCCAGCTCATTAAAACACCATTCTCGGAAGGCCTTGGATACACAACATGAAAGCAGTCACATCCACCTTCCATCAGGTAATCAAGTTCCCTACGGCTAAAGGCCCTAAAGAGTTGAGGGGAGATCAAGAAAATGCCCGGCGTTGCTATAATGCCATAATAAAGGGAGCTAACACCAAATAGCAATCACTGAAAGGCCTTCTCCCTAGGCATTCCAAGAATAAAAGCATAATGAGGTCGGTCTTTCTGAATAAGGTAAAGGACGTCCTAACTGACAAGAAAGAAGGTGGCCACATGGTGAAATTCGGCGACAACTTAGCATCAGAGCTCGAGGAGGAGCCTTCGTCGTTTCTAGAATCCAATGCAAACATATTCGTGTGGACCCTCACAGACATATCAAGAATTGATTCACGGGTTATAACCCACTGACTAAACTTAGACCTACAAGCCAGACTATCTGACAGTGGAAACAAAAGTTTCATAGAGAGAAAAATGAGGCAATCAAACAACATATCATCGTTCTCAAAATGGCAGGGGTAATCAGGGAAGTTGAATACCCCTCGTGTCTCTCAAATTTGGTATTGGTCAAAAAGGCATGCGGTGCGTTCTGCATGTGCATAGCCTTCACCGACCTATACAAGGCATGCCCCAAAGACTGTTTCCCCCTCCCAAGCATTGACCAACTATTAGATGCTTCTTATGGACTTGGTTTGATGAGCTTCTTGGACGCATATTCTGGATACCATTAAATCAAAATGCACCTCGATGATGAGGAAAAAAATTCTTTCATAACAGAGGAAGGAACGTTCTGTTACATAAGAATTCCATTCAAATTAAAGAATGCAGGGGTAATATATCAACACCTTGTCAAAAAAATGTTCCAAGGACAATTGGGCAGGAACCTGGAAGCATACATCAACAATATAGTGGTTAAGTCAACATAACCCCTGGACCATATCAGAGACCTACAAGAGATATTTGAAGTAATACGAAGGAATTGCATTAAACTTAAGCCAAAAAAATGCATTTTTGGTGTGCTTGTAGGAAGATTCCTAGGGTACCTCGTATCAACAACGGGAATAGAGACCAACCCTGACAAAATACAAGCACTAATGAACATGAAGTCACATGCTAATCTCAATGGTATACAACAACTTAATGGAAGGATATGGGCATTGAGCAGATTCATTGCTAAATGCATGGACAAATGTATGCCTTTCTTCAAAGTGCTCAGAAAAAGTACGATTGGCTTTTAGAACAAGGACTCCAGTACGACCTTTGAAGAAATAAAAAAATACCTCAGTAATCCCTCTATCCTAGCTAGTCCTCAGATAGGAGAGATCTTTTATCTATATTTGGCCATCACACATCAGACGTGTAGTGTCGTGCTAATAACAGAAAGAGAGAAAATCCAACACCTCATCTACTATGTCAGCCAAATCCTAACAGAGACCTAGAGCAAATACTCCACTATAGATAAGCTTACCTTCGCTCTCAAAGTTACCACACGCAAAATTAGGTATTATTTCAGCTTGCACACGATTATAGTACTCACCTCGCACCCTCTCAAAAATGTGTTGACAAAACCAGAGGTTGCAGGAAGACTAGCCCAGATAGCCATAGAGTTGGGGGAGTACGACATCAGATATATGGCCATAGTAGACATCAAATGACATACAGTGGCCGAATTCATCGCCGAATTCACCAATGGGTCCGAGGTTATCGATACAATAGAAATCACGGAGGTATGCACAGTTGACCTAACAAAAACCCCAATCTGGCAGGTATTTGTAGATGGAGCACACAACTTTAATGGTGGAGGACTAGGGTGGTTATAATTGATAAGGATGACAACTTCTTCAAATACACAATTAGACTTGATTTTTCGGCAACCAATAACATCACAGAGTATGAGGTTGCAATTTTTGGAGTCATGATAGCAAAAAAGTTAAGGGAAAATAGAACTACCCTACATAGCAACTCCAGGCTCGTAGTCAATTAGTTCCTGGGAACGTATGAGGCAAGGGATGGTAGAATGAAGAAATATTTGGAGAGATTAAAACACGAGTGTTCCAAGTTCTCAGAGTTCAAGATTGACCAAATAACTATAAATGAGAACAACCACACTGATGCCTTAGCAACCCTGACATCAATAAGGGACACCAAGCAAGATCGGGTAGTCTCAATAACCGTGCTGGCAGAGGCATCTATGGAAGAGGTGAAAAGAATGATCGAATGCGTAGACACCGCATCTACCACATGGTACATTATGATCTATAATTTCTTAGATAAAGGGGACCTACCCAAAGACCGCTCGACCATAAAGCAAATTGAAGCTAAAGCAAGTTGGTATATGATTATGGCAAGCAAATTGTACGGAAAAACCCCACTTGACCCCGACCTCCTATGCATAGCCATTGAAGGAGCAAAAAGAATAATGGCCAAAGTACACGAAGGAGATTATGGTTCTCACTTTGGTGGTAGAAGGCTATCCCAGCAGATTATTATGAGACAAGGTTATTATTGTCTCACCACACTAAAAGATTGCATTAAATATGCTCAGAAATGTGACAAATGTCAGAGATTTGGCCCCCTAACCCACACATCCCCCAATTCCATGGTTCGAGTAGTGAGCCATTGGCCATTCTACAAATGAGGACTCGATATTGTAAGACCCTTACCCATGGGCACGGGTCAGAAAAGGTTTCTTCTGGTCGCAACATACTATTTTTCAAAATGGATCAAATCAGAAACCCTAGCAAGAATTCGAGAGGAGGAGGTCATCAAATTCATATGGAAGTCCATAATTTGTTGATTTAGTCTCCCCAAAGAGTTGGTTACAAATAACCGGCGACAATTCATAGGTCAAAAATTAAAAGCATTCGCCTTCAAATACAATATCAAGATAGGCCACTCTACACCTTATTACCCCAGTCTAATGGTCAAGCAGAATCCTCCAACAAGTTACTCATTAATTTATTAAAGAAAAAGCTAGAAAAGGCCAAAGGAAGATGGGTGGAAGAGTTACTAGGAGCATTATGGGCTGTTAGAACAAACCCCAAAGGAAGCACAAACGAGACCCCTTTCTCCTTAGTATATGGAACCGAGGCCATCATACCTACCAAAGTAACAATCCCTACTCCTAGATCAACCCTAACGGAGGAACAAAATGAGATAAGAAGAGCAAATGAGCTCACCATAACAGAGGAGAAAATGGATGAAGATTTGAGAAGGGTGATAGAATAAAAAAGAACAATATCAGAGTATTACAACAAAGTTGTGCAAATTAAGACATTTTCTAGGGGTGATTAGGTCCTCAGAAGGGTTTTCCCCAACAAAAAAGAATGGATGATCGGAAAAGCTGGAATGCTAGACACTTGAAAAGATACAATTTCTAAAAACACATGTATTAACCAGCATATCTTTTTCTTTTAATAGCGAAGCACGACGTGTATCTATAGAATAAATTTTTCTTTGCAGTAATTGAAAATTTATTCAAGTTTTTCCCATTATAAATGGACATTAGGGGCGGCACACCTAGATAAATATATCAGATAGGCCTCTCTAACAAGCTAAAGAGGTCGAGCAACCTGCCTCAGTCAGGAACCAGGTGATGAGTGTTCAAAAAGCACTAAAATAACCATGATTTTATGCACATTAATTGATTAAAAATATATATATTTATATGTTTTATCATATATTTATATAAATTTGTCTTTTTCGGAATCACGGGTATTTTTATTGTTTTTCAGGTATTTTGGCTTAAAAACGCAATTTAAAGACTCAAAGAAGAATACTTGAAGCAATACATCACAAATAAATTAATAAATAAGTGGAAAAAGGTCAACAAACATGGAAAAATTGGACAAAAGGGGTCGAAAAGGTCAAAAATGTCAAAAGACGGAAAATCGCGCACAGCCGCACTACATGTAGGCTTGATGCCTGCTTACAGCTGCCAATGGCAGGCACTTGTTTCGCTAGCGCGCTAGCTTACATAAGACGCTCATAGCCAGCTTCGCTCAGCCAATGGCCCGGCAACGTTTTTGACTCCATTTTTTCACGTGCAGGCAAGACCCATTTTATGACGTCGTGATGGCGTCATTGATGACCTCAAGATGTCATTACACGTTTTTTATTTTTTTATATTTTTTTAACATTTTTTACTCATTTTTTCTCTCCATCCTCACCTATAAATACCCCTCTTCCATTTACTTCAAAGCACACCTCAAAACCACACTTCTCTCTTCTTTTCTTTTCTCGTTTCTTAGTTTTTAAGTTTTTCTTAGTTTTTTCTTAGTTTCTAAGCTTTTCTTAGTTTTTCTCTTAGTTTTTTAGTTCAATTCTCTTAGGGTTTAGAGTTTTCTTTTTTGAGAGGAACTTGTAATGTTTTGTAATAATTTAGATTTTGATTCAATAAATGGAAGTGCAAATTAAAACTGGAGGTTTTCTAGCAACGCGAGAATAGCGTCGAAGTTGTAAGGATTTTATTTTCTTCTATTATTTTTATAGCTTTATTCTTACATGTTATATTTAATTTTGTTCCGTGATTAAATTTAACTTGTGCTATTAGTCGTTTATAATCATGATATAATAATAACGTTGTTATGCTTGCGAAATATTAAATAGGTGAAAATTTCTAAAATGAATTGATTTTATTTTTATTCAAGATTTTATATTAAGAATGTTAGAGAGAAATATATTATTTTTCATTACAAACTTAAATCCGAAAATTAGATTTTAAGGTTTAGTTATCGGTCTAATTTAGAGTAGTACTTTTTTTATTTGTTGGTACAACGCCTTCAGTAGTTAGAGTGAAGCTCTATTTCAAAAGTTTTTATAAGAATTATTATGTGAAAATGTATTAATGACAACATGTTTTCAATAGTGGTTTTAAAACTTGAAAGTTAGTACTCGGATAACTAAATTCTTGGGTTTAATTTGGACACCTTGAATAAAGTTTAAATCGTCTAGCACCCCACCAAAGGTGGCATTTAAATGGTTCATTTTCAATCTCTTAGAAAAAGGAATTAATTTAATTAACCAAATTAGTTATCAACCCCACCCATGTAGGTGTTAATTGATTTGTTTAGTTAACAAAGAATATCTAACCCCACCAAAGGTGGTATTCATACAAAAAGAGATTCAATAAAATATCAATTTATACTTTTAATAACCTAGATAATATGAGCAAGCATAATTAATTTAGTTATTATATCCATAAATACTCCACTAATATAAATGATAAAATTTGCATTAATATTTATTGAATCTATATTTATATTTATTTATTGAATTTGTATCTATGTTTATTTTTTTATTATATTTAATTAATCTGTATATATGTTTATTTTATGTTATTAGATTAGGAACACAAAAACCAAACTATCGTGACAGGATGTTTAGGATTTAATTTCGTTTTTAAAAGTTTGAATAATAAATTAAAAACCACATACATTCCTTCCTTAGATCGACCTTGGGAGTATACTTATCATTTTCTACGAAATGATTCGTGCACTTGCGAGAGTTTTACAAATATTAAAACCAAAGTATTTGCGAGAATCGGCGATGCTGGTTTTCGCTCATCACCAGGTTGACACTCAACCAATTTAAAAAGAGAAAAATATATAGCACGTCGGTTAAGAACCAGATCAAGCTTTTTCCATTATAAATGGACATTAGGGGCGATGCACCCAGATAAATAAATTAGATAGGTCGCCCCAACAAGCTAAAAAGGTTAAGAAACCTACCTCTGTCAGGAACCAACTCGATGCTCAACCAATTTAAAAAGAGATAAAAATATATAGCACTTCGGTCAAGAACCAAGTCAAGTTTTTTCCATTATAAATGGACATCATGGGTGGCGCACCCAGATAAATAAATCAGATAGGCCACCCCAACAAGCTGAAGAGGTAGAGAAACCTGCCTTGGTCAGGAACCAGGTCGGCGCTTAACCAATTTAAAAAGAGATAAAAATATATAGCACCCCGATCAAGAACCAAGTCAAGCCTTTTCCATTATAAATAGACATCAGAGGCGGCACACCTAGATAAATAAATAAAATAGGCCGCCCCAATAAGCTGAAGAGGTCGAGCATCCTACCTCGGTTAGGAACCAGATCTGTGCTCAACCAAGTTAAAAGAGATAAAAATACACAACACCCCAATCAAGAACCAGTTCAAATTTTTTTCATTATAAATTGGCATTATACCAAATAACCATTATACATTAACAATCATCGCTCTGATTGTTCGTTATTAAAATTAGTAATTATTACACGCCACTCATACTGGCCTTCATTCATAATATATATATACACTACAAATTCTTCAACCACTTGGAAAAATGGCTAGTATTGGGATCACCATTTTCCTCAACCAAAGTTAACTGTTCGACCTGAATCTCGACAACTTTCTCACGTGCATATATCACCGATTCAAGGTGTGTTGCCCTCATGGAAGAAACCCCCTCTCCAGATCCTTAGTAACCTCCATAACCTTGAGAAAAAACTCTTAGAGCATTTCATATAAAAGCTTTCCCAATGCGATTCTTGGTCAACAAGAGTGGCCATACAAGCCATGGTCCTCTTTGCTCGAGCTTGGGTTCGGATTAATTTCTCCTTATAAGCAGCAAGTTCGTACATTATCTCTTTAGTATCACGCTTTAGTTTCACGACCTTGGCTTTAAGAAAACTAACTTCATCCTCCAACCTACCATTATTAATACGCAATTCACAAACTAACCGTCTATTTGTCCGATTAGAATCCATAAGGAGTGAATAGAAAAATTAGAGTCACCACATTATTTCTCAAAAAAGGGAATCAAATCCGTTACTCTCTAACCCCTTTTTATAGGAAAGGAAAATTAAATAAATCTTATTTTCTCTCTCTTTGTTTACATAAAGGACAAAAGGCAGGTCAAAGTCATAAATACACAATAAATAGTCAAATTAATCCATTTATTCAGTATCGTTCACAAGTACAAGTAAAAGCTCGCATCTATACAAGCCAAAAAGACATCGAGCTTTCAAAAAAATATAGCACTCAATAATCAATAGTCCCTACCCTAGGTACATCGAGGCCATCTTCACCACCAGAGATAGGCTTGATTATAGGGTAGTGTAATGGGGATATCTAGAATGCGATAGTAATATTCCCCCAAATATTTTCTTTTATCCTTTGTCTTAAAAGTCTCCATTGCCAACCCATATGCATGCTTGACACTAGACTCGAGCTTCTGTGCCATAGCATCCATGTCGGCCTGTTTACGCACCTCTCTCGTCCCCTCCTCAAGCTCAGTCACTCGTCAAACACTTGCATTAAGCTCGGCCACCGCCTTAAAAAAAATACATGGGTTAAGCACCTTAAAAAAATGTATATATATATAAATGATAAAAGGGGGCGTAAAGAAACTAATGGTTACCATCCTCCAGCACCACTTCTAAACGTCCCCCAAAATCTGTAGGAGAAGTACGAAGTTTAGTAGAAGCTTGAGCACTAGAGAAAGCTCGGGGTTTGCGAGTCAGCCTAAGAGGAGGCTCCAGGGTACCTTACCTCATTAACCCACACGCAACAAAACAAGGAGTATTTAAAAAGGCCATCTAGTTCATTCTCTCAAGAAAATAGTTTTGGATATCAGCCAACCTCTGTTTCACACCAAGACTCAAGGTCATGATCAGAGAGGCCATATTCCTAATCACGACCTTAGTATCATTCCAGACACATCTTACCAATCGCTTGTAGGGGACTCCCACCGACCTGACACGTAGAAAAAATATTCTTTCCAATTTTTCTCATTTTCAGGAAGCGACACGTTCATCCCACAATCCTGTTTCACCAATATATACACCCTTTGCGGGTATGTGGGGTTCTATTTCAGAACATATGCCTCATTAAACTCGACCATCTCTAAATTGACCCCAAGTTCTTGACATATAAGGGTTAGATAGAGTAGATATCGCCATCCATTAGGCATCAATTGCCCCAGTGTAAGCTACGTCCTAGCCAATATTTTCCTAATTAGGGGATACAAAGGAAATCTTACCCCTAGCCATAGAGCTTTCTCATGGAAAACTGTCCACCCAGTCGGAGATGCATCTCTGTCACTTGCCCCCTTAGAGGGAATCATTATTTGAACTGAAGAAGGGATGTCATAGGTCTTCCTTATTCTCTCTTCATCCTGGGGAAATAACACACAAGTCTTAGTAACGGCCAACCATCCCCTAACGTGACCTGTCGGCTTGCTAGATCCTATATTTCTATTTTTTCTCCTCCAAGTCCTGGACACTGAAATCTGAGTATGAGGCACACTCAGTTTTACAGTCGGCATGGTCTGGCGGAAGGGGGGAGGAGTAGATGACTATGGCATTGACTCACGCATTTCATTAGAGGAGCTCGAGCTAGAAGGCCCCGAGTTTCCACTAGAATACTGAGGACTCTCCCACGAGCCAGAGCCAGAGGCATATGTTTATTATCTATGCATTTCGATAAAAGCTACAAAGGAAATAAATAAAGCTAAAACAATAGCAGGTGGTAAGGTACGAGAAAAAAAGATTACCTAAAGATGACTTGAAAGAAAAAAGAAATTGTTCATCT
This sequence comes from Hippophae rhamnoides, assembly GCA_033030585.1. NCBI lineage: Eukaryota > Viridiplantae > Streptophyta > Magnoliopsida > Rosales > Elaeagnaceae > Hippophae > Hippophae rhamnoides. Next base: position 19,647,760 of record CM065434.1, on the reverse strand, counting down.
TAAAACTAACCTGAAAAACAAGTAGCAAATCGTTAGGTTCTCAACGCTTGGATGCAAAAAAACCGAGAAGAGAATATTATAGTACGAGCTGAATTATTACCATCGAACTAAAATCTTTCACCACTCGAAAAGAAACGAAAGAGCGTTTTCTCTCTCACTATTTCTCATTTTTGTAGGTAAGTAATAATAAGTGACAGCCCAAGCACCCATTTATATAGGGGCATTGGATTTCTCTTTAAAATCAACTGACACACATTTATGGTAGGAGTCGAACTGTTCATATCTTGTGCCCAATATTCACTCTTCCACCTCAGACCAAAGCCCAAGCTGAAAAATTAGGGGGACTTGATGTTTGGACATGCAGGCCGACCCAAAGTCTGGACCGGGTAACCTACCCGAGTCAAGTCCAACCCAAGACAAAATATGAAGTACCCTAGACATCTCATCCATGGGACAGACCAAGCCCAAGGTAAGCTCGAGCCTTATTCATAAAGAGGTAAGCTCAAACCTTATTTAGAAAGAGGTCAGCTCGAGCCCTATTTAGAAAGAGGTCGGCTCGAGCCCTATTTAGACCAATCCCAAGATCAGCACAAGCTCATTGACATCATGAGTAATAATATATCTTGATCTCTCACACATTGTACTTTAAGATAATCATGCCCTCTTGACATGCAGCTACGTGTATATATAATATCTTTGACACTTGTACCTGTAAATGTGCTATAAATAGATGGACCACTCATGAGGATCCACACATTGATCCACTCATGACAATTGTGTTTTTTGTGCTAATATTTTTGCAGTTGATTCGTGAACGTATCTGGTTGGTAGGAAGCTTATTGGAACGTTGGTATAAAAACCGCTAATGCTAATATTGGAAATTGTGAAAAAAGACAATGGGTTCGTAAATAAGATACATTGTGGCAGTATTATAGGAAAGATAACATAGAACTGAGTTTGTACTTGAATATTTGTTTTTCATAATGAAAAGTTAGGTGATCCGATAGATCGATGATTTTTCTCTTAAGTCGTGGTTATGATTTAAATTGTTTCCATCTAAAAATATTATATATTATTTTTTTTTTATTTTTACACTTTATTTTTACACGTGATTACATGATTGACCGTTTTATTTAAGTTATTAAATTATAAATTAATACAAATTAAAAATAAGTTATTATCTTCTTTGTCATAATTAGGTACATATAAAATTTAACATGTTATTATAAATAAAATTATTCTTACGAATATTGTAATAAAACAAATTTTATTCGGGATTTTCAAGATATATTTATCATTTTTAAAAACTTGGGGAATTTTATAGTAATTTTAAAAGATAAAGGTGATACTGACTCCAAATTCCCAAACTATTGGAGTTTAAGCTCTTCCCTGCCTTGCTAAAAAATGGGGCATAATCGCTTGAAAGTTGAAATCCCTAATTGGTTTTCCCTCGAGTTATCTCTTACCAAATTGAGCATGTGGAAGATCAATTGTTTCACAAATCATAGTTTCAAGATCAGAGGCTTGAGTAATGAGCCGTCGTGTTCGATATAAGGGTAAAGTGTGATTTTTTGCTCATAGCCATAGGCAGGTATTAGAACTCAGTCCTTGTATTTAAAAAAAATGGATTTTCAATTCGATTTCAGTTGCAGGTAAGTCAAATTTTCAGTTTAAATATAGTCGGCTCTCTCTATATATCTCCTCCTTTAAAAAAAAAAAACCCAACCAAATAGAGGCAAGTACTGGATTGTAAGTGAAGATGAACAAGGAAGCTTCTTCCTTTTATATTTATTTTCTTAATTTTCATTTAATAGTTTTTTTTTGGGTAGATTTCATTTCAGCCATTCTTTGCGGTGAACTTATTTCAGTTCATGGAATAATTAAATTGTTTTTGGGATTCTTTATATGTTCAAAAATCTAATATCTAAAGGGATTTCTTTGTTTTTTGGGCATGTTTATAGTTTTCTAGATTTTCAAGGCATACTTATCATATGGAGACTTCTTTTTCTGTTGTACCAGAAGAGAAATATGATGTGTTTATAAGCTTCAGAGGTGAAGACATCCGAGATGGTTTTACCAGCTATCTTTATGCCGCTTTATGTCGGAAGAAAATACTGGCTTACTTTGATTACAATCTTGAAAAAGGCCATAAAATTTCAAGAGAACTTCTTAAGGCAATCGAAGAATCAAGTATTGCACTAGTAATTTTTTCGAAAAATTATGCTTCTTCAACATGGTGCTTGGATGAACTTGTACACATACTCAAATGTCATAAGACAATTATACCTGTTTTCTACGGAGTAGATCCTTCGCACATAAGGCACCAGAAACGGACCTATGAAGAAGCATTTTCGAAACATGAGGAGCGTTTTAAGGACAGGCAGGATATGTTGAATGCGTGGAAGGGAAGCTTTGAAAGAAGCAGCAAACTTGTCCGGGTTTCATTCTGAGAAAATTAGGTCATTCATACATATATTGTTATAGACTAATGGTCTCATTTTTAATCAATCAGACACACAAGAAAAATTGCACCAGTTTAATTAGCTCCTATTGATTTGTTATACTTACGTTGATATCTTTTTTTTTATTTTTTTGAAGAATTTTTTTTTATGAACATCTTATATACATAGCGAATTATCCATCATTTGATTTGATATTACTAACTGGTATTTCTCCTTCATATACACCAGGCCTGAGTCCAAGTTAGTTGAGAAAATTGTGGAACATATTGTGAAGATATTGAAACGTTCATTGCCTGGTGATTTTAATTTTACGGGTCTAGTTGGACTTGAAAACCGCATAAAGGAAATTGAGTCTATGCTATGCATTCAATCACCGGATGTTCGTATATTAGGTCTTTGGGGATTAAGTGGTATTGGTAAAACAACACTGGCTGCTGTTGTATTTTACAAACCCATCTCTCAATTTGAAGGTTGTTGCTTTATCTCAAATGTCCATGAAGAGTCAGAGAAGCACTGGTCATTGAATCATTTACGAAAGAAACTTCTTTTACAACTGTTGGATGAAGAGAGTCTAAATATGGAAACTCATATTTTGGAATCAAATTTTAGCAGAAAGCAACTTCTAAGAAAGAGGGTTCTTATCATTTTAGATAATGTGAGTGATTCAAGACAATTAGATCTCTTAATTGGAGGGAAAGATCAGTTTGGTCCCAGAAGTAGGATAATTGTAACAACGAGAGATGTACAAGTGCTTAGGAATGGAGCTGATGTAATATATAAAGTTGAGGAATTAAGTTCCTGTCATGCGCATACACTCTTTCTGTCTCATGCTTTCAAAAAAAGTCCATAGACAGAAAACCATGTAGAGTTAGTAGAGAGTGCACTCTGCTATGCTGGAGGAGTCCCATTGGCAATCAAGATTTTGGGTTCTTTTCGTCATTGCAAGACCATAGAAGAATGGAAAAGTTCATTGAATAAAATGAGAAAATATCCGAATATGGAAATTCATAATGTTTTGAAAATAAGTTATGATGGGCTAGATGATGAAGAGAAGAAATATTTCTTGATATTGCATGCTTTTTTGTAGGGCAGAAAAGAGACGATGTCGAAAGAATATTGGATAGTTTTGGTTTCTCTGCGACCATAGGAATAAGAGTTCTCACTGATAAGGGTCTAATTGCAGCCGAGGATGGTTGCTTACTTTACATGCATGACTTAATAAAACAAATGGGTCAAGATATTGTTCAGAAAGAATCCACAGAGCCAGGAAGACGCAGCAGGCTGTGGAATGCTGAGGAAGTGTACCACATATTTAAGAACAATACGGTACAATTTTTGGCACTGTTATGTTTAATTTCCACGAATATGATTTGGGTTGTATGTTTATTTTTAACCTGGTTCAGTTGTTAGGGTTCTGAAGCAGTTGAAGGAATAGTTCTAAATACATCAACAATCAGGCCAATACGCTTAAGCTGTACAGCTTTCTCAAAGATGTATAATTTGAGGTATCTCAGAATTTTTGGTTCTGCCAAACTCAAAAGTGTACTCTCCTCAAGATTTTCAATCTTTTCCCAACTCGCTTAGATATCTTTGAGTGGGATGGATGGCCTCTTAAATATTTGCCGCAGGATTTTTGTCCTGAGAATCTGGTTGCACTTAAACTACCTAATAGTCGGCTTGAGCAGCTCTGGAAGGAGGATGAGGTATTCTTTAATTGTAGTCATTTGGTTGAATGTAACCTGTCATATGCATGCAAAGTTTAATCACTTTCTCTTTATTGACCTCATCTTCCAAATATCATATAATGCCTATGCCCTCTCCTACGATAATTAATCTTAAAGATCTTCTGCTCTTATCAAAGGATATGGAATGCTCAGATTTATATGGAGCTGAAGAAGAAGATTTGGCCTCAGAAGGCTTGTCCCTAGACAAACTTGTTTCATTGGATCTTCACGACTCTAAATATATTAAGAGCCTTCATGCAAATATTAACAAAGTGATGAAGTGCCTGCTGTACATTGATCTATCGGGTTGCTCATCTCTAGATAAGTTTCCTGAGTTATCAATGAACATTAAAAGATTAAACCTTAGTTGGACAACAATAGAAGTGGTGCCCTCCAGTATCAAGGATCTTGCTTTTCTTGAGGACTTTTCTTTGTTAGATTGCAAAAGTCTCTGGAGTCTCCCTACTAGCATATACAAGTTAGAACGGCTACAGAATCTTGATCTTCATGGTTGTTCAAAATTGGAGGAATTCCCAGGAATCTTGGAGCCTATGAAGAATCTATTTCGTCTTGTATTATCCGGTACTGCAATAAAAGAGCTACCCTCATCAATTGAAAACATAATAGGGCTCAATAAGTTGTACATGGATGGTTGCATTGAACTCGAGGTTGTCCCGAGCAACATTTGTTACTTAAAAATCTTAAATATTTCTCCTATCGAGAGAACTCAAAGAAACTAGAAACACTTCCATGTTCCTTGGCAGAATTAAATTTGAGTTACTCTGAAATTTCAGAAATTCCTGATGCTATTGGCTGCTTCTCCTTTTTATATTACATATTTGTAGATGGGAGTACCATTGTGAGTCTGCCTGCAAGCATTAAACAGCTTCATAATCTGCATTCGTTGTCATGGAGATATTACAAGAGACTTAGAACTTTACCTGAGCTTCCACCATCTCTATCAAGGCTTACGGCCAGTCAATGCAAGTCCCTAGTGACTGTCCAAGTTCAAGGGCATCAATAGCACAAGACTGGAATTTTTATCAATACCCCGTTAGAAATGTGATGTTTGAATTTCCAGATTGCCCAAAATTGGATCAGGGTTCACGCGATAATATAATGGTTGATGGACAACTACGGTTTTTTCGCCTGGGACTTGCAGCAAAATTGGTAAAACTCTTTGTATCTTTGAGCAGATATCTTTTTTCTTGTTTTAATTTTCTGAAAACCATGGAGGTTCATGGAAGAAATAATAAATTCTGCTCGTGCTACAGGGAGATCGACCTGTTGATGGACTTTTGGGTCATTGTTGTTTGATGGGAAATGCAATTCCAACATGGTTCAGCTATCAAAGCAATGGATCTTCAATAAATATCAAACTACCCCCAAATTGGTGTAATACCAATTTCTTGGGTTTTGCTCTATGTGCTGTTGTTATTGAATTTGAGACCTATGCTGACGATTTTTGCTTCATTCAGTATGAATATCAATTCAAAGACAGCACTGGGAAAAATGCCTTTTGAATATCGACAGGTTCACATACTTGTATGGAGAAACAAATAGGGAGCCGAGCTCAGATCATGTCTATCTTTTCTATGATACTATGCCACTGCCCACAGGAAATGATTATGTCGGCCTGTCATTGTCATTTAGTTTGTCTAGTCCATGGTATTTTGATCATGGAAGTTTGAATTTGAAGAAATGTGAGATCAGCTTGATGTATGGTTCTTGTGATACAGAGCAATTTGGTGTAATCATAGATCAAAATGTTGAGGAGAATCTTTTAGCAGAAGGTGCTGAGGTTAATAGACCGCACATTCATTTTGAACCACTTCATATTACATCTGCAACTGTGACCAAGAGTGCATGAAAGAAGAAGAAACTATTTTGTAATATCTCAGCAAAACGGTGATTAGTAAGTAAACTTTTGTAGTTGTTACATGGATTGTGCATATTCCTATACTACTATTATATATCAAACATTTACGATAATCATAATTACATGACATGTACATTATATGAACGCAAGTGTACTTAACAATATCATTTATGATTTGTCAAATTTGTCCTATTTTATTAATTATGAATGGCTTGATTACACTTTCATAGACTTGCATTGCATCATTACTAATTGATTCGTTTATATCCTCCTGATTCCCTCCTCCATTCCTTTTTTGAATTTTTCAGTGCTGAATTTGTTGCATGCTGTATTTTTCTAATTTCGGTACTTGCTTATTTTTTGTTAGGATGGACCTTATGCAAGAGATCTATTTATATTCATAGTCTAATGCAAACCATGTTAAAGTTGGAATATGATTATAAGAAGCCATGAGAGAGACTTTCTAATGGCTGCAGCTTTGACTGTCTTCTTATGAGTGTATGGGATTATGGCTTCAGCTTGGTCTGGAAGTTTGAAGTAGTAGATGGATGTCTCTGTAACTGAATGTTTGAGCTCATAGTTTGTATGCTGTTATATATGCGTCTACTTGTATTACCGTATTCATGTCATTTTTGAGTTTTTTTTTTATGCTTTGAAAAATGGTTATTTATAGCAATAACCGTAAAGGAAACCTTTGAAGGTTTAAAACAATTAAGTGATTAATTTTGACCCAAATAATGTGATTAAGCAATGATATAAACGACTTTTTTAAATACTAGGGAGTTTAGGTGAGTGTTAAACTTGTAGGCATAAGTCTCAAACTTAAATCTTTAAAAAAATCTTTAAAATATTAATAAAAATAAATTTTAATTCAATAAGTAAAAAATATCATCAAAATTAATTCAAATTTTAATTTTAAATAATGTTAAAATATTAATATAAGTAATAAATTATAAAAATAATCATAAAATATACAAAGTAAATCATTTAAGTTGTGGTTTTATTATTCAAACTTCAATTTGAAACAAAAGAAAAAATACAAATATAAATTGTCGAATAATGTGGCTTGTAGTGTAGTAATTTAGTGATCGATGAATTTTGGAGTTATTGAATTCAAAAGAAATTTTTTTATTTATGATTTTTTTACCTTTTTTTTTTAGTTTTATGTAATTGGGTTAGGTTTTTATATGTAACTTATAAACCAATATTAAAAATTAACCAATTAATCACGTAGAGACGTAAAAGTTTTAATCTTAATCTTAATTGGGTTAGGTTTTTATGAGTAACTTATAATCTTAATTTTTTTAAAGTCTTAACTTCAGGCAGTCTTAGTCTTAAAATAACATCCTACAACAATGTGATTAAGTTATGGTGATCCATCGACTAAAAATGATAAACGTATAATAAGAGTCCAATTAAGTGAATAATCTTGACTTAAATAACGTGATTAAGTTATTCTCTTTTTTTAAAAATTATAAAATATTTTTATTACAGTTTTAAGAATGATTTGAAATACTTTTAATTATTTAATTTAGATGTTAATAATGTTTTTATTTTGAATCAATAAAATATCTCTTTAAAAAAATAAATATAAAAATTCAATTCTTTCTTATCATTTTTGATGTATCTCACCGAAGTAAAGATTGAAAAAATTGTTGAAGAAGTATCTTGATAGTTAGATTAAATCATTTGTATTATTTAATCACTTAGATTTAAAACGAAATCATTTAGTCTTATAATTTTATAAAAATAATTAATGAAAGATAAATTATATTAATTTTATTTTTTTTAATTAAAATATTATTATTTTTTATTAAGTAATTAAATGTGATTAAAAAATAAATCTTTAACGATACCAAAATTAAAATTATTATGAAAAAAATTTACAAAATATTTATTTTTAATGTTTGTTAATTACTATTGATTTATTTTAATGTTTTATTAATTTTTCAATTTTATTAAAAATTAAAGTATATTTATTTAAATAAATTTTGTTTTATTTTTTTTTAAACTTTTTCATATTAAATTTTATCGTTAAAAATTCATATTTTAATTTCTTCACGTAAAATAATATAATTTATCTTTAATCGATTCTTTTTAAAAAGTTAAGAGATTAAATAATATTGTTTTAATTTTAAAAAATAAATGTTATAAATAAGTTAATTTAAAAAATTTATGTGATAGAAGATAATAAAAGTAGGAAAAAGTAACTTAAAAGTTAGGTTTTTGTTTACTTGTTTACCTTTTTATTAGGAGAGATTTGATATCCAAAATATTTCTCATTTAACAATTTCATTTCCTTTTAAAAATACTTAAATAAAAGAATAAGTATATTTTTTTATAAATTATATTTTTATTATAATTGATTTATCAATTAATTATAGATTAAAAAAAATTATATTATTTTAATTAATAATTATTTTTTGTATAATTATTACTTGTATAATACAAAAATAATATAAATAAAAACAGAATAATTAATTAAGAAAAATAGTTGCTTATATTATATTTACCCTTCGGTTTTTCCGTTGTCTCTATACCATTCACTTCTTTCTTCTTCTTAATTTCTTAGCAAATTAGTTTTATGGCATGATTATGTAACGTTAAGATCTCAGTTTTAAATAACCAATCCATTAAAAAAAAATCCAAGTCAGTCAAAAATAAAAATCCTTCTCTATACAAATGACATAGATTTTACTTTCAATACTAAGCAGAAAAAATATGTTCCATTTTCTTATAATCTTAAAAAAATTTAAGTTGTAAGAAAAATAAATAAATATTTTTTTAAAAAGATTAAAAATAAAATTATATATAAAAAAAGAATTATAACATATAATTAAATCAAATTAAAATCCATAAAAGGGATGTCATATAAAACACTGTCGTTTAATGAATAACATCACCAAACTCCTCTCCTTTCAACGGTTATAACAACTATGACCCCAACAATAATTTGAATTTCGAATGAATGAATATTAACAAAAGAGGATCAAAGAAACCGAAAAAGATTGCAATCACAATTTTCACTCTCTCCCACATTAAAGTTTCTGTCTTCTCTTATCTTTCATTCGAATCGTCTCAGTCTCAGTGACAGAAGAAGAAAAATCATCACTGATTTCTTCAAGGTTTTACTCACAAAACTTCTATTTCTTTATTCAACGTTTGTTTTCTTTTTTGGATTTCTAGTGGGTCTTAAAAAATTGATATTAACATTTTTCTAGTTAAATTTCTTGATTTTTCTATATGGGTTTTCTGTTTATGATTTCATAACACTCATTTGGAGTCGCATCTTTAGATTTTGTTCTGTTGTGTTTCTATCACACATTTAACCTTTTGATATATTTCTTCTCTGAATTTCAGATTAGTTTCTGGTATTAATTTCTCAGTAGAAGACCAACTATTTTGAGAAGCCGATTCAATTCTTGAATAATTTGTTAAAAGGGTAAAAATTGCTTTACTTTCTTTAAATTACATTGGTGTTTTTTTTTGGACTCTGTTATTTCTTGACCAGTTTCTCGTTATTGTAATTTTCATTGCCCAACTGGGGTTTGTGAAATTTTGATAATAATTTCTTCAATTTTCTGTTTTAGTTTTAAGTTTTCTATATGAGATTTCTGTTTATGACTTTATAACAAGCAATTGAAATTTGTATCTTCAGATTTTGTTCTGTTCTCTGTTTTCCTTTTTCATCTGTCTGTCTTTTCATGAATATCGTCTGTGAATTCAGATTCAAAATTTTCTTTTTGTTAAAAGGGTAAATTCGCATAACTTTCTCAAAATTAGATTTTTTTTAAAGAAATTTATTTCTTAATCAGTTTCTTGTTTTTGTAATTTCCTATGCAGAGTTGGATTTTGCAAATTTTCAAAAACATGAATGATTTGATGACAAAATCGTTCCTAAATTATGTGGAACTAAAGAAACAAGCTGAGAAAGACCTTGAAGCAGAATTTCAAGACATAGAAAAAGGTCAACAACTAAACCCAATAGAAGAACAAAACCTTTCTCAGTTCTATCAAGAAGTTGAAGCAATGAAATCAGAAATGGAAGAGATCACCAATCTCTTATTTGATCTTCAAACCCTGAATGAAGAAACCAAGTCAAGTCACAGTTCCAAAATCATCAAAGGCTTAAGAGACAGAATGGATTCTGACATAGTCACAGTCCTTAGAAAAGCAAAAATCATCAAAGCAAGACTTGAATCACTTGACAAATCCAATTCAAACAATCGAAAAACATCATATGTTTTTACAGAAGGAAGCATTGTGGATCGAACCCGAATGTCAATTACAAATGGGTTGAGAGTCAAAATGAGAGAGATGATGATTGATTTTCAGTCTTTGAGAGAAAAGATTGTGAAAGATCACAAAGAAGAGCTTAAAAGGAAATACTTTTGTATAAAAGGTGAGTTGCCCAGTGAAGAGTTGATTGAAAAAATGGTATCAGGGAGTGTTAAAGTTGAAATCTTTGAGGGAAAATCTGAAGAAGATAAGGAGAGTAAAGTTAAACATGAAGCTGCTTTAGATATTCAAAGAAGTTTGAATAAGCTTCATCAATTGTTTCTTGATATGGCTATTGTGGTTGAAACTCAAGGTGAGAAGATTGATGACATTGAAGAAAATGTTGCTATTGCTGGAAAATTTGTTAGTGGTGGTACTAATAATCTTTATTATGCTAATCAGATGAAGAAGAAAAAAAGATGGGTTTATTGGGTTTTTGCTGTGATTGTGATTATACTTTTGGTTTGTGTAATTGCAATGCTTGCCTCTTGAATTGAATTGAATTGGGTTAGTTAGGTTTATTATTATGTTTTTGATTGAACTGAACGGTGTCGTTTTTTCTTTTATGGGTTTTGTAGTTTTGTTTCCCAACAAATATTTTACTTGCTTTCTTGAGCTGAGAAAAGCAATTACCCAACTGGTTTAATAACTGGGACTTCTTTGTATATGATATTTCATTGAATATAATTCTTCTCTCTCTCTCTCTCTCTCTCTCTCTCTCTCTCTTAGAATATAGTTGCTTGTTGTTAATGTAGTAATAACAATTAGAGTCTCCTCGTTTTCTTCATCCCTATCTTCTCCCTCTATCTGCTAATCAACTTTAGCACCTTCATCGGCCGGGAGAGACTTTCTTTTGAGAGAGAGCTCTCGGTGGATTAATTACATTAATTTTTTTTGTCATTGTAAGATTTTATTTGCTTCTATTTACCGATAAATACTTAAAATCATTTTCTACTTAAAAATACGATCATTTTGAAGTAATAAAATATTTTAAAATTGAAATAAACAGTGTATTTTTTTTCTTTTATTTTTTTGTCAATTATTTTTTAAAACTTTATATATTTATTAGTAATTTTTTAGATATCATATTTAGATCGAAACATAATACAAAAATGTCTAAAAAATATAAAAAAATTCATAAATATAAAATTTAAAAAAATAATTCATTATTCAAATTTAGATGTTAGTTATTTGAGTACCGTGATTTTTAATAGATAGATATTTATGTATTTTTATAATTATAGGATATATAAAGATTTAACAGTTAGGATTTATCGTGAAAATATCCGAACATGAATAAGATGCAAAAAATTATAATTTAGTTTTATTCTTAACAGAATTATTGTCATTCTTATTATTTATTTTTTAATTTTGGGAATATATATATATATATATATATATATATATATATATATATATATATATCAATGAAGTTCTCGTTGTATTTTTTAAATTTAAGTTTTAATAAGATTTTTCTCCTTTCAATATCTATTATATATATAATATTTCCCCCTTTTTATACTGTTTTTATTTTTAATTACTTGTTAATAGTCTCCAAATGGATGTGAGAAGACTATACATATATACATATATAGTTCTTCTTTTAGATTTTCATAAGTTTTGGGAAAAAAATCAAAAGTACACCTAAGATTTAAAGAATCTTCAGAAATACTCTTCAGGCTTTAAAAAATTCAAAAATATCCTTAAAAATATAACGGAGGTTAAAATTAACACTCATAAGAAATGCTCATAAGGTTATAAAAAAAACTCATCAGAAATACCTCTAAGGTTATAAAAAAAGTATGAGAGAGGAAAAAATAAACCAAGAAATATTAGATATATAAACAGAAGACATTTCAAGATATTTTTAACAGAAAATGGTAATAAGTAAAAAGAAATTTGAAGTAATTTAAAAAGCAAAATTAAATCTTAAAGAAGGAGATGGATTTAAAGACCCATCATTTTTATTAAGAAAGATATTTCCTAGAAATATAAAATGTATTATGGTATAAGTAATAAAGAAATTAGTATTAAAATTACAGATGCAAAAAGAATATATAATATACCATTAATTAATAAAGAGACTATATTAAACAAATTATCAAAAATTCCTCGAAAGGATAAAGAAAAAATTGGATATATCCATTTAGGAGGAATCCAAATATTAATAAAAGCTCATTTGTAGTTTAATAGATACACCAATAAAAATAGCTTTATTAGACAATAGAATAGTAAACAGACAAGATGCTTTATTAGGAATGATCCATGGAAACTTAGAATACAAAAAATTAAAATTTACAACATATCCTAGATTTGCTATAAATATACAAGATAAAAATCTAAACCAAGTATTAAGTCTAGCTTATGATTTTGAAAGAGGAGATTTAATGAAAGAAGGAAATCGTCTATTTTCAATACATTATCTAGTGGCATATCCTTTAACAAATAGTCATAATAGTTCAATATATGGGCAAAATGAATTTATAGAAATAGATAAAACTTTTAAAGAATTAGGACAAATAATAAAACTTTTAAAGAATTAGGACAAATAATAAAACTTTTAAAGAATTAGGACAAATAATAAAACTTTTAAAGAATTATGACAAATAATAAAACCAGAAATACTAACAGACTTTGAAATACCAGAAGAATGGAAATTAGATATTAAAGAAAAACCCTTCATAACAGGAAGAAAAATTAATAGCATATCAAGATTTACTTTTATAGATCACGAAGAAGACACTTCAAATCAACAAGAAGTTAAAAAACTAGAAAATGAAGTTAAAATAATGAAAGCATTAGTTCATGATTGCATATTAGGGAAAAATCATGTTTAAGGATAAAATAAAAAATATGCATTTAGAAATAAATGGAAGCCTAGTAGGTGTGGCAAAAAATCAAGCAATACTATTTGAAACTATACAACTATTAACAGAGGAAATTGATCTAGTCCAGGAATCAAACACAAAATATTTACAAGAAATAATAGATATACAAAGAGAACTATTAAAGGAAATAAAGGAGTATGGTTATAATAAACTATAACAAAATATGCATAAAGAATTTTCAAAATTAAGGAAAGATGTATACAATCTAAAGATATATCATAAATATGATCCCTTAGAAGGATTAAAAGAAGAACCACCGAGGAAATTAGATTCTTTGATTCCCAAAAATGAGAAAAGAAAAAATGAGGAACAACTTAAGAGTAAAGAAATAATTCCAAATTAATGGAATATAGGAAAAAATTAGAAAAAGAATTTATGAACCCTGAGAATAGGGATATAGAAACATTGGTCAAATTATTGACATTAACCAATGAAGAAATAGAAGAACATTATATTGGAAAACTTTGTACTAACAAAGAAGAAAATGATATGACAATAATCAGTGAAACTGATTCAGAATTAGAAAACATGACCCCAAAAGGTCATATGAAACCAATTTCATTACCAGTCCCTTACCAAGAAGAAACATCTGACCCATATAGGGAGTAAATGAGTAGACAAATATCAAAACAACCTGATACTACATATAGAAGAAGACAACCACCTAAAATGGAGGAAGGGTTGCATTGGGAACTGTGAGGTAATATTCCACCAGAGTTCAAACTCCATGATAACTATAAATCTGAACTTCTAAATTTAGATTGTATAAGAGATAGGAAAAAAGCTTTAGATGAATGGTCTAGTGGGATGAGCATTCTTATACAAACTTCTCCAACTACCCAAACAAATCCTTCAATTTGTAGAGTGCTTATAGCACATAAAATGACAGGAAATGTAAAATTTTGGTTTTCAAACTTAACAGATCAACAACATTTATTAATGTAAGGAAATGCTTCCATAAGAAGAGAATACTTAGATACGGTAATAAATGAAATATACAAAGAATTTATTGGGGAAGATAAAGGAAGGACTATCACTAAATCCAGTGAAAATGAAATCAATGAAGCTAAATGGCATCTAACAAAGATGGAAATTTGTAACATGTGTTATATAGATTCTTTTATTTGTGAATATGAAATGTATTACCATAAATTACCACCCTCTATACAAACAACTTATAAAGAAATGCTTTTTCAAAAATTACCTAGAACATTAATAAAACTTTAACAGAAAATTGGGAACAAAGGAATAGAGAAACTATATCAGATACTCTAGGAGGAAGAATAAGAAGTCTTAGAGATTAGATCATTATAAAATGCCAAGAAAGAAAAGAATATAAACAAATAAGAGGAAATGATAAAATTTGTTGTGATACAAGAGATTTTAGAATGCCAGGAAAATATGGATGCAATATAAAACCTTATAAACAAAAATATAAAAAATATAAAAGATTTAAAAAATATAAATTTAGAAAGCAAAATTTGCAAAAATATAAAAAGAGATTTAATAAAGAAAACTATAAGAGAAGATGTTTTAGAAGAAAGGTTTATAAACGATCTGAAAAAAATGAATTATTGCCGTTCAGGAAAGAAAAAATGCAGATGTTGGATTCAGAATGAGGAGGACATTATGCAAATGAATGTCCAAGCAGACTTCAACATAAAAAAGAATTTAAAAAGGAATTTCCACGTAAAAGCAAAAAGTCTTAGGTTAAGCCTTCAAAATGGAATTAGAAACAATTGAGGAATCCGATATAGATGATACTTATAGTATTTATCTATTAGAAGAAAGCTCAAGAAGAAATAACTGACTTAATATGAATATTTAGATCATGAATATTCTTCAAAATGAATGATTTGTATAGTATTACAAATCCAAATAGTACTTACATTAAAGTTTGACTAAAATTTAAAGGTTATAACACTTATCATTTACATGCATATATAGATACAGTGAGTTGCAGTATGTGTCTAGCTAAGAGATATGTATTTCCGTAAGACAACTGAAACAAGCACCTAAAGATTTAATTGTAAGAATTGCTAATAATACCACAATAAAACTCAATCAAGTATTAAAAGATAATGATATAATAATAGGAGGAGAAAACTTTCATATTCCTACTATATATCAACAAGAAACAGGTGTAGACTTGTTAATAGGAAATAATTTCTTAAATTTATATCAACCTTTCACACAACATTCTGACAAAATAAGTCTTACAACTTTAGAAGGAGATACAATATATGTCTCTAAAGTAAGAAAAGCTCTAACTGTCTCAAACCCAACTTTTATGCAACAACATAAAAAGCGAAAACATGGTTAGATAAAAGACCAACAAAAACAAAAACCTTGTCTAGAAAATATTTCATTAGACATAGAAGATAAAGCCTTAACAGGCATTAGAAGACTATTAAAAATAGTCAGTTCAGAAAATCCTTTGGATCCAAAAATAAATAAATCTAAAACAATAGTCAATATAAAATTAAGAGATCCTAACAAAGTCATAAGAGTAAAACCAATGATTTATACTCCAGAAGACAGGATTGAATTTGGAAAAAAAATTAAAGAACTTTTGGAATTAAAAGTCATAATACCGAGTAATTTACCTCATTCTAGTCCAGCATTTTTGGTTGAAAAAGAAGCTGAGAAAAGAAGAGGTAAAAAGAGAATGGTAATAAACTTCAAAGCACTAAATAAAAAGACCATTAATGATGGATACTTCATTCCAAAAAAGGAAGAACTACTATCATTAATAAAAGGAAAGAAATACTTCTCAAGTTTCGATTGCAAAAGTGGATTTTGGCAAATAAGACTGGATGAAGACTCTCAAAAATTAACAAAGATTCATTGCCCTCAAGGACAATTCCAATGGACGGTAATACCATTTGAGTTAAAACAAGCTCCGTGTATTTTTCAAAGATATATGGATAATATTTTTAAGAAATTACAAGATATTTGTTGGTTTACATAGATGATATTTTGGTTTTCAATGAATTAAATAAACATTATTTGGATATTATCAATATATTACAAGAATTTAGAAAAGAAGGCATTGTAATTTCTAAAAGAAAGCAATACTTGCTTCAACAAAAAATCAAATACTTAGGATCGAGATCAAGATGGAAAACATAATCTACAACCCCATATATTAAATAATATTCAAGGTTTTCCTAGTGAATTAAAAGATAAAACCAATTACAAAGATTTTTAGGATGTTTATATCAAGAAACTTGCGAGAATGAGAAAACCATTACAAGCAAAATTGAAAAAAGATCATGTCCTGGAAATGGACAAGAAAATACTCTATATATGGATAGAGTAAAAGCAAAAGTAAAAAAATTACCAACTTTATACCATCTAGACCGGATGATAAAATGATAATTGAAACAGATGCTTCACAAGAATATTGGGAGTAATCCTTAAAGCAAGAAAGTAGATGACAAAGATGAATATCTTTGGACATACATCAGTGGTCTTTTCAATAATTAAATTATCATAGTAATGAAAAAGAATACTTAGCTGTTAAAAAAGCTATTAAGAAATTTGCAATATATGTCATAAGTTCTAGATTCATTATTAGAATAGATAACAAGAATTTTGGTTATTTTTTAAGAACTAATATTGTAGGAGATTATAAACAAGGAAGACTAATTAGATGGAAACAATGGTTCAACCATTACAATTTTGATGTTGAAAATCTTCTAGGACATAAAAATAGCTTGGGTGATGCTCTTACCAGAGAATTAGCACCTCTAACTATTTTTATGATTGTAGGAATGTAACACCTTGATATTAAGATCAAGATAAAAGAAAAGGAGATAAAAATCCTACAGGAACAACTCGAGTTGCTATACCTCGAGAAATTTTTTACGGAGACAGGAATAAAACATGAAGAACTTAAATGTTCAAAACAAACTTTAGAAAGCAGAACCTCAAATAAGGAATCTCTGTTAAAAAAGGAAGAACCTAATCTGAAACAAAAACTTCTAAACCCGATCGGCACGAAGTAGAAAAAGAAGAATAGAAAAAGTTTACGTGGTCTATAATGGCCCAAAACCAAGAATTTATAATAATCAAGGTAGCTAGCAAATCTATTCTAGGAATTAGTGGAGTAACTCATGCAGCCTTTACCAACGTAATAGAAGTCAAGGAAGTTATGCTAACTACAAAACACCAAAACTAATAACACCAGAGAGATAGTAAGAAATTATTCTCAGAAGCACAACATGACAACCAACAAATTTCCAAGAAGATTGACAAACCTTGGAAAAATAGCAAGGCCTCCAATGCTATTTAGAGAAACATCTCCACCGAGACATCAAAAATAACAAAACATTTAGTACTATTCAGTGGAAACATCTTCTAAAACTACTCCACTATCAAGATGAAAAGACCAATACGTAAACCTCAACAAACTACAATGGTTAAGTCTCTATAATTTAGCCGTAAAATCTACCCAAGAACATATCAAGATATGAAATTCTATACTACAGACAAGGAATTTTCTGCCAGTAGTAAATTCAATATATTGGAAGCCGAGTCGATCCAATTTTTTGTATATAAGACATTTCATGCATGACACAGAAAATATATATCCAGTGAATTAATTTAAGTGAATTAAATTATTTCCCGTAAAATTTCAAAAGAGTAATTAAGAATTTTAGAAGAAAATTAAAGTAGGTGATAAACCCGTTTTATCTTAGATTTTTTTAGTTCATTAATGGACTGGAATGAGGAAGGAAGTATTAGTCCTACCACTTCATCAAGATAGAAATTTCCAACTCAAATAGAGGTTTCCAAACCAAGCGCACTTCCGAAGGAATTTAACACGTAAGAACTCTATATATTAAGAGGACAAATGGTAAGCCAAATTTGATATGATCTCAGAAAGATCGACAATTCTACTGAGCTTAAAGTAAATTATTTGACCAAGAAAGTCATCATCATTTCTGCACATGACGTATTGTCAAGAAGATGGTGAAAAAATCACCAAATATGAAACCAATTTTAATTGCAACAACTTAGAAATTGGTCAAGAAACCAGGAAAGTATTTTGCTTCTATGCCAAAAAAGCCACCAAAGACCATAGGTGCATTCGCTGCATCAAAGATCGAGAAGATGAAGATGTGTCATCACCAACATCATCAAAATAACTGTCGACAGAAAATGACAAAGAAAAATAAAGAAAGAAACTGTCAACAGAATATGATAAAGGAAATAAAGATGTAGATCCCACGTCTTAGTTAGTTGTATATGCCAAGGAAGAAAGTAATGGTTATCAGGAAAAGCAGATGAATTATTAAAGCAAGGGTAAAATAATAAATTTAGTCTTGTAAACAGGGATTCCTTATTCTATAAAAGGAACCCTTATTATCATTTCAAAAAACACGAACGGATAGAAATCCATAGATCTTTACTCTGAAACACTCAAGTATAGAAAAACCTTTCTACCTAGAAATCCAGAATCCAATAATGAAATACCCAGTAACCATAGCGCTAAGACCCCTTTCGTGGTTCTTAGTCAAGTAAGTTGTAATAATTATTATATTTTGAATAAAATGGAGTTCTATTACTCTTCTTTAGTCAACTTTTTGGACACCATTCATGATGCGAAAGCTCACCATTACTAGGAAGGTGTTGAGGTGTGTTATAAGCCGGTGTACAACAGTGTAACAAAAGTTAAGACGAATGTATGGAAGACTGCATGACCCATTAAATTCAAGTATGCATTTATTATAAATTTAAGCTAATTAAGAATCTTAAATGTTGAAATATTCGCTTACAACAAGGTATAATATTTTTAAAACAAGAAAATAGAATTTATTTTTAGAAATAAAATAATATGAATATCGAATCACTAGTACATAAATTAGAACTATTAGATTTAACAAATGAAAGAGTAATTTTTAATTTTAAAAGACAATTAATAGAATCAGGATTAGAATTAAGTAACCAACATAATGAAGAACATAGCATACTATGCAATTGTAAGAAATACAGAAGAAAATTAGATTTATATAGTAAAATAATAAGTTTTTTAAATAATTTATTACCATCAATAAATACACAAAGACCTTCAACTATGTCAATTTTAACTCTAGATTAAAATTATATCGATCCTCAAAAAATTAATATCAGAGCTAATGAATAGTAATTTAAATAGTAATGGATGGAGAATTAACACCATTAAAACACAAGAGCATTTGTGAGATTTTATAAACCCCAGGGACATAAATGAAGATATAGCAAACCTCAAGAGCAATTTAGAAAATGATCCTAAGTTTTTGCCTCAGATTGCAAATTTGTGATTACTCATTTTCGTTTACTATAATGTCTCCAAATAATCTTACATTGTATTTTTTAAATATAACTGTAAGATTGATAAAAAAATATTTTATTTAAAAATTTAAAATGTCAATATAATATTTATTCTATTACATTATTTAAAATATCGATATTAATTTTTATTCTTTTAATTATTTAGTATATATTTTTAAATAAAATAAAAATTATATATTTAAAAATAAATAAAATTTTATTGAATTATTAAAAATATTATGTGTTTTAATGTGAAATTCTTTTAAATAATTATAAATAAATACATATTTAATTTTAATTAAATATAATTTTGTTATAATAATAATTATAATCTTTTCGCCGATAATAATTACTTTTTAAAAAAAACCATCAATATTTTGCATACATATTATTACAATTATTAAAAATTAAAATATCTATCTGACACACCAAAACTATTACAGAAGATTTAGATTCGCCCTGCATGGCCCTTCATATTTTTTCGAATTTTTTCTGTGTTTTTTAATTTGTTTTTAATAATGTTGTAATATTTCAATGTTCTTGAAATTTTCTCTTTTTTGTACAATTCGTGTCAACTAATTTATGTTAAATTATAGTGCGTGTTGAAAAATAAAAAAAAATAATATTAATTTTTATTTATTTATTGATGGAAAGATATGTAAATATAAGTTGACTTGATTTTAGATTAAAATTAAAATCAAATTTATATAATTTATTTTAAAAAATAAAAAAAATCTAAATTCATAAATTTGAAAAATCAATTCAATTTAAACTAAATTTTTTAGTTTTCTTTAATTTGAATTACTTAATTTTATGATATTTTTAAGTTTTGTTTCTTAATCTTGATTTTAGATATTGTATTCTAGTTTTTAATATTTTCGATGTTGATTTGATTATAATTGTGGGATTAATTTGATTTGTAGAAAGGGATTAATTTGATTTGTAGAAAGAAAACTAGAAAAAAGTTAGAAAATTTTGTGAAATATGTGGATCCCTTGAGAAGTTAATGTATATATAGAACATTATATGTATACTTGTTGATTACAAAAGACGTATATATCATAGCGTGTCAAAGAGGTATAAGAGTAAAACAAAATATATCTAAAGCTTGAGATCGATCACACCATAGCTCGTCCTGGAGGTCATCTCCAACACCAGGGCTTCCACACGTAGGCAGGTCCATGCTATCGGTGTCATTGTGGCAATGGGCACATGTATCTTGAGACGACCTTGCTTGACGGATTGGGCTGTCAGTTGAGTCAGACTATTAGATGGATGGGGCTTCAGGTCGATCCATATGTCCAAACATCCAGTTCCTTTACTCTTTTAGCCTTAGTCCTGAATAGGGATAGAAAAGTATTGCTTGGGTAAGAATTTGAACCATTCAATTTCCCAAATAAATGTTTGTTAGATGATTAGTGAGAGAAACATGGACCTCTATATAAGGAAAAGCCTAGGCCTCTACTCACTTCATAATCTCTTGCACACCAGACAAAAAATTAGCAAAAACGTTATGTTGCCTCAGCTCGAGGCATATAAATTCTTTATTCGATCTTAAGAAAATCAGTTCAGCACATAGTTTACTTGCTTGGGTTTTCACGAAAAAATTCCTCGAGTTTAACAATTTTCTACATTCTTTTCAAGTCTGTTTAAGGAATCATTCTTCCCTTTTTTATTTCGAGTTGACCCTAAGTAATCCTTATTTCTTGTGCTTTAACTTGTTTATGTTTCGTGATATTTTGTAAAGACCATGCATAGAGAAAAGACTTCATGCTCATCCTGGGAGAGCCCACAATATCCCACCCTTTCGGGTAAGCTAAAAAGGGACCCGAAAGCGAGCTATCAATAAGACAAGCATTTCTAGTGAAAGGGAGCTATTCCCACCCCAAACCTCTATCTCCGCCTCTCGTCTACAGATCATACCTACAATTAGGTTGAACATGCCTCAGACTCATAAATCCATCCTGAGATCCTAGAGGAAGAAAACAAGAAACAAAAGGACTAGGGAGCCCATAAGTCGTACCCAAGGTTAGATGGCTAAAGTCAAGACCAATGAGTTGTCACCTTAGGATGATAAGAGGATAAGGAGAACATACGACATTCCCTCCTTGGTTCAAATAATGATTCCTATGTTAGGAATTCGTGACAATGACCTGTCTCCAGTTGGGTGGACAATCTTCTACGAGAAAGCCTTATGACTGGGATCAGATTTCCTCTGTATCTCTTTATAAGGAAATTTTTGCCTAGGACTTAGCTTGCGCAGGGTCAATTAATGCCTAGTAGATGAAGGTACTTACTTTGCCTCACATTGATATGCAGAGAGCTCGAGATCAAGTTGGAAATGCTCGAGTTTAATGAAGCCTATATGTTGAAGCAAAACCCTACAGACCCGAGGAAGGTCTATATGTTAGTAAAACAGGACCGGGTACCAAGGTCGTGATAAGGAATATAGGCTCCTTTATCACGACATTGAGTTAAGAGGCGAAGCAATGATTGGATGATATCTAGAGCTATTTGCTTGAGAAAATTCCATAGAGGCATCTACTAAATACCCTACGCTTTGTTGCGTGTGGTTTGATAGGGTGCGGCTCAATGGAGCCTTCTATAGGATTATACGTAAACCTTGAGCACCGTTAAAGTATAGGATCCCTCCTATAGACTATGGATGGAGGTTCGAGGTGGTACCAGATGATGGTGAACTAACCTTAAGCCTATAAATTGATTTTTATTTAGCCTATTTTATTAAGCCTATGCTTGTAAAACTAACACCATTGCTTTGTATTTGCAGATATCATGGAGTTTAGCACCTTTGAGTTATTAGCCTGGTATCAAAGTAAGCACGCCTCGCATAAAGGGACAAGCTCCACGGGGAAGAAGAGGAGCAAGTCCTTTGGGCAAGAAGGCATCTTAACCTTACCAAAAAGTAAGAAAATGGTCACCATCGATAAGGCCATGCCTTTAAATGTCGTCGAGCCCTCTCTGGCATCCCAGGGTCCACACCTCTTCCCACCCATAAGCTCGGGTTAATAAGCACCTACTCTCCTTGTGAGAGATTTGAGTAAAGGAAAAGGTGTCATCGAGGACCTCACTTTCAATGTTGAGGGAGTGACCCTATACAAAGGCTTGGCACTAGAGAAGTTGGACCACCACGTGAGCTATCTCCCTTACATGGCGTACAAGAAACATCTCGGCACCATGTACGAAGATGTGGACACTAAGGTCATACTTAGTCACCTCATGTACCATGTGAATGTTAGTCCCAACATTTTGGCCCCATGGTAGGTTCCAAAGTGTTAGGATTTGTCCAATTTGCAGAGAGAAAGAAACTAAAAAGAAATCATAGAGTTTTGTAGAATGTGTGAATCCCTTAAGGATTCTATGTATATATAGTACATTGTATGTATACGTGTCAATTTTATAAGATATACACGTTACAACGTGTTAAAGGGGTATAAGAGTAAAATAAAATATATCTACAACATAAGGTCGATCATCTCATAGCTCGGCCTGAAGATTGGTCTTCTAACACCAAGGTTCTTATGTGTATGCAAGTCCATGCTATCAATGTTGTTGTGGCGCGAGCACACGTAATTTCTCCTAAGATGACCTCGTCTGACGGCTCGAGCTGTTAGTTAGGTTGGATCATTAAATAGATAAGACTCTAGGTCAATCAACATGTCCAAACAAGAATCACTAAATTTGAAGATTTTATATTCAATTATTTATCTAATACCTTTTAAATTCAAATAATTAAAATTTGAAATTTTAAAATTAAAGCATAGTTCTAAATACCTAGATGATAAAAAAGATGGAGAAACATTAATAATGATTCATTATTTATATTAACAGTAATGTAAGAAATTATAATTATAAAAATAAGAACAAATTCAAACCAATAAAATCTTAAAATAAAAAAAATATTAGATTAATTTGATTTTACATGAATAAAAATATTTTTCCTTTGGTTAACAAGGTTTAGTGACTTTATATATTTAACTACTTTTAATTTTAATAATGATATGTTCTAATCATTTTTGTTATACTCGTGATAAAAATATATAGAATTTTTATTTTATTTTTATTATTAATTATATTTTAATATTATTATTATAAAATAAAATTATAATAATTTCAAACGGTGTCAACATCATTATCATAATTTTATATTACTCTTTAAATTTTTTTCAAGGGAGTCAATTCCTACAATAAAAATTGTTTTCATATTTACTTTTTATTAATGAATTTTATTTACTTATAATAATATTAGAATATAATAAATATTAGAGATAATACACATTTTAGATATTCCTATAATTACAATAATAAAATAGTCAATTACAATCCTTCGTCCAAGTTTTTTAAAACATTAAAAAGACTTTAAGATTGAAAAATAATAAATATACTCATTTTTGTTACTATTTTTAAAATTTTTAAGGTAAGTATTTGCAATAAAATATTCTAACAAAAAAAAATAATATAAGGGATATAATCATCTATTTTTTAAATTTAAAAAATATTTTTATAATTTTGAAATTTTTTAAGGAGTTCTATATAATTTATACATAATAAAATTAATTGCACCATGTATGTTAATTTTTTTTTATACAACTACTTTTTGTTAAAGGCCCATCTACAAATTTAACGAATTTTTCGACCGAAACATTTATAGCTGACGATTGCATAAAGTTCAGACTGCGAAGCGTGGGAGTCAATTAGAGTTGAAGATGTTGAAGAAGGCGTTGAAGAAAGGTTCGATTAATGAGTTGATCCAAAGCATAAGAAGAAGATGGATGAGCTGTGCAGTGATGAGCTTTGGTGATGGAAGCCATGGCGCTCTGGGATTGCCTTCATCTCGTACGGATCTTGGCTTCGATGGCTATGAGCCCACCAAAGTCCCAGGTCTTCCCTCTGATATCACCAGTGTTTCAGCTGGCCATTACCATTCTCTTGCCATCACTTCCCAAGGTGAGCTTTGGGCTTGGGGTAGAGACGTTGAGGCTCAGTTGGGTCGCGGTCTTTCTTCTCCCAGGTAAAACAAAATGCTCTAAAATGCTCTCTCTTTTATCTTTCTTCTGTTTTAGCCTCTTTCGTATATCAACTATGTAGAAAATCAGTAGTTCTTAGTTTTGAATCTATGTAAGTGTCACTGACTTGGGTACTTGACCTTGAAAATGAGGTTTGGTGATAACTGACTCGTAGGATCAATTTTCTTAGGCTTATGTCGAAAGTGATTTTGGTTTAAGGAAGAAGCACACAATTTGTGCTCCTGAGTATTGAGAGAGCTGCCAATATATATATTTTTTTAACTTCTCCTAGAAGCTATTTAATGTGTCTCAAAAGCAGAAGCAAAACATACTCTTAGAATGTGAACAGGTCAATGTTGTATTTCTCATGACTGATTGAGTTTTCCCTTTATAATGGAGTGCTGCTATATAGGTCAATGTTGTGTGTATAGGTTAACATAAGGAGGGAGGATCGTGAGGTTTTGACACCCAAGTGTTATTGAGTGGTGTAATTCGGACATAAGACATTTTCTTTTATAGAGCTGGGTACGAATTTTCTAGTTCATATTTTTGTATTTGATAATTACCTTTTTGGATGTCGAAATGCTTTAAGATTCTAGCGACGTAGGTTGCGTGCATGTATGTTTATCATTGAAGTTTCAACTAGAATTTTGAATAAAGTATATGTACTACTTTTTGATTTGTTTATTATTTTTTTAGTTTTTGGGAGTGGGGTCAGGTTATTTACATTAGAACATTGGCGTCATTTGATTACTGAGGTTAAAAATATTTTAGACAAAGTATTTAATTAAGTAAAAAACACATTATTTTAGTGATTTTTTATTAAAATTTTATTTTTGAAAGTAATATTTTGAAGCTGTTTTTATTTTACAGAAAAATTACTTCTTTCATTTCTTAATATCAGATCCATTTATATATACATTTGTTATCCCTAATATACTGTTGGAAGTCATTAATATACAGCTGCAAATCACCCTAAAAATCAGGAAACTAACATCCAGAAAATAGGAGTTGGTTCTACCCTGAAAATCAGGAAACTGGATTCCTAAAATCAGGAGTTGGTTCCACCATAGAAATCAGGAAATTGACCATACTCCTAGGTTGATTTCCTACACTCCCTCTCAAGCTAGGCGATATATGTTTTCTAAACCAAGTGCTACATTTAACTCTGTGAAATTAGGTCGAAATAATGCTTTGGTTAAGATATATGCTACTTGTTGCCTAGATGGAACATAGTTGAGGGAGATCATCTTGCCTTCAATTTTCTCACTGATGAAGTGTCTATCAATTTCCACATGTTTAGTTCGATCATGGTGGATTGGATTTTTGGCAATTGTAATTGCTGACTGGTTGTCACACATGATTCTAATAGATTCTGAATGTTCAACCTTGAGTTCGTATAGTAGTCGTTTTAGCCAAATTCCTTCACAGATGCCCAAAGCCAATGCACGAGAACTTCGGCAAACTGCTTTACGTCTACCACTGTTTGCTTTTTGCTACGCCATGTCACCAAATTTCCCCAAATAAATGAGCAATATCCAGATGTGGATTTTCGATTACTAGGAGATCCAGCCCAATCAACATCAGTATAAATTTCCAATCTTCTATTAATTGTTTTCTTAAACATGAGCCCCTTTCTAGGATCCTTCTTCAAGTATCTTAGAATATGGTTTACTGCCTCCAAGTGATCTACTGATGGGTTGCCAAGAAACTGACTAACAACACTGACTGAAAAACTTATATCTAGACGTGTATGGGTCAAAACAATTAACTTACCTACCAAACATTGATATTGCCCCTTGTCAGTTGCCAATTCATCAGTTCGAGGCATTAGTTTGGTGTTAGGGTCCATGGGTGTTTCAACAGGTTTACACCCACTCATACCAGTCTCACGCAAGAGATCTAGAACATATTTGCATTGAGAAACTGAGATTCCTTTGGTACTACGTGCCACCTCCATCCCTAAGAAATATTTCAAATATCCCAAGTCTTTAATCTCGAATTTCTTGGATAATAGCATCTTAAGTCTCTTTATTTCTCCTACATGATTTCCTGTAAGAACTATATCATCAACATATACAATCAAAGTTGTGATTCTCCCATCTGCGAAGTGTTTGACAAATAAAGTGTGGTCTGCATGTGTCTGAGAGTATCCATCCTGTTTGAGGACCTTGGTGAATTTTTCAAACCATGCTCTAGGTGGCTGTTTAAGTCCATATAGTGCCTTTCTCAACTTGCATACTTTTCCTTGTGTATCTTTAGTCTCAAAGCCAGGAGGCACATCCATGTAAACTTTTTCGATCAAATCTCCTTTTAAGAATGCGTTCTTGACATCGAGTTGAAATAGTGGCCAATCCTCATTAACTGCAATAGACAGCAAGACACGAACTGTGTTAAGTTTTGCTACAGGAGCAAAAGTCTCTTGATAATCAATTCCATATGATTGGGTGAACCCTTTAGCCACTAGTCGAGCTTTATATCTATCGATATTTCCATCTGCCTTCTGTTTTACAGAGAATATCCATTTACAGCCTACTGTCTTCTTTCCAAGTGGTAGCTCTGTTAACATCCATGTATCATTCTTTTCAAGTGCATTATATTCTTCTAAGGTTGCCTTGTGCCATTCAGGAACTTTTAGAGCTTCATTGACAGAATTAGGAATCTTGATGTTGTCTAGGGATGTCACAAATGCCTGAAATTTTGGGGACAAATTTGCGTAAGAAATGTAACTTTGAAGAGGATGTTGAGTGCATGATCGAACGCCTTTTCTTTGTGCAATAGGAAGATCTAACTCAGGGTCAGAACCAAGTTTTGGGCTAGATTCTGCTTCATCTTGTAATCTTTCAGATTCAGTCTGGCTCAGGAGAGTTTCTTGGCTTTGCTGATTTCGTGTGGGCAAGTCAGCATTTCTCTTTCTTTCATAAACTTTTATGGCATCATTAGGAAGGAGAAGATGTCTAGGATAAACAATGGGAGATTGATCAGGTTTGGTTTTTGAAGGAGAATTTGGAATGGGTATCAGGTTGGAAGAGGACAAGGTTGTGAAGGGTAAATGAGATGATAAATTCGGTTCAATGAGTGATGACCAATCCCAATTCTGCAATTCATTAGTGTGATTCTACCCTTGAATTGCAGAATTAGAATAGAATGGAGTTTCTTCGAAGAAAGTAACGTCCATGGAATGATAAAACTTATGAGTGATGGGAGAGAAACATTTGTAGCCTTTTTGATTGGCTGAGTAACCAACAAAGATGTATTTAATGGCATGGGCATCAAGTTTGTCACGATATTGTGAATGAATACGACAAAACAAAGGCAACCAAAAACCTTGAAAGGAATTGGTGACACAAGTTGTGAGGTAGAATATTGACTCTGAAGCACTTGTAAAGGTGAATGAAAGTTGAGAACTCGAGAAGGCATTCGGTTGATCAAGTGTGTTGCAGTAAGAATGGCTTCACCCCAAAATTTTTTAGGAACATTGGTTTGAAAAAGTAAAGTTCGGGCAACCTCAAGTATATGACGGTTTTTGCGTTCGGCTACACCGTTTTGTTGTGGTGTGTCAACGCAGGAGCTTTGTTGGACAATACCATGTGATTTGAGATATCCACTAAGATCGGAATTAAAGAAATCCCTAGCATTATCAGTTTTTAGGATTTGAATATTGGCATTGAACTGAGTTTGGATCATGGCATGAAAAAGTGGAAATATGTGCTTGGTTTTAGATTTGTCTTTCATAAGAAATGTCCAACATAATCGAGTATGATCATCAACTAACAGTAAGAACCATCGAGCACCGACATCTGGGAACGCGACATGGTCCCCAAATGTCACCGTGAATGAGGGAAAAAGGGTGACTTGGTTTGTGCGTGCGTGGTGAAAAAGTGTTTCGAGTATGTTTTGCCAACTGACAAACTTCACAATGAAATAAATTGAGATTTTTATTGATGAATAAGGATGAAAACAAACGTTTCAAATACGAAAAATTTGGATGACCTAGACGAAAATGCCACATCATGATTTCACTTTCCTTATTAGTATGACTATGAGACTTAAGATTATGACTCAATTGACATTGATGACTAACAAAATGGTTTGAAGGAGTGTTTATATCAAGAACATAGAGACCCACACGTAAATCAGCACCGCCAATCATTTTCCCCGAGCTCAGGTCCTGAAAAACACAAGATTTAGCCAAGAATTTAGTTTCACAGTTAAGGTCATGATTTAATTTACTAACTGATATGAGATTGCAGCAAAATCTAGGCACAAATAACACAGATTTGAGAATGAGGTTGTTTGAGAGGCAAATGGTCCCTATTCTGACTACTGTGGTGCGAGTACCATTGGCGACACACACTGTTTGAAGTCTGTTGCAAGGTGAATAGTTTGTGAAAAGTGATTGATCACTTGTCATGTGATTGGAGGCATTTGAGTCTACTATCCAAGATGAGGAGGGAAATTTTTCAGCATGCTTTGTTGAATTATTGGAAATATGTGTGGAGTTATTCCTGCTGTTACTAAATGTGGTGTTGATATTTGCCTTTTGTATAAGTTGTTGGAGAAGTTCTAACTGTTCCTTAGTGAATGGGATAGGATTACCAGAAAATACACTTGAGTTTGAAGGCTGAGTTTGTACTGATGGTTGGAGAGACTGGAACTGAAAAGATGCAGGCCAAAATAGCTCTTCTTGAGGACTGGTACTGTCAAAAGGAGAAGTAGAAACATTAATAGCTGCACTGTTAAATAGACCACCAAAAGGATTATGTTTAGGAGCAGGATCAAGAATGGATCCAAGCCCAAAGCTGCCTGAATTTCCCATATTGAATTCAGTTCTGTTACTTGTCTCTGGAACCTCTTCATCCATGTCATCTTCCAATGTACTAAGAACATTTAAACTTTCAGTTTTTTCATAGCTCTCATGCCCAAAAGCTGAAACTTGAGTTGGAAACTGAAAAGGTGCATTCCTTGCCTGAGTATTTGACATCATACTAGGTGAACTTACAGAACTAGTTGAACAAGAGGCTAAGAGCAGCAGTTTATGAGCCTAAGGCTCTGATACCATGAAGCTGTTTTTATTTTACAGAAAAATTACTTCTTTCATTTTTTAATATCATATCCATTTATATATATATTTGTTATCCCTAATATACTGCCGGAAGTCATTAATATACAGCTGCAAATCACCCTAAAAATCAGGAAACTAACATCCAGAAAACAGGGGTTGGTTCTGTTTTTATTTTACAGAAAAATTACTTCTTTCATTTTTTAATATCATATCCATTTATATATATATTTGTTATCCCTAATATACTGCTGGAAGTCATTAATATACAGCTGCAAATCACCCTAAAAATCAGGAAACTAACATCCAGAAAACAGGGGTTGGTTCCACCTTGAAAATCAAGAAACTGGACTCCTAAAATCAGGGGTTGATTCCACCCTGGAAATCAAGAAACTGACCATACTCTTAGGTTGATTTCCTACATATTTTAATATAAAAAATATTAAAATAATGTAGTTTGTTATTTAAAGTTAAAGGATTAAATGATACTACTTATAATTTAAGGGATCAAATGATACAAATGACCTAATCTAGGAGACCACTATGATATTTTTTTTAATATTAATGTTTAAGTTTTCAAGATTGAGGTAGCAATTTGATTAATTTTTTTCCGGGTTTTAGATGGAAGCCTTTACTTTTCATGCATCCTGCTAACATCAACGAGATTATGCTTAATGGGTCTTTTGATAAGCTTGACTTCAGCACAGTACAAACGTTCCTTTATGTGAAATATTATGGACGTATGTTTTAATAGATGCTAATGTTCTGCTGGTGGCAGAGATTCGTGGAACAAACCAAAGAGAGTTAGAGGATTGGACCATGTGAGAGTTCGTGCTGCATTTGCATCCGGTGTTGTTTCTGCAGCCATTGGAGACGATGGCTCTCTGTGGACTTGGGGAAAGTCTAAGCGTGGTCAGCTTGGTCTAGGAAATGAAGTTGTTGAATCTCTTAAACCCTCCAAGGTTGAAGCTTTTGCAGGAGAAAAGATAGTGAAGGTGCAACTTTTGCTTAAGGAAGGAATATTTTGTTAGTCATTGTCATGTCACAGTTCACTCATAAGTGGCCAACTGGCCATAATGGAAACATGCCGCAATAACTTTGTATACCATGCTTGGACCCTGCTCATTTTATTAGAAGTAAATTCTTTTACTGCAAATTTCTTTGACAGGTTTCATTTGGTTGGGGACATGCTCTTGCACAGACTGATGATGGAAAATTATATGGCTGGGGCTACTCAGCCGATGGTAGGTTAGGAAGTATAGCTCATTTGGAGACATCTCCACTGGAATTGAGCGCATGCATAAGGAACCAAGAAATGTCAAGCTCGACTGTGGATGCTGCTGAGAAGCTGGTTTTAGAAGCAATGGAGAAGGAGAAAGACATGCCATTAATTTGGGAACCACGTTTAATGAGAGAATTTAATAGCATTAAAATTGTTGAAGTTGCATGTGGGCTTGATCATTCATTAGTTCTATGTGGTAATCAAGTTTGTTCCTGTATATATTGGGCTGATGGAGATGTAAAATTCTGTGCATCATTGTTGTTCTAACTGTCTAGTTTCAGGTGATGGAACTCTATTAAGCTGTGGGAACAACATCTATGGGCAGTTGGGCAGACCAGAAGAAGATTTGGGAATGTTAGCTGTTGATCTGGGCTTGCATCCTATTTCTGTGGCATCAGGCCTTGGCCATTCATTGGCAATATGTCGATTTGCAAAATCAGATGTTTCAGAATTTGCCACAAGCATTGTCACATGGGGATGGAACCAAAGCTCTCAGCTTGGAAGGGCAGGGCCATCAAACACACCACTGGTGGTTGAGGGTCTGGAAGGGGAAACTCCAACATCTGTTTCAGGAGGGCGTGTACATTCTATTGCTCTAACAGCCAGTGGTGAAGTGTGGGTTTGGGGTTGTGGTAAGAATGGGAGGCTTGGGTTAGGAAGCTCCTGTGATGAACCTGAACCGATTGTGCTAGATTGTCTGGAAGGTTGTGAAGTCTTACAAGTTGTATCCGGGTTTGATCATAATCTTGTTCTGGTTGCAGAGTAATGCCACTTTCATGAAGTGCTTGCAATTGGGTTCTCAATTTCGCTGCTATGACTTCCTTTTTTTTATTTTTATTTTTATTCCCTGGTATACTTTTGTATATTTTCTGATCTTTGGCATTCTTCAGAAGATGGTAGCAAATATAGGAGATATGAACTATCAACATACTAGGTTAGCAACTCAATAAAACAATCAACTGACTTAAGAGCAATGGAATTTTTTGCAATATTATTTTTTCCCCTCCAAATCTTGCCGGAGGTATTACAGTGAATGAATACCCAATACTTATTTATTTGTATGCTAAATTCAGATAAATATATTACAATTTCAAGTTCAAACCAATTATCAATTATTTTCCAGCTTTTTTTATTTTCCCTTTAAAATTGAAATTGCATCCTCAAACTCTTGTAACTTGGGCACCAAATATAAACAGAAAAGAGCCCAACACCAAATAGTACTGCAGCTTTAGACTTGCATTATATCTAACAGGGTGGAAGATCCTTGGGTGGAGGCAAAACACTTTGATCTGTACCTGGCCCGTCTTCTACAACAAATGCAGTTTTCAATCCCCAACCAGTATGAAGCTCCAAGTGGCAATGCATGAACCACACACCTGCACCATCAAACAGAGAATATTAACACAATGCTGTAAGACAACGTTCGTTTTAATCTTGCTATCTTATTTTATATTTGGTGCTTTGTTAAATTAGCCACAGATTGTTAGAATACCTGGATTATTTGCTATAAATCGAATGGCCGTCCAACCACCTGTTGGGACTCCAACTGTATTTCTCTCGATAGGATCAACCAAGTTGTACTTAGCTGGGTCCTTGGCTGGATCAAAGTTCCCTATACCCGTTCCAACCACAAAAAAGTTATATCCATGTAAATGGAATGGATGTGACTCCACTGTGAGAAGATTGGTATCCTGTAGTACAAGCTCAACTGTGGAATTGAAGGCAATCTTGCTCAGTCTGGTACCAGTTGTAGTACCAAGACTGGCAGTGAGTGGAGCACCAGTGTAATTGAAAGTAGTCGATGGTTTATCTGGGAAATCGGCTCTAAACACTCCTTTAATATTGGAGTAATGAGCTTGGAGAAGTGCAATTTGGGGCATCACGAAAGAGATGTTGTTCAAGGAAGCAACAAGGCGTGTTCCATTAATGCAAGAAGGGCATGATTCCTTTCCAAAACCTATGGTGTAGAAGAGTTTTCTATCCACTTTGAGTGGAACATTTGCTGGAAACTTTGGAGAGTTTAAGCTCCTAATCTTCTTGCTGTAGCTCAGAGCAAATTTCGTGTCATTAGGTGCAGGCAACTGGGGCAAAGATGGAAGAACAGTGTTGGGGATTCCTCTGTATTGCAGTATAGCTGTGGCTGTTTTGTTGTCAACAGGAACTGGCACATCTATGAAAGGCCTAGTAGACATAAAGTATCTGCTAGGCGCTTGATTGGCTAGGACAAGAACATTTGTCGTCTGCCCTGGTGCTATTAGTATAGCTTTTGTTGTGAATGGTTTTGTGTAAACTGCATCAACCTCAACAACTGTCATGTTGTGACCCGCGATGGCAAAGAAAAGCTCATCATTAAGAGCAGCATTGATGATTCTCATCAGGTAAGTTTTTCCCTGCTCAACCTCCATTACAAATGTATCTAAAACAACAAAAAGCAATCATAAACACCATTAATCTTTACTATGTAATTCATAAAACGATTCAAATCTTTTATGAACTTAGTTTGCTTACGTTTCTCGGAGCATGGAAAGAGTGGCCCTGGCTTCCCGTTTATTGTGTGTGCGTCTGAGGAATTTGGTGGCAAACCCATGGTATTTCCTTGCTTGACAACTTTCTCCACATCAGCATTCCACCATTCACCTATAACCCTTTTCAGAATTAGCAATCTTTGTACTTTAATCAGCATGTTACACTTTAATGAACCCCTTATTCATAAGGTTTTTAAGATTAAATGATCTAAACCTGACTTAAAACAGAGTCTAATTTGCTAGATAACTAGGTGGATCATATTTTATTCATAAGTTGAAACTCACCTACTAGAATTTCAAATTCCCTGTGTGGCTGTGGGAATGGATACAGGGTTCCATTTTTAGGCATGATCACAATTGCACCATAGACGGTAGACCTTAGCCAAAGTATATGTGCATGCCACCAAAGTGTTCCTCTTTGTCCAGTTACATTGAAGTCATAAGTATAAGAATTTCCAGTCTTAATTGGACATTGTGTTATATAAGCCGGTCCATCCACCCAACCATTTCGGTACTGCTTCAATCCATGCCTATGAGGGTGACCAAATAAATTACATTACATGAGGTCCACAAAACATGTTATATTTTCATTTGTGTCTTATTGATCAGTTTTTTGAGATTGGCTTGTGGTCTAGGTGATATAACCCCCTACCCCCACCACCTTGGACCCAAGTTTGAATCTCATCCGTGTAATTTTCACTTATTTAATTATTTATCAGTTTTCTTACCAGTGAATTGACATGTTGTATTTTGCATGGTTTGTAACATTGATCATAACTCTGTCTCCTTCTCTAACATATATAGTTGGTCCCGGAAACCTTCCATTTACAGTAACAATCGGTTTTGCATGACATAGTCTGCTTACATTTTTCACTTGAATCTGAGAAAATAAATTTACAAGTGTTATTGAGTAGGAGAACATAGACTTTTTATTTTTCTTTGAATATGCTTAGCAAGTTTGTGTATGCAAATAATAATGTATTCAAGCTACTCACATCAAATTGATACTTATTTATTCCAGCTTCTGCAGGAAAAGTGATAAAGCCAAGAACTCCAAAGAAAATAAGGATCTTAACCCAGCTATCCATTTTTGTCTGGTAAGAAAACTTCAATATCTAGTTTTGCAAATGTCGATGAGTATTGGAGATGAACAACCAAAGTATTTATAAATAATATAAATAGCAGAGGATGGTATATCAGTTTGTTAATAGAGCTTTAGTAGTTGATTAGGTAAGAAGTCTACAGAGCTATACATCAAAGCTTGTAAGAATAATATTGATAGAGACTCTTTGGCCTTCGACTTACTTAGAGGCTGAGATTTCCATGCCCAGAAACCTTAGTTGGATATAATTTTGTTTTTTTTTATTTCTTCTAAATTACTTTTTACTATAAAATTTACTTGGGCTTGAGAACTGAAAGGTACATTAGACCAACCAAACTGCATAGTTTTCTTTGTGAGCTTTTATACTTAAGAAAGGAAAGGTTTTGAAGGTTTTAAGATTGTAATGTTCATAATAAAGTGCATCAACTTTTTTAAAATATTGGCTTTATGACTGATATCATTCTCAACAAAATAAAATTTTCTTTAGCTACAATCTAAGTCCTCAGAATTATGGGTTAGTCTAATAGGATCAAATCGAAGAACGTGGAGGACGGAAATCGAATCATATGCATAAGAGACTTAAGATTGTTAGATACATAGACTAACTTATAAATTACTCATTATTATTGTGGACATGAATTTTTTTTTTTGTGGGCAATAATTTGTACAAAGCTGCTTGGGGGAAGGATTACCTTTTGCTTATGGGATATCCATAAATATAAAGATATGTTTTGAGGAATATCTACCTTAAAGTAAAGAGATACTGTGACTTTTTCCAAATCCTTCCAATATATATATATATATATATATATATATATATATATATATATATATATATATATTGTATTGTGTATAAACATGTCATAAATTTTGTTTTATAGGTTTAATTGTATTGTATAACTTCTTTCATAGATTTACTCTTCTATAGGATGTACATTTTTTTCACTACATATAAAACATATTTTTTAAAGTAAAAAAATTAATTTTAGGGGATTAAAAGTTAAATTAATTGAATAATTGAGATATATACATATCGGAATGATTTTATTATGCCGTTTTTATTATGCATCATTTAAAAGATGAGATGGAGGAAAATCCCAACGGAAAAGGCTAAGGGTTGCAATAATCAATGCTCAATTGAACAAAAGCATTTTCAATCTAATCTGAAAGGGAAAGTTGGTGTAAAGCTTATTAATCATAACGAGCCTAGTTTTATGGCGGCATTTCAAACCCATTAAAATGCATATGAGCCCACTTTAGTATAGAATGTACAAATTTGTAAAAGCTCGAATAGAAATGATCCAATTGGTAATCAAAGTCCTAGGCACAGCCCCGTTACGAAACGCGTGGTATGTTTTAAGTATAGTATTAAATATATTAATTATAATTATATTATAATTATTTTGTATAATATTCCGTGATAATCAATATAATATATTCGAATAAAATTAATAATAAATATATTAATAAAATCATTTATATATAAAATAATATTTGGATTATAGTGTATAATTGATTTTTAAAATTGTAAAATGTATGATTTAGTTTTCAAATTTTTAAAACTTTACATATAGGATTCTACAATTTAGTCATTAAATTTTTAAAATTTTACACATCAAAAATTTAGGAAATATGTGTGAAATTTTAAAATTTTGATGACGAAATCGTACGTTTTAAAAGTTTGTTGACCTATACGTGAATTTAGTTAAACTTTGGGTATTAATTGTGCACTTTATCCAAGTATTTAATTTATTTTATATAGTTTTATTACCAATCAAAATAATTTCATTATAAAAAATTTATTTAAATCAATATTTAATATATATTTATATTTTTCTTTTATTTTAAAAAATTAAAAATTATTTTTAATTGGAGATAAAAGAAAAAATCAAAATATATAATTTTAGAAAGAAATTTAAAATAAATTAAGTAAAGTATTCAGTACAATTTAGACCCACATCCTCTGATGGTACTAACTTTTTATATAATTATACAATTTTTATTATATACAATACGATATCATTTTATGATCAAACACATGACACTACAAAACTTATATAGTGAGGTTTTTAGTAGTGTGTAACAAACATGCCTTAACTTTTGAATCATAACTAATTGAAAATCACAAGTATTCAGATATACAATCGTGTGCAAATAAATAAGAACTTGACACATAATATTTTAGGTGAAAAAATATAGGCCATAATAATGACCTAAAGAAGAAAACTATCTATCCACCCGACTATCTAACTATCCACTATGAAAATAAACATTTAATTACAAGGACATATTTTATAGTAATCTACTTACAAACCACTACTTCTTTATAGTCTTCACAAGATACGTGTTGGAATTCGAACCAATGTATTGATAACTCGAGTAACACGAGTAATTGAACACGTTCAATTAACATCTAAAAAGTTAGCATAATAAGAGAAGTGAAAAGTATGTCCTAGACCATATTCAATAATGAAAAACCTATCTAGAAGATACAAGAATAAATTAGTTAGTTTAAATCATTTAAAACAAAAGTTGAAGTATAAATTAGTTAGTTTAAATCATTTAACAACCTTGGAACAAAAGTTGAAGTACAAGTTCAATAAAAGGACTTCTTTGAAGTTAAATAATCAAATCAAATAATTATAATTACAAATAAAATTGTTTGATCCAAACATTCAAGAACTTAATTAAGAAGAAGCTATATGAATATATAATTACAAAGTTATAAATTAGATAGGCTTATTAATCA
This sequence comes from Hippophae rhamnoides, assembly GCA_033030585.1. Taxonomy (NCBI): domain Eukaryota; kingdom Viridiplantae; phylum Streptophyta; class Magnoliopsida; order Rosales; family Elaeagnaceae; genus Hippophae; species Hippophae rhamnoides. Next base: position 19,610,467 of record CM065434.1, on the reverse strand, counting down.
ATCAAATATAAGCACATAATGTTTGATAGATTAATTAAAGAAAAAAGCCTAACTAAAATATGATTTAGTTTTTACAAAACAATTTGAGAGAGAGATAGAGAGCACAAAAATAATTAGAAGAATATAATTAATGTGGTTAATTGAAATATGGAGTATTAGGTTGTTTATATAGGAATGATAAATCCCTAATGTAAGGTTAAATACCAATTACCATTATGTCCATTAAATAAATCATAGAACATTAATTAATGGGGACATTATGATAAAAATAATTTGGCTCTAGTAAAACAACATGTCATAATTTGAAACCATAGTTACTCGATCGATCCAGTATGGGCTTGATTGATTGAAACTATATGGTCGATCGATCGAAAGGTTTCGATTGATCTAACAATGATTAAATAAGCCGAGACCAGATAGATTGATTGAACCCAAAATTCGATCGATCTATACCAATTTAAAAATAAATATGAGATGACATAGATCGTGCCAGATTGATCATTGATTGATCTAACCCATTCAATCGATTGATCCAATACTCGATCAATCATCAATCGACCATTGCATATACTAGATGTTTCTAAGTGTATAACATGTATTCTAACATACATAAGGATGAGTATATACCTGAAACATATTGAATTGAAGCTCTAAAGTTTCTTCAGCTTGAATAGCAGACACAAAAATGAGCCTAGAAACTAGTTTATATCTAAACATTTTGTTCATTAATATTGTCAATTCTCATAAACCTTACAATCTTTCCATTTGGTATATTCGTGTGACAAAAATTCTCTCTTACTTTATCACACTCATAGGAAAAATAAATTTTACATAGTTAAACTATCCGATGATTCAATGAAACCGTATTTACTTGAATCTTGAAAACTCATATATACACTGAAAATATAAAGAAAAATAAGTGCATTAAAACTTATCTCAAAAGACTCATTGTTTATTAGTTCAGTGTATATAGTAACAGAAAGGTAGAGAAAAAAAATATAAACAGTGAGTAACAACATATAGAAAATTTAAATATTAAGATTACTCCCCATATGTGCAACATTTCCCATTAACTCTACCATTTTTTGTTATACAAATAAGTAATAAAACCAAAAAGCACACATTTTTATTTTAAAGGTATACTTATCTAACCATCTAGAATAGAACACTCAATCATATTGACAACATAAATATATAGACATGACACACAAACATACTCACACATACGATAACATATTGATTTTCATCAAAAATAAGAAACATGTATGCACTACAATAGTATGTCAATTTGTTTATTTACGATTAGTCATGAAAGATTTAAAGAGAAGAGTATCATCTATTATAAAAAACTACACTTGAATCCTTACTTTTACGAAATAAAATTATTTATCAAGAGAGAACTTAATGTATTTATTCCCTCTTTTGTTTTCATTTTTTTTATATATGCATGATTAGTTATATATGTGTGTGTATATGTATATGTATTTTAAGCTTTTTATATTTTATTTTTCTTTTTTTAAGGAATTATGCACGAGCTAGAAACTTAGTATTATGACTTTCACACTAGTTGTGAGGAATACTCTTAACTCATTATGATGTCTACACATATCACAATAGATAGCACTCCCAAAACTAGATGTCTCTTCACAGTAAAAATTTTCAAAGTGAAAAAAAAAGCTCAAACATAGTTTTGCAATCAAGGTTAGCTCAAGCTTTGAAATCTCACAAAATTAATCATAAACTTTAAACATGATGTACATATGAGTTCAGTGAATGTGTGAGTAAGTTTTTGTCAACATTGATCACCATATATATGAAAAATTTATGCAATGCACAATTCGAAATACTCAATTACAGAATGAAGAGTAAAAAAGAATAAGTCAAGTTTGTAAAGTGAAGTAGTATGTAAAGTTTATTTCATTGTTAAAACAATTGTAAAACAAATTTACACCCATGTTTTTTTATTTTAATTTAATTTTATTAAAGCTAAAGAAACATTAATAAAAAAACAAACAAACAAACTAAAAAATTCTCACCTAGGGTCAATTAATAACTTAAACAAAAGTATCTAGGTCACTGAAAAGAGACGATCTTTTTTAACTCAAACTTTCTTGAATTTTGATTTTGGTATATCTTTGGGTTGAAAATCAACAACCTTAGTTGTTATCAACATATTCTTGGACTTACCTTTAGATTTCACATTCATCCTAAATAAATATGTAATACGCATTGTAGGATGATAATAATTAGTGCTAGAATTAAAAGTCTTGAAATTCACTTGTCTCTTTGAAATAACAACTTCATACTTTCTAGTAGAATTATTGGATGTACTATACATAAATAGATGATAATAATGAGTCCTATAACTAGAAGCATGGAAATAATTATTAAATTTATGAGCATTCATCAAAAACCTACATTTTGGTCTTATATGACATTTCCTACCACAATAATGAAAAACATGCTCAAACTTAATAGTATTTTCTACCATATGCACAATGGTTCTTTATGCATAAGTAGTAATAGTAGGAGTAGACTTAGAATTCCTTACAAATGTGGTTTTTGATGTTAAAGGTCTGGATCTTTCATCCTTATAACTAAGGCCACGTGTATCACATGAAGGAGAAGAGTTAAAAGGTTTTACAAACTAAGTTGTATTTGAAGATTATGGAATAGAGTACTCATCTACATATCTTAGCCCTCATTTTTTCCAAAAGGTTTTCCATAGTTAAGAACTTTGTTTAGCTTTTGAGCTCAAATTAATAGACTTTTTTTTTATTGTTCAAGTTCCTACAAAAGATTCTTGTTTTCCTATTTAATATATACAGGACTCAAATTCAAACCATCAATAAGTTCAAACAACTCAATCTTTTCTTTTTCTAAGATAGAGAAATTGATTTCATAGGATTTGAGTTTATCATTAATTTGGTTACTTCTAATAGCAACCTATCCTTTTGTCTCTTACAACCTGTTAAATCTATAAATAGTTCATTAAGAATATTAGTATTAAATTTGTTTAGCAGGAATTTAGATTCAGTTTCCTCATAATCTGAATTAATATCAGACTTATTGGAGTGTCCACCAATAGTTTCAATAAGTTCCAAATAGTTGGTGCCATAATTTTCTAAGTCATTAGGATTGTCGTTGTCACTTTCTTAGTTGTTAATAATAGTATTGAAAGCCTACCAGTTCTCTATTTTTTGTTAGCACACTTAGCTACAAAATGAATAATTACATTGCATTTAAAACATTTTGGTTCATTGGGTTTAGTTTTCTTACCTTCAGAACTTAAAGGTTTGAGTTTTCTTAGATTTTATCCCTTGAACGACTTGGTTGACAGTTAGTCTGTGATTTGTTCTGGTTAAAGACTTTATTAAATATTTTGGCTAAGATTTTCAATTCTTCATCATCTTCATCATTGTTTTTACCACCATCATTAGTCATGGTAATTTTTAAAGCGATACCTTTGTTCTATGCAAGTTTTTGAAAACTCATCTCAAAGGTTTGAAGTGAGGCAACGAGTTCTTGAATTTTGATTGTGTCTACATCCTTGCTTTCATCAATGGTATTAATCTTTGCAAGAAAGTGATCTAATAATGAGCAAATAATTTTTCAAACCAACTTGAATTTCTCAATTTTCTCTCCAAGATTTGAAGAGGTTAGCAATATCACATAATTTAATATAAAATTCAGAAAATGTTTTATCTTCTTCCATCCTAAGCTTTTCAAACCTAGTGCTTAGCATGAAAAATTTAGTTTATTTAACTTATGTGGTGCCTTCTTAGGTAACCTCTAAAGTATCTCGAGCATGCTTAGCCGTATCAATATCATAAATACGATGAAACTCATCAGCAAACACAATATTAAAAATAGCATTAATTCCTTTTTAGTTCCAATTACTACCAATTTTATCCTTAGTGGTTCATTTTTTCCTAGGATTAAGTGTTGCAATATTATCTTTGGTAACCATAGGTGGTTCATAACTATAAATAACAAAATTCCACTCTCATCTATAAAACATAGAAATGCTCTTATATGAGCCTTCTAATATGGATAGTTAGACCCATCAAAGAAAGGTGCACGAGTTGTAGAAGAACCATCTCTCAAATGATCCATTACAAGGTCTTAGACAAACACTAAATATATCTAGTGATCTTCTCTGATACTAAATGAAAATTTAAAGTGACAGATCTAATTAACTAGAGGGATTAAATATGTAATTTTTGAATTATGAGTAATTAAAAAATACAAGCAGTCATATATGCAATCGTGTGTTAATAAAATAATGAAAAAAAAATAATAACTTGACACATAATATTTTAGATGAAAATAACTTAGGCCACAACAATGACTAAAAGAAAAACTACCAGTCCACCTAACCATTTAACTATCCATTATGAAAATCAATGTTCAATTATAAGGTTAGGTCTTATACTACCTTCCAACATAAAGCCTTCATCTTCTTCTTCACAGTCTCCACAAGATTGGTGTATGGATTTGGACCAATGTTTCAAATAACTCAAGTCACACAAGCAATTGAATCCGCTCAACTAACACAATAACACAAGTGCAAAGTATGTCCTAGAGAAGATTCAATAATGAAAAACCCCAGCTAAAGAATTCAAGAATAAATTAGTTAATTTAAATCATCTAGCAGCCCTAGAATAAAAATTTGAAGTATAAGTTCAATAAAGATAACTTTTATAAAGTTAAATAATCAAATTAAATAATTATGATCACATAAAAAAATTATTTAATCCAAATATTCCAGAACTTAATCAAGAAAAAAGCTATATGAATATGTATTCACAAAATTATAAATTAAATAGGCTTAGATTAATTAAAAAAAGAAACCTAAACAAAATATGGTTTAGTGTTTGCAAGACAGTTTGAGAAAGAGAGTACAAAATAATTAGATGAATATAATTAACGTGGTTAGTTGCAATAGAGCATTAAGTTGTTTATATAGAAAATATAAAATCCTAATGCTAGGTTAAAAATAAATTATCATTATGTTTATTAAATAATTCATAGAACAATAATTAATAGGGATAATATGGTAAAAGAATAGTTTGGCTCGAGTAAACAAATATGATAATAAGTTACAAACCTAATCGCTCGATCGATCCAATCCAGGCTCGATCGATTGAACCTATAAGATCGATCGATCAAATGAACCTGTAAGATTGATCAATCAATCAAATGAACATGTAAGATCGATCAATCAATCAAATGAACCTGTAAGATTGATCCATCGATCCAACGAAGTTATAAGATCGATCAATCGATAAATTGAACCTGTAAGATCGATCAATCGATAAACCGAACCTATAAGATCGATCGATTGAAACCATTTTTGATCGATCCAACGATGATTAAAATAAACTTAAGATCAGATGGATCAAACATGATCGATTCCCGATTGATCTATTCCTTTGATTAATCAAACCTAAACTTTGATCGATCTACACCAATTAGAAAATCAACTCGAGAGAACATAGATCATACCATATTGATCCTCGATTGATTTAACCTATTCGATCAATAAACCCAATACTTGATTGATCGCTCAATGCATACATCAAATGTTCCTAAATGTATAACATGTATTCTAACATATATAAAGATGAGTATATACCTAAAATATATTGACTTGAAGCTCGAAATGTTCTTCAGTTTGAATTGCAGATGTGAAAACATGCCTAGAAAATAGATTATATTTAAAAAATTTGTTCACAAATATTTTGATCTTTTATAAACCTTACAAATTTGCTAGGGAAGTAATATTTGTCTAAACGTGCGACACAACATCATTTCGTGGAGGGGAAATTACGTTTTTTCCCTTGTAAGATTTTGGATGTAATACCATATATTATTATTTTAACTTAGAAAATATGTATGTGCTTTTTGTACTATGTACCTGTGTATTGGATTTTCGTGTACAAAATATGATGTCTATTTATTTTTACTCAATGTTCTATCTTTCTTTATATAAGGTTATTTACCATGGATAAGTAATGCACACACACACACATAGTTAGGAATACTGTGATTGAAAGCATGTATTTTATATACCACAGGGATGGTTGTTTTAGTATGCATGCTAGGTCGAGAATGGTGAGTTTTGATTCGTTTTAGGTATGCGTATTTGTGAAAATAACTCTACATTTTGGAAATGAAAAAAATATATTATTTTTGACACCTCACCACCACCCTTGGTGAGATGGATGGCAAAGTCCATGGTAAGGTGGTTAGCCATATGCTATAAATACCCCCTACTTATTTCTTTTCTTTACCCATTGATTTTAGGGCCAAAAACTCTACCAAAATTCATAGAAGCATTATATCTATTTTTAAATTATTTTTGAGAGCTTACGTTTGATTGTGGGTGGACTATTGTGCTTAGTTATAAAATCATAGACTGTGTGTATACATGATTTGATTATGTGTCTCCCATACACGATTTGAGATATGTGGTGGACAATGTGTTATTTGATGCCTTGAGATTGAGAGTGATCCTCAAGGTTTCTTTTTCTATATCTTTCATGTAATTGATCTATAACTATTAGTCATACCATATTATGTGATGTTGGCTTTTGAGGAGAGTCGGGTTCATGTGTAGAAATAGGTTATTGGGAAAGTAGCAAGCAAGAATAGTAATAGTTAGTTCAGATAGAGGTCTCAACTAATAGAGGTAATAATATTTTTATTTCTTTCAGAGTTGTAATTGGTTATTTCTTAAAGAATTGTTTGCTACTGAGTGGCTACTATAATCAACCTAAGGATGTTACCGTATAAATATAGTCACTATGTAGGTTTACCTGGGTATATAGTTTGTTATGCGTGATATATTATTGAGCTAGTATAATATGAGTTTAAGGTGTATATGTTACAACATACTAAAGCTTAAACTTAAAGATGGTGTGTATCGTTGCTTTAGTATGTTGTAACATACACACCTTAAACTTTGATTAGAAAGTGTTTACATTTTTTGTGCTTCTATTGAATATATAATATATGTTGTGAAAAGTTGTAAGTTTTATTGATATTATATTATTACTACTTCTGCTATACTATTTGTTTAAGTGTTTACTTTTCTATTTGTTAAAATTAGGGTTAAGTCCTTGAAGAGTCGTACCTTCTTACCTAGTAGTGTACCGGGTTGTAGAATTTTTCAAAATAAATATAAATATTTATAATAATTTAATAATTTTATAGGCATAGTTTCTATTCTTTTTATTTTCTTAGTTGTGATAATAAATTATAAATTTTTCTACAAATACACAAATTTAAAATTTAAATATTGTGTATGTCGTGTTTTATATATGACAATAATTCATAAATAATTTTTAATATTAATCTAACCTTATCTGATCCAAAAAAACATAATCTATTCATATTTAGATTTGTACGAAATGCCTACATCATTGGATCGAATCCAGATTGAAAATCTTCAAAATTTATTCTGATCAAATTGGATTCAAATTGACCAAAAACAAGCAGTTTCGATCCGCTACTTACTCTTAATATGAGGTATGGTTTTTGAATTTATTGTTCTAGTTTTTCTTGATTTCTATTTTCTTTTTTTTTGTTTTATTTCTATTTTGGGTTCCAGTGTTTGTTGATTTTGTATTTGGTTTTAATTTTCCAATTTGGTTTCGTGGAGCAATACTCACTAAGAGGTAAGTTTTCTTTCATTTTTTTCTTTTGTAATCTCTATTTTATGTTTACATTTTCTATTTCTTAGAGTTTATCACAATATATTTTTTGTTTCTTGTTAATTTTTTCATTTTCTAGTTTCATTTGTAGTTTTTGTTTACTGTTCATTTTTTGTTCTCAATGGTTGCTCGTCATCATCCTTCTTATTATGAACATAGTTTTTCCTTGTTTTTTTTACTTTATTTCTTTGCGTTGTCTTAGAGATTTTTTGTTTCTGTTTTGTTCTTTGTGTTTTTCATTGGTATTTCTATTTTGTCTTAGAGATTCCATTTTCCTTTTTTTCTTTTAGTTGATAATTTTGTTGAATCCATTTATGTGTGTTCAAATGTTGGGGTCCATGTTTGTTTTTATATTAGTTTATGAATTTGGGTTTTCTTTTTGTAATATGTAGAAAAAACATAAAGTTTGTTGTATGAATTTTTTTGGATCACCTTTTACATTTTTCATTGTTTCCTTTTTTCTTCCTTAATTGCCCTTTTGTATGTGAGTCTCATATCTATTTTTCTTTTTGATGTCACTCATGATTTATTTTGGTCTTAATTGTCTACTTGTATCTTGGTAAAAAAATTTGATGTTGTCAACTATATACTTATTTGTAGCATGTTTGTCTCATTGATCTTAAAAAATTTGTGAACACAAATAAACATCTTTGTAAGTGGTTACCTTGAATGCAGTTGATGCATTAATCTTATCTGCTACAACTTTTATCTTTGCACTTCATTCTTATGCTTGTTAGGTTGGAGTTGTTAATATACACACTTCCATTGTATATCCCTTCATCATTTTCTGAGGTTTTCGTGGAGTTAGTCCCAATATCTCTAATTGGTGTTAAATACTCCAAACTTGTAGCAAAATTAGTCTATTTTTTAATAGTTAGCTGAATTGGGGCTACATATTGTTTAGACGTTGATCACAGTAACAATCTTGGTATCATAACAAAGCTACAAATCTGATACCCCTCACTTATAGGATTTAATTTGAGTTTGGAGTCTACTCTAACATGAAGAGAAATTATTACAAAAAAGAGAATTATTTTGATAAAAGGTGCAAATAGACATGGTTAGAACTAGGGCACTGTAAAGTGTATGACTGGCTAAGGAACAAGTTGAAGATCAAGTTGAGGATATGCCTGCCATAAATTATCGAACATATGACAACATAGAAAACAAGATCCATGAAGTGAGGAACCTAAACCAAAAGATATTGTGATAGCTCCAAGACATGATAAGGTTAATGGACGAGATGTGAAGAGAGATAGGAAGATAAAATCAGGAGCTCAGGAGACATGTTGACGTACTAAATAATGAGTGACTTGATTCATTAGCAATTAGGGTTATCCCTAATGAGATTTTAGGGGACAATGGAGGTGAGGTGATAAGGAAGTGGATCATATAATAACTGATCATGAAAGATAGAGGGAAGCCCGAAGTGAGAACCGATTAGAATCGAGGCACATGTTCATGTTTTCAACTAGTTTCCCCTTGTGTGGATTAGAAGAAGAGACAAATAATCACTTATTCTTGCAATGTGCATGTACCAAGAGGGTTTTGGAAAATATGTTTTGGAATTAAACATGTCTAATTATGTAAGTGATTGTTTTAATTTGAGCTTTGGAAAACTAATGGACCACTTTAATGGAAAATTAAATGAAGATATTGAATTACTCTTTGGTATTGTACTTTCTTGGCATATATGTAAAGCACAAAATAGAAGAGTTTTTGAATATAAAGCATTTGATTATTCTATGATTGTGGTTTCAATTGTAGCTCATTTACAAGAGTTGTTAAAGTGTGCAACTATATGGGTTTTTTCCCCTTCTTTGTCTTGTAAACTATTAAATAACTCGAGATCCAGTTGGTGACAACCAACACACCAACTGGAAACAACCACCAACAGATTGGTGGGGGAGGAACATGTTGTCCAAGAACATGCCCTTCCATAATTGTGTTTGTTTTTAATTATTACAATTTTGTTTTTCTTTTGTATAAATAGGTTATAAACATTCGTTTATTCATCATCAATAAAACCATTTCTTACATAGTATCAGAGCTTAGGAAGTAATTCTCAAAAAATTCAACTCACACAAAAACTTTTTCTTCCTTTCAAATTCTATTTCTTTCCAAAACCAATTTCGATTCACAAAATAATTTCAATTTCATCCCATTATAATATCCAGAAAAATCCGAGCAATCTACAATTAATTTTAAGCCAAAACATCACCACACGCACCTTGTCTAATTTCACCGGTTTTCCACACTTCTCTTCGGAGTTACACGCACTAGTTGTAGAGGAAAATGACTCAAATGACACGTCATTCAGTGTGCCTCTGAAGCAAATGACATGTCATTTATACGGTTCGGTCTTTGGCCATTTCGGTCTTCCATCCGGTTCAGTGCTCCAGTATTGCAGCCGTCGTTCCAGCCACTCCAGATGCCGGTTCACCAACTTTCAGACCGGTTCTGTGGCTGAAATTTACGGTTTTGTAATCCTTGACTCATTTTCTATAAGATAAATAATATTTCAGTTCATTATTTGTTTCATAAACAGTCATTGTTGTCTAAAACTACCAATACCAACCCCGTTTTACCAAAATGGTATGATGAACCTAGCCATTCATTATATCTACACCACTCAGACCAACCAGGCATGGTTCTAGTAGCTCAATCCTTAAATCAAGAAAATTATCATATTTGGAGTCATGCGATGCTCATGGCTCTCATCACCAAAAACAAAGAAGGATTTATTGATGGCACAATCAAAAGGCCATTGGTGAGTGTTTTTCAACACACGAACTCGTGCAAGTATACACGGTCGCAAGTAATAACATTTATAAGTAAAGATCGATCCCACGGAGATTTGTTACTATAGTTTGTTGAGTACTAAAATTATTTCTCTCTGATTTTATCCAAAATAATCGTTGATTTAAGAAAAAGTGAACAAGAAAATAAAAGAACTCTAGGATTGCAATTCTTCACCGAACTAATCACTCCCAATCATATTGTTTTCTTTGGATTATATTTTTAGTACATTTTATTTGTCAACGAAAACTTCTTTTTTATTCATACATCTCTTCCGAAGCTAAATCTGAAACACACCTCGTTAAATTAATTCACTATATCTACATGAAATTAAATTCACCAAGATTCATTCGTTCTAAGTTTTCAAAGGCCCACATTACAATTAGGGTATATTCCTATCCTTCATACATGTCATTTTTATCTATGAGCAATATGCAAAAATGCCTTTCTCGAGTTTATTTTTATGCCACAAATCGTTTGATAAAATTAAGTAAATAATCAAAAAGCATTAAGCGCAAGATAAAACGAACAAATCAAGCGTCTTATAAATCTATCAAAAATAATTAAAATCAAAGCTTAATAAATTTGAATCAAATGCGACCACTAGAAAAATTAAATTACTTCACGTAAAATTAAAATAAAAATTACAACATATGCAGAAAAAATTAGAAGAAGAAAAGAAATTAAAACATCGCATACGAAAATATTTGTACATGTAGAACTGACAAAAGCCAAAAAATGGCTTCTGCGTGTTCTAGTCCCAAAACCGAACACCACAAAATTTCTACACTACTCAAAAACTCTTCTCCAACAAAAAAAAAACTCTTTTACAACTAAAAACTATCTCCTATTTATAGCTAAAAAATACATCTAAAATATTACATTTTTATTTTATTTTTTTATCGAAAACGCGTAATTATTTTTTATCGAAAAACAAAAATCACGCGTATCGATTTTGTATCGAAAAAAATATAGATTAAAATCACGCGCGTAGACGGGCGCGAGGTCTGCGTTCTTTTTAATTCAAAGTGCATGCCACGTGTCGGCGTCACGATTATTTGAAAGATTTCCAAAGGCCACGTGGCGACACGTACATTGGGTACCTGGCTTAGGGCACGTAGGAACGGCGCGTAGGATTGGCGCGGCGAGGCAACGGTGGAAACGGGTCGTGATCCCAGGCGCGGTCGCGCGCATTGTAAATAGCCACGTGTCGGCGTACGATTAGCTTAAATCTTCGTGGGACACGTGGCGGTTGTAGTGTAAACATCGAAGATGCACGCCGGCTTGTATGGGCCAGCGTCGCACGCAGGATTGCAACACGGCGGCTCGGTGCGCGGCGGCTTGGATGGACGCGGCTTCAATCCGGGACCGTTGATCGATCAATGATCGGCGATCGCGTCGAGGGAATCTGCTTGGTAAACATGTGGGGCCAGCTCTAACGGCAAACTGCCCAGCGACCGTGGAATCAGCCACCGACAGCCGAGCGTATGAAGAAATATCTCAGGACCCCGATCGCCTTGGTCGGGCTTGATCATGCCTTATTTCATCGGCGTTGATCCTTTGTCGGACGGTCCACGTTGGCGATTACTTGATGCTTAGCGTGGTCTTCATCTTCCACTGCTTGAAAACTAAACTTTTGTTAATTATATTTTCACCTGAAATATATTTCAAATTACATTTTCAACTTTCTTAAATTACAGTTTAACCCTTTTCTAATTTTAAATTAAATTTTTAAACTTTTAATAATTATAATTAAGCCCAAATTTTAATTTAAATTATATTCTCAATTCTTATAAATTGTAATTAAGCACTATAATATTTGAAATTAGATTTGTGGTGAAAAAATATGAAATTAAGTACATTTCGATACAAATTATACAATTTTATTAAAAATGTATTTTTTGCACATAAAGGAAAATATTAATTTATTGAACAAAAAATAAATGATTATTAAGGGAGAATAGCAATTATCATTACTAAAATTGGTGAAAATAACTGTATAAAATACAGTTATCAGCCATCAAAAAATATTGAAGCAGAAATCAAACAATGGACTCACTACAACATTCTTGTCAAAGGATGGATTCTCAATACCATATCACTTAAAATTGTAGAAAATGTCATGCATAATGATACTGCATATAAGCTATGGAAAGAATTGAAAGAATGCTTTTCACACATCAACAACGTGCACCTATTTCATATTGAGCAAGAGATCCATGATTGCATACAAGAAGGTGTGAGCATTGGAGAATATTACACCAAGTTGAAAAGCCTATGGGATAGTCGCGATGCATTGTGTCCTCTTCCATAGTGTGGAGGAAATGCCAGAAGGGAACTACAAGAATATCAACAAAAGCAACGAACCATAAAGTTCCTCATGGAGCTTAACACGGTTTACACATCAACACGTGGACAAATCTTGCTCATGGAACCTTTACCTACAGTAAATAAGGTATATTCCCTCATTGTTCAAGATGAAAAGTAGAGAGTTGTCTCCACGCAAACCATAGGAAGGATGCCAGAAGCTACCGCACTTGTTGCCAAGGATAGTCATCCACAATATCCTCACAAGAATTACCCACCAAGGAACCTACATCTCAAGTGCAATCGATGCAACAATATAGGCCATAATTTTGAGAATTGTCGAAGTCACCTCAAATGTGATTTTTGTGGTCTCAATGGACAAAATTTTGAAAACTGTTGAAAGCATCTCAAATGTAATTTATGTGGTTTGAATGGACATGACATCAACATGTGTTGGAAGAAATGAGCAATTCAAGATAATAGAAATACAAGTTATGGCTTCCCCTACAAAGCTCATCATACTGAATTTTAGGAAAGTAGCTCCGACACAAAGAGATCATTCCACAACCTTACATCCGCCCAATATCAAGAGCTTCTTATACTTTTCAATCAATCCAAATCAGGTAGCATGGCAAGTCAAGTGACTACTTCTTCAGGTAACACATTATGTGAAACTATTTTCCATTTAGAAACTCGTTGGATTTTTGATACAGGAGCAACTGATCACATGGTCTGTTCCCAAAACCTTATGAACTCTAGCATTCCAGTCATTAATCGACATGTGTATTTACCTGATCATTATCTTGCTTGTGTCACACATATTGGCACTGTACATTTCTCCAATAATTTCATACTCCATAATGTCTTGTGTGTTCCCTCCTTCATATTAAACTTAGTTTCAGTAGCCAAACTAATTCAAACTACATTTTGTCATGTCACCTTCACTAATAATATGTGCTTTGTTCAGGAAAAATTCTCAGGGAAGACAATTGGGATGGGAACTGAGAAAGCAGGACTCTACTACCTGACTATTTCTGAAAAGGTTGGATATTTCTCCGTTTCAAATACTGTTTCCACCAACTCTTATCTTTCATGAACATGTATTTCCTTATTTCACTTCCACTATCAACACTTTAACTCTATTCACTCCATCAGAAAATACTATTTATGATGACATACCTAACATTTTTCAATCAACCAATCCAAATACATCACTTAATCATACACCATTTGTCCTTCCAACAATCGACTCATACATTCTTCATCTTCAAAATTCATCTCTTGAAATATCATCATCAACTTCTGCACTATACATGACTTCTCCAACACCAGTCATACATAGGCTTTGCCGATCCACCAATGTTCTTAGCTATCTTCACAAGTATCATGTAGAAGCTACCTTGCCTTTTCGGTCCTTTCTTTCATCTAACTCAACATCATCCAATGATAAAGGTACTTCTCATTCTCTATCTCATGTACTAACTTATGACCAATTATCACATGCACATCGTTCCTTTGCTACTTCTATTTTCATTCTCAGGGAACCAACCACCTTTGTTGAAGCTTTCAACAATCCAAAATGGCGGCTTGCCAAGAAACAAGAACTGGATGCTCTTGAAACTAATGGCACTTGGACACTTCAATAGCTTCCTCCAAACAAGAAACCAGTTGGTTGTAAATGGGTTTACAAAATCAAATATAATTCTGATGGCTCTATGGAATGATACAAGGCTCGGTTAGTGGCCAAAGGATACAATCAAATTGAAGGTTTTGACTACCAAGAAACTTTTGCACCAGTAGCCAAACTTGTCAATATTCGTCTTCTTCTTGCCGTTGGTTCCATTCAAAATTGGCATCTTCGACAACTCGATGTCAACAATGCTTTTCTCTATGGTGATCTTCATGAAGATGTCTACATGTCCCTTCCATATGGATTCGAACGAAAGAGGGAAACACGAGTATGTAAGCTACACAAATCTTTGTATGGACTCAAACAAACATCACGACAATGGTTCACCAAGCTATCAACAACACTTAAGCTAGCTGGTTTTAACCAATCCAAGTATGATCACTTACTATTCGTACGAACCCGTAGTAATTCCTTCTCTACTCTTCTTGTCTATGTAGATGATATAATCATAACATGAAACAATGTACAAGACATTGAAGAAACTAAGAATCATCTCATGCGACAATTCAAACTTAAAGATCTTGGTGAATTAAAGTATTTTTTGGGCATATAAGTTTCATGTTCTAAGAAGGGAATTGTTCTGTCACAACGCAAGTACGCACTTGAAATATTGGATGACATGGGTTATCTTGGTGCCAAATCTGCCAATTCACCTATGGAACAAAATTTATCCCTCAGCAAAGTTGAAGGGGAATTCATCAGTAACCCCACATCCTATCGAAGACTTGTTGGGAGATTAATATACTTGATCATCACAAGACCTGACTTAGTGTATGTCGTGCACATTCTTAGTCAATATATGGACAAACCACGTCAATCACATTTGGAAGAAGCTCAACGAGTGCTACGATATGTCAAGAACACACTAGGGCAATGTCTTTTTTTCTCAACAACTAGTTCATTACAACTAAATGCTTTTTGTGAAGCAGATTAGGCTAAATGCACAGATACACGACAATCAATCACAAGATATTGTATTTTCTTGGAAACTCGTTAATTTCTTAGAAGACTAAGAAACAAAATATGATCTCACGATCAAGTGTAGAAGCAAAATACCACTCTATGGCAGCAGCCTATTGCAAAGTAACCTGGTTATGATACATTTTGGATGATTTCGGTATCAAACACTCCCAACCAACCAAGTTATATTGTGACAATCAAGCAGTCCTTCACATTGTATCAAATTCAGTGTTTCATGAACGAACCAAACACATAGAGATCGATTGTCATCTAGTAAGAGAAAAAATTCAAGTTGGAATGATCAAGACTTATCATATATTTACATAGAGTAACCAATAGATATATTTACCAAATCCCTGAGTTTTTCACAGTTTTTGAGCTTACTTAACAAGTTAGGAATAATTAACATATATTCCAACTTAAGGGGGAATATTAAAGAACTCGAGATCCAACTGGTGACAACCAACACACCAATTAAAAATAACCACCAACTGATTGATGGGGAAGAACATGTTGTTCAAGAACATGCTTCTTCATAATTGTGTTTGTTTTTAATTATTACAATTTTGTTTTTCTTTTATATAAATATGTTATAAATATTCGTTTATTTATCATCAATAAAATCATTTCTTACATAATACACATATTTTTCTAGTGGCATGGTTCTTATTTTAAGCTTTGAAATTTAAGTGTAATGTAGTTTAGTTATTGAGTTGGCATCGTTATTTAGTTGGTAAAAAAAGAAAACAATGCAAAGGATGATAAACTTTCATTCTTTTGTAAAAGTCGACTGCTAGGGAAGAAGCGAAATAAACAATTCGTAGGTTCACATAAACCCTTAAAAAATTAAACGTGAAAGGCACTTGAAACCATTATGTTAAATTATTAGATAGATATAAATTTTGCATAATTATAATATTATAACAATATGTAAATAAACTTAACTCAAAAGTTTAAAAAATAGTTACAATTATTAAAATACATTATGAAACTAAAACGTAACTAAATCGTTTAAAATGTATAAAAAAAAATACATACATAAATGATTAAATAGATTGTAAACTAAACCAATATATATAAATTTGATTTTACATGAAAAGATAATTTCGATTACATTTTATGTCTAACAATCTTATTTTGAAGCATGATGAATATAATTGTGTCTATTAATACAATTAATAAGCTTTAAAAAACTAATAAAACTAAAGATGATAAATACTTTAAATATTAACTACGTCATATCTTTTAATAAATCAGAACACTTTTCCAATAAGTGCTCAAAAAGAAAACAGCAGACCTGCACTAAAGAACTGTAGTATATCTGTAGTGACTAAGAGTCAGAAAGACCACATGCAAGGGTCTTGACATTGGCCCGAATGTTGACGAAGATATAAGAATGGGCCAAAAAAAAAAAAAAACAACCGGTTCGGTTATTTGTTGTTTATTTATCAGCACATCAGTTGGAATTTTATTATATAAATTTTAAATTTTGAATAAAAATGTAACATAAAATAACGGGTATAATTATACTGATAATTATATCCGTTTATATTCAAAATTAATTTTATTTATTTAATTAATTTATATATTTATTTAATTAAATTATATATTAATTAATAATTAAAATTCATTGATTTTTAACACAAATATATATAAAAAAATTAAAAATTTAAAAAATGATTTTTTTCGTATATTTTTTAATAACTATCTCGACTCGTTACTTGCGGGTAAAAAATCGTCCATAAATCAGAACGATATTCTAACAATTTCAAATACATATTTTATAATTCGATTCGAAAACAATTACATCAATAACCATTTGTATCCGTACTCGTTCTCGTTGCTAGTATGATATCACCTTGTTAACACTTCTTTTGCCATTTTATTCTTTTGGTCTATCACTTTACTTAATATTAGTTTTTAAATTTTAATTAAATTTAAGTATAAGTATCCAAACTTAAAAGATGCTATTTGGTTTCAAATTTTTAGAATTTCACAAATAAATTTCTAACTTTTTAAATCTTATAATTTAATACCTAAATTTTTAAAATTTTATAAATAAATCCTAACTATTAAAATACACATTTGTACTAAAAAATTTAGTAAAGTTCTAAAATTTTGGAGACCAAATTGTATAATTTAAAAGTTTAAGAAATTTATATGAAATTTTAAAGGCTTGATTCTTGAAGATCAAATAGTTCCTTTTAAAAGTTCAGACAACTATATGTAATAAAAGAAACTAAATTAAAGTCATTGAATATATTCCGAGGTGTCAATAACATTAAAATCCATCCTACAAATCCTATCTCCTCACATGTCAAATAGTATGTATCAAATGCACATCCCATACCTCAAGTTACTTAACAATAACAACAGCAAACCAGGAACCAGAAAATATATACTCAATCTACTTCGATACAGACATTTGAACATTATGGTGTTTCTAAGTTTACATGTCAGCTAAAAAAGAATCTCTGCGTTGCTCTTGAACAATCTGTACTTCTCAGTCACATAAGCCACAAAATTCAAATAGCATTTATATACTTTCATCTTATAGAGGCATATGTAATGAACTCCCTAGAACTAAATTGAAATGGTTGAAGCGGAATAGGGTTCCTGCAGGTTCAAAGGTTTAAAAGAAAGGAAAAAAAAAGATTACTTACAATGTCACTTATCAGTAGTATAACAACAGAGTTTAAAGAAGCTTACGGTTGAGGTCCGTAAACTTTGATCTGACGAACATGAGTGTCTCTTCCATTAAGGTGATTTGATAAGACAGCAATTTGCAACATAAAAGTGTACACAAAAGTTTCCCTGACAAGAACATTGACATATAACATTTTAGAACTTGATATAAATCAACATCAGGGAATTCAACCATATCAAAGCATTAAGTAATAAATTATCAAGCTTTTCTTTTGAAATAAAAAGAAGAGGGTGACACGTCTGTTTGTTTCTGCTTTCAGAACCCGGTAAAAGTGATTCTGATAGGGTAAAAAAAAATCCTTCAGAACCAAACATGAAAAAATTTATCAGAAGCACATTTTGTGCTTGTTAGTATTATGTGCTTCTACATGAAATGATATCAAACAATCTTAAATTTCATCATGGAACACCAGGGCAATGAAACTACAACAATCATTGCATACACTAAGGTGCCCCCAAAACCTTCTGCAAGGATCAGAACTACAAATGACATACATTGTCACTGAAAAGCTGTAATTTTTCTCTCTTTTTTTGTTTTGTTTTTTGTTTTTAAACAAAAATAGATTAATTTCATAGCTGTTATTGCTATAGAGAAGAGTGTCACTGATCTTAATCAATGGGTTTGACACCAAACCAAAAAGCTGTCACTCATGAATCATAACAGCAATTAGATACATCCATAATTGATGTAGGGAGATTCAAAATGGAGCAAAAAAGGGTAAAGGGAGAGTTGAAGAATAACAACAAAGAGGTTTGTGGTGGGAAATCAGAGAGAACAACACATTCTCACAATATCAAATTCATCAAAAGCTTCTAAGCATCACAATGTGAGGGTAAGGAGATGAGATTGGTCTACTCTGTGAGCTGTAGACTCAACCAATTGAGCTACCAGATGAAATCCCATTCTAAGCCTATACATTCACAAAAAAAGTGAAATCAAACGTGAAAACTGCCAACTATTGAAAACAATGGAAACAGGATGAAAACAACAATGAATTCAAACGCAGATAGGTAAAGAAATTGTAGCTGGCAAAAAAGCAAAAAGCTAGTTTACCTTGGATCATTCCCAGACAAAGATATATAAACCCAACCTGTTGGCTTGTCAAGTTCCACGGTTTTTATCTCCTATAAAGATTTGCAAGGTCAATCTAAATCAACCAAATTTCGTTCAAACAAAGATCACAAGCTACAAAAATGAAACTGGGTAACAAATTACCTTCAAGTTGTGAAAGCCAACCCCAGCTCGGATAGATATCTTACACGGTGTATAGCTCTCATCAAGCTTGAAATCCACATAGAGTGCAACAAGCTAAACAAATTATCAAATTAAAATTTAAAAAGTACCCAAGAATTAAAAATGAAGCCCACAAAAGTTAAAGAACTAAAATCCAGGAAAAAAAATGAGATTTTGCAGTTAATACACACTTGGAGCTTCACTTTCTTCTGGAATTGAACATTTACCAGGTGAGGCTGTGCACCGTCTGATCTATAATCAAATCAAAAACAAGGATCGCTTAATTTTGAAGTAAAAATAACAAGAAATATCGAAGAAGGGAAACTAAGGTTGGAACAGAGACTGCCAATAAGTGTCGAGATTATCATCGCGTAGAGAAGAGACGCCATTGCCGGGCTTACAAGAGCTGACGCTCCAAGCAGCCTTTTTGCCCATTTCTCTGAGATCATCGTCCACTGTTAGCATTTGATTTCCACCTGTTAGCTTCGTTTCCTCTTCTCCTTCAGATGACTCTGTCGCCATATTCTCAATGCTGCTCTCTCTAGTGCTTTTCTGATATTATTTCCTTTTGAAACTTTGAAGCAATACTTGATTAGAAAAAAAGCCCGAAATTTCTGGTCAGCTTCATCGAACAAGCCCTAATACTCAGTTTGGGTATGTTGTCTCTTCATTCAGATTTTGAGATTTTAGCCATACGTCACCAAATCATCATATTTGATTTCATAAATAATATTACACTGTATTATTATTTATTATGGTATTAACATTATTTACGTACAAATTCTTTTACAAAAAATTCTACCCCTTTCTCATTAAATATATAATACAAAATTAATTATTAAATATAATTTTTGTATACTATTTAGTATAATTTTAATAAAAGAATATATTTTTAATATAATATTTGGTATTATAAGTTAAAAGAATAAAAATTTAGTGTAAAATAATACAAAATTTGATATAAAATAATATTAAGAGTTTGAAATGTTATTAGAGTATTTATAACAAGGAAAGTGAAATAGGTAAAATGAAATTAAATAATATTAAGGGTTAAGATGTTATTAGGGTGTTTATAGCAAGGAAAATTAAGCAGGAGAAATGAAATCATTCCCTTTTTTATTTGTTAAAACCATGATGGAAAATAAGGATACTTGAATTTATGAGTATTTTCATATATTGTTTTTTCACTCTATATATTGATGGCTTCTAATTGCAAAATTATCTTTTATTTTATATATTTTATTATTAAATAAAATATATAAAAACAAAATATATGAATATTTAGTGAGTTGTAATAAAATGTTTAATTCACATATTTATTAATTAATCATTAATGATATATAAAATAATACAGTAAAAATAATAAATAATAAGTTTTTCATTTACTTTTTTTTTCTCATTTTAATTCATGTTTATATAGATTAGTAAAACACAATGCAAGAACCCCTTTAATAAAAATCTACTTTCATCTCGATTTTGAAATTGCAGATACACAGGAAACTTTTTTTTTTTACTCGGATTTTCTCAGTTCACCAAATCATCAAATTTAACCTAAAGAATAATATTCTATTAAATTTAATACAATATTATTTATGATATTAACATTATTTACGTATAAATTTTTTTATAAAAAAATTTTAAATCTTTTTTTATCACGTATAATAAATTAAAATTAAATATATACTATAAAAATAATAAAAATAATAAAAATAATTATTAAATAAAAATTTTAGTGTAATATTTGATACAAATTTAAAGAAATATTCTATTTTATAAAAGAATATATTTTTAATATAATATTTGATATGAGTTAAAAATGAGTAAAATTTTAATAAAAAATGATACAAAATTTTATATAAAATAATATTAAGAATATTATTTTACAACGAGGAAAGTGAACCAAGGAAAATGGAGTTAAATAATATTAAGGGTCGAAGATGTTATTAGGGTGTTAATAAGGATTAATTTTTGAGGTATCTTCAAAAATATCTTTAAAGTTTTAAAATATTTAAAAATATCCTTAAAACATAACAAAAATTAAATCTAATGAAAGTGGACAGTAATATTCTTAAAATGGAATAAGAAAAAATAAACCAAGACATAGTAGAGATAGAAACAGAAGACATCTGATAATGTTTTTCATAGTAAATAGTAATAAGTAAAAAAAATTAAACAAATTCAGAAAGCAAAATAAAATCTTAAAGAAGAAGATGAATTTAAAGACCTATCATTTTTGTTAAGAAAATTATTCTCCAAGAAACACATAACTTATTATGACATAAGTAATAGAGAAATGAGTATTAAGATTACAGATGCAAAAAGAATTTATAATATATCATTAATTGATAGAGAAACTATATTAAACAAGTTATCCAAAATTTGCAATAAAGATAAAGAAAAAGTTGGATACATTTATTTACGAGGAATTCAAATATTAATAAAAGCTCATTTTAGAGAATGAATAGATACACCAATAAAAATAGCATTATTGGATAACAAAATAATAAATATGAAATATACCTTACTAGGAATGATATATGGTAACTTAGAATACCAAAAGTTAAAATTTACAACATATCATAGATTTGCTATTAATATCCATGATAAAAACTTAAATCAAATATTAAGTATAACTTACAAATTTGAAGGAGGAGGATTAATGAAAGAAGAAAATGATCAATTTTTAATATATTACTTAGTAGCATATTCTTTAACAAATAGTCATAATAGTTCAATATACAAAAAACATAAATTTATAGAAATAGACAAAACTTTTAAGGAACTTGAAAAAATAATAAAACCAGAAATATTAACAGATTTTGAAATACGAAAAAAATGAAAATTAGATATTAAAGAAAAACTCCTAATAACATGAAGAAGAAAAAAATGTTGTTAGGAATAATAGTATGTCAATGTTTATTTTCGTAGATCATGAAAGAGAAATCTTTAACCAAGAAGAAATTAAAAAATTAAAAGATGAATTCCAAATAATGAAGGCATTAGTTCATGATTGTATATTAGGAAAATAATAATGTTTAAAGATAAAATAAAAAATATGCATTTAGAAGTAAATGGAAGCCTAGTAGGCGTAGCAAAAAATCAAGCAACATTATTTGAAATTGTGCAACTATTAACAGAGGAAATAGATTTAGTTCAAGAATTAAACACAAAATACCTACAAGAAATAATGGACGTACAAAAAGAATTATTAAAATAAATAAAGAAATGTGGTTATAATAAACTATAGTAAGATATATACAAGGAATTTTTAGAAAAAATATATAGAAATATATGAAATTATTAGTCATAAATATGGTCCCTTAGAAGGATTAAAAGAAGAACCACTTAAGAGATCAGATGCATTGATTCCTAAAAATGAAAAAATGAAGAAAGATATAAGAAAAAAGATATAATTTCAATTTGATAAAATATAGAAAAGAATTAGAGAGAAAATTCATGAACCCTGAAAATAGGGATATAGAAAAATTAGTTAGTTTATTAACACTAACTAATGAAGAAATAGAATAACATTATAATAAAAAAAGTTGTACAAACAAAGAAGAAGATGATATGATAATAATTAGTGAGACTAATTCTGAACCAGAAAATATAACCCCAAAAGGTCATATGAAACTAATTTCATTACCAGTTCCTTACCAAGAAGGAACATCTGACCCATACAGGGGAGACAAAAATAGGCAAAAGATAGAACAACTTGAATCCACAGATAGAAGAAGACAACCACACCTAAAATGGATGAAGGTTTGCATTAGGGAACTAGAGGTAGTATTCCACCAGAATTCAAACTCCATGATAATTATAAGTCTAATATTTTAGATTTAGAATGTATAAAAGATAGGGAAAAAGCATTAGATAAATGGCCTAGTTGTATGAGTGTACTCATGCAAACCTCTCAAACTACCCAAATAAACTTTTCAATCTGTAGGGTACTTATAGCATATAAAATGATAGGAAATGTTAAAGTTTGGTGTTCAAATTTAACATATCAACAACATTTTTTAATACAAGGGAATGCTTCCACAGGAAGAGAATACTTGGATATAGTAATAAATTAAATATATAATCAATTTATTGGAGAAGATGAAGGAAGAATTACTACTGAATCCAGTGAAAACAAAATCAATGAAGTTAAATGACATCTAACAAATATGAAAATTTATGACATGTGTTACATATATTCTTTTATTTGTGAATATGAAATGTATTACCATAAATTACCACTCTATATGCAACCAACTTATAAAAAAATGTTTTTCCAAAAATTACATGGAACATTACATAAAACATTAACAGAAAGTTGGGAATAGAGGAATAGAGAAACACTATCATATACCCTACGAGGAAAAATAAGAAGCCTTAAAGGTTGGATCATTATTAAATGTCAAGTAATAAATGAATATAAACAAATAAGAAGAAATGATAAAATTTGTTGTGATACAAAAAATTTTAGAATACCATCCAAATATGGATGTAATAAAAAATCTCATAAACAAAAATATAAAAAATATAAAATATTTAAAAAATATAAATTTAGAAAACAAGATTTCCAAAAATATATATATAAAAGATTTAATAGAAAAATCTATAAGAAAAGATATTTTAGAAGGAATAAATATAAACCTTATGGAAAAAATTATTTATTGCCCTTCAGGAAAGAAAAAATGCAGATGTTAGATTTGTAATGAAGAAAGACATTATGCCAATGAATTAGCAAGTAGACTTCAACATAAAAAGGAATTTCCACTGAATGTATAAATCTTAGAAGAAGCTTTCAAAATGGAATTATAATCAATCGAGGAATACGATATAAATTATACTAATAGTATCTATCTATTGGAAGAAAGTAAGGAAGAAATATTTGACTCAAAATATGGGTATTCTTCATCAAAAGATGAATGATTTGTATAGTATTACAAATTCAGATAATACTTACATTAAAATAGGACTAAAATTTAAAGTCTATACCATTTATCATTTACATGCATATATAGATACATGAGTTAGTATATGTGTAGCCAATAAATATGTATTTCCAGAAGAACACTGGAAGCAAGCACCAAAAGATTTAATTGTAAGAATTGTTAATAATACTACAATAAATAATAATAAATTATTAAAAGATATAGATATAATGATAGAAGGAGGAAAATTTCACATTTCTACTATATATCAACGAGAAACAGGAGTTGGTTTATTAGTAGGAAATAATTTCCTAAATCTATATCAACCTTTTATACAATATTTCGACAAAATAAGTTTGGAAACCTTAGATAGCGATACCATTTATGTCTAAAAAAAATAAGAAAAGCTTTAGCTGTCTTAAACCCTACTTTTATGCAACAACACAAAAAGCAAAAACATGGTGAGATAGATGACTAGAAAAAACCTTATTTAGAAAAAAATTCATTAGGTATAGAATATAAATAAAAAAAATTTCTCAATAAAATACAGGAAGACAAAGCCATAACAGACATAGAAAACTATTAAAAACTGTCAGTTCAGAAAATCATTTGGATCCAAAAATAAATAAATCTAAGACAATAATCAATATAAAATTAAGAGATCCTAACAAGGTCATAAGAGTAAAACCAATTATTTATACTCTAAAAGGCATGATTGAATTTGGAAAACAAATTCAAAAACTTTTGGAATTAAAAGTCATAATACCAAGTAATTCACCTCACTCTAGTGCAGCATTTTTAGTTGAAAAAGAAGCTGAGAAAAAAAGAGGAAAAAAGAGAATGGTAATAAACTTTAAAATATTAAATAAAAAAACCATTAACGATGTTTACTTCATTCCAAAGAAAGAAGAGCTTTTATCATTAATAAAAGAAAATAAATACTTCTCAAGTTTTGATTACAAAAGTGGATTTTAGTAAATAAGATTGTTTGAAGATTCTCAAAAATTAATGGCATTTAGTTGCCTCCAAGGAAAATTCCAATGGGCATTTATATCATTTGGATTAAAACAAGGTCCATGTATCTTTCAAGGATATATGGACAACATCTTCAAGAAATTACAAGAAATATATTGTGTTTACATAGATGATATTTTAGTTTTCAATAATAAATTAAATAAACACTATTTGGATATTATCAATATTCTATAAGAATATAGAAAAGAAGGCATTGTACCCTTTAAAAAGAAAGCAGTATTTACGCAGCAAAAAATTAAATATTTAGGGTTGGAAATTGAAGATGGAAAACATAATCTACAAACTCATATACTAAATAATATTCAAGGTTTCCTAGTGAATTAAAAGACAAAAATCAATTATATATATTTTTAAGATGTTTAACATATGCAAAAGCATACATCAAGAAATTTGCAAAAATGCGAAAACCATTACAAGAAAAATTAAAAAAAGATCATATCTAGAAATGGACAAAAGAAGATACTTTGTATATGGAGAAAGTAAAAGCAAAGGTTAAATATTTTCCAACTTTATAGCATCTAGGGCTAGATGATAAAATGATAATTGAAATATGCGCTTCACAAGAATATTAGGGAGTAGTTTTGAAAGCAAGAGTAGATAAAAAAGATGAATATCTTTGTAGATATACATCAGGATCTTTCCAAGGTCCAAAATTAAATTATCATATTAATGAAAAAGAATACGTAACTGTTAAAAAAGTCATTAAGAAATTTATAATATTTGTTATAAGCTTCAGATTCATTGTTAGAACAAATAACAAGAATTTTAGTTATTTCTTAAGAACTAATATTGCAGGTGATTACAAACAAGGGAGATTAGTTAGATGGTAACAATGGTTCAACCATTGCAATTTTGATGTTGAACATCTTTCAGGACATAAGAATAACTTAGCATATGCTCTTACTAAATTTAGCACCTCTAACTATTTTTGTGCTTTCAGGAATGGAACATCTTTACATTAAGATCAAGATAAAAGAAAAGGAGATAAAAATCTTACAAGAAAAACTCAAGCTGTTATATCTCAAGAAATCTCTTATGGAGACAAGAAAGAAACAGGAAGAACTTAATTGTTCAAAACAACCTCTAGAGTCCAAAATCTCAAAAGAGGAATCTTCATTAAAAATTCAATCTAAAAAAGGTAAAACTTTTAAAGAAATAATTCAAAATGAAAAGGAAGAACCTAATAGTTCACAAGAAAGAAAAACTTATAAAACCAAAAAGCTTAACTGGGCAGATGAGGTAGAAAAGGAAGAGCAAAAAAAGTTTATGTGGTTTATAATGGCCAAAAACCAAGAATCTATAACAATTGGGAATGAGCTAGTAAATATATTCTAGGAATTAGTGGAGTAACTCATAGAACCTTCGCCAACATATTAGAAGCTGAAAGCAGTTATGCTAACTACAAAGCACTAAAACTAATAACCCTAGAAGAGATAGTAAGAAATTATCCTACAACATTACAACAACAACCAATAACTCCAAGCAGATTGACAAATCTAGGAAAAATAGCAAGGCCTATAGTGTTATTTAGAGAAGCATCTCTTCCTAAAACACTAAAAATAGTAAAACATTCAGTGTTGTCATTTAGTGCTGTTTAGAGAGACATCTCCTAAAAATGTTCCAATCATTGAATATGAGAATGACCAATACAAAAACCTAAGCATACTGTTGTTTCTTTTAGAGAACATAAAAAGTGCAAGCATACACGGTCACAAGTAATAAAATTTTATAAGTAAGTTATCGTTCCCATGGAGATTTGTTACTATAGTTTGTTGAGTACTAAAATTATCTCTCTCCACTAATGTAGAAAAACACAACCATCACAATAGGTAAAGGTAGGATAAAGGATAATATTTAGCACAAAAATTTTCCTAAACATATCATTTTAGGATTGAAACAAGATACAGTCTATCATCACAATAAATACTTCCCAATTTGGGATTTAACATCACATACAATAACCATTTTTCTTTCTTTTTTTGGTTTCTGTTTTTTTTCTTTTCTGCTTTTTTTCAGAATATATATATTTTTTTAGTATCCTCTTTTTCCTGATATATCTTTGAATATTTACTAACAATTGTCACATGTTAGTGAGATAAGAAAAATAGATATATCTGCACACACACACACACACACACACACACACATATATTTTAAGTAGGCTTTTGAAATGAGATAAAAATATATATATAAACTTTGAAGCTCAAAAGGGGTATACTATTGATAAAGCATGTGAAGGTAGATAGAAAGGCTCAAACGATTCAAAGATGGCCTAAATCATTTTCTTAGTTAAATGTTATCTATAATTTTTCCTCGAGAAAAAATCAAAAAAGTTTTAAGAACTGTGACACCACAAATATCAATCGAATTCCATACTCACATAAACCTTCTTTAAATTATCATAGCAACTCAAAAATTAAGACTAGTGCTCATAAATATTTATTCTTGTAAAAATGAAACATACTTAAAAATTCTTCATAGCTTAGACAATATTCAAATTTTTCAAGGAGATATGCATCTTTTAAACCGAAGAAATAAAAATAAATCACTATTCATAGCAAAATATCTTCGACCAACCAAACAAAAAAAAATTCACAAGCAAGAACACTCAGAAAATATTTTCAATTAAGTTCAATATATCTACCACCCCCAAACTTAATATACACATTGTCCTCAATGTGTGAAAGTTAAAGAACATATGAGATGGGTTTAAAGAAACTTCCTGGTTTGGTTTGAATGGTTAATCCAAAATAGCTTCATTACCTCCAATTTGCACCTACGAAAAATAAATGAAATAAAATAACATAACAAAATATAAAAAATAATACATGTAAAAAAAAACACATGGGTTGCCTTTCAAGAAGCGCTTGATTTATATTCGTTAGCTTGACTTCTCAATTTGTTTTCTTTTTGTTAGTTAAAATTTGTGTGTCAAACAAAATCTCAACTTACGAGAAAATTGGAAAATAAATTAAGCAAGCAACAACAACAATAAAATCTTTTTTTTTTGTTTTTGTAAGTTAAGATTTGTGTGTCAAACAAAATCTCAACTTACGAGAAAATGAAAAAATAAATTAAACAAGCAACAATAAGTAAAAAATAATTATTTTTTTTCTTTTTGTGAGTTAAGATTTGTGTCTCAAACAAAATCTCAACTTACTTGAAAAATTGAAAAATAAATAAAACAAGCAACAATAAACATGAATTTTTTTTGAATTAAAATTAGATTGATTGGTATTAATATCAACAATGAAAAAAGTAAAAGAAATCCCCAGTAATCGCGCCAAAAACTTGTTGTCTCTTTTGGAGAACATAAAGCGTGCAAGTATACACGATCACAAGTAATAAAATTTGATAAGTAATTTATCGTTCCCACGGAGATTTGTTGCTATAGTTTGTTGAGTACTAAAATTATTTCACTCTGATTTTATCCAAAACGATCATTGATTGGAACAAGTTAAGAAAAAAAAGTTTTATGACAAAATAAAAGAAATCTAGGATTGTAATTTTTCACCAAATTAATCCACTCGAATCATGTTATGTTCTCTTGATTTATATTTTTTGGTACATTTAATTTGTCAACCGAAAACTTCTAATTTTATCCATACATATCTTCCGAGCTCCGTATAGACACACCTCCTTAAATTAATTCACTATATTCCTATGAGAATTAAATTCACCAAGATTCATTACGTTCTAAGTTCTCAAATGGCCACACATACAATTAGGGTATATTCCTATCCTTCATCATACATGGTATTCTATCAATGAGTAAAATACACAAAAATGCCTCTTCCAAGTTTATTTAAGTGCCACGGATCATTTGATAAAATTCGTAAATAATCAAAAGCATTAAGCACAAATAGAATAAAAAAACCGACGTCTTATAAATCGTTCAAAAATAATTAAAATCAAAGCTTCATAATTTTAGATCAAATGCAACCCTATAAAAAATTAAATTACTTCATAAAATTAAAATTACAACAGTTCAAGGAAAATAAGATGAAAAACAAAAGAAAATTAAAACATTTTAGATCGTAAATATTTGGCACACGTAAAACACAACAGAAGTCAAAAATAGCTTTTGCATGTTCCATTTTCCAGCAACAAATACAAATAAAAATCCAAAATTAAACTCTGAAAAAAACTTCTACTCTATCATAATATCCCCTATTTATAGCTAAAAAAATACATTTAAAATATTACATTTTTTTAAGAAACGCATAAAAAATTTGTATCGAAAATAAAACCCTCACATTTTCCTTAAATTCCACATCCATGCGTATGAAGAGAATATTAAATTTGTTACGCGTGGATGAAAAGAAACAAAGTTGTTTCTGATTTTTTTAATTCAATATGCATACCACGTGTCAGCGTCTGATTCACTGCAAGGATTAATACGGACGCAGCATTTCATTGGGGAAGGGAAGCGATTGCAGGTGATGTCCCCACACGAAATAATGGCGCGCGGGACAAGTGGCAGACAACGGCGCGGTTGAAAACGTGTGCCAATTCTGTGATTTTGGTTTACCCAACACGTGCCACGTGTATTCTTCTAATTCGTTCCTTATACTATAAAAGGAACCCTTATGTTTATTTCAAGACACACAAACACTTAGAAATCCAGAGCTCTCTACTCTGATAAAAAAACTCTAACATATAAATCCCCTCTATCTAGAAATTTTAAAACCATTAATATTATACCTAGTAAATATGAGTAGTTAAGAATCCCTTCAAGGTTTTTAGTTGGCCTTAAGTTGTAATAATTATTATCCAATGAATAAAATGGACTACTATTACTCTTTACTAGTAAGTCAAATATTGGACACCATTATGTACGGATGCAGAAAACTCACCATTGTAAGAGGGCGTCAAGGTTTGAGTAAAGCTGAGGCATAACATGTGTAACAAAAGGAGACGAACATAAGGGAAGACTGTGGTGGACCCATTAAATTCAGGTATAATAATTATAAATTTAATCCAGTTAAGAATCTTGAATGTTAAATATTTTCTTACAACAAGTTATAATATTGATAAATAGAAAAATAGAAACTTTTTTAAAAAATAAATAACTAACTCCAAATGAAATTAAAAATAAAAATCTAATTCTATTAGAAAAGTTTGATAAAGGTTATCTCTATCATTTAAACGAATATTTTAAAAATGAGAATTATGAAACTTGTCTTGAAAATTTTAATAGATTTAATACTTTGTTAGACATCTATACAAATTATATTAAAGTTATCACACGCAGCATATATCATTATATTTCAAGGATATTAAGAAACTATTTTAGTAAAAAAAATATGTAAGAATAGAAGAAGAAAAAGAAGAATTCAACAACTTAATGTTTGGATACTACTTTTTTGAAGATTATAAGTACAATATATGTACACAAGAAAACTATATGTACACAAGAAAAACTATGTTGTATACTACGAATAAGACAAAATAATGTGCATCAACATAAATGATTTTTCAGGATAATATCCTATGAATATCGAATCATTAATACATAAATTAGAATTATTAAATTTAACAAATGAAAGAATAATTTTAAATTTTAAAAGGTAATTAATAGATTCATGATTAGAAATAAAAAATCAACATAACGAAGAACATAATATACACAGTAATTATAATGAATATAAAAGAAAATTAGATTTATATCAATAAATAAATAAAAATTAGACAAATTATTGTCTTTCGTGAATAGACAAAGACCATCAATTAGATCAATATTAACCCCTCATTAAAAATTTAAAAAACTTATTTCGATTAGTAAAAATTGATATCAGAATCAAAGAATTCTACTCTAAATAATAATGGATGAAAAATTAAATTAACATCATTAATGATTAAAGACATCAATGATATTAATTATAAAATCTATATATTTTTATAAATCTTTAATATATAAATAATAATATGTTAAACCTAAGTGGGATTTGAGATATTATCCTGTTAATAACAAGGAAAATGAACCAGGGGAAATGAAATCATTCCCTTTTTTATTTGTTGAAACCACGATGGAAAATAAGGATACACAAATTTACGAGTATTTTCATATATTGTTTTTCTACTCCATATATCTTCTATTTATAAAATTATCTTTTATTTTATATATTTTATTATTAAATAAAATATATGAATTTTAACTAAATACTTATACATAAAATATAAATTTTTAATTTATTTATTTATTTATCAATTATTGATGACATAAAATAATACACTAAAAATCATGAATTACTTCCCTTTCATAAACAGAAGAAAATGAATGAATTTTACATTTATTTTCCTTTTCATTCTAATTCATGTTTATATTGATAAGTAAAACACACCATTAAAGTTGAAGGGTTGAATTGGAATATTGCATTTTGTAGAAACCCCTTTAATTAAATATCTACTCCCATCTCGATTTTGAAAATGCAGATACATTGGAAACTTTGTGATACCTTTTTTTCTTTCCTTTTTTATAAAATTTTATAAAAGAATTAAATATTTATATTTTAAATGAGAGCTTTTTATTTAATAGATATATTTTTAAATTTCTAATATTTTTATTAACCAATAAATTGATAAAATAATTAAAATATTTTATAATTAAATATATTTATTTATTTTACAAAATATTATAAAATAAGTAATTAAAATGTTTGAAATAATTAAGTAGATAAATCTTGATAGTATGAAGAGAAATTTCATTGATATTTTGTCAATATTTGAACGATAATATCTACAATATCTATGATATTTTAGTTAAAAAAATATATTTAAACGATAAAGACATTTAAATGATAATTTATTAACATTATCAATAATTTAATCAAATGATATAAATATCATGTTTAGATATCAAAATGTGTAAAATAACAATATTGTACCAATTTATTTGATTAAAAAAATACACTAAATACTTCAAATTTACCCTTCTCTATAGCACGAGTAATTCACAATGTGAAATAGCAAGATCATACTTAAATTGGATTACTACACATATTGGTTTTTTTCCACCAGTACCACACATTTTTAATCAACACGTGGGAGTATTGGTATGTGTTGGAATAGTTAATTTTTATCATACATTTTTATACAAAATGAAAAGGTATAAGAAGTGTGAACTGGATGAATAATTATTATTAATAATAGACATATAATTAATATATAAATTTTTTTCTTAATCAAAATTACAATCATATCTTATATCTTATTTGAGGAATTCATAATGTCAAAGGAAAAAATTATACTAAAATTGGATTATCACACACATTGTTGATTCAAGGATTTCATGTTGTGTTCGTATTTATGTTGATTGATGCAATAAATTTAAATTATGTCATTTAATTTATTAGATTAAAATTAATGTCATTTAGTCACTTAACTTTATAAAAAGAGCTAATTGAGAAAGAATTATATTATTTTAATAATTTTTCATTTAAAATATTATTTCATGTCAAGTAATTAAAATGCAATTAAAGTACGAGTCTTTAACAAAGATAAAAGTGATTTAACATGAAATAATTTTTAAAAAATAAACAATAATAAAATTTAAATAAAAAATTATTTAAAAATATATTTTAATTTTTCATAAATATTAAAATAAAATAATGGTAGTTAAAAATATTAAAAAACGAATATTTTTATTTTTTCATATTAAGTGTGACTTTACTATTAGCAAAGACTCATGTTTCAATCACATTTAATCACTTGAATGAAAAATAATAAAATTTATTAAAATAATAAAATTTATTATTATCCTTTTTTATAAAGCTAATGGACTAAATGATACAATCTTTAATCAAAGAGACTAAACAACATAAATGACATAATCTAAGGAATTTCTTTAACTTTTTTTCTATGATTTAACCATAGTCGTGTTACACACCAAAAAGGTTAAAGCCAGAACCTAACCTATTTGGTATTCTTGAATGAATACAGATTAGTACCTTGAGTCCATAGTCCGTTACAATTTTCTCTTAAAAAATGTGGATGCAATGCAAGTGAGTAATATTTCTTATAGCATTTGATAATAAGTTTCACCTTCATGTGATGAGTTCTGATGCATACAGAAAATAGAAAGAGAATAGAAAAAGAGTAATATGATATAGTATGCATGAATAATCTATTTTCACACAGGGTTAATGTTGGAAATCAATACCAACTCAATAAATGGAGTGGTTGAAGAAATCTTTTTTAAAGAGAATCTAGAAGGATGTAGGAAAAAAAGTGATAATATTTGTGTAGTTAAAATTATTTCTTAGTTTTATATTTGTGTAGTGTAGATTGCATGATGATGACTATAAATAGCCTACCTTGCATTTGATTTAATCATCCCATTAAAAACAAATAAGTTTTTGTATTTTTAGTTTGAGTGTGAGTTAAGAGTTTTCTCTTCAATTTGTGAGTTGTCTTTGAAATGTGTTATAATGTCTTTTATTATGGGTATAATACAAGTAGTTTGTTTACTTGTTTGGATCCAATATTAGTAAATTTAGAGTTGTGTAATCTAAATTTTACTCAACAATTGGTATCAAAGCGGGATGGTCAAGGATCGTTCTTAATGGAGGTATCTTGAGTTGTGAGGAGTTTGGTACTCTACAAGTTTCTTAATTAAGCTTGTTCGATATAGTCGAAGTCTTACTGACATGATGGGTGACCTTTAAATAGTTAGAGGAATCAAGAAGCTCAAAAACAAAAACTATAATATATGAGCAATATGTATGGAGTCTTACCTATAAGGTCAAAACCTGTGAGAGGTTGTTGGTGGTGACGAAGTTACACAACTAGCAACGGAAGATGCAAATGGCATCTTGCGGAAGTGGAAAATTAAAGCAGGCAAAGCGTTGTTTGCTTTAAAAACCATAGTTGAAGAAGAAATGTTAGAGCACATTCGAGATGCCAAAACACCGAAGGAAGCATGGGACACTCTTTTCAAAGAAGAATGATACAAGATTTCAACTTCTCGAGAACGAGTTGCTATCGATGGTGTAACGCGACATGACGATTTCCCAATACTTTCACAAGGTGAAGTCATTATGTCGCAAAATTTCAGAGTTAGATCTAAAAGATCCTATTTGGGAAACCAGGATATAGAGAATAATTATCCATGGTTTGATACCTGAATATTGAGGATTTGTTACCACTATACAAGGATCGCTGATGCAACCATCTCTTTGTGAGTTTGAGAATTTGATGGCTGGTCAAGAAGCTATGGTTAAGTAAATAAGAGGTGTCTCCCTGAAGGGTGAGGAAGAAGCACTCTACACCAACAAAAGCAAAGGCACTTTCAAGCGGTACAATGGTAGTGGATCTAACAAGAATGGAAACAAAGAAAAAAATTCTCAAAGAAATGGAGGCTTTCGTCCCAAGAGAGCTTGGAAGAATCGTAGTAAGAATAGAAAATTTGATGGTGAGTGTTACAATTATGGGAAGATGGGTCACATGGAAAAATATTGTTGGAGTAAAAAAAATCATGTTGAAAGTAATACAACTACTTTCAGTTCTAAGGAGAATAGTGAAGATAGTTGGGATGCTAAAGCATTATTCACTACAGAGGAAGAAGAATTAGCTTTCATAATAACAATACCAGAACAAATTGACTACAAGAATGACTGGATTGTATATTCGGGCTGCTCAAATCATATGACGAGAGATAAACAGAAGTTGAAAAGCATGTCTGAGTACATTGGAGGTCGTGTAATGGAGACAACTGACAACTCAAGGTTACTGATAGCTCACATCAGTAATGAAGGTGTATCAAGTCACTATGCATTGTTTAGTCCCCGAGAGATGAAGGTGTATCATTATCTCAAAATCTTAGAAACACCGACAATGAAGGGGCAACAATTTGAATCAATTTACATGATGTCAGTAGAATCTATATGTGTAGATAGGACAAGAAGAAATGAGACAGCAGACCTATGACATATGCGATTAGTTCACGTTAGCTATTCCAAGATAAGTGTGATGGTGAAGAAGTCGATGCTTAAAGGGCTTCCTCAACTAGACGTATGAACAAACAACAGGCCCGTTAAAGCAAAAGAACTCTTAGAGTTAGTTCACTCTAATATATTTGAGCCTGTTAAGTAACTATCAATTGGCGGTATATGATACATGGTGACATTCATTGATGACTTCTCAAGGTATGTGTGAGTTTTCTTTATGAAAGAAAAATTTGACACATTCTTAAAGTTTAAAGAGTTCAGAGAGTCAACTGAAGGAGAAGTAGGAAAAAAGATCTATTGCTTAAGCACAGATAACGACAGAGAATATAGCTCAAGCGAGTTCTCTCAATACCTAAGGAAATTTCAAATACATTATCAGTACACTTATGCCAATATACCATAACAAAATGGTGTAGTAGAGAGAAAGAATCATCATCTTGTAGAAATTTGTCGAAGTATGCTACATGAAAAGAATGTACCTAGAAGGTTTTGGGCTGAAGCAAAGAGTACTGCAACCTTTGTGATCAATAGACTTTCTCAACCAAGGTTAGGATTTGTTTTACCCTTTGAAAAACTATGGAGTATGAAACCTACAGTTAACTACTTTTGAGTAATTAGTTATGTATGTTATATATTTGTTCTTGATCGTTTATGAAGCAAGTTTGACAAGATAGTTGTTAGATGTCTCTTTATGAGATATGATAGCCAGAGAAAGGGATGAAAATGTTACGATCCAATGAGTAGAAGATGCTACATTTCACGATATGTGGTATTCTATGAAGCATCTTCTTGGTGGTCCTTAAAGAAGGAGGCGTTGCCAGGCTCGAGAGAATTTGGAGCCAAGTTACAACAAAAGATATGGGAGCATATTGTTCAACTTTAACCAATTTCAGATGAATCCATATATCCAAATGATGATGATGTTGAATAAAAAGTAACTTAGAATCCTTGGCAAACTAGCATATATCAACAACTAAATGAAGAAGGTGGGCCTAGTGAATCAGAAGAATCAATTCCACAGTCTTAATTTCGAAGATCAACAAGAACATGAGGGGAAAATCCCAAATATGCTAATGCAACCATAGTTGAAAAGAAACTATAATAGAACCTAAGACGTTCGAAGAAGCCTTACAAAGATCTGAGTGCATAACAACTATAAAAGAAGAGATCATTGCAGTTCAGCAAAATCAAACTTGGGATCTAGTGTGAAAACTAGGAGTTGTGAAACCCATATCCTATAGATGGGTTTACAAGATAAAGCATTGTCCAAATGGGTCAATTAAGAGATACAAGGCATGATTGGTATCTCGTGGTTTCTCTCATTAGTACGGACTAGACTATGATGAAACGCTTAGTCCGATGGCGAAACTTACAACTGTACAAATCCTACTTGCACTTGCAGCCAACAAAGGCTAGAATTTATGGTAGATGGATGTGAAAAATGATTTTCTTCATGGAGAGCTGGATTGAGAGATCTACATGATCCAACCAATGAGTTTTCAAAGCCAAGATCATCCTGAATATGTGTGTAAGCTGCGGAATGCACTTTATAGATTGAAGCAGGCACCGAGGGCATGGTGTGGTAAGATTGGTAAATTTTTAACACAGTGGTTATTAAATAACACCTACAGATTCCATCTTATTTTTCAAAGCCAATGAAGGAAAGCTAGCTATCGTTCTAGTGTACGTAGATGATTTAATCATAACTGGTGATGATGAGGTAGAAATTCTTCAAACAAAGGAGAATTTATCAGTCTGTTTCCAAATAAAGGAACTTGGACAACTCAAGCACTTCCTTGGTCTAGAGGTTAACTGCACACAAGAAGGAATATTTCTTTGTCAACAGAAATATTCTAAAGATTTGATGAAGAGGTTCGGAATGCTTGAATGCAAACCGATTTTGACGTCAATGGAACAAAATGCAAAAATTGTGTGTACATGAAGAAAAAAATTTGGAAGATGCGACAATGTATCGAAAATTGGTAGATGGTCGAATCTACTTACTCGACCTGACATTTCTTATGTAGTTAGTGTAATGAGTCGATACATGCAAAATCCAAAGAAGCCTCATTTGGAAGTAGCTCGACGAATACTGAGATATGTAAAGAGTAAAATTGACTATAGTCTTTGTACAAGAAAGGTGGAGACAGAAAGTTAGTTGGCTACTGTGATGTTGACTATGTAGGGGATCATGACACCAAGAGATCAA
Organism: Hippophae rhamnoides; assembly: GCA_033030585.1. Classification (NCBI taxonomy): domain Eukaryota; kingdom Viridiplantae; phylum Streptophyta; class Magnoliopsida; order Rosales; family Elaeagnaceae; genus Hippophae; species Hippophae rhamnoides. The sequence continues at coordinate 19,572,940 of CM065434.1, read as the reverse complement.
CACATGGGTATGTGTTTAAGCTTGATTTTGGAACAATTTCTTGGTGTAGTAAGAGACAGCCAACAATATCATAATCAACCACTGAAGTTGAGTATCGCGTAGCGGTAATGGCAGCTCAAGAGAGTACATGGTTGAGACAGCTAATGAATAATCTATAACAACCAATAGATTATGCAGTTCCATTATACTGTGACACTCAATCGACAATTCATTTTGTAGAGAATCCAGTCTTTCATGTAAGAACTAAGCATGTTGAAATACACTATCACTTTTTCAGAGAAAAGGTTCTGCAAGAAGAAATTGAGATGAAGCAAATCAAGACAGATGATTAAGTTATGGACTTGTTCACAAAAAGCTTAAGCATTGGTAAGTTCAAAATGTTTCATCATCAGCTTGGTACAGTAAAAATAATGAGAATTAGTGTTGAAGAGAAATGTTGAAAATCAATACCAATTCAATAAATGAAATGGTTGAAGAAAGTTATTGAAAATAAACACCAACTCAATAAATGAAATGATTGAAGAAAGTTGTTGAAAATCAACACTAACTCAATAAATTGAGTGGTTAAAGAAATTTATTTTAAAGAAAAAATATAAAAGTATGTAGGAAAGAGAAATGTGATAATATTTGTGTACTAGAATTAATTCTTAGTTTTATATTTATGTGGTGTAGATTATATGATAAAGACTATAAATAACCTACCTTGAATTTGGTTTAATCATCCTATTAAAAACAAATAAATCTTTATATTCTGGATTTGAGTATAAGTTGAGAATTTTCTCTGAGTGTTTGTATGTATTTCCTTTCCATTTGAGTTACCTTTGAAAGATATTATAATATCTTTTATTATAAGTATAATAAAAGTAATTTATTTACTTGTTTAGAATCAATATTAATAAATTTGTATTTGTGTATTCTAAATTTCACTTGATAATTAACAATTATCAGAATTTCATATCATTTACTATAACCACAAAACTATACACTTTCAACACCTAAAGACAACTGAAAAATGGAAGCATATATATTCAGTTAACAGTAAATAATCCTAAAAAGAAGAAAAAAAGAGAGGCAAAACTTGAGTTGGAGACTAGAAGAGACCTTCAATGACCTACCTATACTTACTACAAGTCTACATTAGTATAATATATGAGTGTCTCCTCGTCTTCCTACTATTTCAAACAAAAAATTGAAGCTTTTACAACAAGAAGATGCAGAACTACAGGGATGATCTGAAGTGTCATTTCTTTTTACTAGAGAATATTGACGTCTTCCTTCCGAAAAACCTGAATGCCTTGGAGGATGATTTCCTTTCACTAGGTTGATGATGATGGCTAATATTAACATCAGAACCAGGGCGTTCTTGCTCATCACTATGCCTAATATCTCTCAAGAGCCTGAGCAATTCCAAAGCGTACACCTTCCCTTTGACGGTGCCATTTACAGATATATCATCAAGAGCAGGTATAACACCCTCATCTATGACCAACTCACAATATTCGTCCTGTTGACAACATATAGAAAGAAGGATGTTAACTGCATGCTCTTGGTCCTCGCAACTACCGGTTTTGAGTACTTCACTAACGGAAGCAATGCATCCATTAGTTTCAATGAAAAAAACCTTAGTCTCTTCAAAGGTGATGAGATTTTTTATTATACTTAAGCAGTGTCCTGCAAGATTTCTATCTTTCAAGAGAGGCACTAATTTTGGTATGCACTCAGATGGTATGATATTTGAGCACATGTCATGACTTGAGGACAAGTTGCATAAAATGTTAAGGGCTTGTTCTTGGAAATCTTGTAGCTGGGAATCAAGGAATCTCATAATTGCTGCAAGAGCACCGGATGCTTTGATTTTAGGTCTGCAATAGCGGTGGCCAGAGAGAGTTTCCAGTATGACAAGAGCTTCTTTAGTTACTTCTGAATCAAAAAAAGATACCAACAATTTGTATCCTTCTTCGCATAGATATGATACTCCATTTCTGAAATATGCAGCACAAGCATTTAACCGATGGTATAATAAAAATAATGACCACATAACCAATGGAATAAAATAAGGAGGATAAAGGCATTTGCATATAAGAAAATAATAGTATGTTCAGACATAGTAGAAACATATTGAAGCATGTTCTATGTATCACCTAGGAACACCTCAAATTTGAGCTTGAAAAAACATGTCCCTACTGTATCTAACTAGGAAGAAAGAATCTTATTCTTTCTTATTATGAACCGAGTATTTATGAATTCAAAAGAAATTACATCTGTCATTTCTACTTTTCAAACCCTTTGTAGCCCTCTGACAGCAAAAACAAAAACATTTTTAAACCAAACATAAAATAAATTGTCGAAAAAGTGATTCCAAGGCTCATAAAGCACAGATGAAAAACAATGTGTTCCTTCGTAAAAGCACTTTCTTCTAAAATCACTTTCAAGCAAATGGGTCATACGTGTGTCCAAATAACATGTAGGAATAAACAGTGCAATACAATAAAAAAACCACCTACTTTTCTATTGAAAGCGACCCAAAAAGAGGAGCAAAAGGGTGAAGGGTCGTTACCTGCTTTTGCTCATAAAAATGGACAATAAATGAAATCCATCTCTCTGAGCTTTTACATCATCCCGGTCCCGTGCAACCCTCAGAAATGTGATTAGGGGTTCAACCATATTTGCAGACGACAAAGAATCACATTCTTGATCACTGTATTTCAACTGATTTTTGACATCATCAACAACCTTGCATTGAGATTCCCAGTGAAGCTCACTAAGCTTAGACAAATATTCCGAATCTGTTTTTTTAACAGTGGAATAGGATCGGTACTTATGAGTATGACCACTAGTCTGATTCAATCGTAACCCATCTGCTGCCTTAGCATGTGAAGAATCTGAACCAAAACTAGCATCTACAGACCCAAGTGACACATTACTGAGATTGATTTGCAGATTTAAGTCATTCATGGAACTACCAAAGCTGGCAATAGAAGTGGAACAAGTTTCCCATGACTGCAGTGCTTTTGAATGCACACTTGGGTCAGAGATAGTGATTCCATGATTACTACACCACCTTGATATTAAACCTTTCATGACAACATTAGGAATCAGTGAAAGATGAGATAACTTCATATCAGTTTTTGGACATGTATTGTGACCCTCGTCTAACCATTTCTGTATCCATACTCTTTCATATGTTTGTCCGGAAGCAATGATAACAGGATCATACATCAATCTAGAAGATATTGGGCACTTGAATTCCTCGGGGGGAACAACTCTATTGAATGAGTCACTTTGAAGTTCATACAAACTATTTCTTGCACGTTGGTCAACTTCTGCAGGTTGATTGTCAATAGACCCATTATCAGAATTCTCCAGTTCATATGACCCTTGACGCGAAACAGAGCTCCCATCAGTTTGCTGTCCAGTAATTGAGTTCCCATGCTTCTTTAATAAATGCAGGAAGTATGTCAAGATGTACTTCTTAGTAGGTTTGGTCTCACCAACTTTAGCTAGCAAATTCTTTATCGATCTTTTCTCTATTAGGAGAGCTTTAGAGGATGTAATGTGGAGCCTTGAAGCTGCAAGCTGGAAAGATTGTATTTCAGAAGTTTCTGTAGAATCATATGAAGAGTCACGACCACCTCGGTGGAGCAATTCTAGTATTATCTTCCCAGCCTCTTTGTCATTTGGTTTCAGGATAAATATCATTCCCCTAAGAGCCTCAAGTATTTGAGATATCTGCAGATCACATATCTTTATTAAGTTTACATTGACACTTTTATTTGATATGAAAATCACACACAGCCACACAAATGCCCAAGTAACTTCCCATTCATTTAGCATACTAGTCCAAACTCACATAGAGAAGATTACATGCGGGTTTTGGGGGATGATCAAAGAATACAAAACGTTGAAAATCTATCTCATTAGGGTTTTGTGTCACTAGGGTTTTCCTAGAGATGTACTCTACAATATTATCGATGATAACAATATGAGTTTTTTTTTTTTTTCATTTTCTCGTTTTCCTCTCTACTCTTAACGATTTCTCACTATGGTGTTAGACCAGTGTTCGATCACGAACACTTTCTCTATTATTATTTCTAAACCCTAGCTGTCTAAACTCCACACAAAACAAAGATATCTCAAAGGGCATATAAATCAATAAACCTCTATAGCCAATGTCACAGGAACCATGTTCTGTATTTGGAATAAACTTTGTTCCAACAAGCTCCTTGATTTTTGACATCTTGAAAGAACCGCATCCCCTGTTATGGCCTGAGAGTAAATTAAGGAAAAAAATCAATCATTGATTGACAGGTAACTAGAGAATCAATAACTTGATTAACAGAGTTACGAATACACGAATGTAATACATATAGATTAGCTTGTGTATGTTTTTTAGTATAAAATGCATTAAACAGGTGATCCACAAAACTTAAAAGCATGCCAAATACAGGTAAGATATTTAAGTCAGAAAACTTTTACTAGTTAGTGACTATCCAAATGATTCTATCAAGGCAAAGAGTACTATTAGATCTACTTTCTTATTTATAAGCATCCCAAGATACACACCAGGTAGAGTTTACTTGATTCACTACAATGAAGAAGAAGTAGGTTGGCTTTATCAATTGCACGGGTCAACGAGCAAAGAGCATTTATTCCAGACGAGCACCGAGGTCTTGCTGCTTCTATTTGTGGGAATATGCTAGTTATTCTATCAACCAACTTCTTAAGTTCCATGCACATTAACCGATGAACCTGTGATCATGAATTACAACATCTCAATGACAAACAAAATTTAAATCAAATAAAAAAAGTTCAAAAGGCTCATAACTATTCAAGGTTCATTTTGCCTCTTCTTTCATATAAGTCAGACAATATCTAAAGAGCATCACATCAACTTCGCCTCAGGAGTTTCACTGGTGGGATTGATGGATGTAAGAATTCCCCATTTTCATTTGTACTTCAATTTTATGGTCTTGTACATTGTTGGTAGTTGGTACCCATATTAAACATTTGGAAACATTTGTTTCCAAGTTTTGAATGGTACCAATTTAGTACCATATTATCAAAAGGGAACCACCACTTTAGTCAAAATTGAACAATCATCTCTATTTTTTCTGGAAGAAAATTTGCAGGTCTTGCTAAAGGGCATTGCTTGTATAATTGTATTCTAACACTTTCACGCCTAAGAAGACAAGAAACAGTATGCACTCATGCTTTTTCTCTTTTTGGCCTTATTAAAGATGAGAGGGAATGGCGGAATGGATATTGTTTCTTGTCTTCTTAAGAATGAAAAAGTTAAAATACTAGCAATGCCCACCTACAATTACTTCCCAAATTTTTTTAATGATTTTGTTCACTTTTGACTAAAAGAGTTGTGATACTATTTTGGTACAAGTCAAGAACTTAGAAAACAAGGTACGGAATGTTTAATATGGTTACTAACAAAGCATCAAACCCTCAACTTTACATATATATTAGACACTTATTATATGTGGAGGAACTTCATAACATTGATATTTGATAATGACTATAAACATAATAAACGATAAAATTGTTAAGACCCAAATAACATATAAGAGAATAATTAGTTAATCTCTTAAAACGTGAGTAATTAAGAAATGAGTTAATTATAATCTTATATGTTATTTGGGTCTTAACATAAATCAAAAGAAATAAAGAAGTCCTTGACATAATTGTACCTTAAAGCAATGAGGATCTGTCACCGTCCACACATCTTCATAATCACCAGTCCCCATTCAAAAGGGAATGATCCTGTATAAGGAATTCAATAACAATAAAACGCTGGTTAACTTCATACTTTTTTACCATATCAATATGTATGCCCATATAATTTAAAGAAGGTAACACTCAAGGAGTAACTGTATGGAACCAATATCTCTAAACATAAAACAGAATCCAGGTTCATTCTAAGGACTACTAGCTTCTCAAAGATAGTTTTTCTCCCTTTTACAATTACTTTTAAAGAAGAACAGAGATAAACAATAACCATACGCAACTGATGTTATTCACTTTCTTCTTCCACAGACCATGATCCTTTTCAATTTAAAATCATTTCAAGATTCTAATCAAAGATTGTCTCGGGTTAAAATTAAGAGTACTTTATACCAAAATATGTTATGCTACAATCACAACTGATATGATGTAGAGCTAAAACAACAAGACCCACTTAATACTACAACTTGTAATAAATATATTTTTCCTAAAATTAATGTTTCCTTTTATGTAGTGTAATGCCTAAAAAAAGTACATCAACATAATAAACATGTCCATCAGCAGTAGTAGGGACTATGGTAAATTTAGTCTAGTAACTCTTTGATAAGATATGTTAGTCTCTTTCTTTTATAGTAATTTAGCAAAAAAAAGAAGAAGAAAAAAAGTTTACTAATAATTTTTAGATAGAGTTTAGTTTTTTAAAAAGTGATATTCTTTTCGAGACTAAAATCATTACGTAGAACCAGAGCTATACCAAGATGATCCTTTTCCAGTTCTTCAATTTTACTTTACAGACATAAATTGAGCAAACACAAACCATTTATTGAGAATTTCCAGTTCTTCAGTTCACCAGGACATTAACAGTCCAAAGCCAAAAACAAGATGCAAAATCAAAATAAATTTTCCAAAATTCTCAAATTTCTTGCAGAATTCTGGTCCTCTGCTCTGCTCAAAGTGTTTCTCTAGACAACCCCATGTACATAAGAACAAGTTCAAGTAAAGAAGAAGTCCCCAAAACAAATTTCATAGAAGCAAGGAATCCAAAATCCAAACGCATAACCAGAATATATTCTCACATTAAAACCCAGCTCCAAAAAATCAAGAGCAGCTAAAAAAATTCCAAATTTCATAGATGAAAATCCCACAAATATACAGGACAAAGACAAGTAAGAGAACCCCATTAAAGCATAAAAAAATCACAAACCCTACATGACAGAAAAGATAAGATTCACAACTATGAAAAGAAAAGAAGGAAAATGATAAAGAAAATACAGAATGCCCACGAAGCAGATAAGCGACCTTTTTCTCATGGCAACCAAGTCTACGTACAATTAAGACGAAAACCAATCGGGATAGAAAGAGAAAGAGAATCAAAGAAGCGTCAAACTTACGACCAAATTCTTTCTAGGTCTTCCTCCACGGAGAATAAGACAAAATAAGAAGCAACACTCTATTTTTCAGTGTGTTTCAAGACACTTGATTAGAGTATTCATATATTTCATTGTCGCTGTGTTGATTATCCACCGTCCATTGTAATCATAGTAGTGTGTTTTGTGGGTCCCATTAAATCAGATTGTGAGTAGGCTGTCTGTGATGGAGTAAGCTGAAAGTTGCGCAAGGTTTCAATTTAATTCAGATCATTAAATTGAATTTTATAAATATATGGGAGATATTATTATTATTATTGACGAAAATATTAAAAATAACTATAAAAATTATAAATAAGTAAAATTTTAATTTTTTAATAAACTTTTAAATAATTAATTATCTTATTTAATATAAAAGAAATATAGATATATTTTTTATTTATTTTGATTGATAAATTATAAAATTATAAAATAAATAATTAAAATATTTAAAATTATTAAATTTTATGATTAATAAAATTAAATAAATTATTTAATGATAAATTAAGTTAATCATAAATAATATTTTATTAATATTGTTTGATATTTTATCCATAATATTTATATTATTAGATGATATTTTATCGATTATTTTTTTATATCAATATTTTTTAACATTGTTATAAATAATGTATATCAAAATCAAAACCTCTAAAATATAAATATTCTTAAAACATTATCGATAATATTAAAAATATTTTAATATTTGGTACAAAATAAGAGATTAGTAGATTACATAATTTTTACAAAAGTAAAATTTTATTACCGTTCATTTATCTAAATTATTTTAAGGAATTTTAAAATATATATAAATATATAATTTATATGCATTAGTTTTAGGATTAAAGTATGTATTTTTTAAAAAAATATATTATAAAATTAAAATATTTAAGTTAAAAATCGATTAAATTGTGTTATTAATTCTTAAATTTTAACTAAATTTACGTATAAATATTTTAAATTTTTAAAACATATAACTTTACCTTTAAATCTTTAAAACATCACATATAAATTTTTAAATTTTTAAATCATATTATTTAATTTTTAGATTTTAAAAATTTGTAACATAAATATATATCTTTATAACAAAATTAAGATTTATGTGTAAAATTTTAAAAATAAAAAATTAATATAATCAAATCATATATTTTTAAAATTTAAAAATTTATATATAAATTTAATTATAATTTAAAAAATAATAATTCACTTTTAACCTTAATTTAATTATGAAATTGAAATAAACATTTATTCAAAACTAAGTTATCTTTTTACGTTACTATATTACCATCAAATTGACTTGACACGGTACAACGCTGTTATCTGACTTATGTGCAGACATTAAATATTTGAACAATATGCGCAGATTATATTGAGCAGTCAACTGTGAAATAGTGGGATAATATCAATAAAAATATAAAAGTTTTAAAAATAATAAAAAATAAAAATTTAAGATTTTTTTTACGAGATATGTTAATTAATAAGAAAAAAATTTAAAAAATATATAAAAATCAAATTAAATCTTAAAAAAATAGATAGATTTAAAGATTCATTATTATCAAAAATTAAAAAATAAATTTAAGTTTCTATTGTAAAATAAATAATAAATAATTTAATATTAATATTGCAAACATAAAAAGAATATATATCATTAATTAACAAAAAAAAATATTATGCATAAACTATTAAAAATCCTCCGTAAGGGTAAAAGAAAAATTAAATACGTCTATTTAGAATGAATCTAAATATTAATAAAATTTTATTTTAAAAAAGAAATTGATACATCAATAAAATTAGTATTGCTAAACGATAGAATAATAAATAGAAAATATGTTTTATTAAGATTTATCCGTGAAAACCAAATATATCAAAAATTAAAATACACAATATATACATCAATAAAATTAGTATTGCTAAACGATAGAATAATAAATAGAAAATATGTTTTATTAAGATTTATCCGTGAAAACCAAAGATATCAAAAAATAAAATACACAATATACCCTAAGTTTTCCATTAATATTAATAATAAAAATTTAAATACAGTATTAGGTTTAACCTATAAATTTGAAATATGAGATTAATGATAGAAAGAAACCATATATTTTTATTACACTACATAATATGATATTCATTAACAAACAAATATAATAGTTTAATATATAGATAAAATGAATTCATAAAAATATATCAAACTTTTCAAGAAATTGGACAAATAATAAAACCATAAATATTAACCAACTTTGAAATAACAGAAGAATAAAATCTAAATGTTAAGGAAAAACCTCTAATATTATGTAGAAAAAGTAATATATTAAGATTTACATTTATAGATCATGAAAGAAAATCCTTTAGCACATAAAGATTGGTAATATATATAAAACAAGAAGTTAAAATAATAAAAGTATTAGTCCATAATATAATATTAGAAAAAAATGATACTATTATTCCAATAATGTTCGAAAACAAGCCACATATACGATTAGATCTTAATATAAGTCTAACAATTATATCAAAAAGTCAAATAACAATAATTAAAGTTTTAATTCTTTTAACAAAAAAATAGATATAATACAAGAATAAAACATAAAGTCCTTACAACACATAAACGAGGTACAAAAAGAACTCATAAAAGAAATAAGAGCATATGGTTATAATAATAAAAAATACAGCAAAACATACATAAGAAACTTAAAAAATTAGGAAGGGATTTAAATAATATATTTAGAAATAAGAAAATTATATGTTATAAGTTTAATCAATTCGTAGCATTAAAGGAAGAACCATCAAGGATATTAGATGAATTGATACATAAGAATGAGAAAAGAAAGAATAAGGAAAAATACAAAGATAAAGAATAAGTTCTAATTCCAATTTAATAAAATATAGAAAAGAATTAGAAGAACATTTTATGGACCCTAAGAATAGGGATATAGAAAAAATAGTAAGTTTGTTAACATTAACAGATGAAGAGCTTGAAAGACATTATGATTAAAAAATTTGTACAAATAAAGAGGAATATGATATGATAATAATTAGTAAAATTAATTTTGATCTAAAAATACAATCAAAAAATCATATGAAACAAATTTCATTACCAGTTCTTTATCGATAATAAACATCTGATCCACATAGTGAAGAACAAAACATGCAAAGGCTAGAGGAACCTAACCTTCCTTATAAAAAAAGAAAAATCCCAAAATGAAAGAATGATTACATTGAAAAATTAGGGAAAAAACTTTTAGATGAATGGTTTAGTGGTATGAATGTAATTATACAAACTTCTTTAACCACAAAATCAAATCCTTCGTCTTGGTAGCTCACAAAATGACAAAGGAATGTTCCCACATGTAAAAAATATTTAGATATTGTAATAAATAACATATTAAAAAAATTTATCAAAAAAGATAAAGAAAAACATATCACTAAATCTAATGAAAATAAAATTGAATAAGCTAAATAACATATAAAAAATATGAAAAAGTAACATGTGTTATATAGATTCCTTTAAATATACTAGACCTATTAGAAGAAAGAATAATAACTCTTAAAAATTAGATAATCATTAAATGTCAAGAAAGACAAGATTATAAAAAAATAGAGAAAATAATAAAATCTATTGTGGTACAAGATATTTTAAAATGATAGACAAAATACAACTGTAACATAAAATCTTACAAGAAAAAATATAAAACATATAAAAGATATAAATTTAGAAAAAAAGATTTTCAAAAACTATAAGAGAAGATATAACAAAGAACCTCATAGAAAAATATATTTTAGGAAAAAAGATATAAGCCACCATAAAATAAAAATTATAGCCCATTAGGTAAAAAATATATAGATATTGGATTTGTAACGAAGAAATACATTATGCTAATAAATGCCCTAACATGCATCAATATAAAAAAGAAATTAAAAAAGAATTTTTGCAGAAAGTAAAAATCTTAAAAGAAGCTTTTAAGATGAAATAACAACCAATAGAGGAATCAAATATAGATGATACTTGTAGTATTTATATATTAGAAGAAACTAAAGAAGAAATAACTGACTTAAATATAAATACCCTTTATCAGAAGATGAATGATATGTATAGTATTACAAATCCGAATAATACTTATATTAAGATGGGATTGAAATTCAAAGGTTGCACGAGTTATCATTTACATGCATACGTAGATACATAAATTAGTATATGTGTAGCTAGTAAATATGTATTTTCATAGGAACTTTAAAAACAATCACCAAGAGAATTAATTATAAGAATTGTTAACAATACTATAATAAATCTTAATAAAGTCTTAAAATATACATATAATGATAAAGAAGAGAAATTTCATATTTATACCATATATCAACAAGCAACAAGAGTTGATTTATTAATAGAGAATAATTTTTTAAACTTATATCAAATTTTACACAATATTTAGACAAAATAAGTATAATAATACTAAATAGTAAAACCATTTATGTATCAAAAATAAGAAAATCTTTGATTGTATCAAACTCAACTTTTAAGCAATAACATAAAAAGTGAAAACGTAATGAAATAGAAATAAAACAGTAACAAAAATCTTATTTAAAAAATATCACATTAGATATAGAAGAGAAACATATTCTTTTCTTAATGAAATCTAGGAAGATAAAGCCATAACTAGTATCAAAAAATTATTAAAAATAGTAAGCTTAGAAAATCTTTTAGATCCAAAAGTAAATAAATCTAAAATGATTGCTAATATAAGACTAAAAGATCCTAACAAAGACATTAGAGTAAAACCTATGATTTATATTCCAAAATACAGGATTGAATTTGAAAAACAAATTCAATAACTTTTGGAAATATAAGTCAAAATACTAAGTAATTTACCTTACTCTGGTCTAACATTTTTAGTTGAAAAAGAAGCTGAAAAAAGAAGGAAAAAAAAGAATGGTAATAAACTTCAAAGCACTAAATAAAGAAACCATTAATAATGGATATTATATACTAAATAAAGAATAATTATTATAATTAATAAAAGGGAAGAAACACTTCTCAATCTTTGATTGCAAAATTGGATTTCGGTAAATAAGATTGGATAAAGAATCTCAAAAATTAATAATATTTAGTTGCCCCCAAGAACAATTCCAATGAACTGTGGTACCATTCTGATAAAAATAAACTTCAAGTATCTTTGAAAGGTATATGGACAACATCTTTAAGAAATTACAAAATATTTATTGTGCTTATATAGGAGATATTTTGGTTTTCAATAATAAATTAAATAAAAATTATTTAGATATTATTAATATTTTATAAGAATGCAGAAAAAAATGTACCGTGATTTTTGAAAATAAAGTAGTAATTACTTAGTAAAAAATTAAATATTTAGGACTAGAAATTGAAGATATAAAACATAATCTACTGTCCCATATATTAAATAACATTCAAGGATTTCTTAGTAAATTAAAAGACAAAAATCAATTACAAAGATTATTAAGATATTTAACGTATGTTGAAGCATACATCAAGAAACTTATAGAAAAACGAAAAACCTCTACAAACAAAATTAAAAAATATCATGTTCGAAAATTGATAGAATAGGATATTTTATACATAGATAAGATAAAAGCATAGATAAAAAAAGTTACCAACTTTATAACATCCAAGTCTATATGATAAAATGACAATTAAAACAAATATTTCATGTGAATATTGGGAAGCAATTTTGAAAGCAAAAGTAGAAAAACAGATAAATATCTTTGTAGATATACATCAAGATCTTTCCATGATTCATAATTAAATTATCACAGTAATGAAAGGAAATAGTTAGCTGTCAAAAATGCTATTAAGAAATTCATAGTATATGTATTAAGTTTTAGATTCATTATCAGAACTTATAACAAGAATTTTGATTAATTTTTATGAATTAATATTGAAAGTGATTATAAATAAGGAAGATTATTCATATGACAATAGTGACTTAATCACTACAATTTTGATATCAAATATCATTCAAGAAATAATAATAGTTTAGAAAATGCTAATGAGTACTTGAAAGGTGATCATGGTGCACGATGATTGTTCCCTCACAGCCACATCTCTCCCTTTCCTCAATTGTTCCCCACTTATAAGTAAGAGCCCCATTTTTCTCTTCAAATCACACCAAAATCTAATCAAGCATGAGTTTTTCAATAGTTTATTTTTAAAGTTCTTCTCTCAATTTTTTAGAGATGAATAATTGTATTTTCTTTAGTTCTATGTACTTTTGAGAGATGAGCAATTTTATTGTCTTTAGTTCTATGTTTAGTTTCTACATAATTTAAATTAGGTTATCATAAAGAAAATGAAATAAAAAAGAGTTACTCTAGATTAGGCGATATGAAATCTTTGCTGTAATCTAAGGAATACTATGAAGATTAATACCTCTTATGTGGAGCAAGACATATTCATATATCTATCTTTAGGGTATATATCTAATCTATATTCTTATTTTTCCAGTAAACAACATTGTATTTATTGAATTTGTTATAAATAATTTATCAATCATTCCTTATTTTTAACATGTCTGATTAAATATGATAATAAAATTTTAGTTATGTTGATATGTTTGTACATATTATTTAGAAAGTTTATTATTGAAAAATATATTGACGATATATTTTTTGTAATAAATTTAAAATATGTAAATTAGATTTTCGATACATCAATCAATGTCTAATTTAGATAGCTTGAATATGAGTTTAAATTATTGGCTGATCGAAGGTGTCATGTTAAATTGCTTATTAGTTTTTTAGACAATAAGCACAATTAAATTAAATTAATTGACTATCTGATCAAAGGCGTTAAGTGATTTAATTAATAGCGAATAATTACTCCATCGAAGGTATTATTTATACATATAAGTGAGAGTCAATAATCTGGATTTATATTTCATCACCATAATGAATTATACCAAATATATTCAATGAGCTAAATGTCCAATTAATTCTCCATTGATTTATTAATTTCATATCTTCCTGTAATTTGTGTCAATTGATCTATCTTTTATCCTTTCATTATAAGAAGAACAAGGGCTTTGATGGGGAGATCATGCCAAATCACCTATTGGAGGTGAAATCTTTCTTTCTTTAATTTGTTATTTTACCCCATCTTTTCTACTCCATTATTTCACATTGTATTTTCAACACATCTTTATCAGGGTTTTGCACTTTCTAGGGAAGGAAAGCTCTCATTTATAGTGTACAAATGAAAGGTGCAAAAGAGTTTCCTATAAATAGTGAGGTATGAGAAGGCCTTGGAGGATAACGATGCTATCCTGGTTGAAAATGAGGCTAATATTCTAAGTTTTGAGTTTGGTAAAGGAGTGAAGGAGCTCACTATCTAACTTAGTTGATACTTTAAAAGCATGGTAAGTTTTGTTATTAGTAGTTTGAAAATGCAAGCTAAGAAACTGGACCTAATTGTGCCCTACTACACCTTGATGTGATCTTTTCAAAGTAGTAGGGGTAATGTAACTCCAACAAATATATAATGCCTCTACCTTATTCAGTGGAAAAAAACCTCAAGAGGTAGTACTGAAAGATAGGTTGAGGATTTCACCTTATTGTATTAGATAATTGGTGATGTAGTTATAAAAAACCCACAAAGAATTGCCTTCTATAAGTGTCAAGGTGAACTAGAGGCCTATATTCCCCATGTCTATATCACTTCTGGAAATAAAGTAGTGGTACAAACTAAGGTCCCTCTATAATGAAATGGATGGTACTTGTAAGAGGAAATTATTAGCCCACATATGGGTTTGAACTTATCCAATAAACGAGGTCAGGTTAAAGGCTAGACATGTTATTTACAAATAGGATACTTGGCAACATATCTACAAGGATGACCTATACCACCACTTTAGGTTTTCTATTGATTGTTCATCCATTTATGAAGCACGCAAAAGAGGGAATGAGAGTATCTGGCACTTAATGGCGAGGCATATTTTTGATGTAAGTACTCTTTCATGTCTTCCCATTACTGTTTTATTTTTAATTTCTTTTGTAACCTATATTTCTATGTTGCACATCATGCAATCCCTGTCATTTGCTATTGATTATCAAAGGGAAGCAAAGACTTTATGCAAGACTTTAAACTTTGTGGATCAAAAGCTTTGCAAAATCCGAGCCTATTATGAAGCTATTGAACAAGATTTGAATGATGCAGTAATGATCTATATCTGAGAGTACTAGGTCACATCTATACCCATGAATATTAGATGTAATGATTGGAACTTTTTGCATTAACTTATCACTCTTCACATTTGTTATATGTAACACAAGTGTCGAGTTTTTTGACAATTGAAAGTTATTTCTCCTTGATATATGCATTTAAATAAAAGTTCCAATTTTATGAACTCATGATTATTTTTTAGGAGTGGAATCATGCCTCTTACCCCATAACCTAAGTAGGGGTCCATTTGGCCACCTTACTCCGTACTTGGGTTATTATGCTAGTTTTTGACAAGACAAGAGACATACAAGGGTGAAATTGATTTCAACCCTTGTGTACAATTCCTAAAGAGGAGGCTCATTCTTGTGAACTCGAGTTTCTTTATTAGAACAGACATTATGCCTCTTATCTTGCATCCCAAGTAAGAATTCCATTTAGCCACCTTACTCCGTACTTGGGGGTTATCGCATTATTTTTTGCAAGATAAGAGACATTCAAGGGTGAAATTGAATCCAACCTTTATCTACGATTTTGCATTTTGGTTTCTCTATATCATTCGGTTGGTTCCTAAAGAGTAGGTTCATTCTTATGAAACCAAGTCTCTTTCTTAGTATAGGCATCATGCTTCTTACCCCGTATCCCAAGTGAGGGGTCCATTTATCCACCTTACTCCTGAAGAGGAGGTTTATTCTTGTGAACTCAGCTCTCTTTCTTAGGACGTGTGTCACACCTCTTATCCTACATCCCAAGTGGGGGGTTCATTTGGCCACCCTACTCTATAATTGGGGATAATCGCGTTAATTTTTCATGATATAATCTTAAAAGAGAGTTTTCTTCCTTAGGCGTGGAATTTGTTCATATGCCCATTGAGTTTGTATCTTGAATGTATGGGAACTGTTTGGTCTACTCATTCCAAATGGGAAATAATATATAGTTTCTCAAGTTACCAAAATTATATAGGTGGTAAACTCTAGTTACTTGCCTATTTATGGGTGAAAAATATAACAATCATAAACATAGCTAAATTGATGAGGTCATGCCTTGTTTTTAGAACTAATCCTCCAATTTTGACATCATATTTTATTCATCTTTTTTTAACAAAGATTCCTTATACTATAAAAGGAACCCTTAGGCTCATTTCAAGACACACGAACACATAGAAATCCATAGTTCTCTACTCTGAAAAAAAAACTCTAACATATAAATGATAATTAAATGATAATTTAACGATAAAAATATTTAAATGATAATTTATTGAAATTCTCAATAATTTAGTCAAATGATTCAAATTTACCCTTCTCTAGAGCACGAGGAATTGACGATGTGAAATAGCAAAATCATACTTAAATTGGATTACTACACATATTGTTTTTTTTTCACAAGTATCACACATTTTTAATCAGCACGTGGGAATATTGGTATGTGTTGGAATAGTTAATTTTTATCATACATTTTTATACAAAATAAAAAATTATAAAAAGTGTGAATTGGATGAATAAATATTATTAATAGTAGACATACAATTAATATATAAGATTTAGATATCAAAATGTGTAAAATAATAATATTGTACCAATTCATTTGATTAAAAAAATACACTAAATAATTCAAAATTACCATTCTCTAGAGCACGAGGAATTCACAATGTGAAATAGAAAAATCATACTTAAATTGGATTACTACACATATTGGTTTTTTTCCACAAGTATCACACATTTTTAATCAACACGTGGGAATATTGGTATGTGTTGAAATAGTTAATTTTTATCATACATTTTTATACAAAATAAAAAATTATAAAAAGTGTGAACTGGATGAATAAATATTATTAATAATAGACATACAATTAATAAATAAGATTTAGATATCAAAATTTGTAAAATAATAATATTGTACCAATTCATTTGATTAAAAAAATACACTAAATAATTTAAATTTACCCTTCTCTAGAGCACGAGGAATTCACAATGTGAAATAGAAAAATCATACTTAAATTGGATTACTACACATATTGGTTTTTTTCCACAAGTATCACACATTTTTAATCAACACGTGGGAATATTGGTATGTGTTGGAATAGTTCATTTTTATCATACATTTTTGTAAAAAATGAAAAACTATAAGAAATGTGAACTGAATGAATAAATATTATTAATTATAGACATACAATTAATATATAAGATTCTTTTCTTAATCACAATGACAATCATATCTTATTTGTATTGTGTGTTCATGTAAAAACATTCATAATTAATTAAAATTTAGCCTTGTTTAGGAATTCATAATGTGAAAGGGCAAAATCATACTAAAATTGGATTATCACACTCATTGTTGATTGAAAGATTTCATGTTGTGTTCGAATTTATGTTGATTGATGCAATAAATTTTATAAATAAGTAGTTATATATTATAATTTAGGTGCGATGGAGTCACTTAAATTATGTTATTTAGTCTATTAGATTAAAACTAATGTCATTTAGTTACGTAACTTTGTAAAAAGAGTCAATTGGAGAAAAAATATATTATTTTAATAATTTTTTATTTAAAATATTATTTCATGTCAAGTAATTAAAAGGCAATTAAAGTATAAGTCTTTAACAAAGATAAAAGTGATTTAACAGGAAATAATTTTTAAAAAATAAACAATAATAAAATTCAAACAAAAAATTATTTAAATATATATTTTAATTTTTCATAAATATTAAAATATAATAATGGTAGTTAAAAATATTAAAAATAAATATTTTTTATTTTTTCATATTAAGTGTGACTTTACCATTAGTAAAGACTCATGTTTCAATCACATTTAATCACTTGAATGAAAAATAATAAAATTTATTAAAATAATATAATTTATCATTATCCCTTTTTATAAAGCTAATAGACTAAATTATATCATCTTTAATCAAAGAAACTAAACAACATAAATGACATAATCTAAGGAATGTTTTGAACTTTTTTTCTATATTCTAACCATGTTCATGTTACACACCAAAAAGGTTAAAGGCACAACCTAACCTATTTGGTATTCTTGAATACAGATTAGTACCTTGAGTCCATAATCCGTTACACTTTTCTCTTAAAAATGTGGATGCAATGCAAATTAGCAATATTTCTTATAGCAATTAACAATAAGTTTCACCTTCATGTGATGAGTTCTGATGCATACAGAAAATAGAAAGAGAATAGAAAAAGAGTAATATGATCTACTATGTATGAATAATCTATTTTCATATAAGGTTAATGTTGAAAATCAACACCAACTCAATAAATAGAGTGGTTGAAGAAATTGTTTTTAAAGAGAATCTAGAAGGATGTAAAAAAAGAAATGCGATATTATTTGTGTAGTTAGAATTATTTCTTAGTTTTATATTTGTGTGGTGTAGATTGCATGGTGAGGATTATTAATAGCCTACCTTGAATTTGATTTAATCATCCCATTAAAAACAAATAAGTTTTTGTATTCTTAGTTTGAGTGTAAGTTAAGAGCTTTCTCTTCAATTTGTGAGTTGTTTTTGAAAGGTGTTATAATGTCTTTTATTATGGGTATAATACAAGTAGTTTTTTTACTTATTTGGATCCAATATTAGTAAATTTAGAGTTGTGTATTCTAAATTTTACTTAATAATTGGTATCAAAGCGGGATGGTCAAGGATCCTCTAACTATCTTGAGTTGTGAGGAGTTTGGTACTCTACTAGTTTCTTAGTTAAGCTTGTTCGGTATAATTGAAGTCTTACTGACATGATGAGCGACCTTTAAATAGTTAGAGGAATCAAGAAGCTAAAAAAAACTATAACACATGGGCAACATGTATGGAGTCTTACCTACAAGGTCAATACCTATGAGAGGTTGTTGGTGGTGACGAAGTTACACAACTAGCAACGAAAGATGCAAATGGCATCTTACGGAAGTGGAAAATTAAAGCAAGCAAAACGATGTTTGCTTTAAAAACCATAGTTGAAGAAGAAATGTTAGAGCATATTCAAGATGCCAAAACACCAAAGGAAGCATTAGACACTATTGTTACACTCTTTTCAAAGAAGAATGATACAAGATTTCAACTTCTCGAGAACGAGTTGTTATCGATGACGGAACGTGACATGACAATTTCCCAGTACTTTCACAAGGTGAAGTTATTATGTCGCAAAATTTCAGAGTTGAAAGATCCCATTCAGGAAACTAGGATATAGAGAATAATTATTCATGGTTTGAGACCTTAATATTGAAGGTTTGTTACCACTATACAAGGATCTCCAATGCAACCATCTCTTGTTGAGTTTAAAATTTGATGGTCAGCCAAGAAGTTATGGTTAAGAAAATGAGAGGTGTTTCGCTAAAGGGTGAGGAAGAAGCGTTCTACACCAATAAAAGCAAAGTCACTTTCAAGAGGTACAATGGTAGTGGATCTAACAAGGATGGCAACAAAGAAAAATTTTCTCAAAGAAAGGGAGGTTTTTTACCCAAAGGGAGCTTGGAAGAATCGCAGTAAGAATAGAAAATTTGATGGTGAGTTTTACAACTATCGGAAGATGGGTCACATGGAAAAATATTTTTGGAGTAGAAAAATCATATTGAAAGTAATACAACTACTTTCATTTCTAGGGAGAATAGTGAAGATAGTTGGGATGCCGAAGCATTATTCGCTACAGAAGAAGAAGAATTAGCTCTTATAGTAACAACACCTGAAAAAATTGACTACAAGAATGACTGGATCATAGATTCGAGCTACTCAAATCACATGACGAGAGATAAACATAAGTTTCAAAGCATGTCTGAGTACAAAAGAGGTTGTGTAGTGGAGACAACTGACAACTCAAGGTTACCGATAGCTCACATCGGTAAGACAATAGTTATGCCTCGATATAATACTAACCAGGTACCACTTCAAGACGTTTATCATCTCCTAGGAATGAAGAAAAACTTGCTATATGTGGCTCAATTGACATCATCATGTCACTATGCGTTGTTGAGTCCTTGAGACGTGAAGGTGTATCATTATCTCAAAATCTCAAAAACACTGACAATTTAAGGGCAACGATTTGAATCAATCTACGTGATGTTAGTAGAATCTATATATATAGATAGGATAAGAAGAAATGAGACAGCAGACCTATGACATATGCGATTAGTTCACGTTAGTTATTTCAAGATAAGTGTGATGGTAAAGAAGTCGATGATTAAAAGGCTTCCTCAACTAGACGTGTGAACAAACAACGAGCCCGTTAAAGCAAAAGAACTCTTAGAGTTTGTTCACTCTAATGTATTCGAGCCTGTTAAGTAACCATCAATTGATGGTATAAGATACATGGTGACATTCATTGATGACTTCTCAAGGTATGTGTGGGTTTTTTTTTATGAAATAAAAATTTGACACATTCTTAAAGTTTAAAGAGTTTAGAGAGTCCACTGAAGGAGAAGTAGGAAAGAAGATATGTTGCTTGAGCACAGACAATGGAAGAGAATATAGCTCAAGAGAGTTCTCTCAATACCTAAAGGAATTTCAAATACATCATCAGTACACTTGTGCCAACATACCATAACAAAATGGTGTAGCAGAGAGAAAGAATTAGCATCTTGTAGAAATTTGTCAAAGTATGCTATATGAAAAGAATGTACCTAGAAGGTTTTGGGTTGAAGTTACGAGCACTGCAACCTTTGTGATCAACAGACTTTCTCAACCAAGGTTAGTATTTGTTTTACCCTTTGAAAAACTATGGAACATGAAACCTACAATTAACTACTTTTGAGTAATTGGTTGTGTATGTTATATATTTGTTCCTGATTATTTACAGAGCAAGTTTGATAAGAAAGTTGTTAGATGTCTCTTTGTAGGATACGATAGCCAGAGAAAGGAATGGAAATGTTGCAATTCAATGAGTGTAAGATACTACACTTCACGATATGTGGTATTCTATGAAGCATCTTCTTGGTTGTCCTCAAAGAAGGAGGCTTTGCCAGACTCGAGAGAATTTGGAGCCAAGTTGAAACAAAAGATAGGAGAACATATTGTTCAACTTTAACCAAGTTCAGATGAATCCATAGATCCAAATGATGATGATGTCGAATAAAAAGTAACTCATAATCCTTGGCAAACTAGCATATATCAATAATTAAAAGAAGAAGGTGGGCCTAGTGAATCAGAAGAATCAATTCCACAATCTCAATTCCAAAGGTCAACAAGAACATGAAAGGCAAATCCCAAATATTCCAATGCAACCATAGTTGAAGAAGAAACTATAATCGAACATAAGATGTTCAAAGAAGCCTCGTAAAGATCTAAGTGGATAACAAATATAAAAGAAGAGATCGTTGCACTTTAGTAAAATCAAACTTGGGATCTAGTGCGGAAACTAAGAGATGTGAAACCCATATCTTATAGATGGGTTTACAAGATAAAGCATTGTCCAGATGGGTCAATTAAGAGATACAAGGCATGATTGGTATCTTGTGGTTTCTTTCATCAATACGAACTAGACTATGATGAAACGTTTAGTCCGATTGCGAAACTTACAACTATACAAATCCTACATGCACTTGCAGCCAACAAAGGCTAGAATTTATGGTAGATGGATATGAATAATGCTTTTCTTCATGGAGAGTTGGATCGAGAGATCTAAGTGATCCAACTAATGGATTTTCAGAGCCAAGATTATCCTGAATATGTGTGTAAACTGTGGAATGCACTTTACAGATTGAAGCAGGCACCCAGGGCATGGTATGGTAAGATTGGTAATTTTTTAACACAAAGTGGTTATTCAGTAACACCTGTAGATTCCATCTTGTTTTTCAAATCCAATGAAGGAAAGCTAGCTATCGTGCTAGTGTACGTAGATGATTTAATCATAACTAGTGATGATGAGGTAGAAATTCTTCAAACAATGGAGAATTTATCAATCTGTTTCCAGATAAAGAAACTTGGACAGCTCAAGCACTTCCTTGATCTAGAGGTTGACCTCACATAAGAAGGAATATTTCTTTGTCAATAGAAATATTCTAAAGATTTGATGAAGAGGTTCAGAAAGCTTGAACACAAACCGATTTCGATGTCGATGGAACAAAATGCCAAAATTTTGTGTACATGAAGAAAAAAATTTGGAAGATGTGATAATGTATCAAAAATTGGTAGGCAGTCGAATCTACTTAACCTTAACATGACCTGACATTTCTTATGCAGTTAGTGTATTGAGTCGATACATGAAAAATCCAAAGAAGCCTCATTTGGAAGTAGTTCAACGAATACTAAGATATGCGAAAAGTACAATTGACTGTAGTCTTTTGTACAAGAAAGGTGGAGATGAAAAGTTAGTTGGGTACTATGATGCTGACTATATAGGAGATCATGACATCAAGAGATCAACACCTGGGTATGTGTTTAAGCTTGATTTTGGAACAATTTCTTGGTGTACTAAGAGACAACCGACAATATCATAATCAACCACTGAAGTTGAGTATCGAGTAATGGTAATGGCATCTCAAGAGAGTACATGGTTGAGACAGCTAATGAATAATCTATAACAACCAATAGATTATGCAGTTTCGTTATACTATGACACTCAATCGGCAATTCATTTGGCAGAGAATCCAATCTTTCATGTAAGAACTAAGCATGTTGAAATGCACTATTACTTTATCAAAGAACAGGTTCTGCAAAAAGAAATTGAGATGAAGCAAATCAAGGCAGATGATTAAGTTATGGACTTGTTCACAAAAAGCTTAAGCATTGGAAAGTTCAAAATATTTCATCGTCAACTTAGCATAGTAAAAATAGAGAGAGTTGGTGTTGATGAGTGTTTAAAATCAACATCAACTCAATAAAATGAAGTGGTTGAAGAAAGTAATTGAAAATCAACACCAACTCAATAAATGAAATGGTTGAATAAAGTTGTTGAAAATCAACATCTACTCAATAAATTGAGTGGTTAAAGAAATTTATTTTAAAGAGAAAATCTAAAAGGATGTAGGAAAGAGAAATGTGATAATATTTGTGTGCTAGAATTAATTCTAAAAGTAGTTATGAAGTATCATAACTACTTTTCATGACCTGACATTTCTTATGCAGTTAGTGTATTGAGTCGGTACATGAAAAATCCAAAGAAGCCTCATTTGGAAGTAGTTCAACGAATACTAAGATATGCGAAAAGTACAATTGACTGTAGTCTTTTGTACAAGAAAGGTGGAGATGAAAAGTTAGTTGGGTACTATGATGCTGACTATATAGGAGATCATGACATCAAGAGATCAACACCTGGGTATGTGTTTAAGCTTGATTTTGGAACAATTTCTTGGTGTACTAAGAGACAACCGACAATATCATAATCAACCATTGAAGTTGAGTATCGAGTAGTGGTAATGGCATCTCAAGAGAGTACATGGTTGAGACAGCTAATGAATAATCTATAACAACTAATAGATTATGCAGTTCCATTATACTGTGACACTCAATCGACAATTCATTTTGTAGAGAATCTAGTCTTTCATGTAAGAACTAAGCATGTTGAAATACACTATCACTTTTTCAGAGAAAAGGTTCTGCAAGAAGAAATTGGGATGAAGCAAATCAAGACAGATGATTAAGTTATGGACTTGTTCACAAAAAGCTTAAGCATTGGCAAGTTCAAAATATTTCATCGTCAACTTAGCATAGTAAAAATAGTGAGAGTTGGTGTTGATGAGTGTTTAAAATCAACATCAACTCAATAAAATGAAGTGGTTGAAGAAAGTAATTGAAAATCAACACTAACTCAATAAATGAAATGGTTGAAGAAAGTTGTTGAAAATCAACATCTACTCAATAAATTGAGTGGTTAAAGAAATTTATTTTAAAGAGAAAATCTAAAAGGATGTAGGAAAGAGAAATGTGATAATATTTGTGTGCTAGAATTAATTCTTAGTTTTATATTTATGTGGTGTCGATTACATGATAAAGACTATAAATAACCTACCTTGCATTTTATTTAACCATCCCATAAAAAAATAAGTCTTTATATTCTGGATTTGAGTGTGAGTTAAGAGCTTTCCCTTTGAGTGTTTGTATTTCCTTTCAATTTGAGTTACCTTTGAAAGATATTATAGTATCTTTTATTATGGGTATAATAAAAGTAGTTTGTTTACTTATTGGACTAAATATTAATAAATTTAGATTTGTGTATTCTAAATTTCATTTAATGATTAACAATTATCAGAATTTCATATCATATACTATAACCACAAAACTATACACTTTCAACACCTAAAGAAAATTGAAAAATGGAAGCATATATATTTAGTTAACAGTAAATAATCCAAAAAAGAAAAGAAAAAAGAGAGGCAAAACTTGAGTTGGAAACTAGAAGAGACCTTCAATGACCTACATATACTTACTACAAGTCTACATTAGTATAACATATGACAGTGTCTCAGCGTCTCCCTACTATTTCAAACAAAAAATTGAAGCTTTTCTAACAAGAAGATGCATAACTACAGGGATGATCTGAAGTATCATTTCTTTTTTACTAGACTGTGATAATATTGACATCTTCCTTTCGAAAAACCTGGATGCCTTGGAGGATGATTTCCTTTCACTAGGTCGATAATTATGGCTAATATTAACATCAGAACTAGGGTGTTCTTGCTCATCCCTATGCCTAATATCTCTCAAGAGCCTAAGCAATTCGAAAGCATACATTTTCCCTTTGATGGTGCCATTTACAGATATATCATCAAGAGCAAGTATAACACCCTCATCTATGACCAACTCATAATATTCATCCTATTGATAACATATAGAAAGAAGGATGTTAATTGCATGCTCTTGGTCCTCGCAACTACCTATTTTGAGTACTTCACTAACGAAAGCAATGCATCCATTAGTTTCAATGAAAAAAACCTTAGTCTCTTCAAAAGTGATGGGATTTTTTATTATACGTAAGTAGTGTCCTCCAAGATTTCTATCTTTCAAGAGAGGCACTAATTTTGGTATGCACTCATATGGTATGATATTTGAGAACATGTCATGACTTGAGGACAAGTTGCATAAAATGTTAAGGGCTTGTTCTTGGAAATCTTGTAGCTGGGAATCATGGAATTTCATAATTGTTGCAAGAGCACCGAATGCTTTGATTTTAGGTCTACAATGGTGGTGGCTAGAAAGAGTGTCCAGTATGACAAGAGCTTTTTTAGTTACTTCTGAATCAAAAAAAGATACCAAAAATTCGTATCCTTTTCGCATAGATATGATACTCCATTTCTGAAATATGCAGCACAAGCATTTAACCGATGGTATAATAAAAATAATGACCACATAAGCAATGGAATAAAGAGGACCAAGGCATTTGCATATAAGAAAATTATAGTATGTTCAGAAGACATAGTAGAAACATATTGAAACATGTTCTATATATCACATAGGAATGATGAGTGCTTAAAAAGCACTAAAATTACCATGATTTTATGCACATTAATGGACTAAAATATATATATATTTATATGTTTTATCATATATTTATATAAATTTATCTTTTTCGGAATCCCGGGTATTTTTATTGTTTTTCAGGTATTTTCGCTTAAAAACATAACTTGAAGACTCAAAGAAGAATACTGGAAGCAATACATCACAAATATATCAATAAATAAATGGGGAAAGGTCAACAAATATGGAAAAATTGGACAAAATGGTTCGAAAAGGTCAAAAATGTCAAAAAGGAGAAAATCGCGCCGGAAAGAATCCCGACGCGCTGGCTGAAGCGCCGGCTGCACGCACGGCCCACGTCCGCAAGACGCTTTCCTCCCGGTTCCGTGCGCAGCGCACATTCGTTCGCATTCATGCGCGCGGCTTGGCTTACTGCGCCGCCGATCTTCGCGCGCGTGCACGTGCTCGCTCTACCGCCTCCGCGCGCCGACGCCATTTTGCCCCATTTTTCACGTGCAGCCGCCCCCATGACGTCATGCTGACGTCATCAATGACCTCACCATTTGCACTACGCGTTTTCACCATTTTTTAACATTTTTTCACCCACTTTTTCTCTCCATTCTCACCTATAAATACCCCCTTCTCTTCACTTCATACCACACCTAAAAACCATTCTTCTCTTCTCTTTCTTTCTCTCATTTCTTAGTTTTTAAGCTTTTCTTAGTTTCTTTCTTAGTTTTAAAGCTTTTCTTAGTTTCTTTCTTAGTTTTTAGTTAAATTCTCTTAGTTTTAGAGTTCTTCTTTTTTTGAGAAGAACTAGTTATGTTTTTTTTGTAATAATTTAGCTTTTTGATTCAATAATGCAAATTCCGCTTGGAGGTTTTCCCCGGCAACGGCGCCAAAAACTTGATGAACGAAAACCAGCATCGCCGATTTTGCCAATACTTTGGTTCCTTAGATCGGCCTTGGGAGTATACTTATCATTTTCTACGAAATGATTCATGCACTTGCGAGAGTTTTATAAATATAAAACCAAAGTATTGGCGACAGCGATGCCGCTGCTCATCAAGTTTTTGGCACTGTCGGGAAAACCTCCAAGCGAATTTGACTCCCATTTATTGAATCAAAAAGCTAAATTATTACAAAAAACATAACTAGTTCTTCTCAAAAAAGAAGAACTCTAAAACTAAGAGAATTTAACTAAAAACTAAGAAAGAAATCGAGAAAAGCTTTAAAACTAAGAAAGAAACTAAGAAAAGCTTAAAAACTAAGAAATGAGAGAAAGAAAGAGAAGAGAAGAATGGTTTTTAGGTATGGTATGAAGTGAAGAGAAGGGGTATTTATAGGTGAGAACGGAGAGAAAAAGTGGGTGAAAAAATGTTAAAAAATGGTGAAAATGCGTAAGGCAAATGGCGAATATCGATGACGTCGATGACGTCAGGGGCCGCACGTGAAAATTGGACAAAATGGGTCGAAAAGGTCAAAAATGTCAAAAAGGAGAAAATCGCGCTACCGGAGCAGCCCATCCGCGCCGCGAAATACACACATCGTTCACGCTACGGCTGCTGCCGCTTTCCGCGTTGCACGCCCAGCCTACTCCTCCGCGTGCCGATGCCATTTCTCCCCATTTTTCCCGTGCAGCCGCCCCCATGACGTCATCAATGACCTCACCATTTGCACTACGCGTTTTCACCATTTTTTCAGCCACTTTTTCTCTCCATTCTCACCTATAAATACCCTCCTTCTCTTCACTTCATACCACACCTAAAAACCATTCTTCTCTTCTCTTTCTTTCTCTCATTTCTTAGTTTTTAAGCTTTTCTTAGTTTCTTTCTTAGTTTTTAAGCTTTTCTTAGTTTCTTTCTTAGTTTTAAAGCTTTTCTTAGTTTCTTTCTTAGTTTTTAGTTAAATTCTCTTAGTTTTAGAGTTCTTCTTTTTTTGAGAAGAACTAGTTATGTTTTTTTTGTAATAATTTAGCTTTTTGATTCAATAAATGGGAGTGCAAATTATGCTTGGAGGTTTTCCAAAGAACGGGAATAGCGTCGAAATTCTTTAAGGATTTTATTTTCTTACAGTTATTTTTTATGCTTTATTCTTACATGTTATATTTAATTTGTGTGTGATTAAATTTAACTGTGCTGGCTGTTTATAATTATGATGTAATAATAACGTTGTTATGCTTGCGAAATATTAAATAGGTAAAAATTTCTAAAATGAATTGATTTTATTTTTATTCAAGATTTTATATTATGAATGTTAGAGAGAAATATATTATTTTTCATTACAAACTTAAATCTGAAAATTAGATTTTAAGGTTTAGTTATCGGTCTAATTTAGAGTAGTGTTTCTTTTATTTGTTGGTACAATCGCTTAGGTAGTTAGAGTGAAACTCTATTTCAAAAGTTTTTATAAGAATTATTATGTGGAAATGTATTGACAACATGTTTTCAATAGTGGTTTTAAAACTTGAAAGTTAGTACTAAGATAATTAAATTCTTATGTTTAATTTGGACACCTTGAATAAAGTTTAAATTTTTTAACCCCA
The DNA here is from genome assembly GCA_033030585.1 of Hippophae rhamnoides. Taxonomy (NCBI): domain Eukaryota; kingdom Viridiplantae; phylum Streptophyta; class Magnoliopsida; order Rosales; family Elaeagnaceae; genus Hippophae; species Hippophae rhamnoides. Next base: position 19,544,683 of record CM065434.1, on the reverse strand, counting down.
CCAAAGGTGGAATTTAAATGGTTCATTTTCAATCTCTTAGAAAAATGAATTAATTTAATTAACCAAATTAGTTATCAACCCCACCCATAGGTGTTAATTGATTTGTTTAGTTAACAAAGAATATCTAACCCCACCAAAGGTGGTATTCATACAAAAAAGGGAGAATCAATAAATATCAATTCATATCTTTAATAACCTAAATAATATGAGCAAGCATAATTAACTTAGTTATTATATCCATAAATACTCCACTATTTATAAATGATAAAATTTGCATAAATGTTTATTTAATCTATGTTTATTTTTATGTAAGTAGATTAAAACACAAAAAAACCCAAAATATCGTGAGAGGATGTTTAGGATTTAATTTTGTTTTTAAAAGTTTGAATAATAAATTAAAAACCACATACATTCCTTCCTTAGATCGACCTTGGGATTATACTTATCATTTTCTACGAAATGATTCGTGCACTTGCGAGAGTTTTATAAATATAAAACCAAAGTATTGGCAGAATCGGCGATGCCGGTTTTCGTTCATCAAGTTTTTGCAATTGTTACTAACTGTTCTACTTAAACTTCCACCTTTTTGATAGAAGCTTCCACAGAGTCCAACCGTTGATTGGTTTTAGATTGGTTATCCCTACAAACTTGAATAAAAGAATTCAAGTTATCCTCCAGTGTTGATTTATTGGGAATGCTTCTTGGAATAGGTGGGTGGAATTGCTGGCTTGGCTGGTTTGAGCTTTGAGTGAAAGGAGGGTTGTTTTGCCTCCAGGAGAAATTTGGATGATTTCTCCACCCAGGATTATAGGTATTTGAATTGGGGTCAAACCTTGGTCTCTGTTGATATGTCCCCAACACATTAACCTGTTCGAGGTCAGGTTGTTGTTTCTCTTTGATATGGACGGCTTGAGTACCATGTCCCATGTTGTTATACAAACCATATTGCTTCATAATTGTTGGTTTGTGTAGTGAGAAGATGGCAACTTGCTTTGTCGGTTGGACAAGTTGTTGTTGAACTTCATTCTTGGAATCGATTTCATGAACTCTGCTTTTCTCGCTCGTGAGCTTTTCATTGGGAATTAGCACCCAACATCTCAAAGAAGGTTGTACGTCTACGAGGCGAGTCTTTTCTCCCATTGCTCCTCTGCGGCGTTGTCGAAAATGAATCGACATTGTTGTGTAAGTCCATCGTAAAAGAATTGGTTCTGCCGTAGGGGAAAGTTGTGATGGGGACGTTGAGTGAGAAACATTTTGAACCTATCCCAAGCTTCGTGGAATGGTTCTCCTTCCATCCGAGAGAAAGTAGCAATCTTTCCTCTCAACTACGATGTTTTTTGATGGGAATAGAATTTTCCCATGAATTTATTGTAAATGTTCTCCCATGTCATCGAGAACACGGGAAGTGACATTAACCAAGCTTTGGCCTTATCCTTTAAGGTGTAAGGGAAACATCTCATTCTAAGTTGATCCTCGTTTAGAATACCGAGGGGGGAATGTTTGGACCGTAGCATAGAAATCTCTCGCGAAGGAAAGAGAATCTTCGTTAGGTAGCCCATAAAAGGAAGGAAGCGTAGAAAAATGAATATTTTTTAGGTCATAATTTCGACCTACTTTGGATAGCGGCGATTCTTGCGTGCCAATCACCGGTCTTACAAACTCCTTCATAGTGGTTTCCCTAACATGTTGGTTTTCTTCCATTTCTTTCGGTTCTAGTAAAGGATTAAGACTTGGTTCTATGTTTGGCTCAAAAACAGGTTGATGGGTGGAATCCAGTTTTGTTGACACTTGTTTAAATTTATGAATATTATTTACATATGGTGTAAGGGGGGTTCCTAGGGATCTCCTACCACGCATAGACTATTGTGAACGTAAATTTAAAACTCCTGTCAACAAAATAAAAAAAATTTAGAGAAAATTTACATGGTATTTAATACAAAACACTAAACAAAACTAGTTAAACCCTAAAATTTTTTATTTTATTTATTTATTTTTATATTTATTTTTATATTTATTTTATATTTTTTTTAAATAACATAATCAGTATTAACCAAGAGTGCTCCCAGGAAAGAATGGTGGTGCAACGGCTCCTTAAAAACCATTCTCCTAGCGTAACAATGTTCCCATGAAAGAAAATTACAAAGTTTCCAAGAACTACCTGTATTTAACTCCCTTAGATCTTTACTTTTCATATTATTAAGTTAAGTTAAACAAAAATTTAAGTTAATGAAAATCTAGGTTAATTAAGTTAAGTACAAAAAAAATTTATTTTTTTTATTTTTTTTTATTTTTTTTTCATTTTTTTATTTTTTTTTTGAAATTTCAAATTCCATAATTATTTTACTATTAACACTATATTTATTAAACAATTTAAAATTAGAATTTTTTTAAATTTTTTTTTAATTTTTTAATTTTTAAAACTTTTTATTTTTAACTATTTATGAATGGTAACTTTATTTTACTATTTACAATATAATTTTTTTTTGAAATTGTTTTTTTAACTTAAAATTTTTGAATTTTTTTTTACTATTCATGAACGGTAAATTTTTTTTTAATTCAAATTTTAAATTTCTAAATTATTTTATTATTCACGGTACAATTTTTATTTAAAAATGTTCTCTTTTTTTTGTTAATTGTTTTTACTATTCATGAACGGTAAAAACTTTTTACTTCAAATTTCAAATTTCTAAATTATTTTACTATTTATGCTATAATTAATTTTTTTTATTATTTCTTATGAAATTTGAAATTTGATTAAATTTTTTTATTTTTTTATTTTTTTACAAAAAAAATCACAATTATTTACAACACAACAATATTTTTAAATAAAAACCACATTGAGTTTGTCATTCTGCAATCTCTAAGCAACGTCTTACTAGAAGACGATAAATTTTAGTCCTATATGGGAGGTCACCCATTATTGTATTTTCCTTTGTTTTAGTTTTATTTTGTGTGTAATAAAATTCAAATGAAATAAGTTCGTTTGTTTCAAAAATTATGTCCATTTGTTTAAATTTAGCAAAAAAAAAAAAAAAACAAAACAAAATAAAAGTTTAGGTTCCTTGCACCTTTTTGCTTTAAGCCAATACATTTTATCAAGTTATAAATATTTCTTAGAGATATCTACTATTTTTTTTAAGAGCTAAATCTTGATACACAATAGGAGGGGGAACAATTTCAACTACAAAATAACAATGGGAGATGCTGAAGATAGGCAGAAAATGATGAAAGACTATACAATGCCAATCATTGGCAATGTAACTTCAGGCATCCAATTACAAGAGGCTGCAAGGAATTATGAATTGAAAAAGATTCATTATTCTTTGTTGCCTTCCTTTTACGATAACCCTAATGAAGACCCTTTGCATTTCATTCGAGAATTCTATGCTATTGTCCAAATCTTTCCACTACATGCAATTAATGAAGATCAACTTAGGATGAGGTGTTTTCCTTACACCCTTAAAGATAAAGCTTGGTCATGGTTCATTACTCTAAAGTCGGGTTCTCTTAAAACTTGGGAGGCAATCTATGAAATATTTATGGGTAGGCTCTATTCCCATCAAAAGACTGTTGATCTAAGGACAAAGATATCAACATTTTCTCAAATGTATGAAGAGCCCTTTCATGAAGCTTGGGAACGATTCAAACTCCTTTTCATTCAATGTCAAAATCATAGCTTTCCATTACAGCTACAAAACCAATTCTTTTATGATGGATTAACACTACAGAGTCAATACATGGTTGATAATGCTGCTGGAGGTGCTGTAGGAGAAAAGACCGCAGAGGAAACCTATAATCTTTATGAGCTATTGGGTTCTAATTCCCAACAAAGAGGTGGTAGAAGGAAAGCAAGGGTCAATTAAGTTGGCTCTGATAATGAGATAACCTTGCAACTTGCTGAATTGACTAAACAAGTGCAACTTCTCACTACCCACCAAATTTCAAATCAAGAGGTGTGTGAAGTGTGTTGTTCAATTGGGCATCGTACTCATAATTGTTCAAATACTTGTGATTCTAGTGTCGATGCCATAGAGGAAGTCAAATCTTTTCAAAGGTATCATCCAAACACCTATAATCACCCAGCTTACACCCAATGTCCAACACTAAGGTCGGATAACAACCACCCTTACCCACCAAGCCAATCTTTTAAGCCAACCTTAGAAGATAGCCTGAATGCTTTTATTCAAGTTAGTCGTGACAACCAATTGATGACTAATCAAAGGTTGAACACCATGGAGGCTTCGGTTAAAAGGATTGAATCTAAAGTCAACCTGGTGAACAAATGCAAAAGAAAGAACCAGGAAAGTTGCCTACCAACTGCAATGCAAAGGATGTAAGAACCCTTCGAAGTGGTAAGGTAATCAATACCAGTTTACCTGAAATCTCTAACAATCTACCTTGTGGTTTAGGTAACAGAGAAGGTAATATTCTAATCTCGCAAAAAGGAGAAAGAAGTGTTAAACTTAACAAGCCTTCTGAAAAACTCATTGGGGGGTCATCTGACACTCCCAAAATTCAAAAGACAACAGAACCACACCAGATACAAGTACCTTTTCCCCACCGGTTAAAAGAATCCAAACAAGATAAGCAATTCTATGATCTTTTTAATATGCTCTCTAAAGTAAATATCAATTTACCATTATTAGAAGTGATCATGAATATGCCCTCATATGCCAAGTTTTTCAAAGAGTTGAACACTAAGAAAAGGAGGTATGAACTGAATGAATGAGTAGTAGTATCAGAAATTTCTAGACAAACTACCCCTAAGTTGAAAGACCTGGAAGTTTTATTATAAACATAACTATGGGATAGGAAGGTTGCTAAAGCAATGCTTGATTTAGGTGCTAGTATAAATTTGATGCCTTACTCTATATTCTTACTCAATCTAGGGCATTTAAAACCCACAACTATGTCCCTTCAACTTGCAGATAGATCTCTTAAATATCCGGAGGAATAGTTGAGGACGTGTTGGTATAGGTAGACAAACCGATAATACCTGTTGACTTTGTGGTTCTCGATATGCAAGAAAATCCAAAGATTGGACAGAGCACACAATATTGCTTGGTAGACCATTTATGGCAACTACTAAAACTATTATTGATGTCCAAGATGGAAATTTGACAATGACAGTCTTAGGAGAGACTGTTCATTTTAAAGTTTTTGATTCATCACCTTTTCCTTCTATTTCTGCCATCGATGAAATATTCGATGTTGACCCTTTGGATAATCTTGTCCAAAGCACTTTTTTCCAAACCAGAATAGAAGACAAACTTGAAATTGTTCTTACACTTGAAGAGGTTGAAGAAGATTTAGATGAGGAAATTAAGGGGTACCTTGAACAACAAGACAATGATGAAGTAATGACAAAATCTAGTACACTTTTAAATCTACCCAGTTCTTCATCTAGTAAAGAGGCCAATCCACCTGAACTTAAACTCAAAAACTTACCTGAGCACTTAAAATATGTGTTTTTAGGAGAAGGAGAAACTTATCCAGTGATAATTTCTTCAACCTTGACCAAACCACAAGAAAAGGAACTCATCAAAGTGCTTAAACAGTTTAAGAAATCTATAGGTTGGAGTATAGAGGATATAAGAGGCATTAGTCCAACAATGTGTATGCACAAGATCAACTTGGAGGATGGTGCTAAACCTGTACGAGAGGCCCAAAGAAGACTAAACCCAAATATGCAAGAGGTAGTTAAAAAAGAAATTCTTAAATTATTAGAAGAAGGGATTATCTATCCTATTGCGGATAGTAAGTGGGTTAGTCGGTCATGTGGTACCAAAGAAATGCGGGATAACGATTGTTAAAGCCCGACAAAAGTGAATTAGTGCCCACTAGAATAATCAATGGATGGAGAATGTGTATAGATTTTATGACACTAAATTTATCTACGAAAAAGGATGACTTTCCTCTTCCATTCGTTGATCAAATGTTGGAAAGATTAGTCAAGTACCTAATTTTACTATTTTTTGGATGGATTGTCTGGATATTATCAAGTACCCATAGCACCAGAAGATCAGGAAAAGACCACATTTACATGTCCTTTTGGGACATTTGCTTTTTGCAGAAAGCCATTTGGATTATGCAATGCCCCTGCCACTTTCCAGAGATGCATGATATCTATTTTTTCGGACATGGTGGAAAAATTCATTGAGATTTTCATGGACGATTTCTCTGTCTTTGGGAACTCATTTGATGATTGCTTACATAAATTGACTTTGGTTTTAGAAAGATGGATTGAATGCAATCTCACCCTTAGTTGGGAGAAAAGTCATTTTATGGTTCACCAAGGGATAGTTTTAGGACATATAATTTCAAACAAGGGTATTGAAGTTGATAAGGCAAAAGTTGAATTGATATCCAAACTACCTCCCCCTACATCTGTGAAGGGGATAAGAAGCTTCTTAGGACATGCAGGATTTTACAGACGATTTATTAAAGATTTCTCTAAAATAAGTCGTCCCTTATGTAACTTGCTATCCAAAGATGCTTCTTTTGAATGCAACAATGACTGCCTTATTTCCTTTAATACCTTGAAAGATAAACTAACATCTACCCCTATTATTATGGCACCAAACTGGTCTTTACCTTTTGAAATAATGTGTGACGCTTCTGATTATGCTATAGGAGTAGTCCTGGGACAAAGAGTGGATAAGCGCTTGCATGTCATCTACTATGCTAGAAAACACTCAATGATGCCCAAATGAATTATACCACCACTGAAAAGGAATTCTTGGCTATAGTGTTTTCTTTAGACAAATTTCGGTCTTATTTAGTAGGATCTAAAGTGATTGTGCATTCTGATCATACTGCTTTAAGATACCTATTAAGTAAACCAAATGCCAAGCCAAGATTAATCAGGTGGGTCTTACTCTTACAAGAATTTGACCTAGAAATCAAGGATAAGAAAGGCAGTGAAAACTTAGTAGTTGACCATTTTTCTAGGTTGATTTTTGACTTCAATTCTCTTAAAGATGAGAGTAATGAAGAAATAGTTGAAACCTTTCCTGATGAACAGTTATTTTCAATAGGTCCGAACCCATGCTATGCTGATATTGTAAACTATTTTGCCACTGGTGTTTTGCAACCTAACACTTCATATCAGGACAAGAAAATGTTTTGATTACCCTTATTTATACAAGATTGATCAAGATCAAGTCATCCGGAGATGTGTACCTGAAGAAGAACATAAGAGCATTCTAACTTTTTGTCATGAACTTCATTGTGGGGGTCATTTTGGTGGTGAAAAGACAGCCCGTAAGGTATTACAGTCTGGATTCTTTTGGCCCACTCTTTTTAAAGATGCTCATATGTTTTGTGCACAATGTGATAGATGTCAAAGAACAGGAAACATAAGCAAAAGAGATGAAATGCCTTTGACATCTAATTTAGTTATTGAACTCTTTGATGTATAGGGGATTTACTTTATGGGTCCTTTTCCCCCATCTAATGGTTTTCAATATATTTTGGTTACTGTGGATTATGTATCCAAGTGGGTAGAAGCTATCCCCACCAAAATCAATGATGCTAATGTTGTTATGAAATTCTTGAAAGATTTAATATTCAGCAGGTTCGGAATGCCTAGAGCTATAATAAGTGATGGAGGTAGCCATTTTTGTAACAAACTCTTTGATGGAGTACTAAACAAGTACAACATCACACATAAAGTAGCTACTCCATATCATCCTCAAACTTAGGTTTAGTGGAAGTAAGTAATAGGCAAATTAAGGGAATATTGAACGCATGCAAGGCCCTTCAAGGAAGGATTGGGCATTTAAATTAAATGATGCCTTATGGGCATACCGCACCGCTTACAAAACACCTATTGGGATGAGCCCTTACCGGTTAATCTTTGGGAAAGCGTGCCACCTTCCAGTTGAACTTGAACACAAGGCTTACTAGGCAATTAAAGAGTTAAACATGGATTTAGATAAAGTAGGTGAAAAACGATTACTCCAGCTTCATGAGTTGGAAGAAATTAGGAATGAAGCCTATGAGAATGCCAAATTATACAAAGAGCGTACTAAGCGCTATCATGAAAAAGGGCTAGTTCCTAAGACTCTTCACCCTGGAATGAAAGTTCTTTTATTTAACTCTCGTTTGAGATTGTTTCCAGGAAAGCTGAGATCAAGATGGGATGGACCATTCAAAATAGTTCAGGTATTTGAACATGGAGTAGTAGAACTATTGGACTCCAAGACACAAAAAACATTCAAATTCAATGGTCATCGTGTCAAGCCTTATTTAGAAGAACCAAACAATATTGCTGAAATGGATTGCATTTGGCTGAGTAACCCTTAGCACCAAAAAGATACGTCTTGCTAAGACGTTAAACTAAGCGCTGGATGGGAGGCAACCCATCATTTTAGGTAATTGTTTTGTTATTTGTTTTATTTACTTGATTTTATTATTTATTTCATTTTAATTACATGTGAATAATTTTTAAATTGTTAAAACTAAAAATATTTGTTGAGATGTTAGAAGTTCACAGTGATGTTTCTGTATAAAATTTAATGATGAATATGATGGAAGCACCTGCATTTTCCATTACTACTTGCACATTCTCAGGAAATAGGTAATCTTTCTTCTCTTTTCTCTTTATCTTTAATTTACAGTTGTTACATTGAGGACAATGTAAGTTCTAGGTTGGGGGTGGTGAAAAGTTACCATGCTTAATTAAAAAAAAAGTTTTAACAATTTAAAATATATATATATATATATATATATATATATATATACTTTTTCATTTTTTGTGTGTTTGGTTTTGTTTCTATTTTGTGAGATTTAGTAATTTTTGGAATTTAAAAAAAAAACTTTCTCACAAAAATTTATCATTTCTTTAAATCAAATTTAAGTAAATAGTTAAGTCTTTTGTACTGTTAGATTAATTTTTGAAAACATATCATGAAATATTTTGTAATTATTTTTGATAATTAGTTAGTTTTTGTCATAACTAGTATTTCTTGATAAGATGTAGAAATTATATTAAACCCAAAATCAGTGTTTATAAATTTTTTTTAGTGGAGACTAACTTTGTGAGATATAATTTGAGCCTAATTTTCTTTATTCAGAGTGAAATATATTTTTTTTCTACTCCAAACACATTTCTTATTTCTTCAAATTTTTAGATGATCTCTATAGGTATTAGCATTGAATGTATGAATTTTTTCTCATCTTAATAGAGTATCATATATATATTTTTTATTATTTTTGCTTAGATTAAATGATTTGAGTAGAAATTGATAGTATATGCTTATATCTCATTCATGCATGACTACTACAAAAAAAAGACATATCTGGGATTACCTAAACCAAGATCAAACAGAAAAGCCACAAAATTAACCACTCACCAAAATCCAAAAAAAAAAAGAAAATGTACAATCTGTACATGGGTTGACTCTCTAAAATATATATATTGAGAAATATCTTCAGAAAAAAATAGAGAGATAAAAGAATATATAGTATAGTCTACATACTATAACCCACATTGCCTACAAAGTTGTGAGTAAAGGCTAATTACAAAAGAAGGATATAGGAAATAATTCCCTAAAAAGTCATTGCATTCTCTTCATATGTAAAAGGCATATATCTTGAAATTCTTTCTTGATGAGTTTGATTTATGCATGAAAATAATTTTTATATATGATATCTTTATAATTTATACATTTGATTCCTTTCATGAGATCAATGTTAAAATAACACTTTGAGCCTTTATTCTTTATACATATGCGAACATATTAGTTCATTTCTATACATCAACTCTTTCGCATATAAAATAGTATGAGTGTTTGAACCCATAGGATTCAGTGTTTTGAGAGTATTGACTTGTGAGGAATAGAGTCGGCGACTCGATTCATGACACTGAAATTGGGTGAAACTAAATTGATACATTTTTGAGAGGAAATATGAAAATGATTTTCGACTAATTATTATAATAAATCATGATTGTTTAAAGAGATTAAAATAACTTATACTTGAGATTTTAATTATGATCTTAAAGGAGATTAAAAAGTATGAGACATTTTTGTGATATGTTGTTAATTTGTGATTTTGTTGTAAATTTAATTTTTAATTTGTTTGTTTTTATTGTTTCTTTTGATTTTTACATTTAGTTCAATGTTTGTGGGTATCATTACTGAAAACCCTCACGAGACTCAAACTCGTCCACTAGGGCAACCTAGGGATTTAAAGGCTTGTTGCATAGGCTAAATGCAACCGTGTCAATCCACAGAAGTGATTTAGGATAGTTTAATTTTTAGTTTTTATCGCTTCTCTTGCTAAGGGACTAGCAAGAAGCTGGTTGGGGGTTGTGATGAGTGCTCAAAAAGCACTAAAATTACCATGATTTTATGCACATTAATTGACTAAAAAATATATATTTATATGTTTTATCATATATTTATATAAATTTATCTTTTTCGGAATCACGGGTATTTTTATTGTTTTTCAGGTATTTTCGCTTAAAAACGTAACTTGAAGACTCAAAGAAGAATACTGGAAGCAATACATCACAAATATATCAATAAATAAATGGGGAAAGGTCAACAAATATGGAAAAATTGGAAAAAATGGGTCGAAAAGGTCAAAAATGTCAAAAAGGAGAAAATTGCGCCCGGAGTAGCCCATCCCGCACGCGCCAGCGCTCAACCGCGCGTGCAGCGCGGCCCACGTCCGCGCGCATCCGCGTGCGCCGCAGCGCGCTGTCACTGTTCACGCGCGTGCCGACGCCATTTCGCCCCATTTTTCACGTGCAGCCGCCCCCATGACGTCATCAATGACCTCACCATTTGCACTACGCGTTTTCACCATTTTTTAACATTTTTTCACCCACTTTTTCTCTCCATTGTCACCTATAAATACCCCCCTTCTCTTCACTTCATATCACACCTAAAAACCATTCTTCTCTTCTCTTTCTTTCTCTCATTTCTTAGTTTTTAAGCTTTTCTTAGTTTCTTTCTTATTTTTAAAGCTTTTCTTAGTTTCTTTCTTAGTTTTTAGTTAAATTCTCTTAGTTTTAGAGTTCTTCTTTTTTTGAGAAGAACTAGTTATGTTTTTTTTATAATAATTTAGCTTTTTGATTCAATAAATGGGAGTGCAAATTCTGCTTGGAGGTTTTCCAGCAACGGGAATAGCGTCGAAGTTCTTTAAGGATTTTATTTTCTTACAGTTATTTTTTATGCTTTATTCTTACATGTTATATTTAATTTTTGTGTGATTAAATTTAACTGTGCTGGCTGTTTATAATTATGATGTAATAATAACGTTGTTATGCTTGCGAAATATTAAATAGGTAAAAATTTCTAAAATGAATTGATTTTATTTTTATTCAAGATTTTATATTATGAATGTTAGAGAGAAATATATTATTTTTCATTACAAACTTAAATCTGAAAATTAGATTTTAAGGTTTAGTTATCCGGTCTAATTTAGAGTAGTGCTCTTTTATTTGTTGGTACAATCTTAGGTAGTTAGAGTGAAACTCTATTTCAAAAGTTTTTATAAGAATTATTATGTGAAAATGTATTGACAACATGTTTTCAATAGTGGTTTTAAAACTTGAAAGTTAGTACTCGGATAATTAAATTCTTATGTTTAATTTGGACACCTTGAATAAAGTTTAAACTGTCTAACCCCACCAAAGGTGGCATTTAAATGGTTCATTTTCAATCTCTTAGAAAAAGGAATTAATTTAATTAACCAAATTAGTTATCAACCCCACCCATAGGTGTTAATTGATTTGTTTAGTTAACAAAGAATATCTAACCCCACCAAAGGTGGTATTCATACAAAAAAGGGAGAATCAATAAATATCAATTCATATCTTTAATAACCTAAATAATATGAGCAAGCATAATTAACTTAGTTATTATATCCATAAATACTCCACTATTTATAAATGATAAAATTTGCATAAATGTTTATTTAATCTATGTTTATTTTTATGTAAGTAGATTAAAACACAAAAAAACCCAAAATATCGTGAGAGGATGTTTAGGATTTAATTTTGTTTTTAAAAGTTTGAATAATAAATTAAAAACCACATACATTCCTTCCTTAGATCGACCTTGGGATTATACTTATCATTTTCTACGAAATGATTCGTGCACTTGCGAGAGTTTTATAAATATAAAACCAAAGTATTGGCAGAATCGGCGATGCTGGTTTTCGTTCATCAAGGAACACCTCAAATTTGAGCTTGAAAAAACATGTCCCTACTACATCTAACTAGGAAGAAAGAATAAGATTCTTTCTTATTATGAACCGAGTATTTCTAAATTCAAAAGAAATTACATCTCTATCATTTCTACTTTCCAAACCCTTTGTAGCCCTCTAACAGCAAAAACAAAAAAATTTGTAGGAAATCAATCTAGGCATATGATTGTTTCCTTAGAAACTCTTGATTTTCAGGGTGACTTCTAGCTTTATTTCTAGCTTATTTCTCGCTTTATTTTCCACTTTGTATTAGTGTATCCTAGCTATATTTTAGTTTATTATAGTTGTGTATTTTAGTTATAACATTAGTATATATATGTGATCTGTATCAGAGAATTATAAAAAAGAAAGGAATAAGAAGAATACAACTTTAAGAAAGTTCATTTTGTGTGGGAAGACCTTTAGGCCTTGGCCTCTTTTTAGCATCAATTAACATATGCTGATTTTTATCAATCTGGAATTCAATTTTTAACATGGTATCAGAGTTTTAGGTTCAAAAACCTCTTCTATTGGAATCTCTCTCACTGTATCTCTTCGTAGGAAACCATTTTTTAATCAAAAAGTGGTTTTCTGTTTTTCTCATATCAATTTCAGCTGTTTTAATTCTTAGATCAGTTTATGCTGTTTTAATTCTTAGATCAGTTTATGCTGTTTTAATTCTTAGATCAATTTATGTTGTTTTAATTCTCAGATTAGTTTCTACTGCTTTAGTTCTCATTATTTGAGGTTGATTGATATCTGAGAATTGACAATGGTAGTAGACAAAAAAAATATTGAGAATTCTGAACCTATTGCTGCAGTATTGAAGTTAGATTTCATTGCTGCTGTGGGTACCCATGAAGCGGCTTCAGGAATGAAACATCTACAACCTTGTACAGAAGGTCATCATTTTTCTAGATTCCACCAAAACCATCTGAATTAGAAGCTGATTCTTCCCAGCATGCTATTGCATTTACTTATCCTCAGATAACCTCATAGATGCCAAACCTTGCTTCTCTCCCATCAATGTATTGGCAAGAATTCTATGGGTCTCTGCCTTCTAATTTTGGTGGAAATAATTTACATTACTTCAATTTTCTCCTTCAACAGACTTTATGGGTATATCCAAAAAAAAATTTCCAAAAAAATTCCAAGTAATGTCAAAATGGACCTTTCATTCAACAATCTATCAAGACCAATTCAGAATCTCAAATTTTCCTAATTCAAGAAACCAAGTATTTTTCTGGGAATCATAATTTGTGTGGTGAACCAACCAAAAACCCTCAAATGGGTTTCAACACCAGAAATTTCCTTATGGCTACCTTTGCCAAATCCATAGAATTCTTCAGGTTAAATGCATTCACACTTCCCTGGTGGTCGATCCTTACAATTTCCTTTCTATGAGATGAATCCTATGTTTGGAGGGTCCTATCTTTGCCTTTGGACCATATAAGGAATCATCTTCAAACAGTCATCATCAAACATTATCTTAAAAGAGCAGTAAATCAGCTTCCACACCAGAATGGAATTGTTGCCAAAAAAAGTGTTCTTCTCCTTTTTCAGAAGGAATCACCAACTGAAATTGGATTTTTTGACCTTTACTCTTCCTCTGAATTTGGTTCAACTTTTAATTCTATATCTCCAGTTGCTCTTTCTGTTTGTAGCCAAATTCATCGTTCATCTAAGAAACGACTGATCGATTATCGTGCATCTACGTTCATCTCTACTTAATCCAGCCACCAAACTCGAACAACTATCAACCTCAATCTCGCACAACGTCAACCTCAATCTCACATGACTTCAATCTCACTATCGCAAGACTTTAGTCATCAGTCTCGTGAAACCCAAGAACCTAGTCACTAATATCTTCCACTTCGCCACTTATCCGTTGTCCTCCAGTCGGTGTTGCTGTCCAATCGGCGCATTAGATTCAAACTCAAACAAGAAAGATAGAAAACGGTGAACAAAACATTTATGTCCAATTCGTAGGGTGATATCACCTCCATCTGATCGTCACAACTATTCAAGAAGTTTCAACCCAGTAACCACATTTAAGCCCATCGACCCAATCTGCCCAGTTTAACCTAATAGACCCAGTAACCATTCAGCATCCCTGTTCAGTCCTGCGTTCAATTTTGATTCTGCTTCTGTGGATAAAAATGTTACTTCCTCATCAGATTGGCCATAAAAAGATCAAACATCAACGTAGTAACTTCAAACATCAACGTAGTAACTTCCATTTTCTGTATTTGGTAAAGCAACAAGCTTTTCCATTTCAAGAAAATAATCCATGAGAATGATTTCATCTGAAAGGACCGTTTGGTTTCTTCCAATAAACTTTTCATTCTAAAGATGAAGTGTTATGACTAGAAGACGTTCCTGAATCTAATTGGCCTTTATAACATTCATTTATCTCAATGTTACTTATTTGGTCTATATCAGAATCAACAAGATATAGTCACTCTTCGAGTTGCAAGAAATTCAACTATAAGTTCCACTCAATTTCAATGGCCACCCTCCGAGTTGTAGGAAATTCAACTACATTTCTCTCCACTCAGATTCAACCATCACCCTTCGAGCTGCAAGACATTCAAATACATTTCTCCATTCATATTTGGTGGTTAAATCTATTTCATCATCCCAATCTTCAGGCTACTTAGTAACAGGATCAATAATCCTTTTTGGGATGTTATCATATACTTCCTCATCATCCCAATCTTCAGGCTACTTAGCAACATGATTAGTAATCCTTTTTGAGATGTCATCACATACCAAGCTTAGATTCATAAACCTTTTGGATCCAGCTTGTGGGGGAGTGTTAAATATTAACCCTTAATTCAATAAGTAAAGGGTTCTAGTCCACTATGATCACACTAAACATGTGGAAATTAAAGGCAAGATGATCTCCCTCAACTATGTTCCATCTAGACAACATATCTTAACCAAAACTTTGTTTCTGAGAGTTAAGTGTAGCACTTGGTTTGGAAAACATATTCACCTAGCTTGAGAGGGAGTGTAGGAAAT
Source organism: Hippophae rhamnoides (assembly GCA_033030585.1). Taxonomy (NCBI): domain Eukaryota; kingdom Viridiplantae; phylum Streptophyta; class Magnoliopsida; order Rosales; family Elaeagnaceae; genus Hippophae; species Hippophae rhamnoides. The sequence goes on along the minus strand of CM065434.1, from coordinate 19,529,461 downwards.
CAATCTAGGCATATGATTGATTCCTAAGCAACCTCTGATTTTCAGGAGGAAGTTTCTTGATTTTAGGGTAACTTTCAGCTTTATTTCGAGCTTATTTCCAATTCAATTTCTAGCTTTATATCCCACTTTGTATTAATGTATCCCAACTATATTTTAGTGTATTACAACTATGTATTTTAGTTACAATATATATATATATATATATATATATATATATATATATGATCTGTATCAGAGAATTATAAAAAAGAAAGAAATAAGAAAAATACAACTTTAAGAGAGTTTGTTTTGTGTGAGAAGGTCTTTAGGCCTTGGCCTCTTTTCAACATCAATTAACATCTGTTGATTTTTATCAATCTAGAATTCAATTTTCAAAAACATTTTTAAACCAAACATAAAATAAATTGTCAAAACGTGATTCCAAGGCTCATGAAGCACGAAAGAAAAACAATGTGTTCTTTGCTAAAATCACTTTCAAGCAAATGGGTCATACATGTGTCCAAATAACATATTGGAATAAACAGTGCAATAAAATAAAAAAACCACCAACTTTTCTATTGAAAGCGACCCGAAAAGAGGAGCAAAAGGGTGAAGAGGGGTCGTTACCTGCTTTTGCTCACAAAAATGGACAATAAATGAAATCCATCTCTCTGAGCTTTTACATCATCCCGGTCCCATGCAACCCTCAAAAATGTGATTAGGGGTTCAACCATATTTGCAGAAGACAAGGAATCACATTCTTGATCACTGTATTTCAACTGGTTTTTGACATCATCAACAACCTTACATTGAGATTCCCCATGAAGCTCACTAAGCTTAGAAAAATATTCCGAATCTGTTTTTTTAACAGTGGAATAGGATCGGTACTTATTGTTGGGCACAACAGGTAAAGATAAAATGAATTCAACAGAATAGAATAATGACACAGGAAATTTAACGTGGTTCACCCTTTAATTTGGGCTAAGTTCACCGGACAAACTCCGAAAATATTTCTTCCACTAATAAAATTAATGGGTACAAAGTGAGAGGCAATACAACAAATTGAGATAAACCCAAAATAATGTCACACAAGAGTTTCCCAAACTCACTATTTTGTCACCCCCCTTTTAGAAAAATATCCCAATATTTTTCTAAGATATTCTCTCCCACTTTCTCACACAACACTATTTTTCTTCAAAGTAAATTGTTCCTTTGGCTTTGCTTAGCTTCTCTTCTTGTTTGTTGTGTTGATATATCTCTAAGTCAAAGACATTGCCTATTTATAGGCAAAATTGCATATCAATGTTAGATGCACCTACCAATTGTGGTTGCACCTACCATTTATGGTTGCACCTACCATTTGTGTTTTCTTCCTCTTAAATGTAGGAGGGACTTACAAATCTCCCCCTCCCGACTACATAGAGGGCTCCACCAATCCGGCAGCTAAACGACAGTATTCAAAATTTTGTCTTGGGAGAATTTTCATCAACATGTCTGATCCATTTTCTTCTGTATGGATCTTCTCAAGTTGTAATAGCTTCTTCTCCATTACATCCCTAATCCAGTGATATCTCACATCAATATGTTTTGATCTCTAATGAAAGGAGGCATTCTTTCCAAGATGGATAGCACTCTGACTATCACAAAATAACTGATAACTGTCTTGTTGCAACCCAAGTTCTTTCAAGAACTTTTTCATCCATAACAACTCTTTACATGCTTCCGTTGCTGCTATAAACTCTGCTTCGATAGTGGACAGTGCAACACATTTTTGTAACTTTGACTACCATGATAAGATCCCTCTGCAAATGTAATGAGGTAACTTGAGGTGAATTTTCTAGAATCCACATCACCAGCCATATCTACATCTGTGTATCCAACTAACATAGGTTTTTCATTTCCAAAACATAGGCATATTTTGGAAGAACCTTGAAGATACTTGAAAATCCATTTCACTGTAGCCCAATGTTTCTTTCCTGGATTTGAAAGGAATCTACTCATAATTCCAACTGTATGAGTGATATCTGGTCGTGTACAAACCATGGCATACATTAGACTTCCAACTGCTGAAGCATATGAAACCTCTTCCATCTCTTCCTTCTCTTTGTCTGTAGAAGGGCTCTGCTTAGAACTTAGCTTAAAGTAATTAGAAATAGGACAACTAATCGCTTTAGCCTTATCCATATGAAATCTTTGATGTGCTTTCTCAATGTACTTCTCCTGTGACAACCATAATTTCTTGACGCATCTGTCTCTAATAATAGTCATGCCAAGAATCTGTTTTGCTGGTCCTAAGTCTTTCATGGAAAAAGACTTACTCAATTGCGTTTTCAAGTTGTTGATTCTGGAAATATTTCGGCCAACAATCAACATATCATCCACATAGAGCAAAAGAATAATGAAATCATCATCAGAGAATTTCTGCACAAAAACACAATGGTCTGAAGTAGTCTTTTTGTAGCCTTGCTCCCCCATAACATACTCAAACTTCTTGTACCATTGTCTTGGTGTCTGTTTTAAGCCGTAGAGACTTTTCTTTAATTTGCAGACATAATCTTCTTTTCCTTTTTGCTGAAAACCCTCTGGCTGCTCCATGTATATCTCTTCTTCAAAATCACCATGTAAGAAGGCAGTTTTGACATCCATTTGCTCAACCTCCAAGTCAAGACTTGCTGCTAACCCTAGCACAACACGGATGGATGTCATTTTTACAACTAGAGAGAAAATCTCGTCAAAGTCAATACCTTTTCTTTGGCTGAATCCTTTGACAACCAATCTGGCTTTGTATCGCGGACTGAAACTGTGTCCTTCATGCTTTACCCTGAACACCCATTTATTTTTCAAGGCCTTCTTCCCTCTGGGAAACTTCATCGGCTCAAAGGTTTTGTTCTCATGCAAGGACTTCATCTCATCTTGCATGGCTTCAATCCATTTTTGTTTGGATTCGTTATCCATAGCCTCTTCATAACTCTCAGGTTCTCCCCCATCAGTGAAAGTTACATACTCATCTGAAGGATATGAGGTAGAGGGTCGTCTCACTCTATCACTTCTTCTCAATGGAACAGGAGAAGCCGCATGTGTTGGTACTGGATAATGAACATCATCATTTCCCTCATCTTTAGAACCAATTTCTATAGGGGCATCATCTTCATCAGGTGGATAAACCCAGTCTTCATCTCCAACTTGTCTTGGCACTGATGTTGGAAGAATTAATTCCAAATGTAATGAGTCACCATTGGAATTAGGAACATCTTTCGTCATTTTGATAATATCTTCAATGGTCTCATCTTCAACAAATACAGCATCATGGCTCCTGACAAGTTTCTTTGCAACTGGATCATAAAATCTATAGCCAAATTGATCTTGACCATAGCCAATAAAAATACACTATCTTGTTTTGGCATCAAGTTTGGATCTCTCATCCTTGGGGATATGAACAAATGCTTTGCATCCAAACACTCGTAGATGATCATAGGAAACATCTTTTCTTGACCATACTTTATCTAGAACATCCATCTTGAGAGGAGTACAGGGTGAAAGATTCAACACATGTGAAACTGTGAGTATGGTTTCACCCCAAAAAGTTTTAGGCAACTTTGCATGTGAGAGTAGACATCTAACTCTCTCCATCAAAGTTCTGTTCATCCTCTCAGCTAAGCCATTCAACTGTGGTGTCTTTGGAGGTGTCATCTGATGTCGAATACCATGCTTTTTGCAATAAGCATGGAAAGGTCCTGTGTATTCTCCACCATTTTTTGTCTGGGTGCACTTCAACTTCTTTCCAGTCCGTCTCTCAACTGAGGCATAAAATTCTTTGAAGACATCTAGCACCTGATCCTTGTCTTTAGAAGATATACCCACGTCTTCCTTGAATGATCATCAATGAAAGTCACAAAGTATTGAGCACCACCAAGTGACTTTGGCATTAGTCCACACAAATATGAATGAATCAGATCTAAAATATTATTCATTCTAGAAGGAGGGAAGCTCTTAAAAGCAACCATGTTTTGCTTTCTTACTAGACAATGAACACATTTCTCCAAATGCACTTCATCCATTCCAGGTAATATCTTCTTTTTGGCTAGGCTTGTCAAACCTTTTTCACCCATGTGACTGAGTCTCTTATGCCATAACTCAGCTGCACTATCTTTCTCTATGGCATTTACTATGTCGGTGGAGAGCTTTGCTTGCATTATATACAAAGTGGTATGCTTCTCACCTCTAGCCACTACTAAGGAGCCTTTTGTAAGTTTCCATTTGTCATAAATGAAGGAGCTACAATATTCTTCATTTGCAAGTTTACATACAAAGATCAAATTCAGGCGCATATATGGAATATGCCTGACATCCTTCAGAAATAGTCTGGTTCCGTTCTCTGTTTCCAAGCAAACGTCTCCTCTGCCTACTACCTTTGATAGGCCTTCATTTCCCATTCTAACAACACCAAAACTTCCAGGTGTGTATGATGAGAAAAATTCCCAACGCGATGTAGCGTGAACTGTAGCACCACTATCAATCACCCAACTGGTCTCGTGTGATGCAAGATTGACAAAATCTTCATCATAAATGATATTGAACTCGTCTATGGTATTTGTTTGTTCATCATCACTACTGTTGTCTTTCTTCGTTACTTTGCCTTTGTTCGTTTCTTGTTCCTTCTTGAACACCCGACAAAATTTCTTAATGTGACCCTTCCTCTTGTAGTGATGGCATTCAACATTGGCAAATTTGTTTGATTTGCCTCTACTCTTGCTTCTGGGTTTTTTTCTTTGTACAGTCTCCTTCCTCTAGACTCTGTGATAAAGGCTTATGCTTCTGAATCTCTTTCCTTGTTTTGTTTCTCATATGAGAACAAGGCTTCTACAACAACTTCAAACTCCATCTTGTCTTTTGCATAAGTCAGAGTTGTTGTGATATGATTATATGATGAGGGTAGTGATGCCAACAACATCACAGCTTTCTCTTCATCGCCAAAACTCACATTAAATCTTGCTAAGTGAGAAAGCTTGCTGTTGAAATTGCTAACATGCTGCATCATGCTCACATTATCTTCCTTCCTCATCTGATATAGCTCCTTCCACAAATAAAATTTATTGGCAAGGTTCTTTGACATGTACACATTTTCTAGAGTCTCCCATGTTTCTTTAGCAGTCTTGCAATTTTTTGATTCAATATTTTGCAAGACAATGTCTGTGAGATTTAGACAATTTGTACTAGCTGCAATCTCATCTATTTCCCCCCATTGTTCTTCGGTGACGGTTGCTACCTTCTTTTCTTTTCCCAGCTACACCTTATAGACCTTCTGTTGAATGAGAATATCCTTCATCCTTCTTTGCCATAAAGAGAAATTATTATTGCCATTAAATTTCTCAATATCTACCTTTTGGCTTGACATTTTTTTTTCGTAAATAAATACGCCCTGGACCTAATAAAATCTTTTCTGATGTGGAAGATCAGTCTATGCTGCAACCACAGAGCATATTAAGAATTTTACTAGACCAGCTCTGATACCAGTTGTTGGGCACATCGGGTAAAGATAAAATGAATTCAACAGAATAGAATAATGACACCGGAAATTTAACGTGGTTCACCCTTTAATTTGGGCTAAGTCCACCGGACAAACTCCGAAAATATTTCTTCCACTAATAAAATTAATGGGTACAAAGTGAGAGGCAATACAACAAATTGAGATAAACCCAAAATAATGTCACACAAGTGTTTCCCAAACTCACTATTTTGTCACTCCCCTTTTAGAAAAATATCCCAATATTTTTCTAAGATATTCTCTCCCACTTTCTCACACAACACTATTTTTCTTCAAAGGAAATTGTTCCTTTGGCTTTGCTTAGCTTCTCTTCTTGTTTGTTGTGTTGATATATCTCTAAGGCAAAGACATTGCCTATTTATAGGCAAAATTGCATATCAATGTTAGATGCACCTACCAATTGTGGTTGCACCTACCATTTATGGTTGCACCTACCATTTGTGTTTTCTTCCTCTTAAATGTAGGAGGGACTTACACTTATGAGTATGATCACTAGTCTGATTCAATCGTAACCCATCTGTTGCCTTAGCAATTGAAGAATCTGAACCAAAACTAGCATCTACAGACCCAAGTGACACATTACTGAGATCGATTTGCAGATTTAAGTCATTCATGGAACTACCAAAGCTTGCAATAGAAGTGGAACAAGTTTCCTATGACTGCAGTGCTTATGAATGCACACTTGGGTCAAAGATAGTGATTCCATGATTACTACACCACCTTGATATTAAACCTTTCATGACAACATTAGGAATTAGTGAAAGATGAGATAACTTCATATCAATTTTTGGACATGTACTGTGACCCTTGTCTAACTATTTCTGTATCCATACTCTTTACTCTTTTATATGTTTGTCCCGAAGCAATTGTAAGGACTATAAGTGTTAGTTATTTTTATGGACAAAATATTTATCTATAAACTTTTTTTTAAGCATGCTATCAAGTTTATAAAAAAAACCAAAAAAATACTTAAGTTTCCGATAATCGTATTTTAGGTATATTTTTTATAATTAGAACACATAAAATTATATTTATACATTAAATAATATATGTTCATAAATCTGAAATTATTTTTAGTACTTAAATATTTTTTTATGTGTCTTAATATTTTTTAAGATGTGATTTAAAATTTTTTTTTATTAAAGCTTTGAATGGGTCTTAAACAATGAAGCACAAAATAATTTAACACTAATATTAGTAGGCTATCATTATCTATATTTATATATATACATTGGGTTAGGGTTAAGGGTGTGTTGAAATAATTTGAGTGAGAGAAGAAAAGAAAACTTGAATCGGTCGAACTATTAAAAGAAAAAAAAGGGCAACCAAAATCGGTGAATCTATGAGATAGAAAGTCTTCATCATCATCAATCATTTAGTTTTAGTGAAAAAGCCGAATGCCTCTTAATATTTGTCTCCATCAGAACCTTTGTTTCAGCCTACATCATTGTTTCCAATTGCATGTTGTCATCTCCTCAACTATCGGTGAGGAAAAATAAAGTTTAATGTTTTGGCGATGGTTAATATCATATAAGGGATTCAAGTTCTGACTTAGGACCAATTTTTATTGCAGTATATGAAAGGTAGGCAAAGGTGATAAATTAATTTATGATATTTAATTATCTTTATTTTTATATTTCATAGACAAGTTGATTCATATTTTTCATATTTATATAGCTTCTTCTTGATTAGATTTTTACATGTTTGTATTAAATAATTTTATGTGCGATCATGATTATTTGATTTGAGTATTAAATTTTAAAAAAATTATTTTTTCTAAAATTATGCTTAATTATTTTTGCTCTAAAATTCTCTAGTTGATTTGATTTAAATGACATATATTTTGAATTATCTAGTTAGGATTATTCATTGTTAAACCCGTTCTAGAACACACATGTACTTAGGTTTTTGTACTAACCTCTTTACAGTTGATTTGTGAACTATCTGATTGACGAGGAGTTTATTGAAACGTTGGTCTGAACACCGTTAACACTAATTTTAGAAACTGTGAAAACAGAGCAAAGGCTCGTAAATAAAGTACATTGAGGGCAATCTCCTAGGTAGGGTAACATAAGACCTGATTTGTACAATATTTGATTTTTATAATGGAAAGTTACATGGTCCGATGGACTAGTTGTTTTCCTCTTAGGTCATGGTTGTGGCCTAGGTTGTTTCCATCTAAAAATATAATGTGTTACTCTTTTATTTCCGTACTTATTTTTACACACGATTGCATGTCTGGCCGTTTTGTTTAGGTTAATAAATTATAAATTGAAAAAATTAAAAATAACTTATTCACTCCCTCTCTAAATTAATCAGATCCATATTTTATAAACTGTTGTCAATGATAACAGGATCATGCATCAATGTAGAAGATATTGGGCACTTGAATTCCTCGGGGGGAACAACTCTATCGAATGAGTCACTTTGAAGCTCATACAAACTGTTTCTTGCACGTTGGTCAACTTCTGCAGGTTGATTGTCAATAGAGTCATTATCAGAATTCTCCGATTCATATGACCCTTGACGCGAAACAGAGCTCTCATCAGTTTGCTGTCCAGTAATTGAGTTCCCATGTTTCTTTAATAAATGCAGGAAGTATGTCAAGATGTACTTCTTAGTAGGTTTGGTCTCACCAACTTTAGCTAGCAAATTCTTTATCGATCTTTTCTCTATTAGGAGAGCTTCAGAGGATGTAATGTGGAGCCTTGAAGCTGCAAGCTGGAAAGATTGTATTTCAGAAGTTTCTGTAGAATCAGATGAAGAGTCACGACCACCTCGGTGGAGCAATTCTAGTATTATCTTCCCAGCCTCTTTGTCATTTGGTTTCAGGATAAATATCATTCCCCTAAGAGCCTCAAGTATTTGAGATATCTGCAGATCACATATCTTTATTAAGTTTACATTGACACTTTTATTTGATATGAAAATCACACACAGCCACACAAATGCCCAAATAACTGCCCATTAATTTAGCATACTAGTCCAAACTCACATAGAGAAGATTACATGCGGGTTTTGGGGGATGATCAAAGAATACAAAAGGTTGAAAATCTATCTCATTAGGGTTTTGTGTCACTAGGGTTTTCCTAGAGATGTACTCTACAATATTATCGATGATAACAATGAGTTTTATTTTTTTTTCGTTTTCTCGTTTTCCTCTCTACTCTTAACGATTTCTCACTATGGTGTTAGACCAGTGTTCGATCACGAACACTTTCTCTATTATTATTTCTAAACCCTAGCTGTCTAGACTCCACACAAAACAAAAATATCTCAAAGGGCATATAAATCAATAAACCTCTATAGCCAATGTCACTGGAACCATGTTCTGTATTTGGAATAAACTTTGTTCCAACAAGCTCCTTGATTTTTGACATCTTGAAAGAACCGCATCCCCTGTTATGGCCTGAGAGTAAATTAAGGAAAAAAATCAATCATTGATTGACCGGTAACTAGAGAATCAATAACTTGATTAACAGAGTTACGAATACACGAATAGAATACATATAGATTAACTTGTGTATGTTTTCAGTATAAACAGCATTAAACAGGTGATCCACAAAACTTAAAAACATGCCAAATACAGGTAAGATATTTAAGTCAGAAAACTTTTACTAGGTAGTGACTATCCAAATGATTCTATCAAGAGAAAGAGTACTATTAGATCTACTTTCTTATTTATACGCATCCCAAGATACACACCAGGTAGAGTTTACTTGATTCACTACAATGAAGAAGAAGTAGGTTGGCTTTATCAATTGCACGGGTCAACGAGCAAAGAGCATTTATTCCAGACGAGCACCGAGGTCTTGCTGCTTCTATTTGTGGGAATATGCTAGTTATTCTATCAACCAACTTCTTAAGCTCCATGCACATTAACCGATGAACCTGTGATAATGAATTACAACATCTCAATATGACAAACAAAATTTAAATAAAATAAAAAGAGTTCAAAAGGCTCAGAAATATTCAAGGTTCATTTTGCCTCTTCTTTCATATAAGTCAGACAATATCTAAAGAGCATCACATCAACTTCGCCTCAGGAGTTTCACTGGTGGGATTGATGGATGTAAGAATTCCCCATTTTCATTTGTACTTCAATTTTATGGTCTTGTACATTGTTGGTAGTTGGTACCCATATTAAACATTTGAAAACATTTGTTTCCAAGTTTTGAATGATACATATTTAGTACCATATTAGTCAAAAATGAACAATTGTCTCTATTTTTTCTGCAAGAAAATTGCAGGTCTTGCTAAAGGGCATTGCTTGTATAATTGTATTCTAACACTTTCACGCCTAAGAAGACAGGAAACAGTATCCACTCATGCTTTTTCTCTTTTTGGCCTTATTAAAGACAAGAGGGAATGGCGGAATGGATATTGTTTCTTGTCTTCTTAAGAATGAAAAGGTTAAAATACTAGCAATGCCCTCTAGCAACACCTACAATTACTTCCCAATTTTTTTTAATGATTTTGTTCACTTTTGACTAAAAGAGTTATGATACTATATTGGTACAAGTCAAGAACTTAGAAAACAAGGTACGGAATGTTTAATATGGTTACTAACAAAGCATCAAACCTTCGACTTTACATATATATTAGGCACTTATTATATGTGGAGGAACTTCATAACATTGATATTTGATAATGACTATATGTTGGGAAATTACGCAAATTTTTGATAAGTTAGATTTATGAGAAATCAAGAATAGAAAAATAACACACAAATTTGATAACAGAGTTCGGCCAATCTTGCTTACGTCTCCGGACCTGCTACAGATATTTTTACTGAAATGGGAGAAATTACACAAGGTATTTACAACACTCACAACTCACAACCCAATTACACCCAAGAAAATTACTCTCAATTTTCTCTCACAAAAGCTTTTCTCTCAATTGGAATGAACACTTTGGATAATTAATTTATTACAATTACACATCTATTTATAGGAAAATTCACTCCTTGAATTACTCCTTAAATTAATGGTTCCTTGAATTGCTCCTTGAATTAAGCTCCATGTTTTGCTCCATGTTTTACTCCTTGTTTTGCTCCATGTTTTACTCCTTGTTTTGCTCCATGTTTTGCTCCATGTGTTTGCTCCTTAAATTAAGGATCTTTATATCAATCTCCAACAATCTCCCATTTGAAGACTGATTTTAATCTGTCTTCACACCTCGATCAATGTATAAGCTTTTCTAGTCTTTGTTACTCTAGCAGACCAACTGAAGTTGAGCACAACTTCAGTTTGTCAATAGTCACCACCTTTGTTAACATATCTGTTGGATTTTTGCTTCCTTGAATCTTCTCCAATATTAACACATCATCTTTCAATAGAGATCTGATGAAGTGATAATGAAGTCCAATATGCTTGGTTCTAGAATGAAATGTTGAATTCTTTGCCAAGTGTATTGCATTTTGACTATCACTGTGCAGAACATTCTTCTCCTGTTTAAATCCGAGCTCAGTTAACAAACCTTGAAGCCATATCATCTTTTTATTGGCTTCAGTCACTGCTACTTACTCAGCCTCTATAGTGGATAGAGTGAAAATTTTCTATATTTGTGACATCCAACTAACAGTTGTAGTTCCAACAGTAAATATATAATCGGTGGTGCTTCTTCGGTGGTCAACTTCACCTCCAAAGTCTGCGTCTACGTACCCTTGTAATTTTAACTCTCATTTACTAAAGTACAAGAACTTTTTCTGTGGTGCCTCGCAAATACCTCAAAATCCACTTGACTGCTTCACAATGAGTTTTTCCAAGATTTGACATAAATCTGCTAACAACTCCCACTGTATGGCCAATGTTTGGTCTCGTACAGACCATTGCGTACATTTTTCTCAATGGTGGCGTAAGGAACCTTAGCCATGAATTATCTCTTCCTCCGTCTCGAGGGGACCGATCCTTGGATAGGCGAAAATGACTCGACGGTAGGTGTGCTAAGCGGCTTAGCATTGCCCGTGTTGAATCTCCGCAAACATGATGTGTACACGAATGAGATAACTGCAAGGATCCTTTCTTCTTATTTCTTGTGATTTGCATTCCAAGAATCTTCTTTTCTGGACCCAAGTCGTTCATGTCAAACTCCTTTGACAATTTTTGCTTCAACCTTTTAATATCATCCATATTTGAACCTGCTACTAACATATTATCAACATAAAGTAGTAAAATGATATAACTGGACCTATATCTCTTGAAGTAGCAACAATGGTCAGCATTGCACTTCTGGAAACCTTCCCTGTGCATGAAGGTTTGTCAAACTTTACCCATTGTCTCGAGGCTTGTTTCAGCCATACAAACTCTTCTTAAGTCTCGCATACACAATGTTTCTTCTTCCCTTTTTCTCGAAAACATACTTTGCTGGTACATGTATATCTCTTCATCTAAATCTCCAAATGAAGGAATACGGTTTTCACATCCAACTGTTCAAGATGAAGATCTTCAATGGCTACAATACTCAATACGTCTCGATAGTATTAAGCTTCACAACGGGAGCGAAAATGTCAGTGTAGTCAACTCCTTCCTTCTATTGAAACCCTTTGACAACTAGGCGGGCTTTGTATCTCTTGGAACCATCATGCTCCTCTTTCACCAGGTACACCCATTTGTTGTGAAGTGTCTTCTTTCCCATAGGTAACTTAGCTAGTTCTGATGACTGATTGGAGATGATAGATTTCATTTCTTCTTTCATAGCAAGCTCCCACTTGTTGGATTCTCGAGTCTGATAAGCTTCATCATAGCATTCAGGCTCCCCTCCATCAGTCAGCAACATATAGTTCATGTATCTCCTGTTAGGCACATGAGGTCGAGAAGACCTTCTCAATACAGGAGCTCGAGTAAGAGGTTGTGGTGTTTCGGAATGTTGTGTACTGCTCTGTCCAACAAGTTCCTCTGGATGAGGGCTTGTTACAATTGGTTCTGTTGCGGAACTATCTGAGATATCATCTGCATATGCAAATACTGACTCATTCTACTCTGAGTCATTGGCGTCTATTTTATGCATGTCTTTATACATCACCCTTTCGTTGAAAATCACATCTCTACTACGGATAACTTTTTTCTTTTCATCATCCCAAATGCAGTAACCAAACTCATCCTCACTATAGCCAATGAATGTGCATTTCTTGGATTTGGGATCAAGCTTATTCCTACCTTGATCACTGATATGCACAAATGCTACACAGCCGAAAACTTTTAGATGTGATAATTTCACCTCTTTTCCGCTCCATACCTCTTCTGGTATTCTATGCCCTAATGGAACAGATGGGCCTCGATTGATCAAGTAAGTTCTTTGTTGACCGGCTCGCCCATAACCGCTTTCGGTGACCTCGACAGTATACGAATGCTCTTCTTCGTCAACGTTCGGTTCATACGCTCGCCTACACCATTGTGTTGAGGCGTTCCTAAGACAGTGATTCTTTCCATTCCGATTCCGTGCTCATAGCAGAAAATTTTGAATCCGGTGTCTTCATATTCACCACCATTATCGGTTCTCGAGATTTTGATCTTTAAAACCCGTTTCATTTTCCACCAGCTTTCCATCTTTGAAAGCCTCAAATACTTCAGACTTATGCTTTAGAAAGTAAATCCATACCTTCCGAGAGTGATCATCGATGAAAGTCACAAAGTAGTGTTTCCCACCAATAGATGAGATGGTCGTTGGTCCCCAAACATCAGAGTGAATAAGCTCTAGCCTTTCCTTCTTTGGGGTTTTGCCACTTGTCTGAAAGCTGACTCTCTTTTGCTTTCCAAGTATACAATCTTCGCACATGTCCATCTCTACAGACTGTAGACCTGGAAGTTTTTCTTTTGATTGCATAATCTTTATCCCCTTCTCACTCATATGGCTTAGTCTCTAGTGTCACAGATTTGGTGTTTCATTGCCTGCTGCAATTGTGATTGAACAACGTGCCTCTACTATCATGTAAAGGGTGCCACTTTTCTTGCCTCGAGAAACTATCATTGCACCTTTTGAAATCTTCCAATCATCACCATGGAAGATTGTAGTGTAGCCTTCACTGGCCAACTGCCCTACTGAGATTGAGTTCCTTATGAGGTCAGGAATATGCCTGACATCCTTCAACTCCCATACAGACCCGAAGAATTCTTTTTGTGAAGTAGCATGAAATGATGCTCCAGAGTCTAACACCCAAGATTCTTCCTTGCTCTCCAAAGAGCATATCAATGCATCATCCCCTCCTGTGGTGGAAGTAACATTTGCCTCTGCCTTCACTTATTTGTCCTTCAACTCTGCACCGATTTCAGAAGGTTCTGGTTCTTCCACAATTCCAACACTCGATAGTTTTTGAGCTATGGGAATTATTGGGATTTCTAGATTTAGACCTTCCATCCTTTGATCTACCTCGATGAGTACCGTTCCGCCACGTCCATTCCTTTTGGTTGAATTTCTTCCTCTTGACTCGTATGCAAACCAAGAAGTTGACGATTCACCGACTCTCTACGTCGATCTCTTTCACCGAGAACCAAATCATGAACATCGTCAAATTTCAAATTATTGCTACGATGAGCTACTCCGCAGTATGGCGACAAGAGCATTCGACTTTTGGTAGAGAAGACAAAAGTATCAATGCTCGTACTTCTTCATCGAATTCAATTTCCACTAAACTCAACTGGGTTTTGACTGTGTTGAGTTCATTGGGATGTTGAACTACCGATGCGCCTTCCGTCATCTGTAAATTAAACAAACGCCTCATCAAGTGCACTTTGTTTGAGGTTGATGGCTTCTCATACATATTAGAGAGAGCTACCATAAGACCCGACGTGGTCTTTTCCTTTGCTATGTTGAAAGCAATATTACAGGATAGTATCAATCGAATAACTTCGAGGGCTTGTCTGTCTAGAAGATTCCAATCTTCTTCCTTCATAGGTTCTAGTTTCTTCCCTAAGAGTGGTTGATATAGATTTCTTTGATACAGATAATCCTCTATCTTCATTTTCCAAAACCTGAAATCTGTGCCATCAAATTGCTCGAGTTTCACTCTTCCTTCATCTGCGGCCATTGCTCCTACTCAAATCTGACTTCCTCCGGATCGTTTCTGACTATTTATGTAAACCACCGTGTATTAGAACACCTCCAACAACGAAAAAATATCGTCGACAAAATTTCAATATTCACGTAATTCACTATTCACGTAAATAGTAACCTTGTAGAAAATTGACAGAAATCACCACCAATAGCTCTGATACCAATTGTTGGAAAATTACGCAAATTCTCGATAAGCCAGATTTATGAGAAAGAAAAATAGATAAAATAACACACAAATTTGATAACAGAGTTCGGCCAATCTTGCTTACGTCTCTGGACCTACTACATATATCTTTACTGAAAGGGGAGAAATTACACAAAGTGTTTACAACACTCACAACTCACAATCTAATTACACCCAAGAAAATTACTCTCAATTTTCTCTCACAAAAGCTTTTCTCTCTAAGTTTTTCTCTCAATTGTAATGAACACTTTGGATGATTAATTCATTACAATTACACATCTATTTATAGGAAAATTCACTCCTTAAATTACTCATTAAATTAATGGTTATTTGAATTGCTCCTTGAATTAAGCTCCATGTTTTGCTCCATATTTTACTCGTTGTTTGTTCCATGTTTTGCTCCTTAAATTAAGGATCTTTATAACAATCTCCAACACTATAAACATAATAAATGATAAAATTGTTAAGAACCTAATAACATATAATATATAATAGAATAATTAGTTAATCTCTTAAAACGTACAGTAATTAAGAAATGAGTTAATTATAATGTTATATATTATATGTTTCTTAACATAAATCAAAAGAAATAAAGTGCTTGACATAATTGTACCTTAAAGCAATGAGGATCTGTCACCGTCCACACATCTTCATAATCACCGGTCCCCATTCAAAAGGGAATGATCCTGTATAAGGAATTCAATAACAAGAAAACGCTGGTTAACTTCATACTTTTTTACCATATCAATATGTATGCCCATATAATTTAAAGAAGGTAACACTCAAGTTGTAACTGTATGGAACTAATATCTCTAAACATAAAACGAATCCAGGTTCATTCTAAGGACTACTAGCTTCTCAAAGATAGTTTTTCTCCCTTTTACAATTACTTTTAAAGAAGAACAGAGATAAACAATAACCATAAGCAACTGATGTTATTCACTTTCTTCTTCCACAAACAATAATCCTTTTCAATTTAAAATAATTTCAAGATTCTAATCAAAGATCGTCTCGGGTTAAAATTAAGAAT
Source organism: Hippophae rhamnoides (assembly GCA_033030585.1). Lineage (NCBI taxonomy): Eukaryota > Viridiplantae > Streptophyta > Magnoliopsida > Rosales > Elaeagnaceae > Hippophae > Hippophae rhamnoides. The sequence continues at coordinate 19,513,672 of CM065434.1, read as the reverse complement.
ATTTCTTTATTACAAAATATGTTATGCTAGAGTTAAAACATCAGGACCCACTTAATACTACAACTTGTAATAAATATATTTTCCTAAAATTAATGTTTCCATTTATGCAGTGTAATGCCTAAAAAATATTACATCAACATAAACATGTCCATCACCGCTAGTAGGGACTATGGTAAATTCAGTCTAGTAACTCTTTTGTTAAGTATCTTTGTCTCACATCATTATGAGCAAAGTAAGTCTAACATAAGGCAGCGGCCTTAACTCAATAAAATCTTATTGGGTTGAGTTATCTGCTGAGTTTTAACGTGATATCGAGTGGCTTCTACATGTGTTTGGGCCTGGAACCTCTGCAGTCTGTAGTGGCGCTAATGTGCACGTTTGTCCGTCGTGTAGAGGGTGGTACATTAAGTATCCTTTATCTCACATCGTATGAAAGGTATCAAAATTTGTTTATAAGTTGGCCATGCTTCGATAAGATCTTATTGAGTTGAGTTAGGCCTGAGTTTCTAACATCTTTAATAAGATATGTTAGTCTCTTTCTTTTATAGTAATTTAGCAAAAGAAAGAAAGAAAAAAGAGAGCAAGTTTAGTAATATTTTGTAGATAGTGTTTAGTTTTTTAAAAAGTGATTCTTTTTTAGACTAAAATCATTACGTAGAACCAGAGCTATACCAAGATGATCCTTTTCCAGTTCTTCAATTTTACTTTAAAGACATAAATTGAGCAAACACAAACCATTTATTGAGAATTTCCAGTTCTTCAGTTCACCAGGACATTAACAGTCTAAAGCCAAAAACAAGATGCAAAATCAAAATAAATTTTCCAAAATTCTCAAATTTCTTGCAGAATTCTGGTCGTCTGCTCTGCTCAAAGTGTTTCTCTAGACAACCCCATGTACATAAGAACAAGTTGAAGTAAAGAAGAAGTCCCCAAAACAAATTTCATAGAAGCAAGGAATCCAAAATCCAAACACATAACCAGAATATACTCTCACATTAAAACCCAGCTCCAAAAAATCAAGAGCAGCTAAAAAAATTCCAAATTTCATAGATGAAAATCCCACAAATATACAGGACAAAGACAACTAAGAGAACCCCATTAAAGCATCAAAAAATCACAAATCCTACATGACAGAAAAGATAAGACTCACAACTATGAAAAGAAAAGAAGGTAAATGATAAAGAAAATACAGAATGCCCATGAAGCAGATAAGCGACCTTTTTCTCATGGCAATCAAGTCTACGTACAATTAAGACGAAAACCAATCGGGATAGAAAGAGAAAGAGAATCAACGAAGCGTCAAACTTACGACCAATTCTTTCTTGGTCTTCCACCACGGAGAATAAGAAAAAATAAAAAGCAACACTCTCTTTATCAGTGTGTTTCAAGAGTCAAGACACTTGATTAGAGTATTCATATATTTCATTGTCGCTGTGTTGATTATCCACCGTCTCATAGTAGTGTGTTTTGTGGGTCCCATGCAATCAGATTGTGAGTACTGTCTGTGATGGAGTAACTGAAAGTTGCGCAAGGTTTCAATTTAATTCAGATCATTAAATTGAATTTTATAAATATATGGGAGATATTATTATTATTATTGACGAAAATATTAAAAATAATTATAAAAATTATAAATAAGTAAAATTGTAATTTTTTTAATAAACTTTCAAATAATTAATTATTTTTAAATTAATTATCTTATTTAATATAAAATAAATATAGATATATATTTTATTTATTTTGATTGATAAATAAAAAAAATTAAAAAAAATTAAAATATTTAAAATTATTATTTAAATTATTAAATTTTATGATTAAAAAATTTATTTAATGATAAATTATTTAAAAATAAATTAAGTTAATCATAAATCATATTTTGATATTTTATCTATAATATTTATATTATTTATTGATTATTTTTGGATATCAATATTTTTTGATATTTTTATAAATAATGTATATTAATTTTAAAATCTCTAAAATATAAATATTGCTAAAAAATTATCGATAATATTAAAAATATTTTAATCTTTGCTACAAAATAAGAGGCTAGTAGATTATATAATTTTTACAAAAATAAAATTTTATCACCATTCATTTATCTAAAGTATTTTAATCCATTTTAAAATAAATATACTTTAGTTTCAAAGTTATATAATTTATATGCATTAGTTTTTCGATTAAAATATGTATTTTAAAAAAAATACTTCAACTGAAAATCGACTAAATTGTGTTATTAATTCTTAAATTTTAATTAAATTTATATATAAATTTTTTAAACTTTTAAAGCATATAATTTTATCTTTGAACTTTTAAAACTGAAAAGATAAATCATATTATTTAATTTTTAAATTTTTAAAATTTATAACATAAATATTAAATTTTTGATTCACAAATATATATCTTTATAATCAAATTAAGATTTACTTATAAAATTTTAAAAATTTAAAAATTTATATAACCAAATCATATATTTTTAAAATTTAAAAATCTATATAAATTTAATTATAATTTAAAAAATAATAATTCACTTTTAACCTTAATTTAATTATGAAATTAAAATAACTAAGTTATCTTTTTACGTTACTATATTACCATCGAATTGACTTGACATTAAATATTTTAACAATACGCGCACTATATTAACCAGTCAACTGTGAAATAGTGGGATAATATCAATAATAATATAAAAGTTTTAAAAATATTATAATAGTCTAAAATTAAAATTAACCGGAATAAATAAAAATATTTTATATATAAAAATAATAAAAAATAAAAACACTACGAGAAATGTTAATTAATAAGAAAGAAATTTAAATAAAAACAAAAATTAAAATTAAATCTAAAAAAATGAGATATATTTAAAAATTTATTATTCTCAAAAATAAGAAAATAAATTTAAGTTTCTATTATGGAATAAGTAATAAAGAATTTAATATTAATATTACAGACATAAAAAGAATGTATAATATATCATTAATTGACAAAAAAATCATTATAAACAATAAACTATTAAAAATTCCTCGTAAAGATAAAAGAAAAAAATTTTGATACGTCTATTTAAAATGAATCTAAATATTAATAAAATTACATTTTGGAGAAAAATTTATACACCAATAAAATTAGTATTGTTAAACGATAGAATAATAAATAAGAAATATGTTTTATTATGATTTATCTATGAAAACCAAGGATATTAAAAATTAAAATTTACAATATATCCAAAATTTGTAATTAATATTAATAATAAGAACTTAAATACAGTATTAGCTTTAACCTATAAATTTGAAATATGAGATTTAATGAAAAAAAAATTATCTATTTTTATTACACTACATAATATGATATTCATTAACAAACAGACATAATAGTTTAATATATAAATAAAATGAACTTATAGAAATATATAAAAAATTTCAAGAAATTGGATAAATAATAAAACCATATTTATTAACCAACTTTGAAATACTAGGAGAAAGGAAATCTAAATGTTAAGGAAAAGTTTATGATACTATGAAAAAAAGTAATGTATTAAGATTTACGTTTATAGATCATGAAAGAAAATCTTTTAACACATAAAGAGTGGTAATATATATAAAACAAGAAGTTAAAATAATAAAAGTATTAGTACATGGCATAATATTAGGAAGAAAATAATACTATTATTTCAATAATATTCGAAAACAAATAACACGATATATAATTAGATCTTAATAGAAGTCTAACAATTATATCAAAAAATCAAATAATAATAATTAAAGTTTTAATTCTTTTAACAAAAAATAGATATAATACAAGAATAAAACATAAAGTCCTTACAATACATAAACGAGGCACAAAAAGAACTCATAAAAGAAATAAGAGTATATGGTTATAATAAAAAAAATACAACAAAACATACACAAAAAACTTAAAGAATTAAGAAGGGATGTAAATAATATACGTAGAAATAAGAAAATTATATGTTATAAGTTTGATCAATTCATAGCTTTAAAGGAAGAGCTACCAAGAATATTAGATGAATTGATACTAGGAATGAGAAAAGAAAGAATGAGGAAAAATCCAAAGATAAATAATAAGCTCTAATCTCAATTTAATGAAATATAGAAAAGAATTAGAAGAATATTTTATGGACCTTGAGAATGGAGATATGATATGATAATAATTAATAAAACTAATTTTGATCCAGAAAATATGATCAAAAAATCATATGAAACCAATTTCATTATCAATACTTTATCAAGAATGAACATCTGACCCACATAGTGAAGAACAAAATAGGCAAAGGCTAAAAGAACCTAACGTTCCTTATAAAAAACGAAAAATCCCAAAATAAAAGAATGATTACATTGAAAAATTAGGGAAAAAAACTTTTAGATGAATGGTCTAGTAGTATGAGTGTAATCATATAAACTTTTTCAACCACATAATCAAATCCTTCAACTTATAAAGTCTTAGTAGCTCACAAAATGACACACGATGTTAAGATTTGGTTTACAAATTTAACAGAACAACAATATTTACAAATATAGAAGAATGTTCCCATATGTAAAAAATATTTAAATACTGTAATAAATAATATATTAAATTTTTTTTATCAAAACATATAAAGGAAAACATATCACTAAATTTAGTGAAAATGAAATTGAAGAAGCTAAATATAGAAAATATGAAAAAGTAACATGTGTTATATAGATTCCTTTATTTGTAAATATGAAATATGTTATCACAAGTTACCATCCTCTATGCAAGAAACTTACAAGGAATTATGTTTTCAAAAATTACCATAAATATTACATAAAAATATAACATAATGATGGAATAAAGAAAATATACCAAACATATTAGAAGAAAGAATAATAACTCTTAAAAATTAGATAATCATTAAATGTCAAGAAAGACAAGAATATAAACAAATAAGAGAAAATGATAAACTCTATTGTGATACAAGAGATTTTAAAATGATAGACAAAATACAAATGTAACATAAAATCTTACAAGTAAAAATATAAAACATATAAAAGATATAAATTTAGAAAAAATATTTTAGATCTAAAAGTAAATAAATCTAACAAAGACATTAGAGTAAAATCTATTATTTATATTCCAAAATATTGGATTGAATTTGAAAAACAAATTCAAGAACTTTTGGAACAACAAGTCATAAAACTAAGTAATTTACCTTACTTTGGTCTAGAATTTTTAGTTGAAAAAGAAGCCGAAAAAAGAAGGAAAAAAAGAGAATGGCAATAAACTTCAAAACATTAAATAAAGAAACCATTAATAATGAATATTATATACCAAATAAAGAATAATTATTATAATTAATAAAATGGAAGAAATATTTCTCAATCTTTGATTGCAAAAGTATATTTTGACAAATAAGATTGGATAAAAAATCTCAAAAACTAACAATATTTAGTTACCTTCAAAGACAATTCCAATGAAGTGTGGTACCATTCTGATTAAAATAAGCTCTAAGTATCTTTCAAAGGTTTATGGACAGCATCTTTAAGAAATTACAAAATATTGATTGTGCTTATATAAGAGATATTTTGGTTTTCAATAATGAATTAAATAAAAATTATTTGGATAGTATTAATATTCTATAAGAATGCCGAAAAGAATGTATCATGCTTTTTGAGAAGAAAGTAGTAATTACTTAATAAAAAATTAAATATTTAGGGATAAAAATTGAAGGTATAAAACATAATCTATTGTCCCATATATTAAATAACATTCAAGAATTTCTTAGCAAATTAAAAGACAAAAATTAATTACAAAGATTATTCAGATATTTAACGTATGTTGAAGCATACATCAAGAAACTTATGGAAAGTCAAAAACCTCTACAAACAAAATTAAAAAACATCATGTTTGGAAATGGATAGAATAAGATACTTTATAAATAGATAAAGTGAAAGCATAGATAAAAAAATTTACCAACTTTATATCATCCAAGTCTATATGATAAAATGATAATTAAAAAAAATGTTTCATGTGAATATTGGGAAGAAATTTTGAAATCAAAAGTAAAAAAAAAATAAATATATTTATAGATATACATCGAGATCTTTCCATGATTCAGAATTAAATTATCACAGTAATGAAAGGAAACAGTTAGTTGTCAAAAAAGCTATTAAAAAATTCATAGTATATGTATTAAGTTTTAGATCCATTGTAAGAACTAATAACAAGAATTTTGATTAATCACTATAATTTTGATATCAAACATCTTTCAAGAAATAATAATAGCTTTAACAGATGCTAATGAGTACTTGAAAGGTGATCATGATGCACAGTGATTGTTCCCTCAAAATCCACATTTCTCTCCCTTTCCTCAATTGTTCCCCACTTATAAGTAAGAGCCCTCTTTTCTCTTCAAATCACACCAAAATCTGATCAAGCATGAGTTTTTTAATAGCTTTAACAATAGTTTATTTTTCAAGTTCTTCTCTCAATTTTTGAGAGATGAACAATTGTATTTTCTTTAGTTCTATGTACTTTTGAGAGATGAACAATTTTATTTTCTTTAGTTCTATGTTTAGTTTCTACATAATTTAAATTAGGTTATCATAAAGAAAATGTAGTAAAAAGAGTTACTCTAGATCAGGCGATATGAAATCTTTGTTGTAATCTAAGGAATACTATGAAGATTAATACCTCTTATGTGGAGCAAGACACATCCATCTATCTATCTTTTGGGTATATATTTAATCTATATTCTTATTTTTCCAGTAAACAACATTGTATTTCTTGAATTTATTATAAATAATTTATCGATCATTCATTATTTTTAACATGTCTAACTAATTATGATAATAAAATTTTAGTTATGTTGATATATTTGTACATATTATTTAGAAAGTTTATTATTGAAAAATATATTGACAATATATTTTTTCTAATAAATTTAGAATACGCAAATTAGATTTTCGATACATCAATCCATATCTAATTTAGATAGCTTGAATATGAGTTTAAATTATTGGTTGATCGAAGATGTCATGTTAAATTGCTTATTCGTTTCTTAGACAATAAGCATAATTTAATTAACTGTCCGATCGAAGACGTTAAGTGATTTAATTAATAACAAATAATGACTCTATCGAAGGTATTATTTATACATATAAGTGAGTCAATAATCTGGATTTATATTTCATCAACATAATTAATTATACCAAATATATTCAACGACCTAAATATCCAATTAATTCTCCATTAATTTATTAATTTAATATCTTCCTATAATTTGTATGAAATGATCTATTTTTATCCTTTCATTATAAGGGGAACAAGGGCTTTAATGGGGAGATCATGCCTGATCACCTATTGGAGGTGAAATCTTTCTTTCTTTACTTTGTTATTTTATCGCGTCTTTTCTACTCCATTATTTCACATTTTATTTTCAACACATCTTTATTAATTTTTGCACTTTCTAAGGAAGAAAAGTTATCATTTAGAGTGTAGAAATGAAAGGTGCAAAAGAGTTTCCTATAAATAGAAATGTATGAGAAGGTCTTGGAGGATAACAATGCTATCCTGGTTGAAAATGAGGCTAAGATTCTAAGTTTTGAGTTTGATGAAGGAGTAAATAAGCTCACTATCTAACTTAGTTGATACTTTAAAAGTAGGGTAAGTTTTGTGATTAGTAGTTTGAAAATGCAAGCTAAGAAACTGGACCTAATTATGCTATACTATACCTTTATGTGATATTTTCAAAGTAGTAGGGGTAATGTAATTCCACCAAATATATGATGCCTCTACCTCATTCAGTGGAAAAAAAACCCCGAGAGGTAGTACTGAAAGATAGGTTGAGGATTCCACCCTATTGTATTAGATAGTTGGTGGTGTAGTTATAAAAAAACCCACAAGGAATCGCCTTATATTAGTGTCAAGGTGAACTAGAGGTCTATATTCCTCACGTCTATATCACTTCTGACAATAAAGTAGTGGGAAAAACTAAGGCCCCTCTATAATGAAATGGATGGTACTTGTAAGAGGAAATTATTAGCCCACATATGGGTTTGAACTTATCCAATAAACGAGGTCAAGTTAAAAGCTAGACATGTTATTTACAAATAGGATATTTGGCAACATATCTACAAGGATGACCTATACCACCACTTTAGGTTTTCTATTGATTGTTCATCCATTTATGAAGCATGCAAAAGAGGGAATGAGAGTATCTGACACTTAATGGCGTGGTATGTTTTAGATGTAAGTACTCTTTCACGTCTTCCCATTACTGTTTTATTTTTAATTTCTTTTGTAACCTATATTTCTATGTTGCACATCATGCAATCCCTATCCTTTGCTATTGATTATGAAAGGGAAGCAAAGACTTTATACAAGACTTCAAACTTTGTGGATAAAAAGCTTTGCAAAATCATGGCCTATTATGAAGCTATTGAACAAGATTTGAATGATGTAGTAATGATCTATATCTGAGAGTACTAGGTCACATCTATACCCATGAATATTAGATATAATGATTGGAACTTTTTGCATTAAGTTATCGCTCTTCACATTTGTTATATGTAACACAAGTGTTGAGTTTTTCGATAATTGAAAGTTATTTCTCCTTGATATATGTATTTAAAGAAAAGTTCCAATTTTATGAACTCATGATTGTTTTTTAGGAGGGGCATCATGCCTCTTACCCCGAAACCTAAGTGGGGGTCCATTTGGCCACCTCACTCCGTACTTGGGTTATTATGTTGGTTTTTGACAAGACAAGAGACATACAAGGGTGAAATTGATTTCAACCCTTGTGTACAATTCCTAAAGAAGAGGTTCATTCTTGTGAACTCATGTTTCTTTATTAGGATAAGCATCATGCCTCTTATTTTGTATCCCAAGTAAGGAGTCCATTTGGCCACCTCACTTCATACTTGGGGCTTATCACATTATTTTTTGCTAGATAAGATATATATAAGGGTGAAATTGAATCCAACCTCTATCTGCAATTTTGCATTTTGGTTTCTCTATATCATTGGGTTGGTTCCCAAAGAGGAGGTTCATTCTTGTGAAAACATGTATCTTTCTTAGTATAGGCATCATGCTTCTTACCCCACATCCCAAGTGAGTGGTCCATTTAGCCACCTTACTCCGTACTTGGAAGTTATTGCATTAAATTTTTGTGAGAAAGAAGACATACAAGGGAGAAATTGAATCCAATCCATGTGTGTGATTCCTAAAGAGGAGGTTCATTCTTCTGAACTCATGTCTCTTTCATAGGATGGGTGTCACACCTCTTATCCTACATCCTAAGTAGGGGGTTCATTTGGACACCCCACTCTATAATTGGGGATTATTGCATTAATTTTTCATGAGATAATCTTCAAAGTGAGTTTTCTTCCTTAGGCGTGGCATTTGTTCATATGACCATTATGTTTGTATCTTGAATGGATGGGAACTGTTTGGTCTACTCATTCCAAATGGGGAATAATATATAGTTTCTCAAGTTACCAAAATTATATGGGTGGTAAACACTAGTTACCTGCCTATTTATGGGTTAAAAGATATAACAATCATAAACATAACTAAATTCGATGGGATCATGCCTTATTTTTAGAGCTAATCCTCCAATTTTGACATCATATTTTATTCATCTTTGTTTAACAATTACATTTTGAGGTGTCACAGGTTATACGTGGAGAGATGCATTGAAGACATTTCTATGATCTTGAGGATATTCTCCTATAAAAGTGGCATCCTTGATTAGGTCTTGTTGCTGTATTTTCTCTTAGTCTAGTTTGAAATTCATATGCCTCATTGATAAGATGTACTTTGTTATAAGAAGTGTTGAAGAAAATGTCTTACATGCTTTGCTTAGATTGAATCAAGTCCCTTTTATGCACAATCTAAATTTTGAAGAAGTTATTTTGAAACCATTATTGGGATGGCCTAATCCTTAAGAATTTGCAACACTCAAGGTTATGTATGGCCTTCTATTGAATAACATTCCATTAAATTCTTGTATCACCATCGATTCCATATTTCCAACCATCATTGGTGCAAATTCAAAGCACCATGCTTGATAGTTTGATATTGTTGTTTGCGAACAAATCATCACATCTTCTTCAAATCCTCTAAAATAGTATACATCTTTGGGAAGAAATGTAGTTAAGGATTTCAATTTCATACCCAAGGTTAGTGGTTCTAGCACCTTATGGTATAAAATAACTTGACATCTTTCCATGCTTCAAGGAAATTTGCATTGGGAGTTGCTTATATTATCCCTATTTTTACTTAATTCTTTAGTTTGTTTGCTCGAGGCAACTCACCCTTAACATGTCAAGTCTTGATGAATTTTTTTATTATCAATTGTCAATCCTTATATAACATATTGATTCATATCACATTCTAAATCTCCATCTTAATACTTAACACACCATTTTTTATTGCCACCAAGTCATATTTCTTATCATGGAAGGGGATATCTCAAACAAATATTTGAGGAAAAAGACTAACGAATCTTTTTCATTGCTTAATAGCAATAGGTCATAAAGCAAAAAGATAAGCTGATGTATGAAAATGAAGAGCACTAAGTGGTGTCATTTTCTATTAGAGGCATACGAGCTCTAACAGAACAACTTAAATCTTTAGATATCTTCTAGGAGTTCGGTGCTCGGGCTAGAAAACAAAAAAACTTCCTCTCTAGGGTTTTCCAAGCCATCTTTCTTGCCTCGAATTACCCAACTGTACCAATCAATCTCAATACCATTAAGGTCGCTTCCTTATTAGGATATAATGAAAACTAGCAGGTCATTCCTAATTAGATCAGCCCCAATTAAACATATCCCTCTTTTTGGTTAAAAAGAATATCTATGCTACATGAATATTTTCTTGCTTTATTAAATAAGTAGTATTTTGAGGTTAAAAATATTAAAATATGAAATTTCTAGTAAAGAGGATGAAAATATATTTTTTGGGATTTTTATAAATTTTTTAATGCATGACCAATTCGAAGACACACATGGATGCCATGCAAGCAAAGGAATTGACCAAGAAATCCATATGGATTCCACGCAAGCAAAGAGTGTTAATCGCCCAATATTGCGTGTACTAGGTGACACATGTCGTACCATGTCTCAACACGGTATTAGCTTCAAGTTTCATCGCGCGATCAATAAATATGCCATGTGTCATCACCTGATTCATCCATTCTTGCCACTAGGCAGCATGCAAGAGATTAATTGTATTTCTACTTCTTTTCCTTTCTTTACAATTTCTATATATTTCTTTATGAAAAATATGAGCTTTGTAAACGAAATTATGTCTAGCTAGTTTATTAGTCTAAGGGCCTTATGAACCTAATTTTCTACATGTGATGATTTAATATTTTATCCCAATTATGATTTCAATTTAATTATATTATTTAATTTAATTTTTATGCTATTAATTGTTTGGCCAAAAATTGATCTATAGAGAAAATTAAATAGATTTGAGAGAATTATTTAATTTTTTATCTTGGTTAAATAATATGCATAATTTCTAGGCACATATGTATGATTTTTATATCTGTGATCCATAATTTATGAACTTAATGAGTACTATGCAATTTAATTGACTTGAGAGTGTGATTAAGTTAATTGCTATATGATGTCTAGTTTACTTCATAGAAGAATACATTATAGGTTAGATTTGATTGATCATGTAATTAATTGGTACTTATATTTGGGGATTTTAATGATTCACATGTTTAGAAAATTGAGGGATTAGATATTCCTAGATATTTTTTCAAATATATTTTTTGTTGTCAAATTTGAGTTAATTAATTATTGTTATTTATTTTTAGTTCTTTTAATTTTACTTTCTTAAAATATAAAAACACAAAAAATTTGATTTTTACTTTTTTAGTTTTAAAATTAGTTTCTAATAACATAATCTCCATGAGAACGATATCTTCTTATCATTATATTAATAATTTCGATATATATACTTGCATATCCATTTAAACAATTCGTCAATTTTTTGGCACCGTTGTTGGAAATTATACACATTATAAATGAATTTTTTTAATTTTATTTTAGTTATTTTTCATAAGTTTAATTTTAATTTATTTAAATATTTTATTTATTTTTCCATAATTTTATTTAATTAATTTTTAATTTTGAAATCTCTTTTATTGCTATTAGAAACACATTTGAGTCTATTGTATGAGTAGAGTTCGTAAGGGGGAAATTTTGTCGTTAGATCTTAAAATTGAGCATACTCTTAGATCAATAAGAAAAGAAGAAGTTGTCACTTAAGTGGAAGAAATGACTACTCCATTAGAAATAAATAATAATGAGCTAAAGTTGAACAACTAGATACCTTTAATGGATGATAATGATAGAGCTATGAATGAATATGCAATACCTATTTTGGAAGGGCTTAATCCAAGTATTACAATGCCAAATCTTCAAAATAATCAATTTGAACTAAAGCCAGTAATGTTTCAAATGTTACAAACAGTTGGGCAAATCAGTAGATTACTAATAAAGGATCATCATCTACATCTCAGATTATTTATTGAAGTTAGAGATTCATTCAAATTTAATGGTGTGACCAATGAGGCATTTAGGATTAGATTGCTCCCTTACTCTTTGTGAAACCGTGCTCAAGCTTGGATAAACTCTTTACCATTTGATTATATTACAACTTGGAATGATTTGGTTGAAATATTCTTGATGAAATATTTTTTACCAATAAAGAATGACAATCTTAGAAATGATATTATATTTTACCAACAATATGAAGATGAATCTTTGTATGAAGCATGGGAAAGATTCAAAAAATTACTAGAAAATGTCCTTACCATGGTATCCCTCATTGGATCCAAATGGATACTTTCTACAATGGTCTCAATGCTAAAAAAAAACCATTGTTGATGCATCCACTAATGGAGCTTTGCTAACCAAATCTTATAATCAAGCTTATGATTTACTTGAGAAAATAGCTACCAATAATGCATAAGGTAAATGATATCATAGCACTTACAGCTCATGTGTCATCTTTGGTAAATATTTGAAGGTTCAAAACTTACCAACAAGAATAAACAAGGTCCAAGATTCAAAGGCATCTTGTGTCTTTTGTGGTAGGGCTCATTTGTTTCATAATTGTCCAAAAAATAGTGAATCAACATACTATGTGGGTAATGTGAACTAAATTTCTTATAGAGTAATAACAATAATTAAGTGGGTAATTAATTCAATCATCAATCATTTCCACCACCTAGTTTTCAACAACCGTAACAATTTAAAGTCCAAGAAAAGAATCTACCTACTGAGGACAATACAAATGCTTTAATGGGGATGATGAAAGACTTCATCGATTTTGTAAATATAAAAGTTTTCACTCAAAAGACGTTAATTCAAAATTAGAGAACCAAATAGGACAACTTACCAGGCCATAAGTTAAAGGCTTCAAAGTAGCCTTCTAAGTGACACAATTATAAACCTAAGAAGGGAAAGTAAGGAGAATTGTAATGACATAGCCTTGAGGAATGGTAAAACTCTAAGGGAGGGAAGAGAAATAGGAAATTGACAAGAATGAGGAACAAATGGATAAATAGAGCATAGAAAAGAAAATAATTCAACTAAAAAGGAGAAACCTTTATAAAATTACTATTCCTTTTCCTCAAAGACTATAAAGTTAGACACACAATTTTCAAGATTCTTGGATATATTCAAGAAGTTGCACATAAATATCCCATTTGTAGATGCACTTGAGTAAATGACTTCTTATGCCAAATTTTTGAAGGAAATTATGTCTAAGAAAATAAGGCTTGGAGATAAATAAACAATAACCTTGACTGAAGGTTGTAGTGCCATTTTTGGTAGAAAACTACCTCAAAAAATTGAAAGATTCGAGTAGCCTTGAAATCCCTATTGGGAACATCCATTTTGACAAGGTACTATGTGACTTAGGTTCCAACATTAACCTCATACAATCATCAGTCTTTAAGAGATTAGGGGTTGGTAAAGCTAAAGCCACTTTAGTAACATTAAAAATGATAGATAGATTAATTAATTGACCTCAGATGTGGTAGAATATGTGTTAGTAAAAATAGACAAGTTCATCTTTTTGGTAGATTTCATAATACTAGGCATGGAAGATGACCATAAAATTCCTATCATACTTGGTCATTCATTTTTAGCAATCGAAAGAGCATTCATTGATGTCCAAAAAGGTGAATTGACAATGAAAGTGTAAGATGAACAAGTAACATTTAAATTTTTTAAAGTGTCTGACCCTCTGATATTGATAATGTTAACGAATGCTTAAGTATAGATGTTATATATCATGTTGATAACTTAAAAAAATCTATTGAGTTGCTCATACTTAAGACTATTACACATGATGCTATGAACAATATCATAAACTCACTAAGAAATAACTAAATCTATTTTTATTTTGAAAGTATAAAATCTATGATTGATATTGTTGAGTGTGTGAACTATATCTAAGCTTAAGCCATCTATTAAAGAGCTACCAAGGTTAGACCTTACACCTTTACCTTACCATATCCATTCAAGTAGGCAAGTAAAAGATTCCAATAGAGAGGTGAAAAAGATGCTACAAATACATAAATTGGATGAGCTACGATATAGTGATTACAAGAATACCAAAAAGTACAAAAAGAAAACAAAAACATGACATTATAAGAGAATTGAGAACCGTGTTTTTAAATTGAAACATAAATTATTATTGAACAATTTAAGACTCAAACTATTTTTGGGCAAACTCAATAGTGAATAGATATAGAGAGATGTACCTTAGGAGTTGATATGAGGGTCTAGTTAAGAACATTAAATGTAATGTTGTTTGGGAGGCAACCCAATGTTATTTTCCTTATATTTTTATTGTTTTTTTATAGGTAAATAAATGTAAAAAGTAATAGTTGATGAACGAAAACCGGCATCGCCAATTCTCGCAAATACTTTGGTTTTAATATTTGTAAAACTCTCGCAAGTGCACGAATCATTTCGTAGAAAATGATAAGTATACTCCCAAGGTCGATCTAAGGAAGGAATGTATGTGGTTTTTAATTTATTATTCAAACTTTTAAAAACGAAATTAAATCCTAAACATCCTGTCACGATAGTTTTGGTTTTTGTGTTCCTAATCTAATAACATAAAATAAACATATATCTGATTAATTAAATATAATCTAAAAAGAATAAACATAGATACAAATTCAATAAATAAATATAAATCTGATTCAATAAATATTCATGCAAATTTTATCATTTATATTAGTGGAGTATTTATGGATATAATAACTAAGTTAATTATGCTTGCTCATATTATCTAGGTTATTAAAGATATAAATTGATATTTTATTGATTCTCTTTTTTGTATGAATACCACCTTTGGTGGGGTTAGATACTCTTTGTTAACTAAACAAATCAATTAACACCTATGGGTGGGGTTGATAACTAATTTGGTTAATTAAATTAATTCATTTTTCTAAGAGATTGAAAATGAACCATTTAAATGCCACCTTTGGTGGGGTTATACGATTTAAACTTTATTCAAGGTGTCCAAATTAAACCTAAGAATTTAGTTATCCGAGTACTAACTTTCAAGTTTTAAAACCACTATTGAAAACATGTTGTCAATACATTTTCACATAATAATTCTTATAAAAACTTTTGAAATAGAGCTTCACTCTAACTAGGCGATTGTACCAACAAATAAAAGAGCACTACTCTAAATTAGGCGGATAACTAAACCTTAAAGTCTAATTTTGATTTAAGTTTGTAATGAAAAATAATATATTTCTCTCTAACATCCTTAATATAAAATCTTGAATAAAAATAAACTCAATTCATTTTAGAAATTTTCACCTATTTAATATTTAAGCATAACAACGTTATTATTATATCATGATTATAAACAAGCGCTTAAATTTAATCACAGACAAATTAAACATAACATGTAAGAATAAAGCATAAAAATAAGCGTAAAGAAAATAAAATCCTTACAGAACTTGACGCTATTCCGTTGCTAGAAAACCTCCAAGCGAATTTGCACTTCCATTTATTGAATCAAAAATCTAAATTATTACAAAAACATTACAAGTTCCTCTCAAAAAGAGAAGAACTCTAAACCTAAGACAATTGAACTAAAAACTAAGAGAAAAACTAAGAAAAGCTTAGAAACTAAGAAAGAAACTAAGAAAAACTTAAAAACTAAGAAATGAGAGAAAGAAAGAAGAGAGAAATGTGGTTTTTGAGGTGTGTTTTGAAGTGAATGGAAGGGGGGTATTTATAGGTGAGGATGGAGAGAAAAAATGAGTAAAAAAATGTTAAAAAAAAATATTAAAAAAAATTAAAAACGTGTAATGGACCTGCTGAGGTCATCAATGACGTCAGCATGACGTCATGGGGGCGGCTGCACGTGAAAAATGGGTCAAAAACGCATTGGGCACGCGTTGGGCGGTTGTTGGCGCCTTGCTGCCCAAATTGCAGCTTCGGCCAGCGTGAACGATGCGCTGACGAAGCGTCATCAGCCTGGTATGTGACTCTGGCGTTAGCGCTGGGTGGGGCTGGAGCTACGGCGTTTTTCGTCTTTTGACATTTTTGACCTTTTCGACCCATTTTGTCCAATTTTTCCATGTTTGTTGACCTTTTTCCACTTATTTATTAATTTATTTGTGATGTATAGCTTCAAGTAATCTTCTTTGAGGCTTAACATTGCGTTTTTAGGCCAAAATTCACGAAAAACAATAAAAATACCCGTGATTCGAAAAAGACAAATTTATATAAATATATGATAAAACATATAAATATATATATTTTTAATCAATTAATGTGCATAAAATCATGGTAATTTCAGTGCTTTTTAAGCACTCATCACAACCCCAAACCAGCTTCTTGCTAGTCCCTTAGCAAGAGAAGCGATAAAAACTAAAAATTAAACTATCCTAAATCACCTCCGTGGATTGACACGGTTGCATTTACCCTATGCAACAAGCCTTTAAACCCCTAGGTTGCCCTAGTGGACGAGTTTGAGTCTCGTGAGGGTTTTCGATAATGATACCCACAAACATTGTACTAAATGTAAAAACAAAAGAAACAATAAAAACAAACAACTTAAAAATTAAATTTACAACAAAATCACAAATTAACAACATTTCACAAAAATGTCTCATACTTTTTAATCTCCTTTAAGATCATAATTAAAATCTCAAGCATAAGTTATCTTAATCTCTTTAAACAATCATGATTTATTATAATAATTAGTCGAAAATCATTTTCATATTTCATATCAAAAATGTATCAATTTAATTTCACCCAATTTCGATTGTCATGAATCGACCGACTCTATTCCTCACAAGTCAATACTCTCGAATCCTTGAATCCTATGGGTTCAAACACTCATACTAATTTATATGCGAAAGAGTTGATGTATAGAAATGAACTAATATGTTCGCATATGTATAAAGAATAAAGGCTCAAAGTGTTATTTTAACATTGATCTCATGAAAGGAATCAAATGTATAAATTATAAAGATATCATATATAAAAATTATTTTCATGCGTAAATCAAACTCATTAAGAAAGAATTTCAAGATATATGCCTTTTACAAATGAAGAAATTGCAATGACTTTTTAGGGAATTACTTCTTATATCTTTCTTTTGTAATTAGCCTTTACTCACAACTTTGTAGGCAATGCGGGTTATAGTATGTAGATGATACTATTTTTATCTCTCTTTTTTCGTAGATATTTTTCAATATGTGTATTTTTAGAGAGTCAACCCATTATACGGATTGTACATTTTTTGGATTTTGATGAGTGGTTAATTTTGTGGCTTTTCGTTTGATCTTGGTTTAGGTAACCCCAGGATATGTCTTTTTGTTTTTGTAGTAGTCATGCATAAATGAGATATAAGCATATACTATCAACTTCTACTCAAATCATTTAATCTAAGCAAAAATAATAATCAAAAATATATGATACTCTATTAAGATGAAAAAAATTCATACATTCAATGCTAATACATATAGAGATCATCTAAAAATTTGAAGAAATAAGGAATGAGTTTGGAGTAGAAAAAATATATATTTCATTCGAATAAAGGAAATTAGGCTCAAATTATATCTCACAAAGGTAGTCTCCACTAAAAAAACTCATAAACACCGATTTTGGGTTTAATATAATTTCTACGTCTTATCAAGAAATACTAATTATGACAAAAACTAACTAATTATCAAAAATAATTACAAAATATTTCATGATATGTTTTCAAAAATTAATCTAACAGTACAAAAGATTTAACTATTTACTTAAATTTGATTTAAAGAAATGATAAACTTTTGTGAAACTTTCTTTTTTTTTTATTTTATAGTTTTTTTTTATTCCAAAAATTACTAAATCACACAGAATAGAAATAAAACCAAACAAACAAAAAATGAAAAAGTATATATTTTTTTTTATTTTTTTTTAATTAAGCATGGTAACTTTTCACCACCCCCAACCTAGAACTTACATTGTTCTCAATGTAACAACTGTAAATTAAAGATAAAGAGAAAAGAGAAGAAAGATTACCTATTTCCTGAGAATGTGCAAGTAGTAATGGAAAATGCAGGTGCATCCATCATATTCATCATTAAAGTGTATCTGAACAGCCATTGTAAAAACTTCTAACATCTCAACAAATATTTTTAGTTTTAACAATTTAAAAATTATTCACATGCAATTAAAATGAAATAAACAATAAAATTAAGTAAATAAAACAGATAACAAACAAAAATTATTTTATTTTTATTATTTTTATTTTTTTTATTTTTGTTTTTTTTGGTTTTTATTTATTTTTTTATTGTTTTTTTTTACCTAAAATGATGGGTTGCCTCCCATCCAGCGCTTAGTTTAACGTCTTAGCAAGACGTATCTTTTTGGTGCTAAGGGTTACTCAGCCAAATGCAATCCATTTCAGCAATGTTGTTTGGTTCTTCTAAATAAGGCTTGACACGATGGCCATTGACTTTGAACGTTTTTTGTGTCTTGGAGTCCAATAGTTCCACTACTCCATGTTCAAATACTTGAACTATTTTGAATGGTCCATCCCATCTTGATCTCGGCTTTCTCGAAACAATCTCAAACGAGAGTTAAATAAAAGAACTTTCATTCCAGGGTGAAGAGTCTTAGGAACTAGCCTCTTGTCATGATAGCGCTTAGTACGCTCCTTGTATAATTTGGCATTCTCATAGGCTTCATTCCTAATTTCTTCCAACTCATGAAGCTGGAGTAATCGTTTTTCACCTGCTTTATCTAAATCCATGTTTAACTCTTTAATTGCCTAATAAGCTTTGTGTTCAAGTTCAACTGAAGGTGGCACGCTTTCCCAAAGATTAACCGGTAGAGGCTCATCCCAATAGGTGTTTTGTAAAGCGGTGCGGTATGCCCACATAAGGCATCATTTAGCTTAAATGCCCAATCCTTCCTTGACGGACGCACGGTGCGTTCGACTCCACTTAATTTGCCTATTGCTCACTTCCACTAATAGGAAGTTTGAGGATGATATGGAGTAACTACTTTATGTGTGATGTTGTGTACTTGTTTAGTACTCCATCAAAGAGTTTGTTACAAAAATGGCTACCTCCATCACTTATTATAGCTACAGGCATTCGAACCCTCTTTGAATATGAAATCTTTCAAGAATTTCACAACAACATTAGCATCATTGGTTTTGGTGGGGATAGCTTCTACCCACTTGGACACATAATCCACAAGAACCAAAATGTATTGAAAACCATTAGATGGGGAAAAGGACGTGAAGTCAATCCCGTACATCAAATAGTTCAACAACTAAATTAGTTGTCAAAGGCATTTAATCTCTTTTGCTTATGTTTCCTGTTCTTTGACATCTATCACATTGTGCACAAAACATATGAGCATCTTTAAAAAGAGTGGGCCAAAAGAATCCGGTGTAATATCTTACGGGCTGTCTTTTCACCTCCAAAATGACCCGCGAATGAAGTTCATGACAAAAAGTCGAGAATGCTCTTATGTTCTTCTTCCTGTACACATCTCCCAGGATGACTTGATCTTGACCAATCTTGTATAAATAAGGGTCATCGAGAAATAGTCCTTAATAGTTTTAAAAAACCTTTTCTTGTCTGATATGAAGTGTTAGGTCGCAAAACACGCAGGTGGCAAGATAGTTTACAATATCGCATACCATGGGTTCGGACCTATGAAAAATAACTGTTCATCGGGAAAGGTTTCAACTATATCATCATTACTCTCATCTTTAAGAGAATTGAAGTCGAAATCAACCTAGACAAATGGTCGGCTACTAAGTTTTCATGCCTTTCTTATCCTTGATCTCTAGGTCAAATTCTTGTAAGAGTAAGACCTAATTTTGATTAATCTTGGCTTGGCATTTGGTTTACTTAATAGGTATCTTAAAGCGGCATGATCGAATGTACCAATCACTTTAGATCCTACTAAATAAGACCAAATTTGTCTAAAGAGAATACTATAGCCAAGAATTCCTTTTCGTGGTAGGGTGTAATTCATTTGGGCATCATTGAGTGTTTTGCTAGCATAGTAGATGACATGTAAACGCTTATCCACTCTTTTTTCCCAGGACTGCTCCTATTGCATAATCGAAGCGTCACACATTATCTCAAAAGGTAAAGACCAGTTTGGTGCCATTATAACGAGGGTAGATGTTAGTTTCTCTTTCAAGGTATTAAAGGAAATAAAGGCGGTGCATTGTTGAAGTCAAATTCAAGATCTTTGGATAGCAAGTGTTACATAAAGGACGACTTATTTTAGAGAAATCTTTAATAAATCGTCTGTAAAATCCTCGCATGTCCCGAAGCTTCTTATCCCTTCACGGATGTAGGGAGGTAGTTTGGATATCAATTCAACTTTTGCCTTATCAACTTCAATACCCCTTGTTTGAAATTATATGTCCCCAAAAACTATCCCTTGTTGAACCATAAAATGACTTTTCTCCCAACTAAGGGTTAGATTGCATTCAATGCATCTTTCTAAAACCAAAAGTCAATTTATGTAAGCAATCATCAAACGAGTTCCCAAAGACAGAGAAGTCGTCCATGAAAATTTCAATGAATTTCTCCACCATGTCCGAGAAAATAGATATCATGCATCTCTGGAAAGTGGCAAGGGGGTACATAACCCAAATGGCATTCTGCGAAAAGCAAATGTCCCAAAAGGACATGTAAATGTGGTCTTTTCTGATCTTAAGTGCTATGGGTACTTGATAATATCCAGATAGTCCATCCAAAAAATAGTAAAATTAGGTACTTAATCTTTCCAACATTTGATCAATGAATGGAAGAGGAAAAGTGATCCTTTTTAGAGTATATAAATTTAGTTTCCTAAAATCTATACACATTCTCCATCCAAATGTGATTATTCTAGTGAGCACTAATTCACTTTTATCATTTTTAACAACTCATATCCCAGATTTCTTTGGTACCACATACCTTGGACTAACCCACTTACTATCATGAATAGGATAGATAATCCCTTCTTCTAATAGTTTAAGGATTTCCTTTTTAACTACCTCTTGCATGTTTTGGGGTTTAGTCTTCTTTGCCTCTCGCATGTGTTTAGCACCATCCTCCAAGTTGATCTTTGCATACACATTGTTGGACTAATGCCTCTTATATCCCCCTATACTCCAACCTATAGATTTCTTAAACTGCTTAAGCACTTTGATGAGTTCTTTTCTTGTGGTTTCGTCAAGGTTGAAGAAATTATCACTTTGGATATGTTTCTCCTTCTCCCAAAAACACATATTTTAAGTGCTCGGTAAGTCTTTGAGTTCAAGTTCGTGTGGATTGGCCTCTTTAACGGATGAAGAACTGGCAGATTTAAAAGTGCACTAGATTTTGTCATCACTTCATTATTGTCTAGTTGTTCTCAAGGTACCTTAATTTCTTCATCTAAATCTTCTTCAACCTTTTCAAGTGTAAGAACTTGGTTTCAAGCTTGTCTCTATTCTGGTTTGGAAAAAGGTGTTTTGGACAAGATTATCCAAAGGATCAACTTCGAATATTTCATCGATGGCGATAAATAGAAGGGAAAGGTGAAGAATCAAAAACTTTGAAATGAACAATCTCTCCTAAGAGCTTGTCATTGTCAAATTTCCATCTTGGACATCAATAATAGTTTTAGTAGTTGCCATAAATGGTCTACCAAGCAATATTGTATGCTCTCTGTCCAATGGGATTTTCTTGCATATCCAGAACCACAAAGTCAACGGGTATTATCGGTTTGTCTACGTACCAAAACATCCTCAACTATTCCCTCTGGATATTTAAGAGATCTATCCGCAAGTTGCGGGGACATAGTCATGGGTTTTAAATCCCCTAGATTGAAATTTGTGAGAATATAGAGTAGGGCATCAAATTTATACTAGCACCTAAATCAAGAATTGCTTTAGCAACCTTCCTATCCCCCATAGTTATGTTTATAATAAAACTTCCGGGGTCTTTCAACTTAGGGGTAGTTTGTCAAGTACAGCTAGAAATTTACGATACTACTACTGCTCATTCGATTCATACCTCCTTTTCTTAGTGTTCAACTCTTTGAAAAACTTGGCATATGAGGCACATTCATGATCACTTCTAATAATGGTAAATTGATATTTACTTTAGAGAGCATATTAAAAAGATCATTGAATTGCTTATCTTGTTTGGATTCTTTCAATAGGTGGGAAAAGGTACTTGCATCTGGTGTGGTTCTGTTGTCTTTTGAATTTTGGGAGTGTCGGATGACCCCCAATGAGTTTTTGAAAGCTTGTGAAGTTTAACACTTGTTTCTCCTTTTTGCGAGATTAGAATGTCGCCTTCTTTGTTAAATGAACTACAAGGTAGTTTAGAGATTTCGTACTTGGTATTGACTACCTTACCACTTGAAGCGGTTCTAACATCTTTTGCTTGTTCCGTTGATCGGCAACTTTCCTGGTTCTTTCTTTTGCATTTGTTCAAATTGCCCTAACTTTATATTCAATTCTTTTAACCGAAGCCTCCATGGTGTTCAACCTTTGATTAGTCATCAGTTGGTTGTCACGACTAACTTGAATAAAAGCATTCAAGCTATCTTCTAAGGTTGGTTTAAAAGATTGGCTTGGTGGGTAAGGGTGGTTGTAGGTTGGGTGATTATAGGTGTTTGGATGATACTTTTGAAAATATTGGACTTCTTCTATGGCATCGACACTAGAATCACAAGTATTTGAACAATTATGAATACCATGCCCAATTGAACAACACACTCCACATACCTCTTGATTTGAAATTTGGTGAGACGTGAGGAATTTCACTTGTTTAGTCAATTCAGCAAGTTGCAAGGTTATCTCATTATCAAAGCCGACTTCATTGACCTTTGCTTTCCTTCTACCACCTCTTTGTTGGGAATTAGAACCCAATAGCTCATAGAGATTATAGGTTTCCTCTGCGGTCTTTTCTCCTACAGCACCTCCAGCAGCATTATCAACCATGTATTGACTCTGTAGTGTCAATCCATCGTAAAAGAATTGGTTTTGTAGCTGTAGTGGAAAGCTATGATTTTGACATTGAGTGAAAAGGAGTTTGAATCGTTCCCAAGCTTCATGAAAGGGCTCTTCATTCATTTGAGAAAATGTTGCTATCTTTGTTCTTAGATCAACAGTCTTTTGATGGGAATAGAACCTACCCATAAAAATTTCATAGCGCCTCCCAAGTTTTAAGATAACTTTGTAGAGTAATGAACCATGACCAAGCTTTATCTTTGAGAGTGTAAGGAAAACACCTCATCCTAAGTTGATCTTCATTAATTGCATGAAGTGGAAAGGTTTGGACAATAGCATAGAATTCTCGAATGAAATGCAAAGGGTCTTCATTAGGGATACCGTAAAAGGAAGGTAACAAAGAATAATGAATCTTTTTCAATTCATAATTCCTTGCAGCCTCTTGCAATTGGATGCCGGAAGTTACATTGCCAATGATTGGCATTGTATAGTCTTTCATCTTTTTCCGCCTATCTTCAGCATCTCCCATGTTTATTTGTAGTTGAAAATGATCCTCCTCCTATTGTGAATCAACATTTTGCTCTTAAAAACAATAGTAGATATCTCTAAAAAAATGCAAGGAACCTAAATTTTTTTTTTAAACGAAGGGACACAATTTTTGAAACAAACGAATTTATTTTATTTTATTATTTTTTTTTATTACACGCAAACTAAAACAAAGGAAAATACAATAATGGGTGACCTCCCATGTAGGACTAAAATTTATCGTCTTCTAGTAAGACGTTGCTTGGAGATTGCAGAATGAAAAACTCAATGTCTCCTCTTCATTGAATTCATTTAAGTTTCAATTTTGCCTTTTTGCAAATGTTCAACTAACTGTTCAACTTGAACTTCCACCTTTTTGATAGAAGCTTCCACAGAGTCCAACCGTTGATTGGTTTTTGATTGATTGTCCCTACAAACTTGAATAAAAGAATTCAAGTTGTCCTCCAGGGTTGGTTTATTTGGAATGCTTCGTGGAATAGGTGGGTGGAATTGTTGGCCTGCCTAGTTTGAGCTTTGAGGAAAGGTTGGGGGGTTGTTTTGCCTTGAGAGAAATTTGGATGACTTCTCCACCCAGGATTATAGGTATTTGAATTGGGATCAAACCTTGGTCTTTGTTGATATGCTCCCAACACATTAACTGCTCGAGGTCAGGTTGTATCTCCTTGATATGGACAAAGCCGATACCTTGTCCCGTGTTCTTTGTCTGACAAACCATATTGTTCATTATTGGAATTGGTTTGTGTAGCGAGAAGAGCAACTTGCTTAGTCAGTTGAACAAGTTGTTGTTGAACTTCATTACTGGAGTCGATTTCATGAACACCACCTTTTCTCACTCGGGAGCTTTTACTGGGGAATTAGCACCCAACATCTCAAAGAGATTATACGTTTCGATGCGGTCTTTTCTCCTATTGCTCCTCTGGCGTTGTCGACAATGAACCGACATTGTTGTGTAAGTCCATCGTAAAAAGAATTGGTTACTGGCTGTAGGGAAAGCTATGATGGGGACGTTGAGTGAGAAACATTTTGAACCTATCCCAAGCTTCGTGGAATGGTTCTCCTTCCATACGAGAGAAAGTAGCAATCTTTCCTCTCGGCTACGATGTTTTTTATGGGAATAGAATTTTCCCATGAATTTGTGTAAATTTGACCCCGTGTCATCGAGAGAACCTAGGGGAAGTGACATCAACCAAGCTTTAGCCTTATCCTTTAAGGTGTACGGAAAACATCTCATTCTAAGGTCGATCCTCGTTTAGAATACCGGGGGGAATGTTTGGACCGTAGCATAGAAATCTCTCATAAAGGAAAGAGAATCTTCGTTAGGTAGCCCGTAGAAGGAAGGAAGCGTAGAAAAATGAATATTTTTAAGGTCGTAATTCCGAGCGACTTCTCCCAATGGATAGCGGCGATTCTTGGTGCCAATCACCTAGGTCTTGCAAACTCCTTCATCGTGGTTTCCTAACATGTTGGTTTTCCTCCATTTCTTTTGATTCTAGTAAAGGATTAAGACTTGGTTCTATGTTTGGCTCAAAATCGGGTTGATGGGTAGGATCCAGGTGTTGTTGACACTTGTTTAAATTTATGAATATTATTTACATATGGTGTTAGTGGTTTCCAAGGATCTCCTACCACGCATGTACTATTTTTAAACGTAAATTTAAAACTCCCGTCAACAAAAATAAAGAAATTAGAGAAAATTTCCATGGCATTTAATACAAAACACTAGACAATTTTTTTTTAAATAACATAATCAAGATAACCAAGAGTGTTCAGGAAAGAATGGTGGTCTGATAGGCTCTTAAAAACCATTCTCCTAGTAACAACGTTCAGGAAAGACACAAAGCCGCTTCAAAGAACTAGTCTCCTGTATTTAACTCCCTTAAATTTTTACTTTTCATGCCTTTTAGTTTTTTTTTTTTTACGAACGGTAATTTTATTTTACTATTCACGCTCTCTTATTTCTTATTAACTTAAAAAAAATTTTAAATTTTTTTTACGAACGGTAATTTTATTTTACTATTCACGCTATCTTATTTCTTATTAACTTAAATTTTTAAAATTTTAATTTTTTTTTACGAACGGTAAAAACTTTTTACTTCAAATTTCAAATTTCTAAATTATTTTACTATTTATGCTATAATTTTTTATTTTTTTTTTATATTTTTTATATTTTTTTTATTTTTATTTTTTATTTCTTATGAAATTTGAAATTTGAAATTTGAAATTTTTTTTTTTTACGAACGGTAATTTTATTTTACTATTCACGCTCTCTTATTTCTTATTAGCTTACAAAATTTTTTTTTACGAACGGTAATTTTATTTTACTATTCACGCTATCTTATTTCTTATTAACTTAAAATTAAAAAATTTTAAATTTTTTTTTTACGAACGGTAAAAACTTTTTACTTCAAATTTCAAATTTCTAAATTATTTTACTATTTATGCTATAATTTTTTATTTTTTTATTTTTTTTTTATTTTTATTTATTTTTTTTTATTTTTTATTTCTTATGAAATTTGAAATTTGAAATTTGAATTTTTTTTTTATTTTAAAAAAAATCACAATTATTTACAACACAAAAATATTTTTAAAATTTTGATAAATAAATTAAAAACGCTATTCCTTAAGAATACGCTAAAACTTGATGAGCAAAAACCTAAGATCGCCAATTCTCGCAAATACTTTGGTTTTAATATTTGTAAAACTCTCAGTCACGAATCATTTCGTAAAATGATAAGATATCTCACGGTCGATCTAAGGAAGGAATGTATGTGGTTTTAATTTATTATTCAAACTTTTAAAAACGAAATTAAATCCTAAACATCCCGTCGCGATAGTTTTGGTTTTGTGTTCCTAATCTAATAACATAAAATAAACATATATCTGATTAATTAAATATAATCTAAAAAGAATAAACATAGATACAAATTCAATAAATAAATATAAATCTGATTCAATAAATATTCATGCAAATTTTATCATTTATATTAGTGGAGTATTTATGGATATAATAACTAAGTTAATTATCTTTTCATATTATCTAGGTTATTAAAGATATAAATTGATATTTTATTGATTCTCTTTTTTGTATGAATCTGGCTTTGGTGAGTTAGATCTCTTTGTTAACTAAACAAATCAATTAACACCTATGGGTGGGGTTGATAACTAATTTGATTAATTAAATTAATTCCTTTTTCTAAGAGATTGAAAATGAACAATTTAAATGCTTTGGTGGGTTTAAACGATTTAAACTTTATTCAAGGTGTCAAATTAAACCTAAGAATTTAGTTATCCAAGTCTTAACTTTCAAGTTTTAAACCACTATCAAAACACGTGTTGTAATACATTTTCACATAATAATTCTTATAAAAACTTTTGAAATAGAGCTTTTCTACCTAAGGCGATTATGCAACAAATAAAAGAAGACTACTTTCTAAATTATGGATAACTAAACCTTAAAGTCTAATTTTCAGATTTAAGTTTGTAATGAAAAATAATATATTTCTCTCTAACATCCTTAATATAAAATCTTGAATAAAAATAAACTCGAATTCATTTTAGAAATTTTCACCTATTTAATATTTATAACAACGTTATTATTATATCATGATTATAAGCGACTAGAGTTAAATTTAATCACAGACAAATTAAACATAACATGTAAGAATAAAGCGTAAAAATAGCGTAAAGAAAATAAAATCCTTACTGAGCTTGACGCTTATTCTAGAAAACCTCCAAGCGGAATTTGACTTCCATTTATTGAATCAAAAATCTAAATTATTACAAAAAGCATTACAAGTTCCTCTCAAAAAGAGAAGAACTCTAAACCTAAGACAATTGAACTAAAAACTAAGAGAAAAACTAAGAAAAGCTTAGAAACTAAGAAAGAAACTAAGAAAAACTTAAAAACTAAGAAATGAGAGAAAGAAAGAAGAGAGAAATGTGGTTTTTGAGGTGTGTTTTGAAGTGAATGGAAGGGGGGTATTTATAGGTGAGGATGGAGAGAAAAAATGAGTAAAAAAATGTTAAAAAAAATAAAAAACGTGTAATGGACCTGCTGAGGTCATCAATGACGTCGATGACGTCATGGGCGGCCGCACGTGAAAAATGGGTCAAAAACGCGTTGGCGCTGGTACAGGCTGCTGGCGCATAGCGTGAACGATGGTGCTGCAGCCGCGTGAAGCGTGTGCATCAACCTTGTGACTCTGGAGCGTATTGTATGGTGGCGCTGGTCAAGCTACTGTAGCGTTTTTTGTCTTTTGACATTTTTGACCTTTTCGACCCATTTTGTCCAATTTTTCCATGTTTGTTGACCTTTTTCCACTTATTTATTAATTTATTTGTGATGTATTGCTTCAAGTATTCTTCTTTGAGTCTTTACATTGCATTTTTAGGCCAAAATTCCTGAAAAACAATAAAAATACCCGTGATTCCGAAAAAGACAAATTTATATAAATATATGATAAAACATATAAATATATATATTTTTAATCAATTAATGTGCATAAAATCATGGTTATTTTAGTGCTTTTTGAGCACTCATCAATAGTGCAACAAGATTGAGCATTTCAACGACATATGTGATGTGCTAAGGCTAAAGGGGTTTTCTTTCCTTTTACTTATTCATATTTATATGTGCATATTGAAGACAATGTGAAATTTAAGTTTGAGGGAAGAAACTTCATTCTCTACTTTAGTATTTAGTACGTATTTTAATTTTTTAGAAATTTTTTTATTTTTAGGATGTTTTTAATCATGATTTGTGCAAAAATTGATAAATATATACAAACTAAATGTATTCATTCTTGATATAAAACATATAAACTCAATGTTAAAAATTAGTTGTCATGACTAGGATAAGCAATGTAACATTTTCATTAAGATACGTACATTAAATATGTGACATGCTTGCTAGTTTTGATTAGATTGATTCAAATTTTTATGCACATGTTCATAATTGATTTTGGTGTTCTTATTGAAACATTATATGTAGTGAGTTATACGAGTTGATGAGATCTATCATATTTTAGAATTTATTTGATCATCCCCTGTGGTGAAATTCTAAATAGTATTTTGCAAAATAAATTATTTTGGCCTTATTTGGATTGATGGAGCCTTTTAAGCTAACTATTGTTAATATCTATAGTCACCAATTTGATCCTAACAAAGAACCTTTAATATATTTAACCTATATTTTGTGCCTAACCAATAAATATTACCTGAAAAAGAACCCTTGTACCATTAGTTTGTATGAAAATAAAAATGCAATCATGTGTTATGCTATAAAGTAAGGTGAAATGTAATGCACCCTATGAAAACAATTCAAAACACAATTATCCCACTAAAAAGAATAAGGAAAAAATTAAAAATAAGTTTGGGGGTGTTATGAAGTTACGAAAAAGATGTAGAGTAAAAGAATATGAAAAGGATGATCAGATAAGGTGTACTAAAATATCAATTAAAAGCTCAATTATAATTAAAAAGTGCACGATGAATAAAAAGAAAACTAAAGTGGGGAAATAACCTAAATTTCTTCATTTATCAACCCACACCTAAGCCTTACATTACAAACATGTAAAGTCTTTATTAATCTATAGCTAAGTGCATATTTATATTAGTAGAGAGTTATGTGAAAAATAAACTTATGAAACTTGTTAAAATATTGAATTGATTAGAATGCTCATATAGGTTGATTTCATGAGTGCAATGGATGACATCATGTGAAACACTAATGAGTGCTCAAAAAACACTAAAATTACCATGATTTTATGCATATTAATTGATTAAAAATATATATATTTATATGTTTTATCATATATTTATATGAATTTGTCTTTTTTGGAATCACGAGTATTTTTATTGTTTTTCAGGTATTTTCACTTAAAAACATAACTTAAAGACTCAAAGAGGAATACTGGAAGCAATACATCACAAATATATTAATAAATAAATGAGGAAAGGTCAACAAATATGAAAAAATTGGACAAAATGGGTCAAAAAAGAGGAAATCGCGCCGCCCATCCGCGCCTAGTCTCGCGCGCGCATGCCAACACCTAATCCCGCACGCGCGCCCTATGCGCCCCTGGTGCTTTCTGCGCGCACCGCTGCCATCAATGATGTCAGCAATCACCACTCCGCATTTTCACCATTTTTTAACATTTTTTCACCTACTTTTTCCCCCCATCCTCACCTATAAATACCCTCATTCTCTTCACTTCTAAACACACCTCAAAACCCATCTCCTCTTCTCTTTATTTCTCTCATTTCTTAGTTTTTAAGCTTTTCTTAGTTTCTTTCTTAGTTTTTAGTTTTTCTTAGTTCATTTCTCTTAGTTTTAGAGTTCTTCTCTTTTTGAGAAGAACTAGTTATGTTTTTGTAATTTATTAGCTTTTTGATTCAATAAATGGGAGTGCAAATTCCGTTTGGAGGTTTTCCAGCAACGGGAATAGCATCGAAGTACTGTAAGGATTTTATTTTCTTTGCAGTTATTTTTTATGTTTTATTCTTATATGTTATATTTAATTTGTCTGTGATTAAATTTAACTCTGCTGGCTGTTTGTAAACATGATATAATAATAACGTTGTTATGCTTGCGAAATATTAAATAGGTAAAAATCTCCTAAATGAATTGATTTTATTTTTATTTAAGATTTTATATTAAGAATGTTAGAGAGAAATATATTATTTTTCATTACAAACTTATATCTGAAAATTAGATTTTAAGGTTTAGTTATCCGGTCTAATTTAGAGTAGTGCTATTTTATTTGTTGGTATAATCGCCCGGTAGTTCGAGTGAAGCTCTATTTCAAAAGTTTTTATATGAATTATTATCTGAAAATGTATTGACAACATGTTTTCAGTAATGGTTTTAAAACTTGAAAGTTAGTACTTGGATAATTAAATTCTTAGGTTTAATTTGAACACCTTGAATAAAGTTTAAACTGTCTAACCCCACCAAATGTGGCATTTAAATGGTTCATTTTCAATCTCTTAGAAAAAAAGGAATTAATTTAATTAACCAAATTAGTTATCAACCCCACCCATAGGTGTTAATTGATTTGTTTAGTTAACAAAGAATATCTAACCCCACCAAATGTGGTATTCATATAAAAAGAGAGAGAATCAATAAAATATCAATTTATATCTTTAATAACCTAGATAATATGAGAAAGCATAATTAATTTAGTTATTATATCCATAAATACTCCACTATTATAAATGATAAAATTTACATAAATATTTATTGAATCTGTATCTATGTTTATTTTTATGTTATTAGATTAGAAACACAAAAACCAAACTATCGTGACATGATGTTTAGGATTTAATTTTATTTTTAAAAGCTTGAATAATAAATTAAAAACCACATATATTCCTTCCTTAGATCGACATTGGGATTATACTTATCATTTTCTATGAAATGATTCGTGCACTTGCGAGAGTTTTACAAATATAAAACCAAAGTATTGGCAGGATCGGCGATGCCAATTTTCGCTCATCAAACACACACGCACAAATCAATTCATCAAAAACCTTACATCTCCTTGTATTGATGGAACATTGATTGATGGATATGTGAACTGATGAGTGCTTAAAAAACACTATAATTACCATGATTTAATGTACTTTAATTGATTAAATAGATTTATTTTGTATGATTTTATCATATTTTATATAAAATTGTCCTTTTAGAATCACAAATATTTTTTTCCCAGGTATTTTCATTCAAAAATTACTTAAAGACTTGAAGAAAACTACTAGAGGCAAAAAATTACAAATATATTGAGAAAAAAATGAGAAAAATCAAAAAATGGAAAAATTGGACAAAATTGGTCAAAAGGTCAAAAGGCCAAAAATGTCAAAAATATTGAGTCTTGCACCGCACTATCACGCCCGCATGAGTGTACTCCCAACACACACCTATCACATTCCCAACACACCCTCACATCGAGTCCTATGCGTGCTAGTACACACCCATGCTCGCCAACGCACATGCGTACCAACCTGTCCAAACGCATCAAAAATCAATTTTTAAGATATTTTCTCACTTTTTTTTGACTTTTTTCTCATCTATAAAAGGATCATTTCCCCCATTGTAAAACTCATCCCTCAAATTCTCTTATCTTTCTCTCTCTAGAAAACTTTCTTAGTTTTTTTAGTTTTAAAGTTTTTCTCTTTTTGAGAAGAACTAGTTATGTTTTTGTAGATTTTTAGTACTTGATTCAATAAATTGAAATGAAAATTCGTTTGGAGGTTTTTTAAGCAACAAAATTAACATAAAAGTTTTGTAAAGATTGTTTTGAGATATAATTTTAAAATGAATTTTTTACAGTTATTTTTTATGTTTTATTCTTATATGTTATGTTTAATTTGTCTATAATTAAATTTAACATGGTTAGATATTTGTAAATATGATATAATAATAATGCTTTTATGCTTAGGAAATATTAAATAGGTAAAACATTACATTACAATAAAATAAATTAATTTTGTTTTTATTCAAGATTTTATATTAAGAATGTTAGAAAAAAATATATTATTTTTCATTACAAATTTAAATCTGAAAAGTAGATTCTAAGGTTTAATTATTCAGTCTGATTTAGAGTAATGCTCTTTTATTTATTGTTATAATTACCTGATAGTTAGAGTGAAACTCTATTTCAAAAGCTTTTTTATAAGAATTATTATTTGAAAATATATTGACAATATATTTTCAGTAATAATTTTAAAACTTGAATGTTTGTACTCAGATAATTAAATTCTTTGGTGTAATTAACTTACTCCTCATAAAGCTGAATTAGTACTTAATTATTCATACATCTTACTTAAAGATATTAATTATTTAATATTAAACAAAAGAATTTGGACCCCACCTAAAGACACTTTCTTACCAAAAAGAGAATATAAACATATATCAATTTATATTTGTAACAACCTAAATAATATGAGCAAGTATAATTAACTTAATTATTATATCTATAAATATTTCATTGTTATGAATAATAAAAATTAACATTATTGTTTATTGAATCCATATCTATATTTATTTTTTATGTCATTAGATTAGGAAACAAAAATCAAAAAATCATGACAGAATGTTTAGGATTTAATTTTGTTTTTAAAATTTTGAATAATAAATTAAAAATCATATATATTCCTTCCTTAGATTGACCTTCGAAGTATACTTGTCATTTTCTATAAAATGATTTGTGCACTTGTGAGAGTTTTACAAATATAAAACCAAAGTATCTACAAGATCGGTATTGCTAACCCGATGTTGGTCTTGTGTCTTTATCAAGTTTTTTGCGCCTTTGTCAAGGACTTTGATTGTGCTCATCATGAACCTCCTTGTAATATAATTGTATGATTATTGAGAGAGATATTTTTTATTAAATATGTATGTATTAATAGATATATATTTATGAATATATTGTTCATGTTATTTTATCTAGTTATACTTGGCTTTATTTGAGGATGAGAAAATAGTTAAGTTTGAGGGTATGATGTCTCTATGAAAGTAGAGTCAGTAGTACACTTTTCTATTTATTCAATAAGTAGTATTTTTGGGGTAAAAAACATTAACATATGAACTTTCTAGTGAAAAAAATGTGAAAATATAGTTTTTGGAAAATGTTTCAATTTTTTTATGAATTCTTTAATGCATGACTAATCAGAAGGTTCCAATAAATGCCACACAAGCAGGGAAGTTGATAGGTAAGCCACGTGGATGCCACACAAGCAAAGAGGGTCAATCGCACAACATTGAGTGTAACAAGTGATGTAGGTTAGGGCATGTGTCAACACGATGTTAGTTTTGAGTTTCACCACATGGTCAACAAGCGTACCATACGTCATCGAGTGATTCCTTCATTCTTTCTACTAGAGTGCCATGCAATCTGTAATCGAAAATCATAAAGCACCACGCGTTCTTAACTAAGTATGCATTGACCATGACCTGTTCACTCATGCCATGTGTCGCTCGTTAATTTTCCTAGTGAATCTATCATGCCATATGTCCCGCTCCTGTTGGCCAATACTATTAATTTTCCTTTTTGTATCTTAGCCCTTAATCTGAAGCTGATTTGATAATCCAAATTCTACTTGAACCTAATTTAACCCCCTACGTACCCCATAAATCCTAATAAGCCAAAATTACATATATATTTTTATCAAATTTTGGAGTAAAAAAAAAGAAAAATGTTACTTTTTCTACCTACTGGATTGATGAGTTGTACATAATGGTTCTTGAATTAGAGCTATATGTATGGGCCGCTTGAAAGTATAATTAGGTTGGTACGTGTGGGTATACCTTGTTTGTCGATAATAATTTTGCTTAGATCGTATTGGTAGCGAGGTCTCATAGGGGGAGTTGCGGTTTGAAAAGAACTCTCAACTACTTCAAAAAAAATTGCATTAAGAATGATCTGAGTTCCTTGTTATCATTTTATGATTTAATGAAATCTTGTTATAATTCCGTTACTTGGTGTTGCAACCTCTCTTTGTTAACATCTCTCAAAAGGGATGGACTTTTGTAATTGTGATTACTGGAACTAGCTATGTGTAGAATAGTTTTAGCCACTTCAAGTTCATTATCTTATACTATAGGTTGTGTGGGGTTATATCCTAATCTATGATGTCAGGTGATTATAGATGAGATGATGAGGTACATGGTCGTTGAGGTCGAACTTAAGGATTGGATCAACATGATTGTTTCTTAACTTGAGAGGGGTATGATGATTGGTCATGATTACTAGAGTGAATTTTCCTATGACATGAGCTTATTCTCCTTAGATATAAAATGTAAGGTCTTAAATGCTAACTATGGATTATGAAGTTTTAAGACCCCATGATAGTTGCCAATTATTTGAAGAATTGTTAGTGTATTATGAATTCTTGTGAAGTTAATACTCAAATCATTTATTCATCTCAATAATGAGATACATATATATATATATATATATAAAGTGCAAGTGTCATCGTTACAATAATAAATGTTCTATCCAAAATATCAGGGCTAACTTTTATATAATAAAAATACAAAGGATAAACAAGTCATTATTCTAAGTCGTTTCTACTTAGGCCAAAGAAGAGTTGGATAACCATAAATCATGTCTTGTTTATAAGGTCATATATACAGGTTATATACCATTAGAACTTCCCAAATTCCTATAATATTGATTAGCTCCGAGGATCAGATTAATGTATACGGGTGTTAAATGATAATGTCACATTCACCATATGAACAAAGTGGCTCAGTTCATTAAGATCATATAATTGTTACCTGAATAATACCAAATATAATCTATTAAATAGAATTAAGGATCATAATAATACCAAACACAATTTATTATACAGAATTGAGAGGTGGTTGATTAATTAGCAAGCACTAATAATATCTAAATCACATCCACAGAAAGCTATCTTTCAGAGTCAACACTTGCATAAATAGACAGGATCATTACGATAGTTTGCTCTATGATTACAGTAAATACCAACAAAAGAGCAATAAAATTGCATGAGCTAGCCTTTTTGAACTTTTCCCATATATGCCTCAAAACAAGACAATAAACAGTGGTTGTAAGGTGGGAGGGTTATGAGGTTACCTGTGTTAGCTGGAGGTGGATGAGAAGTATCGCGTGAGGCTCAGTTTTGGTTGCTGGAGTCGCTCATGGAAGGGTAGTCTGCTTGTGGGTTGCCAATTTCAGGCTGGTGAGGTGCTGCTCGCTATTGCAGGTGGCTGTTTCTGGGAACTGATGGTAGCAGAAGATAGGAATGGTTGAAGATAGTACTTGGGAATGACCGAATGGGTTGGGGCTGATGGTTGTTCGTGAAAGAGTGTGGGAAGGAAAGGGGCTAACTAACTCTTAATTAGGGTTTTTTTATTGTTTAAAATTTATTTTTTAAAATTTAAAAATTAAATAATTTGATGGGAAATATTTACTTTGTTGCTGTATTCCTATCCAATTAAATATTCACTCTAATAAAATTAATCATGAAATTTTGTATAAGTTTTTTTTTAAATAATACATTAAAAGTCATTTATATTAAACAGGATTATAAATTAAGTCCTCTTAATGCTCATTTAGAGTATATGTTATTATAATACAAAATAATTGATAAATTTCATATTCAAATTAAGGTTTTGATTAATTAATTTTTTATTAAAATATTATGGTCAAATAATACATTAAATCAATTTTTTTATTCTAGCAATCATTAGTATAATGTCACTTAAGTTTACAGCTAAAATATTGTATACATTAGCGTAATGTGACTTAAGTTTACAACTAAAATATTGTATAATTTGATTTGTATTAAGAATTAAAATAAATGTGTTGTATCTAATAAAAACAATTGTTTTGTAGTATAATCATATATACTAACTTATATTGCATTACTTCAAGATGTTCAATTAATATATGTAAGTGTATGTGTGCATAATTCTTAAGAATGTTAATAGGAAGCTTAGCCTAATTTGGATCCAAACCTGTATCTTATATGTGTTATTCTTTAAACTAAAATCAGCATATATAAATTCAAAGAATATGTTAAGTAATAGTTACACTTTTGAAGTTTGGAAGTTTTAATTATTTGATAAAAAATAATAATATTTTAAATAAAAAATTATTAAAATAATATAATATGTTTTTACTTGACCATTTTTTATAAAATTAAATGATTAAATGACATCATTATTATTTTAAAGAACTGAATGATACAAATGATTTAATATAAAGAATTTTTGTGTCACATTATCTTAAATGATATTAGTAAATTAAGTAACTATAAGATAATTTAAGTTAGTGATGTGAATACTATTATATTTTAAAACATGAATATAATAAATATTTGTTACAATAAAAAAATATACTTATTGTTAGATGGACTTAAATTAATAATTGTAAATGATTTATTAAATTCGTTTATTAAAATAATTTTATTGGGAATGGTCTATGTACAATTAACTCTAAAGCAATTTCATTTCAAGAAAAAAAAAATAATAAAAAGGCACCAAATGGGTTTTAGTGGCTTAGTATTATTGTAATATTTTATTTTTTAAAATTTATTTATTTATTTCAAAAAAGATGAATTTGTTTTGATATAATATTAATAATTTGAAGATCAAATTGGATGAAAACTTTATGCATAGATCAAGTTTGATAGAGTTAAATAGTATGAGAATCAATGATTTTGGATCGATACAATGTTAAAAGCTTAGAATATTTTAAAAATAATATAACTTTTTTTACAATTTTTTTATTTTAAATTAAATTATTATATATATTAATTAAAATGATGGTATTATATTAAATGTTAAATTAAAAATATAAGATGCTTAATTAATTACAAGACTATTTACCTATGATAGGTCAATTAAGTTATGACATGTGAATGATTCATACATTAAATTGTAATAAAAAATATTTTTCTTCATTTATACTTTTGCATTTTCTAACTATATAATCCTTGGAAGTTTTGTGATTTTAAAAGAAGAGGAGGGGGAGGATGAGTGGTGGTTAGCTATGGTTGTGGAGGTTCCACTTTGACAGCTAGCACGAAAAACGAAAGTTTGAGAGAGTTAAGTGTCTTGCTTGTGTGAGAGAGACTCACACAAAAATATATTTTGGATTTAATTTTTTTATTATTATGATTTTTTAAGTTTAAAATATTAAATAATTAATAATATATAAATATATATAAATAATAGTTAATATATAATATCTTAATAAAAATTTATTCTGTTTAACTTAATGACTTTTTTGGTATCAAAAATAAAAAATGAAAATATATTTTTATTTTTTTTAATATTTGATCCAAACCAAACCTATTGAACAAAAA
Organism: Hippophae rhamnoides; assembly: GCA_033030585.1. Taxonomy (NCBI): domain Eukaryota; kingdom Viridiplantae; phylum Streptophyta; class Magnoliopsida; order Rosales; family Elaeagnaceae; genus Hippophae; species Hippophae rhamnoides. The sequence continues at coordinate 19,475,806 of CM065434.1, read as the reverse complement.
AACAAAATCCCTACACTATTGGATTAGGGTTGGCCAGTCGATTAGGTTAGTTTTTTAACACATGTAAGCAACCCTATCTGGTTCAATGGAGAAAGAGATCTGAAATGGGGATAAGATATGATTCTAAGGAAAAGAAGCGAGCTAATTGTTATATATTTTTTAAATTGTTTAAACATATATATATATATATATCTTTTTCATGTAATCATTTTTTCCTTATAAAAAGGCTTTTTTATTTTTTTATTTTGCTTCACATAAACCTTTTTATTAATGTATATTTTTCTTGTCAATTTTTACGAAAAATTCTCAAGTTAGTAATAGTATAGCTAGAAGGATTTTAAAAATCCTACAACGTATCATATCTTGTTGGTTTTTAAAAAAATTGACTATAAATTTAAGTTAAAAAAAAGTCACTTCTATAATAATCATGTATATAACCAATACAAAGTTATATAATGAAAAAAAGAAATCAACAACTTACTAAGACAAAGACTAAGTTTTACCAAAATATTCGTTATTAGATACCACAAAATATTGATACTTTTTTTCTTCTAAAAGTATGAAAAGTTTATAAGTTTTAACAAATGAAAATAGCTTCAAATTAAACTAAATCCTAATCTATGTCCTTTTAGTAGTCACCAATAGTTAGAGTTAAAAGAAATGAGATTCAAGTTTCACTAATAACTTTTTTCAAAAAATAAAATCTACTATAATTAAAAATATAGGATAAAAAATTACAATTTTTTGTAAAAAAAAAAAGTATGAGGCAAAGAGTTTTTGACAAATTTTCTAAGTCAAAGACTTAATTTATCAAAAAATTAGTATTTGTAACAAAATTTTGTCCAAAAAGTAATAGCATATTAAAAAGTTATTACATTGATCAATTAAAACTTTTGTAAATAAATTTTAGCATCAAATAGCTTTTTTAAAAAATAAATATTTTTGTTAGAAAAAAAGGCAATTTTTTTGATAATTAAGGAAGAAGAATAAATAATATAATTAGAATTGAGAATGAATTTGAGCCCTAAAGAATTATGGGAACTTAAAAACATCACCATTCGAAGTAAACAATATGAATTGGAATCAATTAATTTCCTCGATTCTCCTTTGGAAAACATGTCCTACAAGGAATAAAATATTAAAATATCTTTATCAATATTATTTTATCTTTACTATTTCATAATTAAAAATAAATTAAATCTTTTATTAATTACTGAAAATTTTATTTGATTTAATAATAAATTATAATTATAATAACTAATTAAAAATATACCTAATAAATCATCAATCGATTCTCTACCATGTCATATTTACAGAAGACAACTCTAACTATTTTTCATTTATTGCGCCCTTATTTCCTACGATTAAAAAAAATAAAAAAAAATAAAAATATCAATATATCATATTATATAACATGTTATATTATATTTTAATTATAATGTAACGTGTTATATAACATATCAAAAATAATGTATCATGTTATATATTATGTTTTAACATGTTATTGGTTTATATAATAATAACTATTCATCCTATTTAATAGTGCTTTAATTTTATCTACCATATTCATTTTTTATGGTAAAGTGTTTTGTGAAAATACAAAGAATATCAGTCTAAATGTCAATAATTATTTGGTTCAATTTGCTACTACATCAATAAATTTATTGAACATTATCCAATCGATTGGAGGGATTTAGACATTGTATGTCACATTCAATATTGATGTTAATCATTGGGTATGTAGCATAATATATTTAGACAAATGATTTATCAATTTGTATGATTCTTTGGACACATCTAATCTAAAGGAGAAGTGTAATTATATAACAATCATGGTACCCAATCTTCTTGTATTTTTTAAGTTATCATGGATATAGTGAGAATCATTAAGCCGATCCATACACTCTATGACCAATATTTGTGATTGATGGTGTTTTAAACCAAGCCATTTTGTAATGTTTTTATTTAATTCAATCTTGTTAATATTTTTTATTAACAATATCATTTTAATTCATCCTAATGTAATTTTTCATTGCTTTGATGTTATAGCCATGACGGCAGAATTTGGTTCCTTAAAATTGTAGAGTTTTTAACAAAAGGATGGACATTGGACTTGACTAATTCTATTAGTTTCTTAAGGATTAGGCATAGATATTGCATACAATTTGTTTATAATAATGGATTGATAGGCACTACTTATTAGGAGATTAGAAAAATAGCAGTAATTCCATTATTATTGGAAATTGTAGTATTGATAGAAATACAACATATTAGTATGTAATGTTTGTGTTTTTCTTGATTTTAATGGATTGATCAATGTAGTTTTCTTTTGTAAATCTTATTTGAATTTAATGTTGTAATTTTTCATTTTACTACTTGTGTATTAAAATATGTTCATGTCATTATGTGTGATCATATTATGTAGCAAGATAAATTGTGTTGTAATATCAATGTAACAAGTTACATTATATTTGGTATTTAAGTATTAATTATGTAATAGGTTACATTATGTTGTAAAAGCAATGTAACCTGTTACATTATGTTCGATAATTTTGTTTGTATTACGTAACAAATCAAATTTTTTTATAAGATTATTGTGACTTATTATATTATATTTACAAAACAATATATTTTTTAAAATATACATAGTTTATATTAACAAATGAAACAGTTAAGATCAAAAAATTTACAAATATTACTTGATCATGATATTTTAATAAAAGATCATTATCAATCAATATAAACTCATATTAACATATATAATTTATTTGTTTTTATAATTTTAATTGTTAAGAATACATATGTAAATTTAATACTAAAATAAAAAATTAAATTTGAAATAAATCAATAATAATATAAAATGTAAAGTGGTATGAATTTATTATTATGTTGCAAGTCCCTTCTTCTTCATCTGCTTCCTTTCCCTCTTGAGTTTTTTAAAATCACCAAGTGATATCATGATAGTATGCTTGATTATTTTGTTCTTCCTTTCTTTTTCTCTTCAATGGTATCATATTTTTTTTAATAATTGGTAACAACACTAGAACATCTCTTACAATGGTTGGTAGATTCTATTTGCTTTCTTATTCTATTGGATAAATTAGACCTTCGTATGCTAACTTTAAGTAAGCTGTGTGATAGTATATTGAACACATATCTTCTATGGATAGCTTCTTTTCATTGTATGCTATAATTGCATGTACATAAGGGACCTTAAGTGCTTGAAATTTATTGCACGTACAAGTCCAGTGTTCTAAGTCTATAATGTAACTTTCAAACTCCTTTTTCACTTGTACTATTTGGATATTTATGTCTACTACATTCATATGTTTTGTCTTGATCTTCCTTTTTTCAATCTTATCTTGAACCCATTTTGTTAATGTTCCCATATCTAAAGCAACTAACTTTCTTTTTGTAAACCAACTTTGGATTAAGCTTCGTGTCTTTCCTAATAAGTGTGTTATATGGGTGTCTCGAGCATGCCTTATCATTGAATTCACGTGTTCTACTTTGTTTGAAGTCATGAAGTCATACCTTGTAATCGGAGATGGATATTTTGATCTTGCCCATGATGAGTAGTTGGTCTTGATTATATATTTCATCATTTCTTTTGAAGCTTTAAACATGTACATATTATTGGTAAACTCCTCTTCATTGTAGCATAAGCAATAAGTTTGAAATATGTGTTTGAAAATTTATTTTGGTAGTATGTTATAAGGTTTTGTTTCATGTGATAGTAGCAATAACAATGATGTTCCTTGTTGTCATAAATTGTACCGACTACTGATTTTATTGCTAAATTTCTATCCAAAACTATAACCAAAATTTTCCTTTCTCCAATAAGTAGCTTTAGTCTTCTAAAAAATCATTCCCATACTTTTGTTGTTTTCCCATCTACCACCCCAAATGCAATAGGGTAAATATGCATTACATTATATGTTATATTAGTAACTTGTTATATAACATGTTACATTTATCAATCTTATATAAATGTAATAAGTTACATATAGGAATTATTTAAATATTGTCAAGTAAATAAGAATTTTTCCCATAAAATCATTATTACCTAATTGTTTCCGTCTTTTTGTAGCTGCTACAAGTAGTACCCTTCATCCTCTTTCATTGATGAATGTTCCATCAATTACTAGTACTTGTCACATGTATTTGTTGAATCCATTTATGAACGTTTTAATTGCCATGAATTCATACATGAAGTTGGAATCTATATAAGTTTTTATCTCAATGTAAAATTTAGGTTTGCTTTTTCTAACATGTAGAAGAATCTTGGTAGTATACTGTATGATTTTTTAGATCTCCTTGTATTTTCTTTATCACTTATTTTTTTCCTATGATTACTCTTTTATAAGTGAATATGACTTCTGTTTTTGTTTTTATGTGACCTATTATTTCTTTTGGCCTCAATTGTCTTCCGAGATGATCTTTATTTCTTTTGGCCTTAAATGTATCTCATTACCTAATCTTGTTTATTACAAGTCTATAATGACAATTTTCATCTTTGCACTTCATTCTAGTGCTTGTCTTGTTGGAGTTGTTAACCTTGTTGTGGAACCTCTTGTTTATTGCTAATGCTGACACATACAGTTTGAGAAATTCTTTGTTATTAAAAATCCTACCATTGAGTAACCCTTTCTTGTTATCGAAATATCTTGTTGAGTCATTCTCACTATATGAGCTTGATGTTACATAATAAGAATTTCAATGTAAACTAATCTCTTCTAGGATATCTAATTGGATTATATGAGTTACATACAATTTACTATACTCATCATTATGTTTTTAAACATTTGTATTAATGAAATGCTCCATGTCTTTATCATCTTTTAACCTATATATAATGCAATATATATTTCTTTCCTTAATTCTTTCAAAGTCATATTTCTTTTCATGCATATGCCCTTTGAATACCATTCTTTTATTTTTCTTCTCTTTCATGAAATGTTTATTGCCAACTATGTATTAGAAGTATTCAAATCTTTATATTACCTATCACAATGAATAATAATTGTTACATTATATTTATAATAATATGTGAAAAGTAGCAAAAAGAGACATGTAAGCAGTTAAAACAAAGTATTGTAACATATTGATATAACAAACCCATAAAAATATAACATGTTACATTATAGTTCTATTTCAAATAATGTAACATGTTACATCATTTGAAATTCAAAATATAACATGTTATACTATTATGTATCAGAAACATGCGATACATTAGAAGTTTATATGTATTTACAAACTAGCCATTCAGTAGATTTTAACAACATTCAAGTGAGTTTATATGTTAATCTCTTTTATTTCTTGACATATATATGATATAATTAGAAGAAAAAAATCAATAATAATTATTGTACCAAAAATAAAGGGAATTGAGTCCTTTAAGTCCTATAATTATGTAATTTATATACATTAATCCTATAATCTTTTAGATGAGCTACATTAGTCCTATAATTTAAAAATATGATCAATTAAGTCAAAAAATTTAAAATTTATGATTTTTCAAAGGTAAAATAAAATTATATATTTTATAAATAATAATTAAAAAGCAAAAAAGCTCTCCAATAGCCCTTTTCTCCTCTCTCTCCCTCCTTAATTCTTTTTCTCTCAGTCTCTTTTCTCGCAATTTTCCCTTCACTCATCCTCTCTCTCAATGTCATTTTTTTATTTTTATTAATAAAATAATGATAAGATAAGAGGGAAAAAGAGAAAATTAGGAAGGGATAGATGGAGAAAGAGTAGAGAGAAAAGGAAAGAGAAAAAAATAGAGAGGGGGAGAGAGAAGGATTTTAATGTTTTTTTATTAATTAAATACATAATTTATATTTTATCTTTGAAAAAGCTAACTTTTGAAAATTTTAACTTAATTGATTATACCTTTAAATTATAGAACTAACAGCACTTGCTTAAAAAGTTACAAGATTAAAGTATATAAATCACATAGTTATAAAACTAAAATAACTACACACCCGAAAATAAACATAATAAAATTTACATATAATGTATAATATCTACATTTATCTCTGTTAAAGACTCATTCAAAAGTGAATTTACAAAGAGTAAACAAATATATAGAGAATAAAAAACATATGCAATGTAACTTGGTTAAAATTAAATTTATAAATAATTAATAAATTTCAGAGAATTGAGAAGAATAAAATAAATGTACATAATTTGATTGATGAACTAAATAATCAAAATTAAATGTATAGATAATATATAAATTTCAGAACAGAGAACTAGTGATGGACGAATTAATCACCTCTAGAACTTTATCCAAATTCAATTTGCATGTTTTTTATTTTGCTATTCATTCGATATCATAGGTAGGAAATCAAGAACTCAGATAGGTTTGATGATGGATTTGGGTTAAGAAATTTGTTTTTGTGCTACTCGTGCATTTATTTATTTATTTATTTTTTTGCCAATTTCTCTAATATTTCATAGATTTGGCTATACTGTCATCCAATTCGTTGATTTTTTTTTAATGATTCGTAACATGTATTTGGTATGAGATTTTTGAGATAATTTTGTAGTTGATTCTTACAAGATATTCAAAAATATGGTTTATTTGAATTTGTGACTATGAAGCCATGAATAGTAGGTTTGTTTCAGTAGTGACAATAATAATGTAAAATGACACTTAATATAACATCAAAGTTATGAGTTTTGAGATTTATAAATGCTAGTTTGGAAAAATGATTAATTTTTCTATTTTGGTGCTATTTAAGCCATTTTCTAAATTGTTTAAGATTTTAAAGTTAGCGTTTTAGATTCTTTATATTTTAAAAGTGTTTTTTAGTCTATCATCTTTAAGTAAAGATGTTAATTAAAAATAAATAATATTATTTTATTAATTTTCTATTAAAATACTATTTTTTATTAAGTGATTAAAATATGAATTAAACATAGGCCATTAGTAATAGAAAATTAAGTTAAATTTTATGAAATTATGTAAGAAAAAATTAACAATAATAATATCTAAAATATTATTTAAATATATATTTTTATTTTTAAAAAATTAAAATTAATAAAATATTAAAATAAAATCATGATAATCAATAGATATAAAACAATTTTTTATATTAATTGTAACTTTATTATTAACAAATACTCATGCTTTAATAGCATTTTAATCATTTAGGATAAAAATAATAATATTTTAATAAAAAAATATTATTTATTTTTAATTATCCATTTGGCTCAAAGTTTGGGGCTTAAAAGAATCTTTTAAAATACAAGAGACTAAATGCATATTAAATTTTAATGTAAAATATTTTACTGATATTTTTCTTTATAATATGTATAGATTTTGATTTTTTTTAATAAATATTTTATAACACAAAGAATGATTCATATTTAAAAATTAGTTTACCATGACGTGCCATTGAATTGTTTTCTAAAATTATAATAGGTTAAGATTGTTAAACCTATTCATGAAGTGAGATATGGTAGAAAGATTAATATCATTTTATACATATATTTATATATCAATTCACACATATTTACAATGAATTATTATTTTCTACTTGTTTAATATGTTTTATATAGGTATTCGGGAATGAAATGAATCAAAAGAGTCAAAAAATATATTTAGAGCAAAAATAGGGAACTTAATTGATCGAGATTGATCAAGGACTCTCATATGAAAAATATGGATCAACGGACTTGAACAATCAATTAGATATTATTCGATTGATCAAGCATCAATTAAGAAGTTATGGATGATGGCTTATTGTTGCTAGATCAATCCAACAAAGACTCGATCAATTGAGCTTCAATCAAGCATCAAGAGAGATCTTGGGTTGGAAATTTGCAAGGTTAGATCGATTAAGCGATGGTCTTGATTGATCTAGAAGTCTAATCAATACTCAAATTTGGTGGTTTTCAACACTAGTTTTTAAAGTTGACCATTAGATCAAGAAATGTCTAATCTAACTCGAACTATGCTAGAAAAATGCACTATATATTCAACCTATTAGGTCATCAAACAAATTGGTATAAGATATAAGGGAGCTTAAAAAGCCATACCAATAACAACTTTTTGAAGAGATTTTGAAGAGAAGATTGAAGATTGAATACTAAGGTTATATTCGCTTCATACTCCACTTTTAATAAGCTCTTCTTAATAACTTTCTTTATAGTTTTTCATGAAAATAATGTTGATTCTTATATAATCTGTCTATAATAATATGATTCTAGGTAATTTCAAAACCTAGACTATGATTTAATTAACTTAATATCATAAATTACTTTAGTTTTAATTCTTGATTCTTAATATGTTCAAATTTATATTTGAATGTTAAATCTATAAATTTTATAAATTATGATGTATAACTAATTTATTGAATGGATGTCTTTGTTGCTAGTCTAAGGTATTAACATGTAATTGCTAATGTTCTTACTCGTAGTAGCACCTTGTGACTTTTGTTACAATTAGGATTGAATGCTTAAGTAAAAGTTATCAATGGTTTTAATGTTATCTAATTTATTTATTATATTTTAAAATCTTAATTCAATAAATGAATTAAATCTAGTAAGTAAACTTTTAAGTTGTTCAAGATTTAAATTGATTGATAATTATATTATTAATCAATTAAACATTGAGAAAAATGTAAAAAGTATTAAGTGTACCTAGACAAGTAAATGAGTAAATTATATATAAGTTAAATTAAAATTATTAAAATAAAAATGTACGTGTAAGATTAAACTTAAATTGTTTTAGGTTGAAAATTTCAATGGACTTAGAAATGGGCACGGGGACAGGCGGGGACGGTTTTTGATATAACCGTCCCTGAATCAAATTATAAAACTTATACTCGAAATTGCCCGAAAATCGTTACAATTTGAGGAAGGTTTTTTACCCGCGAGTAACGGTTCGAGACGGTTATGAAAAAACTCCGAAAAAAAAACCGAAATATATATATAATTTAATTAATTAAATATAATTAATTTTGGGTACGGGCGGGTATGATTTTTAGTATAACTATAACTGAACCGTAACCGTTGTTTCATGTTTGTTTTTTATCCAAAATCGTCCCCGTTTTCAAAATTTATCGATTAAAAACCGAACTGCCGATTCAGATAACTGCGTATAACTGAACCTGTGATTTTTTTACCCATTCTTGAATGGACCTATAAGTTAGAGAACTTTCCTCGTTTTGGGAAAAGACTATGTCTTAACCCAAATCCCAAGTGAGAGAATCCTCTCACTATGAAATATGATGATTTTATGGTTGAATACCATCCTATGTACAAATATATTCCAAGTATATTATCTTAACTTAAGGAAAGAGTAAGGCATGTTACTCTATATTAATTAAAGTTTATTGTTTGTGTTTATATTAAAATTGATTTGAATCAAAAGTATTTCAAGAAAAAGCTAACATAAGCATAAAATATGATTTTTGGTTATAAAAGCACTTCTAATTATTTATACAATATTTATGATGGTCGAAATGAATAAATGTAATAAAACATGCAAGATTGGAAAACGAGCTAAAAGATAGATGCTCCAAGGAGACCACTTATGCCTAAGACAAATATAAAAATAGTGATATAAACTCTCTAAATTAAGGGAAGAAATTAAAGTGGAAGATAATATATGGAAATGTGTTAAGGATCCGAAGAGAGGATCAATTAATTACCAATATTTTACTATATCCAATAATTAGAGTAAGGTTATCTCTAAATGAACTTGAGATCAATGGACATGTATCATCTTATAATAGACCATAAATATGATCAAATTTATAATATTACAATATTTTTATTAAATTAAAATATCAATATTTTCAAGTATATATTAGTATTTTCGTCTATGGTTGTATGCTAGCCTAGCCCAAAAACATTTACTGGTTATGACAGGCTGCTTTAGAGTGTCCCTTCTTAAAAAAAGTAAAATAAAAGCCGATAGTATAAATAAATTTTGAAGATTTTCACTGCAAATTCGATCAAATGATATAATCAATCTGAATTAAGACAAATCAAATTTTTCGAATCGAATAAAATCAGAATAATATTAAAATTTATTTATAAATTATTATCATGTATAAAATATGACATATATAAATTTAAATTTTAAATTGATATTTTTGTAATAAATATTATTATTTATAATCACAATTAAAAAAATAAGAATAAAAAAAATATACTTTTACAATTATTAAATTATTATATTTATTTTTCAATTAAAATAATAATATAATATAGTTATTATGTATATAATATTTAAATATAACATCCGAATTTAAATATATTATATAATTTTTAATTTAAATCTAATCTGATTATAAAATTTATTAATCTAATCCGATTTGAATTCGAAAGATCAAATGAAATTTTACAATTTAAATAAATTGATCGAATTATTTATTCACTCCTGACACCAAGAGAATACAATTTCTATTAAATGGGATGGACTTATTCAAACTTATCAGCTAATATATTTTGTTCTTATGATAGGAGATTCTTTTCAAAAAGTGATTCTAATGCCTGTTCAAACAAATTTGTGGTCCAGGAACAATCTGAAAATGAGACCAAATCAGAATTTCTATACAGGATCTACAATATGTATTTCATTCGCAAATATACCCTGCAACTAAGCCACAAGTAGTTATTTAGAGAAAATTCTACTCATGACATGATATAACATACCATTTGATTTATTTGTAAGTAAGGATGACATTTAGATTAAAATATAAATAATATTATCTTAAAAATATCACGATCTACAATTTATATTTGCACACGCAGCATAAATTTTTTTTTTTTTGCAGTTATTTATACTAAAAAAATGAAAAAAAGAAAAAAACTGTAACAGTCTCTACTAAAGAAAAAGAAAAGGGAATCCATTAGCAATTGCTTTTATTGAGGAAGCTTGAGATGATAAGATTCCAAATACCATTACCAAAACAGAATCTCTGCTTTTCATCATGTGTTTCTCCATTCTCAACCAATGGTATTTATCTCATCAAAATTAGGGTTTTTTTTATCAACACAGGACTCTAGGATAACAATTTGGGAATCCTTATAGGTTTGTTACCGACAATAGCTTGGATGTATGCAATTTGTTTGAATGTATGCCATATAGTATTAATGTGTAGCAACATAGTTACATAATCACTTGAAAAACCAACTTTTATTAGTAATCCACTTAAAAGGGGTCGCAAATTGTTAAAGTTCCCGTTTGGGACTTAAAACAAAAATGTAACACCTAAAAGTTCCTGATAAATAAAAAATTCATAAAAACTTACTATTAAAACTTGTAATCATAAAAATAAAAATATTTATATTTATTTAATATATTCTTACGTACAACCAATCATTTTATATTAAACACAATTTAATTAAACATTGTATAAATTGAATTAAAATTGTTTATACATATTCAATACTATTAATATGGTATTTTAAATTGAATTTAAATGTTTATCTATTATGGAGAAACCTAAACATGTACGAGAAAATTATGTATTAAGGGATGACAATCATGTTGTGTCGTGTGTTATATGTTAGGTTTGTGTCATGTCATGTTTGTATTTACGTGTTGATTGGTACAATAAAAAATTTCAACTATTATTTATCAAAAAAATTATTTATAGTAATAGGGGATAATAAGAACTTTAATTTATAAAACAAATAGTAATAAATTCAAATACAATTACGTTTTGATCATATCATAGTTATATTTGTGTTCCTACCGTGTTTATGTTGTACAAGGATTGCCACCTTACTACGTAAGAGGCCTTCCATTTCAAAGCCTTATACAATTCAGGTCAAGGTATGAATTCAGAATTTTGAGCAACGGTGAAGAGCATTAGTCATAGATACTTGACTATCTTAGCAAACAAAATCAATATCAAATACATATATTGAAATAAAGAAAGGAAAGAGACAAAAGAAAAAGGAAACAGAATCATTGATAATATGAAGAGACAATATACTTCATATTCCAAAAAGGACTATTATTTATTTCTGTGGACACTAAATTGTACAAGTATTATTAAGACTTCGTTGGGTATGGGTTTACAAGCCTAACTAACTTAACAAAGAAGTAATCTATTATAATTATACACTTAATTTATTCTTCTTATTTTTTTTACCGTAGAACTTATATACTTATTAATCCTGAGAAAACATCTAGCTCCTTGGATTCAAGCCATACTTTCTACACTAAAGATCAAACATTCAACACGTCATCTTTAAACGAGCATTCATATTCTATTCTTAGAAACCCAGGCCTAACTCTGAACCCAAAATCCAGCTTGTGAGTTAGAGGATTGCCCAAATTTATAAGGAGCATTGTTGCCTTACTCTTAGCCAATGTGGGACTTAACATCCCCCTCCACATCGACTAGAGTCTGGATTTACTAAGACGGTCCTGGATTGACGAGGGCCGATAGAGTCTGAGAAGCCAAGAGTGGCTACGATACCATCTTAAACCTGCGCTAACTGAACCCAAAAGCCAACTTGTGAGTTAGAGGATTGCCCAGACTTATAAGGAACATTGTTGCCTTACTCTTAACCAATGTGTGACTTAACATCTATCATGTTCACCAACGTAGTAAGAAAGGGTTAAAAAATCATCCCGATAGTCTATATAAATCTAAAACATTATTATGAAATTCACGTCGCGATCCAACATGAGATCAAATATGCTACCTACACAAGTTTACTTTCACATTAAAATACATCTTGTATGTGCCCATGGTCCATACAATGCAAATTGGATCTTGATTATTACACTTACGGTTCCAACCAAAAGATTACTTTAATAAAAGAAATAATTCATTCTAATTAAATACTTAATTTTTTATTCATATTTTTTTAATATAAGATTTGTTTACCCACCTAATATTTCTTGAAATAATATGAGATAAGCAACAATATAACTAATTTGAAAGTTTTGTTAGAATATTCCACTGTGAATGACTATAAATCCGAGTTTCTCACCATCCATCGGTTGTTTAGCCTTTCAGAGTGGCCAATACTCTACAAAACTCAATATGCTTTAAGATGCCAATGCTCCAATTGCGCAAAAGGTAGATTCCTCGCATTATTTGCTTAATTATTATGCAATAGTAACAATCAGAATCGTCAATCACATCCATGAAAGATACACAGCTCTCTTATATACACATTATAAAAAATGGTTAAGTACAAGGTTTGATCAACAGCCACTGGAAGCAGTATAGCTCCGTTTTAACAAGGAACTTGAAATAAGAAATTAAGATAGCAGATAATTTACCTGTGAGAAAGAACATACTTTTATACTGCTCCTAGTTGAATGACATTGTTTACCTTAAAGTAACAATGAGTAATTATGTTTCCAATTGGTGAAAATTAGCAGTAAAACAAAGGGTAATCCTAATAATTCCATTGTAAAAAAGACAAAAAAAATAATCATATGCTCCAGCTATATCACAATAGGCCAATGGCACAAGATCCTCTTATCCACAAAGATACATGACATGATTATAAGATAGGTACTCAGACACAATTTAGGAAAAAATTACAAAAAATTGAAAAATAAATTAGCACGTTCGACAGCTTCATGCTAACTTCTTAAAAAGGTCGGTATAACATATCAAACCAGATATTAGTAAAGAAAGTCCAACTTGTGCATTAATGAAGTAATATTTTTTTGGTTAGAATAATAAAGGAAATACCTATAATAGTTGGTTCGTTACTTTAATATTACATTATTTTATTTTTGTTATATTTTGTTATCCATTTATTTTTAGATAGTAATTTAATAATATCTTAATTTAAAAAAATACTAATTTATCATTTAATTAAGAATTTTTTACATGTGTAGTAATACATGTACGATATTTAAAAAACATTTTTAAATAATCAATTAATTAAACGATATTATGGCATTTTCAGATAATCAATTATTGATTATTCGAAAATACATATCGCACGTAGATTGTTAGGCATGTAAAAAAATCCATAATTAAATAACAAATTACATCAATTTGATAACTTAAAAAAAAAATAGAATACCACTAAAATAACACTCAAAAATATAAGTAAAAAAGATAAAAAAAAATAGAATTGTGTTATTACTAACATAACAAACACACATTCTCTATTACACTTGGTAGTTCTTGTCCCAATGTATCTTGTTGTTCCTGATAAGAAAGGTCACTTTAGATTTTGTCCTTTTAAAAGATATACATGATATTCTGCCACTGACCCCCACTTACCTTTTCTTCCTACTTATAAGGAGCTCTCATGGTTACTTCTTTCCCATACCATGCCTTTGACATTGAGTCATCTCATTTGATTAGATTCAAACAAGTCACTCTTTTTCTGACTCATTTACTTTTCCTAAGATTTCTTTGCCTTCTATATATACCAGTTTAAGTAGAGTACTACACCTGAAAATCCAAAAATGGCATCAAACTCTCTGACTTCTTCACGTAGCTCTAGCTCTTCATGGACCGCAAAAGAAAACAAACAATTTGAAAAGGCACTGGCTTTATATGATAAAGATACACCTGACCGATGGCATAAGGTTGCCAAAATTGTTGGAAAATCTGCAGAGGAAGTGAAAAGGCACTATGAAATCTTAGAAGAGGATATCAGGCACATTGAGTCTGATAGAGTACCATTTCCCAATTACAGGTCAAGTGGAAACAATGGATGAGTTTGTGAATGTGAAGATCAAAGGTAATGTGTAAGTAACTTTTCACTTAGTACTTTATACAAACAGTGGTTGTGCCATTCTAAAACTACTTTTTCACGCGTTTGCTAATCTTCCCTTCAATGTGTTTGCTATTCTAAACTACCCAATTCAAAGGATCTGGCATACAACTTTGTTTTACTGAATATGAACTGTGATAAAGCAACATTATTCTGAAATGGGTATTTGACATTTCTACATCTCCATTAATACCTTTTTCTAAAGATACAGCCTGTGAAAATGAAAACTAAGAAGCTTTTGGGACTACTTAATTTGTGGTCCAAGCTACTTATCATGTAGTAGTGTATTTAATGCGAAGGGCAATACCTGACCAACCCTGATGAGTTCAACTTCTTATCCTGTCTCATATACAACGCATCCTTTTCCATAAGACAAATCTGAGACTTTTTGTACCCTCAAGATTTAGCCTTCGAATCCTTATCTTAAACCCTGTTTAAATACCATATCATTATTTTATCAATAATATAGAGAATAAAATAAATTATCTAAAATGTTCTGTTATTGTGTTATGTGACAAAATAATTTATAAAATAAATTAATTTTTAATTTATAAAATAAAGAGTTTGATTAAAAAATATGTAAAAAATTATATATTATTATCATTTTCAATTATTCCAAATTAAAAAAATGATACATATTTTATTTAATAAATAATATTTATTAAAATTACCAATATTTAATTTAAAATAAAAATAAATAAATTTTACTACTAAATCAATTAATATATATATTTTATTTTTTTATTAAATATAATTATTAAATTTTAAACATTTATCAATAAACTATTAATTTATAATTAATCATATATATATATATATAATATTATTACAATTTATAATTTAAAGTTAATTAATAATTTTTTAAGAACAAGATAAAGATTAACACAAATCACATTCATTATTACTAAGGGTGTTTATTGTTCAATTTGATTTAATTTGAATAAAACAAAATATAATCAAACTAGACCATTTATATTGTTCAAACTAGAATGAACAAAACCGTTTGATTATTAAAAATATTGTAACCAAACGGTTTGTCTAGTTTGATTAACGGTTTTCAATGATTTGTCTGATTTAATTAACGATTTTCAATAGTTTGATCCGGTTAATAATACATAAATATGATACAACTAATGATATACCTTTTATTAAAATATAAAAAATTTAATCAATGATTTGTGAAAAATGATACGAAAAACTTAATATATTATTAAAATATGTATATTTCGGTCTGATCGATTTAATTAATACAAATCAGACCGGATTATTTGATTTATAAAACTATTCAAATTGTTTCAAACTAGTTCACCATTTATTCCGATTTAATTCGATTGGTTCGGTTTTTAGATACCTCTGATTATTACATAGGATTCAAATATAGATATATAATTTATAATATTTATCGATATAATCATTAGATTTTCAATTAAATTTTATTAAACATACAATAATATTATTTATATCAAATTAAAAAAGGATATTTAAATTTATTTTAAAAAAATAAAAATTAGAAGCACATATAAAAATATATTTATTTAAAACATATATGACAAAAAAGTTTACTTTGGAGGCACGTATATCGAAAGTTAAAAATTTGATATTGTAGATATAAGTTGTATAATGTTATTAAAATTATTTATGATTTTATTATTGAGTTTTTTACATATTTAAATCTCATCATAATCTTTATTAATAAATAAATAAATAAAAATATAACTTTAAAAAAATTATCGAACTTTTTGACATTAGTACAGTTAATAAATGTTTGTTATTTCTCTTGATAATATCCTGCTTCATTCATTATCTCTAAATATATTTAATAAAAAATCAAATTTTTAATACATCAACAAATAATTAAAAATATATACATTAACTTATATTATTTTTTCTTAAATGCTTTGCTTATTCCTAATCGTGCAGCTCTATAATTAGTTATATTAAAATATAATATGTAAAAGAAAAAAAATGTATTTATGTTAAAGGTAAATATGTAAAGTGATTTTTTTTTTTTCAAAATAAAAAATAACACTGATAACGATAAGGATCTGAAATGATTGTCAAACTTATTACAAATTCTCTATTTTTAACATTAAATTGTTTCTCTAAACTTTTTTACTTGCTTTCTGCTTGCCAGGTTCATGAAGCATCTACATATAATTCGATTGACGTTCAGAGCTGTAAGAAGCATAATCAATTGCAAATATAAGCACTATTAAAAAAAAATTATATGTTGCTTATTACTTATAAACAAGGTTGTATATTGTGGTAAACTAACAAATTTACTACATTTATTCAAATCTATCAATAATATCATTATTTATGTAATATTTATAAGAGGATTGATAATATATTTGTAATATTCAATAATTAAGCAATAAATTTCAATAAAACATGAAAGTTGAATAATTTTTTTTATTTTAATTATATTAAATTTCCTATTCTATAAAGAGTTTAACTTTATTTTCATATTTATCTATAAATTTGTGGCTTAATGCTATAAATATGTAAGTTGTGTTTGTATTAAAAAAATTATTATCTTATTTATAGGTTTTATTGCAAGTTATTGCTATGAATAATCAACAACACATTGTAACAAAAATAATGTCTCAAAAAACATACCGGTAAGAATAGTTAAAATTATATATTTTTCGTACATGTAAAACAATATTAAATTTGTAAGAAATAATATATGAAAAAATAAATTAAGAATAAAATTATATTAACTAAATTAAAAATACACAAATATATATATATATATAAAAGTTATAAATATAAAATTTAAATAGAGTAAATTACCAAAGTCTATATCACACAGTGCATTTAAGATTTTTGTTTCGTTTAGGTGAGTGTTAAAGAACTACAAAAACTTATTTTCTATAATATAACGATCAAATAATTATAAATTTACACCATAATTTATTATTCCACGAATTTTTAAATGTTTTTACTTTACTTAATAACCTAACTCTAAATAAAAAAATAAAAAAATTATTTTTCTTTTCTATTTTTTCTCCCTTTTCTTTTTCCTTCTCTATTTTTTTATCTGTAACTTCTCTGTTTTTTTCTATCCGTTGCTTTTTTTATTTTTCACTTTCTCTTTGTATCTTTGTATCTTTGTTCCCTGTTCTTCTATAATATATATAAGACAATGAAGAGAAAAGGAAAAGAAACAGAAGGAAGAAAAGTAACTGAAATCAATTAAAAAATTAAAGGCAAACGAAAAAAAAACAGTAGAAAAGAAAAGTACTCAAAAAAGTCAATTGCCATCAAAAATCCATTTCAATAATTTTAAAAAAAATTAAGTAGATATTAAATCAAATTTTAACACAAAAATAAAATTCAACAGTTTGAAACCTGCATAAGATAGCTAGGTGTTACCCTTTGAACCTTCCCCTGTGAAATTATATTTACCTCACTCATTGACAAGTAGACACAATGTTCTTGAACTATTCTATCGTTTATGTATGCGATAATATACTTCACACAAGATTCTTCCCTAACACAATTTAATTCTCATTATTATGTTTGTTTTTCCCATAAACATACGTCTGATTCTATGAAGGTCTCTAAAGAATTAAGCCTTATACAATTCTCTATCGAAGTGACATTCCTCCCTTACATAGGTGATCTCTTATCTATAAAAGTAATTCATAAAGAGTAACTTGCATACATCATTCGGTATTATGTTCGTAAAAATCATTAAAAGCCTTAACTTACTTAGTATCTTATGGGTATCATTGTTTTCATCATAGGAATAGACTTGTGGGTAAACCCCATAGTGATTTAACAAAGTCTTTAAAATTAGGTTGTACCTTTGAACTTAAATCTTAGGATCTCCAGTCAAATAGGTTAGGTTTCCTTTGCAAATCCTTATTCATTAATGGGCTTCAATCTCGTTCCCCTTGATGACATATCAACTAACTCTCGATTTAACCCTTTGGTTAAGAGATTTACTATGTTATTCTTTGACTTTATATAGTCAATAGAGATAATTCTAGTTAAAAGTAGTTGTCTAACAGTAGTATTTCTACGACATATATGTCAAGATTTACCATTATATATATATAGATAGATAGATATTGTTGTGTGCCCTACTAATAGTAGATTGGCTATCACAATGGATGCATATTGTAGGTACTGGCTTCACCTACTTAGGAATATCCTCTAAAAAATTCATAGCAATTTGGATTTTTTGCAACATTTATCCAAAGCGATGAACTCAGATTCCATTGTGGATCTAGCAATACACATCTGTTTAGAGGACTTTTATGAAAAAAAATGCACCACCTATTATGAATACATATCCACTGGCAAACTTTGTGTCTTTTATGTCAGATATCCAATTTGCATCAATGTATCTTTCTAATACTGTTTGATATCTTGTGTAGTGTAATCCATAGCTACATATATATCTTAAGTATCTAAGTACTCTTGTAGTACCTTTCCAGTTATCAGATCCTAGATTACTAGTATATGTACTTAGTTTACATACAGAGTAAGCTATGTTTGGTGTTGTGCAACTCATCAAGTACACAAGCCTTCCTGTCATTCTAGAATATTCTAGTTGAAATACACTATCACTTTTATTTTTAGATAAGTGTAGATTTATATATATTGGTGTTCTCACAATTTTAAAATCATCATTGTTGAATTTCTTAAGTATTTTATCAAAATAATGACATTGACATAGAATGAGACCATTTGATATTCTTGATATCTTAATTCCTAGAATTATATTAGCATGCCTCATGTATTTCATATCAAACCTTGAATTCAACACAATATTAATAGATTTGATCATTTAATCATTACTACCCATAATTAGCATGTCATCAACATAAAGACAAAAGATAATATAACCATCTCCTTTGTCCTTAACATATACACATTTGTCACATTTGTTGATTTTAAAACCATTTGTTCTCATGACATTATCAAACTTTTCATGCCACTATTTTTATACCTATTTAAAGACATAAAAAGACTTCACCAATTTACATACCTTTCCTTCTTTCCTTAGGCCAAAATAACCCTTGGGTTGATCCATGTAGATTTCTTCATCTAACTATCTATTTCGAAAGGTTGTCTTTATATCCATTTGATGTATTTTAAGATTTTATAGAGCACAATAGCAATTATTATCCTTATGGATGTTATTCTTATCACAGAAGAATAAGTACTAAAGTAATCAAGGTCATGTCATTATTTGTATCCCTTAATTACAAGCCTAGCCTAGCCTTGTATTTTTCAATTCATCCATCTGATTTATGTTTTCTTGTGAAAATCCACTTGAACCCTAATGTTTTACTACTTATAGGTAAATCAATTAGTTCCCAAGTGTGATTTTGCATAATGAACTCGATTTCACTATTAATGGCTTCTTTCCATTGAGGACCTTCAGAAGAATTCATTGCCTCTTTATATGTTTGAGGTTCACTTTCTAGCAAGTATGTCAAAAAAATTGGACTATAGGATGTTTCTGTCCTAATCCTCTTGCTATGTCTAGATTCAACCTCAACCTTATCCTCAACCTATTGTTTAGGTTCTTTGTTTTGACTATCTTCATTCATAGTCTCGTACGTTTTTTTAGACGAACTTGATTCTTCTTGAGATGTACCTGGAAATACATGTTCAAAGAACGATACATTCCTTGATTCCATTATCGTGTTCTTGTGTATGTTTGGGATCTTTGACTCATGCACAAGAAAACGATAAGTAGTACTATTATGTGAATGTCCAATGAAGATGCAATCTATCATTTTTGGACATAGCTTCACCTTTTAAGGTATAGGTACGGCTACTTTAACAAGACACCCTCACACTCGTAAATATTTATAAGAATATAGTCTTCCTTGAAATAATTAATATAGTGTCTTATGTGTCTTCTTTTGAAGCACCTTATTTTACTGTTATTACATTAAGTTTAAATAGCCCATCAGATACATACATTTTTCCTACAAACATCCCATTTTTGGTCAAAACAACCTTATTAGATTCAAATACTATCTGAAAGCCATACTTGTTTAGTAATGAGCTAGAAACAATATTATTACGAATGTAAGGAATATGGAGTACATTTTTTAATGTAAGCTCCTTCCCAGAGGTCATCTTTAGTATGACTTGGCCTTGCCCTTAAATGGCTAATGTGGCAGAATTTTCCATGAAAAGCTTCCATCCATCTTTCATTGGTTTAAAGTAGTAAATAGCTCTTTATCTGAGCATACGTACCTTGTTTCACAAGTATCAATCCACCATTCCTTTGGGTTTGATACCATCAAATTCATCTCAGAAACGACCGTACATAATTCAATATCAGAGATATCATTGGTAATGTCGTCAATCATGTTTGCCCAACGATTCCTGTTTCTTTTTGGAAACTTGTAGTCTGGGGCTTTATGCTATATCCTCTGACATTTGAAACAAATCCCTCTAAAGCTTAACTTCTTAAAAGTTACTTCTCTAGGTCCTAACTTGGACCCTTTACTCAGCTTACCCTTGCCCTTATTCTTATTGTGCTTGGAACTTTGACCATACTTCATCACATTAGCCTTAGGTGCTGATAGGATATACCCTCTTTTAGATGAAGCCTTGTTGTCTTCTTTCACTTTGAATCTTATCAGCAATTTTTTCAAAGACACTTCCTTTCACTTGTGTTTAAGGTAGACTTTGAACCCTATCTATGAAGGAGGCAACTTTTCAATAATAGCTACAACTTGGAAGGTTTCACTATGTATCATCCCTTCATCATACATCTATGTTAAAATATCTTGAATTTCACGTAATTGACTGCATATAGGTTTAGAGTCTACCATCTTATAATCAAGAAAGACACTAACTAAAACATTTTTGACACCGCCATTTTCAGTTTCATACTTTGGTTCCAATGATTCTCATAAGTCTTTAGTCGTCTTTTCTCATTGTACTTATTGTACAAGGAACCAATTAGGCCATTCAAAATATAGTTCCGACATAGGTAATTAGAATGCTTCAATAGCATTGGCAGACTAAAAATATTATTCACCCTCGGGTTGATTGGAAGCTTTTTTAGTCAAAAACCTTACCAAATTCAAGGTGGTCAAATAAAACATCATCTTACTCCTCCATCTCTTGAAGTTCAAGCCATTAAAATTCTTCAGTTTCTTTACCACAACATGGTTCAAAGGAACATAAACCAGTAACATTGGGTTACCCCATAAGCCATAGAAGGTCTTATCATTTGGTTCACATTAGAATCATCCATAATAGAACTAACAACATTGACAATTGGGTTCTCAATTTGGAACAAATGGGTGGTCATTTTTGTGTATGTTAGAGAAACAAAAGTAAAATAAATTAAAAGTTTCAATTTAGAAGAAAAACAAGTAAAAGTCCTCGAATCGACAAGTTTGTCCAAAAATTGGTAAAACTAAAAACTATCTTAAGATTGTAAGAAATAATACATAAACAAACAAGTTAAGAATAATATTATATTATTAAAATTAGAAAAATAAAAATAAAAATATATGTATAAATTATAAATACAAAATGTAAATAACATAAAATTTAAATAGAGTAAAAGACTCAGATTTATATATCACACAATGTTCTTAAGATAATTTTTTCACTCACCGTGCGTATTAGAGAACTATAAAAACTTATCTTATAAGATATAACGATTAAATAATAATAAACTTACAGTATAGTTTATTATTCTACGAACTTTCAAGTATCTGAATTCTACTAGAGGAACGTAACTCTAGATAAAACATACAAAAAAAATTCTATTTTTTTCTCCTTTCTCTTTTTCTTTCTCTGTTATTTTGTCACTGTGAAATGGAATCCCTTTATTTTTTATTTTTTCAATTTAATTTATTTTACAACTTTATCCATTTGTTTCTTAATTTTTATACTTTGATTTAGTTATTTTTTTATATTTTGAAATTTAGTCTCAAATTTTAGACTAAATGTATGTAAATTATAAAAATGACCAAATTATGAGTATAAAAAGTGATAATCAAAATGTGAAAATTCAAAAATAAAAGAACTAAATCATAAAAAATAATATAAGAATATTACTTTGTAAATATTAAAAAAAAAAAAATATATATATCATAAAAAATTAAAGGGTAAAATGTGAATTTTTTTAAGTAATATAACCTTTTATAAAAGAAAATGAATTTGAACTAGGTAAAGTAAAATAAAATATTTGTTAATAAAATATAGTTTGGGACTTTTTTAACACAAAGTTTGTAAACTTTAACAATAATTTATTGATAAATAGTACACAAAAAAATATTAATAACATAAATTTATATATATTTTGTATACAAATTGCTCATATGTATTAAAATTATCTAAAAAATAAATTATTTTTTATTTTTTAAAATAATTTTAATGCATATGATAATTTGAGTAATTTAAGTAAAAAAGGTGTATATATTTATCTATTTTTAATGTTATTTTAATGCATACTCTTATAACACTTACGTCTTACTCAAGATTCCATGTCTATAATAATTATATATTTTTTTACTTATTTGGTTTTTTTTTCATTTGATAATTCATAAAATTTATACTTGTTCTTATACCTCGGGCATTTTTTCACAAAAAAAAATAAAAAAAATAAATAAGTGAATATTATAAAATAAAATAAAATAATTGATAAAATATGTTAAAAATATTAAATGATGAACTTTATAAGAGACAAAACTAACACTTTGAGAAAAAATATTAAAAATAATGTCTAATATTAATTAAATAAAATTATAAAAATTATAGATATTTTAACTCAACTACGTATGCATACGCCTAATAGGCATGTTCCTCCCTCACTTGAGTAGAGATATATTGTCCCTTCTTAACTTAAAATTAAGCTTATATTTCATATGTAAAATTTTTAAGTTTAAATTTTAAGTATATTTTACGTATAGATTCGATTATTTTTAATTAAATCCAAATAAATTTATAACAAATATCACATTTTGATATTCATTGTCAAATTTTAAACTCTAATTAATTTAGTTTTCTATTTTTTTATTTTTACTAACTTTGAATTGTTGATTATCGACTAATACTCTTTTTGAATTTGAGAGCACATTGTTTCCCCATATTAGCACTACTACAAAACATATATATGGTCTCGGTTTTTAACCGTGGTCGTAGGTCTATGGTCACGGTTATAAGAACCGAGACCTAAGTGAGAGAGATTATAGATAATGACATATGACCTCAATTAGCATATAACCGAGGTCATAGGGTTTACATAAATTAAAAAAATTACCCTATGGTCTCGGTTTTCTAATAACCGAGGACATAGGGTATACATAAATTACAAGAAAAATACAATTAGTAATTACAATATTAAAAATTAATATAAATTATAATATTAAAAATCATATTATATTAAAATTAAAAGTATAATTATATTTGAGAGTTTATTATACACAAAAAAACTTAGTATTACAAACTAACTTTTTAGTATTAGTTACAAACATGAAAAAAAACTTAGTATTAATTACCAACACCAAAGAATGCATAGAAGACCAAAGACATCGCCATCAAGAATACTCAAATAAGATCAAGACAAAGACTAAGAATACAAAGACTAAGAAGACAGTGCCAACGCTACAGCAAGAGTGCCAAGAAGCAGCACAGAACCAACAGTTCAACACGAGTAGCAGAGAGATTTAAATCAATTTAACAACAATAGTACCAACAATAATAAATTTAAACAACAATCAAAAGAGGAATAAGTAAAAGAAAAGAATGTATCCATACATGAAAAGATGACAGATTTTAAAGCCAGGGAAGGGTCACAGCAAGAGAAAAAAGTTATCACTCACATTTCAAAAGTCATTTTGACTAGTGTTACATCTTGTAGGTGTTGGTAAACATATGCCTCAACATGTTGAAAAATTAAGCAATAAATAGAACATGGTACACATGAAAATAAAGATGCCAAACATACCTTGAAAACATGAACAAGAAAAAATGCCACGGCTTCAGAAAATCCCATATGAATCATAGTAAGTGTAATGGGTAAAGGAAAGTTGAAGTATTTGGGAGAGAGAACCCACTGCAAGGAAAATTTAGCCAAATATACTTCACTCTTACTCAATAAACAAATTGGAAGACTAATGTTTAAATATATTAATACATTCTCAAATATTGAACAATTGATCACTAACAAAGTTATCCATACGCAGATCATTCAGAAATTGAATAACAGTGTATAAGCATTTCACAACCCCAAAGAACATACCTTATTATACAATATTACTCCATATGAAAGTATAATGTAGATCAATAGGTAGAAATAAGTCAAAACAAGTGGTTTGTTGATCATCTTGGCTACTCTTTGCTTACACTAACAGACCTCAACCTTCAATATTTTAAATTGTAGATCATATTAAGTAAAATAGCAGAATATATAACAAAAGCTGAAATCTAGCAAGAAGAAAAACACAACCCTTTTGTTATAAAATAAAAGACATGAGTACAATTAGCATAGACGCACAAGAAGCAATAAGCACCAAGACTGTGGTAGCACCAACACCAAAGACTGCAGTGGCACCAAGACCAAAGACAACGCACTAACACTAGCGCACCAAGACTAACACCAACAAGACTCGTACTATACCAAAGACAAAGACACCAAAGACCACCACCACCACCAGCGTAGTGCACCACCACCAGCACCATCTCAGCGCACCAACGCCAACACAGCACACCAATACTAGGGCAAAGCACCAGCGCAGCGCACCAGTACTAGTAACCAGCGTCCAACGAATAACGACCCAGTGGCCAGCGAACTAACGAACAACAACCCATCGAACAAAGACCACCAAACAAGTGAGCTGGGAAGAGGAGGAAGAATCACGAGAAGGGAAGAGGAAGAATTAGATCTGAAAAAATGAAATTTCAGATCTGGAAGAAGAAGAAAGAAAGAAAAAAAAAGAAAAAAGAAAAAGAGGGCATGGGCGTGGGCGTGGGAATGGGTGTGGGAGAAGGGAAAAAAGAAAGAGAGAGAGAGAGAGAGAAGGAAAGAAAAAAAAGAAAAAACATAAAAAAATTAATATAACTTATTGCCATGGTTATTAATAAAAACCGAGGCCATAAAAATATCCTATAGCCTCTGTTTTTATAAAAACCGAGGCAATAGGTCTGAGATCATATGTCTATTTTTTTGTATTGTAGATTAACATTTTATAATTAGATGCGACATAGTTTTTATAGATTTTTACAGTTATTTAAAACCAATATATCTTGCTAGGGTTTTCCATGTAGATATATCATATATAATGTTTTTCCTTATGCTATGTGGTTAATTTACATAACAATTTATCTTCTGCAAACGTAGCAATACACATACAAGTGAAGCTCAGCACTGTGCTCTAAATGCATTTCTCTTTTGGAATTGGAAACAGTTGAGAGATGTTGTACTTGCCACAAACAGGCTAGATGATCTTGACGTTGTCATCATTGATCGGTGTGATCGCATTGATGAGGTGATTGAGTTTCAACATCATGGTGATCAGGAGGAAGTTTTAAACTACTAAAGCTATACTTGAACAAGTACTTGATAGGGGAGGGTGATGAAAAATCAAAATGGAGCCATTTTGTTCCAGGAAAATACTCAAAAAATGACCACAAAGAAAGTCTCTGATGATATGATTCGAGAGGCTGCACCTAAGAAAGAAGGGTTCTCTAGCCATGAGATAGCCAAAATCTTAGCTGGTGTCCAAGCAGCAGTCTATGTATGCCTGGACTGCAAGTTGGATTATGAGTTGTTTAGGGAAATTGTTGATTACAATAAGACTGTTGGGAAAATCGGGTATATTTTCCCTATTCTAAGTAGTTACTATTCACTTATGATTTAAATGAATAGAACTCAAACTAACCCGACAAAATAATGCTATTGGAAATATAATGCTAAAATAAACTAAAACAGATATTGAAACAGAAATATTAAAGCAGAAAAATAATAACACCAGAAATTTAACGAGGTTCGGTATAAATGTTACCTAGGTCCTCAGGCGTCGTTGACCACTTCCACTATCTCCAAATGAATGAACTTCAAAATTACAACTAATTGGGCAAAATTGAGCTAATCAATTACCCTTACAAAAGAGAGGAAGATTTACAAATTTTGGGATGTTTACAAATGGTGAAGGAGGGCTTTATTTATAGCCCCAAATCCAACACCCATCTTCATTCCTAACCAATGTGGGACTTTTCTAATTTTCTCACTAAGGAGCAATATATAACAAATCTCCACCTTAGCGACTTAGTGGTTTTAAATGATTTCTTCAATTGCTAGATCAACGACGCCAACGCCAATTCAGATTTGTAGGATGTTAATCAAGTCGGACAATGTTTGAACTTGATTCTTTGTTACCACCTCGTCATCATATCTCAAGGGGATTCTCTGTCGTACTAATCTTCTGAACTAGTACTCCACCTTCTTCAATAATCTCTCGCACGAAATGATAACGAACGTCAATGTGCTTTGTACGTGCATGGTAGACTTGGTTCTTTGCTAAATGAATAGCACTCTGACTATCACAAAACACCTTGATATGTTTTTGACCAACTCCCAAGTCTTCAAGCAAACCTCGTAACCAAATAGCTTCCTTCACAGCCTCTGTACCTGCCATATACTCTGCCTCTGTAGTAGACAAAGCAACTGTGGACTGCAAGGTAGACTTCCAACTGACTGGTGCTCTAGCAAGAGTAAACACATAACCGGTAGTTGACCGACGCTTATCTAAATCTCCTGCATAGTCAGAATCACAATATCCGACTGCACATTGACCAATGGTATTATCCTGCTGAAATACTAAACCAACATTTACAGTATTTATAATATACCGTAGAATCCATTTCACGTACCAACCAATGTCCTTTACCAGGATCATGCATGTACCGCTACAACACCAACCGCGTGTGAAATGTCGTCTTGTACACACCATTGCATACATCAAGCTACCAACCGCATTTGCATATGGTACTTTTGCCATATATTCTCGTTTCCGCATCATTCGAGGAGATAATTGAGCACTAAGCTTAAATTGAGGAACTAGCGGAGTACTTACAGTTTTGTCCGTTCATTCATACCAAAACGTTGTAGTATCCGCTTCAAATATTGACTCGGGTCAAACTAAGCTTCCCTTCTTCTGTCTCTCGCTTATCTCCATACCGAGAATCTTCTTGGCTTCTCCCAAATCTTTCATCTCGAACTCGACTTAGTTGAGCCTTCAACTTTTCAATTTCTCGCTTGGCTCTTCGATGCAATCAACATATCATCGACGTCTGATAGGAGATAGAGGAAAGACTCATTTGTAGCTTGCGAAAATACACACAATGATCGTGTGTGCTTCGGTATACTTTTGTTGCAACATAAACCGATCAAATCGTTTGTACCATCGCCTTGGAGATTGCTTCAATCCATACAATGATTTGTTCAAATTTTACAAACCCAATTCTCTTTACCAATGAACAATAAACCCTTTCCGGGCCGAGACATATAGATTTCCTCTTCTAAGTCACTATGTAGCAACGCAGTTTTCACATCAAGTTGAACTAGTTCCAAATCGAACTGTGCTACCAAGACCAACAAAATTCTAATGGAAGAATGTTTTACAATTGGAGAAAATACCTCATTATAATCGATTCCCTCCTTCTCAGCGTAGCCCTTAGCCACCAACCTTGCCTTGTAGCGAATACCATCTTTGTTAGGAAATCCATCTTTCTTTACATACACCCATTTGCATCCAATTGCCTTCTTGCCTTTAGGTAGTTGTGTCAACTTCCATGTTTTATTCTTCTGAAGGGACAAAAGTTCTTCATCCATGGCTTCCTTCCATCTTTCAACTTCGTGGCTTCGATTGCTTCTTTATATATGGAAGGAACATCATCATGCACAACCGAAAGTGCACAGCCACCGTATTCTTAAACCGAGCGGTAGGTCTTCAAAATCCTTGTATCGACGGTACCTTGACATTTTGTCGCCGTGGCCTATCAACTCAGCTTTCTTCTTGTTCTTTGTGGAGGTTCTTGGGTTAAAACCTCTTCATCTGATTCATCTTCTGTCAATGGAGGATCAACTTCTATCTTATCTTCACTAACTGGATTAACAATTTTGCTTTCAAACTCCACTTGTTTCGGAGTTTGCTCCACCTGCTCTAAAGTGCCATCAATCTTCTTAGTTACCTTTCTCAACAATGCAGATTCATCAAAGGTAACATCTCTGCTAAAGATTATCTTTTTCGTTTCAAGGCACCATAGTCGATATCCCTTAGAACCAGAAGGGATCCCCAAAAAAATGGCTTTCTTGGCTCTTGGGTCCAACTTTGATTCTGTTACATGGTAGTATGCAATTGAACCAAACACATGTAAGAAATCGTAATCTCTAGCAGGTTTTCCAGACCATACCTCCATAGGCGTTTTGCCTTCAAGAGCAGACGATGGTAGACGGTTGACGAGATGACATGCATATGTCACAAATTTCACCCCAATACCGTTTGCCTAAACCAAAGATTTGACAACATACCCCGAACCTTTCCCAAGAAAGTCCGGTTCATACGTTCTGCAACTCCGTTTTGTTGTGGTGTTTTTCGAATAGTGAAGTGTCGCACTATCCCTTCTTCTTCACAAACTTTCATAAATGGATCATTTGTGTACTCAGTGCCATTATCAGACCTCAGACGCTTGATCTTTTTACCAGTCTGAGTCTCGATCATCTTCTTCCACTTGAGAAAAATACCTAACACTTCATCCTTTTTCTTCATAAGATACACCCAAACTCTTCTGGAGAAGTCATCAACGAAAGTGACATAATAATGTTTGCCACTCATGGATGGAGTTCTTGTTGGCCCCCATACATCAGTATGGATGTAATCCAAAATGCCCTTTGTATTATGAAGAGCAGTGCCAAAGCTTACTCTTTTCTGCTTCCCCAATACACAATGCTCACAGAATTCCAACTTGCCGGTTCTCGCACCTTTTAACAGGCCTTGCTTTACTAGAATCTGTAAAGCTTTTTCACCAGCATGTCCCAAACGCATATGCCACAACTTGGTAGTTTCTAAATCTCTTTCTTCATCTGAAACTGCTGCTGATGCTGTCCCAATAACCGTACTACCAAGGTAGTAGTACAGGTTATTCTTCCGAACACCTTTCATCGCCACAAGTGCTCCAGAAGTAACCTTCAATGCCCCATTTTGTATGGTCACAGTGAAGCCTTTTGATTCTAAGACTCCCACAGCAATGAGATTCTTCTTCATATCTGGAACATAATGAACATCTGTCAAGACCCTGGTTGAACCATCTTGATTCTTCAAACGAATTGTACCGATTCCCAAAACTTTGCATGGATAATCATTACCCATGAAAACAACTCCACCGTCTAGTTCTTCAAAGTTAAAGAACCACTCCTTGTTAGGAGACATATGGAAAGTACATGCTGAATCAAAAATCCAATCACCAGGATGAGATGATGTTGACAAACCAACCAATGCAAAATCGAATCCGAATTGCTTTCACCACACATGCATCGATCGCATGCCTTTTTCCTTTCTTTTGCAGCTTCGGACAATTTTTCTTCCAATGGCCTTTCTCATGACAAAAGGCACATTCATCTTTACCAAGTCTTCCTTTTGATAGAGATCTACCTCTCCTTCCTTTATGTTGTGTTTGCGGACGTCCTCTTACAGACAATGCCTCCTGCTTCATTCCTGCTTTCTCTTTTATCTTTCTTTCTAATTTCATAACTATACAAAGCAGTACAAACTTCCTCAAAAGACACTTTATCCTTCCCAATGAGTAAGCTCGTAATAAGATGATCAAACTCATCAGGAAGGGAGGCTAACAACATCAAGGCTAAATCTTCATCTTTAAAAGTTTCATCCATATTTAACAAATCTGCTACTAATTGATTAAAAGCAGTAATGTGGTCGTTTATTGTAGTACTTGGAAGGTATTCAAACCGGAACAACTTCTTCTTCAAATAGAGCCGATTTTGTCCACTCTTTTTCATGAACTTGTTCTCCAATGCCTTCCACAACTTACTTGCGGATGTCTCCTTCATGAACGTGTACTTTTGTTCTCTTGAGAGACACGAACGGATTGTACCACATGCCAATCGGTTGATATTTTTCCACTCTACTTCATCTGCTCCATCTGGTTTCTCTTCTTCAATGGCGATGTCTAGACCTTGTTGAAACAGAGCATCTAGAACTTCGCCTTGCCACATGCCGAAATGACCGGTTCCATCAAACTTCTCCACCTCGAACCTTGCGTTCATCACCATAGTTCTGCTTGACGTGGATGACTGGCCTTTGTTTGAAAGAAATTTTTCTTCCGCCATTTCTTCAAATTACAACAACTAGCAACTATATTCCAATAGCAAACAAACGGAATACAAACAAATGCCTAGGTAGAAAACCTTCGGCTCTGATACCAATTGTTGGGAAAATCGGGTATATTTTCCCTATTCTAAGTAGTTACTATTCACTTATGATTTAAATGAATAGAACTCAAACTAACCCGACAAAATAATGCTATTGGAAATATAATGCTAAAATAAACTAAAACAGATATTGAAACAGAAAAATAATAACACCAGAAATTTAACGAGGTTCGGTATAAATGTTACCTAGGTCCTCGGGCGTCGTTGACCACTTCCACTATCTCCAAATGAATGAACTTCAAAATTACAACTAATTGGGAAAAATTGAGCTAATCAATTACCCTTACAAAAGAGAGAAAGATTTACAAATTTTGGGATGTTTACAAATGGTGAAGGAGGGCTTTATTTATAGCCCCAAATCCAACACCCATCTTCATTCCTAACCAATGTGGGACTTTTCTAATTTTCTCACTAAGGAGCAATATATAACAAAGACTAACCTCACTGTATCATCTATCTTTAGATAAATACTAGAGTAATTTAGAATATGATTAGTCTAAAGATATTATTCTAAATAGAAGAGAGAATAATTATTCCTAAAATATCAAGAATATGAGAAAATAGAATAAAATAAATTATTTATTATTTATAAATTAATTCTTTTTTAAGATGCTTCGTAAAATCAAAGGATTTGAATATATATAATTCAAAATTCTATAAAATATTTCATAAAATTTCTATATAAAACTCAATAATACATTAAAAAAAACTCTAAACAAAATTTTATATTACATAAGAAACAAAATTAAGAATATTAATTATATTTCTATTTTATATTTTATTTTAGTAATAAAAACTTCTTATTTTTTTAATTTTATCTTGCATTAGATATATAATAAAAATGCATGTAAAATAAGCCAGGTGAGAGAAAAAAAATGTGCAATTTTTTTTTTTATCAATGTTTATGCTAATTATGTAATTACACATTAAAAATGATAGAGAAGATTTGAAGCAAGGAAACTATATAAATGTCTAGATCGATGCGCGCAACCATAACAAAATGACATATTAGTTTACGACATGATAAAAAAATGAAGAAATTATTTATTTAAAAAAAAAACGTTGATAAATATATTGGTATAATAATTATTTGATATATAAAAGATATCTTTTTGAATTTATTAATATGAATGTCATTTTAGTAAATTTATATTTCAGTAGAAAACATGCAGCGTTATCTTCGACTTTTTGCAAAAGCAAATAACTGTTGGGTTCCAGTGAAAGATGCTTCACCTTAGGCTATCAATTTTACACCCAAATAGTCAAACCGTCAAACAGTCAAACAGTCATTGTATTTGTAAGTATTAGGCACCAACATCATTAGCCATGCATCACTTTTTTATTAGTTTTTAAATGTTATTAAATCGCCCGAAATACACAAATATTTATCGAGTATATTGAAGTTTTTTTAAAAAAATATTTTGTTAAAAAATATTTAAAAAAAATAAAATTATTAAATCTTATATATAAGATATTTAATTATTTTTGTTATGTGATCATGCTACACAAAGACAAATATAACATATATATATATATAAAAAATTTAACTGATTACGTTCAAAAATACCCACAAGGGTTACTAGCTACTTTAATTTAATTATTTTGTTATAAAAAAATAGCATAAAAATAAAGAATCAAATTTTAATTTTTTTTTATTTTATTATCAATTTTATAATTATTATTTTTTATTATTAAATATAATTTATAAAAATAATATCTTAATAATAGTTATAAAATACAAGAAATAAATAAAAATTAATTATTTATCTTTCAATTTTTCACACACAAAAGAACTAAATCATTAAAAAAAATAACAAAAAAGCCAAATTATTATTTTTAACCTAAGTAAAAAACTCAACCACCTGATTTTTAAAATAAACATTTTGTTAAGTTAATAACATCTATGGTGGCTAGAATCGAGCCATCTAAAATTTAACATTTATTATTTTATTAAATAATTTATATAAATGTTAAAATTATATGTGTCAAACACGAACAAACTTGCAACGTAAACACGACGTAACTAAAATACAAAACTCATTCCTAATCACCAAGAGAACACGTTTTGATTAAATTTGGGGTCCCTATGCATTGAAAAAAATCACAAACTATTTAAATTAACTGTGTTGACAATTTACAAAAATATATTTAAATAATTTAATTTATTATAATATATAAATAATAATAAAAATATATTCAACTACCTATATTTTCAAATTTATAATTATATCTATAAGATATAAATAATAATACAATTATATCTAAAATTAAACATATATTTTTCATTATCAATATATTATAGATATAATTACAATAAAATAAACATTTTAAATATTTTTATAAATATAAAATGTAATAAACTGCAATTATTTTTACAAATAACAAGCTATCTTTTTTTTTCTAATTGCATGAAACTTTTCAGAAATATATTGCATATATATCAGGAAAAAAAATATACATATTGTAACAAGATAATAAGTAATGGGATGTATCATTCCTAATTTTGAAATTAAGTGGTAATTTTGTAATTTTTAAAAACCTATGGAGAGTTTGGAATTAGAGAGATCTTGCTAACATTTGCAGTAGAAAACCAAAATATAAGTGATATATCATCTAATTAAAAATGTGATTAACGATAAAAAAAATTAAACAAAAATACTATTAGTACATAATTTTGCATCTAAATATCGTGATATATATGTGAAAATTATTTTTTAAAAAATAAAAAATAATTCATTTTATAAAATAAATTTAACAAGTAAATTTAAGTAATTTAAATGCAAAAGCATGCGTGTATTATTATCATTCCACTACATTAAATTAAAAGCCAGGGATCTAAACCTATAATACATGTTTAACAAGTTTAATTATGAACATAAAACCTAATTTTTGAATGCTCATCAATATCACCAAATAATTCAAAACAATAACAAGGGTTTGAATTAAATTCAGGTTTAATAATTAATTACTCTTCTTTATTCTTCTTCACGGCTTGTTTATTATTATGCATCCAAACCTTGAAAACTTGTCGTTTTACACCAACTTGAGAACAAAACTGCTGAACTTCTTGATCATCATGCTTTTGAATCCTCCATCCCAATTTATCAGCAAATTCCATCATTCTATCTTTTTGATCTTGACTGAACTTCGTTCTGAATCTCTTCTTTGAAGACCCAAATGCTTGTTGTACAGATCCATGTCCTATATTGTAATTTGACTGAAACAAGTTTAAATCTTCACTAGATGACTCCGCTACCGTCCCAGTCCCACCCCTTCCTCCAAAAGTCATTATTGTTGGCGGCGGAATTCCGCCACCGACGATGTTGTGATGATAATAACGATCACTATGGTGAAGGTGGTGATGATGATGAAAAGGAAGTGGATGAGGATGATGAACAACATGAGGTTGTTGTACTTCATGAGTAGCGGATAGTTGTAAGGTAGAAATTGAGCTTCTTCTTGCACTATCTTTATAATTGGGATTAATATAATAATTATAATTACTATCAAGTACATGGTGTGAATGTGATTCTCCTTCAATCTCTTTCCTATGAAAATTCCTGTGGCAATCACAAGCAGCACATTGTAGTGCTGCTTGTGAGCCTTCTTCTCCAACGCTTGGCATGAATTCTCCACAACCATCGAGAACATGCCCGCCAGTAGCAGCAGCATGGTTTTTCAAGCATTCCTTGTATAAGATAGAAGAAGATATAGAAGGTTGTGATTGTGGTAAAGTTGCTGTAATTGGAGAAGAAGGAACTGGATCTGGATTTGGATTTGGGTTTGGATCAAGCTCTCTAATGGGTTTTTGAAGATGGTGGTCTAGGGTTTGTTGAGGTGGGTTGAAGATTGTGTTACCAGAAGACAACTTTGAAGAAGAGTCACCATTGGGAGAATTAAAACCAAGAATGCTTGGCATTCCTAAAATTTCCTTATCTTGGCTTCTTCTAAGTTCCATTAAATCTGATATATATCTAAAAGTAACCCTCCTCTTATTTTTCTTTTCTTCAATAAAAATAAAATAAAAAATAAATTTGAGATTTTTTTTCTAAATTCTAAACCATACTCATATGGCCATATCTTCATAAACCACAAGAATAAGTATAGACTTTAATCAATAAAAAATAATAATAAACTTCTATTAACCCTTTGGAGCTCTAAATCCACCAACCCAATTTCCCAAATTCATATGATACAATCAAGAAATTTTGGAGGAGAAGTATACATAAAAATGATAGATTAGATGAAATAACTTAAGACTAATTATTTTCTCTTACCATAAAACAAAAATAAGAGAAAAATATTGCAAATCAATTAGTAGAAGATATGAAGAAAAATAAAGGTTTATAATTTAGTGTTTCCCAATACCCATCCAACCCCCATAAAATCTAAGAAAGGAACATAAGGATGGGTTTGGTTTGGGGGAGTAGAGTAGACACAACACACCAAAAAGAGAGTAAGAGTGAGAGAAAGAGAGAGAGGGAGATGAGTTATTGCAACAAATGAGAGTGAGAGAGAGTAAGGCTAAAGCAGAACAACCGACAAAGTCATGTTAGTCTTCTCAGAGAGCCTGCAATACTGGTCCAGTTTCTAATAATTGCCATTCTTTGGTAAAAAATAAAAATAAAAATACTTTCTTTCAATGTGAAACCTTAAAACCATTACCAAAAATGAAAAAAAACAAAATTATTTATAAATTTTCCATAAATTATAAATAATTTTTTTTAGTAAAAATAATCAAATTTATATAATTGGAACTAATAAAAAATTATCAACTATGTTAGTTCTAACAGTAGATAAATAGAAGTGTTAAAAATTAAAATGCTTACTACTATGTGAAAGACAGGTAGAGAGAAAAGATAAGGTGGTAGTTGCTTAGAATCTTCCTACAAATCTTCCTACAAATCTCAAAATCATAGATTAAGTTAATTAAATGGTGTTATAGATTTGATGAGAAAACAAAACCTAATTAGATTTGGTCTCAAATTGTGGTTTAAGCTAAAAATAATGAGAGAATGAGAGAGAGAGTGTGTGTTAAGAGAGATGGGGTTGTGTTTTGTGGAGAAGATAGAAGTAAAGTGAAGAACTTGTATGAGAAGGGAACGCTGGTCCACTATCTTCTGTATACAGCATTTAGTAGTGTGTGTGTCAGATTCCTTGCTCTCTCTCTCTCTCTCTCTCATCAGTCTTGTTTGTAGTGCGCCTGCAAAAGACTTCTCTTTAATTACCCATAACTCATTTCCCATCTAATTAGAAAACAAAAACAAAAAAGCTCATTTCTTATCTTCTTCTTTTTCCATTGTTTCCATCTAATTAGGGAAAAAAACGTAATACAGTATAGAAAAACACAACTATCCGGGTGTTCTGTAACTTACTCAATAGTTAATAATTTTAATTAAATGATTTAAAATATATATAAAATAAATCAAATTATATAATAAATCATAAAAAAATGGGTTAGGTAAAAACAATTAAATTGTTAATTATATATTTTTTTAATTAATTAAATTTTTTATACAAATCAAAAAATATATTTAATGATTAAATCTCATTGTCGCAAATAAAGTTACATTAAACTTTAAAAATGAAAAAAAAATATTATAATAATTATTATTTTACAAAATGATAAATTAACACAGAATGAAAAACGCATATAACAAAGTCCATAAAATAATACAACTCTTCACACATATATTATGTTATAATAATTAATAAATATAAACTTAAAAAAGTTAATTTTTAAAACAAAATGTACATTTCTAAATAAATTTAGTAGGTAAACACCTTCAACCGTTATCATGCAAAAGTCAGAGGTTATCATGTCTTTATAAGAACTAATAATTTGAATAAATTAAGAGCTCAAAGTTTTAATAATATTTCTTTTATCCACTGAACAAAAAAAATATATGAGTAAGATTAAATAAAAAAATTTCTCCAATATTGATTCCATTTATATAAAATTCTCTTAATGTATTCAAGTAGATCATATAAAAAAAACTATCTTTTTAAGATTGCATGAAAATTATTTTAAGATGCTTCAATAGATGTAAGTGCTATAGAGTAGTGAAATAGTGGTAGACTTAGAGGAAATAGAGAGTTTAAAGAGTGAGATTAAATCAGTTGTAAATCAAGAATAAATGTATTTATTCAATTTTAAGTTTTTTACTTAATTTGTAAGTTGTAATTTTTTTTAGAAAAAAAATCTATGCTAACAAGTTCGCTCGAATCTTGATCAACCTAGTTTGAACTCTTTTGGATTATTTCAATCGATCTAAATTTAATTTAATTTGTTTTCGATTCAAATCTTATAAATTAAAATCAAATTACTATATTAAGTGTTACCCCAATACTTACCCTTTTTATAAGAATGTCTTATGTATATTACCTTATGCCGAATAACCCTCTTTTTAATCACCTTTGCTGAGTCAACAAGATGACATTAGCTGCCGCCACTCTTCCCTCTTT
The DNA here is from genome assembly GCA_033030585.1 of Hippophae rhamnoides. Taxonomy (NCBI): domain Eukaryota; kingdom Viridiplantae; phylum Streptophyta; class Magnoliopsida; order Rosales; family Elaeagnaceae; genus Hippophae; species Hippophae rhamnoides. The sequence goes on along the minus strand of CM065434.1, from coordinate 19,438,164 downwards.
CTATATCCTCTGATATGCCGATGAAAATATATATGCTCTTAAAATGTTTTCAGCTGACCTTAGGTTAGAAAACTAATATGTATAAATAAGTGACAGTAATAATTTAATAATTTTTATATTTAATTATTCAAAATTTATTAAAATTCTCAATAAAATAATAAAAAGTTTTAAAATATATTTTAAAAATATTGAAGTATATTTAAAAAAAGATTAATATTAATTTCACAAGTTACCTCAAATTTAAATAAATATTTTAGTATAAAAAATAATTTTAATTTTGTAAATATATGCTTTGAAATACATGAATATATTATACGTGATAGTTATAAAAAATATACATGAATTACTACTATATTTTTCATGATAGATTTTATAGTAAGTCTAAAAAAAGTTCACAGGTAAACGTTTTATCCATAAAAATAATCAATACTCATAGTCTTTACAATTTTTGCTAAAATATCTATAAAATGTAGCAACATTATCAATAAAATATCATTGTCAAGAGAATGTCGAGAAAAAATAACTTTTTGGCCAAAATATTGTAAATACTATAGATATTATCGCGAACTTTTTGACAAATATCAATAAAATATTATTTCATATTAATTTTTTATATTTTAAATAATTTACCTTTAAATTTATCTATTTATAATTTAATATCTTCAATCAAAATATTATTTATTTAGGATAATATTTTATATTTCTTTTCATATATATATTTTTATTTATATCTAATTTTTACATTTAATTTACTAGTTTTATGTATACAGTTATTTTTTCATAATTTAAATTATATTATATACCAACAAGATTTATACATTTATAATAATATTAAAAATTATAATATAAATAATTGTATCAAATTTTAACTAGTTATTCTACAATATTCTAATTAATTAGTTGACTTATTTATCAAAATTAATATCATAACTTTTAGAAATATATTTATTAGATGAGAAAGTAGTTTAAAAATATAAGTAATTAATTTTTTTATATTTTATAAGGTTTTACAAATAAATTCTATTATTTTGATAGCTTTTTCATATTAAAAAAAACTCAAAGTTTTCTCGGAGAATGACAATATGTTCAATATTTTTTTATAAAATTTAATTCTTGATATTTAGATCAACATCAATATTTTAAAATTTTTCATTAATTCATTTGAAGTATTCATCTTTATTCTTGATCGTTACTACCATGATGGGTGGAGCTCCATATAAACTAGGTAGGGTTGTAACCCTAGTTAAAAAAATTTGAAAACATTAATTACATGTATATTTTTAATATTAAATAAATATTTTATTTGTAATAATAGATTTTGTTTAATTTTGTGTGTGCATATTTTGGTATATCATTGTATATATCAACAAATTTTAGTAGGTATGTGAATAAAAGTAATATAAATGAATCATGAGAAAAATGATTAAATATAGATATTTTTATTTACATATTTGACAAATATTAATTAGTTACACACATAGAATTATAATAATATACTATACATAAAAGTATTTCTTAAATTAATATAATGTAATCTAAAAATATTTCACATATTTAACTTTAATTCATGATAATAAAATGTCAATATCAAGCATTATAAAAATTAAAATAAAAAAAGTATGATGATAAACTTAAAACAAAAGTTTTTAATATTTTTCATTCATATCTTTAAAAAATTTCATATTTTTTTAACTTTAAATTTTTATTTTTTTATAATATTATATTATTTAACATTTTATTTTATTTAAATTTTTTTAATATGAAAATTTTAATAATTTTTCGTTCATTTTTATTACTACCACAAAATCGGCTTATTTCGCCTGTTTAAGAAAATAGATGAATAAGTACGGACAAAAAAATATTTTTATCTATTAATCTTTTATTTTTTAACAATATATATTTATATATATATTATTTAAAATTCTAAATCAAATATTAATCTTTATATTTTATTTTATTTTAGGTTAAGTTTACATAGATGATATTAATATTTATTATATTTTTATTTTTATTATATAATTTTTATTATAAGTTATATATAACATAACATGAAAGTTTTGTTTTTAATTGATAAGAATCCATCATAACTCTTATCCAATTGCTAGATATATATCATGATATATTTTATACTCGTATATAATTAAATATAATTCTCTATTTTGTATGAAAAATTACACTTAAGTTATCTTAGCATATTTTTCTAGCTCCGCCGCTCACTACCATTAGCTCTTTCTCTTTAATCTCATTTACACCTTCATCCTTTCCAAAATCCTTATATTCGATTAAGCCTAAAGTGAAAATAACTTTAATCTATAAAGTGATAAAAAAAGGATAATGGGGTCAAGAAAATCAAATGAAATAAGTTAATGGTATTCACTATTATTGGTATAGATTATGCTTCAAATGAATTGATGATTGTATAAATTTAATTTCAATAAAAATTGTATTTTTGAATTGTTAAATTTAATTTCAATAAAAATTATATTTTTAAATTGCTCCTTAGCAAATAATTAACTGTGGTTGATAGACAAAAGAATAAAAATGAAGTGAAGACAAAGATATTAGTGGAAGTAGACATGGTTCCTTAGTCGCATACAATTATTTTTATAATGAAATTCTACAAAAAAATATACGAAAAAAACATAAAATAATAAGTATTTTTATAAATATAAATTTATATTTCTATAAATCACATTTTTTAAAATTGAACTATTGTTATAAATTTATTAAATAATTAGACTACTAATATATTGGTTTAAAAATTGGTGCAAGTAGATATCTTTTTTACAAAGATACCACTAAATTACTTCATCCTTAAAATTATTAAAATAAAAATTTTAAATGTCACCTTATTATTATCTATTCAATACATTTATATTTAAAAATAAACAAAATATTTTGTTAATTAATACAGATCTCACACAATTTAATAGAGAATTAATTAACTAAGAAAAGAATAATATTATTATTATGATTTTTTGAATGAACATTATTATTTATTATTATCTAATTAAGAAATAATCACTATCCGAAGTAGTTAGACTGAATATCTCGTGAGCTAACCAGAAGTAGTAACCATTATAATTTCCCTCGACACAATTTATAATAAAAAAATACATAAAATTTCAATTTTTAATTAAATTTATAAATAAATTCTTAAATTTTTAAATATTATAATTTAATATCATGTTTTTTAAATATCACACACATGTTCAAATTTAGTTACTAAATGATATATTTATGAATCAAAAATTCAAAATTAATATAAATTTTTAAAGATTTGAAGATTAAATTATATGATTTAAAAGCTTAGAAATTAATGCGAAGTTTTAAAATTTTGAAAACTAAATTGTATATTTTTAAAAATTAAAAATTTATATTTAAATTTAATTAAAATTTAAAAATTAACAATCTATATACTTTAAGTTGTGGTAATATAATAATTGATTACATATAAAATATTAAATCCTTTTATTTTAATTAATAAATATATTCCATATCATATTATATTAAAAATTAACACATAACATAAAAATGGTTCATTATCAAGACCATTTAGGGTGCTCGTGTAGTCGTAGCACATTAATATTATTGCTTTTTTTTTACTAAATACATAAATTAAAGGTTTAATGTTGGATCCAATTTGTATGAATTTGTTTAATGTTGTTGAAAAATAAGGTTTAATTATTTTATTAATATTTAAATTTTAATTAAATTTATACATAATTTTTTAAAAATTTAAAATATAGATTTTATTTTAAAACATTAAAACTTCACGTAAAAATTTTTAAATTTTTAAATCTAATAATTTAGTCTCAAATTTTTAAAAAATTACACATAAATTTTATCTTAATTATTAAAGCGTATATTTATAAATCAAAATTTATAACTTATGTGTAAAGTTTTAAAATTTGTTGATTAAATCATATTATTTAAAAATTTGAGAATAAAATTTTAAAAATTTAATATAAGTTTTAAAAATTTAACAATTTTTTTTATAAATTAAGATAAAATTTAGGAATATAATTTAACATAAAAACAATTATCTTGGGCACCCAACACTTTTGGTGTCGTTATGGGAATAAATTCCAAGTAATTAATACTTGCTCAATTATTTGAAGAAAATAAATTTCGTTTTTTATATAATCAGAGAAGCCCCGTTTCATGTATTATGGGAAAAAAAAAAGGAAAGAAGAAGAAGAAGAAGACAAGCATTGTAATTTGTAAAGGATTGGTTTGGGGTTTAATAGACGTGGCAAAATCCCAACCAATTGACACTTCTAGGGTTTTGAATTAATTTAAGGAGAATGCTTTCTCGCAATTTCAAATATCCATAGTCAAATGTTATAAAATATGAGCTCAGATCGAAAATAATCTAATAATTATTTTAAAGAGGGTGATAGAATATGTTATTAAAAATAATACTTAATTTTTTTATTTTTAATTTTTTAATAGTTTTATTTTAAAAAAATAAAAAAAAATAAATGACCAATTTTTATATTTTTTTCGATTGTTATTTATAGATAACAATAATGAAAAAAATTAATAAAAATAAAAAATTTAATTAATTTTTTTTGTATTATATTTTCATAAAAATAACTAAATTATTAAAAAAAAATTAAACTACTCTTACTTAAAGGATATGGGTGTAATTTACCTCTTATTTTAATATCTCATTATCTTAATTTTAGCTTTAAATTCAATATTCACATCACATTTAATGCATATTATATATATATATATATATATATATATATATATAGAGAGAGAGAGAGAGAGAGAGAGAGAGAGAGAGAGAGAGAATATAATAAGAATCTTACTTGATGTATAAATGATGTGAGGGTGGATATGTTCATGATGCAATTTGAAGGATTATTATGATAGATCATAAAAAAGGTTGGAGTTTATCAGGATGTTTTATACACCGAGGTGGGACATAATTAGCTTTAAATTCAAAATTAATTTTTTATACAATTTTTATTATAATAATAATTTTTTTTTAATATATTACTCTTAGTTGAATTGAATTCATGTTTTTTTTTATATTATTTTATAAGGAAAATTGTTAGGGAGATCCCAAAATAAATCGTTTGTATTATTTCATTTTTTAAATTATAAATAATATTATTTAATAATTTATCTTTAAAAATTAAGTTAATTAATAATATATTATATTATTTTAAAAATAAAAAAATAATATATTTTATCTTCAACTATTTTTTTATATAACTTTTTATGTAAAATAACAAACGAAACTAATAGTTATCATCTACGACCTCGACCTCTATTTTATATTAATATCATCTACTCACGTTACATATGCTTTAAAAAGTTATAGATAATATAATTTAAATTATAGTTAAAAGATATAATCTTTTGTCGTATCGTATGTACACTGTCTCCCCGTTTTTTCAAATGTGTGTGTAAGTTGGAATTTGTTTTCTTTATTTCTCTCTCCCTTTGTCGCTATGCTACGAGATATATAACTATGCTCATTGTGCATTAGTATCGCTAATAATTGAGATGGACTTTCTGACTATTTTAGCATTATATACCTGTATTTTTTATTATAATACAATTATAACTAATATATCAAATAATTATTAACTAAAATATTAAGATTTATTTTTAAACATTTAACTAATTATTATATTAATTATAATAATATTATAATATATAATAAATAAACTTTGTGTTAAATGTATTACTATCTAGTAAAGTACATTGAGTGTAGTGATTATACATAATTACTTTGCTTATATAATTACATTATAATTAATGTATATTTAGCATTAATATAATATTATTTTTAGTGACTTATCATCAAGCTATCATTGTATATATAAAGGTGATTATAACCCTATCAATTCTAACAACTTTCATTCATCATTTTTCTTTCTATTTAATGCTTATTGAGCATAGTATGGTATCATAGCCTTTCTTGCTCTCTTTGTGAATGCCTGTTCGTAATTTTGATCTTGAGACTTGTTATCTACAATGACTTCTTCTTCTTCATCAATTGTTGCCTCTGATGAAAATGTTTTAGCATTTTTTGCTCAATATTTTAACTTTTTTACACATTTTTTTAATTCTTACAAGTCCTAATATTTGGAAAAAACTTTATCACACGAATTATCTTCTTTGGCATGAACAATTGGATAGTACTGTGATTGCGTATGGTTTGGAGAAATTTCTTTATATTTTTTAACCTGTTCCTACAAAATTTAGTTCTTCTCTTGCTCCTGATTTTTTTATGGTGGATCCTTTATTTTTTTGCTTGGAATCAAACTAATAATCTTCTCAAATCTTGGATTTACAACACTATAAGTGGTGATATGCTTCCTTATGGACTTTCCTTAGCTACTCATCAATGGTGTGCATTTTATGAAGTTTTTCATTCCTCATCTCGTACTTGAATCATGTAATTATGAGATCAGATAAATCAAGTTAAAAAAGGTCCATTGTCTATGCATGAGTATTTTAATCTTGTGAAAGATCTAGCTAATCATCTATTTATAATTGGTGAAGTTGTTCCTCACAAGGACCTTATCATATACATTGTGTGTGGTAATGGCTCATTATTGTGGATTTATAACCTCTCTTAATATGAGACAAAATGAATCTAATCTATATGAGTTGTAAAACATGCTTACGAGGGAATAACAACTTAATGTCACACAATCAAAGGCTGATAAACATTATGATCTTTAGGCTAACTTTGCAAAGATGAACACACGAAGCAATTTCACACAATCTTTAATAATTGATGTTAATTCTTCAAGTTATGGATCTAAACAATCAATTTGAAATTTACACCAATTCTTTCAAGAAAAAAAGTTATGTCCAAGTCTAATGAATGAGGAAGAAGAGGCCGATCGAATTGGAGAGGATGACGTGGTAAGGAAAATGGAAGAGGTGATAGACCTTAGTGTCAATTTTGCCTCAAAACTGGTCACATTATTGTTCAATGTTTTCAGCTTCAAACATTCTCACTTTCTCTTAGTTCTTTCTATAGAGAGCTTGACAAAGTTTTGATTGCTGATACTACCTCATCTGGTAGTGACATTGCATGGATTTTAGATAATTGAGCAACTCACTATATGACAAATGATAAGAATAATGTCCATCATTTAGTTCCCTTCATTGATGATGGAGGAGTCACCATAAATAATAGCTTAAAACTTAATATCTTAAATCTTGGTCAGTCAAAGATAGATCTTAATAATCATCATATATTGCTTAAGAATCTATTACATACACCAAAGATTTCAATTAATCTTATGCCAATTCATAGGCTGTGCATTGATAATAATGTCTTTGTAGAGCTTCATCAACATTTCTTTTGTATTAAGGATCCACTAACTTTACAAATCATCTACCAAGGCAAGTGTGAGCAAGGCCATTACAAAATCAATGGAACTCTTTCACCTACATATCTGTCTTTTAAGGTGAAACCTTTTCCTACTACTACTTCGTTTTCCTAGTCTATTACACTACCTGATTGGCATGCAAGGTTATAACATCCATTTTCTATTGTCGTTAATAAAGTTGTATCTACTTATAGTCTTAGGCATTCCAAGGCTAATTTAGACTACAATTGTACTATGTTTCCTTTAGCTAAGGCTCATAAACTGCATTCTTAATCAAATCATAAAAGATCTTCACAATTATTTGATGTTTTGTATGTTGATCTGTGGACTATTCCTATCCATTCTATAACCGGTGCAAAGTATTTATTGTTATCAGTTGATGATTTTTCACGATTCATGTAGATATATTTTTTTATCTAACAAATGTTAAGCCAATACTATTATGAAATTGTTTAAAAAATGATTGAAAGGAAATTTAGTACAATAATTAAGTCTGGCCAAAGTGATAGAGGATGGAAGTTTCAATGTCTCTCTACTAGTTAGCAATACATGGGTGTTGTTCATCACATTACTTGCCCTCAATACTAGTGAACAAAATGGCATGGTAGAAAGTAGGTTCCGACATGTTGTTGAATGTGCTTTGTCCTTACTGTTACAAAATGGTTTTCTTGTTAAATATTAGAGCTATACATGTCATATTGCTGTGTATATATAGAATATGCTTCCTACTAAAATTTTAGATCATATTTCTCCTTATGAGGTTGTGTATAACAAGAGTCAGATTATGATTTTCTTTACAGCTTTGGTTTCTTAGTGATTCTTTGCTTGCAAGCTTATATAAAAAATAAACTTGAGCCATGCTCCACTCCTTGTGCATTTGTGGGCTATACTTCTCAACATAGGGGTTACTTGTGCTTGGAACTATCATTTGGAAAGGTCTTTACCAATAGACATGCTCAATTTCATGAACTTTCTTTTCCTTTTTTATATAAGAAATCTCTAAATCAAGTTCATAGTTGTAGACATGATCTTGTGATTCACTTATTTCCTCCCCTAGTTGCTTCTCTTCAATCCTTAACTCTTGATCCAATTGTCACTTATCTATCTATTGCTCTATCTCCTACTTTTTAAGCAAGGTTGCCATCTCCTACTCATTGTGTGAATCCCATGTCACCACCAGTTGCTAGCATTTAGCTTCTACACCAGTTCAATCCCTCATAGATTGATACATTAGATGACACCTTATTAAGATCCATACCTATTCATAACTTTTCACAGGATTTTAAACCAAATGATGTCTTACCTACTGCAATTCCTTCATAAAAAACTACTCATAATTTTCATCCTATGATTACTCGTGGTAAAGTTAGTATCAAGGTTCCTAATGTTCTCTATGTTTCTATTTTAGTAGAACCTAGTTATTTTAAAGAGGAAACAATTGTTCTTGAATGGAAAGCTTCAATGAAATTTGAATATGATGCTCTCATCAAGAATGAAACATGAGACTTCGTGGAATTAAAACCGAGCTTCAAGGTCATTGGAAACAAATGGGTGTATCATATGAGGCTTTTGGCTTATAGAGGTTAAGATAAATACAAGTCACCGTTGGTGACTAAAGGCGTTTCATCAAAAGGTTAGTATTGATTTCTTCAAAATATTCAATCTAATTATGAGATTTATAATAGTTAGGGTGATGTTAACTCTTGCTTTAAGTTATGATTGGATTATAAGGAAATTGGATGTTAATAATGCATTTTTTAATGGAGACTTAAAGGAGAATGTTTACATCAAACAACTATAGGGTTTTTAGGTGAAGTCTGTGAATGGATTTCCTTTGATGTGCAAGTTAAAGAAGATCATTTATGAACTCAAACAAGCCTCACAGGCTTGGTTTCGTAAGCTCAGCATTTGTTTGCTACAAAAAGGATTTCTTGGCTCCAAAAGTGATGCATCAATGTTCTTTCTCCATCAAAAGTGTGCTATTATGATTGTCTTTGTATACGTTGATGATATTATCATCACAAGTAATGATAGTGTTCTAATTTAGCAAATCATCTTGTATTCAAATGCAAGCTTTGCACTAAAAGATCTTGGTGATCTTTCATTTTTCTTTGGCATTAAAGTGTTAAGAACTGTTAGTTAGTTGCACACAAATTGACTATATCAACGATCTTCTTCATAAGGTTGGAATAAGTTCTTCAAAGCCATTGTCATCTCTTATTTCAGGTTTCACCTCTCGGTCCAAGTATGAAGGAACACCTTTTTTCTAATCTAACTATGTTTTGTAGCATTGTTAGTACTCTTCAGTATTGCACAATCACTAGGCCTGAGATTGCTTTTGTATTTAATAAGTTGTGTCAGATTTTAGCAATCCCTAGTGAGGTGTATTGGTTAACTGTGAAAATAGTGTTAAAATATCTTAAGGGAACCCTTGATCGTGGAATGTCTCTTCAAAAATCATCTCTTTTGAATCTCATTGCATTCACAGATGCAGATTAGCTAGGATGCCCAGATGATAAAGATAATACTAGAGTGTACTATGTATACTTTGGTGATAGCATTATCTGGTGGTATTCAAGCAAAGTAAAAAGGTGGTTTCTTGCTTTAGTATTGAAGGGAAATATAGGACATTGGTCTTGATAACTACTAAGTTGCTTTGGTTAAAGTCACTTTTGCAAGAACTATATATGTCCATTGCTCAAATAACATGTTGTGTATTGTGATAACATCAACACTCAATATCTTTCCAAGAATCTTGTCATGCATACATAAACCAAATAAATTGAAGTGGATTTTTATTTTGTTTGATATCAAGTTAATAAGAATCTGCTAGATGTTTGTTATGTTCCTACAATAGCTCAAATTGTTGATGTGTTTACAAAAACACTTCATGCTTCATATTTTATTGAGATGAAACATAAATTCTTGGTTTTTTCAAAACCTGAGTTTAAGAAAGGCTAGTAAAGTATCGTGAGTATACCTACTTATAGTATTTATTTAGATTATATTGTAACTAATGTGTGCTTAGCATTATTATAGTATTACTTTTAGTGACTTGATTATCAAGCTATTATTTTATATATAAAAATTGTTATAACCATGATAAATTCTACCAACTTTCATTCATCTTTCTCTTTCTCTGCTAATGTTCACAGAGGATTGTAAAATTACCAACTTTTAACATGCCTAATTAAGAGGTTTATGTTAAGTGAATGTTAAGACTAATGTCAAAGATGAGATCTTTATACTCATTTCAAATTTTTGATGGGTTGGGGTATATGGATGTTGTAATGGTATTTGAAAGATATGTGAAAATTGTAAAAAAATTCATTAATAAAAAATAGATGGTTGTTTATAGTTCATATGTTTTAAATTAATATTTTTAATTTTTTTAGTATATATAAATTTATTGTGAAAATAATATACATAATTAATATTTTTTTTTTGGTTAAAATAATTCATATTGTTTGTTTGGTTAAAATAATAAGTATGATATGAATTTTTATTTATAATATTATATTTTCGTAATGAAATGTTTAATTGTGTGAAATATATATAATTTTTATAATTTAAATAGTTAAATTTATAAGTAAATATATATAAAATTGAAGGAATATAATATTGGAATTAGGGATTCTAGGGAGGAAAATATTACAATGACATTTTCTCAAATCATGATATAGTGTTATCTTTGAAGTTAGTCTCTTTAGTTGGTTGAAATGGAGAATATATAGAGTGATTTACTAAATTAAAAGGGGATTTGATTTATATTTTATTTTTTATCAAAATAACTTGGAAGAAAAGCTTATCATTGATATAGTAAGGTATTATTTAGTCGTGATAAGTCTTATTACGATACTAGATGTCTTTTCAATTCCTTTCCATACTAGTCCAATGGCTTCTCGCATTAAGCCAATCCCTTATCACGAATTCTATTTTTTACTAAAATCGTTCCAATGTAAGGCTTACCATTGTTGTAGAAAGGAATTGTCTTGTTGTTATAAGTTTTACCATAATATTGAATGTCTTTTCCATTTGACTAATATTTTTTCACATTATGACAATACCTTACCACGATTTTTTTTACCAAAATCGCTTAGAGATAAGGCTTATCACTATTTTGGTGGGATATTCCATTGTCCTTGAAAGCCTTACCACAATACTAGATGCTTTCTTACATTGGACCAATAATTTCTCATATTAGAACATTGCCTTATCACAATTTGTTTTACCAAAATTGTTTTAAAGTAAGACTTACAATTATTGCGATAAGGTTATGATAAACTTTACCTGGAAATGATTTCGATAACAATTGAACAATTATCCAAAATCATGAAATTTTGGTAATAATTTGGAATGTATATAAGTGTATAAAAATTATAAATAGAAAAAATGGTCATGAACGGAAAATAATTTTCTATTAACATAGATGTCGCATATAGTGATTCAGCATAACGAGTTGAATGCTTAATTGCTCATATTCGATCATTTATTAAAGAAAAAATTCCTTATAAACAAGAGTCAAGTGACCTAATAGAAAGAGTTGTATGTGAAAGAGATCCCAATTCAGTGTATTTGGTTAAGCAAGTCCTATCGTCAACTTCCACCTAAGTGAAAAACTAGACTTTAGGAGTTGTTTAGTCTTTTTCTTTGAAAAAATGTGTTTTTAAATTTCTTTGTTTTTGAAAAAGTACTAAACAAGTATAAAACTAATTTTTCATCCAAATATAAGTCTTTAATTTTTGATAAAAGTATATCTAATAAAGTAATTTTTAATTAAAATTTTTGTTTGAGTTGAAAAGAAAATTTTCTTAAATAGTTTGAGTAATTGTTTTAATTAAATATTAATTTTTTAGGTATATACATATTAAAAAATAAAAATATATATATAACTCATTTATTTTTTCATTATATTTAATAAAAAATGGGGAAACATTTAATTTTGTCCTTGTTTGATATATTTTTCACCACCAAAAAGATTTCAATGATACATTTTTCATAAATAAAAAGATTTAAAAATATATTTTTAAACAAAAAAAATTAAACAACATATTTAATCTAAATAAATAAATTGATTATTTAGATACTTCTCGTTTCTAAATACATGTTTTAAAATTCCACCCATAACAATAACAAGTTTGTGTAGAATATTCATACGAGCTGACATTTCATATTGCGAAAGAGAAGAGTGGAGAAATTAAAAATATATATATATATAAATGTAGCATAAATAGTAATTGAGAAATATTGTAAATTAATTACAGATGATTAAAACTAAATTATTGATATTAACCTAAGTGAATCCTTGTTCCTGTAAATCTTTAAACTTTTTTTACCCATCAACGAACTATATTGTCAAACATATAGTTATTACCTTTTATATTTTTAGTTTAATCCCCCCAAAAAAAACTTTTATATTTTACATATGTTTTAAACTCCAATAAGATTTTAACTATTAGTGAAACAAAGCCTTAGAAGAAAAGGTTTTATTATGACATAAATAATCAAATAAATTTTAATTTTGTACGTTGATTTACTGTTACAAATTTGATTATTGATAATCAATTGAACTTATTTATCAAACATTTAGGAAAAAAAATAGCATAAATAAACTATTATAAGAAATATTTGTTTCTCAAAAATATAAGCTATTTATAAAAAAACATTGTATACAAGAATAAAAAATAATTTAATTATTTAAAGTATTATATATTTTAATATTAAAAGTGTATTTTTATGCAATTATATGTGTGTAGAAGTATATAATATTAATACATGTTCAGTTTTGATTAACAATAATTTTAGTATTTTAATAATCACTATTGACACACCTAATCAATTTATAATTATTTTTTAGAATATATTGTCTCAATAATTTCAATTAAATTAAAATATTCATCCCTAATCTCTATAAAAGACATTAGTAGTAGTTAGGGATGAACAGCGAATCAGAACTGTTATTTTGGTTAATTCGAATCTAATTTGATTTGAACGAATTTGAATGTTTTCAATTCGAATCCGATCCGATAATATAATCAATCTGAACCAATCTGAATCTGAACACATTAGATTTTTTTGATTGGATAAGATCAGATTAATATTGAAATTTATTTATGAATTATTGTCATATATATAACACAACATACATAAATTTAAATTTAGATCGATATTTTTGTAACAAATATTATTATTTATAATCACAACTAAAAAATTAAAAGGATAGGAAGTATGTCTATATAATTATTAAATTATTATAAATATATATTTACTTTTAAGTTAAAATAATAATCTAATATAATTATGGTATGCATAATATGTAATAACATATTATAAAATAAAATATGCATGTATTTATAATTTAATAGTAATTTGGTTTGGATCGGATACAATGAATTATAAAATCTATCAATTTGAATCTGAACGAATTGTATAATTTTCAATCTTAATATGATCCGACTATAAAATTTATCAATCCAATCTGATCTAAATCTTACAGATCGGATTGGATTTATTAATTTAATCATATTGATAAGATTTTTTACTCATCCCTAATATCAGCAACAAAAAAAAAGACTTTGGATATTTATACTTATTAATGTTATTTTTTTAATACCATTTAAACTTATAAGTTTATATTTGTGACTCAAATACAAACTTTTAACATATTCAAGTTTAGGTGTTTAATTAGGGATAATTATCTAAAATACCCCTAGGATTTAGCATATATTTACTTATACCCTTGGGGTTTGTAGAAAATGCTAAAATATCCTTAGACTTTATACTTAATATCATTAATGTCCTTAAAACTAATGGTGTTATCTTTTCTATCCATGTTATCTTAATATTTCTATGGCTCTAATACCAATTTGTAGGCTAGCTACTTAACACTAGTTGTTAATTCATGTAACTTTTAAAGATAATTTTAATTTTTTATTTTCTTAATTCCTGTAATTTTCAAGATAAGTTTTATAATCTCATCTTTAAAATAATTATGTAAGGCTAAGAGATATCCTTTATCAAAATTTTCTAATAAGACTAGATTTTTTATTTTTCTTATAATATTGTGTTATTTTTATCTTCATCTTTTCTATTTATTACTATTATAACTTGATATAAGCAAATATTTAAACATTTAAGATCTTTAATTGGCTTAAAAATTATAATATTATATTTAACTGAATGGATCCACCATGGTATTCCCTTATGTTCTTCTCTCATTCTTACACCAGTTATGTCTCAATTTTGCTCAAACCTTAACACCCTCCTAGTAATTGTGAGCATTCTGCATTCGTACATAGATAGTGTCCAATTTTGACTTACTAGAAAAAAGTAATTGAACTCTATTTTATTCATATTATAATAATTATTATAAACTTAAGGTCAATTAAGAACCATGAAGGGATTCTAAGCCATTCATAATTACTGGGTACACAATAACTGATTGACATTTCTAGATAAAAGAAACTTCTATGCTAAAGATTGTGTGTTTTCTAGAGGTATGTGCTTCCTGATTTTTTCTATGTCCCTCAAATGAAAATAAGTGTTCTTTTTATAGCATAAGGAATCCCTATTTACAAGATGAAAAAAACTATTTTTTCCTTATTTTAATAATTCATCTACTTTTTTGCTTTAGATATCAACCATATTTTTTCCTTGGATTATGTTGCTCACTAAAGATGTGGGTCAACATCTTTATTTTTCCTTGTCGTCTTCTACTGGAATTTCCTCCTTTTTATTCTTCTTTATCATTTTCTACCCACAATTCTTTTGATGACATTGATGATGACACATCTTCATCTTCTCAATCTTTGATTCAGTAAATGCATCTGTGATCTTTGGTGGGTTTTCTGTTAATGAAAAAGAATACCTTCCTTGTTTCTTGACCAATTTGTAGATTGTTTCTATTAAAATTTGTTTCATATTTGGTAATTTTTCACCATCTTTCTATGAAAGAGCCATGGTGCTATGAAAAATGATGATGAATTTACTGGTTGACTAATTTACTTTGATTTCAGTAGAGTTATCAATTTTTCTAAGTTCATAGTAAATTTAACATAACATTTAACCTCTTAAGACATATAGTTCTTATGTGTTGAATTCCTTTTTCCAAAAGCATCCTTGATTTGAAAACTTTGATGTTTGTGTTTGAAATCCCTATCTTGATGAAGTAGTAGGTACTGATACATCCTTCCTCATTCTATTCCATTGGTGAACTAATAAATCTAAGATTAACAAGCTTGTCACCTGCTTTAATCTTCTTCCTGAAGTTCTTGATTTCACTTTTGAAATTTTCTAGGAAATAATTTAATTCATTTGAATTAATTCTTGGATATATTAGTCTTGCATAGAAAGCTTTGTAGATAAATATTGGATCAGCTTCTTCTAAAATATTGAATTTACTTCCCGTAAGGAATTCCTTTTTCGCAATGTAGAACTCCATATCTTCAATATGGTTTTAGGTAGATTTTCTGGCCAAGTTGTAGAGACTCAACCATTGTGGTTTGCTAAGGTTTCTATATTGGTCATTTTCATCTTCAATAATTGATGAATTTCCAGGATATGTTTTGCAGAATAGCACTGAATGCCTTATTGTCTTTGATGTATGTAGGATATATGTTTCTCAAAATAGTACTAGAGGCCCTACTATTTTCCCTAGAGTTGTCAACTTACTTTGTGCTGCTGATTGTTGTTATAATTCTGCAGAGTTATTTCTTACTATCTCTTTTGAAGTTATTAGTTTAGTACTTTGTAATTGGAATAACTACTTTTAACCTCTATTCTATTGGTGAAGGCTTTATGTGTTACTCAATTAAACTCTAGAATATATTTATTGACTTCTGTCAAGTTGTTATAAATTCCTAGTTTTTGGACATTATAGACCACATAAGTTTTTTATGTTATTCTTTTTTTGTTTCATCAGCCCAATTGAACTTTCTTGTTTCAGACATGTTACTCTCTTTTGAATTGTTGGGTTCTTTCTTTTCATCTTGATTTTTTTCTTTAGAAGTTTTATCTTCTTTAGATTAAATTTTCGATAAAGATTCATATTTTGAGTATCTGGACTCTAAAAGTTATTTTAAACAATCAAGTTCTTTTTGTTTATTTCCTGTCTCCATAGGAAATTTCTCGAGATATAACATCTCGAGTTGCTCTTATAGAATTTTTTTCTATTTTTTCTTTATCTTGATCTTGATATCAATGTTTTCTATTCCTATAAGCATAAAAATAGTTAAAAGTGTTAATTCTTTAGCAAGAACATTTGCTAAGCTATTCTTATTTTCTAAAAGATGCTCAACATCAAAATTGTAGTAGTTGAACCATTATTTCCATTTGACTAATCTACCTTATTTATAATCACCTCTAATATTAGTTCTTAAGAAATAACCAAAATTCTTATTATCAGTTCTAATAATGAATTTATAACTTATGATACATACTGTAAATTTCTTAATAGCTTTTTTAATAACTAGATATTCTTTTTCATTACTATAATAATTTAACTCTAGTCCTTGGAATGATCCTGATGTATATCTACAAATATATTCATCTACTTTTGCTTTTAGAGATGTTCTCAATATTCTTTTAAGACATATGTTTCAATTATCATTTTATCATCTGGACCTGGATGGTATAAGGTTGATAATTTTTTTACATGTACTTTTACTTTATCCATATACATAGTATCTTGTTCTGTCCATTTCCAAATATGATCTTTTTTCAATTTTGCCTCTAAGGATTTTCACATTTTTGCAAGTTCCTTGATATATGCTTCAACATACGTCAAACATCCTAAAAAAAATTGTAATTGGTTTTGTTCTTTAATTCACTAGGAAATCCTTGAATATTATTGAATATATAAGGCCATAGATTACGTTTTCCATCTTCAATTTTCAACCTTAAATACTTAATATTTTGTTGGGAAATTACTGTTTTCTTCTCTAAAAGTATAATACTTCCTTCTTGTATTCTTGTAAAATATTAATAATATATAAATAATGTCTATTTAAATGGTTACTGAAAATCAAAATATCAACTATGTAAACACAACAAATATTTTATAAGTTTTTAAAGACATTATCCATATATATTTGAAAAATACCTGAAGCTTGTTTTAATCCAAATGATACAATATTTTATTGGAACTGTCCTTGAAGAAAACTAAATGTAGTTAATTTTTGAGATTCTTTATCTAATCTTATTTGTCAAAATCCACTTTTTCAATCAAAACTTGAGAGATATTTCTTTCTTTTTATCAATAATAATAATTCTTCTTTTTCCGGAATGAAGTATTTATCATCAATAGTTTCTTTATTTAAAACTTTGAAGTTTATTACCATTCTCTTTTTTCCTCTTCTTTTTTTAGCTTCTTTTTCAACTAAGAATGTTGGACTAGAGTGTGGTGAATTACTTGGTATTATGACTTTAAGCTCAAAAAGTTCTTGAATTTGTTTTTCAAATTAAATTCTATTTTTAGAGTATAAATCGTTAGTTTTACTCTTATAAACATGTTAGAGTTTCTTAATTTTATGTTGACAATTGTCTTAGATTTATTTATTTTTGGATCCAAAGGATTTTTTGAACTTACTATTTTTAATAATTTTTTGATACCTGTTAAGGTTTTATCTTCATGTATTTCATTAATAAAAGAGTTTTGTTTCTCTTCTATATCTATTAAAATATTTTTTAAATAAATATTTTATTGCTCTATCTCACCATATTTTCGCTTTTTATGTTTTTCAATAAAAGTTAAGTTTTATACAATCAAAGATTTTCTTATTTTTGATACATAAATGGTATCATCTAATATTGTTAGACTTATCTTATCTATATATTGTATTAAAGGTTAATATAAGTTTAGAAAATTATTTTCTATTAATAAATCAACTCATGTTTCTTGTTGATATATGGTAATAATATGAAACTTTTCTTCTCTTATCATTATATCTATATTCTTTAAACCATTATTAAGATTTATTGTAATATTATTAGTAATTATTATAATTAAATCTTTTGGTACATGTTTCCAATGTTCTTCTAAAAATACACATTTACTTGCTACACACATACTAGCTATTGTACCTATATATGCATGTAAATGATAGCTATCATAACCTTTAAATTTAAGTCATACATTTATATAGGTACTATTTGGATTTGTAATGTTATACAAATCATTCATATTCTCATGACTAGTACCTATATTATGAGTGTTCATATTCTGAGTCGGTTATCTCTTTCTTAGTTTCCTCCAATAGATAAATACTGTAAATATCATCTATATCTAATTCCTCAATTGGTTCTAATTCTATCTTAAAAGCTTATTCTAATATTTTTTCTTTTTATGAAAATTTCTTTTTAAATTCTTTCCTATGTTAAAGCCTACTCAAGCATTCGTTGGCATATGGTCGTTCTTTGTTACAGATTCAACATCTGCATTTTTTCTTTCCTGAAGGGTAATAATTCTTATTTTGAGGAGGTTTATATCTCTTCCTTCTAAAAAAATATTTTCTTATAGGTTTTCCTATTAAATATTCTTTTATATTTTTGAAAATCTTATTTACTGAATTTATATTTAAATCTCTTGTATTTTTTATATTTTTTGTATTTCTATTTGTAGGGTTTTATGTTACATCTATATTTTTTGGTATTTTAAAATATCTTATTTCGCAACAGATTTTATTAGTTCCTATTATTTGTTTATATTCCTTTCTTTCTTAGTATTAAATAATTATCCAGTTTGGTTTTATTTTCATTGGATTTAGTGATAGTTATTTTTTTATGTTATCCAATAAATTCCTTGTACATTTAATTTATTACTATATCTAAACATTCTCTTCTTGTGAGAGCATTCCTTTACATTAATAAACGTTGTTGGTCTGTTAAATTTGAAAACTAAGCTTTAACATTTTCTGTCATTTTATGAGCTACTATTACCTTACATATTGAAGAGTTTGTTTGTGTAGTTTGAGAGATTTGTACGAGTACACTCATACCACTAACCCATTCATCTAAAGCTTTTTTCCTATCTCTTATACAATTTAGATCTAAGAGATCAAACTTATAATTATCATAGAGCTTGAATTCTGGTGGGATACCATCTCTAGTTCCCTAATGCAACCCTTCTTCCATTTTAGGTAGTTGTTTTCTTCTATTGGTAGTGTCAGACTATTCTGACCTTTGCCTATTTATTTCTTCCCTATGTGGGTCAGATGTTCATTCTTAGTAGGAAACTGGTAATGAAATTGGTTTTATATGATTTGTTGGGGTCATAATTTATGGTTCACTATCAATCTCACTAATTATTGTCTAATCATGTTCCTATTTTGTTTGTACAAAGTTTTTCATTATAATGTTCTTCTAATTATTCATTAATTCTTGTTAAAAACAAATTAATTTTTTTATATCCCTATTTTCGAGGTTTATAAATTGTTTTTCTAATTATTTTCTATTTTCCATTAAATTAGAATTATATCTTTTTGTTAGATTTTTCTTCATTTTATATTCTTTCATTTATAGGAATCAGGGCATCTGATCTCCTAGGTGATTCTACTTTTAATCATTCTAAGGGATCGTATTTATGACTTATAATATCATTGTTTCTATGTATGTTATATACATATTTTCTTATATATTTCATATGCATATCTTGTTGTAGTTTATTATAGTCACGTTTATTTATTTCTTTTAATAATTCTTTTTATGTTTCAATTATACCTTATAGGTATTTCGTATTTGATCCTTAGACTAAATCTATTTTTTTTTTGTTAAAAGTCTCAAAGCTCTCATTAATATTACTTGATTTTTTGCTATGGCTACTAGGCTTCCATTTATTTCTAACTGTATATTTTTTAATTTTTCTTTAAAAATTATTGTCTTCTTAATATGACATCATAAACTAATCCTTTCATTACTTGAACTTCATCTATTAGTTTTTTAACTTCTTTTTTGTTAAAGGTTTCTCCTCCATGGTCTATAAAAGTAAATCTTTGTATATTATTGTTTTTAATGGTATGAGAGGTTTTTCTTTGATATCTAAATGACATTCCTTTAGTATTTCAAATTTCATTAGGATTTCTGGTTTTATTATTTTTCCAAGTTCTTGGAAGGTTTTATCTATTTATATAAATTCATTTTGTCCATATATTGAATTATTATGACTGTTTGTTAATGAACTCTCTACTATGTAGTATATTGAAAATTGAAAATTTTCTTCTTTCATTAAATCTCATCTTTAAAATTCATAAGCTAAACTTAATTCTTGGTTTAAGTTATTATCATGAATATTATTAGCAAACATAGGGTATGCTGTAAATTTTAGTTTTTGGTATCCTAAATTACCATGAGTCATTCCTTGTAAAACATATTTACTATTTATTATATTATTATATAGCAATGTTATTTTTATGGGTATATCTATCCTTCCTTGAAATAAGTTTGTATTAATATTTGGATTCTTCTTAAATAAATGTATCCAATTTTTTCTTTATCTTTTTGGAAAATTTTGGATAATTTATTCAATATAGTTTTTTTGTCAATTAATGGTATATTATATCTTACTTTTGCATCTGTAATATTAATACTCATTTCTTTATTACTTATTCCATAATAGATTATGTCTTTTCTTGGAAATAATTTTCTTAACGATGAAAATAATGGGTCTTTAAATCCATCTCTTTTTTTAAGATTTAATTTTTTTTTGAATTTTTTCAAATTTCTTTTTACTTATTATTATTTCCTGTAAAAAAACATTATGAGATATCTTCTATTTCTAATTTTTCTATTCCTTAATTCATTATTTTGTGGTTTTCTATTATTTTTTTTTCATTTTAAAAATGTTATTATTTACCTCCGTTAAATTTAATTCCTATTATGTTTGGAGTATTTTTAAAATTTTTAAAATATTAAAGATATTTTTAAAAATACCTCAACATTTGAAGATATTTTTTATATTATTTCGTTTAATTAGTTGAATCTTACTTTTAAACTCATGTTTTTTTATATGAATTAACCTAAACACCTTAAGACACAAAATGTACAAATTAAAAATATTGTGCAAGCAATATAAAATGAAAAGTCCATATGTTTCTAAAAAAAAAGGCAAGTATATATACATTATTTTTTATATATTAAATGACATTAATTTTAGATTAGATTAAAATAATTCTAAAACCTTCTATTAATAATACGAGACTAATTCAACTTAATGATGAAAAGGATTCATTCCTTTTAAAGAAGAGGATGAAATTTTAGTCTATGGAACAAAATATTGTCAACATATTTTGAACTCAGAAAATCCAGAAGCAATATTATCTTGGACAAACAAATCTAAGGTATAGACCATATTCTTAGACATGCAGGTCACATCACTAGCTACACGCGGATGATTGAATATTTGAACGTCTGAGACTTTGAAAATAATTTTTAGGGTAAATTGAAGGATGATGTTTATTTTTTTTTTTAAGAATAAATTGAAGATTTTATTCATTTATCTTTTTTATATAAGTTGGATGGTCCAAGCAAAGTATAAAATTTTAGAAAATCCATATCGCAAATCTGTCAGTCTTTAATTTTTTTTTCTTTTTTAAAACAATACATTATTCATGCACCAAAATCGAATAACAAACATTTTTATAAATTATTGGAAAAGTATTAATTTTAAAGTAACAATAAAAATTAAAAAAATAATTTTTTTTGTGTGTAATTAAAATACTATAATTAAAAATAATAATAATAATAAAAAATAACAGAGACAATAATTTTCAACGTGGTTCAACAATATATCTAATTCACGTAACTTTCGCTTTCAACTTTTATTATATCAAAAAAATTTATGCTAAAATTTTATCTAGTAAAATTAGATAAACATTACAATACGAACATTGTAGTACATCGATTTCAAGAAAATATAATTATTAAAAATATAAATAATCTTTATAAAAAATAATATAATTTAAAGATAGTTTTAGATCTTATCAAATATAGCATAACTTGTGACACAATAAAATGAGAATCCTTTTAAAATCTGAATGGGTAGAAAAATATAATTTAAATAGATTAACAAACCTCTAAAATATTAACCCAATTGAATTGAATTGAAATATACTTTTAACACTCTTATACTATTTCTTTTTCTATCTCTGTTTCATCACCTTTTATGTTTACGCAACACACCACTTTTTATTACTATGTGTTTTACTTTTGTTGCATACATATCACAAAGATAAATACTTATAGAAAGCGATGGCTTCTACATCATTAACAAAAAAAACCACATAGTTTAATTAATAATAGGGTTTATCTTAGTAGTAGTTTTTTCATCATGTTGGACTCATTTTCATTTGTGTGAATATTTTCAATCAATAATTCTTTAGCTTCAATTGTATCACATATTCGATGATATCTCACATCAATATGCTTGGATATCGAATAGAACATTGGATTCTTGTTAAGATGAATATCCCTCTAACTGTTAGAGTAGATCACAAACTTCTCTTGTTTCAAATTTCACTCTTATAGGAACTTCTTCATCCACAAGGCTTCTTTACATGCTTTAGCTACAACAATGTATTCTGCTTCTATAGAAGACAAAGCAATACACTTGCAATTTTGACTGCCATGAAATAACCTCCCTTACAAAAGTCCTTGTATAACATGAAGTACATTTCCTTGAATCAACATCAATGGTTATTTATAAATTTGCGTATCTATCTAATATAGGTTTACCATTACCAAAACAAAGACATGTCTTAAAAGTACCTCTAAGATACCTAAGAATCCACTTCATTGTTTCATAGTGTTTTCTACAAGGATTGGGGAGAAAACAATTGACCACTCCAATATCATGAGTGATTTCTGGTTTGGTGCACACCATGGTATACATCAAACTACGTAGTACAGAACTTAACTTGAAATGTCCTGCAAGTGGAGAATAAATCATCTTTGCATTGCTCACGTTAAATCTCTCAAGAACTTTATTAATGTATGCTTCTTGAGCTAGCAAGATTTTTATTTCCTTCCTATCACGAGTAATCTTTATGCCAATAATTTGTTTTGTTGGTCCCAAGTCTTTCAAAGCAAAATATTTGCTAAGTTCTTTCTTCAACTTCTCTATTTTGCTTGTATAATGACCAACAATCAACATGTTATCCATATATAACAAAAAAAATGATAAAATCATCATAAAAATATATTTTCACATGCACACAGTGATCAGATGTAGTTATGATGTATTCATAACTCATCATGAAGGAGTCAAATTTCTTGTATCACTACCTAGGTTCTTGTTTTAATTCATATAAGCTTTTCTTAAGCCTATAAACACAATCTTTTTTACCTTTGACTTTGAACCCATCTGATTGCTCGATCTATATTTACTCTTCTAGATCACCATGAAGGAAAGTAGTCTTTACATCAAGCTACTCAATCTCTAAATTCAAACAAGAAGCCAAACCAATAATGACTCTTATCAATGACATCTTTATAATTGGAGAGAAGATTTCTTCAAAAGTCAATGCCTTTCTTCTAACCACATTATTTCACAACTATTCTTGCCTTGTACCTTAAGTGTGAGTTATTTTATGTCTTCTACTTATAAACCCATTTGTTTCTCAAAGCTCTCTTGCCTTTAGGTGGCTTCACCAAGTCATAAGTGTAATTTCATGCAAGAAATTGATGTCTTCTTTCATGGCCTTATACCACTCTTTCTATTTCTCATGGCTCATAACTTATTGATAAGTCTTTGATTCTTCTCCATCAGTCAGTAATACATACTCATATGGATGGTATCTTGTAGAAGGCTTTCTTTTCTAGGTTGACTTTCTCATTACATGCTTTGCTCAAAATGGAGTTTTTTCTTAAACCTATTTAATAAGTTCCAAATCATCTACTATAGGGATTTCAATATGAACATCATAATGGTCTTCTCTAACTCCCTTATGATCATTATGAGCTGTAGGTTTGGAAATTAGCTCCAAACTAAAAGGAACTTCACTAAAGGATTGAGGCTTACTAGTTCTATTAACATCTGCTATCTGATCTACAAGAAAGACCACATATCTATTCCTGATCACTTTTTTGCAAACTAGATCCCATAACCTATATCCAAACTTTTCATATGATTATCCCAAGATACACTCCTTGGCATTGTCATCCAACTTGGATCTTTCATCTTTGGGATGAATGTAGGCTCTACATCCAAACACTCATAAGTGCTTATAAGAAACATATTTTCCTTTCCAAACTTTGTTAATGATATCACCATTAAGAGGAACTAAAAGAGAAATGTTAATTAAATCAACTATAGTCTTTATTGCTTCACCCAGAATGACTTAAGTAACTTGGCATTGAGAGTATACACATGATTCTATCTTTAATTATTTTGTTCATTCTTTCTGTCACACCATTTTAATAAGGATTCTTTGACATAATATTCTCAAGTTTGATACCAAGACTTCTACGATAACTTTCAAATAATCATATGTATTCACCATCATTGCCTAATTTGACACATTTTAACATCTTCCTCGTTTCTCTTTCCACCATAGCATGAAAATATTTAAAGAGGCCTAATGCTTGATATTTTGTTCTTAATGTATATGCAAACATTTTTCAAAATAATCAACTACAAAAGTGAAAAATACTATGCATTTGAGGTGTTCTATCTTGTATACTACATCCATTAGTGTGAATAAAATATAAAATACGTTTTCTTCTAGAAGGGTAATAACTATAAAAATAAACTTTACGTGTTTAATAGCTAGGAAATGAACATAGGTTTTCAAATGTGTACCTGTCAAGCCTGATAAGTTCTTTTTTTAGAAAGTGTTTGTAGTATGTGTCCTCGCCTTTTATGTCAAAGCTCTATATCAGAGTCTTTTTCAACTACATTCACTTCTCATTTACTCAACTTTCCATGCAGGTAGTAAAGTGTATCTTTCTTCATTTCTCTGGAATTTCTGGTGAGCTTTCATTTACCTTCACCAAATTGAATACCATAACTGTCATCATCTAATCTGTCACTAGAAATCAAGTTGAGGAAGATATTTGGAGCATGTCTGACATTTCTAAGTATCAATTTGTAGTATGTATTCCTCTCTATGAAAATATTTTCTATGCCCACAATGTTGAAAAAACCTTCATTTCCCATCCTAATAAAGCCATAATTGTAAATTTTGTAGGATGTGAAGAACTCACCATATGCATAACATGATAAGATGTACTAGAGTCAACAAGGGTTGACAAACAAGATTAAGGGAACCATTATCATAGGAAATAACTACATCACCATATGTAGCTGTTGTAATAGTCTTAATTTGTGCTTTTTGACCATCACATCTTTCTTTAGACTTTTTTTTTCATAAGCATCAGTTTTTCTTCATATGTCCTGTCTTTGGACAATGATAACACGTGATTGGATTTCTACCTCTAGACTTGGATTTGCCTCTAAAAGCATCAGGCTTGTCATATCTACATTGATCTCTACTCTGGCTGCGACCTCACCTTTCACTTTTCTTAGTCATAAGTGTTCCACTACTTGAAGATTACCCTAAATCTTTTCTTCTATCTTCTTTATTAAGCAGTCTACCTCGAATCAAATCAACAGTCATTTTTTTGTCATATGCAAAGGTCTTCTAACTGTCTTGCATAGAACTAAGCAATAACAATGCTTGTAACTCATCATCAAGGGTAACATCCATATCCAATAACTAGATCACACAACCTTCAAAATCATTGATGTGTTCGTTGATGCTACTGCCTTCTCTGTACTTCAAATTCACAAGCATCTTAATCAATAATATATAACTATAGAGCTAGATATACTTATTTTTCATAATAATAAAAGTAATAGTATGTAATTCAAAAATTATAAAACTAAAGTGTATTTTAAAAAAAATAGCATTTTTACCCCTCATCAAATAAACAAATATTTTTGATTTTGAAACTAGGTAGAGAAATTAGAGAAATGAGCTCTTCCTTTTCTTCGACGTTTTATCTCTTCTTTTTCTTCTTCATTTTTCTTTCTACTTTTTTTGTTTTCCATTTGTTTTAAGCTTCGTCTACCGGAATGAGAGTCTCTTCGTCTAATAGCTCTCTTTTCAATATCTTTTTCATTGCTCTTATTCGTAAATAATGTTATTTATGATTTTGAAATTTTATTTTGTCAAATCTAACTCTATAAAAATTATATCGAATATTATGAAGAGATTTATATACTTATTTAACTCTCATGTCTACAAAATTTTAACAAAACGTAGAATATATATCACAATAAGTGTTTTTTTTAATGAATTCAATTTTTTTCGTATAAATGACAACAAATGAGTATAATAGTAAAAACTATGTCATTGTATTAATTAATATAGCTAAATATTAAAGTTAAGAGTAGTATAAAATAAATAATGAATGTTCAAAAATATTATATCACGTATTTATTGATTATCTTAGTGTTAGGAAATTTGGATAAAATGGTATAATCACAAATTCTCCCTCCCAAGATTTTCCTTAGCAGAATATCAAATAACAGAGAAATAAATAATACATAACACAAGAATTATAGTGGAAACTCCAAATTAAAGAAAAATCACTTTCGTTGTCAAAAGACAACCAAAGAAAAATTCACTATGTGGAAAATTGTTACAACCATACTCTCAGTAATTTTCTCACACCCCCAAAAGACAAGAGCAATTACAATCCCAAGAGAATTTTCCCACAAAATTCTCTCACTTAAGAACTTCTCATACAAGCTTTTCTCTATTTTTGGGATGATTATCAATGAAGAAATGAAGCCATATTTATAGCCTTCAAGTTCTCATTTCATATGCCAAACATTTCTTCATTCAACAAAATTAGGCTATCTAATTTTCCTATTCTTTATTCAAACAAGGTTAGGCACCTCCATTTTTGACAATATGGTAAGCCACCTTCCATGAATTTTCTTCTAAATTAGGCACCTCATATTTTGACTAACAAACCTAATATTATTTTCAATCAATCATAACAATCTCCACCTTGATTAAAAAATAAACACGGTTACCACTACAACAATTGTCTATTCCAATGTGTAATTCTACCTGTGAGAATTATCATACTCCACCATAATAAGAGTACATACGGCTTAGAATTAATCACGATTCTAAGAATTTCACATCGGTTCATGTCGAAAAAAAAAACTTGCTGAAATTTATGGTGCAACTCTCACACTTGGTTTTCCGAGAGTTCATCGGCCATTGACATCCTTTCTTTCCACCACACACGTTGCATACTATACCAAGCCAATGCGGGTGTGTGCAAACTTGTGGACCACCAGTAACACACCTGTGCTCTTTCGTATGCCAATATTTAGAGACTAGCGGCATGCCATAAGGATGTACACGCTCTTTTCAAAGAACATCACTATAGTCTTTGAAAATAGACATACTATTAGCGTCACCGTCGGTACTTGAGCTTCTTCCAGGATCAGCTCCACCCTTTGGACAATTTCTTTTGAGGTGCCTAGATTGTCCACACCCCCGGCTCTGTTATCTTATTTTTCATGAAATTGTTTTTCTTTCGGTTGTCGACTACGATGCTAAGTTTTCGGCCCGAAACATTTCTTTCACCACTCAGCCTTTTTTCTTCAGAAACAACTTGCTAGTAACCGAAAAAATTATTTTCTCCTTTCCATGAATCAAGATAGGGTTTCATGTGATCATAAGAAGATGGAAGAGATCATATGAGCCTTAAAGATATATCTTCATCATCAAGTTTAACTCGATGGTTTCGGGTTCGGAGGCAATACCATTGAGAACACTTAGATGTTGAACGTAATAGTTCCTTCATTAAATACGCAAGTATGAAGCGCTTTCTTTCAAATACACCCGATTTTGAAACGCCTTTTGCCTTATACAATTCTTCAAGCTTTTCCCTTAGTTCTTTGGCCGTAGATATTCCATGCACATTTGCGAGAATATTTTTGGCCAAATAAAGCAGTACTTGCGACTCTTAGATCGAATCTTCCCGATCTTCATCACTTATATTGGTTTCTTGGACTCGATACGAGTAACAAGGGCTGGTTTCCCTTTAACGCCTTGTGTGTAACCCGTATTGGATCAACAAATCTTTGACTTGTACTTATGCCACAAGCCAAAATTGATTCTCCCATCAAATTTCTCAATGTCAATCTTGACTCACGACATTTCTCCTTCTTTCTTTGAAATTGGCTCGATACCGAGTTGTTAGGAAATTTGGATAAAATAGTATAATCACAAATTCTCCTCAAAAGATTTTCTCTTAGCGAATATCAATAAATGAGAGAAATAGATAATACACAACACAAGAATTATAGTGGAAACTCCAAATTAGAGAAAAATCCACTTTCGTTGTCAAAAGGCAACGAGAGAAAAATTCCTTTATGTGGAAAATTGTTACAACCACACTCTCATTAATTTTCTTACACACCCGAAAAGACAAGAGCAATTACAATGAAGAAATTTTCCCACAAAATTCTCGCTTGAGAACTTTTCATACAAGCTTTTCTCTATTTTTGGGATGATTATGAATGAAGAAATGAAGCCATATTTATAGCCTTCAAGTTCTCATTTCATATGCCAAACATTTCTTCGTTCAACAAAATTAGGCTATCTAATTTTTCTATTCTTTATTTAAATAAGGTTAGGTACCTCCATCTTTGACAATATGGGCCACCTTCCATGAATTTTCTTCTAAATTAGGCACCTCCTATTTTGACTAACAAACTTAATATTATTTTTAATCAATCATAACAATTAGTTTTAAATATGATGATTTAATGTATCTTATTTTATTATATGTTTATTTTTTAATTATAAAATTCTCTCTTTTGATTTTGTCAAGAAGAAGAAGAAGAATTAAATCGTACCCATATTTTTAAGGATTATGACTTGAAAACGATTAAATCGTACCCCTTTTTTTTTATTTTACTTTGATTACTTTGTACCAGCCTACATGATATACTGAACATGTCATGCTGAGGAGTGACTATAAGTAGAAAAAAATAATTTTTTTATTAGTAATTTAAATATCACATTATAATTATTTATTACTAGTAAGTAATTTTATAACTAATTTAACATTTTTTATTTTAACATTTAATTCAATTTGGAACCCCACTTAATATATATAATAATGTTTTTAAAAAATCAGATGCCTATAATATTTCTCCAACTGGTCATTATAAAATAAAAAGGTTTATTAATTTTTTTACTTGAAATTAAACATTGTTATTTTGTAAGCAAATATATTTCCACTTCACTTTAGATTTATGTAATAAGTCACTTGATAATTTTTATAAATTCTTTTAATTGTCCTTTAAAAAAAAAAAAGAAGAAGAAGAAGCCAAGTGATGTTTAAAGCTTTTAAATGAAGCTACATTTTTTTTTCTTTTTTAAAATAATATTTAGTGATTTTACTTAAAAGTAAATGGATTTAAATTTTTAATTAAAAAAAAAGTTAAGTCACTGTCAACACTACACAAATGTAAATTTTAAAAAGCAAATCATCCGCAAGGCCTCCATTCACATAAAATAGTATACAATTTTGTTTATAGAAGTTTCAAAAGTCAGAAAAAATCTTTTAAGACCATATTTGTATTTTAAATTTGTAATGAACAAAGGGTGGGAAAAATAAGAAGGATAAAAAAAATCAAATAATGTATTATATTATTAATGACTTTATCCTTATATAAGGAACATATTTTAGAAAGATTAATTTTTTAGGATAATAGTTTTTTTATTTTTTAAAAACTTATGAGAGTTATTCTCAATCTTACTCAATAATATTTTCTTTATTTAATAAAAAGATAGAATTTTATTACCTCTTAAAAAAATTTCATAAATTTTTGAACGTTCATTCTCTATTTTTTTTTAAATATCATTAGAATTATAGATAACGTGATACTTATTAAATTATTTATAATTATGATATTATGGATTGAATATTAATAATAATGTGATTATGACTTAATCTAACAATGACTTCTTCAGAGGCCATTAAGACTTGAATCATTGATTTTTTTGTACAGAAAATGATATTACATACCGTATATATGCCAACCATTTCCATTTGAATTATTACCTTTTTTGATGATTCTCTTGTATTTTTAACCCATAATGTTTTTTTTCAGTATCTTTTTTTTCCCCACAAATATTACATCCAAACATAAAACTTAATTATTTCAAAATTATATGTCTCTCTTTGTATTTGTATTAGTAGTAAATACTTCTTTATATTAAAAGTTATAGTTTAATATAAAAAATAATTATTAATTAAAATAATAAGTTATATTTTTTAAAATTGAATAATATCAACTCTTTCCTGCTTATTAAAGCATGTAGCACTTTCTTGGATCATACAAAACCTCGTATAGATAATATGTTACCTTTTTATTTGTAGATTTCATAGCCATGACAAAAAAAAAAAACTCAGATTGATAAAATGTAACTAATAAACAAATTTATGGAAAAATATGCTAATCAAGACACAAAATTTAGGTTTTGTTATCTAATCCATACAATCTATTCAAATAGTTTAACTATTAATGTATATGGTATTCATTAAAAATATGCATTTTTATTTAAATGAAAGAAAATATGATTAATTTTTATTATTTATTTATTTAACATTATATTTTATAAATTTCAAATATTTTATAGAATCAAACGAATATAATTTACTTTTAAAAGTATTACAAATCATGGGTAAAACAAATGTCTTTAAATAGTTGATTACTTACACCTTTTTTAATTTTAAAAAATATGATGCAATGTGTTTTGCATTAATTAGTATGAATCTTGATTACTTATTTTTCAAAGTTTATATAATTAAAGAAAAAATCTATTTACATAAAACACTTTTAATTTAATATAATGTAAAATTATTTATAAATATAATCATATTTACGTAATTGTATCCAATAAAAAAAACATAAAATTAGTTTTTGATTATTATATCAAATGAAAAAGTGTATAACATAGAGTATGTATTAAAGAGTGTGGTTACTGTTCCTACCCAAAATAAAAATAAAAAAAGTTACTAAAATGAAGATGGGACTTGTCTTTGAGGGTTACTACTTCTTCTGCTAGACAATAAGATTGAGAAATGGGAAGTTGGGAACTTAAGAAAATCACATGCCAAGCTGCCAATTAAAGATGCTATGAATCTGAGCATACTTCTACAACTTAATAATGTGTTTAATTATCGTCCAAGTTCATGCACTTGGATTGTTTTGGCAATATTTTTTATTCCTTCCCTCTATAGAAGATACACGCACAAGACATACACCAACTTAAGAAATAAACTAGCAGAGGCCCAAAAGAGTGGTGGTCATGTACAAACAAGCCGAACAATTATAAATATAATATGATACGATTGTATTATAATTATAGCTAATTTTTTTTTATAAATTTAAAGATATTATTGTTTTTTATTTAAAAAAAATTAACTAATTTTTTTATTACATCAACTCATCACACCAAGACAAACAAAGATTGTTACACTATTCCAAAAATCTTGTAACATACCTAAATATCAAAATTAAAATTACAAAAATTACAAGATCTCAAATCTTAACTTTATATACCTTAAATTAGTGGAAAAAAAATAATCAACACCTTGGTTTTTTTAATATATGAGAAATAAGACAAAGGTTTTAAAAAAGAAAGAATTCAATCATGTTATTTTAAGGTTGTATTAGGAACAAATATCCTTTAAACTATTAACTCCTCTTTATTTGTATAGATTATTGTTATAAATAGTAACCAACAATCTAATTAAATAAAGATTTGTTTTATAGGGACTTTAATTCTTGATTCTTATTTTTAAAACAGATATATTTGATAATGATTTTAATTTTAATTTTTATATTTAATCACTATTAAAATTATGGAGTGATTCGTAAATTTTTTAATCAAATTTTCAATTTTCAATTTTTT
Organism: Hippophae rhamnoides; assembly: GCA_033030585.1. NCBI lineage: Eukaryota > Viridiplantae > Streptophyta > Magnoliopsida > Rosales > Elaeagnaceae > Hippophae > Hippophae rhamnoides. The sequence goes on along the minus strand of CM065434.1, from coordinate 19,405,850 downwards.
TCATTTCACCAAACAATTTTTCTAAAATAAATCTACTTTAATATATATAAATATTGAAAACAAATATTGAAAGCTTAAAATTTATAAATAAAAACCATTTTTTTTAATTTCTTTAAGTTTTTGATAAAAAAAATCATAAAACAAAAAATTTTCCAAATACTTTTAGATGATTTTTGATTTTTTTTCTAGAAAAATCATTAAATAGAAATTATTTTCATTAAAAAAATTATTTAATATAAATCAAAATCAAAATAGTTATCAAAATATCATAAGAAACTAAAATTGACTTAGATTCAACTAAAACATGAAATTTTCCAAATTATCAATGTCCATGTATCCAAATATAAGTTTATCCTCTTACTCTTCGACAGATTCTTAGGTCACCACAAAAAGTGGACAATGTAGGTTGAAATTAACAGAAAAATTGAGCAAATAAATAACAAAATCATTAGCAGTTTAAACTATCAACTAAAAGCAAAGCAAGTATTTATAATACATGTACAAAGGGTGCATAAATGTCAGTTTATTAGGTAACTTACTTCATTCATTTATTTATTAAAGCTCATTAATTTAATGAGCAAATTAAGGAGCAAAACATGGAGCTTAATTCAAGGAACCATTAATTTAAGGAGTAATTCAAAGAGTAAATTTTCAGATAAATAGATGTGTAATTGTAATGAATTAACCATCCAAAGTGTTCATTCTAATTGAGAGAAAAGCTTAGAGAGAAAAGTTTTTGTGAGAGAAAATCGAGAGTAATTTTCATGGATGTAATTGGGTTGTGAGTTGTGAGTGTTGTAAACACCTTGTGTAATTTCTCCCCTTTTAGTAAAAAGATCTGCAGCAGGTCCGAAGACGTAAACAAGATTGGCCGAACTCTGTTATCAAATTTGTGTAGCATTTGTGCATATCAGTGATCAAGGCAGGAATAAGCTTGATCCCAAATCCAAGAAATGCATATTCATCGGCTATGATGAGGATGAGTTTGGCTACCGCATTTGGGATGACGAAAAGAAGAAAGTTATCCATAGCAGAGATGTGATTTTTAACGAAAGGGTGATGTATAAGGACATGTATAAAATAGACGACAATAACTTAGAGCATAATGAGTCAGTATTTGCAGATGCAGATGATGTCTCAGATAGTTCGCAATGTAACCAATTGTAACAAGTCCTCAACTGTATGAACTTGTCATGTAGAAAATACATAGCATTCCGACACACCACAACCTCTTACTCCAACTCTGTATTGAGAAGGTCTTCTCGACCATGTGCCTAACAGTGAGATACATGAACCATATGTCATTGATCGATGGAAGCGGAGCCCGGATGCTATGATTTAAGCTTGTCGACTCGAGATTCTAACAAGGGAGCTTGTCAGGAAAGAAGAAATGAAATCTCTCATCTCCAACCGCATACGGGAACTAGATGAGTTACTTACGGGAAAGAAGGCACTTCACAACAAATGGGTGTACCAAGTGAAAGAGGAGTACGATGGTTCAAAGAGATACAAAGCCCGCCTAGTTGTCAAAGTGGTTTCAATGGATGAAGGAGTTGACTACATTGACATTTTCGCTCCCGTCAGGAAGCTTAATACTATCGATCAAGATTGAAGGTCAGTAGCATTGAATATTTTCTATCTTGAACAGCTTGATGCTGAAGATCGCATTCCTTCATGAGATTTAGATGAAGAGATATACATGTACCAAATGGGTTTTTCTGCAGAAAGGGAAGAAGAACATGGTGGGCAGACCTAAGAAGAGATTGTATGGCTTGAAACAAGCCCCGAGACAATAGCACAAAAGTTTGACAAATTTTACGCACAATGAAGGTTTTGTAAGTGCAATGTCGACTAATTGATTGCTACTTCAAGAGATATAGTTCTAGTTATATCATTTTACTACTTTATGTTGATGATATGTTAGTAGCAGGTTCAGATATGGATGATATTAAAAGGTTGAAGCAACAATTGTCAAAGGAGTTTGACATGAAAGACTTGGGTCCAACAAAGAAGATTTTTGGAATGCAAATCACAAGAAATAAGAAGAAAGGATCCTTGCATTTATCTCAGGTATAGTACATCACTCGTGTTTTGCAGAGATTCAACATTGGCGATGCTAAGCTAGTTAGCACACCTTTGGTCAGTCATTTTCGCCTATCCAAGGATCAGTCCTCTCAGACAGAGGAAGATAGAGAATTCATGGCTAAGGTTCCTTATGTCTCAGCCATTGGAAGTTTGATGTACGCAACGGTTCCAGACGAGACCGACATTGGCTACGCAGCGAGTTTGTTAGCTTATTTATGTCAAATCTAGGGAAAACTCATTGGAAAGCAGTCAAGTGGATTTTGAGGTATTTGTGAGGCACCACAGAAAAGCTCTTGTACTTTAGTAAATGAGAGTTAAAAGTACAAGGGTACGTAGATGCAGACTTTGGAGGTAAAGTTGATCACCGATGAAGCACCACCGATTATATATTTACTGTTGGAGCTACAGTTGTTAGTTGGATGTCACAAATACAGAAAATTGTCACTCTATCCACTACATAGGCTGAGTATGTAACAATAACTGAAGCTAGTAAAGAGATGATATGGCTTCAAGGTTTGTTAACTGAGTTGGGATTCAAACAGGAGAAGAATGTTCTACATAGTGATATTCAAAGTGCAATACACTTGGCGAAGAATTCAACATTTCATTCTAGAACCAAGCATATCGACTTCAAGTATCACTTTATCGATCTCTATTGTAAGATGATGTGTTAACACTGGAGTAAGATTCAAAGGAAGCAAAAATCCAAGAGATATGTTAACAAATGTGGTGATTATTGACACAAGTCGTGCTCAACTTCAGTTGGTCTGCTAGAGTAACAAAGACTAGAAAAGCTGCTGCATTGATCGAGATGTGAAGATAGATTGAAATCAGTCTTCAAGTGGGAGATTGTTGGAGATTGTTATAAAGCTCTTTAATTTAAGGAGCAAAACATGGAGCAAAACAAGGAGTAAAACATTGAGCTTAATTCAAGGAGCAATTCAAGGAACCATTAATTTAAGGAGTAATTCAAGGAGTGAATTTTCCTATAAATAGATGTGTAATTGTAATGAATTAATCATCCAAAGTGTTTATTCCAATTGAGAGAAAAGCTTAGAGAGAAAAACTTTTGTGAGAGAAAATTGAGAGTAATTTTCTTGGGTGTAATTAGGTTGTGAGTTGTGAGTGTTGTAAATACCTTCTGTAATTTATCCCCTTTCAGTAAAAAGATTTACAGCAGGTCCGGAGACGTAAGCAAGATTGGCCAAACTCCGCTATCAAATTTGTGTGCTATTTTTCTATTTTTACTTTCTCATAAATCTAACTTATCAAAAATTTACGTAATTTTTCAACAGATACTAGGGTAAACAATTTCCATGCTATCCCATATCATCGGCATCCTAATATAATTTTTCATCCATTAGTTAATGATACAAGTCCATAGGAGGGCTATCGCATAATATTAAGATGCATGATTTAATCTTAGATCACGGCTTATGTATCATTCGAACGTATATCCTCACATCTATCAACCAAACCATAGTACCAACCAAATTATCCCTATCAAAATGTCTTTTTTTCTTTTTTAAAATTTATTAGAATTTCTTTTTAAAATTCTAGTAATTTAATTATTAATATATATCATATTTATTTTTAATATATATTTATATTTAATTAAAGAAAATATGATTAATTTTTATTATTTATTTATTTAACATTATATTTCATAAATTTTTAAAAAAATTAAAAATTAAACAAATATAATTTTTTAAAAAGGTATCACAAGTCATGTGTAAAACAAGTGTATTTAAATAGTTGATTACTTACACCTCTTTAATTTTCAAAAATAAGATGCCATATTTTTAAAATTAATTGGTGTGAGTTTTGATTACTTATTTCTCTTATTAATGAAAAAAATCATTTATCATAATTTTGTGATAAATTATAATTAATATTACGTATAAATACAACCAAATTTACTTACAATGAAAAACATATATCAAATGAAAAAGTGTATAACATAGAGTATGTATTAAAGAGTGTGGTTACTGTTCCTACCCAAAATAAAAAAAGTTACTAAAATGAAGATGGGACTTGTCTTTGAGGGTTACTACTTCTTCTGCTAGACAATAAGATTGAGAAATGGGAAGTTGGGAACTTAAGAAAATCACATGCCAAGCTGCCAATTAAAGATGCTATGAATCTGAGCATACTTCTACAACTTAATAATGTGTTTAATTATCGTGCAAGTTCATGCACTTGGATTGTTTTGGCAATATTTTTTATTCCTTCCCTCTATAGAAGATACACGCACAAGACATACACCAACTTAAGAAATAAACTAGCAGAGGCCCAAAAGAGTGGTGGTCATGTACAAACAAGCCGAACAATTACAAATATAATATGATACGATTGTATTATAATTATAGCTAATTTTTTTTTTATAAATTTAAAGATATTATTATTTTTTATTTAAAAAAAATTAACTAAATTTTTTATTACATCAACTAATATGTAAACACGAACCAACAAGAACCAGCACACCAACACAAACATAGATGGACATGTTAGAAAATTTGGACAAAATAGTATAATCACAAATTCTCACTCCTAAGATCTTCCTTAGCAAAATATCAAATAACAGATAAATAGATAATACACAACACAAGAATTATAGTGGAAACTCCAAATTAGAGAAAAACCACTTTCGTTGTCAAAAAACAACAAGAGAAAAATTCACTATGTGGAAAATTGTTACAACCACATTTTCATTAATTTTCTCACACACCCAAAAAACAAAAGCAATTACAAGCCCAAGAGAATTTTCCCACAAAATTCCCCCACTCAAGAACTTCTCATACAAGCTTTTCTCTATTGTTGGGATGATTATCAATGAAGAAATGAAGCCATATTTATAGCCTTCAAGTTCTCATTTCATATGCCAAACATTTCTTCATTCAACAAAATTAGGCTACCTAATTTTCCTACTCTTTATTCAAACAAGGTTAGGCACCTCTATCTTTAACAATATGGTAAGCCACCTTCTATGAATTTTCTTCTAAATTAAGCACCTCCTATTTTGACTAACAAACCTAATATTATTTTTAATCGATAATAACAGGACACACTAGCCCAGAAAACGTGTATGACACCTAAATATCATATAAATATGAACATGTCACTCAATATCAAAATTGAAATTGCAAAAATTGCAAGATCTCAAATGCTAACTTCATATACGTTAAATTAGTTAATATATGAGAAATAGCACAAAGGCTTTTACAAAAAAAAAAACAAAAACAAAGAAGTTAAATCTTGTTATTTCAAGTTAGCATTAGTGACAAATATCTTTTAAACTATTAATTCTTTTTTATTTGTATCGATTAATGGTTAGATATAGTGACCAACAATCTAATTAAATAAAGATGTATTTAATAACGATTTTAATTTTTAATTCTTATTTTTTAAATAGATATATTTAATAATGATTTTGATCTTCATTTTTACATTTAATCATTTTCAAAATACAGAGTGATTCATACAATTTTTTTTTTTAAATATTAAATTTTAAATTTCTAATTGTTTTCGTTTCACCAAACGATTTTTCTAAAATAAATATAATATTATGACTTTAATATATATAAATATTAAAAGAATAATAATTGAAAGCTTAACATTTTTAAATAAGAACCATTTTGTTTTTTTAATTTCTTTAAGTTTTGGATAAAAAAAACAAAAAAAACATTTCCAAATACTTTTAGGTGATTTTTGATTTTTTTTCTTGAAAAATCATTAAATAGAAATTATTATCATCAAATACTGATAATTACTTTACAAAATTATCAAAAAATCATAAATAAAAAATTATTTAATTATAAATCAAAATCAAAAATCTTTATTAAAATATCTTAAGAAACTAAAATTGAATATTCAACCAAAGCATAAAATTTTACAAACTAGCAATGTCCATCTATCCCAATATAAGTTTATCCTCTTAGGTCACCACACAGTTTAGCAGAAAAATTGAGCAAATAAATAACAAAATCATTAGCAGTTTAAACTATCGACTAAAATCTAAGCAAGTATTTATAACTAGCATTGTGTTAGCTTCAATCTTGTCTTAAAATAGGTTATATAATACTTGTACAGAGGGTGATAAATATCTGTTGATTAGGTAACTGCATTCATTTATTTATTTATTTATATTTTTGCACGATAGAAAACCTCACTAAGGTAAGCAGTTGCCATGCTATCCCATATCATCATAATATAACTTTTCATCCATCAGCCAATGCTTTTCTTCCATGGTTGCAGGCAGAAGTATGATGAAAGTGCTATCACACAATACCAACACACATGATTTAATCTCAGATCACGCCTAGTGCAACATTCGAATCTACACACCCTCACATTTATCAACCAAACTATGATGCCAACTTGACCGACATATTTGGGTGGTAACTTACTTCATTGGTATGAAGTTATAGGATCTATTGCAACGAGTAATGGCAATTGGTAACTTACTTCGTTGGTATGAACCAATTGGTAATAAATTGGTTCTATTTTTCTGTGGCTATTTCAATGTTACTATGCCACCAAAGAAGGAGAATTAGAAAACGCAGAGTCCATTCAAAGACGCAAAACCTTTTACATTTAACAATTACATGCCAAAATAGTGTAAATAGTTTCAAGAACAATTAATTGATTGATCACGTATAACAGGTCCCATGTTTATTATGTGTAATCGTTTCTATTTGGCCACGTAAGCAACTGTTACGTGCAACCATTACTCCAAAGACACATCTCCAACAGAGACAGTGAATTATTTGTAGAGATATGCTCCCTTTGAAAATCTTAAGAAACCCATGAATAGTTTCCTCATGCTCGACTAAAGGAACTACATATGTTAAAAACAAAAAAAACGCCGTTCTCAACCTCAGGTGAAAAAGGTACGAACAACATGGTTTTATAGTAACATTAATGTTAATGGAAGAGAAATCAATCATAGAACCCAACTAAGCTTTTCATGAGCCCTTGATAAATAATTTATCAACGCCTAGATGCATGCAAATGCTATTAAACCCCTAAAGAACTGTACATGAATCTAACACAATGAACCAACTTAGACTTGTAGACTTCATTATCTATAGTTCTTGAACTTGGATTAATATCAGATTGTATGCGCAATAAGTTGTGAGACTAAAGCGTGGGTACAAGTCCGAATCTATTCTTGATTGTCTATAACTATGGTCTCAATTAGCTAACAGAAGGTTGCTATGGCTATGATCAGCAATGTCAATGAATTGAATCAAGTAGGGATGGTAGTTTGACCCAAGTACCAGTCCCGCTTGGGTTGGTTCAGGGCAGACTAGCTCCGGGCGCAAACAATTCAGTACATCCAACTCATATCAAGTCATGAATCAGATCGGAATTCATCCGTTTTGTTATTTGTTTTGCTTATTATTACATCCAAAAAAAAACTCAAAATAATATTCAAGATGGGACAACGGTTTGGGTCGCTAGCTGGCGGGTAATACCAGAAACCATTTAATGCATTTCAATTTAATCCACCCCACAGGTCAGTTTGTTTCAGTTCATATTACGAAACGACCCATTGACATCCTTAGTATCAAGTTGACTACAAGCTTGCAATTGCTGTTTGCCCCTGATGCTTTCAGTATTTCCGCAATAGAAACCTTTATACAGCCTTCAAAAAAATAAGTTTTACTCTTGTTAAGGAGGCAAATGCTAATATCAAGTTTGCACAGTTCTTGCACGTTGATTTTCCTAGGTTCATGTATTACTTGGATCCACGTAATATATCTTAAAATGAACATGAACAATCTAACATAAATATATGTAATTTTTATTTACAAGCCGGGTAGATCAAACCTTCCATGAATTCTATAAGTCTGAAGCTATTAATAATTAATCTATCCCTTCCTTCACAATTTTTAATCAGTTATGCAACATAGTTAGTTCAATGTTAAGCATAAAACTAACATTTTCCTTTTCCTAATAAAGATGGTGTAACCATGCTACTAAACCTGCATATGAAGGATAAAAACTTAAAAAGCATGGTATAGAAAAGGATAGAGGGCCCAAATGTTCGACAAATTCTTGAAAATGGACGCTTTAGTACCAAAATTATTGACATCAAGTCCAGTAATATTTCAAGTGGTGCACTTCTTGTCCAATTGACAAAATACTGTCAGAAGTTGAATTAAGAAGCATGTGCAAATCATGTGACTCAGCTTATTAGAGGCACAAAATTGCAAGTAACGTGGCATATACATGACATGTTCATAAGTTGAGGTACATAACTTGCACATGCCTTTTTCTTAACACAATTTCTGACAAAATTTTGTCAATTAGACTAGAGGTGCACCACTTTAAAATTTTATAAATCAGTGGACTTGATGTGCTCCAGTCAATAATTTTGGTACTAAAAAGCGCCCCTTTTCAAGAATTTGTGGAACATTTGGGCCATTCATCTGTATAGAAAAGGCACATAATTCATTTAAGATGCCCGTGAAGAAAACTCAACTTCAAGCCTTGATAATTACACAATCAACGAAGAGGCCTTTCAACTTCATTTGGAATCAATTTGACGGCAAATAAATTTCAAATTACTAGCTTCAGTTCATCATTTTCATAATACTTTACACAAGAACAGAGTAAACAAGATAAACTACATTACCTTAGCCGAAATAAACCGATGGAGAAATTACATATACGTCAAAGAAGACTGAATAGCACAATGAACAGCCAAATACAATTCTTAACCTGAAGAAATGTTTCAACTGCATAATTAATGCAATTAGAAGCATCAAACATGTAAGAATTAAGGTTTTGTTTGTTTTTGTCCTTTTAATTCATATAAATGTGCTTTTGACAACAAAAAAGTGCTTATGAACCAAACAAAATAAAAACTGTAACAAACTAGGGTCCCGTTTAGATATGCTTCTCTTAGAAGTGGTTTAAAATGAAGTGGTTTGGTTAAAAGTCATTATAAGAGAAGCATTTAGGTGTTTGGGATGAAAATATTAGAAGTGGTATTCAGTGACACTTTAGTAATTATTTTAGGCAGGAAACATGCATCTGAAATTACTCTATTCCTCCCAAAAGTAAAAAAATGATTCTCAAAATTTTAGAATCAATTCTTTTGGCGATTACCAAAAACCTTAAGAAGTGCTTTGTGCCATTAAAAACCACTCTCAACCAAAAGAATAAGCTAGGTACTCTTAAATTACTTTCCACAAAAGCCATTAATAACATAGTCCATAGCCACATGCAAACAGACATTAAATTAACCATGGGAAAAATTGTAAGCAAAGCCAAAATACCTGAAACAAGTACACGTTACAAAAGCTACAGGTCACATGAGACAATTGCACCTGTTGTCTCTGATCAAGAACCCACCACAGTCGTCTCTCCGGCTGCCATTGGTATAACCCCCTTAGCTTCCATAAGCCTCCACATATACCAAGACCCAACAGACCTATAAGGTTTCCAGTTCTCACACAATTGCTCCATCTCCAAAGGCTTCGGCAATTCTTTCAACCCATACAAAACCTGCACTCCTTTTCTCACACCCAGATCACCAACGGGTAACACATCCGGTCTATGAAGTGAGAATAACATAAACATGTGAACCGACCAAACCCCAATGCCTTTAACCATTATTAGCGAATTCAACAGAGACTCATCATTCATTTCAAGAATCGAAGAATCCGATAGAGACCCATTTTTGTAATTATTTGCTAGGTCGTGAAGGTAACTCGCTTTTCGCCCAGAGACTCCAATTTGTCTCAACTGTTGAGCCGATAGTGAAAGTACAGAGTCCGGAAAGACCAAGGCCTCACCGCCACAGAGATCGATGAAGCGAGTGTAAATTGATTTGGCGGCTTTGATAGCGAGTTGTTGGTAAAGAATGCTCCTAGCTAGGGCTAGGAATGGGGTTCGATCAGATTTGAATGTTGGAGGACTAAAGGAATCGATTAGGGTTGAAAGGAGTGTATCGGAGCTGCGTAAATGGTTGAGAGCAATATCGATTTCACCTTGAAGCGTTAAGGGTTTGGAGATATGGGGCAAAACTGAAGAAAGTTTTGATGGATTTTCGTCGATGGGCTTGTTGGAGATAGAGACTTTATTGGAAGGGACTTTAGATGAAAGCTTTCTGATTTTTTGGGATCGAAAAGAAATTTTGGAAGAAGTGGAGGGGGTTTTATAAACTAATGTGGCCGACATGGTGGTAGTGGCGGGCTTTGGTGAAGAGGGATTTGGAGTTTGAGATCGAGTTTTGGCCATTAAAGACAGTTTTTTGGTGGTCGGAAATGGTGGTTTGTGGCGGGAGAAATAAACGTCCTAACAAACCCTAACTAAAATAACGAAGAAAGTAAAATGCCGAGCTTGACCACGGAGTTGAAAATTAAGGGTATGTGTATGTACGTGAATTAATCAAAATTAGAATGATAACTACTTGAAATAAGATTGAATTGAAATAAATGTTTGATATTTTGATAATATCCATAAATATTTTGTAAAAATTAAAATAATTAAGAAATATATTATTTTTAAAATGTTAAGTAAATATTTAGAATAAAAATTAAACTTGAAAAACTATTCTTTTAAATATATTATTATTTTAAAATTAATTAATATAATTGTAACTAAGATTTTAATTTAAAAATTGATTTTTATTTTATTCATTAATGTTATTTATGAAAAATTAAATAATAAAAGTATAGTTAACTTTTTTGAGTTGAAGAGAGAAGATTAAATAAATATGTAATTAATTATATCAATCAAATTTTAAAAAATATTATTGAATTATTATATTTTTTTTAAAAGATAAAGTTGTTACAAAATTTATAAAATAAAAATAAAAATAATGAATAAGAAAGAAAAAGGATTGGAAATTAAATTTGAGAAAATTTTGGAATGAAAAAAGAATTTGGGAATCATTTTCATTCCCTTTTTTATATTTATTTTATTAAATAAGCATGAAAAAGATAGTTATTAACTTTAATTTTTTCATTCTCAGTTGATAAGCACACCTTAAATAGTAAAATATCAAAATTAAAAACCCAAAATATCATAAATTTATAATAAAAAAAAGTTGAATATCATAACTGTATGTTTATATGTTTATGACTTAAGTGGAGTTTTTATTTGAGAATTGATATTTTTTGAATATTAAATATTAATATTAGAGTAATTATATGTTTTATTTTATAGTTTAATATTTTATGATTTTTAAAAATAAAAATATTATTATAATATTAACAAATTCTCTTATGATAATAAGGTTATTATTTTATTTTGTTCATGCTAACTAAATTTTTAAATAAAGACAAACGAGAGATAGTGGTATAGTCAAAAATTCCTTTAGTTTGAGTTATACTTTGTCGTAAATTTGTATAGATTTTAAATCATGTAATAGAGTTTGATTAAATAGTATAACTCACTAAATTATATTAAATAATATTTTTTCTAATTAATTAGGTTTATAATATATAGTAATTAATGCTTTAAAATAAATGAGTGCACTACACTAAATTTTTTTTTTTAAATGTATTTTAATTTTGATATGATTAAGTTAGACATTTTTAACCTAATAGATATAAAAATAAGTATTTTTACTTTCGTAATTATGTAAATATGATTATTTTTATTTTTATGACTAAACTATTTATTTTTCATGATAATATGAATAAAATAACTAATTATATTATTAAGTAAAATTATAAGATTAATTCAATACTTTAATTTCCCTACAATAAATAGTTGTGTAATTTTCATAATTTCATCGGCTACTGTTTTCTTTCCCTTTGTTAGCTTGAAGTTTTGTTTTGCTAGTTTGAAAGTTGAGTAATGTTGCATTATTAAAGTATTTTTTTAATATCCTCTCAATTGGTTTGCTGATAATTATTATTAACTAACATTTTGAGACTATGAGTATGAAGTGTAGAATACTTAGGGTTGTTTTTTTTTTTTTTTTTTGTTCTCTGGCTAAGGCAGCACCTCCTACCCTTTCCTTGGGGTTTTTTTTGCCATTATTGCTAGGGTTGTAGGTACCTTCCCCAGAGGTTTTTTGTTTTGTTTTTTAGGTTGTTTATTTTTGCAAATACTTGTGGGATTATTCACTTGGAGGGTAAGGATACACTACAAGAAAATATGTCTTTGTTTTGTTTTTAAAAGTTGATATTTCATCTTAAATATAAATTATAGAAAAAATATTTTATTATTTCATTAGTATATTAAAAAAAAAGATTTGTTCTTGAAAATGTTGTTCTTTTAAGATAAAATATTTTATTATTTCATTTTGTTTCAAAGTGAGAATCGCATAAAGTTAAAAGGTAAAAAAATTAAATTTTATTTTAAAATAACAACATTTTCAAGAAGAAATCTTTTTTCTTTAATATACTAATTTTTTATTTTAAAATGTTAACATCATAGTCTTATTGAATTTTTAAAGACAATATATTTGTCTTTAAAAATTAAGTATTTTTCCGTAAATTTTTTATCCCTAATATTATTTTCTATGATGAAACTTTTTATCGTAAAAATATTAAAAAATATCATTAAAGATTTTACATGTCATTTTTAGGAAAAATTTATTTTATTGAAATCTTAACATTATAAAATATTTGTCCCCAAGAATGTACAAAATATTTTTCCTTAGAAAATATTATTTGACATAAAAATAGAACAAAATATCTAATACTAAAAGATATATATATGACAAGTTTTTGACCAAAGTATTTGTCTCAAAAAAAATAATTTAGGATAAAATTTTAACAAACTTTATAATCCTAAAAATATATTTAAGGACGAATTTATAGCAAAATATTTTATCTCACTAGAGTTAATTCGTGACAAAAGTAGGACAAAATATATAGTTTCAAAAAACATAATATGAGATAACATTTTGAGAAAATTGTGTCTCAAAAAAGTATTTTTAGACAAAACTATAACAAATTTTATAGTCTTAAAAATATATTCAATGATGAATTTTTAGCAACATATTTTGACTCAATAGATTTAATTTGTGATAAAATTATGACAAAATATATAGTTTTAGAAAATATAATATGAGACAGCATTTTGACAAAATTATTTGTCTCAAAAAAGTATTTTACGACAAAACTATAAAAAAATTTATAGTCCTAAAAATATAATCAATGATTAATTTTTAGCAAAATATTTTGACTCAATAGAGATAATTTGTGACAAAACTATGACAAAATATATAGTTTTAGAAAATATAATAAGACTACATTTTAACAAAATTATTTTTCTCAAAAATTTAGTTTGAGACAAGATTATAATGAACTTTATAGTCCTAAAAATATATTTAAAGATGAATTTCTAACAACATATTTTGTCTCAATAAAATTAACTTAAGACAAAATATATAATTTTAGAAAACATAATATGAGCTAACTTTTCGACAAAATTATTTGTCTCAAGAAAATATTTTTAGTACAAAATTATAACAAATTTTAGTCTTAAAATATATTTAAGAAGAATTTTTAGAAAAATATTTTGTTTCAACAAAGTTATTTGAGACAAAAGTATGACAAATTATGTAGTTTTAAAAAATACATTTTGAGACTACTTTTTGGGAAAATTATTTATCCCAAAAAACTATTTAACACAAAATTACAACAAATTATATAGTCCCAAAAGATATATTCAAAAATAAAATTTTTAAAAAACTTTTTTATCTCAAAAAAGTTAAATTGGGACAAAAATGTGACAAATTATATTCTCAAGAGATGTACATTTTTGACAAAATTTTAGTTAAAAATGATAATTTAGAATAAAGTGAAGGCTAATTATTTATTCTCCAAGGCATAATCTAAATGACTTTTATAATAATAGCTTATTACAAAAAAAAATATTTTAGAATAAAAATACAATAAAAAGTAATTCTAAAAAATAAATGTGCAACAAATTTGTCAAAAAAAACTTGAGAATATATTTTACTATTAATTTAAACTATCTATATTAATTAAAAGAATAAAATTGCATTCAATTAAATAAAATTAAGAGAAATTCATAATGTTATTACATAACTTGTTTACTATTCATTGAAACCATTATTTAACACTTAACAATAAGAAAAGTATCAATTATTCACATTTTTAAGAGAGATCATAATTAACATCAAGTTGATAATAATAAGAACTATTATACATATCCAAATTGACAAAACATAATTTCATCTATAATATATACTTCATTAACGATTTGGACATATTGATTTCTTTATAACTAGAACCACATAACATACACTATAAAAAAATAAATAATGTAAGTGTGATGGTTGCTCCAAAATAAAAACTCTATGTTACAAAAAAATTGCATTAGTTTTCAAAATAAAATTAAAATTATCCTCTAATAACATAATGAATAAATTAGTAGATAAATACAGAATGAATTTCAAATAATAGGTTATAGTCAAGAACGAGTTCTCCCTCGATGAAGACGTGGAGTACTAAGGATCACAAGTAAAGATATTTAATATCCAAAATAATATTAATTGTTTGATAATATTAAATAAAACATAGTTATTAATAAGCTAAAATACTTAAGAAATTTTTACAATCATGTTAATATTTAACCAAAAGAAAAGGCAATGCACACAGAAAAAAATAAAAAAAAATTACTTTAGAGTGTAATTACATGCGTTAAGTTTGCATATTTGCTTAGATAATGATCTTTTTTCATTACTAGTTATTTGATAATGAAGTTTAATAATTGAAAGTTAATCATGCTATATTTAATCAAAACAAAAAAATATTGCACACAAAAAAGAAGTAAAATATAACTTAAGGATGTAACATGTATTGCACTGTTAAGTTTGAAGATTTAATTGAAAAATGAGGATTGTATTTTACTATATAAGGTGGTGTAAGGATGAATATTGTATTCATTATCTCATTTTTTAAAATTATATAGCTCATTTAAAAAATATATAAATTTATTCATATTTTGTAATATTTTTTTATTAAATTTAGTTAATTTTTTTATTAAACTATTTATGTAAATTCTAAAATTTAAAATCTATTAATAATTTTATAATTTTTTTTTATTATTCAAACTAATTTTTAACAATATTCTATCAAAGTTATTTAGTTCAAAATATTATGTATTTATTGTTTTATACATTTTAATTTTTCTTCTTATTATAAAAATATTATTTAATTTTTTCATTCTATATTAGCCATAAGTTTTCTTTTTATCATAACATATTTATCATTAATTTAATCTTTTTATTTCATAATTTTACTTTTATAATAAAAATAAAAAGTTACTAATGTTTTAAAATTTAACATATAACAAAATTAAAATGGATCCCTGGTCTATGGAATTTTTATTAAAAATTTCTAATATTTTCCTGCAATGATTTTAAATAAAAATGAAATATAAATTTTAAATAGAGAATGAAGAAGAGGTCTCTGTCCTATCCCGTTCACACCCTAAATTTTTTGGAGCTATCTTCAAGCATGGCTTTCTCATTCATGTCCTATTATGGGAATTTTTTTCTCATGTACATATCTTAATCTATTCATATCCATTTATGTTTCTAAATTCTATTTTATTCACTTATTTCTCATCTTCAAAATTTTCAAATTATTTTTCATCCAAGCTGCTGATCTCAGTAATTGATATGTATATTGCAATAATTATTTGCTATGGTTGAAGTTTGATTAGCGAAGGCTGTGGTTGTGGATTTTTTTGGATGTTTTTCACTAATATGGTGGTACTTCTTTGCTTCCATCAAGTGGTTGATAAATTTGCTTTTACAACTTTGAAATACCCAACGTAGCTTAGATTAGCTCTCAAAGAGATTTAAGTAGGATACTAGTGTCGTTGCTGATTTTATTGATGGAGAAAAATTTATATTTCTATCTATCCAAAAGCAAAATATAAAAAATAATTAATCAATAAAATAATAATACGTTAAATTATCATAAAAATAAATAAAAATCAATTGTATCACGATTTAATCTTTTTTTAATTATTTTAATTCTCTAAGATGATAGATCTTCAATTTTTTTATTATAATATCTTGAGATCTTTACGATGTAACATATAAATACCTAAACAAAAAACAATAAATCTAGAATCAAAACAAAACAAAATATTACTAAAAGCAGCTTCATATGTAAATTCAGGTGAAAGAAAAACTATATTATATCAAAATTTAAGTGTAATGTATAGATAATAATATGTAATTTTTAAAATAAATTAAATCAGATGAATTATCAGAAATAGAGTTCTTATAATAATAAACTTTTGGTTTGATAAAAAAATAAAAACTAACATATGGTTAGATTTTTTTAAAAATGAGAGAACATGACAAGAAGAGGCTATCCCATTTGTTCAATCCATAGGTACAAAGTTGGAATTCATGTTATTTCATTCAAATATGTTGTCTATTGTAATTTGGTTTATTTATATAGTATCTGATGTGATCTTTCACATCTGTATCTACTATTGGGCTCTACTCTTTTTTTGGAACAACTCTTGGGCTATATTTGCTTTGTATTAGTTGGGTTGGTATTGATATATTAGAATGTTTGGGTACTTGTGATTTGGAATAAACCTCGTTTCTATGGAAATCTCTTGTAATTATTGTTTTATTTGTTAATAACATTTAACTATCTTTTTGTTCCACAAAAAAAAAAGTGTAGAATTTTTATTAACATAGCCATTTATTTTTACATGAAAAAATCACGTAATTAATTTTGATATTATGCTTAAAAATGCATTTAAATTTTAAAATTGATGTCTTAAGTACTATAAATTTCATTATTTTTATTTATGGGTTAAATTAAGCATAAAAGATTAACAATATTAAATAATTCTAATAAAAGCAATTATTATCTTATAGATAATTAAAATGTGAGCCAATTAAAGAAAATTTATGTCTTTTACCTCTAACATTAAAAGTTAAAAAGAACATATGAACATAACATATCTCTTCATTTCTATCGTGTTTATCCCTCTTTTTCATTATATCTCTCCGACACCCATTTTCTCTATCACTCTCGCTATCAATTCCTCTTTCAAATTCAAACATTTATTGTGATTATAGATATCAATTATCATTGAGGGATTCCATCATAATAGTATTATTATGTTTAATCAGTTGAAATTTTGAAAAAATATTACTAGTTTCTATGCATGACAAATTGGAATAGAAAAAACGCAAAAGTAATGATATTTTTCTAGAAGTTTTAGAAAAATTTAGAATAAATATTGCTATAAAAGAAGGGTGATGTTGGTAGTTATATAAGACTTAAAACATGAGAAAAATTGTTCAAAAATATTGGAAGATCAATAAATTTATTTTATCTCGAATATACCCTTGAGAAGAAGATCACATGCTTATCACATGATCTTTCCTTTTAGTTTTTAAATGAAATTTTAAAAGTAAGACTAACTTTACATTTTCTTATAAATTATGAAACTTAAGATACCTAATTCATAAATTTTATGACTAAATTATTATTTTTAGATAATTATGGGACCTATAGTTTGGTGCACTCCTTTTACTTGTCAATTGTTTCAAATTATTATAAAATGTGTGCATCTAAAGATTTCACTTGTTAGATGTAAGTAATTCCATCATATTGTATTAATATTTTATAACGTAGTTATTCTTATAATTTCATTTTTGATACCTAAAAAATATGTGTATTGTATTTTTGAACATCCAAAAAATATTTTTTCATAATATGTTTGGGTGTACAGCTTAAAGACCCTGGAACAGCCCTATAACCCATCCCATTAAACCCATAAAGAGCTCACACAACAGCCCATTGAGATGTTTAGAAATCTCAACTCTAATAAAAGAAGTAACATCATCTCTACTCGTTTCCAAATTAATATGATACCATTCTTAACTTTAAGAATTTGCCTGCTCTAAGTTGGATCGTCACTCAAATGGGAAGAACAATGACCCTGGTAGATCCTTGAGGAATTTGACTAGACATACCACCTCTTACGCAATTTATGACCATAGAGTACATACTAGATAGATAGGCTAGGATACCACCCCAGTATCGAGGCATCCAACTCGGTGAGGTTAACCTACATTTATTGTTAAATATAGAGGCTATAATAGACTAATGACAAAGCCTATGGCTCATTATGCTCCCTACGTCCTATGCCTAGGGTAGCTAGGTGTCACGTCCTGCCCAAACTGGCCCTAAAAATCCAAATGTTGGCTGCCTAAAGGATCTAAGACATATGGAAAGTTCTAGAGCTTTGTATAAGCCCAGAAAGCGGCTAGAGTCGGGACGGACTCAACTCAAGCTCGAAGACCCTAGAATGTTCCCAGAGCACGCCGAGAGTGCTAGAAACGGGCCGAACGCTCTGTAATGCGCCCTGATGGTTCAGAAGGACGTAGAAGCCGCCGGAAGGTTACTGAACATCCCTAAGGCGTGTACGGCGAGCTAGACAAACCTAGAAGACTCTAGAGCTGGCGAAGGTCCTAGAGCCTCAGTGGCACATCGTACATAAATCTAGAACTCCCTTGTACATTCTAGACTAGAAGACTCTGTAAAGCTGGTGGCATGCTCTTAAGCTAGGCCACACTATAAATAGACCACTTGGTCTTCATTTGTATTCATCCTCGGGGAATTCTTAGCATTTGTAACATAAACTCTCTCTGTAGCAATACAAAGCATTCTTTGCAACCTCTTTCTATTCTCTTTCGAGTTACATTTCGGATTCAAAGGCAAGCTTAGTGCAACGGTAATCGTGCAGTGCCGCACG
This sequence comes from Hippophae rhamnoides, assembly GCA_033030585.1. NCBI lineage: Eukaryota > Viridiplantae > Streptophyta > Magnoliopsida > Rosales > Elaeagnaceae > Hippophae > Hippophae rhamnoides. Next base: position 19,387,028 of record CM065434.1, on the reverse strand, counting down.
ATCGCTACTCGAGAAATTAAGCGCGTGACAACTTGGTATCAAAGCACATTAGGTTGAAGCACCTTACTCTTAGCATAACGAAGAACGCGGTCCATCTACTCCAAGCGTTGATGTTCCACCTATGGAACGTGGACATGAGGAAACCCGTAAACCATCAAAGGAATCTCGAGCCAAGTCGAAAGACATACTTTTCGCCGAGGCACTAGTCTGGGAGAGCCGCGCAAGACGCCTCGGGAGCCGTTCGACCGAAAGGGACAACTTGCAGAGCGCTGCAACGGCTCGAGTGCCGAGGACGCTGGAGATCCACGCATCGGTTAAGATGTCACTCAACGAAGCCAGACGCTGGCCAAGGCAAGAGATCGATGGGTCGAAAGCCGAATCCGCGCCAAGGTAAGAGATCTCGTCCAAAGAGAACTCGCAAATGTCTTGCATGATACGAGGATACGGTGGCGATCTAGCTCTCTTTATGTCGGGCTACGGCCGCTGAACCAGCACAACCACCGTAATCGAGGCCAAGAGGGTGGATGTTCCCAAGCCCAAGACCTTTTAACGGGCGTTAGGGAACGCCAGTGGTGCTGAACTTCCCACGGGGCTAGAACAATACTACGAGGCTACCGGCATAATCTGACCACGCCGCAAGATCCGAACCGCCGCTATGTATTTGTCCGACACCGCTACAGGCCGTGCGAGGCGAGACACGGAGACGTGCAACGCAGTGGTTTGCACAATCGACACCTTTCAAGATTTCCGGGGTGCGGAGTTCAAGATGCGCTCTTCCCCGTAAATGCCGAGGAGGAGGCAGCGGGCCGAATCGCGACGGCAGTAAAGCAGACGGGTAGCATAAGGGATTACGTGAAGGAGTTCACAACCTCGGCCGCTCAAGTCCCCGACACAACCGACAAGGATGCCCTATTCTCGCTCACGGACGCCTCCAATCGTAGGCTAACCTCGAGCTCAAGCGACGTATGTCTCCAAGACTTATCTTCGGCCATCGCGACCGCAGAAAGCTTTATTGACTACTCCACAAACAAGGAGGGCTCCAAAGCCACGTATAAGAATTTTGGTGGAGTAGAAGAGTAATGGAAGCCATGCCAAAAGTCGTGGTTCCAAAATCATAAAGGTAGCTCCTCATTCAAGCCACGGGATGCTGGAAGGAGGCGAGGATCGGAATGCCTCAAAGCCCCGTGTTACGTGCTTCATTTACGACCTGACCGCATCGAAGTACATGAATGTCCGAAGAGGAAGGCCTCGAGTGCCAGCTTGCTTCCACTCATGAGGTGATGGAAGCGAAGCCCGACGCAGTGCAAAGCACGGGTTCTTCGCGCCATACTACTGGGCGCAACGCAGTGCCCCCAAAGACCCCTGTAGTGCTTAATGTACGTAGATGCCACCATTAACGGAAGGTTGCCAAAGCATTGGTCGACATGTGTGCATCTCACAACTTTGTTTCAGCCGAAGAAGCAAGGAGACTCACCAAAGGTTGTCAATGGAAGCGGGTTCTTCAAGGTGCTTAACTCAAGAAGACTACCATTACACGGAGTCGCCATGAGTTAAGGTCGGGGCCTTTGGTGCATGGATCGGCTGCCAAGTGGACTTATCGTGGCGCCCTATGTACGACTACTCGACGGTATTCGCATGGAGTTCTTCGGGACCAAGTAAGAGCTGGTGCCATACTCAAACTCCACGTGCATCATGACGGTTCAAAGTGTCATGCGTGGTACCAACGGACAGGACCACCAAACGCACAACCCAAGCTCTCTCGGCACTTCAAATCAAAAGAGGATTGAAGAGGGACGAAGAGAGTTACCTGACCATCTCAAAAGAGTACAACGAGGAGGATTCGCCAAAGCCAAGCTTACCGATGGACGTGCAAGTTGTCTCAGATAAGTCCTATGAGGTGATGTTTGAGGCGTCACCAAAGTCAAGCTTGCCAACTAAGTGCAAGCTTACCCTGCATAAATCCTGCGGGTGATGCATGTAGCTCCTCACCCAAACTACCTCCAGCGAGGAGGTGAACCATAAAGCCTGGGTTGGAGCCTCGACACAAGACCACCAATAATGAGCCCAAAGCTGCCAGTGAAAAATCGTAGTCACGTAATGGAAGCACGGTGACCGATGCACCGAGCCGAAAGGGAAGACAAAGCAAAGATGCACTCGGATGTTTGCATAGAGCCGCCGCCCATTCCGTAGACCACGGGAGAAAGTGTCTCTATGGATTTTATCACTTGCTTTCCAAAATCGAAGGCTTCGGGCAAAAGATTATCAAGTGATCGACCGCTTCAAAGAATACGCGACATTCATATCCGCCTCAACGGATCGCACGGAAGATGAGACGGCACTTGTTCCTCAAGAATGTCAGTAAGCATCGGGGAATTCCTTCCAATATCGTGAGTGACCGAGACCCACGATTCACGGGAAATTTTGGACGGAACTATTCAAGCCGCTGGGATCGGACTTGAATTTCTCCATAAGCTTTCATCCCCAAAGTGACGGACAAACGAAACGTGCCAATGTATTGTCGAGTTGTATCTTAGGCACTTTGTCGTGCCAATCAAGCACGTATCGGGGCTTGTTGTTGGATGTAGCCCAATTTTCCTACAATTTGCAAAGGAGTCGTAGTCTACCCCGAAGAGTCCCTTCGAGATCACATGGGAAGCAACCCATAACTCCTCATGCCACGGCCACAAGTTATGGCGGAAGAGTCGTCGCCTTCAAGTTTTCCAAGGCGTGTCATGCGAACAAGTTGAGTTGGCCCGAGCCTATTTGCATATGGCATCTAAGAAGATGAAAAAGCTGGCTAACAAGAAAAGAAGGATGGTTGAATTTCGTGAAGGAGATATAGTCCTTGTCAAACTATTGCCACAACAATTGAAGTCCCGCGAAGGCTCATGCGGTTATCGCGAAAATACGAGCGGACCATTTCATGTCCCTTAAGAAAGCTCAGAAGGTGTCATATAAGTCGTAACTCCCTCCTCAAGCTTAAAATCTATCCCTGCTTTTTCATGTAAGCATGCTAAAATCCTTTCACGGAGATAAGGAAGACATAAGTAGTGGGAGAATCCAAGAGGTGCCTACCGCACAGTAAACCTCCTTCAACAAAGAAGTTGACTAATTGCCCGACCGCTTGATCCGACGAAGGCGTGCCAAGTTACAAGGAATACTTGGTCAAATGGAAAAAATGCCCCAAATGTAGAGATAAGCGGGAACCCGAGTGAGTCTTTATGGAAATTCAAAAATGCCATGAGAGGTTTCACTTGACAGGCGCGACGAGTGCATGCCGCGAACTCGGAGCGTGGTGGTGTCACGTCCCGCCCAAACCGCCCTAAAAATCCAAATGTCGTCGCCTAAAGGATCTAAGACATATGGAAAGTTCTAGAGTTTGCCTATAAGTCTAGAAACGGCTAGAGCTTGGATGGACTCAACTCAAGCTCGAAGACCCTAGAATGTTCTAGAGCACGCCGGTAGTGCTAGAATGGGCTAGAACGTTCTAGAATGTGCCGGATGGTTCTGGGAAGGATGTAGAAGCCGCCGGAAGCTCTACTTTAACATCCCTAAGGTGCACTTAAGGAGCTAGACAAACCTAGAAGACTCTAGAGTTGGCTAGAAGGTCCTAGAGCCTTGTGGCACATTGTACATAAATCTAGAACTCCCTTGTACATTCTAGACTAGGAAGACTCTAGAAAGTGGTGGCATGCTCTTAAGCTTAGAGCCACACTATAAATAGACCACTTGGTCTTCATTTGTATTCATCCTTGGGAATTCTTAGCATTTGTAACATAAACTCTCTCTAGAGCAATACAAAGCAATCTTTGCAAACTCTTTCTATTCTCTTTGGAGTTACATTTCGGATTCAAAGGCAGGCTTAGTGCAACGGACCGTGCTAAGTGCCGCACGATCGCTACTTGAGAAATTAAGGTCGTGACATAGGTCTTGCCATGTGGACATATTTTGTAATATAAATAGAAGTGGTTTGAGTTAATAGGGTATTTTTTAAAACCCTCGTACCTTAGAACCCTCAAGAGGAACTACTCTTAAACATTTTGGCACTCACTGTAGGGCCCTAGCATTTCTGGTCGAATATCATTGTTGGGACCTCCTAACTATTAAAATTCTCAAAGAGTTAGTCCCAATAGGGAGAATTTCACTCTGTTTTAAGAAATTTCACCCAATGTACATAGAATTCTCGCCCATTTAACATTATATCACCCAATACACAAATAATTCCCATCCGTTTAAGGTATTTTCACTTAGTAAAAAGAATTGGTGCCCAAAAAATGGTACCATGATTGCCCAATAATTGATAATTGAAAGACTACTTGGGTAACCAAAACCTCAGGTGGGGACACCTTGATTGAGAGAATAACTCAGAATTAAATGAGGAACACTAAGGGCGATGCACTGCATCAAACATCCATTTTAACAAAGAACCATTTTCCCCTCATACAAGAGGTCGTCCAAATGTAGCTAGAGTTCATGCAGGAAGTTATGATTCAAATCCAATAGGACAATAAAAATTTAAGAAAAATTTTGGTAGACCATGTACTTAATTTAAGGAACCCAAAAATTAGTTCGAAGGCAAGAGTGCCAAGCACTAGTTAAGAAAATAAAGGTCCAGTAGCTCGAAAGAGATCTCGCCCAAGCTAGGAACAACACTGTGAAGCCCGTACAAGCTCAAAATACCACTAATCCAGAAATTCTTAAAGGATAGCCTAGAAGGACCATGCCATAATGGGAAGTTAGAATGAAACATATGGAGCATGATATCAAATAGTAGAAGGCGAAAAGGGTTTAGTATGACAATGAGGATATGGGTAACCAACTTATCATATAATCTTTTAGCAATAAAATTGAGATGAAAACTCTACCCAAAACATTTGTCACACCCTGTTGTGTGTCTTTTCGTGGGATAAAGGACCTTGTTGCCCATGTATTATCCTTTAAGCACTCAATGGCTCCTGTGCGACTAAGTATAAACATAAAAGATGCAAAGTTGTGTAAAACACTTGTCTCAGCCCTTCAAGACAAAGCTAGAAAATGGTTCAACAACCTCCTTCCACATGGTATATCAAGTCTTGGGGAGTTAGTGAAGGCTTTCTTACTCATTATGAGAGTAATAGGCTCGTTAGGAAAGAAGCCCATCATTTGTTTTCTATTGTTCAAGATCCTAAAAAAATTATTGAGAGCTAGATGAAGAGGTTCAAGGTGGACAAGTTGGAAATTTCAGATTATCCTGCTCCATTGTTATAGAATCACTAGGAAAGAGAGTGATTAAATTTTTTGGACTATTTATAGAACTGACTAAAACAAAACCAAAATATTTGGAATGAAGAAGCCTAAAAATTCGTTAACTTAGAAAGAGAGTTGGCAAAAAAGCCTCAGGTTCATAAAAACTAGGAAGAAAAGAAGGTTAAGGAAGCTAAGCCGGCGTATGTACTTATTAGTGCAAAATTATAAGTGCATAGTATCATAGTTTTATAATAAAGTGATAAAAAGATTATCATCATTAGGGATTGGTAACTTACTTTGGAAAAATACTAAAACTATATTAATCTCAATTTTATCTAGAGAAGTCACTAAGATTTTTGTAATTGAAATTTAAAATAAAATTAATTTTAAAAAATACGCAAAAGAAAAGAAATATGTTGTTCGATAATCAAATCAATGGGAAGACAACTTGTAGGAAATCGATTTCACTTAATCTGTCACTATGCTTTACTCATATAGTTAATTGAGATTTAATTCTATCTCTATGTTAGCAATCTCCAAAAAGCATCCAAAAGTATCTTTCGATAGTTAATTGGAAATATTATTGTTCATTAATTTACATAAGTGTATGAAATTTAATAAAGCAAGAAAGTATTAAGACAAATGATTTTAAAACTACACAGGTTCTTACAAATCTTTCAATATCTATATTTACCTATGTTGAAATATTTCATATCTATCATATTATTTCCTCTTTCGATAGTAAATCATAAGACCAAAATCATCTAATTAATGACTAAGTAATAAACTTAGAATAGATCAGACAAACATGAAGAGAAATAATTCAAATTAATATAAAAAATCAAGCATAATTTGAAATTAGATTACATCTTTTTCCTAGAATAAATAAAAATTAATTCATGTTAAAAATTAAATTTAACAAATTCATTTTAACTTTTTTGAAAATAATTGAAAGGAAAATAAATACTCCCTTCTATACTCCTTCATTTTTGTCCAACATTTTTCTTTTTCTCCTTCAATCTATTTTTCTCCTACTTTTCTTCATTTACTTTCCTTTTGTTTTTTTTTATTTTTACTTTCCTTTTGTTTCATCAAATCTTCATTTTCTTTAAATATGCAATAAAATTTAAATAATAATAATAAATTCTAAAATCAATAAAAAATAAATAAAATTACACTAAAGTTTAAATTTGAGAAGTGATAAATTATGTCAAATTATGCAAGTCATCAAACACTTTCAAACTTATAACTTTGTTTGTCCTCCAACAAAAATAAAATAAAATAAAATATACATATAGATAATATCAACTAAACCCCATAAAAAACTACATCAATTGTAGCTTCATCAGCCACTCCCGTTCGTTTTTCATAATGAATATGTTTCCATGTTATGTGTCACTTAAGAATGATGCCATTCGGATAATTTTTCATCTACAATAAATAATAATGCAAGGCATGAAGCATGATTGATCACAAAGTTGTTCACAACATAGCGAGTATCGTTGAGTGCTGTCTAGGAGAGTATCTATTGCACCCACAACGACGATGGCATGGGAAGACAATAACGACACGAGAATTATGATGGTGACGAGCTTTGCTATGAGAGCAGAGTTAGAGGGTCTATGTGTGGGTTGGGTCTACGTGTGTTATGGGTAGTGCATGTGATGCTAATTATATGTGCATTCTATTGTGACAATTATAACCATCAATAAAATTTAAAAATTCTTTTATGATAGTTATACCATTGCAATAGTGCTTGTTTGTAAATTATTGAACAACTATCACAATAAATCCCCGTTAAAAACAACCGTGATGGTTTAGCAACTTCTTCTTAATTTCAAACCATCACAATATTCTATTTTTTCTGTAGTGATACTACCATCAACATAAATTTGAAGTTAAGTAAGGCAATAATACTTTATATACCTTCGTGGACGGGTAAGACTGAATTCATAAATAGGATGTAATAAGAATGTGTATGGACATGCTATGAAGTAGTGCTAGGTATTGGTGGTTTTTGATATAGGGTATAGATTGTCACCTGGCTCAAAAGGCACACAAAAATTTGTAATAGAATTCAATATATTTTATATATAATAAAATTATATTTAATTTATCTGATAGAGTATAACAAATATAAAGTAAAGAATTATTAGGTACTACTTATAACCCTTAAAAAAAACATATTATATCAACTTTTTTGAAATATAATCAAACCATTGTTTATTTTGGAGATTGTAATCTGCAAATTGAATGGTTTCAATTTTATTACTGTCACAATTTTCATTTTATTTTTCATTCCACAGTCCAAAAACTATTTACGTACGTCTGAAAGCAAAACACTAATTAAAAGTAGCTTAGGAAGAATATTAATGTCGTCGTACAAATCAAAGCACGAGAAAAGTAGAAGAGAGTAGTATTAATTAGTATATAAAAAAATGATACATAGCAATATTACATATATTCATCTAACTTTAATGATAATATATGTCATTATTTATTTGAGCATATATATATATATATATATATTTATATATATATATAACTTTATATGATCAGTTGGCTAGAATTAGATCTACCCAGATCAGGAGACAATAAGAGGTTACAGTGTGTTATGATGCTGACCAAGGACATAACTTTCATTGGAAGACTTGTTGTGGAGGTTTCTCTTCTTACAAACTTGCAAACATGCCTTTTGCCAATTGTAGTTGGTCTAGTGTTTAAGCTACCTAGCCTTTTCTTTTCACTTCCCTCACTTTAATAGTTTTACTACTTTAGCGTCACTTGCCAAAGGAAGTTCCTCATTCCTAACGAGAATTAAACCAAAATCAATCTTTGACTTACTTTGATGTATCTTGAATATGTTAACTATATGGGACAAAATTATAATAAATTGTATTATATTAATTTTTATAATATTTATATATTTGAATACAATTGGTTGGTGTTAAATATTATATAAAATAATTTATATTTAAAATGTTATGTAATTTATTTATCTATCAAAATAATTTAATTATAAAAATTTATTTAAATCAATATTTAATTTATTTTTATAATTTTTTACATTTTAAAAATAAAATATTATTTTTAATTTAAAATTAAAGATTAATTGAAGATACATAATTTTATAGTTAAAAATTTAGATAAAATAAGGGTCTGTTTAGTAAAGATTTTGATTCTTAGTTTTTTATTTTTTTTAAAGTAAATTTTTAATCACGTTTGTTTGAAAACAATTTCTCATTTTGATTTTCATATTTTAAAAAAAATTACTACCAAAATATATAGTGGTTCATAATTCTCTAAAAAGTAGATTTCTTTATGAATTATTATTTTTCACCAAACATTTTTGCTATAGTATAAATGAAATTTTTTAAATTTTGTACATATATATATATTGAAAAAGTTATTAAAATATTAAAAAATTTAAATGATAACTAAAAATTTATTATTTTTTAATTTTTTTGAAACAAAATAAAATAAAATAGAAAGCGTTATCAAACGACTTGTAGTTAATTTTTAATCTTTTTTAAACTATTAAGTAAAAATCATTTCCAAATACATTGATGATAATTTTTGCAAAATAATTGTAAATTACAAAATCAAATATTTAATTAAAAATCATAAATCACATATCAAATTTGCATGTTATCAAGCATGATTGTTGGGGATAATATAATTTTAGAAAGATATATACAAATAAGATATAATAAAATGTTATAAATTGTGTACGGTTCAAGTTCATCAAATATATATAAGACATTTATATGGATACATGTCGATTACAAAAAGGATAGACATCACCATGAATCAAATAGTTAAACTAGTAAATACAAAGTACACTAAGACACAACTTGTTAAATAGATAAGTGCTTCAATTGGCTCACAGAGAAACGAGCATGGAGATTATGATACAAAAAATGGTTAAGGCTTAGGCAATAGATAAGTGTTTCACGTCGGTATTGATATCGACTTACCCTTAGATATCATAATGATTATCATCTACTCCATCTTCTATTATCTCATCGCATCATGGAATGAGACCAGTTTGATCTTTGACTAAAATTAATCTCTTCACGGGTGTCGTGTTTATCATTTTTAAACAATAATGTCAACTAAACATGGGATAAACAACTTGTTTCAACTCTTTCTAAACACGCGATGAATCCTAGTAAGTGAGGTGTCAAAAATTAATGTTACAATATTTAATCTCGAGTTTTATAGGGGTGTTAAAATGTCATGGATGATCCAATTTTAGAAAGAAAAAAACAAATAAATGTAATAAATATTGTGAATTATATGTGATTTAAGATCATCATTGTATATATATAAGAAATATATACATGTATATGTCAATTATATAAAGTATATATATCAACATGTGTTAAAGAGTTAAACTAGTAAACATAATAAACACTAAAAGGCGACTTTCTGAATATATACGGGCTTCAGCTTGTTCATAGAGACACTTGCATGGAGACTATAATACAAAGAACGATAGCAGTATATAATATTGAATAATAAGTCATATTTTATGCTTAAACAATAAATATCTAGTATTTACACTCAAATTCATGGTAATCAAATTTTTTACACAAATGAAAAATACAATCTAAATTCATAGCAATTTAAAAAAGAATAAAATTATTTATTTGTTCTTTTTTTATTTATCAAATATAAGTGATGTATCATTAATCTAATAATTAAATATTATTTTTTATTAATAATTTTATACTTACAAGATTAAAACAGGATAATTAATATTAAAAAAATAAAAAATTAATTAACGATAGATTATTCAATAAATATTAAGTATATTATACATTTCAAACAAATAAAATTTAAAATTAATATAATTTTTTTAAAAAATAAATATGTAATAAAAAATAAAAATAATTTAATTGATAATAAAATATATTTAAAAATAATAATAAATCAGACTTTTAAAAACAATAACACCCACGTAAACAAAACGACGAGGCATAGGGATATGAAACAATTAGCATGTGTAATAGTAAAATGTAACGCTTTGTGTCTCGGGCTAATCATAGTTTACAAAGCATAAGAGAGCATCTTTTGAAAAGCGTTGGTCTTCTCTTCCCGTTTGTCTACCTGTGGCTCACCAATCTCTAGATGATCTGATTCCTTCTCTCCATTTCTTTATTTCTCTGTTTTTAGCTTTACTTTGGTTTCGTATTTAATTCTTTTCTTTTCTGGTTTCAATCTTCTTCGTATACTATATCAAAGAATATAAATGGCCGAGGTTCGGATTACACTGTCTAAATTTAAAAAACAAAAAGTAATATCTTGGATTCAAATTAAATTAGATTTTAATATTTTATATTTGGATTATAATTGATAAATTATATAATTTCAGGAGATATAATTCGGATCCAATTAGTATTAAAATTATAAATAATTATATATTTTATTTTATAAGTGTTATATTACAAATAATTTAAATAAATGATGTTAATAAATTGAAATTTAGTTAAAACTATTTAGAGATATATATTAATAAATATAAACTTAAATGAAATATTGATATTTAAAATTAAAAAAAATATTTAATTATTAATAAAAATTCATATATTCTTCTTACACCGTGTTTATTTAAATGTTTTAAATTATTTGATAAAAATATATTTTTAGACTATTTGTACAAAATTATCGTCATATTTAAATATTATAAATATCATAATTATATTAAATTATTATTTTAATTTAAAAAATAAGATATAAATTTTAAGTCTCGATAATAATTTAATAAGTACGAAAGTATACTTTTTATTTTGAGATTCTCTTGATTGTAGACTATGAATAATAAATTTCATTAGGGATACATAAATTCAAAATTAAAAAAATTGTATATGTTTAGACATTTAGATCGACCCAAATCCCACACTTTTCAAATCGTCCAAATCAAATCACCAGTTCAAAATGGAGAATAAAACACTCTATATGTCTTACCTATGGGATAACCCGAGCTTAACTCGACCTCGACTCTTAATATGTTGTAATTTAGGTTAATTATGTCCATCTAACATGTAAATATATATATATATATATATATATATATATATATATATATATATATATATATATATATATATATATATATATATACATTATATAAGCGACACTTATATTTATAAATGTAATGTAAATAGATATATTTCTTATAAATATCTATACATTCAACTAATCGTCTTAACTTTTCTCTAATTTTTCTATGGAAACACATTGAATCCCAACAATATATATATATTATATTTTATATATAGTAATAATTCATAAACAAATTTAAAGCGAAATTCAATCTTATTTTATCCAAAAAATCGTATTAGTTTGAATTGAAATTAGTTCGGATAGATTACTTCATCAGATCAATTTTAGATTAAAATTTTAAATTTAATTTAAATCAAATCGGATTCAAATCGATGAAAAATAAACGATTTTTATCTTCTATCCTAAGTTAATCATAGTCATATTTTTTATACTTAGAATATATAAAAATACATGTTGACTTTCCTTTTGTTGTTATTTAGTCAAGTTTATACAATAAATTTTAAAAATAAAATTTTAAAATACTATTTTATAATTAAAAATATGCATAATAATAATAATAATATCAAATCTTAAATATTTGCTAATTGTGTCGTTCGTTGTCGTCATGGCCATGTTGTTTTTTTCCTTTTTACTTATAAAAAACCAAATACATAATGTGAATATAAAAAAAGTTGATTTTTAAAATTTCATTTTATAATAAAAAAGTTAATAATAATATCAAAACATAATTTTATATATTTAAATATTTGGCATCACACATCTGTTCTTGTACTAAGAGATTGTAACTATCTACTTTTATCTTTTTTAGTATGTTAACAAATGTACAAATAAAACTATTCCTCAATGAGGCTTTAACTTATATAAATATATAACATTGTGATAAAAACAGTGGTCATGAACCAAGAGTTTAACTTATGTTGGTAATGACGATTGACAATGTTGTTATCAAGTCATAAAACAAATACAAATATCTTGAGGTTAAGACTCAAATTTTTGTGTATTATTTTTCGATATATTGTTATATATATATATTGTAAATATATAACAAATATATGAATAAAAATAATTATAAATATAAGATATAATTTTTTTATATACATATTTATCAATTATTATTGAATTATAAAAGTAGAATTGATGAATTACTTCTTAAATTAACTTTTATATGTATATATATATATCATATTATAACATAAAAATTAAATTTTTAATATAAAACTAAATACATAAATATTAATTAATATTTAATAAAGTTTAATAAATACACATATTTTTTAAAATTCGAAGCATCAAGATAATATGCATGTATTGTACATAATTAAATATCCTAAAACTTAAGTGTACATATGTATATTTTAATTTATTTAACTTGTTGACTAATTTTTTTTTCAATTTTTTCAACATTATAATTTAGATAATTAGTTTAGTGATTTAATTAATGGTATCTTACTTTTATTTTAATTTAAATTATCACTTAAACGAATGTTCAAATAATTCATACATTCAATCTGAATTAATACTTTAATTATACGTAGGATTTGAATCACTAAAAAACTAAGTTGTACTAATAAAATTTATAATATTATTTTAAATTTTATTTTTATATCAATTATATATTTTTATTTTTATTAAATAATTACTTAAAAATATAAATCATATCGAAAGACGCATGCAAGTGCCCCTAATTAAAGCTAGTTAAACATTAAAAATATATATATACATTTTGAAATATACACGTAACCTATGTTTTTAAATTTATTTTTAATATATATATATTTATAAGTGTACAATATATAAAATTTTATTTTCATGCGTTAAATATATATTCACTTTTTATAAGTGATTACATATGTTTAAAACTTCTATATAAATATGTTAAACATATTTAATTGTTTTTATTGCATATTCTTGATATTTATTTTATATATAATATGAATATTTTTTAATTTTTATATTTAGAAAAACATATTTATATTAAAGAATGTAAATGAAAATATATTTAAACATATGTTTAAAATATATAAAAATATTAAATATGTTCCTTTATAAAAGAGGCGAGAATTAAAAATAAAATCAATTAAATAATGAAGTTATATATAAAATAAAACATAAAAAATATTCAAATTATAAAATAAAATTTAAAAATATTCGATTAAAATATTTTCAAAATATTAAATAAATTGAAGATATACTAATACATTGATAAGTTGATTTTAAACATATATTTACATCACTATAAAAATATAAATATATATTTAATATTTAAGAAAACATTTTTAAATGAAACTTTATTAGTAAAAATTTATTTTATACAAATCTTCATTTTTGAATTTCTTTGACAAAGAGAAATCCTTGATTAAATTTTGCCAGATTTCAACCTAAGTTTATTCAGCTTGGATATTATAAAATATATTTATTTGTAATTAAATAATTTTAAAGATTTTATCTTAATCTAGGTCCTATTTTAAGAAAAGGTATAGATTGAAATTAATGTTAATGTGTTAATTCAGTTAAATAATAATTTAAAAATGTAAATACATACTTATAAAAACTTAATATCATCATCTCCTTTTTTTCTGCCATAATTGTGATATTTTTCAAGAGAAGCTCGTTCAACTTGGTTGGTTATGATGGTGTAGGGTTATCATTCCTTTTACTTGTTTTTATTATTATTATTTTATTATTATTATTTTTTGACTCTCTTTTTTGGAATTTGTATCTTTGACTCAAATTTCTTCTATCTCAAGCACACACAAACATATAACAATGTGTTACTTTGATGATTGCTATTCCTTTAGCTTTTCTCTTCAGAAAATTATAGTAATATATGTTGGGTGATATTTTAATTTTATTTTATATATAATATAACTCATATATTTTATAATTAAAATTAAATTTTAATTTTTTAATATATACCAATAATCTTTATATCATTAAATTATTTATAAAGATTATTTTAAAAATTAAAAAATAATTTAATTTTTAAAAAAATACTCATACCTAATGGAAGATAAAAAGATGTGTTTATATTGTTTCATAAGACTGAGTCCTAAAGGTAACAAGTCCTTTTACAAGTGAATTGTAATTCTTATGTAAGTATAACATAAGAATCTCTTAGTTTTTATTTGTTCTATGTTATATTATTTTAATAAAATCAAATTAAAAATTTATTATGATATAAGAAATTAAAGTATATCGTGTATTAATTATATAATTAAATTTATAAATATATTTTTAATCATTTATCTTCTATATATAATTCTATATAATTTCATAAAAATCATTATAAAATAATATTATTTCAAAAATACACTCAAAAATTTATTCGATTAGCAAGAACAAAATTTTTAATTGAACATCAAAATATAACTTTAATATTGATTTATAAATATAACTATAATTATTTATTGGGTCAATTATAAAAACTTTCCTTCAAATTTATTAAAATAATAAAAAAATTATTCACGATATCTAAAAAAAAATATAATATAATATAGTAATAATTTAGGGATTACAATTAGAAGAATATTTTACAATTTTATACAAACTTAAGGGTGTTTATTATAATTTTTCATTATTTAATTAACTAAAGAAACTATAAAACATATGTATTCCATTTCAATATATATAAAAAGAAATGGTAAACTGCCGGCTTCAATTATAGAGAAATATACCGTCGCCTGTCGGAAACAAACATTCCCTCAATGTCATGATTAGTAAAAGAAAAGTGGACCCTGAAATCTTAGAACTCCCTGAATATATACTTTGAGAAAGAAAAAGTAAGTTGGAGAAGGCCAAGGGTGAGTAAAACGCATAAAGAGAGAGTGGGGAATGTGAAACCGAAATACTATTCCATTTCTATTGGTAGGCTATTTGTGAGTTTATGCGTTATTTAAAAAAAAAAGATTATTTAATATAAATTATGTATTAATTAAAAAATAAAATTTATTATTATAGTTATAATATAATCTGTGATATAATATTTTTTATTAATTAAATTATTATTTTTTATCGATAATATTTATACTAATATTATATATATATTTTTAAAATAACTGATAATTAATGTCTATATAGAGAAGTCAATTCTCTTAAATTATATAAATTTGAATTAAACAAAATTAGTCTAACTCAAATTAATATTATCTTAACTCGAATAGAATTTTATTCTAGTTAAAAAATCGAATTTTATTCTAGCTAAGAAATATGAACCTGAACTCAAATCAAAGATAAATATAACTCAAATTATTAATTATAATTTTTATAAATCAAAAAATATTTTTATGATATTAAAATTATTTAATATAAACATCATTGTATGAAAGGATAAAAAATGAAAAAATGATGGTATAATAAGTATTCAATCATAAAAAAATATACATTATTAACATTATAATACATTATAATTCAAACATTAAGATTTAAAATAATCTATATTACATTTCAAATTTAGTTAATTTCAAGTTATAATATTATTTATAATATTTTAGATATGCATTATAAAATCATAATATTTTTAATTTAAATTATATTCGATTTAAATTTTTCAAATTGAATTCAATTCCATCACTATGGTATGACATAAATTAACTCTCCTATATCTCTTACATTAAGTTAAATGAATCATTTAGTAGATTAAAAAATATATTATTTGATACTTTAATTTTATGAAAGAGTTCAAGAACAAAAATAATTTTTTATTAATATTTTTAATAAAATAATATTATTTTTTAATATTTTATTTTATTAATAAATAAAAAATAAAAAAAATATTTTGTTATAATATTTTATCATAAAATTATTAAAATATTAAAGAAATTGAAAAAAATTTATAATAAAAAATATTAAAATATCAAATAAATAATAATTTTTTTATTTGTTAATATATTTATAAATATAAAAAATTAAATGTATTTTTAAAAGTAAAAAACTTTACGACACCTAATATTTCTAATGTCAAAACATAATATATATATATATATATATATATTTTTTTTTTTTTCATCAGTACACCTCGTGATCAGAGAAGACATAGATCCATAGGATATTGTTCCCGCTGGCCGCTAGTCACGTGTCCCTTTTTGACTACTTACGACCAAAACCTCAATTAAAACCCACCTCGTTTATCAATCTTTATTATGTTCTTAGGCGGTCCTTTTTTTTTTTTCTTCCCTCAAAAATGTCATCATAGCAATAATTACAAAAACTGAGCAGTACAGTTCAATTGAAATTGAATTTAAAAAAAAAACATTATCATTTTATTCGATAATTAGATGAACGATTTAAATTTTTAGATTACGTATTTTAATAACAAATTTGAAGCTATATAATCTCTATTAATTTAAAATAAATAAATATTTTTATATTTATTAACCATTAACATTATCATATAGTGCTATAAAAGTTTCTTATTTTTATAATCATTATATTTTAATATAACTAGGACAACATATAATATCAAAAGTAGATTATGTTTTTTCTTTCTTTCCATTTTATAGAACTTATTGTAAATTTATCTTTAATTTTTAATTTGGATTAAAAATATAAATATTTTTAATATAATTTAATGTATTTAAATTCATATAATTAAATTTATAAATTGGAATAATGTGACTGCCATGATATATATTTTTTTTTAATTTTGAGATATTTTTTAAAAATTTAAAACTTAATAATAACTTAAACTAAAATTGACACTTCTTCGTTAAGTTTGATACTAGCTTGATTTCTGTATCTTTCATTTAACATGCATATTGGGAATAGAGCTTTTCGTGACCATATATATAGGTGTTTATATACATATATAAAAAAAATTCAATAAAATTTTGAATATTTAACTCATAATTAATTATTTCTGATATCCTTTATTCAAAATTATATATATGCCCCTAAGTAATTAATCACATCTTACTAGTTAATATTATTTATTATACATTATAATTTTTTATATATATAATAATAATTTTTATTTAAATACACACCTATCTATATAATAATAATAATAATAATAATAATAATAATAACATATCAATTTCAATTGTTATTGAAGAACATTAATAAAACAACTTGACGTACGAAAAAAGAATTTTTGTTTCTATATAACAATTGACGACAAAGTGAAGTAGCCAGTACAGATTGCTTACTGGTATTAATTTCACATAAATTTTGACTATAATAATAAAAGTGCTCTATAAAATAAGCTACTACGTAAACAACAATCACTTTCCCACATCAGCTTCTCCCCCAAGTGTTTTTTTTCACACACTATTATTACACATTGCTATGAGTACTTCAGTTCTTTTTGTCTTTCTATCTACCTAGCTATTAAACTCCTTAATTCCCACACTATATCTCATATCCATTAGCTCTTATTTATTCTAAACCTATATATATATATATATATATATATACTCTTTATATATCGATCTTTCTTTCATTCAAAGAAAACGAACATTCTACTAGAATATATACAAGAAATTAATATGATGCATAGGTGCAATAGCTCTCAGGGAAACAATATGGCAGGAATGGGATCATGTTCATGTGATTTGTTTCATCACAACAATCAAAGCATTAATGATCGTAATTATAACCAACAGTATGATTATTATCATGATCAAGTACCTGATATGTATAATCAATTCACTTCTTCATCATCTGTTGATTGTACTCTATCTTTAGGAACTCCTTCTACTCGTTTATCTGGATATGATTATGATTATAATTATAATTATAATTATAATTATAATGATAAGATAATCCAACATGAAAATCAATACTCTTCATCCACATCTAACAGAAATACTACTAGCCGTGGAGCTCTTCACAACAATACTGGAAATTACAAAAACGATGAGGATCATCTTCTTGCTCGCCGCCGTTGTGCCAACTGTGACACCACCTCTACTCCTCTTTGGAGAAACGGACCTAGAGGACCAAAGGTATTTAAAAAGTTAATACATTTATATATACTTTACTATTAAAATAATTCAATCCTTTCTTATTTTTGTAATAATTTTTCGTGTAATAAATTTTTTTTTTCTCTCTGTGTTTTTTTTTACAATAAAATTGTTTTTTCTTCTTTTTTAAGAATTTTTACACAGTAAATAGTGTATTTTTTATTTCTCTATTGTTATTTGATATTTTAATAAATAAATAAGATATCGTATGGAATGATTATAACATTTGATCCAAATTTTTTATTAATTTTATATCTAATGAATTCTAGTTGAATTTATAATTTTAATTTTTTTAATATTAAACATGTTTAATGTTATTTTTGTTATAATAAATTTTATATATTAATTTTGTGTAATTTTCTTATTTTTATTTTTATATGGTTAATAATATTTACAATTCCATTTTGAATTTGAATGCAGTCACTTTGTAATGCTTGTGGGATTCGATTCAAGAAGGAAGAGAGGAGAGCTCGTGCTGCTTCAGCTAACTCAATGAATGGAATTTCAGGATCTCAAACACAGAAAATGCAGTGCTTTAATGAATTTAAGTTTATGGATGAAGACAATGAAGAACCCGAAACTGGCATTTCCTTCATCTCTTCTTGGCATCTCAATGTCGCTGACAGATGACCAAGCTTCGTGCATGACTTCACAAGATCTTGATTAACTTATAGCCTTATTAATTTAAATCGTATGTGTACTTTTTCATTTTCCCAAAAATGTTTCACCGCCATGTGATGAATTCATGATATTGCTGCAGGCCGGTTATGCTATCTATGTCACCATCTTAATTAATTTTCTTGGTCAAAACTCCTTTCTCTTTTTTCAGTTTACTTTTTCTCCTACTTCAATTCTTGTGTTCCACTTTTTGGTATGATGATATTAATAATATACATTAAATATTTGAAGAAAATTAGTTAAATTAATTTTTTATAAATGTTATGAACATTTGTTACTTTTCTCGATATTTATTTTATAATAATAAGGTTATTTATTTATTTATATATATGAATATATTTAAATAAGAAAATAAATTTGATTAGAAATTAAACTAGTAAAAAAAAAAAAAGGTATATCATATATGTGGTGCATAAGCCTTGGAACCGTGAAAGGATTGAGCAATTTCGACTCAAACCAGCAAAGTTACCATTTCTGAAAATCAGACAAAACTTAGAGCTAGAAGACAACAATACAAATCTCATCTTTCTCTTTCGCAACTATTTCCCTATTAAAGCGAATAAGTAGTTACTCAAAACACATGCATTTTGAGGCAACTTGAATGCATCACACTAAACAAAAAAATAGCAAAATAACGTACTAGGAAAAGGACTTATACTCTAGTAAATATAAGACTAATCTCCTACAAGAGAATGTTAAATAAAATGTAATGATTCTAACATGTGACGCACTATAATCATACATGATTACAAAAAATGTGAAAAATAAGTGTCTTAATATTTCTCATATTATGATCACGATGCCGTATTCAATTTTGATGGACGATGTATAGTAACACAAGACTTGTTAATACCTACCCTAGCATATAAAATGAAATACAACTGCAAGTTTTGGGTCCTTAGGCTTATATACCCATTTTGGAGTTTTTTCTTTGCTAATTATAATTACAAATTTAGTCAAATGTTAATTGATGGTATTAATTATAAACCAAAGAAAAAAAAGGGTAAAAAAAAGTTAAAATATGAATACATATGAGAGTGTTTTTATGAGTATGAAATTTATAATATTAATAAACCTAATATTATTAAAACCTTTATAATATGTTCATATGTAAAATATAAAAAGAAGAGAAAAACAAACTAAGAAAAAGTTAAAATTTGAAAAGTTCGATGGTATAGAATATGTTCCAACCTTTCTTTGGAAAAGAAGTCCAAAAAATAGGCTATTATTGACAAACGAGCTCTTTGAGTTATCCGATTAATGTTATCACGTAATGTTGGTTTTAATATAGTAAAAGAGAAGATCACAACATGTCTTATGGAAGCTCTATAAAGTATGTACAATATGTTCGAGAAGTCATCAGTTTCAAATGATGTACATCTTATGAGGCAGTTTTTTAATTTGTGGATGAAGAAATGTGCATCAATGGCTCAACATTTGAATGAACTCGACATAATCAAACCCTAATTGAGTTAAGTAGAAATTGAATTTGATGAGAAAATTTGAGCCTTATATTTTATCATCTCTATTTGGTAGTTGGAATGTTATAATTACAACAGTGGGTAGCTCAGTAGGAAGTAATAAGTTAAAATTATAAGTTCTATTCCTTGGTGAAGAAATATAACAGAGAGAGTTAGGTGAAGCATAAACTTCTTCAATCGAGGAAGAACTAGAAAAAATGGATGTAGTATCAAGTTATCATAGTATATCAAAGAATATGTGGTTTAAATTTAAAAATTTCATTAATTCTTATAACTCTGGAACTGTTAAATATTGGAATCACGAGAAGACTGGACACTACAAATATCATGCACCAAAAAATTAGGTGACAGAGGTAGAAGCAAATGTTAATTCCACCTTAGGAGAAGATGATACACTGATATGTTCTTTGAAGATCAAGTAAGAATCTTGGGTGTTAAAGAATGAAGTATCGATCCATGCCACTTCACAAAAAGAACTCTTTAAGAAGTATGTGTCTGGAAACCTTGGTAAGGTATACCTAGAAGATGACCAATCTTTTGATATTGTTAATAAAGGTGCAGTGGATATTATGTTGAATGAGTCTATATAGGAGTTGAAAGATACTAGACATATTCTCAACCTAAGAAAGAACTTGATTTCAGTAGGGAAATTGGCTAGTAAAGGATATACCATGACTTTTCATGATGATGATTGTAAGATTTTGAAAGGTATAATGATGATTGCACTTGAAAAGAAGAATGATACTCTTTATTTGATAGTAGGAGCATCTTTTTCAGTTACAATTGCAATAGGTAATGAAAATCCAAAATTATGGCACTATTGGCTCAAGCATATCAATGAAAAGGGAGTAGAGAATATGCATTACAAGGAAAAAATATCTGGTCTTGTCATTTGAAATTGACATTTATGAATATTGTATACTTGGAAAGAAAAAGAAAATCAATTTTTAGACAAATTTTAGAACCTCGAAGAAAGAGAGGTTAGAACTTGTTCACTATAATGTTTGGAACCAATGATTGTCTCATCTATTGGTGGTAAATACTGCTTCATAAATTTCATCGAAAATGATGATGAATATGAAGACATTAGATTCAAGACATTTTTCTATGAGCATAGGATCAAAATTGAGAGAATCGTGCTAGGTATGCCTAAACACAATGGATAGAACCTTAATTGTCCTTGTAAAATGTAGAATCCATTGAATATATTAGTCTTTGTGAGAACAAGTAAACCTTTACAAATTCACATCTTCCCATTGTCAATTTTGATAAAGTAGCCAGAAGGATGAGATTTTTTTTTTGCCTTAAGCACATACTTGATGTTAGTTAAGCATTTCTCTGAAGGATCAATCAAACTCAATTTAATCTTTCCAATACCCTTGACTCTATATTCAAAGTCATTAATACATAATCATAATCATGTTCTTTAAGATCAAAAAACCACTTCTTTATTGGATAACTATGAAAAAAGCAATCTTAATCTAATATCCTTTCATTGTCAGATTTAGGAGTTGTAATTGCAAGAACTCCAGGATTCTCATAATTCTCACTAAGTCAATTTCACCCTCGTTGGTGTTGTCAAAACCTATTTTCAAAATTGAACAATCATGTCTGAAATACCATTCTTTTTTACATGTCAAACACATCTTATTATCCCTTTTTCTTGATTTTGATCTTCCTTTAGACTATGACCTACCCTTTTTCTTGTAGCCAATTTTATGTTTAGTTGATCTCCTTCTAGTATATAAAGCCTTACCATTTTCATTTTCTTTCTTATTTAATCTACCCAAGTCTTTGCTTTCTTGTTTCAATTCTGAATCCCTAGTTTTTAGAGTTGATACTACAACATCAAATTTGAGTCTATCTCTTTCATATTGAAGAGTATTTTCACATCTCTAAACATATATAGGATTGAATTTAACAAAATTGAAACCAGATTCTCATTAGACAACTCTTCACCATAATCAATGAGTGCAATCTTCATATGTTTCAAATTATCAAGATTACCTTTTAGGCTCTTCGAGATGTCTATCTTGAAACTAAAAGGTTGAACCTTCAAATTAATTCTACTTTGACAAAATTTTACCATAAAGAACTCATCTAATTTATTCCATACTTCTTATGATGTATTTTTTTATTCACTTACTTTATCACATTTTCTACAAGATTCAAGATGATATTAGTATATGCCTTCTCAAACAAATTCTTCTTGCTCAATTCTGGATAATTTTCAAGATATTTAGGTGTATTAAAAATTCCTTCAATCACATTATATTGTACTAACAATGAGAACATTTTTTGCTTCCTTATTAGTCACCAATTCAATCAAATTTATCAATTGTATACTTATATTTCATCTAAATCCTTTGAAGAATGATCTTTAATTTGTCGTAGAGTAGGAGCTAAAGTTGATCAGGCTCTAGCTGCCTAAGAACAAACAATCTTGAATTAATCAAATGGACATGATTTTGATACCAATTTGTAAAAAAATCTCGAACAACCTATGAATGAAAAATCTGTATAGAACAATCAAGACAACATAATTTATGCCATTCAATTCACAATTTGTAAATCTAATCTAAGGGAGGGAACCAATTCCCAAGCCAATCCCTGATAATCTTGAATATTTTATTACACCCTCATTTACTCTTAAGCAAGGCATTAGAACTACACACAAATCATAAAATTGCACTCACTCTTGTATGAAGAAGAGATCTCAAGCATAAACAAAAATTTATATATTGATCACACACCTACTTTCACAGGATCAAATTGTTCATATATATATACAAAAATTTTTGGCATTCTTACATAAGTTTACAAAAACTTTCCAATTACTAATAGACACGACATCAATCTATTTTTCATGTTGTCATGTATGAATAGGTACGGAGATGGATGAGGGCAGTTATACTAATAACCATAATCACCCCATATCAGTTTTAGATACATTCAATTAATAATCATCGGTTATGAGGATAGTTATACTAATAACTATAACACCTCGTATCAGTTTTAAATACATTCAATTAATAATCATCGGTTATGAGTCGATAACAGTTTCCTTTCGGTTTAACCACGTTTCTTTTTCTTAACATTTATTCAAAAATATATTTAGTTTAAAAAATTAAATATTAACTTAATTCTTATTTTACTATATTATTTAAAATATTGACATTAATTTTTATTTTTTAGCTATTTAGCACATGTTTTTAAGTAAAATAAAAATAAATAAAATTTAATCTAATTAGTAAAGTATTATGTATTTTATTATTAAAATTATATTTTTATATGCAATTATATGTATATAAAATAATAATATTAATAAATATTTAATTTCAGTTAACCATAGTTTTAATATTGCAATAATCATTTACACCTTATGCCTTATCAGTTACGTTTATTTTTGAAAAATAACGATCAAATTTTTATGGATAATTATAATTTTAATTATCTACGATTAAAATATTCATCCCCATTGTCATGTATTGCCTAATAGCTTGAGGATGTATTTTATTTTATGAATCATGCTTCACACTTTTACATGAGTGTTTAATGTTTAGTTGGATGTTGTTAATTTTTTTTGCTCTTTTTGGTTTTTTTTATATTTTATTTTGTTAAAGGAGCCTTTTTATATTATTTTTTAAGGTTACTATGTGTCATAATATTTTATTCCATTTTTCTCAAATGGCTCGTTTAAATCACAAAATTATACCAAGGTTTGATTACTTATACTATCGAAATAAAAGGGAATTTCAAATAGGGTAGTAAATAGCTAATAAGAGTGTGCAAAAAATCCGATCATATTTTAAGGTTTCTTTTAACTCAAATAGGTTTATGTTATGTGAAAATTTAAATTTTTTATTCAAAAATAGTGTTAATTAAGTTTATTTGTCGGATTGATCCGATCTAATCCGAATAGATTACAAATCAGATTGCATCAGATTTGAAAGATGATAGAATCAGTTGCGGATTAGAATGTTTCAATCCGATCGGATGGTTGGATCAGATCAAATGAGTATAAAATCAACGGTTTCGATCCGATGCACACCCCTAGTAATTAGGATGATGTTACAATTATTTTTAAATAAAATGGATTGCTAACTTTTCGTAACCAAATTGATTCTTTTGGATATATAAATTTACTAAACAATTAATTATTGTATATCACAATATTAAAAAGAGCACTATAAAATTAGTACACGTTATTGTTAAGTTAGATCAAAATATTGATAGTTTTATTAGTTATTGAAAATTTATGAAATATGAATCGAATTAACTTAGAGAGTATGAATAGGTTATTTTTCATTTTTATTAATTTATAATTTAATAATCTAAATAAAGTGGTCAGACATGTAAGTATAAAGTGCGAAAATAAAATAATAATACAATTGTTTTAGGTGAAAATAACCTAGGTCATAGCCATAACCTAAAAAGAAAACCACTGGTCTATCGGATCACCTAACTTTTCACTATGAAAATCAAATATTCAAGTACAAACCCGGTCTTATACTACCCTCCTTAGAATACTGCCCCAATGTACTCTACTTATGAGCCTTTACTCTATTTTCACGGTTTCTGAAATTAGTGTGAGTGATTTCCAGACCAACGTTCCAATGAGCTTCCAACCAATCAGATACGTCCACGAATACTCGGTAAAAGAGTTAGCACAAAACCACAAGTACACATGTGTGTTCTAGAACGTATTTAATAATGAATAATATTAATTAAATAATTCAAAATATATGTCATTTAAATCAAATCAACTATAAAATTCTAGAGTAAAAAGATTAAATTAAAGTTCACTAAAAATAATTTCTTTAAGATTTAATAATTAAATCCAATAATTATAATTACTAATATAATTATTTAATTTAAATATTTAAATAATTAATAAAAATATGATACATAAAATTAAACATATTAAACATATATATTAATTATATTCACAACCTCAATTATATATTACCTAAGACACCGTACATATATATATTCCCTAAAAGATGCCTCCAAGTATCTCTTATGCCAGCACCACTATTAAATGTTCACCTTTTCTTCTTTTATTTGGGCAGCAAACGACAGATTTTGGCGGTCAAAACTTCGACGGTTCAATTTATACAGAGGATAATGATAACTTAGTTAGGGTTAAAATATTTGGTTTTATTATTCAAAAACCATTCAAATCCTTAATAATATAAAAAATATATTTATAAAATATATCTTAAAAATATTATAAAATATTTAAATACATCTATCTAAGAGATAAATAATTGATAATTTCATAAATTGATTTAAGTTTAAATAAACATTTTAACATAAAAAATAATTTCAGGTTTATGAACATGTGCTATTAAATGCATGAATGTAATCTTATGTGTCATATTTATAAAAGATATACCTGAAGTACGATTATCTCAAACTTGAGCATTTGTTCGACTTTTCTTGATAGACTTGATAACAGACTTAAAAACAAGTTTACAGGTAAATATTTTGTTCACGAAAATAGCCAACACTTATAATCCTTACAAACTCCCATTTTCGCATTTTCGTGTGACAAAATCTCTCACTCATTACATGACACTTATAAAAATAAGATAAAAATACAATAATGTCTTAGAATCCATAGTGGAACTATCCTATGATCCAGTGAATCCATTTTCGCTACAACTTAATAAACTTGTAAGTAACTGAAATGACATAAACAAAACATACTACAATTTGGCGTAAACAATAATCATGTAGTATGCATTCATACCAATCAAGTTTAACTAAATATGTTCTCCCCTTATATGCATTAAAAAATAAAACATGAAAGTGATGGAAGTGAAACACATTATTCTCTTCCTCTTTTTTACATATGAGAAAGACAAAGCATTGGACAAAGCAATGAAGCAAACTCATCCTAAAGATAAAACAATGTAAAAGTAGAGTAATGAAGAAGTGCAATGTGCTTTAAACTTCCATTAAACTTCCATTAAGTTCTATGACTCTCTAATTTAGAAACCAATTAAAAATGCGATAAATAAAAAGAAGTTAAATGAAAAATAATCTGATTTTTTTTTAATTTTCATAAATAGCCACATAAGGTATTAAACTCATTTTTAATCACAAACGAGCACACAACCAATATAAAACTCATCATTTTTTAACTCAAATTTTGATTATATAACATATAAATAAGCAAGTAGAGTAGAAGAGGTACACAAACACACCTCGCACATATAATGACATATTGACATGTATTTAAAGTAGTGTATATGTTTAAACTCCACAAATATGTCAATTAATTTATTTATGACCAATCAAGAAAGACTCAAAAGAAAAAATATCATCTATCATGTAAAATTATAATCGAGTTTTCAATCTCACAAAATAAAATATATCTACCAAAAGAGGACTTCAATTTTTTTCCTTTATTTTATAAATGAGGCAAATGATATTTTTTATTTTTATTTTTTCTTTAACCTCTATTGTTCCTTTCTTTTTGTGCATTCCAAGTACAAGTTCTATAAGCAATCTCTTTTTGCATAATCTTTTTTCTTTCTTCTTCGTCTTTTTTTTTCACGAGCCATAAACTTAGTATGATGACTTTCACACTAGTTGTGAGGTAGCCCTCTCTGCTCACTATAGTAGTTTCACATACAGTAGGTAGCTCTTTCATTACTAGGTGACTCCATATATATATATATATATATATATAAGTATTAAATAAGTTCAATACCATGTTGGCCATATAAAGATTCTAGTTCTCTCTCTACTTTTTTTAAGTTTAACTAATAAATAAAATAAAGACAATAGATATTTCTCACCTATGGTTATTTAAGAACTCTAACAAAAATATCTAGATGAAAGAATAAAAATGGTTAGGTGATCAGAAAAAAAAACCTTTCCTAACCCACATTTTCTTGCATTTTGATTTTTCTATATCATTGGGTTGGGACTCAACTAACTTAGGTTTCATAGGCGTGTTCTTGGACTTGGCTGTATTTTTCTCATTCATCCCAAATAAAGATGCAGATTGCATAGTAGGATGATGATAATTAGTCATAGCATTAAAAGTACTAAATTTTACTTGCCTCTTTGAACCTAAGACTTCATGCTTCATAGTAAATTTTTTGAACATATTATTATAATTTTCATTCATCCTTGAATATGATGTAGCATGTACAAATGGATGATGCTTATGGGTCCTACTATGTGAAACATGGAAAGAATGATTAAGTTCAGGAGCATTCATCAAAAATTAATGATTAAGTTCAGGAGCATTCATCAAAAATTACATTTTAGTCTTATATGACCTTTCCTACCACAATGATGATAGACATGCATAAACTTAATAACTTTTTTTTACCACAGGTGCAATAATTCTTTGTGCATAAGTAGTAACAGTAGGAGTAGAGTTTAGGGCCTTACAAATGTGGTCTTTGATGTTGAAGGTGTTGACTATTTATCTATGTATCCAAGACCCCTCTTATCTCTATGTAGCTTTCCATGATCTAGGACTTTGGTCAATTTTTCAACACCTATGGTCAAATTCATCACTGTCTCTTTAGCAATACTAAGTTCTTGCCTAAGATTTTTGTTTTCCTGATTGGTTTCTGGTTTCTGTAAGACTCAGATGCAGAGCATTAATATGTTCAGACAATTCCTTTTTTATCTTTCTCTAGGCTAAAGAAATTTGTTTTGTGAACAGTGATGATATCATTAAGTTTAGTTACTTCCATAAGTAGTTTATCCCTTTCTTCTCTAGTACCTAGATAATCCATGAATAGTTCCTCATAACTCGATACATTAAACTTAGACAATAAGAAAGAAATATGTTTACTTCCTTATTTTCTTCATCCGAGCTAGAGTTAAAGTCATTATGGTGTGCTTTGGTAGTTGCGGTGAAGGCACGATAGTTAGTGTCATCATCTTCTGAGTTACTAGCATTATCCTACTCACTTTTTGTGTCATTAAGTATAACATTAAATGCTTTTTCAAATTTCTTTTTATTGTTTGCACAATCTATAAAAATATGATCAAAGCCTCCATAAATATAGCAATGAGGACTAGTGAGCTTAGTTTTCTTACCATCAGAGCTAAGAGGTTTGATTTCCTTTGACTTTCAGTCCCTCAAGCAACTAGATTGTCCCTTGTTAGATTGATTATTTTGTTGACCCTTCTTTTTCAAGAACATCTTTAATTTTCGAGCTAATGAGACTAATGACTCATCATTCATATTCTCATCACTATCATAGATGTCCATTTTTGAGCTTTTGAATGCCATATCCTTGATTTTCTTAAGTGGATCAAGAGTAAGCTCATAGGTTTGGATTGAGCCGATAAGTTCATCAATGTTTAGTGCGTTCACATTCTTTCTTTTCTCGATTGTTGTAACTTTCATCTTATAGTTTGCTTTTATGGAGCTTAAGACTTTGCATACTTGTATTGGTTGTGGAATTTTCTCACCAAGGTTAGAACAAGCATTTATGATATCACAAAAGCAAGAATAGAATTGACCAAAATTTTCAGTGTTACTCATTTTAATGGAATCAAACTCAGATGTTAGCAATCTCAATTTTGTTGTTTAACTTGGGAAGTTTCCTTATGAGCAAGAGCAAGTGCATTCCATGCATCTTTAGTAGTCTTATAGTCGAAGATGCGACGGAACTCATCCATCGACATTGCAGCAAAGATTGAGCTTAGACATTTTTTATTTACCCTACTAAGGGTGCGTTATTCAGTGGTCCAATCTTTTCTTAGCTTTATTGTTATTACACTATTTTTTGTTATCAAAAGTAGTTCCTAATCATCAAGAATAACATCTTAGACTTTTTCATCTTGTTTGAGAAAGACTTGTATGTGAGCCTTCCAGTAAGGGTAATTATGCCCATCAAAGAATAAGTGTCTAACAGATAACCCACCTTCTTTCATTTGATCCATAAGTAGGAGTGTGCATCCCTAAGGATCAAACTTACTATGTGTGTCTAGTATTGGTTTTAATACCAATTGAAAGTTTATAAAATATGGACCTAATTAACCTAGAAAATATGTTATTTTTTATTTTTATCAATTTATAATTTAATAACTTAAGCAAAGTGACCAAACATGCAATCACGTGTAAAAATAAAGTGCAAAAATAAAGGATTAACATGATATTTTAGACGGAAACAACTTAGGCCTCAACCATAACCTAAGAGGAAAACCATCGGCATATCTAACTTTTCACTATGAAAATCAAATGTTCAAATACAAACTCAGTCTTATGCTACTCTCCCTAGAATACTGCCCCAATGCACTCTACTTACGAACTCTTGCTCTGTTTTCATAGTTTTTGAAATTAGCGTGAGCAATTTCCAGACTAATATTCCAATGAGCTTTCTACCAATCAGATACATTCACGAATCAGCTACAAAAGGGTTAGCACAAAAAAAAACAAGTGTATATGTATGTTCTAGAACGGATTTAAGAATGAATAATCATAAAAATATTAAGATACATCTAAAAATATTTAAACATATCTATCTAAGAGATAATTAATTGATAATTTCATAAATTGATTCAAGTCTAAATAAATATTTTAGCACAAAAAATAATTTCATATTTATGAACATATGTTATTAAATACATGAATACAATATTACGTATCATAGTTATAAAAGATATACCTGAAATACGATTATGTCAATCTCGAATATTTGTTCAACTTTTCTTAATAAACTTAATAACAGACCTAAAAATAAGTTTATAAGTAAATATTTTACCACGAAAATAACCAACATTATAAGTCATCTTATAAGTATGAGCAAATTTAATAGCCTATTAAAAAATTGTGATTTCCGAAGACTCCAACACCATTAAACGCAACCTGACACAATTGACACCATAATTCTAAAACAATATAAAACATCCAACGAGCTTAACCTTCCACACTATCATGTGAAGATGTTATAGCATCTTCAGGAAGGTTGACTATGCATAGCTTTCAAAACACCTTAATTCCTGTGAAAGAATTGCAATACGTCCAGCTCCAACTAATAAACGGTTATGGAAAACTCTTAATATCCTACTGAAAAAATTTTCACCTCATTGCATCCACATTTAAAAATTAACTACATGCTCTATAAAAATTTATAAGTCCCACCTTATTTAATAGCGAGATTCGTGTTCAAAAACCAATATAAAATTAACAAGTTGATACGATTCGTGTTCCATTGTATACAAATGGAATTACTTAAAGGGTTCTGCTGTATCATTAGGTATTAGCAAAAAATAATAAAAAATAAAATAAAGTCAAACGACACTCAGTGTGTGAAAATACAATTGAGGTTCTGTCCCAAAAATTAATGCAACATGAAAGTTGCAAGTTTTATGGTATTTATCCTAAGTGGAGGTTGACTTCCAATTATAGTTTTGTTGTGTATTGCCTACATTATACTCATAGCCGCTAAAGTAGCTCGTGTATGAGTTGCTCTGTGAGCTCCTTAGAAAGTCCCATCACAGTATCAGTTCCTCCAACCTTCAAAAAAACAGCATAGTCTTATCATAGGAATGACATCGCTAAAATGCTGGAATTCTGCGGTGATGGACGATGGGAAAAAAGGATTATAACATCATGTATGCAGATCTTATGTAGTTATTTAAATAACTGCAACATGTTTGTGAATGAAGGATGGTTGATATTATTTCAGAAATCCATAAGGCATGAATAACTACTATAAATTATGTTGTATGTCTACATTTACGGAGAGAAAAAGGGCAAGGGGAGGGCTAACCACAGTGTTGACAAACCGAGAAGTCAATGGATGCTCCAGCATTAAACCTCCCGCAACCTTGAATGTAACTGCCTCCTCAATCTAAGTAAAATTTAACAGAACCAAACAACGTTCTTTTGAGAAAAGTAAGTGTGGGGGTGATACAGTTCTCGAGAAGAAGTCAAGAATCTTACCAGGCTGTCAATAACTTCATCTGGTATTTCATGAAAATAAACCTGGAAAATAAAATGA
Organism: Hippophae rhamnoides; assembly: GCA_033030585.1. Lineage (NCBI taxonomy): Eukaryota > Viridiplantae > Streptophyta > Magnoliopsida > Rosales > Elaeagnaceae > Hippophae > Hippophae rhamnoides. Next base: position 19,355,627 of record CM065434.1, on the reverse strand, counting down.
AATCTTTAAGACCCAAAATATAAAATTATGAGAAGATTGTTAGCTCATGTCTAGAAAGCTTCAGCTTTTAAGAGAATAATCTTTTATTAACAATCTTTTCAAAGAATTCGATACAGAGGAGCCAAAAATAGGTATTCATTTTTCATTATATTATGGATGGATCAGATATATCATGGCAAATTCATCGGAAACAAAATGTGGAAGACACGATGGAATCCGATAAGTGAGATTTTGAGTAAATGTTTACATAATCTTCTTTTATTCGAAGAAATGATTCATGAAAATAATGAATTACTGTTCATATCGATACTGACGTGCAAAATGAGATCATACAAAATGTAAATGGATTAAGCAGATGCAAGAATAATTGAATGCAATATCAACACAAGTTTAAAATGGTTCATCCATTGATGGGCCTACTCCACTGTACAAGAACAACATTTTATTCCTTCCTACTCCACCAAGAACTATTGTTTAACATTACAATCAAAATCACTGAAATGATTTAGTCCAGAGAGTTTTACACTTTCACACTACCTCACCAGTATACTCTACAATCTTGAGTATTGTGACTTTCTCACCACAATTTCCCTCACAGTGAACTGTCTATCTTTTAGCATGCAATCTCTATATGCATGGCATGAAAAATGTCTATTAATAGAGTTTTGATAGACTCAACATTAACAAGAATCCAACGTGTATGATCTTGACACTCCCCTTCATAGGCTGATCAATTCCAACTATGTATCTTGATGCCACATCACAAAACCTCCACCTTGGCGCCAAGAAGGCTTCTCATGCTGCACTTGCTGTTGTCCACTGGTTAATATTCAGTATCTCATATCACCTTCACCAAGCTCTTACAATGATTGAGTTTGTTTAACGTGACAACCTTGGTAACCATGTCTAGAGGGTTATCATCTATACCTTCTTCAATACCACCAGTCTATCTTTTTATACTCCTTATGAAATGATATTTCACATCAACATGTTTAGTTCTCTCATGATGTTGAGGATTTTTGGATAAGTGTATGGCTCTTTGATTGTCACAGAATATGATAACTACATCCTGCACATACGCCAACTCTTCAGCCAAGCCTTTTAGCCACAGAGTTTCATTGGCAGCTTCTATTGCAATCATATATTCAACCTCTGTAGATGAATGCTACTTCTTTTGGAAAGATACTTTCCAACCCACCAATCCCCCAACCAAACACGAAAGACTTGTTAAGACCTTCTTTGTGAAGGTCCCTAGCAAAATCTGAATCTACATAACAAACGACCTTTGATGATTACTTCTTACCTTTAAACATTAATCAACTTGTGCTTGTAACTTTCAAGTACCTAAACAACCATTTGACTACTTCCCAGTGGGTTTTTCCAGGTTTGCTCATGAGCCTGCTTCTCAAGCTAACACTATGAGCAAGATTTGGCCTTGTACACACTATGAGGTACATTAAACACCCCCACTATATTTGAATAAGACACCTTCTTCATATACTTCACCTCTTCTTCTATTATTGAAGGACATGAGCCTGACAGTTTGAATTGATGGGCCACTAGCGTTGTGGCTGGTTTTGCAAAACTCACCCCAAATTTTTCTAACAATTTTCCCAAATACTGTGTTTTCTCTCTGGTAATTTCCATTTCTGGTATCCTTTTGGTTTTCTCCAAGTTCTTTTATTTCAAATTCCTTGTTTAATAGTACCTTTATCTTAGATATGTCCACCTTACTTTTGCTTGCCACTAACATATCATCCACATAAAGTAACAGGTAGGTTGCCTTTTTTCAAAATCAACACCCTTCATATACACACATTGGTCATATTCACTCTTTAAGGAACCAACTTTGATGATATATCCATCAAGTCTTTTATACCAATACTTAGATGATTGTTTTAGTCTATAAAGGGACTTATTTAACAATCACACCACATCCTCCTTTCCTAGCACTACAAATCTCATTGGCTGATTCATATAAATCTATTCTTGCAACTTATTATGAAGGAAATATTTTTTAACGTCTAGTTGTTTCAGCTCCATGTCTGATTGAGCTATTGTTGACAGTAGCATTCTAATGGATATATGCTTAACAATTGGAGAAAAATTTCAGAGTAATCTATCCCTTCTTGAGTCAACCCCTAATCACTAACCTTGATTTGTTTCTTAGAGCTTGAACTTCAGGTATGTCCTCCTTTTTTCTTAAACAACCATTTGCACGCAATAATCTTAACACCCCTATGCTTAAGAACCAAGATCCATGTTTCATTTTTTTGCTAATGAAAGCATCTCATTCTCATCCTCCATTGATTCTTGCTATTGCTTTGAGTCAGTCCGACTTGAAGCCTCCTAGTAACTCCTAGGGTCAACATCACTTATATTACCTGCTTTTATAAAGGCAAATGTTATTAAATCATCAACATCACATCTACTCATGTTGGATTGGTCTTGAAACCTTGCTGGTCTTCTAGTTTCTCTTTTTTCCCTGTCTCTTCACTAATCTCCAACTCTATATTAGAGTTTTTTGTTTATTGCTAGGTTCATTTTTCTATAACATGTACAGTCCATCCTCTTTAAAACAACGTCCCTATTCACTACACATTTACCACTAATAAGATCTCAAAGCTTATATCTTTTCACCCCTTCAAGGTACCCAAGAAATAAACACTTAACAACTCTTGGTTCAAGCTTTCTCATATTCTTATGATGTAACTGACACACCCAAATACCCTTAACATAAGATGTTTTACGGTCTATTTTTTCTTCGGGTTATATGAAACCCAGTGTTGTTGAAGGACTTCTATTTATGTAGTAGCATGCAATGTGCAATGCCTTTGCCTAGAACCTTTTAGGAAACCCAACACTTATTAACATACATCTCACACGTTCCAGACTTCCAATAGGGTTTGATTCATTCTCTCAACAAGTGAATTTTATCGTGGAGTATAGGCAACAAGTGAATTTTATCGTGGAGTATAGGCAACTATTTTGTGTCTAGTTATACCAAAGTCCCTGCAATACTAATTAAATTCCTCATTGTAGTACTCAAGTCTATTATCTGTTCTCAAATATTTCACTTTCTTTCTTGATTGTAGTTTGTAGATTTTCAGAGAATATTATTAGTGTTGTACAGGCTGTAGAGTTAGTGTAAATCAAGCTGTATTTTCATTATTGTTACCAGCTGTTCTATTCCTAGAATTAGTGGACACTTTGTATTTCTATAAATAGATTGTATTATAGTGTTGTAGAGAAGAAGAGAAAACAGAGAATACATACTCCATATTATCTCCATCTTATCTCTCGAGTACATTTAACATGGTATCGAGCATTTACGAAATCCAGAGAAATCCAATTTTATGTTATATCAATTACATCCGAACACCGAAATCCGAGAAATTGTGTAAATCTGTAAATCCTAAAAAGCAAAAACAAGAAATCCAGCGTAAATCCGAGCGTAAATCGAAATCTAGAAAGGCAGAATCCTAATCCAGAAAGCGTAGCGAGAAAGCAGGCAAATCCATTTTCTACGGCTTGCATTCCGAGACAAGTAGAAATCCATTTTACCGCTTGCTCCATCTCGTCATCGTCGCGACCATCTCTCATCGTCGTCTGCGCGATCATCATCACCGCCATATAGTAAGTCTCGGTCTTGCGGTCACATTACGTTTGTTTTTGTTTTTTTGTTTCCCGTAGAGTATTTAATATATAACGGCTCGACAAGTCAGGCTCTGCCCGGAAACCCGTCGAACCCTGCCGAAACCGGTCAAACCTTGTCGAGCCATTGACAGATTATTCAAAAAAAAAAAAAAAACAAAAAAACAGCCACAAATTTCAATCCACGTATAATCTACAATTGCAACAAATGGCCACGGGAAAACCTATAATTCTTGGTTCCACTGGACAATAGTCTTACGCACATCACCAATACAAATTAAATGGGCACAATTATCTTGTGGTCTCAATCAAGGTATGATGTTTATATGTGGAAAAATGAAAGATGATTACCTTATCGCGTCTGTGAGCTCGAAACAAAGGCGATCTACAATACGTAACATGGAAATCCGAAAACATATGGTAATGTCTTGGTTGATCAATTCCATGACAAACGAAATTGGAGAGAATTTTCTTCTCTACAAAACCGCCAAAGGAATATGGGATGCGGCCAAAGACACTTATTCCGCTTCGATAATATGTCGAACTATTTGAGATCGAGCATCCTCATGATCTTCGCCATGAGAGCTTGTCGGTTACGATACTTTAACTCTGCTCGATGTTGGCAGCAATTAGATCTCTTTGTGAGGTTCACGAATGGACACATCGTCGTGACGGCATCTTGTACAAGCATTATTGACAAGAAAGCGGGTTTTCAAATTTTACCGGGACTCATGCAAAGATCTTTGATGATGCGCAAGAATTCTCGGCACAAAACCTTGCCCGATTCGTGAAGCCTTCTGCGAAGTCGCGTCGAAGGAGAGTCGAAAGAAAGTAATGATGGGTCCTCGATCTCTGATGATGGGTTCTCGATCTACCATTTCCGTGCGGAGAAGGATCTGCGCTTCGCCATTCGAGGCCATCAATGACTCTTATAATACAGGACCGTCCTCGTCGTGGAAGACCTTGGTGTGATCATTGTCGTAAACCTGGTCGTACTAAGGAAACCTCACGGAAAATTCATGGTAAGCCCTGATTGAAACCGGTCACACAAAGACATCAACAAAGAAAGTCGTGGAAAAATTGCCTGCAAATCTCAAAGCGATGAGTCGATTGAATGACCGCTTTCCGTTTAGCAAGGAGCAGTTGATCTCCTCGAGAAATTATTTGGACAATCCTTGACCACGTCATCTACCACTATAGCTCAATCGGTAACACCCTCAACGCTTCTTAATGAAACAGGGTTACGATACCAATGGATTGTTGATTAGGTGCTTGAGACCACATGACGGAGTGATGCTTCTCTTCTCGTAAATCTTAAATTCTACCAGATCGACACACGGTCCGAATTGCCGTGCAGTTCGGTATCCAAAGTAACGAAATTGGTTCACCTAAAATTTCAAACTCCTTTATTCTAGATTGTCCTTACTTGTTCCTACCCTTGATTGTAATCTTGTATCAATTACTAAACTCACCCGTGATAAAAATTGTATAGGCTAAATTTGTTCATAACCTATGGAATTTCAGAGGCGCATTCGGGGAAGATGATTGGCATCTAAGGAATGCTTCGGGACTCTATCTCTCAGCGAGTTGAAGAACCTTCAACAAGACAAGCCCACCAAGTTCTATCAGAAGTTTCTAATCGAATAAAGCTTTGTTAAACCTTAAGTCGATAAAGATGGTGAAATCACGTTGAATCACTATCGCTAGGTCATCCTAATTTCAAGTATTCTGTAAACTTTTTCCTTCATCATTTAGAAATAAAAATTGAAGTTTTTCGGTGAAGTATACAATTTTCAAAACATGTTAGAACTTCATATCCTCATCTTCCACATAAAAAATCACATCCTTTCGTTAATTCACCGATATTTGGGGACCTTCTCGAATCAAAAACATCACAAGTGGACACGTTGGTTCATTTCATTTGTGGATGATCGTACTCGAACCACTTGGTTATTCCTAATGAAAGAAAAATCAAGATGTCAAATTTTTAAAAATTTTAATACCATGATTCAAACTCAATTTCAAACAAAAATCCGTATTAATCCGACAATGCTAAAGAATATTTCACTTCCACCACTCGATTATACGTTAAGTCGAGGATTGTCCATCTAAGCTCGTGTGTTGACACACCTCAACAAAATGGGGTGGTGAAAGAAAGAATAGGCATCTTCTCGAGGTCGTCGGATCCCTCATGTTCACAACTCATGTCCTCAACATTTTTTGGGGGGATGTTGTTCTTACAGCCTACCTATCTTATCAATAGGATGCCATCTTGTGTCTCTTATTTAAAACACCTATCAATACTACACTTGAGTCATACCCACACACAGTAAATCGTGTCCCATGTTCCCTTTAAAATTTTTGGATGTTCTCGCTTATGTCTATGTACATCGTAGTTGGCAAACTTGATCCTCGAGCCATCAAATGCATATTCCTAGGTATTCATCGTACCAGGAAAGGATACAAATGTTTTTCTCCTATCACAAAACGATTCTATAATACAATGGATGTCACGTTTTTGAACAATATCCGTACTATTCCAAATCATTCAAGGGGGAGAAACATAGCCAATGAATACCAAATTTTCGAATATCATAAGTACTCGGTCTCCCACAAATCCTATTCATGACCTCGAAAGTTGACTCGATATCTCAAATAAATACTCTTACTGCTCCCAATGAATCCTCAACTTCTCTACCAACAGATCCAAATTTGTCCCAAACAATGATCTCCGCATCTCTGTAAGGAAAACAACTCAAGAAAGAGCGAGAGCAGAACCGAGCATATCTTGAGCCATTCCAGAATCCAACCCGAGTACAAAGGCCACTCCGACAATTCTCGTAAGGTAACACCACCGAACCTCATATTATTGAATTACCTCCTAATGATTTGAATTTGCCAATTCTTTATAAGGAAAGGTGTAAGATCACACAAACCACCCCATCTACAAACTTTATTTCCTATAAAATCTCTCACCGGGGTATAAAGCATTTATCGAAGAACCTCGATCAAATAGAGGTTCCAAATTCTATTCATGAAGCATTTCAGATACACGAATGGAAGACAATATTCGTGAAGAACTCGGTGCCTGAGAAAAACAAGACTTAGAGATCAGAACTACCATCTAGAAAACAAACCGTTGGATGTAAATGGATCTTTACAATCAAACACAAAGCTGACTTGCGGTAGTGTAGAAAGACTAAAGCTCGCCTTGTGGCTAAAGGATTCACTCAGACATATGGGCTTGATTATCGGAGACTTTTGCACCCGTAGGCAAAACTCAACACTATTCGTGTTCTTCTCTCCATAAAGATCTAACTTGGATTGGCCTCTACTACCAATTAGATGTCAAGAATGCATTCCTTAATGGTGATCTCGAAGAAGAAGTTCATGGACATTCCTACTTTGGAATTGAATCTCATTCAACCAATAGAGAGTCCGCAAAGCTTAAGAAATCCTTATATGGATTGAAACAGATCTCCACGTGCCCGGTTTGATAAGTTCTCTAAAGTTCTACGAAGAGATATGGAGTACAATCAATGCCAATCGGATCACACACTATTCGTCAAACACTTCTCCATGACGACGAATAGTTATCCTAATCGTATACGTAGATGATATTGTTACAACAGGTAATTACAATTGAGATGGATAAACTGAAATTCCTTGCCGCAAGGAATTTGAGATCAAAGATCTAGGCAATCTCAAATATTTTCTGTGATGGAAGTAGCACGAGCAAAAAGGGCATATCTATATCTCAAAGGAAGTATGTACTTGATCTTCTCAAAGCCGGAATGATGGGGTGTAAACCACAGAAACGCCGATGGATTCTACAATAAAACTTCGGAATCAAAGAAAATAGTACACCCGTGGACAAAGGTCGTTATCAAAGATTAAATGGGAAAACTCATTTACCTATCTCACACTAGACCGGATATTGGTTTCGATAAGTGTTGTAAGTCAATTTATGAACAAATCCTCTTCGAAGAACACATGGAAGCGATCTATCGTATACTCGGGTATCTCAAGATGACACCAGGGAAAAGGATTATATTTCAAGTAAGAATCTCACTAGAAAATTTGAAGTCTTTACGGTCTTGGTAGGCGACCTACATGGTGGATCGCAGATCTACCACTGGATATCAGACATTCGTATGGGGAAACCTTGTAACTCAGCGAAGTAAAAAAACAATTGGTCGCTCGAGCGGTCAGGCCGAATTTAGAGCCACGGCTGTGGGATTTGTAAGGAACGTGGTTAAGAAGGCTACTCAACGATAGGCCCGGACTTCACGACTCTCGAACTGTCGGCGTACGTTGTCATGACAATCAAGCTGATAAGAATTGCGAAAAATCCAATTCATCATGATCAGAACCAAACATGTAGAAATTGATCGTCATTTCATTAAAGAAAAGATAGATGAAAAAATTGTGAACATCTACTATATATACATCTACTAAACATCAAGTGCGAGATATCCTTACCAAAGCATTACCTCGAACAATCTTCGAAGAATTGAGTTGCCGAGTTAGGAATGATTAATATCTATTACCCAACTTGTGGGAGTGTAGATTTTAGAGAATATTATTAGTGTCAGTACGTTTGCCGCAGAGTTAGTGTAAATCAAGCTGTATTTTCATTATTGTTACCAGCTGTTCTATTCCTAGAATTAGTGGACACTTTGTATTTCTATAAATAGATTGTATTATAGTGTTGTAGAGAAGAAGAGAAAACAGAGAATACATACTCCATATTATCTCCATCTTATCTCTCGGAGTACATTTAACATAGTTCAATTTGAGTCTTCCATGACTTGAATTTTTCTTGTGTCTCATCCTTTGTAGTTAGTGGATATACCAAGGTCTTCACTTAGTGAGGGACTTTGTGTATGGCCCTAAATATCTGAATGTATATAGCCAGGCTTTTAATTGATGCTTTTATCACTCCTTGTGAATTTAAACCTTTTTTCCTTACCTAGTAAACACTCCTCACAAAATGACATTTTGTCCAACTTCAAGGTTTCAAGTAAGCCTTGCTTATTAACTCATGCAACTCTCTCTAACTAATGTAAGCCAACTTATGTGCCACATTTGGAGGCTTGTCTCTTTCCCGCTTCACTAAGTGCCATACAGGGTGCACCGACTCCACTTTTTAGCAGTATATGCCAATTTTCATTTAACCTCTAACGTACTCCATAGAGCCTCATGTGATCTTTAATTCTGCACATTGCCCTTTGAACACATACCCATCCTTCAATTGCCCAAGTGAGATCAGATTTCTCTTTAGGGAAGGTACATGCCTAACTCCATGTATAGTTCTCTCAATGTTGTCCGATATCTTTATTGTCACAGTCCCAATGCCTGTAATTTTATAAGCTTGATTATTCCCAATGTATACTATTCTATTGTCCACAAGTTTATAAATGGAAAAACAACCTTTACATGGTGTCATATGATAGGAACTCCTTGAGTCTAGTCCAATCTCCCTAACAGTAGTCATCTAAGATAATAAGAGCTTCTGCACTCTCATAGCCATCGTGAACTATTAAGACTTCTGCATTGGATGATTCCCTGCCTTTTTCTTTATATTTCCTTCTCTCTGGGCAGGCTCGTTTAAAGTGACCTTTATGGCATATAAAACATCTAAGTGGTTTCTTGCCCTTTGACTTAAATCTTGAATGATACCTATTGTTCTTTGATTCTTTTCTTTCACTTCTACCCCCAACAATCAATGCATCACCATTATCATTGCCAAACATAGTTTTATTACTTGATTTCATGTCAAGTTCTTCGGATATTAAGGCTGAAACTGCCACCCCCAAATTAAGTCCTCCCTACCATACTCTATGACAGTTCTTATTGCATCAAAACTCAAGTAATGCATTCAAGAGAATAACAACTTGATTTTCATCCCTAGCACCTTTTCTATGTTGGCCAAAATCAATGGTGACCTTTTTAAAATCATCAAGATTTGTTTTTAGAGTCTTTGAAGCGTCCATCTTGTAGCCAAACAATTTCTTCTTCAAGTAAATTTTATTAGAAAGTGTTTTCTTGAGATAAAGATCCTCCAGTTTCTTTCACAATCCATTTGCTTTTGTTTCACCATTTACTTTACACAAGACTCAATCAGATAAGTTCAATATATACTGGTGAAAGGAGTATCAAAAATTTCTTGCTTCTATTTTGTCACTGTTTCTTCAAACTGTGTATTCATTTAAGACAATTGAAACTTTCTGTTGAACCAAAACAGCCCTCAACTTTTTCCTCCATATGCCAAAGTCCCCATTCCCATCAAACTTCTCAATATCCAACTTGAGTAAAGCCATCTTCAAAAGCTTTTCTTGAACTAGGGACAATCCTCAAGAACCTATTCAAGTTTCACTCCCTAAACCTCTTCTTTCTCAGCTTTGATACCAACTTTGACATGCAAAAAATGATTATACAGAATGCAATTGGATTTAAGCAAAAGCAAAAATAATTGAATGCAATATCAACACATGCTTAAAGTGATTCAGCAATTGATGGGCCTACCCCACTGTCCAAGCACAACACTTTATTCCCTCCTACTCCACCAAGAAGCACAACACTTCAAAAGTTCCATCAAGATCATCTCTCTGTTTTAGTCCAAAGAGTTTTTACAATTTCACACTACCTCACCTGTACACACTACACTCTACAATCTTGAGTCTTGTGACTTTCTCGTTTTCCCTCATAGTGAATTGTCTATCATTTAGTATGCAATCTCTATATGCATACGCATGAAAAGTGTCTATTTATAGAATTTGTTATAGACTCAATCCTAACAAAAATACGTGTATAATCTAAACACTCCCCTTCATTGATTGGTCAATTCCAATTACGATTCTTGGTGCCACATCACAAACACATAAAAGATCGCCAAGTGTTTGGGAGTTATTATCTCTTCCGATTGAAGATTTAAGAGTAATTTCTTGAGGGAACAAAATGTATTTGAAGAATCACAAACATATCAACGTCAGTAGAAACTAGACTTGAATGACAAAAGGAAAAGGCTGAGAATGAAAGTATCTATCAGAATCCTATTTTAACCTAGCAATTAACTGATATGGAATTTAAGTTGTACATTATAGAAAGAACATACATGCGCGTAATGTTGTTAAGATGGTGTAAACTGTATGAGAATATTATATTATATCAGTGTTGTACAGACTATAATAATAGTGTAAAGCAAGCTGTATTTCTGTGTTGATACCAGCTGTTATATTCCTAGCTTAGTGGCCATTAATCTAAGTTCTTATTCCTATTTATAGGGTTGTATGTGCATTAAAAATAACAGAGAATAAAAAGAAAGAACATACTCCAAATCATCTCTCGTAATATATTCTTCATGGTATCAGAGCGTTTTTGAAATCCAATTTTGTTTTCTCACCAATTCTGTCTGAGAACTAAAAAAAAACGAGCAGAAGATGTTTTTGGATACAGATTTGAGCTCAACTAAGAGAGTGAATTTCAGAGAGAAAAACAAATACCTTCCTCAGGTCAGTCATCATCGCAAATTTCAGGCCATCTTCGCTAGCTATTACCTACAGCTCGCCGACCATCTGTTCATCATCATCGCTAACCATTTGTTCAACATCATCGCCGGCCATCTGTTCATCGTCGTCGCCGATCATCTGGTCCCGAAAGCCAGTAAGTCTCACTAGCCAAATTTTGCTTTCTGTTTTTTTTCCAATACCCATAATTAGTTATATTTGTAACCCGACCTGACCCGACCCCGGTACAAAAAAAAAAAACAACCCATTCGCACAATTCAACCCACATATAAGCTATAATAACACCAATGGCCATAGAAAAACCTATAATTACTGGTTCCACATAGAACAGTCTTATGCCCATCACCAGTCACAAATTAAATGGACACAATTACCTTCAGTGGTCCCAATCTGTCATGATGTTTATATGTGGAAAGATGAAAGATGATAACCTTACTAGAGATGCAGCAGCTCCGAACAAGGACGATCTACAATACAAAACATGAAAATTTGAAAACAATATGGTGATGTTTTGGTTGATCAATTCCATGACAAACGAGATTGGAGAGAACTTTCTTCTCTACAAAACTACCAAAGGAATATGGGATGCCACCAGAGACACTTATTCCAGTTCTGATAATATGTCTAAACTATTTGAGATCGAAGCATCGTCCATGATCTTCGTTAAGGAGAGTTGTCAGTTACACAATACTTTAACTCTTCATTCGATGTTGGCAACAATTAGACCTCTTTGAGGTTCAAGAATAGACATGTCCAGCAGACAGCATCTTGTACAAACAAATTATTGACAAGAAGCGGGTTTTCAAATTTTTATTGGGACTCTATAAAGATCTTGATGATGTGTGCGGCAGAATTCTAGGAACAAAACCCTTGCCCAGCATTCGTGAAGCCTTCTCTGAAGTCCGTTAAAAGGAGAGTCGGAAGAAAGTAATGATGGGTCCTCAATCTACCATTTCCATGACGGGAGAAGGATCTGCACTTGCTATTCAAGGCCACCAGCACTCATAATACAGACAACCGTCCTCGTCTTGGAAAACCTTGGTGTGATCATTGTCATAAACTTGGTCACACTAAGAAAAACTGCTGGAAAATTCATGAAAAACTAGCTGATTAGAAACCACCCTCTGCACAACACTTCAACAAAGAAAGTTATGGAAAAACTGTCTCCAAATCTCAAGGCACTGCATCACCTGAATCTGCTCTGTTTAACAAGAAACAGATTGATCTCCTCCAGAAAATATTTGGACAATCCTTGACCACATCATCTGCCACTATAGCTCAATCAGGTAACACCCTCAAAGCTCTTAGTGTGAAACAGATTATGAGACCATGGATTGTTGATTCAGGTGCTTCAGACCACATGACGGATGATGCTTCTCTTCTCATGAATCTTAAAACCTACCAGAACGGACACACTGTCAGAATTGTCGATGGTTCAGTATCCAAAGTAACAGGAATTTGTTCAACCAAAATTTCAAACTTTGGTTCAGCCAAAATTTCAAACTCCTTTACTCTAGATTCTGTCCTTCTTGTTCCCACACTTGATTGTAATATTGTATTAATTACTAAACTCACTTGTGATAAAAATTGTATGGCTAAATTTGTTCATAACTTGTGTGAATTTCAAGACTTGGATTCGGGAAAGATGATTGGCAGTGCTAAAGAATGCTCAGGATTCTATCTTCTCCAAAGTGAAAAACCTTCAACAAGACAGCCCACCAAGTTGTATCCGAAGTTTCTTATCAGAATAAAGCTTTGTTAAATCTTAAGTCCAATAATGATGATGAAATCATGCTGAATCACTATCGCTTAGGTCATCCTAATTTCCAGTATTTATAGAAACTTTTTCCTTCATCCTTTAGAAATAAAAATTCAAATGATTTTCAATGTTAAGCATGTCAATTTTCAAAACATGTTAGAACTTCATATCTCATCTTCCACATAAAAAATCATATCATTTCTCATTAATTCACATTGATATTTGGGAACCTTCTCGAATCAAAAACATCACAGGGACACGTTGGTTCATTTCATTTGTGGATGATCATACTCGAATCACTTGGTTATTCCTAATGAAAGAAAAATCTGAAGCATGTCAAATTTTTAAAAATTTCAATACCATGATTCAAACCCAATTTCAAACAAAAATCCAAGTATTGAAATCTGACAATGCTAAAGAATACTCTGTTTCCACGCTTACTGATTATCTGTTAAGTCAAGGGATTGTCCATCTAAGTTCTTGTGTTGACACACCTCAACAAAACAGGGTGACTGAAAGAAAGAATAGGCATATTCTTGAGGTAGCTAGATCCCTCATGTTCACAACTCATGTCCCTTAACATTTTTGGGGGGAGGCTGTTCTTACAGTTACCTATCCTATCAATCGGATGCCCTCTCGTGTCCTCATGTTTAAAACACTTCTCAATACTTTACTTGAGTCATACCCACACACCAAAATTGTGTCTCACATTCCCTTTAAAATTTTCAGATGTTCTGCTTATATCCATGTACATCATAGTGGCAAACTTGATCCTCGAGCCATCAAATGCATATTCCTAGGGTATTCATCATACCAGAAAGGATACAAATGTTTTTCTCCTATCACAAAACGATTCTATAATACAATGGATGTCATATTCTTTGAACAATATCCATATTATTCCAAACATGTCATTCAGAAGGAGAACATAGGCAATGAATACCAGCTTTTGAATATCATAACCACTTAGTCTCCCACAAATCCTATCCCGCAAATTCCAAAGAGTGAATCAATGTCTCAAATAAATACTCTTACTAATCTCAATGAACCCTCAACTTCTCTACCAACAGATCCAAACTTCTTTGTCCCAAACAATGATCTTCTTGTCTACTCTAGGAGGAAAACAACTCAAGAAAGAGCGGAGAACCGAACATATTTTGAGCCAGTCCAGGAATCCAACCCGAGTACAGGCCACTCCGACAATTCACAAGGTAATATCACTGAACCTCATATTATTGAATTACCTCCTAATGATTTGAATTTGCCAATTGTTATAAGGAAATGTGTAAGATCGTGCACAAACCATCACATCTACAATTTTGTTTCCTATAAAAATCTCCCACCAGGTTATAAGGCATTTATCAGCAACCTTGATCAAATAGAGGTTCCAAATTATATTCATGAAGCATTTCATATACCTGAATAGAAGACAACTATTCGAGAAGAACTTAGTGCCTTAGAGAAAAACAAGACTTGGGAGATCACAGAACTACCATCGGGAAAACAAGTTGTTGTGTGTAAATGGATCTTTACAATCAAACACAAAGCAGACGGCAGTGTAGAAAGACTCAAAGCTCGCCTTGTGGCTAGGGGATTCACTCAGACATATGGGCTTAACTATCAGGAGACTTTTGCACCTGTAGCAAAACTCAACATTATTCGTGTTCTTTTCTCCTTAGCATCTAACTTGGATTGGCCTATTTACCAATTAGATGTCAAGAATGCATTCCTTAATGGTGATCTCGAAGAAGAAGTCTACATGGACATTTCTACTGAAATTAAATCTCATATTCTAACCAATAGAGTCTGCAAACTTAAAAAATTCTTATATGGATTGAAACAGTCTCCACGTGCCTGGTTTGATAAGTTCTCTAAAGTTCTGAAGAGATATGGGTACACTTAATGCCAATCAGATCACACACTATTCGTCAAACACTTCTCCAATGACAAAATAGTTATCCTAATTGTGTACGTAGATGATATTGTTCTAATAGGTAATTCTACAATTGAGATGAATAAACTCAAAGAATTTCTTGCCAAGGAATTTGAGATCAAAGATCTAGGCAATCTCAAATATTTCCTAGGAATGGAAGTAGCACGAACAAAAAAGGGCATATCTATATCTCAAAGGAAATATGTACTTGATCTTCTCAAGAAAACTGGAATGATCGAGTGTAAACCGGCAGAAACTCCGATAGACTCTACAATAAAACTCGAAATAAAAAAAATAGTACACCTGTGGACAAAGGCCGTTACCAAAGGTTAGTGAGAAAACTCATTTACCTATCCCACACTAGACCAGATATTGGTTTTTCAGTAAGTGTTGTAAGTCAATTTATGAACAGTCCCACTAAAGAACACATGGAAGCGATCTATCGTATACTCAGGTATCTCAAGATGACACCAGGAAAAGGATTATACTTCAGTAAAAATCCCACTAGAAAAATTGAAGTCTTTGCAGATGCTGACTGGGCAGGCTCTATAGTGGATCGTAGATCTACCACTGGGTATTGTACATTCGTATGGGAAAATCTTGTAACTTGGCGAAGTAAGAAACAGTCAGTAGTCGCTTGAAGTAGTGCAGAAGCTGAATTTAGAGCTATGGCTCATGGGATTTGTGAAAGAATGTGGTTAAAAAGACTACTCAATGAACTGGACTTTACAACTCCTGAACCTATCAGCATGCATTGTGATAATCAAGCTGCAATAAGAATTGCGAAAAATCCAATTCATCATGACCGAACCAAACATGTAGAAATTGATCGTCATTTCATTAAAGAGAAGTTAGATGAAAAAATCGTGGACCTACTATATACATCTACACATCATCAAATTGCAGATATCCTTACCAAAACATTACCTCGAACAATCTTCGAAGATCAAGTTGCAAGTTGGGAATGATTAATATCTATTACCCAACTTGAGGGGGAGTGTAAACTATATGAGAATATTATACTATATCAGTGTTGTACAGGCTGTAATAATAGTGTAAAACAAGCTATATTTCTGTGTTGATACCAGTTGTTATATTCCTCGCTTAGTGGTCACTAATCTAAATTCTTATTCCTATTTATAGGGTTGTATGTACATTAAAAATAACAGAGAATAAAGAGGAAGAACATACTCCAAATCATCTTTCGTAATATATTCTTCAGATGGCAAGCACAAAACTAATTGCAAAACCAGATTGGTTTGACGGGGAAAAATTAAAAGACACTTCTAATCACTTTTTATTGTCATTATGTAAAAATCGCTTGTTAGATCTTAACTGTGCCTTGTTAATATAAGATGTAAAATGATAAAAATATTGAAGAAAATATTTCAAATAATAATTTATATTAATAGCATCAAATTCACTATGTGCATTAGATGTAAATGTAGATGGATTAAAAAAGAGGCAAAAACAAGCAGATATTCTGATCCTTAAATTTTAGGTTGAAGAAGGGGAAAAAATAGAAGCCTACCTCTGCTCTCTCCCATCCTCCCTTTCTGTTTCCTGTTTTGAGATTGGTTACAAGAACAGAACCCACAACTGCAGCCTGATTGCCTGAATAGCCTGCAAGTCACATAGACAGATTACCAAGCTAGTTACTACAACGGGAGAAAGACAAGAGTTTCTAGAGCAAACCTTTAATAAAATCCCGTGCTTCTTCTTTACTGGATGGTTTTTCTCTAAGTATCCCTCCACATACCACTACCTCAAAATCAATTAGATTACAAGTAAGAAATAAACTCTTCAAAAAATATATTTGTAGGAAAAAAAATACATATTATGCAATATATGGTCATATCATTATTAATTTTTCTATATTAAGATAGTACGAATATTGATTTAGCTACTAATGTTATGTAAAAACTTTCAATTTATTATGTTTAATATTTTTTATTTCAATTGATTACTTGTATTATTAAAATGTCTTTTAACTATTTTGGCAAAAAATTCAGAAACTTGATCACAAAATTTAAGTCACGTGCACAACATGTAAAATTATAACTTCATTACCTTATTCACGAGACGCCCTTATAACTTCACGTGGTTCGTAGATAACTTAAATATTTCAATAAAATTGACTAATATTTGATCAAAATAATTGATTAAAAGACATTTCAATAATAAAATTAATCAATTAAAACAAAAAACAAAAATTAAAAGTAGTAAGTTGAAAATTTTCACATAACATTAGTAGCTAAAGGAAGGTTTGCCCATTAAGATACTATATAGTGTTCGCCATCTTTCAGTACTATGTGAAATGAAAATGAAGGAATAACACAATTAGAGGAAACAAACATGTTGAAACAATAGACCGGTGAGGTTACTTCATTCTGTGGTAAGAAAAGTTTAGAGAAGTAACTCTTAACATGATATTTATTCCAAAAATAAACTTCATGGTCTGTTTACCAAAATTTTATAAGAATTACTGTCAAATGATATGGTCATATAAGCAAACATACCTCTGACTAGGTTGTAAACATTATAGGATTCGTGACTAGAGCGTATCAAATCATGGCCACCACATCAATTAGTAATATTTCTATGCATTACACTAATCATAACTAGAATATGTTACTTATGAAATTAGCACAACCATTGAACTTTCACTTACTATTGATTTGGATTATGAATGGTCTACATTTACATTATAAGTTAGAAAATCTCAGAGAATCAATCTATTTTCTAAAGTCGATGAAATTTTAAAGTTCAAGGTATTTATGTGAACAGAAAGGCAAATATTCAAGCATACTGTGTCCGCGGTAATCAACAATGTTGTTGGAGCATCTTGTTCTGGTTCTCCTGTACTTCTGAGTCTTGAAATAAGAGCATCTGCCTAAGAGAACAACTTTGTAAGACATTGAACCCAATTATGAACAAGCAAGCATGCAAGTCAATCAAAAGATTCATAGATTCTTCTAGGGGTTTGTAAAAATTACCCAAACAAATCCAAGCCAACCCAACTCAATGTTGTCGGTTAATAAACAATAATTTGTTTAGTTTGATTTTGACTTTTGAACTCATAAAGTATGAGTTAGATCGGTTTTCAAATACCAAAACCAATCAAAAACCAACCCGTATACACACATGTATATATTATAGTTAATTTCTTCTCTCTCTCTTTGATATCTATTGTTTATTTCATTATTCATTTCATCCTTATTCAATATATATATATATATATATATATATATATATATATATATATATATATATATATATATATATATATATATATTAAAACCATAAAATCTCTTCTTAACCCTCTACAATCCTAAGTCTTTTTTCCCTATACTTTTGTATGTATTGTATAGAGAGAAATATTACAATTGGTAATGTGTTTCATACTCTTGGTAAAATTCTAATATTTAAACAATGTGGTATCACATAAGTGTACAAATTGTAAAACTTAAGCTTGTAGAATCAAATTTATTTAAAAGGATAAAAAAACTTTAATAAAATGAAAAGTTCAATAATAGACCCATACAACTCAAAGCAACCTAAATTTTTTAGGTTGATTTGGATTGGGTTTAAGCCTCTAATAATTGGTTCCGTTGGGTTTTTATTTTTCACGAACCAATTAGAATGAGTTGGTTCGAATTTTGGCTCAATATGAATTAAACCAACTTGTCACGAACCTATATTCTTCAACTCAAAAGCTCACACCATTTGCCTAAATTCTAACAAAAGACTCATTCCATTAATTTAACAAAAGTGGAAGAAGAAAATACAAATCCAAAAAATCAATAATAACACAAGTTTAACTACAAATAACAAAGAAGGCCTACTTTAGCCTCGGCTAGAGCAACAACCAATTCTTCTGGATTTTCCTTCCTAATGCCTTTCTCATCTATATCTGCAGTCTAAAACCGTCAACGAAATCAATGATTATGAAACTCCATTTTCAAACAGAACGTAGCAAAAAAGGAAATGCAACAGTTTTCTTAGTTCATATACCATTATACTGAACTCATATCCCATGTCGGTGAGAATTTGTTGACGAGCCATAGATGCTGAACCCAATATTATCTGCATTGAATTTCAAGGAACAAACAAAACACCACTTACGAACTACTGAACAATCTTGGTCAATATAACAAAATAAAGAAAAAGGATCTTTCTATCTTGAACAATATTGACTACATTTTCAATATACCTGAAACGACATCTTTCTCCGCCTTTTGAAGCTTCCTTCAGAACTGGGATTTGAGCGTGCTCTTTTTTACGCTAGAGAGGCAATGGTGGCCACCGTTATAATACCACTAGAGAAATTGGAAAGGCAATATTTTGTCCGAAATGGCCTTTTTGTCCCTAAAAATATGGAGGGTAATCTGACGTAAAGCGCTACCAAAAATGTAGTAGTCACTAGTCAGAGACTCAGTCACTCGGAGTAGCCTTTGGTGATAATAAATGAAATATCAGTAATTATAAATATAATATATCTTTATTATATATTATAAATATGTGGATACCAAGTTAATTCGGTTAACTCACATTAAATTAAAAAAATAATCTAAAAGAGCCATTTAATAATAATAAATAGATAAAACTAACGTATAAAAGACTCAAAACCCACCCCACCCGACCCTAAAATCAGATCATATTTCCCCTTCCCTTTTATCAGAGAGACAGACTACTTTGAAAATCCAACGAAAAAACCCAACCATCATCCCCGACGACTGAAGCCACCAGTTTCCAGGCCAGCTCTCTTCTCCAAGTCTATTTTCTAACTCTCTTCTTAGATTCTCTTCTTCTTCTTCGTCTTCAAGGTCCGTCTCTACCATTCGTGAATGTCTTTTCTACTCCGTTACTCCATTCTATGAAAGTTTCTATTCATGAAACTCTACTCTATTTCTCTTTAAACTTTATGGTTTTACTGCTTTTCATAATTTTTATTTTCGGTGCTCCTCAATAGGAATGGGGGCAGGGACGCCAGGGGACACGATATCCATATCAGTTTTTATAATATGTTTCTTATTATTTTAATATTTATTCGAGACTATATTTATTTAAAAGAAATGTTAAATGTTATTATATTGTTTAAAATATTAATATTAATATTTTTTTTATTTTTTTATTATTTAATTATTTAACGGTTAGAGTAAATAAAATTTAATTTATTTATATAAATTATTTTAAATTTTATTATTAAAATTATATGTTTATATGTAATTATGTGTATATAAAATAATAATATTAATATATATTTAATTTTAATTAATTATAATTTTAATATTATAATAATTATCTTCACCACAAGTATTTTTATTTACGATTCTTTTTCTAAAAAATTGTTAAATTTTTACGAATAACTTTAGTTTTAATTATCTTTTTATTTACATTTATTTTTCTAAAAATTAGTTACGAATTTCTTTAGTTTCAATTATCAAATGTTAAAATAGACATCCTTTTTTAGTGTCTTTTTTTATTCTCATAACTATAACTTTTTTGCTCCCTTTATTTATAACTGTGTTCTCAACAAATAGATATTATCCTTATAAAATGTAAGAAATGGAAGGAAAAAGAAATCAAGAAAAAGAGAATGAGAAAATTGTATTAGGGATTAAAACAAGAGAGAACGAGACTCATCTAAATTCACTCTAATTCCTTTATATTAATAACAAGATAATATAACTAAGTGGATTTCAGAATATTGAAAGTAAAACATTCTTAGATGCAAAGAAATTTTTTGCTCACACCTTTACATTTTTTTAGTTTTAACTTTACCTTATTTGAATTTTTTTTTGCCTAGTGAAAATTACTAAATTCAATTTAATACAACTAAAGATAACTTGTAAATGTAGTCTAGTGGCTTGTATTTATAATGGATTTGGATGCTTACTTCAAATTTAAAAGATTCCGACACCTAATACATAATCAGGATAAAGAGATGAGACTCTTTAATTTTGGATTATAAAAGGATCTTGATGTATATCTATAAATATATTCATCTTTGTTATCTACTATTACTTTTAAAATTGTTCTCAAATATTCATATGAAATATTTGTTTCAATTATCATTTTATCATCTAGATCTGGATGATATAGAGTTCTTAATTTTTTTACGTGTGTTTTTATCATATTCATTTACAAAGTATTTTGTTCATTTCCAAACATAATATTTTTTTAATTTTCTTTGTAAAGATTTTTACATTTTTGTAAGTTTGTTGATGTATACTTCATTATATATCAAATATCGTAGAAATCTTTGTAATTTATTTTTGTTTTTTAATTCATTAGGAAATCCTTGAATGTTGTTGAATATAAAGAGCGATAAATTATGTTTTAAATCTTTAATTTATAACCCTAAATATTTATTTTTTGACTAAATAATTACTACTTTGTTATCAGAAAATACAATATTTTTTCCCTACATTTTTGTATTATATTAATAATATTTATATAATATTTATTTAATTAATTACTGAAAAATAAAATATCATCTATATAAATGCAACAAATATTTTGTAATTTATTAAACATGTTGTCCATATACCTTTGAAAGATATCTGAAGTTTGTTTTAATTCGAATGGTACAATAGGTTAATAGTCAATTGGAATTGTCTTTGATGGAAACTAAATGCATTTAGTTTTTGATATTTTTCATCCAGTCTTATTTGTCAAAATTAACTTTCATAATCAAAACTTAAAAAATATTTATTTCCTTTTATTAACGATAATAATTATTTTTCATTTAGAATGAAGTATTCATCATTAATGATTTTTTTATTCAATGTTTTGAAATTTATCACCATTCTTTTTTTCCTCTTCTTTTTTCAACTTCTTTTTCAACTAAGAATGTTTAACTAGAGTTTGATAAATTACTTAGTATTATGACTTTTAGTTACAAAAGTTATTGAATTTATTTTTCAAGATCAATCCTATCTTCTCGAGTATAAATCATAGGTTTTATTTTAATGACTTTTTTAGTATCTTTTAGATTTGTTTATTTTTGAATCTAAAAGAATTTATGAGCTTATTATTTTTATAATTTTCTAATATCTATTAAAGCTTTATTTTCTTGGATTTTATTGAGAAATTTTTTTTGCTTCTTTTCTATATTTTTATGAAATATTTTATAAATAAAGTTTTTGTTGTTATTTTGTGTCTATTTTACCACATTTTTGCTTTTTATGTTGTTTCATAAAATTGATTTTGATACAGTAAAAGTTTTCTTATTTTTGACACATAAATGGTTTAACTATTTAGTGTTGTTAGATTTTTTTGTCTATATATTGTGTAAAAGGTTGATATAAGTTTAAAAAATTATTTTTTATTAATAAATTATCTTTTTTTATATATGATAGTAATATGAAATTTCTTTCATCCTATTATTATATCTATATTTTTTAAGATTTTACTAAGATTTATCGTAGTATTATTAGTAATTTTACAATTAAATTTTTTGACTTTTTTTCTAGAGTTCTTTCATGAATATATATTTATTAACTACACACATACTAGTTCTTATATCTACATATGCTTGTAGATATAAGTACTATTTGGATTTATAATACCATATAAATTATTCATCTTCTGATTAATTATATTCATATTTAAAATCAATTATTTTCTCTGAGTTTTTTTAATAAATAAATGTTATAAGTATCATCTATATCTGATTTCTTTATTGTTTTTTATTCCATCTTAAAATCTTTTTTTTCATTATTTAAAAATTTCATTTTAAATTCTATTTTATGTTGAAGCTTGTTAGTGCATTCATTAGCATAACGTGATTTCTCATTATATATCCAACATATGCATTTTTTCCTTAATGGGTAATGATTTTTATTTTCTAGTGGCTTATACATTTTTCTCCTAAAATATATTTTCTTATAGAGTTTTTTGTTATCTCTTCTTTTATATTCTTAAAAGTCTTATTTTCTAAATTTATAATTTTTGAATGTTTTGTATTTTTTATGTTTTTATACTTTTTCTTATAAGATTTTATGTTACATTCATATTTTCCTGACATTTTAAAATCTCTTATATCACAATAGATTTTATTATTTCTTTTTATTTATTTATACTCATGTCTTTTTTGATATTTAATGATTATTCGATTTTTAAGATTTCCTAATACATATGGTATAATATTTCCTTTTCATTTATTTCATCATTCTATGGTTTTATGTAATGTTCAAGGTAATTTCTAAAAAAACATTTCTTTATATTTATAAGTTTTTAACATAGAATGTAATAACTATGATAATACATTTCATGTTTACAAATTAAGGAATTTATATAACACATGTCACATATTTTTATTTTTGTTAAATGTCATTTAGCTTACTCAATTTTATTTTCACTAGATTTAGTGATAGGTCTATTTTTGTTTTCTCTAATAAATTTATTGTACATTTTATGTATTACAGTATCTAAGTATTCCCTACTTACGGGAGCATTTCCCTACATTAGTAAATGTTGTTGTTCTATAAAATTTGTAAACCAAACTTTTAAAATTTGTTTTCATTTTGTGAGCTACTAAGATTTTATAAGTTAAAGGGTTTGATTACATGTTTGGAGAAATTTGTATGATTAGACTCAAATCACTAAATCATTCATCTAATGTTTTCTTCTAGTCTCTAAATCTAAAAGATCAAATCTATAATTTTCATGAAATTTGAATTCTGGTGGGATTATTTCTAATTTTTTAATGTAATCTTTCTTTCATTTTGAGTTGTTTTTTCTATACAAAATGTCACGTTTTTCTTAACTTTGACTATTTCTTTTAATATGTTATTTTAGTGCATTTCAAATGGATTCATTCTTGCTTTGAAGTTTTGGTGACAATCTTTCAGGCAAAAGATTAAGAATAGAGATAGTGTTTGCGTATGGTACTTGGAAATAGTGTTGGTTTCTTGAGTTCATTCTCCTTGTGTTAACCTTTTGCATTTTGTTAGGAGATTTTTTGCAGGGATGGAATCCAACAATAATCCTACTTATCAGAAACCTTCATTATCTATCTCAGCTCCTGTAGTCGGTTCTTGTCGGAGGAAGAATTTTGGGAGTGGTAGCTTTGTTTCTAACTTAAGGGATCACATTCATGAGTTTGCTCATGTTTCTACAAATGAACATGAAACTTGCTTGAAAGATACCAGGTAAAAGATTTCTAGCTAGTTACTAATTCATATTACCTGAGAAAGAACGTAAAACTTAGTATTTGTTTAGCCATGAGATTTAAAACAATCATGATAATAAGTTTTTGTTTAAGATGCAGAAAAATGTTTTTTTTAAGTTATAAGGCCAACCAAAACTTACAATATATTTGAAAACCTAAGTTTCAATAATTGTGAGTTGATGATTTTATAAATTGTATAAATTGGGGTTTATTATTTTATTTTTGTCCAGAGCAGATATTTAAAATTTCAAAAGTTTTAACAGAAAAGAACCATTTCCACAGTTGAAGGAGAAAGCTGGTTGCCTTTGCAAAAGTTTGTCACGGAGTAGGAAAGTCTTTTCTTGCAACTCCGGATTACCAGATGTATGTTGGCTTGTAGTTTTTGACTTGATTCCTATTTTTTAGTTTTATTTAGTAACTTTTTTATTTTCCTATGCAATTGTGATTGAGAAAGAAGTTCTTTTATTAGTTTGTTTTAACTATATTCTATAGTAAGTAATTGAGACTAATAAATATTTGGGTTTAGGGTTATAAGAGAGTACTTCTGATTACAGTAAGACCTAGTATTAGTATTTTGAGCTTTAAATTAGGATACTGGAGATCAAGAAAGAGTTGATTGTTGGTAAGGAGTAGAGGACGACACTAGAGATGCCTTGCCGGAGTTGTTAATATTTTAATTTTTTCGTCCATGACTTTGGCTTCTAGAAAGTAGATATTGCTAGGCCTTTCTCTAAGGGAAAATAATTGGCAAGGGTTTCTAAACACAAAAGCTCTTATAAAAAATAAAGTCGAGCAAAAATTACAAAAAATAAACATTTCCATAATTTCTCTAAGCAAATAAAATTTTGAATGCTCCAGGTGATGTAAAGTAAAAATAAATTATTTAAATTAGGGTTTATCTAGATCAAGATTATTATTCCTTAGGATACTATTTAATTATCTTCTAAATTTCGTATTTGTGATTTAGATGATCATTTAATATTTTATATTTATCTAGTTATTTTTATTTTGATACTCATAGTATTGTAGTTGAATTTCTTACCAGAATGAATTGGAATTTCAATTATTGGTTTCCTCCATTTATCGGTCTGTTTCTGCTCTTTTCTATCTATTCTTCTAATCCCCAAGGCTATTATTTCTCTCTTTTCCTCTATTCTTTTTCTTATTTCCCTTACGTTCTACATCACCAGGAGTACAAAGATTTCTGTAATCATATTCTGTTTTTTTTTTCTTCTTTTCCTCTAGTTACTCCAGTAGAGCTGAAAGTTTGCTCAACATACAATCACATATTCTTTAGGTACTAGATACAACCACATATTCTTTTGGTACTGGATACAACAACATACTTATAGGCTACGAAACATTAGCTTGGTAGGCTTTAACTCATATAACACTTAAATTATTAAACCTAGTCTTATCCTATTCTCTATTTAGCATATGTTATAGTTTAGCAATCTCTAAAGAGCAGACGTGATGCATTGAATCATAATAAAATAAATAGGATAGAAATTTTATCTGACAGTCGAAACTTATGCTGCTCTGAAAAGCAAGATAAAAACAAAAACAGTTGAATATCTATCTGTTACTTTTTTGTTAAATGCTAGATCTACTTCAGAAAAGATGTATCTTCTACTACTGATTGAGGTCATTAGGATCCAATCATCTGGGCTTCTTTGTTAATAGTGAGATTTCTTCTACTAATCTTCATCTATCACCCTGTGAACCATGAAAATTGGGAAGTGTTAAAAAACTATTTTTGTAATAATGAACTATCAGCAATGGTAAGCTGATAACACATGGTCATGTAACGGAAATTTAGGAGATATGTTTGCATAATCACATGTAATTCAATAAGGTGCTGGGATATCTTATTACTCTAGGTCAGTTTCAAGGCATAAAATCTGTCTTGTTTTATTCATAAAATGTAAACGTAATGGAAATAGAAATGGTATTAGAAATTGAATTCAATGGAAACACCGTTACTATTTATTATGTTTGAGCAGTTTAATCAAAATAATAATGATAAATATTAAAATAAAATTTATAAAATTATAAATGAAGTAAAAAATAACTAAATTTTTTTTATTTTTAAATGAGATAAAATAATAAATATTTATTCAAATATGTGAGGAAAATAGAATACTTTTAACAAATTTTTGAGAGTGAGAGATGAGGATTCTTACTACTGATGGAATGATTTACATTCTATTCTAAATTAATAGTCAAACCAAACATAAGAATATCTTGAATCATTTTTATTTCCATTCCTATCAAACATGAACTTAAAAATTTGGTACTTGAATTCCTATTACTTAAATTTTCTTTTGAAAGTAATGGGATTTGTCTGATGAAAATGCAAAGTATCATTATGAGAATTTAGTTTCACTACATTTAGGTATTTATTTCATGGTATGAATTACATGTTATGCAAATAGAGAATTTGTAGGGTTTTAACTTAAATAGGGCTAATGACAAATGTGCATAGCTCTAGATACAGCTTTTTAGCTTAGTTGAGTAAAGAAGAAAAATGTTTTACCTTTGCTCCCATTGTTAACGCCTTTTCTTTTCTGCTGAATCTATATTTCTGTAAATAGGATCTGGAACTTTTCCTGATTCTATGAGGTTGATGTCCTCTAAAAGGATTTGATACTGCCTCTTTACTTCCTCTTCAGTTGTTTCTCCAACAACCTTGGCTATCTTGTCCCAACGGTCGGGAGTTTCTCTGTCATATATTGCCAGTGCGTTTTCGAAGGATTTGTTTTGCTTGGCTGTCCAAGTTGATCTGGACCGTGGGAAGGGAAGCTGGCTCGAAGACATTGTCCTATTTAGGGCAATACTAGGAGATGAATGATGGAAGCAGAGTTGATGTAGTGTAACAAATACAGAAAATGAAAGGGAAGCAGAGGATTTATGAAGCTTGGTGGGTTTATAAAACGTGAAAGGTAGGCAGATTATGATATCGAAGTCAAGGGTTTAGCTGAAGGAATACTAAAACAGGAAAAAGTTAGGTGCAAATTGGCAGACAAACTTGTGGGGTGTTTATCAAGTAATTACAGTAATGATTATTTTATACCTATAAATAACACGAATTAGGGAAAAAGAGAGTAATAGAGTTTGGCTGTAGTGTGAGTCACTTATTTTTAATTAATTTAAAGATTAACATAAACTACAAGTACCATGATAAGCATGATCACATTTATAAGAGTTGTACTTAAATAGGAAATAAGAGATGCAAATTGGCAGACAAATCTGTGAGATATTATTATAAAAGTATTATATGCTTATAAGTAACGTGGATTAGTGGGGAGGAGAAGAAAACTCCTAGGAAAGTAATTTACTTGTCTTATTTTTTTATTTTTTAAAAATAACATCAAATAGGGAGTGTTTGGATCTTGAACAATTTTTATGAGCATGTGCAGTTACTATTTATGATAAGTTCATTAAACATTCTTGAAATAATGATTCCATCATATTTATATTTATTTTGATAAGTTAACGTTGTCAATTGTTTACTCTATTGTTTCAGAATCTAGTTTGCCAGCTCACGTTAAACCGCGTTGCTTCTCAAGAGATAATTCAGGTGTAAGTTGTAAACTCCAATCCCAATCTTCCACATTTTGAGTTTAGCTTATTAAAATTCTATCTTAAGACGCCTTGCCCTAGATGCCGCATATATTGTTTCACATATGTAAATCTAGGTTTTGTTTCGACCTCTACCCTCTCTGTTCATGGGGTTTTCCATGTACCTTATCTATCCTATAATTTATGCTCTGTGGGCCAATTAACTGAATTAGGATATCGTCTTATTTTTTACTATTCTGGGTGTATTGTGTAGGATCCGAGGACGGAACAAGAGCTTGGGACCGGTCCTAGGGTCGAGCGTATGTTTCCCGTAAACAATCTTCATCTTCCACCTGTTGCTCCTACCTCTGTTGCTGCTACAATTGCTGCAGTTTCTTCCTTACCTTCTCTCGCACTTTGTCATTCTCATCTTGGTCATGCCCCATCCTCTCGGGTACAACAGTTAGCTTCTAAAGGTCTATTGGGTTCTGTGTCCAAAGATAATTTTGATTGTACTTCATGTTAGTTAGGAAAACAGCCAACTTTACCTTTCAATAATAGTAAATCTATCTCTAATAGTATTTTTGAGTTGATTCATTCTGATGTTTGGATCTCGATATTTTGTTGTTTTTATTGATGATTTTTCTCGTTATAGTTGGATCTTTCCAATGAAATCTCGTTCTGAAATCTTATCAATATATAGTAACTTTGCAAAAATGGTTGAAACACAATTCTCCAAACATATCAAAACTTTTCGATTTGATAATGCTCTCGAATATACTCAAAATGCTTTTCAAACTCTATTACACTCCTATGGCATTGTACATCATCTAACCTGTCCAGGAACCTCTCAATAAAATGGTCGAGCCGAAAGAAAACTTCGTCATATTCTTGACATTGTTCGTGCTCTTCTTCTCTCTGCCAAAGTTCTTGCCCCATTTTGGGGTGAAGCTGCTCTTCATGATGTTTATGCCATTAATCGCATTCCAAGCGCTGTCATTCATAATCAGACTCCGTATGAGCGCCTTTTTGGATCATCTCCTAACTATCATTACCTTCGCTCATTTGGATCTGTTTGTTTCGTTCTTCTTCAGCCTCATGAACACAACAAACTTGAGCCTCGATCTAGACTTTGTTGTTTTCTTGGTTATGGTAAAACTCAAAAAGGGTATCGATGCTATGATCCTGTCTCACATCGTCTCCGTGTTTCCCGTAATGTTGTCTTTTGGGAACATCGCTTATTTGTTGAACTTTCTCACTTTCGTTCTTCCCTAACTAATTCAAATGTTTTGGAAATTTTTCCAAATGAGCCTCTTGTTCCTTCTACAGATACTTCTAATCCATCTTTGGACTTCACTATTCAATCTTCAGATATTTTTGATGATTCTCCTAGACAGGTCGTAGAAGAACAGGTTGATAATGAGCTACCTCACCTTGAACATAGGTCCCTTGCTCCTGCTCTGCCTGAAGATCCTCAACAAAACATTCCACCTCGCCACTCAACCCGGGTAAGATCCATCCATTCCTGCACATTTACTTTACTATCATTGTTACACTCCATGAGCCTCACACCTATCGTGAGGCATCTATTAACCCTTCTTGGCAGATTGCAATGAAAGAAGAAATTAATGCATTAACCAAAAACCATACTTGAGATCTTATTGGGTTGAGTTAGGCCTGAGTTAGGTCTGAGTTTCTAACAAATACAATTGATGTGATAGTTAATTACAAATTAAAAAAATCATTATTTTAACAAATAATTATCTATCACATCAGTTATGACTTTCATAAAAAATGCTCTTTTTTTTATTAAATTTTCACATTTTGAATAATTATGTTTCATGTGCCAGTTAATATCATCTCATTCCATTCTATTTCATCTCATAAAAAATTAAGTAGATAAAATGAGATATATTCTTAAAATTAATGGGTTTTACCATAGATTGATGGAACATCTTATCTTAATTTACATTTCTACACGCACATCTTTAGAATCATATTTAGTTGTTTATGTCAATACATAGTTCATGTTGGAGCTTTTATTCGAATGGTTTAAGCCAACGGCTGTGATATTTCTACAATTTAACCAACGATAATCAAAAGGGAAGTTCTATGGCTTTAGAGTCTTTTTAGTTCGCTCTCACCAGTTAGCACACGCTGCTGAAATACCTTTTTGTACTTAAATAGGCCATCATGGATCATCTATCATCTGGTAGATTGGCCATCTACTAAAGTACTTATTTTTCAAATTCTTTCTCTAGGAGTATTAATGATGGGATACTCTAACCAATCCAATGAGATATAAGGTAAATAGGATACTTTTTATTGAACAACAAATATTACTATTGTTATTATTCTCCCATCGCTCACAAGTTAGTATAACCTCATTTACTTCATGATCAATAAATAACATTAAAATGCTATATATTAAGTTGTATACATCATTTGATGTTAGATTGAACGTTAAGTTTAAGTTAAAATAATTGTACATTTATTATTAGTGGTATAGTGTGATAAAGAAGCATTTTCCTTTATTAGTGTATTGCTATTTTTCCGGCACCTAGAATTGCTCTCTGCTTGTTTTATTCAAAGTTGTGCTGATCAAAGTCTAGGTCTACTATGACGCAACGACTTTAATTTTCTAAATAATAAATATTTACACAGTGCTAAAAAAAATATTACTACAAGACAATAGCCTAGTTAAGTGTAAAGTTCTTAATTATAAGATATTTATTATTGTTGTTGTTGTGTAAGAAATTCATGGTCTAACTCTTTCCAAAAGAGCTCTTAAAGAGGAAGGGTTGTCATATATTTATAAGTGCAGCAGAAACCCAATGCTCAATTGATGTGATACTTCAACACTCCTCTTCACATCGATTTCCGATCTGGGATATAAAGCGCTCCCCCTTCACACCGACGCAGGGTCC
This sequence comes from Hippophae rhamnoides, assembly GCA_033030585.1. Taxonomy (NCBI): domain Eukaryota; kingdom Viridiplantae; phylum Streptophyta; class Magnoliopsida; order Rosales; family Elaeagnaceae; genus Hippophae; species Hippophae rhamnoides. The sequence continues at coordinate 19,325,086 of CM065434.1, read as the reverse complement.
ATCCCCTACAATCGGCCGGGTACTGACCGATTTATCAGCTCTTTTGGAGGAAGTTAGGCCATGGATTTCTTCATGGTATCATGTTAATTCAACAAATACTATACCGACGCCAAACGCTTCTCAATATACACGGTGCCTATCAAACAGTTGTAAATCATGTAATTCAATAATGGTGGTTTTTGAAATAGTAATTAATATTTGTCTATATAAACAATGTAAATACCCGATACAAAATTAAGAAAATATATACGGAGAAAAACATTTATTTCTTCTTCTGATTATTTCTTCAAATATTGATTTCTTTATGGTATCAAAGCTAAGTCGTTGCTTTATACAAATTTGAAACTCTTGTTCTCTAAAAAAGAGATTTCTTTCTCTGAAAATATTTCTTCTCGTGAAAAAAATCTCATTCAAACACCCTTACAAATATTAATTACAAACATCATTTTTGAAGCAGTATTTGTCCCACCTAATTTTACCAGATTATTTTAAACACAATTGTGAACATTTTGGTAAAAATAGAGTAGAAGAAAAGTTCCCCACGTGCCCCCACGCGCCGCCTGAAGTGAAGAAAACATTTTTCACACGCTCCACGTGCCGTCTGGAGGTTGAAGACGATAACATGTCATTCGGCTCGGTTCGGTTCGGCGCGGTTCGATGTAGCTCGACTCGAGGGCATAGTCGGCCCGCATCAGTTCGGCTCAGGTTGGTTCAACCATATGTTCGGTCTAAACCCAATTTTCTCGATTTTTCATAGTTTTTCCATTTTTGGCCGATTCGGTCCCTTTTAAAGGTTTGAACTCGGTTTTTTTTCTGGTTCTGGATTTCTAAAACCGATCTAGTCCAGTTTTTCATGCTTTTAAACCAATTTTTACCCGGTTTTGTGGTTTTTTATCCAGTTTAGTGCATTTAAAAAAAGAGAAAAAAGAAAAATAAAAAATCAATTCTAAAATTATTACACCATTTTCTAGTTTGTTTACCATAATATCATGACAGAGGGTATAATTTCATTACCTATGGAGCAATCAACTCCAATTGTTGTCAATCGGCTCAGTCTGAAGGTGTGTTTAATGCTGGAATTGTTCTTATTGAGACTAATTATGATGTTTGGTCTCAAATAATAGAAATGCATATTGCAGAGAGAGAAAAACTCTCTTATATTCATGACAAAAATTTGCAACCAGAAAAAACATCAAACAATTATAACAAGTGGTATGTAGAAAATAAAAAAGTGAAGAGATGGATCCTTATGTCAATAAGTCTAGAAATCATGAAGCGATATTTACGCATATTTACTACTCTTGGAATTTGGGGTGCTTTGGCAAAAGCATTCTATGATAGAAGTGACGAATTACAAGTATTTGTCTTAAACCAAAAAGCATTTACTTCCAGACAAAATGGAAAATCACTTTCAAAATATTATGGAGAGTTGACTGAAATTTTCCAAGAGCTAGACCATCGTGATAAGGTGGTCATGAAAGACCCTAATGATCTAATATCATATCAAGAGTCTGTTGAAAGACTAAAGATACATATTTTTCTTGCTGGATTAGATGATGAATTTGAGCAGGTTCATGGAGAAATTTTGCGAAAAGAAACTATCCCAGATTTAGAAGGTTGTTATTCCTTGATTCGACGGGATGTCGTATGTCGAATCTCATTGAAGGAAAAATCTGGAGACGTTGACGCTTCCGCCATGATATCTAAAAATCTTTCTTTTTCCAATCAACAAGAACGAAGGGTGACTGATAAATCATCATTTAAATGTACCTATTATCATCAAAAGGGTCATACTAAAGAATGATGTTTTGAACTTGTGGGATATCCTGATTGGTGGGATCACAACCGTGACTCTCGGAAGAAAAATCCATGACAGATGTCTACTGCCACCATTGCTGAAACAACAAAAGATCATATTGCAAACTCATCAAAAAAATGTTGGTAAGATGCTTAAAGCTTTTTCTCCTGTTTTTAATAATACATGGATAATTGATTCAGGCGCAACTGATCATATGACATTCGATTCTAGACAAATCTCAAAACCATCATCACACAAAACTATTTGCACTGCCAATGGTAACACAACCCCAGTCATTAGGGAAAGATCTTTGTTTCTCACTAGTACTTTGAATTTAGACTCAGTACTAGTTCTTCCCTCTTTAGAGTATAACCTTATATCTATTTCTCAAATAACCACTACTTTATCTTGTTTTGTTATTTTTTGGCATGAATTTTGTGTGTTCAAGGACATTCAAACAAAGCAAACGATTGGTCGTGGTGTTAGGCAAGGAAACCTGTATTATTTGGACTTGGATTCAACAAATCATGCATTGGTAGCAACTGGATCTAAAAAGGATGAATCAAATATATGGATATTGCATAGGAGATTAGGTCATGCTTCTTTTGGATATTTAAAGAAATTATTTTCAAGTTTATTTTTGAGCTTAGATCTTTCTACTTTAAAGTGTGATGTCTGTGAACTAGCAAAAAGTCATCGTTCCTCATTTACTGTAACCTTAAATAAAAGTCCATTTCCGTTTATGGTTATACATTCTGATGCATGGGGTCCTTCCAAAGTCTCTACTTTGGGAGGATCACGTTGGTTTGTTACATTTATTGATGATTTTAGTAGAATGACTTGGGTCTGTTTAATGAAATCTAAAAGTGAGGTAAACGTATTATTTAGAAAATTTCATAAAATGGTTCGTACTCAATATGAAACACAGATTCAAGTTCTACGAAGTGACAATGAAGGAGAATATAAAATTTCTGAGCTTCAAGAATATCTTAAAATAGAAGGGATTATTCATCAAACTACTTGTGTTGATACACCTCAACAAAAAGGAGTTACAGAAAGAAAAAAATCGTCACTTGTTGGAAGTTATCTGTGCCTCATTGATCAAAGCTAATATGTCATTATCTTATTGGGGAGAAGCAATTACTTCTGCTACATATTTGATCAATCGGGTACCTTCCAGTCCCATTAACTTCCAAACACCACTACAAGCCATCATTGAAGCAATTGTTGCACCAAGTGTTCCCAATTTACCTCCTCATGTCTTTGGTTGTGTGGCATTTGTACACCTACATAAACAACAACGCAGCAAGTTGGATCCATGAGCAATACGTTATGTTTTTATGGGATATGCCATACAACAAAAAGGATATCGGTGTTATCATCCTCCTACAAAACAAATGATTACTACCATGGATGTTATTTTTCATGAAGATACAATGTATTTCTCATCTACACCTGAATTTCAGGGGGAGTACAACCATGCTGAAATTCAGACCCTTACATACAAATTATTTCCTTATGAAGAAAGACAAATTATATGTGAAGAAAATACAAATAAATTGAATTCATATGGTAATAACTCTCAATATAGAAAAGACTCAAGGGAAATGGAATCAAGTCCTCATCAACTTCAAGATAATCAAGCAAGTTCCTTACTATCACAAAGTGAGTACGAGTTTCCTTTTCCACAAGCTGCTGATATACCTAACCAATCGTTTGCAAAGAATGTTCCAACTATTGAACCAGCCAAAAAAATACTTCCATCATGTCCTAATAGAGGTATTCCTAAAGCCATGTATGAACCTAAGATTTTTAGTAAAGTCAAATATCCCATGAGTAATTATATGTCTAAACATCGTTTGTCAAAATCAAACGTATCATTTATGAATCAATTATCTGCTGTATCTATTCCTAACAGTGTGCAAGAAGCTTTAGCTGACCCAAAATGGAAAGATGCTATGAATGAAGAATTAAGATCCTTATAAATAAATAGAACTTGGGAACTTGTCGATCGTCCACCAACAAAGAAAATTGTTGGATGTCGATGGATTTTTTCAGTAAAGTATCAAGCAGATGATATGATTGAATACTATAAAGCAAGATTGGTAGCAAAAGGATACACTCAGACATATGGGATCGACTATATATAAACATTTGCCTATGTAGCCAAAATTAACATTGTTTGAGTCTAGGTATCTCTAGTTGTAAATTTTGGTCATTATATCAGTTTGATGTAAAAAATGTCTTTCTACATGGAGATTTAATTGAAGAAGTCTACATGGATCTACCACCAGGAATCAAGAAATCCAAAATCCATGATGAAAAGGTGTGTAAATTAAAAAAATCACTGTATGGATTGAAACAATCCCCAAGAGCATGGTTTGGCAGGTTCACAAAATCAATGAAGGCATTTGGCTACAAGCAAAGCAATTCAGACCATACTTTATTTCTGAAAAAAAAAGGGTATGGTAAGATCACTACACTTATTGTATATATTGATAATATGATAGTAACAGGAAATGATCTTGAAGAAAGGAAAGCTCTACAAAGTTATTTGTCCAAGGAATTTGAAATGAAAGACCTTGGTTCCTTCAAATATTTTCTTGGGATTGAGGTTTCTCGATCAAAAGATGGAATCTTCTTATAGATTTATTAAAAGAAACTGGTATGTCGGCATGTCAACTAGCTAATACACCAGTAGAGGAAGGATTAAAGTTATGTATCAAGGTTGATCAAGTTCCAACAAATAAAGAAAGATACCAAAGGCTTGTTGGAAGGTTGATGTATTTGGCACACACAAGACCAGATCTTGCCTATGATTTAAGTATTGTCAACCAATTTATGCATAATCCTAGAGAACAATATATGAATGCAATTATTCATATTTTGAGGTATTTAAAGTATGCTCCTAGAAAAGGAGTATTGTTCACTAAAAACTCAGAGTTACAAAGAATAGAAGTATATACTGATGCTGATTGGATTGGATCAATAAATGATAGGCGATCTACATCAGGCTACTTCACTTTTGTTGGGGGAAACCTTGTAACATGGAGAAGTAAGAAACAATATGTTGTTGCATGTTCAAGCATAGAGGCTGAGTACAGAGGCATGTCATTTGGGCTTTGTGAGGCTTGTGGTTACAATCTCTCTTGAAAGATTTGGGATATCTTGCTAAAGAATCAATTAAGTTATTTTGTGACAATAAAGCAACATGTGATATTGCTCATAATCCAGTTCAACCAGATCGTACAAAACATGTTGAAGTTGATCGGTTCTTTATTAAGGAAAAGTTAGAAGAAAGTTCATTGGAATTACCAAAAATTAAGTCAGAAGATCAATTGGCTGACATCCTTACTAAAGTAGTCTCATATCGAGTATTCACAGAAGTTTAAGTCAAGTTGAGCATGAAAGACATCTATGCACCAACTTGAGGGGGAGTGTTGAATTCAACAAATACTGCAACTCATTCAACAAATACTACACTGACGCCAAATGCCTCTCAATATACACAGTGCCTACCAAACAACTGTAAATCATGTAATTCAATAATGGTTGTTGAAATAGTAATTAATATTTGTCTATATAAACGATGTAAATACCCGATACAAAATTAAGAAAATATATACAGAGAAAAATGTTTATTTCTTCTTCTGATTATTTCTTCAAATATTGATTTCTTCAGTGCATATAGAACAAAAACTATATAAAATAAAATTTATTTTATCAAAAATTATACATTTGATTGATTAAAAAGTTTCAGGAAGTGACCATATTGATGATCTTCATCCTCATAAAGTGAGGGATTCACTTGGTAGCTCAACTGTTTAAATTTATCCTCTTTCAAAGTAGATGGGTCAATTAATAATCACCAATTTCACCTCGTTAACCCAAAAGCTATTTATCGATTGAACTAAAATTTGTTGCCAATAACCTTATTCATTCAGATTTTTAGCGTATAAACAAGTGTGAGGCTTGCTGAAAATATGGCCTAGTTATGTAGAATTAGGTTATAGTCGTGAGAATATTGACCTCTTATAGCAACTTTTTCATTATAATATAATTTTTTCCTTTCTCACGATATAGGTTGTTATATTTTTACCCTTCTAGTTTCTTGTTACAAAACATTAATACCAACCGCACATCTCATCTTCCTTTCATAACCCACCTCCAAAACTTGATCAATATTATGTTGGTTTTTTCTCCTATTTTCTTGGTAACCAATCGAGAAGTTAACAAGAAGTTGGTCTATAACTTTCATCACCCCATCATCCACGTTCTGTAGCTCCTTAAGTGCACGCTCTTTTTTTTCTCTTTGATGGAGAGAGTAATTGAGACATGCTTATATATTTCAGTTTGGTCCCTAAATTTGTTCTGTATGTGAAAAATTGAGAGAGACAATTCAATTAATTTCATAATCAATCTTCAGTAAATTGTTCTCTACACCATCATGATAACATAAAAAGATTTAGAAGCATCAAACCAAAAACCCATTAGAATTCCCGTGAAAGTGGTGAAACCTGATTAATGATTAGAGGTATATTTTTAATTCTTTTTTTGCTTTCGCTATGTTTATATTTGTGTTCATATGGTTTTCTGAACATTTCTGGATTGAATTATGATCTAACATAATATGCAAACTTTTGCATTGGAAATCATTGGCTCAAGTCGTCAAGACATCATGCCAAGACCAACATCGCAACAAGGCTTAAACCGAGCATCAAAAAAGCTTATTTTAGAGCATTACATTTTAAAATATGAAACCAATCAATAAGATATTATGAATACTCACACATTTGGATCTGAAAACAAATAAAGAAAAGCAAAGTTGAAGAAAATATATGTACATTAACACTAGAGGCTAAAGCTCCAAGAAAAACTACATTGGTAGGTGATATTTCATATCCATTTGATTGTATATTGGTCATTTTTGTGTAGATGGGGATTTGAGATTAGCTTCTTCGATTTGTTGCATGGAGAGAAATAGAGAGAAATTCAGAAAAATATCGAAAAACTTGCGGGGACCAGTGCCTTAAGAGTTACCATTTTTGCCCAACATAATTTCATTCATTTTTGATAATGTAATTTGATATGTTATTTCATGTGTAATGCATTATATCTATCTTTATTTTTGTTTATAATATATTATATATATCTTTATTTTCATATGTAGTGTTACTTTTATTCTTATTGTTGTATGTAAAATGTTACACTCACATCTATCTTTGTATATATTATGTTACATCCACATTTACATTTACTTGTAATATATTATATTTATCTTTATTTTAATATATAATATGTTACATTCATCTCTATTTTATGTTATTTGTTACACACTTTTCATGGGATTACCTGTGTTCACTATCGGAGCATCAATGGTGTTACCGATTGTAGTTGTTGGAGTGTCAGTGGAATTGTCAATTGAGATTTGGTAAGATCGTCGGTGATGGTTGCTAGAGATATTGTGGGATATGACCTTAATATCATTATATTGGAATTCTCAAAATAATTATTTTTTTATCCTTTTATCGAGTACTTTGGTATAAAATATGTGGTTGTAGAGAGTTGTTACTAGTTAAGAAAAATTGATCAATTTATTAAAAATAAAACTATTTAAATTTAAAACAGTTTAAAGTTGTATAGGGTTTTTAGGAAGCCTTTGCTTGTAATGGTATGAACCTAAGTATTGGAAAGAGTTCAATTTTATTAATAATACTAGTTGATCGAGTCAACATATAAAATATAATTATATTAATAAAATTATTTAAATTAACATGTTATATAAATAGTTTGTTATATAATTTATTTATTTTTATATTATATTTTGTGTTAATATTTAATTTAAAATATTGATCTTATTTATAAGAAAATATAAATAATGTTATATTATAAATTTGATAAGTACAATGTAGTGTTGATTGTTGAGTAATAATTAGTACTGTTACTTAATTTTTGATTAAAAATAAAGTCTTTACACACAAATTTATTAAATTTGATAAGTATATACTAACATTTTGGTATATAAAAAATATAGAGAATAACTAATGAATAGTAAAAAAATAACAAAAAAATGAAGAAGATATAAGTATATATTAATATTTATTTATGTACTAAAAAAATAGATAGAAATTAAAAGAAAATAATCAAAACTATACACAATAAAATTAAAAAAATAATTATTTATAAAAATGTATTGATTTTAGGAATATTTTGGTATTTAGTTGTGTATATAAATAAAAAGTTTATTTATTTTATGGATATTTTAGTATTTATTTGTGTGTATAAGTAAAAAATGCATTTATTTTTAGAGATATTTTGATTTTTATTTACGTGTATAAATAAAAAAGATATTTATTTTAAGAATATTGGGGTATTTAGTTGTAGGTAAAAAAAGTAGCATGAAGAAAAAATGCAAAAAATAACTATTGAATAGTAAAAAAAACTAATAAAAATAAAAATGAAGGAGATATAAGTACATGTTGATATTTATTTTTTGTATTAAAAATAGATAGAAATTAAAAAATTAAAAAACAATCAAAATAGTACACAATAAAATTAACAAAACAACTATTTATAAAAAATGTATTACTTCAAGAATATTTTAGTATTTATTTATGTGTATAAATAAAAAATGTATTTATTTTAAGGATATTTTGATATTTATTTGTGTGTAAATAAAAAATGTATTTATTTTAGGGACATTTTGAAATTTATTTATTTATATAAATAAAAAATATGTTTGTTATAAAAATATTTTGATATTTATTTATATATAAGAAAAGTAGCAAAACTATAGAGTTGAAGAATATCCAATGTCGATAACTAAGGTATTTTTGTAATTATTTGTATGTATAAATAGAAATGTCTATATTTTAAAGATATTTTGATATTTATTTGTGTGTTAAAATAATTAATGTATTTTTTTAAAATATTTTGATATTTATTTATGTATAAAAAACTATTAAAATAATAAAGTTAAAGAATAATTAATGTAGATATTTAAAAAAAGGTAAAATTAAAGTTACAAAAATATGAAAAGAAATTTATGGAAGGAGAAAGAAAAGAAAAGAAAGGATAACAATTAAAACTTTAGAGGTTTTTTATATATAATAAAAAATGATATTATTTATACATAAATGGATAGAAGTTCGTGGATAACTGAAATTATAATTATTCGTAAAAATTTGACGATTTTTTCTCAAAAATAACCGTAGTAGAAAAAGCGTGAAGTAGTGATGGTTATTATAATATAAAAAATGTGGTTAAACGAAACTAAATATATATTAATATTATTATTTTATATACATATAATTACATATAAAAATATAATTTTAACAACAAAACACAAAATATTTTGTATAATTAGATTAAATTTTATTTATTTTTACTTTATATTTTTTTATTTTATTTAAAAAATATGCTAAATAGTTAAAAAAATAAAAATTAATGTTAGTATTTTAAATAATATGGTAAAATAAGAATTAAGTTAATATTTAATTTTTTTAAATTAAATATATTTTTGAATAAATGTTAAAAAATAAAAAACGTGGTTAAATCGTTAAGAAACTTCTATCTATTTATAATCGATAGTTATTAATCGAATTTACTCGTAATTGATGCAAGATTATTATGGTTATTAACATAACCGTCTCTAATCATCCCTGCATTATGTAATAATGTCACAATATGTGCAGACGTGTTATGTAGTGGCTAGTTAGAGTAAAACGGTTCGTATAATGGGTATTATACTCTATAGGAATAAATTTTAATATATATTTAATAAATAAAATAATATATTTAATAATTAAAATATGTTATTTAAAAAAATAATATATATATATATATATTAAAATATTAAAATAATTTTAAATCTAATAAATTTAAGATTTAGTATTTAAGGTATATGTTTTAAGATTTAAGATTTAGTATTTAAAATTATTTTTTTTATATATGAAATTTTATTTTTAACTTTTAAGAAAAAAAATATATGTTTATTATTCTTACAATATTAATAAATTTTTTTTTAATATTTTATGAAATTGAATTTAAGTTTTTTTAATAAGGGTTAAAAATGAAATTATAATGAGTAAATGAGTCATTTATATACAAGATGTTACAATAAATTCTATAAAATTAAATGTGGATAAGATTTATTTTTTTTCTTATTTTAAATCACATATTTAAATTATACGAATAATTTGATTTATAAATAAAATCCTTAAAAAACTCTTATCTTATGGACAATTCTACTATCTAGTAATATTATCGGTATTCACTCACAAAAACCATGTAAATTATTTGTGAACCATTTTCAATGAAGTCAACAAAACTAAATTTATTTTATTTATTATAAAACATATATATTTTATGAAATATTTAAAGGTATTGTTATAAATTAGCACTTGTGGAAGCGAAAATCGAGTCCAATTTTGGTTGCACAAATATATAATAATGGGTAGCAATGAAAATAAATCAGTAAGAAATTAAATGTCACACAATGATTTAAGTGGTTCAAATTTTCAATGTGAAAAGTTTACTCCACTAACGACGACACACCGAGAAAAATCCACTAATAATCTAACGGAGATACAAAAATCAATTTTCAGAGAGCTTCACAAAATATACCAAAATTCAAAATACACCTAGAAAATATCTTCCTCTAATTTACTGATAATATATAGTAAGATAAATTATCAAACTTACTATTAAATCAAAATATTACCATACAAATGAGTGAATATCGACAGCTTGAATCATATCTCTTTGTTTGTGTCTAGTCACTGTTCTGTGCTTATGTCTTAGGATAGTATGGTTGAATAGGAAGAGATAATCTTCACAGCAAATCAAATTAACAATGTAGCAGTTGGAATCAGATGGTTTATTCAAGACTTCAAACAAACGTGAGAGAGCAGCCAAAACAAATTCAAACAGACGTGGGAGAACTGGTTAGTAGCTTTCTACCTTTTTCTTTTGGATTTAGTAGCTAGCAGCTGCTGCTCTGTCCTTCTATCTCATTGTTCTCTTACGACAACACACACATATATATCAAAGGAATAGGGTTTAAATAGTTTTGGGCTTTGGGCTTATAAGTTTTGTTTTGGGCCATTATATTAACAAATCTCCACCTTGGCTCAAAACAGAAAACAAATTCTTCAAATGAAATTCCTCGGATTACCAAATAACCGTCGTCCAAAACCCCGAAGGGTGATTATCTTCTACAAATACCAATCAAGTCCAAACAATGCTTGAACTTGTTAAATGGAACTGGTTTGGTTAACATATCAGCTGGATTCTCTGTAGTGGGTATCTTATTGACAACAATAGCACCCTGAGAGATAATGTCACGAACGAAGTGATATCTGACATCAATGTGTTTGGTTCTTTCATGATACATAGTATTCTTAGTCAAGTGTATCGCACTCTGACTATCACAAAATACAACAGAAGTATCCTGTTGTAAACCCAAATCACAAACCAAACCTCTAAGCCAAATGGCTTCTTTCACTGCTTCTGCTGCTGCCATATATTCTGCCTCTGTCGTAGACAAAGCAATTGTAGACTGTAAAGTAGCCTTCCAACTAATGGCACAATGAGAAAGAGTGAAAACATAACCTGTCAGAGATCTTCTTCTATCCAGATCACCAGCATAATCGGAATCCACATAACCAATAACACTGCAACCAGTATTAGAACTTCCATCATATACCAAACCAAAATTAGATGTACCTCTCAAATACCAAAGTATCCATTTCACTGCTTGCCAATGACCCTTGCCAGGATTACCCATATATCTGCTGACAACACTAACTGCATGTGAAATGTCTGGACGAGTACAGACCATAGCGTACATCAAACTGCCAACAGCACTAGCATATGGAACCTGAGACATGTACCGCTCTTCTTCTTCTGACTGTGGTGACAAATCCAAAGAAAGCCTAAAATGCGCAGCTAACGGCGTACTCACAGGTTTAGAATCTTTCATGCCAAAACGTTCAAGAACTTTTTCAATATAACTTTTCTGAGTCAAATAAAGCTTGCACGCTTGTCTATCCCTGTAAATTTCCATGCCCAAAATTTTCTTCGCTGCACCCAAATCTTTCATCTCAAATTCACCATTAAGTTGAGACTTTAATTTCTGAATCTCGGACTTATTCTTAGAAGCAATAAGCATGTCATCAACATAAAGCAACAAATAAACTGATGAACCATCATGGAATCTTTTATGATAAACACAACTATCATAATCACTCCTAGAGTAACCATGATCAATCATAAAAGAATCAAACCGCTTATACCACTGCCTTGGAGATTGCTTCAGCCCATATAAAGACTTTTTCAATAAACAAACATGATCTTCCTTACCTGGAACAACAAACCCCTCTGGTTGATGCATATATATTTGTTCTTCAAGCTCACCATGTAAGAAGGCTGTCTTGACATTAAGATGTTCTAATTCCATGTCAAACAATGCAACCATAGCAAGCAACACACGAATAGAGCTATGTTTCACAACAGGAGAAAATACTTCATTGAAGTCAATACCTTTCTTCTGACAATAGCCCTTTGCAACAACACGTGCCTTGAACCTAGCTGCTTCAACCTCAGGTATACCTTCCTTTTTCTTGAAGACCCATTTGTTTCCAACAATCTTCTGGCCCTTAGGCGGTTTCACCAATTCCCATGTATGATTCTTATGAAGTGATTCAATCTCTTCATTCATAGCAACCAACCACTGAACAGACTCATCACAAGTGACAGCTTCATGATAACTAGAAGGTTCATACACCTCAATAGACTCTGCCACAGACAATGCAAAAGAAACTAAGTCTGCATCTGCGTACCTCTGAGGGCGTCTAATCTCTCTTATTCCTTTACCCTTAGCGATACTGTATGGTTGCTCATGTTGCTCTTCTGCTACATCATGAGCAGAATCATCTATCTCATCCACAGATGGCTGATCTGAAGTGCCTTCTTGCACTCGACTAGGAACTCCACTCTCAAGCTCCACCTGCTCACTAACACCGTGGTCTTTATCTGCAACAATAGACTCTTTTTTCTTTTGCAACATGGAAAACTCATCAAACTTAACATCTCTGCTAATCAAAAATTTAGGTGACTTGGGTTCAACACACCATAATCTATAACCCTTCACCCCAGAAGGATACCCCAAAAATATGCATTTCAATGCCCTAGGCTCAAGTTTACCATCATTAACATGAGCATAAGCAGGACAACCAAAAACTTTCAAATCAGAATAATTAGCAGGAGTACCAAAGAATACCTCAAACGGAGTCTTCAACTCAATTGCAGTTGATGGAGACCGATTTACCAAATAGCAGGCATGGTTACAAGCTTCAGCCCAAAAGGATTTATCCAAGTCAGCTTGAAAGAGCATACAACGAGCTCTTTCTAAGAGAGTCATATTCATACGTTCTGCTACTCCATTTTGCTGTGGTGTATGACGCACAGTGCGGTGTCTCACTATGCCATTTCTTTCACATAACTCATTAAACTGACTATCACAAAATTCCAAACCATTATCAGTTCTCAAATGCTTGATTTTCTTGCTTGTTTGATTTTCTATACAAGCCTTGAATTTTACAAATTTTGAGAATGCTTCATTCTTGTTCTTTAGAAAATACACCCAAACATGACGAGAGAAGTCATCAATAAAAGTCAACATATACCGGGCACCACCCTTAGACACAACACGAGAAGGACCCCAAAGATCTGAATGAATATAATCAACAGTACCTTTCGTTTTATGGATGGTTGTACTGAACTTGACCCTGCGATGCTTTCCATAGACACAATGCTCACAGAAATCAAGTTTCCCAGTTTTCTGACCACAAAGCAAATCTCGTTTGCTCAAAATAGACATCCCTGCCTCACTTATATGCCCAAGCCGCATATGCCATAATCGAGTAGTGTCTGAATCTTGATTTGATGAGAATGAAACTGATACACTGCCAATAAAAGTGCTACCCTGAAGCATATAGAGACCACGAGACAATTGCCCTTTAATAACAATGAGAGCACCCTTACTAACTTTTAAAACTCCACCTTCAGCTACATACTTATAGCCTTGTGAATCAAGAGTACCCAAAGATATCAAATTCTTTTTCAAATCTGGAACATGGCGAACATCTTTCAAAGTCCTAACAATACCATCATGCATCTTAATTCGGACAATACCAATACCAATAACCTTGCAGGACATATTGTTTCCCATCAAGACAACACCCCCATCAATAGACTGATAAGAAGCAAACCAATCTCTACTGGGGCACATATGGTAAGTGCAACCCGAATCAAGAATCCAAACATCTCCAGGAGAACCAATAGATACTGATAGAACATTTTCACCATCGGAACCAGAACTATCTGCAACACCAGCAACATCATTAGTACCAGAAGACGTTGTGGCAGATTTTCCTTTACCTTTGAGTTTCGGACAATTTACTTTCCAGTGCCCTTCCTGACGGCAATAATTGCATTTATCTTTTCTTTTTCTAGATTTGGATCTAGACTTGCCTCTATTACTGCTTGTGCCTTTTTCTTGATTTCTACCTCTGACAAATAAACCACTGCTATTATCATTGTTGCTTGTAGACACCTTTTTCTTCAACTCTCTGGAATTCAAAGCTGCTTTGACATCTTCCAAAGAAATAGTGTCTCGCCCATATAGCATAGTATCAACAAAATGTTCAAATGAATGAGGTAAAGAACATAATAGAACTAAGGCATGATCCTCATCATCAATCTTAACACCACCATTTTTTAAATCACGAATAATTTTAGTAAATTCATCTAGATGATCGTGCAAAGGTGTACCTTCTGACATTCTGAATGTATACAAACGCTGCTTCAAATATAACCGACTGGTCAAAGACTTGGTCATATACAAATTCTCCAATTTAAGCCATAACCCAGCAGAAGATTCCTCATCACCAACCTCGCGTAATACCTCATCAGACAAGGATAACTGAATTGAACTCAAAGCATTTTCCATCAATGCATCTTTTTCTTCATTAGTCAATTTTTCTGGCAATTTATCCTTGCCTTCAAGTGTCTTAACGAGCCCTTCTTTAACTAATACGGCTCGCATCTTCATACGCCATAAACTGAAATCATTTCTACCATTGAATTTCTCAATTTCATATTTTGCCGCCATGACAGAAAACCCAATATTAAATAAACAGAAGCACAACCCAGAAAATATGAAACCAATCAGATAACCAGAAGCTCAAAATAAATCCAAAAGAGCAAACTTGATCAGTTCCAATAAATACCAGAATAACCCAATAGCTCTGATACCAATTTGTTAAAGAATTGGCACTTGCGGAAGCGAATATCAGATCCAATTTTGGTTGCACAAATTAATAATAATGGGTAACAGCAAAATAAATAAGCAGTAAGAAATTAAATGGCACACAATGATTTAAGTGGTTCAACTTTTCAATATGAAAAGTCTACTCCACTGACGACGGCACACCGAGGAAAATCCACTAATAATCAAAAGGAGATACAAACACCAATTTTCAGAGAGCTTCACAAATTATACCAAAATCCAAAACCAACCCACAAAATATCCCTTCTAATTTACTGGTAATATATAGCAAGATAAATTAACAAACTTGCTATTAAATCAAAATATTACCGTACAAATTTGAGAGAAAATAATTAGCAATCCTCAAGGACATGAAAATGTGGAAGGGAAAAACAGCTTCTTCTTCTTCCAAATTCTCAAGTACCGCTATATCTCACTCAGCTTTTTCTTTATTATCTTTCTTCTTGTTTCTCACAGGTAATTCTTCTTGTTTTTTTTGGTGGCCTCACACTCATGCAGGAAGGGGTAATATATATATATATATATATATATATATATAAGCTAGGGTACAAGTTGGGAAACAATAGGTGGACTTATGGGCTTAATTTGTTTAATGAATTTGGGCTTATAAATTTTGTTTTGGACCATTGTATTAACATTTTTAAATAAATTTAAATCATTTTAAATAAATAAATCTTTTCTTGTGTATAATTCTCCTATCTATCAATGTTACCAGCATTCACTCACGAAAACCATGTATATTATTTGTGAACAATTTTTAATAAAGTCAACAAAAATTATATTTTAACTGTTACAATACTAAATTTATTTTATTTATTATAAAACATATATATATATATATATATATAAAATGTATAGATGATAATAAATATATAAACTTAAATAATAAATGATTCTTAAAATAAAAAATATTTAATTACAACTAAAAATATATATATATCATTATATTATGTTTATTCAAAAGTCGAAATTATTTAGTAAAGTTTAAGGATGAGAATATAGAGCGAATAAATAAGCTTTAGAATTTTTTTGAGTAGATCATATACCACAAGGTATGACCAATTTTATGTTTTTAATTTTAATTTTTATATATTTAAAAAATTAAACTTTACATGTACTTTTAATTCATATGTAAATAAAATCTTTCATTTTTATTATAAAAAAAACAAACGATTTTGTTAAGAGAAAATATCAATTAATAACTAGAGACATCTTACATAATCTAATAGATATCAATTAAGTTACAATTACATACATACCATTAAGTTTTTGAATTATTTAATTGAATTGTTTGTACAAGTCATATATTATTCAAAGTTAATATATTTTAATCTAATTTTTCAAACATATTAAACAAGTCGGCCAGTTTTCAACCAACCTGGATAGGTCATCTTGGACCAAGCTATCTGGTAGGTGGATCATGCCATGTTCCCAAATCTTATCAAGAATTGTGTGAGCTTTAATTGAGCAGAAATTAAAAAAGACAATCTTCTCTATACAGTATATTTTTCTATCATATTTGTGATTCTTTTCTCTTTTCAGAATGGTTTCTATTTGTTTTTGGTAATAAAATATGATTAATTTCAATTTAATTACATTCAATTTAACGACAAATTAGTTAGTTTTTTCTTAATTTTTTTTATATATGGCATTTGATTAAATGTAATTCTTCTAAATAGAAGAAATCAATCATAAAACATAAACTAAAAAAGTTAAAAAACAAAGAAAAAAGCCTGATAATCACAAAGAAATTGGGCAATGGATTCAATCACATGGCAATAATATTTCTAGGGTATTTTTTTTTCTTTTTCTCCTAAAATTCTTAGTTACTAAACAGAATATAAATGTGGCAAAAAAAAGAAGCTAGAAGAGAAATGATTATGTTCAGACGTTGTAAGTTATGAACATTGGATACTTGGTTTCCCATTACTCTACCAATTCCCTCGAGAAAAATTAAGCTGATTTTGCAATCCTTGGTATATTCTTTAGTACTATAATATTACAAGGAAAAATAAGTTGTTATACCTGTTAAAAAATCATTAATGGTACAATTAATATACTTTATCAGGTGTATATTAATTATATATATATATATATATTAATGGTCTAACTGTATTTATACATGTATTAATTTTCATTGTAATTAAGATTGTAAATACATTTCAATATATTCAATTTGGTATCAGAGCAGGAAAGAAAGAAAAACAAAATTCTTACCGGTTTTGAGCAGTAGCACCGTCGCCAGATTTTTTTATGCAGTGCTGTTAATCTTCTCGCACTATTCAGTTCGCGTTGTAGTTGCAGATCCGCTGTCCAGTCCGCGACGTCTAGCTTGCGTCGTTCAACCCGTGTCATCCCTGCGTCGTCCAGCTCGCGCCACAGCCCTGCGCACCAGCCCAGTGCTGTCCAGCTCGTGCACCCCTGCACGCCATTCAGTTTGCGCACCCCTATGCGATGTTCAGCTCGTGCACCTCTGTGCGTCGTCCAGCTTGCGCAACCCTGCGCGCCATCCAGCTCGCGCACCCCTGCGCCGTCCAACTTCACCCTTACATTCTCTATGAGTCCGTACAGCTTCTGCACCTTTCTGTTCAGTTTTTAAATTTTTCTTGTTTCAGTTTTTTTAAGCTTTACCCTAATCAGCCCATCAGCCCAAGCCCATTAGCTTTAATTCAAGCCCAAACATTCAGACATCCCACTTATCAGCCCATCAGCTCATCGGCCCAAACATTCAGATAGCCCACTTATGAGCCCAACCCAGCCCAAAAAAAAATCAGAATCTTTATTCCGCTACACAATATATTTTTTTTATTATTTCAATGGAAGATTCAAGACAACATCAAGTTTCCAGAATTCATGAAGTTTCAAATTTTGAAGTTTCTGTTAAGAGTTCAGAAATTGGTTCTTTCGGGGGTACTAAACTTAATGGTACAAATTTTCGAACATGGAAAAAAGTTATGTATGTTTATCTTCGTGGGATGCATAAGATGGGACATGTATCTGGATCAATCAGGACTCCTAGTCAAGATGATATAGAAGCTTATACTCGGTGGGAAGATGATGATGGCTTTGTCATGTCAATTCTATTTAGAGCCACCATTGATGATATATTACAAATGGTGGAGGAATGTGAAACTGCTGAGGGCATATGGAATACCTTAAGTGATCTTTATACAAATGAGTCTGACATTATTCAAGTTCATGAACTCATGTGCAAAGCTGCTGGCATGCATTAAAATGGGCAACCAGTATCTCTTTTTTTTACCAAGCTAAAAAATGTATGTGCTGAAATTGACTAGAAACGCCCGTGCAAAATTAAAAATCCAGAAGACCTTCTGTGGTATCAGAAGGAGAAGGAGCTTGAACGAGTACATGCTTTTTTAAGAGGCCTTGATACAAAACATAATAGTGCTAAAGGCGAATTGCTTCGCATGTCAGATCCTCTGAGATTGACTACCGCCTTTACATACATCCGTAAAGACGAATCTCAGCAAGAGAGTCTTCATCAGGCACATATTGAGGTATCAAGCCCTAGCCGTTCAAGCTAAATCAAAGGCACATTTCCTCCAGCAGCAAAATCCAATTCCACTTCATCAGCAGGGACCTTCACCAGATTTTACCAATCGCCCTCATTCTCCTTGCTCTTATTGCAATGAATATGGGCATATTCATGAGACTTGTTGGAAACTATATCCACACTTGAAACCAAAAGTAGACTACTATGGAGCAAAACGACAACATGGGATCGTTCTAAAGCAAAAGTAGCTGCAGTGCAAATTGTCTAAGAACCAGACTACTATGAACAGAATCATCCTATGGAATGTGGAAGTATCCCTACAACTTCAATAGCTGGTCGTGGTAAGATTGGTATGACTTTAAATGTTTCTCACTCTGTTGGATCTAATACTTGGATTATTGATTCTGGTGCATCTGATCATATGACTTATGATAAATCTTATTTTGATGAGTTATCTTCACCACCAGTGTCTTATGTTACGAATGCTAATGGTGAGGCCTTTCCTGTCTTAGGAAAGGGGTCAGTTCATATCACTCCATCTTTATAGCTCCATAATGTTTTATATATACCTGACTTATCTCTTCACTTAATATATGTCCCACAGTTGAATATTGAGTCTACATGTTTTGTAACCTTTTATCCTATGTATGTGATTTTTCAGGATCTTCTTACCAGGGAAATAATTTGTCAGGGGTATCTGAGGGGCAGATTGTTCCGTTTGGATCAGAACTACGGAGGGGAGAAACCAGGAGCACGGGTAAGCACTGCATTGACTTCTAGTTCTGATAAGCTAAGTGAAATTTGGTTGTGGCATCACCGCTTAAGGCATCCGTCTTTTAGTCTTATGAAAAAAACCATGCCCACTTTATTTATTGGTGTTAGTGAGACTGTTTTACATTGTGAGATTTGTGTTTTGGCCAAGAGCCATCGTATTACTTATTCTTCTAGTGTTTCTAATAAAAGTATTATTCCTTTTGAATTAATTTATTCTGATGTTTGGGGACCATCTAAATAGCCCACTATATCGGGTATGAGATATTTTGTTTCGTTTATCAATGACTGTACAAGGTTATCGTGGATTTCTCTTCTTAGAACAAAAGATGAAGTTTTTTCAGTTTTTCAAAATTTTCATACCTTCGTTCAAACACAATACAATGGCATCATTTGGATCCTTCGTTTTGACAATGAGGGGGGGGGGGGGAATATGTTAATCATGTTTTTCAAGATTTTTTTCAAAACACATGGGATTATTCACCAAACTACTTGTCCACAAACACCGGAACAAAATGGAGTGTCTGAAAGAAAAAATCGTCATTTACTTGATATAGCTTGTGCACTCTTATTTAGTGCTTATATGCCAAAATATATTTAGGGTGATGCTGTACAGGCTTCTGCCTATCTCATCAATCGTCTCCCGTCTAGTGTCCTTAATGGAAAAATCCCATTCCAAATTCTCGCATCTTACTGAGCAAAACCATTGTTTAGTAGAGTATCCAGATCAGAGATTGGTTGGGCATTTGATTTACTTAGCTCATACTAGAAAAGATGTTGCATATGTAGTAAGTGTGGTAAGTCAATTCATGCATAATCCAAGTGAGAACCATATGAATGCTATTTTGAGAATTTTAAGGTATTTGAAATTGGCTCCAGGAAGGGGAGTAATGTTCTCTAAACACAACAATCCTCTTGAAGTCTGTGGATTCACAGATGCAGATTGGGCAGGAAGTATTACAGATAGAAAGTCAACATCGGGTTATTTCACCTTTGTGGGAGGAAATTTGGTTACATGGAAAAGTAAGATGTAGAAAGTGGTAGCATGATCTAGTGCTGAGGCCGAGTATAGAGGTATGGCTCATAAGGTTTGTGAATTACTGTGGATAAGAACTTTGTTATTGGATTTGGGTTTCGAACTCAAAAATACTATGCAGATATATTGTGACAATCGAGCAGCCATTGATATATCACAAAATCTAGTACAACATGATCACACTAAGCATGTAGAGGTCGATCGTCACTTTAT
Organism: Hippophae rhamnoides; assembly: GCA_033030585.1. Lineage (NCBI taxonomy): Eukaryota > Viridiplantae > Streptophyta > Magnoliopsida > Rosales > Elaeagnaceae > Hippophae > Hippophae rhamnoides. The sequence goes on along the minus strand of CM065434.1, from coordinate 19,304,403 downwards.
AAAAGAGAAGTTAGATGCTAAACTTATTAGTTTTCCTTTTGTTCCCATAGAAGAGCAACTTGTAGATATGTTTACCAAGGGAGTCTCCAAGAAGGCATTATATGGTTCACTAAGCAAGTTGGGCACGATTGATATCTATGCGCCAACTTGAGGGGGAGTGTTAATAAATCATTAATGGTATATTAGTTGTATGCAACTAATATACTTTATTAGTTGTATATTAGTTGTATGCAACTAATATACTTTTCCTAGAAGTACTTTTCCAAAAAGTAGATTCTTATTTCCTGTATTTATACATGTATTAATTTTCATTGTAATTAAGATTGTAAATACATTTCAATATATTCAATTCAACCTACTTTATCTCTCTCTAATGAATCTTGGTCTACCTCTGGTTCCTCTCTAACTGTTTCACCAGTTGTACCTACTTTCAATGATGAGCCCTTAGCTCCTTGTTCTTTGTCTCTGTTAGAAATACTTAATGATTGTATTCTATTCGGTGATTAAATGAATATACATGGTGCCTTTATATAGGAGTTACAAGTAAATTAGATATGTCTAAAGTAACTAGATATGTCTAAAGTAACTAGATATGTCTAAAGTAACTAGATAAAGATATGCCTAAAGTAAATAGATATACATTAACATGTTACTAGATATACATTAACAGCACCTCTCAAACTCAAGGTGGATGTGAGACCAGCTTGAAGTTGTCAACCACATTACGAGTGTGTCCTTTGGGAAGTGCCTTAGTGAAGATATCTTCAAGTTGATCGTTGGAGGTTACGTGAAAAAGCTTGAGAGCACCATGGACAAGATGAGAGCGAATAAAGTGACAATCAATCCTGATGTGTTTAGTCCATTCATGGAAGACATCGTTGTGAGCAATATGAATGGCACTCTGATCATCACAATAAAGGGGAGTTGAAGAGGATGTGGACATACCCAAATCCTTAAGGAGCCATCGTAGCCAAAGGAGCTCCAATATGGTATCAGTAAGAGCATGATATTCTGCTTCAGTAGTGGAGTGGGCCACGAAGGTTTGTTTCTTACTTCTCCAAGAAATCAAAGAAGAACCAAGGAGAAAGAAATAACCTATAGTGGACCTGCAATCAGTGGGATCTCCTGCTCAATCAGCATCAAAGAATGCACGAAGTACTAAAGGAGACTGAGTTGAGTAGAAAAGGCCATGGAATATAGTGCTTTTAAAGTATTGTAGAATACATAGAATAGCAGCATAATGAGTTGATTGTGGAGCAGACAGATACTGGCTCACTTGATGAACATCATAAGAAATTTCTGGATGAGTAACTGTAAGATAAACTAGGCTGCCAACTAATCGTCTATAAAGAGAGGGATTAGACAATGGTTGCCCCTCCGATGGTGTGAGATGCACATTAAGTTCAATTGGAGTGTCAACAGTCTTGCTGTCAGTGAGTCCAACTTGAGATAAGAGGTCAGATGCATACTTAGCTTGAGTAATATAAAGACCATCTGTGGAACGAGTGATCTCAAGACCCAAGAAGTAGTTGAGATGTCCAAGGTCTTTCATCTCAAACTGCTGACTAAGAAAATCCTTGAGTTCTTGAATGCCACTGAGGTCATCACTAGTTATGATCATATCATCCACATATAGGAGAAGCAAAATGGTGCCTTTATCATTATGACGAAGAAATAAGGCAGAATCATAAGGACTGGCAGTGTAACCCAAGCAAAGGATGGTGGAGTTGAACTTGGCAAACCATGCTCATGGAGCTTGTTTAAGGCTATAAAGTGCTCGTCGAAGGCGACATACCTTATTTGTTTCAACAGAAAGACTAGGAGGAGGTTGCATATAGACTTCTTCATGTAGATCCCCATTAAGGAATGCATTTTTGACATCCATCTGAAAAAGGTCCCATTTACTAGCAGTGGCAACAACTAAGAGGGTATGAATAGAGAAAATACAGGCAACTGGAGCAAAAGTCTCTTTATAATCAATCCCATAATCTTGTGTAAAACCTTTTGCTACAAGATGAGCCTTATAACGATCAATGGACCCATCAGAGCAAGTCTTGATCTTATAGATCCACTTACTACCAACCATAGACTGACCAGGAGGGAAAGTAACTAGATCCCAAGTATGGTTTTTGGTTAATGCATCAATTTCTTCTTTCATTGCAATATACCAAAAAGGGTTAGTAGATGCCTCACGATAGGTGTAAGGCTCATGGAGTATAGCAAGGGCAGTGTAACAATGATAGTCAAGTAAATGTATAGGAATGGATCTTACCCTGGTTGAGTGGCGAGGTGGAATGTCTTATGGAGGATCTTCAAGCGGAGTAAGAGCAGGGGACCTATGTTCAAGGTGGGGTAGCTCATTATCAACCTGTTCTTCTACAACTTGTCTAGGATAATCATCAAAAATATCTAAAGATTGAATAGTGAAGTCCAAATGTGGATTAAAAGTATCTGTAGAAGGAACAAGAGACTCAATTGAAAATATTTCTAAAACATTTGAATTAGTTAGGGAAGAATGAAAGTGAGAAAGTTTAACAAATAAGCAATGTTCCCAAAATACAACATTTCGGGAAACACGGAGATGATGTGAGACAGGATCATAACATCGATACCATTTTTGAGTTTCACCATAACCAAGAAAACAACAAAGTCTAGATCGAGCCTCAAGTTTGTTGTGTTCATAAGGCTAAAGAAGAACGAAACAGGCAGATCCGAATGAGCGAAGGTAATGATAGTCAGGAGATGACCCAAAAAGGTGCTCATACGGAGTCTAATTATGAATGACAGTGCTTGGAATGCGATTAAAGGAATGAACAACATGAAGAGTGGCTTCACCCCAAAATGGGGCAGGAACTTTGGCAGAAAGAAGAAGAGCACGAACACTGTCAAGAATATGATGAAGTTTTCTTTCGGCTTGACCATTTTGTTGAGAGATTCCTGGACAGGTTAGATGATGTACAATGCCATAGGAGTGCAACAGAGCTTGAAAAGCATTTTGAGTATACTCAAGAGCATTATCAGATCGAAAAGTTTTGATATGTTTGGAGAATTGTGTTTCAACCATTTTTGCAAAGTTATTGTATATTGGTAAGATTTCAGAACGAGATTTCATTGGAAAGATCCAACTATAACGAGAATAATCATCAATAAAAACAACAAAATATCGAGATCCACCAATACTAGTAACAGGAGAAGGTCCCCAAACATCAGAATGAATTAACTCAAAAATACTATTAGAGATAGATTTACTATTATTGAAAGGTAAACCTGGTTGTTTTCCTAACTGGTATGAAGTACAATCAAAATTATCATTGGACACAGAACCTAATAGACCTTTAGAAGCTAACTGTTGTACCTGAGTGGATGGGGCATGACCAAGACGAGAATGCTAAAGTGCGAGAGAAGGTAAGGAAGAAACTGCAACAGTTGCAGCAGCAATAGAGGTAGGAGCAACAAGTGGAAGATGAAGATTGTTTACGAGAAACATATGCCCGACCCTAGGACCGGTCCCAAGCTCTTGCCCCGTCCTCAGATCCTGCACAATACATCTAGAATAGTAAAAAATAAGGCAATATCCTAGTTCAGCTAATTGTCCCTCAAAGCATAAATTATAAGATAGGTCAAGTACATGGAAAACCCCAGGAACAGAGAGGGTAGAGGTCGAAACAAAACCTAGACTATTCCCATGAATGGTGGAACCATCAACTATATGAATATTAAGGGGATGTGGTGCAGGGTCATGTTTGGAGAATAAAGATGAGTGAGGTGTCATGTGATTGCAACATGCAGAGTCAAAAAGCCAATTTTGAGACTTACCAAGCAGAACTGAGAGAGTAGTGGAAAGAGATGAATTACCAGCCATTTGAACAACTTGAGTTATGATCTTTTGTAGTTCAGTGGAGGATAGGTTTATAGTGGATCCAGAAGACTGGGACTCTACTGAACTAGAAGGCATCAACGAAATAGGCTCAGTATTAGCAACAGCAGCAGTAGATTTGTTGCGATGGTAACAAGTCTTAATGGTATGGCCATGACGCTTGCAATAATTGCAGAACCTTTTATTGCTCTGCCTGCGACGATTTTAAAAGCCAAAGGAATCACCTGATTGCTAAGGTTGCTCAATGGCAGGAGTAGGAGGAGTAATAGCTAAAACATTGAACTTGTTATGGGCTTGAAAGGTTATAAGCTGAGCTTCTTCTCTAACCAACTCATTTACAGCAGTATTAAGAGAGGGAGGAGGACTGCGATTAAGAAGCTGACCTCGGATTGGCTCAAAGTCCTTGTGGAGTGACATCAAGAACTCATAGAGATGAAATTCATCCCTAATTGTAGCATATTGCTGAGCATCTGTTGAGCATGCCCAAATTGGATCACAAAGGTCAATTTGGTCCCAAAGGAAGCGAAGCTAATCAAAGTAGTCATTGATGGATTGCCCTGGTTCCTATTAAAGTTGATGCAATTCAACTATTAGCTAATATTTCATGGATCTATGAATAATGGAGTACCTTTTGGCCAACATATCCCATGCTTATTTGGCATCATCAAAGTTTCCCAATAGATTGGAGATGGAGGGAATGGAAGTATTCCGAATCCATGTGAGGATTATGTGGTTGTGACTATCCCATTCAATCATGCGACGAAGGAAAGTAGCATCTTCTTCACTTGCTCCTTTAATAGGAATGATAATTGCACAAGTATAATAATGCTAGAGCATACGACCCTTAAGAAAACTATACATAGCTTTAGACCATGACAAGTAATTCTTGGTCCCCTCCAATATAGTATTGATAGGGCAAGAAACAAAAGCATCCTTTTTATCCATTTGGAAACACAATATGCAAAAATGGACTACAAAAATGAGGTCTACGCGAAAAACTGGGTAGGGAGAACATATATTGCAAAAGTCAATAATCTCCGCTCAAATAGAAGTCAACGGCCAGGAATGTCAGCGGGTCACTGATGACATCAACCCTAGGTAAGTAGCTGATGACGTCACAGGAGTAGAGCGCCGCGTGCGGAGGAGTATGACTGTAATACGCCCACCGTTATGTAGATCTAGTCGTGGGGATCATAATGGTATCTACAGAAAGTTCGTCGGGTTAAGATTCATGGTGGTGGCTAGTTTCAGCGGCGGTGCTTGAAAATACGTGTAGATCTTTTGAGTGGCACGTGAGGGAGCGTGCGATGTCCAATGGTTGCGATACTTCCACGGTTGTGTAGATCTGGTCGATCCGATCATAGTGGTTTTTGCAGAAAAATTATCGAAGCAAGATGCATGACGACGACGGTGATTGTAGTGGTCTGTGTGGTATGGGACTCCTTAACAACGACGATTGTAGTCCCGGAACCTAAGGACAACGGCTGAAAGACGTCGGAGGTTCAACTGTGAGTGGTTGTAGTGGCTATTGTGACAGCGGAAGCTATAAGGGTTGAATAACACCAGAAAAGACAAGACTACTAGAAAGATAAGAGTAGTGGCTCTGATACCATGTTAGAAATACTTAATGATTGTATTCTATTATGTGATTAAATGAATATACATGGTGCCTTTATATAGGAGTTACAAGTAAACTAGATATGTCTAAAGTAACTAGATATAGATATGCCTAAAGTAAATAGATATACATTAGCAGATATATATACATTAATATGTTACTAGATATACATTAACATTCTCCTTCCATTTCAAGCTTCCTCCATTAGTCTAGTCATTCAGTTATGGATCCCCTTACGCTTCTTTGAGATCCAAACAATGAGATGAATGTTGAACTGCCTCCTATTATTTCCAGTGTCTACTTTCACCAACACTCATAATATGATTACTAGATCCAAGGCTAGTATTTTTAAACATAAGCCAGTTGCTTTTTTGGCTTATCTTAGCTTCTCACTCTTTGGTTCCCTTATGTTCACCCCTATTGTTGAGTCTTCATCTATCATAAAAGCACTAGTATTCATGAATGGCATACAACCATGACTCTTGAAGTTGAGGCACTCTTAAGAAATGGCACATGGGAGCTTGTTAAGTGTCCACATTGTAGTAAAGCCACTAGTTGCAATTAGGTTTTCAGGGTCAAGATAAAATCAGATTGTGCTTTTGATAAGTATAAAGCAAGACTAGTTATTAAGGGTTTCAATCATTATGTTGTCATTAACCACTTAGAAACCTTTTCTCCTATTGTCAAACCTTAAACAATGTGAATCATTCTTTTCATGACTCTCGCTCAGAATTGGCTCATCAAGCAAGACATTAACAATGCATTTCTGAATGGTGATCTTAATGAAACAATTTACATGTTGCAATCCCCTAGTTTTAAGGATTCCACAAAACCTAGTAATGACTTTGTGAAAGTAAAGTCATAAGTGCAGTTTCTTTGCTTAATATTTATTCATTTTATTTAATAAGTAGTACTTTGGAGTTAAAAATATTAAAATATAAATTTTGTAGTGAAAATAGGTGAAAATATATGTTTTAGGAATTTTCTAAAATTTTATAGACTTTTTGAATTTTTTTAATGCATGATCAATCATAAGACATCACATGGATGCTACGCAAGCCTTGCCACGTGTTGACACGACGCTCAATTTGAGTTTTGTCGTGCGATCAAAAGGCATGTCACGTGTCATCACGAGATTCATCCATTCTTTCCACTGGGGTGCCATATGATATGAATCAGTGAATCATAGCACACCATGTGGTGCTGACTCAGTATGCGTTAACCACGACTAGTTCGCCCTGTCACACATCGTGTGCTAATTCATCCATTGATTCTCTCATGCCATGTATTGTGATTCTATTAGCTAGCATTGTTTAATTTCCTTTTTTCATCATCAACTTTTGATCTAATGGTATAGATTCTATCTCAACCTAATTTAACCCTCTAATTGCTCCAAAAATCCGAATCAACCAAAAATTAAATTTTTTTATCAATTTTTGGAGCCAAAAAGATAGAAAAAGTTCAAAAGGAGATACAATTTGGTGGATATTTAATCGGAGATTGGTACTACAATTCAAAAGATTGATTGTATTTATTCTTTTTCTTCTTTCTTTATCATTTCTTTATGTTTTTCTTTATGAAAAATATGAGATTTATGAAAAATATCATGTCTAGTTAATTTATTAATCTATAGGTCTTATGAACCCAAATTTTTACATGTGTTAATCTAATATTTTATCCAATTATGATTTCAATTAAATTATATTATATAATATTATTTTTATGGTATTAATTATTTGGCCAAAAATTGATCTATAGAGAAAATTAAATAGATTTGGGAGAATTATTTATTTATTTCTCTTGATTAAATAACATGCACAATTTCTAGGTAGAGATATATGATTCTTATGTATGTAATTCATAAATGATGAACTTCATGAATAGTATGTAATTTAATCGACATGAGAGAGTATGATTAAGTTAATTATTATATGATGTAAAGTTTATTTAAGAGAGGAATACGTGTTAAATTATATTTAATTGATCATGTAATTGATTAATAATTATATTGACGAGGATTTTAGTGATTCAGATGTTTAGAAAATTAAGATATTAAGTATTTTTAGATATTTTTTCAAATATTTTCTTAGCTACCAATTCTAAATTAATTAAAAATAGACATGGAGAGATGTACCTTAGGACTTGATATGACCGTCTACTCAAGTATGTTAAATGTGACATTGGTTGGGAGGCAACCCAACGTTATTTTACTTATATTTTTATTATTTGTGTTTTGTAGGTAAATAAATGTGGATAAAAATGGCGCAATAAGATTGAGTATTTCAACTACAGATATAGTGTACCAAGACTAAAAGAGTTTTCTTTCCTTTTACGTTTTCATATTTATGTGTGTATATTGGGGACAATGTGTAATTTAAGTTTGGGAGAGGAAAATTCACTCTCAACTTTATTATTTAGTAAGCATTTTCAATTTTTAAAAATGTTTTTTATGATATTTTTAATCATGATTTTGATAGAAATTGATAAATATATGGGAACTAAATACATGCATACTTGATATGAAACATATGAACTCAATGATAAAAATTGGTTGTCATGATTAGGATAAGGAATGTAACATACTCATTAACATGCTTACATTAATCTAGTTTTGATTAATTGATTCAATTTTTTATGCACATGTTCATGATTGATTTTGGTGTTCTTATTGAGAGAAAATTTGTGATAAGTTATACGAGTTGATGAGATCTACCATGTTTCAAAATCTATTTGATCATCTTTTGAGGCAAAATTTTAAATAGTATTTAACAAGATAAATTATCTAGGCCTTATTTAGATCGATTGAGTCTTTCAAGCTAACCATTGTTAATATCTTTAGTCAACCATTTGAGCCTAATTAAGAACCTTTCATATCTTTAAGTCACTTTTTATGCCTAACTTATAAACATTATCTTGACCTTACACCTTTAGCTTGTATAAAAAAATGCAATAATATGTTATGCTATAGAGTAAGATGAAATGTAATGCACCCTAAAACGAAGAATAAGAAGAAAAACTCATAACATAATTATCCCTCTAAAGAAAAAGAAAAGAAAATTAAAAATAAGTTTGAGGGTATTGTGAAATTACAAAAAAAAGATGTGGAATAAAAGAATATTAAAAAAAATGATAAGATAGGATTCACTAAAATATCAAGTGCAAACTCAATTGTAGTTAACAAGAGTGAAGAATAAAAAGAAACCCAAGATGTCGAAAGAGCCTAAATATATTTATTTATCGATCTCCACCTAAACCTTACATTATAAGTATGTAAAGCCTTTATTGATCTTTAGCTAAGCGTATATTTATATTAGTTGAGATAGATGTGAAAAATGGACTTAAAAGACTTGTTATAAGATTGAATTGATTAGCATGCTCATACAAGTTGATTTCATAAATGCATTAGATAATATCATATGTAACATACACAAATCAATTCGTCAAAAACCTTGTATATTTTTATATTGATGAAATATTGATTGATGGATATGTGAACTTTCTTATATTACAATTGTACAACCATTGAAGGAGATAGTTATTGCTAAATATGCATATATATATTTATTTGTTTATGAATATGTTTCCCATGTCATTTTATCTAGTAAGATTTGGCTTTACTTGAGGACAAGCATAGTTAAGTTTGAAGGTGTAATAATTCTATGAAAGTAGAGTTATCCGTATACTTTTTTTACTTAATATTTGTTCATTTTATTCAATAAATAGTATTTTGGTGTTAAAGATATTAAATATAAAATTTCTAGTGGAAATGGGTAAAATAATATTTTTCAAAACATTTATGGTATTTTTTGAAAATTTTATGGATTTTATGAATTTTTTTTAATATAGGATCAATCTGGAGACACAACGTGGATGCCACGCAGGCCTTGCCATGTGTCGATACAACATTCAATATGAGTTTATTGACTATGCCACACTTTGTCACGGGATTCATCTATTCTTTCCATTAGGGCACTACACAATTCGTATCTACGAACCATAGCTCGCCAAGTGGTACTGACTTAACATGTATTGACCATGACTAGTCCTCCCCACCACTCGTCACACGCTGATCCATCCAATATTTCTCCCATGCCATGTGTTGAAATCCCATTGGCCAGCACTATTTAATTTCATTTTTTCATCTCTACCCTTAATCTGACGGTCCAAATTCCATCTGAGTCTAATTTAACTCCCTAATTACTTGAAAAACTCAAATTAGCTAAAAATTAATTTTTTTATCAGTATTTGGAGCCAAAAAGAGAAGAAATATAGAAAATTTTAAAAGGAGATACAATTTGGTAAAGATTTAAGAGGAGATTGGTGCTACAATTCAAAGAATTGATTGTATTTATTATTCTTCTCCTTTCTTTATCAATTCGTATGTCTTTCTTTATGAAAAATATGAGATTTATGAATAAAATTATGTCTAGCTAATTTATTAATTTTGAGGTCTTATGAACCCAATTTTCTACCTATAATGATCTAATAGTTTACCTCAATTATGATTTCAATTAAATTACATTATTTAATATGATTTTTATGATATTAATTGTTACACCAAGAATTTATCTATAGAAGTAATTAAATAGATTTGAAATCTTGATTAAATAACATGCATAGTTTCTAGATAGAGATGTGTGGTTCTTATATATGTGATTTATAATTGATGAACTTAATGAGTAGTATGCAATTTAATTAACATGAGAGTGTGATTATGTTAATTATTATATGATGTGTAATTTAATTGAGAGAGGAATATATGTTAGGTTAGATTCAATTGATCATATAATTAATTGGTAATTATATTGAGAGGATTTTAGTAATTTATATGTTTAGACAATTTGGGAATTGATTATTCTTAGATATTTTCTCATATATATTCTTAACTGTCAATTTTGAATTAATTAATTACTGCTATTTATTTTTAGGTCTTTTATTTTTTTTCTAAAAATATAATTTTTTTTACTTTTTAGTTTTAGAATTAGTTTTTAATAACATAATTTCCTTGGAAATGATATATTTTTATCATTATATTACTTGTTTGTGAAACGTATGTTATTGCATACAATTTGTGTCGATCAATTGATCATGATTGTGAGTTTAAAAAAGTTCTATATAAGCTTAAGTAGGCAACTCATCCATGGTACCAAAAGTTAAGCTCAACTCTTATTGATGTTGATTTTATGAATTATATACTATGAACTATAATAGTATGTTGTATTAGCTAGTTACAAGCTAATAAGTGTAGGTTACTATATGTGCATAAACTGTTAGAGTTTGTTAGAGTCTAGATGCTATATGCTCGTGCTAGCTCTTATGTTCAAGTATTAGCTACTTGTAAAAATAGAATGTTACACTGACAAATTCAAATAATGAAATATCATAGAAGTATTCTCTTCAATCTAGTTACTCTTTTTTTTCTCTCTAGTTTATTTAAAATAATAGTAAATATTTATTTATCACTAAATATGTGCTGTAATTTATTTTTGTACTAGCAACATTTGTAAAGGAAAGAAATTAAATAAAGAATGAGATGAACTTGGTGACTAAAATATAAAAACTTAAATACATTTTTTTTATTTTTCAATTTTCATAAATTATGTATATTTACATTTGTGTTTTTTAATAATAAAAAATTCAAAATCGTAAACATAAAAAAATCAAAAGTTTTAGGGTGTCATTTATGCTAGACTTATCAAGGAAATAACAGTTCTTTATGGTGTCTTTTCTCCTTAGAAAAATGGTGAGTAATATCCATTGATTTGTGTAGAAACCCTTTGCTATATAATCTGAAATTAGCTAAGTTCTAACCCCTTGGTTCATATCATTTGGTATCAGAGCTTTTTGTGCTAATTTTCAGATTCCTATTCTTTATATTTGTTCTTATTCTTGTTGTATTTCTGATACATAAAAAAATGAAAAAATATCATTCTGTTGTGTTCTTGCTGAAATTTATTCTCCAGACCCTAAAAATATTGCTCTTCTTTGTTTCCACATTTTTTTTTTTGCATTTTCCTTTCAAATTCTATTATGTCCAAAGTTTTTTAGTAGTAACCTTGCATATCCTACTATTTCTGAAAGCATTCTAAATTTTCCTTTCATAATCTGCTATTTCTAAATCTATTCTGCATTTTTCCTTGCTTATTCTACAATATCTGATATATTCTGCAGTTTTTGGTTGTTTTCTAGTATTTCTGTGGTAGTTCCTGCAGAAATTTCATTTTCCTTTTTTTTCGTAATTTATGTGCTATTTTACCTATCTTAAAAATTCCTTAAACTCATATTGAAAGTATTGTATTGATTTACTCTTGAGCTATTAACATATTTGTTCCAAAAAAGAAAAAAAAACAGAAAAAGAGTGGCCAGAATTAATTAAAAAAAAAAGACAGAAAAAAGAGAGGCCAAATTGCATTTGCTAATTTATAGTGAGTATTAGAACTCATAGTTTCAAGGATTTTACACTTTGATTATAAATCTTCCATTGTGTGCTTAGTTCCTTTGGGGAAATTGTTGTTTTCCAATTGTGTTAATCTAATGATTTTCCTTTTACTTACTACTCTAAACACTTTGAGTTATTTTCCTTTGCGCTTTAACAAGTGGGATATTGTGAATTATTATTTTTTTAGGTATTTGATAATTCTACAAATTGATTGGAATTCCTAGATTTGGTTACTTTGATTAGGAACTAAGAGGGTTTGAGCAATTAATCTGAGCGCTAAACACGTGAGGTATTCTATGAATTTACATTAGTTGTAATGGCTAAATGATAGTAGGGAAGGGATGCTTGATAAGCAAGTTTTAGTAAGCTTCTCCATTGAAAAGAACAAAGATGAGGTGATGTGTGATGTGGTACCATGTAAGCCGAGCACATCTTGCTAGGTAGGCCTTAGCAATATGATTAGAGGGTTACACATGATGGATATAGAAACAAGTATTCATTTGTGAAGGATGGTAGAAACATCACACTTGTCCCCCTTTCACCCAAGCAAGTCTTTGAAGATCAAATGAAGATGGTTAGAGGAAAAGAAAAGAGTGAAAATGAAAAAGAGAGTGCGACTAAAGAAAAGAATGACAGAAAAGATGAGTGAAAATGAAAAGAAGAGTGAGACTAAAGAAAAGAATGAGAGAAAAGAGAAGAGTGAAATAAAAGGATAGTGAGACTAAAGAAAAGAATGAGAGTAAAGAAAAGATTGAAAGAAAAAAAGAGAGTGAACAAAATAAAATCCGTCGCAAAGAGAGTGAGAAAAAGAAATTGAGAGAAAATCAGAAAGAAAAAGAAAGAGAGATTGAAAAATTTAAGACAAAAGAAGAGAGAAAAAAATGTCTATGCAAAAGCGAGTGAAATTAAAAAAGTAATATTCATTAATCAACCATTGATTGTACTTCTCTACAATGAGGCATTTTTGAATACTAAACAATTTGATGATGCTTTGCCTAGTTCAATTGTTTCTATCTTTCAGGAATTTGAGGATGTCTATCTTGAGGAAATTCCTAATGGATTACCTCTTATCCGAGGGATTGAACATCAAATTGATTTTGTACCTCGTGCTAACATTCCAAACCGACTATCCTGTAGAAGTAATCCTGAGGAGATGAAGGAAATACAAACACAGGTTAGTGAGTTGATAGAAAAAGGGTACGTGAGAGAACACATGTGTCCACGCGTTGTTATAGTAATTTTGGTCCCTAAGAAGGATGGGACAAGAAGGATATGCGTAGACCGCTGAGTAATCAACAATATCATGGTAAATTATCGTCACTATATTCCCCGCTTAGTTGATATGTTAGATGAATTGCATAGCTCTTATGTCTTTTCTAATTTTGATTTAAAAAATGGATATCACCTAATTAGAATGAAAGAAGGTGATGAATGGAAAAATGCATTTAAGATAAAATATGGTTTATATTAGTGGTTAGTCATGCCATTTGGTTTAACTAATACTCTAAGTACTTTCACAAGATTAATGAACCATGTTTTGCATGCTTTTATTGGAAAATTTGTGCTTATCTATTTTTATCATATTCTCATTTATAGCAAAAATTTGGAAGACCATTTGAAACATTTACAATTTGTTCTTGAAGTACTTAGGGGAGAGAAACTATTTCCTAACCTAAAGAAGTGCACATTTTGCACCTATAAGCTTGTGTTGATGGGTTTCATTGGGAGTACAAATGGAGTTCAGGTTGATGAAGAAACGATTCGAGCTATCCAGGAGTGGCCCAACCTAACAAGTTTAAGTAATGTTCTATGTTTTCATGGACTTGCTTGGTTTTATCGACGATTTGTAAAAGATTTTAGCATAGCAGCAGTGATAACCGATGTCATCAAAAAGAATGTTAGGTTCAAATGGGGATAAGAGTAAGAAATTTAATTCCAACTGCTTGATGAAAAATTGACTCGTGCTCATTTATTTTCTTTACCGAACTTTGCAAAAACTTTTGAAAAAGAGAAAGCAAGGCTCAACATTGAGAGGATGATTGAACAATATATCAAACAAGCCAACAAAGGATGTCATAGGATGATCTTTGAGCCTGGAGATTGGGTATGGGTACACATGAGAAAAGAGCATTTTATAGAACAAAGAAAATGAAATTATCCATCATAGGGAGATGGTCCATTTTAAGCCATCGAAAGGATTAATGAATATGCCTACAAGCTAGACTTTCCTGCTAAGTATAATGCCAGCACCTCTTTTAATGTTTCTAATCTTTCTCCTTTTGATTATGCATGTGATGATTCGAGGATGAATCCTCTTAAAGAGAGGGGGAATGATGAGAATCATCGAGCTCTACAAATTCCAAGTGGACCAATCACAAGGTCTAGGAGGGCATAACTCGAAAAGGCTTTAAATGGGCTCATTCAAGAGGTCATGCATAACCAAGGGGACCTAAATTGGGAGTGCAAGGATTGGGACAATCCTAGGAGGGAAATTAGGGTAAAATTGGCAAAACAAAACTAGGCACATTGTTGTGCCATTTGGACTTTTTTGGGTAACTTCATTTTCAACCCTTAGATGGAAACAAAGGTTAAGATGTAATATTTTATAGGGATTCCTTTGTTCTCAGTTGCTCCAATTTTACTCCATTTGTGTTGTGCCATTTGGAATTTTTTGGGCAACTTCATTTTCAACCCTTAGATGGAAACAAAGGTTAAGGTGTAATATTTTATAGGGATTCCTTTGTTCTCAGTTGCTCCAATTTTGCTCCATATTTTGCTCCATATTTTGCTCCATATTTTGCTCCACATTTTGTGCTGTGCCATTTGGACTGATTTTGGGTAGCTTTCTTTTCAACCCGTGGATGAAATCAAGGGTTAAGATGTAATATTTTCATAGGATTCTTTTGTAGTCAACAACCCCATTTTTCTCCAAGTTTTGGTCCATATTTTCTGCTACCTTTTATGCTTTTTGGCTATTTTTATTTTCAACCCTTGGATGAGATCAAGGGCTATGATGTAGTAGAGCTTAGGGTTTGTTTGTATCTTATTAAGAGCAACTCAGTTGCTAGAAAATACAATTTTGAATTAAGTTTGAATTTTCAAATCATTTGAGAGCTCATTCTAGCTCTTTGTTCCTCTTTAAGCAACTTATCAAGAGATTGGCAACCTTTGTGGCGTTGTTTAGCATCCAAGAATTTGTGGTGAGTAATATCCATACTTGTTAGGGTGTCATTTATGCTAGACTTATCAAGGAAATAGCAACTCCTTGTGGCGTCTTTTCCCCTCAGAAAAATGGTGAGTAATATCCATTGATTTGTGCAGAAACTCTTTGCTATATAATCTAAAATTAGCTAGGTCATAACCCTTTGGTTCATATCACACAACCATTAAACACAAAAGAAGTGGATAGTTGTAGCATTGATTCATTTTCACTATGGATGGATCGTTATAAAAAGCGTATCAAAGATACAAAAAAGATAGACAACAAACTTAAGTGGATAAATATTTGGGTGAGACATGTGAGAATAATGAGTCTTTTGATCTTTTAGGTTGGTGGAAAGTGAACTCATCGAGGTACAAGGTTCTTTCTAAGGTTTCCAAAGATGTTTTAGCTATACTTATATCAACTGTAGCTTTTGAATTTGCATTTTCAACTAGAGAAAGAGTTATTGGTCCTTTTAGAAGTTCATTGTTCTCAAAAACCGTTCAAGCACTTATTTGTACTCAAAACTGGATTCGATCATTATTAATAATTAACATTCATGAGTTGTTTAATGATATTGAAACAATTGAATAAGGTAATATTGTTTTAATTTTCATTATTAATTGATAACATTCTCTTATGATTGATGTTTTAATATTATTATCACTTTCTTTTGTCTTATATTTTGTAGATATGTTTGAAGACATTAAGGATATTATCTTTGATTAAGTATGATATATAATTATTTTATTTCATATGTATTTTATATATTATTTTATATATATTTAATTATCAATTTACTAACATTTTTTAAATTATGACTAATAGGTAATGAAACATTGAAGTTTGTTGATATTGTTCTCAAAACTCAAGATTATGCTCGATGGATGTTAAAGAATAAAATGATCAACTTAATTTAGTTTTAGATTATTGTGAACTATCTGTTTGTTTATTGTTTGAATGAATTGTTAACTTTATTAAAATAATTATTATAATTAGTATTATATTATTTTTGTTTTATATAGGTTTGATCGTTTGAGTCATATTTTAACATTTTTATTTGATATTTTACGGGTTTTTTTAGTTCAAATAAGTTTATGTTATGTGAAAATTTAAATTTTTTATTCAAAAAAATATATCAAAAATAGAGTTAATTAAGTTTATTGATAAAATTCAACTGATCCAATCTGAATAAGTTACGAATTGAATTGGATCGAATTTGAAAAATGATCAGATCGATTGCAGATTAAGATGTTTCAATCCGATTGAAAGATTAGATGTGATCGAATGAGTATAAAATAAACGATTTTTATATGATGAACACCAATTCTAGTACTTCATTGATAACATAAATATACCATATATATTTTTTCATTTAAAAGAATGAGATCTATAAATACTATCTGCTATAGATTAGTCAAGTGTATTATCAATAATAACCCTCTTAAAGATATTTCAAAATAGGTTTACAAGGGCAGATTGGTCCATTCAAGTCTATAAATTGTTGTACCAAGTCAACCCTTCCAAGCGAGGCGTATCATTGACGGCGGATCTAAAAGGTCAGCAACATGCTCAACCAAGAACAAGAGGAAGACGAAGACCCATTCACAACGCTTCTAAACGAAGACCAAGAGAACAACAATACAACTACAGAAGAATCTGAGCTACACGACGGTGAATCAATGACGCAACTACAGAAACACTACCTCCGTTCGATAAACTCAACGGTGGTGATCAGACAACTACCATCCAAAGGCCTATCCTTCCAGCTCTGGCCAGCTGCCACTACCCTCGTCACTCTCCTCGACGGCTGTAACCTTAGTAACAGCCCTCTCTCTCCAACTCTTTATTCCTTAACCAACGACTCAAATGGTCGTCCTCTAAACATCCTTGAACTCGGATCTGGAACTGGTCTTCTAGGAATATCAGCTGCTGTCACGCTTGGTGCTAAAGTCACCGTCACCGATCTCCCACACGTAATCCCCAATCTCCAGTTCAACGTTGATGCAAATGCCGCCGTTTTAGCTGCGAATGGTGGAGTTATCAATGTGGCACCACTTAGATGGGGAGAGGAAGAGGATGTGAAGCTGATTGGAAATGAATTTGATCTTATTCTAGCTTCGGATGTAGTTTATCATGACAACCTCTACGAGCCTCTTCTACAAACTCTCAACTTGCTTTTGGGTGGTAAAGATAAGAAAGTTTTTGTGATGGCTCACCTTAGGAGATGGAAAAAGGATTCTGTTTTCTTCAAGAAAGCTAAGAAGGCGTTTGAAGTTGATGTGTTGCACGTGGATAGTCCGTGCAACGGGTCAAGGACTGGAGTTATTGTTTACCGTTTTGCTGGGAGGCTAAGTCGGAATTTGTGTAATGGTCACCAGCAAACAAATGCTTGAGAATTAACTCAAGAAATTTCAATTCCTGTTTGGAGGAAAAGAAAAGAAAGGAAAGGAAAGGAAATGAAATGAAAGTTTTGCATTAATCCAAAATCCACCTTTATGATTCGTGGCTAACAATCTAACACCATTCTAGTTTATAAAACCGTCTTAATGAGACTCATGTTTGTCAAACCATTTAAACAAACAAATCAATGTTTTAAACTAGGCCGAAACTTAACACTCAAATATGCCAAGATGTCTTCATATATATCAGTACTTTAATCTTACAGAATGAAGATAACTTGTAGAAAATGAAAATGAAATCTTCAGAAGTGCAAAGCTCACTCCCAGAGTCCCAGGCTATGAATATGCTGCTGGATATGAGATGAAAAACGACTCGTGGAGCATGATAGCAACGGGCAGGAGAAATTCTCTGAATGCGTGGTTCTGGCAGCTTCAGGCTTCAGTTATACAAAGCCACAGCCAAATAATACACACCAGAATTCACAATGGACAACTCTAGGTTGAGAAATACAATTTGGTTGCCTGCATGTTTGAAATGGTTGTCATCCCTTCCTCAGCATGCCCCTTTAGCCACAGCTTTCATATTCTATGAGTCCCTAAGGCCTAAAGCATACAAAGTAAATGCCATTTACTTGTTTTGGAAGCTTGTTTAATGGGGGAGATGATACGTCACTTTGATAGTGGTGTCATGAGTACTAACCATGTTTGTTCTTCTTTGCAGTCGATTAGTTCACCAGTACAACCGAGGTATCAACACTAGCTACAATTTTAGCTCATTTATCAATATGAAAACTACAATAAAATTAACTAGAAATCATTCCACAACATATATATTAAAGGGAGGATATGTGCATACCTGCAGGTTTTCACTGTGTCTCAGGCTTTTGATCATGGAAAAGTTCCTATATGCTTCACTGGACATCCTAAGAAGAGGTCCAAGGAATGGAAGCAAGTTCTGGAAAAGAAAAAAGAAGAGAGAAATAAATGCTTACCTTACAAGCTACAATAGCTTCACAAAAATATAAATAAAATTAATGCATCCAATATCAAAGTCGGTTCAAGAAGAGAGAAATAAATGCTTACCTTACAAGCTACAATAGCTTCACAAAAATATAAATAAAATTAATGCATCCAATATCAAAGTCGGTTCATGTTTAACAATAAAAATGAATTGAAGGAACATGATGCTAGTTCTTGCAATTTACATAATACTTTTCATCAAAAATCATAAGCAAACTTTACATGAACTCCTCTCAAGATGTCTTTTCTAATGGACTGACACGGCATGAACTCAATTATGACATGAAAAAAAAAAAACAATTGGATTAAAATTTATCACAAAGTATAAGTTTAAAAGTCTTTTTATTCTTTAATATTATAAAAAAGTTACTTGAAAAAAATCTATTTTTTTTTTTTTGTCAACCAACCTGCAACACAACATGAACCTAGCATGCGACACGACACAATCGCCACCCTATGGGTGAAAGCTGAGGGCCTAAGCTCCATTTATCTCTCCCATCTCTGGCTCACCAAATAAAGGACATGGTCAAGCTTAAAAGTAGAGCCAGCTTATTCATCCATACTCCATCACTCTTGTCACTATCAGTGCCACTCGGACTGACACGATTTTCCTCAACCCCCTCTATTGAACCTTTTTTTTTAGCTCCACGATCTACTTTACCTTTAACTAAAGTTGCAGAACCTACCTTTGGAAAGCTTCTCCAAGATTTTAATGGTTCTCTGAGGATTAAGATAAATCTGCAGCAGAATGTGGTAGATATTTCCAGAAGATCTGGTGGATGTTTGGTAAATAATGGACTTGTAGTCGTAGACCTGACCACAGTAGGAAAGTGCCAACTCAGGCACATGAAGCTACAAGCAAGAAGACAAGTCCAACAACCGTAATATATTATAAGGAAAAAAACAGGGGCATAAAAAATAACCCAAGATGATCCAAAAACTTAGTTGCATCATACATTATTTACACAGTGAAAGAACCAATTCCATACTACTTGTACTTCAGAACTGGAAAAGCTTTATGGGATGCTCAGCCAATGTACAGAAATTCTGTTTAACCCAAGTCAGTTTGACTAAGCTCACCCCAAGGTTGTATTTACGAGCCATTTTTCCCTAAAAACCAAAGGTAAAATCAGAAACCAATTGGAACAAAACAACATATGTAATGATATTATAGCAACCACTATCTAAAAGCCAAAATAACGTACACTAAGATTACATTTCTTCAAAAGCTACACTAACTCTTTCCTATAAGATACTTTAGGACTTCGACTGTACAAATAGAAAACAAAAATATGTACAACCTTGTAACAATGTTATTTCATCGATCACTTCTAGGCTCATTGTAGGATTTGATTCTGAAAATGGTTTATCTCAATTTCAAGGAACAACTTTAGTTCGGTGTAGTAATAAAGTATTGTCTAATCGACCATGTACATCCACAAATATTTTTTCAAATGGTGATGTTGGTTCTTCAGTGCCACATGTAGAGCTTGATTTGAAGGTTGATCAAGTATTTGACAATAAGATAGATTTCACTACACATATCGGGCTTCATGCCATAAGAAATAGATTTGAGACGAGGACACTGACAAGTAAGAATGACCGTGTAGTGATAAAATGTATTCAAGCTAATTGTACTTGGATAATTAGATGTAATAAGATCACTGGATCAGATCAATTCAGGGTAAAACAGTTTAAATCAAGACATACTTGTGATCCTAATAAGTACATGAAGAAAAATAGGACCGCGACCTCAAGAGTGATAGCAAATGCTATTAAGTTGAAACTGGTGCAACCTAGAAGAGTTTATAAGCCAAAAGATATTATTGATGATTGTCAGAATGAGTTTGGGATTGATATTGGTTACACCACAGCATACAGGTCTAAAGAAAAAGCTCTCAGATTGTTACGGGGCACTGAAGAGGAATCTTTCCTCAAACTCTCTCCCTACTGTCATGTTCTAAAGGAAAGAAATCCTAGAAGTGTCACACATATTGAAGTTGACCAATCGGGAAGATTTAAGTATTTTTTCATGGCACTAGGTCCATGTATTAGAGGATTCTTATCCTGCATAAGACATGCGATTACAATTGATGGTGCATTTCCTATCGGTAGATATTTTGGGACATTATTTGTAGCAAATGGTTCTGATGGAAATAACAATATATATCCAATCTCCATTGGGGTTGGAGATTCAGAGAATAATGATGCCTGGGAATGGTTTTTGTTAAAACTATCATTTGTAGTTGGGCACGTTGACGACCTTGTTATTATTTCAGATACATATCAAAGTATTATTCAAGCTATTTTGAAAGCATTTCCTAATGTAGTGCATGGTTATTGTGCATTTCACATGGAGATGAATTTAAATCACAAATTTAAGAACTGTGACATTATACCTTTATTCAGATGCTGCTAAAGAGCTTATACAAAGGGTGAATTTGACAAGTACATGGGGGATTTGAGAGAGATTAATACTTTGATAGAGAAGTACTTATTGGAAGAAGGTAAAGAGAAGTGGTCAAGATGTCATTTCCCAGGAAATAGATATAGGATAATGACCACTAATGGTTCTAAATCTTTTAATAATGTAATGAAATTGGCACGTGAATTACCTATAACTATGCTTGTTGAGTATTACCATAGCAAAATACAAAAATGGTTTGTGGAACGTAGGGAGGTTAGTATGAGATGGGGAACTCGATTCCTTACAGATGAAGTTCAATCAATCATGCGTGCAAATCACTTTAAGTCGTTGAGGTACATGGTTTTCAGAATTAATGCACATGTTTTCCAAGTAAATGATTCATTGTTTTTGTTAAATATCTATATAACCTTACTTTTTATTACATATATTATGTACTAACGTTAACACTTTGAACCCTCTTAGGTTATACACAGTGACAACAGTGACGATGTGGATCTACTTAATAAAATTTATAGTTGTAGGGAGTTTGATGTTTACAAGATCCCATGTTGTCATGCCATTCCCGGTTTCAAGATGTTGATGTGCATTCTTTCGTTGATAATAAGTACACCGTAAATTGTTATATTACAACATATGTTGAGTCCATTTTTCTGGCAACTGATAATGGTGAGTGGACCATTCCACCAGAGATAATGGACCTAGTTGAACTTCCTCCTAATACTAAGAGGAAATGTGGAAAACCACGAAAGCGACACATACGTTCACGTGGAGAGGTAATTAAGAAGGTCATATTGTGCGGTAGGTGTGGAAGGGGTGGTCATAACACAAGGACTTGTAGTCAATGCCTTCAGATGATTGTAGAACCTTCTCTGTCGTCTCACCCTTAAACATTATTAAGATATATGCAAGATATTCTTATTTTTTTTATTGGTCGCTTTTTTGTAAACATTGTTATATGATGATATAATAAATATTATATTCTTTATTTATCAAAATATATCATGTTGTATATTCTCAAATAGAATCGATATTACAGGACATATATTCCAAGTGAATAAAAGATAAATATTTAAATATAAACTTTTAGAATGCTTTTATTATAATAAGATAAAAAATTAATGTTTATAAAATTTTACAAAATAATTATGTAAGTTTATTAAAAAAAATATAGTTTTTATCTTTTATGTAATTTAGTTCTTCTTTATTATATCATGTATAAATATATAAATATTCATTATTATATATACTATATTCTTAATATTGTTATAATTTATTTTTTTATGTATTTATTAATTTATATTGTTTAATTTTTAAATTATTTTATCAATTTATATAGATATGAAATTATATTATTAAAGTTAGTAAATAAATTTAAAAATATTAAAAATTAAAAAACTTATAAAAAAATTAATTCTCAAAAGCTTTGTCTCTTTTTAAACTATAACACAAATACATCTTTTTTTTAGTATTACATTGGATATGACCATTTTGTACAAAACTTTGAGTTTTTTTTTTTTAGAGATAGCTTTCCAACAACATGTGACACTCTCACTCCAAAATTCAAACCCCTTTTTTGCATTCTCCTTTTTCTCATGGAAAAGGCAAAAAGCCACCCTTATGCCTTATCTCCCTCAAAAATAATACCTTCAATCTTTTCGTCATCAACCCTTTAACATATTTAACTTAAAATCAAACACATATGTCCAAATTTTTCTTCTGATTTTTTCAAACCCATCAAACCGTAATTGTCTTCTTTCTCACAACCAACAGTAGAGCAGAGAAAAAATAAAGGGGCAAATTGCAACAGACTCAACCAGTTTCAAATTTTCAGTTTGCCATTTATCAGCACGCTCCCTTCAGCTGTAATCCCAGTCTTAATTCTCTCTCTCTCTCTCCCAATCCTCTTTTACTTCATGTAAAATCTCCAAACATCAAACCCAGTCAGAGTGTAAGGTATTTTCTGTATTTTCCTTTTTTTCTTAAGAAATCAAGGGAAACGAAATTGAAAAAAAGGGTTCGAATATAGAAATTAGCTTGCCTTTGATTTGTAGTTGCATCTTAACAATGAAGGATAAGAAATGTAGATGCCGACGGCGATGGCATGGAGGCCGAGAACTCATTTAGGATATAGTTTTGCATTTTTGACTACTACGTTTTGAAGGTTTATAAAAGGAAAAAGTGTTGGGGAAATAAAAATAATAATAAACTTAATAATTATAAAAATAAAAATAAAATTAAAATTAAAAGAGATATAATTAAATAAAATTTAATATTAAATAATTTTAAATAATTGTAATTTAATTTAAATAATTTTTTAATTAAAAAACATTTAAATTAAAATTATGTATAATATTTTTTTTAATAATTAAAATATATAAAATAATCACGAATAATTATTTTTATAAATATAAATTTTAATAATATTATTTTTTATTATTTTTACAAAAAAAAATATTTGATATCATAAATTTATATGCTTAAGATATTTTAATTTTTAAATTTTTAATAAATAAATTTAATTAATTATATTTTAAAAATTTGATACACAAGAATATATTTATAAAAATCTTAAAATTTAAAAATTAAAATATCCACAAACAACATTAGGTTGGGTTAATAATCACGACGTTAATTACTCTTTGTATGTTTTATAATGTTATATAACAATTTTTAAAATAAATAAATATAAATTTATACATAATCAATATTATTATTTTTTTTAAAAAAGCCCAAACAAACCGACTTCATCGTACCATGAAACATAAACCTTGGTTGGAGATGTGTGATAAAAAAAATAAACGAAAAATTGATTTCAAAATGATTATCAAACGCAGCATTATGGTCTACAGTTTACCTAATCTAATTAACCCGTCGTTTGCGCACACAGACGTATTTTCGTTGATTAATTTCATTTTTTTAGCCGAAATGACAAATTTCTCAGATTTTCTGAGCAACCAAACAGAGTAAAACCTTCTTTGCCTTTTTGTGAAGGACATTAGAGATCCAAAGAGAAGCTCGGTGTTCTCTCTGAGGAATCAATTACATTCAATGACAAATACGGGCGCATTCTGTAAGTTTTTTTTAGCTTCAATTTCAGATTCTTAGGTTTGAGTCCAATAGAAATTTAGACATTTTGTTTTTAAAATTTCCCATTTTGTATACATTGGGACTGCAGGATAACTTTTACGCCGACCATTCAGCACGGTAGCATGACAAGAATGGTTCGTTTGTGCCTGAGAGTTAAACTAAAACATTGTTTTTCTCCTAATTACAATGTTAGTTTTATTTTAGAGGAATGGTTGGTTATACAAATATTAGTTATGTTCGTCGATATTTACCCATAATATGTTCTGTTTTAGGCCAATATGTTAACATATGGATACAGGTTATTATGATATTAGATATAAGATTAATGTTAATAGCATATAAATTTATATGGTAATATCGTATTATGAGCTTGTTATTTATGTGGCCCGCCCAAAACATTACGGTCAAACATTAAAACCCTTCGTCTATTTGTTTATTATATATATATATATATATGCTTGTTTATGTAAGAATTAATGCAACCGAATTTGAAAACAAAAGAAGAAATATAGAAGCTGCAGAAAAGATCGCAGTCGTTAGAGTGAAAATGAGAAAGGGATTTGTTGTAGAGACTTTAAGCCTCATTCCAGTTTTCTTTGATGGGCACAGGCAGAGAAGAAAATAGACAACGCTACAAACTAATTAATAGGTTTTGGAGTTTATACTTTGCTGCTGTGTTCATCCCTACTCAATAAAGCAAGGGTTGCCGAATAGAAGAAAAAGAAAAAGGAAAAATCAACCCTAAAGACAAGTTGTCTATTTCTGATATCATTGATAGAGTATCTCTCATTTGTACGATAATATTTGATTTAATAGTAAATTTGTTAATTTATCTTGTTATATATATTATCAATAATTTAGAGGGGATATTTTATGGGTTGATTTTGAATTTATTATAAATTGTGAAGCTCTGGAAATTGGTGTTTGTATCTCCGTTTGATTATTAGTGGATTTTTCTAAGTGTGCCGTCGTCATTGGAGTAGACTTTTCACATTGAAAAGTTGAACCACTTAAATCATTGTGTGCCATTATTTTTCTTACTGCTGATTATTTTGCTGTTACCCATTATTATTAATTTGTGTAACCAAAATTGGACCCGATCTTCGCTTCTGCAAGTACCAATTCGTAACAAATTGGTATCAGAGCATTGGGTTATTATGCCATTTATTGGAACTGATCAAGTTTACTCCTTTGGATTTAGTTTGAGCTTTTGGTTATCTGATTGGTTTCATATTTTCTGGGTTATGCTTCTATTTATTTAATATTGGGTTTTTTTGTCATAGCGACAAAATATGAAATTGGGAAATTCAATGGTAGACACTTGAAGGCAAAGATAAATTGCTAGAAAAATTGACTGATGAAGAAAAAGATGCATTAATGGAAAATGCTCTCAGTTCAATTCAGTTATCCTTGTCTGATGAGTTATTACGCGAAGTTGGTGATGAGGAATCTCTTGCTGGGTTATGGCTTAAATTGAAGAATTTGTATATGACCAAGTCTTTAACAAGTTGGTTATATTTGAAGCAGTGTTTGTATACATTCAGAATGTCAGAAGGTACACCTTTGTACGATCATCTTGATGAATTTACTAAAATTATTCGTGATTTGAAAAATGGTGGTGTTAAGATTGATGATGAGGATCAGGCCTTAGTTCTATTATGTTCTTTACCTCATTCATTTGAATATTTTGTTGATACCATGCTATATGGGCGAGACACTATTTCTTTGGAAGATGTCAAACCAGCTTTGAATTCCAAAGAGTTGAAGAAAAAGGTGTCTACTAGCAACAATGATAATAACAATGGTTTATTTATCAGAGGTAGAAATCAAGAAAAAGGCATAAGCAATAATAGAGACAAGTCTAGATCCAAATTTAGAAAAAGAAAAGATAAATGCAACTATTGCCGTCAGGAATGGCACTAGAAAGTAAATTGTCCGAAACTCAAAGGTAAATGAAAATCTACCACAACGTCTTCTGGTACTAATGATGTTGCTGGTGTTGTAGATAGTTCTGGGTCCGATGGTGAAATTTTTTTATCAATATCTATTGGTTCTCCTAAAGATGTTTGGATTCTTGATTCGGGTTGCACTTACCATATGTGCCCCAGTAGAGATTATTTTGCTTTTTATCAGTCTATTGATGGGGGTGTTGTCTTGATGGGAAACAATATGTCCTACAAGGTTGTTGGTATTGGTATTGTTCGAATTAAGATGCATGATGGTATTGTTAGGACTTTGAAAGATGTTCGCCATGTTCCAGATTTGAAAAAGAATTTGATATCTTTGGGTACTCTTGATTCACAAGGCTACAAGTATGTAGCTGAAGGTGGAGTTTTAAAGGTTAGTAAGGGTGCTCTCATTGTTATTAAAGGGCAATTGTCGCGTGGTTTCTATATGATTCAGGGTAGCACTATTATTGGCAGTGTATCAGTTTCATTCTGGTCAGATCAAGATTCAGACACTACTCAATTATGGCATATGTGGCTTGGGCATATGAGTGAGGCAGGGATGTCAATTTTGAGCAAACAGGATTTGCTTTGTGGTCAGAAGACTGGGAAGCTTGATTTCTATGAGTATTGTGTCTATGAAAAGCATCGCAGGGTCAAGTTCAATACA
Source organism: Hippophae rhamnoides (assembly GCA_033030585.1). Classification (NCBI taxonomy): domain Eukaryota; kingdom Viridiplantae; phylum Streptophyta; class Magnoliopsida; order Rosales; family Elaeagnaceae; genus Hippophae; species Hippophae rhamnoides. Next base: position 19,277,714 of record CM065434.1, on the reverse strand, counting down.
ACCATCCATAAAACGAAAGGTACTGTTGATTATATTCATTCAGATCTTTGGGGTCCTTCTCGTGTTATGTCTAAAGGTGGTGCCCGGTATATGTTGACTTTTATTGATGACTTCTCTTGTCATGTTTGGATGTATTTTCTGAAGAATAAGAATGATGCGTTCTCAAAATTTGTGAAATTCAAGGCTTGTATTGAAAATCAAACAAGCAAGAAAATCAAGCATTTGAGAACTGATAATGGTTTGGAATTTTGTGACAATCATTTTAATGAGTTATGTGAAAGGAATGGCATATTGAGACACCGCACTGTGCGTCATACACCACAGCAAAATGGAGTAGCAGAACGTATGAATAGGACTATCTTAGAAAGAGCTCGTTGTATGCTCTTTCAAGTTGACTTGGATAAATCCTTTTTGGGCTGAAACTTGTAACCATGCATGCTATTTGGTGAATCGGTCTCCATCAACTGCAATTGAGTTGAAGACTCCATTTGAGGTATTCTTTGGTACTCTTGCTAATTATTCTGATTTGAAAGTTTTTGGTTGTCCTGCTTATGCTTATGTTAATGATGGTAAACTTGAGCCTAGGACATTGAAATGCATATTTTTAGGGTATCCTTCTGGGGTGAAGGGTTATAGATTATGGTGTGTTGAACCCAAGTCGCCTAAATTTTTGATTAGCAGAGATGTTAAATTTGATGAGTTTTCCATATTGCAAAAGAAAAAAGAGTATATTGTTGTAGATAAAAACCACGGTGTTAGTGAGCAGGTGGAGCTTGAGAGTGCAGCTCCTAGTCAAGTGCAAGAGGGCACTTCAGATCAGCCATATGTGGATGAGATAGATTACTTTACTCATGATGTAGTAGAAGAGCAACATGAGCAACCATACAATATCGCTAAGGGTAAAGGAATAAGAGAGATTCGACGCCCTCAGAGGCACGCAGATGCAGACTTAGTTTCTTTTACATTATCTGTGGCAGAGTCTATTGAGGTGCATGAACCTTCTAGTTATCATGAAGTTGTCACCTATGATGAGTCTGTTCAGTGGTTGGTTGCTATGAATGAAGATATTGAATCACTTCATAAGAATCATACTTAGGAATTGGTGAAACTGCCTAAGGGCTAGAAGATTGTTGGAAACAAATGGGTCTTCAAGAAAATGGAAGGTATACTTGAGGTTGAAGCAGCTAGGTTCAAGCCACGTGTTGTTGCAAAGGGCTATTGTCAAAAGAAAGGTATTGACTTCAATGAAGTATTTTCACCTGTTGTGAAACATAGCTCTATTAGTGTGTTGCTTGCTATGGTAGCATTGTTTGACATGGAATTAGAAAAACTTGATGTCAAGATAGCATTCTTACCATCAACCAGAAGGGTTTGTTATTCCAGGTAAGGAAGATCATGTTTTTTTATTGAAAAAGTCTTTATATGGGCTGAAGCAATCTCCTAGGCAGTGGTATAAGCGGTTTGATTCTTTTATGATTGATCATGGTTACTCTAGGAGTGATTATGATAGTTGTGTTTATCATAAAAGATTTCATGATGGTTCATCCATTTATTTGTTGCTTTATGTTGATGACATGCTTATTGCTTCTAAGAATAAGTCTGAGATTCAGATATTATAGTCTCAATTTAGTGGTGAATTTGAGATGAAAGATTTGGGTGCAACAAAGAAAAATTTGGGCATGGAAATTTACAGGGATAGACAAGCGGGCAAGCTTTATTTGACTCAGAAAAGTTATATTGAAAAAGTTCTTGAACGCTTTGATATGAAAGATTCTAAATTTGTGAGTACGCCGTTAGTTGTGCATTTTAGGCTTTCTTTGGATTTGTCACCACGGTCAGAAGAAGAAGAGCGGTATATGTCTCAGATTCCATATGCTAGTGCCGTTGGCAGTTTGATGTACGCTATGGTTTGTACTCGTCCAGACATTTCACATGCAGTTAGTGTTGTCAGTAGATATATGGGTAATCCTGGTAAGGGTCATTGGCAAACAGTGAAATGGATACTTCGGTATTTGAGAGGTACATCTAATTTTGGTTTGGTATATGATGGGAGTTCTAATACCGGTTGTAGTGTTATTGGTTATATGGACTCCGATTATGCTGGTGATCTGGATGGAAGAAGATCTCTGACAGGTTATGTCTTCACTCTTTCTCATTGTGCCATTAGTTGGAAGGCTATTTTACAGTCTACAGTTGCTTTGTCTACGATAGAGGCAGAATATATGGCAGTAGCAAAAGCAGTGAAAGAAGCCATTTGGCTTAGAGGTTTGGTTTGTGATTTGGGTTTACAGCAAGATATTTCTGTTGTATTTTGTGATAGTAAGAGTGCAATACACTTGACTAAGAATACTATGTATCATAAAAAACCAAACACAATGATGTCAGATATCACTTTGTTCGTGACATTGTCTCTCAGGGTGCTATTGTTGACAATAAGATAGCCACTACAGAGAATCCAACTGATATGTTAACCAAACCAGTTCCATTTAACAAGTTCAAGCATTGTTTAGACTTGATTGGTATTTGCAAAGATGATCACCTTTCAGGGATTTGGACGATGGTTATTTTTGGTAATCCGAGGAATTTTATTTGAAGAACTTGTTATGTTTTGAGCCAAGGTGAAGATTTGTTATTTATGTGGCCCAAAACATTACAGCCTAACATTAAAACCCTCAGCCCATTTGTTTATTATATATATATGCTTGTTTCTGCAAGAATTAATGCAGCCAAATTTGAGAGCAAAAGAAGAAATATAGAAGCTGCAGAAGAGATTGTAGCCATCAGAGTGAAAATGAGAAAGGGGTTTGTTGCATAGACTTTAAGCCTCCATTCCAGTTTTCTTTGATGGTCACAGGCAGAGAAGAAAATAGACAACGCTACAAACTAATTGATAGGTTTTGGAGTTTATACTTTGGTGCTGTGTTCATCCCTACTCCATAAAGCAGGGCCTGCCGAATAGAAGAAAAAGAAAAAGGAAAAATCAACCCTAAAGACAAGCTGTCTATTTCTGCTACCATTGATGGAGTGTCTCTCATTTGTACGGTAATATTTGATTTAATAGAAATTTTGTTAATTTATTTTGCTATATATATTACCAGTAATTTAGAGGGGATATTTTGTGGGTTGATTTTGAATTTGGTATAATTTGTGAAGTTCTAGAAATTGGTGTTTGTATCTCCGTTTGATTATTAGTGGATTTTCCTCGATGTGTCGTCGTCAGTGGAGTAGACTTTTCACATTGAAAAGTTGAACCACTTAAATTATTGTGTGCCATTATTTTTCTTACTGTTAATTATTTTGCTGTTACCCATTATTATTAATTTGTGCAATCAAAATTGGACCCGATATTCGCTACCGCAAGTACCAATTCGTAATAGAACTGAGCATTTCAACTTGTTTAGGTTTAGTTTAATTTAGATCATTTAAATTTTTTGAGTTAACTCACTTTTATATAAATTGAGTTACACAGAACTAGCTATTTATTAAAATTAAAATTAAAATATATATATTTATAATTTTGTTTAAAAATAAAAAAATATTGGTAAAAATAATATTTTTTATTTATATTTTTGTAAAACTAGAAAAAAATTTATTAAATGTATTTTTATATATTATATGAGTTAGTTAATTTAAATCTATAAATTAAGGAGAGTTTATTGTTTCAACTCATTAATCGATTCTAAATGAATTTATTTACCTTGTCACCATTAAATTTCCATACATATTATTCGTAGAGATTGAATTGATAAAATTAAATGGAAAAACTAATGGTTTTAATATGATATCAAATATTTTTGTACTTAAAATTAATTTTCTTAACATTTGTGCTCATAGGGGGTACTGGCTGAAGTGAAGCGACTAGCTTACTCATTACATTGGTCGAGGCTTAAGTTAGATTATTTCTTATCTGGTCAGCAATGTTGCTTTAATTTCAAATACTAAACAGTGCATTTCGAAACTCCTTTGTTATGTTTTACCTTCCCTTCTGGTTTCTATACTGCAAAGTTATTTCTTTATCTACTCCACTTAGAATATTTTGTTTTAACGTTTAGGGTCAAATGTTTAAGGTATCCATGATTATTATAATTTCTATAGTGTTTTCATTAATCAACGTAGGACATTATTTTTAATATTTTTTTTAAAGTGTGAGTATTTGTCTCCTACAAAAACTTTTACTCTGTATTTTTAACTTATTTTATTATATTTAGATTATCTGTTTTTTTCTTCTTTACAAGGCTCATCTTATTTTTTTTTCAATGGAGGTGCAAAGGTTTTTTTTTTTCCATTGTCCAATTTATTAAAATTCTGATACAATATAAAGTTTTATAATTATTATGAAATTTATAATCTCAAAAAGATTAAATTAATAGATTGAGATATTCATAATTCTTATAAATTATATAGTAAAGTTATTTTTAATCAATATAAGATATTAATTCTAACGAGATATCAAAGTTTCTCCTTTATCTCGTACAAATGTAGAATCAGGTGAGCATGAACAAATCCTGATTTATGTTGCACAGTTATTAATGCTTAATGTTTATTTATGAACATGGTTAATTTGGGTGACGAAGAACAATTATTTTTTTATTTATATAGAAGAATAAAATAAATATTACAGGGGAAACATGGAGGAATCATATCCTTTCCAATTCAAGTCTGTTAGCTCTATAAATAAGTGTTTATTACCACCCACCTCAAGAATCTAATCGCAACGCATGTCCCTCTCTTCTTTTTTTTATATATAGGTAAAACAGTAATTGGTTTGATTCAAATCACGATACCATGATGTGAGGCACTAAAGAAGATCGGACATATGTCGCAACTAGCAACGTCTTTAGACAGATATAGGAAATTGTGCAACCTCTGTCCCCAAATCCCCATTTGTTATCATGTGATAGGACTTTTCATCAACTTCCCAAAATTTAGCAGTTTTAATGTCATCTTCAGCCATCATTCTGGAAAACTGTTCATGATCATACTTAAGTGTAGCTTTTCCTCCAAATTCTCTTGGAAGATTATCAATGTCAAAGAATGTTTTCATAAGCTCCACACTTTCTTTATTATTGGGGTAGACAAACTTCACTTTCTGAGATGTCTTTGGATCAATGAAGTATCTCACGGCCTACATGAAAAACAAAACCAAGGGAGAGACAAAAGATGATGAATGTTTTCTCAATAATCATCTACTCATTCCAATTAAATGGTTTCAACTTTTATCTACTTATGCCTATTAATTCATGCATACATATGTCACTCAGATGTTTCATACTTTACACTTTCACCTTTTTATTTTTTTTATCTTATGATTTGGTTTCTTTATTTTTTTACTTTTCATACTTTACACTTTAATCCCCTTACTTTTTTTTCGATCCCTTTATTTTTTAATTTTCACAAATTAATTTTCACCTTTTTTATACTTTTCAAGTTTAACTTTCTAAAAGTTTGGAATAATTGTGTGAAAATAAAAAGTAAATAAACTAAATTATAAAAAAAAACCATAATCGAACCAAAGTATGAAAATTAAAAAATAAAATGATTAAATCTTATGAAAAAGATAATGATGAGATTAAAGTGTAAACCGTAAAAAATTTAGAAAACATTTGTATAGTTTATCGGATACTAAATGATAAACTTATTGACACAATTCAGATATCAATTTAAGGTGTCAAAATAGCATTTTTATTTTTAACTTTATTTTGAGCAATAATTAATTGGTTGAAAATGCTCAATTTAGGGTTGGGGTTACAAAATACTTGTGATCAGATAAGAAATGATGAGAAGAGGGGGAAAAAAGGATAACATGAAGAACATATAAGAATTCAGTAGACCAAACCTTAAAAAATGCTTGAAAAATCCTTGGGGGATTATAAAGTAAGCAAATAGCAAGTCTCTCAGGGTAGTGACTTTGTAGAATGTTAATAATATCACGGGCAGTTTTAACCTGAATATTGGTACTAAATGAAAATCCAGTGAAGTCTATCAACCAAGACATTTGTTCTTGACCTTCAGGAAGATTAATGATACCATTTTCAATAAGGTAGACTAAATGGCGGATGTTGTTTTCTGGTGAGTTTGTGTTCTGAAAAATAAAAATAAAAAAATTGAAAAACAATGAATTAGTTTAGGTTCACAAAATGAATACTTGTTATAGATAAAATTCCATTTTTAACATTATTTTAGATGACAAACAATATGTTTAAATTTTTATAATATCATAAACATGTATTCAATACACGATTATATGAGTTTAACACATGAACATATATATATATGTTTTGAACATATTTTCAATACATATTTAATTATTTAAAATAATATCATATTTTTTTAATATGTATTTATTTTAAGAAGTAAATGTTAGAAACATATCATGATTATAAAAATTTGAACAAATTTTCATTTTAAAAAAATGAGTTCTATACAAAATATATTTCCTCCTTTCCTTTCTTTGCAACCTAAAAGAGTGAAAATAGTACAGACCTGCATTCCTGGCCTCATAATAAGCACTGTTCTACCTTCTCGATCATGAAAATTTGCCCTAGACACTTTGCCTGTCTCACCTTCGTGTGCAACCTCATGCTATAGTAAAATATTAATAAAATTGTTTTAAGTAATAATAGAAAGAAGTTTGGGTTAAGATGTAAGTAATAAATAGAATATAATTTAAAGTTAGTTATGTTGCAGATTATAACCCATCAATGCATTATAAGACTTGTGCATTTCTTGTTATTTGATGGATGCAAAAACATATTCGAACAACAATATTGTTATAAAGCTCCTTAATTTAAGGAGCAAAAATGGAGCAAAACATGGAGCAAAACAAGGAGCAAAACATGGAGCAAAACAAGGAGCTTAATTCAAGGAGCAATTTAAGGAACCATTAATTTAAGGAGTAATTCAAGGAGTGAATTTTCCTATAAATAGATGTGTAATTGTAATGAATTAATCATCCAAAGTGTTCATTCCAATTGAGAGAAAAGCTTAGAGAGAAAAGCTTTTGTGAGAGAAAATTGAGAGTAATTTTCTTGGGTGTAATTGGGTTGTGAGTTGCAGTGTTGTAAACACCTTGTGTAATTTCTCCCCTTTCAAGAAAAAGATCTCGCAGCAGGTCCAGACGTAAGCAAGATTGGCCGAACTCCGTTATCAAATTTTGTGTGTTATTTTTCTATTCTTGCTTTCTCATAAATCAGCTTATCGGGGAATTTAGTTATTTCCCAACAACTGGTATCGAGCTATCAGTTGATTTCACAATTTTCGCAAGAAATAATCGAAAACTATCCGCAGGAAGTCATATTTTAAATGTGGAGCAATGGCCGCGGATGAAGGAAGGGTGAAAATCGAGAAATTTCCGATGGCAATGTATTTCGGGTTTTGGAAAATGCAGATAGAGCATGTATCAAAGAAATCTATATCAACCTCTCTCGGGAAGAAGCCTTAGGTTGATATGGCGAAGAAGATTGGAATCTTACGCATGCAAGCCCCTGGAGTTATTCGATTGACGTTATCCCGTAATGTTGCTTTCAACATAGCAAAGGAAAAGACCACGGCGGGTCTTACGGGGCAAATTTCCTCCAATATGTGGTGAGGCCATCACTCAAACAAAGTGCACTTGATGAGGCGCTTGTTCAATTTGATGCGGATGACGGAAGGCGCATTAACATCTCCAACGAACTCAACACAGCTTACAACCCGGTTGAGTTCGGAAATTGAATTCGATGAAGAAGACGAGCATTGATACTTTTGTCTTCTCTACCAGGAAGTCGGAATGCTACCGCTACTATGTGAAAGTAGCTCATCGGGAAGCAATAAGTTGAAATTTGACGATGTTCGTGATTCGGTTCTCGGTGAAGAGATCCGACGTAGAGAGACAGTGAATCATCAACCTCTTCGGTTTGCATACGAGTCAAGAGGAAGAAATTCAACCAAAGGAAATGGACGTTGGTAGACCGACTGAGGTAGATCAAAAGACAGGAGGTCCAAATCCATGAATCCTAATAATTCCTATAGCTCGAAGACTATCGAGTGTTTGAATTGTGGAAGAACCGGCACTACAAAAATCAAGGTGCAAGAATGCATCGAAGGACAAACAAGTGAAGGCAGAGGCAAATGTTACTTCCACCTCGGGAGGAGATGATGCATTGATATGCTCTTTGGAGAGCAAAGGACGATCTGGGTGTTGGAGACCAGCATCGTTCCTACGCTACTTCACAAAAAGAATTCTTCGAGAAATATGTCCCTGGAAACCTTGGAAAGGTATATCTTGCGATGATCAACCATGTGCTATTATTGGCAAGGTGTAGTGAAGATTAAGTTGAACGGATTTGTTTGGGAACCGAAGGATGTCGCATATTCCCGATCTCAAGGAACTTAATCTCAACAAGGTGGGCGATTGCCGATGAAGGCTACACTACGATCTTCCACGGGCGATGATTGGAAGATTTCAAAGTGGTGCAATGATAGTTGCTCGAGGCAAGAAAAGTGGGCACTCTTTACATGACACAGTAGGCACGTTGTTCAATTACGCTTGCAGCAAGAAGCAATGAAACACCAAATCTATGGCACTGCAGACCAGGCTACGAGTGAGAAGGGATGAAGATTATGCACCGGCGGAAAACTTCCATGTCTAGCGCCACGGAGATAGACATGTGCGAAGATTGCATACTTGGAAAGCAAAAGAGAGTCGCCTTTCTCGCAAGTTGCGTTAATCCCAAAGAAGGAAAGGCTAGAGCTTATTCACTGATGTTCGGGGACCAACGACGGTCTCATCTATTGGTGGAAACACTACTGCGGACTTTCATTGATGATCACTCTCAAGGTACGGGGTTTACTTTCTAAAGCATAAGTTCGAAGTATTTGAGGCTTTCGTAAGATGGAAAGCTATGGTGGAAATGAGGCGGGTTTAAAGATCAAAAAGCTCAAACCGATAATGTGGTGGTGAATACGAAGACACCGTATTCAAAAATTTACGCTATGAGCACGGGATCGTAATGGAAAGAATCCGTGCGTACGCCAACACAACGGTGTACCGAGCGTATTAACCTAACATTGACGAGAAAGAGCCAAGCATTCGTGATACGTGTCTACCGGCTACTCCGGGGCGAAGCGATCAACACGCACTTACTTGATCAACCGAGGCCCATCTGCTCCATCGAGCATAGAATACCGCAGGAGGTATGGAGCTGGAAAAGAGGTGAAACTATCACATCTAAAAAGCTCGTTGTGTAGCATTTGTGCATATCGGTGATCGAGCGGGAATAAGCTTGATCCCAAATCCAAGAAATGCACATTCATTGGCTATGCGAGATGAGTTTGTTTACCGATTTGGGATGATGAAAAGAAGAAAGTTATCCGTAGTAGAGATGTGATTTTCAACGAAAGGGTGATGTATAAGGACATGCATAAAATAGACGCCCAATGACTCAGAGCAAAATGAGTCAAGATTTGCAGATGCGATGATGTCCCAGATACTTCCGCAACAAGTACTCAATTGTAACAAGTCCTCAGGGAGGAACTTGTTGGACAAAGCAAGCATACGCATTTCGACACACCACAACCTCTTACTCCAAAGCTCGATTGAGAAGGTCTCTCTCGACCTCATGCCGTGCCTAACAGAGATACATGAACCATATGTCATTGGCCCGATGGAGTGGAGCCCGACGAATGCATGATGAAGCTTGTCGGACTCGAGATTCCAACAAGTGGGAGCTTGCTATGAAAGAAGAAATGAAATCTCTCATCTCCAACCGCATACTGGAACTAGCCGAGTTACCTATGCGGAAAGAAGGCACTTCATAACAAATGGGTGTAGGGTGAAAGAGGCTGACGTGTTCCAAGAGATACAAAGCCCGCCTAGTTGTCAAAGGGTTTCAACGAGAAGGAAGGAGTTGACTACACCGACATTTTTGCTCCCGTTGTGAAGCTCAATACTATCGACCGGTATCGAGTATTGTAGCCATTGAAGATCTTCATCTTGAGTCATTGGATGTGAAGACTGCATTCCTTCATGGAGATTTAGATGAAGAGATTTACATGTACCAAAGGTTTCTCAAGGGAAGAAGAGCATGGTGTGCAGACTTAAGAAGAGTTTGTATGGCCCGAAACAAGCCCCGAGACAATGGTACAAAAAATTTGATGTACCATGCACAAGGAAGGTTTCCGTAAGTGCAATGCTGATCATTTGCTATTACTTCAAGAGATATAAGTCCGCTTATATCATTTTACTACTTTATGTTGCCGATGATATGTTAGTAAGAGTTCAGATATGGATGATATTAAAAGGTTGAAGAAAGAATTGTCAAAGGAATTTGACATGAAAGACTTGGGTCCAGAAAGAAGATTCTTGGAATGCAAATCACAAGAAATAAGAAGAAAGGATCCTTGCATTTATCTCAAAGACATCAATCGTGTCGTGTTTTGCAAAGATTCAACACGTGGCGACGCCAAGCCGTTGAAGACACCGTCACCATTTTTGCCTATCCAAGGATCCCCCTCGCATGCAGGAAGAGAGAGGAATTCATGGCTAAGGTTCCTTATGCCTCGGCCATTGGAAGTTTAATGTACGCAATGGTCCAGACGAGACCGGACATTGGCCATGCAGGAGTTGTTAGCAGATTATGTCAAATCCAGTGAAAAACTCATTGGGAAGACAAGTGGATTTTGAGGTATCTGCGGCACCACAAAAGTGCTTGTACTTTAGTAAAGGAGAGTTAAAAGTACAGGTACGTAGACGCGGACTTTCGAGGTAAAGTTGATCACCGGTTAGCACCACCTGCTATATATTTCTTTGAACTACAACAAGTTAAGTTGGATGTCACAAATACGTAAAATTGTCACTCTATCCACTACAGTAGAAGTGAGTATGTAGAAGAATCAAGCTAGTAAAGAGATGATATGGCTTCAAGGTTTGTTAATTGAATCGGGATTCAAACAAGAGAAGAATGTTCTCAGATAGTGATAGTCAAAAGTGCAATACACTGGCGAAGAATTCAGATTTCATTCTAGAACAAAGCATATCGACTTCGTTATCACTTCATCGATCTCTACTGGAAGATGATGTTAATACCGGGAGAAGATTCAAGGAAGCAAAAATGCATTAGATATGTTAACAAAGGTGGTGACTATTGACAAATCAAGTCAGGTTCAATCCTTGGTTCCGCTGTAGTATAAATAACAAAGACTAGAAAAGTCATTGATCAAGGTGTGAGACAGATTGAAATCGGTCTTAAAGTGGGAGATTAGTTATAAAGCTCTTAATTTGGCCGAGCAAACATGGAGCAAAACATGGAGCAAAACAATGGAGCAAAACAAGGAGCAAAACATGGAGCAATTCATGGAGCAAAACAAGGAGCTTAATTCAAGGAGCAATTTAAGGAACCATTAATTTAAGGAGTAATTCAAGGAGTGAATTTTCCTATAAATAGATGTGTAATTGTAATGAATTAATCATCCAAAGTGTTCATTCCAATTGAGAGAAAAGCTTAGAGAGAAAAGTTTTTGTGAGAGAAAATTGAGAGTAATTTTCTGGGTGTAATTGGGTTAAGTGAGTCGTAGTGTTGTAAACACCTTGTGTAATTTCTCCCCTTTCAAGAAAATATCTACAACAGGTCAGGAGACGTAAGCAAGATTGGCCGAACTCCGTTATCAAATTTTGTGTTTATTTTTCTATTCTTGCTTTCATAACCGCTTATCGGGAATTTGGCGTTATTTCCCAACAAATATTGGCCTACCATAATAATGTTTTCTAATGTTAGCAAAGAATCAGTTGAGAAAAAGTAAACAAGTATCAATGAGAATATAGATTTATAAATATATGATGAGTTAAGTTTACTTGCTATGAACTTTTGGATATGGGAGTTCATTATTGTATAGAAAACTATAGAAGTATTGAGTCTATCATCGTCGATTTGATATGAGATTGACATAGATTTCAAAATTCTAAGAAGTTATGTAAACTTTAAAAGGGGAAGGAAAATAAAGAATTAGGACATGTGGATAAAAAATCCACTTTTTTTTCCTCAAACTAAATTGAACATATACTTATTTTAAAATAGAATTAGAAAGAAATTTTTTTGGAAAATTTTAACTATCTCATATATCAAAAACGACATTACCTATTAGTGAGTATAATATACTTCATAATAATTATAGTCCAATATACTCTCAAAATTATATTTAATTAAAATATAAGACAAGGAGTCATCATAGTACGATTATGTCATTTGCATTGTCTAGTCATGTAGTTTCTTTTATCATGTTGTTTTTAAAAAATAGTATATGGAAATGATAATAAATTTTTGAATATTTTTTAATTAAATTTATCAAGTGATGCATATGATTTTCTTAAAATTAGCTAGAGTTGTCGTGTTAATAGTTATTTATGTCATTTTACAATCGTAGTATCTTAATGTGTCATTATCTCCCTCTCTTATTTGTTTTTTTAATTTTATTTTCTATTTTATTTTCATCTAAATAATGATATTTTAATCATATATATTAAATAATAATATATTGTTTTTTTTTGTAGATTTTACTAAAATTTAACATTTTATTCTTTTACGGTCTTTTTGTTAATAAAAACAAAGAACTTTTATATTCTTAGTATTATGGATATTATATAGAGTGCTTTTGTAGCTTGTTAATGTTTAGGAAAACAATAAAAATAATATCCTTAAAACTTATAAATATAAAAATATTATTTCTTATGACTAATTGTATTTTGTTATTATAACTATTAGAATCTTTTTATTTTCACAAAATCGATGTACAACATGGTTTTTGTCAATTGAATTTGTTAATATATATCTATTAACAAATTAATATATATATATATATATCTGTTAATATACATCATATCTGCTAATGTATATTTAATTTATTTGTAACTTCTATATAAAGGCACCATGTATATTTCTTAATATATAGAATATAATACAATCGTTAAGTATTTCTAACATGGTATCAGAATTTGTGACTTGGGTTTTGTCTTTAACAGTTTCACCATGACTTTGTAAGACCATTTATGTCCGTGTGGAGGGTGATTGTTAAGTTTCCTTCAGTCCCACATCGGCCAGGAGTTCGACAGTAGTGTTGCTTATAAACTTGGACAACCCTTAACTAAATGAAATCTTATTGGGTTAAGTTAGGCCTGAGTTTCTAATATGGTATCAAAGTTAGATCTGCCTTGATCGGTGACTTGGATTTTGTCCTTTAACAGTCTCACCGTAGATTTGTGAGATGGTATCAAAGCTAGGTCTGGGTTTTCTTCAATCTCACATCGACTAGGTGTTCGATAATAGTCTTGCTTATAAGCTTAAGCATATCTTAACTCAATGAGATCTTATTGGGTTGAATTAAGTCTAAGTTTTCTACATAATATCAGTACTACTTATAAGCTTGAACAACTCTTAACTCAATAAAATTTTATTAGATTTAATTAGATTTGAATTTCTAACAAAATTTACACATTTATCTTTAATTAATTTATAGGTTTTTTATTCATTTTATACATAATTCTCAAATCTCTACCCTCATTTCAAGCTATTTCTCATCCTTTTGGTCATCATAACTTCTACTAGTTTAGATTTTATATTTGTAAGCCTTACAAAATCTAACAAAAAAAAAATACGTAAGTTTTATACATTTGCCAATAATAGTTATCAGACCTCTACCAAGGTCATCATTAATGATCACCTCCGAAATGATTGTCAGAGTTATGATGATAATAGTGGATGTTGCAAGACCTAGACACGATGGTTTTTATTTAATTTTATTAAAGATTAAATGTAAGATTATTTTATTATTTTTAATGTATAATATATATATATATATATATATGTGTGTGTGTGTTAAAATTGGGAATTTTGGAGATATTTCAGATTTATTAATATTCACTTGATAGTTACTCTTATTTTAAAAAATTAAGTCTTAAGAATATTTTACTAGAAGATAGTATGACTTGTAGTTGTCATGATGATTCTGTAATATGTCAGCAATATTCTTCCACACTATCAATGAATTATTACTAAATCTTGCAAAAAAAATAAATAAATAAATAAATATTGAACTGACCCAAAGGATTTCCTCAGGCTTGTAGGTTGATCTCCAACTGAGTGAATCTTCCAACATTTTCTTGGCCTTATCAACATTCCAATTTCGAGCTTCTAGATATCTGTTAAGGCAGGCATCACTGCAGTATTTTAAGCTACGTCCAGCTAGAGCTCCTAATGCACGCCTAAGTTCTTTGTTCTGATCATACAAACAACAAACTTGTTTATTTTGTCAAAATTAGAGACGAAGAAAGATTTTTAACCTCTAAAAATATATACATTTATGACATTATAAAAAAATATATATAAATTGTAATTTTTAATTATGATAATATATTAGAGGTTATAAAAGGAGAAGTCCAAGGAAGTCGAAGATGTTATTACCTTTTCCACTTTTTGTGAAGAATCATCCTCACGATCGTGATTCTGAGAGTATCTTCTCCTTAGAAACATGGTGAACACTAACCAAGCTCAAGCTCAAGCTCAAGCTCAAGCCAACCAACACTGTCAAAATCTATATATATAATAAGCCAAAAACGAGTAATGTTAAATGCACTCTAAACACATACTTCAAAAAGCTATAACTTTTTTAAAATTTTAAAGGTAATATTTATTGACTACAAGTATAAAACTATTACTTTTGCAAATTTCTGTGTTTAATTAGCATTACTCCAAAAGCAATCGGAAAACTATTTAAGCATATTAAAATCCAACTTTCCCCTTCCTTTTTCTCGTGTTTCCTTTTTATACACTTTCAACCACGGCATCACGAGTATGTATTATTCTTTTTAAGATAATAAAGTTTATTTTTTATTAAATAAAAAATATATTATATAATGATATTTAAATTTAGGTTCATAAAGATAGTAATGTATAACTCTTGGAGATTGTTATAAAGCTCCTTAATTTAAGTAGCAAATTAAGGAGCAAAACATGGAGCAAACACATGGAGTAAAACATGGAGCAAAACATGTTGTAATTCATGGAGCAAAACAATGAGCTTAATTCAAGGAACCATTAATTTAAGGAGTAATTCAAGGAGTGGATTTTCCTATAAATAGATGTGTAATTGTAATGAATTAATCATCCAAAGTGTTCATTCCAATTGAGAGAAAAGCTTAGAGAGAAAAGCTTTTGTGAGAGAAAATTGAGAGTAATTCTCTTGGGTGTAATTGGGTTGTGAGTTGTGAGTGTTGTAAACACCTTGTGTAATTTCTCCCCTTTCAGTAAAAAGATCTACATCAGGTCCGGAGACGTAAGCAAGATTGGTCAAACTCCGTTATCAAATTTTGTGTGTTATTTTTCTATTCTTGCTTTCTCATAAATCTGGCTTATCGGGAATTTACGTTATTTTCCAACAATAATCATATCATTCAAAAAAGATAAATCAATACAACTAAATAATAAATATGTTGTTAACATCTTATTATTCAACTTAAAAATTATTAATAATACATAAGACAAAAAATAATCAATGAGATTTATACTCGTTCACCACCTATCCATTAATTTTGGGAGGCGCACATTTCTTGCTGGAATTAGTTGTTTACTAGTAATTGTGATGGGATTTTGTAATTATGGGTGGGGCATATTGGTGGGCTATTATGTGACGTAACCCAATATACTTTTTGAAAAATATTTACATAATTTTTTTATGAATTTTAGTTTAAATAGTTATATATTTGTATATTTCATCAATTTTTTATAACTTAATAGAAATAATTTCAAAACTCATAACCTCCTATCAAATGATACACTTAAATACTCTTGTTGCATAATTTCAATAAACGAGAATGTAACCATAACCAACAAGATCACTAACAATTACTACTTTTAGAGTTTAAATAACTATTGTTAGTAACCCATTAACTTTTTGGTGATTTTTTTTAGAGTTTCAATGATGATCATTAATTACATATTTTTAAAAAATATATGTAATATGTTATATAAATTCTAGAAGTAAGACTTTATATATTTTTTAAAAACATATGTAATGTGTTACATATACGTTGAATGTAAAACCTTAGATGTTTTTAGATTGAACGTAAGGCCTTACATATGCTCCGAAGATGGTTGTCGAAACTCTAACAAGTGGCAACGATTGAGATGTCAATTTTTTTCATAGAAGAATGAATTTGTGAGGAAACCTAAACTTTAGCAAAATGATAATGAGGATCATTCTCCGATACCTATTTTCCTTAATTTTTTTAAAAAATTATTATATATTTGCGTAAATTTATAGTTAAATTTAAGGGTATTATTTAAAAATATTATTTATTTTGCTAAATTAATACTTTAATTATAAAAAATATATGTTATATTATTTCTATCACTTTAATTAATAATTTATATATTCTCCTAGATTAATACTTTAATTATAAAAAATATATGTTATATTATTTCTATCACTTTAATTAATACTTTATATATTTCCCTATAAGGAGAAAGTTATGAGAAACCTCAACTTTAGCATCGATGAGGAATGTACCCGTGGGGAGCGGGGTGGAGGCGGGGATCACCCTTCCTACCATGCTCATTCTCCTATAATATTTTTAAAATTTATTATATACTTGCATAAATTTATAGTTAAATTTAATGAGTTTTTGAAAAATATTATTTCTACCACTAAATTAATACTTTAAATATAAAAGATACATGTTAATGGTGTATAATATAATAATTATTATATTGTATAGAACTATAATATGTTCTTTTATGAGATATGATTAGTTAGTTAATTATTTGTTATTGGTTGTGATATTGCATTCCATATAATTATATGTGTTGTGGTGCATTGTATGCACTACATACACCTTTAGCATTCCTTATATAAGCACTGCTTGCATACGTAATAATAATATAATATTGAAAACATAATAATTCATTTTCATATTTCCTTCAACTGTTATTCGCATTGAGAGTTTGTATGGTATCAAAGTTTATCTTTTGATCTTGAGAATCTTAATTATGGGTTCCAAAGCTAGCTTCTAAGAAGTTCTATCACCTTTACCGGTGAATTCTTCCAACACCATACCAGCAACCAACATGCATGGAACTGGTGATAATATTCCTATAACACTTCAAAGAAATAGAAGTGATGATAATCTTGAGAATGATCTTGCACTCCTACATCAAGAAGAATTGGTAATAATACAATTCTTAATGTTCTTTCTCAATCTTTTTCGATTATGCCTCCATATATTATTGCACTTTCACTAAAACTAGATGATCATTAATGGAATCCTACTCAAACCTTCACATTTTCTTAACAATCAATGTTTGCTTTCTAACCCTCAATTCACCACTTGGATCCAATATGATTCCTTAGTGAAAACATAGATTTATAACTTAATAACACATGACATGAATGTTGTGCTTATTGGAAATTTATCCGCTCAAGAACAATGACTTGTACTCGAAGAGAGGTTTAGAAACCCTACTCAGTCTAGGGTTATAGAATTGACAGGAAAATTACAAATTTTACCAATAATGGCTTATCTGTGAGTGATAATATGCGGAAGGCCAAGACTCTATCTAATCACCTAGCTACCATAGAAGAAATAATTTCAAAATGTTAATTGGTTCTTTACATCCTCTATGGTTTGAGTCCTCGATATTTCACATTTGTGACTACCTTTAACATGCCTTAAATTCGCCCTTCTCTTGGAATTCTTCACAGTCAACTTGAGAACTATGAAAGAATGCTTCGAGTTTCTAAAGGAGTACATCAAGAATCTGTTGTGCAAGAAAATGTTGTACACTTTAATCGTGGCAATCATGTTTCTAAGAATAACAACAACAGGTCTAATGGTAATTCTGGTTCTCAAGTTGACAACATACCCCAATGGAACTTTCGCAGTTTCTTAAAGCAATAACAAAATACCAATTCTGATGTATCTCAAAAAAGTAACATTGTTAATAATTCTAATGTCAAGAACTTTGAAAAAGAGGGTGATAGATTTGTTTACCAAATCTGTGATAAGGCTTGTCATGTTACTTTTTCTTGTTTCTTACTTTGTGATGCTTTCTTGGAAACAATCGAGGATCTACTAGTACTTTGCTCACAACTCTACATCAAGATATAAAGTAGCTTATGCTAAGAATGCTAGCACTTGGCTTTTAGATTCAAGTGTCGATCATCATCTATCTCCCAACCTTAAGCAAGTGTCTAATGCTTCTACATACCAGGGAAATAAAGGTATTATTGTAGGAAATGGTAATTAGTTACTAATAGATAATAAAGGTCATAGAGTCTTGCATACTAGGAATGATTGTTCTTTATTTGTTACTCATTTGCTGCATACTCCACATGCTTATATTAATCTCTTATCTATTCAATGACAATGTGTTGACAATTGTGATTTTGTTGAATTTTATGTTGAATCCTTTTGTGTTAAGGATGTTATTACCACAAGGATGCAACGTAAGCAGCAGAGCTGATGAAGCAAGCCATGTGGATGCCACGCAATCCCAAAAAGGCAAATCATGCAAAGCTTCATATATAGAGTAACACCACCTTGCCATGTGTCAGCACTGCGTTGCTTTATCAATGCGCTCACCACGCGTCAACACCTGGTTTGTTCACTCTTTCCACCCTAGCGCCACACCATCTTTGATTAGGAATCACATTTTTCCACGTGTTTATAACTCAACCTGCGTTGATAGAGACCATTCCTTCTACCATGCATCGTACTCTAATTTGCCCAATAAATTATGTATGCCATGCATCACTCTCTTACTGGTTAGCATTGTTAATTTTTTCTTTTTTTCATCTTAGCCCTTGATCTGAAGTTGATTTGACGGTCCAAATTCTACCTGAGTTATATTTAACCCCATAATTGCCCCATAAACCCAAAGGAGCCAAAATTAACATAATATTTATCAATTTTTGGAGCCAAGAAGAGAGAAAAACAAAAAAAAATAAAAGAAGTTACAATTTTGGTGGAGATTCAAGAGGAGATTAGCATTACAGTTTAAGAGATTGATTTTATTTCTTTTTTTCCTCCTTTATTTATCAATTTTTATGTCTTTCTTTATGAAAAATATGAGATTTATGAACAAAATTATGTCTAGTTAATTTATTAATCTAGGGGTCTTATAAACCAAATTTTCACAATATGATGATCTAATATTTTACCCCAATTATGATTTTAATTTAATTATTATTTAATCTGATTTTTATGCTATGAATTGTTTGACCAACAATTGATCTATATAGACAATTAAATAGATTTAAGAGAATTATTTAATTGTTTATTTTAATTAAATAACATGCACAGTTTTTAGGCATAAATGTATGATTCTTATATATATAATCTATAATTGATGAGATTAACGAGTAGTATATAATTTAATTGACATGAGAGTGTGATTAGGTTAATTACTATATGGTGTATAATATTGTTTCACTCTTCTTTAGTAACAGCCTTACGCCCATTGAAGCACGCTAATTATATTTCATGTCATACTAAAAACATTCTTTTTTGTATAGCCTACTTGAATACACTAAGATATCTATATGTGTGTGTGTGATCAACTTTGAAAGAAATTATTTGTTTCATCTTACTCATATATTTCTTTGTTTAGTGATCGAAAAAAAATCTATTAAGAGTTGAAGCTCTTTAATCAAACTGTGAGTTTCCATGTAGTCAAGACCGTCTCTGACTTTTGTATGAAAGAGATTTAATGGTGTTTATATTTGTTGAATTTATTTAGAAATTAACTTTTTGTTTTAATAATTAGCTTTTTTTAGCTTATGTTTACTAATATTCTTGTTTTTTAATTAACTAATTATTATAACATAACATGTGTATAAGGAGTTGTATTATCTGAGAGGACTTTGTTTTTTGCCTGAGGTATTCATTTAGTTTTAATTTATTATCTGTTTTAAGGGTTAGTTGTTGTGATATTATTTTCCTTATTTTTAGTATTTTATATAATGTTGTTGGAGCTAATAAGTTTTAATTATTAAATATATTATTTGATTTATAAAAAAATATTTAATTAACTAAAAAATATGTTATCTATAATTTAAATTAATTTAAATAAGTTCATTTGTATTTTATTCGTAATTAATTTTACTAAGTTAAATTAAATTTAAATTAATTCAAGATTAAATCAATTCAAAATGACTTATTTCGAAACTAGTAAGAATTCCAACCTCAAATCCTACTTGTTGCATCGTTGGGTTTATTGTTATATCATTTTATTATTTTTTCGATTAGTTATATGATTTTAATAACATGTTCATCCTTAATTATAATTTAACACTATTATACCACTTTATACTTGATAATTTAATACAAATATTTTGAAAAGTCAACAAACTCGATTTAAAGTGAAAGACAATTAGCTGGAATCATTATGTTATCGCAATATTAATAATACGTTATGGTAAGATTCATATACTAAATTATATTCTTATTTATAAAAAAATTAAATTATTTTTACTTTATTTTTATATTTCATTTTAAGAACTATCGTGTCTATCTGTGATTCACTTTGTAGTCTTTGTTGTAGTAATTACTCTTCCGTTTTTAAAATCACGGATTCTAAGATTTCTAAAAAATAAAAACTCATAATTTTTTATATTAAAATAATTGAGTTATAATTGACTAATAATGTAAAATTCATACCTTGAAATTATTTTTTATAGAATTTCCATTTTTTAACATATATTATATTTTTGGTATTCTTTAATTTTTAAATTTTTAAATTTTTACAAATATATTTAATATAGACCCAGGAACTTATACATTTAAGAATTGTTGATAAAGTCATGTTAAAAATTTGTGAATATATTTAAAAAATTTAAAAATTTAAAAATATTAATATTACTTTAATCAAAATTCGAGGAATAAATATCGTTTACCTTTAATTCATCAATGATTACAAACTTTGTAGTATGTATCACTTCATCACAAGCAAGGAAATTCTTCCAGGTTGTTTAGAAAGTAGAAGGGAAAAAAATTTATTCAAATTCTACAAACTTGAGTAAATAAATATTTTTTAAACAATAAAAATAATATTTTTAAAATATATCATCATAAAGATGATATTCCGTATGATCATTTATATTTTTTTTATTAAAAAATTTTATTATATTATTTTACATTAAATATTATTTAAATTAAATTATTTTCGTTTATATTGTTTATTTTTTATTTTTTTTTTCTAAATAGCTTGTATAAATAACTTAATTATATATAAATCGATTATGTAGAATTTTCTAACATGTTTTGTCAAAAGAGAATATTGACCCCCTTTTTTCTTTCATTTGAATTTTGCTTGCACAAGATTTCAATGATTTTTGCAATTTAGAAGGGAAAAACAGTAACATTGATGAAAATGCCCATATATCGTTATTCATGTGTTTATTTATTTAGGTTATTAATATACAAATAGAAAAAATATTTTGTTTTTTTTAATAATTTTTCTTAAATTTTTTTTATCAATATTCATAATATATATATACTTCATATTTATTTTATATTTTTGTAAATTAAATTGTTAATATATTTTTAAATATTAACATTTTAATCCTTCATAAAAAGCAAACAAATTAACTAAAGTAGACAATCCTTATACAAATCTCAATGACAAAAGAATAAAATTCCATTATTTCAAGTAAATTAATAGATTTCATAATCAACTAACATCATTTCAATAACCATGGCATAGACTTCAAATTTCATGTTTTCAACCATCGCATAAACTCCAAATTTCATGTAATAATTTTGATGATATGCCTCTATAATTAAAGCTTTCACTATATAATTAAGATCATATTTATGAGATAATATTCATATATACATCATATTACATAAGATCCATGTATATATATATATACAGGAATCGAAAATAAAACTAGAATATAAATCAATTGGATTATATAGAAAGTGCTATAAATAAATAAAGATCCAATTTGGGAGAATGAATGCTTAATTTGACTATATATATATATACATACCTGTTAGAGTAGAAAAGAGAATGAAAGCTCTATATGAAGTTGAAGCTCTCTCTTTCTTTTATATATCTTTCAAAGCTTCAATGATTCTTCATGTATATCGTTCATAAATTCTTGGTTTAGAGAGAGAAAGAGAGAGAGAGAGAGAAAGGTTTAACGTTTTCTCAGGTTCTAAAACTTAACAAGATGGCATTTATAAGTGAAACTGAAGGAGTTATTTATTTCTATTTTTTTTTTTTTTAAAGAATTGTTGATTTCTATTTCTTATTGATTAATTGATTTATGTTTTCATATTGGGAAATCCGAAGTGTCGACGGTGGATAGGTGTACATTGAGAGACCACCAAAGTTGGCTTTCAAAGCTCTTTTTTTCTCATTTTGTGGGGTCTACACCAATTAATTATATATTCAATTTTAAAAAAATAAGTTAGAGAGTAGTAGTGTTTTGTGATTATTTTAATGGTATGAGGTTAAGATTTAATTATTATGTATACATGTTATAAATTATAGATTCGATAATAATTAATTATCATTTATTTTAAAAATATATATTTTTATGATATTTAATATATTTATCAAATTTTATATCCTATAATAATATACTTAATTTTATGTATTTCGCATAAAAATAATCTACGAGTTTACGTGAGAAACACACTAGCCCCAATCCATTATTTTGCTAAAAAAGAGCCAAAAAAAAAATAAATTATTTTTATATATCTCATCACTTTTCATTCTCTCTATACATCATTAAATTAAATATTTAGGATTTTATAATTAGAATTATAAATATTAAAAAAAAGATATGCAATTCTAATACAATGTTATAATTTATTTGAAAATCAAATCTCCCTATATTACATTACACTTTTATGACAATTTTCTAACTTTGTATAAAAATAATTCTATATTACATAATTTTATCATTTTATTAATCAATTTCTTTATTCCTAGAAAAAAAAAACAATTGATTTATCATAGTTCATTAGCTTCTAGAAATGTTATTATATCACCATGTGACTATTTCTGTAAATGTATAAATTGAATATTGAGAACTTGAGATCTAATCACATGAAAGGATCACTACTATGATAAAATATTACTCCTACATTTATTTATTTTTTTCTAAATGAAACCTTCTAGAATATTACATATCAACAAAATAAAATAAAATATAAACATGTTTCCTATCAGGATTATAAACTTAGGTTCAACAATCTCCTATTGCATTGTGCATAAATAAGACTTTAATTAAATGATAAAAAAAATAAAGACTTTAATCAATTAGATTTTAATTAAATGATAAAAAAAATAAAGACTCTAATCAATTAGACTTACGACAAAAATGAATAATGCAATTCTGAAATATAGTTAACTAAGACCAAACAAATATTTTTATTATATTTTTATGTATATATAATTATGTAATTAAAATACTTTTAATATTAAATAAATTAAATTTTAAATAATTATATTAATTTTTTATTTTTACATACATATTTTTTATTTTATTTAATAATATATGATAAATGGCTTAAGAATAAAAAATAATGTAAATATTTAAATTACTTAGTTTAACTATTATATTGACTTGTTTAATTTTTTTAAAGTTAAATATATTTTTGAATAAATATTTAAAAATAATAATCGTCGTTAAACTATAGAAATTATTACTCGTTCATAATTGACGATTATTTTCAAAATTATTTAAAATTAAAGCAAGACGATTATAATTATTAGTATAATCATCTTGTACATATTGTTATAAAGCTCCTTAATTTAAGGAGCAAACATGGAGCAAAACATGGAGCAAAACATGGAGCAAAACATGGAGCAATTCATGGAGCAAAACAAGGAGCAAAACATGGAGCAATTCATGGAGCAAAACAAGGAGCTTAATTCAAGGAGCAATTTAAGGAACCATTAATTTAAGGAGTAATTCAAGGAGTGAATTTTCCTATAAATAGATGTGTAATTGTAATGAATTAATCATCCAAAGTGTTCATTCCAATTGAGAGAAAAGCTTAGAGAGAAAAGCTTTTGTGAGAGAAAATTGAGAGTAATTTTCTTGGGTGTAATTGGGTTGTGAGTTGTGAGTGTTGTAAACACCTTGTGTAATTTCTCCCCTTTCAGTAAAAGATCTGCAGGTCAGACGTAAGCAAGATTGGCCGAACTCCGTTATCAAATTTTGTGTGTTATTTTTCTATTCTTGCTTTCTCATAAATCTGGCTTATCGGGAATTTGCGTTATTTCCCAACACATATCTACATTCATCCCTATGCATGAGCACCTCACGCATTAGACTCGTAAATGCTTGCACATTTCATGTGAAATAACGATATGTAGAAGGATTTAGAAGCTATATTCGATCTCAAATATTTATTAATATTCATGTAATTAGTTATGAAGCCACATAAAATATCGTGTCACGTTCCAGTCTCAATCAATATTTTTTCTAAAATTTATTAGCTTTTAGTATATGTATAAATTATCCTTTTCTTTTTAATTTTAATAAAATTTAAAGGTTAATTCATTAAAATAATTACATTTGAGATCACTTTAGTTTCATAAATTAAATACATTAATAACTTTACTTTTAATTATTACGTTTTAACCATATTATTTTTACATTTGTGGACACTTTAGTTATTTTAGATTTTGATTATTTTAATTTAATTTTTTACTTTTTTTATCTTTTTGATATATTTTTATTTTCAAATATCCACTTATGGGTCCCTATTAGTAAAATTTATTTTAATTCAACTTAAGTTTTACTAATAAAAAAATTGACGCTAAAGTATCCAAAATCTAATAATAATGTTATTAAAATGTCTTAATTTTAAAAAATGTGACTAATGTATCAAATTTTGTAAAATTAAAATCACCTAAATGTCATACTATTCATTCATTATATAGGAAACAACTATAACTTATTTTTGACAATATTTGAGGATAAAGAAGTGACTACATCATTTTACAAAAAAAAAATTACTTTTTAATACAAAATGATTTGACAAATTTTCGTATTTTTAATTTAATTATTCTTGTATTTTTTATTTAAATGAATGAATATAAATTTTTTTTTTAAAATTATATACTTCTAAATAAGACTTATACTCTAAAACTTTACATATTAAAATAAACTTCATACTATTGAGTTGTGTATTTTATATTTACTATTTAATATATTAAAATATGTATAATGTAATGACATCTAAATTTTTTTCCTTACCATGGCACTACTGCATGTAATAAAAGATATGATATTGTATATACTCATTTTATGATACTTGTAGGGGTGTAAGAAAAACCTTGTCACCATTGAGTAAGTACAAGGAGTTCTTCTATATCTCTTTGAGGTTGAGGCTTTTCCTTGTATAATTCTTTACTCAATGAGGTAATTATTGGATGTCGAAACAATTGATGTATTTGAGATTCAATTGGTATTGAAATCAGTGGAAGTCACCTTTCTAAGGTAAAAGGTGCTCCTCGTTTGGGCCGGACAATTATAAATAATGTAAATGTTTTTTATTTATAATTAAAATAATATTTAAATTTTATAATAATTTATTCTTATTATTATAAAAAAAAATAACAGTATAAAAATAAACTAATTTGTTTATTATATTTGATAGATATTGTTATAAATTAAATAAATTATAATTTAAAAAATTAAAAAAATAAATATTTATTGATGATTTTAATTTGCATAGATTTTAATTCTTGATTGAGTATGCTGCCTACTTCTATAATCATTATAACGTTAAATTAAAAAATATATATATATATTATGAGTGAAACACACTCTTATTTTATAAATAATAAATATTACTTTTACTTAATTACGTGATCACCTTAACGTCTAATATGGAATAAGTCAAACAATGTCTAATATGTAATAAGTCAAACAACTTGAAAGAAGAAATATATAGAAAATAGAAGTTACTTTTGTTGTCAAAACGTGGAATATTGTAAAGTTTCTCTAATATTAATATATATAAATTATTTATATTGAGATAGATATTAAAATTATCTAAAATATAAGTTCATTTTTATTTTTGTATAATAATTTTCACATATTATAATATAAATAATTTAAATATAAAAGGGAAAATATTTTTTTGTTATTTGACAATCTGTTTAATGAAGGTGCACTACTCACATGTATGATCAAAGCAATCTACACCTTCGTGCAATTCAATATCAACATACACCTACAAAAAATTGAAATTATGTTCCTCTACAATTATTATTTTTTTTTCTAAAATTATTTCATGATTGTAATCCACGTTCATTATTAAAAAAATTGGATAACAAAAAAATAACAATATATATAAAATTTATAACTATAAAAATAATATTTCTCGTATTTATTTTATACATTTTTATTATTAAAAAAATCTGACATATAATTTTATTTTGAACGTTCTCCAATTAAACATCAATCAAATTAAACTATAATTATTAAGATTCATTCAATGCTGAACAAGTCTATTCAATTAAATATTATTATGATATTATTTTTATTATTATAAATTTTAACTGTATTTATTTTTATTTTTTAAAAAATCTATAAGTATTTGATTAAATAAATGATATAGCTTACGATGAAATTGTAATTCCAAGTCCTAGGTATCAGCCAATAATACTGATAATTTGTCTAACTATTTATATACATGATTTTTAACTTTGGTTATATTAAATTTTCTTAGTTATAAAGTAAATATTTTTAAAATTTCTTTTATTTTTATGAGTAATAGATAGTTTTTTTTAAAAAAACAACATATTATATAATTTTTAAAATAAATAATTCTAAACGGTAGTATAATATTTTCAATTGAAATTGATTTATGGATATATATATATAGAGAGAGAGAGAGAGACATATTATTTTAGTGTTATTATTAGATGTAGTTATTATTCTATCATTTTATTATTAGATATGTTCCTTATTGACATCTAAGCGCAATATCTTAAAATATAAGTTACTTTGTTTTAAAAAAATATTAGGTGTGATATATACATAGAGCAACGTTTTCAATATAAATAGTAATTTAAATAAATATTTTTATCATTTGATTTTTAAATAAACACACTATAATAATATATGCATTTCTAATTGTATTAAATATTTTTATTAGTTTTTGAAATCACTAATGAATTTAACTTTCTATGTTTATTAAAATCTATACTTTTAAATAGTTTCGTTCAAAAGTTAATATGATTTGTAAATACTATCGAATGAAACAAAAAGATATATTCATCTTTATATGGACTTAGGTCATTGGTTGAAAATATTTTTTATGATTATTCTATTAGTACATTGACATAATAACATTAGTTATTGTATAATTTATTTAAGATTCTTATTTTTTATCAATTAAGTAATAAATTATTAATATTTAAAATCTTTATAATTATTTAAATTATTTATTTTTATTTTTTTATACAAGATTATTTATCTTAAATAATATAAATAATTATTTTTTAAAAAAATTAATTATTTAGCCCTTATTTTTTATTAATTAAAGAATAAAAATTAAGTAATAAATTATTTGTAACTAAAATATTTATAATTTTTTAAAATTAAAATTATTTTTTATATATAATGTTATTTATCTTAAATAAAATAAATAAATTTTTATTAATTATTTTAAGTCTTAATTTTATTTATTAAATAAAAATTTAATAGGTATAAATTACATGAATTTAACTAATTTATATATATTAGATCTATCGGAGGACTTATATCTCTCTACTTAAATTAAAGAAAAATAACTATTAATTGTAGTCATTTTAAAAATTGGGACCCACCACTTATTAGGCGTGGATGTATCTCAGTGTGTTATTATATCTCATAAATTAAATCAATTATAATATATATATATATATATATATAATTTTATAATTATTTTATCATATAAATTATAAAAATTTGATACATGTGAATCAAAAATTAAAGCGCCTACCATTTTGTTTGATTCAATTTCTCAAAAAATACACGTTTTTTAAGTGGGATCCGATGATTATTTGTTTTTAGCGTAGTATTTGACGAAAACAAAGAAATGATTAAGTCAATAAATTTTATTCCAGATAATACCCTCCTTGTCTACTACTCGTTCATTATAAGTTGCCAACATATCAAATCTTATTACTATATATTTACTTATGTCTTATTTTTTTTATTTTAAATAATTTTATTTAATAATTTTTATTTAACATAATTTTATATAATTATTCAATATTAAATATATTATTATTTGATGTTAATAGAATTTATTTAACTTCACTCATTATTATTATTAATTTAATATTTAACACTAATGAAGAAAGATCTGGTAAAAATTATGTTCACAATAATATTTTTTTCTAAGAATAATTTTATAAAATTTCACGTGATAAAATTAATTATTACATTTTCATTAGCAAAAGAGATTTATTAAGTAATTAAAAATATTACATAATAAAGAGTTCAATTATCCAACTTAATAAAATTTTAAATAAATGAATATATTTTATTCTCTTAAAATAAAAATATTTATCTCATATTTTTTAATATTTTGAGTTATTCTTCGTACTTATGAGTTTTTTTTTTTTGTAAGATTGTATTTCACAATTTTAAATACATATTAATATATTATCAATATTTTAGTATCTTAATTTTAAATTATTATTTATATTTAAAAAATTTATTTTAATATATATTTTAAGAAACGATGGAAATTGATAGAATGCGTCCTTAATAAAATATTGTATATTTTTTAAAATTAATAAAATTTAGTTGTATTATTTTTAATTTTAATTGCTGGTAACACATATATACATTATCTTATATCAAAATTTTAAAAAAAATTCTTTATAAAAATAAATTTATATATACAATTGAAAATTTCAAAAACATATATATATAAATAATGGATGCTAAATCTTTTAGTAAATTATTTCGAACTTCATGTATCACGATATTCATTCATATAATCAACTAATTAAGAATTTTTCCTTTAAAAAAAATCTTTCTCCATTTTTTTTATCAATAAATTTTGTTTTCAAGTTCAAAACCAATTGTTTTGTCCCAATTGAATTTTAGTAAAATCTGGAGATTTTCATTCAAAATATACAATGAAATGATAAATTTTAACCGATAGAATTTGAAAGAAGAGATTTAATGAAAAAAGAAAATCATCAATTTTCAGTACACTATATAGTAGGATATTAATTAACCAATAGTTATAATAGTTTAATATATAGACAAAATGAATTCATAAAAATAGATAAAACCTTTTAAAAAATTAAATAAATAAAAATACCAAAAATATTAACCGATTTTAAAATATATAAATAATGTAACCTATATGTTAAAGAAAAACATTTGATACAAGAAAGAAAAAGTAACGTAGAAAGAAAACTAACATACTACAAATAGAATTTACAAATGACAAAACAAAAGTAAGCAAATAGGAATGGGAACAAAAAGAACAAATAAAAAAATTAAAATAAGAAATTAAAGAAGTCAAAAATATTATCCACGGATTAATGTGTTTGATAACTCTGTGTTTTAAAGTTATTTTGTCTAATTTATTAATTATAATTGTTATACTCTTAAGATTTTTAGTTAATTTAAGTTTCTAAATTATTATTTAGTGTTAGTTTTGTAAGAAATTATATTTTTAGAGAAAATGAAACAATTTAAATTAAAAAAGGACTTAAATGTAAATAACAAAAATTGAAAATTTAATTTGAATTAAAAAAAGGACTTAAATGCAATTAACAAAATTTTGAAATTTAAATTATTTTCTGTGCAAAAAGGGATTCTCATGCGCGGAATGGATCAACGCACGTTACCCACCATTAGATCATAAATTCAACAGTGTAGATCAGGAGAGTGAGATTCAAATGCTACGTGTGATAGTGGACAAAATTTACAATTGTTTTGCTCAATCAGGCACATAAAGTAGGGTCCACCTATCTACATAGTTGTTTTTCCCTAAGACGTTGTCACCCACCGTTAGTGCGTGTTGGCCACGCCCCACGCGAGAGAGTCATGAGTGGAGTCCAATTGTTCTGCACAACCTAACGTACGAAATTCCAGTGTGACGCGGTCCACCCAATCTATGTGCACCCTCGCATTTCACCCAGTCCGAAGCCACAATGTGTCCAATCATCCTTCCAATGAACCAGATCTTGCCACGTGTCATGCATAGTGTATAATAAAAATTCAAATTTTTTTCTCATGCCAACATATTTTGCATGATTTTTCTACCTTTTTGCACGCCTCTTTTGTGGAATTTTTGGTGTATATTTTGGAGAACTTGCATAAGCCAAAAGAGAGTTCAATTTGTTTTTTGTTCTATCTCTAAAAAATAGAGAGAAATCGCAAAAGTCATTTTTTGGTTTTTGTTGTTATTCTATTAAGTAAAAAAAATACAAAGAAGGTAAAGAGTAAAGAAGAAGAAAAAGGGAGGAATTTTATTTTTTCATTGAGGAATCGTGAAAGAGTTTCTTCTAATCTCTTTTTCTTTTAATTTAATTTTTCTGAAATGTCTACATATTTTTAGATTGTAATTTCAATATTTGTTGTGAACTAAATTATTTGTTCTAGGGTTGCAATATAGCTTACGTTATGAAACTTGAATTAATTATTTTTGAATGATTTGTGGGATGTTGTTTTTAATTTGCTTATTTTATTTGTGCTTAATGTCTTTGATTGTTGGAAAATTAATCAATTGATCTGTGAACCCTAATGAAATTAGAAAAAGAATTTTTGTGTTTTGCTCGTGGATAGAATAACATATATATATATGGGATAAGAATATATTTTTATTGTATGTATAGCTATTGAGAACTTTGAGCTTAATGAATCTTTGGTAAATTTAATTCTCATAGGGATATAGTGAATTATTTTAGCGAGATGTGTCTATTTGTTATCGGAAGAAACATATGGATAAATTAGAAGTTCTTGGTTGACAAATTAAATGCGAGAACATAAATCAAGAGAAAATAATATGATTGAAGTGGATTAATTTAGTGAAATTGTAACCCTATAATTTTCTTAAGTGTTAATCTCGTATATTTTTATTTAGAATTAGTTTAGTTTAACTCTATTCAAATATCGAATGTTTGGATACAATTAGGTTGAGATAATTTTAGTACTTAACAAAGATTAGTAACAAATTTTCATGGAAACGATATTGCATTTATCACTTAGTACTTGTGACCGTGTATACTTGCACGTTGATATTCTTTTAAGAAACCAACAGTGTTAATAACAAAAACTAATAAATTACAAAGTAGAAATATCTTAAAAATGTCAAATGGAATATTACAAGGAATACAATTAGAAAATAATGATACCTTAATAAGCATAACAAATAATCAAAAAGTTATAATGAAAACATTAATTCTTTTAAAAGAGAAATATAATCTTTACAAAATATAAATAAAACCCTTCGTGAAACTATTTCTTTAACTATGATTGATCTAACAATTGTCTTTAGGCAAAAGCTTAGAAGAGATTTGAATAGAAGTCTGAAAAGATTACTGTTGAGCAAAAAAGACAATTGTCAAAGATTGTATCTTTATACTTCGCAACCCTATCCGAGTATGTGCTTAGTGTAATTCCCAATAGAACAATGAAGTAACGTATCCATACGAGCTTTGGCTTTCAGCAGCTTGAATAATCCTTTAAGAAATAAGACAAAATATTTATGATAACATATTACAACTAGATATTTTAAAAAAGAGATCTATTAGAAGGATTAAAAGAAGAATCACTAAGAAGGTTTGATGAAGAGAAATCTATAGTTTCAACCCAATGGAATACATAAAACAATTAGAAAAGCAATTTAGAATCATGAAAATAAAGATGTAATAACATTAGTAAGTCTATTGATATTAACATTTGAGAAATTAAGAAAAAATTCTGAATAAATGCTCTAATAAAGAAGAATATGACATGATAGTAATCAGTAAAACATAATTTGAACTAGAAAATTCTAAAATTATTATGAAAAGAAACATAGTTCTCCTATAATTTAGGAAGAAACTTTTGAACCTCACAGAAATGAAAAAAAAATAAACAAAGACTAGATAAACCTAATCCTCCAAAATAGGAGAAAACAACAACCAAAAATGAAAGAAGTATTATACTCAAACTTCGTGAAAACAAATCATGGAACTAACTATCTAGACTTAGTTGTATGAGAAAAAAAAGACATTAGATTAACATATTAGTGTAATAGTGTACTAATCTAGACATCTAGAACTACTAATATAAACTCATCAATCTATGGAGTATTATTGAACCATAAAATAATTGAAAATGTTAAAATATGATTTAGTAATCTATAAGATGATATACATCCTAGAATTCAAGGAAATTCTGCAATAAGAAAACAGTATATAGATAATGTAGTAAATAAAATATATAAAGAGTTTACAAGAGAAGATAAAGAAAACCATAATATTGAAACAAGTAAACTAGAAATAAATAAGGTTATGACATTTAGTGTGTGTGTGTGTATATATATATATATATATGATACATAGATTCTTGTATATATGATTGAAACATATTATCACAAGATACCTAAAATATAACAACAATTTAAGAAAATATTTTATCAAAAGTTACTATAAACTCTTTATAAAACTCTTAAAGAAAGTTGAAGAAATAGAAATATTATAGCAATATCAAATACTTTAGGAGAAAGAAAGAATAAAAAAACTAAAATCTTGGATAATTTTACGATGTCAAAAAAAGAAATGAATATAATTTTGCTACTGAAAATTCTAAATTATATTATGATAATAATAATTTGCAAATGTTAGGAAAATATGGATGTAGTATAAAATTTTACAAATGAAAATATAAAAAATGTAAAAGGTTCAAAAAATATAAATTCAAAAAATAAGACTTTTATAAATATAAGAGAAGATATAACTATGAACCTTATAAAAAATATTTTAGAAGAAAAAATTTCATAGAAAAGAAAATTATTGTCTATTAGATAAAAAATCTTGTAGATGTTGGATATGTAATGAGAAAGGTCATTATGTCAATGAATGTCCTAATATGTTAACACATAAAAAGGAATATAAGAAGAACTTAAAAATACTACAACATGTCTATAAGATGGAGTTAGAATGTATAGAAGAATCAGTCATTAATAAAATAAAATCAATATACTTAATGTGTAAAACTAAAGAAGAAGAAAAAAATTCAGAGAAAACCTCTGAGATTGAATGACTATATGACATAACTAATCCTAATAGTACTTACATAGAAATATGTTGCAAATTTAAAGGATATAATATATATCATTTACATGCTACAGAGATACTTGAGCTAGTATATGTCAAGCAAACAAATATGTATTTTCATAATAACTTTGGACAACAACCTCAAAGAACTTGATAGTAAAAATAGCAAATAATAAAACAATTAAGCTTAATAAAGTTGTAAAATATATTGATATTATAATAGGAGAAAATTTTCATATCCCTACTATATATCAATAGGAAACATGGGTTATATTTTAAAAGAAAATAACCTATTAAACTTATATCAACCATTTACACAATATATATATATAAGATAAGTATAACAATATTAGAAGAAAAAATAATATATATTTAAAATGTTAGAAATATCAATAATGTGTCATAAAAAAATGTTATTGGACAACATAAAAAATAAAAAAAATTGTGAGATGTATCAAAAACAAAAATTATATTTAGAAAATATAACAAAATTAAAAGATGAAGATGATTTAGAATTTAATAATCAAGAAAATACATTCTTAAAAGAAATACAAGCACATAAGATATTACTAAAAATAAGAAAACTACTTAAGATAATAAGCTCAAAAAATCTTTTATATCCAAATATTAATAAGCTTTATTATGTAGCAAGTATAAAACTAAAAGATCCTAATAAGGTTATAAGAGTAAAACATATGGTCTACACTCTAGAAGATTGAGAAGAATTCAGTAAACAAATTCAATAACTTTTAGAACTAAGAGTAATTGAACCAAGCATGAGTGAACACGCAAGCCCAACATTTTTGGTAGAAAAAGAAACTAAAAAGATGATTAAAGAAAAGAATGGTGATAAATTTCAAATCACTAAATAAAGAAACAATAGATGACGAATATTTTATCTTTAAGAAGGAAGAGTTATTACCCTTAATCAAATGAAAGAAATATTTTTTTAGTTTTGATTGCAAGAGTAAGTATCACCCCTTTTGTTGTGTCTATATTGATGATATATTAGTCTTTAGTGATAATATCAACCAGCATTACCTAGACATTAAAAATCTTAAAACAAAATGTAAGAAAAAAATATATTGTATAAGAAAAAGATAGTATTAGCACAACAAAAAATCAAGAATTTAGGACTTGAAATAGAAGATGAAAAACATCATCTTCAACCTTATATGTGAAATAATATACAAGAATTTCTCAATATCATTATTGACAAAAATTAATTACAAAGTTTTTTAGGATGTTTGATACATGTGGAAGCATTTATTAAAAAATTAGCAAAAATGAAAAAAACTTTTATAAGCAAAACTTAAGAAAGATTATGTCTGAAAATACACTAATCAAGATGATGAGTACATGAAAAAGGTAAAAGCACATGTAAGAAATTTACTCATATTTTACCATCTAAGATCATATAATAAACTGATAATAGAAACAGATGCTTCACATGAATATTGGAGAATCATATTAAAGCAAGAGTAGATAATAAATATGAATATTTATGTAGGTTTACTTTAAGATATTTTAAAGGAGTTGAATTAAACTACCATTGTAATGAAAAAGAATATTTAGTTGTAAAAGAAGTAATAAAAAAGTTTGATCAACAAGATTTATTGTTAGAATAGATAATAATTTTTTTTATATTTCTTAATAACTAATATTGCAGGAGATTACAAATAAGAAAAATTAATCAGATGAAAATAGTGGTCTAACTATTACAAAATTGATGTTGAAGATCTACTTAAAAAAATGAATAGTTAGTTGATGATTTAATTAAAGAACTAACCCTTCTTACAATTTTTACAATTGTAAAAAAGATAGATAATATTGACATAAAAATCAAGATCAAAGAAAAGGAAATAAAAGTTCAAAAAATCAACTAGAGATTTTATATCTCAAAAAGTCACTCTTATATGAAAAATAGGAAGAGTACACGAACAAAGAAAGAGATTAAAATTTCAAAGAGAGGATAAAACCTCATAATTAACTAAAAGAGAAAAGGAAAAATCTTCAAAATCTTTATGGGATGATATAGCAGATGAAGAAGAGCTCAAAGAAAAGAGTCAAGAAAAAAAAGTATTATGTTTTCTACAACATACCAACCCCAAGAATTTAAAAAAAAACCCATTAAAACTTTTAGAAAAGAGTAAAAACAAATGATTGTTTAATTTTTTTTAAGGTTTTTCAATATCATAATAGATTAGCATAAAGGAAATCCTATCAGTCCTTATCATTTTATTAAAATCTGAATAACATCCTTAGAAAGAATAGTAGACCAACCTAGGGTTTTACCAAAAGAAAATTTTGATAAAAGAGCTCCTAACAAAAAAAGAGCAATAATGTTGAGTCAAATATACCATAAAACCATAAAAATAGGAACATCATCTAAAATCAGGGTAAATTACTCTACAAGTAATGTCATAATGATCCCACACAACAAACTAAGGACTATAAGTGAATTTATTGTATAAAGGACAAAGAAGGATCCATATCTCCAATATCAAGAGGAAGCATGTCGATAAGTGATTTTTATTAAATAAGTATCGGCATAAATTTTTAAAAGGAAAGAAGAAATAAGATGGAATGATAAGGATGTGTTTTTACTTTAGAAAAAGAAGAAACTGATAAAGATAAGATGTAATCATTATCATTCCACATGTCACTAAAATAGGTATATAAAATAATTTTTCTTGTCTTTATAAAAAGGCTTTTGTATAATGAAGAAGGGCATAGACAATTCCAACCATAGAACCCATGCATCTATCTTTTCTTAGATAATGTCTAGATAAACTCCTATAGAGTAAATTAGCATAAAGTTAGTGTTGTAATAATCTTACTACCTTAATGCATCAAAGTTCTATTTTCACTAAAACTCAATATATTTCTTATATCTTAAATAAAATTATGGATCCTATCTTTATTTGAATGTAGTTCCTAGTCCAAAAGATGAGGCTTCTAGCAAGATAACCAAAGATCATATACGAAGTAAAAAAAGACGAAGATGGACCCATATTCATTACAACAAGGTAAGATTAAATACAATTGGTTAAAAATATGTTAAATCAAAATATAAATCAGAACAAAAAATTATTTCTTATCAAATGCATAGGAAAGAAAAATACATCATCGGATGGAAAGTTAACGCCATTAACTTTTCAAAGACATTAGTGATATTAAATTAAAAATCTAGAGTATTAAAGCTCATTTTATAAAAATCAAAGGCATATGTGAATATATACTAAAAGTTAGGAACATCGGTGATATCTTCCCCTTTAATTTCCCTAAATGTTTTAGGTTCAATAAACAATATAAACATTAAGTTTTTACATGTATAAGTTTATTAAACCGTGTTATATGACTTAAAAAATTACATGTGTTTGGAGAGAATTTCAAGTATTCAGGATTTTAGTGATTTGTAGTGAGAAGTAAAAATATAGATAGTTGAATTGGATCATGTATTCTCCTCATTAAAGTGGTATATATATGACATCTCATGTACATGGTAAGTTATGTGCTCTACAACCTAGATACATGATGATTACATGATTTTATAAATGTTACATACGAACTAATTAAGCAAAAAGTAGGCCGGTATAAGCGTTTACATTGGCATGTCGCTATATACAAATAAAGGAAGGCCGTTATATGCAGATCACTCCAAATTCCCAAGTATATTTCTCAGGTCGCTCACAGATGGGGAAGATCGAGGTCACGTCAGGATCTTACAATTACACCAAGTCTTGATCTCTAAGACCTAGTGGAACAATAATGAAGTGCTCTGGTTGACTGGGTTGTACGCTTTATTGAGCTCGTTGGGCTCAAGCTATTGTTAAGTCATCTCATTATCCCATAGTGGGGTACCTACATTCATTAGGTCATATACTTGTTACACATTTAATACCAAACATTAACTCCCTTATTCTCTTGATTTTGAGAGGTTAGGGGAATAATATCTAGTCATCTATTTTAATTCAAATAACTCACAATTGATTCAATGTATCTAAGTACATAATGTCAACTCAGACGATACAACTTCCAGTCACGAGGTTGTTTAATTGCAAATAATATTCCTTTAATTAATTTTATTTTTTGATTAAAACTTTTCAGCTTCCAGATCTCCCTTTATAAATAGCGGAGAAATTTACTTTTACCCTACCTGTTTTAATTTAGTAAATTTACCTTCAGAAAATTTCAACCCACTAATCAATTTGACTTCGTTCTTTTTCCGATAAGATCGTTAAAAAATTACTTGGTAGGGACTTCAACTTGTTAATATATCGACGTTAGTTGGAAATCAGGCCGTTGTTTTATTTGAAGTGATGAGGTGGATTTTCCTATTTGGTATACATGAAATCATCATTTCAACACCTTACAACCTCAAGCTAATGAACTTTTAAATAAATTGGATATAAGTAGTAAAGAGAAAATTAGAAGAATCGAGCTACAGAGCACATCGCGTGAAGGTTATCGCAATATCCTAACTGTAGCTCGTTTGAAGAAATCTCGAGTATGGAAAAATTATTCAAACAAATACCAAGGTCGTTTTTTATTTATGAGGTAAGATCTCGCTCCTACATACCCTCATTTGGAACCTATGTCCCTCTCACCAACTTGGGACGAAAATCCCTTTGCAAAAGAGTTGGAGGTTACTCCAGTCATTGAGGTCATGATGCCTCAAGCGACGTCTAGTAATCCGAGCTTTTCATCACCTTGTAGACATGAGGTTTCAAAGAAGAGGAAAGTTGGGGAATAGTACACCCCAGGAATGGAGGCTATAGACATGAACGACCTTGAATTTGATGAAATGGTCCTAAAAGATATTGTGGTCTTAAACACTACGGTCACACACTTCAATGAGGGGATTTTTGGACAAAAAGTTCTTAAAAGAGATATGTTCCAACATTTTGGTGCTGATGTCGAGAGATCACAAGTTAAGGCGACCCATAGGAACGAAGGACGCATCAACGCAGAGCTGATAATAGATCGTCCATTCGAGGTAAATTGTTAATATTACTGCTCAGTAGTATTTTTTAAGAATAAAATGTCTAACTCATATTGTATGTAGGCGATATGCTTAGCGTAGGAAGGTAAGCTGTCCCTTAGGGGATATAAGCACGAGGTTCAAGCCAATCACTTACATATAGCCAAATATGAGAAGGCTACTAAAGACAAAGATGTCTTGATGGATGAGAAAGATGCAAAAAATTTGAATCTTAAGGGCAAGCTCCTTATAAGGTGGAGAAGCTACGAAAAGCTGACACATATTACTTTGAGAAGGAACAACCGACCAAGCATTTTGAGTAGCTCGCTATGAAAACCGAGGAGAAATCTCGCACTCTTCAGGACCAACTGGGTGCTATGTCTAGTCAGGTGAGCTCGTTGTCTACTATGGTAGACACTTTGAAGGCAGAATGTACCAAGGCTTATCGAAAAGATGTTAGTTTCATGGTGAGCAATCTAAGGACCTAAGCTAAAAAATTGGATTTAATTGTGCCTTAATTTGCTTTGATGCAAGCTTTTCAAGATAGTATTTGGGTTTAGGGTTTTAGGATTTGAGTTTAGGGTTTTATTTAGGGTGCGGGTAAGGGTTTGGGTTTTGGGGTTTTAGGATTTGAGTTTAGGGTTATATTTGGGGTGGGGGTAAGGGTTAAGGGTTAAGGGTTTAGGGTTTAGGGTTTTGAGTTTAAGGTTTTGGGTTTTGGGTTTTGAATTTTGGGGTTTTAGATTTTAGGATTTGGGGTTTAGCCTTTAGGGTTTTAGGTTTTAGGATTTAGGTTTTAGGGTTTAGGATTTAGGATTTAGGGTTTAATGTTTTGGGATTTGGGTTTTGGATTTTAAGGGTTAGGGGTTAGGGTTTAGGTTTTGGGTCATGAGACTCCACCTCCAATCATAAGGCATGGGATGAATCTCACTTCCCAAGGGTGAAGGTCGTTAGACTGCTTCCAACTTGGGGGTTTATTAAATAAGCTTAACAATGCAAGAGAAATCAAAAGATATGGTATTTCTCATATATAAAACATCAACGTTATACATAATATTTTTTTAGGAGTTCTCCATTCCAACTTAGCGCCTCCTTTATACTATTGTGTTCTATCAAGTAAGAGCCTACAGGGGTGATACCGTATACTTTATATGAACCTTTCCATGTTTCGGAAACTTTCATGTGCTAGTTTCTATTTTGTTTCCCAATGCTCTTCACAAAACCCACTCCCTTATACTAAGCTCTTGTGCTTAACAAACTTGTTGTATGTCTTTTAGAGTGCTCTATTTTGTGATTGCAAATTACCTTAATACCATATATTAAATAAAGTTTAAATAATATTATTTTTTCGTCAGATAAAATACATTATTGAAATTATTATTTTTCTAAATAATTATTAATTAAAAAAATATATTATTAAATTTTTTTTTAAAATAAGATTTAGGGTTTTGAGATTTAGGATTTAGGGTTTAGGGATTTGGGATTTAGGGTTTATGGTTTAAGGCTATATTTGTGGGTTAAGATTTAGAGTTAAAATTATTATTTTTCTAAATAGGATTTAGGGTTTTAGGATTTGGGATTTTGGATTTATGGTTTTAGGTTTTAGGATTTTGAGTTGGATTTAGGGCTTAGGGTTTAAGGTTTAGGGATTTGGGATTTAAAGTTTAGGATTTAGGGTTTAAGGTTTAGGGATTTAGGTTTTAGGGTTTTGGGTTTTGGTTTTGGGATTTATGGTTTAGCATTTAAGGTTTTGGGTTTCGGGATTTGGGGTTTAGGGTTTAGGGATTTGGGATTTGGGTTTAGGGCTTATGATTTACGATTTATGGTTTATAGATTTAGGGATTAGGGTTTAGGGTTTTAGGTTTTAGGGTTTAGGGATTTGGGATTTGGGGTTTAGGGATTTGGGTTTTTAGTTTTTGGATTTAGGTTTTAGGTTTTAGGGTTTAGGGTTATATTTAGGGTTTAAGGGTTTTGGGTTTGGGGTTTTGGGTTTAGGGCTTTAGAACTTTGGACTTAGGGTTTAGGCTCTTGGCCTTTGGGCTTTGGGATTTTGTTTTTTTGGAATTTTGCATTTAGGGTTTTCGGTTTTGCATTTTAGGATTTGCAGTTTAGGGCTTAGAGCTTAAGGCTTAGGGTTTAAGGTTTAAGGATTTGGGGTTTTGGGTTTTGGGTTTTGGGGTTTAACATTTAAGGTTTATGGTTTTTGGACTTAGGTTTTAGGGTGTAGGATTTTAGGGTTTAAGGTTTAATGTTTGGGGTTTAGGGTTTAATGTTTTGGATTTTAAGTGTTAAGGGTTAGGAGTTAAGGATTAGGGATTTAAGGTTTTGGGAAAAGGGTTTTGGGTTTTGGGTTTTAGGTTTTGGGTTTTGAGCATCTATCCCTTTGTATGTGCTCCTTTGGATGTACTTCACATCTTAAGTGGAGGATAAGAGGACTCCACCTCCAATCATGAGGCATGGGATGAATCCCGCTTCCCGAGTGTGAAGGTCATTGGACTGTTTCCAACTTGGGGGTTTATTAAATAAGCTTAGCAATGCAAGAGAGATCAAAAGATATGGTATTTCTTATATATAAAACATCAACTTTATACATAATATTTTTTTAGAAGTTCTTCATTCCAACTTAGCGCCTCCTTTATACTGTCGTGTTCTATCAAGAAAGAGCTCGCAGGGGTGATATCGTATACTTGATATGAACCTTCCTATGTTGCGGCAAACTTTCATGTGCTAGTTTCTATTTTGTTTCCCAATGCTCTTTACAAAACCCATTCTCTTATATTAAAGCTTTTGTGCTTAACAAAATTGTTATATGTCTTTTAGAGTGCTCTCTTTTGTGACTCGAGTCGTATCAAGGCTTCCTCATGTTTCTCTTCAGCTAACAGAAGGTCCTCACGTCTTAAATGATCATTATCATCTTATGTGATACTGGATCTGAGGGTGGGTTCTTGTATCTCAAAAGATATGACTACTTCAGTGCCATAGACAAAGGAGAAATGAGTCTCTTCTGTTCACATTCTGGGAGTAGTTCTTGTGGCCCAAAGAACACTGGGTAGTTCATCAATCCATTTTCATTTGGCTCCTTCCAAACATTTTCATAGTATATTTACGAATGTCTTATTAGACGATTCAACTTGGCCATTCGCTTGTGATCGGTAAGGGGTGGAATGAGATAATTTGATGTTACGCCATATAAACCTCTCCATATATGTTTCTTAGATTCACGTTAAAGGTTTTGCCTCTATCCATTTGGAAAAATAATTAGTCGCCATGATGAGGAACTTTCTTTGGCCTGAGGCGATAGGCAATGGTCCAACAATATGTAAACCCCATTTTTGAAATGACCATGGGCTAACAATAGATTCCAAGTAAACCCCTAGTTGGTGTGGCACATTGGCATACCTTTGGACGTAAAATATAAAATCTTTGAAAATGGTAGGCCAATAGTAACATTGTCGAATAATTCTTTGCGAAAGAGCTCTTCCCCCTAAATGAGCTCCACATTGGTTGTCGTGTAAATAGCTAAGGACCATAACTTCTGTCACAAGTAATCATTTCAACCACAGGCCACCATAATTCTTTTTGATAAGTTATGAGCTTGTACTTATGTGTCCATCAAGAGCATGCATAGGACTCAAAAAAAAAGTCCCAAAAAGTTTGCAAGGCAACATGTCTTATAGAAGTTTGGATAGTGATTTGCATGGACAGCTTTTACTTAAATTTGTGATGAAGGGCCCTTCTGATTTGAGCATATGTGATTTGTAGCAATGAAATGGTGGTACTTTTTTGTGCTCCAAGACGCTTGTGCCCGCTATTGGGTATGCATAGGTGCATTATCGCTAAAGGGCGATTATTTTCAACACTATGCATGGTTTGTGGACTACGGCAGTGTACATAAATGTCAGACAATAAAGTTTCATTTACTATATCAAAAATGCGTAAATACACATTAAAATATTACGTGCACAATAATCATATGAAGATCCGGATGGAGTCGAACCACCAAATGACTTGATCTCATGAAATCCACATTGGACTAAATGAGCGCCCAACCGTAGAGCATACAGATCTATTATGCTTATATGAATGCCAAATCAAGATTCAATAAAACATTTATCTAAAAAAGGTAGCACAAATAACATCAATTTAGTCCCTTCGTACAGTTTAATCCTGCCTTGATATTGAAAAAGTATCATCGCAAAAAAAAAACGATTTTCCATTTTATTTATTTATTTATCATTCAATTTATTATATATCACTTTTATAAATTGTATTCTATTTAATGATACACAATAATAATAAAAAATTGATAAATATAATAAAAATAAAAGGACTAAATTGTGCTCAATATTTATCCTTATATAATTACTTTTTATAACAAAATTAATAATAGGTTGAAAAAATAATAGATAAACTAAAGTGATCTAACTGGTAAAATTAAGAACTTTAAAGTGTCGTTTGGTTCACAGAATGAAATCAGAATCGAGATGAGAATGAGAATAGAATGAAAAGGAAACAATGTTGTTTAGTTTGACTATTAGAATAAAAAAAAGAATCATTATTAAAGTGTTTGATTTACCACTAGAATAGAATAAAAAAACTATAAATTACCTTAATACCCATATATTCAATAAAGTTTAAATAATATTATATAATTATTGTTTTTTCGTCAAACAAAATACATTATTGAAATCATTATTTTTCTAAATAATTATTACTTAAAAAGAAAATATATTATTAAAATTATTATTTTTCTAAATAAGGTTTAGGGTTTTGAGGCTTGAGATTTAGGATTTAGGGTTTAAGGATTTAGAGTTTAGGGTTATATTTGTGGGTTAAGGTTATGGTTAAAATTATTATTTTTCTAAATAAGATTTTGGATTTAAGGTTTAGGGTTTTAGGGGTTAAGGGTTTTGGGTTTGGGATTTAGGGTTTAGAATTTTGGGGTTTAAGGTTTAATGTTTTAGGATTTAGTGTTTAGAAATATTTTAAAGTTTAGGGTTTTGGGTTTTCGAGGTTAGGGGTTAAGGGTATGGGTTTTGGAAAAAGGTTTTTGGAAAAAGGTTTAAGGTTTTGGGTTTTAGGGCTTACAATTTACGATTTATGGTTTATGGTTTTGGGGTTTAAGGTTTAAGGATTTAAGTTTAGGGTTATATTTGGGGTTTGGGTTAGGGTTTTGGGTTTTCAAGGTTAGGGGTTAAGGGTATGGGTTTTGGAAAAAGGGTTTCAAGTTTTGGGTTTTGGACTTTAGGACTTACAATTTACGATTTATGGTTTATGGTTTTAGGGTTTAGGGATTTGAG
This sequence comes from Hippophae rhamnoides, assembly GCA_033030585.1. Taxonomy (NCBI): domain Eukaryota; kingdom Viridiplantae; phylum Streptophyta; class Magnoliopsida; order Rosales; family Elaeagnaceae; genus Hippophae; species Hippophae rhamnoides. The sequence continues at coordinate 19,234,158 of CM065434.1, read as the reverse complement.
ATTTGAGTTTAGGGTTATATTTGAGATTTATGGGTTTTAGGTTTTGGGATTTAAATTTAGGGTTTTGGGTTTTAGGTTTTAGGAAAAGGGTTTAGGGTTTTAAGTTTTGGGATTTGAATTTAGGGTTATATTTGAGATGGGGATAAAGGTTAAGGGACTCCACCTCTAATAATGAGGTTTAAGGTTTTAAGGTTTTGGATTTTGGAAAAGGGTTTGAGGTTTTAGATTTTGAGATTTTGGGTTTGGGTTTTAAGATTTAGGATTTTAGGTTATATTTGAGTAGGGATAAGGGTTTTGGATTTAAGGTTTAAGATTTGAGGATTTGAGTTTAGGGTTATATTTAAGGTGTGATAAAATTGAAAAAAAATTGAGATAAGAATGGAATCATAATTCCTAAAGAGGAGAGACACAATTCTTCTCCTTTAAAAATCAATTTCATTCTTTAACTTTTTTTCGTCCAATCAAACACAACATGAATAAATTCCTCCCTAAAGAATTGAAAATTGTTGTCTTTTGTTTATTAGAACAAAAATATTTAAAAGTAGACAAATGGTGCTCTATAGCTTCCGTCTGTTTTGACACATTTTTTTTAATTTGTCCGGAAAAATTTAGGTTAAAAAAATAATTCTTCTTGTTTTCACTATTTTGGCGTAAGTAAACCAAATCCTAACATTGGATAGTGCAAAGATTAATACTTTTGGTAACATCAGTACTAAAACAATAACCTCAAAAATTTATACATTCAATAGCATATTAGCATCTTAAACGCCAGTCTCTACCAAGTAGTATATAACACAATGTCCTCTTATAAATGATTTTCAAACCACCGATTGTGTACAATCACACCAATATGGTAATCTCCATCCCACCCTACGTGGTATAAACGGAAGTTTTGGAATAAGCAAATATATTAGTAAAACTGTGAGTGCTAATTTTATGAAGAAAATAAGAAAACTTGCAATACAAAACCTCGAAAACAAAAAAATTGAAATTGAAACAAATTCAAAAAGATAGTACATTTTTTGTTGTTTATAGTTTTAGATGTGAACATTTGTAATTTTCCACACGTTTTATCCACAACGGTTCAAGCACTACATACTTTATTTACCTAAAAAACAACCGGAACAAAGTTTATTTAGATTTAAATAAACCTCTGGACCAGATTTTTTGTTTAAATCCTCAAAGTAGAGAATTTATCATCTATTCAATTTCGTTTAAAAAACATTGACATTTAATTTGATACGAACATATATAAGATTAATTAGAACATACATAATAAAAACGCATACGATAACATTGTTATAAATGAAAGGCATTGCAGCAATACTGCCACATGATTAAAGAGATTATGCAACAATACTGCCACAAGATTAAAGAGATTATGCAACAATTATGATGTTCACAATCAAAAGTTGACTTACTAACGGGAGAAAATATCCACGTCATCTGGATTCCGCAATTTGATGCCCTCTACACATTTATTTGAGTAAGCTGTCATGAAGGGCACCTGGCATGGCAAAGGTCAAATGACAGATTGTTCAGAAGTCAACCTCCACAGCGGCCCTTTTCCGTGATATCTTATACATCCCCCCACTACCAAGATCCACATCTACAATCATTTTCTCCAAATAAACCTCAACGGAGATGTTTCATTAGTTAATCCACCTTCTTGAGAATCTATTAAAATAGGCAATTTTCATCAAACATATCATGAAAAACACAGCCATCGTCTGAAGGAGTAACAGAAGATGGTAACGCCCTCAAAATACCTCCTCAGATCTTTTCCTTCCAACACCTGATTAATTTCAAGAACTAAAAAACAATAGAAATACACAAAAGAGTCAACACCTAAAACCCATCACCATCCTATAATTATAATTTAACTTATTTCAAGCTGAAAATTAAACGCAAACATTTGATTGATCACATAGTGAATATTCACGTAAACAGAATCAGGCAAATTGAGATTCATATGTTGTTCCAATAGCTGTACAATCGAAACTGATAATCCAGTAAGTAAATCCCCAAGCAAGATGCCCTTTAACGCATAATAAGACCCTAGAGAACCCGCAGAGCTCAGTGCAGCCTCCAGACATACTTGATTCTCATAACCAATTTCCAAAGATGGAGAGGAATGCAGAAACTTTCAAGTACACAAACTGGATTGCTTGTAGAAAAATTATGAATAGTATATTTTGCAATAGATAATACCAAAAGGTTACCAACAGAAGTGACAAATAAGAGCAGAGACTTGCAGGGCAGGATTAATCACAGTAAATTCAAGCAAATAGAATAAAGTACAGCATATCTTTATTACCCAGTACACAAAAGGGTAACTTCGTTGGATGTTATTCAATTATCTGACAATTATAGCGCTGAATCTTGAAAAGCATACTTAGCTTTGAACAATCCATGTGATATTGTGAAGCCAAACAATTTGAATCTTCTATACTACAAATTAAATCAAATCAGATATTATTCAAGTTATTATTCAAATTAAAACCGTTAAGTGCTACTTCAGACAAAATTTGAGGTTAATTAGACTAGATTTGAAATTTTAACTTTAGAAATTCATGGATGAAAAGGTACCTTCAGCAATGATTTGTTCATCATTGTCTGATTGGGGATCTGGATAACGCAATAATATCAGTGATAAAAAACATGTGGCATCAAAAAGCAAGGGACAAAAAAGGACACAGCACACCAGAGAGAAGACCCGGGCAAATCCCAGTGCAATCTTCCCTCACCCAAAAACTGTAACTTTTTATTAAGATTTGGATGACCTGCCATGCAAGCACACCTGACATGGCAAAGGTCAGATGACAAAAGATTGATCAAAACTTGACCTCCACCGAGACGTCTTATCCATCTATCTTTTACATCAACACAATCAACATCCACGACCCTATAGTCGACGCTGTAGCTTTTACAAAATATCAACCTTGAGACTTCAATGGAACCTAATTTAAGACGACTTAAAAATCACTAAAATTAACATGATTAAAAAAATTTAAATTTATATGATTTTATCATATTTTTATATAAATTTGTCTTTTCGAAATCATGAATATTTTTATTTTTTTTTAGGTATTTTCGTTTAAAAAATAACTTAAAAATCCGAATAAAAATACTGGAAATAATACATCACAAATATATTGAGAAAATAAATAAGAAAAAATCATAAAGATTAAAAAATTGGATAAAATGAATAAAAAATGCCAAAATCGGGTGCACAGTGTGCTGCACCACGCCGAATATCCGCTGCGCATCTACGCCCATCTATACAACGCCAAACTCGCGTGTACATCTACACCTATCTATACAAACCCTCATGCGCCACTACACCCAACTACGCCCCAACACACCAAATTCACACACACCACTAAATCAACGTCCGTCCTTTCTACATCAACGATGACCTCAGTTTTCGCCTATTACGCATTTTTCCTATTTTTTATCATTTTTTTCACTTTTTTACTCTTCTCCTCACCTATAAATACCCTCATCACAAAACACACCAAAAATACAAAACCATTAGGTATGTTTGGTGTATTTTTTGTGTTTTGTAATAAAAGAGATGTGGGTATTTATAGGTGAAGAGAAGGATAAAAAAGTGAGAAAAAATGATAATAAACAGAAAAAACGCGTAATAGACAAACGCCAACATCATCGCTAAAGCAGAATGGACAAACGTTGGCGCAGGTAATGGCACGCACAAAGTTGACATATTGGAACACAATTGGGCACAGTGATGCCCACGAGTTCGAGCCGATGCGCACAGTTGGGTGCAAATACGCACGCTAGTTAAGGCGTTGCATGTAGATACACAAACGGATGCTCGACGTGATGTGATGTGTTGCATGCATTTCTCAACACGACTGGGCGATTACACCTGCAATTTTGGCTTTTTTGACCCATTTTACCTAATTTTTCTATCTTTTTGACTTTTCCTTATTTATTTTCTAAATATATTTATGATGTATTACCTCCAATATTTTTCTTGAAATCTTTACGTTATTTTTCAAGTGAAAATACCTGAAAAATAATAAAAATACCTCGTGAATCCGAAAAAAATAAATTTATATAAAAATATGATAAAATCATAGTAATTTTAATGTTTTTAAGCACTCATCACTAACACCTCTGTGACATTCTAACGGAACTTCATAAGATCTTTTCCCGCCTTCAAACAACAGAGTAACTTCCAGATCTGAAAAACAAGTTAGAATGAACACGATCAGCAAATCAGTATAACAAGTAACAGAAATAAATAACAGGAAACAAAACAAAAAATAATCAGGATCATATCTGAGGCATTCCAATGGCCTACAAACAGAAATCATAGGATATGAAGCACTTCAATGGCCTACAAACAAAAATCATAGGATTCAAGGACGCAAAGTTAAGGTGGAAGGGATAAAAGAGAAGGATTGGGCCTTAGACATACAGAAACCATTTTTTCTTTAGATAATGGGTCATGAAGAATGGACTGTTGTGATGTGGTATTGTTGCATATCAATACCTATAACAGAACTATTACAGTTTACAGAGAACCATTTCTTCCTATAAATGCCAAAAATTGAAAAGATAACTTATTGTTAATAATTTTGGAATTACGTTGTTATTTATTCCACTGCTATAACAATTTATTATTTGGAGTTAGCAGTCATCAGATTATTAGACAAAGTTTATGAACTTACAAGTCAATAGCATATTTATACTAGTCTGAAGATTGAAAGAGATTGCACAGCAAAAAGTATTAAACAAAGATATCTATACATCTTAGTGTAAAAAGAATTTATTCCAAGCTGTGAATTAAACGTAAACATCAGATTCATCACTTACTGACAGCTGGAAAATATTCTCGTTCAACAGCATCTGTATTTGGCCGAACAATCCAACATCTTGAAAGACTTACTTAAACACATCGTAAGACTCCAGAAAACAAGCTCAGCTCAGTGAAGCCCATAAATACATGCTCATAATAAGGTCGTACAGTAAACAATCTGTGCAAGAGACATCTATACCTGCTGGATCCTGAACAGAACTACTACAGTTTGAACCAAATAATAAGCACACAGCTCAAACATCAGAGCAACAATAAATTTACGATTAAGAATAAAGGAATTATGAATAGGAAATCAAACATTATCCAGAGAGGAAACAACTACGAGCATAGTGATTTAGTAGTGCGGGATTAATCGTATATCGAAATACACCATATCCTAATCGTCCGATGCAATGAACGTGAAACTTCAATTTCGGTGTTCAAATTTTAATTGTAATTAAACATCATAAAAACTAAGAAAGATTATTTACCATATCCAACAAACCGGAAGATATTGATGTAGCCAATGATTTGAACTCTCTAAATCACAAATTATAAATTAAATCAAATAGTGTCTTACTATCTTTCATAAATAGGAAAGTTTTAACCGTTATTGCGATCCTTCAATGAATTCAAGTTGATATACTAGATTGTTATTGTTTCTTTGCAACTGAAGAACGAAAAGTTGGGATATACCTTCGGCAGTGATGGTTGCATTCGTCTGATATTCAATCTGGATAAAGTTAACAAAAAAAGGAGCTAGCAAAACATTTTCATAGAATGATATTTTAAATCAAAAACTGATAAATTCACGAGATTCAAAGAGGAAGAGTTCGTATCATAGTGATAGTAAGCATGGAGGTAATCAACGAAAAAATGGAGAAAAGATTAAAAAAATAATAATAAAAGATAAAAGACAAAGCACACCTGAGAGAAGACCCCGGGAAAACCCCGTGCGATCTTCCCTCGCAACCAAAAAACACTTTTTTATTAAGATTTGGGTGACCTGCCATGCAAGCGCACCTGACATGGCAAAGGTCAGATGACAAAGATTGATCAAAACTCAACCTCCTCAGAGGTCTTTTGTCCTGATTTCTTATACATCCACATAATCAAGATCCATATCCAAATCCACGGTCCAATTATCCATGTAAACCACAACGGACATATTACATCAGATAATCCATCTTCTTGAGTAACAGGCGATTTTCGTCAAACGACTCAAGTAAAAGACAACCGACTTCGACTTCTTGAGTAACAGAAACGATAACGCCTCCATGAAATCCTATGGTAACGCCCCGAAAATACCTCCTCGTATCTTTTCCTTCCTTCTAACACCAGAGTAATTTACAGATCTGAAAAAAAAAAAGTTAGAATCAACATGATTCATCAACAAATCAGAATTACAAGTAACCGAAATCAAAAGAACAACAACATAAAAACGAAAACGATTCAACGTCCAATCAGCAAACCAACAAACGGAAAACGAAGGCTCCACAGAGAGAGAGAGAGAGAGAGAGAGAGAGAGAGAGATAAAGAAGGAAATAAAGTAAGGAGAGGATGGAAAAGAGAGCCTTAGCCCTTGGGCAAGGAATGTGATTCACAGAAGCCTTTTTTCCTATATATGATGGATATTGGACAATGAACGATGGAGATTGAATGGTTAAAATAGACGGTTGTGATGAAATATTGTTTTTTAATATAAAAAATGTGTGATGTAGTATTTGCTGCGTACTTGCGTGTCAATACTTTATTTATTAAGTCGCTAAGGTAGTGGTTGAAAAGTACACGGTAGTTGTAGATTGAAATAAATAAAAAGAAAAAAAGAGGGAATATAATTAATATATCACATTTTATAAATTATTAAATAAAATTATCATATTTTAAAATAATAATTACTATTATCTTTAATTATTAAATATTTTTTTAATATTTTTATTTTCTAATTAAATAATAAACTCTTAATAACTAAATAATATTTATTATTTAAATTACATTTATTTATCTTTTTACATAATAATTATTTATTTTAAAAAATATTTAATAAATAATTAATAATTATTTATTTTAAATAATATAATAATTATTTTTAATTAATTATCTTAAAATATTTTATAAATTAAGTAATACATGATAACGTAAAAAGCAGCAATCTTGATTAGTAATGAGAAATATCTTCATTCACTAATTATGGTTGTGACTGACAGAATAACTTTCATAATAATAAATTTAAGGTATTGATATTTTTAGAATATAAAATATTAATATTAAAATAAATAATTTAACAAATGATTTAACACTTTAATATTTTCAAAAATAAAAATTAATGAAATAGCGAATGTGATCGTTTCTACATCAAGGACTTCAACCATATATAGTACACTAAGAGTGGCCCAAGGTTATTTTTGGGTCTTTTATTCATCTTCTGGTCCCTTGTCAAGAGCTGCTACTATTGAACCCTTGATATATCTTACATATTGAAAGCGTAAATGTTTAGTAGTTCTCCGTTATAATTTTTTTTTTAAGCGTGCAGTCTGGTAGTTATTTATTATTTTTGTTTTTTAAAATTATTTTAAAACTTTGATTAATTTTTTACATTATTTAATATCAAAATATTTATACAATAAATATATTTTTATATATAATTATTTTTTTACATTAAGAATGATAATTTATATCATTCATTATTACCTATTTAATAAATATTCGATCATTTTACATATAAAAAGTTCATATTTTTGTTCTTATTTGTAAGTTTTTTACACCAATAAATATAAAATATTTATATAATAAATACATTTTTTATTTTTTTACAATACATATTTTTGTTAATTTTTTACACCAATAAATATTAAAATATTCATGTAATAAATATATTTTATTTATTTTTTACTTTTTATTTTATTTTACACAAAAAGAATATGAACAGTTCATTTTTTATTTTTTGTAAATTTTTTATACTAATAAATATCAAAATATTTATATAATAAATGCATTTTTTCGTTTTTTAATAATTCATATTTTTATTAGTTTTTGTTGATTTTTATGTCAATAAATACCAAAATGTTTATATAATAAATTATTTTTATTACATTAACGATGACAATTAATAAGACCATAAATACAAAAAATTTAATATGATAAATACATTTTTTATGAATAATTATTTTTATTAAATTAATGATAATAATACATATATTTCATGATTATTTATTTAATGAATATTGGATTAATTCACTTATAAGTAGATCATATTTTTATTGAATTAATAATTTTTACGAATATATCATATCATATCTCATATTAATTAAAAATGGTACATTCATCTTATATAAATTATTTTTAAGTAAAAACTATTATTATTCATATAAAATTAAATTCTTAAATAGGAAAAATATTGATCGAATAAAATCATATATTTGTTATGTTATATTTTAATTATTTATTAAATAAAGTTGTGAAATTATTATCAATATAGTAAATTATATATATATCACAAAATTAACAAATTAATTGAATATTTAATTTCAAGAGTATTCTTGGAAATCACCTAATAAAATATTTTAATATGAATTTCTTAATTATAATAAAATAAACTTAAAATTTTATATTTAAAAACTTAATTTTTTTATTTTATAAAATAAATAATTAGAAACAATAAGAATAATCGTTAAATAATTAATACTATAATATATCTATCAAATGACTTATTTTTTATTTTATAAAATAAAGAATTTGAAACTTTAACAATTATTATTCAACAACTAATACTATTGTATATTTATCAAATATAAATCATACATACATCCATGCATATTCAAAAATTAGTAATAGAATAATTTTATTCATATACATCACTAAAAATTAAATACATATCCAATAGTTTTTAAAAAACTTATAAACTAAAAGCAAGAATTTGTAATATTATCTTTAAAATGAAAAAAATAATAAAAAATTAAGAAATAATGTAAATAAAAATACAAGATATTTCAAAAAAAAATCGCAGGACATGATAATTAGCAAAAAAATGAAGAAATGAAAAAAAGATGGATTCAAATATTAATCATTTCTAAAAATATGAAAAATATACATAATAAAATATATATTTTAATATAAAATAAGTAATAAATTAGTTAATATTAAATTATAAATGCAAAAGAAATAATAATATATCATTAATTGATAGAAATATTATTATAGATAAACAATCAAAAAATCCCTCAAAAGAATAAAAGAAAATTTAGATACATCTACTTAGGTGGATTACAAATACTAATAAAAGCATATTTTAAAGAAATAATTAATACACTAATAAAACTAACACTGTTATATGATAATTATATGAAAAAAGAGTCATTAACGTACATTTTTATTTAATATGTATTTGTTTTATTTAATAAATATTATTTTTGAGATTAAAAATATTAAATTATAAACTTTTTAATGAAATGGGGTGAAAATATAATTTTTAAATTTTTTTAACATTTTTATAATTTTTTATGAATTTTTAACGTATTACTAATTAGAAGTTGTCACATGGCCTCCCACACAAAGAGAGGAACTGATTGGGCCAATCACGTGAGTAGAGATGACGAATCATAAATCGCCGTGTGTGAGGAGTAACACACCATGTGTCACGTGTCAGTAAGGCATTCAATTCAAGTGTATTACTAATTAGAAGTTGTCACATGGCCTCCCACACAAGCAGATAAGCTGATTGGGCCAGTCACGTGAGTAGAGATGACGAATCATAAATCGCCGTGTGTGAGGAGTAACGCACCATGTGTCAGTACGGCATTCAATTCGAGTTTAAGTGCAATCAAACCATCATGTCAAGTGTCACTGCTCTATTCATCCATCCATTCCATACATGTGCCACGCCAATTATTTCTACAAATCACGTTGTGCCGTGTGTTATTAACTCAACATACGTTGATATGGACTAGTCTCATCTGCCATATGTCGCACTCTAAATCGCCCTAGAATTTTCGTGTGCCATATGTTTGATTATGATTGGCCAGCATTGGAATTTTTTCCTTTTTTTCATCTCAACCATTGATCTGAAGCTGATCGAACGGTCCATATTCTACCTAATCTATATTTAACCCCCTAATCATCTCATAAACCTTAAAGAGTCATCATTAACATAATTTTGATCAATATTTGGAGCTAAGAAGAGAGAAAAATACATAAAAATTCAAAAATGAGATACAATTTTGGTGGATATTCAAGAAGAGATTAGCACTACAATTTAAGAGATTGATTGTATTTCTTATTCTCCTTTTTTCTTTATCAATTTTTATGTCTTTCTTTATGAAAAATATGAGATTTAGAATACAATTATGTGTAGTTAATTTATTAATCTAAGAATCTTATGAATCCAATTTTCATCTCGTGATAATCTAATATTTTACCCTAATTATAATTATAATTTAATTATATTATTTAATCTTATTTTTATTCTATTAAAGATTTGGCCAATAATTTATCTATAGATGCAATTAAATAAATTTAAAAAAATCATTTAATTGTTTATCTTGATTAAATAATATGCATAGATTATAGGTAAAGATGTATGATTTTTATGTATGTGATACATAATTAATTAACTTAATGAGTAGTACACAATTTAATTAACATGAGAGTGTGATTAAATTAATTATTATATAGTGTGTAGTTTACTTAAGAGATGAATGCATACTAAGTTATATTCAATTGATCATGTAATTAATTGATAATTATATTAGAAGATTTTAATGATTCACATGTTTAAAAAATTGGGGGATTGAATATTCCTATATATTTTCTCATATATCTTCTTAATTAATTAATCTTATTTAATTAATTGTTTTTATTTACTATTAGTTATTTTAATTTTGCTTCCTTAAAATAGAAAAACACATAATAAAAAAATTAGTTTTAAAATTTGATTTCTAATAAAATAATCTTAATGTGAATGATATTTTCTTATCATTATATTACTTGTTGTGATACGTATACTTGTGTATTTATTGCACACACTTTACATGTATCGATCAATTTTCTGGCACCGTTGTCGAAAATTATAAATATTATAAATTAATATTATTATTTTTATTTTTATTATTTTAATTATTTTTCTTAATTTATTTTTTTACTTTAATTTTAATTTACTAATTTTTTTCATTGACTTATTTATTTATTTATTTTAATTAATTTTTTATTTATTTATTTTAAATTTTAATTTATTTATTTTAATTTTTATTTAGTTTTAATTTAAACATCTACTTTATATATTATTATAAATACAATTGGGTCTATTGTATAAGCAAAATTCGTGAGAGAAATTTTGTACCTTTAAATCACGAATACATTTAAAGTCAATAAGGAAACAACAAGTTGTCACACTAGAGAAAAAAATATTTAATCCATTAAAAATAAACAATAATGAGTTAAACTTAAATAATTGATACTTTTGATGGATGATAAGAATAGAGCAATGAATAAATATGTAATACCTACGTTGAAAATGTTGAATCCAAGTATTATAAGGCCAAAATGTTGAATCCAAGTATTATAAGGCCAAACATTTAAGCTAATCAATTTGAACTAAAATTAGTGATGTTTCAAATGCTACAAACAGTTGAATAATTCAGCAGATTACCAATAGAAGATCATCATCTGCATCTCAATTATTTATTAAAGTTAGAGATTCATTCAAATTTAATAATGTGACCGATGAGACATTTAGTTTATATTATTCCCTTATTCTTTAAGAAAACCTTTTAGATCCTAAAGCAATACGTTTAAAATAATAACAAACATAAGACTCATATACTTTAATAAAGTAATAACAATAAAATCAATTATTTATATCCCAAAAGATAGATGAATTTGGAAAACAAAATCAATAATTTTTAAAATTAAAAGTCATAATACATTAGAATTCACCTCACTCAAGCCCTATATTTTTATTTGAAAAATACTAAGAAAATAAGAGGTAAAAAAGAATGGTAATAAATCATATATTTTATTTCAAAGAAAAAAGAATTATTATCATTAATAAAATGAAATAAATATTTTTCAAATTTTGATTATAAAAGTAGATTTTAGCAAGTAAGACTTTACGAAGAATCACAAAAATTAACATTTAGTTGTTTACAAGGACAATCTCATTTATAGTTTTACCGTTTAGATTAAAACAAACACCAGATATTTTACAAAGACATATGAATAACTACATGATATTTGTTGTGTATACATCAATGAATAAGCATTACTTAAATATAATTAATGTCTCGTAAGAATGTATAATAGAATGATTTATTCTATAAAAAAGAAAGAATATAATAGCTCAACAAAAATTAAATATTTAAAATTAAAAATAGAAGATGAAAAACATCATTTATAACCTCATATATTAAACAATATATAAATATTTCCTAGTAAAATCAAAGATAAAAATCAATTATAATGATTTTTAGGATGTTTGACTTATATAGAAGCATACATAAAAAAAATTATCAAAAATATAAAAATTATTACAAACTAAACTCGAAAAAGATTATATTTAGAAATGAATAGAATATGACACACAATATATGAATAAGGTAAAAACATAAGTAAAAAATTATCGAATTTATACCACCCAAGTTCATATATAAAATGATAATAGAAACAGATAATTCGTATGATTATTAGGGAACAATTTTAAAAGCATAATAGATAACAAAGATGAATATATTTGCAAATAGACATCGGGATCTTTTTAATGTCTAAAATTAAATTATCATAATAAAAAAATTAGCTAGTAAAGAAGTTATAAAGAAATTCACAATATATATTATCAATTCAGTGCTTCTTCTCATAACGGATAATAAAAACTTTAGATATTTTTTAAGAATTAATATAGCAAGTCATTAAAGCAATGTTGCAATGTTGATTAATCAAATGGCACTTTCAATTGTTATAAATTTGATGTTGAACATTTAACAAAAAATAAAAACAATTTAGTTGATGCATTAATTAAAGAACTAACATTTTTAACCATTTTTTATTTATCATGAATGGATCATCTTGACATAGATATCAAGACAAAGAAAAAGAAATCAAAATCCTACAAGACCAACTTTAGATATTATATCTTAAAAAATCATTAAAGGATAAAGAAGTTAACCACTCACCTAAGTAGAAAGAACTTAAATGTTCAAACTCAAAAAATGATGAGATTATTGCCTCAAATGAAAAGAAAGGTATCAAAACTATGAAATATTTTAGATATAACCAAAAACTATTCTAAAGTAGTATCACAATCAACAAGTCTTAGCAAATTGAAGACACTCAAAAGGGTACTTAGACTAGTGCTAATCAATAAAGAAACCAACAACTCTCTTATTTCAGAAGAATAAAGAAACCAATAGAAGAACCTCACGAGACAAAAGTGGTTAAGTTTATATAACCTAATTATAAAGTCTATTAATGAGTATCTTAATGATATGAAGTTCTACATTTAAGAGAAAAAATTCTCTACTAGTAGCGAATTCAATATCAAAAAAGGAGAAAAACTAGTATTTGTGTACAAATCATTTCATGCTGGGTTAATAGAATCTAGGAAATAATGAGTTAAATTACATTCTTGAAAACTTCAAGAAATCAACTAAAAATTTTATAAAGAGAATTAAGGATATAGATAAGCCTATTTATTTAAGATTTTTTAGTTCAATTATAGATGGAACTAGAAAATTTTAGTAAGTCTATATCATTTCATTAAGCTTAGACTTGCTAACACCACAAGGAATTTTAATCGTTCCAAAACTTTGCTAGAAAAGAAATTTAATCCAAAAGAATAATCCAGATCTACTATGAATTAAGAAAAATTAACTCTTTTGATGTTAAAGTTAATTATTCTACCATCAAAGTAATTATCACCTCACAAAGTAATCTGTCTATCACTGAAGAAGATGGTAAAAAGATAAATAAATATGAAGTTGCTATCATTACAATGAATAGGAAATAAGTATGGAAAACAAGGATGTGTTGTACCATTAGGCCAAATAGTAGATTAGGGACCACAAATGCATTTATTGCATTAAAAATAAGGAATAATATACGGAGAGTTTAACTTCACATAAATTAGTGTCGATAAATAACTCTAAATAAATGTAAGGTTCATATACATTAATTTGACGCTTTAATCTTAATAATGTAAGTGTTAACTAAGAAAGTTAGGAGAAATAATGAAATCCAACCTAAATAAAAGAAAGTCATTATATTTATAAAATGAACTCTTATTTTAAGAAAAACACGTTTCTCACACTCTTTGAGAAACTTATTCACTTAACTCTTATCACCTCACAAAGTCATCTAGGAATGAATAACTAAAACTTTCTTTAAGATTCGTAATACTATAATTGTAATAAATTATTATGATAAATAAATGTTTATTTTAAATATAAACTCATGTTTATCACTTTAATCTTAAAAGAAATATATGGATACTATAAATCATTATGAGTCAAGAATCTAGTTTACTTGTCATCTTAAGAAAAAAGAATGAGACATCATGAAGCAAAATATCGAAGTAGGTCAATATTTATCAAATTAGTTACAATTACATGGATACCAATTATCTTTATTGTTTGTTAATTTATTTATCACTCGTTTAATAATTTACATAATCATATCAGATGTAAAAAATATATTAAAATACAAGATTAAGTTATTAGAAAATGAATATAATCCATAAAATATTGAATTAAAATTAATATATGATGAACTATAATCAAAATAATATAACCTTATATTAAGGAAAAAAGACTATGTATAACAAGATATATGGAATGTTAATGTATAAAGAGATATATATGAAATGTTATTATAATTTCCCTACATAATATTGAACATATTTTCTTATTTAAAAATATTAATGTTTTTTTCCTTCAATCATTTATAAATATTAAAAAATAAGATATCCCAAGATTTTGTTTTCTTTTATGAAACGTTAATCTATCGACAATTTGGATAGGTGAAAATTCGAAACAAATTATAATGTAAAAAAGAAAGTAATTTAAATTTGAGTGAATGCGTTAAAATTGTTCATTTTTAATCGATCTGAATTTGAATCCGATCCAATCCAAATGAATTTAATTTTTTTTAATCTAAATCTGAAAAAATGATATAATCAATTTTAACCAATCCGAATTCGAACGGATCATATTTTTTGAATCGAATAAGGTTAGATTGATAGTGAAATTTATTTATGAATTATTATCATATATAAAACATGATATACACAAATTTAAATTTTAAATTAATATTTTTATAATAAATATTATTATTTATAATCACAACTAAAAAAATAAAAAATCTTTCTGTAAAATTATTATAACTATTTATATTTATTTTTAAGTTAAAATAATAATCTAACATAATTATGATGGTATAATATTTAAAGATAATGTATTACCAAATAATAATTTATTTATAATTTAATAATAATTTGATTCAAGTCGGATACAATGAATTATAAAATTCATCAATCCAAATCTGAACAATATAATTTTTAATTCAAATTTAATTAGACTATAATATATCAATGAATTGATCGAATTATTTATTTTATTTATTTACCCCACTTTAAATATAAGGTGGAATTTGATTAAGGGATTGTTTAAATTGGATATAGTAAATCAAAATTTAAATTAATTTTTTTATTTGAATCAAATATTTATTTATTTATTATATTTAAATTCTATTTTGTATAACTCAAAATAATATAATTTTTAATTCAAATTTAATTCGATTATAATATATCAATGAATTGATCGAATTATTTATTTTATTTATTTACGCCACTTTAAATATAAGGTGGAATTTGATTAAGGGATTAAATTTTTTACATCAAAATATTAAATAAAAATAAATTAATTTATTAAGTTATACAAAATATATGAAAAATATTCCTTTTATTTTTTATTATATTTAAATTCTATTTTGTATCCCATTTTTTAATAAATAGAATCCCAGAACGTCACGGATTCAATTGTCAACTTTATATATAACTTTAATTAGTTTAAATTGGATATAGTAAATCAAAATTTAAATTAAATTTTTTTTATTTGAATCAAATATTTATTTATTTATTATATTTAAATTCTATTTTTGTATACCATTTTTATTCCCACAACGTCACAGATTCAATTGTAACTTTAATTAGTTTAAATTAGATAGGATAAATTGGTTGAGTGAAAGTTCTCACTATTTTAATATATCCAATTAAGTACTCTAGTGTAAATATTTTATTCATCAACTCACCAACATACACATGTTTTTTTCGTACTTACTCAACTTCAAACCTGTGTACTAAAGTAGTAGGTCACAGGTTCAAAACTTGATAAAAACGAAAAAAACATGTGTAACTTGACCAGGTGTTGGACAAGATACCTACATCAGGAGCCCCACGAAGATATTTTTACATATTGAAAACTTTTGCTCAAACATTGATCAAACTTTAAATTTAATTTTTTTTATTTTAATCAAATATTTATTTTTTTATTATATTTAAATTATATTTTCAATCCCATTTTTCTTAATAAGTAGAATCCCAAAACTTCACTGATTCAATTACATCATCTCTATATATTACTTTAATTAGTTTAAATTAGATATCTTAAATCAAACTTAAAATTTTTTTTATTTTATTTTCATCAAATTTTTTTTCTAAAAAAATAAAATCTTATCATTTTTTTTAATAACAAAAGAATTTTCTATTCATTTCGAAAAAAAAATATCAAATAACCTGTACCATGAGTTTTAATTTTTTCTTTAAAATTACCGAATAAAATTTTCCGATTAATTTTTAACAAAATAATCAAAAATCAATAAATTATTAATATCATAAATTATAAACCAAAATTATTATCTAATATAATTTAATTCTTTTAAAAATGCGAACTCACCTCGTTATTTTGATTATTTAAATTTGGTAAGCCTGTCTCTAGGTTCAAAGAGGCTTCATCATGGTATTTTTAAAATTTAATTACATATTTACCCTTCCTATTTCAACGTCTATTTTAATAGTATATTTTTAACACAAAGCTTTTTTAGAATTTGAAAATTTATTATTTATCTACTTACAACTATTACTTATTAATAAATAATTAATGAAAAATTTTTATAAGCATTTTATATGTGATATTTTATATACAACAACAATAACAAAAGTAATGGCAAAATGTAGTTAGTTTAAATTAATTTATATATGAAAATCGAAAATATCAATTTATATTAAATATAACTGTATATTTAAAAATAAACTATTTAAATATATATTTAAAAATATTTTTCGTAATTTATCCATTATAATTTCAAAATATATCTACTAATACTCAAATATATAGATCATTAATCAATTTATACTTGTAAGTAAAGGTGTTCGTTGATCTAGTCTAATTTTTAGACACTTTTAATAAAAAATAATGTAAATTTTTTAATATATTTTATTAAATCGATCCGATTAAATCAATCCAGACAGTTTAAAAAAACGATTTTAATAAATTTAAATCGAATCGAATAATTTAATTTGTAAAACCGTCTTATCCGATCCAATTCGATTTGATTTTTTAGTTTGATTCGATTGGACATCTCTGCTTAAGTATATCGATATGTTGAATTTATTAGATCTCCAACAAAATTTAATACTTTTCTATATAATACATTAGTATTAACAGACACATCGTGATTTATTCATCTATATAGTATTTCTGTGATTTTCCTTTCTCAAAAGATTACATATTATGCAGAAGATGCATTAATTTGGTGCCTTGCTTTCTCCTTCTCCTTCACTTCACTCCCTTGTGATTTGTCGTATGCTTCACATACAAAAAGAAATGTGAATTAATATCAGTAATATTCCTTTAAATAACAATACAATAAAATAAAAAATATAAAGAATTAGTTCTTTTAAATAAGAAATTAAGAATTAGAACAGGAATTGAAAAGAAAATACCAGGGTGAATCTCATGTATAATTTGATGTTCATCATCCTCTGTCTTGCGAAATCTCTGGTTATCTCCATAAATCCCACCAAATCCTTCATCATCTGCCCTTGTTGCGTACCCTTCTCCAAATGAATGAGACATCACATCTCTGATTCCATTAAAATACATCACAAACTTCTCACCATAATTTAACGTACTAATTTTAAAATTAATCCACATACAAAAAATAAAAAAATAAAAAAAATAAAAATAAAAACAAACCCATTTTTGTCATTGGGATTATCATTAGTCTTGTTCTCCATTTCAGAATCAGGTTCTTTACACAATTGTCTAAATTTGACTGCCGAAGCTTTCCTAATTCCAAAATCAGATTGCAAATTAGAAGAAATCAAATTTGATGACTGAATTCTAACTGTTCTGATCGTATTTATCATCTTTTTCGCTTCTTCCAAGTCTATCTGTGATCTGTATATATATGGTGAGAAAAAAAGTGAAGATTATACAAATTTATAGGCACAATAAATAAATAAAAGCTATTAAAGCCAGATATATTGTTCGATTCCATGGGAATTAATCATTATCCTTGTCTTATCAATAGGTACAATGTCTTGACACGTATTCGTATTAAGACACTTGTCCCATCTAGGAGTAGAACTTTATGCCATTTGTGACCTATGCGTGTCTCCCTACCCAGAACCTTCTTCACACCTCCAAAACAGGATAACATCAAACATTAATATTTTTTTAAAATAATTTATAAATAAGTGAAAAAATATCTTTAATTTTTAATAAAACGCTTAGAAGTTGTTGGCTTAAAATTTTCAGATAAAAATTAATATTATTTTTATATATTATACAAACTAAATATTTATAATTTAATTATTATGATTATTTATAAAATCTTCGATTTTAATATAATATTAAAATTTATTCGGAAACTAAGAGTCTTAAAAACTCAAGCAAAAGGAATATCATAATTTTCTTTAGATTTGGAATCATACTTTAATCTTACTTAATCATATTTTTATATATTAAATATAAACAGTATTTGATCGTTTTACTGTTTTTAATTTTAATTAATTTTTTTACATCACCGAATATAAAAATATTTATATAATTATAATAAATATATTTTTATAAATAATTATTTTATATAATATAATTATTATTATTTATTTAACAATAAGAATTCATATGTTTACTATTATATATTTAATAAATATTATATCAATTTAATTACGATCTATTCATATTTTATTTATTAAAAACATCTATGAGTAATTGAGTATTATGGTTAATTTTTTACACTAATAAATATGAAAATATCTATATAATAATACATTTTTATGAATAATTATTTTATATAATATAATTATTTTTTTTACGTTAAGAGTTACAATTTATATCGTTCACGATTAACAATTTAATGAATATTCGATCAATTCGTGTATAAATAATTTATAATTTTGTTACAATAATAAATACCAAAATTTTCATATAATAATTTTATATATATTTTTTATATTTTGTTATTTTTTATGATAAAAAATGTCAAAATATGTACATAATAAATATATTTTATATAATACAATTATTTTAATACTTTAAGGATGACTATTCATATGGCCATAAATACTAAAATATTTATATAATAAATATATTTTGTATAATGTAATTATTTTTATTTACTATTACAATAGTTACCTATGTATTCGGAAATTTAGCTCAATTTTTTTTAAAAATTTGACATAGAATTTTAGTCACGGTTTAATAAAAAATAAAGTTATAATATATATGCATATATCTTTGGTTTTATCAATAAACACGGATATAAATTAAATTATAAAAATTATTTAAACATTAATAAACTTATATATTCATGATTATTAAACGATCGTGATTTAATTAAAGTAATAAAGTTTATAATCTTTTTAAAACCAAAACCAAATAATATATTAGATATGTGTTACATTTTTTCATTTTTTCATTAATTTAATTTCTTATGTTTTTTCTATTTTACACAGCATACTAAATTTCTCTGACAATTTTATTTCTTTTTCCCTCTTTTTTCCTTTCTCCCCCTCGATTGCGTTGGATAGTTAGGGTTTTCGCGCATTCAATCGCTTTGCTTGCCCATCGTCTCTGTGTCTCGCCTTCCTCGTCTCTACTGTATTACCGTCCTCATCTCCACCGTCTCGTCGTTCATGTCTCTGCGTCTTATTGTCAACTACTTCTCTCTGCTTTACTTGGTTATTTACTCTCTATTCATGTCTCTCCCTCTTGTATTCGAAATTATGATTTTGATTTGACCTAGTTTTTTCATATCGACATGATAGTCTTACACTCAAATAGGGTTATGGAAGACCTCTATCTAGAAGCTTCTGCTTCTTCTACTTTTGCATCTAAATAAGGTCCCCAATTTTCTCAATTCTTAAATATTTGTAATTCAGTACTACTTATGTTCAAGAATATGATTTTGTTTTGTAAATTTTTCTGTTATTTTTTATTTTTTGTTTGATTTAGCACTTCTCATGGTGTCGAATCCGACAAAAGATGTATCTACTGGTGAGTTGCTGCTGCTTTACCACCCTTTGTTGTTGTTTTTATATGATTTGGTAATTTTGCATGATTGTAAGTTTCGTAGTTCTATATGGATTTGATTAAGTTATGTAGAATGTATTGCCTTTGTTTATTGAATCTGATAGATATTGAAGCTGTTTATGGGTTGATATGTTTTTGCGTGGTAATGGGATGATTTAGGGCTTAAATGAGAGAATAGTAAGTGACACTTTCCCTACATTACTAACTTTTTGTTATTTGGATTTCTTGTCTATTGCACAAAACTAAAGCTTAGGTTGTTCAATGGTGAACTTGCTCATCTTGGTCTTGTTGACCAGAAAACATTAATATTCCATTTGCTTTTAAAAGAATGGAAACATTGTTTTTCATGTGTTCCCTTGAAGAGGATGTTGCTACCACTAAAGAGTCTTTTAAAAACTTAGAGGTATTGGTTAAGTCCATATTATGCAATAAATTTGTGCTTTATATCCCCATTTCTACCGCATGCACTAATGGTTTCATAAAACAAATACTAAAGTTGGGAAAATGTGAGATAAAAACTGGGGTCATGTCCAAATCATTGTGCTGTGAGTGCGCATTCATTCTTCAAATCTCAATTTCTATTTTTTTCATTCAATAATATCTATATAATGTTACTTCTCCATGTTTTATGGAAAATGGCTTGCAAGGAACTGAGAAATTGTAGGCTTTTCTTAAAACTGCTAGAACTTTCAAACACAAGCATTAGCTTTGAAGTTTCTATAAGAGGTTGTGAATAGTGCTTGTGACCAATCTATCTTCACAAGACCACCCCTTGTTGCCCAATCATCAACATTCTATAGACTTGAGTATATTCTCATTGCCTAATCTTTTGGGAATGGAACACCCATTGTTTCTAAGTTCTTGAACTCTCTAATTGGTGTAGCATTTTTAGAGAAGCTGAAACAGAGAAATATGAAAGTCAGGGTCATTGATGTTGAAAATTTGAGAGATTAGTTGAAACAGAGAAATATCAGAATCATCTCAACTTATATGACTTACGTAATGCGCTGCGGATTCCAAATGATAGAGTATGTGTGAAAATCAGCAGTTGGGTCAAACCAAAGGTAGAATTGTTGCTCTCTGTTACCTTTTCCTTAGCTGAACACTTTGTGTGAATAATATATGGGTCACGACTCAAGTTACCCAAGAACTCAAAGTCTATCTCATTCCCATGTTGACCCTTTTTATGATAACTGGCAAATTTAAACATCTAAATATGAGTCATCACATATCTGATTATAGTAAAGAAATCCTACCTACCTAATAAGCGGTAACAATGCTAGTAAAGTTTCCAGCAACAAGTTTGAGCTACATATCAATACCAACACTATCACCAGCACACCAGCTCCAACACCAACACACCAGCACCAGCACTGATATTAGTACCAACACCCATCACTAGCACTAGTACCAACACCCAAACACCAGGTTTTTAGTGGTACTTCTAATAACCTTGTTGGCAATGACTTAGGAAATTATGTACAATTTGATTAGTATTAATATTAGTAAAAAAAATTAATGTATTTCATATGTTGGAACATGTTAATTAACTAACCATAGTAAAGTTTTATTATGTATTAGTACATATAAAAATTATCAAATGTAATTTCAATCTTAATTTTAATATAACGAATTTTAATTTTCTCAATTTATCAATTTATTTTAATTTATATTGAAAAATGAGGTTAAATGGTATGTTTATAGTCTTGATTTTTTTATAAAAATGAGGTCATGGGGTACGTGGTTTTTTATAAGATCGAGGCCATAAAGTATGTCTATAGTTTCAATTTTATAAAAAATCGAAGCTGTAGGTAACAGTTTATGGTCTCTTTCACTTAAGACTTAAGCCTCGGTTTTATAACCATGATTATAAATCTATCACCATGGTTAAAAATTGAGATCATATGTAGCTATTGTAATAATGATTACATTAATGGTGATAATTCATATAGTTTATTTATTATTCATTTAATGAGTGTTCAATAAATTCATTTATTAGAAGATAATATTTTTGTTGAACAAATAGTTTTCACGTGATATCATATCATAACTCAAATTACTTAACAAAAGCATATTTAGATAATATAAATTAGTTTTAAGAAAAAAATGTTATTATTCATGTAGAATTAACTTCTTAGATAGTAAAAATATTAATTGAATAAGTTCATATATTGTTATGTTATATTTTAATTATTTATTAAATAAAAGTTTGCAATTATTGTAAATATTGTGATAAATCACTTATGTTTATATAATATTTGAATTCTATTGTTAATAAAGTACTTCGTATTATATATTTATTCATTATTGAAGTAACAAATTAATTAAATATTTATTTTAAGAGTATTTCTACGTACTATTTTATAAAATATTTTAACATCAATCTTTTAATTATAATAAAAATAACTTTAAAAAAATTTATATTGAAAGGTTTATTTTTTTTTATAAAATAAAAAATTTGAAACAATAACAATTATTACTCAATAATTAATACTATGATATATTTATTGAATTTGAATCATCAATTCATGCATACATACATGTCCAAAACTAAGATTAACTCCTTGGATAGTAAAAACATTAACCAAATAAGTAAACTAAGATTAACTCCTTGGATAGTAAAAACATTAACCAAATAAGTCTATATGTTGTTAAATAAAATATGTAATTATTATCAATATTGTGATAAAATTTTTCATATTTATATTTTATTTGAATGTTATTACTTATGAAATAGTTATTATAGTTATTATTATTATTATATATATATATATACATATAATTTAAAAAAATGCAAATAAGTCCTTTTTTTATTAAATAAAAATATATTATATAAGTGGAATTTGAAATTGAGTTCACGACGATGAGGTTTGAGTTGTATCCCGTTATTTATAATAAGATAATCCCAAGTTATTTATTTTAATTAAAATAAAAAATTAATTAATTATTTTTTAGAATATTTATGCAAACCATTTTATAAAATACTTAACATCAATTTTTTTAAAACCTACTTAAATTTTTATGTGAATATTTTTTTTCTTTTATTTTATAAAATAAAAAATTATAACAATAATAATTGTTGCTTGACAATAAACATTATTATATATTTATTAAATTTAAATCTATCTAAAAATAGTATTTTAAAAATATATTGTAAAATGAAACTAAACCAATGTATATAACACAAAAAAAATATGTTTTTTATGAAAATATTTTTTAACATCTATTAATGATTTTAATATATTTTTTAACGTATCTTATTAATATTGGGGTTGAGTGTTATCGTAGGGTTATATTTAAAACAATTTAAATTGAATAATTGTATTTTTCAAAAAAATATTATATTTAAAATTTGAGTAGTAACATAAACGATGAGATAATATTATTACTAAATATAATTAAAATATTAAATAATAAAAGAATATTTAAATTGAAATAATAATATATTTGCTATATATATTATTACTTAAAATCAAATATGATATTATATTACATTTTACAAAATCACACCAAATGGTCACAATAGCTGGAACCATAAGCAGCGTTGTATTCATGCATTTCGGTACACCGCTGGCTTCCTTAATTCCTTGTCATGCTTTGGCCTCATTATTTCGTACAGTCACTGACCAATAAAACAGGTTGGTTCGTCTTTTCAAGCCCTTTCTTAAGCAACAGAACAAGAGATCATAAAGAGACTAAGAGGGGTTGCGTTTCAAGTCACAGCGTGAAAGAGATGGGCATTAAATACACTATTTTCGAAAGGGCAAACACGGCCCATTAAATAAACAAAAGAATCCATATTTGGTGAATTTCAGCTATTTCTTTTACCGCTATACATTCCCAATTTTTGGTTTAAATAATCACGTATTTATCAATATTTTCAAAACACCAATAAATTATATTAATCTCAAATTTTCATACCCAATAAAATAATATAAATATCAAAACATTCTTATTACATAAAAAAAATTAGGATAAATAGTGATGAATTTAGAATTTACATTCACGAGGGAAGTGTATCATAGATATAGAAAAATAGTATTAATTATTTTTCCACTACTACTTATTTTTAATTAAAAAATGATGTTTTGTATATCTTATTTTAATAAAATTATGTTCAAATTATTGAATTTTTTGTAACATTAAGTGTTAAAAGTTAAAATTTAAAATTTAAAATTTAAGTGAGATACGATTTTATTTTATATATAAAATTTGTTTATAATTTTATAAATATTATACCTAAATTTTATCTATTGAGAGTTGAGGCGGAGCACATGTACCTCCTCAAATATATACTCACTTGCCTTTGAAGATAATTGTTGTTAGAAACTCACCAGAGTTCTAACGAGCGTCACCAACAATTGCTTAGAATTCCTACGACTTTTGACGGATTTAAGACAATATATATTTTTAGAAAACATATGTAATGTATTACATATGATTCAGATATAAGTATACATATTTTTATTTTGGATGTAAAGCCTTAAATATTTTTAGTTTATATATAAGACCTTATATATATTTAGTATAGAGGTAAGGCCTTAGATATGTTTCGTTCAGATATAAGATCTTACATATTTTATAGTTTGAATGTAAGACCTTATATTTGGTGATCCCACCGAAGTTTTAGCACCCGTTGGAGTTGTGATGACCTTTATTGGATATAAGCCTTATATATTTTTAGAAAACATATATAATATGTTACATATAATTCGAATGTAAAGCCGTTCATATTTTCAAAGGGTGCATGATGTAAAATTTAGAAAAAATACAAAAAGTATTAGATATATTCAAGGCATTGCATATTTTTGGATGACAACGAATACAAGGTCTTACATAATTTTACATTGATTGTAAAGTCTTACATATGCTACCTCAATGGTTGCCATGACACCATGACATATGAATCAAACACAATACACTACTACAAAAGGGGATATTTAAGTCAATATGTAAAGTCATTTTTTGAAAAAAATGACTTATAATGAATTTAAAGTCAGTTTTGTATAGAATTGATACTATTCACGTAGGACGTAGTGTCGATTCACCACACTACGTAGATTCGGTTGACGTGTTGAATCGACGCTACACTTGGATGTAACGTCGGTTGACGTGGCGAACCAAAGCTATCCACGTAGCGTAGCGTCGGTTGACACGTGGAACCGACGCTATCCACATAGCGTAGCATCGGTTCATCACATCAACCGACGCTATCCACGTAGCGTAGCATTGGTTGACACCTGGAACCGACGCTACATACATGGATAAATTTTTTTCTTTTCTTTCTTCCCCAGATAGAAACTATTCCAAACGTTGCATAACTCTCAAAAACCCAAAACCTCCTCAACTTTTCCTCGGCTCTTTCTCATTTTTCGGCCACCTACGACTACCAATTTCAGCACCGGTTAGGTGGTTTTTTTTTCTCTCTAACTAATATTTTAAATCCCCTATTTTTTTGAGCAAAATATTCAAATTTTTTATAACCATTTCTCACTTACAAAACACCATTTTTTCTTCATTTCCTTTATTTTGTCATTTTCATTTACTCTTATAAGTATTTCTATTAATTCTATGCACTTATTATTCATATTTTTTTTGTTATTATGTGTTATTATTTATGTGTATAAATTTTTGTATTATATATGTAGGTTTGTATTATAACATCAGGAGAATAATATGATGATCTTGAATAACATAGAACAACACCATGGTAATTTTTTTACTATTAATTAATATTTTATTTTTCAATTATTTGTATTATTTAAACTATTTGTTAAACTTATTTTTTTCATGCTATTATTTAGTGATCGAATACAGGTTTTAATTTGAATATAATAGAAAATGAGTAAATTTTGTAAAAAAATAAAAATAAAAATAAAAATTTAAAGTTGGTTCACGCGATGAACCGACTTTAAATTTTAAGTCATTTAATTTAAAGTCGATTCAACGAACCGAATTTAATACCCGTTTTTGTAGTAGTGATATCACAATTCATGGTTTGTTTTGTGTGACCTTATTTAGTTTGTTTCGTTCTTTTAATTTGATGAGGAACTTAACTACCATTATTATTGTGATTGTAGGTATTACGACATTATTTTATGAACATTTTATATATAGCTAGATTGAAGCTACTTTCACAAATTCATTGGAAGCGTATTCAACTTAAACACCAATTCTCTTCGAAACACCAATTCATTGAAACTTTATAAAATACCATTGATATTTTCTTAAAAAACTACACGACAGTGAATTTTTAAAAATAAAAAGTCCAATACGATGGGTATTTATATTAAACAGTAAAAATGACAAAAATGACATATTTAGTAATTAAAAGACACAATTTTAAAAAATAAACACACACACACACACACACATATATATATATATAATAACCCTAAATCAAAACTTCATTCACATCATTATCGAACTTCTAGCCATCGGTAAAGGAGTATTATTAGTAACTCAATGTTTTTCTTTTTATTTAAAATGTGTTTTTGATTAATGATTCCCTTTTTTTTGTCTATTTTTCTTTTGACTTTAAATAATATCAATATCAATCACAAACTGAAAATTTTACGCATTAAAAGGGTATTCAACCAAGGAAATATGTTTGCCAAACATTTAATGTCTATGTTATACTATATGCTTTTCATCTTTTACATTTAGACACGTTTTGTAGAAGTGTCAGACACTAGATCTCTTAAAAGCTTAAACATGTGGGAGGTGTGCTTAAACAATCTGTTGGATGTAATTTAATACATTCCATGTGAAAGATAAAGAGTGGTTCTAGTAATCAAAAATTCTTATGAAGCAACCTAGTAAATGCTAAGTCATCAAATAAGCATTATCATAAAATACTTTCAATAAAGAGATAAAAGGGCCAATAATGATTCACTAATTGTCTGAAAGAGATAACTACGATGGTACAACACAATTATCTATATGTATAAAGGGTATGTATCAAGTGAATTCTATTTTCTATATATATTCACCATTGTACGGATTCACACATAACTTGAAAGTCATATCTCATATCACAACTCAACTTTTCTCACATAACAGAGAAGGATAATCAAATACTCTTTTTTCTACTTATCATAAAGCGAGACCTATATCTCCTTTACGTTTATAAAATCTCATTACTAACTTAAACATCGGAGGGCCAAAGGCCACCACCCCACACGATGGTCCAAGATCCTAACTAATTGTTATGTCTCATAGATTCCTAGAGAATAATCATATACGGTGTTGAAAAAATCAGCATCATCCAACTCAATCTATGGGAAGGCTAAAAAGGATCAAACTTTAGAACTTTTTTAATGATTTCTAACTCTTCATCCACAATAATAAAGATATAGGTCTTTGTAAAGAGATAAAGGTGTTGCAAGATTTTCTAAGAGAAGACCTCTATTCATCTGATTTACTACATCTACTAACTCAATCCTCTTTTCTTCTTAGAGGGACCATGAACCAGTCAACTAGTTCAAATGCTTAGACCTCAATCAACAATCATGAGCTCCTGCCATCCATCTATCCACCAATCCTTCCAACTCTCTTATGACTTGCTAAAGGTGCATATATTGTACCTACACCTACCCATTCATAACAGGTTTGATCGACCTTAAGAAGGAGAGTTTGGGTTGAGGTTCGTCTAGATATGATAAAGAATATGCTTCAGGGCATCCTAGAGTACCTACTAGAGCCACTAGCTCCTAAACCGAAACACTTCAAGAAAACATCCCTACAACATCCTCCAATGCCTATAGTACACAAGCTTGGACCCAAACCCAGGCAAGATTCGATCGACGAAGTAACCAACCACAATGGGACTTGAGTCCCAAGGCCAGCCAAATAGAGTTCACCTGGACCATCCAACCACGAATGCATGGAAATCACCTCTCTAACCATCCATCCTAAACAAGTTGGGACCAACTAGAGCATCTTCTGTCCATCACGATTTGTGCGGCCATCTTTTGTCCCTCAAGAATGGATACTCTATCCAAGCCAAACATGCTAACTATGTTCAATGGCCAAATGTTGAGTGATTTGTAGTGAATTATTTGTAGTTAATTTGCTTTTAAAATATTGAGTGATTTATAGTACATTATTTAAAAACAAATAAACTATGATGATTGTTTTTAAAAAAATTAACTTAAATGACTTTCATTGTTTTAAAATTATATAAACCAAAGTACTTGTTTTAAAAAGTTAAGTAACTTTCATTGCAATATTCATAAGCTAATGGATTCAAATGCTTATATAAAAAAAGAAAAGAAAAAAAAGTAACTTTCATTGAGATATTAATAAGCCAATAGACTCAAATGCTCATTTAAAAATTGAAAAAAAGAAAAAGAAAAAGAAAACTTCTCAAACCCTTCATCCACACATTGTGTGATAAATTATATCTCCATTTATTGTAGTTAATAGCTTATAATTGTAGATGTATACGGGAACATGGTGTTCATTTAACCCGTAAATCAATCTATGAATTTTGTAAATGTATAATTATGAAATGTTACATAATACTTGTTTTAATTAGATCCAATAATCCAAGTAAAATTAACAAAAATAATGACAAAATTATATATAATTATCTATAATAACAATAATTATTTATAATAATAATAAGTTTATTAAGATTTTTTTTTAAAATATGATATAATTAAACGAGAATAAACAATATTAATTTATAAATTTATTAAAAATATTAGATAAAATATAAAATAACTCATTTTATATCCTGTGCTAATTTTCTCGATGTTTTAATTCACATGTTCCATCTTTAAAAACTAGTTTATTGAAATAGCACTGCATCTTACATGGCAGGTAGGGCGTCTTT
This sequence comes from Hippophae rhamnoides, assembly GCA_033030585.1. NCBI lineage: Eukaryota > Viridiplantae > Streptophyta > Magnoliopsida > Rosales > Elaeagnaceae > Hippophae > Hippophae rhamnoides. The sequence continues at coordinate 19,204,913 of CM065434.1, read as the reverse complement.
ATCAATCCTAATTACGGATATCGATTGCTGCAACAAAAATATTATTTATGGGATTAAAATCAATAAGAGAAAAATATTAAATACATTTGGAGAATAGTTTGATTCACACAAGCAAGGAAATTTACGTTCAAACGAATAAAAACAAATCAGGATTCAGATAAATGAAATTTAAAATGATAAAAAATATTTATGCAATAACTTATTTTTATGGATGATATTATTTTAATTAATATACTTATTATATTAATTATTATATAATAAAAATTTAATATATAAAAAATATTCTTAAAAAATAAAAAAAATAAAGAAAAGTAATCAGAATTATACTTCTTTGGTCTATAATATTGAAAATTAAAGCTATACTGTACATACAAACACACAAACATATATCACCAATAATAAATAATTTAGATAAATAATATTAAAATAAATACTAATAAATATAAAAATTTAAGTTAATGAATAATTTTTAAAATTAAAAAAATGTTTAATTATAATTATAAATATATATACCATTAGATTATATTTATTAAAAAATTAAGATTAATCAATAAAAATATTTACTTAAACTATTTATATTAATAACATCACATATATATATATATCATTTCTATATATTAAGACTTATAAGTGATTTCGTATATTAAATATTGTGTGATAAGTATCTATTTTTCTATAAACATAAATTATAAATTTTAAAATTTTAAAATCTATACTTCAAAATCTAAATTCTATTATCTAAACTATAACCTAAAAGAATACGTAGTTTTCGTCTAACATATACAACGTCACCCCACACACGTATATATATTATAAAAATTAAATCTTATTATATATATTCGTGGATAAAATTAGTCATTGATTTTAGAGAAAAGATTACTATTATATTTAGTTATTGTATAATTTATCTAAAATTTATAAAATATTAATAATTATTTAATTTATATTTATTTTTTATATAAAGTTATTTATCTTAAATAATATAAATAATTTTTTTTATTAATTATCTTAAATCTTAAATGTTCAACAATTATTTTTTTTATAAAATATTATTTATCTTAATTAACATAAATAATTATTTTAGGAGAACTAAATTTATTAGTAATATAATATTATTTAAAAAAAAATATTAATAGCATATTAAACTGTTCAAAAATATGTTTGTAGTATTTTATTGAAATTAGAGATGTGTATAGCAAAAAATGCTATTTTTTTTAATATGGTATATTTGTATCATTGGTAGTCAAATTTTTTTTTTTAACTATAACAAATTATATCAACGTAAGATAACACATGAAAATCACGTAAGCTTGACTGGTATGTATAAAAATATAAATCATGATTTATAAATTTTTAAATAAAATTATTTACGGATTTTATAATAATGACTCTTGCTACCCTTAATCTATTACTGTATGATATAGTTATGACTCTTATTTTTTGATTATGTAATAAATTATTTGTATTTAAAATATTAACAATTATTTTAATGATATTTAAAATACTTTATTGTATACTCAATTTGTTTAAATAATAATACCATTTAGTCTTAATTAAAATAAAAATTAGTAATATATATTTTAACGTTTTAATAAATTAGGTGTAATACTTGTATTTATATGACCAATTAATCTAACTAATTATCTTAATCATATATTATAAAAAAAAAAACCCAAGAAACAAGAATTGTTTAATAGAAGAAAAGAAAATTATCGTAGGAAAAGAATGAGATTATAAAATTTTAGGTAGCCACGCTTATAGGAACAAGAATTGTCAGAAAAGTAGACTATCTGAAGTGGTTATCTACGTTGTGTTACCAAAGAAAGCATGTGTATTATCCCGAACATGCGTGCCCTTCGCTAATTTCAATGATTAATGCTTAAAAGTATAAGTTTTTAAATCATACAAAGGGTTAAATAGGTAATTAACATAAGTATATTAAATTAAAAATTCATAAATAATTAAACATTAAATCAAACATAAATAAATAAAGATTAAAATAAGATAAATAACTCTCATATAAATGATTATATCAATGATTAAAGAAACCTATATATATAACAACTAACTATCCATTATAAAAATAATTTTTAATTACAATATCAAAATTTAAACTATTTTTTAAAATAATAATCTCAATCAATCTACAAGTTACTAATTTCTTTGACAATCTTTACAATAAAAAAATTTTAATTTATACTAACATTTTGATAAAATCGAATCATACGAACAATCAAACCTTTTTAACTTATGTTTGAAAAATTAACACAAAATACAATTATAAGATGTGATTTAGAATATATTCAATAATTAATAACACTAACAAGAAGATTCAAGAATATATCAATTAATATTAAATCATTTAATAATAATTAAACAAACAAATTAAACACAAGTTCAATAAAGATAGATTCTTTAAAGATAAATAATTATAATATTATACACATTATTATTTGATCATAATTTAATAACAAAATAAAGATAAAAATATATGAACATTTAATTAAAATATCATAAACTAATTAGATTTATTAACTAATCAAATACAAATCATTAATATTTAACATATTAATTGAAAAAAACTAAAGAAATATGTTCTTATTTTTACAAAACAATTTGAAAAAGAAAACTTAAAATGAAAAAAATTGATACTCTTATAATTGTTTAAATAAAAGATATTGAAATCTTAAAACTAAGTTAAATTCATTATTAAAAATTCATAGAATACTAAATAATAAGGATAATATAATAATTGAAATATTTAAATATAAGTTAAAATTTGAAATCTTGACAACTCTATCGTTATAGGTTAAGCTCGATCGATCGAGCTAAAAAAATTGATAGATTTAACCAATCTCTTATCAATCTAAAATATTAAAAAATAAAATTAGAGATAAAAGATCAATTTTCGATCGATTTAATACTCAATCGATTTAAACATGTCTTGATCGATCGAGTAACCTAAGTAAAAAATATTTTTATGTATCTAATATGAAATTTAATGTACATGAAAACATAAATAAACTTTAAATATACTTATTTGAAACTCATAGTTTTTTCAATTTAAATAATAATCTTAAAAAATACTCCTAAAATTTAAATTATATTTAAATATATTGTTTAAAAATATTATCATTAACTTTACAAAAAAGCTTATTTTCCATTCCCCGTTGATCAACTTGTCGATGCTAATGAAGGTTTATATCCCGTGAGTTTTTCATTCATGCTTGTTCGTGATCAAATCAATCCTATAAATGTTAACATCATAATTTAAAATTAGTTTACAAAATTCAGTTAATATAAAGTCACATATCTATCATCAAATCAGATCCATTAAATACAAATGGTTAAATTTATTAGTTATAGTAATTTTGATACTATTCCTATGTATATAACTACTAGAAAGATTTAGATTAACAGACGCAGTTACAGACACCAAAAGAAGAGAGAAGAAGAGAGGGGGGGACCTTCTTTTCCACAAGTACTTAATTCCCTTTTTACAATTAGTCATATGCAAGAGGCTAGGAAGTTATCAAAGCTAGAATACACTATCTAACAAACAAGTTCAAATTCTACGAGTCCAAAAAGATAACTTGCGTTATAATGCAGAAGAATAATAATGATAATTTCAAATGACAGTTGACTGAATTTTCAAAACAGAAGAATGAGAGACAAGAACGTTAATGGCGTATTCATGCTATATAAGGTTCCAAACACAGATAAAAGACAATGGTTGAAACTGGAAACAAATTTCCAATTAACGCCATGAAGAAACAGTCAACAGAGGTACTTGGTTCCAAGCCAAAGAAAGAAACCCAGGTGGTGATTCAATGAGTGAATACAAAGAACTATAATTCCATAGAAGGATCTTAGCTTGGCTCAAAGCGTAATGACTAAACATCACAGGCTCAAAATCACAACTTTTCATCAAAAACTTCCATCGCTCTTTGTCTTCCATGTGTTCTGTTTTCATTCCCAATTCCTCTTTTCTTCCAACTAAACCTGCAATTCTTCGACCCAACAAAACTCTCTCAAGCTGGAGTCTTTCTTTTGAATCTCGGTTCAAATTAGGTTCTAATGATTCAAACACAGCAGTGTAATACCTTAATGCATTCTTAAAACGACTCATAAACCCAACTCTATTCAAATTGGCTTCGTACTCACCTAGAGTCACAATAGTTGGGTTCAACGACTTGGCCAATTTCAGAGCCGATTGAATCTTAACTGGGTTTTCATCCAAAAGATTATACAATTGAAGCATGAAATTCACAGATAAAACTTCACCTTCATCAATCTTGAAACTAGATTGGTCAAGCTCTTCCAATGGAGTCAAAATTGGGTCAAATTCGAAATTCAAGTCGAGAAGTTTAGAGAATTCAGAAAGACGATTGGCGGTAGCTAAAAGAGAAACAGTCGGCGATTTCCCAAGTGCCGGAGAAGGTATGCCGGAGATTTTTATTCTACTGGGCTTACCGGTGGATCGAGTAGCTAAAGCTTGTAAAAGAGCAGCCCATTGAACTCCTTGAACTATACCGAAATCAATTATGTGGATCTTACTGGATTTCTCTGAAGCTTCGAGTATAGCTTGATTCGCAGTCAAATGGGCAAATTTAGAATAAGGGCAAACATCATTCAAAACCTTGTACAGTATCGTCAAATCCTCATTACTTGTCTCGTACAAATTACAGGTTTTTATCTCTGCTTCTGAAGCTACTCTGTGAAACAGAGCCTGACTGAAGTGAAAAGTTACTCTCTCAATTGGATCTCCTTGTTCAGACACCAATTCTCTGAATTGAATCAGTGATTTGACAGCTCGCTCGGGTTCTGACTCGGCGTGACTAGCACATTCCAGTAAAGATTTTATTAGCGGTGGAGCCGATTCAACTTCAACGGCGTCGTTTTTGGTAGGACTTTGACTTCCCGGTGAAAGATTGGCTGTTTTTGTTAACAAAATCGGCGACGAAGGAGATTGAGGTGGTGGGTTCCACGTGGGTAGTTGAGCGTGAAGGGCAGTATTGGGGTTTTTCTGGGTATCAGAGAAAATGACTCGGTTAAGATCAGAAGAGGAAGAGCAAGGTACAGTACTGAGTCGACTCGGACAAGTCGAAAACGGATCGGAATTGCCGAGTCCAAACTCGACATTATTGCAATGCCATGCGTCACAAACAGAAGGAAGTTTAGAACTATCCGTTGAATCTCCACCGCCCATTAAGCTATCCATCCACTCGTCCGAGTCAAACTCAGCACCAGGACCAGAAACGAAATCGGAGAATCGAAATCCAGTAGAATGGTGTTCTGGGTTTAGAAATTGAAACCCTGGTTCTCCGGTATCTGCAACTCCGGCGAGTTGAAATGGGTCTGTTGAAGTAAAACCCGATAACCCAAAAGCCATATTGGGACTATGAGACATTGAATGGTGAGAGGTCCATGGGTTTAAAGACAAGGGATTGAGACCAGTGAGTTGATGTTGTTCTTGGTGTTCTTGTTGCTGTTGCTCTCGTTGTTGTTTCTGCTTTATAACTTGCTGAGCAATTGCCATTAGATTTCCACTATCTGTACACATGTATGCCATTTGCCGGCCAAATCCCACCGGAAACACACTGCAATGGCATTACCCAGAAGTTAGTATCAATGGTGTGTAAGTACAAAAATGGGAAGAGAAAACTAAGAGTATGAGAGTGGACTTACAATAGTTGAGTCTACGAGCAACTAAAGATCGAAACTTGCTTCGATTACTCGAAAGAAAGAAATAAACTGAGACAGACAAATTAAGAGAGTGTGAATGTAGGGGAGAAAGAAGGTCTGTAGTTGAAGTTTAGGCTTTAAATAACCAAATTAATCCCAAAAAAATCAAAAACAAAAAATAAATAATTTTAAAGCTAAAATTTGAGAAGGAGACAAAACCGCTGGTTGAATGAAGAGGTGGGTTCCACTTTCTTAATTCAAGACATTTTTTAGAAATATAATTTAGAGAAAAATGTTAAATTAAGGAATAATGGTGTTTAGTTTGTAAGATTATAATTTCTTCTTTTTTTCTTTTAAACTTAAAAAAAATTTAATTGAAGAAAATATTATTATTTTAATAATTTTTTTATTAAAATATTATTTTTATTCTTAAATAGTTAATTCTTAATAATACTAAAATAATTATTAATGTATTTATTTTAATATTAACATCATAATTTATATTTTAATATTTTAATAATTTATTTTTAAAAAATAAAAAATATATATTTAAATAATTTTTTTTATAATAATAATATTATTGATTTTTTTTAAATAATTTAATATGAAAATTTATTTTTATCTATATAATAACTCATATTTTATCAAAATTATTGAAAAAAATAATATTTATACAAACTTCTTAAAATTTTTACAATCCCTCCTATAATTTATTCAAAACAATTAAATAAAATATATTTTTATCTGTAACAATTGATTTAATTGTAGTAAATATAAATTGTTAAGTATCCTTATCACACATCGATTAGAAACAAAGCAGCAATGTTGTTTATAAGCTTGGACAATTCTTAAATTAATAAGATCTTATTGAGTTGAGTTAGATTTGAGTTTCTAACTTGGTATCAGAGCTGGGCATAGTCTCTGTGTGTTTGGACCTAATTGGATTATACTACAGTCTCATCGTTGCATTAATGTCCACCTCTGTCCATCGTGTGGAGTGAAACTGTTAAGTATTCTTATCTCACATCAATTAGGAACAAAAACAACAATTATAAACTTAAACAACACTTAACTTAATAAGATCTTAATTTTTAATAAACTTAAAAATTACCCCTGAATTTTTAATTTAAATAAACAATAACTTTTTTTTAACTGTACACCGTAGTGTTAAAATGGATTTATCAACCAAGATTATGAATTATGTTTTATACCTTTGAAAAATATAAAAAACTAATTTTTAAATATTTTTATAATTTATAATTTTGAGCTCTAAAGAGAAAGTTTCGTTAATTATAATAAAATAGTTTAATTGGTTCCCTAAATTTAAAGAAGTGTTCAAAAATACTTATTTAGTCAATAGTGTTTTCTACGATGAGTTATGTTTTAATGATATTTGAGTATCGAAAAATTAAATTATTTTAGTTGAGAAATTAAAATCATTAAAAATAAGATTAAAAATGTAAATAATAATAATTTATCTTCATACGACTCTTAATTCTAAAATGTGTTATTTTCGATTTCAGACATCAAGCATATTTTTTTTCTTAATTTATAACCCTTTTTAATTATTAATTTATATAGCGATTATATATATATATATATATATAATGGTAGAAAACGATTAAAACGTATCAATGATAATTGGTAATTTATTAAGGAGGATTTTAGATGGTGGGAAAATATTTTTGGGTCTTCATGTCAGAAAAAGAAATCCATTAGGAAGAGTTCTGCAACAGTATTAAGTTAGTTATTTGGGTATACTTTTGGTTATTTAATTTTTATAAATTAATAAATTAATTATTTTTATTAAAATTAACACATTTTCATTATTTTATTATTGTATTTTAAAAAAAATTAATTAGTTTTTATTAATTTTAATTTTTGAAATATAAAAATTTAAACCAAATTAAATTAAATCTAATTAAAATGGGTTGAATGTTTAAAGATAAAAATATGTCGAAAAAATAAAAAAAATCAATATAATTATTTGTGAAAGGAAAATAAGAAAAAATAAAACAGTGTTTATTTAGTGGATTTAGCACCTCCCAAATTTTGAGGAGTCAAATTTAGATATTTTTTTCGACCAAACAAGGAAAAAAATTGAGGAGACTAGGCCTAGGCTATTTAGGAACCGTTCTTTTAGGGAGGTTGGTAGGTCCTAAAATGGACCACATATGGGGCCCTTTTTGGGTAACACAAACAAGGAAAAACAGTTTTTAAGAATTTCCAATCCAAATTGTGTACTATTTGCATAATTTTAGGGAACGTTTGATTTTGCTTTTATAATATTGTAAAAGTGTTTTTTTTTATATAGTAAAAGAAGTAAGTGATTCAAGATTAAACAAGAAAAAAAAAATACAATCTAGAAAATATATTTTGTGTTTACCCTTAAAATCACTTTTTTTTTAAATGCTTATGTTTGAAGTCATTTTTTTCCCAAAAATACAAACAAAACTTACCGTTGAAAAGAGTAGATTCTTTGGTGACAGACTTTATAGTGGTGAATTGATGAGGCCTACTATCTATCACTTATAGACTATGAGTCAACTAGTGAATTATATTTAAATTTTATAAAACTTAAAATAATATATTTGATATTTTTGTAAAATTTAATAGTTTTTTTTATATATATTTTTTTTATGATTGTATTTTGTAATTGGTCATGATTGATGAGGCTGAATGCCTGAAAATACTATTAGTTTGGAATCATTGTTGCATTTAAAACTTGTTGCTAATAGATTCAAATTAGATGCTTGACCTATAAAATATTGGTAATTCCCATTTGACTTTAAATTAATTGGGTGGTATTATTCAATTTTGTAATGCATTGCTAAAGAGAAAGTGGTGGGTGACTTATTTTTTTTTCTCTCTAGTTGTAGTGATTTATGATTATGGACAAAAAAAATAAATAAATAAATAGAAATATTTTACTAAATTTTAAAGAGAAAGAAGTTTTAATTCCATGATTATTTAGTATAAAATATTTAAAAAAAAAATTTAATTAAATTATATCGTTTGTATGAGTCAAATATTTTTCTAAGACTTCTCAAGCAAAAGTGTTAATTAATAGCTCTGCGAGGATCAAATTTGATAATACTAATAATAAAAAATTATTTTTGAATTTCCACTTGATTTTATTTATTTATTTTATTCAAGAATTAACTTTGATAGGAAGATGCATTATAAATTACAGGATTTTTTTTAGTTGAATATTATAAATTAGAGATTAATTCACTCTTATTAATCCTGATTGGCTTTTTGGTCAAATTATTAGTTAATCCATGGAAGTGTTCTTTTATTTACTTTCCAAATTTTTAATATTATGTTATTAGTACAATTTTTTTTATATTTAATAAAGAAAATCATTATTTTAATATTTTTCTTCTTTTTTATTCAGTTGTGAACCTATTTTTCAACTATAAATTTAAAAATATCAATATTTTAAGTTATATTATCATTTTTTTTAATTAATTTTCCCTATCTATCCATTGAAAAGGAAAATGTACTATAACATACAAGCTACTAGTTGGTATAATGATTGATATAGTATTCATTTTTTTTTAATCATGAAAATAGTAAAGAGAATTGACAAAAAAAAATATTTATAAAAAATAAACTAAAAAAATGATGATATGTTAAATTTTATAGCTAAAAAAATAAACGTGAAACTAAATACAAATATGAACAATTTGAAATAATAATTTTATTTTATTATTTTATAAATAAATTTTTTAATAAAATAATATTATATTATTTAAAAAATAATTAGTATGTTTTATTTTTATCGAAAGATTTATAAAAATAAAATGAGTTAGCACTGACAAAATTAATCCTAGAAAACTTAACACATAAATAAAAAGGTTAAAAAAAAAAAACTGTCTTAATCAGCCGTCAACGTTTGGGTTTTGATAATTAGACAAGAAATCAAAGTAATCCATTGCTAGCTTATTTTTATCATGACGTATGGCCCAACCTATCCATGCACTTTTATCAAAATTACTTTTTCTGTTTCTTTTCACACTCTCTATCCAAAAAATAAAAAACCCTAGAAGTCCATTTTTATATAAGAAAACATTTATATATAAGTACAATTTTCACAAAGCATAGGAAACCATATAATTATATATATATATATATATTGAATATGATTTTGATAGATAAACTAGGAGTTCTTGTTTGTTTATATTGATAAACAAAGCAAAGAAAATACAAGATATGACTAATTGATCGATATCAACAGCTTGTGATAATCAGATAGGGTTTCATTTCCATCACTTCATGTTGTTTTTTCTTTACTTAATTTTTATTTTTATTTTTCTTATGCATTATCACGTAATAATAATCATTCACGTCCATATCTAAAAACAAAATAAAATTAATATTTAAAATTAAGTTTAATAATATATAGACTCTAACCAGGCTTGAGAAAGCTGACCTTTAAATTTACAACGAATTAAGACACATTTGATATTTTTGATTTATCGAAAGCAACATTTTTATATATATTATTCTCAATTAATATCCAAGTTGCCTTGAAAATTTATGGCTTTCATCTACAAATTTAAAGCAATTAATATAATAATTCATACTTTTTATCTTGCTTGTTGATAATCACAACTATTGAAATTAAAAGAATAATAATTAAAACAAGCTTTTCTTTCCTAATCTTTCTATTTACTTTAATAGCCATTCAGTCAATTATTTTATCCCCTCAATCACAATACGTCAGTGTATGGAATATCAATAGTTTTATTCTCCTTTTAATCAAGTACGCACATTCCATCAACTTGCAAAATAATTATTTTTAATAATAATAATAATAATAATAATAATAATAATAATAATAATAATAATAATAATAATAATAATAATAATAATAATAATAATAATAAAATCAATCAATATTATTTAAATAATATTTATTTATTTAAAATTTAATTAATCGACATGTTATTTGTCTACTTTAATTTCGTTTATTTCCCCCCCTTATATTTTCAATTATTGAGATGTGATTATGATAACAACTCTCACATTTATCTTAGATTTTCAAGTTTCAACGAGTTAACATCAGATGGATCATTCCCCTAACCATATCCATACAATTCAATTATAGCATTTTCAAAACCAACTTATATATAAGACTTATGAAAAAACAAAAAACTTAATTTAATCGGTCTCAATTATCATGCTAAACTCTAACTAATCACACATTTTCATATTTAGAATTTTAGGGAAGAGTGTCATCATAATCCCCTAAATTAGGGTAATTATTGTTTAATACATATTAGATTAAATTAGTATCATTTGGATTATTATTTTAATAATTTTTTTATTTATTAAATGATTTAAAAATAATAATGAAGAATGTTTCAAATCAATATGATATAATGGTAAACATTTTATAAAAAAACAGTACTATTTTATGTATGCAAAAATGCAAATGAACTCCTTACTTACCAGTAAGAGACAATTTTTTTTTAAAATTATTTGACTACCCCACTTTGAAAGAATCGAATACTTTGTCCCATTTGAATGTTTGTAGCACCACGCATGTAATTTCAAGAGAGAAATAATTGAAGTTTTTTTAAAATGAGTTGACATTAAGTTCCATTATTATCCTCCATTTTGAAAATAATTGTTAGGAGGATAACACATATTTATAATTTATTAAATATATATTTAATTTTTATAATATTTTGTAAGTATTAAAATATATTATAAACATTTATTTAACTTTTTATTTATGAAAATAAATATGAAAAATATGTGAAATAAAAATTTAAACATTAATCAATCAATGCAAGTTGTAAAAGTATTACAAATAAAATAAAACAAATAAATTTTTTAATTAAATATAAAATAGAGTCCATAATTTTCATACAAAAAAATACACTACATGCATCAAATTCTATATAACACGAGATTTTGTGAAATTTGTGGCGAAGATTCAAGTTATCGTTGAAATTGAAAACTAAATCAGTTTTTAAAGAGTTACAAAAATAAAGAAACAACTATGCACATCTATCATTTCTATATCGTAGTAAAAAGAAAACTGAAAAACAAAATCCCTAAACAATTGGGATTATTTGAGACTACTTCGAAGCTTAATTGAAAAACTTAACTTTAACATCTTCCTTAAACTATATTGCAAAAACAATTAGTTTATACATATAATTGAAAACATACCCGTTAAGTCACATATCCTTAAAAAGGTGTCAAGCTTAAGTGACTTGGTCAAGATATCTGCAATTTGCTCTTGACTTGGACAGTGAACAAGTTCCACCACTTCTTGCTTTGTGAGCTCACGTAGAAAATGAAACCGTACATCAATGTGCTTTCCATGACCATGTATCACAGGATTCTTAGAGAGCTTAATTGCTGAATTATTGTTACAGTTCACTCTTATTGGACCCTTCTGAGCATGTGAAAGTATTTATAATATCCTTCTTAACCATATAGCTCAACAGGCGCAAAAGGCTCCTGCAATGAATTCTGCCTCAATAGTGCATTAAGTGACCATTGGTTATTTTTTAGAAGACCATGATACAACACCTAAACTTAACATGAATAGATAACCATATGTACTTTTGTTGTCATCAAGATCTCCAACATAATCATTATTTGTGTAAGTAATTAATTCCTTGTTTCCTCCCTTCCTTTAGAATATCCCAAAATCCAACGTTCCTTTCAAATATCTTAACACCCTTTTTGCAGCTGACAAATGAATTATAGTAGGTGATTTCATGTACCTGCTAATACGATTCACCACGAACATAACATCAGGTCAAGTGTCAGTCAAATACATAAGACTCCCTACAATTTTTTTGTACAATGTGTTATCGGTTTTCATTCCTTATTCGTCCTTCATAAGTTTGAGACCACGAACAATTGGATTTTGAATCGGATTGCATTCACCCATTTCAAACCTTTTCAGTACTTCCTGAGCATATTTTCTTTAACCAATAAAAATTTCTTTAGATCCTTGTACTACCTTAATATCCAAAAATACCTCATCTTGCCAAGATCTGTCATCTCAAACTCATCCATCATAAATTTCTTAAATCTATCAAACATTAACTCATTATTTCCAATAAATATAAGATTATCCACATAAAGGTAGATTATGAGAATTTTACCTTCTACAGATACCTTGGTGAACAAAGTATGTTCATAAGGACACTTCTGGAACCCTTTACTCATGAAGTAGCTTTCTATGCGAATGTACCATGCCTGAGGTGCTTGTTTAAGTCCATAAAGGACCTTCTTAATTTTGTACACCTTGTGTTCTTCTCCTTTGGTGACATAGCCTATAGGTTTCTCTACAAACACGTTTTCACTTAGTTCACCGTGTAAGAAAGTCGATTTCACATCCAATTGGTAGAGTGGCCACTCCTTCTAAGCAACAAGAGAAATTACCATTCGAATAGTGTCTAACCGAGCTACGGGTGCAAAAACCTCAGCATAGTCCACTCCATGTTGCTGACTGTATCCCTTTGTAGCTAACCCGGATTTGTATTTTTCAACCTCTCCATTCTCATTTAACTTTGTTTTGTAGACCCATTTCACCATAATATTTTTCCCTCATTTAGATAGGTCTGTTAATTCTCAATTATCATTTCTCTCAATAGCTTTGATTTTTGAGTCCATGGCTTTCCTCCATCTAGCACTCTTTACTGTATCAATGTACAACAGTGGATCACTATCCACAAACATAGCTAAATAAGCTACATCTTCCTCAGATGAGAGACCTTCTCCACTGACATAATTCATCATCCATATTGGAGGCTTTATAGTTCTTCTTTCATTTGAACCTTCTTCTGAGTCAGATGGAACATCATGTTCTACCTCCTTTACTGACGTTTCACTGAGAACATTAATACCTTTTGAGTTGTTTCCATTTGGTTCTACTTCTGTAGTAGTTGATTCATCTTCTCCCCATTCCAAATTAGCTAGAATTTCTTCTTTATACTTCTCATCCTAGTCCCAGCTCTTATCCTCCTCAAATACTATGTCCTTACTTATCAAAATCCTTTTTGAGATTGGATCATACAATCTGTATGCTTTAGATTCCTCACTGAATCCAAGTAAGACATAACGCATACTCTTATTTTTCAACTTGGTTATCTTCTTGTTTGGGATATGAGCATATGAAATACACCTAAATACCCTAAAATGATCCACTAAAGGTTTTGATCTGCTCCATGCTTCTTCAAGAGTCATGTGTTTCACTGAAACTGTTGGACTTCTGTTTAGAACATGAATGGTCAATTTACTACTTCAGCCTAGAAGGTTTTAGGAATCTTCTTTTCTCACAACATTCTTCTAACTAAATTCATAATCGTTTTGTTTTTCCTTTCTGCAACACCGTTTTGCTGTGGTATGCATGCTGCTGTAAACTTTCTACGTATTCCATTTTCATTGCAAAAAATTGAAAAATCTAGTGATGTAAACTCCCTACCCCTATCTATACGAAGACACTTAATGTATACTCATATTTCCTTTTCAATTAGACTCTTATAAGTTTTGAAATAATGTAGAGCTTCTATTTTTTCAGCTAGGAAGAATACCTAAGTTTTTCGACTGAAATCATTAATAAAATTCAGCAGGTACCTTTTCTTGTTGTTAGAAATGGGAGTGATTGGTCCACAAATTTCAGCATGTACCATATGAAGAGTTTGATAATCCCTCCAAGTGTTCCCTTTTGGAAAATGATCTTTGTGGTGTTTACCCAGCACGCAGTGCTCACACAGTATTGTAAACTCTTTGATAGGTGGTAACCCCATCACCATCCCCTTTTGTTGAAGAAGTTTCAAACCATTGTAGCTTAGATTTCCATAATGATAATGCCATAATCGAGATAGATCTTTTGAAAGCAAGTTGAAACAAGTTTGCTCATTCACTGGTGCAGTTTGTTCCATCACAACAACATTTTGTTTTTTTCTACTCTATATTTTGCTCATTCACTAGTGTAGTTTATCCCATCACAACAAACATTCTTTTTTTGGTCATTTGAATGTTCATGATAAGTCCTTTCTCAAGGTGAAACAATTTACATATTCCACTTTTGATGAAAATATCTATTCCTTTCTCTTGAAATTGCCTAATGCTTAACAAGTTACTATATTTAGTTATGGAACAAAAAATACCTCAGTTACTACTTGTGTGAACCCATATACCATTATTCTTATATTTCCTTTCCCTATTACTGTCATTTGATAGTTGTTTCCTAACTTTACTAATTCTCTGAATTTTTCATTAAGATTAGAAAACAATTCCTTCTTACCACACATATGGTTGCTACATCCTGAATCAAGAAACCATGTTTCTTCTTTTCTTTGTTTCTGCATATTTACATATGCCATCAGCAAGACCTCTTCACTGGTTTCTACATAGTTAACCCTAGTCAGTTTTTCCTTCTTTGGGCACTCATACTGAAATTTTCTAAGCTCATGGTAGTGATAACATTCCATATAAGACTTATCAAATGTTGATATGCCTTTTCTTGCTATTCCCCATCCTCTGTAGCTTCGTCTCCATCTTCTAGATTATTCATTGTGAACTACCTTCAAAGCTTGTTCCGCCACAGCATGTCCAATCATGCATTTTTCATGGATAAATAAACTACTTTGTAGCTCATCGATGGACATGGTGTCCAAATCATATGATTCCATAATGGAGCAGACAACATAGTCAAAATTAGGGTTCATAGAACGTAGAATCTTCTCGATGATAATGATATCTTCCATCTTCTCTCAATGAGTTTGCATTTTGTTGTATATGGTGAGAATACGAGAGAAATATTCGTTTATTGATTCTCCTACTTTCATATGAAGAATTTCAAATTCCTTTCAAAGAGCTTGAAGTTGGATGCGTTTAACTCGCACTATTCCTTGATACTTTTGCTTAAGGGAATCCTAGATGTCTTTGGATGTTTCTTTGTGCAGAATCATCTCTAGAATGGAACGATCAATAGTCTAAAATAGATAATTTTTCGCCTTTAGATCTTTCAGTCTTAGATCATTAATGACCTTCTTCTGTCCTTTAGTGGGTTCAACGCCTTCTACTACTATAGGAACTCCAGTTTTAATCAGACCTCAAAATTCCTTTGAACGTAGGAAATTTTCCATGAGCATGCTCCAATGATCGTAGTGTCTATCGAACCTTGGGATTGTTGGTTGAACAAAACCTTCGGCTGCCATTTGACAAGGAAATCACACAACCAGAAAAATACGGCTTCAGTAGGGTTCAAGCCTCGCGAGAAAGCTCTGATACCAAATGTGAAATATGTGACGAAGATTCAAGCTATCATTGAAATTGAAAGCTAAATCAGCTTTTAACGAGTTACAAAAATGAAAAAACAACTACGCACGTCTACCACTCTTATCATCATGGTAGAGAGAAAATTGAAAAATTGAAAAATGAAATCCCTAAACAATTGGGATTATTCACAACAGCTTTGAGACTAATTCAAAGCTTAATCGAAAAACCTAACTTTAACATATTTCAGGCATACAATGCTTAAAACTCATAAATAATCAACCAAGAACAAATCAAACACCATAAGGAAAACCAAAACCATTCTGAGTGATATTTAGTAACATATGAGATTATATTAGTTTAAAATAGATCAATTCAGTAATTTAATTTTTCCAAATTATGTACTTAATGTTTATTGCTTTCTCTTCCAAGCTTATAGGAGCTCTCCATATAACCAGCCATTTCATTTAGATATAAGCAACACCTTAATACGCACAAGTTTTAAGAGGGAACATGGGTGGAGGCAAGAACTTTTCATTTGGAGTTAAAGTATAAACTTTTTATAATTTATTAATATGAATAAAAATTAAAAACAATTATAAAAGCTTGATAGATATCATATGTTAGTAGTAATAATAACAATAACATAAATTGACATACAATTCAGAGTCAATACTAAATAAATTAATTTATCAATTAAAAAATATATCTCTCACCACCCATCTCTAACTAATTCATGTAACAAAATTGGAAAAGATAAAATTTTCTTGAAATTTTGAATCTTTGATGACATTAATCTCGCAATGCATTAATTATCTTCTAAGTCTTCAAGTTCTTTTTAGATGAAGTCTTCAAAATAAAATTTCTTAACAAGATTAAAAATATCATCAATGTTGAATGACTTAAAATGATGAATAAAATCCAAAGCAGAGCTAATAGTAAGAAGATCCATTGCATTATTTAAAAATCTCTCATTTATCTCAATTAATTGAAATTCAATTACAACATTGAATATTTCGACCAGATAATGATGTTTCACTGTGAGATGATCTTTTTCAAGACATGATCGATGTGTGTCATCCAAGTAAATATTACTCATAATGGGTGTATTAATGTCATGTTTTAAAAAAAATGATAACACTAGTTGTAAAACAACATCTCAACCACATTCTCTTAGTTTTTCTGGAAGTATTTTTGTAGATTTGACTAATCTTATAGCATTAAAAATATCTTGAAATTCATATTGCAATGCTTAACATAGAAAGTGATTAACTCCCATAACTATGTCAATCAAAAGCAAAATGAAAACAAATTCAAAACATCTAATTGCTTTGAATATCCTTTTAGTTTTCCCTCTTATATTATAATTAGGCCCATCTTTCACAATGCTATCAAGAACATTGTATGTTGCACTAAACATTTCAATTAACTTGTTGACATTAGAAAAATGAGAACTCCATCTTTTAACTCCAAGTCGTTGCAAAGTACAAATTTAATTAGCTCCACTTACAATCTCAAGTTCGCCACTGTCTAACAACTCTACTAATTCAATTTCTCTTGCAAAATCAAGTTCTAAGCAATGTTTGGCTAATGCTCAAACAAGAATAACAACTAAGCTTAACTTTGAAAAGAAAGGCCACACATCATGAACATCTTTAGATGTTGTAACCAATACTAATTGAAGACAATGTACAAAGCAATGAACATAGTGCGCAGATAGAGAATCTTCAATGAATAAAGCTTAAAATCATTTCCATGCACCACACATATTACTAGCACCATTATATCATTGACCTCGATTGCCCTTAATTTGAAGATTCTGTTTAGAAAGAGCTAAACATATTTTATCCTTCATATTTAAAGTTGTAGTTTATTGAACATAAATAATATCAAAAAAAGGCTCTTGAATAAAGCCTTTACAATCAACAAATCTTAAGATAAATGTCATATGCTTTTTAGTAGATTTATCAATAGCCTCATCAATAAGTATGGAAAAGTGCATCACTAACTTCTTGGCGAATTTTGTTCATAATATTACTTGCAATAATATTTAATATCTCCTTTTGAATCATTGAAAAAGTATATTTTGTATTTACTAGAGCACAATCTAAGAGGTAACATTAGCAATATTTTCATTAGTTACTCCAAACACTCTGATCATCTCAATAAATTTATCATCGTTAGATGATGTGCTAGATTCATTATAACCTCTAAAAGCACATGCTTACTTCGCAAGCCACTTAATAGTCTCTATTGAAGCTTTGAGTCATAACTATTCTCAACTATTTGTTGTGAAGAATTTTCATGGATCACTTTGTCAATATGTGTCGTTGGATTTTTCAAAGGATGCCATTGTTTCGTAGCACCATTATGTGATGAATTTGGATCCCCTTCATGAGTGAAAAGACCATATCTATTTTTATCATTAACCCTCTTCTAATCTACGTATTCTTTAATAGTGAATGTTGGATGCTTTAGAGGATTACACTCGAAAAGAAAACATGAAAAGTAAAAAAACTTTATTGTTTTTTGGAGAATTCTCTAGCTAAGGAAATTTTGCAAACCGTGAATGTTGAAATTGATGTTGTTGGCTTCCAAAAGAAGTGGATGGATACAAACATCTTGTTCATTAACATGATATGAACATATTGGAAAATGTAAACTTGGATCCCTTCCAAGAGAACTAGTATTATTTTTTCCAAGTTCACCTCTTTGAGATTTAGAGCAATGAGTTTCATCAAGATTTGGAGTGTCAATAGACACACTAATTTTTGTTGAATTTTCTTCCATTTTTTTTAAAAAAGAATGAAGAGTTTTGATTGGCTTTGAGCTTTTATGTTGATTTTCATTATAAATTATAACCTAATACAAATTTGCAAATAATCAAAAGAACATACTTAGTAAGGAATTATTTATTTTAACCTATGTTATAGATAGAGAAGTTTGTTTCGTTGATTATGGTAAATGACATTGACAAACAAAGAAAGACGCAAAAGGCATAATAATGAACTAATATATGAATACACATATGAATATATGATGAGTAGTAATACATATTTAGGTATTTAGGTATGAGATGTATCAAAATTAATTTCCTCTATTACAATTTTATGATAAATTAATTTCCTCTATTAATTCAGTAAAATTTTCATGGAATATACTTTATTTTTTCTTCTAATACAATAATATACATGGATATATTCAAATAAAATCATAAAGTCATAAAGATTCAGATTGTTATACATGGATATACTCAGATAAAGTCACAAAGATTTAGATTCATCATAAATAAACAAAAAATTAAAAATTAAAAATCAAAACTTTAGGTACTGAAGTGGAGTTATTTAGCTTGATTTGTTGCGTAAAATGGCTTGAACGGCAGCGGTGGCATGGCAAAAGAAGAGGCATCGACAACACTTATTGAAAGAACAAGCAGTGAGGCAACAAGCGATATGGAAAAACTAGAGATGGATGGAGGTAAGATAGATTAGGGACGTGGAAGGAAAGGAGGGAAATATATTGTGTTCTTAGAAGGATAAAATTGTAATTTAAGATTTCAAAAACCTAGTTGGGGCTATAGCCCATATGAAGCTCTCCCTTTGGATGGGAGCAACTCAATTTCATAATCTAATGCGTTCAAGTGAACTAGTTTGTAAGCTAACCAAACTTTCTTATTCTCCCAATATTTGTTTAAAAAATGAATGGTTTTTCAGATAAAACTTATATATAGATAAAGAAGATGTCATCCACTAAGATTTCATGCTTGTGGCTTAGTCTATACTCCCATCTTTCTTTGGTTGATATTGTATGACAATATATATATGTTCCCATCTAGGGTTACAAGCCTTCAAGAAGACGACTGAGAAGGGTGACAAATATATTAAATAAAGTGAAAGAGAGAAAATACTAATTTAGGATTATTTGGACAATTATAAAAAAATGGGCTCTATTAGAAAACACATAAGACACTAGTAAATCTTAGACTTGGTTTATACTCGTTGGTGAGTTTTGAACCTTCAAAAGATTTACTAAAGATGATACTTTAGTTGTAAGTGTTATGATATCATTTACCTCATGCACTTCGGTTACTTTTCTTGTGTCTGTCATTCTTTCCATTGGCCATTGATAATTATTACAAGCCATTTTTTGAATGATGACTTTATAAAATTAGTGTCATTAATTCACTTTTTTACTTAGTATTTATTTATTTTATTTATTAAATAGTATTTTTAGGGCCAAAAATAGTAAAATATAAACTTTTTAGTAAAAAGGAGTAAAAATATAATTTTTGGATTTTTCTGAAATTTTTCTGAATTTTTAATGTAGGACCAATCAAGAGCTACCACGTGGCATGTCAGGTAAGCAAATGAGTTGACTTTTCAAGCCATACAGACGCAACACAAGGACAACAAATCACGTTACGCCGCTTGTAAGGAGGAAGAACCTCTTGCCATGTGTCCCCATGTGATTGCTCCCTATTTTCCACCCATACGCCACACCATCCCTTTCCGCAAATCACGTTATGCCATGTGGCACAGACTCAATGTGTGTTGACTATGACCGACCTCCCTTGCCAAGCATCATGCTCTAATTCGTCCAATGAATTTTGTGTGCCACGTGTCGTGCTGTGATTGGCTAGCTCTATCAATTTTTTATATCGTAACCTTTGATCTAAAGCTGATCTAACGGTCCAAATCTCACCTGAGTTATATTTAAGCCCCTAATCACTCCATAAACCCTAAGGGGTCATCATTAGCATAATTTTGATAAGTTTTTGTAGCTAAAAAGAGATAAAAATACATAAAAATTTAAGAGGGGACAATTTTGGTGGAGATTCAATAGGAGATTAACACGACAATTTAAGAGATTGATTGTATTTCTTCTTCTACTCTTTTCTTTATCAATTCTTATGTCTTCCTTTATAAAAAAATATGAGCTTTATGAACACAATTATGTGTAGTTAATTTATTAATCTAGGGATGTTATGAACCCAATTTTTACCATGTGATGATCTAATATTTTATCGTAATTATAATTTCAATTTAATTATATTATTTAATCGGATTTTTATGTTATCAATTGTTTGACCAACAATTTATCTAATTGTTTATCTTGATTAAATAACATGCATATTTTCTAGGCAAAGATGTATGATTTTTATGCATGCGATCCATAATTGATTAATTTAATGAGTAGTATGCAATTTAATTGGCATGAGAGTATGATTAAATTAATTACTATATGATGTGTAATTTACTTGAGAAAAGAATACATACTAGGTTAGATTAAATTGATCATGTGATTAATTGATAATTATATTGGAGGATTTTAACAATTCTCATGTTTAGAAAATTGGGGGATTAAGTATTCTTAGATAATTTCTCATATATCTTTTTAGTTACCAAGTCTCATTTAATTAATTATTACTATTTGCTTTTAGTTATTTTAATTTTTCTTTGTTAAAATATAAAAACACAACAAATTGATTTTTATTTCTTTTAATTTTAAAAATTAGTTTCTAATAAAATAATCTACGTGAGAACGATCTTTTCTTATCATTATATTACTTATTACGATACATATATTTGCGTATTCATTACACACACTTTGTGTATGACGATCACTCAACTATGCTTCTAATAACACTAAAGAATGTATCTATATTAAAACTAAATAAAAATTAAAAATAAATTAACTAAAATAAATAAATGAATAATAAGTCATTAAAAAATAAGTAAATTAAAATTAAAATTAAAGTAAAGAAAAATAAATAAAATAAAAAATATAAAAAATTAATTTCTAATATTTATAATCCCCAATAACAGTGCTAAAAACTTGATCGCCGTACAAATTATGTGTGCGATGAATACGCAAGTATACACATCGTAACAAGTAATATAATTATAAGAAAAGATTGTTCCCATGGAGATTATTTTATTATAAACTAATTTTTAATACTAAAAAAATAAAAATTAATTTTTTTGTATTTTTTTATTTTAAGGAAGCAAAATTAAAATAACTAAAAGTAAATAGCAATAATTAATTCAATTAAATTTGGTAACTAAAAAGATACATGAGAAAATATCTAGGAATACTTAATTCTTTAATTTTCTAAATATGTGAATAACTAAAATCCACACAATATAATTATCAATTAATTACATGCATGATCAATTGAATCTAAGAAAGGGTCTTGAGTTCACCAAAGTGAACCCCACTTTAGGAAGTGCATGTAGGGGTAGGATTCAATTTTACCCTTAAATGTATCTTGTATCGCAAAAAATTAACATGATAACTCCCAAGTACGAAGTGAGGTGGCCAAGTGAACCCTACACCTATGAAGGGGCGCGGGTAAGGGCGGGGACAGTTATACTAATTACCACAACCACCCCATACCATTTTCGAGTACATTTGATCAATAACCATCGGCTATGAGCTAGTAACAGTTTTTTTACGATTTAACCACATTTCTTATTTTTTAACATTTATTCAAAAAAATATTTTGTTTAAAAAAATTGAATGTTAACTTAATTCTTACTTTATTATACTATTTAAAATATTAACATTAATTTTTATTTTTTAATTATTTAGAACATGTTTTTAAGTAAAATAAAAATATATAAAGTAAGAATAAATAAAATTTAATCTAATTATACAAAGTATTGTGTGTTCTATTATTAAAATTATATTTTTCTTTGTAATTATATGCATATAAAATAATAATATTAATATATGTTCAATTTCGGTTAACCACAGTTTCGATATTATAACAACATTTCTCACCCCACGCATTATCGATTATGGTTATTTTTAGGAAAAAATCGTCATTTTTTATGGATAATCACAGTTTCAGTTATCTATGGTTAAAATACCCATCCCTATCTTCACTTGGGATGTGGGATAAGAGGCATGTCGCACATCCTAAGAAAGTGTCTTGAGTTCACTAAAGTAAACACCCTCTTTGTGAAGCGTATGTATGGGTAGGATTCAATTTCACCCTTGCATGTTTACTGTCTCACAAAAAAATTAATACGATAACTCTCAAGTATGGAGTAAGGTGGCCAAATGGACCCCCCACTTGGGATGTGGGATAAAACACGTGTCGTCCGTCCTAAGAAAGGGTCTTAAGTTCACCAAAGTGAACCCCCTCTTTGGGAAGCACATTTAGGGGTAGGATTCAATTTCACCTTTGTATATCTTCTATCTCGAGAAAAAAATTAACGCAATATCCCCCAATTACGTAGTGAGATGGCCAAATAGACCCCCTACTTGGAATGCAGGATAAGAGGTGTGTTGCCCATCTTAAGAAAGTGTATTGAGTCCAACAATATAGGCCTTTCCTTTTAAAATGCAAACCAAGAGAAATAATTTATTAGTAAACAATTTTATTGTTTGAGTTGCATCTAGCAAAACAAAAGATTACAAATCAACAAAAGGATAACAAATCAAGTTCGGCTATTATTTGTCAACAGGGGTGTGATACAGTACTTTCAATAACAAGAGCCTTACGAGTCTTCTTTTCCAATGCCCTCTATTTCCAGTATTCAGTTAGTTTACATAACTCATCCCTTTCTTCTTTGAATTTTTCCTGTTGACTAAGTGCATTGATCAATTCAGTACGTGTGTTCTTCAACTCTTCTTCCATGGCTTCATAACAAGACTTTAAGCCACACAATTCTTCATCAACAAACTCAAAGATTTCCTGATACGTCTCCATTTCTTGTTTTGAATCCATGATAGTCGCCATGGCTTATAAAAAAATTATTAATTAGAAAGTATGAGTTAGCAAGTACATCTCCAAAATGACATACGAGGTTACTCACATCAAGTACACGTCTTTCCATAAGGTGTCATATCGTCCCTTTTACCTTCTTACAAGCTGTATAAATGGTGGATCAATCTACAAACACCCCAAAATGATTATATAGGTTGTCCTGGCCTTTGGGGTTACCAAACATGCCACTTCGAATAGACTGTTCAACCCGCTACCTTCACCCTATTCGTATACAACAAGGAAAACACTCTTCCGTGGACTTATTTTTTCCCAAATGGGGATAGTTCTCTAGGAGGAACGAACCTCATTCATTGATCACTACCTACCATAAGTCTAGGTTCGGGATGCTCTTTACCAGTAGGAAGGGCAGGTAGGTTCTCAATCTTGCCATGTTCGGTAGTCATAACGACTTGGACTTTCTTAGGGTTTGGTGCTTTTTCTAATTCCATAGGTGATGATAGGGGCATAGAAGATTTCTAGGTTTCATCCCCCATTAGGTTGGTTTCATGCAATATTTGATTCAACTCGTCGCTTATGGATGGTGAAGCGGGATTTTTTTGTGACTGATGGAAAGGTGTTCGGGGTATAAGAAAAACATGACCCTATCTCAATTAGGTTGTCTAGTTCAATTTGTGAGTGATTCATTCGACTTGTGGCCTAAAAATTGCGTCCTAAAAATTAATTCAATTTGGGCTAATTTTTTGGTTAGGAACGACTTGGAATTCAAGAACAGGACTTATAAATCCAAGTGATGGCCTCAAAATCTCATAGGATACTTGACAATAGTTTTAAAGACAAATAAAATGAGGCAAAAAATTAAATAAGGGAAAATATTAGAAATTTTGGGGAGCATTTAATTACTACGTGACAAGTATAAAAGGGAAAATATAATAAATTTGTGATTAGTTCAAATACAAGCATAATTGATGGTTGTACATTTGAAAAATTTATATGTACAAATTATGAATACAAAAGAACCTTCTATTACATCAAAATCACACTTAAGTCACAAGATTGGGAGCCTACCAAATTGCTCAAGTATTCATGGTGATATCACAAGATTAGGAGCCTATCAATCACTCAAGTGTTGATGGTGATATCATAAAAGTAGAAAGCTACATTAAGATAGGCATACAAGAACAAGGACCTATAGGGTGGCTTCTTCAACCAAACCTTTAGGTAGACCCTTCCACATTTCTTCCTCACCATGGGGTGAAGGCAGTAGAGTGCTCTCTAGATGTGCTTTGCTATTACTACTCTAAAAAGCTCACATCAACTTTAAGTAGAGAACAGTCAGATCCAACTTCCCAGCCTAGATCTTCAGGTTTCTCACCACAAAGCTCACCCCATTTTTGTAAGCCTTCGTACACTCTACTTTGAGCATCTCCACTAGCTCAAACAATGAGCTTATCTGTTTCTTCATCAAGGTCATTTTATCCCTTAGTGAGCTTGCAGCTGCTTCAGTTTCCTTGGATGTCTGTTCAAAATGGTATACTCTATGCCCTTGTTCGAAGCAATAGCTATATGTGTTTCTTAGCTTTTCGAACAGGTCACCAACAAGCTTTAGGATCTTGTCCTCATTTTTAGCAAGGATATCATCTTTTCATCAATACCCTTTTGGTACTTCGTTATTTGCTAATGAATCGCTTGCACTTTGGATTTGTATGCCTTAAGTGATAACTTTCCTTCCCTTGACACTTATAAAACTTGGAAAAACACAAGTGTTAGAATTCGATATCATAAAAGTGTAAAATAGGGTAAAAGTCTCAGAGTGTATTGGTCACCTCTAGCAGGCGATCGACCATCATTTCTCTATTAAGCATTTATTTACTTCTATGAGTTTTTCAAACTCTAGCCTATTCAACGTCACTTTCAAAGTGATGGTAGAGATCTCTTTTAAATTTAGGATGCTCAAACACTCCCTCATCAAAATAGGTCATTGAGGTGTTTAGAAACACAATGTTTCTCAAAATGACTTCATCAAACTCGAATTAACCAGATCCATTGCTTAAATATGAGGAGTTGAGGCCTCACCCATCTTCCTTTTCTTAGAGACATCGATCTGAGGACGAGGTGGGCAAGGCCGACACCATTGATATAAGTGGATGTACCTCAATTAGTTCATCATCCATTGGGGAAAAGTCCTCTTTGAGAAATGATGAGGTTGGGGTGGGCCTCGGGTACATAGGTACTAGGTCATGGACATTTGAGGTGTCAATGAGGTCCTTGAGGTCCACGTTGGAGTAATCCATACTTGCAATAATAAGGAACAATCAGTTAAATGTTCAAGTTTTCAAAAAAAATTATTACCTTGCTACATATGAATGACCTATATACTCATCAGTATAGTTCCTCGAGACCCCGAATGTTTTTAGATGCGCTATAGTTAAGATGTCCCTATAGCTCTCGTTCTCAATATTTAGGAGTTGATCCTCCTTATTTTATCCTTGTCATCTAGACCCTACTTTTTGATTAGCTCACTTTCACGAGATTTTGTTGTGTTGAATTAATTGTTCTAGGTGATGCGAACTAGAAACTCGACCCCATCACCCCAAACATCTCTAATAATATAAAATTATTTGGCCTTCCACCCCGTGGAACTTTTGAGGAGTTTTAGGTGTAGCATGTGTCCAACAACACATGATATATATGCCCTACCTTTATCCATGTGTTCCTCTTCAGACAAAACATACACCTAATTTTGTTACTTGTCAGGTCCACCCCGCGTTCACCAACTATGATTGAAAGACATAGAACAGTTTGCCATCGATTGGGGTTGACTTGGGTAAGGTTTATGTCGAATGTGTTAAGGAAACCTACCACCATTCTAGGAAATGGGCACCAAAGTCCTATTTTAAAGGTACCAAGTGGATCACCCATCACCCAATCGAGGGATCAGTGACATCACATAACTGGCGAGGTATCGACATCATTCTCATATGGGGTGGAATGTCATACTTATGCCTTATCTCTACCTATTTGTCAGTAGTTAGATCGCTTGGAATCTTTTCAATCTAATGCTTATCCTTGGTTCAATGGATGGGCTCAACCTTGTTATCACGCCTCTTTTTGGGGTGAGCTACCTCCATTGTTGTGGTTGTTGGGATTCAGATAATGGGCAGAATTCCTTGCAAACACGATGAGAAGACTGGGCGTGACCTAGATGAAGCAATGAGGCTTTAACAAGTTGCTTTGTTTGTTCTAAGCTCACTTGCAAGCGAACTAAGTTCCAAGATCCTTCTTGGGGTATTCCTATCCTTCAAGGAACACTTTTTATGCAGCTTGGGTGGACATTTTTAAAAGAAGTCTAGTGGACTATACCTTTTTCTTTATCAAAAGACATTGTCAAAAAGAAGAAAATGGTGAAGAAGTTACCTTATTGATGAATGGGGTTCTAAATCTACTGATGAATGGCTTGAGAGTATTGAGCAAACTGAGTTAACTAGTGAAATCCAAAACAAATTGAATTTCAAACTATGTATATAACGTGTAGAGATGTATACAACCCTAACGACTTGGGCCACCTTACCTATATAGAGCATATTGTATCGAGAATCTCGTGTGTGGCGACCTAGCATTGATGAGTGGTAGAACGGTTGAGCTCCTTCGAAACATTTCCTTCACCTACAACCTAATCATGTGAACACCATGGTAAAATGATCTGGTGGCTTTTCACATTAACGTTGATACCTACCTCTTGTGTGCTTATATATATCACACTAATGAAGTGAATGGAAGATCAAATTATTAGCTTATCTCTAACATCTCACTAGAATCCTGTTGTGTGTTTTACAACACACAGAAATCGTGCAAGTATACACAGTCACAAGTAATAAAGATTTGTAAGTAGAGTATCGTTCCCACGAGGATTTGTTACTATAGTTTGTTGAGTACTAAAATTGTATCTTTCTGATTTTATCCAAAACAATCGTTAATTGAAAAAAAGGTAAAAATAAAATAAGAGAACCCTAGGATTGAAATTTTTCACCAAACTAATCCACTCCAATGATATTATTTTCTTTGGATTTATATTTTTTAGTACATTTAATTTGTCAACCGAAAACTTTTTTTTTATTCATACATCTCTTCCGAGCTCCGTATAAACACACCTCGTTAAATTAATTCACTATATCTCTATGATAATTAAATTTAATAAGATTCATTAAGTTCTAAGTTCTCAAATGGTCACACATACAATTAGGGTATATTCCTATCCTTCATCATACATGTCATTCTATTTACGAGCAATATACACAAAAATGCCTTTCTCAAGTTTATTTTTATGCCACAAATCGTTTTGATAAAATTCGTAAATAATCAAAAAGCATTAAGCACAAAATAGAACGAACAAATCGAACGTCTTATAAATCAATAAAAAAAATAATTAAAATTAAAGCTTCATAAATTTAGATCAAATGTAACCTTAGAAAAATTAAATTACTTCATAAAATTAAAATTAAAATTACAACAGATTCAGAAAAATAAGATGAAGAATAAGGAAAATTAAAACATCAAGAAACGAAAATATTTGGCACACGCAGAACACAACAAAAGCCAAAAAATAGTTTCTGCGTGTTTTGCAGTCCAAAACCGAACACAAAAATTCTAAACAAAAAAAAACTCTCAAACTCTATCATAACATCACCTATTTATAGCTAAAAAATACATCTAAAATATTACATTTTTATTTTATTTTTTTATCAAAAACAAGTAATAATTTTTATCGAAAAACAAAAATCACGCGTATCGATTTTGGTACCGAAAAATATGATTTAATTCATGCGTGAAACAAGGGGCACCGATTCCGCAATTTTTAATTTATCAGGCGTGCCACGTGTCAAAATGTGATTCGCCGCAAGATTCCTGCAAAGGCCACGTGGCACATCATCGGGCGAACAAACAAGCCGCACGCGCAGAATCCAAGCGCACGTGATCGGGCGCCGAAACCGAGGCACCCGCTGGAAACAGAGGGTGTGATCCACGCGGTCGCGCGCGCAAAGATACCACGTGTCGAACATACGATTTGCTTAAATATTAGCGGGACACGTGGGCGCATTCTTATTCTCGTAAAACCGAGGATGCACGCCGCTACCATAACCCGCGTCACACACGATTTCTACACGACCCGGCTTCAACAAGCGCGATAGCTTCGGATCCACGCGCCTTCAACCGGACCGTTCAAGAGATCCAACGGTCGCCGATGCTCCTGGGAAATCTACGCACCGGCCACGCGGGTCCCACTCCGACGCCGCCGCCGCACAACACGCGGGGCCCACCGGGCACGCCGAGCCACGCGAAGATTTTACACGCGATTTTGCTCGTACGGTTGCACTCACAACCGGGACCGTTGAATTGATGATCGAATCCAAGTGCGTGATTTAACGCTCGTGATTCGCGCGAAAGTGCGATTCTTTTCTCGCAGTAAAATTCAACCTTTTTTTAATTATATTTTGACCCACAAATTTAATCCAAATTACATTTTGTACTTTCTTAAATTACAGTTAAGCCCTTTGCTAATTTTAAATTAAATTTTTAAATTTTTAATAATTATAATTAAGCCCAAATTTAATTTATATTATATTTTCGATTTTTATAAATTGTAATTAAGAAACTATATTATCATAAATTATATTTTTGGACAGAAATATGAAATTAAGTACATTTTTGATACAAATTATTTAATTTTATTAAAAATGTATTTTAGCACATAAAAGGAAAATATTAATTTATTTAACAAAAATTAACTAAATATTAATAGAACATAGTAATTATCATTACTAAAATTGATGAAAATAATTATATAAAATACAGTTATCAAATCCCTTACACAAGCACTTTTCCAAACAGATCCTAAAATGAAAGTGAACCTATGTAGACAGCACATGTGGCCTAAGTTCGAACAAATAATAAGCCCTATGTTGGTTCACGATGGGATTTTTACGATGATGTTTTATACTTCTATGTACTCTTGATGTGTGATTAAGTTAATGTGGATTTTTTTAACTCATTCTTACCGTGTTGGAGAACTTGATGAAATATAGATATTCGATTAAATAGGATGCAATTAAATGATTAGTCTTTGGTATAGAAGCATGATTGAAACATCATTTACGTGTGAACAAATCATACATGCTAAATAATTGAAAGTAAAAATTAGATATATAGTTAAAAAGAAATATTCATTCTAATATTAGCCTATTGAGTTGGAATTAAAACCACCAGTTTTGAAATCTCTAATACAAATTTGCTCATTGTTCTCTAATTAATGACAATAGTGTCTCATATCTAGTTTATTGAATGACGTTGATTTAAAGTAAATTATGGAATGTCTCACTAGGACAATATAATACTCTTTTTAGTAAAAAGTTATATTTTTTAGACTAATATAAATTTATCCAAAAATTCATAATTTCATGATTATAGATATCAAAATTTTCTTAAAACATAATTCAATAAAATTAGATTTTACAATATCTTCAAATCATCAACCCATATGATATAAATTATTACATCTATATATATCTTTACATATAACTTATTGCATCTATTATAATTCCAACAAACTACTAGATGTAACATATTACATCCACTATAAATTCACAACTCACTAAACAAAATATTATATTTTTATACGTATCATTTTATACTTACATGTATATTCATATATAACATATTATACTCTAGTGTTTATATAATATGTTACATCTACCAATAAAATCACTAACAATATATAAGATCATGAGTGACTCAGAATTCTGGCTACAAGAACTCTGGTGTAGTCACTAATCAAGATTAGATAAGATCACCGGTTGTTGTGTTAAATAGCATCTTGATTTAGGGTACAGAGAGGTGCACCCAAAGTTTGTCCGACACAATTGGACTCATCAAAAGGCCCATGTTTAAGACGCTGCACATGGCACGTTCTATGGTAGCTTACTATATTTAGGCAGTAACTTACAGTGTCTTCTTGGCTAATGAAGTTCCAAGTTCCATTACAAAAATATAGCCGAAACCTCTAAACCTTGTATTGAACTATAGCCTTGGAGCATTGACAAGACAAAAGCGAGCCATCTAGTGTAAATCCATTCAGCTCTTAAAATAACAACAAAAAGGATATGCTCTAAGGCCCATTACAAAAAGACCATTAATCTCTAGACTACCCCGCATACAGAACAAGTTATCTCAATAGTCTGAGTATTGATTAACTATTAAGTGTGGAAAGCACACCCCCAGTCGCAGTTGGTAACACCACCTCCCAACCAGGCCCTTTAAGGGGAAGTGCTGCAACAGCAGCACCTTTAGTCTTCTCATCACTAGTTTGATTAACAATCAGATCACTACGATCCAAAATGTTCTCCAAATCTTCTTCACTGATATCTGTTTGTACCATCTTGTCTTCGGCACTTTCTTCCTCTTGGAGTAGTGCTAACAGATCCTCTTCCTAAAAATAAGGTCAAAACAAACCAAGAATTGGACTCAATAATAATTATTCTGGAAAATAAAATAATCCAAGTTCCAGTGTAGACAAAATTACTTTGCATAGCTTTAACCTAATTCAGGAACAAGGTTTAAACAGAAGAAACAGTTTGGCAGAGTGTAAATGCTACATCTTTAGTAGATATTTCAGTGAGCAATTTGTTACTTTCAATGGACACAGCATCTTATTCGTATACAAACGAAACGTATAATACATCAAAGTTAAACACAAACCTCCTCAATGTTTGTACTATTAGGCTTTGCTCTCTCTAATTCAAACTGTCCTTTCCCAATCACCACATGCTCAAGCCTCAACTTACTAAAAGCTCTTTTCAAAATGCGACCCTGTTAATACATTGAATACTCTCAGAACGTCATTAAGTGCCACTGGATAAAATACAAATAAAGTTAAAAAGTATAGATGAGTTACCTCCACAGACTGGGCTGTTGCAAGCCTATAAACATGAACAGGCTTAGTCTGACCAATTCTATGACATCTATCCATTGCTTGCAAATCCATTTGGGGGTTCTGAGTTATGCATTTCACATGACAGAAGTTAATTATATGCAAATTCTATATGCATAAAATATAAACTGGAGAGAGTAATTAAAGATAAATGAGTCAAGAAGAATACCCAATCACTGTCATACAAGATGCAAGTATCAGCAGCAGTAAGGTTGATGCCCAGACCCCCAGCTCTGGTGCTTAATAGAAAAACTCTACGATCACTGTTAATGTCATTGAACTCCTGGATCTGTTTGAAGATGCCCAGAATTTACTAGATAAGATTTTCATTAACCAACCCAAAGGGTGGAGGCAACAATACTCTATTCACATATTGCAAGCCTATCCAAACAAATGGCAACATGAACATTATAGCTAGTTAAAACAGATATCTAACTTCTACAGATGTTAACTTACTGCTATTTCTGAAGTCAAGGTGTAAACTAAACCAAAATCCCGTAAAATGATGGTAGATAGTTAAAATAATAATCTTCAAGATTTCAATTCAAGTAAGATGGAAGAAACCTGTCTTCTTCTTTCGTCAAGTTTCACATTGCCGTCAATTCTACAAACTTCAAATCCTTTTTCACTGAAATAGTAATCCATTATGTCCAAAATCTTTGTCCATTGAGAGAAGATAAGAACCTGGAAAAGATGTAGGGAGGATGATTAGCAAGTCCTAACAAAATGTAGATTTATAAAGTAATAGATGCACCTATACCTTGTGCTTGCGAGCAAATAACCGCAACAACAAGCGCTCCAGCAATTGAAATTTGCCACACTGTTCTACCATCACCTCTACAGGAGGGTAAAGATCTGACAAAATCAAATAAGTTAAATCAAATGAAATTCTAGCAAGTCTGTATAAAATCAATATAAAGATGTCAAGGCAGATACATGAGCCATCAAATGCTGACTCTAAAAGGTCTGGATGGCTGCAGTTCTTTCGAAGTTGGATCATCAAATTGTTAAGTTTTCCTTTCATGCCGTGACCTGCATTATTGTGCAATGTAATTTATTTATAAACAATAATATGGTTCGAGAAAGCGTGAACTATTAGAACCTTTCATCAAATAAGATATTAGTACAAGGTGAAATCTAAAAACAGGCATAATTCTCAAACTATAATCCTAAGTAAATTGAGGACATGGGTAGAATCTAACAAGACTACCTCACAAAAGGATGATAGAAGATATTTTTCATCAAATTAACAAAGTTCAAGTGACCAAGGACACCCCATTTAACGAAACTTAAATGTCATCATGGAGCATGAAGTAATCATACTTTCATTTAATAGATTAAATTATTATAAATTCAGTAATAAAAAAAACTGCCAAGGTTATATTATCGTCAAATCACAAATAAATTCGCATTGTTATATGCCTTGTAATATTCAAAGTAAAGGAATAAACTTTAGGCACAAAAATCTGCTCCCAGTCAATTCCTTTCAAGACTGTCTGTAAGTTTAAAACTACCAATAAAAAACGGGGCTACATTCCTTGAGCATGACCAAACAGATAACATATTAAGAAAGGCCATAACAAAGAATAGTAGCAGATAAAATAAGTTCCTCATCATCTATTCTAAAATTCACATCAACGAAAGAATGAATAATAAAGATCCCAAACCATTGTTACTTAGGTAAATTTCCAATGTCTTATTCACAAGATGATCCTGAAACTTCTTTTGATGCTCTGTCATAGTTGCATACAATATGATTTCTTTCTTGCGAGGAAGCATTTGCTCAACATCAACTTTCATCCTTCGTAGAAGAAATGGGCGCAATATAGCATGCAACTTTGCTACTACCTGCAGTTGACGAAATCAACATCCCCACCCATGCTTGACCGAACAAATAAAATTACTATGCCCGTTATACAAGTAGAGAAACAAAGCAAAATGCATACATGAGACTTCCTCTTCTCTTCCAATTCTTCCTTCATTGCTTCGTTATTGCACTTACCTGAAAAATCAAACCTGAAAATACAGTTGTCAAATGCAACTAAATTAGGGCATGGTAGTGTAAATAGCCAAGCAGGGGAAGTGTTCAATTGGAGAATTTTGCATATGAATAAATTGTCATAAAAATAGAAAGGGTTTTTGTACAGGAGGGAGCTCACCATGACTCAAATTCTTCATGGGATGAAAAAATATCTGGCAATATAAAATTCAATAATGACCAAAGCTCTGCCAAATTGTTTTGCAGAGGTGTCCCAGTTAATAAAAGCTTATTTTGTACAGGCAAGTATTTCAGATGTTTAAATAGCTTGCACTGTGAATTTTTCAACCTATGCCCCTTCAATAACAAATAGCATAGTCAGTACAAGAGATAAAATTCTAACCTCAACACACATGCTTAAACATGAGTTGGACACAAAAAACTAGAAATGTTGTATAAATTAGATCACTCACTTCATCAACCACAAGGTACTTCCAGTTGTAATGCCTCAAAAATCTTTTTGCATCAGCTAATGCAATCTCATAAGAAGTAACAACTATAGGGAAAGTGGGGCCAATTGTTCTAGGCATGTGCTTCCTTCGAATCTCATCTCTTTGCTTCTTGTCACCATGGTAGATAATGGCATTGATTGAAGGAGTAAATCTTTTGAATATTTTCCCCATAAAGAAATAAAACAAAGAACCACAAACTAGGTAAATTGAAAAGTAGTGATGACTCAAGCTAATTTAGCCAATATGAAAGCTAAAATTTACCTTGAAATCTCATTAACCCAATTTGAAAGGGTGGAAAGAGGTGCAATGACTAAGTAAGGCCCATCCACACCATTCCCTTTTAAATGAGCCAGAAAACCAATGGTTTGAATTGTCTTTCCAAGTCCCATTTGATCTGCCAGAATTCCATTCAGTCCATTTTGCCATAATGAGATCAACCACTTTATTCCTTTTATTTGATATGACTTCAATTTTCCACCAGTCAACAAAGGTACAAGCTCTCTCTGTTCTTTGGCAATTTTTTCTGCCTCAGTTAGGTTAAAATCTTCAGCTTTTTCGCCTTCTTGACTTCTTGTAAGCATAGCTACAACTGCCCTCTTGGCCTTCCCCTAAAGAAAACATATGAAAAGCAATGAAGACAAACAAATTCACTTTCTGTTAGTGTAGTAGTGAACAGACTGATACATAACACAAACAGCGTTCTTGTGGAACCCCTAAAATCATACAAGAAACTTGCTATTATATTTATTCATCATAAAATAAATATATGATATTTTAAAAAAAAATTATAGAATGTCTGAAGAAAGAAAATATAATCTTTAGACGGAACAAGAATATTGAGGCAAAAATTGTGTTAAGTGTGAATAAACAAGCTGCAAAACCTAGTAATAAAAAGAAAAGCCATTCTAAAATAAAATGTTTAGAATGCAGCCATTGAGAAAGAACACTTCATAAAACCATATCATAGGCACAAAATGTACAAAATGGTTTTTATTCATTTACAATACAATATAATGAAGTAATGAACTATAACCATTGACCAATTATGTAAAGCATGGAATTCCTTACACTGTTATAACTCGAAGCAGCTTTTCTCTTGGAACCCGGGCCTTTCCGTTTTCTAGCATTTTCATTCTCCTGTTCAACTCCATTCTACCAATACACATTACAGTTTAACATAATCAGCAGTAGCAAATATAAGGTCCTTTCTAAAATATCCGTATGAAAAAGGTGTATCGAACCATACAAGTGTAATGTCATCCATTTTCTGAAGCAAAAACTCTGAGTATAGTTGGGTTTGTGTAAGAAGCTCGTCCAATTTGGAATATTGAGTGTTACTCAAGTGGGGTGGCTCATCCATCTCTTCCTTTCTTTCTATGTCCTCCTTAACCCTAGCTTCCAGCAACTTTTCTTCCTCTTCTGCCATAGTTTTTGATATAAGCAAAGAATCCCCATTTTTTGCATCATTTAGTATCTCCTCCTCCACTTTGACCTCAATCTTCTCTTCGCATATATCCTTCAAAAAAATTTATAGTAAAAAGGTAAGTCCATCTACAAAGTTTCGGGAAAAAAAGTATTCGGGAAGAGAGTGAAAAAACCAAATTCAAGTTGATAACAAGGGGCGAAATTTTCTCTGTTCATGAATCGAGTTTTCACCAAAATGAGGAAATAAATAAAGATATATTAAAACAAAAAAATACAAAAATGTAGGAAAATAAAAAATAAAAACACCGATACAGAAATAGTAAAAGAAAACCTCGTCCTCTAGAACAGATGTTGGAGAATCATCGTTGTTCAACTTGTCGGCGGCGACCATTTTCAAACCCTGAAAAAAATGCCATATTTTACAAAACCAAATTACATAGAGAAAATGCGATGAAATAAATGAAAAGAAGATAAATAGAATTTTCATTACATAACTAACTCTGGTAAAGCTATTACACAATTACACCGACAAATATTATGATAGTTGAAACAATAAAATGAAAAATCAAATAACTAAAACCATGAAGCTTTATGACAGTAAACGCACAGATTAGGGTTTCTTCTGAGTGACGAAGCCGACCGGAGAAGATGGATGACTGAGAGAGCCAGAAATTTGGGGAGTGTGGGAGCAGAGAGAGAGAGGGGTGGGAAGAGTTTCAAATGTACCCCAAATTATTTATTTATTAATTATTAATAGCGATCAAGTCCGCGCGGGAAAAAAAAGTGAATAAAATGTTGACCGTATTACCCTGGAAAGTACAAATAATTGCTATTGTATCCTTTTCAGGCATGTCTTGCTCTCTTTGTTTTTTTCCTCTGTTTTTTCCACTAAAAAATTATCAACATTTAATACAGCCATAGAATTCATACAAAAAAAAAAAAACATTACGTTCATTAATGAAAATATAAAAACAATGAAATTTTTTAACTTTTAGAGTTTTATAAAATATTAAGAATATTATTAATATTTAATAATATTAAAAAAATTATATTTAATTTTTAAAACAAAAAAATATTATAATTTATTATAATTTTAAGCGTTATAATTTAGATTAATGAGACAATAAAAAAAGAATTGAAAATTGTTATATTGCTAATATTTTCTAATATATTATATTGCTTCCAAATTTCCAACAAAATATTAAAAAATTACTAGACTTGAGAATCTGGAATTTTCGATACTGTTTCCATTTTCTTATGAAACTTTCCGATATTTTCAAATATTTTAGAATATATTTTAAAAACCTCATTCACATATGATACTTCCATTCTATAAAAAATAAAAAATCAAATTATTTTCATTCTTGGTATGGCAAGTGTTATACCTTTTTTATTGTTTAGTTTTGAAACCAAAATTACAATTATTCCGGTAAGCTTTTCGGATAACCTGTATTATTAATTTTTAAATTTTAATTAAATTTATAAATTGATTTTTTAATTTTTAAAATTTATGATTTTATCTTTAAATTTTTAAAATTTTATACATAAATATTTTAAATTTTTAATCTTATAATTTAATTCTAAATTTTTAAAATTTCACACATAAATATTAATTTAATTATTAAAATAATATATTTATAAATAAAAAAATTTAAATCTACTTATAAATTATTAAATTTTAAAAATTTATAAACATATAATTTAAAAATTTATAATTAAATTATATGTTTTAAAAATTTAAATAACTGTAAAAAGTACTTTTTATCTTTAAAAAAATTATCAAACATATCTCAAAAATTTTACGCATAAATTTATAAATTTTAAAATTTTTTAACATTATAATTTAAAAATTTATGATTAAATTATATGTTTTAAAAATTTAAATAACTCTAAAAATTATTTTTTATCTTTTAAAAAATATCAAACTAATTAAGACCGCATGCTTATATATAGAAAAGACATTATTCTTTCTGCCTTCCACTTAGATTTTGTCGTTGTCTCACTTCACCCCTTAAAGTAGAAAGAATAATAAGAATTTTAACAATTCAATATTTGATATTGGTTGTTATTTTTGTAATAATAAAATTTATTATACTAGCAAATTATTTATTTTAGAAATATTTATTTTGAATAATAAAAATTTTACTTTAATAATGATAAGGATACGCTTACAAAACGCGTTTTTTTATTATTTAAAAGGACATTTGATTACAGCTTTCGGGAAAAAGTAATCATAAAACATACGGGCTTTTCGAATTAACATGTTAACTTTTACTAAAATATTTTTTTTCTAGAACTTTATCATAATATTAAAAAATTATCTAAAATTATATGATTTTATGTAATATTTTATTTTCTATTAAAATTATTTAAAGATAAAAATTAACACTATCTATTTTGATAATTTTTATTAACATTGTAATATTTATCGACCTAAGTTAAAATGTTCTAAATAATTTTGATAAAAAATAGAATTCATGTTATAATTGACTTGTGTGGGAATGCATTTTATTAGTACTAAAAAGCTTACTATTTATATCCAATATTATGATAAGGTTATCACGAATGAATCAAAACTTTACTAATAATAAACCTTAAATGATTTTGATATTAAAGTAGAATTTATGATAAGGTATTACCTTCACCTAGGAAGACATTAGTCCAATATAAGAAGTCATTAGCCTAATGTAAGAAGTCTTACTACGAGAGGATAATGTTTTATCATGATAGTAGTAACCCTTATCCTAGCAATAATTTTAATAAAAAATAAAATTTAAACTAAATGTTCTACTAATTTGATAAATCACTTTCATAATATATATATATCATCGTGAACATATTTTACAAATAGTAGTAAATAAAAGCATCAATAGTATTAGCATTTTCACAATTTTTAGTACATGGGTACATTCATTGTAATTTTATTAGGTGAATCATTAGTTTTCTATAATTAATATTTTTTTAATAATAAATAGTAAGAAAATTATTAAATAAAAATTAAAATTACAATTCAAATCAACTTATGAACTATCATATACATCGTATATCTAAAAATGAAATTAAAACTAATAAACTATTATAGCATCAATATTTTTATTAGTAAATATACAAAAGCATTCCACAATAACTCTATATTACAATTTAACTTAACACTTACTATAGTAACTAAAACAATGATTCTTTGATAATAGTAGACATTTAAATTTGACTGTAATGATTCACTAAATAAACAAAAAATATATTTTAGAGGCATTTTAACAAACATCTTAATCATAAAAATAAACAAAACAAATAACCTAATTTTAACAAAAAAAAACACAATATAAAATTGCTTGACAATAAACACAAACAACCGAAAAATCACCACTACTAAGCAGCACAAGAGCACGAAACTAGCTCTAAAATATAAGTACAACCATTACCTGATGTTGGAATTCACCACCAATAAGTAGTGACCCTGACCAACGCCAAGAGAAATAAGCCTATTGCAAAGGACCACAAAATTGAGTGATTGTTGAGTAACAATGATAGTGACAAAATGAAGAAAAGCTTGAAAGATCATTGAAAACTAAAGCTAAAAAAAGTGGGAGGCAACTGAAGAAGATAATGAGCAATGAAGATGGTTGAGTGATAAAGGCATTGAAGGATGAAGATGTGTTAGCGATGAAGGAATTGAATGATAAGGACGACGACGAACTTGGGATGAAAAAGGAAAGATTGGTTTGAAACCTTAAAACAAATATTGTAGGTTGACTCTCAAAATGGACTTAGTTTTTTTCATAGTTTGTACTTAAAATATCATTTAATTACTAAATTTCCTAATGATTATAAATTTTTGGTAGCTAGTTATTATTGATACGGGGTCATAACCATTTATATTACACTTATTTATTTTTTGTAAATTTACAATTATCCAATATATATATATATATATTAGAAAAATAGTTTGTAATTGAAACTGAACTAGACTATATAGTTTTAATCGGTACGGTATGGTCCAGTTCAATTTTTGTTATTTACATCAAACCAAGGATGCCCTACACCGAAATGCAAGAAAAAAGTTGACATTTAAATTGTTATAGAACAACAATTGATGTTGTAGCTATCTATTAGTTAAGATATTCGTGTCTACTTTTTCTTAACTTATCATTGTATACTACATAAGTTGTTACGCAACGAGTTGTCGTAAATAGATTTTTTTAATGCCCAATTGATCTATGGTTGCAATTGCACTATGTAGGTAAAAAATTGTCATTATTTAAGTGAATTTTTTTACTATCAAAATATGATCTTGTATTATTAGATGATCCATAATACATGTATGAAATATGATATTGTATTATTAGATGATCAATAATATATGTATGAAATGTGATCCACATGCATCCGACCATGACCGATTTTAAATAAGATTAATTACATAATATAATATTTTTTTATAGATGAAATTTTGTTTTTAATTTCATTGTATCACTCCATGCGGGTGCAGATATTCAAAAATGTGATTCACATGTGTTTTGTTTATAATGTAAAAATATTTTTTTTTATTAAAAATGAAATCAATTAAATAAATTTATCATATAAACATTCGATGGATAAAAAAATTGTCATTATTTCAGTAAATTTCTTTATCCACACAATTATAATTTAATTTAAAAATAAAAAAATAAATCACATTTTGTTTTTTTAATTATGTAATAGGAAGTAGCAAGACACTTTTTTTTAATACCTACAACTACTCCTCTCTTTTTTTTGTCCTTTTCTTTTTTGACATTTATAATACATCCTTATGTTTTAATTTGTAATTGGAGAGAAACTATATTACTGTTTGGATAAAACCTGAACTAATCTGACCATTGAAACCAAATCAACCTAATTAAGTTGGGTTTTGATAACTTAATGGGTTAATTCGGCCTATAATCAATAAAATCGAATTTGTATGGTCAATTTCGTATTCTTGAATATGTAACCCATGAAACTCAAACCGAACGTAATATGTAAGTCACAAAAGTATACTTTGAGAAATACATTTTATATAAGATTGTACCCTTAACTAATAATTTAGTATTGTATCTAGCAATTAATTTTTCATGATATTTGTTTATCAAATTATATGACACTTGTATAAACTATTTTAAGTAATTCAATAAGTTGAATAGAAATAAATTATTTACATTACTTTTAAATATTAAAATCATTCTTAATTTTCTTTACCTAAAATTATTTTTAAATATAATAGTTTTAGATAAATGATTTTTCAAAAGATTAAACATTATTGTCTTAAGCTTTTTTTTTCTTTCAAAGATTACCGATAAAACTAATCCAACTCAACCAATAAATAATAGGTTGGATTGAGATGCTTATTGGCTAGTTTTAGTTTGAACATTTTTTAATCTTAAAACTACGGATTGGGTACAATTTTATGTGGAGTCCGACCAAACCGGCCAATGTCCACCCCTAAATGGGGCAGTATTTTCTAATTTTTTGGCAGTGGCTTCGTTTATCATTTGCTAGAGTAATGTTTGAGCTAAACAGAAGTTCAATGTCAGATGAACACTTTGAAATAAAGTTCAATTCCAACCTGGTTAAACGCTGCAACTTTTAATTGAAACCCTTTAACAGAATTTCAGAAGGCATTTTATAGAATGAAGATTATGACAGGTTGGTGGGGTTAAGTAGTGTTAAAATGAAGTGATATGTATCCTCACGTCACTAAAGCATTGATTATCCATGATACATGTATGATTATATAACCAACCAGAAGCAATTTCAAATAAGAGTCTGAAACATGGAAGTCAACTACATTTCACCTGCCCAATCTAAACCGAAACAATTACCATGAACCACAAAAATTGCCGAAGGCAACTAGACAATCCCACTCAGAGACAAGTACAATCGCACAAAATACTGGGTTCTACACCACAGAAATCTCAGAAAGATGTGCAGCAGGTTTCAATATTCTATTTTAAGTGTAAAATTAAAACCTTCCGGCAAAAAGAGTTTTAACTTAAACCATGCGAAGCAGGGATACGGGAGGAGGTTCTAGTCTTAGAATTAATACTCCCGAGAAAGTGACCTTTCTGAACGTCCATATTCACGATCCAGATCTCTACTTTTCTCTTTTTCACGTGAATCAGATCTTCTGTGTTCATAGCGGTAATCCTCGTCCATCTGATTATGATCATCATGACCATGATGAGGGTACTGTTCATAATGATCATTGCTAGGATCAGCAACATGAAGCCCCCGATGATGTTCATAATGCTCGGGTTCATCATGGTCAGGATTAGGGTGCCTGTGTCCAAGTTGAGATTGATCATACCAACCATGCTTATCTTCTGGTGCAGTGTGATTGTTGTCCCATTCTTTATCACCATGGCGATCTCTACCATGCTTTGATTCAACTCTATCATAATCAGACACTCTATTACGAGAGTGGCCACCGTCATGATCAGGATTCCCAACTTCATAATCCTGGCGATCCCGGTCACGCTCCCTACCATGATCCCTATCTCGGTCACGATCATAATCACGACTACGTTCCCTCCCTCTATCATGATCACGGCCATGATCTCTTTCCCTTTCTCTTTCCTTGTTCCTATCACGATCTCTATGGTGTCTGTCTTCCCTATAATCACGATCTCTATGGTGTCTGTCTTCCCTATAATCACGATCCCTAGACTTACCACGGGAACGTTCACGTGAACACTCACTGGGCTTCTCCAATTCTTTCTCCCTGTCCCTTCCCCTTTCCCGGGATTTTTCTCTATCCCTGAAATCATGTCCCAAAGTAAAATCACAGATAAAATGAAAAACATCAAGGTGCTTTCTAAAACGTTAAAAAACTATAAGCATACTAAATTATTAATAGCTTAATAAGCTACAGTTCAAGCTCCAAGGAAAAAAAATTAACATGAGAAAAAGCTCACCGATCTGCATGCCTATCCTCTTTTACTCTTGGCTCCTCCGACCGGGGTTGTGCTCCTGATGGTTGTGATTGCTCCCTAATGCATCAGTGATGAATATGATGTTAATAATGGGTCTTAATAGAACAGAGGATTCCTAAGAAAATAAGGCACTGCAGAATGAGCAAAACTTTAATTATCAAGCTTTTGCGGAACATCAAGTCCCAGATTTAGAAGCATCTTTTCAATCCTCTACAAATGAAATCATTTTGATCAGATACAATCAAGAGGACACCTAAGATTATATGTACGCAGCATGCTCATCAATCTTTCAAGAAGTTCTGAGGGCTACAATAGACAGCACTTGCCACAAGACAGACAAATTTTCTAACAATGATAGTGTGTGTGTATATACAAAAACATCAAGTGTTACCTCCCAGAATGTTTCTGATTAAGATCTTCACTTCCAATTCTAGTAGTTCCAAGCCCACCACCTAGTCGCCGTGGCCTCCAATTCGGGACAGTTCTACCTCGTTCAACATCTACAAGGACCCTCCTACCTTCAATCTTCTTCCCGTCAGCTTGCTTGTATGCAGCTGTATGGTCAATAAATCAACACTTGATACTCGATAACAAAAAAGAAAAAATCTAACAGAAGTAATGATTAACAGAACCTTTCATGTCCCGTGTATGCATGTACTCGATGAAGCAATAGCCTTTAGGCTTGTTCGTCTCGTTGTCAGTTACTAGACGAATCTGAAAACTCATGGAGGATAATGAATAAGACCAGAAACAACCACAATAAAATCTCAAGATGAACAAGACCAGAAACATAGCTTATGAAAATAATGTTAGCTACAACTAAAAATAATAATGCAAAAAGTTGAATCCTAAATGGCACGGCAGACAGGCACTATGCCTCATTGGCCGTGCTCACCTTTTTCAATCATAAGCTTTCCCTCGCAAGATGCATCACCACCAGCTAGAGTTGCAGAAAAATGAATTTTGTGGCCAATTTACCATTTGTTGAACACACTAATTTCCCCTTACCAGGAATATGTTTTAAATAATAAAAAGTTGTAAAGCCTAAGAAATACCAGGGCTTCTTGACTGCTGATATTTATTTGAGGGCTTCTAAGGTCAAAAGTAGGAAATTTAGCTGCAGAAATTGCAAGTATGAAGAATTTAGATAAGAAGAAATAGAAGCTAATACTCCCAACAATTTTTACCCAGTGCAGGAGAAAGAACAGAAATTTCCAGTCTCTTTATCTTGCTCGAAATAAAAGGCTAAAAGGCACAATGAATCACTGCTCTGCTCAACTTATAAAACTCAGTTTTCTGTGCAGAATGAAGCACCACCTTTGGATCCAGATTGGTGGGAAATATGGAGAAGACCATATGCAGAACGATTCTCAACTTACCAGGGATTTTACTTGAATTTAAAACTACACTAATACAAACCCTCGAAACCCGGGGATAAAAAATCACCCATATCAATGAGAAAATTAAGGAAGAATATGAAACAAACCTATAAGCCATAACCGGTATATTGGCAGTGACACCTATGTTAATATTACAAACTCGATTTGACAGTCCACTACAAATGGAACTAAACCCAAAAGATAAAGACACCAAAACAATCTCCCAGTCATGCTCGAAAGAAATTGGAAATGTGAAATATCAGCTTGCCGACCCAAAATAATCACACTAATAAAATAACATCAGATGAAAACTATTTTTTACACCCATTTTGAGACTATGCACAAATAGCTTATTGAGGGATCCAACCAAATACCCTGAGAAACCAAGTGGATCTCTATAGATGTCTCAAAAAGTAATACTAATTTTGTTATTTCTTTTAAAAGTATGAATTAATTTGGTTATTTCTTTTGAAAGGATATGAAAAGAAAAGACCATCAAGTCTAGTTTCTGTGTTTTGAAAACTTAGATGGAGGAATAATCCTAAAATCAGAAAGCGACAAATGGATATGGCTGTAACACAAGTCAACCTCTTACCGAATCCCCTCAGGGATGTTAAAAAAAAACCTACCCGCTTGATAGGACCATAAGCATCAAACTCCCTTTTGATTCTGCTCTCAGTTGTCTC
This sequence comes from Hippophae rhamnoides, assembly GCA_033030585.1. Lineage (NCBI taxonomy): Eukaryota > Viridiplantae > Streptophyta > Magnoliopsida > Rosales > Elaeagnaceae > Hippophae > Hippophae rhamnoides. The sequence goes on along the minus strand of CM065434.1, from coordinate 19,160,328 downwards.
ATAGTTCTGTAAACATCAATATGAGTTACATGACAAGTTATGATATGCAGTATAAAGCTTATGAGAAAGATAGTGCAGAAGACAATGTACTCACAAGTCTAGCCACAAACAAAGTTTTGTATGGATCACCAGATACATTAGGGTCATTATGTGGATCATCTGCACGCATAAAAACAAAGGTAAGAACACTACTAAGATCCATACTATATAAGTAAAAGATGGAAGCTCTCATCACATTTCTCTAGCTCCTCAGTGGCCTTTGCTGCACCTTTCTCGAGTCTCGACTTGTGTATTCTAGCCCTTTTTTGTGCCTGAATCCACAAATCATTTAAACATGTAAATACCAAGAGCAGATATACTTCATACCAAGAGAATGAAAGCTTCAATTATATTTCCATTAGAAATCCTTTTAAATAACCGAAATTTCTAAACTTGATTATACACTATTGTGAAAATTTATTTATCAGCATTCAATTAGACAACAATTGAAGCATATAGCGCAATTTAGTTGATGGGAAAATAACCTCTACAGTCCTAAAACTTCCTAATAATTTGCACTTTAGTAATTTAAGTATCAAAACATACACTTTAATCCCATAATTATTATAAAAATTATACAATTTAGTCATTTCTACTAAAGGACATTAAAAAATTACATAACTCTCATATTTGCAAACCACGTTCGTATCTCCTCTTTGTCACTGGCTCTTTCTTCCATGTTATAGTTAATTTACAGTTGCCCCAAAAGCTCTAAATCTCTTGTATCCTCCATGAATAAACCTTAGGTTAGATGAAGAAATCTTCTCTCCCTCCACGAGCTCTAAAGCTCTGATATTTATGTTTATATTTAATATTTGTTAATATAGCAAACTAAAGCTCTGATATTTATTAATATTGAATAGTTGACATAATTATTTGCAAAGATTTTTGTGAATAAGTAAATCAATTTTATACTTTCTCACATGAGGACTACATGGAAAAAGTGGACTTCCATTTTCCAATCTTTGGGCATACTATGAGAGATTGAATGAATCCAAAATCAAGTCTTCAATGAAAGCTCCAAATTGCAACCCTTTGAAAACCAGCTACGACTCTAATTCACAGCCTTTTCAATCCTAATGCCATGACAAAATTAGCTTCAATTCATGACCCAATACAATTAAAAAAAGTATTGTAGTCTTGTAGATGCCCCAACTGAATTTTGGAGGGACAACCTCACTGTCAAATTTTTAGTTATAGTCTGATTCTCAATTGAATCCAGTTAGATAAAATATCACACATGTCAGTTGCAGGTGACAAAATTCTTTTATGTATTTAAAAAAGGGTTATGTTAAATATTTAACGTTTGTTAATATAGTGGACTAAGTGTATGATTTTTGTAATAGTTGTTAGACTAAAGTGTACATTTGTAAAATCTATAAGACTAAAGTGTATATTTTGATAAAGTTTTAGGACTCTAGCCTCTAGTGGTCATTCACCCTTAGTTGATATAACAGAATTTACATATAGTTAAACCATCAGTAGCCATTAGCATCAGGATTCAGAAGGTAGAAATTCACATGTTTAAACAATATCATCTACACTAAATGTTCAAAACTATATGCCGTCAACATAATAGATTACTATGGATCAATCAGGATGATTTATCTAGCCCAAATGATTTGAACAAATTACTATCTCCTCAAATGTGTTAAAAGCAAATATCTTACAGGAGTTTCAGCCTCCTGGACAGGCGGAGCATACTCTGGATCTCCGGGCTCCGCAAACTTACTCACAAATTGTGCCATGCCTTCATGAACGGAAGAAGTTACCATCAAATACTGATCCATGATGCAATCAATATCCCATGCTAAGGAAAACTAGATTTATTTTAAAAGGAAACCTGTCAAAGGGGGGCATTTTCTTTTCTCTGGAGGTGGTTTAAACTCCAATGGCGGTCTAGGATCGAAAAGCTTCAAGAGGTTGGCAGTTAAACCAGTGGGGTGACTCTGCCCAATCTGCATACCAATCACAATAACATGATTCAAACTTAAGGAGTGATCATTAGATGATTCAGTCAGCCAGCAGGCAATATAGCGTAAAGTACATATCTATCACTGAAATATGATCAAGCACGCTAAACAGAATGTATTAAGTTTCAAAAAATGAAGGAAAAGGCAAGGGAAAAAAAACGAATGAGTAATACATGTCAATTAATCCAAAACAATGAATACCCTAATAGATTTTATTGAAGAATCAATACGTTACAATACAAATGAAGCTATTCTAAAATCAAATTAGAGTTCAGGAGAAGATCTTAGAAAAAGAAAACCCTACGAGCGAATATCCAAATAATTTGATAATTAACCATAAAGAGGCGAGCTAGGAATTAAAAAAAAAAAAACCAGGAAGAAATAACACGAACCAGCTTTAGCTGAAGAACATTAGCACGGTTCTGAACTTTAGTTCGGGCCTGGACGGCTGCGTTTTGGTTACGCATGAACGCATCATTTTGGTCTCCCATGGTGAATCAATTGGCGACGAACAAGGGTTTTTCTTTTGATAGCTGGAAGCCTGAAATGAGCGCGATCCGATGGCAAATATAAAAGGTATGGATGGTAAATTCGGGTCCTATTAAACCAATCGGGTCAAACCTGTGAAGTACCTGAAACTGATTAGCGGCCTCGAGGACGAGGATCAGATCAGATGTATATATTGTCGCCTTATAACTACGATCGAGCACATACAAATATATGAGCACGACAAGAGACGTGTCAGTTTTATATTAATATATTTTAGTGAATGTGTTTATATTTATTAATAATTTTACTTTATATTATTTATATTAAATTTTAAATTTAAGATGTCTAATATTTTATATATTTATTAGTATATATACAAAATTTCATAATTTATATTTATTTGATACTTAAATTCTTTGATAATTCTATATAATATATTTTTTAAATAAATTATTTGATTTATTTTATGTATATTAAATTTATTTTTACAAAATAAATTATTGGTAGGAAACAAGTATTAAGTTTAATATATGAATTTGAAGGTGGAGATTTAATGAAAGAAAAAAATTATTCATTTTTAATACACTAGGATATTTTTTAACAAATGATCATAATAGTTCAATATATGTACAAAATGAATTCATAAAAATAGATAAAATATTTCAAAAATTGGGTAAATAATAAAGTCAAAAATATTAACATATTATGAAATACGAGAGGAATGAAATTTAGATGTTAAAGAAAAACATCTGATATCAGGAAAAAAATTTAGCTAGAAAAAGTAATATATCAAAGTTCATATTTATAGATCCTAAAGAGAAACCTCTAACAAATAAAAAGAGGTGACATATCTAAAACAAGATGCAAAATAATGAAAGTATTAGTCTACGATGTAATATTAAGAAGAAAATGACACTATTATTATCCCCATAATGTTCAAAAATAAACTACACGATATAAAATTAGATTTTAATGAAACCTAACGAGCATATCAAAAAATCAAATAACAATAATGAAAGTTTCAATCTTTTAGTAGAAGAAATTAATATAACATAATAATCAAATATCAAGTCATTACAAAACATAAATAAAACACTAAAAGAGCTCCTATAAGAAATAAGAGAATACGGTTAACATAAGAAATAACAACAAAACATACATAAAATAACTAAGAATTAAGAAAGGATACAAATAACATACCTAGAAACAAGAAAATTATAGGTTATAAGTTTGATCCATTTGTAGGATTAAAAGAAGAACAAATCTAGGAGATCAGATGTATTGATACCTAGGAATGTGAAAAGAAAGAACGAGAAAAAAACCCAAAGATAAAGAATAAGCTATAATCCTAGTTTAATGAAATATAGGAAAAAAATTAGAAGAACGGTTTATGGATCCTGATAATGAGGACATAGAAAAAATATTTAGTTTGTTAACCCTAATAGATGAAGAACTAGGAAGATATTCTGATGAAAATTTTTATGCAAACAAAGAGAAATATGATACGACAATAATCAATGAAAATGATTTTGAATAAGAAAATATGATCCCAACAAATTATATGAAACTAATTTCATTATTAGTTTTTCATTAAGAAGAATCATTTGACCTACGTAAGGAGGAAAGAAATAAGCAAAGGTTAGAAAAACTTGACCTTCCCTATACAAGAAAACAATAACCCAAAATGAATGAAAGATTATATTGAGGAACTTAAAGTAGTATCCCTAAAGAATTCAAAATTTACAAAAACTATAGATCTGGTCTTTTAAATTTATATTATATAAAAAACAGGAAAAAAAGCCTTAGATGAATGATCTAGTACTATGAGTGTGATTATACAAACTTCATTAACTACGCAATCAAACCCATAAACTTATAAAGTCTTAATAGCCCATAAAATGAAAGGAAATGTAAAATTTGGTTTACAAATTTAACTGAACAATAACATTTACAAATACAGGAGAATACTTCCACAGGTAGGGAGAACTTAGATACTGTAATAAATGAAAATATTATATATGTGTTATATAGATTCATTTATTTGTAAATATAAAATGTATTAACACAAGTTACCACCCTTTATGTATGAAACTTATAATGAATATTTTTCCAAAACTTACCTGAAATATTACATAAAACTATAATAGAATGATGAAACAAAAGAAATAGAAAAACTTTACTAGACATCTTAGGAGGAAAAATAAGAACTCTTAAAGACTAAATAATTATTAAATGTCAAGAAATATAGGAATATAAACAAATAAGAAAAAATGATAAAATTTGTTGCAATATAAGAGATTTTAAAATGGTAAAAAAATATGAATGTAATATAAAATCCTACAAGTAAAAGTATAAAAAAAACATTCAAAAAATATAAATTTAAAAAATAAGACTTTCAAAACTATAAGAGAATATATAACAAAGAAACTTACAGAAAAAGATATTTTAAGAGAAAAATCTCCAAGTCACCAGAAAACAAAAATTATTTCCATTAAGAAAAAAAATACAGATGTTCGATATGTAATGAGTAAGGACAATACGCTAACGAATTCCTTAACACACTTCAAAATAAAAAATAATTAAAAAAACAAAAATCTTAGAATAAGCTTTTAAGATGAAATTAGTATCGATAGAGGAATCAAATATAAATTATACATGTAGTGTTTATCTATTAAAAGAAACTTAGGAAGGAATAATTGACTTAGAATATGAATGCCAATATTTTTCATCAGAAAATTAATGATTTGTATAGTATTACTAATCCAAACAATTCTTATATTAAAGTAGGGTTAAAATTTAAAGGTTAAATAAGTTATCATTTACATGTATATGTAGATACATAAACTAGTATATGTGTAGTTAGTAAATATGTATTCCAATAAAAACTCTGAAAATAAGTACCAAAAAATTTAATTGTAAGACTTGTTAACAATAATACAATAAATATTAATAAAATCTTAAAAGATATAGATATAATGATAAAGAAGAAAAATTTCATATCCCTACTATATATCAACAAGAAACATGAATTGATTTATTAATATGAAATAATTTTCTAAACTTATATCAACATTTTATATAATATTTAGACAAAATAAGTGTGATAACACTAGAGGTGAAACCATTTACATGTCAAAAGTAAGAAAAGCTTTGATTGTCTCAATCCCAATTTTTATGTAAAAACATAGTGAGATAGATACAAAATAGCAACAAAAACTTTATGTAGAAAATATTTGATTAATATATAAAAGAAAAAAAATTTATTAATGAAATCTAAGAAGATAAAATCTTAGCAGATATAAGAAAATCTTTTAAATCCAAAAGTAAAGAAATTTAAAAAGATTAATAACATAAAACTTAGGGATCCTAACAAAGTCATTAGAGTAAAACTTATGATTTATACTCCAAAAGACATGATGAATTTTGAAAAACAAATTCAAAAACTTTTGGAACTAAAAGTTATAATATCATGTAATTTACTTAACTTTAGTCCAACATTCTTGTCGAAAAAGAAGCTCAAAAAAGAAGAGAAAATGAGAATGGTAATAAACTTTAAAGTATTGAATAACGAAACCATTGGTGATATATACTTTATTCCAAATAAAGAAGAATTATTATCATTAATAAAATGAAAGAAATACTTCTTAAGTTTTGATTGCAAAAGTGAATTTTTGCAAATAACACTGGATGAGAATTCTCAAAAACTAATGGCATTTAGTTTCTTCCAAGGAAAATTCCAATTAATTGTTGTTCCATTCAGATTAAAACAAGCTTTAGATATCTTTAAAGGTATATGGACAACATCTTTAAGAAATTATAAAATATTTGTTGTGTTTACATAAATAATATTTTGGTTTTCAGTTATGAATTAAATAAACATTATTTATATATTATTAATATTTTAAAAGAATGAAAAAAAGGTATTGTACTTTCTGAGAAGAAAGCAGTAATTACTCAGCAAAAAAATAAGTATTTAGGGTTAGAAATTGAAGATAGAAAACATAATATTCAAGGATTTCCTAGTGACTTAAAAGAGAGTAACAACTTTGAAAAGAAAAAAAGAAAAGTTCAATTAGGTTGAAGAAATAGAAAAAGAACACCAAAAAAAGACCTATGTGGTCTAAAATGGTCAAAAATAAGGAGTTTATAATGACTTGCTTGAAGCAAGCAAAACTATTATCGAATTTAGTGGAATAACTCATTGTTTGGATGTGTCCTATGTGTACTTATCTAAGAGAAGACTATATTAGTGTATATATTGTCGACGTGAAGATCAGATGTATTTATTAATTTGTGTTTATTTGATGCATATTTTAGAGCTGATCTTTGTATGTCTATGTGAACCCCTTGAATGATGATCATGTGTATGTATCCCTATATAAACGTTCAATGCAATATTAAGCATCCTTATTTATTTTACATTTATTATATCTCTTTACTTTCTCTTTATAAACTAGATACGTCTTCTAACATTTTGGCATCCATCATGGGGCTCAGATTTCAAAACATGATCAATAAAGTCTGATGCCTCTTACCTTTAGACTTATCAAAAGTTTGGATCGAGCTCACCTACTGACTAAAATGTTGAAGTCATGATCAAAATGAGGGCTTTGAAAGATACAAGCTTATCAGTCCTCAGGTCGAGACTAAGGTTAATAACGCCCTTGTTCCAATAGAAAGAGCTAGAGAAAATGTGAACAATATTGCATTCGAGTTGTTACATCCGATTTAAGAATTTATATCTCAATTGATAGATATGAAGAGATTTATAGAGAATATGCAAAGTGAAATGAGGAGGGAAAATCAGGAACTAAGAATACAGGTAGAAGAAATGACATGAACTCCCTACAAGACCCGAGCTTGGGCCTACTTATGAAAATGTCCAAATGGTGAACAACGAAGATAATGAAATTAATAGAATATTAAATGAGCATGAGAAAAATAGAGAGTTACATGACCTAGCAAATATAGCTCATGATCGAGCAGATAAAAGATGAATTTCAAGTCAAGGGGCCCAAGAAATAGGTGCACGTCCCTTAGAGCTACCCGACTTGGCACGGGAAGAAAAGTTGTTATGACAGAGCAAGGTGTTGACCTTGGAAGAGTAAATAAAGAAACATAATATAGGAAAGGTCCAAACTGACCTTGGCATTGTGCGTAAGAAATTGATTGGTTCCCTTTTTTTCGAAGACATAGAGCTAAGTGAACCACACGTAAAATTCATATCTCCCAAATGTACAAGATATAAAGGAACAAAAGACCCCGTCATTCATGTACTCCTCTTTAAAACTATCATGTCTCCCCTCAACATACCTCAAGACAAAAGGGATGTGATGCTATGCAAATCCTACTCGACTACCCTATATGATTTGACTAGCAAATGGTTGAGTGACCTGAAGCCCAATAGCATAAATTATTTTATGGAGTTAATTAGATTGTTTGTTACCTATTATGATAGTAACAAGATCCTAAAGAAAGAGCCTTACTACCTATTTTCCATAGTCCAAAATGTAGGTGAATATGTCAAAGTGTTTATGAAAAGATTTAGCAAAGAGAAAATAGAAATATTTGATTATTCAAACTCCATAGCATTTAGAAGATAAGTGTTAATAAGTTCGGATCTCTTTATCAAACTTACAAAGATGGTACCTCAAACCATGATGAAGCGAAAAAGTTTGTTAACCTAGAAAGGGAGTTGAAACCGATCAAAAAAGTGACCCTAACCATACCTACGATGGTGAGATGGAAGGAAAAAAGAGTTGAGCCTTGAAAGGCCTAGGCAAATGGAGTACCCGAACAATAAAAGATTTATAGGAAAAAACTCCAGAAGGAAACTCATGGAACAGGAACCCGAGATCGTAGGGAAGATTATGTTTTCCTTTCAAAGGCCCACCCTTGAGAGTTAGTTTAGCTAAAGCAGTTTTAAAGATGGAAAGAGAAAAAAAATATATATGGCCTCCCCGAATAAAGGTGCCGATCAGGGACACCACCAAATGGTATGTATTTCATAAAGGCATTGGGCATGAGACCAGAGATTACAGTCACTTGAAAAAGGAAATCAAAGAATTGCTATCAAAGGATTACCTTAATAAGTTAGTAGGAGAGGGAAATTAAAGAAATAATGTAAGGCCAATAAGAGAAGCACCACGGGCAGGTGCCATTCCAGATGGAAGTAAAGTTGCAAGGTTAGAATATAATGTTTGTATAATGCACTTCATCCATTAAGGACCTGGCTTGAATGGAGAGTCCAATAATGCTTGGGAAAAGATATGTTAGGGAGACTCGAAGTGAGATCAACAAGGGTGTTTATAGCCTACGTAAAAAGGACACTACTAACCCAACAATGTTTAATGAAAAATACAAAGTGAATTTCCACCATAAGGACCCTGTGGTCATGACCTTGAGAGTTGGACCATGTAACATTTTTCGTATATTGGTAGATACAAGAATTTCGGTTGACCTTCTATTCTTATCCACATTCCATGTTTTGAGAATGCATGAGGAAGACATCACAAAAAAGGAAATGCCCCTTATGTAGTTCAACAATAGTATGACCTATGCCTTGGGAACCATCAAGTTGCATGTGATGGTCAAAGTAACTATTGTGATGGTAAACTCTGTCATGCTTGATGCATTTGGCCACTACAACTTAATTTTAGGAAAACTATAGATACATAAAATGAAGGCTATTCCATCTACTTATCATCAAGTAATGAAATACCCTACCGATGATGGTGTTATGGAAATTCGAAGAGACCAAGAAAAGGCACGTAGTTTCTATAATGCATCCATGAAACAAGTAAACACAAAACAACAATTAAAAGTTATTCAGTGTGATTAAGGATGACCTAGATCACCACTAATGGGGATAATTTGTGCAAAAGAGGTTGAGTTGATTGAATTTAGAGAAGGAGAAAATCAAGTAGTCAAGTTGAATTCAAACTTGATGATGTGAGGAAGAGGGCTCTCATTGAATTCCTCTGAACCAACCTAGATGTCTTTGCTTGGAAGCCTAAAGACATGCCAGAAGTTGACCCCAAGCTAATATCACACAGACTAAACGTTGACTCTGCCGAAAATCCAATGTAACAAAGGAAAAAGGAAATTCTTAAGGGAAAAAAACATAATCATCTAAAAACAAGTCAATTCATTAAAAGCAATCAAAATTATAAGAGAGGTGGATTACCTGACCTAGCTTTAAAATGTAGTCCTGGTTGCAAATTCATGTGGTACTCCTAAAATATGTGTTGCTTTTATAGACTTGAATGATGCATTCTCAAAAGATTGTTATCCCATTTCCAAGCATTGACCGACTTGTAAATGTAATAGCTGGATACGATGTCATGAGTTTCCTTGATGCCTATTCAAGTTAGAATCAAATACACATGAGCTCGAGGGTGAATAAAAGGTGGCCTTTATAACGGAGTGCATAACCTTTTACTACAAAAGGATGTCATTTGGCCTTAAAAATGCGAGGGAAACCTACCAAAGATTGGCGAATAAAATGTTCGAGAGTCTCCTTAGAAGGAACATGGAAGCATATGGAGATGACATGATGGTAAAAGCCAAGCAATATTTAAGCCATATCTCTGGCCTCGATAAGGTATTTAAGGTGATAAGGAATCATAAAATGAGGTTGAATCCAAAGAAGTGCATGTTCAGTGTAAACTTAGGTAAATTCTTGGGACATCTCATTTTTTCTCGAGGATTTGAAGTAAACCCCAATAATATCAAAGCACTATTAGATATGAAATATCCATCTTACCTATAGCGTGTCCAACAAATGAATGGATGAGTCACTGCACTAAACAATTCATATTAAGGTATACCAACAAATTCCTTCCCTTTTTCAAACTTTTAAGGAAGAATACCTCGATCTTCTGGACCTTGGATCTGTGAACACACTTTTTAGAACATTAAAGCCTACCTTGGCCAACCTCCTATCCTCTTGAGCCCGCTACCGTGCAAGTTGGTATATATATACTTTGTTGTCACTCCTCAAACTATTAGTACTGTGTTATTGGTCGAAAGGGAGAAGATCCAACACCTTGTATACTACATCATCCAAGTTCTCATGGATCCCCAAGGAAGGTACTCGGTGATTGGTAAGTTGGCATTTATACTCAAGGTCATAGGTCACAAGTTGAGACACTATTTTGGATCTCACACAATCATTGTCTCGACCTTGTAGCCATTGAAGAATTCTCTCAACAAGCTGAAAGTTTCTAGAAGGCTTGCCTAAATATCTATCGAGCTTGGTAAGTTTGGTATAAAATTTCAACCATGAATGGCAGTTAAGGCACAGGCTGTGGGGGATTTTATTGCAGAATGCACTGAATAGAAGCACCCATAGAGTCCATCAATAGTTCCGTTACATTGGATAAAAAGGAGATGTGGAAAGTATTCATAGATGGATCTAGTAATTTTAAGAGGCCCAAAATTGATGTAGTCATAATGAATAAGCAAACCATCCATAAGTATTCAGTCTGGATCGCCTTTCTAGTGAGAAATAATTTTTCAAGGAAGAGGCTACGATTTTCAAGGTAATGATGGCTACAAAGTTGGGCATGCAGGACCTTGATTTGTTTAGTGATTCAAGGTTGGTGGTCAACCAATACGCCAACAATTTTGAGGCAAAGGATGACAAGATGAGAAAATACCTAGAAAGGTTGAGACATGAATGTTCATTATTGAGAAGTGTCAAGATTCGTCAAATTTTCTATAACAACAACTGTCATACCGACACATTGGCAACACTTGCTTCCATAATTGACAAAAAGAACCAATGGTCGATCATAATTATAGTCCTATTTAGAGCTAGTCTATTTGAGGCCGAAAGAGACATAAACCAAGTAATGGACCTAGCAAACTCATGCTTCAACCCCCTTATCAGGTATCTTAATGATATGATTCTCCCCAACGACAAAAAGAATGTGCATATTGTGGTTATAAAATCAAAGAGCTATTTCTTAGTAGAGAGTAATTTGTATAGAAAAACACCATTAGGGCTTGGACTCTTTTGTGTTACCAGTGAATCAAGCTTGAATCTTATCAAGGAGACTCACAAGAGAGTATGGGTTTCACTCTGGAGGTATAAAGTTATCACAAATAATTATGTGTCAAGGATACTACTAGCTTACCTTATTAGTAGACATCATAAAACACTTTCAACTGTGTGAAAATTTCAAAGGTTCAATATGTTCACATATGCCCCCTCCATACTTATGACTTGAGTGGTTAGCCCTTGGCCATTTTACAAATAAGGGTTGGACATAGTCGGTCCCATGACATTAGAAATTGGCCAAAAGAAATTCTTATTGGTAGCAACTGACTCTTTCACCAAGTGGATTGAGGCCGAAGAATTGAGTAGAATCCAAGAGAAAAAGGTCATTAATTTCTTATAGAAGAATATTGTGTGTTGTTTTAGCTGCTCAAAAAGATAGTCATGAACAATGGAAATAATTCACTGGAAGCAAAGTACAGAGTAAAGCACTACCATTCTTTTCCATATTACACATAAGCTAATAGACAAGTAGAATTGTCGAACAAGTTAGTTCTCAATTTACTCAAAAAGAAGCTTAAATCTACAAAAGGCAAATGGGTCAAAGAATTACCTAGAGTACTTTGGGCCATTACGACTAGTCTGAAGGGCATAACAAATGAGACCCTATTCTTTCTTGTTTATTGGATAAAGGCAATTATCTTGACAAAAATAATCACTTAGTGCATCACAATTTAAGAGTTTGAGAATAACTTTGAAAGATCTTTAGATTTGGTATTGTCAAAAGAGCTCCATGACAAGTCGAGAATCTAGGTGGAAGACTAAAAATGAAAAGTAGGAGCTTAGTTCAACAAATATACCATGTTCAAAGCCTTTTTGATTGAACAATAGGTCCTATGGTAAATGTTCTAGAAAAAAAAGAAGTGGATGGACAAAGCTTACATTCTAACAAACATGGATGGACACATCAAAGATATTAGTTGGAATGCTTTCAATCTAAAAAGGTATCACTTTTGAAGCCAAAATTGTAGTCAAGAAGACAAAAAAATACATTATATGATACAATTGGACATTAAATGATCCAAATTTTGATAACAAAACATTGTGTCATGTTGCATACAATTTAAAAATTTTGATTACCTAAGTAAGGAACTAGACAGATCACTCAAGCAAAACCTCAAGAGCCTTTGGAAGTTGGCATCATACCAGCTCCAAGCCAAAGGGGAGACACGATTAAAGAGTTCAATATCCTAGGTAAAGAACCAGGTAAATATCTTAAGTAAAACCCCAAAGCCTTGAGAAGTTGGCATTATGCCAACACCAAGCCAAAATGGAGTCCATGATAGAAGAGTTCAATCGCTTGTGTAAGAAACTAGGTAGATTTCTCGGGCAAAAGCCCAAGAGCCTTGAAAAGTTGGCATTATACTAGCTCCAATTCGAATGGGAGCCTATGATAAAAGAGTTTGATCATTAGGTAAGGAACTAAGAAGACTGCTTGGAAATAATACCAAGAGCCTTGAGAAGTTGGCATCATACCAACTCCAAGCCAAAGGGGAACACACGATAAAAAGAGTTTGATCATTTAGGTAAGGAACTAGGTAGATCACTCGACAAAAACCCTAGGAGCCTCGAGAAGTTTGCATCGTACCAGATCTAGGCCAAAGAAGAGCCAACGATAAAATAGTTTGATCGCTTAAATAAGGAACCAAGAAGATCGTTCAAGAAAAACCCTAGGAGCCTTGAGAAACTAGCATTGTACCAACTTTAGGCTGAAGAGGAGCCTACAATCAAAGAGTTTGATTCTTAGGTAAAGAACCAGGTAAATTGTTTTTGAAAAACATTGAAAGCCTCAAGAACCTAGCATCGTACCAGTTCCAAGTTAAAGGGAAGCCCACGATAAAAGTGTTTCATTGTCCAGGTAAGGAACTAGGTAGATTACTTGGGCAAAACCCTGGAAGCCTCGAGAAGTTGGCATCGTATGGGCTCCAAAACAAAGAGGAGCCCATGATAAAAGAGTTTGATTTCCTAAGTAAGGAACCAGGTAGATTATTTGGGTAAAATCTTGAGAGCATTGGAAAACTGGTATCATACCAGGTCCAGGTCAAAGGAGATCCCACGATTAAAAAGAGACAAAACATTTAAAACCAAGATCAATACTAGCTCAAGAACGATAAAAACTATCAAAAAATAAAAATAAGCGAGCAATATAAATGGGCTCATATATTATATTAATTGTAAATGAAAGGACTTATGAGATAGGTAAACATACAAGTCTTGGGCAAGCATGTATGGGCAAATATACAAATTTCATTTTATTAAAGTATGAGCCCATAGTTACATTTATTGAGAGTAAAAAATAGGAGTGATAAAACACCCTTCAAACGCTTGGCTTTTCGATGACTATTCTTGTTGAACATTTCAAGACGAACAAATGGAAAAATCTCAACTTGAATCTCATCAAATGGGGTTAATTACTGTTGAATCTCAGAGGGCAGAAGTCAAGATTTTCAAGCTACCTTTCAAGACCCCGAGTGATTCTCACCACCTCCAAATCATTGCCTTCTTATGTCTCAAATAAGTGTTGGTCCAATAGGTCTCGTCTTTGATATGTCTAGTCAATGTGTCGATTATTTATCACAAAAAACTCCTTTTCTTCAAGTCAAGTTCATAGAATGTTAACCTTATCCTTAAGGAGTTTGATAGATGCCTTATACTTGTTAACCTTAATCCTCAACTTTTCAACCCTACTCTCAATATTTAAGATATCTCTTTAAAACAAAAGAAGAGACAATGTTTTCAAACCTATTTGCTAAGTGGGATATACACCCTTTTTTATAGCCAATAATGGGTCTTACATGTCCCCATACTTTCTAAAAATTGGAAAAACCTTACCATTTGTATATAAAGAAATTTCAATTTCATTTATACATAGAATAATGGGAAAATATATTCATTAAATTTCCAAAGAAGAGGCAATGATTTTTCTTTACATAAAAACATCGGTATAGAAAGACAAATAAATTTACACAAACAAAAAAAAGGTAATACTAGTCTGCAGAACTACTGTTTTCTTCAAGCTAGAAGTACAACAATTCGATATCCTTCGCATTACCATCTTTGGCCTTTTAATCATTGCACTTCACTACTATCTCTAGAGATTCGAGTTAGGATGGATAAAGGTCAAGAATCTCATAGTAATAACTAATCCTCCCTTTAGCCACGACCTTTACATCGAAAGACTCAATGTCCTTGTTAAAGTTGGTATAGAGTACCTTCATTGATTTCACATTCACTACCTCTACCTTATACTAAGCCTTCTCCTCAACCATTAGACTCCTTCTTGGCCTTCAAGGCATCTTCTTGTTGGCGTGCTAGCTTGACATTTTGAGCATACAGAGCCATAAATTTGGAAAAAGTGGCAAAGTGATCCTTCCTCTCCTTTTTAGCTCCTTTTTCATCCACTCTACTTCCCAAAGCTTATAGTAATATATGAGGATCATCACCTACCATTTTAAAAAAAAGGTTGGAAAAAAAATGACAAGGTCTTGTTCAATCAATTAACAATAACAATTCAAAAATAAATTACATTAGTAAACTCATCTTGAGAGCTTTATGGTTGGCCAGCGTAAGAGCATTGAACTCCTTACATATGTCGGCCAAGATGGGTTCATTCGGGCCTGTCAGCATCAAGTTAATGAACTTGTCTTGGGCAGCTGGTTTACCTATTACGGGCTCATTGAAGCCAGGAAAGTTTACAAAATTCATAACATTTCCTTTTGTCATAAAGGTTAGGGGAGGAGTAGTGGAAGAAACTGAAACAAAGCTCAAAATAGAGGTCACCCCGGTATATATAGGTGGAATCGGTAGATCTTGGGAGCTTATCCCCTTTGTACACTTACTCTTGGGTATGGATTTCTTCCTTTAGGTTTTGGAGACGTCGGAAGGAGTTTCCTAGGTAGTTACAAAATTATTCAACAGGTCATCCAAAGATATTGATCCAAGGTCCATGTCTACACAACACAAATAAGTCATGATTAGTTGAGTAACTACTTGAAAAGAAAATAAAATTCCTAAAAATTTCACGACCTTTAGGTATCAACTCAAAATTAGAGCCAAACTTAGAAGGACTTCGCTTGTGCTTCAACCTCTTTTTCTTTGACATCGAGTGTGGCTTATAAACTACCCTGGTCTACTACATATGCAAATCTAAATGCATCATCCTGGGCAGTAATCAATCTAGTTTCCAATAAAATGTCATCCCAAGGCACTAGTTTAGGAAAAAAAATTATAACTTGGACAGCCTGTGCTTTGTCTCATTACTGAGAGAGGACACATGAAAACACGACCTCTTTAAAATATGTTTTACATTGCCCCAGATTGAAGATATTAAATTACTTCCATCGTCGAACTCCCTACTACCAAAAACATAAAAAAACTGCTTTCAATTCCTATCGTTGTTTAGAAGTATGAAATTCACACCTTGATCCTATTTAGATGACATATATATGCCATGGATTTGATTGATTTTGTTTAAGATTGTATGACTCATTGAACTTGGGTAGCCCGATCATCGCATCGATCTATTTTCCAAGCAAGGTGATACAAAGTAAATATGATAACTCGTTAGGAAGTAGTTGACCTCGACATATCTGGTTTTTCCTTAAGAAATCCATGTTAAAGTCCAAAAGAGGGAAACATAGACCAAAGAAAAGTGGCTTTTCATAGAAAGAAGTCTAAATTCTGAGGGAATGTCGCTATTAAGAGTTGTTGGACTGGGAATTTGGGTTTGAATGCTCTCCATAATGTCATAAGTAGCCCTCAATTTAGCGTCATCTTTCAGTTTTAAATTTACAAATTATGGGCTGTGACCTCTAGCCTTTAATCTTATAAGTTGGCTTTCCTTTACCTTTACCAGCTTGAGTTTTCTTATGCTTAACTTGAGGGACTATAATACTAGTCGAAATAAGTATGTGTATCAAAGTACTAGTTGATAGTTGGGCTTTACTTACCAATGGCATGGCTATATTCACATGTGGAGAGCTGTATAAGTCACTCGATGAGCTCACCAAGAGAGTTGAGCCCTAAGCTTGTAAAAATCCAAATCCTTTGGATCCTCAAACTCCTCATTGCTCTCACAAATTATAACACTATCTACTTTAGGGATGTTCCTAAGTTGCTCACCAGCCATGTCTATTTAAGGATCCTAAAATTTGGAATTAACATACATAAAAAAAGAGGTGAAATAATAAGGAGACAAGTTTGATAAGAAAGTACCTGATTATGATATGTAATGATGTCAGGTAATATGAAAATTGACCTGAAATAAAATGAATATGCCATATCTGATTTAAAAAGAAGAAACCCAAACTATCTTAAGGCATGTTAAGTAGACAATAAATGCTTATTGTCGGGCTAGAAAGAATAAGAGGAGTAATGCGATAAAAAATTGGGGAGAAACGACAAATAAATTTTTGCATTAATGAGCTAATAGAAAGTGAAAGGAAATAGGATCCACGAGATTATTGAACCCTATTTATACTTTTATCTTTTCTTGTCTGACATTTCAGATTCATTGATCAAACATACACGCACATACTAAGGTGTGAAAGTCACGCATAATAGTAAAGACTGTGAATTAGACATGTTGGACACTATTCCATTACGATCTTACATCAGAATTGAAAAAGTGGGGACTCAATGTTTGGGCTTGTCCTATGTGTATTTATTAAGTGGAAGACTAGATTAGTGTATGTATTTTCAGGGTAAAGATCGAATGTATTTATTAATTTATGCTTATTTGATGTGTATTTTAGAGTTGATCTTAATAGGTCCATATGGATTCTCTAAACAATGGTCACATGTATGTATCCCTATATACACGTTCAATGCAATACTAAGAATCATCCTTATTTATTGCACATTTATTATGTCTCTCTACCTTTATCTATCTAAGTTAGATACATCCTCTAAACTCACAAAGCTTTCACTAATAGAATAGAAGCTGAAGGCAATTATGCCAACTATAGAATATCAAAACTATTAACCCTAGAAGATATAGTTAAAAATTACTCTATAACATTACAACAACAACCATCTCCACTAAGCAGGTTGAAGACCCTAAGAAAGATAGTATGACCATTAGTACTATTCAGAGAACGTCTCTCACAGAGACGATAAAGATAGTATGATCACCAATACTATTCAGGTAAACATCCTCTAAGACTATATTGGTTATTAAAGATGAGAACAACCAATGTATAAATTTAAGTAAGCTACAATGTTTGAGTCTCTATAATTTAGCCATAAAATCTACTCAGAAACATAACGAAGATATAAATTTTTACACCATAAAAAAATAATTCCTTATAGATAGTAAATTTAATATTCTTGAAGGAGTTACTCCAATTTTTCTTTATAAAGCTTTCTATAAAGGTTTAATTGAGAACTTATATCTAGAAATGAATTTAAATGAATTAAATAGTTTTCCTGAAAATTTCAAGAAGGCTATCTTCAGGAAGAAGATCAGAGTAGATGATAAGTTGTCTAACTCAAATTTTTCAATTCACTTATGGACTGGGATGAGGAAGGTTGTGTTAGTCCCTACCATTATATCAAATTAGGGATTTTCAACACTAATAAAGAAGTTTTAAAATAAAAGGTGCTTCTAGAAAAAAGATACATATGAACTCTGCATTCTAAGAAGACAAATGTTAAGTCAAATTTATCATAAACTAATAAAAATTGATAATTCTTTGAAAGTCAAGGTAAATTATTCGAGTAATAAAGTTATAATCATTTTCCATAACAATATGGCTCTAACTAAAGAAGATGGTGAGAAAATCACTAAATTTGAAATAAATTTTAACAGTAATAATCTAAAAATTTAATAAGAAACAAGAAGTGCTTTGTTTTTAAGTCAAGAAAACTATTAAAAATCATAGATGCATTTAATGCATTAGAGATCAAGAAGATGAAGATGCTTATCATCTAAGTCATCAAAAAGAATGTTGTAGAAAATGAATTTAAGAAATAAAGATATAGAGCCCACATCTTTAGTTGGCATATCATGCCAAGAAAATGAAAGGCTTAAATTCAAAAGCAAAAAGTAAAAAGTTAGGTGAATCATTAAAGTAGGGGTAAAATAATGATTTTTCACTATTGTAACTATGGATTTCCTATCCTATAAAAGAAACTCTTATTTCCATTAGTTAGATACACCTTTAGTAATAGCAAACTTTATGCTCTAAAAATTATTTATCTAGCAACTAAGTATTTATAAATTATGAGTGATTAATAATCTTTTCAAGGTTCTTAGTTGACTTTTAAAATTATAATAATTATTAATATTATGAATAAAGTAGAGTGCAGTCACTCTTTTCTTATTTTCTAGTAAGCCTAATTTGGACATCATAGCATGTACGAATGCAAGAGTTTTGCTATTACTAATAGAGTACTAAGGCTTGAACAAGTTGAGACATATTAGGTATAACAAAATAAGATGAATAATGAAAAGGAAGACTACAATGGATCCATTAAATTCAAGTATGATAATTATAATTCTAAGCTAATTAATGATGTTGAATAATTAAACATTTGTTTATATAATTTATAAAACTAATAAATAAGAAAAATGAAGTCAAAGAAACTAGCTTTAAGTCTGTATGAAAATAAACATAAAAATTATAAAGTTAAAAATAATGTTTTAATAAAAAACATAAAGGTTTACCTTTAAATAATAATTTAAGAGAAGTAAAAACAAGCGTTGTAAAACAACTAGCCATAATTTGGTATCAGAGTTATAGAAAATAAAAATACATTAATGGATGAAAAGTTAACGTTAACTATTCGAACCTATTAGTGATATTAATAATAAACCTCAGGGGTATCAATGCTCTTTTTATAAAATTCAGGAATATGTGTGAAGATATACTAAACTTCAGGGGCATCAATGATAATTTTGTACATCTAAAAACTTATTTCTAACTTCTAAACTTTTGAAATTTAATTTTGGAATTTAAAAAAATTTTGAAATACAAAAAAAGTCAACTTAAGAATAGAATTTTTATTTTCATTTATTTCTTGACATTAAAATTAATAACTCAACCATATTTAATCATACTCAACATTATCAAAATTGATTAAAGAGACAAAATTTAATGCAAATTTATCAAAAATAAGTTTGAAATTGAATTTTAAAACTTAGAAAATTAAAAGTTGAAAATTATAAATTAATTATCAAACAAGCATATCCAATTTTCAATTTCTATTTTTTAAAATTAAAAATATAAATTAGTTATCAAACAACTTTTACTATTTTTTTCAAAAAAATTGAAATTAGAAATTTAATTTCAAAACTAAAAATTATAAATCATAAATTGAAAGGGTTATTAAACATATACTTAATAATGGGTAGTTGCAAGGAGAACAACTCCAATTTAAAAATTCTTTGTTAGGGTTGTGAATAGTCTAACCAAATGAAGAAAATTGTTTGAAAAGTGAAGCAAATTTCCATTGGTGTTCTAAGTCAATACATTGAGATATTTAAAGTAAGTATGTTGGGTATTAGAATTTTCGTAATTATTCAATTTAAAAATTTTAGTCATGTAATTATTTAATTTAAATATTTTAGTACTATAATTATTAAATAAGGCATCAGAGGTTCCTTAATTTTTTAAAATAAGCACTTTAATACCATAATTTTTGAATTGTGCACATAGAGTCCCATTATTTATGAAAATTAAGAATGATAGGTTTTCATTTTTTTTATACTTTTGATGGATTAAAAATTTCATTTTAATAAATTATATCATTAAAAGTGTTTACTTATCATAATAACAAGATTAGTAGTGTCAACTCATAAGTTAAGAGAATAAATTTTTCATTTTTAAAAGATTACAGGACCTCTGGTATCTAACCTAATAATTACGAGATTAATATACTTGTTTGGTAATAACTACAAGACCTCCGTAACTTTTTTTCTCTTTAAAGAAATATTTGATATCAATTTTTTAAAAAATTCCAACTTGTGAGATGTATGTCTAATAACTCATTTATATTTATTAACATATCTTTAAGTACGAGCTATTTTTGTCTTTGCAAATGTCCATTATTTAAACTTTTCTCAAAAATGGATTTTTTGTCTTTTTATAAGGTCTATCAAGTTAGGAATTTTAATTGATTTGATTGTCATAGGGATTTGATCTCAATGCATTGATGCTCTAATACTATAAAAAAAGTGTCAAATATCAATTATTTCAAAATTTTAAACTTTTGAGTCATTTATATTTCTTAATAATATTGAAATTGTTACTAACAATTTCTCTATTGTGTAAGATTACACTTCCCTTTAAATACGAAATACACATTATCATTGACATTATGGCATGTACCTATTAGTCATGAATGAGGATGTGAAATTGCTTTTTTCTTTTTTCGAAAAAACCTTTATTGGTATAAGTAATTATTAATTATAAAGTGTAATTTTCACTTACTTACGTAGGCTTTCACCCTTCATCCTTGAAAGGGAGATATTAAGGCTCTTAATAGCCCACAAACCAAGACATTTTTTTCACCTAAATTGTTACTATCAACACCAATACTTTCTCATTTAAAACTTCCAAAGGATCACGTGCATTCTTGATGCCAAGTTTGGAGAGCTTCCCATCGACAATGAGGGTGTCACCTTTGTCTTTACCAATGGATCTTTAAGAAAACTCAAATTTGGTAATTGATAATCAAAGCTATCATCTCCTCTTTGCCTTAGAGATAAACCCTACTTTGCTTCTCAATCTTTCATCTCTTTGTTCAATTTAACACTATTATTATTATTATTATTATTATATATTTTTTCATTTTCATTATTATATTTTAAAAAAAAGGAAAAAAAGGTTTTTGATAAAAAAAATGAGTGCAAACATTTATGAACCATCTAGGATTAAATCCATTTCATTTGTTGTTCAATCCGAAGGAGTTTTTAATGTAGGCATCACACTTACTGAATCCAATTAAGACATATGTTCTTAGTTTATGGAAATGCAAATTGCTTAAAGGGATAAGATCTCATATATTTATGAGAAAACTAAGCCTATAGGCTATAAAAAATGGTATATTGAAAATCAAAAAAATTAAATAGTGGTTACTAATGTCTATGTCTCCAGAAATTATGAGGTGTTATTTATGCTTGTCCATTGCTTATGACATTTGGATTGCTCTTTCATAAGTATTATATGATGGAAATGATGAACTGCAAGTTTTTACATTGAATCAGAAGGCCATTTTTGCAAGACAAAATGTGAGAATCCTCTCTTTATATTTCGGAGAGTTAAATGAAATTTTTCAAGAGTTAGACCATCATGATACAATGGTTATGAAGGATGTAGATGATGTCAAAGTATATCACAAATCTATTGAATGATTAAGAGTTCATATATCTCTTTCTAGATTGGATGAGAATTTTTATTCTATCTAATGAGATATCTTGCACAAAGACCTAGTGCCAAACTTCATTTAATGTTACTCTTTAGTTTGATAAAAAACTGTACGTAATACCAACCTAAAAGGAAATTCCATAGCATCTGAATCTAGTGCCATTGTGGCTAGAAATATATCTAATATGGTTTAGCAAGCAAACATAATTCAACAACGGTAGACCAATCAATGGTATTGAAAAGTCTTCCTATAAATGCACTCGCTACAATTAGACTGGCCATACCAAAATTTGTTGTACAATGAAAAATCCAAACAAGCCTCATTCTACAATAATTGTTCGAATAAAGGTTAAAGATGAAGGTATTGACAAAGCCTCAACATTAGTAATATCTGCAGATAATGAACGTAAGTTTTAAATATTTCTAAATCTGTTTTGACTAATAAATGTATAGTTGATTCTAGTGCAATATATCACATAACATATGATTCTAGATATGTCTCATCACTTAAATCCTCTTTTCAAAACTTTATCTCTATTACAAATGGAACTTTGATCCTAATCATTGGGGAAGGATCTTTGATTTTGACCAGTATATTAGATTCGATTTTAATTGTTCCATCTTTAGATTGTAATATTTTTTCTATTTCTCAAATAAATACTACCTTATCTTGTGTTAGGTTGTAGTATTAGGTGAGGAAAGATATATTACTTGGACTTGGAATGAAAAAGAACCAACAACCTACGACAAGCTCTAGCAATAGGTAGTTATGAAGACACAAAAAGGAAATAAATATGGTTATGGTATTGCCATTTTAGGCATGCTTCTTTTGAATATCTCAAAAAAAATATTTTCTAGTTTATTTGAAGAAATTGATGTTTCTAGTTTTAGTGTAATTTTTGTGAACTTACTAAAAGTCATCATGCTTTATTTCCATTACAATTGAATAAAAGTAAAATTCCTTTTATGATTATTCATTATAATGTTTGGGGTCCATCTAAAGTTACTACTTTGGGTGGGTCACGATGGCTTGTAACATTTATTGATGATTACACCAGGATGACATGACTCTATTTGATGAAATCTAAAAGTAAAGTGAACTCGATATTCCAAAAGTTTTATAAAAAAATTGAAACCTAGTATAATATAAAGATTCAAGTTCTTTGTAGTGATAATAATAGAGAATACTAAGTAGCGAACTTAAAAAATATTTGGAAGAACAATGAACGATTCATCACACAACTTGCTCTAACATACCACAACAAAATAGAGTGACAGAGCGTAAGAATTGACACTTGTTGGAGATGGTCCAAGATTTTTTAATCAAAGTCTATATGCCATTATCTTATTGGTGATAGGCACTCACTTCTACATCCTATTTAATCAATTGAGTCCCCTCTAGCACAATCAATTTCAAAACACCATTCCAAACTCTTACTGACACAGTTATTTCCCCAATTATCTCAAATTTAAACCCTTATGTCTTTGATTGTGTAGTGTTTGTACACATACACAAACATAAATGTATCAAGCTAACTTCTCAAGCATTGCAATATGTTTTTATATGGTATACCACTAATCAAAAGTGATATCAATGTTACCATCCCCCATTACATCGATTATTTGTCACATAGGATGTTTTCTTTCATGAAGATACAATGTACTTCTCCAAGCCTACATTTCAAGGGGAATACCAAAAGGAAATTCAAACTTTATATTGTGATGAAAGTGATAACCAAAATGTGGACAATGTAGATATAAGTGGTATAACACTGGATTATACTACTAATGATTCACATACTAAATTAAACCAAGAAATGAGTGAATTAGATTTAAGTAGTATGAAATTAGATCAAAATGTCAATGATAATGGTATAATTGAAGAAGTAAGTGATGAATACCCAATTGAAAAGGTGAGCACTTCTCAGCCTAGAACCGAATCTCTGAATAATATGGCTCCAAATGCTGTCAACATATCACACCAATTGCTTACTAAAGATGTTTTTGAGCCACATAGAAGACAAATACCACAATGTCACACAAGAGATATTCCTAAACTCACATATAAAGCTGAACTTTCTAGTAAAGTAGAGTATCCCATAAGTCATTATGTGTCTAACCATCATTTTTCAAAATCAAACATGTCATTTGTCAACAATTATTTATTGTATCTATTCCCAACAGTGTGCATGAAGCCTTATTTGATCCTATGTGGAAATCAACTAGGAAATTAGCTATGAAAACAGATATAAAATCTCTAAAAAAAATGAAACATGAGAACTAGTTGATCCTTTATCAGGGAAGAAACAAGTTGGATGTTAGTGGATTTTCATCATAAAACACAATTTTGATGACACAATTGAATGTTTTAAGGCAAGATTGGTAGCAAAGAGATACAATCAAACCTATAAGATTGATTATATAGAAAAATTTGCACTCATAGCCAAAATGAACAAAGTTCTTATCCTATTATCTTTAGCTATAAACTTGGATTGGCCATTACAATAATTTGATGTGAATAATACTTTTCTACATGATAAATTATCTGAATAAATCTACATAGATCTCCCATCAAGATACATAATATAAAATGGTATATATAAAAGGTATGAAAACTAAAGAAATCATTGTATATGTTGAAACAATCTCCTTGAGCATGGTTTGAAAGGTTAATAAAATATATGATAACCTTTGGCTACCATCAGAGCAACTCAGACTATACTCTTTTTTTCTAAAGAGACAATATGATAAGATCACTGCACTCATTATATCTATGGATGACATGATGGTTATAGAGAATAACCCTAAAAAAAGAAAGGCCTTACAGAATTAATTGTACAGAGAGTCTAAAATGAAAGATCTAGGTCCTTTGAAATATTTTCTTGGGATTGAAGTATCTGAATCTAATAAAGGAATATTTTTATCTGAAAGAAAATATACCTTAGATCTGTTACGAGAGATTGGTATGTTAGCACGTTAAGTAATTGATACACTAGTAGAAGAAGGTCTAAAATTGTATGTTGAGTCAAACCAGGTAACAATTGAAAAATGAAGAAACCAAAGACTTATAGGGAGATTGTGTACTTATATTGTACTAAACCAGATTTGGCTTATACTTTGAGCATTGTTAGCCAGTTTATGCATAATTCTGGATAATAACATATGAATATAATTATTTTCATTTTAAGGCATTTGAAGTTTGCTCCCGAAAAAGAGTATTATTCACTAAAAACATAGACTATCAAAGTATAGAGGTATATACTAATGCCAATTGGGTTGGTGATAAGAATGACAGATGATCTACTTCTAGTTACTCCACCTTTGTAGGAGGTAATCTTATGACATGGAGAAACAAGAAACAAAATATTATAGCTTGCTCAAGTGTAGAAGCAGAATTCAGAGGTTTGAAAAATGTACTTTGTGAGGCATTATGGCTAAGACTTCTTTTACAAGAATTGAGTTATCTATCTGAACAACCTATACAACTATTTTGTGATAATAGAGCAGCATGTGACATTGTACATAATCCAGTTTAACATAATCATACAAAGCATGTTGAGGAAGATAGATTTTTCTTATGCTAGGTACATGTCTAACATTGCTTGATGTTTGGACAACTTCATTAAACATCATTACCTTTATGATACTCGTACCAATGAGCTTGTTCCTTGAATCATTAGTCATCATAACATCACCAACATTATAAGGTTTTTATTTATCAAATAATTCATTGTTTTCCCACATATAAAATAAGCAAGCAGAATCCAAAATCCAATCATCTTGAGAAACCATTACCAATTGTCACACAAATTACATCATTCTTATTATCACAAATCCCAGTCCCCTTTGCCAATTTATTATGTTGTCTTTTCTTTTCATCATGTCTCTTATGGGCTTCAACATTTCTTTGTAATACCTTTTGATATTCCCTTTCTAGTGACAATAGAAACACTTAATGTCACATCTTGTACAAGTCTTGAATCAATTTTCACCTCTACTTTTATATTTCTTACTAGATCTACTTGTTCTAGCATTCGTGCTTAATTTCTCTTGAATCATCATTCATAACAAGGAAATATCTATATATAATATTAGCTAAATGATTCTTACTACCAGTTTCTAAGAGAGTCACTAGCACCTCATTTAACATCAATGTTTTCCTCTCCTTAACAAGTGAAGATACCAATAAATCATATGACTAGGGTAGATAAGACAACAAAATCATTACTTGGTCTTCTTCTTCTATCTTATCATCAATACGTAGCAATTTAGAAACACATTATCTGAATCCATTCACATGGCTTTTAGCATCACCACCTTCATCCATTTTCAAGCTATATAATTGCTTCCTCAAGTGAACCTTAAGAAGCCTTTTTCTAAACCTATATATCTTTTATGTTTCCATTTCGAATCTCAAACATTCTTGTTGTTACCATATCTTTTGTAAACTAGGTCTTCTCAATCATTAGCTTTGATACCACTCGTTAAGCACAATATAAGGATAAAAGTAACCAAATGCATTAAAAGTGAAAAATCAACAAGAAAACAAGACATAAGAAATTTTATGTGGTTAGACAAATTAGTTTAATCCACACCCAAAGTCACGAATTAATCCACTATTGATATGTCACATGGGAGGAAAACATTTAATGTTTAAATGTTCTAACTATTACTACTCACTGATTTAGTTTTACAATTACTGTGTATATTGAACTAATAAACAATGAGTTTTTCGAGAAACATTGTGTGCCTATTTTTCATTTTTTTAGTATACATATAAGCTGTCAAGATTGAAGCGAATATGGTTTCACCAAATCATAGGTTAGTACCATTATGTAAATTAGTAAAGTTTAAATTTATTGTGAGAGTTAGGTAATGAGAGAGATTTTATTACACGAATATGCCAAGGGGGAGATTGTAAGGTATATGAGTGTTGGCGGTGTTCGTTAATAAAATGTTTGAGTGTAAACTAATTTCTAGACACGTTTTCATGTTCGCTATTTAAGCCAAAGAAACTTCTGAGCTCCATGTTAATGTGTTTCAGGTGTACACTCCTTACTCAAACACATTATAATTCATATTTTACACTCAGGAACTTTTGGTCTATGTATTGATTAATTGATCGAGTGGAATGTCGATCGATTGAAATGGTATATCAATCGAGGATCAATTATATATGATTTATGTCCTTTAAGGTTGGTTTATAAATAAGGATAAATAGATCGAGAGGTTGGATCGATTGAGGATTCATCATGTTCAATCTACCTAGTCTCGAGTTGTTTTTAATCATTGTTAGATAGACTGAAAAAGGTTTCGATTGATCGACCTTATTGATTTGATCGATTGAGCCTGGATTGGATCGATCGAGTACATAAAGTTTCAACTTAAAATCTAATTGTGTACTAGAGCCAAATTGTTGTTATACCATATTTTCCTTATTATTTATTTTTTTTATGGATTGTTTAATGGTCAAAATGATAATTTTCTTTAACCTAACATTAGAGTTTTATCTCCCCTATGTAAAAAACCTAACACTCATTGTTTTAAATAATCACACTTATTCTATTCTTCTAGTTATTTTGTGTTTTCTCTCTCAAAATATTTTATAAAAACTGAATCATATTTTGTTAGGCTCATACTTGATTTAATCCATCAAACATTGTGTGATTATATTTGATTGATTAATAAGCCTATTTGTTTGATAATACTCTGATTTCAACTTTTATAATAGGATTTACTAGATGATTTAATTTAACTAATTTATTCTTGAATCTTATAGCTAGGATTTTTAATTATTGAATCAACTATAGGACACACTTTGTACTTGTGCTATTTATGCTAACTTTTTCATGTGCTTGCCGAACGGGTTCGATTACTCGTATGACTCGACATATCAAAACATTAGTCCAGATCCATACGCCTACCTTGTAGAAATTGTGAAAAAACAAAGGATCATGAGTAGATTACTTTAGGGGTTTTATCTGTAAAGAATAGTTTAAGATTTGGTTTTATAATCAAATTGATTTTCTTAGTGGATAGTTAAGTAGTTCGATGAATCGATGGTTTTTCTCTTAGATCAATATTGTGACCTATGTTATTTTTACCAAAATTATTATGTCATATTTATCTTTATATTTACAATCTATTCTTTACACATGATTACATGTCTGACCATTTGATAATTTTTTAATCAGTCATAATTAACAAAATTATATATTTAACTTTTTTTAATTAGATACATATTTTAAACTTTCGGATACAAAAATCTTAACCCAATTTTAACCCAATTTTCAATACATCATGTATTATAAGAATATTATTAAGATTTTAAAATAACACTCATATACGAAACTCCATTGCATCCAAAAATTTCACATACATAAAACGAAGCCAAAAGTACCTATATTGTTCTCTATGTTTTGGATACTCATAAAAAAATCAAATAAAAAAACTCTCACAATACAAACAGCGTAATTTTACCTAAATACATGTCTGCTATTGTACTCTCTAAAAAAACTTCAGATATGACCGACATTATATAAGTGGCCGAAGACAACCTTGGACAAGGATTAAACTTAACTGCCATGTCCTTTATCATCCCGTCATAGTAGTTAAGATAAACTACTTAATCACAAATGAGGAAAGATCTAATTAATGCAAAGTAACATACACATCTCTTGGTATACCATAAAATTATTACACCAACTATACACATTTTCACTTCATCTTTCAAAAATATCAAAATTCATTAATCCATATCACTTTTAATCTTCAACTTTCTAAAAAATCTTAATGTGACTTTTGAGCTACTTTCCCAACAATAAACAACAAATCCCTTTTACTAAGTACAGAAAAATGCAACTAAACTTGAAATATGGAAATATTTAACCACTTATTCTCATATGTAAATGGTAGCCATATGTTCAAATCTCAAACCCAAATCAAAATAAACAAAAAGAATAAATAATTAGCACTAGGAGTGTTCATTTTTCAAAGTAGTTGATTACTAAAATGCTACCAAAAAATAGTTGCAATTGGTATCCTCAAAGATTTGCTCAAAAGGGTTGCCTTTGACTTGCTGTTGGATTGAACATTTATTGGGAGTCATTGCTCGACCCAGTTCCGTGTTCACCAGTCAAAAATTCATGACTAGACAGAGCTATTTTTCTAAATTTTATCATGTCAGCATTGTATGCATTTGCATCATAGTCTGCACTTGAGTTGTAAAGAGAGCTATGACCTGGTTTCACCCCCTCATTTAAGTCATCAAGAGATGCATCTCCATCTAAGGCTCGTACTACCTGTTTCAAATAAGTTCAAAAACCATGGATTATGATTTCATAATCATCTAATCCCCAAAAAAGGTTCATTTTTCAAAGGAACATCAATGGCTCTATAATTAGGGAAGAAAATATTGAGTCGGGTTATTTCAATCAAAAAAATGATTTTAGAATAAATTTCTTTAGGGTGATGCACATATTTATACTTATCATAAAATGTGCTTTTTGAGCCCTAAAACACTTCTATTAAATTTATTTCCATTTGTTTTTCAGCCTTTTTTTACATGATCTTAAAAGCATAAACATACTCAAAACTCCAAGTTCATATGTAATGCAAGAAGAGTATTCTTTTCGCACTTTTCTGCACATATGAGAGAATGAGAGATTATATAGACCTTTGAAGTCCATTATTTATAGCATTGTATTGAATTAAAATTTGTTGAGCGGGGTTAGAAACAAAAGCAATCTCAAAACATATATATATATTATTTATGAAAAGCAGACCAGAGAAAATTAATTAATGGCTCTGTACCTGACTCATCCTAGGACGTTTTCTTGCAGAATGACGAATACAGGCAGCAGCACTGGCAATCATGCGAGCCATTTCTACAGGATTGAAATTATTCTCTAGTCGCGGATCAATTATGGAATCATAAATGCCATCCTCTATTGCACTAGTCAAGAGTGGTCGAGCCTGTGTAAGATAGATATGTATATCCCTCATATTTTCATTTAGTGTTGTATGATTGGATTAGTGAAGAAAGTAAAGGGATATCACATGATATTTTTGATTTTAAAAGATAAATTTTCATACCCAATCGACTAAACTATCATCTGCATTCATAGTATGATCTACAGGTTGTCTCCCAGTTATTATTTCCAAGAGCATGATCCCAAATGAGAAAACATCAGATTTTTCTGTCAACTTTCCACTTGATGCATATTCCGGAGCCAAATAACTGCATAATTAACATAGAAATTAACTTCATAGATTTTTATTTTTTTTAATAGAAACTTCAAATGCTTGTAGTGTCTACATTATCTAAACACGGCTTTGTATGTTATACATTTTCTATTAAACGTCATATTTTTCAATTTTCATACGTTTTACTTCTAAAAAGAGTTGGTGCATGTATTTTCGTAACCATTCAGTTATTGAACACAGTGTCTGAGGAGAGAGAGAAAGAAATAAGAAGAGCTCCCATGGAGACCTAACAGTGAGCAAGACTTTGAGCTCTTACATGAGTAGCTTTTTCTTAGCTGATCATTAAAATTGTTCCAATTACTTTCTCATCCCATCCTTTTTCTTTTTCACTTACTTTCTCTCTCAGATTCCCATTAAATTAAAAACCCATTTCTTCAAAGTAGAGAAAATATGAAGATATCAGGTGCTGAAAATGATGCTGAAGATGACGATGATAAATATGATGAATCTGTTTTAATATTGGAGATATGTAATAAAACTTTACAGGTATCTTAGAAGAATATTATTGTGAGTTTGAAGCTTCTCTTCTCAAGTTTCATTATTGTATGGTTTATTTGGTATCATTTTTCATTTGTAAGCTACTTTTTAGACCATTATAACCAGTATGATCTACATGTAATTATTTTTTACTGACAGAATGTTTGAAAACTATATTTGTTTTAGCATATGCAGGAGTTTCGGACTGATAATATAAGCATCTAATTGAATGGGGTGAGCAAGTGGTGTGGTGTCAAGAAGTAAAACCAAAGATGACTTTTATATTAATGGATAAAAAGTTTACAAGGCTCCAATTTTCTATCCAATTACAACATTGTTCTTCTATAATTACTAAACGGCTATTAGGTAAGGATTATGTATGTATAAAACTCTATTATGAACTCATGGATATAAGTATTGAATATGTGTTACCAAATAGACAAAATTCTTTGGAGTTATTGACCATTTCAATATGTTGTTTTGATCTTAATTATAGCCATAAAATAGGTTGTATTATATGTTCTATATCCTAATATAATATAATATGAGTTGATTACCAAAAAAAAAAAAATCAATTCTTGAACACTTGGAACCCCACAAAGCTGAAGACTAGCTTAAAATAATCTGTTTGTACCATTCATGACTAAATGATTTGTGAATTTTCAATAATTGGATAGGACATCTCCTATTTGAATGAAATAATTAAAGTTGATAAACGAGTTATACATTGGATGTAACTTACCCAAATGTTCCCATAACTCGAGTAGATACATGAGTGAAATTGTCAGAAGACAACTTAGCCAACCCAAAATCAGCCACCTAATATAAAACAAAAGCAATATGGTTTGCTACCAAGAATTAGTAGAAAAACTATCAAGCTTATATGTACCAGGAAAATCGTACTAACCATAGCTTCAAAGTTGTTATCAATGAGAATATTAGCAGCTTTAATATCTCGATGGATGATTCGTGGATGGCCTGCATTCATTTCATTAAAACATAATATATGAAAGATTTGACTATTAAAATAATAATAGAAAATTACGTAAATTAAAACCCCAAAAACACACAGGGTGACAAAAATAATATTCCATAAATGATTGTATTTAAATTTGAAATACATCCAATTGAATGACATTCAATATAAATGATAGTTATATGAGTTGGATGGAAGGAATTCACCTATACATTTTTGGTGTACAATTTTATGTACCACCACTGCTTGTAACACACATGGACACAATGTCCAATTTTTATGCAACAAGATCACACATTTTGAATCACTTTTACCTATGTGTTTGTTGCATATTGATGACACATAAAGTGACATACCACGTGTTTGTTGCATATTGATGACACATAAAGTGACATACCACAAATGGAACAGGAAAATTAGACTTAAGTTTGAAATAAAAAATACTATTTTTATAGTTATAAGTTTTAAGTACTACTGTTTTTGTTGTTTTCTCAAAAATTATTGATTAGTCTTAAATTGTTTTGTTTTGCAATAACATTTTAGCACTATTTCTTCGAGTTCAGTAAATAACTTTAGACCAAAACGAAGGGGACAAGAAACTTACAATCTTCGTGAATGTATGCGAGCCCTTTTGCAGATCCTATTGCAATCCTAAGCCTAGTTGGCCAATCCAGGTTAGTTACTGTGGTAAATAAAAGAAAGAGTTTATTTTCGGTTAATATACAAGATAGTTGTAATCAAAACAAAAGGGGAAAAATATTGATCTTCCAACTAAAAAGTTATAAGTAACCTACCATGCAAGTGATATTCTAATGTCTTATTGGGAACAAATTCATAGACTAACATCCTTTGTCCACCAGCAATACAATATCCAACAAGTGAAACAAGGTGCCGATGATGAACACGACTAATTATATCTACCTCGGCTTGGAATTCTCGTTCTCCTTGTCCACTATTTAGTTTCAGACTCTTTACTGCAACCTCTTTGCCATTAGGTAAAACACCTTTGTGTACATATCCAAACCCACCTTGACCTAACAAATTAGCTTGTGAAAATCCATTAGTGGCAGCTGCAAGCTCATCATAAGTGAAGGTGCTCTGGTTGAACCCAAGAGCCATGCTTGGTGATGGAGGGGGTAATGGTGGGCCGCGTGGTCCGGATAAGTTAGAACTTGTATCACCACTATTTGACATTTGAAGAGGGGGAGGTGGCGGCGAACGCCAGCCATGGCCACCACCTGTTTGTGCATTAATCCTAACAATGTGATCTTGTGGTTGATTATGCCAGCTTTGCTGTTGAGTGTTGTTGTTGTAATATTTAGGACCTGCTCAAACGAGAATATGTCAGTTTATATCTCAGAGAAATAGGGAGGAAAATATGCCCATAATGAATACAAGACTCAAGATATTTAAAGATTATATTAAAATGTTCGTCAGGTTTGTGAACTACACCAATTTCTCACATGCTTAAGGTAAATTACTAAAATAAAATGAATTCTTTTAACCTAATAGATTTTTTTTTAATGCTAGTTTCCTAATTCATAGGTTTGCTTGTTTAATAAATCCGTAATTCAAACTCTACTGCTAAAATAACAAATATAAACAAAAACAAAGGAATATTATATTTGTTATACCAAAGTATATATACACCAAGTAATGTTAAATTCAAATAAAACTAGTGAAGTGATCACATAGATCTAATAAAATAAAAGGATGAAGTGTATCCGACTCTTTGTTAAGATAAAGATGGTGTTTAGTACCCTATATTAGAGATGGAAAATGAA
This sequence comes from Hippophae rhamnoides, assembly GCA_033030585.1. Classification (NCBI taxonomy): domain Eukaryota; kingdom Viridiplantae; phylum Streptophyta; class Magnoliopsida; order Rosales; family Elaeagnaceae; genus Hippophae; species Hippophae rhamnoides. The sequence goes on along the minus strand of CM065434.1, from coordinate 19,126,897 downwards.
TTGTTTCATCTCATCTCATGTTTCATTTAGTGTATTTAATGGGCTTATGGTACAATGTTGTCTCATTTAATTTAAATATCATCTCAACTCATTTCATCTCATTTAAATTATAACCTTAATGAACCTAACTTTAAACATATATTGCATCTTTTTTTTATTAAACTCACATTATAAATAATCATGCATCGTATTTTTGATATGTTGTTTTGTGTTTAAACTTGTCTCATTTAAGCCCATTAAAGACAAATAGAATATCTCAATTAGTAACGTCTAATTACCGCTTCCTTCAATAAAAATTAAATGAGACAAGATGAGATGTGTATTAAAAATTAATGGATTATACCATAAATCTCATTAACATCCCATCACAATTTACACTTCTCCTAACTTAAAATAATATGTTTTGAAGTGCTTTTATTTGTGAAAAAAAGGTTATTCAAGTCTATTTATTTATGAAAAATGTGCTAAACGAGAAAAAAAATAACTTCTCATCTAATTTTCCGTATATTTAATGAAAAATTAGATAGAAAGTAAACTTTATTATTTCTTAGTACTTTTTTAACAACCAAATGTACTTAAAAATACATATTCTAAACAAGGGTACCAAACAACCCCTTGCCTAAACAAATGGATTTGCATGACATTTTCTCCTAAAATACTGTACAATATATTTGTATATAGAGAAAAGTGCCGTTCAAGTCCCTTTGTTTAAGCCTTAAAGTTATTTAATACCATTGTGTAGAAAATGTATTTTTTAAGTCTATTGGTTTGTAAAAAGAATGTATCAAGACAAAATTAACTTTCTATCCAATTTTTTATTAAATATAACATAATAATACATGTGACACGTGCATATTTGTATTTTTGGATAGATATATATAATGAAAATAATTTTTAATTAAAAAATTACTCAATTCTTTTGATTAAACTTAAATAAAAAATTATTGTCTAACGTGTGATTTTAGATATTAGACAATGAAAATTTTGTTTAAGTTTAAAAGAAAAAATTTCTTAAAAAAATTTGAGTAATTTTTTTAATTAAATATTAAATTTTTATGTATATACTTATCAAAAAATTATAAACATGCATGTGACATATACACTATTCCATTATATTTAAACGAAAATTGAATGAAAAGTTAATTTTGTTCTTGTGTATCGCTTTTTTTACAAAGCGACTTAAATTATTTACGGATTTAGGATTTACATCCACCATATGTAGAGTAAAAAACAATTATTAGTTACTTTTCAATCATACTTATTTTTAATTTAAAAATATATCATATGTATCTTTATTTTAATAAAAATATATTCAAATTATTGAGTTTTTTTTAAGATATTGAGTATTAAAAGCTTAAAACTTAAAATTCAGATTATACACAATTTTATTTTATATATGTAATTTCTTTATAATTTATAAGCATTACGAAAATTTATTTATAGAGAGCATGTCCCACCTCACTACTAAATAGATCTGACCCTGACATAAATGATACCGTATTTCACAAATAAATAAACTTAAAAATATATTTTTTAAATTAAGGTATTAAACAGTACATTTAGCCTAAATAATGTGACCACTTCACCCTTGTGTATATATATATATATATATAGTAGTAAATTTACCGGGAAGAGAAGGATGTTCTCCATAGTAGTAGTGGGTTTGTTCGCTCTTTCTTTTCCTCCTTCTTGAGCAAACTACACAAATAATGATCATAACAATTAAAAGCAACCCAATCCCAACCATAATACCAACAACCAATGTTTGGTGTGATGAAGACCCTGAGTTGGATGAGCTATCAGAACCTGAAGATGGTGTGACTCTATTTGGGGAATTTGAAATAGAAGAGTGAGGTGGTGGTGGTGGTGATTTGGGATTTGTTAAATCATTATTGGAAGAATTAGTTGGAGAATCATCTTTGGAAGAAGAGGTTGGTGGTGGAGGTGGAGATGACTTATTTTTATTCCCTGATGAAGGTGGTGAAAATGAACCATTGTCTTTATTTGGTGGTGTTGGTGATGGTAACGGTGGTGATGGTGACGGTGGTGATGGTGACGGTGTTGGTGGTGACGGTGTTGGTGTTGGTGGTGACGGTGGTGGTGGTGGTGGTGATGATGACGGCGGTGAAGAGGTGGGCAGTGATGGTGGTGATTTATCATCAGAAGAATGTGAATCGGGGGACTCGGCAGACGACATAACTTCCAGCTAAGAAGTTTATGTATGTGCCTCCCACTTTTTCTCCCGGTTGAGACTTCTAAGAAGATCACACAACAATAATATTGTATTAATGGAGAAAGAAACCAATATATATTGGCTTTGTTACCACTAGATAACATGATTAATCTTCATCTTAATGTTCATATCCAACAAAACCCAATTCATCAAATGTAAATTTTTTTCTACATTTTGAGTTCCTAAAAGATGAAGTTTCTATAAGAAGAATGTTGGTATGGGCAAATAAGGTAAAAAAAAAATTATCTGAATGAAGAAGTTTAATTGAAAAATTCTTTAGAGAAATAAAGTTTCTTTTTTTTTTTGTTGCATTGTAGAGAAAATTCTATAATACAAAGCCAGAGGACTCTGTCTTTCTTCCTCTCTAACTCCTACAAAAGAGGACCCATGTCTCTCTCTCTCTCTCTGTCTGTAATATCTTAAGTTGGCTTAATACTCGGTTAGAATTTCTTTTACCAGTTCTTTGTTTTACATATGGTTAAGAGTTTCCATCTTTAAGTCCGAGAACAACTACTCTCTTGTCTAAATGGCAACAAAAAGTAAGAACTTTTATCCACCATGTACGCTTCTCTTTGGACTTTTAACAAACACATAACAGTCATAAGCGTATGTACTAAATTAAGAACTTATACAGGAATCTTTCAAGCAATATGTACTATGTATATATATAGGTCCGATTTGTCGGACTCATATATTATAGGTTTCTACTATAACATAAATCCATAAGAAATGGTTGGTTATATATATAAAAAGACTGAGAACATACCTTAATTAGAGTCAAATCAACGTTTCTGAAAGGACGAAACATGGATGCAGATTGTTGATCCATGTACTCGATTGTATTATGTATGAGACTATGAGTAGAGCAATGTACATTACAATTGGTCATGACTTGTTACGCTTTATCACCAAGCATGAAAAATAAAGGGGAAAATATCAATTTAAAAATTGCAATTAAAACTAAATTAATAGATAAATACCGTCCTGTCTTATATTTATTATTATAACAATATAAAAGTTTTTTTTTAATATTTTATTCCTATTATTATTAAAAAGTTAATAAAATAAAAAAAATTTATTTTATTTTTTAATTTTTTCAACTATATTAAATAAATATTATTTTAATTTGAATAAATTGTAATTAAAAGAATAAAAAATTAAATAAAAATAAAAAACATAAAAAATGATAATTTGTCTTTATAGTCACTTCTTCTCTCATAATAATAAAAATAAACTGTAACAAAAAAATAAATATATAATCTAAATATTATTTTTAGAATAAATATATATACAATCACTCTCATTTTTAAAATATATTTTTATTTATGCTACACATAAATTTATTTTAAATTAATTTTAAAATTTGGCTATAATTTAGATATAAAACATCATATGTGGTAATAAATAAGAGGTAAATTTGTCATCAATAAAAATAATTAAAAGTTGTTGTTTTTTGAACGAAAAATAAATAATTTTATATTTACATATTATTTAAATTAAAAATAAATTTATGCATATTTTAAAAATAAATAATAGACTTTTAATGTATGTTTCAAAAATTAAAATACACTTTTAGAAAAAATTAAATACTCAAAAAAAGGAAAGAGATGTTTTTTTAACCAAATAATACTTTTTGTGTTATTCGAATATAAAGATGAATAACAAAAGACATGAGTACATGAGTACTTGAGTACTTGATACCAAGTATAAGATTGTTACTCTTAGATATGTACTAATTTTTATTAACTTTGCAAAAAGAATAACACAATTGTTTTTTTTTTCCTTTTCTTTTCCTTGTAAGCTGAAGTTGATTAGTAAATCATGAAGATTATGAGACAATTGTTGTTCTACAAAGTATTTTATTTTCGAAGATTATTATAAAATTGTCAATATTTTCATTTACAAAGAACAAATTCAAGATATTTCCTTGTAGCATTTTAGCAAAAATGGTAATTATACGATTAAATAAAGTTATAAGAAAATAGTGCTTCTTGAGGAAGGAAAAGTTTGGGGTGAAATTAGTATAAAACCAACTCACAAATTACTTTGAAAGACTTAGTTTTATAAGCTGTCAAACTTCCTAACAAGCTCATATCATTTCTTTGGTCACGTGGTGATAACATTATTCTAACTAATTCTAATATCGTTAAGTGTAACATTCAAGTTAATTCTATATGCCATTTATGTTATTAGAATGAAGAAGATACAAAGCATATTTCACATAGGTTTATTATTTTTAGTTGTTAATTTTTTTGTAATGAGTTTTTAATATTTACATTTTTAAGTCTCGAAATCGAGACTTTCACTTTATAACACAATAGCATATGTTATTAAGTTATCAGACCATTGGTTTTTACTTGTTAAATTTAAATCATATATTTTTAATCTAAGTGTTAAAATATTATTTTCATTAATAAATTCAAATAATTACATGTATTGGATACGTGACAATTGAGAAACCAGGTACACATAAATTGAGAAAAAAAAAAGAATATCATGATCCTTTCATGTGCTACAAGAAAGTTGAATTTGTAACTCAAATTTAATTAAACCGTGTTTATATAATAATATTTGGATTAATCTAATTTACAAAGAGAGAAACTAAAGAAAAGTTATAGAGTTTTGTGGAACGTGTATATCTCTTAAGAAGTCTACATATATATACAACATTATATATATTCGTGTTGATTACATACAGAGTACACATCACAGTGTATCCGAGAGGTATAAAAGTAAATAAAAATACATTTAAAGCTTAGGATTGACCACATCATGACTGGATCTTCTAACACTAAGGCTTCCATGTGTAGACAAGTCCATACTACAGTATCATTGAGCGCACAGGTACACGTAAGTTCCTCTGGAATGACCTCACATGATGATTTGGAGTATTAATTGAATCGAACTGTTAGATGTATAGAGTTTTGGATTGATTCATATGTACAAACAAATAATAACACACAATTCTAAAAAAAATCATTTTTGTCTTCAAATGTAATACAATTTTCATATGTAAGTTATCCAAATAAACCACATTTAATATAAATTTAACCAAATCAAATACATTTTACATATAATTTATTCTAGCAATGATCCTTTCGTGAAATTCATTTCATATACAATTCATTTGTATTTTATTTGAAGAAAGATCTCTTCATGTAATGATCAATGAACGATCAACGATATTTCAACTTTAATCAACCAATAATCAAAATAAAACAACATCAAGTAATCACATTCAACAACCAACGAATTTGGTTGAGGTAAATCAGCCTTTATTAGTAATCAATTAACATTCTAAGTGCGTAAAAATAGATATAATATATTTTTTTATATTTTTGAGAAAATAAAATATTTAACCTTTTTTTTAATATCACTTTACACAATTTTTGTGTTATTTTTTTTATTTAATTTCTTTTACTTTGTGGAATAATACATCAATAATTTAAACAACAATAACGAAAAATAACACAATAAGGAAAATAAAGAGTAAAAGTTTATTAAAAATATAATTACATTGATAATTGATAATTAGTTTGTAGCTAACAATATATAATTAATTTAAATATATAAAATATATAACATTGGAGTTATAATTAAAGAATAATATATATATATATATATAATATTAATTATTTTAAATTAGATATATTTTATTAATTTTTAAAACTTATATTATATTATTTTATTTAATTTTTAATATGATAAAATAGCAATGAGATAATACTAATTAAGATATTTTATATGTCCTTAATAGATTTAAATAAGATAAGTAAAAATATAAAAATAATAAAAAATATAATACATGATTATTTATAATATAAATTTAATAAGAAAAATTATACAATATATATTTCAAGTTAGATTTATTAAGATTAAAAATAAAATAAGATACGATGATATTTAAATAAATTTAGATAATATTTTATCATAAATTTATTAAAAATATAAAATAAGATAAACAGTAAAATTCAGCCACTTTCTGTCATTCGATCAGGTTAAATAAATGTCCCACTTTGAAATACCGGTCCGGATAGAATTTGATTTGTTTTATCATCATTATTATTATTATTATTATTATTTTGATTATTTTTACATTTTAAAGACAAAAATAATAGTTTTTATAATTGGTCAACGATTCCACGGATAATATTCAGATTGAATCCAAAATCATTTAAAACTATTTAGTTAAATTCGATTCAATCTAAATGGACCCATTGTCGTAGTTAGTGATCATAGAACACCCTCGGTAAGAAAATAAAAAAAATAAAAAAATAACAAATATAATATCCTTACAAATTATAATTATAAAAATAATATTAGTTATTTTAAATTTATATATATTTATTAAAGTGTTACGTTTAAAGTTAAAATTTTTGTAATTTGTTTTTTGAACTTTTTGAAAAATACCGAAAAGCCCCGATTCATTCGATTCCGCTCACCCTAATAGATCCCTCTCACACAATAATTGCAGTTCGCCAAGCTCCATTATTTCCGCCATTGGCTAAGCCAATAGTTTCCACAGTCAATTCTCCTACTATCTTGCTGTTCGCCGTTGTCCATCAGTCCATCCCTGTCTTCTGTAATATGTAAGATATCTCTTTCAGACTCAATTTGTGATACTCAAATTTTAGTTATTATCTGCTTAATTGAAGTCTTTTTTTTGTCGTGATCTGAAGATCTGCTACATGTTTCTTGCAAATCATAGAAAACCTCTCTAAGTTTCATTTAGATTGAGGTTACCTTTGGGTCAGCATGGATGAAATTTTCTGTTTCGATAATGGTAAAAACAAAATTAAATAAAAAAAAACAGAGAAATTTACTTTAAAAATTGGAAATGTTAAAACGAAAATTTAGGATTAGTTGAAATAATAGACGATGTATGAGACGAAAGAACATATGGAATCTATCATAATACGAATCTCTTAATTGATTACAAAATAGAAACTTAAAAATTTCAATCACATGTAATATAATGTCATTTAAGATAAAGAATGCACCCAATCCTTAAAAATAATTTAATAAAAAAAGAAGAAGTTTTTATTAGGTTCAAATATAATAAATAAATATATAAAATTAAAGTAATTAGTGAGAAAGTTGGTGGCAGGATGAGTTCAAAATGCATCCTCTATAAATTTAACTCATGAGTAGTAGGTAAGCAAAAGATGGTTCCATGAGTTTTCATAAAACAGAGCTAATTCTTAGAGTCTCTTATTGCATGCGCGCTAGAAATGCTACAGTAGTCTAGTTAGTTAAACAAATAACTGAGAACAAAACCCATCACCATATGTAAGACCTTGGCACTCTATAACCTTCTATGTGATAATCTTCACACTTCTGATGCAGTCCGAAGTGAACGCTGAGATTTAATTGAAAGTTACGATGGACAGAAGAAGGGGAGGAAACCAGCTTGCTGAAAACAGAAACCGAACGATGTACATGGATCTGAAGGATATAGTTAGAGAGCATGCACTCCCATTTCTGCCTGCTAAATCGCTTTTCAGATTCTTAGTGGTCTGCACGGACTGGAAACTTCAGATATCTAATCCCTTCTTTGCGCACAATCAGTCAAATAGATTTCATGATATCTCTGGATTCTTTTGTCAACTCCAAAAAAAGCCACCTTCATTTGTTTCCCTTGACCCATTAGCATACGGCATTTCAAGCCCATCTCTGGATTTTTTGCCCGAGCCAGTTGATATCCGGACCTCGTCTAATGGATTGCTTTGCTGCCAGGGACGCAGTGAATATAAGGCATACTACATCTGCAATCCTGTTACCAAGCGGTGGAAGAAGTTGTCTAAACCAAATGCTGCACATGGATCTGACCCTGCCATTATTCTTATCTTTGAACCATCTCCACTCCGCTTTATGGCCGACTATAAGCTAGTTTGTGCTTTTCCATCTGCTGATTTTGATGATGGATATGAGTTCGAGATCTATTCTTCTTCAAATGGATCCTGGAAAGTATCTGGTGAAATTTACTTTGGCAATAAGAAGATAGTGTCTAAATCTGGTGTTTATGTGAATGGTGTTATTTACTGGCAAGCAACAGACGGTGGAATTATTCTTTTTGATCTGACAATGGAGCGAACACAACTCCTTTATGGTGATTACGATACCTACTGTGGATATATATCTGGGACCTTGGGAGTGTTGGATGGAAAGCTTTGTTTGAGCAAACCTCAGAATCATGCACTGGTTGTGAATGTGCTCTCAAATGCTTACACTAATACCATGCAGTTGCGCAGCAAAGTTAAGACATGGGAACAGAAGCATTGTATCACACCCATCCCTTCTGTGCTAGGTGAAAATTCATCATTTTCTGAGCCTTCAGGCACTGTGCTGTTTGCTGGTGGAAATGTGTTGTCATTTCAAAATGGAGGCAAACTATATTCTTATGACATAAAGACCAAGGAAACCCAATGCCTGCTAAATGAGTTTGATTCTGATACAAGAATTGTTGCATATGTAAACACTCTTGTTGAAATCTAGTAAGCCCTCTCATTTGATTCTGGACTCTTTAACAATTGAGGTGCGCTAATTAGGTAATCCTATAATAAGTAGTAGAACTCCTGCTATTCTTCTCTTTAGAGACTTTGTTTCCATAATAACTATTCTGATGGGTTCCTCTTGAAGGGATTCAATTGGACCTATGCATATATTGTCTTGCTGGTTATATTTAAATGAACAAGTATGTTGCCTTAATTTTAGATTGTGGGACTTTTTACTTTTTCTTTCATTCCTTTCCTCATGAAGGGACATTTTAGATTGTGCAGGTTCGGACTTTTTATACTTAAATCTCATATTTTCAAATAGTTTTCTGGATTTTTTGGTCAGCTTTCTGCAAATGACCCCTTCATCTTACTTGATGATTCTTCTTATGGTGTTCTCAATGCTTCCCTCAGTTTCTAGCCGGAAACAATTATCATTAGAAGCATTTGCAAGGGAAGCATGAATGAAAATGGTTTTCCTTCAATGATTTTCATACAATTCAAATAAAAAAAGAAGATATTCAACTCATTTTGTGACCATTATTTTACTACTAATTTAAATAAAGGAAAGATAAACACTTAGGTGAACTTCCAATTTCAAAAATTCAAGACAACTTCACCTGGAGTAAGGTGGTAATTTGTATGTATTCAGCATGCTTGTATTTATGTTTTTGTCCAAATTCACACATATATTTTTTAATATTATAAAAAAATTAAATTATTTTTAACAAATTTACTTACTTATAATGATAAGAAAATCAAATATCATTAAAATTACAAAAAAAATTAATAATTAATTATGAACTTCTAATTTAAAAAATAAAATATCATTAAAATTACAAAAAAAATTAATAATTAATTATAACTTCTAATTTAAAAAATAATTAATATCTTGTTAGGTTAGATTTATGTTCTGAATTGTAGTTCAATTGCCACCCCTATCGCGTGAGACTATGAGAATGAAACCACTTTCCGGTCTAAACTAACACTTTCTTTTTTTTCTCATTTTTTGTTTTCGGATGATAATTTTATTTTCTTACAAATTTACAAGGTTAAACAAAATAATTGAAAAATGAAAGTTTAATAGTTATAATTTGTGAAGAGTTTGTTTTAATCTATTTTAAGCATTTAAAAAAAATGAGAAAGTAACTATAACACATATGTATCATACAATTATATATATATTAGTTTTGTTAGATTGATGACTCAAATTTAATAAATATATAATAATATGAATTATTAAATAATAATTGTTATTATTTTAAATTATTTATTTTATAAAATTAAAGAAAAAACAATTCTTTAAATATAAAACATATACATGATAAACAACTAACAATAAGTGAAATAAAAATGCATACTAAATAACCAAAAAATTTCAATTACTTTAAGACTTCATATGTAAGAATATATACATTAAATGATTAATGTATTTTCACATTATATTATCAATTTAAACATAACAAATCAATTAAAGAGTCCGACATCTCTAATACAATCAGAATAAGGGGATGTAGACTCTTTAGAGACTCACATCAAACTCACATTCACGTAGTAAACTTAAGTAATATAAATTAATCAGGGAATGTGTAGATTAATTTATCATAGCATTACCAATGATTAAAAAGCTAGATGCACGTTACATAGAAAGAAAAAAAGCATGTGACAACATATAATGAATATGCTTTCTCATCAGAGTCTACATATAACATGGTAGTTCATACAAAATAGACACTTAGATTAGACTAACACATAATCTGATCATACATAACATCCAATAGATAAACACATATCTGATAATCAGAGTAGTAATATATATAATCAGTAAATAGAAAACATGTAATAAAAGATAAAATCTTTGTAATCAGAGTATAAACTTCAGTATGTATAAACATAGATAATTTAAACTCTAATTGTACTAACCACACATTTGAGCATACATAACAACAAATATAACGAGATAAACGCACATAGAAATCCTATCTATGTGGTAACATCCTCAAGTTGTTTAAGGTAACCACTCAACAGTAAAAAATTTACTAAAGACAATAAATAGATATATCTTGATAGAAAAGTATAAACCCAAATACCTCTATCAGTTGGGACATTTGTCCTAACTGCCTATTTTTGCTCTCGCTTGTTACCTCCACAACAACCTTGTTCGACATATGAACTTGGCTATCTTTCAAAGCCTACACCACCCAAAGTGGTGTAATCAATAATCAAAGACTAGTAATGTGTAAAGTGAATAAGAAAATGTTGCACGAATACAACTATCAATCGACAAACGATCCACATCTACACTGTCTCCTTACATAAGAAAAAATTATACGATGGTAACTTTTTCAAGGTATTAGTGATCCAAAAACAAAAATACGAGATATCAATTTGATAGAACTACGCTATATCTTTTTGGATTCCAAATATAAAGAAATGAGGGTATTTATAGAGCCTCGACCAACCACCTCGCCAAAGATGGTGGAAAGCTTGGTGGTCAGGTGCTAAAAAAGATATTTTTTTCATTTTTAAAAATATTGAGTAAATTTCACAAATACCTGTACCCAAAATGAATCAAAAATACAAGTGAAAATCCTATAATATCTGTAAACATACTTGGATATAAAGTGTTTTCCGAGCAACAATATTTTATAAGTGTAGCATTTTGGTTTTCATCAGTACAGTGAAGTTTCGAGACAGAAAACAAAGATTCTGGGATGTTTTATCCTAGGACGACGAGACTATGTTTGCTTGCAAATTTTTGAACAGAGCCATGAAACGTCTTAAAGAGAGTGACCTAGTCCTCAACTCAACTCAAGAAGTATATTTTAGTATATCGGTAATATTGTTCTTACATAGTTTTTCACGTATTTGTTCCAATAATTTAAGACATATTTCTATCTGCCATGTCTATTGAAATGTTAACTGTTGATCTCAACAAATTGTTCCGTTTTGAGGGACTACAATTTAAAAAATGGAGACAAAAAATATTATTTTTCTTAACCATAAAAAAGGTCACTTCTGTTCTTATTATTGCAAAAACCAACATTGTTTAATCCTCCTATAGTTGTAACAGATCTGGCCATTTGGACAGGAACTTCTAGAATAGGAATCGTCCTGCCCCATAGGCAAACCTTACCGAAGATCATCTTATTGTTATGATATCTGAAATCAACTTTGTTAGTGAATTTGAAAGGTGGTGGGTAGACACTGGGTGCTTCTAACCATGTTTACTATGATCGAGATATGTTTAAGTCTTATTTTGTGTCTAAGGATAAGAAAGTGCTACTGGGCAACTCCTACTTCACTAAAGTTGCTGGTACTAGTAAGATGGAATTGAAATTTACCTCTAGAAAGACTATTATCTTGAATGATGTCTTGCATACTCCAAAGATGAGAAAGAACTTAGTTTTGGGCTATCTTCTCAACAAAGCTGGGTTTACTTAAACTATAGGGATTGATCTATATAAAATAACTAAAAATAATATTTTTGTTGGGAAAGAGTATGCCATTGATGACATGTTTAAATTATACATCGAAATTAATAAAGCTTCTTCTTTTGCTTATATGTTGAGTTCTTTTAATATTTGAAATGCTAGACTTTTTCATGTTAATAAATGCATAATCAAGAACATGAGTACCTTAAAACTAATTCCTAAACTATCTTTGAATGATTTTGAAAAATGTAACTTTTGTAGTCAAGCTAAAATAACCAAAACTTCACATAAGTCATTAGTTAGAGAATCTGAACCTTTGGATTTAATACACTCTCACATATGTGAACTTGATGAAAATTTAACAAGAAATGAAAAGTGCTATTTTATAACTTTTATAGATGACTGAAATTGAAAATCAACTTAACAAAAAAATAAAAAGGTTTCGAAGTGATAGAGGCATTGAATATGATTCCAATATTTTAAATGATTTTTATAAAACTCATGGAATCATTCATGAAAAAAATTGTATCTTATTCTCCTCAAAATGACAAGGTTGGAAGGAAAAATAGAACTTTTATTGAATCAATTGTTGCAATTTTATTAAACTCTAGTGTTGCTTCTCATTGGTAGAGAGAAATTTTACTAAATGTTTGCTATTTGCTAAATATAGTGCCTAAATCTACTAGTAAAATTTCACCATATTAAATTTTGAAAAATAAGAAACCTAACTTAACTCATTTTAAAACTTGAGGTTGTTTTGCCTATGTTAGGATCCCTAATCCTAAAAGAAATAAAATTGCTAGTAGAGCATATGAATGTGTGTTCATAGGATATGCTATGAATAGTAAATCTTATAAATTCTATGACTTAAATGATCACATAGTTATAGGATCAAATGATGTTGGCTTCTATGAACATAAGTTTCCCTTTAAATTGAAAAATAGTGAGGACTTGTCTTCTAGTAGTCTACCCATAACTAGAACTAATGAACAAAATGAGGAATTAAACATTGAAATTAGGAGAAATAAACAAGCTAAAGCTCTTAAAGACTTTGGGTCTGATTTTTATGCTTATACCTTAGGGGAAGATCCCCAAACTCTTAAAAAAACATTATTTTCTTTAGATGTCAACTTATAGGAAGAAGCCATAAATGATAAAATGAACTCTCTTGAGTATAATAAGACTTGGCATTTAGTTGACTTACCTCCTGGTTGCAAAACTATTGGATGTAAATGGATACTAAAGGAGAAATTAAAACCCAATGGTACTATTAAAAAGTACAAAGTTCGTCTTGTAGTTAAAAGGTATAGGCAAAGAGAAAAAATGTAGATTCTTTGATACCTTTTCACCAGTCACACGAATAACTTTCATACGTTTACTTTTTTCTCTTGCTGTTATCCATGATTTAATAGTACATCAAATGGATGTTAAAACTGCTTTCTTAAATGGGGACTTGGAAGAAGAAATTTATGTGGATCAACCTGAAGGTTTTGTTATCCCAAGTCAAGAAAATAAAGTTTGTAAACTAGATAAATCCTTTTATGATGTAAAACAAGCACCTAAGCAATGGCATGAAAAATTTGATAATCTAGTTATCTCATATGGATTCAAAATAAATGAAAGTGACAAATACATTTATTATAAATTAGAAGATAACATTTGCACTATTATATGTTTATATGTGGATGACATGCTTATTTTTGGATCAAACATTCATGTTGTGAATAATGTGAAAACTTTGTTAAGTGCTTACTTTGATACGAAAGATCTCGGAGAAGCGAGTGTAATCTTTGGTATAAAGATTACTAGGTCTAAAAAAGGGGATTTCTCTATATCAATCTCATTACATTGAGAAGATCGTAAAGAAATATAATTACTTTAACTGCAAACCTGTATGTACTCTATATGATCCTAGTGCAAAGTTGTTCAAGAATACTGGAGACGGTGTTAAACAAACTGAGTATGCGAGCATCATTGGTAGCTTACGTTATGCTACTAACTACACTAGACTAGACATAGCTTATTTTGTAGGACTACTAAATAGGTTTACCAGTAGACCTAGTATAAAGAATTAGAATGCTATTGAAAGGGTCATGAGATACCTTAAGACAACTATGAACCTTATATTACATTATAAAAAGTTTCTCGTTGTTCTAGAAGGATATAACGATGCTGATTGGAACACTTTATCAAAAGACTCCAAAGCAACTAGCGGTTATATATTTAGCATAGTTGGTAGACCTGTCTCTTGGAAGTCTAAGAAACATACAATATTGGCTCAATCTACGATATAGTCTAAAATGATAGCACTAGTTACTGCTAGTGAAGAAGCAGACTAGTTAAAAAGTCTATTAGTTGAGATCCCTTTTATGGGAAAAATTGATACTAGTTGTCTTGATCCACTACGATAATACCGCGACTATTACAAAGATTCAAAACCATTACTACAATGGCAAGAGATGACAGATACGTCATAAACATAGTATTGTTAGAGAATTTCTCTCTACAGGAGCTATAAGAGTGAATCATGTACGTTCTGATGAAAATTTGGTTGATCCTTTTACAAAGAGAGAGAGGGTTTTCAAAACCTTGAAAGGAATGAGATTGATGCCCTTAGAATGAAGAGTCACTCATGATGGTAACCCAACTTATAGACTGGAGATCCCAAGAAATAAGTTCAATGTGTAATAACAAGTCATGAAGTGATATGAGATGAATCATGCTATTATGAAGTCTCATTCTATATTGTTAAAAGCATGAAGTCTCATTCTATATTATTAGAAGCACGAAGTCCTGAAGTGACAGAGAAGGATGAGTTAATTATTAAACTCTTAGTGATTTCTATACTCTATGTGGAGTAGAGTACATAGCTACAAGAGTACTCTTGATAGACTCACCTATGTGAATGTAGAAGTGTGACCACTTTCTATGAAAATTTTGGGCAAAATTTACTAGAGCATTCACTATATTGGGATACACGTGCATGACCGTAAAGCATGGGATTTTCAAACTATACCTTGGAAAGGTTGTGTGTGTAATGTTGTTAGAGATAGAGTTCAAAACTACAAGTTATTCTGGTATATTCTAAAGCATAAACACTATGCAAAGGTTTAAGTCAATAGACACCTTTTTGCTTATGCATAATCTTATACTATAATTGATCGGTTGTTCGATGAAAACTATTTTTATATAAAATTCAAGTGGAGGATTGTTGGAAAAAGTTAATTTTTATAAAACAAATAATGTCAATTTATGCCTTGTCCCACATTGCTATTTCACATTACTTAGGAGATGTATAAATAGAAAAAAAGATTGGCTATTAGGTTTAGGCCCCAAGGGGTACCCACTTTTATGGAAGGGGAAATGACCTAGACAAATGTGATACCATACACGAACATGCATCACAATTGCCGTCCGTCCGAACGACCAGTCATGCCGTGCTAAGTCGAGCTAAGCCGAGTTTGAGTGCATGTTCGTGTATGTGTGTGTGAGGTAAGGTGAGGTGGCATTTTATTTTTTGGAATTTTTTTTATTAAAATATTTTTCCACTCAAAAAATGGTCGTTACTTTTTTACTCAGAAAATGATCGTTATTTTTCTTTACTCAAAAAATGACTGTTATTTTTCTTTACTCAGAAAATGGTCGTTGTTTTTTTACTCAAAAATATCCTTTAAATGACTGTTATTCTTTTTTATTCAGAAAATGGTCGTTACTCTTTCCACCCAAACATAATCGTTATTATCATAATGGTCACACATTTTCTCAAACCTATAAATAGAGGACCTCAACTCTCAGTTTCTACACATCAATTAAAAAACATCTCTTACTAAGTAAAAGCACTCAGAAAGAAAAAGAAGAAGATCCAAAATTATTTTGAGTTTTCCGAGCAACAAAATTTTATAGGTGTAGCATTTTGATCTTCATCAGTGCAATGAAGTTCCGAGACAGAAAACAAAGATTTTGGGCAAGTTTGGGGCAAGGCCACGAAACGTCTTAAAGAGAGAGACCTAGTTTGTAACTCAACCCAAACAATATATTTCAATATATTGGTAATATTATTCTTAAATATATTTTCACATATTTGTTTCAAGAATTATCCTATAAAGATAAATGTCCAATAATCATCTTTTAATTATCTTAAAGAGATAATTAAACATAAATGTCTATAATTATACAAGTCAATCATATTTCAACAAACGATAGCCATTAGGTTAATTCTTTTCCTTATATATAATCATACATGTATACAATTACAAGAGTTTAGAAAAAATTACCAAAAATCACCTAATTTTAGGTAATATTTTATTTTCACTAAAATCAGTCAGAGTTAGTGTTTACTATAACCCTTACTTTGGAGCGATTTTGATAAAAAATAGAATTCGTAGTAAAGAACTCCCCTGATGTGGGAAGACATTTATTTAATGTGGGAAAGCTTACCACTGGCATCCAGTATCGTGGTAAAACTTATCACAACAAAGTAATGTTTTACCACAATAGTGATAAAACTTACCTCGAAAATAATTTTGATAAAAAATGAAATTCATGGTAAGATATTAGCTTGATGTGAGAAAGAATTGGCTTACCATTGGTATCCAATGTCACAATAAGACTTAATATATGACAAGTTAATACTTTATATCACAATAGTAGTAACCCTTACCTCAGGAGCTATTTTAGTAAAAAATAAAATCTAATTCAAATACCCTAATAATTTGGTAAATCATCTTCAAGAATTTAAGATCCAAATACCCTAATAATTTGGTATATAAATTTTAATGTTTTAATTAAATTGAAATTCTTCGTCAAAAAATAAATAAATTATTTTTTAATTTTTACTATGCATTTTATTAAGTGGAAAGCATCTTTTAATTTTTTTTTTGGTTAATATATATTTTGATTCAATTTTTTTATTTACAAGAGAAAGATCCAATAAAAATGCACAGAATGAATATTAGATTAATATAGTTTATTAAAAAAAAGAAAAATAACATATTTAACTAAGTAGAATGGGAAAACCCAAAAAAAAAAAAAATAGTCCAGTGGATTGGTACTTTTTATTCATCAAAAGGCTTAATGCTAAAACAACACCTCTAATTAACAAAGCAATTATGTTGGTGGTGTCTTAGGAGATTGTTCAGTATTTGAACCAGTTGGAACCAATCTTTTTTGATTTTGGCTCATAATTGTTTGAAGTGGGTGAAGGAGGGGATTGTTGAGAGTTTGGACCAGTTGGAACCGACCTTTTTAGCCCCCAAATTGAAGGCGAATCAGGAGATTTTTGATGATTTGGACCAGTTGGAACTAATCTTTTCAACCTCCAACTTGAAGGTGAATTAGGAGATTCTTGATGATTTGGACCAGTTGGAACTAATCTTTTCAACCCCCAATTTGAAGGTGAATCAGGAGATTCTTGATGATTTGGACCTGTTGGAACCAATCTTTTGATACTGGAAAGTGAACGTTTCACCATTTTTGTAGACTTTTTCGTATCAAACTCATGAACTTGAGGTGTCTCAAGAGATAGTTGATGATTTGACCCTTTAACAACAAGCCTTGTACGCTCATTTGAGAAACCAACCCAAGAACTAAAGCCATGAATGATAAAAGATTGTAAAAAAAGAGCACATATTGCTACAATAGCACACGGATTCTTCAGAAACTCCATTGTTGTAAACTTAAAGTATGCCTCTCAAATGCTCACACACACGTCTATATACATCTAACACACATAACTTATATTTCAATAATCAATAATTAATGAAAAGTAGGAGCTTTACCTTTTGGATATTCTTGCTCAAATGGGGTAAAATTCATACTATTTTTAAGGATTTGCGTAAGTTATGACTTTACTTTTTTGGAAATCACGGGGTAAGACTAATTTAATTAAACCTATGATTTAGGCTACAAATTTTCTTTTTTTTATAATTTATAACCATAATTGCTATTAATTCTTAATTGAGAAATATTTTTTCTATAAATGAGTTTCATTTCATTATATTAGCGTAGTGTATATTATGATTTATGATTTAATTTGTATTTGAATTAAAATCAAAACAAAACCAATAAAATCAATTGGTAAAAAATAAAAATAGATTTGATACACTAAAACTTATAAAACCATTTCAAACCAAACTCTTTTGATTGGGTTCTATTAGATTGGATTGATGATTGATTTTTTTTTTATTATCTTCGATTTTTTTTAAATTTGTTTTTAATACTAAATAACTATTATATCAAATTTTATGTTTTAATTATTGATTAAAAGTAATTTAAAAGGATTTTCATTTTTTATGGAACAATAATAAATAATCAAAAATGATGTCCTATAATTCTAAATAGCAAAAAAATTAAAGTAAATATTTACTATTTAATTTTTGTATCAATTAAATATGCATGCATAAATAAATAGTTAATATAAACAATAGACATATGATTAAATACATAATAGCATGATTTGCATGTATTTGTATGAAATTGGAAGTATATATTAAATAAAGTTAAAGATTAATTGAAAAATGATGTAAGACAAATTTATAAAACTATTAGTTGCATTATTATTATTTTTACTTAATAAATGATTATATTAAAAAATAAAAATATATAATATAATATATGTTGGATTATTTTTTATAAAAAAAATCTAATATTAAAAATCTAGTAATTTGAGTTAGATTGGTTTTGAATTATATCGAAAAAAATCCTATTTTAAACACTTCTAATCAACGTCAAGATAACATTATTAACTATTTTAAGTGATAATTGCTTCTTTATATTATTATGCAAATTACATACATGTAGAATGAATTTGTTTTTATTATTATTTTCAATTTTATATTTCAAATTATAAGTATTTTTTTATTTAGATGGATTTGTATTTATATAAATTTATGCTAAGAATATAAAGTATAATTTATGCAATATCTCCTTCAAGTTGATGAAATCTAAATAAAAAACAAAAGCAGTAAAACTTTTTTTTTTACTTAATTCTATATCCTTTTGTTCTATTATACGTGCAGTGCTTAGAAATATGTTAAAAATAAAATTATATTTGTAAATGAAGTTATAATATACAATTAAATTTTAAAATAACTTAAAATTACAATAAAATAATATAACAAACCAGAAGCGGATTCCTTTTTCTAACTTTCTCACCAAAAAATTAAAAAAATTCTTTATTTACATATCTAGGATTTAATTCCTTTTTAATTTATACAAATATGACATTAAATCATGTACTAAGATTTTCTCTTTGATCAAAATAATATCACAATTAATAGAAAAATAATAATCAAAATTGACCCAAATTAATAAATTTCTTAATATTGTATAAGGAAAAATCTTGATCAAAATAATATCTCAATTAATAGAAAAATAATAATCTAAATTGACCTAAATTAATAATTATCCTAATATCATATAAGGAAAAAGATAGGAGAAAAAAATACTTTATTTACATATCTAGGATTCAAATTCTCTTTTTGTACAAATATGACACTAAATCATGGATAAAGAAAAAATCTTGATCCAAAGAATATATCAATTAGTAGAAAAATAATAATCTAAGACCCAAATTAATAATATTATCATAATATTATATAAGGAAAAAGATAACAGAAAAAAAAATCCTTTATTCACATATCTAGGATTCAATTCCTATTTTTGTACAAATATGACAATATGGACCAAGATTTTCTCTTGATCAAAATAATATCCTAATGTAAAAATAATAATATTATCCTAATATTATATAAGAAAAAAAGGTAAAAGAAAATTTGAATTTTAAAATTTGTACCTTTTATCATCATCACGTTATAAAAGACGTTTTTTTTAATCCGTCATGTATATAAAAAGATACCAATTTAAGACCTAAGGCATCTTTTTTTTTTATTATTAATTTAGGGATAATAGTGGTCACTTTATTGTTGTTGTTTTTTTTCCCCAATGGTGGTTGTTTTGAGAGATTTTGATTATTTTAAATGCATACCTATTTCTTTCCCTTTTTCGTTCACCATCTACCTCTTTAATATAACACAAATATCACAAAAAACTTTCATTTTAAAATACATATTCAATCGATGAGTTTTTATTTTAACTAAAAATAATAATAATTGTATAATTTTATATGTTTGATATTGTTAGTTGATACTATATTATATAAAATAAAAAATTATACAAATATATATATATATATAATTTAATATCAATAGTTAATATGAGTCTAAACTGTACTAAATATTTTAATTCTAAAATTATGTTTTAAGATTTTTTTTCATCTTAAATTAAAAATATATTTTTTATTTTTAAAATATAAGAAATAAAAAATTAAATAATTTTTTATAATGAAATTATTTTAATAGGTAAAAAAATTACATAAAATAAATTAAATATTATTTTAAATACAAATTATTTTATTAAAATATTTATCATTAATTTTATCAAACTATATTATATACAAATACTAAACAAAATAATTATAATATATATTTAATTTATCTTATATGATATACGGTGGCTTTATATAAAATAGATTCGGTTAATTTGAATATCTATTTAAAGTTTGTATCGTTTTGCCAAAAGGTATTTTTTTTTTAATCCCTCATGGTATATGAAAAGGTGCCAATTTAAGACATAAGACATATATATATATATATTTTAATTTAGGTGTAATAGTGGTCCTTTTATTGTTTTTTTTTCTCGGTGACCATTGTAAAATATTTTATTGTTTTGAGAGAGTTTTTATAACCAATACTGATGATTTTAAATGCATACCAATTTATGTCTCTCTATCTTTCATTCACCATCTCCATCTTTAATATTACACATATCACACAAAGATATTACCATCTGAGTTTTTATTTTAACTAAAAATAACAATGATTGTATAATGTATTTGAGATCATATTTAACAAAATAAAAAAAAAATTATACTGTTACTTAGTATCAATATTGAATGTGCGTCTAAATTATATTTGATACTTTTATTAACTTGTTTGAAATTTCAATTCTAAAATTATATGTCTAATTTTTTTATCTTAAATTAAAAATAATTTTTATTTTTAAAATATAAAAAAATAAAAATTTAATTTTAATAATTTTTTACAAAAAAAATTATTTTAATAAGTAAGAAAAATACATAAAATAAATTAAATACTACTTTAATTACAAATTATTTTATTAAACTATTTATTATTAATTTTATCTAACTATATTATATACACGATAATATTTTCCACTAAACACTAACTAAAATAATTATAATATAATTCTTCGAAATAATATAATTATATTTAAATTATTTAATACAATTCATTTCTTATTAGTAAGTTAGTATAGCAAAAAGTTTCTTTATATGTGGGTGCATGTGTTGTAAATACAAACGTTGTTCAAAATCGATTAACATTGTTTTTGCTACGCATGAATTTATTTTTTCTTCTCATAATAAAAATTAATAAATTCGTTGAACTTCTCTATATCAACTTCAGAGAAGTATTACAGCTGTTTCATAGCTATTGAATTGTGTTTTCAATAGCCCAATGAAAGGGTGGTCAATAGATGGGTCGGGTTGTATTAAGTAAAAATTGATCCAACATGTTTTTTTTAAGTTATAATTTAATTGGGTCGAGTGGCCATATATGTGTTAAAGTCGAGCCAGTCCAATCCATATAAAATGAGTTGGGTTAAGTTTGAAACAATTTATTCATATAAGACTATAAAATTGACTTTAAATACTCTTATTAAATATTTATTTTAAATAAAAAAATTAAACGTTTATAAAAAAAATAAAAAATAAAATTACAATATAGATTAGTAGGTTATCAGTATAAAATAGGGACTTCAACTGCCTAATAATTAAAAGTAATAAAACATCAATGATTGGTGTGAAAACAAGATAGAAATTAAAGAAAAAAAACCATAAAAAATCTAAAATCTAAAATGATAATATTTATATAACATGAATGCAAAATAACAATAACTTGAAACAAACTTTCTTCCTAAAAGAAGAGGATTGGTACCAAGGTACCCATTTTGTGAAAATGAAGAGAATCTAGTCAAATATGATACCATACACGCGTCCTCGTCGTCGTCGTCGTGGTGTCGAGCCCAAATGTGCGTATGTGTGTGAGGTGGCATTTTATTTTATTTTATTTTTTGAAAAAATATTTTTTAAAAAAAAATAAAAACTTTTCAACTCAGAAAATTGTTGTTATATATATATATTTTTTTTTTTTCTCAAAAAAAAAACAACCATTATTTTCTTTTATCAGAATATAACTAAAGAGATGGAGTACTGGTAGTCTCAAATAACAGTACCAATAAAAAACCCTCCTTTGCAATTCTGAAACCTAAAGGTAGAAATATGAAAACTCAGAATCGTAACAATAACCAAAATCGTAACCACCAAACTAGAAATAGAAACTATCCTCCCCAGAATGGACCTTAACCCCCTTAAGGAATAACACACTCATGTGTTATAGTTGTAACAGACCTAGCCACTTGGCTAGGAACTGCCGGAATAGGAATCATCCTACCCTACAAGCGAACCTTACCGAAGATCAACTTATTGCTATGATATCTGAAGTCAATTTTGTTGGCGGATCTGAGGGGTGGTGGGTGGACACTGGTGCTTCTCGCCATGTTTGCTATGATCGAGACATGTTCAAGTCCTATTCTGATTCTGAGGATAAGAAAGTGCTACTGGGTGACTCTCACTCCACTAAAGTTGCTGGTACTGGTGAGGTGGTATTGAAGTTTACCTCTGGAAAGACTGTCATCTTAAAGGATCTCCTGCATACTCCAGAGATGAGAAAGAACTTAGTTTCATGCTATCTTCTTAACAAAGCTGGGTTTACTCAAACTATAGGGGCTGATTTATATACTATAACTAAAAATAATATATTTGTTGGGAAAGGGTACGCCACTGATGGCATGTTTAAATTAAATGTTGAAATCAATAAAACCTCTTCTTCTACTTATATGTTGAGTTCTTTTAATATTTGGCATGCTAGACTTTGTCATGTTAATAAACGTATAATCAAGAACATGACTACTTTAGAACTAATTCCTAAATTATCTTTGAATGATTTTGAAAAATGTGATTTTTATAGTCAAGCTAAAATAACCAAAACTTCACATAAATCAATAGTTAGAGAATTTGAACCTTTAGAATTAATTCATTTTGATATATGTGAACTTGATGGAGTAAAGAATCGAGACCTATGTATCACACAATGTCTTTAAGATAATTTTTTCACTCACCGTGGATGTTAGAGAACTATGGAAACTTATCTATCAAGATACAACAATTGAATAATAATAAAATTATATTATAGTTTATTATTCCATGAACTTCCAAGTGTCACTATATTGGAGGAACCTAAGTCTATATAGAAAATACAAAAAAAAAAACTTTTTTCCCTTTCCCTTTCCCTTTCCCTTTCTCTACCTCTTTTTCCTTTTCTTTTCTCTTTTCTTTTCTTTCCTTTAATTTTCTTTTCTCTTTCTTCCTTTCTTCTTTTTCACTACTCAGCTTTCTTTTCCCTTCTTCTTTACTCTTTTTTATTTTCTCTGAAAGAGTATATATATATATATATATACCCGTAAGTAGGGCTTTAATTCAAAAACGAAAAAAAATTAAAAAACAGAGCAAGACAAAGCAATTCAGAGATAAGAATTAATTCATAAATGGAGCAAGACAAAGCAAAAAATTCACTGAAATCTATGGAAACAAAATGTAAAATCCGTTTCTTACTAAAATAATTTTAAATAATTAGCTTTTGATTTTAAAGCAATTTTAATTCATAAAATAATTTTCAACAATCCCTTACATGAATAAAAATTGATAGATTTTAAATCAAATTTTGACATTAGAATAGAGTTCAATAGATCAAAACCTACATAGGATAAGTAAGTGTTACCTTTTGAACATTACCCTATAAAAATATATTTACTTTACTGATTAACCAGTAGACGTGATGTCCTTGAGCTGTTCTCATGTTTATGTAAGGGATGACATACTTCACACAAGAGTCTTTCCCAACACAACTCAATTCTCATTGTTATATTCATTTCTTTCCATGAACATATGTCTAGTTCTATTAGAGTCTAAATAATTGAGCCCTATACAATTCTCTTTCGAAGTAGCACCACTAATTCCTCACATAGGTAATCTCTTATCTTTAAAAGTAATCCATAAAGAATAACCTGCATATTCTGCTCGGTATTCTCTTCAGAAGAATCATTCAAAGCCTTAACTTACCCTGTATCTTATGGGTATCATTGTTTTCATCATATGAATGCACATTGATCTCAATAAGTCTTTACAATTAGGTTGTCCCTTTGAACCTAGATCTTGGGATCTTCAGTCAAATAGGTTGAAGACTTATCAACTAACTCTCGATTTAACCTTTTAGTTAAGGAATCTGCTATGTTATACTTTGACTTTACATAGTTAATAGAGATAACCTCAGTTGAGAGTAGTTGTCTAATGATATTATGTCTACGACATATATGTTAAGAATTACCATTATACATATTTCTCTGTGCCCTACAAATAGCAGATTGGTTATCACAATAGACGTATATTGTAGGTACAGGCTTCACCTACTTAAGAATATCCTCTAAAATATTGTGTAGCCATTAAGCTTCTTCGCCATATTTATCTAAAACGATGAACTTAAGATTCCATCGTGGATTTAGCTATATATATGACTTACATGAAACAACTACACCACTTAGTATGAATACATATCCACTAGTAAACTTTGAGTCTTTCATGTTAGATATCTAATTTGCATCCATGTATCCTTCAATACAACAATTATCATCCTTATGGATGTTATTCTCGTCATAAAAAAATAATATTAAAGTAATCAAGGCTATGTTGTTATTTATACCTCTTAATCACAAGCCTAGCCTTGTACTTTTCAATTGATCCATCTAATTTATGTTTTCTCGTGAAAATCCACTTGGACCCTAGTCTTTTACTACTTGGAGGTAAATCAACTAGTTCCTAAGTGTGATTTTGTAGAATGGACTCAATTTCACTAGTAATGACTTCTAGCCATTGAGGACCTTCAGAAGAATTCCTAATCTTTTGATAGGTTTGAGGTTCACTTTCTAGCAAGTAGGTCAAAACATGTTGACCATAGTACATTTATGTTCTAGTCCTCTTGCTACATCTACATTCAATCTCAACTTTATTCTCAACTTTTTGAGGTTCTTCAATTTGGTTATCTTAATTTGTAGTCTCATACGTTAGTTTAGATGAACTTGGTTTTCCTTGAGATTTAACTAGAAATACATGTTTAACTAGCGATACATTTCTTGATTCCATTATTGTGTTCTTGTGTATGTCTGAGATCTTTTACTCATGCACAAGAAAGCAATAAGCACTACTATTATGTGCATATCCAATGAAGATGCAATATATTGTTTTTGAACATATCTTTACCTTCTTAAATATACATATGAATACTTTAGCAAGACACCCTTCATTTAAATAATTTATACGGTGTCTTATGTGTCTTTTTCTGGCGTACCTGATAACTGTATTTTATACAGTTATTTGCATCAATTTTAGTAATGATAATTGCTATGTTCGTTTAATATTTATTAATTTTTGTTAAATAAATTAATATTTTCCATTTATTTGCTAAAAATACATTTTTAATAAAATTAAATAATTTGTATTGAAAATGTACTTAATTTCATATTTTTGTCCACAAATATAATTTATGATAATATAGTTTCTTAATTACAATTTATATAAATCGAAAATATAATTTAAATTAAATTTGGGCTTAATTATAATTATTAAAAGTTAAAAATTTAATTTAAAATTAGAAAAGGGCTAAAGAGTAAATTAAGAAAGTACAAAAATGTAATTTGGATTAAATTAGGGGTGAAAACATAATTAATAAAAGTTTGAGTTTTCTCGCGAGGAGATTTAAGTCCACGCCGCTAACATCACACTCTAAACGTGGACCGTCCGATCAAAGGATCAACGGCTCGGATTCGCTACAAGTGTCCATCGCCCGACCGAGATCGGGGACAGAGATATTCATTTTGCGCAGTCGGCGGACAGCTGGCCCCACGTGTCGCGCAGCTCCAGGCCGTACTGGGACCCACATATCGGCCGCGCAGATTCCCCGAGGCGATCTCTCTCGATCATTGGATCGATCGACGGTCCGTATTGGTGCGCGTCCATCCGTTCGCCGCGCACCGAACCGCCGTGTAAAAATCCAAGCAGACGCTGACATGGTAGAATGCGTGCATCCCCGCTTTACGTAATAAAAATCCGCCACGTGTCCCACGAATATTTAAGCTAATCAAAGTCCGACACATGGCTATTTACAATGCGCGCGACCGCACCGGGATCACGCCCGTTTCTCACCGTTGCCTCGCGGCGCCCCAATCCTAGCGCGCCGTTTCTACGTGCAAACCTGGCCAGTGTATCCAATGATTACGCCACGTGGCACAGGGAATCTTTCGCCGAATCAAAAGCGACACGTGGCGCCGTGGGAGAAAATAAAAAAAGCGAAACTACTGCCTACGCGTGATTTTAATTTATATTTTTCGATACAAAAATCGATACGCGTGTTTTTTGTTTTTCGATAAAAAAGTATTACGCGTTTTCGATAAAAAAATAAAATAAAAATGTAATATTTTAGATGTATTTTTTAGCTATAAATAGGAGATAGTTTTTAGTTGTAGAAAAAGTTTTTTTTTTTGGTTGAGGAAAAGTTTTTGGAGTTTTTTTAGTTTTAAGTTTTTTTTGGAGTTTTGAGTTGTTTTTGGTCGAGTAAGAGTTTCAGGTAGTTTAGTAATTTTGTAGTGTCTTGCTTTGGGACAGCCAGTAACACGCTAAGCCATTTTTTGGCTTTTGTCAGAGTTTCATGCGTGTGCCAAATATTTCGTTTCGTAATGTTTTAATTTTCCTTCTTCTTCTTCTAATTTTTCTCGCATATGTTGTAATTTTTATTTTGATTTTATGAAGTAATTTAATTTTTCTAGGGTTGCATTTGATCTAAATTTACGAAGCTTTTATTGTATGGAAGTTTTTGATAGATTTATAAGACGCTCGATTTTGCTCGTTCTATTTTGTGCTTAATACTTTTTGATTATTTACTTAATTTTATCAAAACGATTTGTGGCATAAAAATAAACTCGAGAAAGGCATTTTTGTGTATATTGCTCGTAAATGCATGACATGTATGACGTAAGGATAGGAATATACCCTAATTGTACGCGTGGCCTATTGAAAACTTAGAACTTAATGAATCTTATTGAATTTAATTCTCACAGAGATATAGTGATTTAATTTAACGAGGTGTGTTCAGACGGAGCTCGAAGAGATGTATGAATAAAAAGAAGTTTTCGGTTGACAAATTAAATGTACCAAAAAAATATAAATCCAAAGAAAATAATATGATTGGAGTGGATAAGTTTGGTGTAAAAATGCAATCCAAGAGTTCTTTTATTTTCTTATTACCTTTTTCTTAAATCAACGATTATTTTGGATAAAATCAGAGAGAAATAATTTTAGTACTCAACAAACTATAGTAACAAATCTCCGTGGGATCGATCTTTACTTATAAATGTTATTACTTGCGACCGTGTATACTTGCACGAGTTCGTGTGTTGAAAAACATGCAACAGTACCTTATTTAAAATTTAGTTAGCTAACAAAATAGCTTCCCCAACAAGTTCTATGGAAACCCAGAACTTAATAGCATTGCATTCACCATTTATTTCAAGGTACGATCCTTACATTCATCAACTCCATTTTACTGAGATGAATAAGGCACTGTGGTTTCATGGATAACTCAGTGTTGTGCACAAAATTCACCAATCGATGCTTCATATTCACCACCACGATCATTGCGCAATACCTTGATTTTCTTATTGAGTTGATTCTCAACTTCTGTTTTATAAAGAATAAATTTCTCTATAGCTTCATATTTTCTTTGAATCAAATACATATAGCAATATTTTGTGCTATCATAAACAAAAGTAATAAAATACTTATTATCACCCTTTGTTTGAAGAAATTTCAAATGACATAAATCATTGTGAATTAAGTCAAGGGATTTAGTATTCATTTTAATCGAATGACCTAGTTATTTTTGCATCAATGCAAGTCTCACACTTATACTTTGAATCTATTTGGAATACATGTATGTGTTCCATGTTAATTAATTTACATAATGTATCATAATTAACATGACCTAGTCTAGTAAACTATAAGTTGGAAGACTCAAGAAAATAAGCAGAAAAAATAATCTTATTAATATTCTTAGCTTTTACAGTTATTACATTGAGCTTAAATAGCTTATCAAATACATACCATTTTCCTACAAACATCCCATTTTTGGTCACAACAACCTTATCATATTCAAACACTATCCGAAATCCATGCTTGTTTAGTAATGAGCCAAAAACAAGATTCTTATGGATTTCTGGCACATAGAGTACATTTTTTTAATGTAAACTTCTTCCTAAAGGTCAGGTTTAGTTTGACCTAGCCTTACCCTTGAATAGCTGAAGTGGAAGAATTTCCCGTGAAGAGCTTCTCTCCATCTTTCACTAGTTTAAAAATAGTGAATAGTTCATTATCTGAGCATACGTGCCTTGTTACACCAGTATCAATCCACCACTCATTTGGGTTTGATCCCACCAAGTTCACCTCAGAAACGACTGCACATAAGTTAATATTAGAGATATCACGAGTGATGTCATCAACCATGTTTGTCTCACAGTTCTTATTTCTTTTTGGAAACTTGCAATTTGGGGCTTTAAGCCCAGTCCTTTGATAGTTAAAGAAAATCCCTTTGAAGCTTGACTTCTTAATTGTTACTTTTCTAAGTCCTAATTTAGACCTTTTACCTAGCTTGCCCTTGCCCTTATTCTTGTTTTTCTCGAGACTTTGATCATGTTCCATCACATTAACATTAGTCTTGGGTGCTAATGTGATGTATCCTCTTTTAGAAGAAACCTTGTTGTCGTCTTCCACTTTGAATCTTATCAGTAAGTCTTTCAAAGACACTTTCCCTCACTTGTGCTTAAGGTAGGCCTTGAATCCTTTTTATGAAGGGGCAAATTTTTAATAGTAGCTACAACTTGGAAGGTTTCCTTAAGTACCATACCCTCATCATACATATCTGTTAAGATATTTTGGATTTCATGTACTTGACTATATACAGATTTAGAGTCCATTATCTTATAATCAAGAAAACGACCAATCAAAAATTTCTTGGGATTGGCATTTTCAGTTTCATACTTCAAGTTCAATCCCACAAGTCTTTAGTCGTCTTCTCTTTATTGTACTCATTGTACAAGGAATCAGTTAGACTATTGAGAACATAGTTCCGATATAGATAATCAGAATGCTTATATGCTTCAATAGCACTAGCATACTGAAAATTATGTTCACCCTCAAGTTAATTGAGAGCTTCTTCAATCAAGAACCTTGCTAAAGTTAAGGTGGTGAGATAGAACATCATCTTACCCTTCCATCTCTTGAAGTTCAAACCATTAAATTTCTCCAATTTCTCTAGCACAACATGGTTTATAAAATAGAAACCGATAACATTGAGGTTATCCCATAAACCACATAAGGCCTCATCATTTGGTTCACAGTAGAACCACCCGCAGTAGGGTTAGCAACATTCATACTTGGATTTTCAGTTCGGGACACTGGTGTGGTCATTTCAAATTCATAATCTTTTCTTTACTTTTTTTTATTAAATACACAAATAGTAATCTAAGTTTTAAAAATCAACAAATAAAGTTTTAGATTATCAAAAAAAAATTCAAGAAATAAATGATAGAAATATGTTAATTTAAATTCATATTTGTAATTCCATTAATCATAATGATTAAATAATTTTAAAAATAAAATTGTTTATTTATTTATAAAATTATATATATATATATATATATATATATATAAACAATATATATATATAGTAAAAGTAAAATACAAATATAAAGTAAAGAAAATTAATAAACAGTAAATGACAAAGAAACAATGACAGAGATGAATTTACAAATTATGTAAAATGGATAAAAGTAATAATAATAAATGATGAAAGAAATTAATATAGATATGTAAAAATATGAAAGGTAATAGTAGTAGAATATGTATAGCAAAACAGATGAATACAATAGATTATAAATAATATGTTTATCCCAAAATATTTGTTTAAAAATTTTTATATTTCTTTGTCCAAAAAATGAAGGGAAAAAATTATCTTAAGATTGTAAGAAATAATACATGGAAAAATAAATTAAGAATAAAATAAGTTTATTAAAATTAGAAATACACAAATATAAATATATGTATATATATATATATATATATTTATATATATAATAAATAAAAAAACTTTAAATAATATAAAATTTAAATTGAGTAAAGAATCAAGACATGTATATTACTCAATATCCTTAAGATAATTTTTTAGGTCACTATGTATATTAGAAAACTAAGAAAATTTATCTTTCTGGATACAATGATTGAATAATAATAAACATAAAACTTATGAAATGGAGCATGAAAAAGCTATTAAGAGTTTAGAATGAATTCAGAAACAAAAAGAACAAAAAAATTCAGAAACAGAGCAAGATAAAACAAAAAATGTAAAGAAAATTATGGAAACAAAACTTAAAATTTGTTTCTTAATAAAAGAATTTTAAATCATTAGTTTTTGATTTTAAAGCAATTTTAATTCATAAAAAAAAATTCAACATAGATTACCTATTAATGCTATATATTATATATTGGAGGGTTGAAACTCACGTTTATCATGTCATGGAATTATAATTGGTTAGTGTTGAGGTTGTTATCATAAGATGAAGTGCTCGCCATCTTAATGGATTAAAATTGGTATTTTAGTAGAGTTGGTTGGATAATAAATGAATTAACTAATAGATTTAGAGTTCATGTATTGCTTTGCTTACACATTACGGTAACCTTCAATTTTTACCATTTCTTCTTCTTACGAATAGTCTAGACGTAGAAGTGTGCATTTATGTACAACCCACTATTTTCTATATTTTTTTGAATTTTAACTTCTAAAATTGTTTTTTTTAAAACATGATCTTCATAATGAGAAATTTTATCTAAAATCTAAATATAAAATACAAATGAAACACCTTCATTTAATAATGTGTAATTTATATATAGTTGTGTTATTTACTTATTTATTATAAGAAAAAATGAATCTTCTATAAAAAAATTATTTTTATTTCTGTTCATTTATACTTATTGATCGCCACAAAAATTGTGAATGTAATGAATACGTAAGTATACATATCAAAACAAATAATATATCGATAAAAAAGATCATTTATACAGAGATTATTTTATTAGAAATTAATTTTTAAAACAAAAAAAATAAAAATTAATTTTTTGTGTTTTTATATTTTAAATAAACAAAATTAAAATAACTAAAAGTAAATGGAAGTAATTAATTAAATGAGATTTGGTAACTAACAAGATATATGAGAAAATATCTAAAATACTTAATATCTCAATTTTCTAAAATCTCACCAATATAATGATCAATTGAATTTTAACTTATCATGTATTTCTCTCTTAAGTAAACTACACATCATATAGTAATTAATTTAATTACACTCTCATATCAATTAAATTTCATATCACTTATTAATATCATCAATTATGTATCACATACATAAGAATCATAAATCTCTGCCTAAAAAGTATGCATGTTATTTAGTCAAGATAAATAATTAAATAATTTTCACAAATCTATTTAATTATCTCTATAGATAAATTGTTAACCAAACAATTAATAACATAAAAATCAGATTAAATAATATAATTTAAAATTATAATTGGCCTAAATATTAGATCATCAGATGGTAAAAATTGGGTTCATAAGATCCCTAGATTAATAAATTAACTACACATAATTGTGTTCATAAAACTAATATTTTTCATAAAGAAAGACATAGAATTGATAGTAAAAAAAAGATACAATCAATCTCTTGAATTGTAGTGTTAATCTCCTCTTGTATCTCCACCAAAATTGTATCTCCTTTTGAATTTCTCTTTTTAGCTTCAAAAACTTACCAAAATTATGCTAATGATAGCCCCTTAGGGTTTATGAGAAGATTAGGGGCTTAAATATAGCTGAAGTGCAATCTAGACCATCAGATCAACTTCAGATCAAGGGTTGAGATCAAAATAGGCAAAATCAACATCGTCATCCAATCACAGCGCAACATGTGGCACACAAAATTCACTGGGTGAATCAGAGCACAATGCGTGGTAGGGGAGACCAGTCTAAGTCCACGTATGGTGAGTTAGTGACATGCTGCGTAATGTGATTCTCTACAACGAATAGTGTGGCAAACTGGTGGAATGCGGGGAGTAATCACATGGTGATATGGTAGTGTTGTTTGATAGATCTTTGAACTCAAATTCAATGTCATGTTGACATGTGGCACACGGTTCATCTTCCTTACATGTGGCAATCTACGATTCGTTATCCCTGCTTGCATGTTGTCCGCATGGCTTGCCAAATTAGCTCCTCTGCTTGTATGGCAGGCTACGTGGTAGCTCCTGATTGGTCTTGCGTTAAAAATCCATAAAAATTTCCAAAAAATTCCAAAAATTATATTTTCACCCATTTTGACTAAAATGTTTATACTTTAATATTTTTGGCCCCAAAAATACTATTTATTGAATAAAACAAGTAAACATTAAGTAAAAAGTGCGCTAATGACTCTACTTTCATAGTCATCACTTATACCTTATATTTGTATGCCTCAAATAAGTCACTATGCCATTAATTAAGTTTGCATATATTATTTTGTTTTTAATAACTAAATATATTGGGAAATTAAAAAAATATTATCTATAAAACTTATAACACCAAAAATAACATTCCTAATAATATTGAATTGAAAACAATTTGATGACGTTCAATATTGAACGGGTCTAAATAACCGTAATTCAATTTGAACAACATCTGGCGTTCAAAATTAAATGATTTGACATACTTGTTTTTAATATTAAAAATATATGAGATGGACATAAAAAATATTATTTTTATTATTATAAATTTTAAATGTGTTATTTTTATTATTTTTTCAAATATATTTAATTAGAATCTTCTATTAACACCATTATCAATTATGATCAGTCTTATTTGAATTATATGTTCCTTTTTATGTGTGCTTTGTAAGGGTGAAAATTTGAGATATAACTTGAAACAAGAAATCTAATATGATATAATATAAATTATTTTTTAATTAGGTTTAAGTGTATCATTGGTCTCCAAATTTTAACTAAATTCACGTATAGGTCATCAAACTTTTAAAACATATGATTGGTCACCAAACTTTTAAAACTTTATATATATGTCCCTAAACTTTTAAATTTTACAATTTAGTCCACAAATTTTTAAAATTTCACACATAGGTTCTAACTTGGTTATTAAAATACATATTTATGAATCAAAAATTTAGGATGTTTATGTGAAGTTATAAAAGTTTGGGGATTAAATTGTATAATTTAAAATTTTAGGGACATATATGTGAAGTTTTTAAACTTTTAGGACCAAATTGTACATTTTAAAAGTTTGGGACTTATGTGTAAATTTAGTTAAAGTTTGGGGATTAATAGTTCACTTTATCCTTTTAATTATAATTAAGTATTAATTCATGTAAAGATTCTTATTGAAAGA
The DNA here is from genome assembly GCA_033030585.1 of Hippophae rhamnoides. Lineage (NCBI taxonomy): Eukaryota > Viridiplantae > Streptophyta > Magnoliopsida > Rosales > Elaeagnaceae > Hippophae > Hippophae rhamnoides. The sequence goes on along the minus strand of CM065434.1, from coordinate 19,093,020 downwards.
GTCCACGACCCAATACACTACTAGGGTAAGGAGATGCAGACTCTTTAAAGACCTAGCTCTAACTCGCACAGACATGAAATCAAATACTTACACAGTATACACTAGGGGTGTCCAACGGTCCGGTCCAGTTTTGGGAAAAAATATTTAATTGGACCAAACCGTTTATATTACTCGGATCGGACCAGACTGAACCATTTGAAACAATTTTAATTATTATAAACCGAACTAGACCGTTTGATTTATAAAACCGTTCGGTCTGATCCGGTCTGATTCGGTTTCCGGTTTAGTTCAGTTTTTTGGACATTTTTAATGAAAAATCATGTAATTTTTTAATATATTTATTAAACCGGTCTAGTCCGATTCGACCGGTTTAAACCGGACCGGACCGTTTGAAAAACGGTTTTAATAAATACAAACCGGACTGGACCATTTGATTTGTAAAACCGTTCGGTCCAGTTTGGTTCGATCCGATTTTACGATTTGGTCTGGTTCGGGCCGGTTTATGAACACCCCTAATAAGCACAAATAATACAATATCAAATAAGCAGATAACTTTGAACAACAGATATTACATAAATTCAACAGAAAGTAGGCAAGAATATTAAGGATTTTAATTAGAGTTTAAGATTTTAGTATATTATAACATACACACCTTAAAATCATATTAGACTAACACAATAGTAGATCATACATAACAAGTGATATAACAATGTAAACCCACATCGATACCTTATATGTGTGGTAACATCCTTGAGTTGCTTAAGGTAACCACTCAACAATAAATAATTCACTAAAAAATAAAACAGTTACAACTCTGATAGATAATAAAATCACTATTAACTCTATTCTTTGAGACCTTCATTCTAACTACCTACTGCTACTATTTACTTGCTACTTCTGCAGTGATTTGATTCAACTCTCAAACCTAGTTGTTCTCCATAGCCCACACCATCTAAAGAAGTGTAACTGCGTACACTCTCAATGGACACACAGTCCAATACAAATATCAAATCTTTTACGAGAGATACATAATTAAATCAAATACACACATAGCCTAAGATTTGATTTCTAAACTCATTGAATGAACCTCACTTATATGTAAGGTCTCCAAAATAATTTCAAAAGTAGATATAAATCTTGGTATGAATTTTGACAAATTTTCGATAGTGTAAAACAAAAGGGTAAAGAGAAGAGAAATGAATGGGGTATTTATAGGGCTCGAAATGCACACTTCTCCAGCTACCTTACCAAGGGTGCTAGAAAGGGTGTTGGGGAGCTCGTTGGTGAGGTGCTAAAAATTTGAATTTTTTAATTTCTAAAAATGTCGAATATTATCCATAAATACATGAATTTGAAACACGCCAAAAACCACAAGTAAAAATGTTGGCTCTCTCGCACAATCGCAAGCCGAAAACCAACACTCTACCTAGCATGCACAATATGAAAACCAATCCCGTGGTTTGTGTAAACATGCTTCCATACAAAATATACCTAATTATGTGTGTGCATAAATTATTGATTTACAGTAACCAACCTTACACATAGAAAGAAAAATATACTAAGTAAATTAAAATAGATACCGTATTTTGTACACAAAAATTCAACACAAATACACGAGTACAACGGGACTTACACTTACCACTATAAATTAGATAAAAATAATTTAATATTTTGATAATAGTAAAAATATATATGAATTTGGGACAGAAAATACAAATACAAACACGTATAATACAAACAGACATGATATGAATTTGCACAATGTGCATGAATTTGCAAAATGTGCATGAATTACCACCGTTAGCATGTGATGTGATTTAATTTTTTATGGGTTTATTAATATAGGCAAAGAAGACACATTTTATGGGCTTGAAAATAAGAGAAAAGCCTATTCACATAGACAAGTATCTAAAATGGCCCATTAAAATATCTAGATGCTTGTCTTGGAAATTCACTTAATTTTAAGAAAAACATAGGATATTTTCTAGAATTACTTATTAAAGATACTTCATAGAGAATTGTAGATCATCTTTAGATGAGTGACACATATATAAATCCTAATTATTAGTTAAAGAGGTAGATGCCTATATATAGGTGTAAAGACCTCATTTGTAATACATCCAAGAACCAAACAACAAACTAATAAATCTAGTTATATTTTTTCCTTTTATAATACAAATTCCTTCCACCATATTGTCCTAGATGTTCTCCTTTTCACCTTCACTAGTCCAAAATATCTATTTTTGGTTGCTTTGAAGCTAAACTTAGCATTTGGGTAGCTAAGTGTTGCACGTGACTTTGAAAAAAAGTAAATGAGTGACAGTTGGTATCAGAGCCTAGGTTGCATAGTGGTTTGTGACTGTAGGTTTCAAAAAGATCATGTCCAAAGATACTCTCAAGAAGAATATAACTATGACTACATTGGTAGAGGAAAAGGTTACTCTTGAGAACGAGCATGAAGGATTTGGATAAGTGGTATCTAGTCATGAGGTATGTTTAGCTTACCTAGAATTCTATGTGAACAAAGTTAATACTAGTGTAGAATAAATTGATAAACATATGGGAGAAATTGAGGGTAAGAATGAATCCATGCTAGAGGCAATGACTAATATTAGGGATAGGGTGCTTAAACCTTAAGATAAGAATTCTCCATTATAGAGAATGCATCATGGAGCATGTTGGAACAAATAGTAAAGGAAGTAGAAACCTCTATAAGTGGGAGCCCCTTAACTTTGAAATCTAAGATGACCTAACCCTAATGGCTATGGTTTCTCCTTATATAGGTACCATTGGTGATAAGAACTAGAAGGTTCTAGAACCTTTAGAGTTCTTAGTTAATATAGTTGCTTAAGATCGAGATTTGATGACACTACTACAATAAAGGGTATTTAAGTTAGGATTTAAAGTTAGTTTTTGCTTAAAACTGACTTATAATGAATTTTAAGTGGTTCTACGTTTTAATCGACTATAAAAAATTATAGAAAAATAAAATAGTAGCGTTGGTTGGCATGTAAAACTGACACTATGTGTCAACCGATGTACACGTGGCTCATGTCGACTCACACGTAGAACCGACTTAAAATCCTACGTGTAGAATTGATTCTATGTGTCAACTGATGCATAAATGGTAGCATCGGTCTTATGTGTCAACCAACATTACATGTATGATTTTAAGTCAGTTCTACGTGTCAACCAAAGCGAGCCACATGTAGCGCTAGTTGACATATAGAACCAACTTAAAATCCTATATGTAGCATCAATTCTACGTGTCAACCGATGCTACTATTTTATTTTTCTACAATTTTTAAGTCAATTGACACGTAAAATAGACACTATACGTAGGATTTTAAGTTGATTCTACGTGTCAATCGACACTACCTTATTTTTTTCCTTATCTTCTTCTCTCCCCCATTTACCAACAATGCTAGCTCATGTTTCCCTCTTCCCTGACAGAGAAAAACCGTATGTTATCTTTATTTTCTTTCTCCTTTTTCAACCACTTCTGACCACCATTTCTAGCGTCATTAATTTGGTTTTCTTTCTCTCCAATTTCTCTTTTATATCCACTATTTTTTTGAGAATAATACTCAAATTGTTCATACCTATTTTCCTTCACTTTCTCACTTACCAAACACTATTTTTTCTTCATTTCCTTCATCTTGTCACTTCATTTATTCTTGTAAGTATTTCTATGAATTATTTTACACTTATTATTCATATTTTTTATTTTGTGTATATTTTTGTGTTACGTAGGTTGTGTATTTTTCATTGAAGCTTAGAAGATAAGAAAATATTATTTATTTATTTATTTATTTTAATAATTTAAAGTTGTGTTTTTGATATATATTAATTTATAAAGTATTTATAATGTATAAAGAGTTTATTAATATTTATTATTATTGTATATATGTATAAAGTATTTATTATTATTACATGCATTTATATACGTATATAAATTATTATATATTATATATTGTTAATATTATTATTGTTAATGTTATAATAAATTTATTAATTGTTTGTATTTTATGTATTTATTTTTATACGATATTTTGATGGATATCTAATAATTTATAACTTCATATATAATAATATGTGAAATATATTGGTGATTAATACAATTATATTTTATTGTATATATATTTAATATGTTTTATATCATCAATAGAAAATAGACAAATTTTTTATGTCAAAATGTAGAATTGAGTAGGATTATATTTATAGAGTTGAAACTTTATTGGAATTTGCCCATAGAAATAGTAATAATGAAATTAGCATAATTTGATGTCCATGTATTAAATGAAAAAGTATAATGTTGAAGATGCTGAAAAATATAAATATGGAAAATCATTTATGTAAATCTCTTTTGTTTTATAATTAATTACTTATATTATATATTTTTTGAATTATAACTCCTCTAAAATGTGTTTTTTTATATAATCGTTTTAAAGGCCACGATAATTAGATAAACAAGTGTCACAAGATTGTAAATAAGGCATGAATTGAATACAAAACTTTCAAATTGGACATAAATTAATTATGTGTTTCTATACAATTGAGAAGAACAACTTAATAATTTGGTTAGTAATTTAACTTGATACAAAATCATTCTTATAATTTTTGCATATTGACGTAATATTATATGATACATTTTATTACTTTGTTAGTTATAAAGAACAATTTAAGAACAAATAAATAGAGGTGAAATAATCAAACAACCAGGAAAAAATGAGATATATTATGCATTTGGATGCGATCATATATTTTGATTTTTTGTGTTTTATAATCTAATAACATAAAAAAATAAACATAGTTATGGATTCAATAAACAATAATGTAAATTTTTATCATTCATAACAGTAGAGTATTTATATATATAATAATTAAGTTAATTATGTTTGCTTATATTATTTGGGTTATTAAAAATATAAATTGATATTTATTGATTTTTTACTTTTTGGTATGAAAGTGTCTTTAAGCGGGCCCAAATTATTTTGTTTAATATTAATTAACTAATATATTTAGACGGTGCTTATTAATTAATTAAGTATTAAATTTTAGCTTTATTTCTAAAAATATTGCAAACCATCTAATCACAGCTTTAGACGGAATCAATTAATTAGACTTCATTAAAAGTGTTCAAATTAAACCAAAAAATTTAATTATCCAATTACTAACTTTCAAGTTTTCAAACCATTACTAAAAATATGTTGTCAATACATTTTCGAATAATAGTTATTATAAAAACTTTTGAAATAGAGTTTCACTCAAACAACTCGGTGATTGTACTAACAAATAAAAGAGTACTATTCTAAATCAGACCGCATAATTAAACCTTAAAATCTAATTTTTAGATTTAAGTTTGTAATGAAAAATAATATATTTCTCTCTAATATCCTTAATATAAAATCTTGAATAAAACAAAATCAATTTATTTTATAGAAATGTTTTACCTATTTAATATTTCGTAAGTATAACAATGTTATTATTATATCATATTTGCAAACAACCAACATGTTAAATTTAATCACATATAAATTAAATATAACATATAAGAATATAACATAAAAATATCTATAAATAATTCATTTTAAAATTATACCTCAAAAGAATTCTTACAGAACTTTGATGCTAATTTTGTTTCTAGAAAACCTCCAAACGAATTTGCATTTCTGTTTATTGAATGAAAAACTAGAAAACTACAAAAGCATAATCATTTCTTCACAAAAAGAGAAAAGCTTTAAAACTTAAAAAAACTAAGAATTAGAGAGAGAAAAAGAAGATATTTTTGATTTGAGGGATTTTTAGGGATTTAAATGATGATTTTTACAATGAGGGAGATGATTTTTTTTATAAATGAGGAAAATACCAAAAAAGTAGAAAAATATCTCAAAAATTGATTTTGGATGCACTCGAATAGGTTGACACATATGTGGCGTGAGATTTGTAGCAGACAAGTGCTGGCATGAGTGGGACTCGACATAACATGCATGTGTGACTCGGTAAACGGGCAGTGGCTCTCGACATGTTATATGCGAGCGACTAGGAAGACGTGCATTGGCTCGTGACTTGATATGCGTGCGAGACTCGATAGATGTGCGTGTGGGGCAAGATGGACTTGACATTTCTTCAAGTCTTTAAATTATTTTTGAACGAAAATACTTGAAAAATGATAAAAATATATGTGATTCTGAAAAGGACAAATTTATATAAAAATATGATCAAATCATAAAAATATTAATATATTTAATCAATTAAGCACTCATCAATCAACCTGGTCATTTTTAGGAGTAGTCAATGGCAAGCCATGTATAGGAAAACCACCAAGAATCATCATATCTTCAAGATTAATTATTGTTTCACCCCAAGGAAATACAAAAGTATTAGTTTCTGGGCCTCAAAACTCAACCAACCCAAGTAACAAATTGAAGTTACACTTGACTTCATATTTAGAGCTTATTATAACATTAAAAATACTAGTTTGATTCTATATAGCTTCATATTTTATATACAAAGGATTAATGCAATACTAATATGATTTCAAAAGGATGAGATTATTGTTACATCACTCCGGTGTTGATGTGGTAATATCTTTTACTAATATACTCTTTTAACATATTTAAGTTATCTTTTGTAAATTCATGATATTACATTCTTATTTTGAATTTAAATACATGTATTTATTTGGTTTGAACAAGTCAGGTTATGATATGAAAATATTTGATAATTTACTAGAAGAACAGGTATAACATATGCTTGAAATTATAAGATCACAAGAAAAATATAATGATATTGAATAACATAGGTATCTTATAATATTTAATGATATTGTAATTAAGTTAAATATACATATGTATGTATTGTATATAAATTATTTTTTGTTATAAATTTAGTTCTTAAGTAATTAATTGATATTTAATTTTTCAATTAAGAGAATGTATTTAAAAACTCTTTTAAACGTATTTTGTTTTTTTTACTTTTAAGTAATCAAAAACATGTAGTGAGACTAGTAGAAAATAACCAAATTATGTTTAAAAGAGGATATGGCATTTTAAGTCAGTTTTATAGGTGAACTGACTTAAAATTTAAAGTCGGTTATCGGTAGAAGCAACTTTAAATTTTAAGTCCCCCCCATTCTAAGTTGGTTCACCGAACCGATTTAAATTATCATTTTTGTAGTAGTGTATGCATAGTCCAATATCTTTAGGATCAAAGTCTAGAGGGAAGAAAGGCTAGAGGTTAGAGTCAAGGTCCTTGTGATAGTCAAGGGCCTTGATTGAGGGTCCTCATCCTAGGTGCATACCGAATGCACCAATAGAGCATCTTCATCATAACCTCAATAGGGATTTTGATACCTTGAGAGCTCATTGTAAGAAACTTAAAGGTGACATGGCCTTACGTGAAAGTGCTATGGCTTTTGGGGTTATCACCATATGTGAGGCTCCTAAACTTGACATTCCTAAATCTAAGAGATACCCAGTGCATGCCCCCCTGGAGGGAGGGAATAGGAATGCAACAAAACTTGATAAATTCTTGTAGGGTTTTGAGAATTACTTCAAAGTCATGAAGATCAAGGACGAGGCTATGAAGGTACATCATGTTACTCTTTCACCGACTTCAACATGCTTTGGTTAAGAAGGATGTATGGAGATATTGAGAAAGGTACATGCTCTATTGATTCATTTGATGCTTTTAAAGAAGGAAATTCTACCTTGATAATGACGACGAGATGTTACAAATTTTTGTTTGACTAATGAAGCAAATGAGGAGTATTTATGATTATATTAAAGAGTTTATCACTATTACTCTTGAGATCCTCGACATGTTCGACAAGAAATATTTTTACTTATTCATGGATAGACTCTAACATTGGGCCAATACCAAGTTATGGTGTAAAGGTGTACAGATCATTTCATTTCCATTGTCATAGTTGAGACCTTAACTGATTATTCCAAAGAGTCATCAATATCCAAAGATAAAAGTGTTATTACTAGAAAAAGTGGGGGAAACAAAAGCAACAATAAAGAAAGTGCTTCAACAAAACCTCTTAATTGAAAACACCAAGATAAGAGAGACAGAAAATCCAAGTATAAGTGTTATTTTAGTGATGATCTGCCTTGGATGAGAGACTATCCAAAAAGAAAGGCTTTGAATGTAATGACTACTAAACTTTAGGATTCTCTTGAGAAGGGTGAAGTACAAATGGGATCACTTCAATTCTGAATGTTATCAAAGCTGTTCTAAAGCCACAAGAAAAAGTATTGATGTAATTTGACATGGCATGTAATGGAGTACAAACCGAGGTGCTTATCGATACGAGTTCTCTCATAACTTCATAACCATTGAGGAAGCTCAAGACTCAATATAAAGGCTTCCAATAAGAGGGTTTCCATTACGGCGATGCATTTTGATACTAAATCAATCTATGGCATTTCCATGAAGTGAAGACAAAAATATGGGAATAAGTGTACCATTGAATCAGTCCATAGTATTGATGGATGAATTTAGGGTAGTACTAAGGATGCAATTCCTTGACCAAGTAAAAGCGTTCCTATTTCCTTTTGCAAACTCAATATGTATTCTTATAGGAAGTAACAAATGTTTGGTACCCACAACAAGGCTCAACATGGTCAACACTTCGACTTTCTCTACCATGTAACTTACGAAGGGGTTACGCAAGAAGAATGAGGTAAATTATCTCACATTTCTTAGTTAATAAGAAAGAGATGATGATGATTCATATGGGAGTGAGATTCCTAAACAAGGGCTAGAAGTCCTTAAATAATTCAAGGATGTCATATCAACCAATTTTCCAAAAAACCTCCCATCTAGAAGAGAGGTGGATCATAAGATTAAATTAGAACCTGGAGGAAAGAGACCTAACATGAGTCCATATCGAATGGAACCATCTAAGTAGAGGAACATAAGATACAACTTAAAGAGTTTCTTGAAGTTGATTATATTCATCCATCTAAAGCTTTTCACGAAGCTCTTATGCTTTTTCAAAATAAGAATGATGGGGTTTTGTGTGTGCATCCATTAATGGGCCCTTAAAAGGTAACCATTAAGAATAAGTATTTTATCCCTCTCATAGCTGACTTATTCAATAAACTTGGAAAGATACAATACTTCAACAAGATGGAATTGCATTCCGATTACTACCAAGTATATATAGCCCCAGGCTATGAGGAAAAGATTGCATGCATGACAAGTAACACTCTAGATGAGCATCTTTAACACTTCAGGCAAGTTTTTCATATCTTAAGGGCAAACGAGCTTTATATAAAAAAGGAAAATTTCTCTTTTACCCAGCAAGAGGTTATGTTTCTTGGGCATACATAAGATTAAGGATGAGAACTTATGATGGATGACGCCAAGATAAAGCAATACAAGAATGGGAATTACCAACCAAGATTCATAAGCTAAGATTATTTATAAATGTGTGAACTATATCGGTCCTTCATCCTCAAAGGCATCTCTACTTACTAACCTACTCGAGAAAAACAAAACATAGGAGTGGACATCATGTTGTCAAGATGTATCTAAGAAGTTGAATAAGGTTCTAATTAAGGAGCATGAGTTGTGCTTAGCTGATCACACTAAGCCATATTAGTTACATATTGACACCTCTAATTTTGTGATAGGAGTATTGACATAAGAAAGACACTTCATAGCCAACAAAATTTGAAAGATTAATGACACAGAGATAAAATATACAATGCAAGAAAAATATATGAATGTCATTATTCATTGCCTAACGGTATGCCAACATTACTTATTAGGCTCAAACTTCACCATCATGGTCGATAATATTTCCACTAGTTACTTCAAAACTCAAAAGACGTTCTAGTAAAGAAGTCAAATGGAAAGGCTTCTTAGTTAAGTTTGATTATTAGCTTGAGTATAATCCTATGAAAGTAAATGTATTTACTAATGCACTAAGTCAAAAAGATGAATTTTCCACCATGAGAAAACCTAGAAGCTCACTATTAGAAAGAATCAAAGAAGGGTTTATATAAGACATGCTTGAAAATAGTCTCATGACCTTAGTTATGAGGGGAATGCAAGGAGATTCTGAGTCATCAATGGCCTACTCTACACTATAAAAAATCACCTTTACACTCCTAGGTGGCAGAACTTAAGGAAGAATCTAATTAAAGAATTTTATGACTCTACGTGGGTTAGACATCCATGAGATAAGAGAATTCTTGCTTTGCTTGAACTGACATATTTTTAACCACATATGAGAGATGATGTTGAGTCTTATGTGAATACTTCCCTTGTTTGTCAACAATTAACAATCACTAGAAGGGATATTTGAACCATTACCCATCCCAAAGTGTTGAAGGGAAAGTGTATCCATGGATTTCATCTCTACTTTGCCAAAATCTGAAGAATGCTAAATCATTATTGTGGTAGTGAATTGATCCAACAAGTATGTTATATTAATTCATACCTCGACATACTATACTATAGAGAAAATTGCTCATCTATTCTTAAAACACATGGTAAAGTATTAGGGAATTCCTAGTAGCATAGTGAGTGATCGATACCCATGCTTCACTTGTAAGTTATGGACCATGCTATTTAAGTTACTTAGTTTAAGCTTAAACTTCTTGACAAAATTTCATCCCAAAAGTGATCAAAAAACTGAGTTTAAATGCCTTATTGGAACTTTATTTGATGCACTATATAAGTGCCAATCAACATGATTAGAGAAAACAAAGCCAAACTTTTTGATGTGACTCAATTCTTTTATAATCTTCAATGAGGTGAGTCAAAAATTAAAAGTCCATTTGAAATTGCCATTGCATAACAACCCATGACTCCTCAAGCCTTAACAAAATGTTACAAGATGAAGAGCCCTAGAGTGTACAAGTTTACTAAAGCATGGCACGATCAAGCCGAGACTGCAAAGGCGTACTTGGACAAAGCAACTAAGTAGATGAGAAAGTTCATTGATAAAAGGAGAATGAAGGTTGTCTTTAATGAAGGTGACATAGTTATGGTAAAGTTTCTTCCTCAACAATTTAAGTCTCTTAGAAAAGTAAATAAGTAGTTGATATGCCAATACATATGACCTTTTCTTATCCTAAAGAAAGAATGAAAGGTTTCTTATAAGGTCCAACGTCCTCCTAAGTTGAAGACCCACCTAATCTTTTATGTAAGTCTCTTAAAGCCATACCATGAAGAAATAGAGGACCTAACTCATAGAGAATCAAGAAGGCACCTATAAGCATCGTGACTTTTTTTAACAATGAAATGGAGTGCATACTAGCCAAAAGGAAAATATGAAGGCGAAAAGCTCCCAATTACATGGACTACTTATTCAAATAGAAAGGATTACCCAAAAGTGAAGAATCATGGGAGCATGAAGATGCATTATAGAAATTTTAAGACCATATTATATGCTTCAAAGAACAAGTTGCAATGTGAGCTTCTTAACCTTGTGTGGGGGAAAATGTTATGATCTATTTTTTAATTGGTTTATTAATAAAGGCCAAGAAGACATATTCTTATGTGCTTGGTAACTCAAGAGAAAACCTCATTCGTATAGACAAGTATCTAGGATGATGATGGTGTAAATTATAGATGTTCCTAAGTATACAAATTACTAATAACTTAGTGATAAGTTTACTTTGAGGCCAATCTCTCATGGAATTGTGTTGATTTAAAATTATTTATTTATTTTCTTAAAAATAATAAACTAATAAAATAAATATAAGACTAAATAAATTATTGAGAAAATGAAAAATAAAATAAATTAACTAATTAACTAATTAAATTAACAAAAAAATGAATCTTTAACACGAATTACGGTTGATGAGAAAACACAAGCATTGAGCTAACTAATTAATCAATTATAAATTGAATTAATTGGATGAATTTAATAATTAATTATAAATAATATTAATTTTTTCACTAAATTTAAAAATCTCCTTACCATATGGGTGATTCTTAATTACAAGTAACCAATTTATTTCATTGATCTAGACTAATAAGTTAATTCGATTATCATAAGGAAAACATAGAACCAAATTGATATTATTAATGTTTTCACTAAATTAGAAATCTCAATGATAATAAAAATTTCATTCATAATCGCTAAATAATTTATTTACTCTAGATAATTAATTAATTAATTATAGCACAAGAAAATCATAAACAATCTAAACTAACACAATAATCATGTAATTAATTCAGATTCAAAAGAACATAATTAGGCATAAATGATGTTTCTAACAACCTAATTTATAAATATTTTCTTTAATTGTAAATAAAGATTCAATCCATCATAATTAAATATATCAAGAACCAAAAATAAAAAATAATCTCATATTATCATAATTAAAGATATCAAGAATTAAGAATAAAAAATAATCTCATACTCTATTCAAATAATAATCCACCTGGAATTCAATTCAATCATGGAAGCAAAACTAAAAACCCATCAATAAATTTAACATAATATGATAAAATTTAAAATCAATAATATAATTATAAAAGTCATAATATTTTTGATAAAATTAAGAATAAAACCTAAAGAATAAAATACCCTTAAGCAACAATCACACAAGCTTTAAATTGGTTGATTTTCCCATCGAAAAACCTTAGCAGAATGCCCAATAATGCTGGAATTATTTTTTAGAAAGTTGGTTCCTCCTTTGGGATATTTTCTCTTAATTTTTGTGCGAAATTCTATTCAAATGGGGATTAAAACAATATAAATAAGCCTTGTAATATTTTTTTTCATAATTCTAATACAAATTCATTCCACCATATTTTCTTAAGTATTCTCTTCTTCGTTAAGTGACTATTTGAGTTGCTTGGTAGCTACTTTTATTTAGCATTTAGGTAGCTAAGTACCACGTGTGGCCTTGAAAAAACTAGCCACGTGACATTTGGTTCACTAAGGAAGACTCTATACATTTATCAATTAAAAACAGGACATGAAAAATTAAGATTGTTCTTAGAGTATGAGGTGTGTTGCTATGGTGAAGCCACCTCCTTTCTTGGTTAAGTTATACAATAAAATTTGGACAGTCACTTAAGAAAGATAATATTTTATCTCCTCTAAAGTGTTTTTTTCTTTTTGACTCCTCAAGGATTTAAAAATATTTTATCTTTTAGATGTATTTAAAAATATAAATCTCGTTGAAAATAAGTTAAATTTAGTGATGAATGATTGTCTAATAACCATAACATCACGTTACACCTCAAAGAATAAATATTAGACATGAATATTTTTTATGAATGTGTTAAAATGTAGTTTAGTTTTTATTAGCAGAAACAAGAAAAAAGAGAAAAATTAAGTGATTTATTTTTGAATACCTATTAAAATAAGAGTATAAATAAACTATTATATAAAAAAAATTAGAAGTTAAAAAATTTATAAGATATGGAACTAATTAACCTAGAGGGATGAATATATTATTTTTAATTTTTATCAAGTTTATAATTTAATAACATAAATAAAGCGGCCATACATGTAATCGTGTGTAATAGTAAAGTACGAAAATTATAACATACGATATTTTTAGGTGGAAACAACTTAGGCCACAATCATGACCTAAGAAAAAAACCACCGGTCCATCGGTCCACCGGACCACCTAACTTTCCACTTTGAAAATCAAATGTTCAAGTACAAACTCGGTCTTATGCTACCCTCCCTAGGATACTGTACCAATGTACTTTAATTATGAGCCCTTACTCTATTTTCATAGTTTCTAATATTAGCTTGAACAATTTCCAGACCAACATTTCAATAAGCTCCCTGCAAATCAGATTGTTCACAAATCAACTGCAAAATAGTTAGCACAAAAAACACAAGTGCCCGTGTGTGTTCTAGAACGGATTTAACAATGAATAATCTTAACTAAATGATTCGAATTATATGTTATTTAAATCAAATCAACTAGAAAATTATAGAGCAAAAAGATTAAAACCAAATTCACTAAAAATAGCTTTTTAATATTTAATAATTAAATCAAATAATCATGATCACTCATATAATTATTAGATTTAAATATCCAAGATTCTAATCATAAAATAAGCTATATGAATATGAAAAATAAAATAAATAGTCTAATAAGTATGAGACATTAATCAAATATTAAACTAATATATCATAAATTAATTTCTCTGTATTAAAGTTTCTAACCTTCAATTATATATATATATATAGTAATTAAATCAAATAATCATGATCACTCATATCATTATTAGATTTAAATATTCAAGATTCTAATCATAACATAAGGTATATGAATATAGAAAATAAAATAAAATAAATAGTCTAATAAATATTAGACATTAATCAAATATTAAACTAATATATCATAAATTAATTTCTCTGCAGTAAAGGTTCTCACCTTCAATTATATTTATATATATATAGTAATTAAATCCAATAATCATGATCACTCGTATCATTATTAGATTTAAATATTCAAGATTCTAATCATAAAATAAGGTATATGAATATGAAAAATAAAATAAAATAAATAGTCTAATAAATATGAGACATTAATCAAATATTAAACTAATATATCATAAATTAATTTCTCTGCAGTAAAGGTTCTCACCTTCAATTATATATATATATAATTAACTTTACTGTGTCGCAAGAACATATACTTACCCTTTTTTTATATGCATTTGTTTGAATACTCATCTTAATTACTTTGACGTCGTCTCTGTATGTATTAATTCCTTTTTCTTTTTCTACTTTTGTTTCCCTTTTATATTCCATAGTTTATGGCAATTCTTCTTCGCCTAAGCTTACTACAGTTTGTGGCAATTTTTTTTTTCGATAGCTTTTTTATTTTTCAGTATACACCTTAACCCTAATCTTATGTGTGTATATATTGATAATAATAACCTACTAGTATTAAAGTTACAATATTTTAGGCCTCATTATTCAAAACCATTTAAATATTTAATTAAAAAATATTTTTAAATCACATCTTAAAAATATTAAGATACATAAAAAAATATTTAAGCACAAAAACTAATATTAGATTTATGAACATGTGCTATTAAATGCATAAATACAATCTTATGTGTCGTAGTTATCAAGGATATACCTGAAGTATAATTATCTGGAACTTGAGCATTTGTTCGACTTTTCTTGATAGACTTGATAGCATGCCTAAAAACAAATTTTACAAGTAAATATTTTGTCCACGAAAATAGCCAACACTCATAGTCCTTACAAACTCCCCATTTGACATTTTCGTGTAACAAAACCTCTCACTTATTATAAGTCACTTATAAAAATAAGATAAAAATGCAATGATGTCCCAGACTCCATAGTGGAACTATCCTATGGTCCGGTAGATCCATCTTCGCTGCAACTTGACAAGCTTGTAACTAACTGAAATAACATTGACAAAGTATAGGACAACTTGGCATGAAAGCCTCATTGTATATTAGTTCAGTTTACATAGAAATAAGCGAAGTCTAAATAATAGTCATGTAGTATGCATTCATATTAATTAAGCTTAATTAAATAAGTTCTCCCCCTATATGCATAACAAAATAAAAACATGAAAATGAAACACATTATTCTCTCCCCCTTTTTGACATACGAGAAGAACAAAGTATTAGAAAAACCAAAGAAGTTAGAATCATCCTAAAGATATAGCAATGTAAAAGTAAAGTAATACATAAATGTAATATGCTTTAAACTCTCCCTAAGTTCTATGACTCTCTAACTTATAAACGAATTAAAAAGGTAATAAATAAATAAAAATCTGATCTTTTTTTTTTGTAATTTTCATAACTAACTACATTAGGTATTAAACTCATTTAATTACAAACAAGTACACAACCAATTGAGAACTCATCATTTTTTAACTCCAATTTTGATTATTTATCATATAAATAAATAAGTAGAATAGAAGAGGTGTACACGCACACGCACACTTCACACATATAATGACATACTGACATCTACTTAAAGTATTATATATGTTTAAACTCCATAAATATATCAATTAATTCATTTATGACCTATCAAGAATGACTCAAATGAAAAAAAATATCACTTATCATGTAAAATCATAATCGAGTCTTCAATCTCACAAAATAAAATATATCTACGAAGGGAGGACTTATATATATATATATATATATGAGGTAAATAATATATATTTTTTAACCTCTATTGGCTCCTTTTTTTGTGCATTCAATGTACAAGATTTATATGTAATCGTTTTTTGCATAATCTTTCATTCTTTTTTTTCACGAGCCATAAACCTAGCATAATGACTTTCACACTAGTTGTGGGGTAGCCCTCTCCGCTCACTGCGGTAACTTCACACATCACAGTAGGTAGCCCTCTCAATACTAGGTGCCTTCATACGGTAAAGTTTTAGCAAGTAAGAAATATAACTCAACACAATTTTACAGTCAAGATTAGTTGGAGTCCAGAATCTTTCAAAAAAAAATCCATAAACTTCAAGCATAACATATGTGTGTGTTCATGAGTGTGTGAATAAGTTCATATCAACATCGATCATCACATGTACAAGAATATGTGTATGCGTAAGCCAAAATTGTAAAATAATTTATACAATAAATATCAAAATGAGTTGAGTCACTAAAAATGAGATTATGTGTATGTAAGTATTAAATAAGTTGAATATTGTGTTGGCCAAACAAAGATGCTATTTTTTTAAGTTTAACTAATAAATAAAATAAAGACAATAAAGATTGCTCACCTAAGTTCATTTAAGCACTCTAACAAAAATACCAAGATGAAGGAATAAAAGATGGTCAGGTGACCAAGAAAAAACAACTTTTCCTAACCCATATTTTCTTGCATTTTGATTTCTCTATATCACTGGGTTAGGACTTAACTAACTTAGGTTTCATAGGCATGTTTTTGAACTTAGTTGTTCTTTTCTCATTCATCCCAAATAAAGATGTAGTATGCATAATAGGATGATGATAATGAGTCATAGCATTAAAAGTACTAAATTTTTCTTACCTCTTTAAACCTAAGACTTTATGCTTCCTAGTAGAATTTCTGAACAAGTTATTATAATTTCCATTCATCCTTGAGTATGATGTAGCATGCATAGATGAATAATGCTTATGGGTCCTACTATGTGAATCATGGAAAGAATGATTAAGTTTAGGAGCATTCATCAAATATCTACATTTTGGTCTTATATGACCTTTCCTATCACAATGATGACAGACAGTCACAAACTTAACAATTTTTCTACCATAGGTGCAATAGTTCCTTGTGCATAAGTAGTAACAGTAGGAGTAGAGTTTAAGGACCTTACAAATGTGGTCTTTGATGTTGAAGGTGTTGAATGTTCATCTATGTATCCAAGACCTCTCTTATCTCCATGTAGCTTTCCATAGTCTAGGACTTTGGTTAATTTTTCAGCACCAATGGTCAAATTCTTCATCGTTTCTTTAGCAATACTAAGTTCTTGCCTAAGATTTTTGTTTTCCTAAATGGTTTCTACAAGTCTCAAATTCAAAGCATTAATATGATCAGACAATTCCTTTTTATCTTTCTTTAGGTTAGAGGAATTTGTTTTGTGAACATTGATGATATCATTAAGTTTAGTTACTTTCACAAGCGATTTATCTCTCTCTTCCCTGGCACCTAGACATTCCATGAATATTTTCTCATAATTCGATACATTAAACTTAGACAGTAAGAGAGAAGAGTTTACTTCCTCATTTTCTTCATCCGAGCTAAGGTTGGAGTCATTGTGATGTGCATTGGTAGTTGTGGTGAAGGCACAATAATTAGTGTCATCGTCCTTTCAGTTACTAGCATTGTCCTGCTCACTTTCTATGTCACTGAGTGTAGCATTAAAGGCTTTTCCAAATTTCTTTTTATTGTTAGCACAATCTATAGAAATATGACCAAATCCCCCACAAGTAAAGCATTAAGGACTAGTGGGCTTACTTTTCTTACCATCAAGGCTAGGAGACTTGATTTCCCTTGACTTTCGGTCATTCAAACGATTGGATTGTCCCTTGTTAGAATGATTATTCTGTTGACCCTTCTTCTTCATAAACTTCTTAAATTTTCGTGCTAACAAGACTAGTGACTCATCATCCATATCATCATCACTATCAGAGAAGTCCTTTTTGGAGCTTTTGAATGCCACATCCTTATTTTTCTTGGGTGGATCAAGAGAAAGCTCATAGGTTTGGATTGATCCGACAAGTTCATCAATTTTTAGTGTGTCTACATTCTTTCTTTCCTCTATCGCTGTAACTTTCATCTTATAGTCAGCTGTTAAAGAGCTTAAGAGTTTGCACACTTGTATAGGTTATGGAATTTTCTCACCAAGGTTAGAACAAGCATTAGTGATATCATAGAAGCGAGCATAGAATTGACCAAAAGTTTTGTTATTGCTCATTTTAATAGAATTAAACTCAGATGTTAGCATTCTCAATTTTGTTTGTTTTACTTGGGAAGTTCCTTCATGAGCAAGAGCAAGTACATTCCATGCATCTTTAGCAGTCTCACAGTCGGAGATGCGATGGAACTCATCCATCAACACTGTAGCGAATATTGAGCTTAAACCTTTTTGGTTTTCCCCACTAAGAGTGTGTTCTTCAGTGGTCCAGACTCTTCTTGGCTTTATGATTGTTACACTATTTTTCATTATCGAAGGTGGTTCCCAACCATCAAGAATAGCATCCCATACTTTTTCATCTTGTCTGAGAAAGGCTTGCATGCGAGTCTTCCACTAAGGGTAATTAAACCCATCAAAGAGTGGGGGTCTAATAGATGACCCACCTTCTTTCATTTGGTCCATAAGTAAGTGTGTGTGTCCCTAAGGATCAATCTCACTAAGTGTGTCTAGTGTGGGCTTTGATACCAATTGAAAGTTTATAAATTATGGACCTAATTAACCTAGAGGGGTTGAATAGGTTATTTTTAATTTTTATCAAGTTTATAATTTAATAACCTAAACAAAGCAGACAGACATGTAATCGTGCGTAAGAGTAAAGTGCGGAAATTATAACACACGATATTTTTAGGTGAAAACAACTTAGGCCATAACCATGACTTAAGAGAAAAACACCATCGGTCCACCAGTCCATCTAACTTTCCACTATGAAAATCAAATGTTCAAGTACAAACTCGATCTTATGCTACCCTCCCTAGGATACTGCCCAATGTACTTTACTTACGAGCCCTTGCTCTATTTTCACAGTTTCTAATATTAGCTTGAACAGTTTCCAGACCAACATTCCAATAAGGACTCCGCAAATCAGATCGTTCACAAATCAACTGTAAAATAGTTAACACAAAAAACACAAGTGCGTGTGTTCTAGAACGGACTTAACAATGAATAATCTTAACTAAATGATTCGAAATATATGTTATTTAAATCAAATCAATTAGAAAATTATAGAGCAAAAAGATTAAGCCTAAATTCACTAAAAATAACTTTTTAATATTTAAATCAAATAATTAAAATAAAGTATACGAATATGAAAAAAAAATAGTCTAATAAATATAAGATATTAATCAAATAATAAACTAATATATCATAAATTAATTTCTCTGCAGTAAAGGTTCTCACCTTCAATTTTATATATATATATATATATATATATATATATATATATATATATATTAATTAACTTTACTTTGCCGCAAGAACATATACTTACCCTTTTTTTCAATGCACGCGTGAATATGCATTTGTTTAAATACTCATCTTAATTATTTTATCGCCGCCTCTGTATATATTAATTCCTTTTCTTCTTCTACTTTTGTTTCCCTTTTATATTCCACAGTTTATGTCAATTCTTCTTCCCCTACGCCTACTACAGCTTGTGACAATTGTTTTTTTTTCAGCAGCTTTTTTATTTTTCAATAAACCTTAATCATATGTGTATATATATATATATATAGATATTAAGGTTAAAATATTTTGTGATTCATTATTCAAGATCATTTAAATATTTAATTAAAAAATATTTTTAAATCACATCTTAAAAATATTAAGATACATAAAAAAATATTTAAGCACAAAAATTAATATTAGATTTATGAACATGTGTTATTAAATACATAAATGCAATTCTATGTATCGTAGTTATCAAAGATATACCTAAGTATAATTATCTGGAACTCGAGCACTTGTTCGAATTTTCTTGATAGACTTGATAGCATGCCTAAAAACAAATTTACAAGTAAATATTTTGTCCATGAAAATAGCCAATACTCATAATCCTCACAGAATTAACGAATAAGAGGCTAAAAACTAAAAAAAATTCCCATGATAATATGTTATGCCTTCTTGCTAGGAAAATGTAATTTAGCTTTTGAAAAAAATCTCATGTTAAACTTGAATAAGCCAATTTTTATTGGCTGTTGAAAAGATTCAAAATTTCAACTAGGTTTCATAGAATATCATCTTATCTTAGTCATGTCATTGTTTCAAGGCAGTTAGTTCATTTTTGTGCACCAGTTGCTATTGCTGAGCTACACCCATTTGTTTAGAAGAAATTTAAAAGCAATATATATATTGTAATTGGGAAATAAGACGATTTAGATTAATTTATAACTTTGTTTTATTTGATTTTCGTGAATAAGTTGTGATTAAATATCACGAATTCACATGTAATATAAAAATTTGAGTTTGAATATAAGTTACTATTGAAAAATAGTATAGTTATATATAAAAAAATATTATATTTAATTTTTTTTAATATATCTTATTATTTAAAAAATATTGTTAACAAATTATTTCAAAGTATCGAAGTAATGTAGCATTTATTTTCTTGCTTATTGTTAGGATATATTCGTGGGTTTTGTACTCTATCGTGGGAGAGTCTTTAGATTTCATCTCCAATCCGAGACATGTTAACGGGTTCATTTCGTTTTCCTCGAACATAAGACCTATTCCTTAAGTACCACATATTTATAAGCGAAATGAACTCGTTAACATACCTCGGATTGGAGATGGAGTCTAAGGACCCTCCTACGGTAGATTACGGAGTCCACGAATATATCCTAACATTAAAGATGTGTCTTTTTATAAGGGTTATCTACGTAGTTTTGTAACTTTTATATAGTGAGGGGTCTATGGATTCCACCTCCAACTGAGTTATGATGCATTTCTTTCGTCATTTCCCAACTTCGAACCTGATATCTAATCCTTAAATACTTCAGATTTATAGAAGTTGGTACCAACTGAGACACAACTCAATTGATACCAACATCTATGAACCTGGGTACTTAAGAACTAGGTCTTAAGTTTGAGGTTTAAGGAAGACGAAAGAAACTCGTTAACGTATTTCAAATTGAATATGAAATCTACGAACCCTCTCACGTTAAAGTATAGGGACCACGAGTATATCCTAACACTTATAATTTTATGAAAAAAGTAATCGAATAAGAAAAGAAATAAGAGGGTGATCTGAAATTTGTAAAAATAAAGATTCTATTAAATCCTTTCCATCCATGTTAAATACTATCATTATATGACGAAGACACCAAACTAGCAGGTATGACATATTTAATATTGCCACGTCGACCGTTCCATAGAGTGCCAATTTAGGCACCAAATCTTACCCTCTATGTTTCTCTTTCTTTTCCTTCTAATTATAATTTAAGATAAAATATCACAAAAATTTCTTAAATTATTTATTTATATAATTTAATTTATCATATTAAATATTAAAAACAGAATCTTTTAATTCTTTAATTTTATAAAAATTATCAATTAAAAATAAATTATATTATCTTAATTATTTATTTAAAATATTTTTTTATACAAAGTAATTAAAACACGATTAAAATACAAGTTTTTAATAATAATAATAAAATTTAATTTAAAATATTTTAAGAAAAATAAAAAATAACAAAATTTAAACAAAAAGTTATTTAAATGTATATTTTATGTTTTAATAAAAATTAAAATTAATAATACTTTAAAATAAAATAATGATAATTATCAAATATTAAAAAATATTTTTTGATATTTTTTAAATATTAATTGTAATTTTACTATTATTAAAAACTCGTATTTTAATTGTGTTCCATCATTTAAAAAAAATATTTTAATAGAAAAAAATTAAAATAATAAGAATTATATTTAATTGATCATTTTTTCAAAACTAAATAACTAAATGATATCATTTTTAACTTAAAAGATTAAACTATACAAATTATTTTAGAATTATATAACATTTTTGCCTATAATTTATTGGATAAACAGATTTCATGCTTGGATTGGAATCATATTGAAGATCATGTACAATTTTCCAAATTATTTAGGTCTTGTGTAATTTTAATTTAAATGTCTTAATAAAATTAACTCCGATATAAATCCTTCTACTTTCAATTGGTTTTATCCCTAGAAATGGAGGCAAAAGGAATACGCCAAATGAAAAATTTTAACTTTTTTTGGACGAAAATTTGAAAAATAGAACTTGAGACATCATTACATGTTTAGCCGCTAGCATAAGTGCAAAGAACTCTGAAAACTAGAAGAAAATGAACCACGCGCTGACAAGCATAAAGTCGTTGAACCAAGTAATTCTAAATCGTTAAAATTGTTCCCAACTCACTTCCAAATTATGGTTGGCTAATATTATAACAGTACATTTTCAAGTTCACAACTGGCTGACACCACAATTAAGAGGGAGGTGGTGGAGGGAAATGCTGGTGTGGAGGAGGTGGAGGCATTGATCCCTGTGGCATATATGGCCTCTGCTGAGGGGGTGGAGGTGGTCGCCAACCATGTTGTTGACCTCCCATTGCCATAGGAGGTGGAAGGGGTCTTGGTGGAGCTTGACCGTATTGAGGTGGTGGTGGTGGCATGCTAGGGGGAGGTCTAAATTGCTGAACTTGAGACGGATGCATGACAGGCGGACCTGGTTGTTGTGGCTGGCTGTGCCAAGTTGGTTGAGCAGCTACCTGCATGGGTGGGAATGCCATACCTTGAGGTGGTGACGGACGAAATGCAGGAACAGGAGCAGGAGGAACAGCACCATTTGCACAAGGCTGGGGAGGCATGATAGCAGCATTGGCTCAAGGACTATTGGTGAGTGTTGGGGGCCCACTGGCAAAAAGAGTATGCGGCCGGCTCTTTGCAGTAGGATTGCTAGCAGCCAAAACTCTTTCTGCAACCCAATAATGAAAGCAGATAAGGAATAAGCACATGCATCAAACAAGGACTAGCAACTAAAAAATTAGGACCATCAATATCATTAGGCTGGTCTTATCTATAGCCACTCTCTATAATGCAGTAACCCAAAAAATCAGCATCTTTCAGAACATGAAGCCTTACCTGCTGGAGTACCATGGCGTTCCCCTTTCGTGTCTTTCTTATATGCATATGACACTGTTATTTGACGATTGCACAGATACTGACCATTCATTGCCTGTACAACAGACCAATTAAAAGTCCTAGGTTATTTACTCATTGACCTGTATCTTCCCCAAGAAGCATTAGCACAAGGAAGTAGGAAGTAAAAACATGCAACAAATCCAATAATATTCTCCAAACTTGGTGCACAGAATAAAAAAAATTGCATTATCACAAAAAAAACAATTTCTAAACGGAAAAGGAATTTCATTTGAACCAGTTATCCAAGATAACCAAAAGAAACAATTTCTAAAAGGAATAGAATTCATTTGAACAAGTTATCAAAGATAACCAACTGAGAGTCTTAGTTTTCAGCCTGAAGGGGAAACAAAAAAGAAGCTAAAAGTCCTTTATGGACAGTTAAAAAGAAAATCTAAAGATAAAATACAATGGTCGTTGACTAGTGCTTCTTCTACAAGTTCAATATAATACAGATTTTCCTTAGCTCTAGACGCACATACCTCAATAGCTGCATCAGATGCCTCGAATGAATCATAGCTAATAAAACCAAAGCCACGGGAATTTCCGGTCTCTGGATCTCTCATTATCTGCAAAAGAGAGCTACAAGAATTAGAGTATCCTGTTAGCCTAAACATGAACAAGTGAAAATATTTTATGTACTACATACAGATGCTTGAACCTATATATTTTTCCACTCGGCACTTCTTTATCATTTCAAAATAAACATTCATTTCTTAATTCTTAATTGGGACTTGGGAGAAAAAAGAGAAAGAAAACACACATGCTCTACAAAACTTCTGATATTGTGACAACTGATTACTGCACAGAGACAAGGAGGAAGTTGAAATCTACTTGGTGGTTAAAAAGTGTTCTTATCCAACAAACTTGGCTTCTATACAAGAGAAGTTAAGAATACATTATATTTTTTAAAGAAATTGCATAAAACCATCTTGGCAATTTCCAATTTAGCAATCCCATAGATTTTGTCAATTAAAAATAAACAAAATTTATCCTCTCTTATACCACCTTCTATGGAGATAAATGCGGATAGAGTTAAGTCTAGCTATTTGTGACACTATGTACAAACAAGACAAAGATATGAGTAACACGACCTGATATGTCATGCATAACCTATTTATTAAATGTGCCAAACATGACATGACAGACAACTAATTCAACCCATTTAACTGAATAATTTTTTTTTAATATAAATTTTGGTTCGACTTGTTTGAGTAGACTGACACGTGAACCAACACAAACACGATATATGAAACATTAATATTAGCCTGCTTATAAATGAGTTAAAACGACATGACATGTTTATTAAATGTGTCGACACAACCTGCTAACAAACACAATTTGTCACCCCTAGATAAAGTAAACCCACCAACCTCAATGGTTGAGCTGAAAAAGTAAAAAAGCATAAATGATTGGCTTATTTCATGTCAATTAAAATTGTACAAAAAGCATGCAACAAATACTTTTGATGAAATGGAGACTTATCCCAGTGTAAACCAAACAAAAAAGAGACTTATATTCCTGACTTCAGATATGTAAAATCATAAACTGCCTAATTTGTAAACCTTATGTGGTCGAGTATGGCTTCAACTTTCATACCAAAAAATGGACGATAAGAATGACAGAAAAATGATCATTAACTTGATATGACTTGTATTTACATTGCTTAACTATTAAAATGCAAAACCTTCTCTAAAAGGCATCATGTCTCAATGCAAGCTAACTGAATAGATTGAACTTGAGTATCTGAACCACAATAACAATCATAGTTGATAATTCAAATGAATTATACTGCTTCCTAATTCATTTTACTAATTAAGAAACTAAATGAAAAGTTCAAGACATCTATAGCAACAGAAAGGTCACAGAAAATACCTTCGGATTTGTGACGATGACTCCAAAGGCACTGAAAGTGTCATAAAGAAGTTTCTCATCCACATCCTACAAAAAAAATAAGGGATTATAATAAAGTTCCTAACTCCTAAAACTAGCATTAGTTTTGGTAACCTTGCTCTAACAAAGTGTAACTACTTACAGGATCAAGATTTCCAATGAAAAGATTAGCCCCAACGTCCAAGCTCTTTTTATCTTGTGTTGCCTGGAACCAAGTTGAAATCAAACAATCCATCAAAGTTGCTTAGTAATGTTTAGTCCAACAAAGTGGAGCCTTTTACCAGTCAATAGCATTTCACATTTCTGGTACAATAAAGCTACAAAAGCATTCATCACATACATAACACACGACCTTGAAGACATAGTTAGAAAATCAATACCCAGTACCTTATTTACACGTATTGGCTTGCCATATAGTTTAATCATATTAAGCACCTTGATTGCCTGCGTAATCATCCCAACAAAAACAAAAGCCAAAAACAAACAACAAAGGAAATTAGCTCCAAATATGAAAACTATTTTCACAAAAATGAACCCAATTGAAACAATAGTCATTGGTGGGACTCGGTGACTCACGTAGTCAGCATCTTCTTCACTTCGAAATTCAACAAATCCATAACCTTGATGAAGATTTGTCACTCTATCTTTTGGAACGTACACATTTACTGAAGCAGAAAGAAGAAAAGATTGTCAACAACATTCATCACACAAATCTCCAAAAAAAATGGAGAGCAAATATGATATACTCTAAGATGAAGAAGGAACTAGGAAATCTCACGCAGCTTCATGTAATTGAATCATTCACGTTAATAAAAGAATAAATAAATCAGAAAAAGCTATAAATTAAAGCGATAGAAAAGCTTACCAACAGGACCAGCTTGCACAAACAACTCCCAAAGTAACTCCTCAGCAACCTAAAAAGCACAAAAAAAGAGGAAGAAAGAAAAATCAACAAATTAAAAAACGAAAAATAACCATTTGAAAATTAAACCCTAAAAATCTCAAGTAAAAATTAAATCATAGAAGAAGAAGATGTAAAGAAATGGTGACCTGAGGATCAAGATTGCCAACATAAGCAGTGGCTTCTTGGTTCCGCTCAGCCGAATGTTGGCCGAGCAAGTTAGCTCCTACTCCTGGCGCTATACGAGTCGTCATCGTCTCTTTGTTCTCTTCCTTTCACTCTAGATATAGATTGCAACTATGTATGGATATTATAGATTGAACAAAGAGGCGTTGTTCGACTTCGTTAACGAGAGCTCTCGAAGAAAATAGAAATGCTCCTCTATACCCATGGTGATGCTTTCTCCAAACATAATACTGATAATTGAATGGGCCTAAGCCCTTTTACATTTGGGTCGAAACCAAACTCAAAAAGGCCCATGATTAAGTTACTTAATTTTGAGCTTATTCTGAATGGCTCGGCCCCATATTTTAATTTTTATTTTTTAAATTCGATTGTAATAAAATAAATTAACAGTTCAATTCTTCTATTATATTTTAAGTGTCATTATTTGATTACCATTAATATACAACGAATAAATGAACAAAAATGATTAAAAAAAATAAAAATTTATTATATAAATGTGAATTTTTTATTTATACGTTCACGAACCACTCATGACTCAAAAAATGATACATTTAAAATTAGATAGAATAATTACTTCAATTTTTTAAATAAATTTAATGATTTTTTTAATTAATTGAAAAATTATCCTTCTAATAATACATCAATTGTAGCATACATACTTGTTTTTCAATCTTTAGATTTAACCAAACTTATTTTGACCACCCAAAAATCTATTTTTTAAAATTGTTAATTAAATAACTACCCACTAGAGATGGTGGATAATGTGATGTATTATTACATTAGGATGCAAAGTAGAATATTTCTAATAGAAAATGCAATAGATACATATAATTAGGGGTGACGGCTTGTATTATTTTAGTAAAATTTTGATTTTAAAATTTGAGATTTTTTTTTAATAAAATAAAACAAGTAATCAACTTTCTTTGTCGTTTAGTTTTTCAATTGAGGATAAAACTTTCTTTCATCGGAATTCTTTCTTTGATACGTCTTCTGTTTGTGATTTCTTTAGTGTTATTACATAAATAATTTTCTTTTTATGTTTTTCTATTAAGATTTTGATCTAAGGTTGTATTTTTTTTACTTATATCTTAATCTAGAGTGATATTTTATCAAGTTATGATTTATTTAAACATATTTATTTTGAATTATGTATGTTTATTTTTTAGATATTGGTATAGATTTTCTATATTTTAAAAAGAAATTTTAAAGATTCAAGTAATGAAGATATTAAGGAGTTGTAAAGATAAAATGTTATGGAATATTATTTCATCCATATGAACTATTCTATAAGGCTCAAAAGATCTACAATAGTTCGATAAATATCTTATCTTTTTTTAAAAAAAAAATATTATGAAAAACTGCTGCAAATTTAACTTAATAGAAATATGAAATAAGATCAATCATCAATTCTTTTAAATTTTATATTTGTTTGCAATAGTTGAATTGGCTAAAAGCTTATTTCGATTTAATAAATAGGAGCATGCTTCGTCACTATGTAATGTGTATTATTTAACTTTAAAAGTTTATATTTTATAATTAATTACAAGATTAATTTAAAATAAATATATATCTTATTATTACTAATATTAATCTTTTAGTTAGTACACATTGTTATTCAAGAAATCTTGAATAGAAAGTATCAAAATTAATCAAAATATATTCATTTAATAAAAAAAAAAGAAATATGTACACAAAAGTTGAATGGTATTTTAGTCTTTAAAAATTTATATTACTATTTTTACTATTTTCTCCTTTACTTTCAATTTATCTTAATTGTATTTAGAATTTAAGATTTAAGATTTAATATTTAAAGTTCAAGATTTATCGAAAAAAAAATGAGACAATTTTGTGCAAATAGATAGAGATGTTAGAAAGTAAAAAAAAAAAGAGAAAACATTGAAAAAAACCCATAAAAAATTAAAATGATTAAATTGTCTTTCATTGTTTTATACATAAAAATCATTTTTGATCAAATTGTTACATTTTTAAAATATAAATACTTTTAAGACACCACTTAAAAATTTAAACAATAATAAACAACAAAATAATAATATAAATACCATAAAATAACCGCTCCATATTATACTATAACAAGTGAAGATGCCTTAGAAGTTAATTACATTTCTATTTGTAGCATTATTTATTATACATTTCCATTTTAAAACTTCAAATTTTAAAATAATTTTCCAAAGTTTTTATTTTTTTCATTTTTTTTAATTGAATATTTATATGAAAATTTTCTTAAAATGGAATTATCTAATAATATGTTTGTTATATTGTATTAAATATTATAATTGTATTTATATTCAATTTGACAATAAAATTAAACCATCTTATAGAATAAAAATTATAAAATTATATAAAATAATTTATCTTATTAATATAAGTTTAGATTGTATTGAATAATTAATCTGTATGAGTTTTTTAATTCTAAAACTATATCTTGACTTCTTAGTATAAATAAAATTTAAATGTAAAAATATATTTAAATAATTAAATATTAATTTAATTAGTATTTTATAATGAAGTGATTTTTGATAAGTAAAAAAAATTATATAAATTAAATTACAAACTATTATGATATGTAAGAAAACCACACCAAATATTTTACCTATAAAAATGCATGACCTATTTAATATGATACATAAAACACGTACCAATTGTACACCAATGCCGAAGTTTTCAATCATTGACACGTTAAGCTTCTTGATTACTTGGTTGTTTGTCGTTGAGTTTGCATGCTATCTCAAAGTTGTAGAAAAGAAAGGAAAGACTCGATATCAAAACTAGCCCAAACTACTACAAAATATTGATCAAACCATAATAATAGTAATCTTACGAAAATATAAAATTCTTATATTTTTTTCATTCATATCACTGAATTATTTTTCGTCTTGTTTATACCATTAAATTATTATATTTATATCATTCAATTCATCTTTATCTAACAATATCACCCATTAATAATAGATTTAAAATAAATCCTATAACAAGTAGTGTATTTTAAACAAAGTAATATATTTAAACAAATAATTTATTTTAAATATATCACTTAATTATTTTAAATCTACCACTTATTTATCTATATATGATATGGTTAATTAAAGAATAATAAAATTATATAAATATAATAATTAAATGATATAAATTACTAACAATAATTAAATGATATGAATAAAACAAA
The DNA here is from genome assembly GCA_033030585.1 of Hippophae rhamnoides. NCBI lineage: Eukaryota > Viridiplantae > Streptophyta > Magnoliopsida > Rosales > Elaeagnaceae > Hippophae > Hippophae rhamnoides. The sequence continues at coordinate 19,063,505 of CM065434.1, read as the reverse complement.
ATGAATAATTCGATTATCTTTTAATAGATTCACTCATTTATATCCACAATATTTCACTTTTCTAAAGATACGAATAAAAACACCCGTGAATAATTTTAATAAACTTTTTTATTCATTATGAGTTTTACAAATATTTCCTTCAAGGCCTCTTTCATATTTTATAAAAAAATTCAATACAATTAATTTTCTTAGCCAAAAAAATTACAATTAGTTTGTCCATATTTATCAATATTTTAATCCTTGCTCTTTTAGAGTGCAAGGATTAAAACATTAGAAAAGGGGTTAATTACAATAGATAACACAATTCAAGAATAATTACAACATTAGAAAAGGGTCATTATCGAATAAATATCAATCAAGCAGACAAACAAATGAAAAATAAAAAAATTATCATGAACTGAATGATACTGTTAGTCTTGGAGTCTTCCACTTTTGTACTGCAGTACAAAGAAAGATTTCAGCTCAAGTCTTCCCACAACCATACTTCTCATCACACTTCCATAATAAATCCCTTGTAGTCTTCCAAAGTCTAAATCTAACATAAAATGGAGAAATTAATACATAATAGGCTATACCACCACCATTTTTAGTGGAACAGTACCAGCAATGATAACACCAAAATCTGGATAACAATGTGGCTCAAATGGCTTGCTACTAGAAACTTTTTAAATAGTTTGAATGTATAATGGCAAATCCCATAAGCATCTTAACATTACATGGAAACATAATTTTCTAAACGGAAGGAAATGAACGAACTTTTCAATAGGGTCAACTGAAAAACAGCTACAACTAACTAGGCAAAGATTCAAAACTAACAACCAAAAGTTGACTTGAAAAGGGGAAGATTTTACTCATTTATAGTTCATAAAAGCTCCAAAAATTGCTGCTAGAGCCAGCATTGTTGATCTATATTCTAAATTTTCGTTGACAGCATAAAATTGCAGTTTATTTAGGAGAATCCAACATCAACTATGAAAGAATTCTACATAATCATGCTTTATCTTCTTCTTCCTCGTCCGCATCTATTGAAGCATCAGCTGCAGAAGAAGCCAACCCAAGATTTTCCTCAACTTTCTTCCAACCATTCAAAAAATTAGGAGGAAACTTCTTTTTGATAGTCCTAATCAATCCCTTGGCTTCTTTCATCTTCTTTTTCTTAACCAATCCTTCAACCAGATGTCTCATAGTGTCAAAATCAGGAATCTTATGCCTCTTAACACTCTCCTTGAAAATCTTATACCCTTTCTCATGATCCCCATTTCTACACAGATAATAAATATAAGTCCTGAAAGTTGCAGCATTCGGGTTGCATCCATTTTCTTCCAATCCCTCATAAACCTTCTTTGCTTCATCCATCATCCCACTCTTACAATAACAAGTCATCAAGTAATTGTAACTGATAGTATCAGGTTTTAAACCAGCATTACTCATTGCATCAATCAAAGCCATAACATTCTCCGGATTCCCACCCTGGGCATGCATAATCTTAACGTTGTAAGCAACAACATCAACCTCACAACCATTCTCCACCATCCTATCCCACAACTTTTCTGCCTCTTCAATCTTTTCCTTCTTGTACAGAGCACTCAAGACAGATGTAAAAGCAACCGTAGTTATCTCAATACCCCTTTTCTCCATCTCATTCAAAGTCTGAATGGCCTTATCAGGCGAACCCATTTCGCCATATGCCTTCACCAATATACCATACGAAACTTTATCTGGGGAAATACCATATTTCGTGGCTATCTCATTGAATAGTTCAGGCACTTTATCAAACAATTTAGAGAGATTACAAGCAGATAACAGAGAATTGAAGGCAATGACTGACCTTGGAGTACCCAATTCGTCCATTTGCTCGAAGGTTTTCAAAGCGTGATCGAACATACCAGCTCGGCCATAGGAACGAATAAGGGTGGATAAGTAAGGTTCTTGTGTGATTTTGGGGTCTTTCTTGTGAGACTCGATTAAGGATTCGATGTCGGCAAAGCGATGGGACTTAACGAGACGACGGACGGCGAGGTCTTGAGCGTAACGAGATACAGTAGGGGAAGAGTAGTGTTGAGATACAGAGGAGTAGATTTCAAGAGCTTTGTCAGGGTCGTACTCAGTTCGAAGCTTCGATTTCGCTTTAGAAATGGAGATTGAAGATTTGGTCGTCGAAGCATCATTAATCGTATTAGTGGTGGTGACTGCAGCGGCGGTAGTTGAGAGGTCTCGAAGAAGACGGAGATTGCGGGTGGGAATCAATGATGATGACATTGCTAGGGTTCTGGGAGTCGAGGTTTAGAGCTATAAATCGTTAGGAAAGAGCTATTCTAGAGTGTGATGAAAATAAATGGTTAGGGTTTAAGATGTTTCCCTTATTAAGTCCGAAGAAAGTGCTCCTATTTTTATGACATTAAGAAATATATTTATTCTGACGCTAAGATTTGTAATTCTTATTTTTCAGTCCCATATTTAAATAAGACAGAGTATCATTTTATTTATAAATGAATAAAAGATGCGTATGAAATAATTTATAAAAAAATTTAAAAAAATTATTTTATTGTAATTATGTTAATAATAATAATATGTTTAAATTTGAATATAATTACATCATTATCTATACATTATAAATATAATTTTAATTTTAATAATACATATTATTAGACATGTTTTTATCTTTAATCATACATTATGAATATAATTGTAATAAAATAAATATTTTGAATATTTGTACGAAACAATATTTATGAACATAAAATATAATTAACTCATATGTATTTCTTTTTATATATATATATATTGATTAATCTAATCTTAATGGATAAATAAATAAGTTAAGAATAAATATTATATCATTTTAAATCAAAATTACGTAAATATAAATATAAAATTTAAATAACATAAAATAAAAATTGAGTAAAAAAATAATCGAGTTTTATGTATCATACTATCTATTTAAGATAATTTTTTTATTTATAATTATAAATGTATATTCTAATTTCAAAACTATATATTCGATGATACAAACGTTCAACTAGTAATAAAATAAACCCTTATTTACACAATTTTTTAGGTGTTTACATTCTATATAAATAACATAACTTTAGATACAAATATAAAATTTTCTTTACTTTTAGTTTATTTCTTTTTATTTTTTAATTAAAATGTGAGATTTCTTGAATAGATATAACTACCAATTAGGTAGATTTCTTTTATATAGCTGAAATTTCAATATTCTCGTATATCAAAATCAATCTGCTATATTAATATGCAAACAGTTCCAATAAATTCAGTCGAAACTGACTAAATGGTGTGAAGTTAATGATGTTTTGCTTACTAGTATGAAAGTTAAACATGACAAATATTGGGCTTCTGTTGACTTTCTGTTTTCATCATATTTACAATGAGAGTGTGGTTGATTCAATGATAAATGAAATGAGAGATGTATTGATGCAAGCTTACGTTGTTTGATAACTGTATTTTATACATTTATTTTCATAAATTTTAGTAATTATAATTGCTTTGTTTCTTTCATATTTAGTTAATTTTGTTAAATAAATTAATATTTTACTTTTGTGTGTTAAAAATATATTTAATAAAATTAAATATTTTGTATCGAAAATGTACTTAATTTCATATTTCTGTTCACAAATTTTATTTCAGATAATATAATTTCTTAATTACAATTTATAAAAACTAAAAATATAATTTAAATTAAATTTGGGCTTAATTATAATTATTAAAAGTTTAAAATTTAATTTAAAATTAGCAAAGGGCTTAACTATAATTTAAGAAAGTGCAAAATGTAATTTGGATTAAATTTGTGGGTCAAAATACAATTAATGGAAGTTTTAAATTCTGCGCAGGTGAGAAGAAGCCACGCGCTATTATTCAAGCACGCAACCCGGACCGTCCGATCAGAAAATAAACGGCTAAGATGGGCGCATTCAGATCAAGCCCGACCAAATCGCGTGTGCTTAGATTCCTTTACGCGGTTCGGCATGTCAGTGGGGCCCACCTGTCGCGCAGGCCGGCATGGAGAGTGGGACCCACGTGTCGGCTGTGTAGATTTCCCCGAGGCGCATCGCTAACCGTTGGATCTCTTGAACAGTCCAGATTGAAGCGTGTGGAACCAAGCTGTCGCGCACTGAACCGTTCATGTAACAATCGTCTGTGACGCGGGTTATGGAAGCATCGTGCATCCTCAGTTTTTACAGAATAAGAATCTGCCACGTGTCCCACTAATATTTAAGCAAATCATATTCCGACACGTGGTATGTTATCATGAGCGCGAGAGCGTAGGATTACGCCCACGTTTCAGCGTTGTCTCACGTACGACAATCCTTTGCACGCCCGTTTCCCGCAGCCAAAGAAATTCTGCCACGTGTCCGCATTAAATCCTCGTAGCGAATCAGACGCTGACACGTGGCATGCACTTTGAATTTCAAAAAATCAGAACGGCGGCCCTGTTTCATGCGTAAATAAAAATAATATTATATCGAATATCGATACACGTCTATTCTATTTTCGATACAAATTCTTTACGCGTTAAAAAAAAGAAATGTATTATTTTTGGATGTATTTTTTAGCTATAAATAGGAGATAGTTTTTAGTTTTAAAAAAGTTTTTTTTTGTGTATAATTTCTGTGTTGCTCGGTTTTGGACGGCAGAACACGCATAAGCCATTTTTTTGGCTTTTATTGTGTTCTACGTGTGCCAAATATTTTCGTTTCTTCATGTTTTAATTTTCCTTCTTCTTCCTTTAATTTTTCTGCATATGTTGTAATTTTTATTTTAATTTAATGAAGTAATTTAATTTTTCTAGGGTTGCATTTGATCTAAATTTATGAAGTTTTGATTTTAATTATTTTTGATAGATTTATAAGACGTTCGATTTGTTCATTCTATTTTGTGCTTAATGCTTTTTGATTATTTACGAATTTTATCAAAACGATTTGTGGCATAAAAATAAACTTGAGAAAGGCATTTTTGTATATATTGCTCGTAAATAGAATGACATGTATGATGAAAGATATGAATATACACTAATTGTATGTGTGGCCATTTGAAAACTTAGAACTTAATGAATCTTGGTGAATTTAATTCTCATAGAGATATAGTGAATTAATTTAACGAGGTATGTTTGTACGGAGCTCGGAAGAGATGTATGAATAAAAAAAGAAGTTTTCGGTTGACAAATTAAATGTACTAAAAAATATAAATAAAAAGAAAATAATATGATTGGAATGGATTAGTTTGGTGAAAAATTGCAATCCTAGAGTTCTCTTATTTTTTTGTTACCTTTTTCCATATCAACTATTATTTTGGATAAAATCAGAGAGATACAATTTTAGTACTCAACAAACTATAGTAACAAATCCTCATGGGAACGATACTCTACTTACAAATCTTTATTACTTGTGACCGTGTATACTTGCACGATTTTCTGTGTGTTGTAAAACACACAACATTGTTTATACTGAAATGTATGATATTTCAAATCCTATAAAGAGGACTAATGTTAAGTTGAGAGTCTTGGTAAAAACAGAAAAGAATATCAGAAATTTAAAGAAGACGATGATGATCTTTTTTGCAATGAATTTTTGAAACATATGGAAGACCATCAAGATGGCAAGGACAATGGTGAACTTTGTGATCGAGTGAAATAAGGTATTAATTCTTGTAAATTTAGTTCTCTTATTTTATTGATTCCAATATATTAATAGTATTCTTAAATTTGAATCTTTCAATGTTTTTTTCTAGAGATAACAAGTTCATGTATTAGTATAGATTGGTGTGATTGAGGTAAAAAGTATATTTGAAATATATATATCGAAGCTGTTTTTATTTTACAGAAAAATTACTTCATATATTTTTTAATATCATATCTCTTTATATATACATTTGTTATCCTTAATATACTGCTGGAAATCATTAATATATTGCAAATCATCCTAAAAATCAGGAAACTAACATCCTGAAAACAACGGTTGGTTCCACCCTGAAAATCAGGAAACTGCACTCCTAAAATCAAGGGTTGGTTCCACCTTGGAAATCAGGAAACTAACAATACTTCTAGGTTGATTTCCTATAATCCCCCTCAAGCTAGGCGATATATGTTTTCCAAACCAAGTGCTACATTTAACTCTATGAAATTAGGTCTAAACAATGCTTTGGTTAAGATATCTGCTACTTGTTGCCTAGATGAAACATAGCTGAGGGAGATCATCTTGCCTTCAATTTTCTCACTGATGAAGTGTCTATTAATTTCCACATGTTTAGTTCGATCATGGTGGATTGGATTTTTGGCAATTGCAATTACTGACTGATTGTCACACATGATTCTAATAGATTCTGAATATTCAACCTTGAGTTCGTATAATAGTCATTTTATCCAAATTCCTTCACAAATGCCCAAAGCCAATGCACGGAACTCAGCCTCGGCACTGCTACGTGCTACCACTGCTTGCTTTTTGCTACGCCATGTCACCAAATTTCCCCAAATAAATGAGCAATATCCAGATGTGGATTTTCGGTCACTAGGAGATCCAGTCCAATCAGCGTCAGTATAAATTTTCAATCTCCTATTAATTGTTTTCTTAAACATGAGCCCCTTTTCAGGATCCTTCTTCAAGCATCTTAGAATACGGTTTACTGTCTCCAAGTGATCTACTAATGGGTTGCCAAGAAACTGACTAACAATACTGACTGAAAAACTTATATATGGACGTGTATAGGTCAAATAAATTAACTTACCTACCAAACATTGATATTTCCCCTTATCAATTGTGAATTCATCAATTCGAGGCATTAGTTTAGTATTAGGGTCCATGGGTGTTTCAACAAGCTTACACCCACTCATGCCAGTCTCACGCAAGATATCTAGAACATATTTGCGTTGAGAAACTGAGATTCCTTTGGTACTACGTGCCACCTCCATCCCTAAGAAATATTTCAAATATCGCAAGTCTTTAATCTTGAATTCCTTGGATAATAGCATCTTAAGTCTCTTCATTTCTCCTACATGATTTCCTATAAGGACTATATCATCAACATATACAATCAAAGTTGTGATTCTCCCATCTGCGAAGTGTTTGACAAATAAAGTGTGGTCTGCATGTGTTTGAGAGTATCCATCCTGTTTGAGGACCTTGGTGAATTTTTTGAACCATGCTCTAGGTGACTGTTTAAGTCCATATAGTGCCTTTCTCAACTTGCATACCTTCACTTGTGTATCTTTAGTCTTAAAGCCAGGAGGCACATCCATGTAAACTTCTTCGATCAAATCTCCATTTAAGAATGCGTTCTTGACATCGATCCTTATTAACTGCAATAGACAGCAAGACACGAATTGTGTTAAGTTTTGCTACATGAGCAAAAGTCTCTTGATAATCCATTACATATGATTAGGTGAACCCTTTAGCCACTAGTCAAGCTTTATATCTATCGATATTTCCATTTGCCTTCTATTTTACAGAGAATATCCATTTACAGCCTATTATTTTCTTTCTAGGTGGTAGCTCTGTTAACATCCATGTACCATTCTTTTCAAGTGCAGTATATTCTTATAAGGCTGCCTTGTGCCATTCAGGAACTTTTAGAGCCTCATTGACAGAATTAGGAATCTTGATGTTGTCTAGGGATGTCACAAATGCCTGAAATTTTGGGGACAGATTTGCGTAAGAAATATAACTTTGAAGAGGATGTTGAGTGCTTGATCGAATGCCTTTTATTTGTGCAATAGGAAGATCTAACTCAGGGTCAGAACCAAGTTTTGGACTAGATTCTGCTTCATCTTGTAATCTTTCAGATTCAGTCTAGCTCAGGAGAGTTTCTTGGCTTTGCTGATTTCATATGAGCAAGTTAGGATTTCTCTTTCTTCCATAAACTTTTATGGCATCATTAGAAAGGAGAAGATGTCTAGGATAGACAATGGGAGATTGATCAGGTTTGGTTTTTGAAGGAGAATCTGGAATGGGTATCAGGTTGGAAGAGGACAAGGTTGTGGAGGGTAAATGAGATGATAAATTCGGTTCAATGAGTGATAACCAATCCCAATTCTGCAATTCATTAGTGTGATTCTCCCTCTGAATTGTAGAATTAGAATAGAATGGAGTTTCTTCGAAGAAAATAACGTCCATGGAATGGTAAAACTTACGAGTGATGAGAGAGAAACATTTGTAGCCTTTTTGATTGGCTGAGTAACCAACGAAGATGCATTTAATGGCATGTGCATCAAGTTTGCCACGATATTGTGAATGAATATGGACAAAAATAGTGCAACCAAAAACCTTGAAAGGAATTGGTGACAAAAGTTGTGAGGTAGAATATTGACTCTGAAGCACTTGTAAAGGTGAATGAAAGTTGAGAACTCGAGAAAGTATTCTGTTAATCAAGTATGTTGCAGTAAGAAAGGCTTCACCCCAAAAATTTTTAGAAACATTGGACGGTTTTTGCGTTCGGCTACACCGTTTTGTTATGTTGTTTCAATGTAGGAGCTTTGTTGGACAATACCATATGATTTGAGATATCCACTAAGATCGAAATTAAAGAAATCCCTAGCATTATCAGTTTTTAGGATTTGAATATTTGCATTGAACTGAGTTTGGATCATGGCATGAAAAATTGGAAATATGTGCTTGGTTTCATATTTGTCTTTCATAAGAAATGTCGAACATAATCGAGTATGATCATCAACTAACAATAAGAACCATCGAGCACCAGTAATACTCGGAACGCGACATGGTCCCCAAATGTCATCGTGAATGAGGGAAAAGGGGTGACTTGGTTTGTGCGTGCGTGATGAAAAAGTATTTCGAGTATGTTTTGCCAACTGACAAACTTCATAATGAAATAAATTGGGATTTTTATTGATGAATAAGGATGGAAACAAACGTTTCAAATACGAAAAATTTGGATGACCTAAACGAAAATGCCACATCATGATTTCACTTTCCTTATTAGTATGACTATGAGACTTAAGATTATGACTTAATTGACATTGATGACTAACATAATGGTTTGAAGGAGTGTTGATATCAAGAACATAGAGGCCCGCACGTAAATCAGCACCGCCAATCATTTTCCCCGAGCTCAGGTCCTGAAAAACACAAGATTTAGCCAAGAATTTATTTTCACAATTAAGGTCTGCAATCAAGTTTCTCGATTTTGCAGAATCCATCAAAAAACCTAGAAGAGTATATAGATCATATTTGTGGACATGTTAGTCCAAAGAGAAAATTTGCATCTAGGGGAAATCCTAGTGACATGTATGTAGTGTATATCTATGAATTGCACGAGAATAAGGGGATATTTGACTTACAAGCTTATCAAATTCTAACAAAGATAGATTTACCGGATCATAGGATAATTACATTATAGAGTCTAGAAAATCATTGTATTTTATCTTATTCTTATAAGTGTCATGTACTAATAGAAATGTTTTGTCATACGAAAATGTCAAAGGCGAAATTTGTAAGATTATAAGTGTTGTGTATTTTTGTGAACAAAATATTTACATGCAAACTGGTTTTTAAGCTCGCTATTAAGTCTATCAAGCAAAGTCGAAGAAATGTTAGAATTTCAGATAATAGTACTTCAATTATATATGTTATATCTATAATAAATAGGATTACACTTATGTATTTAATAGCACAAATTCATAAATCTGAAATTATTTTTTATGCTAAAATATTAAATAAGATATAACTTAAATCTTAGTCTAAAAGATAACATAAAATATACTTTAAAAGAACTTTTTTTTAAATAGGAGTCTTCATGATTAATGAGTCTACTTTAGAAGAACTCTTCTTTAAATATGAGTTTTCTTAATTAGCGAGTATTACTAATATTATTTGTAATAGAAAAAATATTTATCAAGTATATAGTAGTCTTCTTAATTAGTGAGTATTACTAATCCTATTTGTAATAGAAAATATATTTATCAATTACATAAAATTAAGGGTTTTAATTTTTTCTATAAATAAAACTCATTGTTCATTGTTTCAATCAAACACACAATAGCATTATTCTATTCTTCTTAATTTCTCTATCTTATTTTGCAAATATAATATCATAATTTTTTAGATTTCTTTGTTTAGTTAATTTATCAAATATTGGTGGTTATGTTTGATTGATTAATAAGCCTAATTAGTTTATGATATTTTGACCATATATTCGTATAACTTATTCTTTATTTTTGTTCTTGAATTGTTAGATCAAATAATTGTGTTTTTCATATCATAATTATTTGATTATTAATCTTTAAAGAATATATTTTATTGAACTTGTACTTGATCTTTTTGTTCTAAGATTTGCTAATTGATTTTATTTAAGTGACATATATTTTGAATTATCTAGTTAGGATTATTTATTATTAAATTTGTTCTAGAACACACACGGACACTTATATTTTTGTGCTAACTATTTTGTTGTTAATTCGAGAACAGATCTGATTGACGGTAAGCTTATTGGAATGTTGGTCTGAAAATCGTTCACGTTAATATTAGAAGTTATAAAAACATAATAGAGGCTCATAAGTAAAATATATTGGGTCAGTATCATATAGATGGTAGCATAAGACCGAGTTCGTACTTGAACATTTGTTTTTCATAGGGAAAAGTTAGGTAAACCGATGGTTTTCTTCTTAGATCATAGTTGTGGCCTAGGTTGTTTCCACCTAAAAATATCGTGTGTTATTCCTTTATTTTCACATTTTATTCTTACATGCGATTGCATGACTGACCGGTGGTTTTCCTCTTAGATCATGATTGTAACGTAAGTTGTTTCCCCCTAAAAATATCATGTGTGATTTTTTTATTTTTACACATTATTCTTGCATGTGATTGCATACTTCTTAGATCATAATTGTAAACTAGGTTGTTTCCACCTAAAAATATTATGTGTTATTTTTTTATTTTTACATTTTATTCTTACATGTCTGACTATTTTATTTAAATTATTAAATTATAAATTGATAAAAATTATAAATAACTGCAATTTATCAATTGCTATATTATTGATTTTGTAAAGTTCAAAATTATTAATGCTCCAATAATAGTGAGATCAACTTCCAAAAAATACAAACATCTCAATTTAGCAGCCATAGTCCGAAGTTGTGTGAATGAAGAAACTGCCATTGCAATTGTCCACACAAATTCTGGTACCTCCGTCGTCAGTTCAAAGGCACCAATGATAGACTCATCAGGACCATCCTGAATAATTGACACCAAACCATTAGGAAGAAATTTTCCTAGTATTATAGCAACCCCTAGGCCATGCATTGATTGTCCAAGCAGCTCCCCCAATAAAGAGGCTGCAACAACTTGTTGAAACAAAGGTAGAAGAGGCTCAAGGATGTAAAACACTCCACCATGTTTAGCAGCTATCCAAGCATGTTGTGTTGTGTTGGTTGATGCAAACAGAACATGAAGAGCACCTTCAAGACAACTATGGGTACAATGAAGCATTTGTAATAAAAGGAGAAGACAGTCAATAAATTTTGATTTTGTAAAAGTAGCTCATAAGCATGACCCCTCAAATTTACCAAAAACTAACGCAAACTATTCACTCTTCAGAGACATTTTGTGCAACAATAATAACATAAATTGTACTTTGAGAACACTCCTTAATTCCATCTCCATTATTAACATACTTGCAACCTTTTACAATCTCATAAGCACAACTTCGAAGTTTCATTATATTCTAAAATCAGAATATGATGTAGAAGTTGGGCCTCTACGGGTAACTAAATTTCAATTGAATTAGTGAATCCCACAGTTTGGGTGCCGATCCAAGGGTGTCGACTAAGGTTGGGAAAACTTCCTTGAGGGTTGAAGCCAAGAAAAAGGGTTGAATGCGATGGGGTGTGGAGGTAATGGGTTCTAGACTGGTGGTGTTGGAACTTTGATAGGTGGCAAGAGATATTGAGTAGAAGGCGAGTGGTTCTGGCAAGGTGGTGATAACAATGGAGGTGGGGGAAGCAGTTACTGGTGGTCGATACAAGGTCTGCAAAGTTCAAATAGATTCAGGTTGATTGGGTAAATTGGCGATGATATTTTTGGGTATCGAACTTGATGAAGGCTAGTCAACGAAGGTGGTTTCAGTGAGTAGGTTATAGGCGTACTGGGTTGTGTCTGTGAGTAGTCGTCGACGCGATGAGGTTGAGTACTGATATAGATTGGATCGTTGAAACTGATTTTGGGGGCCGACTGGAGTTACTGGTTGGCGTGAAGAGTAGCGAAGTTGGATATGGTGGTCGGTAAGGAGGTGCGATGATAATTTTGGGTTGTGGGAGTAGGATGAAACGAGATCAAAAGGGTTTTTCCGGGAGCAAAACCCCCAGACATTGGAAAGGGGAAAATCTGGAACTGGGTTTGACGACTGGATGGATCGGGATGAAGCTTGAGTAGTAAACTACAATATGAATGCTAACGTGGGTTGAGGTGGTCCATTTAGGTGTCGCATGGGGGTTGCGAGCTAGGTAGAAGTGATGGGTGATGGGTGATGGTGATGATGAATGGTAGGTATTTTTGGTTTAGGGTTTGTGAGTTAGATTGAACCGTGGGCTTTAAAGGTTTGAGCATGGTGAGATAGGAGAAGAAGAAAAAGGAAAGTACTCTAGGATTGTAAAATAGTTATAGGTGGTGGGTTGAGCAATGGACATTGATAGAGGTAGCGCCGAATTTAAAAAGGATAGAATGCAAGAAGAAGAAACAACTTGCTCTTGAATAGAATGGACATTGATAGAGGTAGCTTTTGGCAATGAATTGCTACCAAAATTGGACATCGACGAACTCAGGAAAATCTTAAACTCTAATACCAATTAACATAGAAGTTTCAATTTAATCTAAAGGAATTAAAGAACTTCTACATGAGAATAGAATTCTTCTATTCAAACGCGAAAATATTCCATTAAAACCAAGAAAAAACCCTAACATAAAATTCATACCATATTTGTAAGCTCAAACTCTTCTATTTATAACTGAAGACTCCGCTGAAAAAACAAAAACAAAAGCATAATGACAAATACAATCTTAAAAAAATATGCTCAAACTCTTCTATTTATAACCAAGGACTCCACTGAAAAAACAAAAACAAAAGCATAATGACAAATACAATCTTAAAAAAATATGCTCAAACTCTTCTATTTATAACTAAAGACTCCACTTAAAAACAAAAACACACAATGACAATTCAATCTTAAAATTCTCTCAACAACCACTAATAAAAACTCAAGGACAATAATCCAATTAACATAAAATAAACATTTAATCTCCTACACCAATTTAATACGTAAATTAGACCGATCAACATAAATAACATATCGTCCCACCAAAAGGAACTACATTACATGTCATGAACTAGATTTCTGTCTTAACATCCCAATTGCACAAAGGCATGAAGACCCAAAGAGGAAAAACTGTTAACTCTAAATATCGGTTTTTTTTATTGGCGCTAGAACCACAGCTAAATAACATAAATAAACATTACATCTCAGTCAAGTAGGTATCTGACCATAAACAAAGGTCACATAACCTACCACTACCACAAACCAACACCTAAAGATAACCAAAAATACGGTTCGAAGCAACTGTCAGATTCACAATCTACAACAGAGCAACTATCCATCATATTCCCCTTGAGCAAACTTGTTCTCTGGATAATATACCGCCACAACTTGATTCCCACCAAATTTTCTGCCGTTCAACCCCGTACGGGCTTTTGTAGCACCATCTATGTCTGCATACTCCAAAAATACCTGAACAATAAATTAAGAAAACATCATAATAAAAAATCCTTGTTCCAACAGATTTTTTTTTTTAAAAAAAAGGCATAAACAAGTCACTACTATCTCTTCTTTGCCATACAATACGAACGTTATTCATGAGTCACAAGAAAAACCTCATTTCAACTGGAAACATGAAACAAAGGTTCCTTCCCGTAACATTCCCGATAGTGAGTCCATTATTATATTTTGACAAATGTACAGTAAAGAAATTTGCTAATATAGAATTTACACAAACCTTCCCAACTCCAGGCAATTGTTGACCATCAGGACTCGGGCGTGGAATGACAACATTTGCCAAAGTACCTGAAAATTATCGAGTTGAAAATCAGCGGGTTTGACAAATAGACCAAAAGCAATAAAAGATGAATTCAAATAGAAGGTTATGGAGGCTTCTGTCTCTATGTTAGGCCGATTCTTTATAGCAGAATGTGGAACAAGAAAAAGGCTGTAAAACAGAAAGATATAACAAGAAGAAAATTAATATAAACTCAGCGAACTGAAAGTGAATGATGAATATCAACATGTAACACTATACTGAAAGACAAGGAGTTACCAAATTTTCCGCCTTCCTGTTTCATATCTTCCATTATGTCTTTGTATTCCTCGTCATCTTTTAACTCATCTGCAGTAACCACTTGGGTCAAACATACAACTTTGGTGGGTGTCCCTCCAGGTTGTTGCAACAACAAGAACCTCTGCAAATGAGAAACACTAACAAGGTGAAACTTCTAAGGGAATACCAAGCTCTATATAAGACGAGGAATTTCTTAGTGCTACCTATAAAGCATATGAGCAAGTGAAAAGAATTCGTAAGAAAAGGAAAGAAAATTTTGACATACCTGCAAAGCAATCTGCTGCTGTGCATGTAATAGAACACTCTCTTGCTCTGGTTTGGGCTGGGTAGTACCTTGGTTAGCACGCCGAACTGTTAGGGTCTTATCACCCATTTTAATTCCATTCAGAGCTGCACATGCTATATCTGTAACTGAAAGATCTTGGTAAACACAAAAGGCATAGCCTTTTGAGTTTCCCGTTTCCCTATCTTTCACAAGGTCAAAACCCCGAAGAGGACCAAAGGACTCAAGCAGCTCCCTGATTTGTACTTCTGTGAAGTAATAAGGTAACCCACCCACAAAAATGCGGTCAGGACCCTCCAGCCCACCAGCAGATCCCGGTGTTAGCCCAACAGCAGCAAGATTCAGATTTGGATTAGGTTGACTTGGACCAAGAGTTGCAGCAAGAGAAGGGTTGTAATCACTTGGTCGTCTCACTTTTACAGGAGCACCCTGTAATATTTCCCCCCGAAATTACACGAGTCAACACCACTCAATATACACTACAATTTTCTCAAAGCTGCTGTAAAAGAAGGAAAGAACCTTAAAAAAAACATAAATAAAACTAAATTACCTCAAATATAATCCCATCCAAAGCCATTGCATTACTGGCCTCCTCAACAGATCTCATCTCCACAAACGCGAACTTCTTTTCATGGTTGATGTAAACATTTACAACAGCATCCCCTTTAGAAAACAAATAAAAATACGTAATTGCAATCAAAGAAGTTTATAACCAATTGTAAACTGACAACAAATTACCTGGACCAGCAGTGTTTCCTCCAATAGCAGCCATGACCTGACTGAAATATGTTGCAACTGACTGCAATAACATAAAAATCAAAATAAATATTCAGTGGACCCAGCTTTTGAGAATGCAGTTGTCAATGTTACATCAAATACAAAAATAAATTGTTAACATGCTGGCCATATCAGAGGCAAATCAACAAGTCTGTAAGAGGCATTACTTGTTCATTTGCTGTAGGGGGTAGACCTCCGACATATACCCGACGAGCATGCCTAGTAGCCTAAAATCACAATTTTATAATACCAACATCATTTAAAAGTGAAGATGAAAATAAAAAAGTAAAAATACATGATAACTAATTAGAATTTGGTAATGATGCACAATCATTCCAACCTGTTGAGTCATTGCCTGAACCGGCATGACAGGAAGTGCACCAAACTGCTATTAGGAAGTAAGAGACAAGGTCAGTAAAGACAGAACGTCCAGCCAGATAAGATTAATATCTACTTTACAGAAGTAAGAAGACAAGAAGTAAAGTGAGAGTTACCTGGCCAGTTGGTAAAGGAAACATGTTTGGAAACAAACCTGGAATGGCTGGAATAGTTCCAGGAACGTGACCTGCCCAGAAAATTACATCAAAACCCAGAATTAGGAAAATAATCATCATGCAACTTCTAAACCATAGAAGCAATGTTGAGAAAAGACTCCTGCTCATTCAATTCCAAATAAGAACATTTCAGTTTAATCACATCCTAACCTCACAAGTTTAGATATCAAAGGAGATGAAAGGAATACATCATATACAAGTTCTGGAGAAAATATTTGTAAGACTACCAAAAAAAGTAATAGTTGCCGGTTGAAGACGAACAAGATCCATCAAACCGGTGCACTGATTCCTCCTTGTACATTAAAGCTACAGAGCTCGGCTCACACCCATAGTAGGCCAACATTGCCTTCTCATAACAAAAACAAGACAGAGAAACAAACAAACAAACACAAACACAAGAAAAAACCAAAAAGATCTCTCAGTTCCAGAATTATTTCACCGAGTAAACAAATAAAAAATTTATGCACCATCTGAAAAAGGCTTCTCTATAAAGCTATATTTACAAATGAAAGAGCAGAATAATATATACCTTACCAAAACAACACCATGCAATTTGATAGGAACTTTCCACACTATAACAACAAAGAAAAAGCAGTTAAGAAAATATAATAATCCTAAAATTATTAGGTTAAGTGTACCTGCAGTGGAAGCTGCACTAGCCAACAGTGCAGAAGCAGGAGGTGCCTGATCAAATCCACTAGTCCTTTTGCTGCTAACATAATTCGATAGAACATATGTAAGAATCAAAACGCTCTGTAAAAGCGATATAGACAGACAGAAGAGAAAGTAACGTTTCACATAAACTGCCTTGCAAAATCAAATGAACCAACCTCTTTGAGCGGGACCGGGACCTTGATCTTGATCTGGATCTGTGCTCAGATCTACCTCTAGAGTGTGAATGTGACCTCCGTTTGTGCCTATCCTCTTTGTCTCTATCAGAATCCCTCCGTCTATAAAAACATTACAAATTATATCATGATCAAGACCACAATAGTGGCACTTGAAGACTGAAATTAAAAGAAAGTTCACTGACTCATCCATTAAACATTTGAGACAACTGAAAGTGAGCAAGTCTTTATACCATACTTCTATGTGTAAAAAGGAGATGTAAATAACTGGACAGAAAAGTATCCAAACAGTTCCAAAGGAACTATGCATTAATGAAAAATAACAAGTTCATTGTTATGTTTATTATACCTTTCATAATCCCGACTGTAGGGATAAACATCATCACCATCGTCTCTATGTCTCTTCTCACTACGTTCCCTATGACGATCTCTATGATGGCGATCATGGTCACGATCTCGCTCCCTATCCCTGTCCTTATCTCTATCCCTATCCCTTCCTCGACCCCTTTCCCAGTCCCGATTCCTTTCTCGGTCTTGGTCCCAGTCCCTATCCTTGTCCCTTACCCTGTCCCTGTCCTTACTTCTTGCCCTATCCTTGTCCCTGTCTCGATCTCGGGAACGCAACTCTTTGTCTTTGACCCTTCCCTTGTCCCGACCCTTTTCCCTTTCTTTTTCTCTACTCTTGGAGTAACCTCTCTCATAATCCCAAGATTCATGCTGCAAAAGACTTAATCAGTTATATCAACAAACTTTCAATTCGAAGAAGGGGGGAAGAAGAAAAAAAAGCACACGCTTTCAAGCTTCAGCAGACAAAAGATGGGAAAATGATACTGTAATAACACAGACAAGATGTTCCATGACTATTTTAAAACATTAAATAACTAAAAGATATACGGATTCCAATAACATAGTGCAGCAAAGTAGGTCTATAATTCCAGAAAATAATTGCAAGGGTGATGCTTAATAAAGTCACCCACTTATATTGAATTTGAACAAACTAAAAATATAATAAATGAAAAAATATGAACATTCCCAATTCCAAAAAGATTTGCCAAAACTAAATGTCTTAAATAGTCTATTTCTTGGCACCACCATCTCCTAAAAATGTCAACTTCTCTACAGACGGTAGGAACTTTTTTAGACGGTAGGAACTTTTTAGCACAATGAAAGGAGAATAACCATAATTTTTGTCAATTACCGATATTTTCATCGTTGGGAATAATTAAGAAACAAAAACAGCATCCTAAATTCATCCAAACTCCAGAATTAAGTTACCAGAGCCGTTCAACTAAAAACCTTAAAGCAACATAACGAATTTAATAGTCTCCAGCTTATGGGGCAAAATATTATTTAAAACCAACAAATCAGAATCCCTCATTTGCATAAATTTAAATCCAGTGGATGCCTCACTTCGCTGAAACCTAGACCCTTTTTACATTGATCTCTGTAATTTGAAACCCAAACCAAATCAAACGATAGTGCCTACTGTTGCAAGTTGATTACTACAAGCATATACCTGAGATTTAGAGTCGCTGAACTCTTCGGCTTTACCATGGCTACTCTCCCGAGGTTGGGGAGACATACCACCGTAGTTGTCAAATTCTCCTCCGTTACCTGCGTATCGTCCTTCGAAATCAACCATATTTTGAGATTTTCCAGGAATTCACGATTGATGACTCCTGAATAAGTTCGTTTAATAGAGATCTTTCTGATATTTCAGACCAATACAGAGCACCGATAAGTCTAGGGCTTGAAAAATGAGGATTTCGCACTCGATACGATATATAACGGATGGCTATGATTCGATATTATCGCAATTGACTGTTCTTACCTTTCAAAAATGTTAAACATTACCAATGACTTTGATGAAAGGTACAAATTTATAGTTTAATTTTGTGTTATAATAAATATACTATTAATTTTTTTTTGTAAGTAATATAAATTTATCATCCTTTTTTTCGTTAAGTTATCTATTATTATATGTTTTGATAACATATTTTACAAATAATAATAAATTTAACACAAAAATAATATATTTGTAAACATTTTTCAAACAATTATATAAGAAGTTATATTAAAATTTCCATCATATGTATGTTTTCTTTGGCCAACAATTTTGATACGAAATTGTGACTTCAAACGTATTTCTTAAGTTGTAATTATAGATTAATAGTAAAAGGTTGATGATAGATTTGTAAAATAGAATAACACAAATTTATTTTATAAAAATAATATAATTATGATATCACACTCCTTGTTACAAGTGCCTAAAAACTAATATACATAATAAATGTTAAGAATTTTATTAGAAAAAAATAGATATCAAGAATTTATTAAGTGATAAATAGATTACTATGATTAGGAGCAAATCGTTGATTTTTTAACTATTTTATAAATTGATATTATTTAAACAATTTTTGAAAACTTAAAACTTTAATTGACTATGATTCCCAAAAACCTAACCTTCAAGTTAAATTTGAAGGATGTTCTCTTAACATTATTAAACCTATAACCATAATATGATATAAAAGTTTTATCGATTAAAACAAAAAAAAACATAAAATATAATTTAACTTAAAGTAATTATCATAACATATTATATTTACTTAATCTATTAAACTAAAAAGAGACAATATGGTTTTAGTTGGTATTATGCAAATATAGAATTATGTCTATTTTTAAAATGAATCATTAAAAACTTTATATATAATAATTATAAAATAATAAAAGAAATTAGAGTGTGAGTAACAGCTTATCAAAGATCAAATAAAGCTTTAGATTCAGGTGAAATCTTATATTATCACTCAAAAACGTGTAATCTAAATATATACTAGTGTAAAAAATTTATTAATATAAAAATTTTAGACCAAATTAAGTACATCAATTAATAAAAAAAATATAATGATTAACACCAAGAAATAGAGTAATTAAGTTTATCATTTAATATATTATAATGATTTAAATAATTATTTTCATACAAAAGTGATACTTGCAAACACTTATTCTTTATCGTTTTTAGTTTTGAAAACATTGTAAATATAGAAATTTGCTTACAGAGATCAACGAAATAGGCATAAAATGATTATTATTTCTCATAATAAATCATATTTAAAAATGAATATTTGAGTGTTTAAAATAGAATAATTATGGGTTACTTAGATTTATAATTTTAAATAAATTTTAAGTCTATATTATCTTTATAAAATAGACTTCTGTAATCTTTTTTTTTGTATAGATAATGAATTTGTACTGTTTCACTTAATAGATATATCATTAAAATATATTTTTGTTAAATATAGTAGATTTGAGCTACCATTTTGTACGAAAATGATTAATTATATACAATATATAGGGTTTGTTATCCATGTGTTACCATAATTTTATCTTTGGTACTTTTTTTATTAAGATTTTCAATGTGGTATCTCGGTGATATCACATTTTTTTAAATAAATGTGCGATATTCAAATGAAATTTTTGAATAATCAATTAATTAATTATTTTAAAATATCTTCTGAACATTTTTTAATTAATTTATTATCTGAAAATAATCTCTGAATATCGCACATATATTACTGCATATGTAAAAAATCTCTAATTAAGACATTTTTGAATAATCAATTAATTAATTATTTTAAAATATCTTATGAACATTTTTTAATTGATTTATTATATAAAAATAATCTCTGAATATCGCACATATATTACTGCACATGTAAAAAATCTTTAATTAAATGATAAATTATATTAAAATGGTATATTTTTTTAAATAAGATATCATTAAAATACTACCTCAAAAATTTAGATAAAACATATTTAAAAAATAACGTTATTATTAAAATAATGAATTCCAATATATAATATACTTACAATTATAATGATTTGCTATTTTATATTTAATTTAATTACATTTAGGTAAAATGTAAAGATATAATATTTCAAATACTCATGAGGTTTAACATATTTTTATTTATATCCTTGTGGTTTATAAAAATATGTAGAATGTTCCAAGATTTTATGATTAATATCATTTGTGTCTTTAAAACTTAATGGTGTTAACTTTATCATATACTACTATTCGTATTCCTATTCCTTAGCTCTAGCACCAATTTTTGGAGGTTTTCGATCGTCAAAGACTACTATGGCTAAATTTCAGTCAATGTAATCTTAATGTGCTAGTTAAGTTATTAACTTGATAAGTTATGTGTTGAATGCACATTATTTTGTCTTATTTGTAGTATACAAATAGGTTTTTCATGTGTATATATAGTGTACTTATAATCTTCAAAGAACTAGTATCAAAACATTAAGTTGTTGAATTTCTCTTCTTTTATTCTTATATATTTTTGAATAAAATATTTTCTTAATGTCCTTGAAATATGATGGTCTATGATTCTTGTGATAACTTTAATATAATATGTATAGATATATAACAAGGTGTTAAATCTATTAAATTTTTTAAGACAAGTTTCATAACCTCCATCTCTAAAATATTCATTTAAAGCTACGAGATAGCCTTTATCAAATTTTTTTAATAGAATTAGATTTTTATTTATAATTTCTTCTAGAACTGGTTGTTTATTTATGAAAATAGTTTCCATTTTTCTGTTTATCAATATTATAACTTGATATAAGCAAATATTTAAACATCCAAGATTCTTAACTGAGTTAAATTTATAATTATTATACCTGAATTTAATGGGTCTACTACGGTCTTCCCTTCTATTCATCTCCTTTTGTTACATCTATTATGCCTTAGTTTTACTCAAACCTCGATGCCCTCCTAACAATGGTGAGCCTTCTGCATTTGTACATATATGGTGTCCAATATTTGACTTATTAGGAAAGAGTAATAGAACTCCATTTCATTCATAAGATAATAATTATTACAACTTAAGGCCAACTAAGAACCTTGAATGGATTCTTAGCAACTCATACTTACTAGATATATCATTACTGGTTTGGGATTTCTTGACAAAAGGGTTTTCTATGTTAGAGTTTGTGTGTTTTTCATAGTAGAGTGCTCTGGTTTTTCTGTGTATTTTTGAAATGAGAATATGGGTTCCTTTTATAACACAAGGAATCCCTGTTTACAAGACTAAAATTACTATTTTATCCTTGTTTCAATAATTCATCTATTTTTTACTATAAATGATAGCCATTATTTTTTTCTTTGGCACATGTTGCCGACTAAGATGTAGGGTCTACATCTTTATTTTCTTTGTCATCTTCTACTGATAGTATTTTTGATGACGTTGATGATGATGCAACTTCGTCTTCTCGATCTTTGATATAGTGGATGCATCTATGATCTTTGGTAGCTTTTCTAGCATAGAAGTAGAATACCTTCCTTATTTCTTGACCAATTTTCAAGTTGTTGTTGTTAAAATTGGCTTCATATTTGGAAATTTGTTCACCATCTTCTTCTGAAAGAGTCATGCTATTGTGGGAAATAATGATGACTTTACTAGTTGAATAATGTACTTTAATCTCAGTAGAATTGTCAATCTTCCTGAATTTATAGTAAATTTAGTCTAACATTTGATCTCTTAGTACATAAAGTTCTTTTATGTTGAATTCCTTTTCTGAAAGTGTCATTGGTTTGGGAACTTCTTTGTTTGTATTGAGAATCCCTATCTTGATGAAGTGGTAGGGACTGATACATCCTTCTTCATTCTAGTCCATTAGTGAACTAAAAAATCTAAGAAAAACATGTTTGTCTCCTACTTTAATCTTCTTTCTTAAATTCTGGATTGCTTTTTTAAAATTCTATGGAAAATAATTTAATTCACTTAAATTAATTATTGAATATATATTTTCTATTAGTCCTGCATGGAAAACTTTATAAACAAATATTGGATCAGTTCCTTCCAAGATATTGAATTTACTTCTTATAGGAAATTCCTTGTCTGTTGTATAGAACTTCATATTTTCAATATGTTCTCGTGTAGATTTTTTGGCCAAGTTATAGAGACTCAATCATTGTGGTTTGCTAATGTTTCTATATTGGTCTTTCTCATCTTCAATGATTAGAGAATTTCTGAGGAATGTTTATCTAAATAGCACTAAATGTTTTACTATCTTTGATGTCTCTGGGAGAGATGCTTTCCTAAATAGCACTGGAAGTCTTGCTATTTTTCCTAGATTTGTCAATCTGCTTAGGCTATTGGTTATTGTAATGCTGTATAATAATTTACTATCTTCAGCTTCTATTCTACTAGTGAAGGCTTTATGAGTTACTCCACTAAATTCTATAATAGATTTACTGGCTTCTACCCAATTGTTATAAATTCCTGGTCTTGGGCCATTATAGACCACGTAAACCTTTTTATGTTCTTCTTTTTCTACCTCATCTACTCAGTTAAGCTTTATGGTTTTAGAAATTTTTTTCTCTTTTGAAATGTTAGGTTCTTTATTTTCATTTTGAATTCTTTCTTTAGGAGTTTCATCTTCTTTATATTGAATTTTTAATGAAGTTCTTCTTTTGAGATTTTGGACTCTAGAATTTGTTTTGAACAATTAAGTTTTTCATGTTTAGTTCTCGTCTTCATAAGAGATTTCTTAACAACTCAAGTTGTTCTTATACGTTCTTTATCTCCTTTTTCTTTATCTTGATTTTGATGTCAAGATGTTCCATTCATGAAAGCATAAAAATAGTTAGAGGTGTTAATTCTCTAGTAAGAGCATGTGCTAAGCTATTCTTATGTCCTAGAAGATGTTCAACATTAAAATTGTAATGGTTGAACCATTGTTGCCATATGACTAATCTTCCTTGTTTGTAATCACCTATAATATTAGTTCTTAAAAAATAACCAAAATTCTTGTTATATATTCTAACAATGAATCTAAAACTTATAACATATTTTGTAAATTTCTTAATAACTTTTTTAACAGCTAGATATTCTTTTTCATTGATGTGATAATTTAATTATGGACCTTGCAAAGATCTTAATGTATATTTACAAAGATATTCATCTTTGTCATATACTTTTACTTTCAAAATTTCTCCCCAATATTCTTATGAAACATATGTTTCAATTATCATTTTATCATCTAGGGATGGTTTAAAGTTGTAAAAAAATTTACCTTTGCTTTTCCTTTATCCATATAAATAGTATATTCTTCTATCTATTTTGAGATATGATATTTTTCAATTTTTCTTGTAAAGGTTTCTCATTTCTACAAGTTTCTTGATATATGCTTCTATATATGTCAAACATTCTTAAAATCTTTGTAATTTGTTTTGTCTTTTAATTCACTAAGAAAACCTTGAATGTTATTTAATATATGGAGTTGTAGAATATATTTTTCATGTTCAATTTTCAACCCTAAATACTTAATTTTTTGCTGAGCAAGTACTACTTTTTTCATAGAGTACAATACCCTTTTTTCTACATTCTTGTAGAATATTAATAATATCCGAATAATTTTTATTTAGTTCATTACTAAAAATAAAAATATCATTTATATAAACACAAAAAATATTTTGTAATTTCTTGAAGATGTTATCCATATATCTTTGAAAAATACGTGGAGCTTATTTCAATCCAAATGGTATAACAATCCATTGAAATTGTCTTTGAGTGAAACTAAATGCCATTAATTTTTGAGATTCTTCACTTATTTGCCAAAATTTGTTTTTACAATCAAAACTTAAAAAGTATTTCATTCCTTTTTATTAATGATAATAATTATTTTTTCTTTGTAATGAAGTATTCATCATTAATGGTTTCTTTATTCAATACTTTGAAGTTTATTAACATTATCTTTTTTTCTTTTATTTTTTTAGGTTCTTTTTCAACTAAGAATGTTAGATTAAAGTGAGGTGAATTAATTGGTATTATGACTTTTAATTTCAAAAGTTCTTGAATTTGTTTTCTGAATTCAATCATGTCTTCTAGAGTACAAATCATTGGTTTTACTCTTATGACTTTATTAAAGTTTCTTAATTTTATGTTGATAATTGTCTTAGATTTATTTATTTTTGGATCCAAAGAAATTTCTAAACTGATTGTTTTTAATAGTTTTTTATGCCCGTTGGGGCTTTTTTTTTCCTATATTTCATTGAGAAAAGAGTTTTGTTTTTCTTCTATATCTAATGAAATATTTTCTAAATTTTGTTTTTGCTGCTCTATCTCACAATGTTTTTGCTTTTTATATTGTTGCATAAAAGTTGAGTTTGATACAACTAAATATTTTCTTATTTTTGATACATAAATAGTATCACCATCTAGTATTATTAGATTTATTTTGTCTAAGTATTGTGTGAAAGGTTGATATAAGTTTAGAAAATTATTTCCTATTAATATATCAACTCTTGTTTCCTGTTGATATATGGTAGGAATGTGAAACCTTTCTCCTCCTATCATTATATCTGTATCTTTTAATATTTTATTAAGATTTATTATAGTATTATTAGCAATTCTTATAATTAAATTTTTTGGTGCTTGTTTTAAGTGTTCTTTTGAAAATACATATTTACTTGCTACATATATACTAGCTCATGTATCTATATATGCATGTAAATGATAGTTGGCATAACCTTTAAATTTTAGTTCTACTTTATGTAGATACTATTTGGGTTTGTAGTACTATACAAATCATTCATCTTCTGATGAAAAGTACCCATAATCTGAGTGTTCATATTCTAAGTTAGTAATTTCTTCCTTAGTTTCTTCCAATAGATAAATACTATAAGTATCATCTATATCGGATTCCTTTATTATTCTTCTAAGATTTTTATTTTTTGTGAAAATTCATTTTTAAATTATTTTCTATGTTGAAGTGCGCTTGGACATTCGTTGACACAATGTCCTTCTTTATTACAAATCCAACATCTGTATTTTTTCTTTCTTGAAAGACAATAATTCATATTTCAGGAGGTTTATACATTTTTCTTTTAAAATATCTTCTCTTATAGGTTTTTCTATTAATTTTTTTTTCTATATTTTTGGAAATCTTGTTTTCAGAATTTATATCTTTTAAATATTTTATACTTTTTATATTTTTCTTTGTAAGGTTTTATATTACATCCATATTTTTCTGGTATTCTAAAATCTTTTGTATCACAACAGATTTTACAATTTCTTCTTATTTGTTTATATTCCTTTCTTTCTTGACATTTAATAATTATCTAACTTTTAAGGCTTTTTATTCTCCCTCCTAAGATGTCTAGTATAATTTCTCTATTTTTTTGTTCCTAATTTTCTGTTAAAGTCTTATGTAGTGTTCCAAGTAATTTTTGGAAAAACATTTCTTCATAAGTTGTTTGCATAGAGGGTAGTAGTTTATGATAATACATTTTATATTTACAAATAAAAGAATCTATTTAACACATATAACTTCATTGATTTCATTTTCATTGGATCTAGTTATAGTTTCTCCTTTATCTTCTCCAATAAATTCCTTGTATATTTCATTTATTACTGTATTTAAGTATTCCTTTCCCGTGGGAGCATTACCTTGCATTAGTAAATGTTGTTCATATGTTAAGTTTGAAAATCAAATTTTAACATTTTCTGTCATTTTATGAGCTACTAGGACCCTACAAATTGAAGGGTATGTTTGGGTAGTTTAAGAGATTTATATGATCACACTTATACCATTGGCTCATTTATCTAAGACTTTATCTCTTATACAATCCAAATCTAAAAAATCAGATTTATAAATATTATGGAGTTTGAATTCTGGTCAGATAGTATCTCTAGTTCTCCGATGCAAACCATCCTCCATTTTAGGTGGTTGTCTTCTTCTATTTGTGGCGTCTGGTTGTTCTGTCCTTTTCTCGTTTCTTTCTCCCCTATGCAGGTTAGATGTTCCTTCTTAATAAGAAACTAGTAATGAAATTGGTTTCATATGACTTTTTGGGGTCATAATTTCTAATTTAAAAACAATTTCATTTATTACTACCATATCATTTTCTTTTTTGTTTGTACAAATTTTTTCATTATAATGTTATTCTAATTCTTCATTAGTTAGTTTTAATAAACTAACTAATTTTTCTATATCCCTATTTTTAGAGATCATGAATTATTTCTCTAATTATTTTTTATATTCCATTGTTGTGTGTTTTGCAATACACAGAAAATCGTGCAAGTATACACGGTCACAAGTAATAAAGATTTGTAAGTAGAGTATCGTTCCCACGAGGATTTGTTACTATAGTTTGTTGAGTACTAAAATTATATCTCTCTGATTTTATCCAAAATAATCGTTGATATGGAAAAAGGTAACAAAAAAAATAAGAGAACTCTAGGATTGCAATTTTTCACCAAATCATTCCACTCCAATCATATTATTTTCTTTGGATTTATATTTTTTAGTACATTTAATTTGTCAACCGAAAACTTCTTTTTTTATTCATACATTTCTTCCGAGCTCCGTATAAACACACCTCGTTAAATTAATTCACTATATCTCTATGAGAATTAAATTTAATAAGATTCATTAAGTTCTAAGTTCTCAAATGGCCACCCATACAATTAGGGTATATTCCTATCCTTCATCATACATGTCATTCTATTTACGAGCAATATACACAAAAATGCCTTTCTCAAGTTTATTTTTATGCCACAAATCGTTTTGATAAAATTCGTAAATAATCAAAAAGCATTAAGCAAAAAATAGAACGAACAAATCGAACGTCTTATAAATCTATCAAAAATAATTAAAATCAAAACTTCATAAATTTAGGTCAAATGCAACCCTAGAAAAATTAAATTACTTCATTAAATTAAAATAAAAATTACAACATATGCCGAAAAATTAGAAGAAGAAGAAGGAAAATTAAAACATCACATAGCGAAAATATTTGGCACCACGCTTGAGCACAACAAAAGCCAAAAAATGGCTTACGTGTGTTCTGCGATCAAAACCGAACACCACAAAAATACTAAACTAAAAAAAACTTTCTAACTCTATCATAACATCACCTATTTATAGCTAAAAAAATACATCAAAAATATTAAAATATCATAAACGCGTTAAAATTTGTATCGAAAATAAAACACCGACATTCCCCTTAAAATCCACTGTCACGCGAAAATTAAAAAAATATTTTAATTCACGCGAGACAAGAGCCGTTTCTACATTTTTTTATTCATTGTGCGTGCCACGTGTCACACCCGATTCACCGAAAGATTCCACACTAAGGCCACGTGGCGGCGATATCATTGGGTGAACAAATCGGCCGCACGCAGGAACGAGCGCACGGGATAATGGCACGCGGCCGTGGGAGCATAACTGCCGAACAGGGGACTTGATCCTACGCTTTCGCGCTCACGCGATAATATGCCACATGTCATCACATTATTGGATGAAATATATAGTGGGACACCCGGCAATTTCGATTTCGGGGAATGGATTCGGTGGTGGACACGTCGCATCGATTCGCCGAAACTGCGGTTTCACGCCGAGATCATCACACGGGATCGGTGGGTGCGTGCGTGGGCGCGGACAGTGCCGTTGGACGCGTCGAGCGTGGGTCCCGGCCACCGCACGCCGGCCCGCGCGGCAGTGGGCCCCATTTCTCGGGCACCGAGCCACGTGAACGACCCAGGAACACGCGATTTCGCAGGACGTGATCAAGACGCGCATCGTAGCCGTTTTTTTATTTGACGGACGGTCCACGTGATTAGTAGCGTGTTGTTGGCGCGTGGTTCCTCTAATCTCGCGAAGAATAATAACTTTTATTAATTATATTTTCACCCACAAATATATTTCAAATTACATTTTAACCTTTCTTAAATTACTGTTAAACACTTTGCTAATTTTAAATTAAATTTTAAAACTTTTAATAATTATAATTAAGCCCAAATTTAATTTAAATTATATTTTGATTGTTATAAATTGTAATTAAGAAACTATGTTATACGAAATTATATTTGTGGACGATGTAAATATGAAATTAAGTACATTTTCGATACAAATTATTTAATTTTATTAAAAATGTATTTTTAATGCATAAAAGGAAAATATTAATTTATTTAACAAAAATTAACTAAATATTAAAAGAACATAGCAATTATCATTACTAAAATTGATGAAAATAACTATATAAAATACAATTATCATCCATCCAATTGAAATTATATATTTTTTTATCAAATTATTCTTAATTTTTCATTTTTAGGAATCAGAGCATCTGATCTCTTAAATAGTTCTTCTTTTAATCCTTCTAAGAGATCATATTTATGACATATAATTCATTATTTCTATGTATGTTATATATATCTTTTCATAAATCTGTAAATTTCATGTGTATGTTTTGTTGTAGGTTATTATAATCACTTTTTTTATTTCCTTTAATAATTCTTTTGTGTTTCAATTATATCTTACATGTATTTTATGTTTAATTCTTGAGCTAAATTCATTTCATCTGTTATGAATTTTAAAGTTTCAAATAGTATTGCTTAATTTTTTGCTAGGCCTACTAGACTTTCATTTACTTCTAAGTGTATATTTTTAATTTTTTCTCTAAACATTATTTTTTCCCTAATATAACATCATGAACTAATAATGCCTTCATTATTTTTACTTTATTTTCTAGTTTTTTAACTTCTTCATAGTTAGAGGTTTCTTATTCCTCTTATATAAAAATAAATCTTGATATATTATTGTTTTTAACAACACTATTTTTTCTTCTTGTTATCAGAGGTTTTTCTTTGATATCTAAATGACATCCTCTGATAGCTCAAAATCTGTTAGTATTTTTTGTTTAATTATTTGTCCAAGTTCCTTAAAAGTTTTATCTATTTTTATAAATTTATTTTATCTATATATTGAATTATTATGATTATGTGTTAAAATACCTCAAAAATTGTTAATATTTCTGGTTTAATTATTTGTCTAAGTTTCTTAAAAGTTTTATCTATTTTTATAAATTTATTTTGTCCATATATTGAACTAGTATGAATATTTGTTAAAGAATATGTTACTATATAATGTATTAAAAATGAATGATTTCTTTCTTTTATTAAATCTCATCTTTCAAAATGATAAGAGAAACTTAATAATTGATTTAGGTTTTAATCATGGATATTAACAGCAAACTTGAGATATGTTGTAAATTTTAACTTTTGGTATCCTAAGTTATCATGGATAATTCATAATAATGATATTTTTATTTGGTACATATATTCATTCTTTAAAATAAGTTTTTATTAATATTTGAATTCCTCTTAAATAGATATATCTAATTTTTTCTTTATATTTTTGGAGAATTTTGGATAGTTTATTTAATATAATTTATTTATCAATTAATAATATATTATATATTCCTTTGATATTAATATTAATTTTTTATTATTTATTTTATAATAAATTATGTCTTTACTTATTACCATTTATGTAAAAAAAATATCCTGAGATGTCTTCTCATTCTAATCCTACTATTTATGGGTTTATTATTTCTTTTTCTATTTTAAGAATGCTATTATTACTATTCAATTCCATTAGGTACCTCTAGATATTTTTAATTTTTTTAAAATTTTAGGAATATTTTTGAAGATATCTCAAAATTTGAGAGTATTTTTTACAATAATCTAAAATGTAAATACAAGATTTTTGTTTGTTTGATGACACGAAGTTGTGAAAGTTATTTTCCTACTTAGTAATATAATGAAAACTCCAAAATACCCTTTAGAACGACGTAGAAATGAGTGAAGGCTGGTGAATACCCTTCAAAGCTCTGTCCCACGTGGTATTCAGTGTCTAAGCATTTTTGTGAAATCGTGAACCTCACGCTCAGAACAACTCACCTACCCTCAGAGAAACAGAAGGGGATTTGGTAGGGCAAGCTCCGAACGTTGTTTTTGGATCGAGTGACTACTTTCGATACATCTCTGACATTTCGAATCTGTTCGAGTCTCAATTTGTTCGATTCTTTTCCAAACTTGATAGAATTTCAGCCATCATTTACCGTTTGCGTTATCATTTTCAAGAGGTTCGTCTTCTTGAGTTTTTTAAACGTCTGTTGTATTTTCTTTGAGATATTTGTTGTATTTTGTTCGATTACGGTATTGCATTTTGGTAATGACTACAAAAAACCATGGGTAGTGAAGAACATGAATTAGTGCAATATAGAAATCAAAAAGTTTGATTTTTAGGGATTCATTTTTCATGAAATTTATCCAGAAGACAGTATTATGGAATTTTATCCTATTATGATTATATAATATGTTTTTGTTTAAAGCAATTAATTATTATGTTGTTAGTAAGGTTTATGGTTGAATCTCGCTTCTGTTTGCAATTCTGCTGGAGCTCCCAAAGTCAATGATTTTTCATTTTCTCTTAGAGTTCCATCTTTTAACACTTTGATAGTTTGGTTGATTTTGAGTTTTCGCAGCTAGTTTATAGTTAGGGGCTCAATGTGTAGCTTTATTGCTCCCTGCTTTCAGGTCATAGAGACGCACATCTCTCATATTGAACACATTGGGATTACTTGGGTGTTGATGTGTTGAGAGTAATGAAATTTAGTTTTCCATATAATACACCAGGTTGGACATACTTTGGACGAGTGACTGAATCAAGTTTGATCGATATAAGGGGCTAAGATGTCATCTGGTACTCTCTCGAAGTTGAATACTACTGTACTTTCTGGTTTCAAGATTGGACTAACAGCACAACGTGGTCTTGGTCGAAATTCTGCAAATTTGTTTGTTGGGCAGGGAAAATTCTTATCCAGAAATTCAGGGTTTTCTCTTTCATCAGCTTATTCAACCACTTTCTTGCCGAAAACTAACAATTTTAGTTTAAATCATTCACTTAAGGGAAGATTGATGGCTGCTTCTAGTTCCAAACCTGTATTTGGAGAGGTTTATGTCGATGATTTGATCACAAGTTCTGGAAATTCATTAGACTTGGTAAAACCTACGGGTGTTTTTTTTGGTGACACAAGTCGCAGCAGTTGCAAGAAAGCTAGTGTGAATTTCAGAAGAAAGGAATTGCTTAGCATTAAGCTGACCACTGGAGTTCTTGTTTCTAATGTTACTCCAAGAACTTGTAACTCGAGTCCAATTGTTGGACCTTGGTTAGGGTTTATGAGTCCACGAACTTCGCCTTTTATGTGCTATTCTGCTGGTGCTGCTCACGATGTATCATTTGATGGTCACTCTCATGATGAAGATCCTGCAGAATCTGCCATTTTGTCTGATCAGTATGGATTCTAACATATGTTTAGCTTGATTTCATTTTTTTTTCTTATCCTCTCCTTCCTCACTGTTGGTAGTATATATTAGGAACTTCAGAGCTTCATTTGTTCATGACAATTGATCAAGTACCATTTGCAAAAATGGCTAGAAAGAATTATACTGTCTACAGATATATCTTCATGTTTTTTATATTCTGAACTTATCAGCAAGTGTAGATCTTCGTATACCCATCAGAGTAGATCATAGAGGATAGTTTCAACTAATTATGCAATATAAAATGAGTCTGTATTATTCCATTGGTGGATTAAGTGACTCAGGAAGCTATTTTTGGGATATTTAATTACAGATCTCTTTTAGGAGGCAGAACTCTGAAGCTTCTTTCTGGATCATGTTACCTTCCACATCCTGATAAGGAAGTGACAGGTGGAGAAGATGCTCACTTTATTTGTGAAGATGAACAAGCAATTGGTGTAGCAGATGGTGTAGGAGGTTGGGCAGATGTTGGTGTCAATGCTGGACTGTTTGCTCGTGAACTTATGTCTTATTCCGTTAGCGCAATAAAACAAGAGCCTAAGGGTTCCTTAGATCCAGCCAGGGTACTTGAGAAGGCACACTCGAGCACAAAGGCAAAAGGTTCCTCAACAGCTTGCATTATTGCTCTCTCGGAAAAGGTTTGTTGTTCATTATACCGAATACTTAGCACATTTTCTGCAACACTCTTAGTATACAAATATTGAAATGTCTATGATCTATAAAAATAGTGCTTCAGCTGTCTCTTGATGCCGATAATGAATTTTTTTTTTAAATTCTTTTTTGGAAGCCTGAATATGGGGGTTATATTTTGACACAGAAATAGGATACTGTGTTAGTTTTATTGACTTGTTTCTTGTTACACATTTGATAACAAGAACTGCAATACGTGGATAGCCTGAATGTTCTGTGTGATAGGGTTTAGTAAATAGGCTTTTGTGTATGACAGACTATTCACAACATGCATTTAGACCCCCCCTCCTACTCTCTTTTAGAGATGATGGGGAAAAAACTTCAAAGTCTCCAACTAAATGAAATTTTCAAACGAGCCTCTGGCTAGACCTCTCTCTGATGTTACTTTCTGA
Organism: Hippophae rhamnoides; assembly: GCA_033030585.1. Taxonomy (NCBI): domain Eukaryota; kingdom Viridiplantae; phylum Streptophyta; class Magnoliopsida; order Rosales; family Elaeagnaceae; genus Hippophae; species Hippophae rhamnoides. Next base: position 19,030,434 of record CM065434.1, on the reverse strand, counting down.
AAATTTCTATCTTCATTCAATGGTTTGAAATGCATAGTTGTCATGTTTTGTATTGTTAATGAATCGTTTTTCCCCCCTTCTTGTAAAATGTGTATGCATTAATTAATTTTGAACATATGCAATTGTGTTTGTATACTTGTAATTTTAGCAAGGAAGCAGATTGCTCGAACTTGGATGTTATTAATGTACTGAAAAGAAAGGATACGCTTTCTCTTGGTCTGCCAAAATTTCCCCTCCCTATATCTGCTTTCTGAATGGTTTTTGCTTCTTTGAGTTTAATATCAAGGTAGGAACTTTTACCATTCTGTATTCATATATTTTATCAGGGTCTACATGCTATTAATCTTGGGGACAGTGGATTCATAGTGGTTAGAGAGGGATGCACCATTTTTCGATCTCCGGTACAACAACATGACTTCAATTTTACATATCAGTTGGAAAGTGGTACTAGGGGAGATCTACCAAGCTCTGGCCAGGTCAGTGTCCTTTGTGATATTTCATAGTTGAACTTGCTTTTTCAGTAAAAAAACCACTGCTAAAGTCTGCCATTTGTGATTTATGTGTTGTCAGTTTGTTACGTACGAGAAAAAACCATGTCATCTTCTGAATGATGGACAACTAAAATTCTAAGTTCTAAATTACAGATCTAACAACCTAAAGGAACTTGAATAGGTTGTTACTCAAATTATTGCCAAATAAAATTAAAGCACAAACCAGGCGTACAATTGCATGCAAAATTAAATGTAGAAAATAAAATATTGACATACGAGATTTACATGGAAACAACTTTGGTCAAACACAACATATCCTATCCACAATAAAAAATAATATTCAATACAAAACAAGTCTTAAATTACCCTTATAATGGTAATGCCCACAGTACTCTATTTGTGAGCCGTCACTCTTTTCCACAGTCTCTTAATATTGAGTCCACAAGCCACTGAACGTGCCAACCTTAGCATCTGAAAAGTTATAGTACAAATAACACAAGTATAACGTGTGTCTTGGAATATATTTAATAAAAAAAAAATCCTAGTAATTTTATTCAAAATATGAAACAAGTAAATCAAATCAACTAGTAATCTTAGAATAAAAGTTTAAGAAAACTTGATAGTTAAATTAATAAATCATGACCACACAAACGTTTAATTGCCTAAAAAATGAAAGTATATAGATGCAATATTTATGTGCTTGTAAAAAGTGGGTTGGAGGCAGAATAAATGTTATAATCTATTTATAATAAAACTGTCAAAAGCCTAATTGAAAAATATTCCATTATGATGTGGCATTAAAAGAGTGGTTGTTGGGAGTACTAAGTTTAAAAAAAAATGAAAAATGGAGTTGAATTCATGAAAATAAGTTAGGAAAATCATTTTCTTCAGGAGGGGGATTGATCCCTCATTGATAAAATTATGCATACGAGACAAAGGATCGATCTTCCAATCAGCAGGATAGAACCCTCAACCTTAAAATGCAACTTAATTTTTATTTACATATTAGAATCACTCTAAACAAAAATCTACATAAAGTGCATCTTAAGGGAACATTTTTACCTTAAAATTATGAGCTTTTGACGCTTCAACAATGATACAACATGAAAACACTTGAGTTAAAAAAGATCGATGTCGCACCATTCCTATAATCTAAATATTACACAAACTCTATTTGTCTACGAAATTGCCTGCTATCCAAGTACCTCTCAAAAATTGTCTTGGATTATTTATGTAAAGAACTACTCTTATTACATTGAATATGACATAAATATCCAAAGAATTTGTGGAAACCTCCTTACTTCTCCTTTAACCTACCCTTTCTCCAAAGTACTGACCAGCTGAGCGCAAGAAAGTAGTGAATTGGTTAGAGAAATTTTGTTTTTTTGTTTTTTTTAACTCAAGATTGCAAAATCTTTTCGGAGCTGAATGTTAATGATTTAATTTGCTGATTCTACAATCATTTCGGGTGTGTTTGTCTCACATACAATATAAACTCAGTAAGTTAATCACCTCGTTGAATTCAACTCAGGTCTTTGCCATTCCTGTTGTCCCGGGGGATATTGTTATTGCTGGAACAGATGGATTATTTGACAACTTGTACAATAATGAAGTTACTGCTATTGTTGTTCAAGCGGTGAGAGCTGGCATGGAACCCCAGCTAACTGCCCAGAAGATAGCAGCTTTGGCACGGGAACGAGCACTGGACAGGAACAGGCAGACACCATTCTCTACTGCTGCTCAAGAAGCTGGTTTGCGTTATTACGGCGGCAAGCTTGATGACATTACTGTTGTGGTGTCATATGTATCTAGCTCTGTGGATGCTTGATTTATCTTATTCCTGCCATAGCACCATCTGTTTATTGTGTTATACAACTCTGTAATGATAAGTAAAACATTAATCAGAAGCCCTTTTTGACTCTCTTATTGTTTGTGAAACCCAGAGGAGGAATTTGTATTAAGTCCAAATATTTTTAAAAAATAAAAAATAAAATGATATTACTTTGTCATGCAATCTGTGCCCTAGTCTCCTTTCAAATCTTAGAAATCTAAAATTGTTTGGACAGAGTTTCTCATTGGAACTGGATCAAAACTATCTGCGTCTCTCTCTCCCTCACTCTGTATTATAGGTCATAATTTTTTACATGAATAAGATACGATATAGATAAAAAATTTAGGCATAATTGATTCATAAATTTTTTATGACCTTAAACGTCTTGTTTCTTATTATTATAAACAGACCAATACGAAAAAATTGAACCAAATTTTTTCATATTTCAGATAAACACGACAAGATTAAGGTTAAAACATGACACAAATATGGCTAAGATTATACGATTGTCAATTGATCCCAACATTGTGTATAAATAGAGTGTCCTATATTGGTTAAGAAAGATATCAATATAGTGTATACAAGTAGTATAAAATTTACATTATTTTGAGTTTAATCTTATAGGATTGAATATCTAATATTACTTATTATACTACAAAAAAATTATATTAGATTAGAGTTTTAGTCGATCAATAGATTAAGAAAAAAATAAGCAGTCTACTACAAAAAAAAAATACATGGATCTTGCAAAAAGAAAGATAAGTGATCCAAATAGAATTAAAGTATAATAAAAATATATTAAAATATAAAATATTAGATTAAATGACCTATAGTTTAAAGAAAAATGTAAATTTATAAAAAGAATGACACACATTTGCTTAAGAAAGATACTGGTATAATGTTTATAAGTAATATGAAACTTATTTTTTTTTAAATTAACCTTCTAAGATTGGATAATTGATGTCGCTTATATACTATATAAAATTTACACTTAATAGAGTTTACTATGACGTAGAAAATTTGACGTTATGATAGTCCATATAAAAATGAAGATTTATGCATGATCATTAAATGAAGTGAATTCAAACATAAAAACAAAGTGATTTTCTATACTTTGAATTGATTTTTCTATAAATTATTCATATTTTTAAAGTATTGTTTCATTGAATTTTCTAAGAATAATCTATATTTGCTTATGTCTTTTATCATACCGGAACTTAAAAGGAAAAAAAGATAGAGAATCATAAATATGTTTAGGTTATTGTTGAGAAGTTATTATTTTTTGATACGTGAAACATCAAAGAAAAAAAGATATATATATATATATCTATTCAAGTATAAATCTGAAAGACACGTTATTTCATATCTATTATTTTTGCTTTTGTGTTTCTAACTTTTTTCAATTTCACTAGTGTTTTTAATTTTGCCATATCTTCGTCTTAAATTTTATACGTTCATTTTTAATACTCTCAATGTCCTATGTTTTCTGATTCCTCCATTTATCATTAAAACATTAACAACTTATTTTCTATTATTTTTGAGTCATTAAATATATATTTTAATATTTTTTTAGTCATTTTATCTCCTAATTTTATACTTTTAATTAGTTAAAAGGAATTAAAATATTTATTTAAGGACTTATAAATGATGTGAAAAAAGCTGTTAATATTCACGATAGAAATATATAAAAATATTATAAATGTCATTTATTAAAAATACATGTGATATATAAGTATGAAAAGTTCTCAACAAAATAAAAAATTGCACTAAATTTATATATTTTTTTAAAATATGGATATCAATAAGATATCACATGAAAAATAAATGTATAAAAAAAATTAGTATTATTGACAAAAAATTATTATTAAAATTGGAGATATACTTGTTACATATTATAAAAAAATAAAATAAAAAATACTTACATTCTTTTTTTTTAGAATTTCATTTTAGGAGATATAATTTGTTATTTTTTTTTGAATAAATTATATCACAAGTTATTTTTTAAATAGATTATTTTAATATTTTTTTAAACCAGTTCACCCCAATTAACTTTTCTTTTAATAAAAAACAAATTCATTTCACTTCGTATTGTTATATTTAAATTAAAAAAATATTTACATGATAAGAGATATTATTGAAAATCAACTAATCATTTTTATCTTTTGTTATTATTATTATTTTTTACAAATATCTATGTAACTTTATAAATATAAATATGAAATATTTATAATTAAAATATTTATTTAATATTTATAATTAAAAAATTTAATATAATATTTATAATTAAAAAATTTAATATAATATTTATAATTAAAATATTTATTTATTGATAAAAATATTATATTAAATTAAAATTCAATTAATATAACTCTAAAATTTTATAAGTATATAATATATTTTTAAAAATTATGATCCTAATATGGGCGTGACATGTAGGTTAATTCCCAACCCCCTGATATTACTCATTGGTGCTAAAATTAGAGCTTCCTCACAAATTTCAATTCTATGAGACAAATATATCACTCTAAATTCAGCCAATTATATGTGATGTGATTAAACTTAACTGCAGTTTAAGTGAAAAGGGAGTTTGTGCTGCTACCATGAGAATGGCACCTTATCAGCATATATATCAATCTTTTGACATTTAATGCTATTTAAGTTATTGAATGGTATCTTAAAAGTATTCAAAATATATTCAATTTGATCAAAAAAGAAATTCATATTAAAAAGTTTAAAGATATTTTAGTCTTTAATTTATTTTTATTTTTATTTTTTACTTTTTTTTTCTCATTTTCTTTATTTTTATTTTTCTTTAATATAAGATTTAATGTTTAGTATTTAGGAATTAGTGGTTAATATTTGTGTTTAACATTTGAGATTTAAAATTTAAAATTTTAAGTCGTAATTTCTATGATTTAAAATTTAATGAAAAATATCATGCAAATAGATCGAAATGTGAGAAATATAAGAGATAATATAAAAAGAGAGGAAAAAGAGAAAAGAACCGAGGACTAATAATAAAAAATCAAAATAACTAAATTGTTATTCATTATTTACAAAATTAGTATACTTTAAATATACTATTCAAGAATTTTAACATTAATACTTCTTTTATTATCTAATAATTATTTTTAAAGATTTAATCCAACTACTATTATTCAATCTTAATAAAATTTATTCTTGAAATTAAAATCACCTCAAAATTGAATATTATGAGTCAAAACTTGAGTACTTTATAATCACACTGGTGGTTCAATTAACCCAAATAAAATATTCTAATATTATTTTTAATTTATTTTAATTATCAAATAAAATTTAAAATAATATTGTAGTAAATCAAAATATTTAATTTGGATTAATTTAATTCCTTCGTGACTACATATGGTCAATTTTAACATATGATGTTTTGTTTAAAGTTGATTTTAATTTTGAAAATAAATTAATTAGAATTGATGAACATGAAAAAATTAATAAATATAAGGATTATTAATGTAATTTAATTTTTTTTATAAATAAAATAAATAAATAACCAGAGACAGGAGATTTAATTCTTGGCATTCCCTAAAAAAGCAACAAGTCTTTGTCAGAAAACGAATGGCAGATTTATTTCTTATTTGGCTTGAAAAATATCTCATGTAAATTAAATTCTATTTCTTATTTAAGTTAAATTTCACAAAACGATGTTTAGGTAAGTTGTAGATAAATTTCATAGCCACCATGTTTCAAATTTTGAACTGTCATTTCTTAAAAGTTCTTATTCATTTTCTATTAATGCTTTTCTGAAAGAATGTGAAATTACCAAGTACTCACAAGATGGATGGACATGGTTGATATGAAAATTATTTAAGATTAACAGGATCTTCTAAAAGTATGAGACAAACACATACATATTATTATACTTAATAAAAGACTATCTTTTTCTTAGGATTCTGATTTTTATACATATTAATGAAACTTAATGAGCCACTAAAAGCCTATCAAAGGAGAATATATATAATTACTCATATGAAAATGAGGTTTTAAAAATATCTTTCAATCATCTTATTCCTTTTCCCCCTCATGCGATTTTTATTTATAATGATGTCATATTTATTTATTTAATTTTCAGTTCATGTATATAATGTTATACATTATATTTTGTTCATTGATCTCTTTATTTATAAAGTTACCATAAAATTTTAAATTAAATTTTTTTAACTAAAAGAAGATTTTTTTTCATAATATTTTATAGTTATATAATATTTAAATAAAAAATCAATTTAATTAATTTATTATATTTAAAAAAATTTAGTTACAGATCTAATTAATTAAAGAGTCTGTATAAATAATTAATCAAATTATATTAATTTTTTTTAAATAACTAGACATGCAATCATGTGTAAATAAAATAAAACGGAAATAATTAAAGATTGATACATAATATTTTTAGATAGAAACAACTTAAGTAATAATAATAAACTAAGAGAAAAACTACCAATCTAAGAGATAATCTAATTATTTATTATGAAAAGAATGTTCAATTACAAGGCCATAACTTAAAAATCACCCTCCAAGATAATACTCCTAAGTAATCTACTTATAAGTCATTTCTTTCATTTACAGTCTTCACAAGAAAGGTGTCTGTATCTTGACTAACGTTTCGATAAACTCGAGTTATATGAAAAATTGAATCTGTTCAACAAACATTTCAAATATTAGCACAATAATATTAATATAAAGTGTGTTCTAGATTAAATTTAATAATGAATAACTATAACCAGAAAATTCAAGAATATATTTATTAATTTTAAATCATCTAACAACCCTGAAATAAGCAAATTAAGCACAGTTTTAATAAAGATAGCTTTTTTAAAGTTAAATAATCAAACTAAATAATTATGATATTACTAGATACATAATAAAGAAGAATCTATATGAATATATAATAAAAAAACCATAAATTAAGTAAGTTTATTAATCAACCAAACACAATTATAAATGTTTGATATATTGATTAAAGAAGAATATTGTTTTTGTAAAACATTTTAAAAAAGAGAGCACAAAAACAACTAAAAAATTATAATGAATATGATTGATTAAAATATAGAGCATAAGATTCTTTATATAGGAAAGATTGAAGCCCTAGGTAAAGCCCAATTAGAATTTTGTCTATTAAATAATTCATAGAGAAGTAAACAATAGGAATAATATGATAATTGAAATGTTTAGTTCGAGTAAACAATTAGGTTAAATTTGAAACCCTTATTGCTCAATCGATCTAGACCAAACTCGATCGATTGAGCCAATAAGGTCTGTAATGATTATAAATGTTGACTGTTTTCGTGGATAAAATATTTGCATGTAAACTTTTTTTAAGCTTGTTATCAAATTTATCAAGCAAAGTCGAAGGAACATCTTAGATAGTCGTATTTTATGTATATCTTTTATAACTATAACATATAAGATTACATTCATGCATTTAATAGCAAATATTCATAAATCTAAAATTATTTTTGATACTAAAATATAAAATAAGATGTAAGTTAAAATATTAGATAAAATATAGTTTAAATTATAGGTTAAATTTTAACATAAAAAATAACCTAAAATATACTTTAAAAAAACTCTTCTTTAATTTGGATCTTAATAGATTGATAATCATTGATTTAGACATTATTCGATCGATTGAGTTATCTATATATTAAATGTTTATATATATCTATTATAGAATTTAACGTGCATAAGAATCGAAATATATATACTTGAACTATGTTCATTTTAAGTTTTGTAGTTTCTTTGATTTAAATAGTGATATTGAAAAATACGTTAAGAAACTAAATTATATTTAAACGTTTTGTATACGAATATCGCCAACACTCATAAACCTTATAATATCGTTTCTTAAAATTTTGTACAAAAATTGAAAAATTAGATAAATTTTCTTATATTTTTTGAAATATTAGGTTTGAACATATTGTGTGTGTATTATAATACTATTTTGATTTTGATTTTGATTTTGTATTTGTTCACCAAGCACGTTATCTGTTTGTACTACTCTTCTAATTTTGATTTTAAATTTTTTCACAGATCACAAATTTTGAATAATAAATAATTTTGAAAAATTTCACATCCTGATTTACAAATAATAAAAAAATTGCTTTTTATATCGAAAATATCACGATTCTTATGCACAGTTTATTTACGTTAAGTTGAGAGATGAATATAAAAAAAATTATTTGAATATCTATTAATTAAAAAAAAATCAAAAAAACCTCTTTTTTGGGATCACCTTTTACTAGGAATAGCCTGATACTTCTAATTTATTTTATAAATTAGATTTAGGATAGGATGAATGTTAATTAATTTAATAAATGAGTCATATTTATGTTTAATACACATGTTTGTTTTCTATCAGTATAACATATTATTTTAATAAAAAAGAGTGACTCATTAACTTTATGTATATAATTATAATTCATTAATGTTTATTTAGATTGATAAATTAAAATTAAAATTAAATAATATTATAATAGATTAGTCCGGATTATTATGGCATATTGTTTTTTATTAAATAACATTATAGCGGGGATACAAAAATAATTATTTGTTGTTTCATATCATATTAAATAATTATGTATAACAACTTATTTGTAGTGTGCCAAAAATTATTACTTTTACTTGCATTATCTTTTAAGAAAAAAAATATAAATAAATATAGAATATAAACGAAAAACATTCGCAAAATAAAGAATAAGAAAATTATTTAATGAAAAAGTGGTCATAAATTATCAAAAATTTATATATCATAATCCAATTTATTCTAATCAAAGAATTAGATGTATTTAAATTCAACATAATAATATAATATCATGAATTCATAAAAAATAACTTATATATATTAAAAGAGTATATCATGAACCGACGTTACGTTTTATGTAACTGACGCTACGTCCTAGCGTCGAATGACACGTAGGATGTGACGTCGGTTCTACGTGTAGCGTCGATTTTACGTATAAATCTATGCTACATTTTTAATTTTTAAGTTGATTTTCAACGTATTGACTTAAAATTCATTATAATTCAATTTTTTTTTAAAATGACTTTAAATCTAGACTTAAATATTCATTTTTGTATTAGTGTAAACTATATACAATAAAATTAATTAAAAAATTATTAAAGAAATCTAAAAATTACGATACTTGAATTGTTGAATTTTTATTGAATTAAATATAAAAGATAGTTTTGTTATAATAAAATAGTAAAATCTCTTTTATTCATATGAAATATTTACCAATAAGAATTAATAGATATTTAAAAGGTAAAATAACATAATTTTTTTTCTTAAAAATAAAAATAAAGTTATTAAAGGTATCAAAATTATAAATATAATATTAAAGTGTATAAAATGTATTAATTAAAATAAAATAACTAATATTTTTAATTTATAAAATAAAACAACTTAATTTTACTCTGTTAAATTATTAAATATAATGTATTATAAATGGATTGATATTAGCCACAGAAATGAGCTGATAGAAATGGTAAATATCACGCGGTTAATATTGTGGTAACCGCAAGTAGATTTGTAAGCTAGTTACAGTGGATAAAAACTTTAAGGAAATATCAAAAATTGGATAATAATAATAAAACTTTTTTTTTGTTTTTAATAAATAATAATAAAATTAGCATGAGTTGGTACTGTCATGAAGTCAAGTGGCTAAACAGCACCAAATGCCTTTCGGCATAGACCACATAAAATCTGATTTTAACTTGTCTCTGCTCTGAATTATTATACATTATGCCTGAAAGATAGAGTTTATTATTATTATTATTGTTATTATTATTATTTGAGTCAAGATTCAATAAATAGAAGTAGATATTGATTGGCATCTAAAAAATGTAAAGGAATCAAATCAATATATATATATATATATATATAAAATATGATTAGTTTTTTTAATAAAATTTCATTAATTAAAAATTCAATGATGTAATTTAAATCGAAATCATAAATTTAAATATATCAATAATTAAAAATATAAATTTTGAAAATTTTTTAACTTCTATATTTTTTTTATTTTAAGATTTATCAATACATTTTAATTATTTCAATTAATATATTTATTATTTAAAATAAAAATAAAAACTTGATATTATATTATAATATTCATTATATTTAACGATTGAAATAACGAGAAAAATTTATATCGACGATAAAACATAAATTTAATATGTATAAACAATATATAAATAAATTTAGATGAATATTTAGAAGAAATAATAATCACATGAAATAATACTTAAAATAAAAAAAATTATAAATATATATTTTTATATAAAACTAATATAATTAGATGAATACAAAAAACCTACTAGAGAGACTCACGTAAAAGAAATCCCTCCCATACGTAGTAATCAGTCGAAAGTTTTAGAGAAAAAAAGGAGTGACATGAGTTTGTCCGTCGGCAAGAACATGACTAGTTACGGTCACAGAGAAAACAAGCTAAATTAAATCAAAGTTTTTTTTTTTTTTACAAAAACATATCCCAATGAGATTTTGATATTGGAAATAACTTATGTAAAAATAAATTTTTGAACGCGTGGCACAGTTTAATATTTTTTTATTATTAAAAATTATTTTATTAAATTAAACAAATAATTTATTATATAATTATCTACCAATAAAGTATTAATTATAAATAATAAATATACTTTTACTTATTTTTTAAAAAAATCAATTTTTTTTAATTAATATTAAATTTTAATAATAATAAATAAATAAAATTTATTTATTTTGTTTTAACTTATTAATATTTTTATTACTTTAATATTTTTTATTATATCACTGATACAGTGATTAATAAATATCAAATGATAATTTATTATTTCTTTTAATTAATCATGAATACACATTTATAAATAAAATAATAATAATATTAAGAAGTTAATTAGTCAAGAATACATTATACACCAATTTAATTGAATTTAATAAATAATTTTTTATTAAAAATAATATGTATCAACGATTATTTTTAGTCATTATGACATGATCTTGATACAAATGATAAGTTTATACAAATATATTATGACACGATCTTGATACAAATGATAAGTTTATACAAATATATTATGACACGATCTTGATACAAATGATAAGTTTATACAAATATTATCCGCTTATAAATAAATTGAATGAACCTAATTCATTCATTAAATGTGTATTCATAAACCATATGAATTATTACATTTAATTTCAAGCATTATAAATGTAATAATTTTTATTTGATTAAAAATTAACCTACATAATATATATATGTTGGGAAAATCGGGTATATTTTCCCTATTCTTAGTAGTTACTATTCACTTATGATTTAAATGAATAGAACTCAAACTAACCCGACAAAATAATGCTATTGGAAATATAATGCTAAAATAAACTAAAACAGATATTGAAACAGAAATATTAAAGCAGAAAAATAATAACAATTTAAATTTAACGAGGTTCTGTGATAAATATTCCTAGGTTTCTCAAGGCGTCGACTACTTCCACTTATCTTCAAATGAATGAACTTCAAAATTACAACTAATTGGGCAAATTGAAATTCAATTACACTTTACAAAAGTTATAATATTTACAAATTTTGTGGGATGTTTAAACGGTGAAGGGCGAGGGCTTTATTTATGTACCTAAATCCAACACCTATCTTCATTCTTAACCAACGCGACTTTTCTAATTTTCTCACTAAGGAGCAATAATATATAACAAATTTCCACCTGATTTAATGGTTTTAAATGATTTCTTCAATTCTTTAGATCAACGACGCCCAACATCAATTCAGATTTGTAGGATGTTAATCAAGTCCAGACAATGTTTGAACTTGATTGTTTACCACCTTAATTTCGTCATCATATCTGCGGGATTCTCTCCGACTTCAATCTTTGAACTAGTACTCCACCTTCTTCAATAATCTCTCGCATCTTACGAAATGATAAATCTAACGCCAACGTAAGCTTTATGCGTCATGGTAGACTTGGTTCTTTGCTAAATGAATAACATTTGTCTGTCACAAAACACCTTATTATGTTTTTGACCAACTCCCAAGTCTTCAAGAAAACCTAATAACCAAATAGCTTCCTTCACAGCCAGAATCGCCATATACTCGCCTCTATAGTAGACAAAGCAACGTGGACTGCAAGGTAGACTTCCAACCGACGGTGCTCTAGCAAGAGTAAACACATAACCTGTGTAATTGACCGACGCTTATCTAAATCTCCCGCATAGTAATCACAATATCCGACAATGACATCGTTGACCAATGGTATTATCCCGAAATACTAAAACCAACATTTACGTATTTATAATATACCGTAGAATCCATTTCAATACCCAACCAATGTCCTTTACCAGTGATCATGCACGTACCGCTACAACACCAACCGTACGTGAAATGTCGTCTCAGACACACCATTGCATACATCAAGCTACCAACTCGCATTTGCATATGGTACTTTTGCCATATATTCTCGTTCCGCATCATTCGAGGAGATAATCGAGCACTCAAGCTTTAATTGAGGAACTAACGGAGTACTTACCAGGTTTTGTCTGCTCATTCATACCAAAACGTTGTAGTATCCGCTTCAAATATTGACTGCAGGTCAAACTAAGCTTCCCTTCTTCCCGTCTCTCGTTTATCTCCATACCGAGAATCTTCGTTTCTCCCAAATCTTTCATCTCGAACTCGACTTAGTTGAGCCTTCAACTTTTCAATTTCGTCAGCTCTTCGATGCAATCAACATATCATCGACGTACACAAGAGATAGACGAAAGACTCATTTTCAGAAGCCATAAAATACACACAATGATCGTGTGCTCGTATACTTTTGTTGCAACATAAACCGATCAAATCGTTTGCATTTCACCGCCTTGGAGACGTTCTTCAATCCATACAATGATTTGTTCAAACTACAAACCCAATTCTCTTTACCAAGAACAATAAACCCTTCCGTCGAGACATATAGATTTCTTCTTCTAAGTCACCGTGTAAAAACGTTTCACATCAAGTTGAACTAGTTCCAAATCAAATTGTGCTACAAGGCCAACAAAATTCTAATGGAAGAATGTTTTACAACTGAGAAAATACTCATTATAATCGATTCCTCCTTCCGAGCGTAGCCCTTAGCCACCAACCTTGCCTCAGCCGAATAATACCATCTTTGTTAGAAATCCATCTTTCTTTGCATACACCCATTTGCATCCAATTGCCTTCTTGCGCTTTAGGTAGTCATGTGTCAACTTCCATGTTTTATTCTTCCTGAAGGGACAAAAGTTCTTCATCCATGGCTTCCTTCCATCTTTTCAACTTCGTGGCTTCTCACCGCTTTATATATGGAAGGAACATCATCATGCACAATCGAAAGTGCAATAAAGCACCGTATTCTTAAACCGAGGCGGTAGTCTTCAAAATCCTTGTATCGAGTGTGTACCTTGACATTTTGTCGTGCGTGGCCTATCAACCGCAGCTTTCTTCTTGTTTGCACGCGAGTGTTCTCGGGTTAAAACCTCTTCTATCCGATTCATCTTCACATCGTGGAGGATCAACTTCGTCTTATCTTCACTAACTGGATTAACAATTTTGCTTTCAAACTCCACTTGTTTCGTAGTTTGCTCCACTCGCTCTAAAGTGCATCAATCTTCTTAGTTACCTTTCTCAACAATGCATTCATCAAAGGTAACATCTCTTGCTAAAGATTATCTTTTTTCGTTTCAAGGCACCATAGTCGATATCCCTTAGAACAGAAGGGATCCCCAAAAAATGGCTTTCGGCTCTTGGTCCAACTTTGATTCTGCATATACGGTAGTATGCAATTAAACCAAACACATGTAAGAAATCAATCTCTAGGAGTTTTCCAGACCATACCTCCATAGCGTTTTGCCTTCAAGAGCAGATGGTAGACGGTCGATTTAGAGCGATGCATATGTCATACCAAATTTCAATATCGCCTAAACCAAAGATTTGACAACATACACCGAATCTTTTCCAGAAAGTCGGTTCATACGTTCGCAACCTGCTTTGTCATGTGGTGTTTTTCGAATAGTGAAGTGTCGCACTATCCCTTCTTCTTCACAAACTTTCATAAATGGATCATTTGTGTACTCAGCCATTATCGTGACCTCATCACGCTTGATCTTTTTACCTATCCGAGTCTCGATCATCTTCTTCCACTTGAGAAAAATACCTAACACTTCATCCTTTTTCTTCGTGAGATACACCCAAACTCTTCTCGGAGAAGTCATCAACGAAAAGTGACATAATAATGTTTGCCACTTCGTGGATGGAGTTCTTGTCGTCTCATACATCGAGTATGGATGTAATCCAAAATGGCCTTTGTATTATGAAGAGCAAGTACAAAGCTTACTCTTTTCTCGCTTCCCCAATACACAATGCTCACGAATTCCAACTCTTCTCGCACCTTTTGATCGTGCCTTGCTTTACTAGAATTTGTAAAAGCTTTTTCACCAAAGATGCCCCAAACGCATATGCCACAACAACTCGTAGTTTCTAAATCTCTTTCTTCATCCGAAATCGCTTGGCTGATGTCGTCTCAATCCCAACCGTACTACCAAGGTAGTAGTGCTGGGTTATTCTTCCGAACACCTTTCATCGCCACAAGTGCTCCAAGTAACCTTCAATGCCCCATTTTGTATGGTCACGGTGAAGTTTCGATTCTAAGACTTACAAAGAATGAGATTCTTCTTCATATCTGAACATAATGAACATCCTGTCACAAGACCCTGGTTGAACCATCTGATTCTTCAAACGAATTGTCCGATTCCCAAAACTTTGCAATGGATAATCATTACCCATGAAAACAACTCCACCGTCTAGTTCTTCAAAGTTAAAGAATCCAATTGTTAGAGACATATGGAAAGTACATACGAATCAAAAATCCAATCACCAGGATGAGATGATGTTGACGAACCAACCAATGCAAAATCTGAATCAATTGCTTTCACTACACATGCATCGATTGTACGCTTTTCCTTTCTTTTGCAAATTTCTGGACAATTTTTCTTCCAATGGCCTTTCTCACGACAAAAGGCACATTCATCTTTACCAAGTCTTCCTTTTGATAGAGATCTACCTCTCCTTCCTTTATGTCAGAGCCATGGACGTCCTCTACGCATAATGCCTCGCTTCATTCCCGCTTTCTCTTATCTTTCTTTCTAATTTCATAACTATACAAAGCAAGACAAACTTCCTCAAAAGACACTTTATCCTTCCCACGAGTAAGCTCGCACAAGATGATCAAACCCATCGTAGGAAGGCTAACAACATCAAGGCTAAATCTTCATCTTTAAAAGTTTCATCCATATTTAACAAATCGCTACTAATTGATTAAAGCAGCGAATGTGGTCGCTTATTGTAGTACCTGGAAGCGTATTCAAACCTAACAACTTCTTTTCAAATAGAGCCGATTTTGTCCACTCTTCTTCGCTTAACTTGTTCTCCAACGCCTTCCACAACTTACTTGCAGATGTCTCCTTCATGAACGCGTGTACTTTTGTTCTCTTGAGAACACGAGCGGATTGTACCACATGCCAATCGTTGATATTTTTCCACTCTACTTCATCCTGCTCCATCCGGTTTCTCTTCTTCAACGGAGATGTCAGACCTTGTTGAAAGCAGAGCATCTAGAACTTTGCCTTGTCACACGCCGAAATGACCGGTTCCATCAAACTTCTCCACCTCGAACCTCGCGTTCATCACCATAGTTCCGCTTGACGCCGATGACCGGCCTGCTTTGAAAGAAAATTTTCTTATGCCATTTCTTCAAATTACAACAACTAGCAATAACTATATTCCAATAGCAAACAAACGGAATACAAACAAATGCCTAGGTAGAAAACCTTCGGCTCGATACCAATTGTTGGGAAAATCGGGTATATTTTTCCCTATTCTTAGTAGTTACTATTCACTTATGATTTAAATGAATGTAACTCAAACTAACCCGACAAAATAATGCTATCGAAATATAATGCTAAAATAAACTAAAAGATATTGAAACAGTAAATATTAAAGCGTAAAAATAATAACACGAGAAATTTAACGAGGTTCGGTATAAATGTTACTTCAGTTCTCCAAGGCGTCGTTGACCCGGCTTCCACTATCTTCAAATGAATGAACTTCAAAATTACAACTAATTGGGCAAAATTGAGCTAATCAATTACCCTTACAAAAGAGAGGAAGATTTACAAATTTTGGGATGTTTACAAATGGTGAAGGAGGGCTTTATTTATAGCCCAAAATCCAACACCTATCTTCATTCTTAACCAATGTGGGACTTTTCTAATTTTCTCACTAAGGAGCAATATATAACAATATATATATAAATAAAGATAATAGACAATAAACTAATATGTTATATTTATTATAAAGATATTTTATATTTTTTGGTTTAAAAATTGCAAAAGTAAAAAATAAAAAATAAAAAATTATAAATTCAATACACACTAAAATTATCAAATATAATTATTATTATGAAATATTTATTAGAGACACATTTTTTGTATTTATTGATTTGTAAGAAAAAAAGTCAAAAGAAAAAAAAATTAAGGACATTTTGGTTCTCACAATCACAAGAATACCCACTAAACATACATAGTTGATTTTTATATATAAAGACATAGATATAAAGTTTAGTTATAGTTTATAGAATATAGAGAGATAAAAGAGGAAATAAGATCCTCCACAACCATGCTCAAATCAGATCACCCATTGCTATCCAACATGAAGACTTAACCTTTCTTTCTTTCTTTTTATATGAATGATTTAACTTAGAATCTTAATCTTTCCCCTTCCCAACTTCTTTTGTGTGCTACAAGCAGCTTCTTCTTAATTCACACACAGCGCGTGCCTTGCTGTGCTGCATCTCATTGTTAGGTACACACAGCGCACAATGGTTTTTTTTTTTAAATTGACTCATAAATTATGTTATATTAAAAAAGAATTTAACAAGAAAAACAACACAACTAAAGAGCATAAGGAAGAAAGAAACATAATTTGAGTATATGAACTAAAATAGCTATTATTAATCGAAAAATTATGAGTATAAAAAGATATGTAACAATAATTTTTGTTATTATTAAAATAAAAGTACATAAATATCTATTTTTTCTTTAATATTAATTATATTTTAATACCATTATTATTAAATAAAGTTATTATTAATAAAATATTCTTATAACAATAACAATTTAATTTACAAAAATATTACGATTATGAATTAATACTCTAATATTTACTTTAAAACAATCATTTTCATACTTACTAAGGTATAGCTTTTTTTATTTTGTCTACGTCTCTTAGATTTTACCTACCACAAGATAACTATTTTCATATTAGAATTCGTTTTGTTTTATTAAATAAAACTAATTATAATCTGTAATTTTTTCATCTAGATCTAGATCTTGGGTGACATTTATTCGCATAAATTTTGTATTATGATTTTTTAGCATGCTTTCGTTACAATTTAGTTACTTTTATATTTAGATCTAATCTTATATTTATATGTTATTTTATTTGTTGAAAATAATAATAATTCTTGAAATTTAAAATTATTAAAAAAATTAAATTAATTAAAGATATTAACGTACTTCTTATAGTAATCCAGGTAAATAGAAAACAATTACATCAAGTAAATATTTTCGGTTTCAATACTAAAACTATCCATGAAGATGCTCGTATTGTAATATGTCTCTCTATTTTAATTAATAATGTAATTAGGATTTTTTTTGTTTCTTTATTTTTAATGATTGAATTTTTATTTTTTTAAAACTAATAATAATAATTAATTATCTAATATTATATCCATGATTTTTACCTTTTGATTTATTTCAATTAATTTTATCTATTAATTTTATTTTTTAATTAAAAATATTACTTTGATTTTAACCTATACTCACCTAATAACACTTATATCTACACTTAAGTTAAATATAGTTAGAAAAAGATTATACTTCTCTTTCTCTCTCTTTGAAATAAAATTTAGAATTCAATTTGAGTAAGAGATTCCCAAAACACTCTTAAGATGCTAAAATCTTTGAGTGTCTATAACTTTGGTGAATATGTCAACTAGTTGTCTCCCAATAAATACAAACTCAAGTGTCACTACTTCTTTTTAAACTAATTCTCGAATTAAGTGATGTCTAATGTCAATGTCCTTCGTTCTAGAATGTTGAACTGGATTCTTAGAAATACATATATCCCTACAGTTATCACAATGTAAAAGGCATCATACCTTGTGGTTGACCGTAGTTCTTGAACATGTTTTTCATCCAAACCATTTGTATGCAAGAGCTTCCTAAAGCAATGTATTTTGCCTCAATTATAGAGAGTGAGATAGAATTCTTCTTTTTACTGTGCCAGGATACTAAGTTGTTCCTAATATAGAAGAAACCATTTTGATGTGCTCTTCTTATCATCCTGGTTTCCTATCCAGTCGGCATCTATATAACCATTTACTTCACAAGTAATGTCAGTAGTAAAATATATAAAGGGTTTGATCAACACTTTTACCTTGATTTTCCTTCTTAATTTTTTTTACTGGTACCTAAAAGAGTCCTTAATGGGCTGCTAGTTTCAAGACCAAACCTTTTAACAAGATTGTAGGTGTACTTGGTTCAAGAAATAAATATATTATCATGAGACTATTTGATTTGCAAACCAAGAAAGAAAGTCATTTCACCTATCATGAACATTTCAAATTCATTTGTCATAACATGCACAAAATAATCCACTAGTGTGCTAGATGTGGATCCAAAATCTATTTCATCCATATAAATTTGAGCAATGAAGATCTCATCACTAATTTTGATGAATAACATCTTATCAACTCTCCCTCAAATAAATCCCTTATTCAAGAGATAGTTGGTAAATTTCTTATACCACGCTCGAGGAGTTTATTTCAAGCCATAAAGAGCTTTGTTAAGTTTGTAAACATGATTTGGAAATCCATTTTCAAAGGTAGACTTAACATCCATTTAATATAATTTGAATTTCAAGTGACAAGCAATGGAAAGCAAAATCATAATTGACCCTAACTTACCTACATGTGTAAATGTTTCATCAAAGTCAATTCCTTCTACTTGCGTGAATCCTTAAGCTACCAACCTAGCCTTATTTCTAACAACAATGTCATGCTCATCAAATTTATTTTTGAACACCTATTTATTTCCAATAACATTTTTGTTTTTAGGCTTATATACTAATATCCATACATGATTTCTTTCAAATTGAACTAACTCATCATATATGGCATTTATCAAAATTCATCCCTAAGGGCTTCATCCACATTTTTTGGTTCAACTTGAGAAATATAGCATAAATGGGTTACCTCGCTTATTTGTCTTCTTATTATTATCATGATTGCCTCAGGATCTTCAATTATATTCTTTAATAGGATGATTTTTTGAAGTGTGGGTTGGATTTATCATTGTTGAGGTTGATGATTCTTCCTTCTTTTCTTCTCTTTCCTCAAGATCATCTTCTTTTGTTCTAATTGCGTCACTAGATATTATTAATTAAGGTGCTGTGAAATTTATTTCATTGTCATCTTCTTCACTTGTAATATGCTTACCTGCATCATCTCTAATGAAATTTATGGATTTCATAACAACATTAGTTTAAGACTTTGTAGGCTCTACTGTTTAGGGAAAATCAAGAAATATATCTTCATCACTTATTGAGTCAAACTTACCTAACTATTCTCGATCCCTAAGTATATAGCATTTACTTCCAAAAATATGCATGAATTTTAGTTGGGTTTTGTACCTCTCTATATCTCATAGGGAGTTTTGTTTCTACCTAGGAAAATATATACATGATTTATAATGTGGCATATGGTTTTTATAACTTCAGCCCAAAACCTTTATAATATGGCATACAATGTTTGTAACTTTAGCCCAAAACCTTTTGGAGACTCCTTTAGCATGCATCATTACCTTAGTTATCTCTTGAAGTATCTTGTTTTTCCTTTCAACTATTCCATTTTGATTAGGTGTGATAGGAGCAGAGAATTCATGAAAGATACCATGTTCTTTATAGAAGTCAACATACTTGATATTTTTAAACTCTTTTTTGCATGGTTTGTTCTCAATCTCTTGATGGTTACTATTTTTTAACATACTTCGACCTGCACTATTGTACAATATGAGATGAAGAATTCAAAAACATATGTCTTATCTTTAAAAAATTCTACCCAAGTGTAGCAAGAAAAGTAATCTAATGCAAATATGAAATATTTCTTACTTTCAATACTTTCAGTTCTCATAAGATCTACGAGGTTAATATGTATTAATTCTAATACTCTATTTATATTAATATTATTGATCTTCTTATGAGCGATGCTAGTTTGTCTACTTAATTGACATGGTCCATTTACAAGTGTTTCAATTCTGGGAAGAATAGGTAAACCTTGCATAGTCTCAATTTACTTAATCTAACAAGATCTTTAAATTTCATATGACATAGCTTTTCGTACCATAAGGTAGTTGAATCATTACTAACTAGGTTACTTGTTGTTATGGGTGATGTGTCAATGCAATAGCAATGGTTATGTGATCTAATTCCCTTAATCATATATTCACCCTTTCAATCTATTACAATGTAGTGATTGTTCATAAATTGCACATTAAAATCATTGTCATATATTTGACTTATGCGAATCAATTTTCCCTTGAATCCTTTCACATATAAAACTTCATCAAGTTTAAGGATACCCTCTATTTGAATGGAGCATTTCCTAACAATTTTAGATGTTTTACCATCATCAAAAGTAATTGTCCCTCCATTGTATTATTCAAAGGTTTTAAACAAAAAATGGTTCACAATCATGTGTCTAGAGAAGCCACTATCAAAATACCAAGTGGTATTTGATTTAGATTTAAACGCTATGTGGATCACAAAGCAGTAAAACTTAGACTTCTTAACCCGTCATCTTTTAATTTTGGAAGTTTAAGCCATTGGTTTCTTAGGTTCCTCTTTTTGTTTAGTTATTGTAGTAAAAACTTTATGTTTGGAAATTTTTTGAGTTATCCTAGAAACATTTGCATTTGTGATAGAATCACAGGTATATAGAAATCTATACTTTTAATGTGTCATTTCCTACCACAATGATGACAGATGGGAAAAAACTGAATTTTCTTAGAGTGATATGGTGCAAAAATTACCTTTTTTGCCAGAGTAATAGTGAGTGTTTACAAATTGAATTTTGGATTATGAAAATGTTTACTATTCATCTATGTATCCAAGACCTCTCTTATCTTTACGTGGCTTTCCATAGTCTAGAACTTTGGTCAATTTTTCAACACCTATGGTCAAACTCCTCACCATCTCTTTAACAATACTAAATTCTTACCTAAACTTTTTGTTTTCCTTATTGATTTATGTAAGACTAAGATTCAGAGCATTAATATGTTCGAACAATTCCTTTTTATATTTTTATCTTTTTCTAGGCTAGAGAAAATTATTTTATGAATATTAATGATATCATTAAGTTTAGTTACTTCAACAAGTAGTTTATCTCTCTCTTTCCTAGCACCTAGAAAATCCATGAATAGGTCATCATAATTTGATACATTAAATTTAAACAGTAAGGGAGAAGAATTTACTCCCTCATTTTCTTCATCCAAGTTAGAGTCTGAGTCATTGTGGTATGCTTTGATAGTTACGGTGAAGGCACGATAGTTAATGTCATTATCCTTTGAGTTACTAGCATTATCTTGCTCACTTTCTGTGTCACTAAGTGTAACATTAAAGACTTTTCCAACTTTCTTTTTATTGTTTGCACATTTTGTAGACATATGACCAAAGCCTCTACAAGTAAAGCATTGAGGACTAGTGGGTTTAGTTTTTTTTTCATTAGAGCTATGAGGCTTGATTTTGATTGAATTTCGATCCCTCAAACAAATAGATTATCTCTTGTTAGATTGATTATTTTGTTGACCCTTCTTTTTCTGGAACTTTAAAAATTTTTGTGCTAATAAGACTAGTGACTCATCATTAATATATATCACTCTCAGTGATGTCCTTCTTGGAGCTTTTGAATGCCATATCCTTGTTTTTCTTGGGTGTATCAAGAGTAAGCTCATAGGTTTGGATTGACCCGACAAGTTTATCAATGTTTAGTGTGTTCACATTCTTGCTTTCCTCTATTGCTGTAACATTCATCTTGTAGTCTATTGTTATAGAGCTTAGGAGTTTGTGTACTTGTATAGTTTGTTGAATTTTCTCACCAAGAATAAAACAAGCATTAGTGATATCACAAAAACAAGCATTGAATTGACCAAAAGTCTCAATGTTGCTCATTTTAATGAAATCAAATTAAGATGTTAGAAATCTCAATTTTATTTGTTTCACTTAGGAAGTTTCCTCATAAGCACGAGCAAGTGCATTACATGCATCTTTAGCCGTCTCAGAATCAGATATGCGATAGAATTCATCCATCGACACTATAGAATTGTAGCAAAGATTGAGCTTAAACTTTTTTGGTTTGCCCTACTAAGGTTGCGTTCTTCGATGGTCTAGTCTTTTCTTGGCTTTATGGTTGTTACACCATATTTCGTTGCCGAAGGTGGTTCCCAACCATTAAGAATAACATCTCAGACTTTTTCATCTTATTCAAAAAAGGCTTGCATGCGAGCCTTCCTGTAAGGGTAATTATACCCATCAAAGAGCGAAGGTCTAACATATTTCCTACCTTCTTTCATTTGGTCCATATGTAGGAGTGTGTGTCCCTAAATATCAAACTCACTAAGTGTGTAATGTTTGCTCTGATACTAATTGAAAGTTTATAAAATATGGATCTAATTAACTTAAGGGAGTGAATATGTTATTTTCAATTTTTATCAATTTAAAATTTAATAACCTAAATAAAACGGCTAATCATGTAATCGCGTATAAAAATAAAGTGCGAAAATAAAAGAATAACACCTGATATTTTTAGGTGGAAACAAGTTAGCCACAACTATGACCTAAGAAGAAAACCACTAGTTCATCGAACCATCTAACTTTTCACTATGAAAACCAAATGTTCAAGTACAAACTCAGTTTTATGCTACCATCCCTAGAATACTGCCTCAATATACATTAGTTACGAGCATTCGCTCTATTTTTATAGTTTCTAATGATAGACTGAGTGGTATTCAGACCAATATTTCAATAAACTTCTCGCCAATCATATACGTTTCACAAATCAACTGCAAAAGAGTTTGTACAAAAATGCAAGTGTCCATGCGTATTCCAAAACAGTTTTAATAATGAATAAATCCTAACAATATGATTCAAAACATATATCGCTTTAATCGAATCAACTAACAAATCTTAAGGCAAAAAGATTAAACATAAATTCAATAAAAATAATTTTTTTAAAATTTAATAATCAAATCAAATAATTATGATTACACGTAAAATTATTTAATATAAACATATAAAATCTAATTAAGAAGAAATTATATAAGGATAAAAATATCAAATAAATTTACTAATGAATACATATGTTACAATATAATTTGATATTAATAAACTTATTTAATTCATTATTCTCAGATTATTAAAAATCTATTAATAAAAAAAAAATACTACAACTATCAAATCATTAAACTCTTCAACAAATATGTTTTTTACAGTCCCCACGAAACTAATGCAAATCAATATATATATATATATATATATATATAACCATGTTCTGCCGCCAAATATAGGAACTCAACCCAATGTCAAAATTAACATACTGGATTTGTAGATAGAAAACAGAACAAGAGTGAAAACGTTGACTTGTGCTGTATATCCCCGTATCGTTCCGGGAAGAATGATACAGATGATGAAAATAATTTTCTTCCGTTCTTTTTTTTATTTTTGCAGCTCAGCCCCAAATAAGTTTTTCAATAATATATATAGGTAATAATAAAAAGTTAGTAATATTAAAGTTAGTTTTTTTTAATTAATTATCCAAAATCTAAAAAAAAAACTTAAGAGTAATAAGTTATTTTTTTAAAACATTTAAGAAAAAATTAATTAATAATTTTATAAAATTATTCAAATTTAAAAAAATATTTTAATAACAAAAATAATTATAAATGTTTTAAATAAATACTAATAAATAAATTATTACAATCATACAACTTAAATACAATTATCTTATTTGTTCAACTTTATTTAATAAACTTATAATAAATTTAAAAATAAGTTTTCAGTTAAATATTATATATACCAAAATAACAAAAACTTATATTATTTATAAAAATATTAAAGTTTTAATAATAATTGCAAAATCTATCTAAAGCTTTAAAAAAAATTGGATTTTGATGAGATGTTTTAGTAATAAAAATATAAAAATTACGTCTATTAAAAACAATATTATAATAAAATTTATAAGAAGTAGAAACATCGTATATTAACATTTTATAATCGAAGAATTTATAAATTTTATAAAATCTACATGACATCATGGATAGATCGATAGATAAATAAAAAACTTAACGGGTATGGCACTCAAAAAAAGAAAATACATAAATCAAAAGGCAAGTGATGCATATAACAGAGTGTATCAAACCGAAAATTACTTTACGAATCAAAAGATTTTCTCCCTAAGAAAATTGTCAAAATATTGTGTTTCTTTGATAATTATCATTATATTTCATTATTATTTATGTTCTGTTTCTTTACAATAGTTGAGATATATGTATACAAAGAAAACGAAAATTAAACAATAATCATAATTCTTACACATCCATGTTTTATGACTGTACTAATATTATTGTATGTTCCATGTTTTACTCCACTGAGCATTGGTGTCTGATACTATTGCAACATGCACCACAACACACACTAACAAAAATGTTATAATAATAAAGAGTATATCGGCCCTTAAAAATAATTATAATAAAGTGTGTATAAAATTTACTTTACTTAATGGGGAAACAAGATGCTTATATACCTAACAAATTTACATTATGTAATAATATTAAACCAAAAATTATATATATTGTGGAATGGGAAATTAATTACTTCTTTTGGTAAAAGAAAGAATTAGGGGTTTTGTTGGGGCCATGGCCACGATTTAATGAAAATGTTGCATTTAATCTTTAAATTAAAAAAAATATTTTTATTCTTTCAAATATTTTTATTTGGGTTATTTATTCTTTTAAATTTTAAAAAATATTTTTATTCTTATCATTTTCAAAAAATTGATAAATCAAATATAAATAATATTATATTAATAATTTTTATATTATTTTTTTTACTAACTAAAAAAAATAAAATACAAGTCATTTCTAAAAATAAAAATAAAATTTACTATGATTATTTAAGAAAATAGCAACAATAATAATATTTTAACATAAAATTATTTAAATTTAAATTTTATTTTTTAAAGAATAAAATTAATATAATATTAAAATAAAAATAATGATAATAAGTAAATATTTTATGAATTTTTTCTATTAACTATCATTTTACATCGAGTCTTAATTATGTTTTAATTACTTAACTAAAGAGAATATTCTAATAAAAAATCAATAAAATAATATTTAAAGGTAAAGGAATAGAAATTACATTTTAAATATGAGAGATTAAATAACAAATAAATAATTAAACTTAACTTAAGATACTTCACATTTTTTTCCAATAAAAAATGTAAATATAAACATAACATGGACAAATTTTACATGTGGTGCTCTATTGTATCGTTTTATAATAATTTTTTTTCAAATTAATGTTTTATTGTATTTTAAACTAGTATTTTGTTTTCTCATATTTTTTAAATAAATTAGAATTTTGTTTGGTAATAAATTTTGTTTTTGTTTTGTAAAATAAGAAAACATAATATAAAGTCTATTTTGGTAAAGTTGTATTCTGTGTTTTTCTTTTTTCTTTTTATTTTATTTAATACTCATTTTCTCATTCTTACCATCATAATTTATTTTTACCTGAAAAAAAGTGTTAGAGTGAAATTTGAAATTTAATTATAATTTTTTTAAATAATTATAATACTCATATATCTATAATTAAGATTCAAACCATGAACTTTTTACATACTTAAATAAGTTATGTATCTTTGAACCACGAGCTCGTTAAAAATTTTACTTATAAAAATTTTAAAATTTTAAAAATTAAAATAAGTTTTGTTCTTTTAGAAGATAGATTTATATTCATTGAAATCAAGATGATTAAAATAACAATTAAATTCAAAAATTAAAATATATCAAACTATCATGCTATTCTTTAGAAGCCAGAGGAAAATTTGGTTGAACCATTCATCATTAACTCTTTAAGTTTATCAACATACATGTATGATTTTGCAACTTAATTGAACATTAGATGACCTTTTATGACTTAAGATCTTCAATATTTTCAATGTTTGAACTGTAATAATATTTGAACTAAAAACATCATTTCTAAAAAGAAAGTTACGTTGGATCAAAATTTAGGTATAAATTGTTTATTGAATTGAAATATAAAAAAAAATCTATCTAAGAGAAACTCTTACAATAAAAAAACTCTTAATTTTTTCATATAAAATCTTTAAAAGTTTAATTTGCTTTTTACAAGGATAATCTCTATCTACATCGTTCCTTTTTGATAGATTTGATTTTTTATATGTTTTTTCTTTTATTAGTTTTAAATAAAAATATATATTTGTGTTTTTTTTATCAATATCTTGCTTTTGTGATTAATTTTATTTCATCTAGATATTTATCTAAAATATCCTATGTCATATTTATGTTTATTAAGTTTGTATTTTTTTTATCAATTTAGATCTTCATTAGATTTATCTTTCAAACATATGGAGATTTTTTTGTAAATCAGAGTGGTGTAACGTTAGTGAACCGTGGTGACTGTTCGGTTTCGTCGGAACCGTACGTCGGTTTCGAAACCGAACGAGGTTCTTGATGCAAGAACCTTAATAAAGTATTTGGTCCTCTCACTATTAACTGCATAACAATTCAGATATACCATCAATACGTAGAGAATAAGTATGAGAAACCAATGAAAGCATCAAAAGGAAAATCTATTGGAATTCCCGTGTAAGTGCTGAAATTTGATCAATGGCAGGAGGTATGTTTTCAATCCAATTTTGTTTCCGCTGCATTTAAATTATGAGTTCATATGATTTTATGAATTTAAATTATGAGTTCATATGATTTTATGAATGTTTCTTGATTGAATTGAGACTCTAACAATGGTCAACACCTAGATTACTCTGATATCTCCCTAGCATCCCAACTACAAATGTTGCAATGAACTGATATTTTTATGTAGAATCAGAAGTTAGTTTTATTAAAAAATCAAACATTTGGATTATTTGAGACTTAAACCTTGGTCTCAGGATTGAGAATTCAAGGACCAGACCAATAGGCTACAGCATGTTATGTGTATTATCACATGTAATATTTTATATATATTAGATATTTAATTTTATTAAAACAAAATAAATAAATATATATATAAAATAATTCTGAATATAATTCTAATTTATGTTTATAATATGTATAATATTTATTATACATGTTATATTTATTTAAATAATTTTTTAGCACATTAAAATTTTATTTAAATACATTATTTATTTTGGGTATTTATATGTATAAATTTTGAAATTAATTATACATATAAAATTTAGTTAAATAATTTATGCATAATTAAATCAATTGTTAATGGCTCTTATGGATTTAATTAGTGCTTATATTATTTATTTTTGTTTATATAATTTATTATCATATATGTAATTTAAGATAAATAATATTTGTACATTTGAAATTAAATTAATATTGCTTATGGTTTTATGCAATAATAGAGCATAAGGATTTAATTAATATTTAAGTGATTCATATAGTTTAATTAATTAGGGAGTAGCCACAACATCTTTAATTAATTAAAACTATAATAAAGTTTATTTAGAATGAGATTTAGAAAATAAATATTAATTGTAATTAATCATATGTGATATAATAGATCTTATCCCACATGAATTTTTATTATATTTTTGTGTGATTAATTAGGATATAATATCAAATTATATTTTCTAATTTACCCACAGGGATTAGGAAAATAAACATAATTTGATAGTTTTATCGTAAAATTAGGATGAATTTAATTGAATTAAAACTTTAGCCCACAGGTAAGTTTTATGTCACTAGATTCATATTATTCATGATTTACATTGGTAAAGAATGATTATAATTAAGGCCTCAAATTTTAATAAGCATATAATCTTTAATTGTAGCTTCTCAACTTGTAAATTTCTCTGATATCCGCTGTGATATTCCCAATCTGAAAGGGGATAACTATAAAATATGGAAGGAAAGAATTCTCCTTCAATTAGGGTGGATGGATATTGATTATGCTATTAAGAAAAATGAACCACCTAAAATTACTCAAACCAATACTCGAGAGAATATCATGCTTTATGAACAATGGGAATGATCTAATCGCCTTAGTATGATGTTCATTAAGACTAAAATCTCTGTTGGTATTCGTGGTTCCGTTGATCAGTATACCAATGTTCAAGACTTGCTAAAGGCCATTGATGATCAATTCGTCACTTCAGATAAGGCTTTAGCAAGCACCCTTATTATGAAGTTTTCTTCTGTGAGACTCACCAGTGTGAAAGGTGTGCGCGAGCACATTATGCAAATGAGGGACATTGCGGCTCAACTTAAGCATCTCGAGGTTGAGATGTCAGAATCCTTCCTGGTGCACTACATCCTTAACACTCTCCCACATCAGTACGGGCCATTCAAAATCTCGTACAATACACATAAAGATAAATGGTCAATCAATGAACTAATGACCATGTGTATTCAAGAGGAAGGGAGGCTTGTTATGGAATTTGGTGAAAGTGCAATGTTGGCTACAACGTACCAAAAAGGAAAATCTCAATACGAGC
This sequence comes from Hippophae rhamnoides, assembly GCA_033030585.1. Classification (NCBI taxonomy): domain Eukaryota; kingdom Viridiplantae; phylum Streptophyta; class Magnoliopsida; order Rosales; family Elaeagnaceae; genus Hippophae; species Hippophae rhamnoides. The sequence continues at coordinate 19,001,187 of CM065434.1, read as the reverse complement.
ATAAAGGAAAGGGGATAATTCCACCTCGGGCTGATATTAAGAAAGAATCCAAGTGTTTCTTTTGTAAAAAGAAGGGACACATGAAGAAGGATTGTATCAGATTCCAGAAATGGCTTGAGAATAAAGGTAATCCAATCTCGTTTGTTTGTTATGAATCTAATATGGTTAATCTTAATATTAACACCTGGTGGATTTATTCTGGATCTACAATCCATGTTGCAAATTCCTTACAGGGTATGCAAAATCTAAGGAAGCCAGTGGGAAGTGAGCAACACATCTTATCCCAGAACAAGACGGGCTCACACGTAGAGGCCGTAGGACATGTAGTTTGATTTTAAGTAGTGGTTTTATTTTAAAATTAGAAAAGACCTTTTATGTTCCAAGTTTCTCTAGAAACTTGATTTCAATTTCAAGACTTGTACCTTATGGTTATTCCTTTCACTTTTCAGAAACATCTTTTAGTTTATTTAATAAATCTGATTGTGTTGGGAATGGTATTTTGTCTGATGGTCTTTACTGCATTAATTTACGAAATAATGCCACTCATAACGCTATGCATGTTCAAGCTGGCACTAAAAGGTGTATTATTGATGATGACTCTTCTACGTTATGGCATAGGAGATTAGGACATATCTCTATAGAAAGAATTAAAAGATTAGTGAAAGATGGGGTACTTAGTACTCTAGATTTTACTGATTTTGAGACATGTGTGGACTGCATTAAGGGAAAGCAGACTAACAAGTCAAAGAAAGGTGCCAATAGGAGTTCAAACATATTAGAAATCATACATACAGATATATGTTGTCCAGACATGGACATTCAAGGTCAGAAATATTTTATCACCTTTATTGATGATTTTTCTCGATATATGTATCTCTACATGCTTCATAATAAGAGTGAAGCATTAGATGCCTTCAAGAGCTTTAAGGTTGAAGTAGAGAAACAATGTGGAAAGCAAATAAAGATCGTGAGATCAGATAGATGTGGTGAGTATTATGGTAGATACACTGAGAATGGACAAGTGCCTAGTCCGTTTGCTAAGTTTCTTCAAGAACATGGGATAGTTGCCCAATACACTATGCTTGGTTTACCAGACCAGAATGGTGTAGCAGAAAGAAGAAACCAAACACTATTGGACATGGTGCGGAGTATGCTTAGCAACTCCAATCTTCCTAAATCCTTATGGATTGAAGCTTTAAAGACAGTTGTGTATATATTAAACCGAGTTCCAACCAAGGCTGTCTCAGAGACACCATTTGAATTATGGAAATGTTGGAAACCGAGTTTGCAACATATGCGCATTTGGGGATGCTTGTCAGAAGTGAGGATATATAATCCATAAGAGAGAAAGATGGACCCAAGGACCATTAGTGGGTATTTCATTGGATATGCCGAACGGTCTAAAGGTTATAGATTTTACTGTCCATCTCACAACACTAGGTTTGTGGAATCAAGAAATGCAAAATTTCTTGAGAATTACTTGATTAGTGGGAGCAATCGATCTCAGGGCATTAGTTCTGAGAAAGATCATTCAGATGCTCAATATGCCACTTCAAGTAATGGACTGATCGTTATTGTTAACAACATGCCTTGAGTACAAATGCATGTTGAAGAACCAGTCTTGGAAGTACCACAACCTGTTGATCCTGATCCAGTAGATGTTGAAGTTCAACAGATGCCTACAACTGTTGAAGTTCAACAGATGCCTACAATTGTTGAACAACCAGTTGAACAACATGATCCTGCTCCTCAGGAGAATGTTGATGCAACATTAAGAAGATCTACTAGAGTAAGGAAATCGGCGATTCCAAATGATTATGTTGTGTATCTATAAGAATGTGACTATAATGTTGGAGCCGAAAATGATCCTAAGACGTTTTCACATGCCATGAGTTCTGAGGTTTCGAACTTATGGTACAATGCCATGAAAGAAGAGATGGATTCTATGGCGTCTAACCGAGTCTAGGATCTCATCAACTTGCTTGATGGTGTGAAAGCCATTGGATGTAAATGGGTCTTCAAAACAAAGAAAGACTCACAAGGCAACATTGAGAGACATAAGGCAAGACTCGTTGCCAAAGGATTCACTCAAAGGGAAGGAATCGACTATACGGAGACATTTTCTCCTATATCTAAGAAAGATTCACTTCGTGTGGTTATGGCATTGGTTGCCCATTTTGATTTGAATTTGCAACAAATGGATGTGAAAACGGCTTAATGGTAACCTAGAGGAATAGGTTTATATGAAACAACCTGAAGGATTCTTCTCTAATGATGGTGAGCATTTGGTTTGTAAGCTTAATAAATCCATATATGGATTAAAGCAAGCTTCCCATCAATGGTATTTGAAATTCCATAACGTCATCACTTCATTTGGTTTTGAAGAGAACGTCATGGATCAATGTATATACCAGAAATTTAGTGGGAGTAAGATTTGTTTCTTGGTGCTATATGTGGATGATATTTTGCTTGCAGCGAATGATAGGGGTTTGCTACATGAGGTAAAACAATTCCTCTCTAAAAATTTTGATATGAAGGATATGGGTGAGGCATCTTATGTCATTGGCATTAAGATCCATAGAGATAGACTTCGAGGTGTCTTGGGTTTGTCTCAGGAAACCTATATCAATAAATTTTTAGAGAGATTTCGGATGAAGGATTGTTCACCAAGTGTTGCTCCCATTATGAAGGGTGATAAGTTCAATTTGGACCAATGCCCAAAGAATGATTTTGAAAGAGAACAAATGAAAACCATTCCATATGCTTTAGTTGTTGGAAGCTTGATGTATGCTCAAGTCTGCACCAGACCTGACATTGCATTTGTTGTTGGGATGCTAGGGAGATATCAGAGTAATCCATGTGTTGACCATTGGAAAGCTGCAAAGAAAGTGATGAGGTACCTACAAGGAACCAAGGATTATATGCTCATGTATAGACGAACTGATGAACTGGAAGTAATTGGCTACTCCGATGCGAAATTTGCTGGCTGTATTGATTCACGAAAATCAACATCTGGTTATATTTCAATGCTTGCCGGTGGAGCTATGTCTTGGAGGAGTGCGAAACAATCATTGACTGCTACTTCCACTATGGAGGCCGAGTTTGTATCATGTTTTGAGGCCACATCGCATGGTGTATGGTATGGTTAAAGAGTTTTATTTCCGGACTTAGAGTAGTTGACTCTATTTCTAGGCCATTAAGATTATACTGTGACAACTCAGCTGCTGTATTTATGGCTAAGAACAACAAAAGTGGTAGTCGTAGTAAGCACATCGACATTAAGTACTTGGCCATAAGAGAACGTGTTAAGGAAAAGAAAGTGGTCATTGAGCACATAAGCACTGAGTTGATGATTGCTGATCCTTTGACTAAATTCATGCCACCAATGAAATTCAAGGATCATGTACAGAAAATGAGAATTGGTTTCACTTTGTAAATGTATATATACAATTAATTAATGAAACTCTTATATATTGTGATATTTTCTCATATTCATGGGCACCTTAATTTATTTGAGAAAATTTATATTGGATCAAGAATAAATATAGGATTTATTCATTAAGTTTAGTTACCACATAAAGTATAGTATTTGAAAAACTAAATACATTGTAATATATGGAAGATAATACTCGCTCTTAGAGGACCTATCGTTATGATTCACGTGTTTTGTTACTCAAGAGAATTTCGTTTAACGTTTGCACCAAGTGGGAGAATGTAAATCAGAGTGGTGCAACGTTAGTGAATCAGGCGACGGTTTCGGTTTCGAACCGCACGCTTGCCTGAACCAACGAGGTTCTTGATGGAAGAACCTTAATAAAGTATCAGGCCCTCTCACTATTAACTGCATAACACTTGAGATACATTATCAATATGCAGAGAATAAGTGTGAGAAACCAGTGAAAGTATCAAAAGGAAAATCCATTGGAATTCCCGTGTAAGTGCTGAAATTTGATCAATGGTAAGAGGTATGTTTTCAATCCAATTTTGTTTCCGTTGCATTTAAATTATGAGTTCATATGATTTTATAAATGTTTTTGGATTGAATTGAGACTCTAACATTTTTTTTTAAACGATTAATATATCAATTGAAATAATCAAATAAACGATTAATATATTTATATTGATAATTTTTAATATAGATTTTTAATTTTAATTTTTAATTAATGATTTATTATAAAAAAAAGACCAAAAATGTTTTATAAAAGGTAACAAATATATATGTACATTCGAGCTATCAAGGCTAATCTAAGTCTAAATTTTTTGTTTCAATATGAGATGAATGAGATTTTTAATTAAATACAAACTTAAATTTCAATCTTAAAATATTCAGTCAAATTAAACCTAATTTTTTGAATTTTAAATTGATTTAAGTGAATTTATAAATTTAAATGATGTAATAAATTATAATGATATAAAATATTCAAACATTCATATATTTTTATAAAAATTAAACTTAATTCATATTTTCATAGATTAAATTTATAGTATAAATATTTAATTTTAAGTTTAATCTGATATGTTCGAATCAGGCTTAATTAAACATATTAAGGTTAAACTAAATTTGGATCATGCTTGATCATTCGTACTTATGACAGAAATAAATTATAATTATAATGACAAAATGACTTTCTACCAAAAAGTAAATATACACGTATCACATGGTTTTTTTTTTTTTTAATTGCAGTGTCAGTGTGTCACTAGTCACCAGACTCACCACCATTTCGAATATGTTCTCGCTTTTGTTTTCTTCGCCGCCAAATATAAAGAAAAGCTATCCTACGTGGCGTTATATTACGCGCCAACTATTTGGGATTCCATGTATTTCATGCATGTCCGACACAAAGCTACCCAGTGGGTATACATGGGCCAACGTACTATCAAATCTGCTCTCACCTCTTTACCCATTAGTGGGACCCATTATGGGCCCATATTTCTTCCAATGCTTTTAAATTTTTGTCAGCTTTTACTTGGATGCTTTTCCACGTGTGAACACAACATTTTTCTATTCAATGATCGTTATTTGTTTTTTTTATCATAAAATATAATTGCTATGCATGTTAAATAAAATAAATCAAAGTTTATTTTGTAAATAAGAAATTGTTATAAAAATTGATTATTTAATAACAATTTTTGTTTAATTTAAATGATTAACCATGAATGTTAATGCAATTAAATACTACATCAAATTATAAATTAATTTAAAATTAAATAATATATTATATTTTAATCATTTTATTAATCATTGATATAGAAATATAATAAATAATTTTATTTTTTAAATAAATTATTATACTTTTTATATTGTTTTATTGATTTAAAATAATATATCATTAACATTTTAAAATCAATTTATAATTTTCCCGAGTATTTAATTATTTATCATGTTCAGTTACACCAAGGGACTCTGAAATCACAACATTAGAGACCTACTTCCAAAACCATTACCTCTCAGGTCTCAACCATCAACGTACGGGAAAGTAATCATGTACATGTTATTCTTTGTACGGACTAGGTGGTCGTCACTCAACGGTCCCAAATATCTCTTACTTTAGAAATTATTTGTTGGTATATATTAAGTGAACGAAATTTAAAATTAATATAATTTATTTTAAAAATAATATTAAAATAAAAAAAAATCTGATTAATAAAAAATATACTTACCCAAAAACCTCACATTGTCACATCGTGAGTATCTTTGAGTCCTATTACACCTTAACTTAATTTAACAATACTAGGAGCATATAATCATTTCGCAAATATTTTTTTTTATAGAAATATCTTATTGCAGTATAAGAAAATTGTCATAATACTTTATTTTTGTTGTGTATTTTGCTGATGCTAGTTTTATAAATTCTAATATGCATATGACTTACAACTTAAACATTATATCGAGTACTCATTACTCACAAACGTAATTTTATTCACGTAGTTACGAATCATTGATATCGAATAACACATAAGGTATTAATAATTCAAAAATAAAAAGTTGAGATATCAATTTGACAGAATTTTGTTGCTTTTTCTTTATAAAAAAAAGAAATAATAAGGGTATTTATAGAACTCAAAATTGACAATGGTAAAGTCCCTAGCGAGCTTGGTATCGAGATGATAAAAAATCACATTTTTTTGTTCCCAAAATTTCCTTGTATTTTCAATAAATATTTGCACCAAAAACACAAGTTACAACATTGGCTTGTAAGTGTGTACTCTACTTAGCATGCACATTATAAAAATCAATCTCGTGGTATGTGTAAACATACTTGTATGCAAAATATTTTTAACTGTGTACGTGTGCATTATTGATATGCAGTAACTACTCTTACATGAAGGAGAAAAAATGCATTAAGTAATAATAAAATAGACACCGTCTTTTTCATGTGAAAAGCCAACAAACACATATAAGAAAGGACTTAAACCTTTCAACATGCGTTAACATAAAAAATCACTCTTATTTACATCGCGGGAGATAGAAAAATTATCATTAATGCTTTCAATCATGAAAATTGATCTTTAATTGATTTGAATTCTCAACTTGTTTTCAAAGACTCAATCAAGTATTTGAATGAATTTTCTATACTGTCTTTGCGATGGATTCTTCGAGAACTCAACATGTAGGCATATAATTTGATCACTTACGTTTGTGCTAGAGATACTGGTTTGTTTGTCAACGTTCTTATTCAATTTTTGCTAACCTTTATCTCAGAGTTACACTTGGCAGGCCACAATAAAATAGATTTATCTTTTTTTTATTTAGGAAAAAAAAACAAAATTATTCATGGTTTTCCTAGTCACTTGTAGGGATGGGCAAAAAAATCGTGGATAACCGCACCGACGGTTCAATTTTTAACCGTTTAATTTTGGAGACGGGTTCAGTTTTAGGTAAAAACCTAACATAAAGGAGCATGTACGGTTCGGTTACGGTTATACTCAAAACCGTACCTACTCGTACCCAAAATTAATTATATTTATTTAAATAAATTATATATTAATTAGGATTTACTTGTTTTTAACCTAATAGATAAACCTAATTTGTTGACTACTCTCTCCGTCTCTCGCCTTTATTTTTTCTTAATCCCACTCTCAATTTCTCTCATTTTTCTCCCATCTACAAATCTGCTCAGTTCTCTCATAGCATCGCCGTCGCCAGCCGCAGCCGTAGTCTTTAGTCGCCAGTTGATGCGTCTTCGCAGGTCATCGCTAGTCGCTACATCTTCGCTAGTCGTCACCAGTCGCTGCGTTTTCGCTAGTCGCCAGTTCCTGCGCCGTGTCGTCATCATTCACAGCAGCAATCGTCATCATTCACAGCACCAATCATCGCCATTCACAGCACTAGTCGTCGCCATTCACTTCACTGCTTCGTCGCCAGTCACTACGCCGCGTTGCTGAGTCACCTCTCTCGCCAGTCATCTCTACCGCTCTTAGTTGTATGCTTGTCACCAGCTTGCTATCCCTTCTTCTTCATGGTCTCATCAGGTAAGTGTTTTCTTTTCTCGTATGAAGCAGATCTCTTGGTGGCTGTCTGGTTGATACATGGTTACTCTATTTTGTGTATGGTTGATACATAGCTAATCTCACTGCTATAATATTTTTGCTACTCTATTTCTTGAGCAAAAATGGACAATGTATTATCGATTCATAGTGTATATGAAATAAATTGACTACTCTATTTTGTGTATGGACCTTCCTATTATGAAACATAGCTATTGGCTACTCTATTTTTGTTACAAATTTTTTTGTCATTTTAAGTGATTATGGTAAAATCTTATTTGATTTGTGCTTTGATAGATTTAGTCAAGAGACTCAAAATAGTTTCGACATAACATATTTAAATGTCTGAAGTCATCTGGATAATGTATTATCGATTCATAATGTATATGAAATAAAATGACTACTCTGTTTTGTATATGATAAAATCTTATTATCGATTCATATTGAATATGAAATATAGTATGATGATAATTTTTTATCATGTCTTGTAGAGTTAGAGATTTGTGAAGAAGACAGAGACTTTAAATATCATGATAAGTAAATATAATGTGAGATAATATAAAGTATATGTATATATTTTTTATATATGAATTTAAACTTTGAAAGTTATTTTTTCAGGATTTTTCACCATAATCCTCTCAAGGAGTAAATGACATTGAACTTAATGTGGAGGTAACAAGTGGTGGAACTTCAAGTGCCAATCAACATACAAATGTTCCTCTCCTTATATCAACCTCTTCACCTGAAAATACACAAAGTCAACCATCAAATGAATGTAGTGAGGAAGAAGATGGGAAGGCTAAATTAAAGTTTGAAGCATGGGTTCATTTTGATAGGAAGAAAACTAATGGAATACGGAAGGCAATATGTAATTATTGCGAAAAACGATTAGGAGGTGATACAAGGAATGAAACATATCATTTGAAAGCATATACAAAAGGTTTTCCATTCAAACAATAAGAAAGGGCTATCGGTTAATCATTGTTAAATCCTAACAAGAAAAGGGATAGAATTGAATTAGGACATTGGAATTTTGATTCTCAAGTTTCTCATGATAAATGTGCAAAGATGATAATTCTACAACGAATATCCTATTAGTATTATTGAGCATCATGGATTTAGGGAGTATTCACATTCATTACAACCAATATGAAAGTCTATTTCTCGGGCGACAGTTAAGAGAGACATTATAAAGATTTATGATGTTGAGAAAAAAAATGATGGATATGTTGGAGAACAACAAAAGTCATGTTGCAATCACGAGTGATATGTGAAAGTCTGGAAATCAGAACAAAGGATTCATGGGTGTAACTTGTTATTTCATTGATGACAATTGGTATTTGCATAATAAAATAATAAGGTAATTTTTTAAGTTTATTGTTGAAATTTATACAATTCCTATGAAATAGTTTTTAGAGATTTGATATATTAAATGATTATATATAAAAATTTTATTGTTACTATATAATTTTTTGTAGGTTTATATATGTTCCTGCTCCACACAATGTTGCATTTATTGGTCAAGAATTAATGAGTTACTTTTTGGATTGGAATATTGATCATAAGATTTCAACCTTAACTTTAGATAATTGTTCTACTAATGATTCAATGCTGCTCAATCTGTTAGATTCATTAGATAGAATTTCAATGTTATTGTATGGAGATATTTTTCACATGCGTTGTGTTGCTCACATATTAAACTTGGTAGTGAAAGATGGGTTAAATCTAATTTCTCAATATATTGTTAAAGTTAGAGATAGTGTTGCATATTGGATAACAATACACAAGAGGGAGGAAAAATTTAAAAAAATTGCTTCTCAAGAGATAAAGTTTTCTTGTAAGAATTTATCTCTTGATTATCAAAGTCGTTGAAATTCTACTTTTTTAATGCTAAAATGCGTTGTTTTATGAGAAAGTGTTTCCTCGTTTAAAACAATTGGATAAGAATTATAATAGTCTTCCTGATGCATTTGGATTGGAAAATGGCAAGTATAATTTGTTATAAGTTAGAAGTATTTTACAAGGTTACTGAATTGATTTCTGGTTCCAACTATCCCACCATAAACATGTTATTTCCTCATACTTGTGACATCAAATTATCATTATATAATTGGATTAATGATGAGGATGATTTGGTCAAGGTAATGACCTCAAACATGCTTGTAAAATTTGATAAGCATTGACTATATTAGTTTTTTTGGATCCTAGATTTAAAATGAATTATCTTGAATTCTATTTTCCAAGAATATATGGAGAGAATGCCATTTTTGAAATTGAAAAGGTGAGAAGAAAGTGTTATGATTTGATAAATATGTACCAAAATAAATGAATTTTAGAAGAGGGTCGACAAATGGAATTTTTAACACGTTCCAATACATCTCAAAGTTCAAAAGGTACTAGTGTTCTTAATCCTAGTGGTATAAATGAATATAAACAATGGAAATTAATGCAAAATAAAGCTAGATATTTGAAATCTGAGTTAGACTCTTATTTAGAGGAGGTTGATGTAGAAATTTCGGATGAAGAGTTTGATATATTTTCTTGGTGGAAGTGTAACAAACATAAGTATCCAATAATGCATGACATGGCTAGAGATATCTTGGATATTCCGGTCATCACAGTTGCTTCAGAATCTATATTTAGCACAAGTGGTAGAGTAGTGAGCAAACATCGTAGTAGACTCAAAGAAAACACATTGGAAGCTTTGATGTGTACTCAAGATTGGTTATGGGCTAATATTCATAAACCAAGTATAAGTCTATTTATTTAATACTTATACATATTATATTTTATTAACACTTGTTTTATGTACTATATATTAATTATTTAATTGTATATTCAAATATTTTATAATTTATTCAGATATGTTAGCTCCTGGTTCATCCGCTTTCACTATTAATATTGCAAAAGATGATGTTGAGGTAAAAAATTTACATTATTAATTAATCAATTTATTATTTTGGTTTATAAAAGTGATTTTATATATTTGATTTTTGCAGGATGCGCGTTGATGAATAATTAGAATAAAAAAGTTTTGATTTATTGTACTTGAAGTTTTCTTAAATTTATTTAATTAGTTTTTAATATTTGTATTAGTTTATAATATTTTATTAAATGTTAATTTTTTTATTATAAACTCAAAATAACAAATTGAGATAAAAGTTCAATATAATTGTCCATTTGTTTTAGGTGGATTACATAACGAAGAGGAGCTCAATTGAATAGGATTTTGAAAAAACGATTTTTTTTTTTTATTTTTTTAAATAACTGTCTCGAAGTATTATCAGTGGATAAAAAAACGTTCTCAAACTGTAATGATTTTCGGATAATTTCAAAAACAGATTCTATAATTCAATTCGGAAACGGTTATATTAAAATCCGTACACGTCCGTCATGTAAACATCTCTAGTCACTTCTTTGACAAAAAAAAAATATTTCTGTCTCTCTTCCCTTCCCTTACCCATCAAACCTATATCCTCTGTCTCTCCCCCAACCCGTCAAACTCCTATCCTCTCTCTCTTCTTCTCTCTCCCCCTACCCGTCAAACTCCTATCCTCTCTCTCCCTTTCGCACTTTCTCCTCTCTTTCAGCCTGTACACACTGTCAAATTGGTGACTCTCAAAGGTGCAATGTTTTTGTCTTTAGAATACGAATCTAGCTAAATTGGATTTCTTGTTTTGGATTTTACCTTCCATATGATTCATATGTTAGGATGACTGTTGGGTATTTTATAATAATTATTAATGTTATTAAAGTGTTGGGGGTAAACAGTTTATATATAACAGGAATCTAAAATAGGCTTTCTGATATTGATTCAGTTCCAACCCTTCCTTCTTAGTCTTCTCGTTGATGCAACAACACAGGCATGATAAACTTTAGCTAAATATTGAACGATTATGCCATAACCAACCCACTTTTAACACTTTTAGGGTTCCATTTTCCAACTAAAGTCACGTCAAATCAAATCAAGTTAGGTTAGAAATTGACGTATTTGTTCAAATTAATGATTAAATTTTATTAATTTTTTATTTAATTGTAAGTTATAATTCATTTATATATATATAGTTTATTTTTAATTTTTTTAAAAAATTATATGTTTAATTTTTTTATAACGTAAATAAATATATATTTTTTAATATTATATAAAAATAAATATATATTTTTTAACAAATAAATTAAGAGTAAAACTATTTTAATTAACTGAATTATTTATACATTTTATACCCTCGATAAATTCTTTATTATTTTATCATTAACTCCCCGTAATAATAGAAGGTAAAGTGATGAATTTTTATGAATAAAATATTTTCATAATTAAATGATATAAATGAAATAAAATTTAGTTTTACATTAAAAATGATATAAATGTAATAATTTTTTTTTGATAAAAATATAAATATAATAATTTAATAATATATTTATACCCTTATCTTGTATAAATTTATTTTATATATTATAGTTAATTTGTTTAATACTGATTAAATTGATTGAACAGCATGATAAAAAAAAAAGGCTCTTTCGTTGTCTACCAAAACAAAACTTTGGCGTTTGAAATCGTTGTTCTTATCTTCTTTACTATTTGTATGTAGTTGCACATATTGATCGGTTTGAAAGGAATAGTCAATAGCGATGTACATATTGTTTTCTTTATAAATGACATACACATCAATACATTATACAAAAGACACCTGAACAAGACACATACCATTATTATAAGAATATTTTTTTCTTCACAAACTCAATATATATATATATATATATATATATATAATGATATGTAAAGAAATTATTGGTTAGAAAAATGTGACATATACTATAAAAGTTAAAACCTACAAAATTCAAATAATAATTGTTTGCCAATATCTTTAAAGGTGAACTCATATAATTCAAATATGATGATTGTCCTAAGTTTAAGCTAATTATAATAAAAGACTCAATTAAATAAGTTAAAGATTTAATATTCGAATAGTAGTTATTGATTTGTAAAAGATATTAATATTTGTTAATTATATAAATTATTATAAGTAGCTAGGTAAAGCTTAAAGGGAATAATACCACATTGCTAATTAGGTTTTTTATTTTTATTTTATAACCTTTGCTAAATGACTTGTTTTTCACTTTGATAGTAAACCTTTAAATAAGATACATTTGGCATTTACTCACCTTTTCTATTCTTGGGACCAACCGAGGAAGTATCTATGGCTCACAAAGTAGTAATGATGGTTCTTTTCCTTGAGCTTTTTTAAAGGGAGGCTTAGTAATAAAGGTAGAGTTGTACATGGAGGTATTAGCTGTTTATGCATCTTTCATTTGATTAAAGCCCTTGTGGGTCATAGTTATTTGAAGTTGAGAAGACATAACTTTGGAACTTCAAACGCCAATGCTCAATATTTAGGCTATTCATTTGTCGTTTCTTACTTGAAAAACAATTCCTTCATTTCCCTATTTTATATTTAAGTCAAGGGTCACAATATTTTATATCATAGGAATTTAAGATAATATAAATAAAAATCGATTAATATTTTTTTATATCTTTAAATATCTTATTATCATAAATAAGTAACACAATTTTTTTTATATATCAATTAACACGTAAACATAAAGACATGAATAACATAAAAAATAAATAAGAATAATACACGTCATAATTGTAACTCCTTCTTCTGTTTATGAAATAATAAATATTTAATATTTCTTAAAATTCATACCCTATTTTAATAATAATTGTTTGTTAAAAAATGTAATAGTAATATGTTGACTCATGTGTAAATAATAAGTGTTTGGTCTGAAATATAAAATACCCAAACAACTCATGTACGTCCTTTTCTACCTTCTTTACCCAAAGTAATATTTTTTTTTGGTAATAAATTTTTTAAGACATCTTATTTATATTATTATAATATTTTAATCATTTAATTTTTATAAAATATATCTTAATCATTTAATTTTTAAAATTATGACATTTTAATAATTAATTATGTCTAAAATATCTATATTTACGATAAAGAATGAACTAAGTATGAAATTACTTGATTAAAATATACAAATTTTAATAATAGAGTGGTTTGAAATTACTTGATTAAAATATATAAATTTTAATAATAGAGTGGTTTATGTGTCATTTATAAAAACTAAGTGATCAACGTTCTTAAATGACATATTTTCATATATATTTAGATAATATTTTTTTAATTATCAAGTGATTAAAATATAATAAAATACAAATTATTAATAAGAATAAAAAGAAATTTTTTATATAAAATTATATAAGAAAAAATAAAAAAATAAAAAATAAAATAATTATAATACAAAATATTTAAATCCATATTTTTATATTTATTTTTTAATAAAATAAAAATTAATAAAATTTTAAAATAAAAGTAAGATAATAGGAAAATATTAAAAAAAGTATTTTGTGGAAAAGCTTTTTTATATTAATTGTTTATTTAATATGAAATTATTTAAAAATAATAATATATTTTTAAAAAATTTATTAAAATAATATTTTTATTTTTAATTGATTAATTTTCTGAAAGCTTATGAAATATAAAATATTTTTTAAAATTTAAAGAATTAAATACACATTAAAATTTAATCTAAAAAATTGAATTGATATTTTTCTCTAAAAAATTAAATAACCATTTCAAAGCTTAGAAATATGTGATTTTTTTATTAAATATTTTATTTTTTCCTAAAGTAACTTTTAACCCGCAATCATATGATGCTAAACTTAAAATTCATGATTTAACCTTAAATTTTAACTAAATTAATACATAAATTTTCAAGTTTTTAAAATAAAATTTGATACTTAAATTTTTTAAAATTTTAAACGTGAATATCTAAATTTTTAAATAATATAATTTAATTTCTAAACTTTTAAAACTTCATATATATATATATATTAAATTTTTGATTTATAAATATAATTTTTAATAATTAAGTTAGTACTTAAATATAAAATTTTTAAAAATTTAAAATAAATTATAAGAACTAAATTTTAAGAATATATATATTTAAAAAATTTAAAAATAAAATCATATTTTATAAAAATTTCAAAACCTGAATTTAATTAAAGTTTATGATTGATAATACATTTGAGCATTGAATATATATCATTCAAACTCTCATTTAATCAAATCTTATTCTCCACGCCCAAGTTATAACACATAATTGAACTAAAAAACAGAAAAGAAATCAATTTTAACATACCTTTAATTTGATTCCATGTTGATATTACTTAAAGCTTCTCTATGGTCCCCTCTGGATCTACATGATGCACTAACGTCTGCATAACATAAAATGATGAGATCATTGAAATAATAAGAAAAAGCTAATTAAGTATGGAATCAAAAGAAAGCAAAGACAATAAATTCACAAAAAGCAATGTCATATTAAAACTTGAACCAGAAGCTTCAAAGAGATCATAAAAGCGACCTCTCTCTGACCCGTCTTATACTTGTCTGTTATGTATCTTATTATCATTGATCACCATAATCACATAAATTTATATTTATTTTTATTTATAAACTTAAGCTTTTTTACATGTTAGAATTATTTTAAATATTAAAAAAATATTTATACATTACTTTGTGTAATCAAGAATCTTATATTCTTTAGAAATGAATGCATTTTTAAGTTTTTTAATAAATAAATAAAAAACCCACCATCATAACCACCCAAAAGCCTCTTCTTAGTTTTGCAGTGCAGTTCCTCTCTTCTTAATTTCCATATATAACAAGCAACAGAACAAAGCTTTCTTTGCTCAGTTAATTAAACTTGGAAATGAGAGTACCTATTACCTCAAATTCAAAAATTTCAGAACCTTCTTGCAATATTAATAGAAATAATAACATTCCAAATTTCTGCTACGAACCCACTTCAGTTCTGGACCTTCGTGGTAGTCCCAGCCCTGTAAATGGAAAACCCAACAAGGTTTCTTCTGTTTCAGACGTCGTTTCGTCTCAGCAGCCAAATGAACAGATTGTGTGGGACGAACATGTTTTACACAATTTCGATTGGGATTCAATCATGACTGACTTGGGTATGAGTGATGACTCTATTGCAGCTATTAAGACAAGTATTGGTATCAGTCAATTGGAGCCTCATATTCCAAACTTACCCGAGTTCCCAACTCAGTTTGTTAGCTCAGCTGAGTTTAATAATCCCTTTGAGTTGTGTTCCAATCAGAAGAATCAATTAAACCAGAATAACCCTTTTGATGTTTCTCTTGATTTGAATCATCAATTCGCTTATTGGAATGTTGGATATGGGTTCATAGAAGATCTTATCCGAGTAAATGACTCTTTTGACTCGGACGATTTGAACCATGCACAAGAGATATTGGAGCGGCTCAATAATCGATTACGATCTCCTCCTCCAATTGGATCAAAACCGATCGGAAAACCTCTTCAACGAGCAGCTCTCTACTTCAAAGAAGTTCTTCAATCACTTCTCACAGGTTCGAACCGCCCGGTTCAACTCTCTTCCTGGTCAGAAATCGTTCAAACCATTAGTGCATATAAGGCTTTCTCTAACATCTCACCAATCCCAATGTTTTCCCAATTCACAACCAATCAAGCTCTCTTGGAAGCCTTAAATGGATCTTCCTTCATTCATGTCATCGATTTCGATATTGGTCTTGGAGGTCAATACGCTTCTTTCATGAAAGAAATGGCTGAAAAAGCTAACAGTAGTTTGAGGCTTAATATCCCCCCTGTTCTTCGAATCACTGCTATTGTTCCAGAAGAGTACGAAATCGAAAGTAAATTGATTAGAGAAAACCTCTCTCAATTCGCTCAAGAACTCAAAATTAGATTTCAAATTGAGTTCGTTCTACTACGTACCTTTGAAATTATATCTTTCAAATCCATCGAGTTCATAGAAGGAGAAAAAATTGCTCTGCTTTTATCCCCCGTTGTTCTTCGCCGTTTTAGCACCGGCAACAACGTATCGAGATTTTTAAGCGACGTCCGGAGAGTTTTTCCGGCTGTGGTGGTTTTTGTGGACAGTGAAAATTGGGACGGAGGTTGTAATGGTTCAACGACATCGTTTAGAAAGAACTTCTTGAGCTGTCTTGAGTTTTACGCGATGGTATTGGATTCTTTGGACGCGACTATGGCTTCAGCAGAGTGGGTTCGGAAGATCGAGACTTTCTTGGTTAAGCCTAAGATTCAAGCTGCTGTTGAAGCCGCGACTGGGAGGAAAGGATCAGCTTGGCGCGAGATGTTTGCTGGTGCAGGAATGAGGGCTGTTCAGCTAAGCCAGTTTGCAGACTTTCAAGCCGAGTGTTTGTTAGGGAAGGTTCAAGTTAGGGGTTTCCATGTGGCGAAACGACATGGTGAGCTCGTGCTTTGCTGGCACGAGCGACCCCTTGTTGCCACGTCGGCTTGGAGGTGTTAGACTGATAGTTAGTATGAGGTCTTTAATTAGTAAATTATAAAACAATAGATTTGGGATGTAATAAAACTATTAAAAGTTAATCATTCCTATCTATAGTTGATAGTTACTGCTTTGTGGTTTCTTAGTTTTGCATAATAGGGACACTACCATTATTACTGGACAACTATGTAATCAGTTCCTTACCTAGTTTTTTTATTTATTATATATATATTATCAAGTATATTTGGATAAGATTTAAATCATGATATTTATTCTATAAAAAGATCATGAAATTTCATTAAAAAAATCTTTTTTTTTATAATCTAATTATTCATATATTTTCCCTTTTAATCCACTAATGACATATTTTTTAAATTATAATAAATATAAATTTACACTTTTGAAATTTAATAAATTTCATCATGTATAAATTATTTAAATATTTTTATTAATAAAAATAAAGTTAAAAAATAAATTTATTTCGATAAGTATCAATGTTTCCAAGAATATCACATTTTATAGATTTAAAGATTCAAATTTAAACCATTTTTACTAGATTTTTATATAATACACCAAAAATACTTGATAATAGATTGATATAAACTCCTATTTTATTTTTAATTTAATTTAAACATCCCATTTATAATTTGACATATATGTAAAGTTCTTTGTGTTTGTCATTATACGTGAAAAGTCAAGTACTAAGGAATTATATATGATTTGTTTTTTTACTAATAGGATATCATCATATCATATAACTCATAATATTTTAATTTTATTTATTATTCTTAACTAAATTTTGATAAAAATTGATTCATTTGATATTCTAATTGTTCAGTTAATAACCTAACTTTTTTAAATTAAATTTGCTTATATTTAAATCTAAATAATTCAATTGTACATTTATTTAATTGATCAATTTATTAAAATTTTCAAATTTTATATTCTAATTGTTAAGTTAATAACCTAACTTTTTAAAATTAAATTTACGTATATTTAAATCTAAATAATTCAATTGTACATTTATTTAATTGATCAATTTATTAAAATTTTCAAATTTTATTCCAATTTATCAGAATCAAGTTATGCATTTGTTCAACCATAACGACTTCAATTTAGTAAGTGTTATACAAATTCAATCTCCATTGATACGATTAATATATAAATAGTATAAATAGTATAATTATTTATATTATTTTATTCTAATATCAAATTAGAATCTAACTTTTATAACAATTATTGCTTTTCATATCAGCTTTTAATGTCGGCAATGGTATTGAGTGCCTTCATAGTTTTTATAACAAGCATTGAAGAATAAAAGAAAATTTGAAATGAAATTTTTTGTTAGATCAGAACTATCGATGCAAACAATGTTTTCCTTTTATAACTCATCAATTACGTATGTGCCTTCAATAAAATATTTATTATATATAAAAAAAAATTAAAATTAAACATGCACTTAACTCAATTAGACATGTCAAATTTGATATACAAATGTCCATCAAATTTAGTATAAAACTTCTTTTTTCGATATTGTTTAAAAAATTTATATATATTAGGAAACTCACTCCTATACATATACATCAAGTTAATTGTAAGATATTTTACTTTAATTCCTCAATTGAATTCTACCTAAATAGATTTCTTAATAGAAAGACACAATATAAAAAAATTTATCAAATAATAGCAGTAGAGTTCCAATAAATCTATTTGTAAAATATTGCATTCAATGTAAATCGATCATTAAATATTCTAGTTGAGTATCATCATAAAATCACTTATAAAAAAATATAAATGAATAGAACTTATTTGTTACCGAGTTTTGATGGTTTGTGTTGTTAAAGTAAAAATGTATTAATTAACAAATTCTATTAGGGATGATTAGCTGTTATTGGTTGTAAGAGGTTATATATATATATATATATATATTGGCGGTTACTATTCAATACAATCAAAAAACCAATTTCTATATATTTACCTTCAAGAATTGCTTCATTCTCTTGTAAGTTCTTATATGCTTTATTACAATATATATATATTTGATTTCGAAAATTTAGTCTCAATTTTTTTTAAATAAAAGTAATAGGGTTTTGGTCTCGATTTTTTAAAAACTTAATCCGTAGACATATCCTATCAATTTTCTCTCTTTTATATTAAATACCAAATTTTTTTATCAATTCTTTTATCTTTTTTTCTTCTCTTTTCCCCTTTTTTTCCCTTTCTCTTCTCTTTTATTTTCCCTACCACACACATCGTATATACCTATCTTAATTTGTTATTTCCCGACCCTCATCCCCTCCAACTGCCTCATCCTCTCCAACTCCTTCGTCCCTTCCAACGAAGGTGAGCATGACATATTTAGGGTTTGGCAAGCACGAAAAATTTAGGGTTTGGTGAGCACGAGAAGAACAATAGAGATCTGAGAGAGTGATAGATTTAGGGTTTGTCATTTACTTTTTCTAGATTATGATCTGTTTTTGATTTTGAGTACATAATTTTGAAAACCAAGAAATTGTTTCTATACGTTTTATTCCTTTTTCATCAGACTTCGATTGTCTCTTCTATTCCATATGACCTTTATTGATTGAACTTAATCACGATCTGATATAATAATAAAATAATACAGGTTCCAATTTTGAATCATACGACTATAAAATGGCTTCAGCCCAATACGTTGGTTCATTTCTGTGGCATGATACAGGATATTTTGAGAAACGAGTTTTATGTTAGTGCCTATAAGGTTTCGATCCCTTCTTTAATATTTTCATGTTTACCCATTTTCATCTAATAATACATGTTATTAAATCTATGGGTTTTGTATGTGTATAATGAAATGATTTGGAGAACCAACATGTTTATAGATACTACCCAAGGCCCCATCCCATGGCCATGTGATATTCTCCGGACATGCTAATTTGGCAATGCTGGTTACTATACTGTGTCCTTGTGAGTTTTATTTTGCTTACTACACCCACGTGTCTTCTCTTATCAGCATAGTATAACAACTTATGAGAAGTTGATTTCTTATGTTATTTAGGTTCTAGGACAGAATTCATGGTGAATCTACTTCCAAATCAGTCAAGATTAGGACCATGGATTAGGCATCTCAGCATAGAGAGAAGAGCCAAAAAATGAATGATGGAAATATTGATGGCATGTATCTAATGGTAATACTTGTGCTGTGTTATTGCCTTTGTCTAAATATATTTTTAATAAGTAACTATTGATGCTTCGGTTTATGATTTTACATAATTGAACATAATGTTTGTGTTTTTATATATGCCCATAAGGAATCACTTGAAGTTTGAGCTTTGAAAAAAAAATCTATGGATTTGTGAACTGTATTAATAAGGTATGGTAAAACTTTCATTTGTAACTTTTGAGGCAAGATTACTTTTACCTTTTCTTTTTCTTGTAACTTATCTTTCAACTTACATATTTTTTAGATTTTAGAGATGCTTATTAAGTCAATTTGGCAGTGGGAATAATACTTTTAGAACTATAGGCAAATGATGTGTTATGGTATTCCATCATTTTCACTTCAGTTTGAGAGAGAGAAACAAATTTAAGAATAAACTTCATGTTTAATTTATGGATTGTAGATTGGTAACATTTAAATGCAAAATGTGGAAAACTAAATTACAATTTGTTTTACATGAATTTTGAATAGATATTTGATATTTGTATCAGTTAATCTAACATATTCTATAATTATTTTGGTGCAAGATTCACATTTATAATGCCTAATAATGTCATTTTTGTTTCCTTAGGAACCTGTCAAAAATACTATAATAGATTATTGCGTTCGTGTCACAAGCAATGGTTGGGATAGCATTAATAGAAAAGTAAAAACTTTCAATTGATTGAGAATGAATTTTTATTCTTCACTTTTCTAAATTAGTTGGTATTGTTAATGTATATGTGAGTCGGATGTGACTACAGTTTTTAATGTAACATGCATGTGTTTCTCATCTTCACTTTCTATAATACTTCTAATCACAATGATCAGCTTAAGGTCTAGTAATTTATTAGTCACATGTATTAATGTTTTATTAGTCTCATTACCAATCATACTTTTTATGTTATAAATTTTTTTAATGATCTCCAATGTTGTAGTTGTGAGCAAGTAGTCCTAAAAAAGAAGTAAGATGGATTCACTGCTTTCAAGAAGCTCCTTTAAAGATTTTATGGTCTTTAGTTACTTTTCCTTACCTTGGTAAGCAAGAGACCTACTTATGATTAAGATTAATGTTTATCCATGTATGTAGGGAGGTCAAGATTTGAGTGATAATTTTATGAGTTGTTCCAGTAGCAGATGTCAGTCCTTTAGGTGTGATCATTCATTGTCATTCTTATTTTTCATATGTGTAACTCCTCAACTTAGCATTCTCTTATTCTCCCATAGTTGTAATTTGTTGTTATTATTGTGACTTATTAGTTATTGCATTTGTCTTTCTTTTTTCCTATTGACCAATATGATATGATGATGCCTTTTCATTTATGTTCTTAATCATTCTGGTACTTATATTTTCTGACTGTAGATTGGGTGGATCTGGCAGGAAAATGCGGATTAGTTCTATAGACTAGACTTGTTGTTCTTTTATGCAAGCAAATCCCATGACAGCTGATGTTATTGCTCCTTCACCTTGGACAATATTTGGTTGTTAGAATGGTGAGAATGTAAATCAAAGTAGGACTTGGGAATTTCATAAAGTTCTTTGTTTAATGAAAACATGAGTCCAATGCAGATTTACAATTATTCAAGGAAGCAAAAGATAAGGACTCCCATGGAAAGGTTAGTAGGTTTTTTTACTTCACCAATAATTTGTTTAGAAGATAAGCTCACCATACATAATCTTGCAAATCTTTGTTATTAGAAAATTTAATTTGCATAAGAATAGAATGAAGGCTAAGAAGACTACAGTGTTGTGGAGTTATGACATTAGAGCAATTTTTGGGTGTTGTGAACTGAGATAAATTGTAAAAATTTTGAGAAAATTGAAATTGATAGTAATATATTAAGGAGAATTTTTTTTTTGGTTTCACTATGGGCTTTAGTTTCAAAAGAATTTAAAGATTAGTAATTTATTCTCAGTTTCTTATAAGCTATAATTGAGGAGCTTGTATATCTTAAAAATATGTGATGGGTTTTTGTAAAGAATAGATTATTTTATTGTTAGATTTTTCTTTCAAGTGGATTGTTTGTCCAAGTTTTGTACTTATGTAACTATATTTATATATAAATATATTATGATGTTTCTTATTAAAAAAAATTATTTTAAATAGTGGGATGATCACCCTTCTATAATGGTTGTGGGTGTGGTTGATGGTACATCATAAGCCATTTTCCAAACACTTATGTCTCTTGGTCCTTCAAGATCAGAGTAAGTTTTCATAGTGTATCTTATCCTCTTATGTTTCACTTTTTATCTTATCTTTTTCATGTATGCTCAACTCTGATATGTAGTACCTTTAAATTTTCCTATACCTTTTTTTTCCTTTTAATTTCTTTTAGTAGTCAATTAGTCACAATGGCATTGAAAATATAACACCGAGTGCAAAGAAAGTAAATATATGAAAGATCATTGGTCTATTTTGTGTTCTACAAGACAAACACTTCAAAAATAAAAAAATTATAAATAATGAAAATGTTAGATCATCCAAATGTTGTTGGTATAAAGCATTGTTTTTACTCAACATTTGATAATTAATTTGTCATGATTTTAGTAGTCTCTTTAGAATATTCTATTCTATGATTTTGCCTCTTTAGATGTTGTAATTTTGTGGCTTGAGATATACACAGTTTTTCTTAAAAGAACTTATTGCACTATATTATGGGTATTCTTCAATCTGCCACCTTACATTTTCTACATTTTAATACTCCTTATCTAGATACTTAATGGTTATTATTTTAATTTTTTTTCATTTTAATCTGCACCAGCACACCAGGCACCAGGTGCACCAATAAACTAGTGCACTAGGCACCAAGCTCACCAACACACAAATGCACCAGGCTCACCAACACACCAGGCATTAGGCGTACCAACATACCAGCACCAGTACCAACGTGCCAGCTCCAATGCACCACCCTAGCGTACAGTACTAGTGCACCAGCCCAACATAGTAGTGCCTATGGTATTTGCCTTTTCTTTACACTTATGTTGAAGTCGTTGTGGACTTGATTATGTTAATTTGAAGTACACTTATATATGCTTGTAATTAATAGTAAAAATTCAGTTTGTAATAGTAAAGTTTTATTATGTTTTAGAGTATAATAAAATATCAAATGTAATTATACTTTTAATTTTAATATAATATGATTTTTAATATTATAATTAATAAATTTATTATCATTTATATTGATTTTTAATATTGTAATTAATAATAATTATATATTTTTTAATTTATGCATACCCTATGGCCTCGGTCTTTAAATAACCGAGGCCATAGGTAACAGTTTATGGTCTCTATCACTTATGCATCAATTTTTATAACCGTTGTCATATACTTACATTCATGGTTAAAAATCGAGAACATGTGTACTTTTTGTAGTAGTGATGGTACCAAAGTTGTGAGCATCTCAATATAAGATTGTATGTGAAACGCTTTATCAAGAATCATGTAAAAAAATTCTATGAGTAGTGATAGATTGTTCTCATCTAATCAAGAAACCATTCTAGAGAAGTCAGTTCATAATGCAATTGTTTTCCACCATGTTAATGTTGCAATTAGTGTAAAGCTTGATCGATGTAATTTTTTGATCTGAAGACAATATATGTTAAGTCTAATTACAACGTATGGTTTAGAGGAATATATAGAATTAAGAAAATATTTAGTATTTATTTATTTTGGATATGTTAATCTTGAATACTCGATGGAGAGTAGAATTTAATAAAACCTTGAGAAGTTGGTTGTACAATTCAAATACACATGTGAATGTTTATATAGCAAAATATACCAATGCCTCTTAGTAACAATTTTCTCTTTAAAATATTTTTAAAGCTAATTTTAAGTCTAGAAAACTGGAGGTACTTAGTCAGTTGCAAACTATAGTGAAAGGAAATTCTTTGATTATTGAATATATTGAGAAGATTAAAGAATTGGTTGCACAATTAGCTGTTATCGAAGAATTTGTTCCTAAGAATGAGTTGATTTTGTACATTTTTAATGGCTTAGACACCAATTATAATCCTTATATTTGTTCGATTAATAATCTATATGATGATGTTTCTATTGAACATGTACATTCTCAGTTGCTTCCATTTGAAGGAACTCGCTAGTTTTCTAGTCAAGGTTATGAAAATTATAAAAATAAATATGATTCAAGATAGTAATAATAATAAAGGAACTGGTCAAGGATATGAAAATTATAATAATCAATATGATTCTGGTCAAGGATATGGAAATTATAATGATCATTATTATTCAAGCAATAATTCTGAACATTAAGGTGTTGGTAATAGTAACAATAATAGAGGTGAGGCCACAGTGATAGAAACAATGGAAGAGATCATATAAGGAATAGTGGAGTACAACGTCAATTTTTCTAGAAGATAGGGCACTTGACTCAAAATTGTTTCACTCTCAAGAATCTTCTTGTCAAAGTTTGTTTGGAAATAATAATAGATAGTCTTTCCATGGTTTACCTTTAGCTTTCTTGGCTGCATAAGAGTTAGATAATAACAATGGAGAGTCTTCCAAGAGTTCACCTACATCTTCTCAAAATGATATAGTTGAATGCAAAATTAGATGCTTGGTAGATACTGGATTGACATTACTTTTCAAATCTGGTATCCCTTTGAGTTTTTGGCCTTTTACTTATAGAGCTATTATGTTTACCAATAATTGTGTGCCATTTAAAGTTTTGAATTTTTCTTCTCCCTATGAAATTTTTGTTTTTATCATAGATTGCTTGATTAAGGATTTTTAAGGATTTTTGGTTGCATGTGCTTTTGTTGCTTACAACTATACACTAAAAATTGGAAGCTAGGTCTTCCATTTTTTGTGTTCTTAGATATGCGCCTCATCAAATGGAATATGTGTATGTTTTGATCTAGGCACTAAGAAGGTGTATCATAATAGAGATGTGAAATTTGCCAAGTAATCTTTTCATTTTTATTTAAAAATATAATTTCAAGTTTTATGTCTTTTGAGGTGCGTACTGCTTAGTCATATGTTCATATTCCCAGCTGCTTTAATGAGCCAACTCTAATGTTAGATGTGCTGGGTTTTCCTCTTGATTTCGAGGAGCCCAAGGAAAGCCCATGTGGCTTAAAAGCCCATGGAGTAAGAAGGGGCAATTATGTCATTTCATTGTCTTAATTAATAAACCCATTTAGGGTTTGTTGTGTGAAAAATCAGTAGAGAAAAACGTGTGCAGCAAAAGCAGCAGCTGCAGCAGAAAAATTGCTCTTAGTTTTTCTGTTTTCCCTCTCCAGCTAGTCTTCATCAAGTGCTCCGATCAAAGACCGTTTGTGGTCCGATTAAGCTGAAATTTTGCAGACAGGTTCACGCCTCAAGAATTTTTAATATGTGCGATGGGATATGGATTTGGCTCACTGGTTTGGGAAATTATAAGCAGTGAACAGTGACTACGAATTGGGTTAGATTTCTCCATTCTTCTTGAAATAATTGTTAGTTTCCAAGAAGTGTATTCTTGATGATGTTGTTGATTATTTGCCTCTAGTTTTACCTAGATAGAACTTTTGTACAATTGTTTCTTGATAGTGGAAGTTTTGGAGAGGAGTGACGTGGTTGTTTCCTTCCTACACCGGGAAGATTTTTCCATGTAAATTACTTGTGTTGATTTTGTGCATGTTTCATTTTAGGCTCTATTTATTTGTTTCCTAAAATATTCACACAAAGAAGGAGAATATGTTTAATTCCGCTGTTTAAAACTTGATTAAGTTCGAATTGAAATTGTGATTCTCCCATCAAAGTTGGTATCGAGTCGTGGTTATTATCAGGAATTTCTCGGTTGAATAATGGAAGCAAATTCGAGTAGAATGATTACTTTGAACGGTTCTAATTATCATACTTGGAAAGGACAAATGGAAGATCTCCTTTATGTCAAACGGTTTCATTTATCTGTTTGCCTCGGTAATGTAAAAGTTATCCTAAGAAGAATGGACTTTGTTACATCGACAAGTCTCAAGGGTATATAAGGCAATAGGTAGATGATAATGTTTTGAATCACATTAGGAGAAATACATGCACGGTCACTATGGAATAAACTGAAGAGTTGTATGCTCAAAAATAGAAATAATAAAATGTTTCTTATAAAATGCTTGACATGGCTTTTAAGGTACCAAGACGTGGAACTCCGACAGATCACTTGAATGCATTCCAAGGAATAATCAATCATGAATGTGAATGGGTATCAAGTTTGATGACGAGATTCAAGTGGTCAGGTTTATGGGTACGTCACGACTCTGGAAAAAATTTAGAATGTCATTAAGTAACTCACAAATGGTGTAATCAACACGATCAAGCAAGAGTAGTGTTTTGAATGAAGAAACGGTAAGAAAATCATAATGGGTCTTCTCAACAATGTAGATTTTGGTTACGTAAAAAAGAGTGAGGAGTAAAAGCAGAGGTTTCAAGAACAAAGAAAAAGGAAGAAGCAAGTCTAGGTTTTCTAATATCGAGTGTCATCACCGTAGCATGAAAGGGCACATAAAGAAATATCAGACAAAGCTGGATAACAAGAAGAAAGACAAAGAATAAGAGGGCGATGTTGGTAAAGAAAACGATCGAGTTGCCACCGCTAGTTCAAGACTTTCTCGTTGTTTATAAATGAAGATGTTGGTCAATGTTGCCATGTCACGAGGTCAATCAAGTTATCGATAAGGAGCCTCCATTCACGCTACGCCTCTAGATGACTTCTTTACATCCCATAAAAAGCACGTGACTTAGGACTGAAGTTGGGTAATACATTTGGTTAAAGTCATTGGTATCGAGACGCGTGGTTCGAGTATTTAATAATGGCACGGCTACTTCTTAGAGGGTAAAGCATATTCCCCGAAATTCGCTTGAACTTGACTGGCAGTAAACTCGATGATGAAGCGATATTGCAATACCTGGTAGAATGGTCAATGGAAACTTACTAAAGGTGCTATGGTTGTCGTCATGGGAACAAGCATTCCAGCATTGTACATACCGCAGCGAAACTCTTTAAAGGCGTTATTAATGTCAGGTGGATGTATTTGTGCTCACATCGTAATCAGGCATAAGAGACTCGCTCACACGAGTGAGAAAGGTTTGGCAAGATTGACTAAAAATAATCTTCTTTCCTGGAATGAATGATGTTTGTTTAAGATGTACTCATTGCTTTGGCAGTGAAGCAAAATAGAGTTTCTTTCAAGAGTTCTCCTTCAAGAAAACAATACATACTTGATTTGGTACATTCAGATGTGGTCCCATGAAGACAAAAACTTGGGCGGTGCCATTATTTTGCGGACCTTCATAGATGATTGTTCATGAAAGTTACATGGTGTACATTTTCAAGAGCAAAGATAAAGCATTAGATGTTTAAACAATTTCAAGCCTTAGGTGGAAAGACAACCGGTAGAAATTTTGGTGCATCGTAACGTAGCAATGGGGAGAGTATTCAAGTCCTTGATGAGTATCGTAGGCATCGTGGCATTCAACATCAAAAGATACCTCCCAAGACTTCTCATTAAACGGGTTTGGGTTAATGAACGAATGAACATTGGTCAAAGAGTAAGATGTCTTCTTTCACAGTGCTCGGCCACAAGATCTTTTGTGGTAAGCCAATACGCTTATACATGTTCTTAATCTCACACCACGTGTGTTCCTCTTCAATGTACCAAATGTAGCTCGACCTGCAAAGATGTTTCATATGATCATCTTCGCTGGGTTGCAAGGAATTTCATATACCAAAAGATGAGAGATCTAAGCTCGATGTGAAGACACGATAGTTGCATCTGCTGTTGGGCGGTCTGGATGAATTTGGCTACAGATTTTATGATCTAGTCGAGAAGAAACTGTGCGAGTCGTGATGTCGTGTTTATGTAAGATCAAACTATACAAGATGTCGGTAAGATAAAAAGGAGTCCATCAAGATAGCGATGATTTGATCGACCTAGATCCCATTCCTTTATCATGTACATGGAACAAAATGTTCAAGATGACCAACATGGTTTAGATGACGTAGATATTCAAGTCAAACAGATCACCGCATCACTGATCGCCAAGCCGTAACTCCAGAAATTCCACATGTGTCTACTGTAGATCGACGGCCCTTCCACACGGTGATACATGTATTTAGTACGTGTTATTGATGATGACGAGAACCTCAATTTTAAGGTAGAAGCAATGGAAGATTAAGATGGAAACAGAGCACACACCGGGCGCCATGGAAGACGCAGATGCAAATACATCGTACGACAATCACACGTTCGAGCGGTAAAGTCAGCTTGGTAAAGCAGAGCTTTCAAGAACAAGTGAGTCTACAGGGTGAAGCAAGAAGAACAAAATTCACAACCACGATACAAAGCTAGACCGGGTCGTCAAGGGATTCACGAGAAAAGGTATTGATTTTGATGATATTTTATCTCCGTCAGGAAGATGTCTTCCATACGTGTCGTTTCTAGGTCTAAGAAGCTAAGCTTGGATTTAGAAATTGAGCAAATGGATGTGAAAACCGCCTTTCTTCATGGTGAGTCGAGGAAGAGATTTATATGGAGCAGTGAGGGTTTATAGGTTAAAGGAAAATAGGATTATGATGCTTGCTAAAGAAAAGCCTCTACTAAGTTAAAGAAGCACCCAGACAATGGTATAAGAAGTTTGAGCCATTGGGAGCATGGTTACAAGATGACTACTTCGATCATTGTGTTTTTGTGCATACCTTCCGATGATGACTTTATCATTTTATTGCTTTATGTTGATGACATGTTGATAATTGGTATAAATTCTTCAAGAATTGATAATTCAAGAAGTAACCGAGTAAGTCCTTTGCCACAAGGACTTCGGCCAAGAAACAAATTCTGGTATTCGAATTTATCGAGACAAGAAAAGAAATAAGTTGTACATGTCACAGAACGATACATCAACAAAGTACTTGAAAGGTTTCATATGGATAAAGCTAAAGTGGTTTCTTCTCCTTTATCTAATCACCTTTAAGTCGAGATCGAGTCAACGCTCTTCAACCGTATAAAGAGAAGGAGAGATATGGAAAAGGTTCCATATGCTCAGCAAGAGGGAAGCTTAATGTATGCAATGCAGGTACGAGGCCGCATATAGCTCATGCGCTTGAGTTGTTAGTCGCTTTCTTTCTAATCCAGCGAAGAGTATCGATGCAGAAAGTAGACATGCAGATATCTTTCGGGTACTTCCAAGTTAACACTTAGCTTTGAAGTGGAAAACTGTTGTTAGTTGGATACACCGATTCGCATTTAGCAGAGAAGAAGATTCTCGTAAGTCTACCAGTGTTCTCTAATTACTTTCTCCGTGGAGCAGGCAAATAAGATTGCAAAAGCAGGTTGCACTTTCTACATAGGTGGAGTTTATTGCAACAAATGTAAGCTTGTAAAGAGTTGTCAGGATGAAACAGCTTCGAGAGA
Source organism: Hippophae rhamnoides (assembly GCA_033030585.1). Taxonomy (NCBI): domain Eukaryota; kingdom Viridiplantae; phylum Streptophyta; class Magnoliopsida; order Rosales; family Elaeagnaceae; genus Hippophae; species Hippophae rhamnoides. The sequence continues at coordinate 18,971,737 of CM065434.1, read as the reverse complement.
ACTTGGTTTCAAGCAGCAAAATATGTGTTATTCTCGCGATAATTAGAGTTCTATTCACCTATCGAAGAACTCGGCATTTCACTAAAGATCAAAGCATATCACGCGAGGTATCATCGATGCGGATACCTTAACAATAAGTTGTTGAACTTGAGAAAATCCATACCGACGAGAATGGATCCGATACGATGACAAAAGCAAGTGTCAAGAGAAAAACTTGAAGTTTGTTGTTCAATTGACGGATGGTGGATCCCTCCATCTAATCGGAAAACGGGAGATTTCATTGGGTTTTCCTCTCGATCTACGAGCTCATGAAATTTCTACGCTTTAAAAGCCTACGGAGTGTTAAGGGGAAATTATGTCATTTCATTGCTCTTAATTAATAAACCCATTTAGGGTTTGTTGTGTGAAAAATAAGTAGAGAAAAACGTAGTGCAAGAAAAAGTAAGAATGCAGCAGTAAAAACCGCTTCTCGCTTTTCAGTTTTCCCTCTCCAGCCAGTCTTCATCAAGTGATCCGATCGAAGACCGTTTGTGGTCCGATTAAGTTGAAATTTTGCAGACAGGTTCACGACTCAAGACTCTTTAATCTGTGCGGTGGGATTTGGATTTGGATCACCGATTTGGGATATTATGAGCATTGAACAGTGATTACGAATTGGGTTAGATTTCTTCTTTCTTCTTGAAATAATTGTTAGTTTCCAAGAAGTGTATTCTTGATGATGTTGTTGATTGTTTGCCTCTAGTTTTACCTAGAGAGAACTGCTGTACAATTGTTTCTTGATAGTGGAAGTTTCGGAGAGGTGTGCCGTGGTTGTTTCCTTCATACACCGGGAAGGTTTTTCCACGTAAATTACTTGTGTTGATTTTGTGCATGTTTCATTTTAAGCTCTATTTATTTGTTTCCTAAAAGATTCACACAAAAAATGAGAATATGTTTAATTCCGTTGTTTAGAACTTGATTAAGTTCGAATTGAAATTGTGATTCTCCTATCAAGATGCTTGTGGTATATATTACTTATCTATTCATCTTGACCAATATGTTACTTCTAATATTAGTGATAGTTATTCTGGTGCATAGTGTTGTCTCTCAGTCTATGACGACTCCTATGTGTCTTTAGTTCCTATCTCTTATACTGATGTCTATGGTCCTCTTTCCACTATTTTTTTGTACCTTCTCCTCGAATGGGTAACATGCATCCTGTGCAAACTAGGTCTAAATATAGTGTGTTTAAGCCTAAAGATTTAGCTACAGAATGCCTCTTCTTCCAAAACCTAAAACATTTATTGAGACATCTTATATGCTTGAATGAAAACATGCTATTCAGGTTGAGTATAATGCATTCATGGCTAATAATACTTAAAATTTGGTTGTTTTCTCACGGTAGAAAAGTGATATGAAGTTTGTAGGTGTTCAAAACTAAAACTAAGGTTGATAATGGTTTGGATAAATACAAGGCACACATTATTACTTAAAGCTATGCTAAAAAAACTGGTCTGGATTATAATGAGACTTATTCTCCTGTGGTTAAGACCACTATTATGCATATTATGTTGATTCTTACAATGCATTTTGGATGAACTTTGTGTCAATTGGATGTAAATAATGCTATTTTGGATTGAGATTTGGAAAAGCATATGTTTTTGAGGGAACCTGCTAAATTGGTTGATCCCAAGCATCCATAGAAAGTTTGGAAGTTAACTAAGGCCTTGTATGGTCTTAAGTAGGCCCTAGTGTTAGGAGAATCACAATTTCAATTCGAACTTAACCAAGCTCTAAACAGCGGAATTAAACCTATTCTCCTTCTTTGTGTGAATCTTTTAGGAAACAAATAAATAGAGCTTAAAATGAAACATGCACAAAATCAACACAAGCAATTTACGTGGAAAAAACCTTCCCGATGTAAGGAAACAACCACTGCACTCCTCTCCAAAACTTCCACTATCAAGAAACAATTGTACAACAGTTCTCTCTAGGTAAAACTAGAGGCAAACAATCAACAACATCATCAAGAATACACTTCTTGGAAACTAACAATTATTTCAAGAAGAATGGAGAAATCTAACCCAATTCGTAAGCCACTGTTCACTGCTCATAATTTCTCAAACCGGTGAGCCAAATCCAAATCCCACCGCACAGATTAAAGAGTCTTGAGTCGTGAACCTGCCTGAAAAATTTCAGCTTAATCGGACCACAAACGGCCTTCGATCGGAACACTTGATGAAGACTGGCTGGAGAGGGAAAAGCTGAAAACTTGAGAGCAGCTTTTTCTTCTTATTCTTGCCGCTTTTCTCGCACACCTTTTTCTCTCGCAGAATTCTACACACAACAAACCCTAAATGGGTTTATTAATTAAAGAAATGAAATGACACAATTGCTTCTTACTCCACGTGGGCTTTTAAGCCACATGGGCTTTACTGGGCTCCTCCAAATAAGAGGAAAACCCAACAAATCTCCCCTTTTCCGATTAGATGGAGGATCCGCCATCCCTAAGAATTGAACAACAAACTTCAAGTTTTTCTCTTGACACCGCTTTTGTCGCATGTCGATCCATTCTCATCATTATGTATTTTCTCAAGTTCAAGCAACTTATTGTTAAGAGTATCTCTTATCCAATGATACTTCACATCAATATGCTTTGATACAGTGAAATGCCGAAGTTTTTCGCTAGGTGAATAGAACTCGATTATCGCAGAATAACACATATTTCTTGCTTGAAACCAAGTTCCCTCAAGAACTGCTTTCATCCACAACAACTCTTACCAGGCTTCCGCTTCGCAATAAACTCCGCACTTCCGTCGTAGAAAGTGCAACACCTGCAATCTCGACCGCCAAGAAACCGCTCCACCAGAGAAAGTAATTAGATAACTCGAAGTAGACTTACGAGAATCTTCATCTCTGCCATCTGAATCGGTGTATCCAACTAACATCTGGTTTTCCACTTCCAAAGCTAAGTGTTAACTTGAAGTACTCAAGATATCTCATAATCCACTTTATCGCATCCCAATGCTCTCTTCACGGATTCGAAAGAAAACGACTAACAACTCCAACCGCATGAGCTATGTCCGGCCTCGTACACACCATCGCATACATTAAGCTTCCTATCGCCGAGGCATATGGAACCTTTTCCATATCTTCTTCTCTTTATCCGTTGAAGCGGCCTTGACTCGATCTCAACTTAAAAGGATTAGATAAAGGAGAAGAAACCACTTTAGCTTTATCCATATGAAACCTTTCAAGTACTTTGTCGATGTATCGTTCCCGTGACATGTATAACTTCTTTCTTTTCTTGTCTCGACAAATTCGAATACCAAGAATTTGTTTTGTTGGCCCCAAGTCCTTCATGGTAAAGGACTTACTCAATCGCTTTCTTCAAATTATCAATTCTTGAAGAATTTCTCGCCAACAATCAATATGTCATCAACAACATAGAGCAATAAAATGATAAAGTCATCGTCGAGAATTTCTCGCACAAAACACAATGATCGAAGTAGTCTTTTTGTAACCATACTCCCCATAAGCGACTCAAACTTCTTATACCATTGTCAGTGTGCGCTTCAACCCGTAGAGGCTTTTCTTTAACCGACATACATAATCCTCTTTTCCTTTAACCTCAAAACCTCTCCGCTGCTCCATATAAATCTCTTCCTCTAACTCACCATGAAGAAGGCAGCTTTTCACATCCATTTGCTCAATTTCTAAATCCAAGCTAGTCGCTAGACCTAGAACAACACGTATGGAAGACATCTTCACAACAGAGAGAAAATATCATCAAAATCAATACCTTTCTCTCGACCGAATCCTCGACGACCGCCTAGCTTTGTATCGTGGTTGGAATTGTGTTCTTCTTGCTTCACCCCGTACCCACTTGTTCTTCAAAGCTCTCTTACCCTTAGGCAACTTTACCACTTCAAACGTGTGATTGTCATACGTTGATCGCATCTCATCTTCCATAGCACCAACCCAATGTGTGTTTTGTTTCCATCTTCCATTTCTCGCATAACATCGGTGTTCTCCCTCATCCGTCAATAACACATACTCATCCGTATCATACCGTGTGGAAGGACGCGTCGATCTCCGGTAGACCTCCCGGGTGGAATTTCCGGTTCGCAACCGATCAATAGTCCGTGATCCGTTTCGCCTGTATATCTACATCATCTAAACCCGCTGGTCATCTTGAACATTTTGTTCCATCCGCATCGATAAAGGAACCGGATCTAGGTCAATCAAATCATCGCTATACTGATGGACTCCTTTTTCTATCTTCTCAACATCTTGTATAGTTTGATCTTCTATAAACACAACATCATGACTCCTTACCAGCTTCTTCTCAACTGGATCATAAAATCGTAGCCAAATTCATCCGCATCCATAACCAACAAAGATACATTGTCGTGTCTTCACATCGAACTTAGATCTCTCATCTTTTGGTATATACAAATGCCTTGCAACCAAAAACGCGAAGATGATCATAAGAAACATCTTTTTCCAGTCCAAACTGCTTTGGTACATCAAATTGAAGAGGAACACATGCGGCGAGATTAAGAACATGTACAATCAGTATTCAAAGCCTCACCCCGTAAAGATCTTCGCAACCGAGCCTCGCGAAAGAAGACATCTTACTCTTTTTCAACCAATGTCCCGTTTCATTCTCTACCAACCCATTTAATTGAGGAGTCTTGGGAGGTGTCTTTTGATGTCGAATGCCCCGACGCCTGCAGACATCATCAAAAGGACCTCAATACTCTCCATTATCTGCTCGATGCACCGCAATTTCTTCTTCCTTGTCTCTCAACTAAGGCTTGAAATCGTTTTAAACACATCTAATACTTGATCTTTGCTCTTCAAAGTGTACACCCATAACTTTCTTGAACAATCATCTACGAAGGTCACAAAATAACCGGCACCACTCCAAAGTTTTTGTCTTCATAGACCACATACATCTGAATGTACCAAATCAAGTATGTATTGTTTTTCTTGAAGGAGGGAACTTCTTGAAAGAAACTCTATTTTGCTTCACAAACAATGAGGTACATCTTTCAAACAAACATCATTCATTCCGTAAAGAAGATTCTTTTAGTTAATACCGCCAAACCTTTCTCACCTACGTGGCAAGAAGTCTCTTATGCCACAATTGATTGGCACCATCCGTCACAAAGATTAATAACGCCTTAAAGAGTCTCTTGTAGTATATACAAACCGGAATGTTTGTTCCCACGAGCAACAACCATAGCACCTTTAGTAAGTTTCATTGACCATTACTAAAGGTATTGCAATATCCTTCATCATCAAGTTTACTGCAGATCAAGTTCAAACGAATTTCTCAGGAATATGCTTTACCCTCTAAGAAGTAGTCTCGTGCCATTATTCATCTCCAAACACACATCTTCAATACCAATGACTTTAACCAAGCCATCATTACCCAACTTCACTGTCCCCAAAGTCACCGTCGTATGGATGTAAGTCCTCTCGAGACGTAGCATGAATGGAGGCTCCACTATCAATAACCCAATCGACCTCGTGACATGCAACATTGACAACATCTTCATTATAAACAACAAGAAAGTCTTCGAACTAGCGGTGGCAACTCGATCATTTTCTTTACTAACATCACCCTCTTTCTTTGTCTTTATTCTTGTTATCCCGCTTCAACTCGCAATATTTCTTGATGTGCCCTTTCATGCCACGTTGATGACACTCAATATTAGAAAACCTAGACTTGCTTCTTCCTTTTTCTTTGTTCTTGAAACCTCTGCTTTTACTCCTCCCTCTTCTTCTCTCGTAACCAAAATCTCCGACCGGCTGAGAAGACCCGTTACGTGACTTTCTTCTCATTTCTTCATTCAAAACACTACTCTTAGCCAGATCCACGCTGACACACCATTTGGGAGTCTGAGTTACTTAATGACATTCTAAATGTTTCCCAAGAGTCCGGCAACGTACATCCACAAACACAACCCTTGAATCTCATCATCAAACTTGATACCCATTCCACGAACCGATTGATTATTCCTTGAACGTATTCAAGTGATCTGTCAACGGAGTTCCATCTTGTACCTTAAAGCCATCAATTGCTTTATAAGAAACATTTTATTATTTCCTGTTTTCCGAGCATACAACTCTTCAAGTTTATTCCATAGTGACCGTGCATGTATTTCTCCACTAATATGATTCAAAACATTATCATCTACCTTGCCTTATATACCCAATGACTGTCGATGTAACAAAGTCCATTCTTCTTCAGATAACTTTTCCGGCTTCTCGTGAGGCAAACACGCAGGTAAATGAAACTGCTTTGGACATAAAGGAGATCTTCCATTTTTCCTTTCCAAGTGTGATAATTAGAACCATTCAAAGTAATCATTCTACTCAAATTTGCTTCCATTATTCAACACAAGAAATTCCACAATAATAACCAATTTCCCGATACCACTTTGTTGTGAGAATCACAATTTCAATTCGAACTTAACCAAGCTCTAAACAGCGAATTAAACCTATTCTCCTTCTTTGTGTGAATCTTTTTAGGAAACAAATAAATAGAGCTTAAAATGAAACATGCACAAAATCAACACAAGCAATTTACGTGGAAAACCTTCCTACAGAAAGGAAACAACCACGGTACTCCTCTCCAAAACTTCCACTATCAAGAAACAATTGTACAACAATTCTCTCTAGGTAAAACTAGAGGCAAACAATCAACAACATCATCAAGAATACACTTCTTGAAAACTAACAATTGTTTCAAGAAGAATGGAGAAATCTAACCCAATTCATAGTCACTGTTCACTGCTCATAATTTCTCAAACCGGTGAGTCAAATCCAAATCTCACTGCACAGATTAAAGAGTCTTGAGTCGTGAACCTGCCTGCAAATTTTCAGTTTAATCGGACCACAAACGGCCTTCGATCGGAGCACTTGATGAAGACTACTGGAGAGGGAAAACCGAAAAACTGAGAAGCGATTTTTCTTCACAGAACGCCGCTTTTTCTGACACCTTTTTTCTCTGCAGAATTCTACACACAACAAACCCTAAATGGGTTTATTAATTAAAGAAATGAAATGACACAATTGCCCTTCTTACTCCATGGGCTTTTAAGCCACATGGGCTTTACTTGGGCTCCTCCAAATAAGAGGAAAACCCAACACCTAGGACTTAGTTTCATAAATAAAGCCAATGTTTGTTGAAGTTGGGATTTGTAAACACCAAGTCAGATACTACCCTATTTGTTCTAGAGGTTTTTGGCAGTTGTCATAGTACTTATTTATATGTATGATTTAATAGTTACTAGAAGTAATTTTGTCAAGGTTTAACATTTTATTACTGAATTACATGAGCCGTTTTCTCTTAAAAGTCTTGAAGTCTTTAATTTTTTCTTGAGAATTAAAGTATCTCACATATTAGGTATGGTTTGCATTTATCTTAGTTCAAATTTATTATCAGTCATTTACAAAAAAGTAGCTTTGTTGGATCCAAAGGCAGCTAGCACACTTATGTCTTCATGGGAAATATTGGCTAAGGAAGATGGTGAATTGCTAGCTGTTGATCAGATTAGTTAATATAAGAGTGTCGTAATTGCACTATAATTTTGTATAGTGACACGTTTAAGTTGGCTTTTATTGTGAGCAAAATGTGTAAGTTTATGATATGTCTTACAAGTACATACTGAAAAGTAGTTAAAAGGATGTTAAGGTACTTGAAAAGTACCTTTCACTATGTTCTAATGTTAACAAAAACTAGTTGTAAAAGTAATAAAAAGAACACTATGGTCTAATGTTAACAAAAACTAGTTATCAAAGTAATAAAAAGAATATTGGTGCATATTATGATTTCTTTAGAGAAAATTTGGTTTCATAAGTTTCTTCAAAGCAAAAAATGGTATCTTGTTCATCAAGATAGGTTGGGTATTGTGCATTGGTTATTAGAGGAACATTAATTGTTGAGGAGTCCCACATCGATCAAGGACCAGCATAAGAGCTGGTTTAAGCCTGGGCAGTCCTCACCCTTGTAAGCGCGTTTTCAGGGATAGAGTTAGGCCCAGGTGATTCAACATGGTATCAGAGCAGGACCCTTGGCGGTGGAGGAGAACTACCCTACACTTACACCCGTGGAAACCATAAGATCACCACCGTCCGTCGACACAGTCGATGTGAGGGGGAGTGTTGAAGAGTCCCACATCGACCAAGGACCAGCATAAGAGCTGGTTTAAGCCTGGGCAGTCCTCACCCTTGTAAGCGCGTTTTCAGGGGTAGAGTTAGGCCCAGGTGATTCAACATTAATCAAATGGATTGCTTCGTTGTTAATCGAGTGAAAAATTATAGTTGTTATAATACTAATGATGTTTTGTGATAATACTAGTAATTATCACATTGTAAGAAACTCAGTAGAAGTTAGTAAAACTAAATACATTTAAATAGTTTGTTTTATAGTAGAAACTCGATGTAAGGTATAACATACTTATTGACAAAACCATTAGGGATAATTAAGTTTGTTTATTTACAAATCAAATCCTAGGTTTTGTCAAGATAATAATTTTGAGAGGGAGTATTAATTAGTAAGTTTATCTCACGTGTGCTGTTAAGTTAAGAATAGTTAATCAATTTTGCTATGGATGTTTGTTGTAAGAGTTATAATAATAATAATAATAATAATAATAATAATAATAATAATAATAATAATAATAATAATAATTAACGCATCTTATTTCCCATTTAGCATTCTATAATAGTTTTAAAATAGGAATTTTTTTATGAATTTTGGTTTCTACAAATAGCGTCATTCTTATCTAAAAGTTATATATAATTAAATTAATCTTAAAATAATATATTTATAATATATAATCACATTTATATATAATATATATTTATTTATAAACAAAATATATATTTACGTGTAAAACATATATCATCAATACAGCTTTAATTACATGAAATTATTTTATTTCATATATATAATTTTATTTTTACTTTTTTTAAGAAAATATAAATAAATATATTTATTAATATTATAAGAAAATAAATATCTTTTTTAATAATAAGATTAAAAATAAAATTAATTAAATAATTAAACATTAGACATTAACTAAACAAGTGGGTATAAATTTGTATACCTATAATTTTCTCACTTCAAATCAAATTTTTAAATCACAATTAAAAAAAAAAGTGTGCCAACATATATGATGTCGATCCAAAGAGGAGATTTGTCTATAAAAGACACATATATTATTATATTTTAGAAATAAATTTAAGTGGATTTTAGTTTAAAAATAATCGTATTATAACTTTTTTAGCAATTTGACGATAAATTTTTTTCTTCTCTTCTCTCCTTCTTTAATTTTTTTTCTTTTCTTCGGCCGATCAAATTTTTTCTTCTTCTCTCTTCTACCCTAATTTTTCATCAATTTTTAATAAATAATAAAAATAATTTATATTTATATAATAAAAAATATATAATTCTTTATAACAAATAACTTATCAAAATTTTATTATAAAATAATAATAATAAATAGTTACAATAATTTTATGCAATTTTTTTGACATTTTAAAAAAATAAATTATTTAAGATTAAAAAAATTAAAAAATAGATTACATTGTAACATATATCTCTAATATTATTATAATTTTAATTATTATTAAGATAACAAATATTTATTGATAATAATTTTATTTAAGTATTAAAATGTAATTAATTAGATATAATTTATATATTTTATTATATTAATAATAAAAATAATTATAATAATATTATATTAAATATTATTTTTACACAAAATTTACGATATAATATTCTATGTTTGTATTGTATCTTGTAAAAAGTTGGATGAAGAGACTTCACAATTTTTTTAATAATTTAATTATTTTTATGAATATTATTTTTATATTATAATTATAATTAATATTATATTATTTATGAATTATCAAAATATTTAGCATATCATTTTCGTATAAATTTATATTTATTTTATTATAAAATAAATTATTTTTTATTTTTTAAAATAAAATTTTAATATATAATATGATGAAAGAGATTTATGTATTTAAAATTAATTATAAATTTATAAAGTGTTAATATTTTTTATATTTATAATAATTATGTTTAATAAAATAGAATTGATATATATTTTTTATTTATTTTTAAATAAAATTAACTAAAATATGTAATTTAAAATTAAAATGTGCCTACTTTTAAACTAAAATCCGTCGATAACCCATCGAAAGAAGCAAGAACAAATAGAAATTGCATTAAAACGACAGCGTCTCGGGATCCGGAAAATTGAGATCCAAGCCGCTGTACAATTACTGGTGTTGAAATGGTAATTCGCGGTTGATCGGGTGCCCTTCAATTGCCTGGCGCAATCGAAATGGCCGCAATGGCGTTTCTCGGAAACATCCCTGGCAGCGAGGTTAGATCGGATCTTTTCATCCTGATTTTTCTTCGTTTTGTGTTTTCTGCCTGTCTTCTTATGTCTATATTGTTCTTTTTTTTTTAAGTTCTAATCGTATCCCTTTAACCATTCCTTTAGTTAGACTGATCCTTCGATCCATGTTCGATATATTTTTTTTCCTTAATTTTTTTATGAACTTATCAATTCTAATGAACAAATAATTTGGATCGTAATTTTGTTATGAACACATAAACAAACTGGAAAAATTTTTGGATGAGAGGCAGCCTATTTCAATTGGAAAGCTCGTATAATTTGTGTCTGTCGATGACCTAAATGATGATTACTCTTCAATGGTTATTGTAATAAATATATATATTATTTATTAATAATTTTATAAACTTAAGTTCTGACCTTAATGATTTTCTTAAGCGTAAGTTTAATAGTTTATAGCCTCTTTAAGGAGATGACAATGAGATTTCATGTATGTGGAACTTTTGAGACAGTGTTGGACGGACATTGTCTTAAAAAGATTGGGAATCAGAACAAGAAAGAGGATTTAACAGAAAAGATAAAACATATGTTTCATGGTCCATTAAAATTAGTTAGTTAGGTGAAGTGATATACATATATGCATTAAAGGTTGATATCTTGGGCCTTAGTTGTTAGTTTGAGGGCTGCTAGGCACACTTTGAAGTTCAATGGAGCTATTGTTAAGATTTATACATAATGAATGGATTAGCTTCATGTTTCTTGAAGCAGTTCAGATAATCATTTAAAATGAAAATAAGAGTTGAGATATTTAGTGTGAGGTGTGCTGTAATTGAGTTTTGTAAAGCAGAGTCGAATTATCACTAAAAAAGTTAATTTGGTTTCTGAATTGGAACCATTTAACTCCTTTCTTTTCTCACTTTTCTTTCTCCACCCCTTTCCGGCTTTTCAAACTTTGTCGGGCCTTTCAGTTCCTCTCTGTTTCTTTTCATTTGAATTGAGGTATCAATGCTTTTATTATTGTTTTTTGTCTAGTATCCAAACTCAATTGCTTTACAACAAGTACAATTCAAATTGATGTTTGACAATTGACATGCCTGATACAGGTTGGGTTGCGGTTGCTTCTTTCTCCTATCAGCTCTAATATTGTAGTTCGGACAGCATGGTGAACCTTAGCCTTTCTGTTTTTTATATGTTAAAGTTTAATATATTTTTTCGTAGTGGCTTGTGAAATTATATTTTGTGCTTTTCTAAATATATGCTATTAGAATGGAGTCGGATTAATAATGTCTCAAACTGATGTATTTTTAATATCCATCATTTTAGTTCTGTACTTACCATTTGATCAGAGCAGAGCAGTGGTATTTTTCTAACCTCAGATGTGGAAACTACTTCGGCCAATTGGGCACCCAACTTATTGTTTGGCTGTTTTGTCATTATGACATGGGATTTTTTCTTTTCTTTTCTTATAGTTGTACTGTTGGGATTGTTTTACCTGTATATTCTACATGCAAGGCTATTGAGAAGAAGGATCATGATGAGCAACACAAGTGGCTTTTATATTGGGCAGGTTTGAAATTCTGTTTTTTTCATTTTCGTTGGTATTTCTGAATAGGTTACCTTGGATTTTTTTTCAGTTAAATAATTAGTTATATTTCCATTTTGACAATATCAGCTTATGGATCTTTCAGCCTTGTAGAAACTTTTTCAGACAAGCTTATTTCTTGGTATGGTTCCAAACTCTCTACACTAAACTATGAATTATATACCGCTTGCTGTGGTATCTATTCCAGAATTTTAGAAAGAAAAAAAATATAGGGTAAACATGCATCAAAAAGCATTATTCTTTCAATTGATTGCTTGAGATAAGATTCATCTGCCCTTTTGTACTTGTATGGTGCTTCATGCACCTGTTATCATAATGATATAAAAAGTTGATGCTTTTGACTAAAATTTGGTTCTGAGTAGACTGAACTAGACGCAGTTATATTGACAGTGTAAGTTGTCTTAAGAAAAATTTTCTGTTAGTATTTTTGTTTCTTTGATAAGCCACTTGCGCTTCAACTTATGCATGCGGCTTCAGTTGTAATAGCTCATGCTCACCTGAGAAAATACATAACTGACTAATGTGATTTATACAAAATCCGATCTTTAAGTAGTATCATTCTTTGCAGGTTTCCTCTGTACTATCATATGAAGTTTGCATTTCTTGTTTGGCTTCAACTGCCATCTGTTTATGTAAGTTATTTATCCTCCTCTATGATGTCTTCATATCAACAACGTGATGTGATTATGTGGGTTTTTGTTCTTGCTTCCTACTCTCTTCCTTCCTATGTCTTGCCAGCCTCTCTGTGTGCATCTCTTTTGTTACCATTACTCATCAAATTCATGCATTTTTTCTTGGAAGCATTCTATAGTTTGAGGTATTTTGGAACTAAAACTTCCCTTATTATATTCTTGAATTTCTTCAGGCAAGATATGAAGATTTCAATTCAACTGTTCCACTTTTGTTGTGCCATTCTACGGGATACCAATCAATTCATAACATACAAGGAATTTTTTTCTTAAAAAAAAATTCTTCTCACTTTTTATGCTACTTTGCCCACTTTTTATGTGGTTGGTACATGCAAAACACACCAAAAGTGAAATTGGAGAGTTGGATTCTGACAAGAGATTTATTTTAGCGGGTTTATTTTAAGGTTTTGAAGGATTTAATAATTTGAAAAGAATATGGAAGCTATTTTCCTTTAATCTCCATGGCCATTTTCATATTTGTCTTATTCATAGTAACTAGTCAGTCATACATAGTAATATTCCAGATTTCCAGTCATCAGAGGCAAAGCACCTCATTTCAAAGCATATTCTATTATAGATTGGATGGTTCTCCTTTCAATCTGTAGTTTTAAATTATTTTCCATATTTTATGAAGGAAAATAACTATGTTGTTAAGATATGAGGAGAACTTGGAGAAAGTGAACTATTCTTGCTTGGACAGTACTCTAATTTTATGTTTTAATGAAAAGTATAAATTTGTTTATTTTATTTATTAGAGAGTTGTTAAGGTGAAATTAAATATTTGTTTTCCATCAGGGCGCGAAACAGTTGTACACAAACCACCTCCGTCCATTCTTCTTGAGGCATCAAGCTAGAATCGATCATATTCTAGGCATTGCATATGGTGAAATGGTGTGCTCTCTTTACTCTTTATTTTAATCTTGGCCAATATAAGTTTCTTTCATGTGTCAAATGAACATGTGTCCATATAACCCAAAAAACATATCTGTAAAAAGTTGAGATTTAAGTTGCTGATGCTATCTTGATCAAAGCAGGACCGGGCATCATAGTTAGCGTTAAATCAATTTAAAATTAGTGTCCATGGAGGTTCATGTTCCTTAGTTATGTTCATGTTGTTGGTAAAAACATATTAAGGGGTTTGGTTTTTTAATTTGCAGGTCAAAATCTTTAGCTCACACCAAACAGAAATCAACTATGCAAAGTCTGCTATTCTAAAAATTTTGGGATCAGGTAAGAATGGAACTTATCTTCTACGTTTTTGCTGGATTGCTGATTTTGATACAGTTGTAGTGGCTGGTTTGCCGCCTTAAATTAATTTTCTTTACTGAAAAAAGCTTCAGAGAATAGCAAAATTAGGACCCTTAAAATTTGCAACTACAAAACAGCACCACTTATGTTCATTTCATATATTTTCACTATTAAAAAAAATTATGGTATATTATTTTACTTTAATGTCATCTAATTAGATACCGTTCAAATTTAACTACGATCATTTAGACCCGTTCAATATTAAAAGCCGTCCAATTGAACTCCCGATCAATGTTATTGGGGTATTATTTTCGTTGTTATAAGTTATAAGAAATTATTTATTTATTTTTTTTAAGTTGCCAAAAAGCTTTTATTTTTGTTTTAATAAATGTTTTTCTATATATCAGTGGACTACATGTTAAAGGGTGGGACAAAATCAGACCAAACACAGTTGCCTGCAGTAGAGGACCAGCCAAGAATAATCTCAGATGTTGAGTCTGATCGCGATGATTAGTATGTTTTGAGGAGTTAGTCGTTTGTATTTTTGTAAGAGGTAAAATGGCACAATAGATTTGTATATAAATTGCTTCATTTTCTTAGACGTTTTAGTCTCCCATGGTTAAATCACTTATTCTAGCAATCGAGTCGGCCTGTAAATCTATATCAACAATAGTCCAAACTGATGAATCCATCCAACTAAACCTATTCCAGTCTTTTTTTTTTTTTTTGGCTGAATGACCTAATCCAGTCTGTTTGGATTGATTTTAAGTCATTCTATTGCCTATTGACCTAGCTTGAAATTGATTAAATATGATCTATATTTATGTATTTGTGATTTTAAATGATTCAGTTATTTAATTTTATTTTTAATCGTTTAAAAAAAATTAATATATACCCTATTTCAATATTTTTATAATTTTATTCCTCCTTTATTGTCTGCTCAAGTAAGTTAAATAAATTACTCTTTCCTTTCATTGGCAAAGCGAGGGGAAAAAAACTGTATTCGCAAGTCACCATTGAATATCTAATAAGAACTACTGGAAATATGCTTTCTTTTTCTCTTTTTTTTTTCGTTTTTAGAAAAAAATTGCTTTCATATATCCTAATTTGTTGCATATTTTTGAGGGAAATGTTACATTAGTAATTTTGTTTATATAAGAAATATTATTTAATCTTTTACTTTTAAAAAAAGATATTTAGTATATTTATTTATAAAATTAGTATAAAAATAAAAATTATCTGAGTTACTCCATTCATAAAATGAAGGTAAAAGATAATAATATTAGTTATGTTTATAATTTTTTTGGTTGATAAGGTGTGAATAAGAAAAAAAAAATATTCATTAATATTTGTTTAAAAAAATTTTATCAACAAATTTGGTTTAACTCATTTTTATAAGGTAAATTATTAAGGAGTATTTTTTTATAAGTAAAAGTATTAATAAACACATTTTTTATAACTAAAATAAATAATAATTAGAGAATTAAATAATACTTTTACTTAAAAAAACCTTTTTATTCAAAGAAAATGGATTCCTATAATTTTTTTTTCTTTTTTTAAATTATAATTTCTGTGTTCTCGCATTATGTTTAATTGTTTATCTTCCACTAATAGTTTGTTAGAAAGTTTTTATTTTTTTATTTTTTCCCCCTAACCACAACTTATTTCAAAATTATCCGGTAACAATTTACATATTTTATTAATTTTGTGTAATAATGTTTTCGATTTACTACATCAAATGAAAAAAATAAAACTATCTATTTAGAATCAAAACAATCCGAATTTTAAGAAAATAATTCACTTATTTTATTTTTATTATTTTATTTCATACGAAACAAGTTGTTGATAAACACTTAAAAAAATTTACATTTTATACCATAAAAATATACATTTTTTCATCACTTTTATACACATTTTTATCGCGTATTGATAATACATATAACATTACATCAAAAATAATATAGTGGAATTGGAATCGAATTTTAATTGATTTGAATAGGTTTAAATATAATTGGATGTGTTATTAGATTGATTAGAATTATCTCAATTTTTAATTTTAAATCTTTCAATTTTATAACATAATTTTTATTTTTTTTAAAATAGATAAACTTTTTTTTGACCAATTTTTATTTTTATTTTAAAAATTAAACAATAATTTTTTTGTTTGATAATTAATTTATAATATTAAATTAAAAAAAGTGAAATTACTAAAAAAAACAGAAAACCAAGTGTACCTAAATGGCAAACATAAAACATAAAATTTTGAATTTTGAAATATCATATATATATATATATATATATATATAAATCAAATTACTCTACTATCTTACTAACAAATAATTAACTCAAGTAACTATGGCCATCAACCTTGTCCAAGCTTCAATGACCCTTGTAGAGAATATGTAATGCTTACATGTTGAGAGAGTATGCATGTATTAAATTTATATTTATAAAAAAAATTGTATAAGATTTATATACATATTTTTAAAAGAATATATAAGTTATCTATGTATTTTTTTAAAAATATGTAAGATTTTTACATTTATTTTTGAAAGAATATTTAAAATTTTCATAAAAATATGGAAAGAAATACTTCATACAGTGATACAGATGTGAGATGATAAATAAAAAAATTCAAATAAAAAAGGATGATTAATGTCCGATCAAACACTTATCGCTGACAATGAAGATGGTGAGACAGATGTCGAAGAAAGAATGATCAGTTTTTAGAAAGATTGAAAATGAATAAGAAAAAAAAGTAAAATTCCCCAAGCAAAACGAGTCGTATAACTTTTACATATTATGAAATTGGTATTTTTTATTCCATGAGATTCTAAAATGTGTTTTATAGTTATTTAACTTTAAAAAAAATAGATCACTAATAAATAATAATATTTTAATGATTTTACTATTCATTTTAAAAAATATTCTAATAAAAAATTATTTAATATATATTTTAATTTTTTTTAAATAGAAAAATATTAATAATAATCAAATATTAAAACGGTTTTTTTTGAATTTTTTATATTACCTGTCATTTTATCGTTATTAAACAATTCAAATTTTAATCGATTTATAATAAATTGATAAGAAAAAATAATATTTTAATAAAAAAATATTAAAATAATATTATTTATTTTTAATCGGTCATGTTTCTCAAAACCTAGATACTAGAAGATACATTTTTAAATTTGATGGATTAAATGTATACTAAGGCTTAACATGAGAGAGTTGGAAGACAATTTTATCTATTAAATTTTAACTTTTTTAAACTCTAAATTTCAATTTAAAACCTATTTTTAGTTAAATTGAATCAAATTTTATTTCTTTAATATTTTTTAATACTATTAAATATGATTAAATTGTTAGAGATTATTGTTATAAAGCTCCTTAATTTAATATGGAGCAAAACATGGAACAAAACAAGGAGTAAAACATGGAGCAAAACATGTAACAAAAGCGAGGAAAAGAAACATGGAGAGCAATTGAGGAGCAATTCAAGTAACCATTAATTTGGAGTAATTCAAGGAGTGAATTTTCCTATAAATAGATGTGTAATTGTAATGAATTATCCATCCAAAGTTTTCATTCCAATTGAGAGAAAGCAGAGAGCAAAACTTTGTGAGAGAAAATTGAGAGTAATTTTCTGAGTGTAATTGGGTTGTGGGTTGTGGCGTTGTAAACACGCTTGTGTAATTTCTACTCTTTTCGGTAAAAGATTCAGTCAGGAGACGTAAGCAAGATTGGCAGAACTTCGTTATCAAATTTGTGTGTTATTTTATATTCTTGCTTTCATAAGTTTGGTTTATCGGGAATTTGCGTTATTTCCCGACAAGCAGTATCGGCTATTGGTAGTGATTTGTCCAATTTTACGCAGAAATAATCGAAACGATCCGGAGGAAGTCGATTTTAGTGGGAGCGATGGCCGCGGATGAAGGAAGGGTGAAACTCGAGAAATTTGATGGCCTGATTTCGGGTTTTGGAAAATGCGAGATAGAGGATTATCTGTATCAAAGAAATCTATATCAACCTCTCGGGAAGAAGCCGGGAGGTACATGAAGGAAGAAGATTGGAATCTTCTAGACGAATGCCTCGGAGTTATTCGATTGACGTTATCCCGTAATGTTGCTTTCCAAGCATAGGGAAAAGACCACGGCGGGTCTATGGCGGCTCTCTCCCGATATGTATGAAGCCACGTGCAAACAAAGTGCACTTGATGAGGCGCTTGTTCAATTTGCGGATGACGGAAGGCGCATCGGTAGCTCGACATCTCGATGAACTCAACACGGTTACAGCCCGGTTGAGTTCGGTGGAAATTGAATTCGATGAAGAAGTACGAGCATTGATACTTTGTCTTCTACACGAGTCTGGAATGCTACTTGTCACGGTGTGGTAGCTCATCGGAAGCAATAAGTTGAAATTTGACGATGTTCGTGATTTGGTTCTCAAATGAAAGATCGACGTAGAGGCAGGTGAATCGGCCAACCTCTTCGGTTTTGCATGCGAGTCAAGGGAAGGAATTCAACCAAAGGGAAATGGACGTGGTGAAGCCGACTCTGGGGTAGATTAAAAGACGGGAGGTCCAAATCCAGGAATCCTAATAATTCCCATGGCTCGAAGACTATCGAGTGTTGGAATTGTGGAAGAACCGGAGCCTACAAAATTCAATGCAAGAATGCACCGGAAGGACGAACAAAGTGAAGGCGAGAGGCAAATGTTACTTCCGCCTTCGAGGAGGAGATGATGCATTGATATGCTCTTTGGAAGCGCAAGGAAGAATCTTGGGTGTTAGACTTCCTGAGCATCGTTCCGTGCTACTTCACAAAAAGAATTCTTCGAGAAATATGTCCCAGGAAACCTTGGAAAGGTATATCTTGGTGATGATCAACCATGTGCTATTATTGGCAAAGGTGTAGTGAAGATTAAGTTGAGCAGTTTGTTTGAGGCGAAGGATGTCGGGCATATTCCCGATCTTAGAAGGAACTTAATCTCGGTGGGGCGGTTGGCCGATGAAGGCTACACTACGATCTTCCAGTAGTGATGATTGTAAGATTTCAAGGGTGCAATGGACAATTGCTCGAGGCAAGAAAAGTGGCCGCTGCTTTACATGACAATGAGAGCACGTTGTTCAATTGCGGCGAAGCAATGACACACCAATCTGTGGCACTGCAGACTAGGCCATATGAGTGAAGGGGATGAAGATTATGCACTCAAAGGGAAAACTTCGGTACGGTCTACGAAGATAGACATGTGCGAAGATTGCGTACTTGGAAAGCCAAAAGAGAGTAAGCTTTCGCACAAGTTGCGAATCCCCGAAAGAAGAAAGGCTAGAGCTTATTCACTCGATGTTTGGGGCCCAGCGACCGTCTCATCTATTGGTGGGAAACACTACTTCATGACTTTCATCGATGATCACTCTCGGAAGGTATGGGTTTACTTTCTAAAGAATAAGTCTGAAGTATTTGAGGCTTTCAGAAGATGGAAAGCTATGGTGGAAAATGAGACGGGTTTATAGATCAAAAAGCTCAGAACCCATAATGGTGGTGAATATGAAGACACGTGATTCAAAAATTTATGCTATGAGCACGGGATTAGAATGGAAAGAGGTGCCGGGCACGCCTCAACACAATGGTGTAGGCTGAGCGTATGAGCCGAACGTTGACGAAGAGCCGAAGCATTCGTATACGGTCCCGGTCTAGAAACAGTGCGGGCGAGGAAAGCCAATCGACACGGCTTACCATTGATCAACCGAGGCCCATCGTTCCATTGGAGCATAGAATACCGGAAGGAGGTATGGAGCGGAAGAGAGATGAAACTATCACATCTAAAAGTTTTTGGTTGTGTAGCATTTGTGCATATCGGTGATCAAGGCGGGAATAAGCTTGATCCCAAATCCAAGAAATGCACGTTCATTGGCTATGGTGAGGATGAGTTTGGCTACCGCATTTGGGATGACGAAAAGAAGAAATTTATCGTAGCGAGAGATGTGATTTTCAACGAAAGGGTGATGTATAAGGACATGCATAAAATAGACGCCAATGACTCGGAGAGCGAGAATGAGTCGGTATTTGTAGATGCGAGATGATGTCTCGAGATACTTCATAGCAGAACCAATTGTAACAAGTCCTCGGCCGGAGGAACTTGTTGGACAAACGGTACACATCATTCAGACACACCACTGACCTGCTTACTCCAGCTCTGTATTGAGAAGGTCTTCTCGACCTCGTGTGCCTAACGGGAGATACATGAACTATATGTTGCGGGCGATGGAGGGGAGCACGAATGCTATGATGAAGCTTGTCGGACTCGGGATTCCAACAAGTGGGAGCTTGCTTTATGAAAGAAGAAATGAAATCTCTCGTCTCGACGGACATGGGAACTAGCCGAGTTACCTATGGGAAAGAAGGAACTTCACGACAAATGGGTGTCTTAGGGTGAAGAGGAACGTGATGGTTCCAAGAGATACAAAGCCCGCCTAGTTGTCAAGGGTTTCAACGGAAGGAATGAGTTGACTACCACGACATTTTTGCTCCCGTTGTGAAGCTCTCAATACTATCGGATCGGTATTGAGCATTGTAGCTCATCGAAGATCTTCATCTTGAACGGTTGGATGTGAAGACTACATTCCTTAATGGAGATTTAGATGAAGAAATATACATGTACTCCGTAAGGTTTCTCGAAAGGGGAAGATGAACATGGTGTGCGGACTTAAGAAGAGTTTGTATGGCGAAACAAGCCGAGACAATGGTACAAAAAATTTGATGACTTCATGCACAAGGAAGGTTTCGAAGTGCAATGCGATCATTGTTGCTACTTAAAGAGATATAGGTCAGTTATATCATTTTACTACTTTATGTTGATGATATGTTAGTAGCGAGGTTCAAATATGGATGATATTAAAGGTTTGAAGCGGCAATTGTCAAAGGAATTTGACATGAAAGACTTAGGTCCAAAGACAAAGAAGATTATTGGAATGCAAATCACAAGAAATATGAAGAAAGGATCCTTGCAATTATCTCGAGCGAGTACATCAATCGTGTTTTGCAAAGATTCAACATGGGCGATGCCAAGCCCGGTTAGCGCACCGGCCGGTCATTTTCGCCATCGAGGATCGGTCCCCTCGGACGGAGGAAGAGAGAATTCATGGCTAAGGTTCCTTATGCCTCGGCCATTGGAAGTTTGATGTACGCAATAGATGCATGACAAGACCAGGACATTGGCCATGTAGTGGGAGTTGTTAGCATTTATGTCAAATCCAGGGAAAACTCATTGGGAAGCAGTTAAGTGGATTTTGAAGGTATTCTGCGAGGCACCTGAAAAGTGTTTGTACTTTAGTAAAGGAGAGTTAAAAGTACAAGGATACGTAGATGCGACTTTGGAGGTGAAGTTGATCAGGAAGAAGCACCAGTTATATATTTGTTGGAACTACAATTTGTTAGTTGGATGTCACAAATACGAGAAAATTGTCACTATCCACTTCTGAGGTGAGTATGTGAATCTTGAAGCTAGTAAAGAGATGATATGGCTTCAAGGTTTGTTAGCGAGTTGGGATTCAAACAAGAGAAGAATGTTCTGCGTAGTGATAGTCAAAGTGCAATACAACTTGGCGAAGAATTCAGGCATTTCATTCTAGAACCAAACATATTAGACTTCGTTATCACTTCATCGATCTCTACATTAGAAGATGATGTGTTATCTTGGAGAAAGATTCAAGGAAGCAAAAATCAATCGGATATGTTAACAAAGGTGGTGATTATTGACAAAGCTGAATTTGTGCTCAACTTCAACTTGGTTCGCTAGAGTAACAAAGACTAGAAAGTTCTTTGCATTGATCGAGGTGTGAAACAGTTGAAATCGGTCTTCAAGTTGGGAAATTGTTAGAGATTGTTATAAAGCTCCTTAATTTAAGGAGCAAATTAAGGAGCAAAACATGGAACAAAACAAGGAGTAAAACATGGAGCAAAACATGGAACAAAACAAGGAGAAAAACATGGAGCTTAATTCTAGGAGCAATTCAAGGAACCATTAATTTAAGGAGTAAATCAAGGAGGGAATTTTTCCTATAAATAGATGTAATTGTAATGAATTATCCATCCAAAGTTTTCATTCCAATTGAGAGAAAAGCTTAGAGAGCAAAGCTTTTGTGAGAGAAAATTGAGAGTAATTTTCTTGAGTGTAATTGGGTTGTGGGTTGTGAGCGTTGTAAACACCTAGTGTAATTTCTACTCTTTTCGGTAAAAAGATCTATGACCAGTCAGGAGGCGTAAGCAAGATTGGCCGAACTCCGTTATCAAATTTGTGTGTTATTTTATATTCTTGCTTTCTCATAAGTTTGGCTTATCGGGAATTTGCGTTATTTCCCAACATAAATATGATTGGATTATTAATTTTTTTAAAATAATAAAAGCAGTACCCTTATAATTGATAACTATAAAAATAGCACGAGTTATATTTATACCATATATTTTTAATATTAAAAAAATATGACATATTATTTTATTTTGAACGCCTTTTAAATTAAAACGCGATCATTTAAACTTATTTAATGTTGAATTTCATCCATTTGAATACCGGTTAATGTTGAATGATGTAAATTTGAATATTAGTAAATATCATTGGTACGTTATTTTGTTGTTATATATTTTAAAATTGTTAATCTTTGTAATTTTTTGAATTGTTTGTGATAATAAATTAAAAAAAATCACTTCTAAAATTTATTTTTTTAAAATTTCAAATTTGAATAAATTTCAAATTTGAATAAATTTCAAAATTTATTTTAAAATTTACAAAATAGAAATTTGATACTGAGTTATAAAACGTACTTAGTTTTAAATTTTTAAATTTCTTTGAAATAAAATATATTTTTTAATTGATAACCAAACTTCATACCTTTTATAGGATCAAGCAGGAAGGATATATGTTGATGATTTAAAAATTTATTAATTTTTATTAATATTTATAATTAAAAATTAAAATAATTATCAAATTAACGATTAAAAAATTGAAGTTTCTATTCAAGGAAGGCCACTACTTTCTTTTTATGTATTTATCGTTTATAAGAAAAAAAATAAAGAAAATGAATGGATATATGGTGCCGAATATCCACGCGGCAAGGAAAAACAATGCAAAATTCATAAAATTTATTCAAAATTAATAAATTTAAATGTTAGTACCTACTTTTTTATGATGTTAAATTAGATTGTTTTTAATCTTATAAATTTTATAATACTGTAAGTATTACTTTTAGGTGAAGTGTGGTTCGTAGAATGAAATCGGAATCGAAACGGGAATAAGAATTGAATAGAATGGAAAGGAAACAATGTTGTTTGGTTTGATTATTGGAATCAAGTTCGGAATCAGGATTACAGTGTTTGGTTTGCCACTGAAATGTTATGAAAAAAATTGTAAATTAACTTAATACACCTACATTCAGTAAAGTTCAAATAATGTCATTTAATTATTATTGTTTCGTCACACAAAATACATTATTGAAATCATTATTTTTCTAAATAATTATTACTTAATTAAAAAGAAAATATATTATTAAAATTATTATTTTTCTAAATAGGGTTTAGGGTTTTGAGGTTTAAGATTTGGGATTTGGGATTTGGGATTTGGGATTTAGGGTTTAGGGTTTAAGGCTATATTTGTGGGTTAAGGTTTAGGGTTAAAATTATTATTTTCCTAAAAAGGGTTTAGGGTTTTAGAATTTGGGATTTTGGATTTAGGGTTTAAGGTTTAGGGATTTAGAATTTAGGGTTTAGGGATTTGATTTTTAGGGTTTTGGGATTTGAGTTTAGGGTTATATTTGGGGTGAGGGTAAAGTTGAAAAAAAAATTGAGATGAGAATGAAATCATGATTCTTAAAGGGGGAGAATGAATTATGATTTCTTCTCCTTTAGTAATCGATTTCATTCCATACCCTTCATTCAACCCAACCAAACACACAAATAGAAGGAATCAATTCTGATTTCTTTCAATTCCCTCCAACCAAACATCACCTTATTGTTTATTAAAAGCAAAGGAAAGCACCCTATGCCACATAAGGGGATCTCCTCTATCGTGTCCGCGGGAGAAACGCACCCAAATTTTTAACTTTTTATTCATAAATAATTAAGAAATAGTTACATTTTATGTTTATTAGTATACATAATTTACAAAATATTTAAAATTCAACTTTGAACATAATTACATCATTATATTTTAAGCATAATTGTAATTTTAAAAATACAAGTAATTGGACATATTTTTATCGTTATCAATACGTTGGGAGTATACTTACAACAAAGTAGTATTTTTACAAATTATCACATTCATTGTGAGCATAAAACATTGTTAACTCAATAAATAAAACAGGAAAAAGTGGTAATAATTTTTGAAAAAGTATATATATCTTAAATTTAAGATTCATATAATATGATGTATCAAAATGCTATTTATAAGTACAATCAAACTCGTATAACTGTATCTATTAAGAAATTGTCACTTTAGTTACAATTATGATGTATTTGTGATCTATATTAGTGTTTATAAATTTTAGTAAAAAAAATACCAATAACTCAAAAGCATATTGCCTCGAGTCTGACATTATTTATAGATATCAAATAGATGTATTAGGTCGAGTTCGAATGACCTTGTTTATACTTAGATATGTTTAACCTAAACCTAACTTTTTTGATAAATTAGTAGAGAAAGGTTAATTTGTATATCATCAACACAACCCATTTAAATCCTACTTGAATTTGTTATATATCTTTTTAGTGAGCAAATTAGAAAAGTCCCACATTGGTTAGGAATGAAGATGGGTGTTGGATTTAGGGCTATTAATAAAGCCCTCCTTCACCATTTGTAAAACATCCCAAAATTTGTAAATCTTCCTCTTTTGTAAGGGTAATTGATTAGCTCAATTTTGTCCAATTAGTTGTAATTTGGAGTTCATCCATTTAGAGATAGTGGAAGTGGTCAACAACGCCCGAGGACCTAGGTAACATTTATACCGAACCTCGTTAAATTTCGGGTGTTATTATTTTTCTACTTTAATATTTCTTTTTCAATATCTGTTTTAGTTTATTTTAGCATTATATTTTCAATAGCATTATTTTGTCGAGTTAGTTTGAGTTCTATTCATTTAAATCATAAGTGAATAGTAACTACTTAGAATAGGAAAAATATACCCGATTTTCCCAACAATTGGTATCAGAGCCAAAGGTTTTTTACCTAGGCATTTGTTTGTATTCCGTTTGTTTGCTATTGCAATATAGTTGCTAGTTGTTATAATTTGAAGAAATGGCGGAAGAAAAATTTCTTTCAAACAAAGGCCAATCATCCACGGCAAGCAGAACTATGGTGATGAATGCAAAGTTCGAGGTGGAGAAGTTTGATGGAACCAGTCATTTCGACATGTGGCAAGTCGAAGTTCTAGATGCTCTATTTCAACAAGGTCTAGACATCGCCATTGAATAAGAGAAACCAGATGGAACAAATGAAGTAGAGTGGAAAAATATCAACCAATTGGCATGTGGTACAATCCGTTCGTATCTCTCAAGAAAACAAAAGTACACATTCATGAAGGAGACATTCGCAAGTAAGTTATGGAAGGCGTTGGAGAACAAGTTCATGAAGAAGAGTGGACAAAATTGGATCTATTTGAAAAAGAAGTTGTTCCGGTTTGAATACCTTCCAGGTACTACAATAAACAACCACATTACTGCTTTTAATCAATTAGTAGCAGATTTCTTAAATATGGATGAAAATTTTAAAGATGAAGATTTAGCCTTGATGTTGTTAGCCTCCCTTCCTGAGGAGTTTGATCATCTTATTACGAGCTTACTCATTGGGAAGGATAAAATGTCTTTTGAGGAAGTTTGTACTGCTTTGTATAGTTATGAAATTAGAAAGAAAGATAAAAGAGAAAGCAGGAATGAAGCAGCAGAGGCATTGTCTATAAGAGGACGTATGCAAACACAACAGAAAGGAAGGAGAGGTATATCTCTATCAAAAGGAAGACTTGGTAAAGATGAATGTGCATTTTGTCATGAGAAAGGCCATTGGAATAAAAATTGTCCGAAGTTGCAAAAGAAAGGAAAAGATGTGCAATCTGATGCATGTGTAGCTGAAAGCAATTCAAATTCAGATTTTGTATTGGTTGGTTCGTCAACAGCATCCCATCTTGGTGATTGGATTTTTGATTCAGCATGTACTTTCCATATGTCTCCTAACAAGGAGTGATTCTTTAACTTTGAAGAACTAGACGGTGAAGTTTTTTCATGGGTAATGATTATCCATGCAAAGTTTTGGGAATCGGTACAATCCGTTTGAAGAATCAAGATGGTTCAACTAGGGTCTTGACATATGCTCATTATATTCCAGATATGAAGAAGAATCTCATTGTTGTGGGAGTCTTAGAATCAAAAGGCTTCACTGTGACCATACAAAATGGGGCATTGAAGGTTACTTCTGGAGCACTTGTAGCGATGAAAGGTGTTCGAAAGAATAACTTTACTACTACCTTAGTAGTACGGTTATTGGGACAGCATCAACAACAGTTTCAGAGGAAGAAAGAGATTTAGAAACTACCAAGCTATGGCATATGTGTTTGGGACATGCTGGTGAAAAAGCTTTGCAGATTCTAGTAAGGCAAGGCCTATTAAAAGGTGCGAGAACTGGCAAGTTGGAATTCTGTGAGCATTGTGTATTAGGGAAGCAGAAAAGAGTAAGCTTTGGCACTGCTCTCCATAATAAAAAGGGAATTTTGAATTACATCCATACTGATGTATGAGGGCCAACAAGAACTCCATCCATGAGTGGTAAACATTATTATGTCACTTTCGTTGATTACTTCTCTAGAAGAGTTTGGGTGTATCTCATGAAGAAGAAGGATGAAGTGCTGGGGATTTTTCTCAAGTGGAAGAAGATGATTGAGACTCAAACATGTAAAAAAATCAAGCATCTGAGGTCTGATAATGGCATTGAGTACACAAACGATCCATTTATGAAATTTTGTGAAGAAAAAGGGATAGTGCGACACTTTACTATTAAAAAAAAACCACAACAAAACGGAGTTGCAGAACGTATGAACCGAACTTTACTGGAGAAGGTTTGGTGTATGTTGTCAAATGCTGGTTTAGGCAAGCAGTATTGGGCTGAGGCTGTGACATATGCATGTTATCTCATCAACCGTCTACCATCGTCTGCTCTTGAAGGCAAAACACCTATGGAGGTATGGTTTGGAAAACCTGCTAGAGATTACGATTTCTTACATGTGTTTTGTTCAATTGCACACTACCATGTAATGGAATCAAATTGGACCCAAGAGCCAAGAAAGCCATTTTTTTGGGGATCCCTTTTGGTTCTAAGGGATATCGACTATGGTGCCTTGAAACGAAATAGATAATCTTTAGCAGAGATGTTACCTTTGATGAATCTGCATTGTTGAGAAAGTTAACTAAGAAGATTGATGGCACTTTAGAGCAGGTGGAGCAAACTCTGAAATAGGTGGAGTTTGAAAGCAAAATTGTTAATCTAGTTAGTGAAGATAAGACAGAAGCTGATCCTTCATTGATAGAAGATGAATCAGATGAAGAGGTTTTAACCCAATAATCTCCACAACAACAAGAAGAAACTACATTTGATAGGCCACGATGAAAAAATGTCAAGGTACCTGCTCAATACAATGATTTTGAAGACCTACCTGCTCAATTTAAGAATACGGTGGCTTGTGCACTTTCAGTTGTGCATGATGATGTTCCTTCCATATATAAAGAAGCAATCAGAAGCCCTGAAGTTGAAAGATGGAAGGAAGCCATGGATGAAGAACTTCTATCCCTTCAGAAGAATAAAACATGGAAGTTGACACAACTACCTAAAGGCAAGAAGGAAATTGGCTACAAATGGGTGTATGCAAAGAAAGATGGATTTCCTAACAAAGATGATATTCGCTACAAGGCAAGGTTGGTGGCTAAGGGCTACGCTCAAAAGGAGGGAATCGATTATAATGAGGTATTTTCTCCAGTTGTAAAACATTCTTCCATTAGAATTTTGTTGCCCTTGGTAGCACAGTTTGATTTGAAACTAGTTAAACTTGATGTAAAAACTGCATTTCTACATGGTGACTTAGAAGAGGAAATCTATATGTCTTAGCCAAAAGGGTTTAATGTTGCTAGTAAAGAGAATTGGGTTTGTAAGCTGAACAAATCATTGTATGGATTGAAGCAATCTCCAAGGCAATGGTACAAATGATTTGATCAGTTTATGTTGCAGTAGAGGTACACCAGAAACACACATGATCATTGTGTGTATTTTCGCAAGCTACAAAATGAGTCTTTTATCTATCTCTTATTGTACATCGATGATATGTTGATTGCATTGAAGAGCTAAGAAGAAATTGAGAAGTTGAAGGCTCAACTAAGTCAGGAGTTCAAGATGAAAGATTTGGGAGAAGCCAAGAAGATTCTCGGTATGAAGATAAGCAGAGATAGGAAGAAGGAGAAGCTTAGTTTAACCCAGAGTCAATATTTAAAGATGTTATATTTGGCCCAAAAAAAATTGAGCCCAAACCCCATATGCCCATGTTATAATCCTTAGGTTTAACTAATATATATATTAGTTATTTGCTGCGTGAGGTGTGTAGCCGTAGAAAGAAATAGAGAGCAGCAGAGCAGAGGGAGTGCAGAGTAGAGGAAACAGCAGAACAGAGGGAGTGCAGAGTAGAGGAAATATATTTGCTTCTTCAGTTTTTCTTCTTGATTTCTTGACCGGCCATATCATTTCCTTCAATCCCTAAAAGACAAGCTGTCCATTATTGTTTCCATTGGTGGAGTTTCTCCCTTTTGTATGGTAATATTTAATTTAATAGCAAGTTTGTTAATTTATCTTGCTATATATATATTACCAGTAAATTTAGAGGGGATATTTTGTGGGTTGATTCTTTGGATTTTGGTATAATTTGTGAAGCTATCTGGAATTGGTGTTTGTATCTCCATTTTGATTATTAGTGGATTTTCCTCGGTGTGCCGTCGTTAGTGGAGTAGACTTTTCACACTGAAAAGTTGAACCACTTAAATCATTGTGTGCCATTTAATTTCTTACTGCTTATTTATTTTGCTGTTACCCATTATTATTAATTTGTGCAACCAAAATTGGACCTGATATTCGCTTCCGCAAGAGCCAATTCTTTAACAGAAGAGGATAATACAACGTTTTGGTATGAATGAACAGACAAAACCTGTAAGTACTCCGCTAGTTCCTCAATTCAAGCTTAGTGCTCAATTATCTCCTAAGAATGATGAAGAATGAGAATATATGGCAAAGGTACCATATGCAAATGCGGTTGGTAGCTTGATGTATGCAATGGTGTGTACAAGACCTGACATTTCACATACGGTTGGTGTTGTAAGCAGGTACATGCATGATCCTGGTAAAGGACATTAGTTGGCTGTGAAATGGATTCTACGGTATATTATAAATACTGTAGATGTTGGCTTAGTATTTCAACAGGATAATATCGTTGGTCAATGTGCAGTCGGATATTGCGATTCCGACTATGTAGGAGATTTAGATAAGCTTCGGTCGACTACTGGTTATGTGTTTAGTCTTGCTAGAGCACCAGTCAGTTGGAAGTCTACCTTGTAGTCCACGGTTTCTTTGTCTACTATAAAGGCAGAGTATATGGCAGTTACAGAGGCTGTAAAGGAAGCTATTTGGTTACGAGGTTTACTTGAAGACTTGGGAGTTGGTAAAAAACATATTAAGGTGTTTTGTGATAGTCAGAGTGCTATTCATTTAGCAAAGTACATTAACGTTTGTTATCATTTCGTGCGAGAGATTATTGAAGAAGGTGGAGTGCTAGTTCAAAAGAGCAGTACGACAGAGAATCCCGCAGATATGATTACCAATGTGGTAATAGCAATCAAGTTCAAACATTGTCTGAACTTGATTAACATCCTGCAAATCTGAATTGGCACTAGCGTCGCTGATCTAGTGATTGAAGAAAGCATTTAAAAAAATCACTAAGTCACTAAGGTGGAGATTTGTTATATAGCTCTTTAGTGAGCAAATTAGAAAAGTCCCACATTGGTTAGGAATGAAGATGGATGTTGGATTTGGGGCTATAAATAAAGCCCTCCTTCACCATTTGTAAAAATCCCAAAATTTGTAAATCTTCTTCTTTTGTAAGGGTAATTGATTAGCTCAATTTTACCCAATTAGTTGTAATTTGGAGTTCATCCATTTAGAGATAGTGGAAGTGGTCAACAACGCCCGAGGACCTAGGTAACATTTATACCGAACCTCGTTAAATTTCTGGTGTTATTATTTTTCTGCTTTAATATTTCCGTTTCAATATCTGTTTTAGTTTATTTTAGCATTATATTTACAATAATATTATTTTGTCAGGTTAGTTTGAGTTCTATTCATTTAAATCATAAGTGAATAGTAACTACTTAAAATAGGAAAAATATACACGATTTTTCCAACAGAATTCAATCCATTTATCCCAATTCGAACCCAACCTATTTAATAAACGAGCTAAGATGAATTGTTTTGTAATTAGAGGTACAAAGAGGTTGTACAAGCCCAGCATAACACGACCCATATTATTAATTAGTGTCGTGTCGACCTATCGACTCTACATGAGCTATGTCATGGTTTTTACTCTTGATCTGTGGGCTTTATCATACTTTATTGTGTTTGGCCCGTTGAACCATGCTTAATAGGCTAATAAGAAATGTTGTCCATTTAGTCTATTATTTTGAAAAAAAATATTATTAATGGGAATCAAACTCACACCCATATTATTAACTTAGTAGGTTAACTCTAACTCTACCTACTAAGTTACATCTATATTTGATAATATATAAATATATTTATATATTTAATATCGATTTATATAGAATTCAATTTTACGCTAACGTGTCAATACAATTCAACCCGTTATAAGTCACAACTCATGTCGTTTTTTTTCTCGGGTGTCATGCGTACTAAATATTTAGCATATTGTACCGTGTTGGCCCGATGAGCCACTGAACTAGGTGCATAATGGGCTAGTCCGTTTGACATCGCAAGCGATCATGTATAGCATTACCCTATAGTATTAGTAAACTCAAGGATTTGTAACCATTTAGTGTTTTTCATTCTCTTTCTCTTTTGGGTAAGAAATGAAAAATAGTAATGCAAAGCAAAAACAAAACAAAGCAAAACAAAAACACAAACACAAAGATTTGATAACGGAGTTCGGCCAATCTTGCTTACGTCTCCGGACCTGCTGCAAATCTTTTTTTACTGAAAGGGGAGAAATTACACAAGGTGTTTACAACACTCACAACTCACAACCCAATTACACCCAAGAAAATTACTCTCAATTTTCTCTCACAAAAGCTTTTCTCTCTAAGCTTTTCTCTTAATTGGAATGAACACTTTTGGATGGATAATTCATTACAATTACACATCTATTTATAGGAAAATTCACTCCTTGAATTACTCCTTAAATTAATGGTTCCTTGAATTGCTCCTAGAATTAAGCTCCATGTTTTACTCCTTATTTTGTTCCATGTTTTGCTCCATGTTTTACTCCTTGTTTTGTTCCATGTTTGCTTTCCTTAATTTGCTCCCAAATTAAGGAGCTTTTATAACAATAATCTCTAACAATCTTCCCACTTGAAGACCGATTTCAACTGCCTTCACACCTCGATCAATGCAGCAGCCTTTTCTAGTCTTTGTTACTCTAGCGACCCATTGAAGTTGAGCACAACTTTAGTTTGTCAATAATCCCCACCTTTGTTACCATATCTGCTGGATTTTTGCTTCCTTGAATCTTTTCCAGTATTAACACATCATCTTCTAATAGAGATCTCATGAAGTGATAACGAAGTCCAATATGTTTGGTTCTAGAATGAAATGCTGAATTCTTCGCCAGCAGTGTATTGCACTGACTATCACTACGCAGTAACATTCTTCTCTTGTTTGAATCCCAACTCGCTTAACAAACCTTGAAGCCATATCATCTCTTACTAGCTTCACTACATACTTACCCACTCAGAATGGATGTAGAGTGACAATTTTCAGATATTTGTGACATCCAACTCAATGTACCGTAATTCCAACAAGAAATATATAACGGTGGTGCTTCTTCTGCGATCAACTTCACCTCCAAAGTCCGCATCTACGTATCCTTGTGCTTTTAACTCTCCCTTTACTAAAGTATAAACACTTTTCTCGTGGTGCCTCGCATACCTCAAAATCCACTCGACCGCTTCCCAATGATAGTTTTCCCTGGATTTGACATAACCGCTAACAACTCCCACCGTACGGCCAATGTCTTGTCTGTACGCACTTGCATTGCGACATCAAACTTCCAATGGCCGAGGCATAAGGAACCTTAGCCATGAATTCCTCTCTTCCTCCGTCTCGAGGGACTGATCCGGATAGGCGAAAATGACTACCTGCGCGCGCTAACCGGCTTCGCATCGCTTACGTGTTGAATCTATGCAAAACACGATTGATGTACTCTGCCCGAGATAACTGCAATGAGATCCTTTCTTCTTATTTCTGGATTTGCATTCCAAGAATCTTTTTCTTTGACCGGAGTCTTTCATGTCAAACTCCTTTGACACCGATGCTTCAATCTTACGATATCATCCATATCCGAACTCGCTACTAACATATCATCAACATAAAGTAGTAAAATGATATAACTGGACCTATATCTCTCAAGTAGCAACAATGGTCAAGATTGCACTTCGGGAAACCTTCCTCGTGTGAAGCTATCAAACTTTTACGTACTCATTGTCTCTGGCTTGTTTGCCATACAAACTCTTCTTAAGTCTCGCACACCATGCTCTTCTTCCCTCTTCTCGAGAAACCTTCCGGGCCGGTACATGTATATCTCTTCATCTAAATCTCCATGAAGGAATGCGCCTTCACATCCAACTTTTCAAGATGAAGATCTTCGATGGGCTACAATGCTCAATACCGATCTCGATAGTATTAAGCTTCACAACGGGAGCAAAAAATGTCGGTTGCAATCAACTCCTTCCTTTTGAAACCCTTTGACAACTAGGCGTGCTTTGTATCTCTTGGAACCATCACGCCCTCTTTCACCCTAAGACACCCATTTGTTGGAAGGTTGCCTTCTTTCCCACAGTAACTCGCCTAGTTCCCATGTCCTGGGTCGGAGATGAGAGATTTCATTTCTTCTTTCATAAAGAAGCTCCCACTTGTTGGAATCTCGAGTCCGACAAGCTTCATCATAGCATTCAGGCTCCCCTCCATCGACCAAAGAACATATAGTTCATGTATCTCCGTTAGGCACACGAGGTCGAGAAGACCTTCTCAATACGGAGTTTGAGGCAAGAGGTTGTGGTGTCGAAATGCGTGTACGTTTGTCCAACAAGTTCCTCCCGGGCCGAGGACTTATTACAATTGGTTCGTCACAGGAAGTATCAGGGACATCATCCGCACCGCAAATACCGACTCATTCTCGCTTCCGAGGCACGGGCGTCTATTTTACGACGTCTACACATCACCCTTTCGTTGAAAATCACATCTCTCACGGATAACTTTCTTGTTTCGTCATCCCAAACATACCTAGCCAAACTCATCCTCACCATAGCCGATGAATGTGCATTTCTTGGATTTGGGATCAAGCTTATTCCTACCTTGATCACCGATATGCACAAATGCCACATGTACCGAAAAACTTTTAGATGTGATAGTTTCACCTCTTTTTCGCTCCATACCTCCTCCGTGTATTCTATGCTCCAATGGAACAGATGGGCCTCGGTTGATCAAGTAAGTCGCCGTGTTGATCGCTTCGCCTAGAATTGCTTCGCCTGAACCGGCTAGACTGATAGATACGAACGTTTCCGGCTCTTTCTGTCAACGTTCGCTCATACGCCGCCTACACCATTGTGTTGAGCGTGCTCGGCAGCGCTTCTTTCCATTCTCGATCCCACGCTCATAGCAAAAATTTTTGAATCTCGGTGTCTTCATATTCATCACCATTATCGGATCCGAGCTTTTGATCTTCAAACCCGTCTCATTTTCCACCATAGCTTTCCATCTTCTCGAAAGCCTCAAATACTTTCGAGACTTATGCTTTAGAAAGTAAACCCATACCTTCCGAGAATGATCATCGATGAAAGTCACGAAGCATTGTTTCCCACCAATGGATGAGACGGTTGTCGTCCCCAAACATCTCGAGTGAATAAGCTCTAGCTTTTCCTTCTTTGGGGTTCTACCACTTGTCTAAAAGCGACTCTCTTTTGCTTTCCAAGTATACACCCGCGTCCATCTCTACAGACTGTAGACCTGGAAGTTTTCCTTTTGAAGTTGCATAATCTTCATCCCCTTCTCACCCATCGTGGCCTAATCTCCGGTGCCACAGTTTGGTGTTTCATTGCCGTCACAATTGTGATTGAACAACGTGCTTCGTTGTCATGTAAAGAGTGCCACTTTTCGCTTCGAGCAATTGTCATTTACGCACCTTTGAAATCTTCCAATCATCACCACGGAAGATCGTAGTGCAGCCTCTCTACCAGCCAACCGCCCCACTGCGCGGAGATTAAGTTCCTTTCCGAGGCCCGGGAATATGCCCGACATCCTTCGCCTCCCAAACACCCGTTTAACTTAATCTTCACTACACCTTTGCCAATAATAGCACATGGTTGATCATCACCAAGATATACCTTTCCAAGGTTTCCTGGGAGACATATTTCTCGAAGAATTCTTTCCGTGAAGTAGAGTGGAACGATGATCCGTAGTCTAGCACCCAAGATTCTTCCTTGCTCTCCAAAGAGCATATCAACGCATCATCTCCTCCCGAGGTGGAAGTAACATTTGCCTTCACTCTTCATTGTTCCCTTCTGCATTCTTGCACCGATTTTTGTAGTGTCCGTTCTTCCACAATTCCAACACTCGATAGTCTTCGAGCTACTGAATTATTGGATTCTAGATTTGGACCTCCCGTCCTTCGATCTACCTCGGTAGTCCGGCTCTACAACGTCCATTTGCTTTGGTTGAATTTCTTCCTCGACTCGTGCAAAACCGAAGAGGGTCGACGATTCACCGTCTTCTACGTCTGGATCTCTTCACCGAGAACCAAATCACGAACATCACAAATTTCAACTTATCATTTCCCGATGAGCTACTCACATGCGGTAGCATTCCAAATTTTCGGTAGCAGAAGACAAAAGTATCAATGCTCGTGTAACCCGTAACGAATTCAATTTCCACCGAACTCAACCTGAGTTGTAACTGCCGAGTTCTATTGAGATGTCAGCTGTCACGCGCCTTCCGTCATCCGCAACTGAACAAGCGCCTCATCAAGTTGCACTTTGTTTCGAGGCCGACTACTTCTCATACATGAGAGTAGACCGCCATAAGACCCGCCGTGGTCTTTTCCTTTGCTATGTTGAAAGCAACATTACGGATAACGTCAATCGAATAACTCCGGAAGCTTGTCGTCTGTAAGATTCCAATCTTCTTCCTTCATAGCCCGGCTTCTTCCCCGAGAGAGGTTGATATAGATTTCTTTGATACGCATAATCCTCTATCTCGCATTTTCCAAAACCCGAAATCTATGCCATCAAATTTCTCGAGTTTCACCCTTCTTCCTTCATCTCGCGGCCACGTCCCACTGTAACGACTTCGGGACTGTTTCTCGACTATTTCTGCGTAAAATTGACGTAAATCACTACCAATAGCTCTCGATACCGCTTGTTGGGAAATAACACAAATTCCCGAGCAAGCTAGATTTACGATAAAGCAAGAATAGAAACAATAACACACAAGATTTGATAACGGAGTTCTGGCCAATCGCTTACGCCTCCTGACCGTCGCAAATCTTTTTTACTGAAAGGGGAGAAATTACACAAGGTGTTTACAACACTCACAACTCACAACCCAATTACACCCAAGAAAATTACTCTCAATTTTCTCTCACAAAAGCTTTTCTCTCTAAGCTTTTCTCTCAATTGGAATGAACACTTTTGGATGGATAATTCATTACAATTACATATCTATTTATAAGAAAATTCACTCCTTGAATTACTCCTTAAATTAATGGTTCCTTGAATTGCTCCTAGAATTAAGCTCCATGTTTTACTCCTTATTTTGTTCCATGTTTTGCTCCATGTTTTACTCCTTGTTTTGTTCCATGTTTTGCTCCTTAATTTGCTCCTTAAATTAAGGAGCTTTATAACAATAATCTCTAACAAAACCAAAATATAATAATAATAATAATAATAATAATAAGTGAAATATGAAATTATCAACTATAACTCATCATTTGCTTACAAAAAAGCTATAAGAATTTAGATTCTTATCTTTGTATTTACTTATACAATTATGGTAAACATTGTTAATCTAAGAGTTAAAAAATACATAAATATTTCAGCATTACTTTCTATTAACAGCCTCAAATTCACCATACATATTGTACATAAAAATTGACAGTTGAGAATTAAAATCGAACCAAAACAAGCAGATGATCATAATCCAAAACTATAATTCAATATTTGGTATCCAAAATAAACCTAAAGAAGGTAAAACCTTTGATTTCCTTAACTGGAATTTGTTACATCTCTAATTCTTTCATTTCTTTTCACTTTCTCTTTGTATATAACCCTTGATACACTTTTTTCCTCTCTAAAAACTCAAAAAACAAGTTCAGTTTGAATATGATAACCCATCTTTTTCGAAGGTTATATTTCATATTATATGCTTCTGAAAAAGATAAGCTATCATGTATTAAAAAAAAAAAAAGAGAAGCTAACAATGTGTATGAGGATTCTATGCTAGAAAGCACTTTAAGAGGGAGCTAAACCATGCCCCGTTGGTGAATTAAAAGAATCCACAAGAATGGCAACTGAACCAATCAGCTAATGATCTCCTCCTTTTTTTAACCTTTGGATCGCCAGTCTTGTTCTTCAAAGGTGGTTTGGTGCGAGTTTTGTAAGATTCTTCCTTCACTGTGCTCTTTGGATGTTCAGTCACAACCACATTGCTAATAGAAGATTTAGGCTCATCTGGGAACAGGGTTTGTAATATATTGGATAGAGACACAGTGATTTCCTCAAATTCTGGTCTGTTATTTGAGTTCTCATCCCAACAAGATTGCAAGAGAGGAACAATTTCATTTGGAATCTCGTCCAAGCTAGGCCTCATATTCTGAAGATAACAACGGAAAGCCATCAAAACTATCAAATCCCAAGACATTTTTTTGAACTATACTAATCAAGCACCTGATGGAATTCCAATTCTAAATCCTGATCTCACAACTCTCACAACTCTTCAAATGGAGAACATGACACTCGGTTACACATGCTCGGGATATTAAATCCCAAGACATTAGTTACTAATGTAATACGAAACATTTACTAAATGAAAAAAAGAAAGAAAAGAGAAATTACTAAGTTTTAGTCCTTTTAAAACTTTCACATATATATATATATATATATGCATACTTACTTTGGCTGCAACGGCATATGCCACCAATATGCCTTCCCTCCCATGGAATGGAGTTTTGTTTGTGAGTAATTCCCACAAAACAATTGAGAAGCTGTATACATCCACCTTATGATCATACCTTTTCTTTTCTCCCTTTGGAAGCGAGTCCTTATTGCATAACTGAATAAAATAAAGGCATTTATGAGACTGTAAAGATGTCTAAATCCAAAATAAGAAAAATAAGAAAGTACAAATTTTGAAACATAAGTTGGTACCTCTGGAGCCATCCAACGATAAGTACCCGATTCACATGTCATATCACCAGCTATCTCCTCTCTAGCATGTCCAAAGTCGGCCAATATAAGTTTCTTCCTGTCTTCTGCAAGAAGTAGATTGCCTAACATAGAAAAATAGAGGACCTATGTCAAAGGAAATATAATCTAAGTATGAACTAAATCTTTTAGCAAAAAAGGTTGAGTATAAAAGTTATGAACCTTAATTCCATTAAAAGGTTATGCATGAACAAAGGACTCATCAAATTATTCATTACTAACAATGTAAACCAAAGGTTGTGCACGAACAAAGGACTCATCCGATTATTCGTTACTAACAATGTAAAAACGGATATAAACCAAAGGTTGAGCATGAACAAAGATTGTTGGACACTATATTATATGCATGAAAAAAGATTGTTGGGCACTACATTATATGTATGAACAAAGATTGTGCAGAACCCCTATTTCACATATTTGAACTCAGATGCATGAACATAGATTTGTTTAATTTTAAACAACCAAATTGACAAAGGCAAAAGAAAAAAAAATGATTACCGGGCTTCAAATCGCGATGGATGATGCCATTTGCATGCAAGAATTGCATAACTTTAGATATTTCGACAGCATAGGTTAAAGCAATCTTCTGATCTAGGACCGTTGGCCGAATACCATGCAAGTACCTGCTGAGTGTACCACCTCTTACAAGTTCAGTAACTATCATCATAACTGGTTCCACACAGGCGCCGATAAACTGTTCTACCATAAATTTAATTTGGATTATACATCATGCATGAAATATGATATAATATAGAGATCTACACAACCCAAGAAATGAGTATCGAAGTGCAGGCAAAAAGTCTTTCATCTAAGTTCTAAGTTATAAATTCTTAATAAGGAAAATTCAAGAGAATGTGGTGCTAGAGGAACAAAACAAGAATGATTGCATACAATAGCATCTTCCTAAGAAAGTTCTCCTACCACGGTCATAACGGTACCTCCAATATGCCATTATCTTTAACCATTGGATTTCAGTTTACCAAGTTCATATGGGAAAAAAAAAACAAATTTGAGAAATGATTTTGTCAACTTTTGACTAGTCACAATTGATTTGACAATCTGAAATTGACATGATTTGAGGCAATTAATACTTATGTCATGTTGCAGATTATATATTGCTATTCCTTTAGTTTGTCTTAAATGGAGATAGACATCGTTGCTCTTTTGGTAGTTTTGCAAATGTCACTAAGCATGTAAGTCACTTTCGGAGGTAAGACAAAAGTCACAATAGTGTCACACAGAGGAAACAAGTTCCAACCATAAAATAACTAAAACACAATGTTTCGAGTAAATACCTTCACAATGTTTTCATGTTCAAGCCTTGATAGCAATTTGACCTCCCTCTGAAATTTTTCCATGCATTCGGCACTTATAGCATTTGATATTTTGTTTGGCTGTAAAACTTTAACGGCAACAGGCTTCAATTCGTACCTACAAACATAATCTAACAAGCATTAGTATTAAGACATACAGGGTATAGAATTCCCCAGCTCAACTGCAGATAAATAAAATAACTGTAAGCATAAATATAGAAGCCACTTCATATAAAGTCTTTGGCCATAAATGCGGAAATGATATTATTAAGTTCTTAGAAACCTCCCGAAATATTCGCAAGCCTGCCAGAAATTCTACCCCGAAATTTAACGATCACAATAATAGCTAATCATGTGTTATGAGTAAATATATTCGAAACCTAACAACACGCACACGTGAACAAACTTCCTTTTCTGCCATTCTGCTCTATATGGACACTCAATCGTACTTGGTGATCGTTAACTCTTTAAATCTCCAACTTTCCTTAAGCGGCACCATCAAGAGGATTTTAATCATTTCTAATTATCAAAAAGAGCAAACTGTTCTGTACTAAATGTTCTTTTAATCCTGTGTCCTGATATGACCTAGTGGCACAACCAAAACCTTGTCACTCATTCATATCAAAGTTGTAATTCAGTTACCTTTCCTTTTTAACTCATCGATTTCTAATGCAACCACCAATATTGTAATGTAATGATTTCGTACTGAACACGCAAACCTCTTGATCTCTCTCACATCGCTCACTATGAAATTTAGTACTTCTACTTGGGTATTATAAACTGGTTTTACATGCTCAAATTAACATTACTAGACTTTTTAAGTCCATATCTGATTCTTAGTGCAAAGCAGTTCACAGCTTACATAAAGAGGGAAGTTTGGAGAATTTTGACCAAAACTTTGTCACATCCTACAAATAGATTATGTCCTTCACAAGCATCAGAAAGGATAACACATCTAGGCTGACTTAATATTTCGAGATAAAAGGTTTTGCTTTAAAAGCATAAAAGAGAAACAAAAAACAACTCAGCTAACACCATGTATCTGCTTCACCTTGCTCTCCACTAATTGAAATATAAAGCCACAATATGTATTTGGCCAATGCCACCTACTTGGAATAGACCAACACCTATCATGTATAACCAATAATTTCCTATGTAACACTACCATACACTATCACATAATTTCCCATCTCAACTATTTCTACATGCTACGATTGACGTAAGCTGGTCAGAATTAGCTTGATTAGCATTATTGTAAAACACGAGTTTTCAATTTAAGTTCTTTTCATATCTTCAATCAAAATTAAAATAT
This sequence comes from Hippophae rhamnoides, assembly GCA_033030585.1. Lineage (NCBI taxonomy): Eukaryota > Viridiplantae > Streptophyta > Magnoliopsida > Rosales > Elaeagnaceae > Hippophae > Hippophae rhamnoides. The sequence continues at coordinate 18,931,428 of CM065434.1, read as the reverse complement.
TGCACACGAACAATGTCAAAGGCATCGTGTCTTGTTAGTAATGCACACAAACAATGAAACAAGGTCATGAATTTATTCTTTTTCCATGAAGCCTGAATGATGTATTGTCAGGCATTATTTACAATTCTAATTATGTTACCCTACAAGTATCTCAGTATACATCTTATAGTCCCAATCAAAGTTAAGATACCAATACTACACAAAAAATGTAAATTGAGTTGCATAGAGAAACTGAATTTTTTTTATAAACTTCATCTTTTCCAACATGTCACAGTGTATGTTTATTTTTCCTAGTCATAATCAATTAGTAGTCATTTTCTATTTTGAAAATTTAACAATACCATAAAAAACAAAGTGAGTTGAAGAACTATGAACTCATTGAACACTGAAATAAGGTTTGTAAACGAAGAAACCAAACTTCAATGTAGTAATATGTCTATAAAATGTACAAAGATCAATTTTTTAACCACAAATCAGTTAATAATCAATAAGACCCAAGAAAAGTCTTAAACCCTTGCAGGGTTTATCGTAACAAAAACCTAGAATTCTAAGATCAAAACTAGGACATGAAATATTGTCAACTAATAAAGAAAAAGAGCTTGACCAAATCAAAAGAAAAAACACAAATAATGAAAAATGCACACAATGTGAGCAACATACAAATATTTAAAAACAGAAACAAGAAAACAATAAATAGAGTCAGTTTCGGGACAAAAACAGGAACCCACAATCCTTCATAGACGATAGAGTTACCCCCTTCACCGATTGATTTGCCAATCTCAATCAAACTTGGGTCTATCAGCAAAGTTGTGTCAACACTAAATACGTATTCTTCGTTGAAATTATCAACACCGACATTGTTTTTGTGGAGTTGGGTTTCAAGGAATTTTAAAACCTGGGCTTTTTGTGAACCCACTTCATTTTCGGCCATGGCTGGAGCTTTAGTGTTTTGTATTACACAGAGTAAAGAAACAGAGTGTACCAAAATGGGTTCTCAGATAAACAAATAAAAATTGAAACTTTGAAGGTAAATTTATAGTCTCGCTTAAAAAAAGAAACATGTTTTCTGGTGTGTTAGAGGAATTTCAAAAACCAAGTAAAGGAAACTCTTGTACATTTTTGGAAAACACATTTATTTCTTATTCAATTATTAATACTAAAGACTGATTCAGTGTAATGTGGTTTATCGAAATTGGGCATTATATGCCAGTGAGTGTGGATTAAAGTGATTTAATTGGTTTATTTTTAAATGTGCTTTATATGATTGGTTTGTCATAAGATAAGGGTGAAAGCTGTTGAAGGTTATATAATATAGTAAAGTAGTCTTGATTAATTTGGAAATATTATAGAGAATAAATAGAAGTTTTGGAGTCTGGAGTGATACAATAATTTAATATTGTGAAAAAGAGGGAGTTATTCTATTGGTCAAAGCCAAATCACTAATGGAAGATCTTGATCTAACTAGAAAAATAAGCATATATTTCATGCAATTTATCTCTAAAAATATTAAATACTTATAAATTTATACTTATAATAATTTTTAAAAAATAATTTTTTAATATGGATGTAAATTTAATTTTTTATAACATTTTTGGATTTGTTTAAATTTTGGTGTAAAAGAAACCACGGCTAAGTTGATAAATTTATTAAGTTTTATTATTTTTCTAATGAAAAATGGGACAGTTAAAAAAATATATTATTTAAATTATAGTTTTATTAATCGATACAAATATACTTTAAAAACTAATATGAACTATGAGAAAGGATTTTTCAGATATAAAAATAAAATTTAAGCATCACCTTATTTTCGTGATGGTCAATTAGTTGAATAAGTTATAAAATAATCAAATACAAAGATTTAGGATATTAAAGTAATAAGTGGAGTATATAAAACGTATCAAATAACCTATATATATTTCAGAATCATTAGACCATGAAACCAAGGTTTTCGACCTAAGTTCTTTATAAATATATAATAAACTTCTTTTTCTAATAAATAACTTAAATTTGTAGATTCATGGTGTAATATTATCTTATTTTATTTATGTATCATCTCATCTCATCTTATTTTATTTAAATTTTAGTCTTAATAGAATTAACTTTAAATATATCTTTTATCATTTTTTCTTATTAAACTTACATTATAAATTATTATTTATCGTATTTTTTTTATTTTTATTTATCTCATTTAGACTTAATGTTGACAACTGTGATATTTTAGTTAATATCGTTTGATTACGAACTCATCTCATTAAAAATTAAGCGAAAAAAGATGAGATATGTTTTGAAAATTAATAAATGATCTCATAAATCTTATTAACATTTTATTTTAATTTATATACTTAGTTTCTTCGACAACCGATAAATGTTGATGATCAATTAATTGGTCATATATATAGAATAAGTGGTAATCGTGTTTTATATATTCAATTATATATCAATTAAATATTTTAGTATATATATTGATATTGAATTTAAACAAAATAAATTATAATATTATCCGGGGAGAAATAAAAAATTTCTAACCATTCAATTTGATACTCAAAATAATTCTTTTAAATAGATTCATTGTTATATCAATTAAAAATAATTGATATATAAATATAATATAAAGTATTAAATTAATAAAAAAATATATAAAATAATAAATTAAAAGTAAATTAAAATTCATGAAAAGAAATAAACGTTTATTTATTTGGCAATATTCATAAAAAAATAAATAAATAGAATAAAATTAAATTAAATGCAAAGATGTCATGAGTTCATCACAAGTTAAAGGAAAATGTTTTTTTGTCCTAATTATACTACTCATTTTCTTAGATTTCAAAATCTTTCAAACTCTTTTTTTTTATTATATTAAACTCATTCCACGTTTTAAAGATAAAAGCATCCCAATTAATATTATATGTCAGTACTCCAAGTAAAACATCACAGGTAAAACATATACATGTTTGAAGGGAATAAATAAGTCATCATTTGCTTCTAAAAGGCTGAACAAAACAAAGGGTGTGCTAGCTAGGCTGTATCAAATTTACATTTTGATTTCAAACTTTACAAATTTAATAAATTTAATTATAAATGTGAAAATTTTTTAAAAAAAATTCTAATAGTTAAAATTAACATATAAAAATTATTTTTTTAATCCCTTTACTTTCAAAATTTAATAGATTTAGTCTCTTTTAAATTACATTTGTGAAAATTAAAATGATATATATCAAATCTGAAAAAATAAAAATGCTAATAAGAACTAAAGTGTACCATAAGTGTTGCTTAGAGTTTGTTTTATTGTTCCATCTCTGCAAATGTAATTAGACCTATAAAATAATTTTGGAAAATAGTCTAGTACTTTAAACTTATTTTTATTATTTTTATTTTAAGTTGACCCTCTTATATGTATAAAAAAATACAAATATACTATTTATATTAAAATAAAATTTATGGAAGAAATTTATGTTAGCTTATTTTCTAATAATTTTCAACGAGTATTATAATAAAAAATTTGGCTATGGTAAATTTATGGTTGATAAAGGTGGTCTGTAATAAGTTTGAATGTATGTAAGACTATAATAAATCAATTACTTTGTTAGTTTCATGGTAAGGATGGTATTTCATGTTCTGTTTAAAATGGTGAGTTTATCTCACATCCTCTTGTAATAGTTTAAAATTATGATTGTGTTTTTTTAAGGTGTATTATATTGATCGAAAAAAATATAAAACTATAATGATTAGAAAATTTGTTTATTGTTTTATGTTTAGTTTTATACATAACTCGTTTATTAGACTTATTTTATTTTTAACTCACTGAAATCTTATTATCTTATAAAAATATATACTAATTGCATTTATTACAATGCATTAAACATATGTCCATCATGTGATTAAAAAAACATATATTTAGTATAAAAGTAAAAAAACATATATTTAGTATAAAAGATAATGTTAAAATTGAAACTATATCTTAATCGTAAGTTTATTTTAACTAATAGTATTTTTTTTTTGTTTTTGCATTCAAGGTATACTCTTATTTCATTATTGTATTATATTTATTTTCATAAATTTATTGATGATTAAACATTTTTATAATGTTGTAAGAAAATAAACATATGTTTTTTTATCAAGTAATTTAAAAGTAAAATCGTTCAATAATTAAATCATTTATGTATAAAAAGTATTATTGATTTGTAAATTTCAAGCTAAATAGTAATTCTTTTTTTCCTAATCTGAAATGTCAAATTAAAATTTTTATTAACTTATCAAAATTAAATGGTTTCTACTATAACGTTCAAAGATGAGTGTTATGAGTTGCAATATGGATAAAGGATTTGGCAAGTCAATAAGGTTTCTATGCACTGAATTTGTTCTATATTCTATATATCAACATAATTAGGAAACTATATTATGTAAATTGCTCTTAAGGAAAATATTATATATATGCCACCCCATTATAGTATGTAAATAGATAGACGTTTTTTTAAAAGAAAAAAAAGAGTACACATAAATAATAAAATTAACCATAAAATAATATATATATATATATATATATATATTTAGGATGGAATCAGAAAATTCTCTTAAATTATAACATTTATACCATTTATTTCCTTCAAATAAAATTGATGTTATTTAGTCCTTTAGTTTTATAAAAATAACTAATTAAGAATAAGTTATATTATTTTAATAATTTTTCTATTAAAATATTTTTAGTTTTTGTCAAGCGATTAAAATATAAATCTTTAATAAAGATAAGAGTAAATTTTAATATAAAATTATTTAAGAAAAAATTAACAATAATAAAATACAAACAAAAAGTTATTTAATATATATTAAATTAAAATTAAAAATTAATAAAATATTAAAATAAAATAGTAACAATTAACAAATAGCATAAAAAAAATTTAATTTTTTTCATATTAATTATAACTTTATATTATTAAAAACTCGTATTTAAATCACGTTTAATCCCTTGACAAAATAATAATAATAATAATTTAATAGAAAATTATTAAAATAATATAATTTATCTTTAATATGATTTTTACAAAGTTAATAGACTAAATGACACCGTTTTTAATCTAAGAGACTAAACGACATAAATAACCTAATGTAAGGAAACTTTTATAGCATATATATAATTTGAGTAATCAATGGAATTACAAAAAAATTGATCATTTAATTTTAACTTATTATATTAAATAACTAATATAATTAAGAAAGTAACTAATATGTTACCCAATTTAATGTATGAAATATGATTTCCTAATATCAATATCAAAATATTTTTTTTTGTATATATATATATATATATATATATATATATATGTATATGTATATGTATATGTATATGTATATGTATGTGTAGGAAATATAGTATCCTAACATCAATGTCAAAATATCATTTTTTTTTATCAAATCATAATTAGTATATGATTTGTACAAGTAACTCTAAATCACTAGATAAATATCACATTATTAATATCAACTCTAAATCACTAGATAAATATCACATTATTAATATCAAAATAGTATATATATATATATATATATATATATATATATATATATATATATATTTATATATATATATATATATATATAAATATGTGTATATATGTATATATGTATATATTTATGTATATATGTATATATTTATGTATATATGTATGTATATATGTACATATGTACATATGTATATATGTATATATGTATATATGTATATGTATATATGTATATATATATGTATATATGTATGTATATATGTATGTATGTACGTATGTGTAGGAAATATGTTTTCTTAACATCAATGTCAAAATATCATTTTTTTTGTCAAATCATAATTGGTATATGATTTGTACACATAACTCTAGATCATTAGATAAATATCACATTATCAATGTCAAAATAATATATGTATATGTATATGTATGTTTAGGAAATATGATTTCCTAACATCAATGTCAAAATATCATTTTTTTTTTGTCAAATCATAATTGGTGTATGATTTGTACACATAACTCTAGATCATTAGATAAATATCACATTATCAATGTAAAAATAGTATATATATATATATATATATATATAGTAATTTATAGGTTTATAATTTTTTTATCATTTAATGTCAACTTATTATATTAAATAACTAATATAATTAAGAAAATAAACAATATATTTTCCAATTTAGTTAGGAAATATAATTTCCTACAATCAATGTCAAAAAAACATTTTTTTATTAAATAGTAATTGGCATATGATTTGCACCGATGACTTTAGATCACTAGATAAATATCACACAATCAATGTCAAAATAATATATAATCTTATATATATAAATGAAAATCATACACCAATTACGATTTGATAAAAAAATAATTTTTTGATATTGATGTTAGTAAATCATATTTTCTACATTAAATTAGGTAACATATATTTTACCTCCTTAATTATATTTCTTATTTAATATAATGAATTGAAATTAAATAGTCAAATTTTCGTAAGTTCATAGATTACTCAAATTAATATTGATTGATTGCATATATATCTATTTTTTTACTTCAATTAGTGGATTATGTAAACCCAAATTAAGAAATATACAAAGAATTTTTAGATTATGATCCTGATACATCAAATCATAAAATAATTTCTCTTCTCCCTAACTGGAAAAGAGACAACGATCCCAACGAGGAACGAAGTCGATTTGGTTGAAGAATATCATAAATAACCCATTGTTTGTGTTCATCTGATCGTAATCGATTGTAGTAATATTTTTACAACAATAGGTGATTATTTTCAATGGATCTAAGTATCCCACTCGAGTCCATAAATCTTTAAAAATTTGACATGATGTAAATCCTAATTTTTAATATTTTGTTCTAAAATGTTTGTAACTAAAATTCGTATATAGCTTTCAGTAGGATTTAATACAAATAAGTAGTATCAGAACATTTATCATTGTTAGATTGTTAGGACTTGTGGATATTCTATTCATATGGGTTTGAATACAATATTTATATTTTAGATGGAATTCTTGAAATTTTAAGATTTATTTTTCAATTTAGGATTAAAGTATGTTACTTGAATTTTTTTATTTCGTCGATTAATTTATTATTTATTTTTGAGATAAAATTATCTAGAATCTGAATCTTCAATCATGTTTGATATATCATGGTTTTGATATTATTATTTTTTTAAGTGATTTGGTTGTCTATAAGGTAGAACATTTGATTTTTTACTCATATAAAAATACAGCTTTTTTTATGTGGTTGTTATACTATTTTACCTTTTAAGTCTAGTTTTTTTAATTAAATTAATTAAAATAACATGTTTCCAAAATGATTTCTATTGTGAAGATTAATTTAATCAAAAATACATGTATGTTTATGCAAAGATATTTATGTGAATTATGATCAGCCCAAAGGAAGAAACAATTGAGCCAAATAACAATGCACATGCGATGATAAATGATGACGATTATAAATAAATTTATTTATTTATTTTCATCTAAACAACTATCAATCCAAAGAAAATCTATTGTTTGACAGAACTAATTATCAGTATTTAATCATTGCATTGAGAGTACCACTTAAAGTTAATTTCTCTTTCCAAAGATTAAGAATCAATGTTGTGCTAGGTATCTTGAGATGAAATCCCAATTTAGATTATTGGTTCATATTTTGATTTATTTCTAAGAGTATACATGCTTCTTTTGTTCTCAACAACACTTAGCTATTATTTTGTTAGTTATGATGAATGCTTTGGGCTTAAAAGTTTTACAATCCCATAACAAGAACCTTTTTTGAAATAGGAAATGTAAGATTTCTTGAGGATATTAAGTTTGGGAGAGAAGAATTTATAAACAATGTTGTCTTTAAAGAAGAATATACTATTAACAATGATCAGGTCTGTATACCTATCATTGTTCAAGACATAATTCCAACACTAGATAACAATGTTCAGGTTCCTATTCTTGACATTGTTCTAGGCCAAAAAAAGAATGAGATTCTTCCTCAAGCCCAACCTATAGAACAAACCCAACATCCTCAAGAAGTGTCATTAAGGAGATCCGTTAGAGAAAGAAGAAGTGTGATACCAGATAATTATATTTTCTTTATCCAAGAACATGAGGATGGAATTGGTTTAACAAGGAATGATTTGATCAAATTATTTTTAAGCCATGCATAATTCTAACTCTCAGAAGTGGATTGATTCCATAAAGGATGAGATAAATTCTATGGAAGACAACGATGTTTAGGATCTCATTAAGTTGCCCAAAGGTACAAAGCCCATTGTAAAGGTATATTTAAAAGCAAAAAGGATTCAAAAGGTAATTTTGAGAGATATAAGGCATGTCTAGTCGCTATAGGCTTTACTCAGAAGGTAGGCATAGACTACAAAGAGATTTTCTCTTGTATCTTTGAAAGACTCTTTCAAAACTATAATGATAGTGGTGACTCATTTTGACCTAGAGTTGCATTAGATGGATGTCAAAACTATGTTTAGTGATGAAACAATGATGAAACAATTTATATGGTACATACACAAAATTTGTATCTAGAGATCCAAAGTCTATGGTTTGCAAGTTGAAGAAATCCATACATGGTCTCAAATAGGCTTCTTGTCAATGGTATCACAAGTTTCATCAAGTCATCATCTCATATTGTTTTGAGGAAAATTTCATTGGTAACTATGTATATCACAAGTTCAGTGGGAATAAATATATTTTTCTGATATTATATGTCGATCACATTCTGTTTGTTAGCATTGATATAGGCTTATTGTATGAAACTAAGAACTTTTTAATGAAGAAGTTTGAGATGAAAGATCTTGGTGATGCCTCTTTTGTATTAGGCATTTAGATACCAAGAGGTTGTTCTCGAATTATCTTTGGTTTGTCACAAGTGAGCTATATTGATAAGGTTCTAAGTAGATTCGATATGAAAGATGGTAAACCAGAAGACACACTCATAGCTAAAGAAAATAAACTTAGTCTCAAATAATGTCCCAATAATGATATTGATAGGAAAGAGATATAGAAGATTCCCTATGCTTCAACAATATGAATCTTAATGTATGGTTAAGTTTGCACTCGTCCTTAGATATCATTTATAGTAGAATTTTTGGGAAGATATTTGAATGATTTAGGCATGCAGCATTGGAAGGTAGCCAAATGCATGATACGTTATTTAAGGAGAATAAAAAAAACTACATACTCACTTATCAAAGATTAGACATTTTAGAGGTCATCGGATTCTCTAACTCCAATTTTGCGAGATGCAAAGATAGCAGGCACTTCACATTAAGCTATATCTATATTTTGGCTGGAGGAGCTATCTCATGGAAGTCTATTAAATAACCTGTATAGCTTCATCAAACATGGGTGCAAAGTTCATTATTTGTTATGAATCATACAACCATGGGTTATGCTTACGAAAGTTTGTGATTGGATTCCATGTGATAGTTGATATTGACAGGCCATTGAAGATTTATTGTAACAATAACTTGATCGTGCTTTACTCTAAGCACAAAAAAAGCTCAACAAAGTCAAAGTTTATGGACATCAAGTTTCTAGTTGTTAAAACGAGAACTCATTGTAGAAATATTTTCATAAAACATATAGGAACATGTTCTATACTAATAGACCCATTAACCAAGGGCTTAACACCTAAGGTCTTTCATGAGCATACTACTTAGATGGGAGTTATTTATAATAATACCTTAGTTTAGTAGGAGTCATTTTTTTATATTTTGTGTGTTTTACTTTAGACATTGAATTGTTTTGTTTATTGAAAAATAAATTTGATGGTTTATGATTCTATTTTTAAGCTTACTTATGTTTTCTATGTGCAATGTTCACATTGCATTAAGGACTTTGGATTGATATCACTAAAGACTGAAGATGGTCCAGTTGGGAATAGGCATATTTAAGATTACATTATATGTGATTTTCATGCTATTTATCCATATTTGATCTTGAGTGTATTAGTATGGTGATCATCGTGATTTTATCATAACTATATTGTGATAAAAGCTGCAGTGGTTCCACTACTAATATATGATATGGACCAAATTGTTTAAGGAGAAATCTAAGGATAAATAACATACAGATGCGTGCCTAAGTAATTATTGTGATATAATTGATTCAAGAATAATATGTTGTCCAAGTGGGAGGTTTTTAGGAAATCATATTTCTCACACTAAATTAGACAACATATCTTTTCTTTCCTTAATTATATTAGCTATTTAATATAATGGGTTGGACTTATGTGGTCAAATTTTGATAAGCCCTAGATTGCTTAACCTAATATGGGATGATTAAGTATTTATCAATTTTTTTCTAATTAAGAGATTATGAGAACCTTAATTGAGAAATATAAAAGACTCTTTTGATTATGGTCTCCAATACACCAAATCATAAAATAATTTATATTCTCCCCATCTGAAAGAGAGATGAAAATCCCAATGAAGACCTAAGGAAATTTGATTGAGTAAGATCATAAACCACCCCCGTTGTTCATGTTAATTCATTCTTGATTAATTATCATAGTATTTTTGCAATAATAGACGATCGTTCTCAATAGATCTAGGTATCTCACTCGAATCCATAAATTCTTGATAATCTGACATGATATAAACCCTAAAATGTTTGATATTCTATTATAAAATGTTTGTATCTAGAATTTGTTTATAATTTTTGGTATGATTTAATGCCAACAATTAACGATGATGTATAAAACAAGTTTCTACTATTTTAAAACTCTAAATAAAAAAAAGTATACCAAAAAAAAAGTTAGGTTACATACAAAAGAAATGCTTGTAATTTAAATTCAAAGGATGACAACTTAAGTGAAAGAAGTATTAGCAAATAATTAATGTTAAAGGAAATTGTGTGATCGAGACGAGCATGAGTTAATTTTTCATGTAAGTGATTAGCTAGCTATTAAGTATGTTGTAAAAAGTTAGTTTTTGATATAAAATGAAGTTATAACGTGAACTGATTGTTATCCAATTAAATAATGAGAAAATAATAAAATTTAATAGAAATAAATTTGTAACCAACAATACCAACGGATCTCATGGACCAATTAATCAATACTAAAATTAGTGAGCAATAAATAATAAATGAAGTTGTTGTTACAACATTTATTGAATGGAAATTCGTTGCATCAATTTCAAACATGCAACAATCTCATTTTAAATATTATATAATTGATTATTTAGTGGAGAAAATAAAAAAAATTACAACAACCAAGTCCTACGAATTTGCCTTCAGCAAATACTTTAATATTATTCTGAAGCTAGGCTTTAGTATGATATAATACATGTAAAAATTCAGTTCATATGGGCATCATTTAGTGGTGTTTAATCTGTAAATTAATCATTTTATCTTAGGAGGTAGTTTTTCCTTTATTGTCAAATCCCCATATGAGGGAAAACAATTGTCTTAAAAATCGTATAACATAGGACTTGAGCTTTTGTTCATTTTTTGTTTCTTTATCTTTCTTTTTAAATTTATAATTTATATTAATCTTATATCTTGATCCATTTCAATTTATATATATAGTTAAATTCTTGTTTATCTATTATTATTTTCATACATCTCTAATCTTTGGTATCTAATATTTTAATTCATATATTTTAATCCATAACATTTTATAAATTTGATAAATTTAATCAAAAAATTCATTTTTTATTAAATTGATTTAATGGCGTAATACTTAACTATGATAAAACTTGACTTTTTAATTCATTGGATCTTTAAGCTATTTCAAAAGGCATATCTTGGTCCCTAATCTATGACAAAACTTATAATTTGATTATTAATCTTTCGCTTATGTGATTATTAAGTATAACGTCATTAAATCAATTTAATAAAAATTAAAATTTGGGATTAAATTTTAAAAAAATTGAAGAACTAAATTGTGTGAATTAAATGGTTAATGACCAACTTTTATTGTGTTAAATAAGTTAGTAAAGTGTATTCAAAATAAAAGGTCTCCTATTCATTATTGAAGAAAAGGTTTCAATTTTAACTTTCTATTCATGTATAAGGTGTTGTTGTATATAATGAGAGTAGATATTTAGTGAGTTAGTTATGCTGGCTATCATTTGCTAGTTTTAGTTTGTTATATTACTTTTTCAACACTTCACCTAGCTCTATATAAACATTGCAGCTTACCATTGTACTTATTCATTTATGTAATAATACAATTCAGTGTGTCGTACAACATTGTATTTCTCTCTTGATTTCCTGCTGTTGGTATAGTACTAGAGCCATCTTTGGTGAACTCTTATGTTGAAGCTCACATGACTACACTTTCAAGAATCTTAATTTAATAAGATAAATCAACTCTTGAGATTGTTCATCAATCATCAAAATGCTGATTCAAATATGAATTCCTCACACTATATAATTCCACCAATAAACATGAATTTTTCAATCAAATTAGAACGAACTAATTTTCTGTTGTAGCGAGAATAGCTAATGTCTTTCATTTCTATGTATGACTTGGAAAAGACCATTGATGATTTTCCTCATATTTCACTTCTAACAATACCTAATTCACACACTTCAGATCTTGATTATGTGAATTGGTCAAGACTGAATGGCATGGTGAAGAGTTGGATTTTTTCTTCTATTTCTATAGTGCCCCAATTTGTCTTGTTCAAAGAGGTATAGCTACACAATACTGGAATACACTTGATCATGCCTTTTCTAGCTACTTGTATGCTCAAGATATGGATCTTTATATCCAACTCCAAAATCCTCACAAAAGCGACTCCATTGTTGATGATTATTTGATGAGAATCAAATCAATCTTTGATCATCTATCTATAATAGGTGAGGTTATTACAGATCGAGATTTGATCTTGTGTATAATTAGAGGATTGGATCCTTATTATAACACATTCATCATTTCTCTCTCCATGAGGCCTAGATATCTTTCATTTGATGAATTCCAAAATCTATTTATGCAATATAAACGTATTATTAAGCATCAATCACAATTCTATGATAAGATTGAGTCACTTCATGCTCATATGGCTACTTTTGCCTTCAAAGAACCCTCAATTATAATTGATTCTTCATTACATCCATCTAGTAGACCTAATTGGAATCTATATGATTATCTTCAACAAAATTCTGTAAAGTCTCAAGGTTCTTCTAAAGGTAAGAAGAATTTTCCTCCTTTTAGCTCTTCATCTCGTTTCTATACTCTATTTGGAAATATACCTATATGCCATATTTATAACAAGCTTGGACACACTACAAATAAGTGTTTCAAGCTTCAAGATATCCTTTCAGGAAAATTTGGTCAACCTTCTACCTTTATTGCTTTAGCTACTCCAATTACTATTAGCTTAGAACGTACCTCATCAGCTCCAACTTAATGGTTGTTCAATTCTGGTGCAACTCATTACTTGAAAAGAAATGCTTCAAACCTTTTACATATTCCACTTTATAAAGGACAAGGAAAGGTGATAATAGGTAATGTTCAATCTTTTCATATTCTTCACCTTGGTTCTAGCACACTTAAGATTGATAATTTTTCTTTCAATCTTCACAATATTTTGCACAAATCTCAAGTTTCAAATAATCCACTCTTTGTGTATAAGTTGTGCACTCATAATAATATCACTGTTGAGCTCAACTCTAACTTCTTTTATGTCAAGGAGGCACAAACCAAGAAAGTGTTCACTAAAATATCTGCTTGTGGTGGTCTCTACACCATGCACAATTAATTTACAATTTCAAGTCCTATTTCTTCTTGTTTTAATGTTTAACAATTATTTCCTTCAATTTGTACTCATGTAGTTACCTATGATGTTCTTTACAAAAAGCTAACACATGCTCCATATTTTGTAGTTCAGAAAGTGATAGCCTAATCTAGCCTTATTGCTCTTATGTACATAATAATAAAGATCTTTGTATTGTGTGTCCTTTAGTTAAGGTAAACAGACTCCCTTTTCATTTCAAAATATTTTTTAGCTATTCATATATTTGATATTCTTTATATGGATCTATGGACTTCTCTAATTTTATCAAATAAAGGTTCCAAGTATTTCTTACTTGTTGTTCATGATTGTTATAGATTTAAATGAATTTGTTTTCTACATACAAAGCACCAAATTGAGTTTATTTTCATTTCTTTTTGCACATGGTAGAAAGGATTTTTTTTTCAAAAATAAATAAATTCAAATCGATGGAGATGGATAGTTTCACTTCCTTTCTAGACTACATACTATAGGTCATATTCATTGAATTACTGGCCCCTACACCACTAAACAAAATGGTGTGGTAGATAGTAATAATAAACACGTTGTTGAGAAAAGCTTTGCCCTTTTATTTTAAGGTTCAGTTCCTCAAAAATTCTAGACTTTTTCCTTTTTCATGGTAGTTTATACTATGAATAGATTCTCTTGCTCAACCTTAGCCTTAAGAGTTCCTTACCAAATTATAAAATTCTCAAGGTTTTTGAATCTTTGTGTTTTCCATGCCTTCTTGGGTTTAACAAAACAAAAGTACAACCTAAGTCCATTGTTTGTATATGTCTTGGTTATGCCTCTCAGAAAAAAGGGCTATATATGCCTTGACATGTCTAGTCACAAGATTTTTACCTTTAGACATGTCATTTTATATGAGACTATTTTTCCTTTTATTCATTTACCCACTAATCAACTTGATACACATACTAACAATGTTAACACTTTTCTTCCTACCTTTATGTCTGCTTTTTATGGCCATTCCATTAGCTTTGACACTTTTTCGAGTAATTCACTTGTACATTCTCAACCCATTATTGAGATCTATGCACATTATAAACTCATTGTTGAGTCATATACACATTTTTAATCCATTATTAAGTCAAATGCACATTCACACCCCATTGTTGAATCATTATCTCTATCATTTGGTGTCTTTCAATCTGATGTTCCTCAACCTCATACTTCTAATACTCTTCCACTCAATCTTCTTTCCACTATCCATAACATTGCACCTAGTCTTCCTTATTCTGATCCCACAAAAAAACACCTTATGATTACTAGGTCAAAAGTAGCTATTTTAACCTAAAGTGCTATCTTATAGTGCCATTTCTACTGTCATACTACTTGAAGGTTCATTTTTTAAAAAAGCTAAAGGAGTTCCTTAGTGGGAAGAGGAAATGCAGATCAAATTTAATATTTTGGTTAAAAATAATACATGACCTTAGTTCCTGAGCAAAAGGGTTACAAACCTTGCAATTCTATTACTTGTAAATGGATGTATCGAGCTAAACTTAAAAGTGATGGTTCCTTGGAAAAGTATAAGTTGTGTGTAATGACAAGAGGATATAAATAGAAATATGGAGTGGATTATTCTGGGATTTTCTATCCTGTGATTAAACCTCAAACCATTCGAGTAGTGCTTACCATTTCATTGACACTCGAATGGGATATAAAACAACTTGATATCAATAATGCGTTTCTAAATGGGAACCTCGAAGAGGAATTTTACATGTACCTAATTTGGTATGCAAGCTCAGTAAAACCCTTTTATGGCCTTAAGTAAGCACCCCAAGCATAGTTTCACAAACTTTCTTCTACTCTTATTACACTTGGTTTTAAGCATTCAAAAGCTAACAAATCCTTGTTCTTTCAAAGGTTAGACACATGTTTGACAATTGTTCTCATTTATTTCAATGACACTATCCTCATATGGAGTGCTAGTGCCTATCTTAAGAAGCTTATTATCTTGTTAAATAATCCTTTGCCCTAAAGGAACTTGGTGATTTGAGCTTCTTTCTTGGTATTGAAATTAAGAGAGACAATGGAATTTTATACATGAATCAACATAAATATATTACTGACTTGTTTTTAAAACATGGGTTGGTTCTAATAAACCAGTTTCTACTCCAATGACATCTAATGCTCCCCTTTCAAAATTTGATGGAAATGTTTTGGCTGATGGTTCTTAGTACAAAATGGTTGTAGGTGCATTATAGTATTGTATTGTGTTATGACACGACTTAATATTGCATTTATAGTGAACAAATTATTCCACCTTATGCATAACCCCATTAATGTTCATTAGCTTATAGCTAAGCATATACTGTAATACCTCAAGGGAACAATGCATTGTAGTGTTACTTTACATAAAGCTGGGGATTTTACTCTTACTGATTTCTCTAATTCTGACTGTGCAATATGCCAATAATGACAGAAAGAGTATTAGTGCATATTGCATTTTCTTTAGGAATAGTCTGGGACCATGGTCCTCTAGCAAGCAGAAGTTAGTTGTTTGTTCCTCCATAAAGGAAAATTTTTGCACATTAGCTAATGCTTGTGCATAGCTTCTCTGGCTTTAGTCAATTTTTGTAGACTTAACCATTTCTCTTCCACCTACTCCTATATTGTTTTTTGATAACATAAGTGCCAAAATCTAATAGCTAATCCCATTCAACATGTTAGGATGAAACATATAGAGCTTGACTTGCATGTTGTGCATGATAAAGTGGAGCTTGACTTGCATTTTGTGCATGATAAAGTGGCTACAGGTGCTTTGGATGTTTAGTTTACACCTTATATTCATCAGCTTGCAGATGGTTTGACGAAGCCACTACCAGAGCCAAGATTTCGTGCTTTGCGTCCAAAACTCATGGCTCTTCCATCTCCATAGTTTTAAGGGGTGTAGTTAGAATAGGTAGTGAGTGAGTTAGTTATGCTAGCTATCATTTATTAATCATTATTTAGTTTTGGTTTGTTATATTACTTGCTTAACACTTCACTTAGCTCTATATAAATATTGTAGCTTACCATTATACTTATTCATTCATGCAATAATAGAATTTAATGTGTAGTACAATATTGGATTTCTTTCTTGATTTCATGCTCTTGGTAGTATACATATGAAAAATTGCATACATATACAAAAATTTGAATGCATATCGCGAGACAAAAAATAATAATTTTTGACGATTATTTTTGTTATATTAAAATATTAAAATATTAATAAATATTAAAATAAAATAATATCATTAGTAAATATTAAAATAAAATAATATTATTAGTAAATATTAAAATATATATTAAGTGTTATAATTGTTAAATATTCAAATTACATATAATTTATCTAAATACGTAAACAATTTAAGAATTGAATCCTAATTATGAGTATATAACTAATATAATTATTTTAAAATATATAAACAATTATAATAATAATAAGGAATGTAACTCTAAAATAATGTTCCTAGTATTACTCATGTTATTGAGTTTTGCTATATATCTTCCTATAATTTTGAGTGCACCAATCATATGTATAAATGAAGAAGTAATTAATGTTATTAAAATAATAAAAAAACATTTAAAAAGAAAAAGAGAATTATAGGATAGATTAAGCAATTTTCATGTTATTTATATTATTTGAATCTGACTCGCTTGGCCCCAAAAAAATGGATGGATATGTAAATCCCAGTCCACGTCTAATTTTCGGGCTTATAGCCCTTGTCCACACGAATTTACAGGAGGAAGGGTCAAATTTTACAGCTATAAACAGAGTAGAATTTAATTTGTTTAAATTAAAGTACTCGAAAGAAAGAAATAAATAAATAAATAAATTATCCTTTCTATTTTCAAAAGATATAGCAATATAAGCCTATTAGGTGATCAAGTCCGCTAAGTTATTGACATTTATATAATATAATTAAATAGCATTAGGTGACAAATATGTATATTATATAAAGTTTCAAGCCAAAATTATCAACTTGATATGGTTTAGATAATTGCATTTTATTAAATATTATATTTAATTTTTTTAATTAGTTTCTTAATAATTATTATATTAAACCAATTAATTATTATTCAAAATTTTTTTATCCAATTATTATATAATTGTTTTATTTTATATTATATTTAATATTTTTTTTATCGTATACTTAATTTTAATTTATTATATATAATAAAAAATTAAATAATAAGAAAATATAATTACAAATTTTTTTATTCAAATATATATAATTAAATATAAATTAAAATAATATTTTTAGATTTTTATTTTTAATTTAAAAAATAATAATTTATAAATAATTTCGTACAAAATTTAATACTACATTATTTATCGTATTATATTTGGTGGAATAAGTTTTGGTGCAAAAGTTACACCATTTTGCCATAATGGTGCAAGATTGAAGATGATCTAACATAATACTCAATTAAATAATCGACTATACATTAAAAACTATATTATTTCATAGTAAATAAGATTTTAATTGTTATATTTATTTAAACACACTTAATAATAATTACTAAATAGAGAAGAATGAGAAAAAAAAAAGTAGTAGAAGATTGATTTACATTAAGAGGGTAGCTATTGACAATCTACAAAATACTTAGTTGGTTCAAATATACAGATTAACCCATTCCACCATCCCATTAATATAATTAGACTCAGGCATGAAGAAAATGTGGTCATCATAACCTTCCATTCCAAATTCACCCAAAAATGGAGGGTGATCCATAATTATTGTTTCCATAGAAAGTGTGGAGCTTGGACTGTTGCTTAACCCTCCATTCTCAACACGCTCTGTTAGCCGTTGGATCTCCTTCTCTGCTTCTATTAGTTGCTCCTTTAGCTTCATTACCTGTTTTTTTTTTAATGTACCCATTAGTTTTTTTTTTATTTTTTATTAATTTAAATGATAAATATACATTTTAACATACTCACAAAATAACATATATTATATATGAATTACATTAAATTACTATATGCAATAATTTATTAATTAAGGTTATGAACACTAATTTTATGGTTAAATTAAAAGTTCAAAACTAAGCAAAATGGCTTTCGGACCTAGTGCTTTTAGCACGTTATGATTTTGGTGGGTCATATTTTTATCCAAAAAGAAAGAAAGAAAGAAAGAAGATCAAAAGCCATTAAAATAAATTACATAATTATTTAATTACATTTAAACATACGTAAATATCTTTTAAACGTGATGTATTTAAATCATATAAAAAATATTATTTAATTTAATATAAATATATAATTTTTTAAATAATTATTTTTTATCTATAAATATGTTAAAAAATGATAGAAAATTCATATTTAAAAAGATTTTTTTTTTCTTCGTATTATTCATTATTTTTAAAATATTTTTATAAGTTAATCAATTATGTGTTTAAAGTACACCCATATTATTTAGATTTTTTCAATTTTTCTCGCTCACTAAAGAATTTAACTTTATATCTTTTAAGATAGTATTTATTACCATTGTTTTGAAATTACTCTCCCAATTACAAAATCATGCTCTCATTTATACAAAGAGTGATAATTCGTGTGGATATTGATATTGTGCGTGTTTATGTTCGAAATTTTTCTACTTAAATTCATATTTTTTATATACTATAAAAAATTAAATAATTTTTAATCAATTTATTTATTAAAATAATAATAAAATCTAATATATTTAAAAACAAAAAAAACTAATAATTAATTCTAATATAAAAAATAATTCATGTTATGTTTTATTATGTTTATTTTTTAAATAATTTCGTTATTAACTCGTTAGACTCGTAAATAAAACATTTTATATATCTAAATAAATTATATATCATTGGGATATAAATTTAATTAATTTATTTCATAATTATAGCCTAAATTATCATCCAAATATGTTTATTCAAAAACCATCTGACTCAATTTCATTAAAAGTATTGTCGTTATATATTCTATAAGAATTACAACACTAATGACTTGTACTAGGCTAGCTAATAAAGTATTTAAATTATATTAATTGTTGAGTAAGGAAACATGCATGCTGGTCGAAATACAAATATGATTTTAACTAAATAGAAAAAAATAGACATATTTATTTATTTTTTAAATAAAAAAATAAATAAATAAATAATAGTTATTATTCCTGTATTTCCTCTGTTTTCTTGGAAATTAAGCCAGAGTCCTTAAGCCACACACTAATGATGAAGTAAAAAAAGTTAAAAAATTAAGAGAGTTAAGGGTGATGGACATTAACAATTAATATAATTTAATTACTTTAAAATGTCTATTAAAATGTAATTAATTATGTATTTGAAACATGATTACTTTCTTAAAAACAAAAATGATAAATTAATTAACAATGAGATAAAAAAAAAAAAAATTAAAAAGCACCTCCGATTGAAGACGAGACTTTTCGAGAAGATCGATTTGGTGAAGTTTTTTAAATTCAGAGAACTCATCCTCCAATTTCTTGTTCTTCCAACGAGCCCTTCGGTTTTGGAACCAAACCGCGACTTGGCGTGGATCGAGACCGAGCTCAGAAGCAATTCGGTTCTTTCTTTCAGACTCCAGTTTATGTTCATTTCCAAAACTAACCTCCAGCATACGCACTTGTTCATCGCTTAGCTTCCTCTTCTTGTATTTCAGAGTATTTCCATTTTCACTACTTTTGTTCTTCTTACGTCGTCGTTTTGGTTTTGATATTTCTCCTATATATTTTAATTAAAGTGGGTTTTAATAATATTCCATTAAGAAGAAAATATAAAATAAAATAAAATGTGGATAAGTCTTATGTGTACATTAAAACATGCAGCAACAAACCTTGTGAAGGTACAAATTCATCATGATGAGGGTACAATTGAGACATGGGTACCATGTGATGACCTTGATGATCATTTGGTTGATGATTCAAAGTCTCTCTCATTCTCTCTCTCTCTCTCTCTCTCTCTCTCTAGATTATGTGTCTTAGTTTCACTATTTCTCAAACTGAGTCATATGTTGTTCTCTCTCTCTCTCTCCCTGTTACATAGGATTGTAATACTGAATGGCTTTGGAGACAGTGAAGGAACCTTATTTATAAGGAAATTATTCGAGTATTATCTCCATTTTTTTAAAAAAAATTATTGGTAAAGTAAACCCACTCAAAGGTATTATTAAATTATATTTTTATATAAATATTGTGTTAGTTTTAAAAACTTAACTAAAAAGAGAATGATTATGCATTTATTATTTATAATATATGATTTATCAAAAAATTGTTCCTGTTTTACCCCGCTCCTATTTTGTCCTGTTTTATTCTTTTATACATTAAGATATTTATATTGAGAGTGGTAATAATTTATACCGATTGTATGAGTTTATATCATATTTGTTTTATATAGTTTGTATTCGGTTCTTTTATCTCAAATTCACATCTTATTTTTAATATTATAAAAAATAATTAAATATTTTTAATCAAGTTATTTATTTATAATGGTAAAAAAATTAAATATTTTTATAAATGAAGTATTGATTAATTTATATTTAAAAACAATTAACATTCTAATATATGTT
Organism: Hippophae rhamnoides; assembly: GCA_033030585.1. NCBI lineage: Eukaryota > Viridiplantae > Streptophyta > Magnoliopsida > Rosales > Elaeagnaceae > Hippophae > Hippophae rhamnoides. The sequence continues at coordinate 18,910,127 of CM065434.1, read as the reverse complement.
TTTTATAAAATATATACCGTTTATTAATATTAAGTAGAATTGTTATTCATAAATGTACAAGATAAATAAACCGTTAAGATTTCGTATCGTTACGTAGAAGTGATATTTGACCTTTTGATGTTTAAGTTAATAACAAGATGAATTTTAGAAGAGATTATGATCTTGTCTTGTGATTGAGATGAAAGAGAGTATTTGTAAGTGATTATATACGTTTTAATAATTATTATTTATTATAATTAAGAAAAAATTATTAAACTTTTATCTTTTTATTTAAATTATCTTATGGTTATGTTTATACGATAACTTATCACTTATTGTGTTTGATTTATAAAACTCTTTGATAATTAAGATTATTTTTTACTTATCACATCAAACATCAAACGTTATAAATTATATCAAACATTTACTAACTATTAAATTTATTTTAAATAAAATATATTTATATAGATAAGTATAAGATATATAGGTGCTTGAAATAATTCTTCTTAAAATATAGATCAAAGTGAAAGCAAGATAATTTTAAGACATGGATAATAATAGCTAATTGCTAGTGAAGCCGGGCATGGAGAATTATGTTTGGATTATGATTTCCTAAGGAGGCAAGTGTTACAAAAAGAGAGGACCATGATGGTACGGAATAATGTTAACCACATATAAATATGTAGAATAAAATTATATTTTAAAAATATAAAAATTGATTTTTTTTTTTAAAATAATTCCAACATTTCTGACATAAATAACAATTAATACTTTTGTATACTTATAAAAATATGGGATGAGATCTAAAGTGAAAACAAGATAATTCTAGGTCAATATTTGTTGTCCAATTGGGTGGTATTATCATGTTCGAACTCTTGGCTTCTATTAATCAAGCCGCTCTGGTTTTAGCTTCTTTAATAGCTTTGGCTTTAACACAAACGTTAATATACAAAACAGGGATCTAAGGTGTAGCTAGCTCAACTTCCAAACTTTGAATTGGAGCCAGTTTCGAGCCGGATTTTATGTGTCCATATATATTTATGGGAAATGTAAAATTATATTTTCAAAAAGTTATTTTATGATATAATGTATTATAATTATGTATACATGTGGTGTACAACTGATGGCTAATGTAACATTTTTCTTTTTCCACTCTTACAAGTGTACTATTAATTATATAAAAAATTACATTTAAATTAAAACATAAATCACATGTTATATTATTATTTAAAAAAAATGAAAAACTCTACGCTTTAAGTGTGGATATTAGTAGAGATAAAAAAACAAGAGTAGATATTAGTCTCCATGTAAATTTATGTAAAAAAAAAGGTGGGTGTATAATAGCATTTAATAATAATAAGGTGGTTGAAACCATAAATTTTTTAATTATATAAAAAAAAGAGTAATTTAATTTTTTTTATTTTAGCAATAATTTAGTTATTTTGTGTTGAAAAAGTAACATCGCAATAATAAATAATTAATTTTTTTATTTTTTCTCATATTTACTTAATTGTTATTGAAATGTCACTTTTATATATTATCATTAACAATAGACAACAATAATTATAAAATTGATAAAAAAAAAATAAAATAAAACTAAAAAGCTTTTAAAACTTGATTATTTGTCCTTATATTGTCACTAATTCAAAACAAAATAACTAAACTACTATAAAAAATAACTAAATGATTAAATTACTCTAACTTATATAACGAAGGGACTCTAGATGTATTTTTCTCTTAAAAATAATGAAAAACTTTTGAGAATAAGGGTGCAAATAATAGTGGTACAAAGAATAACAATAATAAATGTTTAGTAATGTATATTTTTGAATTAAAATGGATATATTTTTAAAACTAAATACAAACCTAAAGCTCACCTTAAAATATTTGGGTAGATTTAAGCCTGATTTTTTAATTTTGAATTACCTTAAGTTGGCGTCAATTTACTTGGAGACCTAAGTACAAATCCTAAACACACAATTTCACTTACTCATGAAGTACTAATTTGATAGTATAGAATATTCTAAAAATTTAGATAAAATTTGGTTTATTTTTCCAACAATGTATCCCCTAAATCAAATTTATTCTTGACTTCTAAGCGTGGAATATTCTTCTTGAACAATTGTCCTCCCAATGGTTTGGTAGATACATCAATGAGATGATTATCACTTTTTCAATAATCAACTTGAACAATTCCTTCTTGAACTAGCTCTCTTAGGGAATAAAATCTCATTTGGATGTGTTTTGTTCTCCCATGCAGGACAAGATCTTTGGTAATAGATGTTGTTGATCTATTGTCACAAAATAAAATTGTTGGTACTTTTTGCTTGTGCTTATTCCTTTAAGCCAAACAAGTTGGCATGCTACTATAGATGTTGCTATGTAATTTGTTTTATTGGTAAAAAGAATCACCATTGGTTGTTTTTTCGAACTCTAAGATATTACACCATTTCCAATATTAATGAGATAGCTTGAAGTGCTTTTATTATCATCAATGCTTCTTGCAAAGTCATTGTCAGTATATCTAAAAATATTGATTGAAACATTAGCCTCGTAAAAAATATCATAGTCAATTGTTCCATTTATGTATCTCAAAATTCATTTTGTAGCTTCCCAATGATTTGGATAGGTTTTTCCATAAATCAGCTTACCAAAATGACTACAAGCATGATATCAAGGCTTATAGTTGCCAAATACGTCAAATTTCCATGTAAGCTTCGATACATAGTAGAATCCACAAGCTTTCCTTTACCTTCCTTTCTCAATTTCAATCATGTGATGCATGGTATTGAAATAGGATTTACATTCTCCATCTTGAATTTCTTCAACATAAAACTAGGTGTATATTTATAAACTCGAAAGAGAATTATGTATGACTCGATTCTTTAGAAATTCTCATAAAATCAGGTTTATATTTATAACCAAAACGAACATAATAATAAAAACTGAAATATGTGATCATTTGTATAAATAGAAAAATATTTCAAAGACATCGTATTTCTTAGTCAACAAGTAAGTTAAATATATTCTCATGAGTGAAGGTTCAAAGGATATCACCTACTTATTATATACAAGTTTCAAACCGTTGAAGTTTATTTTTGTGTCAAAATTGATTTGAATAGTTATTGTAAAATCTCTACCAATTTCATTCATGCAAAGGATCCCTGAAAATTATAATTAATTTGAGATAAACTTGTTTGTTCTATCTTATTATATTTTTAATGCTTCAATCCGTTTTATTTCATTTTCATTAATTTTGTTGTGCACATTTGGGCCGTTTAATTTTCTCTCCTCGTTTGCCGTTTAAGCCACTTATATGACTTTTATCATTTTGCACTTTCGGTGGAAAACCTTAGAATGGATGAGTTGTTTTACTTTGTACGATAAAAAGATAGAAAAAAGCAAGCAGCGAAGAACCTTTTTTTTTATTTTTTGTTATAATAAATTTCTTGTACTAGAATTTCATGGGATAATAAATTATAATATAAATTTATTATTATTTAATCGTTTTATGTTAAAAGATATAATTTATATATTTATATGTATTTTTAATTTAAAATAATATATTTTTATTTATTCATATATTATTTCTTACCATATGTAACCTAAATCCTTTACTCATCTCTGTTTAGCACAAGGGAGAAAGAAAGAAAAAAAAAACCTCTCTTTTAAAAGACCTGCCAACCTTAAAGATACAATATCCTAAAAGCATTGAAGATGCCCATGTCAATTGTAAGAGAACAGATAATTTATTTATTTTTTGTTTTTTTTTTGAGTATTATTTTTAAAATCAATTTGTTACTAATGTAATATGTAATAATTGGATAATATAATTAACTCTTTTTTTTTTAATCAATTATTATATGCTATATCAGCTGTTACTACACAACAACACTTAATGCAAATAGGATTTTTTTTGTTTTCTTGGGTAGTGCTAAGAATGATAGTTCCATTAGTAGAATTCATGCAACTATGTATTAATGATACATATGTGATAAATTTTAACTCTATATATGACAAATATTTCTACTATCGGGACATCCAGATCAGAAGCTTTAAACCAATACAAGAAGAAAAGCACGAAGAGACAAACACATTTGAAAATGATGATCCCATAATTCACAATATTCTTCATTCTCCTTTTATCATTCACTATGCGATCCCATATATATTTGTAGCTTTTTAATGAGAGCGTCTTTGGATACATGCACTACTCAAAAAAGTAGGGTTATAAATGAAGCAGATTTTTAAGAATCATTTTTTTTATTTATTTAAAACAGTTTTACAAATAAGTTGTTATACGTTTGGAAAAAGAAATATTAAAAATACTTCTATTTGTTGTAATTACTAAAAAAAAAAAGGTGTCTGATATTAGTGTGGTTTTGTTAAGAATAATTAGTGAAGGGATTTTGTATAAGTACGATTTATGAAGTGTGTCATTTTTTATTTTAAGATCTGAAAAATATTTTATCTTAAGTTTGTTTAACTATAAACATATATAGTAAATGCTATATAGTTATATAATAGTTAAAAAAGTCTGACTAAAATAGATTAAAAAGGACTTATAGCTTTGCTAACTAAGGGTCTTAATAAATTGAAAAATAAAATATTTTTAGGTCTTAAAACAAAATTTTCACCTTGTAAAGATAGATAAAATCTAATTAGTGAAATAGGAGTCTTATTATTTTAGAAGTAGTAGTGTTATTTAAAAAGTGATATTGGGAGTTTCACGAGTTTTTGGCATGCATAATATTTTGTTATAATTAATTAAATTAATTTTTAGGAATTTAATTAGTTTTGTACGTTTACTAGATTTATTTTTTCTACCTCTTTATAAAATGTTATAACTTGAAAGTTTTATAATAATCAATCTATTAATATAAAAAAAAATGTATGTACTTATAATTTTTCTCTTAAAATTAACATATTTGTACATAGATGAAAATATTGTATATTTTTCTATACTTTTGAAGAGTAGTATGAATTGTGAGGTTTGGGTTTCAACTCCAATGGCTGCGATTGTAATGTAATTATTTTTAAAAAAGAAAAGAAAAGAAGAAATAAGGTTAGAATCATGCATAGATGAAAATATTCTATATTTTTTTTTATATTTTTATTGATATTTTGTTAAGTAAAATTACAAGTACGTAAAATTTTATTTTAAAAATATCTCTCCTAACATTTCAAAATTTTCCTTCTTTTTTTTTTTGAAATATTCAAGAAAAAAAGTCAATTTTTTTAATATTTTTATTAGTTAATTTTATTATTTTCTTAAATTTTGATGAAAATTTTGGGAATGAAAAAATACCCATATAAATATATTATGAAATATAGTGTTGTAAAGTTTAAATTTTATCAAATTAAATATACACATATACATGACTTGTTATTTGTATTATAAATCAATATTTATATTAATGTATTCTATTTTAATTTCCCATCACATTTACTTCGTTAGTAAATATTTAATTATAATTCTTTAAACTATAATGCATTTGTATAGCAATAATAATTTTGAAAATTATTGTTGGTATGGACGAACAAAATATTAAATTTACTAGACTTCTAGTAATTTATTAGACTTAGAATAATTTATTGATTAATAAATATTTTACTTTCTGCAATTAATATGCTAACTTTTTTGAGATAAAAGCCCAAATTTCTTATAAATTGCATCAATGTAAATCACAAATTTAATCACTTATACATGAATCACCCCATGAAGTCATTGGCTTTGCCTATATAAACCCAAGACTCATAATAAGTTTTATTTGTTAGAACTCAAGGTTCGTTATAGGTTCTATCTACACAAATTCAAAGCTTATCGTGGACTTGCTCTCATTAATTTTTGTGAATCCCAAGACTCAATGTAAGCACGAGGATGAAACTTCTTCATCCAAGGGAGGAGCTAAACTATGATATAAATGATAAAGATAATGTCGATTGAAAGGAGTTGAATCTCAATGTAAAACACGAAAATAATGTATCTTTATTTAAACAAGAACTTCACTATATAATATTTTTGTTAGAGAGTTTTTTTTTATTATTATTATTATATATATGCTTACAAATTGATGCATTGGGTAAACTTTGAGTGTTTCATGTATTAACAATGATTTAAACAACTCTACATAAATGTTAATTTTTTGAGATAAAATCTCAATTTTTTTAAAATTAAATGCATATATGTTTCATTATTTTTAATACTTAGTTATGCTTCATAATTTTTTATACTTACTTTAAACTTCCTAAATGTTATTTTTCTCATGTGTTCATAATTTTTATCTATCTTTCTCCTTTTTTTTTATCATGTAATTTTATATTTTTAATTTATATAATTTATTTTAAAAATAATAATATTTCTAAAAATATTATCATAACTCACCATATTATATCTTGTTTAATAATAATAATTATTATAAGGGAAGCTGATTATATAGTTTTTATATTTATTTTAAAAATAATATTTATATCTTATATTTAATTTTTGTTAAAATTTAGTCTTATTATTAAGAAAAAGTATTTACATAAGAATAAATGTTCATTTTTATCTTTTTATTTATTTATTTTTTAATTTTTTTTCGATTATTTTAATTACATGTTATTTAAGTTAAAATATTCTATATTTAATTGAGTTAAAAAGATAAAAGAAAAAATTAAAAATTATTTTCTCTTTATTTATCACTTTTTAATAACAAAAATATTATAAAATGTAAATATAATTTTTTATAATAAATATATATAAAGTGGTTAGTTTTTATACAATCAATTAAACAACAAGTTTCTTTCCATATCAATTAAGTACCTCCTTTCAGATTTATATGTCTTGTTACTTCGCTTTTGCATTATGGAGAGAGGCATACGTGTCCTTGGGATTGGGATAACCAAATAATAATGAAAAAGAGAACATTCATCCCATAGGATAGGAATATTTATGCAAAAAAAAAAAAAAAAAAAAAACTTCTATATATATTATAATATAATTAATATAAATGAATTTTTATTAAATATAATTACATAAATTTAATTATATTTATTAATAATAATGAAATATATTATTTAAAATTTATATAAATATTGGAGTATAAACGTGTAAAAGCAAACCCACTTTATATCGTCTGACTCGACCTGTACTTATAAAAGTTTTCGTGAGCTGAACAGATAAAAAGCTAAATAACCCCCAAACATAGAAGCAAAATTTTTTTATTTTATTTTATTCAATCTCTACTTGTTTTCCCTCCATCTCATGAATAATATATTCAAAAGTTGTTGATAAGAGAGACCCAAAGCAAGGACGGAGCCAGCACAATAAAACATGTGGCAACGTAAATTAATAAATAAGTAAATTATAATAAATATTACAAAATCTTAAAAGTTTTATAATTTTTATCAAAATAAATATATTAATTTAATAATTATTTTATTAAATATTAATATTTTTATAATTTTTTAAATAAATATTATAATCTTATAATTTATTGAATTAGTTAATACCAATCATATTATTATTAAAAATAAATATTCTTAGTATTATAATTTATTTAATAAAAATTTATATTCTATCAACTTATGTTACGTCAAAAATATTAAAAGTAATTACTTAATTTTTAAAAATAACAAAATTATATGTATTAAATTTAAAAATTATAAAATTAAAATACTATTTGTATATAGTAACGAAGAGATACAACTCCTAATAAATATTTAACACGTGTAGAAATTTAAGATCGTAAGGTATTCTTTGTAATTTGTCTTGTACCTTAAGAAATCCTCTCCACTTATCACATGTTTAACACATCATTTGCTAGAGAATTTTAAGATATTGAAGCATTCTTTGTAATTTGTCTTGTACCTTAAGAAATCCTCTTCACTTATCACATGTATAATAAACTTTAAACTGCTAAAATAATAATCATACTGAAATCATCAAAATAAAACTTGACATTTACCCTATGGATAAGAGGATATATTGTTGATTATCTTTTTTGAATAATCAATAAGTAATTCATAAATAGTCAATAAATCCTTGAATTCATCATGTTGTACTACATCCTTTAATCTTAAGTGATGTACTTAAATGTGTCTTACCATACTCTGCAAAGTCATCACCTAAAAAAAACAACAAAATCTACCAATTGGCATGTATCATTAGCTTTGAAAGAATAACATTTGAGCCGTGTCTTATATTCAAAAGATCATGAGTTCGAACATAGAGGTAAATTTAATATTCTTGGTCTTCTAACCCAACACCTAAAATTAAGTGCTTATCATTTGAGCAAATAATAATTCTATGAGATTATAATTCTACAAAATTAAGTGCTTATCATTTAAACAAATTAGTTATTTCAATAACTTCTTCAATAAGATACAAGATAAAAACTAAATCATATGACACTAACGCCTCATAAGTTGGATTTGTTTATAATACTGTTTGGGAAGAAGTTATCCTTTCATCAATATTGTTGTTAAAGAGTGTATAAAGAGTTGTTAAACACTACGTATGCAGGTTATTGGTGCAGCATGTGCAGGTTGTTACGTGTAACAATCTTTCCCACCATAAGCTCATTTCAAGAGCTTATATATAGATTTATTTTGCACTCCCTCCATCTATCAAGTATTATTCAGATTTCTTTGCTCTTTATGCCCTTCTTTTCTATCTACATTTCTTCCTTTCAACATGATAACAGAGCATTGTATTCTTCATGGAATTATTCACTATTTTCATCACTAAGCCTTCTCTCATGGAAGGTGACACTCATCTTGTTCCTCAAGATCCACCACCATTGATTCCACTTGCACCATCATTTGTAACTACTAGTTCTTTATTGTAAGGTTTATATGAATGTCGGTGATATTCATGAATAAAATATACAAATGTAATTTTAGTTTTTAGATGTGTCCTTCAAGATTATTTTCATGGCGAAGAAACTATTAAGCTTCATAGATCACAAATTTAGGTATATCTTTATTCTTATTTACATTAGACTTCATATTAAACACGTAGGAATATTTTGAGATTAGGCTACTTGATCGATCTACTCAATTTAAAAAGTCTTGAATTAATTTTTCATTGATTGGATAGATCAATAATTGACTCAATCAATCAAATTAAGTACTCGATCGATCGAGCGATCAATACTTTGATTTTAAAACCTATTTTTAACTTCAATTAAATTGAGTTTTTATTATCTTGTTTTTTTAAACTCTCTTAACTGATTTTATAGACAACATAGTAATTTTACTTTGACATAGTGTTTCAAAATATATTATATATACAAACCTATGCATACAACTTTATTTAACCACACAAGAGTTTTATTCTCTTTGTCTTAATTTTTCTCTCTTGTTTTACAAACACTATTCAAGTAGGTGTTTTTCATTGAGTTAACTTGTCAAACATTTACGGTTGTGTTTGATGAATTAAAAAGCCTACATTATTTATGATATTGTGCTTTAAATTGATTGTTCTAAGATTACAAGTTGATTTCAATTTATCTGATATATTTATTAAATCATCTAGTTAAAATTATCATTGAATCTTCCCTAGGACACACATTTGCACTTGTATTATTATGCTAACACTCAAATTTTCAAAACATTAGTTTGAATCGGAACACCTTTCTTGTAGAGAGTATGATGAAAGTAGAAACTTGTAATTAGATTATTTGGGTGCTTTATCTTGGTGTGTAGTATAAGACATAACCTTATAATTGGACCTTATTATTCATAGTAAATAGTTAGGTGGTCTTATAGACTAGTGGTTTCTCTCTTAGGTCTTTGGTATGGATGATGTTATTTTCTCCTAAAAACCTTATGTCTGAATCTTTATATTTATGCATGATTGTATGCTTGGTTGTCTACAAAAATTTTAATTTTTTCGTAACTCCATTGATTATCTATTCACCCCATCTAGCTAATTAGATCTGTAAAAAAAAAAGAAACTTTCAATTGGTATCAGAGTCATTCATTAGATATACTTAGTATGTCTAGGACCTTGTTATGGGTTATCTTATTGAGGGTAATAGCTTAGATGTTGAGGAAATTAAATTTCATATTCCTTCTTAAAACAAAAATTTACAAGAATAAAATAATGTTTTGAATTTGAATTTTGTAAGTTTGAAAAAAGAAAACAACAAGCTTGATGCTGATAAAGAAAAATGGTGCAAGAGCAAAAAAATTCCATAAAAGTTATAAAAAGACTTACAATTGGAGCTGAAACGTTGAACAAGATTCTTGATTATAGAAAAACTTTTGGAGGCAAGAAATGGATAGAATATGTAGATGAACACATTACACCAACCTCTTCAAAATCAATTATGTTTATAAAACCTTATGATTCTTAGCCTTCACACACATTTCTTACATCTGCTTCTAAGTTTAATTCAATATGTTATAACTACGATAAAAAGGGATATATTAGACTTCGATGTAGATTCTTGATGATCTATAGTTATGTTGATAATTTGCATGCATCATAATCAAGAAATAACAATTAGGGTTTCAAAAACAATCACATGATTTGAAAAAATAGAATAATTTGGATTAAAAAATTTGATTTAAATTATTGTGTGGCTCATGTTGCATTTAAAGTTATATATTATATTGCCTGTTATTTTAATAGTGGTTGTTTTAGACATAAGATTGGTGATTATTCTCTTTTCAAAACTTTTGAAAAATATAATAAAGGAACAATTACTTTTGGTGATGGAAATAAATCAAGGATTATTGATAAATGTAAAATTTAAATTGATGGTATGCCTAGGTTAGATAATGTACTCCATGTTGATGGACTTAAAGCCAACCTAATAAGCATCGATCAAATTTGTGATAAAAATTATAGTGCATAATTTACCAATAATATTTGTATTATAATAAATCTAAAAGGTGAATGTATGGCTAGAGAAACAGGCCTCAAGATAATTGATATTGTATTGATATAGGTTCTATTACTACTACTACTACTTGTAACTTAGTTAATTATCATTCTATTTCATTGTGGCATCAAAAGATAAAATATATCAATTTTAAAGATCTTATTAACTTAACTAAAAAAGAAATTATATTTGATCTACCTATGCTTTCTGAAACGGGAAAAAACCTTTTCTAAACCATGCCATCTTGGAAAACAAATTTTCTCTTCTAATAAGAAAATTAAAGAAGTTAACATAAGTAGAACACTTGAGTTAATTCACATTAATCTAATGGGTCCTATGAGAACTAAGAATTTGGGTGGCAAGAAATACATTATTATTATTGTTGATGATTTTTCTCGTTTTACATAGGTTTACATAGGTTGGATTCCTAAAAGAAAAATCTGATACTTTTGTCTTAAAGTGTAGATTGAAGCAGAGAATAGAATAACCAATATAAAGAGACTAAGGATATGTTGAATTCTACAAACACTATGATATAGTACATGAGTTCTCAACACTAATTATCCCAACAAAAAATGAGATTGTTGAAAGGAAGAATAGAGTGTTGTAAGAGATGACAAGAGTCCTACTACATGCAAAGGACATTATATAGTGAATCATGTATACCTACATTTAGGTACAAACCAAACTCCCTATGAGTTATGAAAAGGTATGAAAACTAATCTTAAACATCTACATATGTTTAAAAATAAATGTTATATCCTTAGAGATCGTAAGAACTTAGGCAAATTTTACTTTAAAAGTGACGAATGTATCTTTCTAGGTTACTCATTAACGAGTCATTTCTTTAGAGTGTTCAACTTGATAACTAATATTATGATGGAACCTAAGGCTTGAACTGACGTCTCAAGGCTCGGGCTGACCCCATGACTAGGGTTGACGTCTCAAGGCTCAGGCTCAACAAAGATTAAGCGACAAGTCATTCCTTATACCTAAACAGATATTATTTGAAACATTGAAACTTCTTTGATAACTCAGAAAACAAAAGAGTGTTATGGTTATATGTTGTGCAATTACACATCTTTTATATTTGATAAATGATTGTTGTTTGGTTTATTATATTAGATGTAACGATATTTAATCTAATTATTTTTAAAAAAAGAATGATAAGATATATTAATTTCATAATTCTTATTAGAATATTTTTTTTATGATAAATGATTAAAACGTAATTGAACATAAATCTTTAATAAAAATAAACATTAAATTTAATATGAAAATATTTAGAATTTTTTATATAATAATTGTAATTTTAACATTTATATAAACTCGTGTTTTAATCATGATAAAAAAGTAACATTTTAATTTAAAAATATTAAAATAATATAAATTAATTTTTATTTAATTAATTTTTTTAAAATTAAATATAAATAACTTAATTTTGTTGATACAAGTTTGTTAATAACAGTACTGAAACAATATTACTGGAAAACCTAGTATGAACTGATTGGGTTGAGTTGTGGACTAGGTCGTTCTCTTTAAGACGTTTCCCGACTCTGCCCAATTTGTGCAAGCAAACACAACCCCGTCGTCCCCAGGATAAAACAGCCCAGAATCTTTTTTTCTCTATCTTGGAACTTCACCGTGACCGATGAAGACCTTTTAATGCTACACCCGAAAAAATTTGTCAGTTTTAAAACTAAAAAATAACTTAGAATAAAAGAGAATTTTTTGTAGCGAGAATTGTTTCATTGAGATTGTTGGTTGTAAATGAGAGTCAAGCCCTCTTTTTATAGGTTTTAGAAACCGTGTGGCAATTATGAATAAAACGGTAATGTCTCGGGAATTAAAAAGCAGAATCTGGCCATTCTGAATAATGAAGAGTAACGGCCATTTTCAGATTAAAGACGAGTAACGGATATTTTTGTGAGTAAATACGAGCAACAGCTCTTTTTCTGAATAAAGAAGACAAACGGCCATTTAAAGACCATATTCTTAATAAAAGAAAATAACGGTCATTTTTCTGAAGAAAATATATATATATATATATATATATATATATATATATATATAACAACCATTTTTGTAAGTGAAAAAAGTTTTCCTTAAAAGAATATTTTACCAAAAAAATAAAATACCACCTCACCTCACACACACGCACACGCACTCGGACTCGAACTCGGCCGGTTTCTAAGATGGCACGACCGGTCGGCCGACGGACAAGACCATGGCGGCAAGGCGGCGCGTATGCGCGGTGGGTATCACATTTGCCTGTGCCTCTCCCTTCCACAAAAGGTGCCGCCTCTGGGCCCAATCCTAATAGCCAACTCTTCACTATTTATACCTCTTTAAAATAATGTAAAAAATCAATGTGGGACAAGGCGCATTTCCCAACAATTAATTTTTTATTAAATTTCATCTTTTTCCAACAATCCCCACTTGAATTTTATATAAAAATAACTTTCATCGAGCAACCGATCAATTATAAGATTGTGCATGTTTAAAAGGTGTCTATTAACTCAACCTTGCATAGTTTTGATGCTTTAGAATATACTAGCAGTAACTCATAGTTTTGAACTCTATCTCTAACAATCATCACACATACAACCTTTCCAAGGTGTAGTTCAAAAAGCCTACGCTTTACCGCTACGCACGTGTATCCCAAAGATAGCGAACGCTCTAGTAAATTTTGCCCAAAAACTTTTCATAGGAAGCGATCACACTTCCACATTCACATAGGTGAGTCTATCAAGAGTACTCCTGTAGCTACGTACTCCACTCCACATAGAGTATAGAACTCATTAAGATTTTAACAATTAACTCATCCTTTTCTATCGCTTCAGGACTTCATGCTTTCAACAATATAGAATGGGATTTGATAAATAGCATGATAGATCTCATATCACTTCATGACTTGTTATTACCCTTTGAACTTATTTCTTGGGATCTCCACCTATAAGTCAAGTTACCATCATAAGTGACTCTTCATTCTAAGGGCATTAATCCCATTCCTTTCGAGGTTTTGAAAACCTTCTCTCTCGTAATCCTTTCACAAAGGATCTCGCTAAATTTTCATCAAAACGTACATGATCCACTCTTACAGCTTCCCGTAGAGAGAAATTCTCTAACAAGATTACGCTTACGACGTATCCGCTGCCTCTTGTCGTTGTAGTAATCTGCTCTAAATCTTTGCAATAGCCGCGGTACTATCGTCAGGATCAATACAAATGCATCGGTCTTTTCCCACAAAGGGATCTCACGCCTAACAGTAGTTCTTAGCGCCTCGCTTCTTCACTAGCAAAGTGCTAGTACTATCATTTTAGACTCCATTGTTGATTGAGCCAATATTGTTTGCTTTCTTAGTAGTTCCTGCAGGAAACAGCCACCGCCCATGTTAAAAATATAGCCACTAGTCGCTTTGGAGTCTTCTCGACATAAAGTTGTTCCAATCTACATCGTCGTAGTCTTCTAAAACAATGGGAAACTTTTTATAATGTAATCCAAGGTTTATAGTTCTCTTAAGGTATCTCATAACTCTTTCAATAGCATTCCAATGCTCTATACTAAGTCTACTCGGTAAACCTACATAAGAGTCCCACAACATAAGCTATGCTTGGGTCTAAAGGCAATCGCAGCGTAACGTAAGCTACCGATGATGCTCGCATACCATTTGTCTAACACTATCTCCCGTGTTCTTGAACAACTTTATACTAGATCGTAAGGAGTACATGCATGTTTACGCTAAAGTAATTATATTTCTTTAAGATCTTCTCAACGTAGTGAGATTGATCTAGAAATTCTCTTCGTACCTAGTTATTTTTATACCAAGGATTACACTCGCTTCTCCGAGATCTTTCATATCAAAATTAGCTCTTAACAATGTTTTCACTTTATTCACAATATAAATATTTGATCCAAAAATAAGCATGTCATCCACATATAAACATATAATAGTGCAAATATTATCTTCTAATTTATAATAAATGCATTTGTCACTTTCATTTATTTTGAATCCATGTGAGATAACTAGATTATAAAATTTTTCATGCCATTGCTTAGGTGCTTGTTTTAGACCATAAAGAGATTTATCTAATTTACAAACTTTATTTTTTTGACCTGGGATAACAAAACCTTCAAGTTGATCCATATAAATTTCTTCTTCTAAATCACCATTTAAGAAAGCAGTTTTAACATCCATTTGATGTACAACTAAATCATGGATAGCAGTGAGAGAGAAAAGTACACGTATGGAAGTTATTCGTGTAACTAGTGAAAAGGTATAAAAGAAATCTACATTTTCCCTTTGCCTATATCCTTTAACTACAAGACGAGCTTTATATTTTTTCAATAGTACCATCGGGTTTTAATTTCTTTTTTAGTATCCATTTACATCCAATGGTTTTGCAACCAGGAGGTAAGTCAACTAAATGCCAAGTCTTATTATACTCAAGTGAGTCCATTTTATCATTTATGGCTTCTTCCCATAAGTTGGCATCTAAAGAAGATAATGCTTCTTTAATAGTTTGGGGATCTTCCTCTAAGGTATAAGCATAAAAATCAGACCTAAAATCCTTAAGAGTTCGAGCTCGTTTACTTCTTCTAATTTCAGGGTTTAATTTTTCAGTTTGTTCACTAGTTCTAGTTATAGGTAAACTACTAGAAGACAAGCCCCGCTATTCTTAAATTTATAGGGAAACCTATGTTCATAGAAATCAACATCATTTGATTCTATAACTACCTGATCTTTCAAGTCATAGAATTTATAAGCTTTACTATTCATAGCGTATCCTATGAATACACATTCATAAGCTCTACTAGCAAGTTTATTTCTTTTAGGACCAGGGATTCTAATATAGGCTAAACAACCCCAAGTTTAAAAATAAGTTAAATTAGGTTTCTTATTTTTCAAAATTTCATAGGGTGAAATTTTATTTGTAGATTTAGGCACTCTATTTAGCACATAGCAACAGTTAATAAAATTTCTCCCCACCAATGGGAAGCAGCACCAGAGTTTAATAAAATTGCAACAACTAATTTAGTAAAAGTTCTATTTTTTCTTTAAACTTTACCATTCATTTTAGGAGAATAAGGTGCTGTTTTTTCATAAATGATTCCATAAGTTTTATAAAAATCATTGAAGATATTGGAATCATATTCGGTGCCTCTATCACTTCGAAACCTTTTTATTTTCCTATTAAGTTGATTTTGAATCTCAGTCATAAATATTTTAAACATGTCAAATGCTTCACTTTTATTTTTCATTAGATATACATAAGTGTAATCTGAACAGTCATCTATAAAAGTTATAAAATAACATTTTCCATTTCTTGTTAAATTTCCATCAAGTTCACATATATCAGAATGAATTAATTCTAAAGGTTCGGATTCTTTAACTACTGATTTATGTGAAGTTTTGGTTATTTTAGCTTGACTACAAAATCACATTTTTCAAAATAATTTAAAGATAGTTTAGGAATTAGTTCTAAGCTACTCATGTTCTTGATTATGTGTTTATTAACATGACAAAGTCTAGCATGCCAAATATTAAAAGAACTCAACATGTTACATTTAGGTTTTGTTGATTTCAACATTTAATTTAAACATGCCATCAACGGCGCACTTTTCCAACAAATATATTATTTTTAGTTATAAGATATAAATCCGCCTCCTATGGTTCGAGTAAACCCACTTTGTTAAGTAAGATAGCTCGAAACCAAGTTCTTTCTCATCTCCGGGAGATGTAGGACATCTTTTAACATTTACGACACTTCTTCCAGAGGTAAACTTCAATACCGCCTCACCAAGATTTCAGCAACTTTAGGTGGAGCTGAGTCGCTTCAAGAAGACTTTCTTATCCTCGAATCGTAATCAGGACTTGAACATGTCTCGATCATAGCAAACACGGGCGAGAAGACCGGTGTCCACCCACCACCCCCTGGATCTACCAACAAAATCGACTTGAGATATCATAGAAATAAGTTGATCTTCTGGTGAAGGTTCACACGTGGAGAGGACGATTCCCTTGTTCCTATAGCTTTCTAGCAAGGGGCCAAGTCTGTTACAACTATAACATATGAACGTGTTATTCCTGCTGGCCGAGGTCCATTCCCAGGTAGTTTCTATTTCTATTTTGGTGGTCATGGTTCTCGGTTATTATTACGATTCTAATTTTCATATTTCTACCTTTTAGGTTTAATCAGAGAGGGTTTCTTATTGGTACCGTTATTCGAGACTATGAGTATTTCATATCTTTGGGTCTTGTTTTCGGCTTCTTCTTCTATTCTTAACCTGGTTATAAGACTTTCTAAAGAAAATTCCTTAGTTTTATGCCTAAGTGTATTCTTAAAATCTTTTCAAGTTATGGGTAATTTATCTATAATAACAAATACTTGAAATTGTTCATCTAAAGTCATACCTTCAAAAGTTACTGTGCTATCATGTATCTCGTAGTTCGTGTGATTGATTTTACACCGATTTGCCATCAATCATTTGAAACTTCATGTATCTACCGACAAGATACTTTTAGTTCCAACTTTCAAAGGTCGTAATTCTTTTGAAGTGCTTCCCAAATTTCCTTAGACTTATCGAGTTATAATAATCATACAGATCATCGCCTAAACCATTAAGAATATAATTTTTGTACGTAAAATCATTTTGCATCTAGGTGTCTAAATCCTTACTGCATCTTCGTATAAGAAGAATGACCGTATTGGTTTTTCAAAGAGTAAGTAGAAACGACTTTTTTCATGGTTAAGAAAATAACATTTTTTGTCTCCATGTTTTAAAGTGTAGTCCCTCAAAACGGAATGGTTTGTTTAGATCGCCAGCTAACATTTCAAGAGACACGACTGATTGAAACACGCCTTAAAATCATTGTTGATACAAGTTTGTTAATAACAAGATCGAAACAATATTACCTAAAACCTGGTACGAATCATAAGGTTAAGTCACGACTAAGTCGCTTCTCTTTAAGACGTTTCGCGGCTCGCACTAATTTGTGTAAGCAAACACAATTCGTCTAAGATAAAATGTACTTTTAATCTTTTTTTCTCGTCTCTAATCCTTCATCGCATCGACAAGAGGAATGCTACACCCGAAAAATTTTGTTGCTTCTAAAACTAAAAAATAACTTAGAGTTTGCAGAGAATTGTTTGTAGTAAGAATTGCTCACGAGATATCGTGTGTTGTAAATGAGAAATTAAGTCTCTTTTATAAAGTTTTAGAAACCGTGTGGCAATTATGAATAAAACGGTAATGTTGGGAATTAAGAGTGTAACGGCCATTCTAAGTAATAAGAGTAACGGCCATTTCGTATTAAAGACAAATAATGATATTTTTTGTGAGTAAATACGAGCAACGCTTCTTTTTCTCGAATAAAGAAGACAAACGGCCATTTAACTACCATATTCTTAATAAAGAAAATAACTGGCTATTTTTCTAAGAATATATATATATATATATATATATATATATATATAACAACCATTTTTGTAAGTGAAATTTTTTTCCTTAAAAGAATATTTTATCAAAAAAATAAAATACCACCTCACACACATACATACCTGATTCGCGTTCTGCATCAAGAAGTGGCACATGAAGGCTACAAGGCCACATGCTGTGGTATCACATTTACCTAGTTGTTCTCACCTTCTACAAAAGTGGGTGCACTTCGGACCCAATCCCAATAACAAACTCTTTACTATTTATAACTTTTTAAAATAATGTAAAAAATAAATGTGTGAAAAGACACATTTTCCATTAATCAATTTTTTATTAAATTTCATCTTTTTCCAACAAATTTAATAATCTATTACACTTTCATATATATTATATAAAATTAAATGTTGGAGTCACGACCTTGTCTAGCCTTGCAATCCTGGAGCCTAAGGTGAGGTAGGGCGCCCTAGTTTAGGTAAAACAGTTAATAAAATGTAACATAACGTTAAAGTAAAATATGTGATGTTATTTATTATGAATTTTATTATAATTTAAGTTTTTCTCTATATAATTTAAGTTTTTAAGATTATTAATTAAAATAATTTTTAATATAATATTATAATTGAATATAATATATTTAAGTTTTATTAATATTAATCGTTAAATTATAAATATCTGATTTATATAATGCATAAAATCAATATTTACAATAAAATAATAAATATATAAAAATATTATTAAATTTTTTTATTAATTTAAATTTTAAGAGAATTATTGAACTAACAACTAAACACACACATATATATATATATATTAAGTTTTTAAGATTATTATTCACAATAATTATTTTTAATATGATATCAATGTTAAATATAATATATTCAAATCTTAATAATTTCAATTATTAAATTATTAAATTATAAATATTTTATCTATATAATACATAAAATCAATACTCATATAAGAATAATAAATATATAAAAATATTATTGATTATTTTTTAGATAATTTAAATTTTTATAAGATTTAAACACCAATAATTTATTATAAAAAAGACACTATATCCCACGTGATCCATACTCAAAAAATTTCGAGAATGGTCAAACGAGTAGTGCTTAGGAACACTTTTAATTACAGTATCATTGTTATTTGCATCATTCCCTAAGTGATGCTTGTAAATTTAACTCTATTAGCAAAAAACAATTCAAGTTTTTAAGGAAAAATTAATGTGTAAAAAAGAAATTAAGTTTACACATATTACTTAAAAATAATACAACTAAAAATAAGAGTATAATTAAGAGTAATACTAATACTATTATTAAATAAATTTATGTTCTTAATCGAAGTGCATTGATCGAGATGCAATTTGCAAATAAACACTTTTTTATATCATAAATTATAATACTATTATAACTAACGTGCTAAATAATTATTAACTAAAAATATTTTTTTAAATTATAATTAATAATTATTGTATTGATTATGATGATTTTTGATTGATAAATTTTTTCTTTATAAATGACATCAAGAGCTTTATTACTATCTAAAATTTTGAAGAAGAAAACAAAGGAGAATAGTATTAATTTAAATTTAAATATTATAAAATAACTCTTATTAATTAATTTGAATAATTTTTAAATTTATTTCTTATATATTAATTTCACTAATTTAACATTCATTTTCTTTAATTTGATTAGTTTAAGATTTTAACTTTTTCAATTTGAAGAATTTAATACACTAAAATATTTAGGTTTTTCAAATTGAAGAAGTTATATTCTCAAATTTGCTAAATTGGAAAACTTGTAATATCATATTAGTCAAATTAGATATTTTATTATTATTATTATTATTATTATTATTATTATTATTATTATAATAAAATTAATTTTTGAGTATTAAATTTATCAGATAATAAATTGACTATTTAATCTATTAATTATTATATCACTTTGGACATATATATAGGTTTATTTGTTTTATCATGGAAAAAATATACATCTTACTTTTTTTTAAGAAAAAATATTGAAACTCTAAAAATAGTAAATTTTGGGCTTTAATTTTTAAAACAAAAAGGTAAAATATTTTTTTAACTTTCCATTTATGTTAAAAATAAATATAAGTTTAATCACCCAATCTACATAAATTCAAAACTAAATAAATCATATATTTTTTAATAAATTAGTTGTTACATAATATATCTTAAATTTTAGAAAATTGACTTAGATCGAACACTTAGATTTTTTATTTTATAAAACTAAAGAAAATTAAACTAAAATATTTTTATTATAAATAAATTTTAATTTTATTATAATTTATAATGAAAATTATAAATTGATATCGTAGGGTAACTTAGATAAATAAATTTTTAATAAAAATTATATTTAAAAAACTATAAAGTTGACTATCTTTAAATTGATAGAGTAGACTAGCTTATATATATAGGTTTTGAAAATTTATACTTCTATTAAGGTTTTGATTTTTGTAAAACTACCGAGGTAAATTCCGCTTGAAAAAGAGTTAATAATCTATAAAATCTAAAAAATTATTTATTTAATTATGTATATAATTAACTAATTAGTGGAATATCAGATGAAGTATGTTAAATTAAAATTTCGTAAGTGACCATCCAAACAATCAAAATAAATAAAATAATACAAAAAATAAAGATTAGCACAAAACTTTTTAGGTAAAAACAACTTAAATCATACCAATAAGTTAAGAGAAAAAACACCGATTCACCGAAACATTTAATTATCCACCATGAAAAATAAGGATCTAGTTACAAGGATATGACTCAAACTATGCACCTAGATAATGCCCAAATAACCTACTTATAAGCCACTATTTTTATCATAATTTTTACAATATAGACATTTGGATTCGGATCAGTGGTTTGACAAACTCGAGTCTTATGAGTTAATCGAACTCGCACCCTTATCACCCAAAAAGTTATCACCTAAACACAAATGCAAATGTGTCCTAGAGCATATTCAAAAATGAAAAACCCTTACGAGTTAATTTAAACAATATATTAAATAAATCAAAAAGAACTAACAACTCTAGAACAATCAGTTAAAAGCACAATAACACAATTATTATTATATGTTTGTTAATACATCAAGAACAACCATAATTGTTTGATAAATTAACTTAATGAAAAAATATATTTGAATGTTTTTAACAAAACAAGAGAGAATAAAAAACGAAGAGAATAAGTGTAATTAAACTATTGTGCGATTAGTTTTAATTGTGTACTTAGGTTTGTATTTATATAATATTTTAAAACACATTAAGTTAAAACAAAATTATTATATTGTCCATAAAATCAGTTAAAAAACTTTTAAGAAATAAGAAAAATACAATAAAAAGCCGATCCAAATCGTAATAGAAATATATTTTAAAATCATATATCGAATATCCTCTAGATTGATTTAGTGATCATTTAATTAATATTCGAAAAGTACTTGATCGATCTTGTGATTTAACTCTATCGATCAAGTAAATCACTCGATATATTTAGTAATGTATTAAAATTAATTTAATAAAGTATTATTGCTCAATTGATCTAGCCACTACCTAATCGATCAAGTAGCCTATTTTCGCATTGTTTCTATTGTGTCTAATATGTAATCTAATGTGTACAAAAATAGAAATATACTTGATAAGTAATCATTGAAACTCGATAGTTTCTTCGATTTGAAAATATACTTCTAAGACATACCTAGAAACTAAAATTATAATTATATATTTTTTACAAATTTCATTAACACTCATATAAATCTTACAAAATTAATTATATCTACTCTTAATAAATGGGACACACTATTTTATTAATTACTAATATTAAATAATTAAATAATCAATTATAAAATGAAAAATTATTTAATATCATAATTTTGATATAAAACATTTCTTATATTTACTCATATATGGTTTTTAAAATCTTGAATTGTGTGTATGAGTGACTGAGATAGGATTCAGAGATCAATAATTTTAGGGTAAAGAACTCTAGAAATCTAATAATTTTCAATAAAAATATACAAAATTTTATATATATTAAATATTACACATAAGTTCTATAGTTTTTGAAAAGAATGCACATTGATCTTAAAATAAGAATTTACCATTTTTGTTTGAAAGTAATCATGCACCAATTACATGATCATATTTTAGAAAGCGTTTTTAATATTATAAATTAAAAAAAATCAACTAATTTTCATTCTCAATAAAACTCAAAGGTTAATGGTCAACATAAAACAAATGTGTATTGTTTTTAAATCTATAGGACATTTGTACACCATATGATATTTATATAAATTTTGTACATTTTTATTGAAAATTATAAGATTTGGAGTGTAAGTAATTACAACTAATACTTTTAATTAGTTATATTTAATCATTAAATTAATCTAATATAATAATGAACATGTTTTTGTTGATTTTAAAAATTATCAATTAATTTTAAATTTTAAATTTTAAATTATGATATTATTTTCCTATTAAAATAACTTATTTTATAATTAAAATAATTAGTTATATTTTTATAATACATATAAAAAAGTTTTTGATTTTTACATCCTTTGTTGTTTCTTCATTGTTATAATTTTAATAAATTAAAATTTTAAATATAACGTCTATAATGATAATATTAACATTTTAACTTATTATTTTAAATGTGACATTTAATTAAGTTTTTTAAATTTTTATTATGAATTTTAAAAATTGAATTTTTAAATCTAATATGTATAATAATAATATTAGGACTTTAACTTACATTTTATTTAGAGTACTCTACAGGATATTACATTCTATTATTATATTTTTTTAATCTAAATCATGTATTAATTAAATTATACTTAAATTTATTTTTGTAATATTTATTAAGTCAATAGTTCTTTTTATAGATTAGTAGTTTATTTTTATAGTATTTCTTTAAAAAAATTAAATGCTTACTACTTTCATGTGCACACTTTATACATATAATTTAAAAAAATATATTATAAGAAAATTTATACTGATATCTTTTTTAAAATAATTTATAATATTATTTTAATTTTTATATCTGTATCAATTGTATCATTTCTATTGAATAATTATCTATCAATAAATTATATAAATTAACTTAAAAGTTAATTTCTTGCTTTTATTAGCTAAAAATACATGTATGATTGAAATATTATATTTTATTTATAAATATTAAAGTATATAATAATTTTAAAATTTGTCCATTGTATTATATATTTATCTAGGTTCATGCACGTTACATCTTGCTACTACATCGAATATGGGTCTAATTTTATACCTTATCACTCTTTGCATGTACGTGTCTGTATTTATATTTTTTTTATCCAAACTCATATGTGTTTTTATTATCATAAAAAAATAAATTATTTTAATTAATTAATTAATTTATAATAATAAAAAATTATGTATCCTTACTACACAAAAAATGAATATTTTAATTAAAAAAATCTATATCAATATATTATATTAAATTTATGTTACAAATTATCACCCTACTTACCACTGGCCAATCATCCTGATATTAATTAGGAAAGAGCATCATGTAGATTTGTTTTTCTAGACTTTAGAGAATATTTACTCTATTTATTTAGAAAATATATTTTTAACTCATTTTATTCATAAAAAAGTATTAAATAAAAATAAAATAAAATTTACATTTAATTTTTTTTATATCTTTTCATTTTTTGATGAATATATATCTAATAAAGTAATTCTTAATTAAAAAATTATTCAAATTTTTTTAACAAATTTTTTTGATTAAATTTAAATTAAATTTTTATTATCTGACTTTGAATATTAGATTATGAAAATTTTGTTTAATTTTAAAAGAAAATTTTTTAATTAAATATTATTTTTTACGTGTATATATATATATATATATATATATATATAATACATATATTATTCCATTATATTTAATAAAAATTGAGATAAAAAATTAAATTTATTCTTATTTAATATCATTTTTACAAATATAGAGATTTTACTGCCACATTTTTCATATACAAATAAATTTAAAAATATCTTTTAAAATAAATAAATAAAATAAAATTATCATTTAAACTCTTCACCATGTTAATTAACACGGTCGTTCTCTAGAAGGCTATCACATAATCCCAGTTCAAGTAAAAGTTGTCTCCCAAGCCAGAAACAAAATGATCGTTAAGAAACTAAAGGAATAAAAAGCCTTTACAACTCTAGAATTAAGAAAAGCTGCCAAGGAAACAATATATATATATATATATATATAACAATTATATTTATATATTGAAATTTAATTACTAAATAGTTAAAAGTCTATTCCTGAAATTAATTCTCAATTAGATTTATATTTCAATACTAATTAGTCAACACTCGGCAGTCTTACACGAAAGTAACATGCAGACTTATAGATAGACTTAAATATTTGGCAATTTAAATCAGCTATTAATTGAAGATAACATGATTATCACAACAAAACTACATAGTCATTAACTCCGACGTGGACACTCTAAAAGTTATTAAAACAATATATATAGTTAGAAAATTATAAATTAAATTGTTAGAAATGATTCTGTATTTAATCTTTGTTTCTATCTTTTCATTTTCAATTTCCGTTTCTATCTTTTCTCTTAAGTTTTAATTTTTGAATTTTTCTGTTTATGAGCTCTTAATTATTTCGTCTTGTTTCGTTTTTGAATTTTGTATTGAGCTTTTAATTGTGATTTTCTTATATACCCATTTCTTGTCGATATATACCCATTTCTTGTCGAAGAAGAGTAGAAAAAGAGAGCAGTTGAGAAGAAGAAGAGAAAAAAAAATAGAAAAGGAAAGAGAAAAGAAAGAAACGAGTGAAGAGAAAAAATAAAGAAAAAAAAACAAAAGAGACCGTACAAAAAGATAAAGTAAAAAAAAATTAGTATTTTTTATCGAGAATTATGTTACTCCAATAGAGTTCAGACACTTAAAAACTCGTACAATAATAGACATTGATTACATGCTAATTGTAGGTAGTAATGATCAAATCTACTAAGACTATGTTGAATTCGAGGTTTGATATAAAAGACATGGAACTTTATAATGTACTTATGAGAATTAAGATATTAAAGATATCAAGCGGTCTCATTCTAAGTCATTGTTATTATGTTGAAAAAATGCTTGTGAAATTCAACAAATGTGATTCTGGAATTGTGAAAACACCAGTAGATGTAAATCTATACCTATCTAAGAATAAAAGTGAAAGTGTGTTTCAACTAGAATATTCTAGAGTGATAGTAAGTCTTATGTACTTGATAAGTTATATAATACTAGATATAGCTTACGCTGTAAGCAAACTAAGTAGATATACTGGTAATCCTGATTACTGGAAAGGTATTACAAGACTACTTAGATACTTAAGATATACATGTCGCTATGGAATGCACTACACAAGATATCTATCTGTATTGGAAGGATACATTGATGCAAATTGGATATCTGACATTAAATACTCAAAGTCTACTAGTGGATATATATGTTCATACTAGGTGGTGCAGTTGTTTCATGATGGAACATGAGTTCATCGCTTTTGGATAAATGTGGTGAAGAATTCGAATGGTTACGTAATTTTTTAGAGGATATTCCTAAGTGGGTAAAGCCTATACCTACAATATGCATCCATTACGATAATCAACTTGCTATTGGTAGGGCACATAGCAATATGTATAATAGTATGTCTTGATACACACGTCGTAGACATAATACCATTAGAAAAATACTCTCAACTCGTGTTATCTCTATTAACTATGTGAAGTCAAAAGATAACATAGTTGATCCCTTAACTAAAGGGTTAAATCAAAAGTTAGTTGATAAGTCATCAGGGAGAATGAGATTAAAGTCCATGAATGAATGAGGATTTGTAAAGGAAACCCAACATATTTGACTGGAGATCCCAAGATCTAGGTTCAAAGGGACAACTTGATTGTAAAACCTTAGTGAGATCATTACGAGGATTTACCATCAAATCCATTCCTATGATGAAAATAGTGATACATGTAAGATATAGGATAAGTTAAGGCTTTTAATGATTCTTATGAATAGAATACCGAGTGCAGTATACTAGTTACTCTTTATGGATTATTTTTAAAGATAATAGATCATTTATGTAAGGGAGGAGTAAAACTGCTTCGAAAGATAATTGTTTAGGGTTCAATTCTTTAGAGACTCTCATAGAATTAGGCGTATATTTATTGCCAAAATAAACATAACAGTGAGAACTAAATTGTGTCAGGAAAAAATCTTATGTGAAGTATGTCATCACTTATATAAACAGCAGAAATATTCAAGGACATCATATCTACTGGTCAATCAGTAAGATAAATATACTTTCACAAAAAAAGGTTCAAAGAGTAACACTTATTTATCCTATGTAGGTTTCCATCCATTGAATTCTATTTCCGTGTCAAAATTTGATTTAAAATCTATGTCAATTTTTATTCATGTGGGAGATTGTTAAAAAATTATGAATTAAAAATTGTTAGAAACGATTATATATTTAATTTTCGTTTCTATCTCTTCATCTTCAATTTCTGTTTCTATCTTTTCTTTCAGTTTCAATTTTTGATTTTTTTTTTGTTTTTGAGCTCTTAATTGTTTTGTCTTGCTTTGTTTTTGAATTTTTTGTTGAGCTTTTAATTGTGCTTTGCTCATGGGTATATATATACATTTGTTTCTTGTCAAAGAGAAGTAGAAGAAAATAGAGAGAAAAAAGAGAAAAAACAAAGTAGTTGAGATGAAGAGAAAAATAAGAAAGAGAAAAGAAAGAGAAGAGAGAATAGAAGAAAGAAAAAAAGAGATATAATACGCAAAGGGAAAGAATTTTTTTTTTTTTTTGTATTTTTATCTAAAGTTAGGTTACTCTAATAAAGTTCAGATATTTGAAAATTTGTTAAATAATAAACTGTGGTGTAACTTTATTATTATTTAATCATTATATCTTGTGAGATAAGTTTTTGTAATTCTCTAACATTCATGGTGAGCGAAAAAATTATCTAAAAGATATTACATGATACACATGCCTCGATTTTTATTTTTTTTTACTCTATTTAAATTTTGTCTTGTTTTATACATGTATTATTTCATACATATATATTATAAATAAAAATTATATATACTTATTGAAATTTAATTAATAAATAAGTAAAAGTACATTGTGAAATTAATTCTTAATTAGATTTATATTTAAATCAATACTAATTAGTCAACGGTCATACATGAAAGTAACATGCAGACTTATAGATAGACTTAAATATTTGGAAATTTAAATCAGCTGTTAAATGAAAATAACATGATTATCACAACGAAAAGAACGTGGTTTTTTTAAAAAGTTATACTACATAGTCAAGTTACATAACGTTAACTCCGACGTGGACACTCTTAGAGTTTTTTTTTTGTTGTGTAGCAAAAAAAAAAGAGTGTTCTTGGAGAAAATTCACAATTTGTGAGAAAAAATATTTATTAATTTTAAAGTAAAGATGATTCGGTAATTTCTACCAATAAGATGTTTTTAATGTAAATATATTTTTAAAAATTAAGTAATATATATATCAAATTTATTTTTAATATAATTTATTCTTATATCACCTCAATCTATTTGCACATTTTTTTTATTTTATAAACGGTGAACATATTATATTATAAATTTCAATCTTTACAAGTTCGATTCATTGTAATATAAGTCCCATATAAATTGAATTTTGTCTTACTTAAAGTTACAAAACATTTTTCAATCAACTACTAGTTTTTAAATTTTAATTGAATTAGGATCTCAATCTTAAGATAATTTCAATTATTTAAGATGAATTTAATTATATCTTATAAAAAATTTAAATATTAATTGAATTAAAATCTCAATCTTAAGATAATGTAAATTATTTAACTAATTAAATAATATTTTTTTAATTAATTTAACATTTTACAAATATTAATGTCAATTCATCCATTTTAAATGGGTTTTTTTTTTGTATACACATATTTATAAAATTGAAATTTAAGTTTTTTTAAATAAAATTTTATTGATTATTTTAAGATATGTGCTATGTAGCTTAGGGTTTTTATTTATTTATTTATTTATTTATCAAAAATCTCATAAAATTGGGTACCCAATCCCATAGAATTATATCTAACAAAAAAAAAAATTACAAATTTGATCGTAATGCCTTTTTTTTATATATATAAAATAGTTTTTCCTTTGAAAAGTAATGTTAAATATTTTTTTAAAATTTTAATTAGAAAGGAGTTATCTTTTGTAAGTCGGGTTGGTTGAATATATCTTTAAAATAGATAATGTAGCATATTGAGTCGCAAATTGTGCTTATCCATTTGAAAAGAGAAAAAGAAAAAAAAAATAATTAAACTAGAAATATCCGAATTTGAAATATATAGCTTTTATTTCTCTTTAAGTGACAATGATGTCACGAAATTAAAGATGACAATAATTATGCAAAGTAAACTTAAAAAAAAAAGTAACAAGTTAGATAATATTATATCAGAAATAGAAAGATATGATATAATAATTTATATTTTTAATAATATATTAATAATAAAATCATATAAATTAATATACTTATAAAGTTTTGATATAAAAAATAACAAAATTAACATCTATTTAAATAAGTTTTATTATTATATAAAAAAAAAAGAAATCTTGTATATCATGTTATCGTGAACATAATTAAAATATGATTTTTTTAAAAATTATAACCAAAGAAGGTCGAAGGAAGTAATAAGGTTTGATAGTAAAAGAAAAGCAAGAAGAAGAAGAAGACGACGACTTTGGGTAAGTTTCGGGAGCCAAAAGTCAGTACCGAAAGCTTTGAGTGAGAAGCTACAGAGTTTGATTGAGAAAAAGAAAGGAAAATAAAAACGAAGAAAGAAGAAAAGCACATGGTTTGGGGTGGGCCCTACTACGTGTGAGACAAATAGAAAACTTCTTCTATTCGTGTAAGAACCCCAGAAGTGTGGAAGGGGACCACATATTCTATCCATCCACGCGTAACTCGTTAATTGACTGTGGCATTTTTGCATGATTATTGAGTGTACTTTTTATATATTTTTTTATTTGATATTTGTTTTTCTAATTTATATTAACTTAAAACATCTTAAATAATTTCTTATTATATGAAAATATGGTTTGAGTTATTATTAATTATTTATATTTTTAAGTTATAATAATTTTAAATTTTATTAACATATTTTAAAAATAATAAATAATTTATATACTAATGTTTAATAGTTCTCAACTCTTTTGATGTTTACTTTATCGTATATTATTTTAAAATATAAATTTCACAAGTGTACACTTTTATTAGTCATGTATTAAGTTTTTATTTATTTATTATAAATACACGTAAAGTATAATAATAACGTTATTGAGAACTAATCTCGTATTAAAAATTAAAACAAAGCTTATACACACTTAATCGTCTGTATTAATTTTAGAGGCTTTGAACCCCATAAAGCCATGTACGTAGGATGTTTCTTTGGCTAGCTAGCTTTAGAGATGCCATCTCAATAAAATGTAGTTTGCCTAGAATACAAGATGATGATTAATTTTTTTTATTTTTATTTTTTGGTAGTTAGGGAGTTAACAGAAACGTAACGTCTGTGATTTTCTTGATTTGCAAAGCTATATAAAGATGATATATATTTTTGAAAGATTGGACTTTGGTTTCTAAATTGTAGTTAGATTTGGTAATATTAATCTAAGCCATACATATAATATGTGAAGGAAAAATTAACTTTAGATTAATCAGGGTTTTTTTCTTTTAAATAATAATAATAATAAAATCAGGGTTTATATATTGAGTTTACTTGAGTTAAGATATTGAGTATGTAAGTTAGGATAAGGATGAAACATGTAAGCTATATAAAGAAAGCATTAGACAAAGATGGAGAATCTTATTATAAGTTGATTAAGTTGTGTAACATTATTATCACTACTGTTATGTAAACAAAATAACTAAAAATTATTAAATTAATCTGTTTAATCGTAAATTATAAATCATAATTGTTATAAAAAATTATCTACTTTGATTTAGTAATCTTTAAACTTAAGATAAATAATATACTATAACAATTTATATTTAATGATTTTTAGAAAATAAAATCATTTATAACATGTTTCCTAATGTTGTTTAATTTATGATTTTTTTTCTTAAAAAAATCAAACAAATTAAGAAATTTTTTAGTTATTGTTTATAACTCTTATACTTTTAATCAATTTTGTTCAAATGTTATCTAAAACAAAATATGATAAAACTTGATGTCATTTCTAAAAAAAAAAATAGTTATTGAGAATGAAAAACAAAAATCTAAAATAAGAAATTTGAGTAAAATAATATTCTTAATATCTATAAATAATTTTTGATTTCTTAAAAAAATTAAAAATCAATAAAATAATGAAATTGAAAAAAATAAAATAAAATAATAATGAAATTTCTATACAAATATACTTATTGAAAATATGATGGATTTATGTTATGAATATTTTAATCCAATATCAGAATTATCGAAAAAGAGAAATTTCTTTCCCTTTTAGCTAGTATCAAAGGAATATTAGTATATATTGTATAATCATTTTGATTATACCTTTGTTTTTGTTTCATGTACTAATTGACACTATTTTGCTAGGATATACTAATTGAATCTTTTGATTTTGTTAATGAAAACTAGTAATTAAAAGTTTATTCCATTTAATTTGATTAATATTAGATGCATGTTTATCCCCTTTTATAAATAAAATTTTGAAATAATTATAAAAAGGTCAAGTTAGCCGAAATAGACTAGTGACAAGCACTTTTATCAGAAGAAGGGGAAAAAAGATATAGTGACATGCAAATTTTTTTTCTCTAACTATTTTGAAATAGTTTGTCATTAGACAAATTTATCGATGATTAAGAGACAGTTACTGTACAAAATTAATTTCAAACCCACCAATCAAACTCTTATGAAAAATGAAAATTATAATTTAATTATTAAGATATTAAGGTTTAAGGTTTAAGATTTATGAATATTTTTTAAGAATATAAATAATCAAAAGAGAACAAGTTAGGAGAAATAAAAAAAATACATATTCATTGTATATTTAAGATTAAGAATATGGTTTATAATTATGAAAATATGATATATATATATATATATATATATATATATAGATATATATATATATATATATATATATATATATATATATATATATAGTAGACACAAGGGCAAGTATGTAAGGGAACCCACGTAAGTGCATCCATACTACCCACTTATATACAATGCAATTATACTACATTAATAGCTATTTATGCAAACATAAGTTAGTTAAAAGCAATAACTAACTCTCCAAATAATAACTAACTTATTGACACATTTCATAACAAACATATACTACCATGTTAATGGTTTGGACAAAACTATTAGTTTGATTTTAATAGAGTGAAACCGTCCTAAGGGAACAAATTTAGTAAGAATATCAGTAAGTTGATCAATAGAAGCCACATGTTGGATGAGAAATTGAAGCTAAAGGATTTCATCAGGTAGAAAATACTGATTAAATCCAATTTGTTTTGTCCTAGAGTGAAGGATGGGATTCTTGGCAAGGCATAAAGCACTCAAATTGTCACACAAGAGTGTTAGAGGTGTTGTAAGAGTCAAATGAACTTTAAAGAACAATGAGCAAAGTTATAGAAGCTTTGTAGTAGCAATAACCATGGCACGATACTCTAATTCAGTGTTTGATCTTAACACCACAATATATGTTCCAGTTGATCTTTTATCCTCAACATTAGAGGCCTAGTATACATCACAAAATGTAGTCAAAGGAAACATTTGTTAATGCCTCTCCATTTGTGTCATCACGAAATAATCTTTTGACTGCCACCTAGTGTACATTTATTGGGGAGATTATAAGCTGGTAAAGCTTATTGATACTAAAAGAAATATCAAGCCATGTCAATGTACAATACTAAAGGCCACCTACCACACTTTTGTATATACTTGCATCCTCTAATGGAGTGTCATTAAGCTTTCTTAAACCTTTCCAGTAGTTATTGGAGTATCACTATCCTTGGAAGATAGCATGTCACACTTGTACAACAACTCATTGATGTACTTTTGCTGATTAAGCCACATCACATCACGTTGGATGAAAATATCTAAGCTAAGAAAGTAGTTAAGAATGCCTAGATCCTTTAAAGCAAACTAAGAATGCATATAAGCAATAAGATCATCGACATGAACATAAGAACTTCCAGTGATGATTATAACATCATCATAGATTAAGACAATTATAAACTTTGGCACAATTCAAAATGAAAAGAGAAGTATCAAATTTGAAAGCCACACACTACAAATCTCGTAAAGCACAACTTAACTTGCAAACCAAGCTCTTATGGCTTACTTTAAGCCATAAAGTGCCTTCCTCAGTTTACATAACAACCCTTGACCCTTCTCAAAACCAGATAGTTGAATCATGAATACATCCTCAGTAAGGTTTCAACTCAAGAAGGTATTGTTAACAACCACTTGCTTCAATTCCTAACCTTTTGAAACAACAAGACTTAGAACAACTATGATTATGGTAGTCTTTATAACATGTGAGAAAGTTTCAAATAAATCAACTCCTTCCACTTGTAGAAAAACCTTAGCTACAAGTCAAGTTTTATACTTGTCTAGTGTTCTATCAGCCTTCAATTTCACCTTGAACACCTATTTGCACCCAATAGTTATTTTCCTTTGAGAAAGTTCAACAAATTCCCAAGCACCATTGGAAATGAGAGCCTCTAGCTTTAACTGTATAGCTTTATGCCACTTAGGAATTTTAAGAGCATCTTTATATGGTTTAGGCTCTGGTAGAACATGAACTCTATGAATATGGAAAGCATACACCTTTGGTTTAAAAACACCAACCTTTCCCCTAGTAACCTTATTATGATAATTGGATAGTTATGGCATAGGAAAAGCATTAGTCACAACCATAAGAAATTGAGTATTAACATATGTAGAAGGTATTGGTGGAAAAATAACACCAAGATGAAGTGATTTTGAAGAAGATGGACGTATATCGATGAAAGGGTGTTCAATAACAACACTAGGTTGAATAACACCATCGGACTCAATATGAGAAAATGATTTAAAAGATGTAACAAGTATGTTAGATAAAGTAATATAAGGAGGGGCCATCAATGGAACTTTTGTTAAGGAATGATCAATAAAAAAATAGGTGATGAACATGTGCTAGATAAACCATCCGTTGAAGAAAAAAGTAGCTTGAAGTACTAGAAGTAGGAACAAACATGGTAGGCAAAGCTAGCTAAGTAAGCACACGTAAGACTAAGCTATTAGAAAAATCACTAGATACCAAGCCATGACTCTCTGTACTATTTTGAAAAGGATAGGAAAT
This sequence comes from Hippophae rhamnoides, assembly GCA_033030585.1. Classification (NCBI taxonomy): domain Eukaryota; kingdom Viridiplantae; phylum Streptophyta; class Magnoliopsida; order Rosales; family Elaeagnaceae; genus Hippophae; species Hippophae rhamnoides. The sequence goes on along the minus strand of CM065434.1, from coordinate 18,876,404 downwards.
TTCATTAAAAACCACATGATGACTGACATAGAACATCTCAACCCTTCAATAAAATCAAATTTAACCTTTTTGTTTAGCACTATACCCCATAAAAACACATTGAATAGACCTAGCACCCAACTTATCATATGTGTAAGGCCTTACATATGGATAACATTAACTACCAAAGTATTTAAGCACATCAAGATCACATGGTTTATTATATAACACTTCAAATAGAGATTTACCTTCAAGAACTTTAGACACATTCTTGTTTGAAAAATTGATGAGTGCTCAAAAAGCACTAAAATTACCATGATTTTATGCTCATTAATTGATTAAAAATATATATATTTATATGTTTTATCATATATTTATATAAATTTGTATTTTTCGGAATCACGGGTATTTTTATTGTTTTTCAAGTATTTTGGCTTAAAAACGCAATTTAAAGACTCAAAGAGGAATACTTGAAGCAATACATCACAAATATATTAATAAATAAGTGGGAAAAGGTCAACAAACATGGAAAAATTGGACAAAATGGGTCAAAAAGACGGAAATCGCGTCACGCTTCAGCGGACCAGCCCTTCAACTCACAAGCGCTTTCATGGCAGCGTTCGCGTGCCGCGCCCAAAGAGCCTCCGCGCGCCCAACGCGTTTTCGCCCCTTTTTTCACGTGCAGCCGTCCCCATGACGTCATGAAGACTTCATTAATGACCTCACCATGTTCTTTACGCATTTTTTCATTTTTTAACATTTTTTTTTACATTTTTTTACTCATTTTTTCTCTCCATCCTCACCTATAATTACCCCCATTCCCTTCACTTCAAAAACACACCTCAAAAACACACTTCTCTCTTCTTTCTTTCTCTCCATTTCTTAGTTTTTAGGTTTTTTTAGTTTTTCTTATGTTTTAGCTACTTTCTCTTAGTTTTAGAGTTCTTCCCTTTTTGGGAAGAACTAGTTATATTTTTGTAATTTATTAGCTTTTTGATTCAATAAATGGGAGTGCAAATTCCGTTTGAAGGTTTTCTAGCGACGGGAATGGCATTGAAGTACTGTAAGGATTTTATTTTCTTTGCAGTTATTTTTTATGCTTTGTTCTTACATGTTATATTTAATTTGTCTGTTATTAAATTTAACTGTGCTAGCTTGTAAACATGATATAATAATAACGTTGTTATGCTATAAATATTAAATACGTAAATATCTCTAAAATTAATTTTTTTTATTTTTAATCAAGAATTTCTATTAAGAAAGTTAGAGAGAAATATATTATTTTTCATTACAAACTTAAATCAAAAATTAGATTTTAAGGTTTAGTTATCCTCGATTTAGAGTAGTGCTCTTTTATTTGTTGGTACAATCGCACGGTAGTTAGAGTGAAGCTCTATTTCAAAAGTTTTTATAAGAATTATTATCCGAAAATGTATTGACAACATGTTTAGTGGTTTTAAAACTTGAAAGTTAGTACTTGGATAATTAAATTCTTAGGTTTAATTTGGACACCTTGAATAAAGTTTAAACTGTCTAACCCCACCAAAGGTGGCATTTAAATGGTTCATTTTCAATCTCTTAGAAAAAGGAATTAATTTAATTAACCAAATTAGTTATCAACCCCACCCATAGGTGTTAATTTATTTGTTTAGTTAACAAAGAATATCTAACCCCACCAAAGGTGGTATTCATACAAAAAAGGGAGAATCAATAAATATCAATTCATATCTTTAATAACCTAAATAATACGAGCAAGCATAATTAACTTAGTTATTATATCCATAAATACTCCACTATTATAAATGATAAAATTTGCATGAATATTTATTGAATCTATGTTTATTTTTATGTTAGTAGATTAAAAACACAAAACCCAAAATATCGTGACAGGATGTTTAGGATTTAATTTCGTTTTTAAAAGTTTGAATAATAAATTAAAAACCACATACATTCCTTCCTTAGATAGACCTTGGGAGTATACTTATCATTTTATACGAAATGATTCGTGCACTTGCGAGAGTTTTATAAATATAAAACCAAAGTATTGACAGAATCGGCGATGCCGATTTTCGTTCATCAAGTTTTTGGCGCCGTTGCCGGGGATGACTCCGTTGCGGGGATGGCATCAAATTTTTTGGCAATCCCGATTCTGCTCATCAAGTTTTTGGCGCCGTTGTCGGGGATGACTCCGTTGCGGGGATGGCATCAAAGTTTTTGGCAATCCCGATTCTGCTCATCACAAATGAACAACAATTTTAAAGGCATACAACTAGAACTTTATGAGGACACAGGAATGGAACAAAAGAGCCAGACATCATTCCAAAATTGTCCTATGGCTTCATTAAACCACACAATTATGTTCAAAGGTGTGAAGACAAGTGTAATTATGCACAACACCCTTCTTTTCAAGGCTAGTCACCAATGACTTGAACTTAGTACCACCATCTATTTGAATCATTTTAACAAATAAAGAAAAGTGCTTTTCTACCATTATTTTGAAGTATAAGAAGGTAGAGTTAGTCTTATCCTTAGTAGTTAGTTGAAAAAACATATAAACATACTAAAATAATCAACAATAGACAAAAAAAAATCTTTAAATTTTATTTGACAATCAAGAAAAATTCCACAAATCAAGATACAATAATACAAAGAGAGACTGAGACTTTTCATGATAAGCCAAGAAATATAGCTTATGTGCCTTAACAAGTTGACAAGAGTCACAAAACACAAGTGATTATGAACAGAAGAAATATCAACATTATTACATTTGAGAGTTTTAAGAGTAGTATTGAAAGATGGATGTTTTAGCTTTTCATGCCATAGATGATAAATAGGAATAACTGAGTCATTACTACTTGATGAATAGCATGCACTTGACACACTAGATTCTTAAGGTGAAGAGACATCATGAACAGTATAAAAAGCAAACAAATTCTTTACTAAGTCGTGAACTACACCAAGAACCTTCTAAAGCCCATCATTATTGGAACCTTCCACCACTACTTGCTTAGATTTTTGATCCTTGATAAAAAAAATGAGCCAAAGTGAAATTTAACAAACACATCATTGTTAGTGCAACGATTATATACAGAAAGAATATTAGTAGCTATTCGAAGAGTATATAATAGATCATTGACAATTAAAAAACACTTATCATTAACATTTAGAAAACCTGAAATGATATTAAAAATGGGTGAGGTATTACCATTTCCTACAGTAATACCTTCTAAGCCATGATATAGATAGGCATTAGACATATGCTTCTCACTTGTCGTTAGATGATGGCTTGCTCTTGATTCAAGTAACCAAGTGTTGGAAAATAGTGCATTCCTAGAATCATCCATATAAATGAAACTCATAGCTATAGGAACATAACCTTTCTTACCCAAAAAAGCATCTCTCAACAAAAACAAGAAAAGGTTGTGTGACATGATTTCTTACAAATCTGGCAAACATGTCTCATAGAGTATAATTTCTTGAAAACAATTTGAGACGTAGAGGAGTTAGACAAAACAACACCATTACTCTTCTGAGATGAATTGTTTTCTTTAAGTAATAGATGGAAATTCCATTGAGAATAAGACTTAGCCTACCCATGCCATTTATGGAAAGATCTCTTATGAGAACCATTGGTAAAATGAGTAGCATTAGCTTGAAATAGAAAAACTTGAATAGAACCTTCTAAAGTAAGAATCATTCTTGCAAAACATGGAAGAACCTTTTGAAACAAGAAGCATCCTTTCAAAATTTTCAAAATGAATGTGCAAGACTTCTACTGAAGGGCTAAATTGAGTAATGTTAAAGGTAGTGACAAATGACAGATATCTTGGGCCTAAGTCATTCAATATATATATAACCATTTCTCGCTAAGGAATTACTTCATTATCAACTAACATTTTTGTATGAAGCATGCAATTTTGCCATAGATATACTATTATTTGAGAGTGATTGCAATTTTTCATGTAGTTTCATTACTCTAGACTAAGTAATATGACTACACCAATTTTAAAGTGATATCCATTGATCCCTAGAAAATACGTGTATAATAAGAACTGCATTCATTCCTTGCGAAACTAAGTTGTAAACTTAGTTCTTTACAAAAGAATCATATTGAGTCCATGTGACAAATAATGGATTTAGAAGCAAGCATTAAGAATCAAGAAAATAAGAGGGCCTAGGCAAGGTGTCATTCATAAAATCCTTCATTCTATAAGTTACAACCAAGCACAACAATTGCTCACTTTATATAAGATAATTATTGTCATCATTTTACTAATAAAGGGTCATTGTATGGTGGTGACGATGAAAAATTTAATACAATAATGTCAATAATTGAATTACCGGTAGAAGCATTAGCAAATCTTGATGATTCTCTTGGACTTGTCTCTCGAGTTGGTTCATTGTCATCATTTATCCCAATTGATTGATCATTATTAGTACAACCTTGATATGCTAAATTGATTGTAGGTGAGGAAAAAAGCACTTTTTTATATGTTTTCTTGTTACCCATATCTAAAATAGCTCCAAGGATCTTCAAAACTACTCTGATACCATAAAAAAACACATGTTCTTAAAATTAAAAACAATGTATATTCACTATATATTGGATATTAAGAATATGGTTTACAATTGTGAAGATATGGTGTATATATAGCAGACACAAGTGCTGTTATACGACTTACGAAACTACACACAGGCACACAAGTGCACCCACACTGCACACACACATATAGTGCAACTATACTACATTAGCAAATCCGTATGCACACATGAGTAAGTTAAGAGTATTAACTCACCCTCCAATTACTAACTAACTCACTAACATATTTCATACTAAACATATACTCTAATAATACTTTTAAGATACTACTAAAGAACATAGATAATAATAAATACCAAAATAATAATATGTGTACCAAAAAGGTACCAATCACAAGTAATCGAGTAATATATGTAATATCTAACACTCAAATTGTGAACTTAAGTGTCTTATAGGAAATTTAGGTATTTATTTGTGATTTTTTCTAGTAGTAATGCAAACTTACTATATCAATTGATAATTTAGGATTTGATTATAGTGAAAAACATTTATATTTGGCAACTCTCATATTTTCTAAAGGGCCATTAGAAATATCTTAATGAAGTTAATTTTGCTCAACTTCGAAGGGATTTTTAGATGTGTGAACGAATCTCACGTTTGAAAATATGGAGACTATATTAGGTATATAAATGGGATGAACTATTCCTCCTAATAAGTTATGTTTCCAAAAAATGGGTGGGTAGATCAACATCATAAATACATAATAATTTAGGCAAATTCACTTTTCATTAATAAACAAAATTGATTCTTCCATTTCAAAAAGTAACGTGTTACAAGTTTAAGCTTGTGACCAATCAAACAAAAGTGGCATCCAACTTGAAAAAACAAAAAAAGGATTTAGTCCTTCAACTTTAATGATCCTCATAATATACCCTACAATCAATGCCCCAAGACCTTCCTCACCCAGATTAGAGCCCGATTCTTTTCCTTCTCCCCCATCCACAAATGGAACCTGTATGCATGGAAGAGTGAATGGGATATCCATAATGCAATAATAATACTCGCTTACATCCCTTTGTTTGACCTCCATCTTAAAGGATTCCATAGCCATCTTGTACCTTTTCTCTACGCACGACTCGAGCTTCTGAGCCATGACATTAACATCAAATTTTGCCTTAAGAGCCTCCTTGATAGAAGCGTTAGCTCTTCTCTAGGCTTATCTGGTCCCCTCCTCAGCTCGCCTTTAAGCCTCCTCGAGTTTAGTAATGCATTGGGCATACTCATTCAGCTCAATGCTAACCCTTTTTCAACTTCTCCTCCTTATTAATTGCCTCGTCTTTCCACTTATTTTCTCTTGCCAACAGTGTGGTGTATCTTGAACGAGTAGAAGTGTGACTCTGCTTCTCTTGCATTAGTTTGGCTTTTAAATGACCCACGATTCGAGCCCTGTTAAAGTATAAAGCAACACCAGTTGAAACAAAAGAAAGTTACGAGGTCAAACACATAAGTCTCGAGCTCAAACTTTGTATTAAAAATAGTCATAAGTAAACATAAAACGTGAGGTATCTCACTTGACATAATTGGTGATGGATGACCTCGCCGAAATCTACACCCTCGTAGATTTCCCTTAGTTACTACTCATATATTCCAACATAAAGATGGCTCAAACAATGATTGAGGTGCTATGGCACCAACCCTCGATTTAAAACTACCCCATTCGCATCTGTGGTGAGATCGTGGATGACCTTCCTATTAATTGAATCTCGTATAGGATCACTAGATTCTTTAGAACCTGAGCAAGGGGTGGAGTCACATGTTGCTCTTGCAATGAAGATAGAGATGCGTAAACATTCAATGGCTCTGGGCTAAGTGCGGGCTCATCAGTCACCACCACCTTCTTCTTCTTCTTCTTCTTTAGGGATACGGGACGACTTTCATGACTGGAGGAATTACCCATTTTCTTACCTATAGAAGAGATTCCCCTAGAAGTAGGAGATGTACCCATTTGGGAGTTCAACCCTATAAAAGTAACCTTGCTCTTCAAATAGGATAAGAGTTGGGCAATTGTAACTCCCATAGGATCTACAAAATAAGAGCGAGGAAATGTTATGTTAATCACATCGCGTTTAACTTAAATATAAAAAATAAAAAAATGAGAGCAAGTCTTAGGACTAGTTCACCATCATCATCCACCACCTCGAACCAGCCCCCAAAGTCTGTGGGAGGGGTTTTACATTAAAGAAGAGCCCAGGGTTTACGAATGATCCTAACGGGGGCTCTACCACACCATGTCTTATCAACCTGCATGCCACAAAGCGTGAGGTGTTCAATAACTACCTCCAATTGATTTTTTTAGGAAGATAGTTTTTGATATTAGCCAATTGTTGCTTCATGTCAAGACTCAAGGTCGTGGTTAAGGAACCCATGTTCCTTATCACGATCTTAGTGTTATTCCAAATGCTTCTTATTAATCTGGTGTCACTGGTAGGAGACTCTCACCGCCTTAAAAATAGAAAACTACTCCTTCAAATTTTTCTTGTTCTCAAGGAGCGACACATTCATACCTCAATCTTGCTTCACCGACATATATATCCTCCTCGGATCAGTTGGGTTCTACTTTAGGATGTAAGCCTCGTTAAACTTAGCCATCTCTAAGCCCACCCCGAGTTCCTGACAAATCAACGTCAGGTAAAGCATATACCTCCACCCATTAGGCATCAATTGTCCCAGGGTGAGCTGCACTCTAACCAAGAATCTCCTAATGATAGGGTACAAGGGGAACCTTACCCTTAACCACAATGTCTTTTCATGAAAGACAATCCAACTAGATGGAGGTTGATCACTATCACAGGCCCCCTATGGAGGAATCATTATTTGAATAGAGCAAGGGATGTTATAGGTTTTTCTTAACCTTTCTCATCTTAGGGCACCAACCCACAAGTCTTAAACACGGTTAACCAACCACTAGTGCGACTTATTAGTTCCTCAGATCCTATATTTCTTATTTTCTTCATCCATGTCCTAGCCACTAAAATTTGAGTCTAAGTAGAGGGCTAAGGCGAGGATCAACTTTCCTGGCTAGAAGAACCCGATCTAGAAGACCCTAAGTTATCACTAGCACTAGAATATTGGGGGCTTTCCCAGAAGTATGAGCTTAAGCCTAATGTCTCTTCTCTGTACATTTATGTAAAAAGCTACAAAACATAAAAAGAAAAATGATAGGTAAGGTGTGAGAAGAAGGGACTATCTAAGGTCGAGTTTAAAAATAAAAGGACGTGATTCTTTAAAAATGACCTAAAAAGAAAGTAGAAAAGCGTTAGGTTCTCGAAGCTTGTATTATTAAGCTTGAACAAACAAAACTAGTCCAAGCTAAAATCTTACCATCAGACTGAAAACCTTTTATAGCTCATGCTGGCACGATAGAGCATTTTTTCTTACTATTTGTTACTGCATAGGAAATGATGATAAGTCCCAACCCAAGCATCTCTTTATATAGAGACACTTGGTTTCTCTCTCCAATCAACTAACATGCATTTATTAGGGGAGTTAAACAGTTCGTATCCTCTGCTCGGGATTTACTCTTCCATCTTAGTCCAAAACTCGAGCTAAAAGAGTAGGGAGACTTGATGTTTAGACATATGGACCGACCTGTAACCCAGCCCTAGATGAAGGACCAAGACCTGTAGCCCAACTTGAGACTAAGGACCGACCTATAGGTTAGTCCGATGCAAAATAAGCAGCCTTAGTTCTTGTCATCGGACCACACTTTTGGAAGATGACCTAGTCACGAGAAGAAATACCCTGAATAACGTATCTCACTCTGTACACTTTAAATGCACTAGTAAAATAGGAGGTATATCTTAGAGGATGCTTCCCCTGTAGGGTCGAGCTCGATACATAAAATGTTGTATTTTTATATTAATTGTGTCTCTCTCACACTCATGTATGTATACTAATTGTGTAATCAATATCTATACATGTAATATTTTATAAATAGAAAAATCTTTTATGAAATACACGTATTCAAACAAATATCTTAAGTTTTCTCTCGTCAACCAGACCAATCTCAAACAATATATATGTTAGAAACCTAGGCCTAACTCAACCTAATAAGATCTCATTGAGTTAAGGGTTGCCCAAGCTTATAAGCAGCTTTGCTGCCTTGTTCCTAGTCGATGTGGGACAAGGATACTTAACAGCCCCCCTCCACACGGCGGACAAAGGTGGACATTAGCGCCACGGTGAGACTGTGGTAGAGTCCAATTAGGTCCAAACACATAGAGACTAGGCCCAACTCTGATACCATGTTAGAAACATAGGTCTAACTCAACCTAATAAGATCTCATTGAGTTAAGGCTTGTCCAAGCTTATAAGCAGCTTTGATGCCTTTTTACTAGTCAATGTGGGACAAGTACACTTAACAATATATATATATATATATATATATTTGATTGGTTAGTACATTTCTTGTCATTGCTCTTTTTTCTAATGGTTCATGCTTTGGCTACGTACGTACTGCATAGTACATCCACTGCTCAAGATTTGGGTTATTTTGTTTAAATCAAATGTACGTAAGTACTGGTTAAGATATCCAAATAAAGCTGGCTTGTGGAAGTCTTTTTGTTGCATGGTTGTTGGTTAGTGCATTTCTTGCCTCGTTGTTCTTTTTTCTAATGCTTTATGTTTTGGCTACGAAGTACATAGTACATCCACTGCTCAAGTTTGGGTTATTAGGTTTTTAGGTCAAATGATAAGCAATCATATCTGAATAAAGTTGATTTGTGGAGCTTTTTTGTTGGCTGGTTAGTGCAATTCTTGCTAATTTGTTCTTTTTTCTAATGCTTCGTGCTTTGGCTACATAGTACATCCATTACTCAAGGCTGGTGTTATTATTTTTAGATCAAAAAGTAAACACTTGTTTTTGGGCGTAAGATATGAATTTTTGTGTTAAAAATAATAATCATTAACTCTTAAAGATCAAGTATTATTCAAATAATGATAAAAATTATCTTTATATATCTATAACTATTTATGAATATAGAAACCAAACAATTACAATTTAATAATTTTGATTATTATTTTTTGAACACATAACATCAAACTCTAATATCTTTTTACAAAACATTATTCATTAATTTCAACTAAAACTTAAGGTATCAAAATAATGACAAATATTATTTTAATCTATCTATCAATTTGGGTTTAAAAATTGAATCATTGTGCAAAAGAAATTATTCAAATACAATCTTCTCTGTGTGTTTTTTTCTTTTTCTTTTTTTAATTTATTAATTATTGGGGAAATGATAAATTCTTTCTCTATTTCTATGTGTTCTCTTAAACAAAACATGATAATACCTTAAGCCCTTTAATACCCTTGATATCAAAGAACTCACTGGTAAAGGGAAAATTCTTATATGCAACAACATGGACATTGGTTCAGTTGTATGTAACAAAACCAATGACTAAGTGGAGGGAAATAAAAATCCAAAGTTTAAGAAAAAACTACAAATAAGATGGTAAAAGGGGTGTTCAAAATTTACCTAATCTAAATCAACCTAATACATGTAAATATGTTAGTACTTATTTTATTATGTGATTATTGTTTAGATTAAACACTTGTGCTTGTTATATTCTTAAATTGATGTATAATTAAATAGTAAACTATTTTTTTCTATTTATAGTTTAGAATCCATTACATAATTTTTATGGATTTATTGTTTGAAAAAAATTCAAAATCCTTTTAACCTAATCTTAATCAATATTTAAAATATTAAATTATTAATTATTAAAATATTTTACAACTAAAAATAACAATCTCCCCAACCCAATCAACCCACTTTAAAGAGTTCAATTTAGAATATTGGTTCCATAACTTTTTATTGAATCGGTTTGATTTTTAATGGTTACATTTAATTCAAGTTCACACCTGAGTGAGTTAGTAATTTGTACTGAATCAATCTCATTTTAAAGAGCCATATTTTGTATTTGGGTTGAGTATTTCATGTCATTGACATACAATTTTTTTAATATTTTAATTAAACATAATTTATTAAAAGATAAGAATATAATATTTTAATTAGATAATTATAACAAAAAATATATTATCCCCCCTTTTCTTACTTTCCTTTCAATATATTTTCTTTCTTTTTAGGTTTTAATTTTAATTTTTTTTCTTTTGTATAGTAATAAATATCAAATATTCTTATAATAAATAATATCTAAAATTTATATTTGATAATTTTATTTATATTTACTTTACGTTATAAACTTTGAATTATTATTTTAAGAGTAATAATTGTATTAAATTTATTATTTTTTTCAACTATATTTATAAAAACCTCAAAAATGAAATAGTTGGTAGTTCTTGAAGCTCTCTTTTTTTTCTCCTTTTCTCTTCCTTTCTATATATTTTTTATAAGCTTTAATTTTAATTTTTTCTCTCTTATTCAATAATAAATATCAAAATATTCTTATAATAAATAATAGTTATAAAATTTGTATTTGATATTTTTTTGCATTGACTTTACATTATGAACTAATTATATTTTTATGTAAATATTATGTTATATTCATTTATCTAATACCAATCTAAAAATAGTCAACTGCAATGTGTTACTTTTAAGCAAAAAATGTTTATAAAAAGGTTTATTATCTATTAAGCTTTGTTTATCTTAAGTTAATATGTATCATTATATTTTATTTTATTTATTTATTAAATGAAATATCACTCATATTTAAACTGTATGACTCTATCACAAAGTGTCACACATATTGATTATAGAATAATAATTATTGTATATATATTTTTTACTAAAGTAATAAATTAATTAACTATTTGTTAATAAAATAATTATTATTGCATATTTACTTTTCACTAAAATCACAAATTATTTATTTTAAGATTTTTTTTACTTTATATAAAAAATTAATTTTTTATCTTGTAATATTAAAAGAAACCTAAATAAAAATTATATTTAAATATTTTTTCTTTATTTTTTAAAATAAATAATTTTGAACAAATAATAATAAATTTTCTTAATAATACTAAATATTTATCAAATTTAAATCATCATTCTATGTAAATACATTGGTAAAAAACCAGTATTATATATAGAACAGTTCTACTAGTTGCATATTTTGAGATTTTATTTGTTTGATTTCATTATTAATTTTAAAAAATCAATTTGTATTGATTTGGTTTGAATCTCATTTATTTAAACTTTGTAAGAACCAAACTAACCGAATCTATCTATTATTTTTATTTTATATTCATATTCATATTATTATTTTATATAATTATTATTTTAAAATTTCTCTAAGTTTTCGTGTATTTCTCTCATTTTTTTCTCAATTCTTATTATTCATCAAATAATGACACTTCTTAGCTTCTTAATTTTGCCTCTACTCACCTCTCAACCCTACCTATGCTAACCTATATCCTAATCACTCACACGAATGATTAACGAATAGATGAACAACGAAGAAGAAGACAAACTACGATATAGCAATTCTTGTGCACACATTAATTATATATTATTTAATTATTTTTCTATTATAAGTACATCGTCTTTCATATTTTTTTCATTGGAGTTTGTATGCATGAACAATATTATGTATGGTTTAGATGTGAGAATTAGCCAAATTTATAGGATAAGTCATTATTATTTATTATTGTTTATTTATCATACTTTTAAATCTTTCTTACATTTAATGATTGATATGAATAATAATATTAGGTAATTGGTTGAAATCCAAATCTTCAAATTTAGAGATTATAATAAAGATAACATTGAAAACATTAAAAATATAATATAACAGTTAAAAAAATACTAATAAACAAAATCTATTAGCAAAAAATGGAAGAAAAAAAACTTTCCTTAACCCAACACAATTAAAAAAAAACTTTATTCATATTGAATCGATTTTTCAAACTCACTAGTTTTAGTTGATTCTTATTTTTTAAGAACCAATCATATTGAGTTTATTTTTTATTTTGTCTAATCTTAAGCCAATCTATATATGCATATTCCTACTACATGTGTTATAAGGTCTTTCATTCACATTGATAGTTTATTGTGCTCATCAATGCTTAGTCTTGAGATGTGGATCATCTAAGACACGTTAACATAAGGATTACATTTAAAATTTTATTTGTTTTTGCCCCTCTTAAACCTACAAACATTTGGCCTAGGTTAAGAAAAACATCAATCATTATTTATTGATCACCTTAAAATTAATTTAAAAATTGAAATAGTATTTAGGGTTTAGTTTTTTTAAGTAGTGTCAATCTAGTCCTAACTTTTAAATATGGTGAATCAAGAAAAAAAAAACTAAATGCATTTAATTTTCATGTGACCAACACATGACAAGTGAAGATATTTTTAAATTTTTCGTGAGTGTATGAAATATTTTTAAAAAAATAACCATGAGTTCCAAGTGCCAAGATGTTTATTGCTTAGTCAGTTCATCTTTCAAGGAAATAACATGGTATTATTGTTTGGCCAATTATAATTACATGTCACGAAGTCTTCAAAGATATACTACAATATCTAAAAATATTAAGAATATATGTTTTATAAACATGAATTTTGAAAATTATGTTGGATTCCATACTATTTTCATGTCCTGTGGGCCAGAATGAAGTCCACTCCCTGTTTTGAATCTTTTCATTTGGGCCTATATGTTGTTCAATGACACAATGTGAGGCTTCAACATACACGAGCAACTATTTTCAAGCTTTGAATTATGTTTTTCGACCATGTGTCTTACAGACTACGAATCGTGTAATCATTTAATTGTGTGGGTTATATTTTCTTTGTGCTATTAATTTATGATTGGGAGAATGGTTATATTAAGGGTTTCTTATCATTTTTATAAAATAAGTGTTTTAATTTTAATGCCATCAACTCGAGCATCAAGAATAAAGGTACGAAAGATCTTATAATTTTTATAAAATAAATATTTTAATCCTATTATTTTTTAACTGCATCAGTTTTCCGTGTTTAGTTTAAAAGTTTTATTTTCTTCCTTTTTTTTAAGTTTAAGGCTTTTCACGTAATCCTATGATGTAGCTTCTTTTTATGTGATCTTTGATCAAAACTTTTATCACTGAATAATCTTGATACATTAAGAATGATTTATTCTCATAATTTTGAAAGAAAAAAAAAATTTATTTTAGTCCTAAAAATCCAAAACTACAAGATTTATATATTCTTTTTAGGATTAAAATGTACATTTTATAAGTTATAAGAATAAAGTATTTTAGTTAAAAAATTATGAGATTAATGTAATTCTTTGCATAAAACTATAGGATTACTAGTACCCTTATTCTTATCTTAATTACACTATTCTAGAGTATTTTAATAATTTATGCGCGGTAATTTCTAATTTGTTAATATCATTATTTCTTAATCAAAAGAGGTATAATCGCTACAATATCAACTTCATAATGATAATTGCTTAAAAAAACACTAATATTTCTTAATTTATTTACATTTAAATATAATAAATAGGTTTAAATATGTATGATTTTATCGTTATTTAAGTAAATTTATGTTCTTGAAATTGTGGATAATTTTTTATATTTTAGGTATTTTTTAACTTTAATTTGATAAATTTATCAACACATGAAGAACACACTTGAATCACTCATTTGCACCATAGAAAATTAAAAGAACAATACATGTAAGACTTAGATGTAATCTAGTTAATTTGTAAGGGTTGAAAACAAGAAGTGAAATAAAGGATCGCAAGCTACGATGTGGAATGCATATGATTATGACACATTTCTCAATGTTTAAAGTTAATATTCATAAAGTTTGTGTTGTACCATGGCATGGAATACATTGAGTTGCGATGCGACCCGATTAGGGTAAAACGAGGGGAAGCATTATGAGACTCGGGTTGTAGCATGGATTAAACTAGATTGTGGTGTGCAATTAAATTTTCACTTGAAACCTTTTTTGACCAACCTAAGCTATAAATACATGTTTTTTGTTTTAAGTTGAAAATATAGCATATTGTGTTTTAGGAATTTTAGTTTTCAATAGCATTATATTTTCTTAGTTTTTGCAATAGTTTTGACTCAATAATAATATACTCAAATCATTTTAAGGTTTTTCATATTACAAATAATTATAAAATCTTTTTAAATATTATTTTTAATTTATTAATCATTTATTAAATTCGAACATATATGACTGATTATTACTATAGGATATTAGTTTCATTACCATGTTTATGAAGATTAATTTTAGATAATATTTTAACAAAATAAATTGAGATTATTTCTTTATTCAATATTTCTACAAAGTTTATTATTGATTAATATATTAAAGATACATTTTTAGTAATAAATTTAAAATATGAAAATTAATTTTTAGAAACTTCATCTAAATATGATTTTGACACCTTGAATAAGAGTTTAAATTGATATTCTCGATAAAGTTTTTACTTAAATGGTTTGTTATTCCTTTAAGAATAAAATATAATTTAATCTAATTAGTTACTAATCTGTGCTAAAAAGACTTTAATTGATTTGGTTAACAAAGAAATTGATCCATACAAAAGATTTTTTCGTACAAGAAAAGAAAATAATTAATAATTTGAATTTGTATTTTTAATAACCAAATTAATTCTAAGCAAAATACTAAGTAGCTAATAATTCTTATAAATCTTTCATTAAGTGTTAATTGTTTATCTACTTAAAATTATTTAAATCAATCATATTTCTATATTTTATTACATGCTATTAGATTAATATTTTTGAATACTGTTTTCAATTTATTAATTATTTATTAAATTTGAATATGTTTGTCTGATTATTACTATAAGATATTAGTTTTATTGCCAAGTTTACGAAGATTAATTTATGTTAATATTTTTACAAAATAAATTAAGATTATTTCTTTATTCAAGATTTCTACAAAGTTTATTATTAATTAATATATTGAAGATATATTTTTAATAATAGATTTAAAATCTGAATTTTAGGTTTTAGAAAGACTTTAATTGATTTGGTTAACAAAGAAATTGATCATGTCAAAAGAATTTTTTATACAAGAAAAGAAAAAAATTAATAATTTGAATTTGTATTTTTAATAACCTAATTAATTCTAAGCAAGATGGTCAACTAGCTAATAATTCTTCATTAAGTATTAATTGTTTATCTACCTAGAATTGTTTGAATAAATCATATTTCTATATTTTATTATATGTTATTAGATTGATGTTTTTAAAATCTAAATATTATGATAGATTATTTATGTTTATTTTTTGTGTTTGTTTATAAAATATTTATTAAATTATTTAAAATCATGTAACTCCTCTTTAGCTCAATATTGGGAGTATACTTATCTTTTATAAATAATAGAAATAATTAAGAACAATACATACCCAAATTTTAGCTCAAACTTTTTACTTCGATTTGGTAGTCTAGGTAGAGCGCTAAGAATATTAAAATAACAAGACCATGTTGAAAATATTCACAAAAAAAATCGAAGAAGAGATGTAGAACTCCTATATGTAAGGTATCACTCGTTTCAATTAAAATATAATTTTTGTTTTCTATTTGAGTTTTGTATGTTTTATGTAGCTCCATTTATAATTATCACACCATGTGTTTGAAAAATACTTATAAGTATAATATGTTTGAGACTTTCAAAGAATCATCAACGTGTTATCCTATTATTGAATGGTATCACTTGTCTATGATATTTTGAAATTTTATATTTGATAATTATTATGAAAGAATGAAAGTTTGCACATCATCTATCACCTATGTCAAGATTTATATATTAGTATTTCTATGATTATATGAAAAATATATTATGAAGTTAAAAATATGCTATAGCATAATATAGAATACTTAGGTTTCTTTTTGGATCTATTTTCTTGGTAGTGATGGAGTTATCTAAAAGTTTAGATTATTAACTTCGACTTGGCATGAAAGATCGTTAAGCATATACTCCAATCTATTATCTTAATCTTAACAAAATTATTATGAAGTATGGGCTATTCACCTAACATAGTATGGAAGATAACGAAGTTTCTTCCTTAGACCTTTCTCTTCTTATATTGATGCAACATTCAAAAATTAGGAATATTACCCCATCATAGTATTAAAGGTCATCAAGCCTCTTATTGGAATTATTATCTCATTTCAACGGTTTGTTTAAGGTCTAAAAAACATATTTTGGCACAATGAGAAAGATCGTTAAGTTTCTTCTTCGGCCTTATTATCCCTATATTAACATAGTTATTATATAACCATAGCTATTTTATCTTGGCATAGTGTAAAAGACCATTAGGTCACTTTTCTAGTTAATTCTTTATATATTGATGAAATTCTTCACTAGACAAAAATAATGCACAAATTATAAGTCATATAGGAAAATATTGAGTTAATCACCTTAGTTTGAAAACCCGAGTAAAGCGTCAGAATCCAAAAGAGGAAAATATTAGGTTAACCACCTCAGTTTGAAAATTTAGGTACCTTGCCCATGATCCTTAATGCATCATATAGAGTAAGTAGTTTTATCTCAACTACTTTGGACAAGATGCAAGCATAATGAGATAGCATTTCAGTGGTCTAGCCTAAGGAAAATACAATGAGACACTACAATAATGCATCTTCCCGAGTTAATAATCTGATATAATTGTTCAAGTAGAGCACCCAAAAAAGAACTTAGTTGTAAGATATGTAACTTTATCTCCGCTCTCCCAAGCAACTTATGAATTTGGATGGCTCAATATGTTTAAAAAATTAACGTAGAGCGCCCATAAAATATATTAAATTATGGTTGATCACACAGTTTAAAAACCATTGTAGAGAACACAAAGAAATTAAAAGGATATTAGGTTTACCACAGGGTTTAAAAATCGATGTAGAACACCCAATGAAATTAAAAGGATTTGACTGATCACTAGTATTTAGAGCACCCATGAAAATATCAAATTATAGTTGACCATAAATCTTAATAATTGATGTGGAGCACACGAAGAAATTAAAAGGATTTTAAGATGATCATAATATTCAAATGTAAGTTGGAACGCTTATAAAAAATATCAAATTAGGATTAATCATATAGCTTAATAACCAATGAAAAGTGCCCATCAAAATTAAAAGGATTTATAGCTAATCACAAGGTTTAAACCCCAATGTAGAATGTGATGAGTGCTCAAAAAGCACTAAAATAACCATGATTTTATGCACATTAATTGATTAAAAATATATATATTTATATGTTTTATCATATATTTATATAAATTTGTCTTTTTCGGAATCACGGGTATTTTTATTGTTTTACAGGAATTTTGGCCTAAAAACGCAATGTAAAGACTCAAAGAAGAATACTTGAAGCAATACATCACAAATAAATTCATAAATAAGTGGAAAAAGGTCAACAAACATGGAAAAATTGGACAAAATGGGTCGAAAAGGTCAAAAATGTCAAAAGACGGAAAATCGCGCAAATTTCGGCCAGAGTCGCGCCCGCGCGGTTGATGCTGCTCGCGCGCGCAGCAGCGGGCATCGTTTTCACGCCAGACCGCGTGGCAGCCTCAGCGCAAGAAGACCCGCGCGCGCCCAACGCGTTTTGACCCATTTTTCACGTGCGGCCGCCCCATGACGTCACGCTGACGTCATTGATGACCTCAAGAGGTCCATTACACGTTTTTTATTTTTTTAATATTTTTTTTAACATTTTTTTAATCATTTTTTCTCTCCATCCTCACCTATAAATATCCCCCTTCCATTCACTTCAAAACACACCTTCAAACACCTCAAAAACTCATTTCTCTCTTCTTTCTTTCTCTCATTTCTTAGTTTTTAAGTTTTTCTTAGTTTCTTTCTTAGTTTCTAAGCTTTTCTTAGTTTTTCTTAGTTTTTAGTTCAATTGTCTTAGGTTTGTAGAGTTCTTCTCTTTTGGTGAGGAACTTGTAATGTTTTTGTAATAATTTAGATTTTTGATTCAATAAATGGAAGTGCAAATTCCATTGAGGTTTTCTAGCAAAATAGTACGTCAAGTTCGTAAGGATTTTATTTTCTTTACGCTTATTTTTATGCTTTATTCTTACATGTTATATTTAATTTGTTCCGTGATTAAATTTAACTCATATTAGTCATATAATCATGATATAATAATAACGTTGTTATGCTTGCAAATATTAAATAGGTGAAAATTTCTAAAATGAATTGAGTTTATTTTTATTCAAGATTTTATATTAAGGATGTTGTAGAGAAATATATTATTTTTCATTACAAACTTAAATCAAAAGTTAGACTTTAAGGTTTAGTTATCCAAATTTAATTTAGAGTAAAGGTTTTTTATTTGTTTGGTACAATCGCCTCTAAGAGTGGGTAAGCTCTATTTCAAAAAGTTTTTATAAGAATTATTATGTGAAAATGTATTGACAACATGTTTTCAATAGTGATTTTAAAACTTGAAAGTTAGTACTCGGATAACTAAATTCTTAAGTTTAATTTGACACCTTGAATAAAGTTTAAATCGTTTCAACCTCACCAAAGGTGGCATTTAAATGGTTCATTTTCAATCTCTTAGAAAAAGCAATTAATTTAACTAATCAAATTAGTTATCAACCCCACCCATAGTGTTAATTGATTTGTTTAGTTAACAAAGAGTATCTAACCCCACCAAAGCGTGGTATTCATACAAAAAGAGAGAATCAATAAAATATCAATTTATATCTTTAATAACCTAGATAATACGAGCAAGCATAATTAACTTAGTTATTATATCCATAAATACTCCACTAATATAAATGATAAAATTTGCATGAATATTTATCAATCAGATTTATATTTATTTATTGAATTTGTATCTATGTTTATTCTTTTTAGATTATATTTAATTAATCTGTATATATGTTTATTTTATGTTATTAGATTAGGAACACAAAAACCAAAACTATCGTGGACAAAGATGTTTAGGATTTAATTTCGCTTTTAAAAGTTTGAATAATAAATTAAAAACCACATACATTCCTTCCTTAGATCGACCTTGGGAGTATACTTATCATTTTCTACGAAATGATTCGTGCACTTGCGAGAGTTTTACAAATATTAAAACCAAAGTATTTGCGAGAATTGGCGATGCCGGTTTTCGCCCATAAAGTAGCGATTAGGCTCAAATTATATCTCACAAAGGTAGTCTCCACTAAAAAAAACTCAGAAACACCGATTTTGGGTTTAATATAATTTCTACATCTTATCAAGAAATACTAATTATGACAAAAACTAACTAATTATCAAAAATAATTACAAAATATTTCATGATATGTTTTCAAAAATTAATCTAACAGTACAAAAGACTTAACTATTTACTTAAATTTGATTTAAAAAAATGATAAACTTTTGTGAAACTTTTTTTTTTTTTTATATATTCCAAAAATTATTGAATCACACAAAATAGAAATAAAACCAAACACACAAAAAATGAAAAAGTATATTTTTTATTTTTAAAATTTTTTTTTTATATTTTTTTTATTTTTAAATTGTTAAAACTTTTTTTTTCAAAAATTACTAAATCACACAAAATAGAAATAAAACCAAACACACAAAAAATGAAAAAGTATATTTTTTATTTTTAAAATTTTTTTTTATATATTTTTTTTTATTTTTAAATTGTTAAAACTTTTTTTTTATTTTTAAATATTATTATTATTATTATTATTTTTTTAAATTGTTAAAACTTTTTTTTTAAGCATGGTAACTTTTCACTACCCCCAACCTATAACTTACATTGTCCTCAACGTGAACAACCGTAAATTAAAGATAAAGAGAAAAGATAAGAAAGATTACCTATTTCGAGAAAGTGTAAGTAGTAATGGAAAATGCAAGATCCATCATATTCATCATTAAAGTGTATACAGTACAGATCATTGCGGAACTTCTAACATCTCAACAAATATTTTTAGTTTTAACAATTTAAAATTATTCACATGTAAATAAAAGAAATAAAAGAAAATTACCTAAAATTACGGGTCAGCTTCCCATCCAAATAGCTTAGTTTAACGCCTTAGCAAGACGAATTGGGATTGCATTTTTAAGTAAACTCAATGTCCCCTCATCATTGAGTCAATCAAACCTGGCAGTAAGACAAGGTCATGTCTACCTATACTTTTTCGGGCCATGCCTCTATCGGGTTTTAATATTTGTAAACTCTCAGAAAGGTACCAATCATTTTGTAAAAATGATAAGTATACTCCCAAGGTCCGATCTATGAAGGAATGTATGTGGTTTTAATTTATTATTCAAACTTTTAAAAACTTAAATTAAATCCTAAACATCCGTCATTTATAGTTTTGGTTTTTGTGGTTCCTAATCTAATAACATAAAATAAACATATATATAGATTAATTAAATATAATCTAAAAAAGAATAAACATAGATACAAATTCAATAAATAAATATAAATACAGATTCAATAAATATTCATGCAAATTTTATCATTTATATTAGTGGAGTATTTATGGATATAATAACTCAAGTTAATTACGCTTGCTCATATTATCTAGTTATTAAAGATATAAATTGATATTTTATTGATTCTCTTCTTTTGTATTTAATACCACCTTTGGGCGGGTTAGATACTCTTTGTTAACTAAACAAATCAATTAACACCTACGGGTGGGGTTGATAACTAATTTGGTTAATTAAATTAATTCCTTTTTCTAAGAGATTGAAAATGAACTATTTAAATGACACCTTTCGCTGTGGATAAACTTTAAACTTTATTCAAGGTGTCCAAATTAAACTTAAGAATTTAGTTATCCGAGTATACTAACTTTCAAGTTTTAAAATCACTATTGAAAACATGTCATTAATACATTTTCACATAATAATTCTTATAAAACTTTTGAAATGTAGCTTCACTCTAACTACCGGCGATCATACTAACAAATAAAAGAAAGACTACTCTAAATTAGGATCGATAACTAAACCTTAAAGTCTAACTTTCGGGATTTAAGTTTGTAATGAAAAATAATATATTTCTCTCTAACATCCTTAATATAAAATCTTGAATAAAAATAAACTCAATTCATTTTAGAAATTTTCACCTATTTAATATTTCTAAGCATAACAACGTTATTATTATATCAAGGATTATAAATAATAGTACGCTAAATTTAATCACGCATAAATTAAATATAACATGTAAGAATAAAGCATAAAATAACTCAGAAGAAAATAAAATCCTTACGTAACTTCGACGCTATTCCCGTTGCTAGAAAACCTCCAAGTCGTTTTAATTTGCACTTCCATTTATTGAATCAAAAATCTAAATTATTACAAAAACATTACAAGTTCCTCTCAAAAAGAAAGAACTCTAAACCTAAGACAATTGAACTAAAAACTAAGAGAAAACTAAGAAAAGTTTAGAAACTAAGAAAGAAACTAAGAAAACTTAAAAACTAAGAAATGAGAGAAAGAAAGAAGAGAGAAATGAGTTTTTGAGGCGTGTTTGGGTTGAATGGAAGGGGTATTTATAGGTGAGTGATGG
Organism: Hippophae rhamnoides; assembly: GCA_033030585.1. Classification (NCBI taxonomy): domain Eukaryota; kingdom Viridiplantae; phylum Streptophyta; class Magnoliopsida; order Rosales; family Elaeagnaceae; genus Hippophae; species Hippophae rhamnoides. Next base: position 18,854,363 of record CM065434.1, on the reverse strand, counting down.
AGAGAAAAAATGAGTAAAAAAATGTTAAAAAAAATATTAAAAAATTAAAAACGTGTAACGGACCTGTCTGAGAATATCAATGACGCCAAGATGACGCCACAAGGCCGCACGTGAAAAACGGGTCAAAAACGTCATTAAGGCTACTGGCTACACGTGTTAATTGATTTGTTTAGTTAACAAAGAGTATCTAACTCACCAAAGGTGGTATTCATACAAAAAGAGAGAATCAATAAAATATCAATTTATATCTTTAATAACCTAGATAATGAGCAAGCATAATTAACTTAGTTATTATATCCATAAATACTCCACTAATATAAATGATAAAATTTGCATGAATATTTATTGAATCTGTATTTATATTTACTTATTCAATTTGTATCTATGTTTATTCTTTTTAGATTATATTTTATTAATCAGATATATGTTTATTTTATGTTATTAGATTAGGAACACAAAAACCAAAACTATCGTGACAGGATGTTTAGGATTTAATTTCGCTTTTAAAAGTTTGAATAATAAATTAAAAACCACATACATTCCTTCAGATCTAATTTTGGGAGTATACTTATCATTTTCTACGAAATGATTCGTGCACTTGCGAGAGTTTTACAAATATTAAAACCAAAGTATTTGCGAGAATTGGCGATGCCGGTTTTCGCCCATCAGAATGCCTATGAAAAAATTGAATTAGGATTGATCACACTACTTAAAAAAACCAAAGTAGAGCACTCAAAGAAATTTAAAGGATTTCGACCTGTTTACAGTGCTCAAACACCAATGTAGAGTGCCTATAAAAAAAATAAAATTAAGGTTGACCACACGGTATAAAAATTGATGTGGAGCTCCTAAAGAAATTAAAAGACTTTGGGCTGATGATAGGGTCTAAACCCCAATGTAGAGCATCCAAGAAAAAATTTAATTAGGGTTGATCACGAGACTTTAAAATCGATGTAGAATGCCCAAAGAAATTAAAAAAATTGAATTAGGATTTATCACACATCTTAAAATTGATCTAGGGCACCCAATTAAATTAAAAGGAATTCGAGTTAATGACAAGATTTAAATCCAAACGTAGATAGCATAATTATTATTCAAAGTTGCCAAAAAAAATATTATTTTTGGTTAATTACATGGTGCAAGAGGCCTATGTAGAGAAAATCCATGCAAATTTGAGCTTGGGTCAAGTTGATCATAATGTTTAGGAGTGGGGTTGCACGAAGTTAGCATCCCCTAAGCAAAAGGTTTGGAAGGATTGTGTCTACAAGTTATAAAATGTGTCAAATGTTGAAACACCTTGGTTAAAAGAGGCAAAACCAAATCAAAATAAAAGGAAGGGAACTAGATGTTTGAGGAAATAGTGAGGGTCTTCTTTAAAGATGATCCCAATAAGCCATTCAACCTCAAAATTATTCTAGATTATTAAGTGATAACTGTATTTTATATAGTTATTTGTACCTATTTTATTAATTATAATTGCCATGTTCTCTATATTTTTAGTTAATTTTAGTTTAATAAATTAGTGTTTATTGTTTTTAATAAAATTAAGTAAATTATGTCGAAAACGGGCTTAATTCCAAATTTATACCCAAAAATATAATTTCAAATAAAAGAGGGATTAATTGCAATTTATAAAAGTTGAAAATATAATTTAAATTAAAATTGGGCTTAATTTCAGTTATTAAAAGTTTAAAATTTAATTTAAATTACTAAAAGGGCTATATTGTAATTAAATAAAGTTGAAAATGTAATTTGAAGTATATTTGTGGGTCAAAATAGAATTAAAAAAATTGAATTTTCTGCGCAGGAAATGAAGGACACTCTACCATGATCACGGCGCCCGTCAGCTCGCGTTCGATCGTCAAATCAGCGTCCGATGTAGTGAGTGCATTCGACAGTAGAAGCGCGTTCGGGATTTATCGCACGGCTCGGCGTGCGGTGGGCCAGCACTGCCGCGGGCGGTAGCGAGTGGGACCCACATGTTGGGCTGCGTGATTCCTCGGCGCGTCGGCCATGGATTGGATGAGTTGAAGCGGTCGAGATTGAGAGCGCGTTAAGCAGTACATCGCCCGCCATTTCGTGTACAAATCCCGTGTGGCGCGGTCCATCAGCGGCGTGCACCACTCGCGTTTCAAACGCGGAAAATGACCGACCACGTGTCTGCCAAATATTCCGGCGAATAAAATGATGACACGTGGCATGTATTTGGTGAAATAAAAAACGCGGAAACAACGCCCGCTTTCGACTTTAACCACTTTCGATCAGAAAAAATCACGTGCGACGCGTTCTTTATACGCCACCAACGATGAAAAGCTGCCACGTGTCACTATATTTCTCTCAGCGAATCACATGGTGACACGTGGCATGCGGAAAAAGAAAAAAAATTCAAAAATATGCAGAGTGTTCACGCGTGCTGCTCCCCATACAATTTTGTTCCCCACTGATGATAAAAAAAATAATATATAAAAAAATAAAAATAAAATAAAAGAATTGAAAGGGGATATATGCTTTTGGGGTACGCGTGGTAGAAGGGATTTTTATTCTTTTTTTTTTCAGTTCAATTTGAGTTCGAGCATTTTGTTCTTTCTTTCTTTCTTTTTCTCTAAGTTTTGGGAGAAAACTCGCAGTTCTTGCAAGTTTTTCTTCCTTGTAACATTTTAATTTTTCTTTCTTGTTTGCGTGTTACACAAAACACGCAGAGTATTGATTTAACATTTTATGTTGTATTTTCTTAGGGAAATTACAGAGAAAGAAGACAACAAAGAAGAAGAAAAGGGAAGAAATTTATTTTTCATTGAGGAATCGTGAAAGATTTTTTTTTCTTATCTATTTTCTTTTAATTTTTGTTTCTCTGCAATGTTTTATTTTTGTTGTGTTGTAATTTTAAATTACGCTATGAACTAATACATTTGTTCTAGGATTGCGAGTGTAAGCGTAAATTATGAAATTTGAATTAAGTATTTTTGAATGATTTATGGAGCTTGTTTTTAAGTTGTTTATTTTATCTGTGTTTAATGCTTTTAATTATCGGAAGATTAATTAATGATATGTGACACTTAAATAAACTTGAAAAAGGCATTTTTGTGTCTTTCGTGATGAAATAAACGTATATACGTAAGAGATAGAAATATACTTTTATTGTATGTGTAAGCTTGTTTGAGAACTTAGAACTTAATAAATCTGGTTGAATTTAATTCGCATAGGAATATAGTGAATCATTTTAACTAGATATTAATACGTATGGAGCTCGGAAGAGATATATGGATAAATTAGGAGTTCTTGGTTAACAACTGAAAATACGATAACATAAATCAAGATAAAATATAATGATTCAAGTGGATTAATTTGGTGAAACTGCAATCCTAGAATTTTCTTGCAATCTGTTATAAAAGTTAGTTAGACAAACTGCATCAAATTATCGACTGTTTGGATAAAATTAGGTTGAAATAATTTTAATAATTAACGAATACTAGTAATAAATCTCTGTGGAAACGATATTTTACTTATCATATTATTACTTGTGACCGTGTATACTTGCACGATTTTCTATGTGTTGCAAAACATCACAACATTAAGCTAGCATGACTCACGTAGTCGAGGTGGTTAACTCATCATTTTTGTCTTTTGGCTCGATAAGAGAGTAAAGTAAAACAATAATTTTGTAAGGAGATTAATTATCTTAGCTTTTTAGACATGGTTCCATACGAATTGCGACCCATGTAGTAGTACACAACATTGAATTGAACTAAGAATTTAAGAGAGACTCAGAAGAACTACACGTGGAGGAGTTAAAATCTTCCACTAGCCATAAAAGATTAATTGTTGGTAACTACTTCAATAGAATGTAATTAGAAATAACTCGCCTTGGAGGATGAAATGTCTCCCCTTTGAAATAGGTCGATAAGTGACAATGATTAGTACAGACAAAAGATTGCATACCTTACATTGGTTATGTACTTGCAAAAGCTCGATTCCTACAACAATATGCAACACCTTAATTTTGAAAATTTAGAATTGTTTCTTTATGTGTTCTCTAGATTGGAATCGAGTATTCTATACAAGTAAAAAGCATAAATTGTGGATTTTAACTTATAGCTTAGGTGCATGGATGTTTATTTTTTTTTACTTTAACAATAGAATTAAACTAAAAGAGTAAGGGACTTATCATTTGGAGATTAGCTCAATTATCACTATCATAGTTGATGTATGCAGCTAGCTCGATGGCAAGCAGCCAAGTGAATACAAGTACAAGAGTCAAAGATATACCTTCTACGTTCATTAATGATACTTGTAACCAATATTGTAATGATATATGTATTGTATTCGTATGATATATATATAAGAGGCATTATACATAATAGTCATTTACCTTTCATCACTTGTATTTCTCTTAATTTGATTATCCAAATAAACAATCACAACAACAAAATAACACAATTTCTTTGAATTAAAAGGGATATGAGTTAGTGTAAAAGGTGTTATTGTTTTCTAATAATAAATTTAATGGTTTTTTTTTAACATTTCTTGCAACATTGTAGCACAATGGTACCGAAACCTTTTTGTGAGGCATACCAACTAGAGGTTAAAGGTTCGATCTTAGTGTATATGAGTTGTATAATGTTATTTAGAAAGAAAAAAAATTAATTTTTTCAACTAAATATGTAAAGACATGTTTTGTCTTGAGCGGAGAACTTTGAAGTTGGGCTCGAGTGAAACACAATCTATATTTTGCAAATACTATTTATATTATACATATAAATCATATTTTTTGATCAATTTTTGTAAATTAGTAAAAACTTATTTCAAAACTCATAACTTTGTACTCAATGGCATAACCTAAGGACCAAAACATATTTATTACATAACTTCAATAAATGAGGAATATGTTTAGAATTAATAAGATCTTCGACATATGCCATTGTCAGAGTTTCAGCTATTGTTGTTGGCAATCTTGTTTGTGTTTTGATGATCATTATCAGAGTTGTTGAATGTAAGGCATTACATTCATCCTAAAAATATATAAGGCCTTACATATAGCGTCGATTGATGGAATGTTAGTGTGGTCATTGAATGTAAGGCCTTACATCCAAATTAGTAATATATAAAACCTTACATCCGATAATGGTCACTTAAACTTTGCTAAGGTAGGCCACCGAAATTATGATAAGGTCGACGACGATAGCCTATAAAACTCTACCAATTGTATATGTTTGGAGATTTTTGGATTTAAACATATTATCATTTTATTAAAATTATGTAATAAAGACATTTTAATTTTTATATTATTTCAAACCTTGAGTTTTGCAATAAATTTTTGCTAATGTGAGAAAATGCATCAAAGATGTAAAACAAAGCTCATCTATTTCAATTCAATAGTTCATGTTGACTATCATTATTTAACAAAGTTCATCTATTTCAATTCAATAGTTCATATTGATTATCATTATTTAAACCAATTAAAATCAAATACATCAACCAATCAGCCAAACCACTGTTGAGAAAAATATATTAAAAAGATGGTCTAAATGAATTAAAAAACATTAAACAAAATCTCATTTCATAGATTTTAGTCCTATTTTGTCCTTTAATTATATTTTTCTTTTTCATTTTACTAATTGTTATTATTTTTTTAGTTTATTTTACTTTAAAAAAATTACTTATTTTAAAAAACATTAAACAAAATCTCATTTCATAGATTTTAGTCCTATTTTTTCTTTTACTTATATTTTTATTTTTCATTTTATTAATTGTTATTATTTTTTTAGTTTATTTTACTTTAAAAAAATTACTCATTATTTTCGTTTTGTTATTATGTTTTCTCTCATCTCGTGAGCTATTACTATTATAATGATTTGTTAGTACATAATATAAGTATAAATTAAGATGAGATATTAATAAGATTAATGATAAAATTCATTAATTTTCAAAATTCATTTCATATTGTTCAATTTAATTTTTAATTAGATGAGATGGTAATGAAATAATATTAATTAATATATTTTATTTATTTCTAACGGACCTAAATAAGATAAGTAAAATTACAAAAATAATAATAAAATATTATACATGATTATTTATGATATAAATTTAGTAAAATAAATGATACAAAATATGTTTAAAGTTATATTAATTAAGATTAAAAATTAAATGAGATAAGATGATATGTAAATAAAATGAGATAATGTTATACCATAAATTTATAAAAAAAATTAAATATTATTATTATTGGATAAAATTATCATTAATAAAAATAATTTAAATTATAACAATATCACTATTTAATATATTTTCTAATAAGAATTATAATGTAAACTAATCACTTTATGTTTATTTAATTTTACTTCTAAATAATTTCTCTTCAATCGAAACTTTTTTCTAAAATGATATATCATACCAATAAGAAAGAAGTCGTTGGCTCCGTAACAGTTTTGTTTCTAGAATGCGTTAGGTACGTAATAGAAAGTCAACTGAACTTAAAAGGGAACAAAATAAGCGTTAGGTGCGTGATTAATGAGTAGCAAGCAACCAATCACTTTTGGTTCCTTGATGGTATTTATTTATTTTTATGAAAGATGGTATATATTATTTAATGTCGCTTTTATTTAATAATAAAATTAAAAAAAATTAGGAGTTGTTTTAGGAGAATTGGTGAGAAACACGATGGATAGTAGATTTTTTTTTTAATTTTTATTCAAAAAAATCTTATTAAATTAATTGTTTTCTTTTAATCTTATAAGTAATTTTTGTGATTTCTTTTAGTTGTTGGAAAAAATACTTAATATTTTTAATGATTTAATGGGTAAAAGAATCTAATAATTAATATGAATAAAATAATTTAATAATAAATATGAGATGAAAATTAGTTTAATGATATCAATATAATAATTAATATATTTATAATTTTATTATATTAATTAGTAATAATTTTTATTTTTTCTTTATTTTAAATATCTATTAAATAAAATGTATAAAAATTATATGTAAAAATAGAGTTGATGGGTACGTACCTTTTAATTTAACTTTTTGTTCATATATTTTTTTATATTTTAATTTATAAAACTACGAAATTAAGAAGAAGATGTAGTAAGTTAATAGGTAGAAAAAAAAAGCTATTTAATGTAAAGTAAAATAACCTATACATGCGATAATATCTATTTGAAAGGAGGGATAGAAAATTTAAGTTAGAAGATCCGACTCTTCGTATAAGATAAATATTAAGATAATATGAATTCATACATATATTTAAAAAATAAATTATTTATATCATATGATATAATTAATTAAAAAATTAAAAAATATTTCATTTTTAAATAATTACTACGTAGATATATCGTGAACATAAAAATCCATTTTCTATTAAAAATGTGTAAATTAAGCTTTTTTATGATTGAAAAAATTATAAAAAAATCATATGAATAAAAATTTACATAAAATTTATTATCTAAACATAGGGTGAATTCAACGTGTAATTTGTTTAAATTAAAAATAAATATTTTAATTATAATTAATTATATAAATTTAATAGCTTTTTTAAATAACTGTCTTTAATAAGAGTGATAATTATTGTAATATTAAAACTATAATTTATCGAAATTAAATATATATTAATATTATTTTTTATATACATATAACTATATAAAATATAAAAAAAAATTCTATTAATATGAGATAGTTAGGACTATTAACATAATTCAAATATAAAAAAAAAATTGTATCTTGTTTGATCCCTACCTACTAACACCATCCTCTCATTCTATAAAAACCATCAACTCCTATTCTCTCTCTCTCTCCCTCCTTCTTCTTCCATGTTCTTATTCTCCATACTAAGAGAAATAATTCATAGCAATATATAATTGCAGTCCCCTAACCTCGCCAAACATCGCAGTAACAGAGACTTAAAGATGAAGACACCTTGTAACAATGATAGCTAGCTAAAGCAATTTAGATGAAGTTTCAACGTTGAAATACAATTAGCAATTAAAAAGACAAAGTCTAATAATTAACCTTTTCAATTAATTTACGTATCAAACCATCAAGTACAAAAAAACCACAATCATATTCAACACATATAGTATAAGAAGAAATCTAGACAGAGAAACTTGGGAAGAATAAATGATAGAAAAAGATAGCAGGAAAAAGAAATTAATATTAGAATAAATAGGGGATAGGGGTTGGTGGTTATTATGGAAAGACATGATGGTGTATGGTAGGTGAATAAGAACGATATTTTTTAAAGAAAAAAAAAATTTTTAACTGTTTAAATAATTATACATTTTATTATTAAATGACATGTGATTAAAAAGTTAGTTTTGTACCATTTTAATATTAAATAGTCTTTTATGCTTTTTTTAATAGTTATAAATTTTTATGAGACTTTTTAATAATAAAATACCTAAACTATGCATTTCTAATAACAAATATATTTAATTTTTTATTATATAGAAAAATTTTAAAAAATAAAATTTATATCTATAATTTAATGAATAATATAAATACAAATAAAATTGTAATCGACAATATTAGTATTACTTCTCGTAACATATATTTACAAATATCCTTACTCACCAGAAAATCTCAACTGAGAAAATGTCCCTGGAAAGCTTGCGTCACTAGGCTTCCACTAGTATGTTCGTAAATCCGATTTTCAATTTAAGAGATGAATAAAAGTAATCTTTAAATTGTAATCTTCGTAATCAATTTTGATATCAATCTTTTCATAATCTCAATCTATGTAATTAAACCCAGATTAAAAAAGAAGAAGCTGTTTTCCAATTCTCAATTGTTCGTAAGATTGAATTCGAAGACACAGATTCTATTCACGTTTGGGTTTCTGAATTATTAATGGGTAAAGGCGGAGGTTGCGTTCCAAGCAAGAAGAAGGTACCCACAAGCATCGCCGATGATTCCCAACGAGGCTCAGACAACCCACAGATGCCCATTGAGGAGAATCGTCACGACGCCGTCTTAGCGTCAGATTCATCTTTAATTAAGAAGGTCAAAGTGTTCATAGTGTTTTACTCCATGTACGGACACGTCGAAGGGTTAGCGAGGAGGATGAAGAAGGGAGTGGACGGTGTTGATGGGGTTGAAGGGGTGTTGTACAGAGTGCCGGAAACATTGTCCGTTGAGGTTTTAGAGAAAATGAAAGCGCCTTCGAAGGATCCAAAGATACCGGAAATAGCGCCGTTGGAGTTGACGGAGGCTGACGGTGTTTTGTTTGGGTTTCCGACTAGGTATGGATCTATGGCGGCCCAAATGAAGGCTTTTTTTGATTCAACTGGAATGTTGTGGAAGGAGCAGAAGCTTGCTGGGAAACCTGCTGGGTTCTTTGTCAGCACTGGTACACAAGGTGGTGGCCAAGAGACTACTGCGTAAGTACCTTGCTTTTGCTCTTTCAAAATCTTCTTTACTTTATGTGGTTGAATTTGATGTTTTGTTTTTGCATTGTTCAAAATGTTGTTTTGCACGTAAGGTGTTTGATTTTATGCTCCTAATGTCATATACTTCAATTCTATTGAATCACGTTTGATTTATAATATTAAATTTGGACTTAACTCTATACATCTCAAAAACTAGGTTATTAGACAAATGAATGCCCTTATTTATATACGCAGCGTGAACGTGATCTCCAGTCGATGTAAAACTTTAACACTCTCCCTCACATCGACAAGGGTCTGTTACTCCCCTTGAGACCGACGGGGATATTGAACTTATGAAACCCAAGTGGGGGAATGCATCATTTATCAGTGGCGAAACAAATACACCAATCGGATAACTTTACTTTGATACCATGTTAAATTTAGGTCTAATTCCATCTCAAAACCCAAGTTATGAGATGGAGGATTGTCTTTATTTATATGCACAACGTGGACGCGATCCCCAATCGATGTAGGACTTTAACAGTATATATGTTTTTAAAAATGTGTGAATTCGTTATTTGATTGTTTCTTGGACTTTCTTATCTCATTCTCATAAAGAGAAACCGAGGAAAGTTCTTATTTACATTTAGAATCAAAGTCCTGCTCTGAGTTTCAGTTTTGTTATTTCACATCAGTCTAGTTCACCTTCAAATTGGGAGTTAATGATAGTTGTGTGGGGGATTCCTAAAAAAATGTTAATTTTAGTACCTTTGTCTTTAGTTTGTATGTCTAGGTTCCTAACTTTTTGAAAATGTATACATCAGTTCAATTTCTTGCACATGCTTGTCATCTTTGTTTAATAAAGGATGGGTTTTGTTATTTAATAAATTAAGAAATACTATAAAACACAAATTTACACATTCTTTTGCAACTATAAAACACAAATTTACACATTCTTTTGCAGCCATGTCCCTTATGTCGTGACATGGTAAAATTATCTGAAAAAATGGTTAAATGATTCATTTTTTAAATAATTATATCACTTGAAAATATGTACCAGTTGTAGGGAATATTTTTTAATATGCAATGAAAATGACTATTTGTTACCTTTTAAAGAAATTGTGGACTATTGGTGTGTTTATCCCTCTTTAGTTATCCCCTCGCATCATTTATCCCTGTTAGTTTACTGCATTTGCGTTTTTTTCTTTTTATTTGATGAAGTAAAATTGAACTTATGAATACATTTTAAAGAAACTGTGAACTAATGGGATATATATATTTAGTGAAGTATGAGACTTTTCAAACGTTTTTCACGTTATAGTGATAACCCTCTGTGATAGCATTTCATCGTCTTTAATAAACTGGAAGCTTTTCTTGTGTTTTAGGGTCAATTTAGTATTACATACTAAACTTCAAATTTAGTATAACAGTGACACATCATTGAATCCATATAACAATTTAATGCATATAACATCTCATTACATTCGGTCATTTCTTTCAGGTGGACAGCTATTACACAGCTAGCTCACCATGGAATGTTGTTTGTTCCAATTGGATATACTTTTGGAGCGGGTATGTTTATGATGGACTCAGTAAGAGGGGGTTCTCCATATGGTGCTGGTGTTTTTGCTGGTGATGGCTTAAGAGAACCCACTGAAACTGAGTTGGCCCTTGCTGAGCACCAGGGCAAATATATGGCTGCTCTAGTCAAGAAGCTTGCTCAAACTTGACCACTTTCTAAACATAAAAACATTTGATGATTTGTTTCTTATACTACATTTGCTTGTAATCTTAGTCAATATTTTTTTTTCCTGCCTTTTCTTAATGGTGGGATTTTTTTTCCCTTGGTGTGATGCTGTTATTTTCAATCGATTATGGGTATGAAATATACTATTCAATGCTACTATTGGTTAAATCTTATAGCCTGTTTGGTATTTTGCTATGTTTTAGAAGGGTTTGTATTCACTACTTGAAAGCTCTTTTCGAGTTAAAAATTTCGTGTTTGACAACAAAATTTAAAGCTTCTTAATCGAGCATGGTATCCGACTCACCCTTTTGCTTGTGTTATCGGTGTTGACATCGGACGACATCGATACCAGTCTAGAATATGTTTGATTTGGTGATTTTTTTTGGACACAATGGAGAAAAAAACTCGATGGAGATAAGAAAGAAGAAGAAGAGATGCTTGTGTGAGATCAGTCCATGGTGATTGCTACTAACTTGTTGAAGATGGGAAAAGAAGTGTGAAGAGGTGGAGTTGATTTATGTATTTTTTAGTCTAAATAATTTTATTTTTAATAAATGACTTAATTATATTATATGTATTATGTTTTTAAGACATAGTTATTTGGACATATCCAACCTAAGCCTAAAGAATAGCTAAAACCCAGAAGAAAGCTCGAGCTGTAAGATTAGTCATTTCAAAAGACCTACCTTTTTCTGCAACCACAAATACACTTGTGGAAGAGACCTCTCTTGTTGAGCTTTAGCATTTGAAGGGTCGACCTCCAACCTGGGTTATGGAGTGGTCGATCTCAATCTATAAATATGTTTTCTTTTACTTTTATGCCCCTTCTAACACACTTATATATGCATATTCTATATAATCGACCCTTGTATATGTAAAATTCTATATATACAATGACTCTATAAAAGATTCACACATTTCTTCAATTGGTTTGACTTTTCTCTAGTTTTTTTCTATAAATCGAACAAATTCCAACAATAGTCATAACTTTTATAAAATTGTATTTATACCTATAACGTATATAAAATGCCTAAACATATTAGTTTTCCATCAACTTATCAAACTAAATCATTGTATTTACTATTAGTCTCATTTTTTTTTTGGGATAAAAATAAAATGATTAGGACAACGAGATCATTGAGCAAGAGAGAAGAAAATGATATTTGGCTAAAAATTGTGCTATAACAGGGGATTAATATCATAAATACCCTCAAGTTTTAAGGAATCTTTAAAAATATCACTAAGGTTTCAAAAAATTAAAAAATACCCTTAAAACATAACAAAAGTTAAATCTAACAAAAGTGAATGGTTACATTCATAAAATGGAAGAAGAAAAAATAAACAAAGAAATAATAGATATAGAAACAAAAAAGATATCTCATGATGTTTTTCACAAGAAATGGTAATATGTAAAAAGAAATTTGAAAAAATTCAAAAAGAAAAATTAAATCTTAAAGAAGGATATTGATTTACAGACTCATCACTTTTATTAAGAAAATTATTCCATAGGAAAAACATAATTTATTATGGCATAAGTAATAAAGAAATTAGTATTAAGATTACAAATACAAAAAGAATATATAATATATCATTAATTGATAAAGAAATTATATTAAACAAGCTATCAAAAATTTCTTAGAAAGACAAAGAAAAAATTGGATACATTCATTAGAAGGAATTCAAATATTAATCATTATTTTGACTTCATTTTCTAGTTTTTTTTTTACTTATTCTTGGTTAAAAGTTTCTACTTCATGGTCTATAAAAGTAAACCTTGGCATGCTAGTATTTTTAAAAATATTATTTTTTCTTCATGTTATCAAGGGTTTTTCTTTTATATCTAATTTTCATTATTTTAGTATTTTAAAGTCTATTAGTATTTCTGGTTTTATTATTTGTCCAAGTTCCTTAAAAGTTTTGTATATTTCTATAAATTTATTTTGTTCGTATATTAAACCATTATAACTATTTGTTAAAAAATATGCTTCTATATAATGTATTTAAAATGAATGATTTTCTTCTTTTATTAATTCTACTCTCTCAAATTCATAAGCTAAACTTAATACTTTATTTAGATTTTTATCATGTTTATTAATAGAAAATCTAAGATATGCTGTAAATTTTAACTTTTGTTATCCTAAATTACCATAGATCATTTCTAATAAGGCATATTGCCTATTTATTATTATGTTATCTAATAATGCTATTTTTATTGGTGTATCTATCCCTTCTCTAAAATGTTTTTCAAAAATTACTTAGAAAACTACGTAAAATCTTAACAGAAAATTGTGAACAAAGGAATATAGAAACTATATCAGATATTCTAAGAGGAAGAATAAGAAGCCTTAAAAATTAGATCATTATTAAATGATAAGAAAGAAGAAAATAAATAGATAAGAGGAAATGATAAAATCTGCTATGATACAAGAGATTTTAGAATATTAGGGAAATATAAATATAATATAAAATCTTATAAACAAAAATATAAATTCAAAAAACAAAATTTTCAAAAATATAAAAAGAGATTTAATAGAGAAAACTACAAGTAAAGATGTTTTAGAAGAAAGTAGTATAAACCTTATGAAAAAAGGAATTATCACCTTTCAGGAAAGAAAAAATGAAGATGTTGGATCTGTAATGAAGAATGACATTATGCTAACGAATGTCTAAGTAGACTTCAACATAAAAAGGAATTTCCACAAAAAAACAAAAATCTTAGAAGAAGTTTTCAAAATATAATTAGAACTAATCGAAGAATCTAATATAGATGATACTTATAGTATCTATTTATTGGGAGCAACTGAGGAAGAAATAACTAACTCAAAATATGAACACTCAAATTGTGGAGATTTTTCATGAGAAGATTAATGATTTGTATAGTATTACAAATCCAAATAGTACTTACATTAAAATAGGACTAAAATTTAAAGGTTATAACACTTATCATTTACATGCTTATATAGATATAGGAGCTAGCTTGTGTGTAGCCAGAAGATATGTATTTTCACAAGACAATTGGAAACAAGCACATAAAGATTTAATTGTAAGAATTACTAATAATACTACAATAAAACTTAATAAGGTATTAAAAGATACTAATATAATGATAGGAGGAAAAAAGTTTCATTTTCTTACCATATATTAACAGGAAACAAGAATTGATTTGTTAATAGGAAATAATTTTTTAAACTTATATCAACCTTTCACACAACATTTTGAAAAAATAAGTCTCACATCCTTATAAGGAGATACCATCTATGTCTCCAAAATAAGAAAAACTTTAACTATCTCAAACCCAACTTCTATGCAACAACATAAAAAGCAAAAATGTGGTGAGATAAAAAACCAACAAAAAGCTTATTTAGAAAATATTTCATAAGATATAGAAGATAAACAAAACTCTTTTTTAAATGAAATACAAGAAGACAAATCCCTAACAGGCATTAAAATACTATAAAAAACAATTAGTTCAAAAAATCTTTTGGATCCAAAAATAAATAAATCTAAAATAATAGTCAACATAAAATTAAGAGATCTTAACAAGATCATAAGAGTGAAACTAATAATTTATACTCTAGAAGACAAGATTGAATTTGGAAAATAAATTCAAGAACTTGTGGAATTAAAAGTCATAATACCAAGTAATTCACCTCACTCTAATCTAGCATTCTTAGTTAAAAAAGAAGTTGAGGAAAAAAGAGAATAATATTAAACTTTAAAGCACTAAATAAATAAACAATTGACGATGAATATTTTATGCCAAAAAAGGAAGAACTACTATAATTAATAAAATGAAAGAAATACTTCTCAAGTTTTATTGTAAAAGTGGGTCTTGAAAAATAAGATTGGATAAAAAATCTCAAAAACTAACGGCATTTAAAAGAAGCTCTAGGTATTTTTCAAAGATATATGGATAACATTTTCAAGAAATTACAAGATATTTGTTGTGTTTACGTAGATGATATTTTGGTTTTTAGTAACGAATTAAATAAACATTATTTAGATATTATCAATATTCTATAAGATTGTAGAAAAGGATGCATTGTACTCTCTAAAAGAAAGTAGTACTTGCTCAACAAAAAATTAAATACTTAGGGTCAGAAATTGAAGATGAAAAACATAATCTACAATCTCATATACTAAATAATATTCAAGGTTTTTCTAGTGAATTAAAAGATAAAAATCAATTACAGAGATTTTTAAAATGTTTAACATATGAAGAAGTATACATAAAAAAAACTTGCATAAATAAGAAAACCATTACAAGAAAAATTGAAAAAAGATCATATCTGGAAATGGATTGAAGAAGATACTCTATATATGGATAGAGTAAAATCAAAGGTAAAAAATTTACTAACTTTATACCATCGAGGACCAGATGATAAGATGATAATTGAAACAAATATTTCACAAAAATATTAGGGAGCAGTTCATAAAACAAAAGTAGATGACAAAGATGAATATTTTTGCAGATATACATCAGGATCTTTCCGAGGTTCATAATTAAATTACCATAATAATGAAAAAATAATATTTGGCTATTAAAAAAACTATTAAGAAATTTGCAATATATGTTATAAGCTTTAGATTCATTGTTAGAACAAATAACAAGAATTTTGATTATTTCTTAAGAACTAATATTGTAAGTGATTATAAACAAGGAAGATTAGTTAGATGGCAATAATAGTTCAACCATTATAATTTTGATGTTGAACATCTTTCAGACCATAAAAATAGCTTAACTGATGCTCGTACCAGAGAATTAGCACCTTTAACTATTTGTATGCTTTCAGGAATGAAACATCTTGATATCAAAATCAAGATAAAGGAAAAAGAGATAAAAATCCTATAGGAACAACTCGAGCTGTTATATCTTGAGAAATCTCTTATGAATATAGGAAAGAAACAGGAAGAACTTAATTGTTCAAAATAACCTCTAGAGACTAGAAGCTCAAACGAGGAATCTTCATTAAAAAAATAACCTAATAGTTCACAAAAAACTTCAGAAACCACAAAGCCCAATTAGGCAGATGAGGTAGAAAAAGAAGAACATGAAAAAGTTTATGTGGTCTATAATGACCCAAAACTAGGAATTTATAACAACTGGGTAGAAGTTAGCAAATCTATTCTAGGAATTAGTAGATTAACTCATAGAGCCTTCACCAAAAGAATAAAAATAGAAGGTAGTTATGCCAACTACAAAACACCAAAGCTGATAACTCAAGAGGAAATAGTAAGAAATTATTCTACAGCATTACAACAACAACCAATAGCTCCAAGCAGTTGAAAAATCTTGGAAAGAAAACAAGGCCTCTAGTGCTATTTAGAGAAACATCTCCCCAGAGACATCAAAAATAGTAAAGCATTCAATGTTATTTAGGGAACCCTTATTATCATTTCAAAACACACACAAATACATAGAAATCTAGATCTCTCTACTCTGAATCACTCTAGCATAGAAAACTCTTCTATCTAGAAATCTTAAAGCCAATAATGTTATACCCAGTAATTATGAGCCCCTAAGCACCCCTTCAAGGTTCTTAGCTGACCTTAAGTTGTAATAATTATTTTCTATGAATAAAATTGAGTTCAATTACTCTTCTTTAGTAAGTCAATTATTGGACACAATTTAGGTATATATACAGAAGGCTTGCCATTACTAGAAGGGCATTGAGATTTGAGCAAAGCTGAGGCATAACAAGTGTAACAAAAAAACGAATAGAAGGGAAGACGGTGTTAGACCCATCAAATTTATGTATAATAATTATAAATTTAAGCTAGTTAATAATCTTGAATATTTAAATATTTTCTTACAACAAGACATAATACTACTAAAATGGGAAAATAAAAACTGTTTTTAGAAATAAATAACTAATAATTCCAAATAAAATCAAAGATAAAAATCTAATTTTATTAGAAATATTTAATAAAAGTTATCTCTATCATTTAAATGAATATTTTAAAGATGAAGATTATAAAACTTGTCTTGAAAATTTTAAAAGATTTAACACCTTATTAGATATCTATACAAATTATATTAAAGTTATCACAAGCATAATAGATCATTCTGTTTCAAGAACATTAAAAGACTATTTTAGTCAAAAATTTATAAGAATAGAGGGAGAGGAATTCAACAACTTAATGTTTGGATATTATTTATTTAAATATTATAAATGCATTGTATGTACACAAGAAATCCTATTTATATAACACAAATATAACTAACTAATATGCATTCAACACATATGATTTATCAAGATAATACTTTATGAACATCAAATTATTAGTATATAAATTAGAATTATTAGATTTAACAAATGAAAAAATAATTTTTAATTTTAAAAGACAATTAATAGATTCAAGATTAGGATTAAGTAACCAACATAATTAATAACATAATATATTATGTAATTGTAATGAATATAGAAGAAAATTAGATTTATCTCAAAAAATAATAAATTTTTTAGATAAATTATTACCTTCATTAAATACACAAAAACCATCAATTAGATTAATATTATTCTTTAATTAAAAATTGTATTAATCCGTAAAAATTGTTATCAAAACCAAATAATAACATTATAAATAATAAAAATTAACTACGTTAAAATATAAGAGTATTTTTTATATTTATAAACCTAATAACATAAGTAAAAATATGTAAAATCCATGAACATTTGATATGTTATTCCCCAACATTATTATGTCACATATCTATTCAGGTGTAAGAGAGACGTTTAAATGAATAATGGGTTGATCATTGCTACAATGAGATAAATATTTCAACTTCTTCTAAATGAATTTTTTTTTATCAACACTAACAACCTATAGTTATAAGTCATCCTTTTAAAACAATTAATGTCATGTACCTATGACTATCGGATAATAAACTTACTGTTAGATACTCAATTCAATCCAGAAACATTCATAAAACCATATGAACTCATAATTTAAATGCAGCGGAAACAAAATTGGATTGAAAACATACCTCCTGCCATTGATCAAATTTCAAAGACTTACACGGAAATTCCAATGGATTTTCTGTTCGATGGTTTCACTGGTTTCTCACACTTATTCTCTGCGTATTGATGGTGTAATCTGAATTGTTATGCGATTAATAGTGAAGGACCCGATACTTTATTAAGGTTCTTCCATCAAGAACCTCGTTCGGTTCTTCGAACCGCGTGCATTGCCCGACGAACCGTCACCACTGCGGTCGCTAACGTTGCACCACTTTGATTTACATTCCCACTTGGTGCAAGCGTTAAGCGAAATTCTCTTGAGTAACAAAACACATGAATCATAGCGATAGGTCCCCAAGCGAGTATTATCTTCCATGTATTACAATGTATTTAGTTTCTCAAGTATTATACTTTATGTGGTAACTAAACTTAATGAATAAATCCTATATTTATTCTTGGTCCAATAATATATATATATATTCTCAAATAAATTAAGATTACGTGCATGAATATGAGAAAATATCACAATATATAAGAGTTTCATTAATTAATTGTATATATACATTTACAAAGTGGAACCAATTCCCATTTTCTCTACGTGATCCTTGAATTTCATTGGTGGCGTACCTTTAGTCAAAGGATCAATGATAATCATCATCCGGTGCTTACGTGCTCAATGACCACTTTCTTTTCCTTAACACGTTCTCTTATGGCCAAGTACTTAATGTCGATGCTTACTACGACTACCACTTTTGTTGTTCTTAGCCATAAATACTGGCCAGAGTTATCACGATAATCTTAATGGCCTAGAAATAGAGTCAACTACTCTAAGCCCGAGAAATGAAACTCTTTAACCATACACCATGCGATGTGGCCTCAAAACATGATACGAACTCGGCCTCCATAGTGGAGTAGCCAATGATCAAGCTTCGCACTCCTCCAAGACACAAATGCCTCCGGCGAAGGCATGAAAATGTAACCAGATGTTGATTTTCGTGAATCAATACCAAGAAAGTCCGAGACGGAGTAGCCAATTACTTCCAGTTCATCGGTTCGTCTATACATAAGCATATAATCCTTGGTTCCTTGGTACCTCATCACTTTCTTTGCAGACTTTCCAATGGTCGACACCGGATTACTCGATATCTCCCTAGCATCCCAACAACAAATGCAATGTCGTGCAGTGGGAGACCTGAGCATACATCGCTTCCAACAAGCATATGGGAATGGTTTTCATCTGTTCTCTTTCAAAATCATTCTTTGGGCATTGGTCCAAATTGAACTTATCACGCCTTCCGCGATAGAACACTTGGTGAACAATCCTTCATCCAAAATCTCTCTAAAACTTTATTGATATAGGTTTCCTAAGACAAACCCAAGACACCTCGAAGTCTATCTCTATGGATCTTAATGCGATGACATAAGATGCCTCACCCATATCCTTCATATCAAAATTTTTAGAGAGAATTGTTTTACCTAAAACTGTAGCAAACCCCTATCATTGTCGCAAGCAAAATATCATCCACATATAGCACCAAGAAACAAATCTTACTCCCACTAACTTTACGGGTATATACATTGATCCATGACATTCTCTTCAAAACCAAATGAAGTGATGACGTTATGGAATTTCAAATACCATTGACGGGAGGCTTGCTTTTAATCCGTATATGGATTTATTAAGCTTACAAACCAAATGCTCACCATCACTGAGAAAAATCCTTCCAGGTTGTTTCATATAAACCTCTTCCTACAGGTTACCATTAAGAAAGCCGTTTTTCACATCCATTTGTTGCAAATCCAAATCAAAATGGGCAACCAATGCCGTGACCACACGAAGTGAATCTTTCTTAGACACGAGGAGAAAATGTCTCCGTGTAGTCGATTCCTTCCGCTTTGAGTGAATCCTTTGTGACGAGTCTTGCCTTATGTCTCTCGATATTTGCCTTGTGAGTCTTTCTTTGTTTTGAAGACCCTATTTACATCCAATGGCTTTCACACCATCGGAGCAACTTAGCGAGATCCTGCACTCGGTTAGGCGCCAGTAGAATCCATCTCTTCTTTCATGGATTGTTGTACCATAAGCTCGAAACTCCTAACTGCTGTCAGAAAACGTCTCAGGATCATTTTCTAGCTCAACATTATAGTCACATTCTTGTAGATACACATGACGTAATCATTAGGTATCGCTGATTTCCTTACTCAGTAGATCTTCTTAATGTTGCATCAACATTCTCCCTGAGGAGTAGGATCATGTTGTTCAACTAGTTGTTCAATGTTGCAGGCATCTATTGAACTTCAACATCTACTAGATCGGGATCAATGACTTTTAATTTCCAAGACTTGGTTCTTCAACACGTGTTTGTACTCGGCGTGTTGTTAACAATAATGATCGATCCCATTACTTGAAGTGGTACATTGAGCATCTGAATGATCTTTCTCGAACCAATGCCTTGGGATCGATCGCTCACTAATCAAGTAATTCTCAAGAAATTTTTCATTTCTTGATTCCACAAAATCTAGTGTCATGTGAGATGGACATGATAAAATCTATAACCTTTAGACCGTTCGCATATCGATGAAATACCAGTAATGGTCCTTGGTCTCAGCTTTTTCTCTTGTGGATTATATATCCTCACTTCGGTGCATCCCAAAGCGTGCATATGTTTGCAAACTCGGTTTTCCAACCTTTCCATAATTCAAATGGTGTCTTTGAGATGCGACGCGGTTGGAACTCGGTTTAATATATACACAGCCGTCTTTAAAGCTTCAATCCACAAGGATTTAGGAAGATTGGAGCAGCTAAGCATACTCGCGCACTACGTCCAAAAGTGTTCGGTTTCTTCTTTCGCTACACCATTCTGTGCGGTGAACCAGCATGATGTATTAGGCGGCAACTATCCCACGTATTCTTGAAGAAATTTAGCAAACCCGGACTGGCGTCATTCATTCTCGGTGTATCTACCATAATATTCACCACCTCTATCCGATCTCACGATCTTTATTTGCTTTCCACATTGTTTCTCATCAACCTTAAAGCTTTTGAAGGCATCCAATGCTTCGCTCTTATTATGAAGCATAGAGATACATATATCGAGAAAAATCATCAATAAAGGTGATAAAATATTTTTGACCTTGAATGTCCATGTCTCTGGACAACATATATCCGTATGTATGATTTCTAATATGTTTGAACTTCTATTGGCACCTTTCTTTGACTTGTTAGTCGCTTTCCCTTAATACGGTCCACACATGTGTCAAAATCGGTAAATCTGCAGTACCAAGTACCCATCTTTCACTAATCTTTTAATTCTTTCTATGAGATATGTCGTCTAATCTCCTATGCCATAACGTAGAAGAGTCGATAATACACCTTTTAGTGCCGCTTGAACATACGTGGCGTTATGGTGGCATTATTTTGTAAATTAATGAAAGACCATCGACAAAATACCATTCCCAACACAATCGATTTATTAAATAAATTGAAAGATGTTTACGAAAAGTGAAAGGAATAACCATAAGGTACAAGTCTTGAAATTGAAATCAAGTTTCTAGAGAAACTTGGAACATAAAGGTCTTTTCTAATTTTAAAATAAAACCACTACTTAAAATCAAACTACATTATCCCTACAAAGCCTTGTAGCGAGCCCGTCTGCTTGTTACCAGATAAGATGTATTGCTTCACTTCCTAATCGGCTTCCTTAGATTTTGCATACTGTAAGGAATTTGCAACATGGATTGTAGATCGAAATCAATCCACCAGGTGTTAATATTAACATTAACCATATTAGATTCATAACAAACAACGAGGTCAGATTACCTTTATTCTCAAGCCATTTCTCGAATCTGACACAATCCTTCTTCACGTGTGTCCCCTTCTTTTTACAAAAGAAACACTTGGATTCTTTCTTAATATCACCGAGGTGGAATTATTCCCTTTCCTTTATGCTTGTATTGAGATTTTCCTTTCGGTACGTCAGCCAACATTGCACTTTCACCAAATTCCATAACAAGCCTCCCTTCCTTGAACACACACGTCATTAGTTCATTGATTGACCATTTATCTTTATATGTGTATTGTACGAGATTTTGAATAGCCCATCTTTTGATGTGGGAGAAAGTGTTAAGGATATAGTGCACCAGGAAGTGATTCCGACATCTCACGACCTCGAGATGCTTAAGTTGAGCCGCAATGTCCCTCATTTGCATAATGTGCTCATGTAGCACCTTTCAGCCTTTCACACTGGTGAGTCTTAAAGAAGAGAACTTCATAATAAGGGTGCTTGCATAAAGCCTTATCCGAAGTGACGAATTGATCATCAATGGCCTGTGACAAGTCTTGAACATTGGTATCTTGATCAGCGGAACCCGCGAATACCGCAGAGATTTTAGTCTTAATGAACATCATACTAAGGCGATTAGATCGTTCCCATTGTTCGTAAAGCATGATATTCTCTGGAGTACTGGTTTGAGTAATTTTAGGTGGTTCGTTTTTCCTAATAGCATAATCAATATCCATCCACCCTAATTGAAGGAGAATTCTTTCCTTCCATATTTTATAGTTATCCCCTTTCGGTCGGGGAATATCACAATGGATATCGAGAGAAATTTACTGAGTTGAGAAAGCTGCAATTAAAGATTATATGCTTATTAAAATTTGAGGCATAAACTATAATCATTCTTTACCAATGTAAATCATGAATAATATGAATCTAGTGACATAAAACTTCAAGGCGAAAGTTTTAATTCAATTAAATTCATCCTAACTTTATGATAAAACTATCAAATTATGTTCATTTTCCTAATCCTCAAGGGTAAATTAGAAATATAATTTGATATTATATCCTAATTAATCACACAAAAATATAATAAAAATTCCTCATGGATAAGATTTATTATATCACATATGATTAATTACAATTAATATTTATTTTCTAAATGTGATCCTAAATAAACTTTATTATAGTTTTAATTAATTAAAGAATCTTTGTGCTACTCCCTAATTAATCAAACTATATGAATCACTTAAATATTAATGAACAATTATTGCATAAAATCATAAACAATATTAATTTAATATTAAATGTACAAATATTATTTATCTTAAATTGCATAAATGACAATAAATTATACAAGCAAAATTAAATAATATAAGCATTAATTAAATCAATAAGTCATTAAAAAAAATTAATTTAATTATGCATAAATTATTTAACTAAATTTTATATGTATAATCAATTGCAAAATTTATACATATAAATACACAAAACAAATAATTTAAGCATAATGTATTTAAATAAAATTTTAATGTGTCCAAAAAATTATTTAAATAAATATAACATGTATAATAAATATCATACATATGATAAATTAAAATTATATTCAGAATTATTTTATATATTTATATATATTTATTTATTTATTTATTTATTTTAATAAAAACTAAAATCTGAAACTATATAAAATTTATGCTCTTACATATGTTAATATAATAGTCTCAGTGGTCAAGTGGACAAACCATTACAAAATTCCTCGGTGGAAATTGGGTTCAATTCCCACACAAAGCAAATACCTTTTTTTTTTTAATCAAACACTGAATCTTTATAAATGTAAGTCTTATACAAAAATACACGTAACACCTGTTGTAGTCCACTGGACGAGGCTGTTAAGTTTTCATGTAAGACTCGGTTTCGAGTCCCCCACACAGCGAGTTTTTTTTTTTTTTTTTTGAAAAACTTCATCTTCAACCTTCAGCCGGGTCAATACGACCCGTTTGTACACTAACGGATACCCGGCCGTATCTTTCTATTCCGGCGACGGAATCCAGCGTTCTTTTTATCAAAATTCTCAGAATTCAATTTCTTAGTGATTCATGATCTTAATTTTAAGTAAAAACTTCATTTTAAACAAAAAGTTAATTAATGAAGAAAATAAATACCCACGGCAAATTGGATTTATTTTCTTCATTATTTTTCAAGTTTAATTTTACAGAATCACTCAAAAATCAATATTGAAACACTTTATAATTTCCATATGCATCAAAAACAATCAAAATAAAAATCCAAAATTTCAGTTCTCGTGAAACAGATAAAAACAGAGTAGTTTTCAAATTGCTCTGATACCAAATGTTAGATACTCAATTCAATCCAGAAACATTCATAAAACCATATGAACTCATAATTTAAATGCAGCGGAAACAAAATTGGATTGAAAACATACCTCCTGCCATTGATCAAATTTCAAAGACTTACACCTGAATTCCAATGGATTTTCCGTTCGATGCTTTCGGTTTCTCACACTTATTCTGCGTATTGATGGTAATCAATTGTTATGGATTAATAGTGAGAGGACCGATACTTTATTAAGGTTCTTCCATCGAACCTCGTTCGGTTCGACGAAGCGTCTGATTAACCGAACCGTCACCACGGTTCACTAACGTTGCACCTCTTTGATTTACACTTACAAGAATAGATTCATCTCTATTTTATTATTTTATGACATGTTCGTACTAGGACTTTTCTGACAAGAAAAATCAAAAGAAAAGTAGAATATATCAACCGCATTATAAATCAATTTCTTTTTTATAAATAAATCATTTTAATCATTTTTTTAGTGGCTCATGTTAAGATATTTTTTAAAAATAATTAAAATAATTTACTTTAATTTATATTATTATATTTAAATTATAAAAAAAATACTCATTATTTATCTTTTTTAAACAGTATTTTTTATAAAATAATATTATGTTTACAAATATCTCATATTATATAAAAAAAACTTCATAAACCACATGCATCAATGTTAAAAAAAATAAAAATAAAAACTAGTAAAAAATAAAATAAATTAATTGTTTTCAATAATACTTTAGATATTTTTCCCTATTTTGAATATAATAATATATATTAAAGTAAATTTATTCCTTTTTAAAATGAAAGTGATTTAAGATATTCGTTAAAAAAAGTGATTAAAATGTTATATTTGTAAATAAAATATGACTTTTGATGTAATTCGTACTAAAATAATTTTAAAATTCTTAATCCCAAAAGTATTTTTATTGTTAAAAGTATTGGTAAGTTTTTCTTAATATATCTAATAAAAAAGAGAAGAAAGAAATTTAAAATAATTACAAATATAAATAAAATGTTAAAAAATATTTAAAAAATAAATTATTTATAAAAAGAGATAAATAGAGAGAAAATATTAACCTTTAAATTATTATTGGGATTTGGTTTTATTTACCTAATTTAGATTAGGTTATTTATGTTATTTATTTTCTTATATTAAAATTGAAGTCATTTAATTTATTAATTATAAAAATTGATCAATTAATAATAAGTTATATTATTTTATTTTATTAAAATATTATTATTATTTAAAAAGTGATTAAAGGAGATTGAATTACGGATATTTAATAAGAATAAAAATGAAATAAATAAATAAATAATAATAAAATGAAAATTTATTTAAATAAATATTTTAAATTTTAAAAAATATTAATAATCAATATATTATTAAAATAAAACAATGAAAATTACCGAATATGAAAAAAAATATTTTATAATTTTTTTAAAATTAATTATCATTTTATTATTATTAAATATCCGTATATTAGTCGCGTAAAAATAATAAAAATTTAATAAAAAATATTATTAAAATAATATAATTTATTCTTAATTTATATATTTTTTCATAACTAAGTAACTAAACAATACAAATTAACGAATCTAACTTAATTTCGTATATTTTCCTCTTTTTAAATAGTTTTGCTTAACTTTAAAATTCAAAAATATAATATTTAGTAGTTATGTTTAAGTGTTCATGTAAACAAAATTGGATTTTTTATATCTTTATCCAAATCTTTTAAAATTTTAAGTTTAATAAATCTAATGTTTTAACAAATACATGTTTCATACACCCATTTCTGAGTCCATGTAACAGTTCTGCAGATAGTGGTCATGCAATCATCTGCAAGCTATTGATCATACTCTCTAGCAGAGAGTTCTCACCCAGAATGTGAGAAGCACCCTCCAACTGATGGATGAGCCAAGATTCCCCATTGTGGAATCCGTGTTAAGACCACACGTTTGATTTTTTTTCCTTCTATTAAAACTAAACAATATTGCATGAGATGCCTTCTTTAAGATATGTTTTCATTTTTAATCATGCGAACACATATTTAAAAATATTTCTAAATATCACCGAGTTCTAATAATTCCGAAGAGAAACAACTATCAAAACATCAAAACATATTATGGCTAAAGAAAAATCGTGTACGATAAATATTACTATTAAACATATGTTCAAATAAATTGTTTAGCACATTAGTTTTAAATATAAATTGACTATAAAGTTTAAAATGTAAGATAACGAGCAATGGGGTTAAGAAAAGAAATTTGCTCCCATAAAGACTATTGTTATAGTAAACTTTTTATTGTTAGAAACAATTTAGTAATAAATTATTAAGAAAAAAATTAAATTGCTCTTACACTAAGACATCAAGCGTGACATAAGCCACATGCCTTTATAAGATACATATCACATGGGAAGGGCCCTCTAGCAGGTTTCAATAGTAAGACTCAGATGCTTTTTGAACCACAATCCCCAAAAAAAAAAAAAAACATGAAACTATCAGATAGTTCAGACATTCAGTATCACTAATTTAACAGTCCTATGAATATGGATAAGTAAATGAAGCCATCGGAACCCATGAAATGGTCCTACCCAAGAAATCACTTTCACAAGGAAATATATGTTGGTTTGGACTAAACTGATATATATCGAATTCCACCGATCCCATTACACCTTCTCCCTGCTGCATTAAAAAAGGTGTTTACCTTGTGGATTGAACTTAAACAATCAATTCATCAACCATACTTTGGACTCCCAAGATGATCCTAATTTTGACATCAAACTTGCAATTCATAAAAATACACTAATCATGGATTGTTCATAAATTGCAACAAGATTTAACTATATAATGCATGTTTGGTGCAAGTAATTGCATGCCTTTATAAAATTATTTTATAATTTTATTACATTTTAAAATAAATAAAAATATTATTTTTTGTTTGACTTAAAAATAAAAAAATATACATAATTTTATAATTAAAAGTTTAAACAGATTAAACCCACATCCTTAATCATATAAATTTTTTACTATTTTTATAGTTTACATACGATCTGAGAAATAGAAAGTAATTGGAAAAGGTTATTCCTTTTCCTAAACAAGATAGATAGAACAGTTAAATGATCTTAGCTTGTGTTTCTTTACAGAAATGACAAAGGATATATGTTCCTTAGTTATCAAACCAATAAAGACACAATTTTTATATATTTAAGGCATGTTGCACTAGCCATCTAGATCTACTAAATATTCATCCAAGAACTTAAGATACTTTAAACCTAACAGGAGGATGAGATGAAACAGTTGGTCATTACGGGGTATCAGTGAAGCTTGCATGAAAATTTGTGGTTCCGTATACAAATTCTAGAAAGAAAGTAAAAAATAGATTCCTGGGGTGACTCCGAGAGAGTAAACTGTAGTACTGTAAATATGGGTGAAAAACAAGCAGCACAAGATATCATTTTGAAGCCTTCCACTTGTGAATCCTGAATTCCAGAGAGCAGATCCTAATAGTTGATGGCTTGCTACCACAATACGCCTTGAGAATGCAAAGGGAAACTCATAGACATGGCAAGTTTCTTTCACCTCTTTGTACACATGGTCAAACTGAAGCTTCTCAGTGGTGGCTTTTAGATACGGCTCTTCGCAACACCAAGAGTAAGTTCCAGATCGTCCATTGCGATATCATGAATTCTTTCACCTTCCCATGGCGTAACCCTATCATTCTCAAACTCAAACTCTGGACCTCTTCCCATTTCTGCAGGATGACCCCAAGGTAAACCTCCAGATGCACCAACTGAATCCTGGAGAACACTCTGCTGAGACACAGGCTTAACGAGGTTAAATGTTGGAGAGCAAGGAGCTGTTGAGAGTGCTCCTGTCTGGAAACTAACCCAGCGATCAGAGTCAACAGTGGAAGCATCTGATTCATCACACTCTGGTATTGTAGCAGGAGTGAGATGCAGGCGACGTGAAGGACTTGAAGGGGCAGAGGCAGCGTAAATAGGGTGGCGTAGAGAGAGTGACTCCCAATCGGGTTTTCGTTTTGAACCTCTGGAGGTTGGAGAAGAAAGGGGAGGGGTTACAGGAGCACTGTTGGAGATTCTAAGAGGAGGTAGATTTGAAGGGATGGAAGCTATGTTACAGAGGAATGGAAGGAGGTAAGAAGAGGGGTTTCCATCGAAGCAAGTTGGACTAGGGAAGGAAGATGATGTTGGACTGGCATGGTACGATGGTACTGGACTTGGGAAAGATGAGGACTGTGGACTTGGTTGAATTGAGGAACAGATACTGATATTGGTTGAAGCACCTGCAATCTCAGTTGAAAGTGGCTTGAATCCCTGCATTTGACATGGCTGCAGATGGATTAGAGAAAAAGGGAAGCTAACAACCATAAACATTAAATCGACATGTTTAACAGAATACTAAACCAGCAAACAATGCAGGCTAGAACATGGTTGTTTCTACCAATTTCAGTTAACTTATATCTAAAGTTACTTCGTCTGCTACAATGCAGTCTAGAACATGGTTGTTTCTACCAATTTCAGTTAACTTGCATCTAAAGTTACTTCGTCTGTTTGTTTCTACTTCTGAACCTTATAAAAGTGCTTTTGATAGTAAAAAAAAAGGCTTCCAGATCAAACATGAAAATTTTCATTAGAAGCGCTATATGCTCAAAAAAACATATTTTGTACTTACTGCTTAAGCAGATAAAATGTGCACACATTTTTGTGCTTCTTCCTCGCTACTGTCTAAAACCACTTTTAACATAAGCACAATCAAACAAAATAGATCATTTTCATAGTTTTAGAAAACTAGTTTTAATTTAAAGCACGGGTAAACACAAATTATGACAAAAAGACTAACGAAAATAGATCAAAAAGAGCTTCATTCATTCAGATCCTATTTCATAAAAGCAACAGAAATCCATTTTGTTGTTACCAGAGAATAAAAGAAAACTCCAATTTCAGAGGGCAAGCACGAGACCATTATAGGGAAGGAAGACAACTTGAAGCAAAGAAATGTTCAGCTGACGCAAATCACTAAGAAATGAGAATCTTATGAAGCTCTCTTTGTTCAAATCTTTCCTAAGAAATCCCAAATTCAAATCCCATAAAGGGTTTCAAATTTCAACCATTACAAATCAATTTTTGAACAAGACTATTTAACAATTGCAAAGGATCAAAATCGCACATCTAAACAGCGATCATCGTATCCCCAATTGAATTTTCCGGATCATAACAGATAAGATATCAACGACAATAGAAAACTACAGTCGCTAATTCATTCATGTAGATCTAACAGAACCCCAAAAAAAGCAGATCCAAATTGAAAGTACCAAGAAACGCTAAAAATGGCGACCCAAAACACCGTTAAATATTTGAACTCAAAAATGTAAAACAGTGAGAAGGAAAAGGAATCAAACCTTACGGTAGGTGGTACCATCCTCTTCAACAACCCAACCAGCTTCAGAACATAGAGCTTTGAGAACCTCGTTATTGTCACAGTGCTTAGGAAGCTTAAAGTTACCCTGAGCTCTAAGACCAGTATAAATCTTAGCAGCAATGGCTCTTCTTCTCCTCTCTCTTCTCTTGTTATTCTCTCTCTCCTTCCAAGTAGGTAACCTTCCAGAAGACCCACCTGCCATTGAAGTCCTATTAAGCTAAAAAGCTTCAAATTTCAACTTCTCTGGGTGTTAATCCTCTGTTTCCTTTACCAATACTGTCTTTTTGAAGAAGAAGAAGAAGGAGGAGGAGGAGAGATCATGTGCACTGAACAGGGACTCTTCCTCTCTCTTTCCCTTTCTCTGGCTATCACGAGCTTAATGCTTTGTTTTATTGAAGTATCAAATCAATCCACGACATGCCCACTTGAATTTTTTTTTTTTTAATTTTATTTTGTGATCTCTTTGCAATAATTTTTCTTTTTTGGGGTCGAGGCACGCTTTCGCAATTTGAACATGTGAAAATCTTAACAGCGACGGGATTTCCAAGTAGAAGTAATTCCTTTATTTACAATTCCTCTTGGAATTTTGTGAGATTTCAGAGTTTTTAGAGTTTGACAAGTATCAATTCCATTAATGATTTTATGTTTTTCAGTTAAAAGTAATTTTAGAGCAAATTTTATCAAAGAAGTAACATATAATAATTGTTGCTTTTAATTTAGTAAAATAAACATGACTGGTGCTTACTCTTTGGGACATATATTTTATTAATAGATAATTGTAATTTTGATTATTATTAAAATTTAATGATTTTTAAAAAAATATTATGATTAATTAAAATTAAATATATATTAAAATTATTATTTTAAATGCATATAATTACATAAAAAATATATAATTTTAATAATAAATTATGCAATATTTTATATAATTAGATTAAATTTTATTTATTCTTATTTTATTTTTTTATCTTTTATAAAAATATACGTTAAATAATTAAAAAATTAATATTAATATTAATATTTTAAATAATATAATAAAGTAAGAATTAAAATAATATTAATTTTTTTAAATTAAATATATTTTTAAATAAATATTAAAATATAATTATATAACGAATAAAATGTTATTTATTTATAATCAATGATTATCAATAGAATATAATTAAAATGATTATCAATAAAATATCATGTCATTCGCATCAGTAAAAATATAACTTTTTTCTAATTAAATTTTTAAAAAAAAAACATTATTACGTACGAATATTTAAACTCGCATCAGTAAAAATATAACTTTTTTCTAATTAAATTTATAAAAAAAACATTATTACGTACGAATATTTAAACTCGCATCAGTAAAAATATAACTTTTTTCTAATTAAATTTATAAAAAAAATATTATTACGTACGAATATTTAAACTTAGTTGATTAAATTGTGTTATATAATTAAATAATATTAAAAAAATGGATTAAACACCTATAATATTATAATTAATATAAATATAATTAATTTATGAAATTACTTTAATATTTCTATAAAGTAAGGTATTTTTTTAACTTAAAAAGTAGTGTTCTAAATTGATTTAATGAATTCATCTGATATCGTAACTTATTGTTTTGATGCATTAGAATGGTATTGAAACGTGACAAGTTAAAAATGGTTTTTTAAATAGTTTTATTTTTAAGTATTGTATTTATGTGTTTGAAATTAATTGTTTTAAAAAATAAATAAAAATTTATCTGGTAAAAAAATTTCTTTTCTTATTTCATGTCATCTTAAATTCAAAAAAAAAGAGAGAGAAAGTAAAATTTAATGAAATAAAAAATAAATTTAGAATATAATTTTTTTCAAAGTTTCAAAAATATTAAAAAGTGTGAAAAGTTGAAACTTAGTTTCAACTTAATTTTTAACTTTTAAGTACAAGACAAATTACAAGTTTAACTACATTTAAATTGTAGTATAAGACTAAAATTAACTTACCGTAGTGTGTCGTTTAATATATAATTTCACATTAATTATTTTTACATAAATATCCATACAGTAGAATATATTTATTTTCAATCTTGTAAAATTGGGGTTTTAATTTAAAATTGATTAAATTAACCATTAATTCCTAAATTATTTAATTATATTTTTATATTAAATTTTCATCCAATTTAATCTTAAATTATTATACCGTATCTAATTTAACCCGATACACTTACCATTTTAAAATAATAATACTCAACATAAGTTAATAATTTTAGGAAAATAAAACAATAACAATAACAAAAAAAATAATAAAATATTTTTTTTTTGTAATTTTTTATATTTTTTCTAAATAAATTAGTCGATGAGTTTTTTCTCTAAAAATATTAATATTTTTAAAATAAAAAGAAAAGAATATAAATTCATTAAATTTATTTTTGAGCCATGCTTTTTAATGTAACAAGAAACAATTTTAGTTAAAAATAAAAAGGAAAAAAAACAAATATGGATCATAAAATCAAACAAATGCGTTGTTTTTTTTTTTGTAAAATAAAATTTCTTTTAATTTTAAGTTTATAAATGAAATATGTACAAACAAGTAAAGTACATCCATTTAATTCATTAAAACTAGAAAAGGTTGATTTTTTAAAAAGAAAGTATATATGTTTCCATGATCTATATTCTTATTTAAATAATACTTATTCTAGTTTCAGTTTGAGAGAAAAAAAAAGAAGAAGCAAAAAAGCATAAAATTAGATGGCTTTGTATTATTGTCATATTTTATTTTTAAAAAGCATTTATTTATGTTCATCAGAATTATTTTAAATAATATTTAAGAAAAATTAGTATTGAAAATTATAAATAGTTTTGGATAAAAAAGATAAAAATATTAATATTTTGATTAAAAATTTAATAAAAAATTTATATATAAATTAAATTAGATAGATTTAAATAATACAATGATAATCTATATATTGATAATATACATAGAAAGAGTGAAATCTTTTTTATTTTAAGGTAAGATTTCAATTATAATTTTTTTTCTATATTTATTAATTATATTAGAAGTAAGTTTAAACCAAAATATGATATAGATGTATAATTCTTTTTCAAAATAATATTAAATAATTCACATGTTAACTAACAAATACCTAACTTTTGCTTGAGCCATTTTTGGTGCTACGCGGGTAGATGAATAATACCTATTTGCTATGCAAACTTACGCAAACCTTGATTGAGTTCTCGCTCCCCAGCCGTAGGATTAAGTGTAAGTGAAGCGAGTCTCGTTATCTTTGATCGCACACGATACTTCTGTTCTGTTTTTTTTTTTTTTTTTAAAGTTACAGACAACTTTATTTAATAATAAAAATAATTATTATTATTATAATTAATATTAAAAATAAAATAAATATATTTTAATTATTATTATAATAATATTAATAGGGTGTGGCTATAATTTTAAAACTAATAAAAATATCTTTAAAAGTAATTTAATTAATATAAAAAATATATATTAAATTTTTATCAATTTTTAAAATTTATAATAAATATAATATAAAATAAAAATAATATGTGAAAATAACCACCCGTATTATTATTATTATTATTATTATTATTATTATTATTTGGGCCTCGAGTCTGGAACGATATGGACAAACAACGACGCCTCAGAAATATAATAATAATAAATATACTTTTTTAGTATCACACGTGCGACACAGAAACTTAAATATTATTATTATTATCATTATTGAAAAGAATATGCCAACAGGGGACCACTCTTATTTTTCGCCGTGCCCAACAAACTACTCAGCCTTTGAACTTGGTCCCATTTCAATTTATTTCTTGGCTTTCTTTATGATTTATATTTTAAAAAAATAACAAATATAATAATTTTAAATTTCATAATAATAAAAAATAATATGATATCACGAGCTTATCTATTGAATAAAGATAAAAGGATATTTTTGTTATTTTATTTTAAATGTAATTATTTATTAATTTTTTTTATAGTTCTCAAAACTTATAAAATGTACTATTTTATTATCATATTTTTAAAATTTTATACATAAATCTTTATATTTTTAAATTCTATAATTTAGTTTCAAATTTTTAAAATTTTATACATGAATAATAAGTTTTTGATTCATAAATATATATTTTAGTAACTAACTTATAATCTATACGTAAAATTTTAAAAATTTAAAATCAAATCGTATATTTTAAAATTTTATTTAAAATTGAGAAATTAATAATACATTTTACCCTTTTCATATTCACAGTATCTTACAAGCTCGTTTGTCATGAATAGAACCCTACCTATGAATCCATCACTTTAAGCTTGTAAGCTTTTTTTTCTTTCTATAAAGAATAACTTTAATATAAGGATAATATCTACTACATTAAAGAAAGAAAGATACATTATTTTATATACAAATGAGTAAAAGATGAAGTGATAAAACCTAATAAACGAGTGAGTGAGATATTTGAGTCTCTCTTTTATAGAAGGTATCCACCCGTTTTATATGCAACTGATCTTTTTATAAAAAAAGCTATGTATTTACTTAGAAATGAGTACTCTTGATAAAAAATATATACTCGGTCTCAAACATACTTATGTATTGCAAATTCTATAATCTTCTCTCTTATACCTCTATTTTTGTTTTCATTATATTTCTTGAATATATAATCCTAAAGTATTGAAACAAATTCTCTTATACTAGATAGTATAGAAAAAATTTCTTCTTTTATAAGCTTTATACCTATATTAGGTTGTTATTGTGTTGAGCGGGTTTGACATTAAAAATAAGAAAAAAAGTCCAAATCCCTTTTGTTTGCATTAGATTTTTTTTAAAGAATACTAAAATTTTATTTCTTTTACTAAATAAAGAAAATAATATATAGTTAAGATTTGAACTTGAATATAAAGTAAAGTGTGAAATAATATGACATGGAACACAATATGGAAATTAGTTTAATGATAAGGTAATACTCATAGCCTTTGTTAGAATCATATTTAATTTACTATATTAAAAGATCTTATCAATTAACATATTTGATTTTTATTGATTATAAGATTATATTTTCGTAGTTAGGTAAAAGACATTATCTTTAGTTATTTACCTAAATTAAACTTATTTATATTGCATAAATACTGGTATTATATTATATAAAATTAAGGTAGAAAATTTTCTTTCAATTCTTCCTCTTGTCCTCATCCTAAATTTAACATAATATCATATCATTGTTTCAAGTGATTATGCATATCCCACAACTTCCGCAACAATCATACCCAAACAAATACAATAACTTCATTAGCATGAGTAATCCTAAGAAATTGACTGAGGCTTCATTAGAAGTCTTGGACCTCTTTACCTTGTATCATTCAGACTAATCATGAAACGTTTTAGTTCAAAGGTTCTCATAGGTGATAACTATGGTGTATAGAGTCATGCTACAAGGATTAACCTATGCAAAGAATAAACTCAATTTGGTTGATGGAACCATTGAAACCCCATCAGAAATTAAGATGAAAGCACTTTGAGATAAAAATCGATTACTATTTATTATACCAAGATGAAAGCACTTTGAAATGAATTTTCATCCTACAATGAAGGACCTACATATGTAGAGGACTCAAGAAAATTTATGAACAAGAAGAAAAATACAAGGTGATGCAACTCCTTATTGAGTTAAATGATACCTACTCCGTAGTCCATGGACAGATCCTATTGATGCAGCCTCTTCTAGATACACGAAATACATATTCTCTTATGCTTCAGCTTGAAAAATAAATGGAGGTTTCTCTCAACCATACTAATACAAAATCATATGCTATAAATGTGATTCACAACAAGGAATTTTCTTCCAATAACCCACAATGTTAGAAAGAAAAGGTGCCACTTCATTACTCACATTGTGACCATGATTATCAAACCATTGACAAATGCTATTACCTTCATGGCTTCCAACCTGTCCATAAGTTTCATGGCAAGAATGTGAAACCTCTAAAAAAACAAAGATCTATTACAAACCATGCTAAAACTAACATGGATAACTCCAAAAGTCTTAGCACTAGTCAAGATGATAGCCCAACATTCACCAAAGAAGAGTACAATCTAACCAAAGAAATGTTAAAAAGAAGCCATAGTAATCCACTACACCTTACTAATGTTACAAGTATAATCACACCCACTTCTAACATGTCACAAATTTCCTCTCATTCGACTCTATAATGGATCATTTATAGCAGGGAAACTAACCATATAATGTCTTTAATGCACTTTATTGATAAAGAAACACCATGTGTTTTAAATTTAATTTTGATGTCAATTGGTATCCAGGCACATACATACTCAATTGGTTCAACCAAAGTCACTTCTAATATTACACTTGATGATGTTCTCTATATGTCAAAGTTTAAAGGCAATTTGCTTTCAATGAGTCAAGTTACTCACACATTAGAATGCATAGTGATATTGTTTTGAATTTTTGTGTCATACATAATGCATGTATATGGAGGATAATTAGTTGGGTAAACAATTTAATGAGCTCTATTACTTGGCATCAGACCAAAATTATAAACTAACTAACCATGTCAGCCGTTACACAAACCTTTGGCACCAAAGATTGGGGCGTCCTTCCCATGGTCCTTTACGAGTATTGACCAAGAACGTTCTAGAAATGATGTATGATTCCTATCATATTTGTTATATTTTTGCACTTGCTAAGCAAACTAGATTATCATTTCCATTAAGTTCTACTACTTCTTTTGATTTAATCTATTGTGCCATTTGGGGACCCCATCAAGTCAATTCCTATTCTAAGGCTCATTATTTTTTGAAAATTATTGATGATTTTAGTCGATACATTTGAATTCATCTTATACATTTTAAATCTAAGACATAAGAATTACTACGCTATTTTGTTTCTTAGTTGAAAGCACAATCTAATTGTACAATCAAATCACTCGATGTTGATAATGGAGTTAAGTTCACTTCTATGCGTCCAT
This sequence comes from Hippophae rhamnoides, assembly GCA_033030585.1. NCBI lineage: Eukaryota > Viridiplantae > Streptophyta > Magnoliopsida > Rosales > Elaeagnaceae > Hippophae > Hippophae rhamnoides. The sequence goes on along the minus strand of CM065434.1, from coordinate 18,817,748 downwards.
TGTTTTACAACAAGGACCTTTCTTTTCAAAATTCTTGTCCATCAGTACCTCAAAAAAATGAGGTAGTTAAGTGAAAACAACGTCACCTTTTGAATGTGGGTCAAGCTTTTCATTTTCAAACAAATTTACCTTTAACTTTTTAGGGGGATAACATCCAAAGTACTGCTTGTTATTTGATCAATCATTTGCCTACACCATTACTTGGCAAACTTTCCCCTTATCAATTATTGCATACTAAATCTTCTGAATATTCTCATCCTAAAGTATTTGATTGTTTATGTTATGCAATGAATTTAATACCCATTCGTAAAATTGATCAACGAGCTTGATGATGCACTTTTGTTGGATATCATTTAGGTCAAAAAGGTTATCATGTCTACGATCTTACCACTTACATATTTTTTACATCTAGTGATTTATGTTTCACAAACATATTTTTTCCTATTCTACTCATCCTTCAAATCACCAAGATAATGTTCCTATCTTACCCTTTCCATCCACCCACCATGATACTTTCCCAGACGTCCTTGATACTTCACTAGATACACTGACCATACTTATTACCCCATAACCCATTGCATCTCCCAATGCCATTATAATTCCTTCCTCCATAGTCTCTTCTCCAATCACCAATATTACTCCAACCATAGAAAATACTTCACCATACCTCATATCTCTTCCACCACCTTGACCATGCCAATCTAGTTGTATTACTAAGCCATCTTTTCGCCTACACGATTATCATTTTTACCTTATCATCCATGTCAGGTACAAGGTATCCTTTTTCTCACTATGTATTTTATACTTGTCTTTTTTCCTCTCAAAGATCTTTTGTTTGACAAATTTTCACCATTGTGGAACCTATCACCTTCAAACAGGAAAATCAAGATCCTGAGTGGTGAGTTGCCATGGCTTCTGAGCTCCAAGCCCTTGTTGAGAACCACACATGGACACTTACCAATCTCCCTTCTATATAAAATATAATTATGATGGCACCATTGAGAATTACAAGGCTCATCTCATTACAAAAGGGTTCACCCAACGAGAGGGTATTAATTACAAGGAGACCATTGCCTTTTTTCCAAGTTGATCACGGTGCGATGCCTCATTTCCATTGCCTCTATATGTGATTGGTCTCTTTACCAAATGGATGTCTAAAATATCTTCCTTAATGGAGATTTATCTAAAGAGGTTTATATGCAGCTGCCATGGAGTTTTCATTAACATGGGGAGTATAATGTATGTCGACTCAACAAGTCCTTATATGGACTTACATTAAAAATCCAAGGAAAACTATTTCTTGTTTACTATAGTGCATGAAAATTTGTTTACAATTTTCTTATCTATGTTGATGATGTGATTATCATAGGAAATAATGATGATTCTATACTTGATCTCAAGCAATTCCTTCATAACTATTTTTGAATTAAAGATATTGGAAAACTAAAATATTTTCTTGGAGTGGAAGTTGCACGATCTATACAAGGTATTTTCATCTTCCGGAGTAAATACACATTTGATATTCTTGATGAAGCTGGGTTATTTTATGCGAAGCCAGCCAAATTTTTCATGGAAAAAAATTTAAAATTATCTCCCACAAATGGAGAAATCCTTAAGAATGCATCTCAATACAGTAGATTCGTTGGTAAACTTATTTATCTCATCATAACAAGGCACAAGATTTTTTATATAGTTCATGTTCTTAGCCAATATATACAAGAACTATAAAAACCACACCTTGAAGCAATTTATCGCCTTTTACGATATTTACAAGAAGCACGCGGCCAAGGCCTTGTTTTCCTTTCACGAGGCAATATTTTCTTGAGAGGATATTGTGATGTAGACTGGACTTGCTATCCCATTATGGGGAAATCTGTCAATGGATATTTCATATTTCTTGGAAATTTACTTATGTCGTGGAAAACCAAGAAACAATCCACTATCACACGATCTTTAGTTGAAACAGAGTATCGTGCAATGTCTTTAATCATATACGAGTTTAATTGGATGAAATATTTACTTGTTGGTCTTTGAGTTTATCATCCTCAACTAGCTAATTTTTTTTGTGACAATCAAGAAGCTATCCATATAGATGCAAATATGATATTTCATAAATACACCACATATATAGAGGTTTATTGTCATGTTATGCATGAAAAGAATCAAACAGGAATCATTGCATCAACGTATGTTATAACAAAATAACAAATTGTCAATATTTTCATAAAATTATTGGGACAACAATGTTTTATTATATCCTTAGCAAGCTAGGTGTAATTGACATCCACACTTCATTTTGAATAGAAATATTTAAACATCTTATCAATCAATATATTTAACTTACCATATTAAAATATCTCACCAATCAACATATTTTACTTACCATATTAGAAGATATTGTGATCAATATATTTGATTTCCTTTAACTATAACATTAAATTCTTATAATTATGTAAAAGACATAACCCTTAGTTATTTACCTAAATTAGATTTTTTTTGTTATATAAATATTTGTATTATATTATATTATATTATACTATACAAAATTAAGATAGAGAATTTTTTGTAAATTCTTTTTGTCATCATCCTAAATTTAATAACCTTAATAAACCTTGGATGTTATTTAGTATTCTTATTTAGAAATTATTTTTTAATTTAATTTATTTGTCAAAAATATGTAAATGAATGACAAATTTACTTGTTTATAATCTAATCTTTAATTAAAGATAATAAAACAATATGTGTGGTACATTCATGCTTATTTTTTCAATAAACATATACTTAATGAATTAATTTTAAATTTAAAAATATAAAAAAATACTTAAATTTGTCAATAAAGTTTTTTAATAAAATTTAAATAAAATTTTCATTATTTAATTTAATATTATGATATTTATTAATCCAACCTTAATTTAATCGATAATAAAATGATGAAATTGTTGTGAATATATTATCATGATAGATATTAGAAAATAAAATTTATATTTAAATTTTTTCAAAATAATTAAATTTATTTAAAAAAATTTAAGTTTGAACAAAAATATTGGGGTATTTTTTTTCTTTTTTAATTAAAAATGATTTTTTTTGCATATGCGTTGATAGAAAAATATAAATATATATGTATCAGATGTTATAATTGTATTATATTTATAAAAAAAATTAGATAAATAAATAGTTAATTTTTTCATTAGATGATAAGTTTTTTTATAAATAAAAGAAATTAAAACATTATTTTATACAAATGTACTAACATCTAAGACTACCCTTAAAAATATATATAAACAAAATTAAGTATATGATTATAATAAGTTTAACTATTGAGATTGAAGTGTTGAACCTATGTCGCAGCAGTTTTTAACAATTTCGCAGATTTAGTCTTAATCAAAAGTTAGATTTAAATTAGTAGATAAATATTAATATTAAAGAAATATTTAAAAAATAAATTGATAGATATTTAATCTTTAATTACGATAATATGATAATTAAGTAAATAAAATTTTAAAATTAAAAATGAGTTTATCTATCTATATCATAAAAAGAGATAATAATCTTCTTCTTATTTTTTTATACCCTAACTTATTTAATACTCAAAAATTCAAAGATTATCCTATCTTTCTATGCTTCAAGATATTAACAATGTATTTTTTATTCTCAATTACAATGAAAGTAAATATATATATATATATGATTATTAATATCTATAAAGATCGGTGACTTTATTTATGATTTTACATTCAAATTCTTTCTCAAACATAAATATCAATAACTTTTACTTGCTCAATTAGTTGCTCATGTTGACAATTAAGGGTCATCCCAACAAGAGACATGTAATTATGAGTTGTAATTTTTTTTTAATAGTTGTAAATTAATTACATATAATTTATATTTATATTAATTATTGTATATTATTTGTGTTAAAATAATATAGAAATTGATAAAATTCTTTAAAAAAATTTAAAATATTTATAATATAAAAATTTGAAAAAAATTATTACATGATATTTTATAATTAATGGAAATATAAATTTAATATATTTATATATATTTTTTTTTAAATTAAAAATTGACAATATATTTTATAAATTTTCAAAACGAGAAAGAGAGGTGGAAAGCTGAAAAGAAAATACAGAAGTGGATTCATATCCGTATCCGATAATTATTAGGGTAGGATTAGCACGTGCATATCCAGCTAAGGTTGAGAATAAACGCGTATGCTAGCTGCCCAATTTGAAGGCAATATTCAAGACTTGCCGCACGTACGCTGTTCTTGGAGGGAGACACATACGCGTGATCTTTCGTTTCAATGGACTCAATTATAATGGAAGGTAATGTATTATTATGATTAGGTAATTTGTGTTTTTTAACTTTTTAAATTAAAAAAAATATTATTCAGTAAAAAAATTTAATTAAAAATAAATTATATTTTTTAATAATTTTTTATTAAACTATTATTATTTTCTTATCAATTGATTAAACGCGATTAAAATATTAAATTTTAATAATAATAAAGTTACGATTAATAATAAAAAATTCATAAAATATTGATTTTTAATATTTATTAATCGTCACTATTTTAATATTTATTAATTATCATAAGACCTTACATTAATAAATTGATTAGATATGATTGTGTACATAAATATCATATTTTTGAATAAAAAAGACATATAAATTAATAAAGAAAGGTGAAAAAGAATAAATATAATCAATCTCTTAAATTATAACATCAATCTTCTCTTGAATCTCCACCAAATTATATCTCTTCTTGAACTTCTCTCTCTTTTTGGCATAAAAAATTGTAAAATTTGATAAATAAGGTTTTTACTACAATTAGGGATTAAATTAGACTCAGATAGAATATGGATTATTAGATCAACTTCACATTAAAGGCTAAGATTAAAAATTGTTGACCAATAGGATCGCAACATGTACCAAGTGAGGGACATAAGATGAATCAGTACGCTATGCGTGACAAGGAATATTGGTATTGGTCAACGTGGGCTAAGTCAAGGACAAGTTATGCACTACAATTTGTTGATATGGATAGCATGACACCTTGGTGGAACGAACAAGAAAATCCTATGATGACGTATGGCATGTTTGTTAACTACTCAACAAAACTCAAAGTGTACTCTTTTGGCGATATGTGACAACCCTTGCATTAGTTAGTACATATGGCGTGTTTCGATTGGCTCCCTTTTTCTTGTGTGGAATTCACCTGGCAATGATTGGTCAGTTGGTACACGGGACACTCTCCGATTAGCTCATCATTGCTTACGTGGCATCTATGTATTCTTTTTTTATTGGTCTTACATTAAAAAATTCATAAAAATTTAAAAAAATATTTTCATCCCTTTTCACAAGAAAGTTCATATTTTAATATTTTTAACCCTAAAAGTATTACTTATTGAATAAATTGAACAAATATTAAGTCAAAAAAATGCATTGATGACTATACTTTCATAGAATTATCAATCAAGTAACCTATATACTAAATATTCCTATGTGTCTAATGTGAAATCTAACGTATATAAGAATAGAAGTATACTTAAAATATGCTAATTTTAAGTTCGATAGTTTCTTTGGCTTGAATAGTAATCTTGAAAAACGCACTTAGAAACTAAATTATATTTAAATGTTTTATTTACGAGTATCATCAACACTATTAAACCTTACAATGTTGATAAATATTTTATATTATTTTGTCTTGAATAAACATACATGATGTTGACATATCTAAAATGTCTTTGCTACAAAATTTGAGATTATAGAAGTGTCAAGCATCAATACTCTCAAAATCTAAAGCTTATATGAATGAACCTAACAATTCATTTATATACTTTAATATTCCCTCTCAAGGTTGGGTTACTTTATCTTTACAAAGGTCCATCACTTGATTTTTTCTCAAGATTAGATTTCCTTGTCTTTTTACAAAACTCATTAAACTTGAAAATTTTAATGACATTGTGATTGTCACAAGGATTAAATCCCAGGATTTATTACTTTAATACCATGTAAAAATGTCAGGTACTAATTTTTCTAAAAGCTCAAGCTTGTTGGAGGTGGATCTGACAATTCATTTATACTTTTTAACAGAGATATTTAACAATCTCGCTACATTTAATATAATGTTGGAGGATGCGAAGATATCTCTTTACTACAATGCATAAAATACACTAGGTTGTATGCATTGATAAGGATATATAATGTCAAGATAAAATACGTGATCATTGATGATATATTTACTAACATATTGAAGTTGTTGAAAGTTTATAAATTATGGACCTAATTAACTTAGAGGGGTGAATATGCTATTTTTAATTTTTATCAATTTATAATTTAATAACCTAAACAAAAAAGTCAGATATGCAATCGTGTGTAAATATAAGTGCGAAAATAAAATAATAATACACGATATTTTTAGGTGGAAACAACCATGGCATAAGAGGAAAACCACCGGTCCACCGGACCATCTAACTTTCAACTATGAAAATCAAATTTTTAAGTACAAACTTGGTCTTATGCTACCCTTCCTAGGATACTGCCCCAATGTACTTTACTTACGAGCCCCTGCTCTGTTTTCACAGTTTCCAATATTAGCATGAACGGTTTCTAAACCAACGTTCCACTAAGCTCCCTGCAAATCAGATCGTTCACAAATCAACTGCAAAATAGTTAGCACAAAAACAAAAGTGTCTGTGTGTGTTCTAGAACGGCTTTAATAATGAAAAATCATAACTAAATGATTCAAAACATATGTCATTTAAATTAAATCAACTAACAAATCCTAGAGCAAAAATATAAAATACAAGTTCAATAAAAATAGCTTCTTTAAAGATTAATAATCAAATCAAATAATTATGATATAACAAAAAAAATTATTTGATCTAACAATTTAAGAACAAAAATAAAGAAGAAGCCACGAGAACATATTATCAAAATATCATAAAATAATTAGGCTTATTAATCAATCAAACATAACTACCAATATTTGATAGATTAACTAAATAAAAAAGCCTAAAGAATTATGATCTTATATTTGCAAAACAAGAGAGAGAAATTAAGAATATTAAAATAATACTCTTGTGTAGTTAATTGAAACAATGAGCAATGAGTTTTATTTATAGGAAAAATTAAAACCCTTAATCGTATGTAATTGATAAATATATTTTCTATTACAAATAGGATTAGTAATTCTCATTAATTAAGATAACTCTCATTTAAAATAAATTTCTTTTAAAATAGATTTTATGCATCTTTTATGATAAGGATTTCAAATATAATTTAAAGTATATATTATCTAATATCTTTTAGCATATCTTATTTTAGAGTATATATATCTTATTTAATATCTTTTAACATATCTTATTTTAGAGTATATATTATTTAATATCTTTTAGCATATCTTATTCCATATTTTAGCATTCAAAATAATTTTAGATTTATAAGTATATGCTATTAAATGCATAAATATAATCTTATGTGTCGTAGTTATCAAAAATATACCTGAAATACATGATGAGTAGAATCGTGATCGCCAAATACTTTGATGAACGAAAACCGGCATCGCCGATTCTACCAATACTTTGGTTTTATATTTATAAAACTCTCGCAAGTGCACGAATCATTTCGTAGAAAATGATAAGTATACTCCCAAGGTCGATCTAAGGAAGGAATGTATGTGGTTTTTAATTTATTATTCAAACTTTTAAAAACGAAATTAAATCCTAAACATCCTGTAACGATATTTTGGGTTTTGTGTTTTTAATCTACTAACATAAAAATAAACATAGATTCAATAAACATTCATGCAAATTTTATCTTTTATAAATAGTGGAGTATTTATGGATATAATAACTAAGTTAATTATGCTTGCTCGTATTATTTAGGTTATTAAAGATATGAATTGATATTTATTGATTCCCCTTTTTTGTATGAATACCACCTTTGGTGGGGTTAGATATTCTTTGTTAACTAAACAAATCAATTAACACCTATGGGTGGGGTTGATAACTAATTTGGTTAATTAAATTAATTCCTTTTTCTAAGAGATTGAAGATGAACCATTTAAATGCCACCTTTGGTGGTTAGACGATTTAAACTTTATTCAAGGTGTCCAAATTAAACCTAAGAATTTAGTTATCCGAGTACTAACTTTCAAGTTTTAAAACCACTATCTGAAAACATGTTGTCAATACATTTTCAGATAATAATTCTTATAAAAACTTTTGAAATAGAGCTTCACTCTAACTAGGCGATTGTACCAACAAATAAAAGAGCACTACTCTAAATCGAATAGGATAACTAAACCTTAAAATCTAATTTTGATTTAAGTTTGTAATGAAAAATAATATATTTCTCTCTAACATTCTTAATATAAAAATCTTGAATAAAAATAAAATCAATTCATTTTAGAGATTTTACCTATTTAATATTTCGCAAGCATAACAACGTTATTATTATATCATGTTTACAAACAGCTAGCACAGTTAAAATTTAAGCACAGACAAATTAAATATAACATGTAAGAATAAAGCATAAAAAATAACTGCAAAGAAAATAAAATCCTTACAGTACTTCGATGCCATTCCCATTGCTAGAAAACCTCCAAGCGGAATTTGCACTTCCATTTATTGAATCAAAAAGCTAATAAATTACAAAAAAAAAACATAACTAGTTCTTCCCAAAAAGGAAAGAACTCTAAAACTAAGAGAAACTAGCTAAATCATAAGAAAAACTAGCTAAAACATAAGAAAAACTAAAAACTAAGAAATGGAGAGAAAGAAAGAAGAGAGAAGTGTGTTTTGAGGTGTTTTGAAGGTGTTTGAAGGTGTGTTTTGAAGTGAAGGGAAGGGGGGTATTTATAGGTGAGCATGGAGAGAAAAAATAGAGAAAAAAATGTTAAAAAAATGTAAAAACGCGGATTAGTGCTTGCTGACGTCATTGATGACGTCGGCGTAACAGCGGTACAGACAAGATCGGGATGAAACGATCATGGACAAGACCGCTGCGTATGAATAGTACCGCGGATGAACAGTCGCGGATGAAACAGTGCGCGGATGAAACGATGCTACGGATGAATGATTGCGCAGCGGCAAGCGGAGTTGGTAGCGGCAATCGGCACGATTTTCTCCTTTCGACATTTTTGTCTTTTTTGTCCCATTTTGTCCAATTTTTCCTTATTTATTGACCTTTCCCCATTTATTTATTAATATATTTGTGTTGTATTGCTTCTAGTATTCCTCTTTTTTTTAAGTTGCGTTTTTAAGCCAAAATACACGAAAAACAATAAAAATACGTGATTAAAAAAGATAAATTTATATAAATATATGATAAAACATATAAATATTTATATTTTTAATCAATTAATGTGCATAAAATCATGGTAATTTTAGTGCTTTTTGAGCACTCATCAATACAATTATCTAGAACTCGAGCATTTGTTTGGTTTTCCTTGATAAACTTGATAATAGGCCTAAAAACAAATTTACAGATAAATATTTTGTCCACGAAAATAGCCAACACTTATAGTCCTTATAGTTGTCATGGACATATTACTTTATGAAAATTAACTTCATTCATCTATATATATATGAAGTAAAGTTTATTTTAAATTGAATTGGCATGAATATGAGTAGATTCCTTCATGTCTAAACAATTGTATGATGTATGGTGATTCAATGTGAAATAAGACTTGTTATGGGGCAAATGTGAAGGAATGAGTTCCTAGAACCATTCTATGGTACTTTTTTTCAATTATTTAATTTCGAAGTATGTATAGCTAAGAGATATCAAATATTTTCACACACTAATCAAAAAAATGTCTAAGAAATTTTTTACATATAAATGTTAAATGAGTTCCAATTCACTTAGATTCAACTTACCTTAAGTAATCTATTTCTCAAGTCAACTCATCAAAATTTTATATGAGCCAAGATTGACACATTTTCCTTTTAAATGAGTTGAGTTGAGCAACTTATGAACTGACTCGTTTAACTTTCTAAAAAATATAACAAAAAAATATATTCATAATTAAAAAAATGTTAGTATAAATAATAATTTTTTATTATATTTTTGTAAAACATGAAAAAGATAAAAATAGTATTTTTAATTACGATTTTTATAATAACATTATTATAATTATAAAATTATTATCATTAATAAATGTATTTTTGTTTATGAGCTTACAAACTACTCATGAGCTATATGAGTTGGGTTTTTTCTAACTCATTAGCTAATAAGATAAATCTTAAATGAGTTGAATTGAATTGAACTATTCATTTCACATCACTAGTTTTATGTGTCACCTTTATGATTTCCTATCTTGATAAGTAGTTGATGATATGTGTCATGAATTTGCATTTAAACAAATAAATCTTTGACTTGTTATAACTGCTAATAAAATTAACCTCTATAACTTTCTAACCAACGTGTATAGTTGTTGGCTAATTATTATAACCACCTATAATCTACCTCATTGGATTTATCTTAAAAAATTCACGATGTAATGTTGATATTAGGACCAAAGAAACTCATTGTGAATTAATGTGTTATGAAAACCTACGGTGGATGAGAAAAAAATTATGCGACTAAGCAGATAAAGTGTACGATGCTTACAAGGAAGAAGACCTTACATTAAGATTGTTTTTTTTATGGATAGTTAATGACTTTTAAGAATAATGTAACTTGTGTAACCCATGGATATAAAAGTTTGTACAATTTAGTTGTGATGATGCTTACTTAGGTTATCGTAAATATTGGAGGAAGATGTGTGATAGATGAAACATGCAATATTTGTCAATTGAACACAAATTTAGATATCAAAAGAACACCTATGTTCTTTCGATTGAGGAAACGTCCATTTCATGGCTCAAAGAATTGAATGTGGATTAAAGATATTAATGAAATCAAGGATGAAAATATTGTCACATTGTCACAATATTATATTAATTTTGGACTCTTCAATATCGATATGTAATATCATTTTCTTCTGCCAAAAATGTCAAGAACTTTTTTAGAATACTACAACATGATCGAGAAAATACGGTTATTATAGCCTAAACATCATAGATATTATGAAAATTATCATGACATTATCAACAAAATTTGACAAATGTCAACAAAATATTGTTTATTATTAAATTTATTTATTTAATATTTTGCCTTGGAAACAATTTACATATAAATTTATCTATTTATTGTTTTTGTATCTTAGATCAAAATATCATTTCTTTGCATTATTACAATATTTTATACTTCTTTTCATATTTTTATATTTATCTCATTATCATATTTACTTTGTTACTCTTACCTATTATTTTTATAAGTCTTGTCGTTTTTATGTTGGCATTCCTATGTGCAAAATAAGAAGTCTATTTTTTATTTGATGTTTCTATTTGTCCTTTGTAAAGTTGGTTACTGGTGGTTCAATATCATCTAAGACACATTTTCATGTTGTCACTCTTTTAGATTGCATATAGTTTGCATTGTTGGGTGTTCATTTATTGTTGTTGTCACATTGGGGACTTTATTTGTTGTCGGGTTATCTCGTTGGAAACTCGATGTTTCTCGGTGTTTGAAATGCTATTATGTATGGTTCCAACTCGTTCAATTATATTCTTACCAAGCCCTCGTCAACGTTTTTGGCAAGTGTTGTAATGGCAATTACCCATGTTGGTAGTGCATATTACCCTCGCCAACATGTTGGCGAGGGTTCATAAGGCTGATTTTTTTATAGATTCCTCTATCCCTTTATGTTTTCCTGGACATAATTCGTAAGAAGGCTCTATCTGTTTGGTACTAGACTTTCTCGCTGTTTTCTTGGTCTATTTTATTTCTGAGTGTTGGGTCCTAAAAATAGTGTGTAATTTTGTAGAGCATGGAACATAAGAGATGAGTGTTTCTCATATTTCTCAAACTATAGGTTAAGTGAAAAAAATATGAGATTGAGTGAGATTGTTTTTAGAGTTAAAATGCTCATTGACTAGTGAAGAGCCACGTCATTTCAAGGAGTATCTCTTAATGTCCCATTGTCGTATGTCGGCTAGTAGTTGTAAGAGTGTAATAATTCTCATAGATGATGAGCCTTTGTGGTTGTGTTCCGTGTGTTGGCTAATAGTTGCAAGAGTGTAATAGTTCCCATAGGTGAAGAGCATATATGGTTGTGTGTTATTGATGAATGAAATAAGAGATAATATCAATTTCTTAAATACTTATCCATTTTAAATTTTATCAATTCTCACAAGTGTACGAATTATTTATAGAAATAATAAGTATACTCCCAAGGTCGATTCAAGAAAGTAATATTGTGTGGTTTTTAAATATTATTCAAATTTTAAAAACAAAATTTAATGTAAACATTCGGTCACAATGATTTGGTTTTTGAAAAAAACTAATCTAATGCATAAGATAAATATAAACATGGATTCAACAAATACTCATGCAATTTAATACATTCATAAACAATGAAAAATAATGGATATAATAATTCAGTAATTATGTTTACTTATATTATTTAGGTTATTAAAAAAATAAATTGATATTTATTAATTTTATCTTTTTGGTATGAAAGTTTTATTAGTTGAAGCCTAAATTTTTTTGTTTAATATTAATTAACTAATATCCTTAAGAAGGATTTATTAATTAATTAAGTATTAAATTTCAGTTTTATTTATAAGAAAATAACAAACCATCTAATCACAACTTTAGGCGGAGTTAGTTAATTAGATTTTATTTAAGGTATCCAAATTAAACTTAGGAATTTAAATATCTAAAAAATAACTTTCAAGTTTTAAAACTATTTAAAATAAATATGTTGTCAGTATATTTTCAAATAATAATTCTTTGTAAAAAAAACCTTTGAAATAGAGCTTCGTTCTAAATATCCAAATAATTAAATATAAAATAAAAGAGTATTACTCCAAATTAAGTTCAGGTAATTAAATCTTAATTTTAACTCTCATATTAAGTTTATTATTAAAAGTAATATACTCATTCAAATAACATTTTTTATAAAAATATTGAATAAAAATAAAATCAATTTATTTTAAAAAAATATTTTAACTATTTAATATTTTGTAAGTATAACAACGTTATTATTATATCATATTCACTATCAGATAGACATATTATAATTGATCACAAACAAATCAAGAATGATTCAAAAGAAGTAACATAGATATATGGACTACAAAAAGAATATAATTAATACCTTAACAATACCCTTACATAATTTTGAGAGTTGATTCTAACACTGGAAAAACTTTGATAGTAATTGCACTCCAGAATTTGTTGAATTGAAAACTAAAAATTACTAAAATATAAATACGTTCTCCCTCAAAATTGAGGGAAGAACTAAATAAATTCTAAAAGCTAAAAATAGAAAAATCTACAAAAAAGGGAGAGAGAAAGTTGCTAAAAATGCTACTCGAAAGCTTATTTTCTTGGTATACATGAGATCCTATTTATAGGAAAGAATGTGAGAAAAACTTATGTTTTCGGCATGGCGCAATCGAATAGCAACCAAATTTTTGACCAGTTCAAACCTCTTTATTTTCTATTATCTCTTTTCTTCAATTTAGATAATATCAAATAAATAATTTTCATTTAAGCTCCAAAAAATGTGATAAACATGCTTCAAGTATTTTTCTTTATTTTAATATTTATTTATTAAAATACTTGCAAAACATTACAATATATCCATTAATCTAAAATTATATATTTTTCTAAAATATAATATAATAAAGCAAATACAAATCCATTTTATTAATTAAATGACATTAAAACATGATATATTTAGTGTTTTTTAAGTACTCATCATTTATGTGTTAGGTGATATGTGTAACAATACAACATTTCCTATAAGTGATGGGCCTATAAGGTGGTTTGTTGTGTATCAGTTGTGTGTTGCGAGGTTGAAACATATACGTATATTAGGAAGTTGAGCCATCAGTAGTCGATCATATCACATGGTAATAAAGCTTCGGGGATGTCCTTGGATCTACTTGGATCAAGTCTCGTGCTGACTAGGGGTGTGCAAAAAATCCGATCATCCGATCCGATCCGATCCGTTGATTTTTCATCCGATCCGATCTAATCCGATGGTCGGATCGGATGTAAATTTTTTCCATCCGTTAAGTGCGGATCGGATGGCGGATTTCACTACGATTCATCCGATCCGATCCGATCCGACCGAAATTAATTATATATTTATTAAATTAAATATATATATATATATTTAATATATTATTTAAATATATATATATATATAATAATTAATAAACCTAATTATTATTATAACCTAACCTAACATTACCCGTATATGATATATCTATTATTAACCTAATTCCAGCTGCTCCCTGCCTCTTTCTCATTATTCTCAGTTCTTACCCTAAGTTTCTCTATTTCCCTACTCTCTTTGGTCAGCTTCTTTCTCTTCTCTCCCTCGTCCTTCCTCTTCCTTCTCTGCCGCCGCCGCCGCTCCTCTCTTTCTAATCGCCGCTGCCGCCGTCCGCTCCTTCTCTCGCCGCTCCTCCTCTCGCTTTCACCGCCACGCTGCCATTGCCGCCTTTGCTTCCTTCTCGCCGCCGCTCTCTTTCTCTACCGCCGCCGCTCTTCTTCTCTGCCGCCTTAAAGGTACGAACGGCAAAATGTTATCAAACTATTACGACTTTAATTTATTTTATACAAATTATCATATTATATATATATAATTAATGATATCTTGTTACTCGTTTTTCAGAACGGGTTAAAAGACTTTGACTAGTAATAGAAACTTCCATAAATTGACTCTAAAGACAAATTAAATAATTAACTCAAGGTCACCAAGACCTCTTTGGTGAATCGACGAGTGACGAATTTCTTCCACTTCGTTGATACCATATACAAAAACTACATTCCTCGCTTATAAAACAAGGAAAATAAATAACGAAGGCAAATTAATTAAAGATCAATCCAACTTTTTAGTAAGTGGAAGTGTAGAACTCTCAAAGTAAATTAACCATTTTAGTTTGGTTTTGATTTTTAAATAGCATTTTGAATCCCACACCTTCTAAGTAGTGCCTACTGGTCATCAAACTATATTAACTATTGCTTCTTAAAAATAATAATAATCTAATTTAAACATGTTTTAAATTATACAAACACTTGTATTTTTTAAAATTTAGTTTTATATATATATATATATATATAAAGTTATTATATAAAATTCAAACTACGTGATGATAAATTGTATTACTTTGGTTGTAAATATGCTTCTTTACATTATAACAACTATTTTTCTACACAATGTGTTTATTGCATTAAGTTGATTGTGTCTCACTTTATCTTAGATGGAAAAAATACCTTCTATTATGGATAGTCCACTTGCAACCACCTAAGTGCAGCTACCTACGATGTTGAAAATCAATATAAAAATCCACAAAATGCTCCACCGTAAACTAAAGATCTAGCATTGAATGACAAACCCGAACCTTCTATAGATAGCTATGATGGAAAAGGTATGAAGTTTTCTAAACCTCCCTCTTCTGCCTGGAAACATTTTGATATAGTGGGTGAAGGCTTAGATCGTAAGGCGAGATGTAAATATTGTTCAAGGGAGTATGTGTATGTATCCAGCAAGTCTGGTACATCAAACTTAAATGCTCATATTGCTATGCAACATTGAGGTTTTTGAAAATATTTTATGATGCAACATTGAGATTTTCTGGTTCTGTATATGTTACTTCAAATTTGTTTTTGGATCAAATTTGTTTCATACATAACCAATTGAGTTTTTGGTGTGAAAATACAGATTTTTTGTTAAGCAAAATGGCAAAAGAAATGATAATAAAGTTCAATAAATATTGGGGAGGTGTAGATAAGATGAATGATTTTTTATTTATTGCAACTTTGCTTGATCCAAGACGTGAGAACAAGGTTTGAAAATTTGCTTGGATCTTTTGTGACGAAGATGATATTATGGTTGTCATATGATGAAAAATTTAGACAAACTTTGAATAATATGTTTGATCGCATTTAGTTTTGTATTCGCAAAATGTCCAAGCTACATGCTCACAACCTTTAGACACGAAGAAGTGGATAGTTGTAACATTGATTCATTTTCACTGTGGATGGATCGTTATAAAAAAAACGTGTCAAAGATGCAAAAAAGATAGACAACCAAACCGAAGTAGATAAATATTTGGGAAAGTAGACATGCGAGGATGTGGATGATGAGTCTTTTAATCTTTTAAGTTGGTGGAAGGTGAACTCATCTAGATACAAGGTTCTTTCCAAGATTGCTAAAGATGTTTTAGCTACGCCTATATCAACTCGTAGCTTCGAGTCTCGCATTTTCGACGTGGTGGTTATTGATTCTTTTAAGCTCATTGTCCCCAAAAACTCGGCCCAAGCACTTATTTGTACTCGAGAACTAGATTCGATCATCACCAATAATTAACATTCGTGATTCCTCACGATGATATTGAAGCAATTGAAACAAGTAATATTATTTTAATTTTCATTAGTAATTGATATCATTCTCTTATGATTTAATATTCTCATCACTTTCTACGTATCTTCTATTTTGTAGATATGTTGAGACATTACTAGGATATAACCCTTGATCGAGTACGATTTATTGTTATTTTATTTCATATGTATTTCATATATTATTTTATATATATTTAGTTATCAATTTACTAATATTTTTTAAATTATGGCTAATAGGTGATGACGATGACACATTGAAGTTTTTTGCTATTGTTCTCAAGATTCAAGACAATATTATTTTTAAGATGGTCAATGGATGTTAAAGATTGAAATGATCAAATTAACTTAGGTTTAGATTATCAGAACTATCTTTTTGTTTATTGTTTAATTGAATTGTTAAATTTATTAAAATAACTATTGTAATCGACATCGTTATTTACTTAATTGTGTTATTTTTATTTTATATAAGTTTGAATATTTTAGTCTTATTTTAATCTTTTTATTTGATTTTTTAAGGTTTCTTTTAATTAAAATGAGTTTATGTTATGATCTATGTAAAAAATTAATTTTTTAATTCAAAAATATTATTAATTAAGTTTATTGATCGGATTGATCGGATTGATCGGATTGTTCGGATTGGTTGGATTGATCGGATTGATCGGATTGATCGGATGCTATCCGAATATTTTACGGATCGGATTGATCGGATATAAAATTTGATCGGATCGGTTGCGGATTAGGATGCTTCAATCCGATCGGATGTTCGGATCGGATCGGATGAGCATAAACTTAACGGTTTCGATCCGATGAACACTCCTAGTGCTGACAGTAAGCGAGGATAACTTAGGCACAATTAGGGTAGGTGTCGTGACTGGTAAATATATTTACGTTTATATTTTTATCAAGTTATATAATAGTGATTTATTTTTTAGTGAATTGTTTGTTGTCGAGTGATTACTTTAAGTAACTCGATGATGTTATCATATAGGAGCTTGATTCTATGTGGATTTAACTTGTTACATGTTGTGTTACATATGATTGTATATTTGTGATAGTACAATCACCATTAATCGAATATATTCGCACATAGGAGGTCTTGAAGTGATTGAAAATCATTTATAATTTTTTCATGATGTTCGTCTGATTCACATGTTGTGTGTTGTTTGTTATGTTAATGCAAGTTGCTAGCTTGTATATGAACTTGTGAGACACAACATCACTAGTGTATTTATTGCAGATTATTCTTTCTTATATATTGGTTGTTTTATAGTGTATTCATTTAAGCATGTTATTTACTTTGTATTTTTGTTGTACTATATGCTTAATTCAAGTTGTGATTTCTACTTAGTTGAGTTGCAATAGAACTTGTAAAAAGAATTACATAGATTAGCATATCTTCTTCTTATAGACCTTAGGTGCCTATTTGGTTTGAAAATATAATTTATATATATGTAATTGTTTCGACGCATGAAACTCTCAATTTTTATTTTTTATAATGCACATTATACTATGTAGTGTGATGCTTATCTATTTATTATACTATTTCAATTGATAGTCTAGATAATTATTTCAAATATTTTAATTAATCATTTTATAATTTTTATAAATATTACAAAAAATTATAAAAATTATAAATATTAGTATTAAATAAAAAAAATTAGAGTAACATAGAGGTAATTAATTATTTTTATGCTAAGAAGTTTCATAAAATAAATTTTCATAATTTGAATGGAGTTTTTATAATTTTTTTTGAAATTTTTTAAGTTTTTATTAATAATGATAATATTTTCAATACAATATTTTAAATCTTGCATGAAGTTGTTGACATTTAAGTGACATAAAAGAAGATACCTAAGGGTCGTACCAAAAGCAAAGTGATTATTATACCATATGACATTACACGTGATGTTCTTAAAATTTGTGGATGTGTGTTTAAAATTATTTATATTTGTTAGTTGTGTTATTATAGCTAGTAAATACCTGACACTTAGTTAAAAATAAATAAAAAAATATTCAGGTTTCATACATCAAACCCTAATCCTTTCCTTTCCATGAAACCTTCATAATGTTAGACGCATTGCAAGCAACTTTCATATAATTATACTTCGTTACATGCACATCCTATTGATAGGAAAAATAGGAAATAACTTGGAAAATATTAAATCTAATATTATTGAAATTTATAATAATAAAATAATTGAATATAGAGGATTAGAGTTTAATGAGTTTTAAGGGAATTATTTGAGGTAGTTTATTAATTAAAAAAAAAAACTACAATTTTAAGTTGCTTAATCTTAATTTGCTTCCAAGCATGAAAGTGATAGATCTCCAATTTTTCTCCATAGTTGGTCACTTGGCTTTATCAGTATAAATCTCTGAGCTGCTTAAGTTTTTTTTCTTTTCTTTTCTTTTTTTTTTTTTGGAAACAGGAGCGCAAACAGATAGAGGAATCTTGATGTTTGGTTATCATATTTCTATTTTAAATAAAAATAATATTTGTTTATTTTTCTTAACATATTAAATTAAATTAAAGAGAGGAATTGTATATTGTTTGTTACATAGAGTCATACAGATAAATAAAATATAGCATTTGAATATTAGTATTATAGTATAGGTGAAATTCTTAATGAGTCCGTGGGAGGTCAAAAACTCACAAGTGAGGGTGTGGCTGAGATCCGCCATTGATGGGAGGAACTTGACCGTAGAGATCACTTATGAGGTTGTTGGGTTCTTGAGTTTTGGTTATGGGCCTTAATAATCGTGCTCCCAAATCCTCCACTGTTGATTTTCGATTTCTATCCCCTTCTCCCGCACGTTTTCAAGCCATGAAGTGAGTCCCCACTATTCCTTTTGAATTGTTTGTTTCTTTCTCTGTTTTTGATTTTGATATTTCTTATAGACTTATATTGTTGTTGCTGTAGTGTATGATTGTTTTTCGATGATTCAGGTTTGTTTGTTTGTTTCTATTTCGAGATCTTATGAAAGTGCTTTTACTTTTGAGACTCTGTAAAGTGCTTCTACTCTGAGATACTGTAAAACTGTTTATTGTCTCCGATAATAAGTTGATTGTTGTTATGTCTTGTTCTCTGTATCTGATGTAATATCTGTGAAGTGTTCACATGGCGCTAAGACTTATCTTTCTCTCATTTTAAGTCAGGTTAGAATTACACCAACTTGATCTTATAAAAAAATGTATGTCTGCAGAGATAAGAGGCTTGTCGACATAAAAGTGATTCCCACTTGTCCTACCCAATATGTATTTGGTGTGTAGCATATGTTTTCACAATGTTTCACTCCCTTTCTATGCTATTCAGAGACTTGCTATGTTATTACGATTTCATTAGATAGATTCATAATCACAATTATGCTTTCTATTTTATAGACAGCCTTAGCAAGAGTTGATATATAATTCATTGTTTTATTTAGTTTTTATCTTGATGATTTGTCTTCTCTACAGAACAAGAAAGATTTTTGGGGTTTCTTTGTCGCTCATTCTTATCAATATGGCTTCAATAATGGAGCGTGCCGACGAAAATCTCCTACCATCTGTTTATAAAGAAGTTAGTGAAGCATTCAATGCCGGGCCATCTGACTTGGGATATCTCACGTTCATAAGGAACTTTGTCCAAGGAATTGCATCACCCTTAGCTGGCATATTGGTTCTTAATTACGATCGCCCAACGGTTCTTGCCATGGGCACGTTTTGCTGGGCATTATCAACTGCTGCAGTGGGTGCAAGCCAGCATTTTGCACAAGTTGCATTTTGGAGAGCAATCAATGGTTTTGGTTTGGCTATTGTGATACCAGCACTACAATCATTCATAGCTGATAGTTATAAGGATGCTGCAAGAGGGACTGGATTTGGTTTAGTAAACCTTATTGGTTCCTTTGGTGGCATTGGAGGTGGTGTTTTGGCAACAATTATGGCTGGTCAACAATATTGGGGTATACCGGGATGGCGCTGTGCCTTCATTTTGATGGCAGCATTGAGTTCACTAATTGGGTTTCTTGTTTTCTTGTTTGTGGTTGATCCAAGGGAAACTATTCAAAAGACTGATGGTAATTCTGAGAAGTAATTAGCTAACTTTGATCCTTTGTTTTATGAATTTCATGTTGTGTCATTTAGAATGAAGTGGTGAATTAGCTATTTCTTGTTGCAGGGTTGAATTACTAGAAAACGGTAACACTCATGTCGCATCAATCTGGTTGGAGTCTTGGGCAGCGATGAAAAGTGTTGTAAAAGTGAAAACATTTCAGGTAATTGTCCTACAAGGTGTTGTTGGATCACTTCCATGGACTGCCATGGTATTCTTCACTATGTGGTTTCAACTAATTGGTAAGCATGGTCAAGATTTACAGTTCTCCTCTGTTTTCCATGAAAATTGCCAAGGGTTTTGTTCGCTTGTGTACTTGTTTAAAGTTCTTTTGGGAAGTCAGAAAACGAAAATATGTTTTATGGGACCTGAAAACACCTTTGAAAAAAATTCTCTCAATTTGGTTAAAAAGCGTTTTTGTTATCAAAAACAATATTACAGGGTTCTAAAAAGTAGAAACGAAAAAACCAACACTTAGTTTAGTTGTTTTTGTTTTCCATTTCATTTACATGGTGAATGATGTCTGATAAATATCATTTCAGGTTTTAGTCATAATAGTTCTGCAGCACTTCTAAGCCTTTTTGCTATTGGATGTGCTATGGGAAGCCTAATTGGAGGACTAATAGCAGATCGTATGACACAACTATACCCTCACTCAGGAAGGATAATGTGTGCTCAATTTAGTGCCTTAATGGGCATACCTTTCTCATTGTTCCTACTCAGAGCAATTCCTCAGTCAGTGAGTAGCTATTATACATTTTCTATCACTCTTCTTCTCATGGGTTTAACCATAAGTTGGAATGGTTCGGCTGCGAATGCTCCTATGTTTGCTGAGGTAGTGCCCATCAAACATCGAACCATGATTTATGCCTTCGATCGTGCTTTCGAAGGTTCAATATCTGCATTTGCTGCTCCTTTGGTTGGAATACTTTCAGAAAAGATGTTTGGTTACGATTCGAAATCCATAGATCCAATAAATGGATCAGTTAGAGAGGCTTTTGCACTGTCTCAAGGTCTTCTTTCAATGATGGCAGTACCATTTGGTTTGTGTTGCTTGTTTTATAGTCCTCTTTACAAGTATTTTAGGAAGGATCGCGAAAATGCTAAAATGGTTGGTCTGAAAGAGGCAGAGATGATCTGAGATATTCAGGAGGATAGTTGGTTCATTTGAATTACACCTTAAAAGTTTCAAATACATCGGATTCAAAGTTTGTAGTGGAAAAACTAGAGACACTGCTGATACTTAAGAGAAGCAAAGAGATTGATTTATGCATGCTTTTGGAATCATAATCATTTTGAATTTGTAGTTTTTATGAATAATTTGCAGGCAATCTTTTCCCACAGTGAACAATCTGGCAAACAGATCGTCATCGCCACAGTCGTCCTCAGTTCTCCATAGTTCCCCTTAATCATTGCAATCCATCTTGGTTACCCGATCAAAGAAGGAACAACTCCGCACAAACTGAACCAAGTGTAATCTTAAGTAATGAATGAAAAGAAGAGACCGCACATGCCAACTGTTCCTCTAGTTTACTAATCTTCAAAGTTCAAATTCAGTTTGATTTTCGTGTTAGGCAATGTCATCATTGCATGCTCAAATAATCAAGCAAAATATACACTCCCTTGAATGGATTTGCACTAACTAATCTAGTATATATATATATATATTATATTAAAGTATAAATCACGTTGAGCAAAATTAACCTCGTATTTAAAAGTAATAAATACTATTACACTTAGGTATTATATGATTTAATTTTCTTATTCTTATAAATTAAGTAATAAGTTATTAATAGTTAACATATTTATAATTATACATATTATAATATTTATCTTTATTTTTTTAGATTATTTGTTTTAAATAAAATAAACAATTATAATTTTTTCCATCTAATTATATTAAATCTTACTTTTTTTATCAATTAATAATAAATTATTATTAAATTTTCTAAATTACAATTATTTCTCTCTTTTCATACAAGATTTTATATCTTAAATAACTTGGCATTTTTGCAAGTTTCTTCTCTTAAATCTTTTTTTTTTATTAATTTAAGTAATAATTTAACACGTTCAACTCATAAGAGAGGACATGTTTTTCTTGGAAATGCTCGATGCCTTTGTTTCCGCAAATAGATTAAGCTATCTACTCTTCTTCCCTGCCATCAGCTCCGTACATATAAAATTCATACCAAACTGCCACAAAGTTTAGGATCACATAAACATTTATGGTTAACTTTGTCACTAGGTCTTTTGATAATAGAGGTCTCAAACTCCAACAAATAAATGGGCAAAATGAAAACTCAAAGAAAAGCTGTAATTTGTAAATTATACAACCCAAATGCATTAAAGTATGTAGTTAATTAACATACGTCCATTGGCGTTGATGCTAAGGAAAGCTAGATACAGCGCATGAAGTAGGCACTCCCGACATAACCACCATACATTGCCCTTCTCACATTAGATTCAAACATTTGTGGGTTGTCTCTCAACACTGCAGCTGCCTCATGATTCAGGGGATCCTCATAATTTGGTTCCTACAAGAAGATTAAAATTAATATCACACATCAGATGGAAATATAATCATGGAGATTTATAGTGAAAAGAAACTAGCAAGCAAAGAAGAGAAAACCGAGGAGAGATGGAGTAAATTGTACTGTAAAAAGATGGTAAAGGCCATAGATGACAGTGTTAATATTTAGAACAGGTTTCCAATCTTCGCGTAAGATGTTGAGGCATACATTTCCTTCCAAGTCAATATTAGGATGGTAGACCTGCAAGTAGTAGGGTTTTGGAAATAAGCAGATCTGTTATACCAAAGTATTAAACTGTAGAAAGTAATAATTTTGGATCTTAAAATACCCTATAAGTCCAGTTGATTAGATAAACTGGACACTTAAATCTACTAACTTTCAAATAGTACACTAAAAGTCCACTAAGTTTGAAGGCTACAACACTAGAAATGCGTGAAGGTTTCTAATGTCCTAATTTTCAAACTTAATAGACCTCTACTATCCCATTTTTTAAACTTAACATACCTGGTGTACTACTTGTGGTACAGTAGAAATTTATTAGCTTTGAAAAATGGGATACCAAGGGTCTATCAGGATTACTGGTGTCCTACTTTACAAACTAAGTTGACTTCTACGGTACTACCTGCAAACTAGTGAACTAAAATGTACAACTAATCAATGCTAATGGACTAAATCGACACCTCATTCTGTAACTTTTTCTTATAGAATATGCAGTCATACCTTGGTCTTGCACTTCACTTTTGGTGCCTCATGCGGATAGATAGAGGAAACTTGGAAAGAAAACAAAAACGTTCCACCACTACAATAGCCAATGGAAACGAATCCAGAAAAATTAACATTCGCCCAGTTTACAGAGGGGAAAAAGGAGGGGAGGAAGTTCGATACTCACATAGTACAGAATAAACAATTTCCAAAAACAACCAATAGCACTATAACAAGTTCTTTTTGAATTTTCTGCTGACAGAAAGTAGAAGACTCACAAATAGTATCCTTCATCGGGTCGGATTGAGACTTCAAAGTTCATGAGGTCATCCTTGCCATTAGGGAAGGATATGGTACATGATTTTGGCAGATTGAGCTCACTTATATCTGCAAAATGTGGAATGGAGAAGTGAAATGTCATTCAAGCATGTTAATTATCATCAGGAACCAAAAGTTCATAAAAAGACTACAAATCTGAAAGTCCAGGTGAAAGAACACTAGAGAAAAAGCTTCAGAGACATTTCTGCCTCAGAATCATATATGAAATTCGGTACAACTGATAGTTGTATGAATCCTCAATGATAGAATTGAGGAAAGCATCACGGTGATAAATTAATAATACCCTCAATTATAGGCTCAATCACTTCACTAGTTGAAATGTCTCAATACATTTTCCAAAAGAAGTGTTTCAATTAAAGTTTAGTTTTAGAAAATAACTGACCTATGTTATTCAAAGAAGAGAATGTATTTTAGCAATGCTTATAAAACAAATATTTGTATTATAAAGTTACAGGTAAAGAAAACTAGACAACCATTTTTTTATCATTTATGTCATATACAGTTGATCATAACAAGTTAAAAAACCAGAAAACAAGATAATATAATTGCAATGAAAGTGACCTTACGTTTAGATTAGTGATTGCATCAGTACTTGCAACTTCGCAAGAGACGAGGAATTTAACAAAACTCAATGTGTATGCAAATAATAGTACAAAAAAACAATGGCCAAAAGATATGATCTTCAGAAAGCCAAAAAAAAAAACCATTATAAGTACTTATACATGGTGTATCATACTATAATTAACTAAACCAAGTCTTGTTTGCAAGTAGATTGGAACACATTTTCTTGAAAAATAAAATTATTTCTGTAATAAATAGCTATGTAACAAGAAAAGGAGATAGAAAAGAAGATCCCCAATCACAATTTGAATCAAGGTCATAAATCACAATCTTCATTTTTCACCGCCTGAAAATTTACTTTAAATATTCTAGAAACACTAAGCCCTCTTCAATCTAATAATCTAACTGTTGGCTTGGTCTTGATGACATTCTTCTATGTTTAACTCGTTATGCCATTGTTATTTGTCTCTTCTACTTCATATCAGGTTCTGAGGAACCACACCTCCTAACACAAAATTGATACTAACCACGCAAAAAATGGTTCAGGCAAATGAATCTCTAGACACAAGTATTAGAACTTCTGAGAAATAAAATAAATTGTTTTAAAAGAGAGAAAAATATAAAGATCAAGTCTTAATCAAATAGAAAGGGGTCACCTTTATGAAGACGCAGTTCCCCAGCAGTTTGCTTCTTAATGGTTACGCCTCCACTGGTGCTTTCAGCTTGTTCTCTCAGTTTCTCCTTAACTTTAAATAGTCTAATCATGTCCCCTGCAAAGAAAACACATAACCAGAAGAATTGGTATTCCATTTTTTTATGGATGCAAAGTAACATGTCTTTTTTTTTCTTTCAAAATGAGCATTTTAGTCTCATATTTTATAGATTAGGCACTACTAGTCCTGTTGTTATAAAAATTACTCACTTTTAATCCCATAATTATTAAAATAAATACTTTTAATACATCAAAAGTATTAAAACTAATTACTTACAGTCCCATAAGGAGGACCAATTTTTACACTGTAACGCCTAACTTATATAAATAACGGGACTAGAGGTCAACCCAAAAATTAAGAGGTTAAGGTATTAATTTCTACATAATAACAGGACTACTGTGACCATTACCACACGTCATATGTCCTTGGAAAACTGTGACCATTACCACAAATAAAATCTACTTGGGGTATCCTTGGAAAACTGCAAAGCCCAATCAAAGCACGCCATATGTCCACACGTCAGCGACCATT
Source organism: Hippophae rhamnoides (assembly GCA_033030585.1). Taxonomy (NCBI): domain Eukaryota; kingdom Viridiplantae; phylum Streptophyta; class Magnoliopsida; order Rosales; family Elaeagnaceae; genus Hippophae; species Hippophae rhamnoides. The sequence goes on along the minus strand of CM065434.1, from coordinate 18,791,807 downwards.
ACCACATGTCGCCCAGGCATTCCCTCCGGAATTCAGATTCTTCCACCAACCACATTAGATGCAACGTCAATAGCCAATATCCACTCTGTGAATTATCACGAGTCTCGTGGTGCCAACTCAACACGTATCTGCCACATCAGCCACCTATATCTATTCCACCTATCACGTGTCACGCATGCATTTTCTCTATGCCATGTGGTGCTCATCCAACGATTCGATTCAATTTTAAGCTTATCTTCTCTCCTTTTTCATCTCAGTATTTGATATAATGTTGATCTAACGGTCCAAATTTCATTTGAGCCATTACACAAGAATTTTAGTTCCAAAACTCCCGACCCAAAAATACCACATTTTAGAGCAGTTTCTACACATTTTTGAGAGAGAGAGATTTTTGGAACAAAAAGAGGACTTTTGGACCATTTTGGAGAAATTCTTCACAAGTGTTTCATTATTCTTCTCCTCTAAGTGTAATCTTTATGTTTCATTTATCTTTTTCTCTTGTTTTTATTATTTTAAATAAATATGGATATTTTTTAGTAGAGCTCTCTTTCTAGAGATTCAACAAAACCTATTTTATGAACATGATTTTATATTATTAATTTAGTATTTTGTGAGTAATTGGATTATTTAATTTAATGTCCTTAATGCTTCTATTTACGTTGACCATTTAATTATGTGATTTGTTAATTTTATACAAATTTGGAAGATTAGTATGAAATTGTGAACATGCACTAATTAGCATGTAAATAATGAGGCAAGAAATTCTCATTGTTGTGCATGTGATCAATTATTAATTCTAGGTGCATAATATCCCATCCCATGTATGCTTAAATGACCATAGATACGTTGGTTAAGGATACGTGGATTAGGATTACTATGAATATAAACATTTGGGTGGTAATTATTTGATTAGAATTAGATTAATATTCAAAGCATTTCATAATTTAATATTAAAGAGATTTATAAAATCATGCAATTAAAATGGAAAAATTAAATTCCCTAAAACTCTTAATTATTGTGGAAAATTTGAGTTATGATTGTTAATTGGAATTAGATATTCATTAATTTAGTAGTTTAAATTAGTTTATCACTATTTTTGTTAGCTCAAATAAAATAACTATGCGAATTGTGGTATTTATTTATAAAGCTAGAATTACACTCCTTGATGACAATACTTGTATTTATCACTATATTACTTTAACGATACATACGCTTGTGAGTTGGCATCATAGACCAACAACATGCATATTCTTAATCTTTTCAATCATATAATTTCATGCATAAACTTTTAAAACTAATAGGTTCAAACTTTCAATACTTCACATCTAGATCATTATTTGACAAGTAACCAACAAATTTATGTTTTAAAATTTTAAAACTTATTCTTGAAGATTTAAAAATTTATTGACTAAATCATATAATTTAAAACACAATATCTGTTTTATTCTACTTAGTGTTTTGTCTTCCTTTATGTAAAATTGGTTAATGTGAATCACATATAAGTTAATAACACTTTAGATGCGAGCATTTTTATACACACTACAGTGTGCATACTAAATGGAGTTTTGACTTTCAACGAGCGAGCTGATGTTATTGCTTATATTTTTTGTTTCGTTTTGGGTGCGGGTATTTGTGGAATTTACTCGACATTTTTTTAAATGAAAAAATGTTTATTAGCACCTTACCACCAAGCTCATCACCACTCTCGCCATCACCTTTAACGAGATGGCTGACAAGGTGGTCATTTGAGGCTCTACAAATGTTCCCCATTTCTTCTTGTTTCGTATCTAGAAAAATGTAACAAGTCTCTATCAAATTGACATCTCGTTTTTCTGTTTCTATATCACTAATACCTTGAATGTTTGAGTGTTGTTCGACATTAGTGATTCGTGATTCGTGACTATATGAGCAAATCGTTGTTGTGAGAGGTGAGTATTCAAGACGACGTTTGCAAGTAGATTGTATGTGACCCATGTGTCGATTAAGAGTTGCGTGGATGCAACTGTTTATTTATGATAACCTTATTATGAGAGTAAGCTATGCTAAATGCATTGAATTCTTATATCTCTTGTTGTGTGCAATAAGAGATAAGTTGTTTAAGTTTGAAGGTGGTCCTTAAAATTGGAAGTTGTCACACTTCTAGTAACTGATCACACCACATTAGGTAGTGTGGGTTTTGGAAGAGAACCGAGGTCGTGTGTCAAATTAGGTCATTGCGGAAGCAACTAGCAAGAATAGCAATAGGCAATTCAGACAGAGGTCCTTGCTAATAGAGATATTGGTGGTTTCATTTTCTATCAGAATTGTAATTATTTTATTAATTAGTGGATCATTTATTACTGAGTGGTTGTCTTAAGCAACCCAAGGATATTACCACATAATTAAGGTTTCTATGTGAGTTTATCTCGTTATATTTGTTGTTATACATGATCTGCTTTTGTGTTAGTATAATCTGAATTTCTATCGTGTATATTTCATCATACTAGATTTAGATTCTGATTAGAAAGCTTATTTATTTCGAATAGTTGTATGCTTTCTTTCCTTCTCTTGTGGTATTGCCTATTGCTTTCTAATTATTACTTCTGATTTTTTATCATGCATTTTTGGTGTGAGTCTCTAAAGAATCTGTATCTCCTTACACTCGTAATGTATCAAGTGTTGGACTATTTATTATGATTTGTTATATTACATTTTTGGTGTGAGTCTCTAAGGAATCTGTATCTCCTTACACTCGTAATATATCAGATGTTGGACTATTTATTATGATTTGTTATGTAATATAGTCTTGCATACTGTGCAATGTTTGCTCTATTTATAAATACTGCTAGCCTGGACTGCTTGTGAGGCAAACCGTCACTCTTGTGTTTACTAAAGTTTCTTCTTTCTTAATGAAGATTGTTTTTGTTGTGTTAAATTGAGAATGTTATTTTGTATTTCCGTTGTGTTAATTGCTCAATTCACATTGTGAAGCCTGCTTGATCGAATTGATATAGAACTCAATTTACTTTTGTGTTAGTATAATTTGAGTTTTTATCGTGTATGTTTCATCGTATTAGATTTAGACTCTGATTAAAAGGCCTATTTGTTTTGTGTAGTTATATGCTTTCTTTTCTTTCCTTGTAGCATGCCTATAGCTTTTTAATTATTACTTATGTTTTTTGATCATGCATTTTTGATGTGTCTCTAAAGAATCTGTATCTCTTTACCCTGATAATGTACCAGATGTTTGACTCTTTATTATGGTTTGTTATGTAATGTAGTCTTGCATGCTGTGTGATGTTTACTATGTTTGTGCATAGTGCTAGCCTAGACAAGAGGCTATAAGACACACCGTCACTAATGTGTTTACTACAGTTTCTTCTTTTTTACTATAGGTCGTTTTTGTCATGTGTTGAATTGAGAATGTTATTTTGTACTTTTGCTATGTTAATTACTGAATTCACGTTATGAGGGCTGCTTGGTCAAATTGACAAGGAGCTCAATTCACTTATGTGCTAATATAATCTAAGTTTTTATCATGTATGTTCCATCATACTATATTTAGACTCTGATTAGAAAACTTATTTGTTATGAGTAGTTGCATGCATTTTTCTTTCTTTCTTTGTAGCATGCCTATAGCTTTCTAATTATTATTTTTGTTTTTTTATCATGCATTTATGATGAGAGTTTCTTAAGAGTCTGTATCTCTTTATCTTAGTAATATAACAAGTGTTGGACTCTTTATTATAGTTTGTTATGTAATATAGTTTTGCATGATGTGTGATATTTATTATGTTTATGTATGTTGTTAGCTTGAATAAGAGTTTGTAAGGCACACCATCATTAGTGTGTTTATTGTAATTTATTTTTTCTTATTGCAAGTTGTTTTTATTGTGTTAAATTAAGAATTTTATGTTGTACTTTCATTGTGTTAATTACTCAACTCACGTTATTAGGCCTACTTGTTCAAATTGATATAAAGCTTGTTAAAAGATTTAATAGGTTGGCGTTTCTACCTCTTATCTAAGTCCCTATTATCTAGAGGAACAATTAACATTCGTGTAATTATTTCTACTTATAAGAATATTCAATTTAAAAGATTAGAAAGTTCAATTCAGCCTAATAATATATGGACGAAGGGATGAAGAGTGTTAGGAACAACTTGCTTACACAAATAGAACGCATAACTCCCATAGCTTTTTAGTGGATAGCATACATCTTGGTGTTTTTATAAAATTAACAATAAAATCGTATTTTAACTATTAATCGAGAAATTATGTCAGGTTTTGTCATTTAACGATCATGTGATCAAATTTATGAAAAAAATTTGATAATAACAATTTTATTGAAGTCATTTGGGTGGTGGCTCTAAGTCATATGAAATTTGACATGAAAGATAAATGATTATAAATAACGTTACAAAATTACTAGAATCTGACTCAATTTTTCATTCTACAGTTAAAGTAAGACTTAAGCTTTAATTTTATACAAGCATTTAAATTTCACTAACAAGCTTTAACACTTACGTAGTTCACCTGGGTACGCTACTCTATCCCTTTCACCCATAATATAAAAATTACTTAATCATAGTCATTATAGCGAAAGGTAATTTGACAAACTATAGGAATCCTATAAAGATTACATGACACAAATTAAATTTACGAAAAAGATGAACACAAAAAGAAATTAAATTTACGAAGCAAAGAGAGTCACTAAAAAAAAATTAAACTGAACAATCGTCTCTTTTTAAGTCTGAAGCAAAAACCCTAAAGATATAGGAAATATAACAGCAGTTGAACAAAACGAACGGATAACCAATACAAACAATGAGGGTTCAGGAGAAAACTTAAATATGATATGGATAGTATCAAACCTGCTCGGAAAAATCTGGGTATCGTCCGAAAAACAAAGCTGACAAGGGTTTCGATTGCAGAAATTTTAATACAAAAGATTTAGTAAGAAATACCAACAAACGACTTGCGTTATATTGTGTTCGATTCTTTGATTACGGTGAAGAAATAGATGGAGCTTTCTTGATTTTTTAATAAAAATTTCTGGATGGAAGATGAGGCTTTTAATAGTACACTGTTTCTGAAAAGGATTATTGTTATTAAAACAATAATGTCTCGCTTATCCGCAATAGAGCCTCCAGAGGAAAATATTTTTTTAACAAACTTGAAACAAATATCATTTGATACTCATGGCGCGAGTTTTAGTAAAGTAGCACCAAGTCTCGAAGGGTTCGTTTTTTTTTTTTTTTGTTTTTAAAGAAGCTTCCAATCTTATCTTATGTGTATAAATTATCCAAAGTTATCTAAAAACGAGATAAAGTTTACAAAGAACTTATTAAAATTGATAATTTTATTTTAGTAATTTATGTATAAGTAACCTTATTTTCATAATTTATGAAAATAAGATATTATACATTAATTCTATATTAAAACACATAATTTTAAATAATTATGGGATTAAAATATTTATTTTTAATAATTATGAGATTAAATATATTTATTTTTTTTATAATTAAATTAAAATAACCTATTTTACATTAAAAAAAATAACTATTGATACCAGACATCCATTTAAAAATAGAAAAAAATGTCAAACCAGTAGTCCATTAAACTATGTTATTTATATTATTTAGTTTTTATATGGGAAACAATGTCATTTAGTAACTTAAAAAAGTGTTAATTAAGAATAAATTATATTATTTTAAATATTTTTATTAAAATATTTTTATTATTAATCTGTTAAGTAATGAAACATGATTAAAATTTGAGTATTTAACAATATTAAAATCACAATTAATATAAAAAAATTACAAAATATTTATTAATTATCACTATTTATTTTAATATTTTATTAATTTTTAATTTTTAATTTTTATAAAAAAAATAAAATAATATATTTAAATAAATTTTTGTTTAAATTTATTATTATTTATTTATTTTAACTATTTCATATTAAATTTCTTTTTATTCTTAATAAAGACTCATATTTTAATATTTTTTAATTATTTGATAGAAAATGATAATATTTTAAATGAAAAGTCATTAAAATAATATAATTTATTCATAATTAGTTTTTTTTACAAAGCTAAAAGATTAAATAATATCGTTTCTAATATAAGAGACTCAACGTTACAAATAACCCAATCTAAGGTACTTCTGTGACACCTCACCCTAAAAACTATATCTTATAGAATCATTGTTTTTTTTTTAAAAAATTTAACTTGCAAACAATGTAATCTATCATCCTAACAATTGTAAAATTTCCATATTATATGACACAATCATAGAACATTAGTAAGTGTATATTATGTATTTAGAGTGCATATTTTCAAACACTAAATGGAATTGTCTCTCTATGGATCTACAAAATAAAGAAACTTATTAGGATCTTAGACTAAAAGGTTTGCATTTGACCATCCGATACTTAAGTCAGTAATCAAATTTAGAGAATGTAAAGAAGATCAAGGTCTCGCTCTATGAAGAATAGGAAAGAGAGTGTTTGTGGCTATAGTTCTATATTATGAGAGAGAGGCTATTAGTTGTGAGATGTTCTGTGGGAATGTGTACAATAATAAATATATTTAGGGAGTAAAAGTAACATGAGATATATTATTTATCCATGTAGATAGACTTATTATGGTATCGTGATTATCTCTTCGTAATTATATCTTTTGAATATTTAGGAAATAATTACTAGCTATTTATATTCTTATAGAGATTATTCAATAGTCATACTTATATTATAACTCAATGCTTATTAGGTTGGCCCATAAGGTATTTTACTGACTATAGCCCATTGAGTCAGTACCCGTGGATGGAAGGATGCACTAGAAAAATATGAAGTATGGGTTGGGCACACATGGTCAGACAATGCGAGAAAGTCAGGGCACGATTGCTTGGCTCACTGCTTGAGCCTGTTAGGTTGGCTATGAGTCTAACCAGTCACGTGTCTGAAAGCCATGTCATTGTTTGGACAATACATCTTGTCTGAGTAGCCATATTTTTTTCTAGCCAGCTACACCTTACCCAGTTGGCTATACCCTATCTGACCAACCACACATTGTTTGGCCAACACATCTTGTACGACCATAGTTTATCTAATTGAGTGGTTATTTGGTTTACAATCCTCGCATCCATCTAGTTGAATGGCTTGTGGTTATACTTTCAGATGGTATTGACTTGCATGTTATGCCCTAGTTTTCTATCTAGACCTTATCATGTATAAGTGAATTTTTCTAAGTTGGGATGATTCGTTTAACCAGATATTGCTTGGTAGATCCCACGTTTTGTCAAATCCCTAGTTAGAGTACTTTAAATTACCAAGTGGCCTAAGCATGAGATGTTTCTCAACTTAGAAAAATTCTTGGCATTGAGTTGATAACTTTCCTATTCTATAGGGACTATTGATGCATTCTTTGATTTCCATATTGTTTCATCACTGCTTTTTCGGAGACTTGTGGTATTTTGAAATTACACAACCTTAAGTTTGCATTCTAGCGAAGTGTAGGAACCTAAATTAATTCCTTGATTTTAAGGATATAGCATTTGAGTAAGGGCTAGCTTGTCAGGGTTTATAGCCAAGTAAGGGGCTGTTAAATTTCTATCTGCATCAATTATAGTTTTTAGTGCGGAGCCTATAGGTAGGGTGCATCCTATCTATATTGTGTCATGCCTAAACTTCTATGGATTGTTTGGTGGCTTTTTCTTGAAGGGCATAAAGGTCACCTTTCGAGATGCTTTCTATTTTTGACCTTGTAGAATTATAGTCCCCTATGAGGGCATTGAGGGCCTCTTAAACTCCTTGGAATCTAGGCAGCTTAGTTTGGGTAGGGGTACTGAGGGCCTTTTACACTTACTAGAGTCTGGGTAGCTGAGTCATACTTTCGATTTGTTGTTGGACTTTTTTCTATCCTGTTTAATCCTCCACGCGTAGACATTACAACTTTAGTTAGCCATACATGACCTAAGTGCTCCATGTATGTGATAGAAAATTCAAAATACATGTGATTTTGAAATGAAACAAGAATTGAAAGTTGGTTAGCTGGGCTCTTTATTCTACTAAATTTTGCAACAATATTAAATTATAAAAACTAAAATAAGACTAGTTGAAAAAGAATTATTATGAGTAATTGGGTCACACTACCTTCTGGGATAAGTGGAAGTCTAGAGAATCCTACCAAAGGAGTAGTTATTGGTTTGAAGGGGTAGGATAGCTTCATTTGTTTCCAAGCTTCAGAGAATGGGATAACGATGGAGTTTTCAATGTTAATTGATATAAGGTGTTTATTGATGTTAGCCATAGAAAGGGTGCCACCAAGGCATCAATATAAGGACGAATCATCCTACGACTTCTCTTTTTGAAAATGTTATGTACATGCCTATCAATTTTGGATCTTTGTCTAGGTTGCATTGATGAGTGCTTAAAAATCACTAAAATTACCATGATTTATTGTACTTTAATTGTTTAAATAAATTTATATTTGTATGATTTTATCATATTTTTATATAAATTTTTCTTTTTAGAATAATGAGTATTTTTATTATTTTATAGGTATTTTTGTTCAAAAATAATTTAAAGACTCTAAGAAAAATACTAGAGGCAATCCATCACAAATATGTTGACATAAAAATGAGAAAATGTCAAAAAATGAAAAAATTGGACAAAATGATCAAAACGGTCAAAAAGGTCAAAAATGCATCAATCCGTGCCAAGCCACGTGCATCCGTAAAGTCCCGCACACACTAGTTCCAATCCCCACGCAGTCGCGTGCATGTCACACCGAGAGCCAGTACCTATCTACCGAGCCGTGCATGCACCAATGCCTATTTGCCATAAATCCCGCGCGTGCCAGCGCTCATCCCATCTCAAATCTCACCCATCCGCAAGTATTAGCGCACCCACACACGTGCCAGCATGTTAAAACGCATCCAAGACCAATTTTTGAGATATTTTCTCACTTTTTTATCCTTTTCCCAACTATAAAAATGACTTTCTTCCCCATTGTAAAAATCATCCCATAAAATCTCTTCTCTTTTTCTCTCTAGATAGCTTTTTTAGTTTTTTAAGTTTTAAAGTTCTTCTCTTTTTGAGAAAAACTAGTTATGTTTTTGTAAATTTCTAGTTTTTGATTCAATAAACAAAAATCCAAATCCGTTTGAAGGTTTTCTAGAAATAGAATTAGCATCAAAGTTCTGTAAGAATTATTTTGAAGTATAATTTTAAAATGAATTAATTCTTCACAATTATTTTTATGTTTTAACTTACTAGTTGTGATTAAATTTAGCAGACTAGCTGTTTATAAATATGATATAATAATAATATTGTTATGCTTACTAAATATTAAATAGGTAAAACATTTATATAAAATAAATTGATTTTATTTTTATTCAAGATTTTATATTAGGAATTTTAGAGATAAATATATTATTTTTCATTATAAGCTTAGATCTAAAAATTAGATTTTAAGGTTTAATTATCCGATCTGATTTAGAGTAGTACTCTTTTATTTGTTGGTACAATCGCCCGGTAGTTAGAGTAAAGCTCTATTTCAAAAGTTTCTAAAAGAGTTATTATTCGAAAATGTATTGACAATATATTTTTAGTAATAGTTTTAAAATTTGAAAGTTAGTAGTTGTATAATTAAATTCTTAGGTTTAATTTAGACACCTTGAATAAAGACCTTGAATAAAATTTAAATGCCCAACCCCACCAAAGGTGGCATTTAAATGGTTCATTTTCAATCTCTTAGAAAAAAAATTAATTTAATTAACTAAATTAATTATCGACGTCATCCATAAATGTTAATTGATTTGTTTAATTAACAAAGAATATATAACCCTATCAAAGGTGATATTTATATAAAAAGAGATAATCAATTTATATCTTTAATAACTTAAATAATATGGGCTAGTATAATTAACGTAATTATTATATCCATAAATACCCCACTATTATGAATGATAAAAATTTACATAATTATTTATTAAATCCATATCTATGTTTATTTTTTATTATTTTATTATATTAGGAAATACAAAGAAATCAAAATATCATGACATGATGTTTAGGATTTAATTTCGTTTTTAAAATCTTGAATAATAAATTAAAAATCACATATATTTCTACCTTAGATCGACTTTGCAAAATATATTTTTTATAATTGAGGGTAGTCATCATGTTTGATTGTTCACTTCATGTTATTGATCGTCAATTAGTAATCACACCACATGGATTGGTGTTGGCTTTGAAGGAAAGTTAAGTTCGTGTATCGAACCATGTTATGGTAGAGGTAGTAAACGATGGTAATAATATGTAGTTTAACAGAGGCCTCGACTGATAGAGGTAATTGTGGTTTTTATTTTTGTCTGGGTTGTAATTATTTTATTGCTTAATGGATTTGTTTGCCACCGAATGGTTACCATAAGTAACTCGAGGATGTTACCAAGTAGAGTTTAAATTGTGTATGTGTCTACACTCTGAAGTTTATACTCTAATTTGAAAGTTTTTATGGTTTATTGTTTGCTTTCTAAATTCCATATAATTTATATGTTGCTTATTTCTGGTTGTTTTTTATTAATTCATTCATTGCTTTCTTTAAGTGTTTTTCTTTCTATTGTTTGAGTGTTTGGGACAAGTCCTTAAGAAGTAGGTATCTCCTTAACTAATTGTGTATCGAGTCTTGGACTTCTTCAATGTAGTTATGCATCATCAGATTGTGTTAGTATATTGTGAATTTATATCATGTATGTACTCACATGCTAGATGTAGACTCTGATTAGAAAGTGTATTTATATAATGCCACATGCTTTCTTTCCTTTCTATGTTGCATGCCTATATTTTTTGTTCATTGCTTTTGCTGTATTAAATTAATATGCTTACATCCTGATTAATTTATATTGCATCTGCCTTTTAACTGCATGTAAGTTTGGTGTGAGTCTCTAAAGAGTAAGTATCTCCTTACTCTAGTTATGTACCATATGTTAGACTATTTCTCTTGATAAGCTATGTTTTTTTTATTGCATGCTGTGAGAGTACAATTCATCATTTACTGAATATGGTCACACATATGAGGTCTTAAAGTGATTGAAAATCCTTTAAATCTTTTTAGTATGTATGACTATTTCTCATGATGTGTGATGTTTGCTATGTTTAAGCATATTGTTAGCTTAGACAAGAGCATGTGAGGCATACCGTCAATAGTTTTTTCTTCCTTACTATTGGTAGTTTTTTGTGTTTTAAATTGAACATATTATTTTGCACTTCTACTATGTTATATTCTTAATTCATATTCGTGAGCTTGGCTTGATCGAATTGGTATAGAGTTTGGGAAAATATTCCATGGTTTGGCATCTCCACCTCTTATCTAAGTCCTGGTTACCTATTTGAGTCAGAAGAACAATTGAACTTCATTTAATTATTTCTATGTATGGAATTCTCAGAGGAAGATCCCGAAGATAGTAATTGGGATAATATTGGGAATTCAAATTTATAATACATTTGATTTATATCAAAGTTGAGAGCTTTTGCCTCTTTTTTCCTTGACAAACTAACTTATCAAGGGATTTACAAACCTTGTGGCATCCTACCATCATTCAATCTTTGGTGAGTAATATCTATAAAGTGAAGGTAAGTGCTATAATATGAGTATTAGCTTTTTGGGATCTATTTCAATTTGTTGTTGAGTCTTTGGCATGTCTCTTAGAGTCTCTCAAACAAATTCACATTTGTGGGTTTCAAGTATCGTGTTCATGGTTTTGCATCACTAATTAATGGTTGGACGAAGAAAAATTGGTACATCATTCGGGTGGTGGTTTTTGGGAAAACCATTAGCTATCGACATTGCATGATCAAAATGGCTAGCTTGGACAAAGTAAGCCCACCTATGAGCCTCAAGATGCTCGTATAGATCAAGATGGATAGAAACCATTCTTACTAGTCCCAACTGCTCCAAGATGAGTGGACAGAGGGATGGTTCCCGGGAATCTATGGTTGAACGACTTTTGATGATTTAGGTAGATTCTATCTGGTTAGCCCTAGGGATTGGATCTTGTTATGGCCAATCATATCATTGGTTGGACCCTGTTTGGCTATGAGCCTAACCTTATATGCTCTGAGCATTTGATGATGCCACAAAGACATCTTTTAGAGTAAGAGTTTGTGGTGTTAGTAGAAATTCCATGATGGCCTAGAATGTATTATCCATCATGTCCAGACGAGTTTAGCTTGGGCTCTCTTTCTTTGGTCTTGTCGTGCCCATTATAGAAGGATTGGTGTAGGTGAAAGGTCTACAACTATGGTAGGTTGTGGGGGAGATGAAAAAATTGGTGGATGTATGGCTAGTTGGACCTCATAATTGTCAATTGAGGCTTAAGCATTAGAACTAGTTGATTTGTTCATGGAAGGTCTTCTTTTAAAAAGCCTTGCACAATGTTGGTTTCTTTTTAAAGACCTATTGAATTTTGTATTTAAAAATTGGAGAATACTTATGAATGCTTTATTTAAAGATTTGATTTTTCAACCTGGTAGAATACACTCATTTTCCACAGATGATGTCAGATGTTGATGTTGATTTTTATCAACATCAAGTATGATGTTCTCCATGGATCTACAAAATAGAGAAACTTGTAGAATGTGGAATAAAGTAAGGTCTCACTTTATAATGAATATGAAATAAAATGTTTGTGATTATAGTTATCTACAATTAGAGTGAACCCATTATTTTTGTGATATTTTGTGTGAATGTGTATAATATTAAATATATATTAGGAGTAGAAGTAAACTTATATATATCTTTTAACCATCTAGATAGATTTATCGTAGTACTCTCACTAATGATCTCTTTCAAATAATTAAGGGGTAATTAATTATCAGTTATCTTATTATGGAGATTATCAAGTATTCATATTTATCAAATGACTCAATGTTTATTATGTTAGTCCTACGACGTTATAATACTTATTGTGCATATTTTAGTGGCATTGACTCAATGCTTATACATAATAATTTTGTATAATTGTACAAGTGTGCAAACATATATTAGAAAATTGTTCTATTTGATTCATTTAATATCACCAATAATACATAAGAAAAATATGATATCAAAATATATATACATTTGTACTTTTATACATATTTTATATTTATATATTAAAATATTTTCATTTTTCACTTTACATTTAGTTCTTTAGATATATTTGTTTCATTTGTCACTTTACTTCCCTCCCTAATCAAGGATATTATCTTGAAATATATTTATTTTAATATTTAATATAAATTTTTAAAATACAAAATTATAATTAATTATATCATAATTATAACTATACTATAAGTTAATTATATTATATAATATAACTATAATATTAATCTTGTGGTATTAAGTTTTGTAAGTGATGTTAAGCCATCTAATTCTAAACTTAAATATTTTATAATGACTTTTGGATTTCTATTATTACTAGAAAGTTAATATGCATATATACTTCCTAATATAAATGTAATAGACATGCATTTGATAAGCAAATTTTAAACTTATTTATCTTTATATTAATCTCTTGTTAATTTTGTCTATTATGTAAAAGAAGTTTACTTTTATATAGAAGTAATAGTTCATTATTCTTAAACAATTACAAATTAAAAGCTTTATCACTAAAAAAATTAGATTAAATGGTATCAGATTACTAGATTTAAGAGGATGTTAAATAATTTATGGTTTTAACTGTGGCCAACATAAAACTTCTAGAGAAGTATTAATATGTTCTTCACTTCATCATAGAAGGTCAAGATTAAAAAGAGGTGTAATGATTACAATATATAAAGTACAAGTAATTGGTGGTGATGGTCGAATCACCAAAGTAAAGAAGCAAGTTCAAACATTGTCAAAGTTGATTTCTTGCTTGTTGAGGAATTAAAAATCACAAATTTTTTTATGTGCATCATCATCAAAAAGAAAAAAAGGTAGATGATGAAGATAAAGACGATAATGAAATTCCTATAGTATAAGATATTAAAGAATATATGTGAAAAGAATCTTCTATCTATCTTGAAAATTGATTTTAAGGTTGAAATCAATGTTTATAGTGATTTTGTTAATGTTGATATGTTAGATAATTGGATAGACACGTTAGAAATATATTTCACTATTTATAAGTATTCTAGTAGTGAAAATATTCAATTTGAAAGCTTGAAATTTCAAGTCATGATATCATATAGTGAAAGTTATATCACAAATGGTAAGATATATCAACATTGACTTTAAATAAATTTAAAATATTGTTAAGAAAGTAATTTTATCCGGTTGGTTATGAAGATGGAAGGTGGTATACATGGAAACATCTAAAACAAATGTTTGAATAGACTTCATAAAAATATGATATAAAATTTGATAATCAAGTTTAAGTTTTGGACATTGATGTCAATAACTATGAAGTATTCATGAAATATACAATACATCTTCCTAATTACATACGGAAATAACTTTAAATGTTCATTGTAGAAACCATTGAAGATGCCATTGTGAAAGTTTTCACCTTGAGGAAAGAATAAGAAAAATGACAAGAGAGACGATAAATAACCCATAAGAAACAATTAATATAAAAGTATAGGGAAATAGAGTAAGAAATGCTAGATACAAAAGAACTATTGTGATCGTTGTCAAATCAGTGAATATGTCTAAGATGAGTGCTATCTACTCCATCTTGAGTTGAAAACTAAAGATTAGATAAACAATCATGGAAAAGATGATAGAAAATTTATTGATAGTACAAAAGGTAGAAGAACTTCTAGAGTAGAAGAAAAATGATGCTACTCTAACCCTAATGACAAAACCAATAGATGTTGAAAAATCTTACAATTGAGAAGCATTGTTTCATTTGACTATTCAAGTCAAACAAAATTTTGTATAAACCACTATTAATACAAGAATTCAAAAGAAATTGATTTCAAAAGCCTTAGTAAGGAAACCAAGCTTAGAGATAATACCTTACTCAAAGCCTTACCTATTGGATTGGATACTAAAAGTTTATAAATTATGGACCTAATTGACCTAGAAGGATGGTGAATAGGTTATTTTTAATTTTTACCAATTTATAATTTAATAACCTAAACAAACCAGTCAGGCATGCAATCGTGTGTAAATATAAGTACGAAAATAAAATTATAACACACCATATTTTTAGGTGGAAACAACCTAGGCCACAACTATGACCTAAGAGGAAAACCACCGGTCCACCGGACCACCTAACTTTCCATTATGAAATCAAATGTTCAAGTACAAACTCGGTCTTATGCTACCCTTCCTAGGATACTGCCCCAATTTACTTTAATTACGAGCCCCTGCTCTGTTAGCGTGAGCGGTTTCCAGACCAACATTCCAATAAGCTCCTCGCAAATCAGATCGTTCACAAATCAACTACAAAATATTTAGCACAAAAAACACAAGTGACGTGTGTGTTCTAGAATGGATTTAACAATGAATAATCTTAACTAGATGATTCAAAATATATGTCATTTAAATCAAATCAACTAGAAAATTCTAAATCAAAAAGATTAAGCCCAAATTCACTAAAAATAGCTTCTTTAATATTTAATAATTAAATCAAATAATCATGATCACTCATATAATTATTAGATTTAAATATCCAAGATTCTAATCATAAAATAAGCTATATGAATATAAAAAATGAATAGATTAAAACATATAAAAATTTAGCTACTAAAATATTATAAAAAGAAAGATCATCAATTTATGATTGTATTAATTTATATCTCTTTCTTTTAAATCAATATATATATATTATATAAATGTATGATTATAGTATTTTAGCTACATAATATATATATATTAACTTAATAACTTGCCTTGTATTCTTCGGCTGGGAAGGATGATGAAATTTTTATTTTCTTCTTCAGCAGTTCGGTAGCCCCTTTTTTTCCAGTATATATATTTTTGTTCTACATCACTACATCAACCCTATTGTATCTTTATTTATAGATAATTATAATACCTAATAGTATTAGGGTTAAATGCATTTTGGGTTTAATTTTTTCAAAGCCCATTCAAAGTTTTTAAAAAAATATTTTTTAAATCACATCTTAAAAATAGTAAGACACATAAAAAAATATTTAAGCACAAAAATAATCTTAGATTTATGAACATGTGCTATTAAATGTATAAATGTAATCCTATGTGTCGTAGTTATAAAAGACATACCCGAAGTACGAATATCTGATACTCGAGCATTTGTTTGGCTTTTTTTGATAAACTTGATTGTAGGCCTAAAAACAAATTTACAAGTAAATATTTTGTCCACGAAAATAGCCAACACTCATAGTCCTTACAGATACAAAGAGACATTAATATGCAAATGGAAAAACAATGGCCTTATTTCCTTTATCTCTTATACAATTTTCTAAAATCTAGAAATTATAGGAAGAGTTTAAAGATTATTTCAGGATGTGTAAGGACTACCACTATTAAAAGCTGTAGTGCATCATATCAGTTTGGATGGAGATTCATCTATACTGAATTTGGGTTTGTATCCTAGTATTTGATGAAATTTGAAGAAGTTAAGAAGTAGATTCACAAACTACTTGAACAAGGAGTTATCAATCCTAGATGATCACCATATGGTTTTCCATTATTGGTTGTGCCTAACAAAGATAGAGGTTGACAAATATGTATTGATTTCAGAGCAATTATCAAAATAGCAATCAACAATCAGTATCCATTATTAAGGATTGGTGATCTTTGAATCAATTAAATGGTGCTTGTTACTTTACCAAGCTAGATCTCAAATATGATTATCACCAAGTACGCTTCCATGAAGAAGACACTTGGCAGACTGCATTCAAGACAAAGTAGGGGCTCTTCGATTTGTTGGTTATATATTTAGATTATGTAATACTCTCGCTACCTTTATACAATTGATAAATGAATTTCTTCACCCTTTCATTGATTATTTTTTATTGTCTATTTAGAGGACATTAATATTTAGTGTTACATGGGATGATTATGATTATCTTCATCATATTACTCAAGTTCAAGTTCTGAGCATTCTATGATCAAACAAGATAGATTGAACACAAAAAAGTGTGAATTTTGGAAGCAACATCTTCTATGCTTAGGATTCATTGTTGGTGCATAAGAAGTGTATCTATAAAAAGTGAAATTTGTTTCCCAATGGCCTAAACACTGATTCGTGACAAAAATTTAAAGCTTTCTAGGTGCATGCCAATGTTTACAAAAGTTTATTCAACTATTTTCACAAATTATAGCACTATGCACTCTCTGACAAAGGCTAATAAAGAATTGAGTGGTTAAAGAACTATAAGGAATCTTTTCAATTATTAAGTAAAATATTGTATAGGCCTTGGTATTATCATTTCTAAATTTGCATAAAGCTTTTGAAGTTAAAGCATATGCCTTAAACTATGCCATATGAACTATTCTATTTTAGGATGGAAAATTAATTGCATACCATTCTAAGATATTTATTGGACTAGTACTCAACTATCCAACTTATAACAATAAGCTATATGTCTTACACCAAGCAATGAAGCATTGGAGAGCATACTTGTAAGGGAAGAAGTTTTGGTTCACTTAAATCATAAAACTCTTCAATTTTTGACTACATAGTCTAAGTTGTAAAAAAATTGACATATGAAATGGATGTCTTACCTATAACAATTCAATATCATGATCAAATATAATAAGGAGCAACTAATAAGTTGGTAGATATATTTTCTCGACCCTTACACCTGTTAGTTTTACATTGCTAGTAGCTATGAAGATCCAATCTATATTTTCTTCTAAGTACACATAAGGGTATGATATAGACGCTAATTTTAATTCAATCCAAGCTAAGCTACAAAGAAAAACTAGTGAGTTTTAATTGAATGATGAACTAATATATAAAAAACACAATTATGTATACCAGAAGATGGTGATAGGTTGCAATGGATTCAAGAAAGCTCATACTTTTAAAATAGCAAGGCACTTTGGAATAGAGAAGACATTTTTAAATTTTTCGTTGATATGTCTTTTGACCTAAGATGTATCTTAATGTTTCTCGATACACTCGAGGTTATGTTTTATGCAACAGCTTAAAGCCTTTCAATAGAAAGTTAGGACTATATCTTTCATTATCAGTATCTAGCCAACTTGAAAGAACATCTCTATGGACTTCATTGGGGGGATTACCTAAGCCAAGTCGAGAAATAACTATGTGTTTGTAGTGGTAGATCGTTTTAATAAAATGGTGATTTTTATTTCATGTAAAAAGATTGTAATAAGAGAATGAGCTACTAAATTATTTTTCCAAAATGTTTGAAAGCATTTTGGGTTACCTAAATTAATTATATCTAATAGAGAGTTAATTTCTATTTTATATTTAAAAGTCATTATAGGAAATGATGGATACTAAGTTGAAAAAAGACATTTTCATCCACATAATGATTGACAAACAAAGTTCATAAAGAATATTATGGTGCATTTGTTAAGGGGTTGTACAATTCTGAGTATCATAAGACTTGAGATGATATTTTAACTTATTTGTAGTTTGCTTTGAACAAAGCAATTTATGGTTATATACTTAAATCTTCATTTGAAGTTTGTTTGGATTCTTTACCTTAAAGTCCTTTTAATATGCCATTCACTACATGTGGCCAGCCATTAAGTGACAAAGAATAAGAATATGTTTAAGCAAAAATTTTTTGAGCAAGTGAGAAAAATTCATACTAAAATGATGGCACAATTGAAGCATTTTTAACAACGACATAATGCTTGGGACAAGTATCATGTTTCATGTAACTTTAAAGAAGGTGATATAGTGTGGTTACATCTTATTAAGGAATGATTAGATGAAAATGGTACAAAACTCAAGCCTATTCATTATCAACCTTTCAAGATTGTCAATAAGAGCCTATTCATATGTATTCGGTCATTAATGCCAAGAATTTGAAGTTCTTTGAACTTTTTCTATTGGATGATGATCTTGATGAAGACATTTTCCTTCCTTCAATTGAAAACTTAAAGATGGAGTGAGAATATCCTTTAGAGAAAGACAATATATTAGAACAAAAAGTTCGTGAATCAATACATGAAAAGTAATTCTATTTTTGTATTGATAAAAAATAACAATTTCTAATCAAATCAAAATAGTGTATTAGAGATAAAATAAAAACAAATCTTCCACAACTTGTAATTTAACTTGATTATGAGTGCAAGTTATTAAAATATGGGAGTTATTGATCCAAGAAAAGCTTACACCATCGCAATAACATTTCATGATTGATAAAGATAATTCTATCATCGCAATAATTACAACCCAATTTGGGGTTTATCATCACATACACCATATTTGTTTTTTTTTATTTCTGCTTTTTTTTTCTTTTCTGATTTCTTTTCTTTCTTTCTTTTTTTCAGAATCTTTTTTTTTCTGCTTTTTTTTTCATTAACCCCTTTTTCCGATATATCCTTCAACATTTACTAACAATTGTAACATGTTAGTGGAATAGGAACAATAGGTATATCTACACATATATATATATATATATACTTTTTAGATAGGATTTTGAAATGAGAAATATATATATATATAAACTTTTAAGCTCAAAAGGGGTATACTATGGATAATGCATGAAAAGGTAGATAGAAAGGCTCAAACGATCCAAAGATGGCCTAAATCATTTTCTTAGTTAAATGTTATCTATAATTTCGCCTCGAGAGAAAATCAAACAAATTCTAAGATCTGTAACACCACAACAATCAATCGAATTTCATACTCACATAAACATTCTCTAAATTAGCATAGCAATTCAAAAGTCAAGACTAGTGCTCATGAATATTAATTCTTGTAAAAATGAAACATACGTAAAAATTATTCATCGCTTAGACAATATTCAAATGTTTCAAGGAGATATGCATCATTTAAATCGAAGAAACAAAAATATATCACTATTCATAGCATATTATCTTCAATCAACCAAGCAAACAAAAAAAAATTTCACAAGCAATCACATCCAGAAAGTATTTTATTTCGGTTAAGTATATACACCACCCCCAAACTTAATATACACATTGTCCTCAATGTGTGAAAATTAAAGAACATTTGAGATGGGTTTAAAGAGACTTCCTGGTTTGTTTGATTGGTTAAGCCAAAATAGCTTCATTACCTCCAATTTGCACCTACGAAACACAAAAAAAAAAACAAAATACAAAAACTAATACATGCGATAAATAAAAAAAATAAAACACATGGGTTGCCTCCCAAGAAGCGCTTGTTTTAAAGTCTTCAGCTTGACTTCTCAAACAAAATCTCAACTTACAAGAAAATTGAAAAATAAATTAAGAAACAATAAACATAATTTTTTTTTATTTTTTTTTCTTTTATGAATTAAGATTTGCGTGTCAAACAAAATCTCAACCCACGAGAAATTTACTAAATAACAAAAAAAACAACAAAACGATAAAAAAAAAAGAAATTTATTTTTCTTTATGTGAGGTAAGATTTGTGTATCAAACAAAATCTCAACCCACGAGAAAATTGAAAAATAAAATGAACAAATAACATTAAATTTTTCTTTGTTTTTTTTTTTTGAATTAAAATCAAATTGATTGGTATTAATATCAACAATGAAAATAGTAAAACAAATCACCAAGAACGGGCGCTAAAAACTTGTTGCGTGTTTTTCAACACACGAACTCGCAAGTATACACGGCCGCAAGTATTGACATTTATAAGTAGTGTATCGGTCCCACGAGGATTTGTTACTATAGTTTGTTGAGTACTAAAATTATTTCTCTCTGATTTTATCCAAAATAATCGTTAATTTAAGAAAAAGGTAAAAAGAAAATAAAAGAACTCTAGGATTGCAATTTTTTCACCAAACTAATCCACTACAATCATATTATTTTCTTTGGATTTATATTTTTTAGTACATTTAATTTGTCAACCTAAAAACTTCTTTTTTTTATTCAGACATCTCTTCCGAGTCTACAAACACACCTCGTTAAATTAATTCACTATATCTCTATGAGAATTAAATTCACCAAGATTCATTAAGTTCTAAGTTCTCAAATGGCCACACATACAATTAGGGTATATTCCTATCCTTCATCATACATGTCATTCTATTTACGAGCAATATACACAAAAATGCCTTTCTCAAGTTTATTTTTATGCCACAAATCGTTTTGATAAAATTCGTAAATAATCAAAAAGCATTAAACACAAAATAGAACAAACAAATCGAACGTCTTATAAATCCATAACCAAAAATAATTAAAATTAAAGCTTCATAAATTTAGATCAAATGCAACCCTAGAAAAATTAAATTACTTCATTAAATCAAAATAAAAATTACAACATACGCAGAAAAATTAAAAGAAGGAGAAGGAAAATTAAAACATCACGAAATGAAAATATTTGGCACACGCAGAACACAACAAAAGCCAAAAAATGGCTTCTGCGTGTTCTGCAGTCCAAAACCGAACACAATAAACACTAAAAAAACCTACAAACTCTAAACTGGAAAAACTCCAAAATCTCTAAACTGAAAAAAAACTCCAAACTCTCAAAACAAAAAAAAACCTTTTTTTACAACTGAAAACTATCTCCTATTTATAGCTAAAAAATACATTAATTAAATATTATATTTCTTTTTTTTTTAAAACGCGTAAGGAATATTTTTGTATCGAAAATAGAATCGACGCGTATCGATTTTCGATATTATTATTTTAATTTACGCGTGATACACTGCCGCCGATTTTTTTTTAATTCAAAGTGCATGCCACGGTCGCCGCTTCAATTCGGCCGAAAGATTTTCTAAGGCCACGCGGGCAAAGACGTCATTGGGTGCATAAACCGTTGCACGTAGGGAACGGCTCACAGTGATCGGGGCGCCGAAAAAGTGAGACAACGGCCGAAACGGGCGTGATCCAGCGCGTCGCGCGCACAAATATCCACGTCGGACTTTGATTAGCCGGCAATATTCACGGACACGTGGCGCATTCTTATTCTCGTGAAAATGAAGACGCACGCCGCTCGTATGGACCGCTGCCACACAGGATTGTAACACGAGCCGCCGCGCGCGACAGCCACGGACGCGTCAACTGACCGCTGATCTCGATCCAATCTGGCCGAGACGCCCTGGGGAATCTCGCGCAGCCGACATGCGGCCCACTTCCGACGCCGGCCGCGCGACACGCGGGGCCACCGTACGCCGAGCCGCGTGAAATGAATATCTCTCGTCCCCAATCGCTTTTGGCGAAGCTCGACGGACACGCGCACATCCGAGCCGTGGATACTTGATCTGACGGCCCACGTTGGGCGATGAAGTGCTTCAAGGGGACTTCATCTCCCGCACGAAAATTAAACTTTTATTAATTGTATTTTCACCCACAAATATATTTCAAATTACATTTTAAACTTTCTTAAATTACGCTAGCCCTTTACTAATTTTAAATTAAATTTTTAAACTTTTAATAATTATAATTGAGCCCAAATTTAATTTAAATTATATTTTCAATTTTTATAAATTGTAATTAAGAACTATAATATTTGAAATTATATTTGTGGACAAAAAAATTATGAAATTAAATAAATTTTCGATACAAATTATTTAATTTTATTGAAAATGTATTTTTAACACATAAAAGGAAAATATTAATTTATTTAACAAAAATTAACTAAAAAGTAAAAAAACATAGCAATTATTATTACTAAAATTGATGAAAATAACTGTATAAAATACAGTTATCATTGATCCAAGAAAAGCTTACAATATAATAATATAATTATAATTAATTATGTGATAGTTATATATTATAATTATAATAAGTAACTTGTGTTGTCAAGTTTACTAGAGATGTTAATTATATTATATTATAAATCTCGTTTCTTTAAGTTCATAAGAGATGTTAAAGTTCATAATTATTTTTAGCTTTCTCTAATTAAAAACTAATATGTATATATAACACTTAATTCAAATATAACATACATGCATTTTGTAAGTAAAATTTCCAAGCTTACTTATGTTAAAATTTTAATCTATTTTTAATTCTTTATTATGTAAAAGATGTTTATTTTAATAAGAAGTAACAACTATTTACTCCTGAAGAATTAAAAATTTAAAGTTCTATCATGAAACAATTCCATCTAATTTTTTAAAAATTTATTAAAACTAGAACAAATTGTTTATGCTTACCAAAATGGATTGAATATTATCGATAAAATCGGAATAATCTATTCTAGTTATAGTTAAATTATTAAATATATAATTATAATTAAATAATTATTTATTCAACAAATATATTAGAAAGTTTATAAATTGTTAGTTGATTTTGTTTTATTACATTAAATGTACATTGGGTTGACATTTTTTAAACTCATTTTTGTTTGTATTTTATATTTTTGCTAAAATGGAATAATATAAAAAGTAAATATAATAGGTAAAACTCAAACTAGAAAACTAGAGATCAAGATGACGTGTATGTTTCCTTTTTTTAATGAATTATAACAAGTGTTGTGTGAAATAATAATCATTTATGCATATATTAATTATAACAATTCGGTTTAGTTTAAACAATTTTTAAATTTTGTAAATTGGATAAAACTAAAATTAATAAAAAATGAGCCAAACTATCCGATGCAATCCATTTTTCAATTCGATCGAGTTTACTAATTTGTTTGTTTACTCCTAAAAATTATAATAGACTATTATTGTTGTATATTTATTATTTATTAAAGTAACAAATTAATTAACTATTTATTTTAAAATTATTTTCACATCTTTATATAAAATTTTACCATTAATTTTCTATCTTATCATAATTTAAAATTTTTATTTTGTTATATTTTTTAAAACAAATTTTTTTAAAAAAATAATAGTTATTATTGATAAATTAATATTACTATATATTTATCAAATTTAAGTTATAAACCCTTGCATTTACACAGATCCAAAACTAATATTATAAAAAATATTTAAAAAATGGCATTTTCATACTATAACCTTAACTTTATAAATTTCTTTTTTTATAAAAATATCAAAAAGTATATCAATATTTTTATTCATGACATTTATGTCTGAAGTCCACATTATTATTTTTTAAAAAAAGTTAACTTATATACCCATTTAGTCGTTTAACTCCATGATGAAAATGATAGGGTTTTAATGTTATTAGTTAAAAGTAAAATGTTCAAATTGTAGCCTCCAAATCCCAAAAAAGTAAATAATTTTTAACACACAAAATAAGTTATTGTTTGAACTATAAAAATATATCTATTTTTTGCTTTATTTACTTCTACTTTTATATATATATATATATATATATATATATTGGTGGGTTTTAATTATGCTTCGGGAAGGAGTGAACCTTCTAACTAATCTATCAATTAATTCACTACATTATATGTTACTTTTATACTAAATTAAACAACTTTAGCATTAACTTTATTTTATAAGATGTGTATAAGATGTGTAATATGTTCAATTTTTACACCCTTTATTACTTTTAATGTTTAATCATATATTTAAATAATTTATTTTACAGTATCAAACTAAAGTTTTAAATGTCGATATCGATGAATATTAGAAGATATAAATTTTTAGAAAAATATCAAAGATATTTTCGTTATCGTTCAAAATTTTGAAAAAAATCACAAAAATTATAAAAATTCTATCAAAAATATGATTGTTTTTATAAAATTTTATAAAACATTAAATCAATTACTTATATTTTAAATTAATTTTTTATTTAATGCATGTATCTTTAAATATTTATAATATTTACATTAATTAATAAGTTGACTAATTAATTAAAATGTTGTATAATAAAATATATATTCTTTTTTATTAAATATTATATAATAAGTAGTTAAAAGTTTTGAAATAATTAAGTTGAATATCTAATTTTATTAAATATTATAAATAAATAAATTTTAACCGTATGAAAATAAATTTTATTATTTATTTATTTTTAAAAGTACTCGTAATGAAACAATCTACAAATAAGAAAAAGAAAAAATTAGAGTAACTATTGAATATTCTATGCATGTTTCAACCATTATGTATTGTTTTATGAATGGTGATATGATTTTATTTATGTCAACTCGTTCATATATATTTCTTAAATCTAATTTACAACAAATTATAATAACTAACACTTTGACTTATTCATTTCATATGTATACAAACAGATTACAAATGAGAAAAAAAGAATATATTTTTTATTTGTAAAATTGAGAAAAAATTGAATTAAAATGATTGTTCATAAAAAAACAAAAAAAATCAAAAAGTAATATTTTTGATATTTTGTTCAATATTTAAATGACATGTTTGATACAATATTTATAATATCTAGAAAATTTTAGCCAAAAAAATACATTTAAATGGTGGCATTATTTTAATGATATTTTTGATAATTTTACGATAATTTGATCAAAACAATATCAAAATTACTTTTGGATACCAAATTATATAAAATAAAATATTATTACTATACCATAAATAATATTGTAGCATCGAAGTATTCTTTAAGTAAAAACTTTAACTATAAAAACTACTCATAAAGTTGTACTGAAATATGATTATTTGTTTCAGTTTTGAATTTGAATTTATAAATTAATAGAATAAAATTAAAAATATGTAAGAGGTTAAAAAATAACTTCTTTTCTTTATTAGTCAGGATCAAACCATCAAGTATCAAAATTAATTAGATACCTCCCAGGCCTTAAATTGTAACTGAGGTATAACTTTTAAGGTGCTCTCTAATATATATTTTTGGAAGCGAGTTTCCTTTAATTTATTTTCTTATTGATACGTTATTTAATTTTAATTTTAATAAAATAATTATTATTTTAATAATTAAAATATAAAAAAAATCATTAATATCTAAAAATTAACATTGTTATTATATTAAAATCAACCTTAAATATATGTATTTTTTTAAATAAAACACAAGAGCAATGGAGGAAGGATCTTAAATTTTTCATGACACTTACACGATCGAGAAATTACCTACACAAAAATATAATATACTATTACACTGGTGAAAGATACATAAAATTAAAAACTAAAGAAGAAGAAGATGGAGAAGATACCAATTGCCCACAAAGCCATTCAATCCAAAATCCTATCGTTGTCCTAAGTTGGCTGGCTAGTTTCAGCATTGCGTTTGCCACTTATAAGTTATAACTAATATCCATTCATTCCCACCCCAATATCTAACCACCTCACTCCAATTTCCGACTTGTAAACCTCTTGACTCAAACTAGTGGTAGATAGTGGATTTATTTACTTATCTTTTTTTTTTTTTTAGTAATCTCTAATAAATTCTTGGGTTTGTGTAATTCCATTGTTCTTATCTTTTTCTTCTTGTTTCTTCTATAGGAACTCTGGCCAAATTTGATTGCTGATTTTATTTTCTTTCCATGTATACAATTCTGCTTATAATAGGTATTTAAAGAGTCGTTGACAGATACTCTTCTAAAATCTTCATTTTGATTCTTTCTAACAGGTTCTGAATCCTTATAAAAAAATTAAAAAGGTTCTGAATCTCCCAATTTATTTATTTATTTCTTGTGCTCAATAGAGAAAATAAAAAATGAGTTGTGTGAATTTGTGTTCATGGGTTCAAAACTTCTCTATGTTGAATCAAGCTGGTAGATCCAGATCTCCTCCTTTCAATCTCCTCCATCCATTAAAAAGGCATGGAATTTCCTTCCAATTTACAAAATCACAACGACCCACTTCGTCATCTTCTTCGTTTTTCACCGTCTCTGCTGTTCTCACCAAACAAGAGACCGTCAATGAAGAAGAGGAAGAAGAAAAACCCACTTTCAATTTCAAGGCTTACATGATCGAAAAGGCTAATTGCGTGAACCAAGCTTTGGATTCAGCTGTTGCGCTTCGAGAACCTCAAAAGATCCATGAAGCTATGCGTTACTCTCTTCTCGCTGGAGGCAAAAGAGTCCGACCCATGCTCTGTCTCGCTGCTTGTGAACTCGTTGGTGGGCACGAGTCTATGGCTATGCCAGCTGCTTGTGCTGTTGAGATGATTCACACCATGTCTTTGATTCATGACGATCTTCCTTGTATGGACAATGATGATCTTCGTCGAGGTAAACCCACTAATCACATAGTTTATGGTGAAGAAGTGGCTGTTTTGGCTGGTGATGCGCTTTTAGCTTTTGCTTTTGAGTGCATAGCTGTGTCCACTGTTGGTGTCTCAACTGCTAGGGTAGTCCGTTCAATTGGAGAGCTTGCTAAGTCTATTGGGTCAGAAGGACTCGTTGCTGGTCAAGTTGTTGACATCTGTTCAGAGGGTTTGTCTGATGTTGGACTTGAGCAATTGGAATTCATTCATGTTCATAAGACAGCTGCTTTACTTGAAGCCTCTGTGGTTTTGGGTGCAATTTTGGGAGGTGGGTCAGATATTGAAGTTGAGAAATTGAGGAAGTTTGCTAGGTATATTGGATTGTTGTTTCAAGTTGTGGATGATATACTTGATGTGACAATGTCTTCTCAAGAGTTAGGTAAAACAGCTGGGAAGGACTTGGTGGCTGATAAGGTTACATATCCTAAATTGATGGGCATCGAGAAATCTAAAGAGTTTGCTGATAAATTGAACAGAGATGCCCAGGATATGCTATCTGGTTTTGATCCAATAAAGGCTGCTCCTTTGGTTGCTTTAGCTAATTACATTGCTCATAGGCAGAACTAGTCTGTACTCTGTTGTTATATGAGAATTGTTAGTTCAGAAAAGCATAGATGGGTAGTGTTCAGAGAGCTTACTGCTCCTTTTTTTTTCATAGAAAACACAGAGAAACTAAAAGGTGAGCTCGTTTCATATAGTAGCCCCACCTAAATATTCTTCCTCAGGGTGGGTTCATTACCCATCTATGTTATAATTTGGTGTTTGAATGAAATTAATGGTTGGATTCTCTGTTATTGTGTTTGAATGTAATTGATGAGATGTTATTCATTACTGTCTACCAATCATATTGTTTACTCTCGTATTGGTTGCTTGTGTTTTTCAAGAAGAAAATAACTGTATTAATCTTGCATTTCATTAGTCTAGAATACCACATCCTCCTTATTCCATAAACAATACATAATTTCTCAAAATTGATAGCATATATTTGGGACACTTGACACTTCACTTCTAGTGCTCATCTGGACTGTTCATGCTCCTCTTTATAGCTTGGAAGGTATTTGGAGGCTCAGTAAAGTTGAAATCATTGAGATGCTGATGATCAGATACTTGTTATCTGTTAACTATTTACATAATTTATTATTACGTGTTCATCTATTGAATTTGAACGTTTATGATGAGGTATATTATTCATCATTTTTGGAATATATTCTCTATGAATTCTATTTATTAAGCATTCAAGTTATACTAATCATACATTTCATTGGGTTAGAATACTACGTAATCATGTGCTTTACAAACAATGAATAATTTTTTGTCTAGACTTAACCTTGTGATTTAGATCCTCAACAGCATAATATTTAAAGCTATTTGATTCTGCATCATTATTGTCCCTTTTAAAGCTATTTACTTCTGTGGTCCAATGTTCCTCAACTTAATGTCATTATGCAACCAACTGACTCGGTCACATCTCTTGGATAGTAAGTATTACTCATGGCTATTACTCAGTTGCTTCTGTATATTTCTTCAGTCCATATGCTACAAAGAATAGAAACTAAACAGTAAATAATTGTGATTATGAATTGATGACATTACATAGTCGTTAAGTTAAATCCTCTGCCTTCGTTCATCTCTTTTGTTTGTTGCTTTCTTATCATGTTATCAATCAGAGACATATTCAAAGATTTCAGATATTGTTTGAATTTATGAAAGGGAATCATTGATTCCATTAGACTCTGCTCTTGCAAACCAGAGATTACTAATTAAATAACAATATTGAGTCGTCCTCCTTAAGACCTTGACGGCTAAAGATGTCTACTTTCATGCACCAATCACCAAGTGAGAATAGGATTGAGTTCAATATAAAAAAAGTGAAATGCCGTTGTGATGGATCAAACCCGGGTCACCCACACATGATAGGCAGGAATACACACAACTATACTACAACGAGTAGATATTATTTTGTCGAAAATTTTCTTAACTATTTAACTGAATACGAATGAGCCTAAACTGATAAATATTATGATTTCTATTAATTATCAATATATTACATATATTTTTTATGTCTGTTTTCTGTACAAGAGTATTGATCTATGTATACTAAGAAAACGAAAAAAAACCCTAACCTTAGTAAATGTTGCATGCATGAGTGTTGCTACACTCATATTTTCATGCTCCACTAAACATTTTTGTTTATCATTTTCCTGTTCCATTAAACATTATTGTTTGTCATTTTTCTACTCCACTAAACATTGTTATCTACCACGGTTACAACATGCATCACAGCATATGCCAACATAAACGATATTGATGCACAACATAAATTGTATAATAAAGATTCAAGAACTCACGCGCACCTGACCAACATAGGTAAAATCCAAAAATATTAAATAAAATGGGCAAAATTATACACTAACCTAGGAATAAGTTTCATGTTATTCGGAACTAATTTTAATGGTTAATGTTTTAAGAAAGTAGGCGACATTATTGTTTTTCAATAAAATCAATACATTTAAGTTTCACCTAATTGGTACGGAATAATACATCATTAATAATCTGTTATATTTGGCCCAAAACAAATAAAAAAAATGAGCCCAAAGCCCATCTACCCAAAATTAAACCCTTAGCCTTCTATATATATATATCATTTCTCTTGCTGCGTGAACATATGAGCAGCCGCAAAGAAGAGAGAAAGCAGCAGCCAGAAAAAAGAAAAACTGCAGGGAGATATAACAGCTGCAGAATTTGGAAGAAGAAGAAGTTGTTTTGTTTTTCTTTCCACATTTTCATGTCCTTGAGGATTGTCAATTATATTCCATCTCATTTGTACGGTAATATTTGATTTAATAGCAAGTTTGTTAAATTTATCTTGCTATATATTACCAGTAAATTAGAGGGGATATTTTGTGGGTTGATTTTGGATTTTGGTATAATTTGTGAAACTCTTTGGAAATTGGTGTTTGTATCTCCATTTTGATTATTAGTGGATTTTTCCTCGGTGTGCCGTCGTCAGTGGAGTAGACTTTTCACATTGAAAAGTTGAACCACTTAAATCATTGTGTGCCATTTAATTTCTTATTGGTTATTGTTTTGTCGTTACCCATTATTATTAATTTGTACAACCAAAATTGGGCCCGATTTTCGCTTCCGCAAGTGCTAATTCGTAAAAAAATTGGTATCAGAGCTATTGGGTTATTATGTTATTTATTGGAACTGATCAAGTTTGTACTTTTGGACTTATTTTGAGCTTTTGGTTATCTGATTGGTTTCATATTTTCTGGGTTGTACTTCTGTTTATTTAATTTTGGGTTTTCTGTCATGGCGACAAAATATGAAATTGAGAAATTCAATGGTAGAAATGATTTCAGTCTTTGGCGTATGAAAATGCGGGACATATTAGTTAAATAAGGGCTTGTTAAGACACTTGAGGGCAAGGATAAATTGCCAGAAAAATTGACTGATGAAGAAAAAGATGCATTGATGGAAAATGCTCTCAGTTCAATTCAGTTATCCTTGTCTGATGAGGTATTACGTGAGATTGATGATAAGGAATCTCCTGCTAGGTTATGGCTTAAATTGGAGAATTTGTATATGACTAAGTCTTTGACCAGTCGGTTATATTTGAAGCAACGTTTGTATACATTCAGAATGTCAAAAGGTATACCTTTGCACGATCATCTTGATGAATTTACTAAAATTATTCGTGATTTGAAAAATGGTGGTGTTAAGATTGATGATGAGGATCAAGCCTTAGTTCTATTATGTTCTTTATCTCATTCATTTGAACATTTTGTTGATACCATGCTATATGGGCGAGACACTATTTCTTTGAAAGATGTCAAAGCAGCTTTAAATTCCAGAGAGTTGAAGAAAAAGGTGTCTACAAGTAGTAATGATAATAGCAGTGGTTTATTTGTCAGAGGTAGAAATCAAGAAAAAGGCATAAGTAATAATAGAGGCAAGTCTAGATCTAAATCTAGAAAAAGAAAAGATAAATGCAACTATTGCCATCAGGAAGGACATTGGAAAGTAAATTGTCCTAAACTCAAAGGTAAAGGAAAATCTGTCGCAACGTCTTCTGGTACTAATGATGTTGCTGGTGTTGCAGATAGTTTTGGTTCTGATGGTGAAAATGTTCTATCAGTATCTATTGGTTCTCCTGAAGATGTTTGGATTCTTGATTCGGGTTGCACTTACCATATGTGCCCCAGTAGAGATTGGTTTGCTTCTTATCAGTCTATTGATGGGGGTGTTGTCTTGATGGGAAACAATATATCATACAAGGTTATTGGTATTGGTATTGTCCGAATAAAGATGCATGATGGTATTGTTAGGACTTTAAAAGATGTTCGCTATGTTCCAAATTTGAAAAATAATTTGATATCTTTGGGTACTCTTGATTCACAAGACTACAAGTATGTAGCTGAAGGTGGAGTTTTAAAAGTTAGTAAGGGTGCTCTCATTGTTATTAAAGGGAAATTGTCGCGTGGTCTCTATATGCTTCAGGGTAGCACTGTTATTGGCAGTGTATCAGTTTCATCCTCGTCAGATCAAGATTCAGACACTACTCGATTATGGCATATGCGGCTTGGGCATATGAGTGAGGTAGGGATGTCTATTTTGAGCAAACGAGATTTGCTTTGTGGTCAGAAAACTGGGAAGCTTGATTTCTGTGAGCATTGTGTTTATGGAAAGCATCGCAGGGTCAAGTTCAGTACAACCATCCATAAAACGAAAGGTATTGTTGATTATATTCATTCAGATCTTTGGGGTCCTTCTCGTGTTGTGTCTAAGGGTGGTGCCCGGTATATGTTGACTTTTATTGATGACTTCTCTCGTCATGTGTTGGGTGTATTTTCTTAAGAATAAGAATGATGTGTTCTCAAAATTTGTGAAATTCAAGGCTTGTATAGAAAATCAAAAAAGCAAGAAAATCAAGCATTTGAGAACTGATAATGGTTTGGAATTTTGTGATAGTCAGTTTAATGAGTTCTGTGAAATAAATGGCATAGTGAGACACTGCACTGTGCGTCATACACCACAGCAAAATGGAGTAGCAGAACGTATGAATAGGACTCTCTTAGAAAGAGCTCGTTGTATGCTCTTTCAAGCTGACTAGGATAAATCTTTTTGGGCTGAAGCTTGTAACCATGCCTGCTATTTGGTGAATCGGTCTCCATCAACTACAATTGAGTTGAAGACTCCATTTGAGGTATTCTTTGGTACTCCTGCTAATTATTCTGATTTGAAAGTTTTTGGTTGTCCTGCTTATGCTCATGTTAATAATGGTAAACTTGAGCCTAGGGCATTGAAATGTATATTTTTGGGGTATCCTTCTGGAGTGAAGGGTTATAGATTATGGTGTGTTGAACCCAAGTCACCTAAATTTTTGATTAGCAGAGATGTTAAGTTTGATGAGTTTTCTATGTTGCAAAAGAAAAAAAAAGTCTATTGTTGCAGATAAAGACCACGGTGTTAGTGAGCATGTGGAGCTTGAGAGTAGAGCTCCTATTCAAGTGCAAGAGGACACTTCAGATCATCCATCTATGGATGAGATAGATGATTCTGCTCATGATGTAGCAGAAGAGCAACATGAGCAACCATATAGTATTGCTAAGGGTGAAGGAATAAGAGAGATTCATCGTCCTTAAAGGTATGCAGATGTAGACTTAGTTTCTTTTGCATTGTCTGTGGCAGAGTCTATTGAGGTGTATGAACCTTCTAGTTATCATGAAGCTGTCACTTGTGATGAGTTTGTTCAGTGGTTGGTTGCTATGAATGAAGAGATTGAATCACTCCATAAGAATCATACTTGGGAATTGGTGAAACCGCCTAAGGGCCAGAAGATTGTTGGAAACAAATGGGTCTTCAAGAAAAAGGAAGGTATACCTGAGGTTGAAGCAGCTAGGTTCAAGGCACGTGTTGTTGCAAAGGGCTATTGTCAGAAGAAAGGTATTGACTTCAATGAAGTATTTTCTCCTATTGTGAAACATAGCTCTATTCGTGTGTTGCTTGCTATGGTTGCATTGTTTGACATGGAATTAGAACAACTTGATGTCAAGACAACCTTCTTACATGGTGAGCTTGAAGAACAAATATATATGCATCAACCAGAGGGGTTTGTTGTTCCAGGTAAGGAAGATCATGTTTGTTTATTGAAAAAGTCTTTATATGGGCTGAAGCAATCTCCAAGGCAGTGGTATAAGCGGTTTGATTCTTTTATGATTGATCATGGTTACTCTGGGAGTGATTATGATAGTTGTGTTTATCATAAAAGATTCCATGATGGTTCATCAGTTTATTTGTTGCTTTATGTTGATGACATGCTTATTGCTTCTAAGAATAAGTCTGAGATTCAAAAATTAAAGTCTCAACTTAATGGTGAATTTGAGATGAAAGATTTGGGTGCAACGAAGAAAATTTTGGGCATGGAAATTTACAGGGATAGACAAGCGGACAATCTTTATTTGACTTAGAAAATTTATATTAAAAAAGTTTTTGAACGTTTTGGCACGAAAGATTCTAAACCTGTGAGTACGCCTTTAGTTGCGCATTTCAAGCTTTCTTTGGATTTGTCACCACAGTCAGAAGAAGAAGAGCGGTACATGTCTTAAGTTCCATATGCTAGTGCCGTTGGTAGTTTGATGTATGCTATGGTTTGTACTCGTCCAGACATTTCACATGCAATTAGTGTTGTCAGCAGATATATGGGTAATCCTAGTAAGGGTCATTGGCAAGCAGTGAAATGGATACTTCGTTATTTGAGAGGTACATCTAATTTTGGTTTGGTATATGATGTGAGTTCTAATACTGGTTGCAGTGTTATTGGTTATGTGGACTCCGATTATGCTGGTCATCTGGATAGAAGAAGATCTCTAACAGGTTATGTCTTCACTCTTTCTCATTGTGCCATTAGTTGGAAGGCTACATTACAGTCTACAGTTGCTTTGTCTACGACAGATGCAGAATATATGGCAGCAGCAGAAGCAGTGAAAGAAGCCATTTGGCTTAGAGGTTTGGTTTGTGATTTGGGTTTACAACAGGATACTTCTGTTGTATTTTGTGATAGTTAGAGTGCGATACACTTGACTAAGAATACTATGTATCATGAAAGAACCAAACACATTGATGTCAGATATCACTTCGTTCGTGACATTGTCTCTCAGGGTGCTATTGTTGTCAATAAGATAGCCACTACAGAGAATCCAGCTGATATGTTAACCCAACCAGTTCCATTTAATAAGTTCAAGCATTGCTTGGACTTGATTGGTGTTTTGTTTTGAGCCAAAGCCCATCTGCACAAAATTAAACCCTTAGCCTTTTATATATATATATCATTTCTCTTGCTACGTGAACATATGAGCAGCCGCAGAGAAGAGAGAAAGCAGCAGCCAGAAAAGAAAAAAACTACAGGGAGATATAACAGCTGTAGAATTTGGAAGAAGAAGAAGTTGTTTTGTTTTTGCTTCCACATTTTCATGTCCTTGAGGATTGTCA
The DNA here is from genome assembly GCA_033030585.1 of Hippophae rhamnoides. Lineage (NCBI taxonomy): Eukaryota > Viridiplantae > Streptophyta > Magnoliopsida > Rosales > Elaeagnaceae > Hippophae > Hippophae rhamnoides. The sequence goes on along the minus strand of CM065434.1, from coordinate 18,757,171 downwards.
ATTATATTCCATCTCATTTATACGGTAATATTTGATTTAATAGCAAGTTTGTTAAATTTATCTTGCTATATATTACCAGTAAATTAGAGGGGATATTTTGTGGGTTGATTTTGGATTTTAGTATAATTTGTGAAGCTCTCTGGAAATTGGTATTTGTATCTCCATTTTGATTATTAGTGGATTTTTCCTCGGTGTGTCGTCGTTAGTTGAGTAGACTTTTCATATTGAAAAGTTGAAACACTTAAATAATTATGTGCCATTTAATTTCTTATTGGTTATTGTTTTGCCATTACCCATTATTATTAATTTGTACAATCAAAATTGAACCCGATCTTCGCTTTCGTAAATGTTAATTCGTAATATAATACATCCGGAATCAAATGTATAATATTCATAAAATGATATTAGTAATTGAATAGTGTTAGTTATTAAGTAAATGTAAAATTAAAGATATAAAATAATAAAATAATTGTAATACCGTTTATTAAGAAATGAAGTTATGAATAATTAAAATGTCACATATAATTTTTTTTTAAAATACTGTACAAGCAACAAAAATAACTATAAATTAATAAGTTAATTTTATCACGTTATAAATATTACATATGTGAGCCAACCAAGTCTTTTCAATGATTAAATATTAAGAGAGTGGATATTCTATCGATTTTTTTATCCTATTTTATTTATAATAAAAAATTTATAGAATGATGTGTAACATTAGATTTTAATTTAAAGACTTAGATTTAAAAATCAATAAATATCAATAGGAAATATATTAATAGCAGATTCAAACCTAAACACTAACTACAACGGAATTACAAAAAGCAACAGTACTTTTTTACCATAACTAATGCACAAGTTAATTCAAATACTGTAATTTAATTGGTTATATTAATATGGTTTCGTACTAAATTTTCATCTCAAATCTCAATTTTATTTAATGTATACAAGCACATATAATACTATCATGAACGAAAATATCCGGACCTTAATTTATAAAAATATCAATGATATATTATCAGTAATATTGTATATTTAAAAAAAATTAAAAAAATAATAAAAATTGTTATAACTTTTTTTTTGAAATATTTTATAAAATTATATCAAAATATTAAAATAAATAATAATATACTAATTTAGTTAATTTTTTTCGTTTAAATGATATATTTATTATATATATATATATATATATAACTATAATTTATATAATATAAATTTAAATGCATTAAGTTATATATAATATAAATATACGTAAATATTTAATAATTTTTTTGTCTAGTTGGTTCAAATCACGTCGATGTTAAAACATCAACATCAATAAAAATAAGTAAATAATAATATGAGATTAAGTAATATTAATTTATTTGTAATTATTGTGGCTTATGCGCACTAACATGGCCTAAGTTAGATTCTCGTTATTTTATATATATATATTTAAAGTTGTTACATTATTTAATATTTATAAATAAAATAAAATATTTTATACATACATAAATTGTGAGTTAACTTTTAAAAAAATTAATTTATAATTTATTTTCATATAATTTTTAATAAAATTAATTTATATTTTTAGATAATTATTTAATAAATATAATATAATTGATATAAATATAAAATTTGAAATAACATCATAAATTTCATAGGAAAAATAATATTTAAAAAAGTTTTATTGTATATATTTTTTTTGAATTATATGCATAAATACGTGTGTATGTACGCAAATATTTAATTTTTTAAAGAAATATAAAAAAAAACTTAAACAACTATTCTATAAAAAGAATTATTAATTTAACTAATAATATTGTATAAATAAATTTAAGTGTAATTTAATTCGTATATGAATAATACAAAATAATTTCATAGTGACATAGTATAGAGTTTCCTATATAAAATGTAAATTTAAGTCTTAATATAATTATTACACATATTACATTTAAAAATCTAATTTTCTATATTTATAATATAAATTTAAAGGTTTTGATATTATCATTATGTAAAATTAATGTTTTAAAAATCTAACATTTTAAATTTATTAACTTAAAGAAAAATGATAAAAAAAAGTCCAATCATTATATTTACAAATGTAATTTTTTAGTTCATAATATAAACTTAAGAGTCTTTATATTATTATTATATACAAATGGTGCTTTAAAAATTAAGTTTTTAAAATTTATATTATAAATTTAATTTTAAAAAAATGGTACACAATGAAGATGAAAAAAAATTATATAAATATAATTTTATTCATACATGGATTAGACAAAAAATATATAGTCTTAATTTTATAGTGATATGATAAATATAAATATCTTTTATAAATTATATGTTTAAATCTTGATATTGTCATTATAACCATTTTATTCATTAAAGATGGTTAGGTGAGAAAGAAACAAATTGAATTAATGTTAACAAATATAATAAAAATAAAACTTATTTAAATAATCAATAAATAAAAAACTATTTAGATAATCAATAAATAAAAAACTATTTAGGTGTAAAGTGTGAGGTTGAAAAGTATAAATTTAAGTCTTTGTATAGTCATTATAAACATTACATTTAAAAATATAATTTTATAAATTCATAATATAAATTTAAAATGTTTTAATATTATCATTGTGTACAAATAATACTTTAAAAAATCAATTTTTTTAAATTTATTAACTTAAAAAAACTTAATCATAATTTTATAGTCAAGTGGTAAGTTTAAAGTGCAACATTCAAAAATATAAGTTCAAGTTTTGATATTATAATTATATGTATTATATTTAAAGATCTAATTTTTTAAATTTATAGTATAAATTTAAGAGCATTGATATTATTATTGTATACAATGATACTTTAAAAATCCAATTTTTAAATTTATTAACTAAAATAAATTGTAAATATAAAGTATCAAATTTAAAAGCATAAATTCAAGTCTTGATGTTATTATTAAACGAATTAAATTTAAAATTATTGATATTATTATTCTATATAAAAAATTATTTTTTAAATTTATAGTATAAATTTAAGAGTATTAATATTATTATTATAAATGATTTATTAATTAAAAAAGAAAAAAATGGATGACAACGAAAACAAAGGTACCTAGGAACTAAACCTTCATTTTGCTATAATTATGTATTCTTACAATTTGGGCTTATATTTTATAGTTTAGGAATTGGATTATATATATATATATATATATTATTCATGTACGTATTTAGATATGTGTAATTTTTTGTTTTTGACTATTTTATCTTTTTTTTTGTTTTAGTTCACAAATATTATCTTTATTTTAAAAGGCAAATATAAAAGAACAATAAAATTATATATTATTCCTTATCTACAATTTCTTATATAATTCAAACTCTTATGACTAATATTATATCTATCAAATTATTTTCTCCACTTATTTATAGCTATTTGTTTTTATCACGGTGCCAAAACTATAATTCTTATTATCTTAAGAATTTTATGAAATTTATTTTAATACTTTTTAATAATTTACTCATTACTTTGTTAACCTATTCTTAATTTATAAATCTAACTTATTTAAATGAAATAATATAAAATTAACTAATAATTTTATTTATTTTAGTAAAAATATTATTTTTCTCTCATATTGTAAGTATATTCAATTTGTATTTTATTATTGTGTATAAAGTAAATTCGTGAAAAAATAGTAGATTTTATTAAATAATGATGCAAAATTAATTACGCATAAATCTACGTTGAATAACTATGTAATTAAATTAAATTTTAATTTATTGGCTACAAATTTGTGTAAGAATTATATTTTATTAATTCATTTTATTAGAAGTATTAATTTTAAAAGGTATATGTGGTATTGTTTTTGTACATATATATGTATGATAGTTAAAAATAAGTTATAATTTTCTTTTAAAAAATCATATTAAAAGTTAAAAGTTTTATTAACTTAACAAACTTTAACTATTGTTCAAGAATTAATAAAAATAAACAACAATAGTAAGTAAGAAAGAAGAGAGAAATGTTAATTATTACTTAAAAAGAAATGTTAAGTACATATATATTAGTATAAAAATGTTAAATACATGTAAATTAGTATACCCATTTGCATTCATATTAATTATGATATGATATGTATCAAAATTTTCTTGAAAAATAAATAAATTTTTAATTCAAAGTTATTTATACCAAAATATCCCTACATTGTAGTTATGAATGGAGCTTCGGCGACCATTGTTGGCTTTCGATGAACTTTTTGGTGAATGTGGGAAGACATTGGCCTAATATAGAAAGACATTGACCTAATATGAGAAGTAATTAGAAATGCATATTATATTGTGGTAAAACTTATTACGATAAAATAATGCCTTATCATAAATACATCTAGTATCGTGGTAAGGCTTACCACGATAAAGCTTCATTTTAAGCGATTTTAATAAAAAATGAAATTCATGAAAAAATATTGGGAAACCATGCTAGTCTTAACAACGTCGTGGTAAAGACTTACTACTACAAGAAAATACCTTAACATAATAATAATAAGTCTTACCTCTAAGCAATTTTGACAAAAAATAGAATTTAACCCAAAATTAGGCTATTTTGAGTAATTTGAACTTATTTAGCCTAATTTAATACTATAATTAGTGTGATGTAAATGTGTACACATATTTATGCTCATATTAATTATATTGAGTTAAGTTGAAAGAATTTTCTTGAAAATTTAATTTTTTTATCATTTTTAAAATAATTTCTTCATATAACATACCATAACTAATATGACTATAAATATATGTGTCATTACCCTTTCTCTTGTTAAAAGTATTTCAAAACACTACAAAATAATTAATTAAATCATTCTCCTTATTCTATACTGACTATCGAATAGGAATTATTGTTCCTAATCCTAGTTTTCTATTCTTATTAGTTTATATTTTCAATTGATCTATATTTTTATTTGTGTCGAACATAACTTAAGAATGAACATTTTAGATAAATTGAAATTCTTATTATTTGCAAAATTTGATGATTTTTTTCAATATTAGACTTATATAAGACATAATGGGGATGATTATTACAAATTTAAAAAATTGTTTAATTGAAACCAAACATGTATTTGTTATTATATTTGTATAAATATAAAATTATAATTACATAAAAAAATACTTGTGTTTAAGCATAAAATTCTCATTCTCCTAATTCTATAATAATGGGATAATATCAATAATATCTCCAAATTTTTAAATAATATCATAAATATTTCTAAGGTTTCAAAAATATCACAAATACCTCCGAACTTAATGGAAATTAAAGTTAATAGAAGTGGATAATAAATTTTTATACATGAAAATGACGAAAATTATATAAAATCAAGAAATAATAAGAAACTAAGAAATAATAGAAATAAAAACATAAGACATCTTAGAATATTTCTCACAAAAAATAGTCATTAGTAAAAAGAAATTTGAAGAAATGCAAAAAGTAATATTAAATCTTAAGGAAAGAGACTGATTAAAGATTCATCGTCCTCGAAAATAAGGAGAATATTTTTAAGGAAATATATAGTTTGTTATGAAATAAGAAATATAAAAATAAATAATAATATTACAAATACAAAAAGAAGATATAACATATCATTAATTGATAAAGAAATTGTTATAGATAAATCATCAAAAAATTCCCAAAAAGATAAAAGAAAATTTGATATATCGATTTAGGAGGAATCTAAATACTAATAAAAATACATTTTAGAGAATGAATAGATATACCAATAAAATTAACACTTATAGACAATAGAATAATAAATAGAAAATATGTTTTATTAGGAATGATCTATTAAAACCTAAAATTAAAATTCATAACATACCTTAGGTTTGCCATTAATATTAATGATAAGAACTTAAACAAATTGTTAAGTTTAGCCTTTGAATTTGAAAGAATACATTTAATGAACGAAAGAAATCATCCATTTATTGTAGACTACATAGTAGAATATTTATTAACAAATAGCCATAATAATTCAATATATGTACAAAATGAATTTATAGAAATATAAAAAAAATCAATAAATTGGATAAATAATAAAACCATAAATATTAACAGACTTTGAAATACCAGAAGAATAGAACTTATATGTTAAAGAAAAACATTTGATACAAGGAAGAAAAAGTAATGTAGTAAGGAATAATAATGTATTAAGGTTTACGTTTATAGATCATGAAAGAGAAATCTCTAATAAAGAAAGAGATCTTATAGATCTAAAACAAGAAGTTAAAATAATGAAAGTATTACTATATGACGTAATATTAGAAAAAAAATGATACCATTGTTATTTGAATAATGTCAAAGATAAACTACATAATATTGAATTAGATTTTAATGGAATCCTAGCAAGTATATCAAAGAACCAAATAACAATAATGAAAGCTTTAATTCTTTTAGTAGAAGCAATGGATATAATGCAGAAATCAAACATTAAGTCTGTACAAGACATAATACAACATAAGAATAACTCCTAAAAGTAATAAAAGAATATGGTTATAATAAGAAATTATAATAAGACATACATAAAGAATTTACAAAATTAAAAAAAGATATAAATAATATACCCAGGGACAATAAAATCATAGGTTACAAGTTTGATCAAGTTGTAAGATTAAAAGAAAAATCATTTAGGAGATTAGATGCATTGATATCTAGGAATTAGAAAAGAAAGAATGAGTAAACCTCAAAGATAAATAAGAAACTATAATCTCAGTTTAATGGAATATAGAAAAGAATTAGAAAAACAGTTTATAAACCCTAAGAATATGGATATAGAAAAATTAGTTAGTTTGTTAACCCTAAAAAATAAAGAGTTAGGGAGACATTATGATGAAAAACTTTGTACAAACAAAGATGATATGATAATAATTAGTGAAACTAATTCTAAACCGAATAATACGATCCCAAAAAATCATATGAAACTAATTTCATTACTAGTTCCTTATCAAGAAGGAACATCTGACTCATTTATAGAAGAAAGAAATAGGCAAAGATCATAAGCACCTAACCTTCTTTATATAAGAAAACAATAACCAAAATAAAAGGATTACATTGAAAAATTAGAGGTAATATCCCACCAGAATTCAAACTTCATGAAAATTATAAATTTGATCTTTTAGATTTAGATTTAGATTGTAGAAAAGACAGGAAAAAAAGTCTTACATGAATGGTCTAGTAGTATGAGTGTAATCATATAAACTTTTCCAACCACATGATCAAATCCTTTAACTTGTAGAGTCTTATTAGTAGCTCACAAAATGACCGAAAATGTTAAAATTTGGTTTACAAATTTAACATAACAACAACATTTAACAATGCAAGGGAATTCTCCCATAGGTAGGGAATACTTAGACACTGTAGTAAACAAAACATACAAGGAATTTATTAAAGAAGACAAAAGTAGACATATCACTGAATTCATTGAAAATGAAATTGAGGAAGCCAAATGACATTGAAAAAATATAGAATTTTTTTTATAGATTCCTTTATTTCTGTATAAGAAATGTATTATCATAAATTACTATCCCATATAAGAAACTTAAAAGGAAACATTTTTTTCATAAATTACTTGGGGTATTACATAAAATCATAATAGAATGATGAAATAAAAGAAATATAGAAACTATACTAATCACCTTAGGAGGAAGAATAAGAAGCCTTAAAAATTAGATAATCATTAAATATCAAGAAAAACATAAATATAAACAAATAAGATAAAATAATAAAATCTATTGTGATACAAAATATTTTAGAATGCTAGAAAAATATGGATGTAACATAAAGTCTTATAAAAAAATAAAAAAATACAAAACATTCAAATGATATAAATTTATAAAATATAAATTTCAAAATTATAAGATAAGGTATAACAAAGAACCTTATAGAGAAAGACATTTCAGGAGAAAAATGTATAAGCTACTAGAAAATAAAAATTATTATCTATCATGAAAAAATAAATGCAGATGTGGGATCTACAATGAGGAAGAACAATAAAGTAATGAATGCCAAAACCAAATTTTACATAAAAAAGGATTGAAAAAATTAATTTTCACAAAAATCAAAAAATTTAGAAGAAGCTTTTAAGATGAAATTAGAACTTATAAAGTAGTCAAATATAGATGATATTTTTAGTATTTATTTGTTAGAAGAAACTGAGAATAAAATAATTGACTCATAATACTCTGAATATGAGTACTATTCATTAGAAGATGAATGATTTGTATATTATTATAAATCCAAACAATACTTATATTAAGGCAGATTAAAATTTAAAGGTTACACAAGTTATCATCTATATGCATATATAATAGAACAGTTAGTATATATGTTGCTAATAAATATGTATTCCCTAATGAATTCTAAAAACAAGTACCAAAAGATTTAATTGTAAGAAATGCTAAAAATACTACAATAAATCTTAATGAAGTTTTAAAGATATAGATAATGATAGAAGGGGAGAAATTTCATATTTATACTATATATCAACAAAAAATATAAGTTGATTTTATTAATAGGGACTAATTTTTTAAACTTTTATCAACCTTTTATACAATATTTAGACAAAATAAGTTTAACAACACTAGATGATATAATTATTTATGTGTCAAAAATAAGGAAAACTTTAACTGTATCAAACCCAATTTTTATGTAACAACATAAAAAGCAAAAACGTATTGAGATAGACATAAAGTAACACTAAAAACCGTATCTAGAAAACTTTCATTAGATATATAAGAGAAACAAACTCTTTTCTTATTGAAATCCAAAAAGATAAAGCCTTAACTGATATCAAAAAATTATTAAAAATAGTAAGCTCAGAAAATCCTTTAGATCCAAAAGTAAATAAATTTAAAATGATTGCTAACATAAGACTAAGAGACCCTAACAAAGTTGTTAGAGTAAAACCTATGATTTATGCTTCAGAAGATATGATTGAACTTGAAAAACAAATTCAACAACTATTTGAACTAAAATTCATAATCCCAAGTAATTCACCTCATTTTGATCCAACATGCTTAGTCTAACAAGAAGCTGAGAAAAGAAAAGAAAAAAAGAGAAAGGTAATAAGCTTTAAAGTATTGAATAAAGAAACCATTAATGATAGATATTTTATTGTAAAGAAAGAAGAGTTATTATCATTAATAAAACTCAAGCTTTGATTATAAAAGTGAATTTTGGCAAATAAGACTGGATAACTAATCTCAAAAACTAATGGCATTGAGTTACCTCCAAGGATAATTCAAATGGATTTTTGTATAATTCAGATTAAAACAATCTCCATGTATCTTTTAAAGGTATATGGATAATATCTTTAAGAAATTAAAAAATATTTACTGTGTTTACGTAGATGATATTTTGGTTTTCAATATTGAATGAAATAAACATTATTTGAATATTATTAAAATTATACAAGAATGTAGAAAATAATGCATTATACTTTGTAAGAATAAAACAATAATTTCTCAATAAAAATTAAATATTTAGGGCTAGAAATTGAAGATGGAAAATATAATATAAAACCCCATATACTAAATAATATTCAAGGAATTTCTAATAAATTATAAAGATTCTTAAGATGTTTAACATATGTTGAAGGATACACCAGAAACTTGCAAAAATATGAAAACCTTTACAAACAAAATTGAAAAAATATCATGTTTAGAAATGGTCAGAAAAAAATACTTTGTACATGGATAAGGTAAAATCATAGGTAAAAAATTAATCAATTTTATACCATCCAAGTCTAGATAATAAAATGATAATTGAAATAAATACTACACATGAATATTGAGGAGTAATTTAAAAGCAAAAGTAGATGACAAAGATGGATATCTTTATAGATATACATCAAAATCTTTCCATGGTTCACAATTAAATTATCATTGTAATAAAAAGGAATACTTAGTTGTAAAAAAAACTATTAAGAAATGTTCAATATATATATTAAGTTTCAGATTTATTGTTAGAATCGATAACAAGAATTTTGGTTATTTTTTAAAAATCAATATTACAGGTGATTATAAATAAGAAATATTAGTCTGATCATAAGTTTAGTAAATGCCCTTACCATAGAATTATACCTTTAACTATTTTTGTTTTTGTATGAATGGAACATCTTGATAGTAAGATCAAGATAAAAGAAAAGGAGAAACAATCCTTTGGAAACAACTTGAGGTTTTATACCTAGAGAGATTTATTTTTAAGATAGGAATTAAACAAAAAGAACTTAAAATTTCAAAAACCAACATTAGCTTCCAAACACTCCAAAGAGGAATCCACCTTAGAGATTCATTCTAAGAAGGGTAAAACCTCTAAAGAAAAAAATCAAAATGAGATGGAATAATCTAACAGTTTAAAAGATAGCAACACCTCTGAAAAGAAAAAGGAAAAGCCCAATTAGGCGAAAAAAGCAGGAAAAAAAGAATTATGTGATTTATAATAGTTCAAAATTAGGAATTTAGACCAACTAACCCGAAGAAAATAAAGTTATTATTAAATTTTGTGGAATAACTCACAAAGATTTCACTAATAGAATAAAAGTTGAAGGTAGTTATGCCAACTATAGAGTATCAAAACACCAAAACTAACAACTCTAATTAAAGGATATAGTTAAAAGACACTTTGCACCATTATAACAACAACCATTACCACCAAGTAGGTTGAAGATCCTAAGAAAGATAATACGATTTTAATATTATTCAGAGAAACACCTCTCATAGAAACAATAAAGATAATACAACCACCAATACTATTAAGGGAAACATTCCCCATGAATACATTGGTCATTGAAGACAAAAATGACCAATATAGGAATTTAAGTAAACCATAATAGTTGAGTCTATAATTTAGCCATAAAATCTACTCAAGGATATATCAAATATATGAAATTTTATATCATATAAAAATAATTCACTGCTTGTAGTAAATTTAATATTTTTGAAAGAATTGATATAATTTTTGTTTATAAAACTTTCCATGAAGGTTTAATTGAGAACATATATCCAAAAATTAACTTAAAAAAATTAATTTATTAAGAACTTTAGGAAGAAGATCAAGTAGATGACAAGTCTGTTTATCTCAATTTTTTCAGTTCACTTATGGGCTTAAATGAAGAAGATTTTTAGTCTCTACCATTCTATCAAATTAGAGATTTCCAAAACTAACGGGGTAATTTCAAAACCAAGGGCACTTCTAGAAAATGAATTTAATACAAATGAACTTTGTATCTTAAGATGATAGATGCTAAGTCAAATTTACCATGATATCAAGAAAATTGATAATTCTTCTGAAGTCAAAGTAAATTACTAGACTAGTAAGGTTATAATAAATTATCATATCAATATGATCCTCATTGAAAAAGATTGTGAGAAAACCAGTTAGTTTGAGTAAAACACTTGTATAAATTTCATTCGACCTTACAAAGAAGGACTAATGACCTAAATGAATAGAATAGGATGTAAAATATAAAATAGTTATCTTTGTTAAAACAATTGAGAAGATAATAGTGGTCTATTGATAAAATAAACATTGAAATTCCCAAGAATGAACCTCAACAAAGTTTACAACTAAAAATAATGTTAATTTAATATGGTATGCATTGTTTGCTACTCAATAAATTATGGTAAGTATCATGTTAAAATATTGGTGGTGTTCACCCATCCACGCCCATCCTATTTGGAAAATTATCACTAATACACCTTAAGTTTAGTATATTTTCACATATATTTCTAAGGTTTATAAAAAGAGATATAATGCCCTCGACCTTTATAATTAATATCACTAATGTCTTTAAATAGTTAACGGTATTAACTTATCATCTAATGATGTATTTTTATTTTTTATGACTTTGGTACCAAATTGTGGCTATCTATTTTACAATGCTAATTGTTACTTCTCATAGATTATTATTTAATGGTAAACCTTTAATTTTCTTATTAAAATATTATTTTAACTTTATAATTTCCTTATGTTTATTTTCATATAGATTTGTTGCTAGTTTCTTTGTCTTCATTTTCTTATTTATTAGTTTTATAAATTGTTATAAACAAATATTAAATCATTCAAGATTCTTAATTAACTTAGAATTATAATTATCATACATGACTTTAATAGGTCTATCACAATCTTTCCTTTCATTACTCATTTTCTTTTATTACACATGATATGTCTCAGCTTGTTCAAACTTTAATACCCTTCTTATAATGGTGAAATTTTTGCATTTGTACATGGTATGATGTTTAAATTAGACTTACTAGCGTATAAAAAAAGAGTGATTATACTACATTTTATTCATAATATTGATAACTATTATAATTCTAAAAGCCAACTAAGAATCTTAAAGAGATTCTTAACCACTTATAGTTTCTAAATATATATAATTGCTAGATGAAATTTTTTTTAAAGTAGAGAGTTTGATAATGATTAAGCTGAGTACAACTAATGAAAATAAGGATCCCTTTTATTCATCTAAAGATGTGGGTTCTATATTTTTATTCATCTAAAGATGTGGGTTCTATATTTTTATTCATCTTTGTCATTTTCTACTGATAATCCTTTTAATGATATAGACTATAATGTATCTTTATCTTCTTGATCTCTAATGCAATAAAAACATTTGTGATCCTTAGTAATTTTCTTAGCATAAAAACAAAACACATATCTTGTTTCTTAACAAATTTTCAGATTATTACCATTAATTTATTTTAAACTTACTGATTTTTTCATCTTCTTCTTTAGTAAAAGTCATATTACTATGTGAAGTGATTTTAACTTTAATAGTTGAGTAATTTACCTTGACTTCAAAAGAATTATTAATTTTTTTGAGTTCATAATAAATTTGATTTAGCATCTGTCCTATTAGAATATAGAGTTCATTTGTATTGAATTCCGTTTTTTGGAAGCACCCTTGAGTTTGGAATTTCTCTATTAATGTTGAAAATCTCTAATTTGATAAAATGGTAAGGACTAACACAACCTTCCTCATTTCATTCCATAAGTGAACTAAAAAATCTAAGATAGATATACTTGTCACTTGTTATGATATTCTTTATGATGTTCTTGATAATATTTTTAAAATTCTTAAGAAAATAATTTAATTCATTTAAATTAATTCATGGATATATGTTCTTAATGAAACCTGAATGGAAAGTTTTATAAACTTAAATTTGATAAGCTCTTTCAAGAATGTTAAATTTACTACTTGTAGGGAATTCTTTTTCTATTGTGTAAAATTTCATTTATTCGATATGTTCCTGTATATATTTTCTAGCTAAATTATAAGAACTCAACTATTATGGTTTACTTAAATTCTTGTATTGGTGTTTTTTTGTCTTCAATGACCAATGTATTCATAGGGGATGTTTCCCTAAATAGTGTTGGTAGTCATACTATCTTTAATATCTTTGTGAGAGACATTTCTTTGAATAGGACTAGTGGTTGTACTATCTTTCTTAGGGTCTTCAACTTATTTATTGACGATGGTTGTTCTTATAATGATGTAGAGTAATTTTTAATTATATCTTTTGGAGTTAATAGTTTTGATATTTTATAGTTGGCATAATTTCCTTCAGTTTCTATTTTACTAGTAAAAGTTATGTGAGTTATTCCACTAAATAAGATAATATATTTGCTTGGTTTTGGGATTCAGGCTATTTGTTGTAAATTTCTAATTTTGGACTATTATAGACCATATAAGTCTTTTTATGGTCTTCTTTTTTACTTATTTAGCCCAATTAAGCTTTTCCTTTTTCTTTTCAAAGGTGTTACTTTCTTTTGATCTATTAGGTTATTCTTTTTCATTTTGAAATCCTTCTTAGAAGTTTAATCTCCTTAGCTTTTATCTTGGTTTTGATATCAAGATGTTCTATTCATACAGGAACAAAAATAGTTAACGATACTAATTCTCTTATAAGGATATCTGGTAAATTATTCTTGTTTCCTTGAACATATTAGCCATCAAAATTGTAGTGATTAAACCAATGTTATCATCTGACTAATCTTTCTTATTTATAATCAATGCAATAAAAGTCCTTAATAAATAACCAAAATTCTTGTTATCAGTTCTGATAATGAATCTAAAACTTATTACATAAATTACAAATTTCTTAATAGCTTATTTGATAGCTAAGTATTCTTTTTCATTACTGTGATAATTCAACTATAGATCATGAAAAGATCTTGATGTATATCTACAAAGATATTCATTTTTGTCATCTATTTTTGTATTTGCAATTACTTTCCAATATTTATGAAGCATCTATTTCGACTATCATTTTATCATCTGCACCTAAATGGTATAAAGTTGGTAAAATTTTTACCTATGCTTTTACCTTATCCATGTACAAAGGATCTTGTCATGTCCATTTCCAAACATGATATTTTTTTAATTTTGTTTGTACAGGTTTTCTCATTTTTGCAAGTTTCTTGATGTATGCTTCAACATATGTTAAACATCCTAAATATTTTTCTAGTTGATTTTTGTCTTTTAATTCACTAGAAAATCCTTGAATGTTATTTAATAAATGTGACTATAGATTATGTTTTTCATCTTCAATTTTTAACCTTAAATACTTAAATTTTTTATGAGAAAATATTTCTTTTTTCTTAGAAAGTACCATGCCTTTTTTCCTGTATTTTTGTAGAATATTAATAATATCAAAATAATGTTTATTTAATTCATTACTGAAAATTAAAATATTATCTATGTAAATATAACAAATATTTTGTAATATCTTAAAGATGTTATTTATATATCTTTGAAAAATGCTTGGTACTTGTTTCAATCTAAATGATACTATTGTCTATTGGAATTGTTCTTAGGGATAACTAAATGCCGTTGTTTTTTTAGATTTTTCATCTAGTTTTATTTCCCAAAATCCACTTTTGCAATTATTAAAACCTGAGAAGTATTTCATTTTCTTTTATTAATGATAATAATTCTTTTTTTAAATAAAATATCTATAATCAGTGGTTTTTTTGTTAAATGTTTTGAAGTTTATTATTATTCTTTTTCCCTTTCTTTTTTCAGCTTTTTTTACTAAGAATGTTGGACTAGAGTAAGATGAATTACTTAGTATTGACTTTTAGTTTCAAAAGTTATTGAATTTGTTTTTCAAACTCAATCCTGTTTTTTTGGAGTATAAATCATAGGTTAAACTCTAATAACTTTGCTAGTGACTCTTAGTTTTATGTTAGCAATCATTGTAGATTTTTTAAATCTAAAAGATTTTCTTAGCTTACTATTTTAATAATTTTATAATGCCTATTAAGGCTTTATCTTATAGTATTTCATTAAAAAAAGTGTTTTGTTTCTCTTCTATTTCTAATCAAATATTTTCTAAATAAGTTTTTTGTTACTACTTAGTGTATATTTCACCACATTTTCACTTGTTATATTGTTGCATAAATGTTGTTTAAATATAGTCAAAGGTTTTCTTACATGTGATACATAAATGGTTTTACCATCTAGTGTTGTTAGACTTATTTTATTTAAATATTGTGTAAAATTTGATATAAGTTTAAGAAATTATTTCTTATTAATAAAATTTCTCTCCTCTTATTATTATATCTATATCTTTTAAGATTTTTTTAAGATTTATTGTAGTATTATTAGAAATTCTTAAAATTAAATCTTTTTGTATTTTTTTTAGAGTTCCTCTGAGAATACATATTTTTTAACTCATGTATTTATATATGCATGTAAAAGATAATTTGTGTAACCTTTAAATTTAAACTTACCTTAAAATAAATACTGTTTAGAGTTGTAATACTACAAATAATTTATCTTATAATGTAAAGTATTCATATGCAAAGTCAATTATTTCTTCCTTAGTTTTTTTCTAATAGATAAATATTGCTAGTATCATTTATAGAAAAAAAGATAAATATTGCTAGTATCATTTATATCTGATTCCTCTATTAGTTCTAATTCCATCTTAAAAACTTCTTCTAAGATTTTTGATTTTTTTGAAAATTCGTTTTAAATTCTTTTTTATGTTAAAGCCTGTTATGAAATTCATTAGTATAATGTTTTTCCTCACTATAGATCCAACATCTGTATTTCTTTTTTTTCCTAATAGATAATAAGTTTTATTTTTTGTGCTTATATTTTTTTCTCCTAAAATATCCTTTTCTATAAGGTTATTTGTTGTATCTTCTTTTATATTTATAAAAGTCTTATTTTTTAAATTTATATCTTTTGAATGTTTTATATTTTTTATATTTTTGTTTGTATGATTTTATATTACATCCATATTTTTCTAGCATTCTAAAATCTCTTATATCATAACAAGTTTTATTATTTCCTCTTATTTGCTTATATTCCTTTTGAAGATTCCTATACGTAAGAACAATTACACAATTTTCAATTGTTCATTCAAGTCAAGTTGGTAATCATGACTTATATGAAGGATAAAATCCCGATTCAAGAAATCTTTTTACGAGCACTATATCAATTCAAATAATCATACCTCATAACATGAACTGAGCAATTAATACAGCAGAAGTACAAAATAATATTCTCAATTCAACACACAACAAAAACAACCTATAGTAAGAAAGAAGAAACTACAGTAAACACACTAGTAACAGTGTATCTCGTAGGCTCTTATCTAGGCTAGCAGTATGCATAAACATAGTAAACATCACACAACTAGCAAAATAGTCATATGTATTGAAAAGCTATAAGGTATTTCTAAACTCTTTAAGACCTCATTTGTGAGAACATATGACTGTAAATAATGATTGTATCTCCAACACTTGGTACAATATTAGGGTGAGGAGATACAAACTCCGTAGAGACTCACACTAAAAATGCACGATCAAAGAGAAGAAGTAATAATTAGAAAGCTATAGGCTTGCTCTAAAAACCTGAGGTACTTTAGGGCTAGGTCCCATGTTCGAGGCTTGGGAAAGGCGAAAGAAACTCGGCGTAGTTCAGTTTGGAGGAGGAGTCTAAGGACCCTTCCCACTGTATAAAAGCTACGGGTCCACGAGTATATCCTAACAAGTGTTATTTGATTTTTTGATATGCTGGTTAGGCTTCTATTAAAATCTAATTCTATATCAAGTAGTTTGTTTTTGAACATTACTGGTATAATAATGGTATCATTTTCTTCTCAATATTACGCCATGTACTAATGCCTTTATTATTTTAACTTTTTATTTTAGATCTGTGACCTCTCTTTTTTGTTAGAGGTTTCTCCTTTACGATCTATAAATGAAAACATTGATATATTACTTTTACTTATTATATTAATTTTTCATTCTGGTATGAGAGGTTTTTTTAATATCTAAGTTTCATTCTTCTGGTATTTCAAAATTTGTTAATATTTTTGATGTTACTATTTGTCCAATTTCCTAAAAAGTTTTATCTATTTATATGAATTTATTTTGTCCATATATTAAATTATTATAGTTGTTTGTTAATGAATATCTTATCATCTAATGGTCTAAAAATAGATGATTTCATTATTTTATTTTTTAAATTCATAAGTTAAATTTAATACTTGATTTAAGTTCTTATCATTAATATTAATGATAAATTTAGGGTATATTATGAATTTTAATTTCTGTTATTTTATATTTTTATGGATCATTTCTATTAAATCATTTATTTATTTATTATTTTATTATCTAGTAGTACTAATTTTATTTGTGTATTAATTGATTCTCTAAAATGTGATTCTTTTTATTAATATTTAGATTCTTTTTACATGAATATATCTAATTTTTTCTTTATCATTTGAGAGATTTTTAATAATTTATTTATAATTATTTCTTTATTACTTATTTCATAATAAATATATATTTTATTAAAAATATTTTTCTTATTTTTGAGAATGATAAATCTTTAATTTCATATCATTCCTTAAGATTTAATCTTATTTTTTATATTTCTTTAAATTTTCTTTTGTTAATTATAATTTATTATGAAAAATATTTTGAGATATGTTATGTTTCTATTTTTATTATTTATTGATTTCTTATTATTTTTAACATTTTTAAATATAAAATATTGTTATTAACTTTCATTAAATTTAAGATATATTTATGATATTTTTAAAATCTTAAAAGTATTTCTACTATTATTTAAAGAAATTATTGATATTATACTCATCCTATTTAGAATTAATGAAATTTTTTCTTTATTCAGCTAAGGTTATATTTCATTTTCTATTTAGAATTATGACCGTACCTCTGCTTATTATCAAAGGAGTTGAGTCATTAAACGAAGGAAACAAGAAGGAACTTTCCTCCCATTTAAAGCATAATGTATAATTCCTGTCTAATTCGATTTATGTCCTTTTCTATCAAAATTTTCCTTTTGACTTATATATCACTGTGCTTGGTCTTAATTTAGTTTTTCTTTTATCGTCATTGCATACACAACATAATTGAACCTTCGCCGAAGTTCGACGCTTGAAGGTTCCCCCAAACGCCAAATCAGTTTCTTCTTGGTCATATCTGCTTCAACAATAGTGTTTTAATTTATAGGTGGTTTTTTTTTTTGGTTGTTTTTGTTTGTTCTATTTGAGACATATCAAGTAGGTTTTGCAAGATTCAGTCTTTCACTTCATTACTAGGTCTTTCACTATTTTCTGGAAATTTTCATTTTCTTCTGCGAGATTTAGGTAAGATTTTCCTTCTTTTCTTCTGGGTTTCTCGTAACCTGGTGAAACTAGCTTCTGAGTTTTAAGAAACCTTATCTCTGGGGTTTTGTCTTCTTTTTTTTTTCGGCTGGAAATTTTCGCATTCTAGGGGGTTTGAGGGGAGAAAAATTCATTATATTTCTGTATTTCAGTTTCATTAAAGACCCCGTATAGTAATTGAATAGAGCCCCTGCATCTTTTGATTGAACAAAACCTTCTTTTTTTTCCTTCGAAAATTACTCATTTTACTTTTACTTTTTTGGGTTTTCCTTTTTTTCATTTCACTTTCATTTACCCAGTCAAATTAGCATCTGGGTTCTTCGAATAATAGTCATATTCTGAGCTTTGCCAACTGAGCTTCTTCTTCAAGCTAGCCATAGACTAGATTTGACTGAAATTTAGTGGAATTCCCCGATTTTCCTACTAAGCTTCTCTGTTTTCTGGTTTGTTTATTTTTGCAGAGAGTATAGTCTAATTTGCTGAACTATTTGAGTTTGGGTCAAGTTTAAATACTTTTCAAACTTACTAGATACTGAATTGAATTGAAGAGGACAAAAAGGGAAAGAATATTCATTTTCTTATCACTTATTAAAGGATATTATATTCTGTTTTCTGGGTTTAACTTATTAGAACACTTCAAGTTTGCCTTGTATTGATGGGAGGACAATTCAGCAAGAATGTTAATAAAGCATCACCTCCACCTGCACCACTAACAAAAGCACCAACACCAGAATCAATACCTCCCCTGGATTCTGCTACCAAATTGCAGTACTTGACTGATCTCAGCTCATATGAAGCAGCGTGCAAACATGACCCGACCTTGCAAAGATTTGATGCTGGTCTGCAGCACCGCACTACCCGGGTCATCAACTCACTTGCCACTAGGTTTGAGAGAGTAGAAGGCATTGAGGTACGGTCTCTGTCCTTTGACTCACTTAAAGAGGTCACTGATTGTCTTCTAGATATGAACCAGGAAGTGGTCAAAGTAATATTAGAATGCAAAAAGGACATCTGGAAAAATCAAGATATGTTTTCTCTTGTTGAGCAATACTTTGAGAATAGTCTTCAGACACTAGATTTCTGTACTGCCCTTGGTAAATGCCTCAAGCGTGCCGTTAATAACCAGCTTATAATTAAAGCTGCTGTTAGTCAGTTTGAGGAAGAGTTGCAAAATGGGTTTGATGGTGAGAAATATGTGAAGACATTACAACAACTTGCAAAATTTAAGGACGCAGGAGATCCGTTCACGGAAGAGTTCTTCACACTATTCCAATCAGTTTATGGGCAGCAAATATCCATGTTGAAAGCCTTACAACTTCGAAAAACAAAACTTGATAAGAAGCTAAAATCACTGAAGACATGGAAGAAAGTATCAAATGTTGTCTTTGTTGCCACTTTTGTCTCCGTGCTGATCTTTTCGGTTGTGGCAGCTGCAATTGCTGCACCACCTGTTATTACTGCCTTGGCAGGTGCAATGGCCGTTCCGGTTGGTTCAATGGGAAAATGGTGTAATTGGATTTGGAAACGATATGGTGAGGCACTGAAAGGACAGAGAGAATTGTTGAACTCAATTCAGATTGGGACATACATTACTTTGAAAGACTTGGATAACATTCGTGTGGTTGTCAGTAAATTAGAAGTTGAGATTGATTCGCTGTTGAGGAGTGCTGATTTCGCTCTCACACAAGAGGATGCTGTGAAGGTAGTTATAGACGATATCAAGAAAAGGCTGGAAGTATTTCTTGAAACAATTGAAAGTTTGAGTGAACATGCTGATAAGTGTAGCCGGGATGTAATAAGGGCACGGACCGTGATTGTGCAGAGAATAATTAGACATCCCAGTAGTTGAATGGAAATTTGGTATGCTGTTCTGATCACTTTTTTTTATGCCTGTGATCATTATGGCCTCTGTGTTTGTATGCATCTAGGTCCATACGTAGATATTTAGTGCATGTTCTATTTGTTATAAAATTTTCATGCTTTTGCAGTGTTCAGTACGGATTTCATATCTATTGGACCAGTCAAACAGCTACTACGGCAGGGTAAGAAGAGTCGATGTAACATACTTTCGAGGATTCAATGCAGCAAGTTGGGAACCGTGATGGTTTTATTTTTATTTTTACACCAAAAGGTGTCGGGAATAAATGAATTTTCATTGTTTGATTGATATGTGTAATTGATTTATGTTAAATACCAGAATTAAGCTTTAATGATATACCATTAACCCTTTAATTTTGGGATCAGTTCTTCAATATTGATATGATGCACTAAAAGCTGTGATGTCTATATTTCTTTTATTTGATGCAAATATGGAAACAAGATAGAATAACAGTGGAGTTACATATGCATTGCAGTTGTGAGTTGGTCATGAAAATTCGAAATATGGGTGTCTTGTATTTTGTAGTGTTAGTAGAACAACTGAATTGTTATTATTGTGGGATATTACAATCAAGAAAGTTGGAACCAGTTGTTAACTTGTTATCACAGTTTGGTAGCTCGTCCTTTTCTCTCCATTAAGAACCTTTAATTTTTTTATTATGCCAATAAGCCGGATTGTTATTATAATCTTTTTGTGTGCCACAGTTAACATGGATTATTGGAAACAATTCTTAACTGTTCTAAATTTTTGAAATGAAGTTAATTTCTCATGATACGCCTCCATTTTCCAAAATTACCCATAATTAATCATCTTCCCTTACTCATGATAAAATTCTCCTGCTTTTGTGAAAAGAAAGAGCAAGTTCTTAATTACGAATTTATAATACTGTTTATAATCTTAGAGTAAAATATTTTATCTCTAAATTATTATATTTGTTGCATTCATTCCATACAATTGTTTTCGTTACAAACCAAGCATTAACATTTGTAATGAGCATTTGTAATGAGCAAATATATTGTTGAAGTTGATTTTTGGTTGTTGAGTTTTTTGGACACATATATCTATAAATTATTAAAAAATCACGTTAGAAATTACAATATATATTAATGTCATATCTATTCTAATGCTTAAGTCAGTTTTTGTAAAAATAATTAAGTTTGGAGAAAATTTAAGAGAATTTATGGTATGAGTATATGTATACATTTGTAGGTTTAGATGACCTATTTAAAAGTTTTAATGAATAATATAATTGTAAATTATTTATATTGATTATTTAATATTTAAATATTAAATTAATTAATATATAAATATTTATGATATTAACAACTTTTTATAATAAGATACTATCATTAATAAAGGTTTTTGATTTTAAATAATAAACGATATACTTGATTGTGTATTGATTGTATTAATTTGACTTTTAAATATGGTTGTGTACTAATCAAATGGTGTTACATGTATTTGGAAATTGTTTTTAACATAAGTCCCTTTAAGTTGTTTGGTTTACTATTGGTTGGCGGGGTAGATAGTCTAGTTATCATTATCCAAGTACGATGACTCAATGATAATTGGTTTTGGAGTGTTTTAGTTAAATTGTGTAATTGGTACCCATATATAATAGTAAACTTGAGCTCATAAGCTTTCCAATGGTTATTTTGTATTTTAATTAGAATTTAATTGATCAAAGTTTTTAAAAAAGTCAACTATGAATTTTTCGATTTGACTTTCTCAATGTTGATATCCATGTAGCTTCATTTTATTGGATCTTCTCTCAATTTGGGCACTTGGGTTGATGGGTTGATGAAAGGTTAAGATTGGGCATCTATATAAATACCTAGTTGCTATCAACTTCATTCACAAATACTCAATCTAAAATCAATTTCAGAGCTGTGTGAAGAAAGATTGAAAAATAGTCTCAACTTCATCTAATTCTAGGCAAGTGTATCAGTACCTTTACCTTTTTTTAAACTCTTTTCTTCAAATTTCCTTGAATTCGCATAACTTTAGGAACTTGAAGAATAGTGTAACTCTTAGAACTTTTTTCCTTTTCTCTTTCTGTAGATCTAGAATGGTAGAACAAAATTGTTTTGAAGAGTTATTTTAGGAGTTAGGAATCTATGTCCTATTGCTTTAGCTTCGATAAACATACTTCTTGGAATATGATGGCTAGTAGCAAGACCCATATATACCGCTATAAGGGATCCAAAAAAATCGGGATGTAGATAAATCCAGAACAAGGAATAGACACCCATATGTAAATGACTCGTATCATGTAGGGTGAGATAGAAGGGAACCGTAGGTAGGCTAGGATGAGATAGAACGACAAAACCAATGGGAACCAGGTCAGTGGGCCGATTGGGAGAGCGATCACATCATTGATCGGGAAGGGATGAGATCTATGAGCCTACCATGCCACAATCAATGGTTGGGAGGTCCAACCGACTAGCCCACTGGCCGAGCGGACGATGTGGCATTGGTTAGTCCTTCCTCCTTTGACAATCAATTGCGATTTTAACTTCGAACTCCATTCTGGCTCTCCTCTCTGGCGTGGCCTTATCGTTTCTGTTGACACTCTTTTCATGGTGAAGATATTCTTGAAGACTTATTGAATTTTGAACACGAAAGTAGAGCTAATTATAGAGTTGATTTAATGGTTGCAGTCACTAATAAACGTCTAAACCTATGGTGGACAAGCTTAGGCCGATATTTGAAATTACTAATGACATTGGAATTATTCTTCTCGGAAAGGTGTGACCAATAGTAATCCCCCATTGGGAGTGATCATCATTTTTATTGATCAACTTTTTGATGGTCCTAGGCTATCATTCCTCCCATTTTCCCACGAGTTTCATTGTAAAGTTGGGGCTTTTCTTGGAAGTTCCCTCATAATTTCTAGATGATTCTTTTATCCTACTACATCCTGTGGAAGGAAAGTGGGAGGGAGCTTACCTTTGTTGGGCTCATTTCTCTATACTATCTCCATTTCGTGAGTGGCAGAAGGTTTAGCTTGAGGCTATATGACAATCGTAGAGAAGATTTATGAAAGTCTATCCAAACTTAGCTCTTCCTTCATGTAACTTACCGGATTACTCTAGTATTACAGTTGAGTACGACGAGTATAATAAGAGTTCATACATTGAGAGGGGTGAGACCTCATTTGGAGCATTAGTGTAGGCTTCTGTTGTTGCTGGGAATGAGACCCAGTCCAGTTAGCTATTAGAACACAAAGAGTAACATATTCGATAGCCATTACCATTATTCTATCAGAGGATACCAATAGGGGTGATCACCATAGGACTTAGGAGTTAGGATACATACTTTACTTTGTATTTTTTGTATTTTTTTGTTTTAGCAAAATTTTTAGTACTTGGCTTTACTTTTGTAGCTCTAGAAGCATTTGAAATTTTGAATGAGATCAACATGTCACTTTGGATATATTTGCTTGTACTCCATTCTTTATTTTGTAATTTTTCAGCTTGCTTATTGAATGTAGAACTAATACATACTTAGCACTTTAGTGACCTTGGGGCCACACTTAATAAATTTTTTGTAACCTTGAGAGATCACACTTAAAATTAGTGGTGCAGGGGTATGCAACTTTTGATTGGTGCGGGTCACGCAACACTTGCATCAGGATAACACTCATATTTTCACAAACATTTTTGGGAGCTATAAAATAGAACTGAAGTAAGTTAGTCTCAACTATCCAGGATGAGGCTGGCGTCAGTACCCAATGCAAACCCCAGAGGATTGTAGACAACATTGTGAGATGGAGCATAGTGAAGGCAAGATTGAGCACAAGCAATGTAGGACGGATTGCAAACCATTGCATGACATTAGTGGTTAGGTAATGTATATCCATTTCACGTGAAATGAAGTGTGGTGTGCGAGAGATGCAGACTTGCAAGCATATATAGTGCGACCATGGCTAGTTAGGTGGTTAGGTGGATCACTAACAGTTCAACTCTCGACGCTTGAACTACAACGTTTGGGCAATTAGTTGGGTCTTATCGGCTCCGACCGTGGTGGGAAGTTTTCGATCGCCCGAGGATCTTATGGTAGGATCAAGTGAGCAATGATCCCATCTTATCGTTGTTGTGACGTTTCCTAACACGACTTACCAAAACTCTGAAATCTCAATTTTTTCCTACCAGTTCCATCATTTTCCTAAGTCCACTATTTATGACTCCATCTTTTTCTTTGTACTCTATCTTTTCTTGACTCCTACTTTTCTCTTGACTCCCTAAGTTCTTAGGAAGCTTTTCTAGTCCTCTTAGGTGCCTTAGGAAGTTTTTTGAAATTGGATGGTGTGGACTCCATATACTTTGGACTGTTACTTTTCTCTAGATTCCCTAAGTTCCTTAGAGGTTTTTTTTGGTTCTTCCAGGTTCCTTAGGAAATTTTTTAAAATGGGTGGTCTGGATTGCTACTCTTCTAGCCCATTTGTTTGGCGGGCTTCTCGAGTGCTGTAAGAAATGACCATTCTCTATACCCCCATTTTTATGGAGATGTGGCCTCCACCTTTTCCTTGAAAGTTTTGTGAATGTTGTTGAATTTGATAAAGGAATTTCCTAGGTGTGAAAGAGGGAGTTCCTTGGCATACCTTTACTAGTCTCCGTGTCTAGGTCCTAAACCATTATCGTTATGGTTGTTGGAAGGCTTATCTCTTAGCTTTATTTTCCATACAAGACTAAACCCATTAAGAGAATAGGTTAGTGCTATAACCTTGATCTTAGATCACAATCACTGTAGATGTGGAATGGGCGTTTAAGCCCTGTTTCCTTTCCCATAGTATGTGATCTATTTAGGTGATGGAATACATTGTCTTGTTCCTTGATCCTGGTTGTTGTGGGTGTGGAATGAGCATTGAGCCCTACTTCCTTTCTCAAAGGATGTGATCCATTTTTCCAATGATTTATGTCTTGATCCTGGATATTGGTCATTAAAGGTATGGAATGGGCGTTAAACCTCGCTTCCTTTCCCTCGAGATGTGATCCATTGAGATAATTAAATACATTGCCTTGATCTTGGATCTTGATTGTTGTGGGTGTGAAATAGGTGTTGAGCCACGTTTCTTTCCTATAGGATGTGATCCATTGAAATAATGGTTTGAAATTTTCTTGATTATGGATCCTAGTTTCTATAAGTGTGGAATAGGCATTGAGCCACACTTTCTTTCCTACACGATGTGATCCATTGAGACAATTGGATAACTGTCTTGATCCTGAATCTTAATTGTTGTGGGTGTGGAATGAGCATTGAGCCTTATTTCCTTTCTCGTATGATGTGATCCATTGAGACAATGGCTTAGAATTATCTTTGGATCAAATTAACTTAGAAGGTATGAATGGGTAATTTTTCGAATTAAGTGTAATTAAAAATTCACATGTAGTCAGAAATGCAATCATGTGTAGTTAATATAAAGCGAAAATAAATAAGAACTTGACACATGATAATTTAGATGGAAATAACCTAGGCTACAATAATAACTTAAGAGGAAAACCACCGATCTATCGAATCACCTAATTATTTACTATAAAAATCAATCTTTAATTACAAGATTAGGTCTTAAATTACCCTTCATAGATATAGCCCACAAAGTAATCTACTTACAAGCAATTGCTCCTTTCACAATCTCTACAAAATAGGCATACATATCTCGACCAATGTTTCGATATCTTGATCACATGAGCAATTAAACCCATTCAACGAGTACTTGAAAAGTTAGCATAAATAACACAAGTGCAAATTGTGTCATAGAGCATATTAAATAATGAAAAATTAAGATTCAAGAATAATTTAGTTAAATAAAATCATCTAGTAAATCCTAGAATAAATAGATTAAGTACAAGTTTAATAAAAATAGCTTCTTTAAAATTAAATAATTACATCAAATAATTATAATCATACAAAAAATTATTTGATTTAAACATGCAATAACCTAATCAAGAAGACACTATATGAATATGAAATCACAGTATCATAAAACAAATAGGCTTATTAATTAATCAAACATAACCACACAATGTTTGATAGATCAATTCAAGAAAGAAGCTAACAAAATACGAATCAATTGATGCATAACTCATGCATATTGAACCCAAGAATGAAGTAATATCATCAGCAGCAATCTGATCTAATGGATATTACACACCACAAATATGATTGCAACACTAATAATCGATAGATATTACATACCAAAGATTTGCTAGTGTTTTCGATGCCATTAGGATTTCCAAAACTTTGATAAGTCAATTAAGAAAAAATGAGGCTCAAAGCTCTCATCTTGATTCAAGATCAATTTTATATAAATTCAAAGTTAAAGTTGCAGCCGCTATAAAAGCAGTTATTTATACCTCTAAAAAGCCCTAACGCAAAAAGGTACAAAAATTAACCTTAAATTATGTGAAAAATTGGAAAAATACGACACGGTTCATGGCACACATTTTTCATTCCGCATCATAATAAAAATTGAAAAATCAAAAAAATATCGAGAGGGTCTTGTTGCGGTGCTCCTTTTCTTATGTCGCGGCACTACTGGCTCTGCTTGAATTTCATCCCAACTTGTGGGTTCTATGTCATAGCTCACTCTAATCTATGCTATGGTGTGTCTTCATTTTCTAGTATTTACACACTCTTTCATGGCATGATCCTAGGAACATGTTGTGCTTCTTTTGTAGTGCCCTTTAGGTCATATAATTCCCTCGTTCTTCAAAAGAATTAGATCTTGAATTTAGACCTTCATCAAGTTTTAGGGTTCATATTTTAATGCTTCTCATCATGATAGCCTTGCAAGAAAGAAAGATTAGAAAATAAACAATTTCTCACTTTTTTCTCTTTTTCTTTATCTTTCCACTCTTTTCTTTTGTCTCGCTTTCTTTTTCTTTTTTTCCTCTTTTTTCCATCTCCAATTGACTCTTGGAAAACTTCCTTTAGGGTACTTTATAAAAGTATACATGTTTCTAAACCCATCATAGGTCACTCTTCTATCATATTGCCATGGCATACCCAATAACAAATTTCTAGCTTACATTGATAACACATCATAGAATGCATCCTATTGATACTTGCCTATGGCAAAAGATACTAACACTTGACTATCAACCTTCACATTCTCTTTATCATTCAACCATTGTAACTTATAAGGTGTAGGGTGTTTCATTATAAGTAACCCTAATTTCTTAATTATGGTAGTACTAGCTATTGGTACAACTTTCCCATCCATAATCAAATTAGAGACTTTGTTAAGTAGATGATATCTAGTATGAAAAATACTTGTTTTATATTGATCCAGGTCATCTTCTTTAGTGTGAGCATTTAGTGCTCGCCTTACCACAAGTGATTCACCATCAACATCGTTAGCATTCTCCAATGGTGACATATCTTCATCTTTACTTTTACTATCCGTCTTCACCTCCCTATTTGCTTGGACTATTATGGCTTTCTAGTTTGGGCATTTTGATGCTATATGGCCCTTACCAAGACATCAAAAGCATTTAACATCACAATTATGAGATGGGATTGCAAAGTTACCTTTTTCCTTTTTTATCTCCACCTCTTTGATTTTGGCTAGTTTTGACATCGGTTTTGGTAGCCAAGGTGTAGAAGAACTTGTCTTTTGTGGTAGTGAGAGTTTTTTTCTTCTCTCTTTCCACCTTAATTTCCATATGGATCATATCCTCTAACTCTACATAATAATGAAGTTTCAGTACATCTACTATTTCTTGGGTCAGCCCACTCAAAAGTCTTGCCATAATGGCTTCTCTATCTTCCTCTTTATTAGCCCTTATCCTTATCATCGCCATTTCCATCTCCTTATAATACTCATAAAATGTTTTGTACCTTTGAATGAGCCATTGTAACCCTTGGTGTAACTCACTATTGTAGTTGCTAGGAACAAACATCTTGCTCATTATGACATTCTTATCTTCCTAATTATTAATTGGTCTATCATAGTTGCTCATTCTATTAAGTATTAACTAATCTTATTAAGTTAATGCATAATTAGAAAACTTAATAACAATGAGTTTTACCTCTTTCTCCGTTGAATAGTTGTGGCATTCAAAAATATGATCCATCTTCTTATCCCACTATAAATATAGCTTCGAGTCATTCTTTCCTTAGAAGGTTGGCATTTTTAGTTTGATGCTTTCCAAATCCTAGTCAACCTCATTATGTGGTCTCCAAAGACCTCATCTACCATTCCTTCATACTCTATAGGCATACCTCTGCCCCATAGGTGTGTCATATTCTTCTTCTTCACTGTTCCCAACACCTTCCCAATTATCCTTATTAGGATCATCCTCATCATTAACTTGCCTCACCGGATCCCTTACATTGGGAACCGCTTTTGGTGCTCCCCTTTGCATGCTCGCTAGTGTGGCCGCCTTTTTTGTCCAATCTTTCACTCATTGTAGCTATTACTACACTTATTCTCTCAAATAACTATCACATAGCTCGCATTGTAAAAATGACATCCTGATAACTGTATTTTATATAGTTATTTTCATAAATTTTAGTAATGATAATTGTTATGTTCTTTTAATATTTAGTTAATTTTTGTTAAATAAATTAATATTTTCCTTTTATGCATTAAAAATATATTTTTAATAAAATTAAATAATTTGTATCGAAAATGTACTTAATTTCATATTTTTTTGTCCACAAATATAATTTCAAATAATATAGTTCTTAATTACAATTTATAAAAATCGAAAATATAATTTAAATTAAATTTGGGCTTAATTATAATAATTTAAAGTTTAAAAATTTAATTTAAAATTAGCAAAGGGCTTAACTGTAATTTTAGAAAGTTTAAAATGTAATTTGAAATATATTTGTGGGTGAAAATATAATTAATAAAAAGCTTAATTTTCTCACAGCAAAGCGAGAAGAATCTACGCGCTAATCTACACGTCACTGTGACCGTCCGATCGCATAAGACACGCCGAGATTCGCGTCCTTATCACACCCGACCAAAACAGAGCCCGGGCGCAGTCTCAATTTTTCACGTGGCTCCCAAGACGCCGAAATGTGGCCCACCTACCGCGCAGCCGACGTGCGCCGCTGGGGACCCACGTGTCCGACGCATCCACCGCTATCCCCCACGTACGCCCGATCCCGTGCGTTGATCTCTTCGTGGCAACCTGAGTTTCGGGCCGAATCGTAAGATGCCACGTGTCCACCCGAATCCATTCCCGAAATCGTAAATCGCACGTGTCCCACTCTATTTTTCACCAATCGTGCGATGACACGTGGCATGCTATCACGAGCACGAAAGCAATGTGATCAAGCCCGTGTGTACCAAGTGTTCGCGTTCCGACAAGTTTCCTACGCACGTTCCCGTGCCACCAGCCGCACATACGTCCGCATTAATTCCTTTTCGCCGAATCAAATGCCGATACGTGGCATGCATAAAGAATTTAAAAAATGCAGACCTACAGCTCTCTAGTTCACGCGTGATTTAATTGATAAAATCGATACGCGTGATTTTTGTTTTTTGATACAAATTATTACGCGCTTTTTATAAAAAAAATAAAATAAAAAATGTAATATTTTAGATGTATTATTTTTAGCTATAAATAGGAGATAAGATGATAGTTTTAGGGAGTTTTCGGAGTTTAGTTTTGGAGATTATTTCAGGTTCTGCTTTTAGACTCCACAGAACACGCAGAAGCCATTTTTTGGCTTTGTCAGGTTCTCAGGCGTACAAATATTTTCGCTTTCTTCATGTTTTGATTTTCCTTCTTTGCTCATCTTATTTTTCTCAGATTCATGGAATTTTTATTTTAATTTTATGAAATAATTTAATTTTTCTAGTAGGTTGCATTTGATCCGAATTTACGGTTTGGTTTTAATTATTTTTTTTGAAAGATTTATAAGACGCTCGATTTGTTTGCTCTATTTTCGTGCTTAATGCTTTTTTGATTATTTACTAATTTTATCAAAACGATTATGGCATAAAAATAAACTCAGAAATGCATTGTGTATATTGCTCGTAAATAGAATGACATACGTATTTACATGACTGTTTAATATACCCTAATCAGATGTACAAGGCCATTGAAAGCTTTTAACTTAATGAATCTTATTAAATTTAATTATCATAGAGATATAGTGAATTAATTTAACTAGGTGTGTTTATACTAGCTTCAGAAGAGATGTATAATAAAAAGAAGTTTTCGCTGACAAATTAAATGTACTAAAAATATAAATCAAAAGAAAATAACATGATTTGAGTGGAATAATTTGGTGAAAAATTACAATCCTAGAGTTCTCTTATTTTCTTTTTACCTTTTTCTTAATCATCGATTATTTTGGATAAAATTAGAGAGATACAATTTTAAGATTTCAACAAACTATAAGAATAACAAATCCGTAAAACGATACTTTACTTACAAATCTTTATTACTCATGGATCACAGATACTAAGACGATTTCTGTGTTCCAAAACACACAACACATCCCTTTTCTTAAACCAATGACCTATTTCTATTAGACATAGTACTCACTTGCACACACAGACACGAAAAATTTACATTGATAGTATTCTTTTTCTTTAAACTGATTTAAATTAATTTAAAGTCGATTAGGTGAATCGACTTTAAATTGAGTGACTTAAAATTTAAAGTCGGTTCAACGTGTGAACCAACTTTACACATTTTACTCATTTTCTACTATACTCAAAATCTGTATTCGATTCGATCTTATAATAGTAGAAAAAACCAAAATCTGTTTAACAAAGTTTAAATAGTTATACAAATAATTGAAAAGATACAGAAGAAATCTATACAATAAGCATTCTAAATCTCTATATATACAGACATATAAAATAAATGAGATACACAATTTCATCATAATAACTACAAATTATTTAGAAATCTCATAAATAGAAATGCAAATACAACGAGCAAACAAACAAATCTCTTTCATTTATTAATACAAAAATAATAACACATAATATACAAAAATCAAGAAATATAAATAATAAGTGTAAAATAATTCATAGAATACTTACAAGAGTAAATGAAGTGACAAAATGAAAGAAATTAAGAAAAAAAAATAATATTTTGTAAGTGAGAAAATGGGTATAAAGTTTTTGAGTATTTCGCTAAAAAAAATAAGGGATCTGGAAGATAATTTGGAGAGGAAGAAAACCCACTAAACTCGTTGGAATTGGTGGTCGTAGGTGGCCAAGAAATGAGAAAGAGTGGAGGAGGTGAAACTTAGTTTTGGGTTTTTGGGTATTGTTTACAATACTACAAATTAAAAATGTTGTGTTTGATGGGAAAAAAAGAAAAAATCCACGTGTGTAGCATCGGTTCAACACGTCAACCGATGCTATACATAGCGTAAGTTTTTTTACCAAACAGACTTTAAATTTATTATAAGTCAATTTTTTACCGAACATGCTTTAAATTCATTATAAGTCATTTTTTTTCTTCCAAAAATTGACTTTACATACTAACTTAAATGTCACATTTTATAATAGTTATTAATCAATCCAATAAACCTTCCATTAAAAAAAATCCAATAAACCTACATTTATCATGCTTGATAGGATTATTATCGCAAATATCCTTGAGGTTTTACTTTTCTTCAAAATTACCCCTGAGCTTTATTTAATATCAAAATTGTCCTCCAACGTTATCACGTTATATCTCCATTTAACATTAGAGGCAAAATGATAATCTCCCCCTATACATATATCACTCTCGAGTCACTCTCTTCTTCTTCACGCAAAAACCCTTCTCTTCTTCTTCACGCAAGCTCATTTCCTCGTCTTCCAACCTCACTGCCACACTTCCAGCCTCCCCTGCCGCTTGTTCCAGTCATTCATTCCCTAAACCTCACGGGTATCCTTCCAATCACCAACTCTTTTACCGTAATCGCAAATACCCCTGTGAACCACCTTCACGAACCCATCATTTCACCCTTACCCTCACTAGACACGAACCCATCATTTCACCATATCCATTACGTGAAAATATGTGTCATCTACTGCCCTAACGTGACCCATCATTACAATATAATAGGTATAAGTTTACTAATTTCTTATTATTTCATATATATTTTGTATTTGGTTCATTTGGATAAAAATATGATTTTTAAGCACACTTGTGATGATGATGTATAATCTAGTTTGACGATGTATAATCTAGTTTGACGATGTATAATCTTCTTTGATGATGTATAATCTGGTTTTACTGATTTTTTACTATTTCATATATATCCTGCTTGTATTGATGATGTATAATTTGGTTTTTAATCTGTATTTCAGAACCCATTGTATGGTAGTTTACTCTGATACTTTAGTTGTAATGTTTTTTTTGTGAACTAGCTAATCGTTTGTATGATTTTGAAGAACCCAAAGGTATTTTGAAGAAAAGAAAAACCTTAGGGTTTTTTACGATAATATTATAGATTTATGACAATAATATTGTTTAGGGTTTATATTTTGTGTGCTTTGTTTTGAGACAATATATTGAAAAAAATTAGATTTTGATGAAGATATTTTCAACAATTATGATTTAACATAATAATACTTATAAACAAAACTAGGTTTGATATTGTGTGCTTTGTTGACATAATATTGTGTGGGAAAATGGGCCCATTGTTGACATTATATTTTGTGTTTTATTTTGTTTTGTATCAAGTTCATGATCATATGTTTGATATTGTGTGTTAATGTTCATGAGTAACAGATTTTTTGAAAATACTTTTGTTTGTTATATAGGGCGATAAAAATGAGTGAATGGGCCAATATGTATGTTCATCTATTTGGTGAAGTTAGAAGGGTTGGTCATATACTTACTGATGATAGTCTTCAGGGCTTAAGGGATGAAAATGCCCATCATATGAGTGATATTGACTTAGAAGATTGTTGAGGAAAAAGTGCTAAAAAAGTCAACTGTTAGTATGAAGATAGAGAATTTAAAAGAAGAAGTGATGGTAGCATTGACTTTAAAGTCGGAGATACATTTAAAGATGCTAAATAATTTAAAGCTATCTTACAAGAATACATTGTTCAAGTTAGGTTCTAGTGTGAGAAGGTTAAAGTTGACAAAACCTGAGTAACTACAAGTTGTAAAGCACCTGATTGTGGTTGGAGGATACACGCTTCTGTTGGAACTGATAAGAAACCATTTATGGTTAAGACACTTGAGCCAGCAAATAATAAAGGGAGACATAATTGTCAAAAAGTTGAAAAACAAAGATCTGCAACATCCTCTTGGTTAGCTTTTCAATTAAAGGACTTAGTCATGGAAAACCCTAATGTAAGTATCCTTGTATTGGATGTTGAGTGTAAAAGAAGATGGGGTATATATGTACCTGACTTGACATTATATAGGGTAAGAAAAATTGCTTGTGATGGAGAATTGGGTGACCATATTGGTAGTTTTTTTAAAAATAAGGCAATATTGTTATACGATTTTAAGAACCAACCCAGGATCAATGGTATTTTTTGATACTTATATTCCAATACCTAATGCCAGCCCTTATTTTAGGAGATGTTTCATTAGCTTATCCGCTTCAAAACAAGGGTATTTAAGTGAATGCAAGCCTTTCCTTGGTTTGTATGGATGTTTTTTAAATGGTCTATATAAAGGTGTCTTGATGGTTATTGTTGGATTTGATGCTAATGGAGGTTTGTTTCCAATCTTTCTTGCTTGGGCTGAATCCAAAAATAGTGAAACTTGGATGTGGTTCATGGATTTATTAGACCAACATATTGGAGAGTTTGAAAATAGAAGGATGTGCTTCATGTCTGATAGACAAAAAGGTCTTGTTACAGCAATCAATAAGTTTTTCCCAACTTCACGTGTCAGATTTTATGCTAGGCATATTTATGCCAACTTGAAATGTAAGCATCCAAGCATAAAAATGAGATCATTTTTTTGGGCAGCATCTAAAGCAACTAGAACAACTGAATTTAATGATATGATGAATGAAATTAAGAAAGAAGAGCCTGAAGCACATAAATATTTAAGTAAGATTCAAGCTTTACATTGGAGTAGATTTGCTTTTGATGATGATGTAAAGGTTTAGCATGTGACCAATAACATGACTAAAAGTTTTAATAATTGGTTGAAAAGAGTGAGGTCTAGACCTATTGTGAATTTATTTGAAAAGGTTAGAAGAAAATTGATATGGCTAATAGTGAAAAGGAATAAAGAGGCTTTGAAGTGGACTACTCCTTTTTCCACCAAATGTAATGAAATATATTCTTCAAAGACAAGAGGAAGGAAGAGTTTTAAAGGTCTTATATGCTGGAAATGGAATATTTGAAGTATTGGATGGTTGCAACATGTTGGTTAATTTGAATAAGTGGACATGTAGTTGTTATGGGTGGAAATTGAGTGGTTTACCTTGTAAGCATAGTGTTGCTTGTATTATGGATAGAAGGTATAATATTGCGGACTATGTATATCCACATTTTATAAAGGCTTCGTATTTGAAGACATATTTCTCTTTAATTCACCCTGTTCCATCTGAAAATGAGTGGATTATGATGTCTGGTGAGCAACAAATACATCCACCAATTTATAAACCAAAAAAAGGAAGACCACCAATTGAGAGACATAGGGAAGCTATTGAACCAGAGAAACATAAGAGGTCGTAATGATTGAAATGTGGGTATTGCAATCAATTTAGTCATAATCAGAGGACATGTAGGGAGAAGTTAAAGAATCTAACTAATGAAACTCATGTAAAATTATAACCATTCATTTATTAAATATATTTGGTTTATTATATTTAACTTTAAATTGTTTGTAGGAAACAACTTCAAAGAAGATGGTCAAGAAAAAGAAAAACAAAAGAATTAATCAAACTCAGGTAATATATTGTCTAATATATTCATTATGCATTACTTCTTATACCGTAAATTAATTTAATATTCATAAATCAAGTGATAGATAGTGGTGATGCAATCAACAAGAAGTAGAAGATGAGAGAATTAACAAGTCAAAGTGAGCTTTATGAAATGAGACTTTGATTTGTTCTATAATTTTTATTTTAAAATATGTAAGTAAATGGAACAATGAATATGATTTGGAAGGAAATCTTTTGTAACTCAAAGTTCATGTATACACTAGGTTTTGGGGAACATGTCATGAATTTTGTAGCTTTTTATGTATTTAAACTCATTTATGGTATTCCATCCCCTTAGATATTGTAAGAATTTAGATTGTAATATAGACTGTAAATGTGGATATGAACTGTTATTGAACATGTTAGTATGGAATGTGAACGTAAAATGTGAATTTTAACTGTTATTGAGCATGTTAATATGGTATGAAAATGAGAATGTGGATGTGGATGCATGATTTGTAATATAGACTGTGAATATGGATGTTGATGTAGATGTATGATATGTATTGAATTGTTATTGAGTAGGTTACGGGTATTTTTGGTGAATATTTATAGCTTATTATTGATCAGGAGTATTTTTGATGATTATTTATAGCAGGTTATTAAGTAGGCGTATTTTTGAAAAATATTTTATATCATGTTATTGAGAAGCATATGTATTTTTGATGAAAATAAATTAAATATTATAACAGTTGTATTTTTAATGAATTTAAATTAATTATTGCAGTATGGGTATTTTTAATGTAGTTAAATTAATTATTATAACATGGATATTTTTGATGAAGTTAAATTAATTATTATAGCATAGATATTTTTGAAGAAAAACAAAATCTCAATAGTATTTGTGATAATATTTTTAACAGTAATATTCAAAAAATTATATAGATAGGGGTAAAA
The DNA here is from genome assembly GCA_033030585.1 of Hippophae rhamnoides. Lineage (NCBI taxonomy): Eukaryota > Viridiplantae > Streptophyta > Magnoliopsida > Rosales > Elaeagnaceae > Hippophae > Hippophae rhamnoides. The sequence continues at coordinate 18,720,862 of CM065434.1, read as the reverse complement.
AAGTTGTTTTTTGATATTTATGTCATTTTTAGGGATTTTTAATACTTCTGTTAAATAATAAAGACGTTTTTAAAAAATATTTTAAAACTCAAAGGTATTATAATTTTTTTTTAAACATTAAAAATATTTTTAAAGATATTAAAAATCTCGAAAATATTTTTAATTTTTATCAAATTCAACCAAATATATCCTAATAATAATGTAATACTTATATTTTTAAAACCAAATAATTAAGAAGGGGTAATTGCCAATTGTGAAATACGAAAGTATCGTAAAGTTGGAAAATTATTTGAGTACACACTATACATCATTCATGGATTATTATTTAAAATATAAAAATATTATAAATGTAAGTCATTTTATTGGTACGATTATATCAGTCCATTTAATTTTTTAAATTATAAATAGTATTATTTAATTATTTAATTTTTAAAAAATAATTAATTAAAGATAAATTATATTATTTAATATTACTGTGTACGTGGCAACACGTTTGCATTTTACTTGATTCCACGTCATCTTCTCCGGGCCCAACAAACAGGGAAACAGAGCCTCAGTTACTTGTACGCCATCCCAATTTAAAATATTATGAATTTCTGACATTTGGATAATTATATGAATAAGAATTTATTTATGATAAATATAATAATATAATATAATATTATTAATAAATATAATTTTAAATATATATAAAAAATTTCATTATATAATTATAATACATTTATAATATTACCTTCCGTCAACATCTATTGCTAATCAAAATGGACGGTTACATCTTTTCATCTTTTAATGTACTAAAATCTGAAAATAATATATATAATAGCATTAAATATCATATTAATTTTATAAAAATTATAATTAAATATATGCTATTAAAATTTATATCATAATTAAGAAAATTTTCATATATTAAAATGTAGATATTAAGTAAGGTGTATATATTGATATCTCATTTTTAAAATAAAATAATTTTATCCCAACTAAGATAAGAAAACTTTTTACATATTTAATATTTGGATATTATAATTTAAATGTAAGTGATTTTATATATCATTATTTATTTAAGTAATAATATCTAGTATTATTTTTTAAAAATCGCCAAACACGTGTACGGTTACAATATCGTAAACCTGGGTTCGCAAATTTATCGTCTACTTCGATATTTTATTACTTTTCCAGGATGAGATATTCCTTAGAAATGGTTATAGACAAAGCCTTACGGCCTACTGGCAACGGCATAAAAGCATATTCCTCAAAACGTAGGGTAGAGACATACATAGACTTTATTTATCGTCATAAGTTCTACACGGCTTGTTTCATTACTTAAAAATACCGCGATATTTTCAAAGTATCAAGGTCTCTCTCATCTTATAGGCCACCTATTTAAATCTAAAAGAGCTTTCTTCTACAATTCAGTAAGGGTTTCTTTATCATCCCAACATTAAACTATAATACTCAACAATGTCGTTTAAGAAAACCTTGGCTTACCATCTCTTCAATCTATCGAAGGTCTCAACCCAAACCCTAATCAAATTTCGGGTATCTTCTTCATCGGTCCAAACTCGTATACTTCCGAACTCTCATAAATCGAATACAGCTCCTGATCCAGGAGATAATGGAGTATTCCGGAGGTTCCTTCATCGGAGGGCCATATTTTTGCCTGACATACTACCATTGCCGCAGATCGGATATAATCTGAAGGAGAAGCTGAAATCTATTGGCATTGAGCAGGAACGAATTCGACTTGATGGCCATACTCCGCTACCGGCGGTGAAATCCGGCTTGACAGTGGAGGAAACTAGGAAGTTTCTAAGGGTTGTGCAACTGGAGACGGTGAAATCGATGCTGAGGTTAATCGAGAAAAGTTGGATATCGTACTCGGAGTTTATTCGGATCTGTGAGGAAGGTTGTTCAGATCCGGATCAAGGTCGAGAATTTGCTAAAACGCTCGATGAAAGTGGCAACGTTATCGTCTTCGGAAACGTTGTGTTTCTTCGCCCCGAGGAGGTAATTTTCTTTTCTTTTATTTTAATTAATTAATTATTTTATAAAAACGAATTATATTGCAAACTAATTTTTTCTTTTTAAGTTTCATTTTAATTTGGCATGTCGTTTCAGATTATTATAGAATATGAATCTCGAGGGTTAGATTGAATTCAATTCACGAAATTTACGTTTATTAAATTTCTGTATTAATTAAAATCATTCTAAATTTCGAAACTAGCGAGGACTGATATCTCTTATAATTATCTTTTTCTTTTCAACAGGAAAATGAAACTTTGTTGTTTCGCCAGATCTAACACGTTTGAGATGATAACATATAAAGCTTTGGAAGGACCAAAAATGCACCCTCAGTTTCTACAATGCCCCAATAATTATTTTTTTCTGACACATTTATGGGACGAAAACTAAAATCCTAAAAATCCACGACTTACCCCCTAATTAAGTTTAAACTTTACCACAAAAAAAAAAAATTAAACAAATATGGGAAAATATATTATTTTGGATTTATTTTAAGCTAATATATTTTGGATTGTTTAGTTTCTGGGTACAAGGAAAAAGGAATATTTTTATAGATTTCTTTTTTATTAAGTAGTTCAACAAAAATATGTTATTAAAATAGTTTGATTTTTTTTTTAAAGGTAACTGAATTTTGATGAACTATTTAATACATACTTTCGTTAAAGTTAAATAGAATTGAATTTTTTTTTTCTTTTCATTAGGGAATTTGTTGAGAATAAAGAAAATGGAGTTTTGTATTTTCGCCTTTGGTGCAATGTGATATTAGCTTTAGAGTTTTGACACATTATTTTAAAATGAGAAAGTTTAATTTTTTTCTCCTCCCTTCTTTCTCCAAAGGTCAAATTATTAATGTTCAAATTTTATCCATGATTTATATTTACAATAGCATATGTCAATTTCTGTTTTCTTTTACTAAGAAAAAGCCAATATTGCTGGCAATAACTTTTGAAGGAAGCATATTGAGTAAGATGTTTCCTTCAATATTTTGTTTGTATTTGAGCCAGAACGTTGTGATTGGATGGGGCTGTAGTGGGATATTTCATTATGCAACTGCCTTATTTTATAGGTTGTGAAAGCCTTATTTTTTAGGCTGCTGGTGAGCTTGTGAATTTAGAACCGTTTTGTCTTTTTGGTCCCTTTGTTGGGTCTGGTCTCAGGAATATTATCTCAAGACAGAGTTTCATTTCGTAATTTATGCGCATAATTTTCATGAATAGTATAGAGGTAATAGATTCCCCAACCCTTTACGTAAACACCTTTGGTGTCAAATTTCATCCCTTTTAACTGTTATTTTTCCTCTTATGTGAAATAAAAGCTTGACAATTTTTTGTAAAGGTGGATGACAATGTTAAAAAAAATATTTTTTTTAATTTTTATAATAATTTAATTATTTTATTTTTTTAAAGTAATAATACAGTGATAAATTATCAGTTTTTATTTTTATTTTTTCTCTTATTTTTTTCATTGTTATTAATATATTAATTTCAAAAGTTATCTTTAACAATAGCTAATAATAATTACAATAAAAATTTCTAAAATTTAGTTACTTGTTCTTATGTTCATTTTTTTTCGTAACAAAAAATACAAACCTGGTCTAAATTATATAACTAAGCACCCTGTATATTTTTTCTCCTCTTTTTCCCCCCCTTTTTTTTTCCAAAGTTTTAATATTAGGTCATTAGCATTATGAATTAGCCATTTCAGGACCAAGTTCATAGTTTTGTAGGTAGTACGTTAACGGTCCCATACGTTACAATAGAAGAAGGTTAGGCTGAGATTTGCTTTACCCAAACGTTTGAAAATGTGTGATTACAGGTAGCCAAAGTTATCCAAGAATTAATTCCTGTACCAGAAGCCCATCCAAATGACCCAAGAATAAAAGAGCTTGAAGATATGGAAAACAAAAAGGTTGAGATTGACAAGAAAGCTGACTCTTTGGTACGTAGAGAACTCTGGTTGGGGTTAGCATATCTGGTTGTCCAAACAGCTGGATTCATGAGGCTAACCTTTTGGGAACTCTCTTGGGATGTTATGGAACCCATTTGCTTCTACGTCACCTCAATTTACTTTATGGCTTGTTATGCCTTTTTTCTCAGGACTTCCAAAGAGCCTTCTTTTGAAGGGTTTTTTCAGAGTCGCTTTAGTTCTAAACAAAAGCGCCTGATGAAGCTTAGGAATTTCGACTTTGATAGGTATAGTGAGCTTAGGAAAGCTTTCAATCCACAGGCATCGTTTTCTCAACAGTTTGCATTTCATGATCCAAGAAAAATTCAATTTGGTGTTGTACCTCATTAAGCCCTAAGACTTGTTTTCCCATAAATGTAACTAATTAAGCATGTCGACCCGGCTTTATATATGTACCATTGTACCTGGCGAGAGTTGGAAGAAAAAAAAAATCATATCTAATTTACCGAGAAAAGATAATCAAACATGCTATAAGCAATGATAAAAATGTGAAAGATATCATAGATATTTGTGACAATAGTTTTTACATATTCTTACATCAAAACTTGTATTTTGTCCTATTGTTGCAAAGTATTGCTTAAATATTATTTAAATATCTTTTTTTAGTTAAATATTATTTAAATATCTTTTTTTAGTTAAAAATTATTTAAATATCTTTTTTTTTTGTTAAAATGTTTTTAACATAGTAAATATTTTCGTTAAAATAGGAGAAATATAATTAATACTTCTAACTTTTAGTATATCTTCATATATGTCCTTATTTCTATAAAATGAGCTTTAATGTTCTCAATTTTTTTCTTAAGATTTCAATACTAAATAATTTTTTTGCTCTAATTAAATTTTTGATTTAAAACATTTTTAACAAATAAATATAAAAGTTATATTTAGTTTATATTTAGTTGTATCATGTTTTAATGCATATAAGTCTCCTGGTATTTCATATATGATATTTAGTTATCTCTATTAGAAGCTTCATCTTATAGACTTAGAATTACCTTCAATCAAAAATAAGATTAATATGTCTATTTATGATATAAGAAATATACTTAGAAAGATAATGGGTTTTAGTCCAAATATAACTTTTATGTACTAAGGAAGTAAGATTATTACTATCCTAATTTCTTACTAATTTATTCAATTGGAGTTTACTTAGATATTATATAAGAAGAGAAGGATATTTGGATTCTATAGTTAGAAGCTGATCTTCCCTTTTTCATCATACAAAAGTCCTTTTATAGATATAAGAACAATTATTTTATATATTTATCTTAAACACACTTCAAAGGATAATGATTACATCTTATCTTTATCTCTTTATTCTTTTTCTACGATAAAGATACATAGAAAGATAAGAATTATATTTCATATTATCTATTCCTTCTTTTTCTAAAATAAAAACAAATGAAATGATAATGATTTTATTTTATTTTATTTTTTTATTCCTTTCAAAAATTTATGTTGATACTTATTTAACAAAAAATCATTTATTGACATACTTTTCTTGATATCGAAGATGTGGATACCTGTCTGTTCTTTATACAATAAAGCCACTCGTGGTCTTCAATTTTATTTTTTGCTAATTGGTAAATTTCTATTTGGTTTCTAACTTCAACTACATTCAATTCATTGTAGTTAAATGGTGTTTCATAATTGATAATTTTTTCAATATTTTTTTAAATTATATTCAAGTTATTGTTTGAGATCATTATAATCTTGCTTTTAGAATAATTTATCTTAATTTCAAAATTTGTTTCTATTTTCTTGGTTTCATGGTATATTTAACTTAACATTAGTGCTCTTTCTTTCTTGACCATGAGCTTCTTCATCAAACTCTTTTTTTGGTGGAATCCTGTGTTGATATATCGTTTTTGCTAAGGATACATTCATATTTTAATAAAATGGTAAGGAATGGTAGGCTTTCATCTATGCCAATATATTATGGAGTTGAAAAATCTTAAAAAGATTAGACGATAAGTTTTTTACTATTTTAAAAATTGTAATGGTCTTTTTAAAATTTTCAAGAAAATAATTTAATTTTATTACATTGTTACTTGGGTAAATATTTTCAATTAACACATAAAAAAATAATTGGTAAACAAGCTTTGGATTTACTCCTTCAATAATATTGAATCTACTCATGTGATTGGTTTTCTTCTTCACTTAACTTTTTCTTTGTGAAAATTTTAATAATTTCAAGTTGATATTTTCCTAATTTTCTTGCTAAATTATAAATATTTAGTCATTGATCTGGGTTTATGTTTATTTTCCTCTCCTTTTCTTCATCGAGAATAAGAAATATATCATTTGTTTTTCTAAAGATTACTAATCTTGGTATTTTTTTTCTAATATTATCATCTTTCCTTTTACAATTGTTTGGTTTTTGAGTGCTTTTTCATAGTTGCCTTCTATGTTGACTACTACAACACTAGGTCAGAGAAGCATAGGAGTTTTTGTAATTAGCAAAACTTCGTTCTATGTCAATCCTATTAGTAAATGCTTTATGCATTAACCTGAGAATTGAACTATTATCCATGTCTTATATATTCCTGAGGTTAATCCGTTGTAGACAATATAATACTTTTCTTTTTCTTAACTCTTTTTTAGCTCTTTTTCATTTACTATATTAGGCCAAAAAGCTTTTAAGGAGTTACCATTTTTTCTTTTAATTAACTCTAAGGTTTTGTCCTCTTCTTTTAAGATTTTAATCTCTTTCTTGATCAGAGTACTGGATTTTTCATGTTTTTCATTTAAGAGTGATTTTTTGAGATATAAAATCTCTAGTTGATCTTTTAAAACGTTTATTTTATTTTCTTTGATCTTGATTTCTATGTCAAGATTGTCATTCTTTTATGCATTTGTAAAAGTTGTTAGTGAGGTTAATTCTCTAGTTAAAGCATAGTTAAATTATTCTTTTTTCCTTGGTAGATATTCAAAATCAAATTTATAATTGTTAAACCACTGCTGTCATCTGATCAATCTTCCTTGTTTGTAATCTCCTGTAATATTATTCCTATAAAAATATCCAATTTTTTTTATTTGTTCTATCAATAAACTCTAAGGATATTGTATGTATAGCAAACTTTTTTATTACGCTTTTTATAACTAAATATTCTTTTTTCATTATATGATATTTTAGTTCAGCTCCTTAAAAAACTCTTGAAGTAAACTTACACAAATATCCATCATTTTCATCTACTTTTGATTTTATATGGCTCTCCAATATTCATGTAAATTATCTATTTTTATTATCATTTTATCATTTGGTCTTTAATGGTAAAGTGCTAGTAAATTTATTATCAGTGCTTTTATCTTTTTCATGTACTGTGTATCTTGATGAGTTCATTTTTAGACAAAATCTTTGTTAAGCTTTTCTTTTAAGGATCTTTTCATTTCTACTTTTATTCTAATACATGTTTCTACATATATCAAACATTCTAAAAAAATTATAATTGGTTTTTGTCAATAATGATATTAGAAATCCTAATATGGTGTTATCTATCTTTTAGTACATGAGGTTGAATGTGATGTTATCTATCTTTTATTTCAAATCCTAAATATTTGAATTTTTGTTGTGTCAATATTGTCCTTTTCTCATACAATATTATTCATTCTTTTTTAAAAAATTTAAATTTTTTTAATATGTCTATATAATATTGATTGATATTATTACTAAAGATTAATATATCATCCATACAGACACAATAAAATGGGTGATATTCTTTAAAAATATTTTCCATATTAAAATATTCATAGTGCTTGTTTTAATCCAAATTGTATATCAGTTAATTAGAATTGTCCCTGTGCAGCTAAGACCGTTAATAGTTAAGATTATTTATCTAATCTAATTTGGAAGAATCTACTCTTACTGATTTGAAGTTTATTACAATTCTTTTCTTTTCTCATCTTTTTTAACTTCTTTTTCTACCAAAAATGCTCGGCTTGAGTATGGACTTATGCTTGGTTCAATTATTCTTAGTTTAATGCTCTTTACATATTGAAGCTTATTAATATTCAGATCAAAAATATTTTTTGAACTTAGTATCTTAAGTAATTTCCTTATTTGTAGTAACCTTTTATCTTTTTGCATTTCTTTTAAGAATGAATTTTCCTAGTTATTAAATTCTAAGTCATCTTCGTCTTGTAATTTGGTTATATTTTCTAAATGCAACTTTTTTATACATTTCATCATGTTTTTGCTTTTTATGTTGTTCAAAAACAATTTTGGATGACACACTCTTGGTATTTCTAATCTTTGAAATATATATTATTTCTCCTTCTAATGTTATTATACTTATCTAATTTATATAATGTATAAATAATTGATATAAGTTTAAAATATTCTTTTCTACCAAGAAATTCAGTTTCCTATTCATATATAGTAAATATATGAAACTTTTCTCATTATATTATAATATTAATATCTTTTTATAACCTTGTTAATATTATTTGTTGTATTATTTTTTGTTCTTACTAGCTATCAAGTCCTTTGAGATTATAGTCCAAAAGTTTTGTGAAAATACATATTTTCTTGTTACATACATACTAGCTCCAATATCTATGTAAGCGTGTAAATAGTATTTATTATATCATTTGAATTTGTATCCTATTTTTATGTAAATACTATTAGGATTAATTATGATATATAGGTAATTCATCCTCAAATTTTTCCTCTGAATCTATTTTTTCTTCTTTAGTTTCACTTATAATGTATATTGATTCTGTTTCATGAATGTTTGATTATTCTATAGGTTCTAATTCTATCTTATAGGATTTTTCTAATATTTTTAAGTTTTTCTTGTTTTTTTATGGATTAATCTATTTGAACATTCATTGGCATAATGTAATTATTCGTTACATATCCAATATCTACAAGTTTTCTTGCTTAATGGAGAATAATTTTCTTTTCTATGAGATTTTTTCTTCTAAAATATCTTTTATTATAAGGTTCCTAGGTATGTTTTCTCTTATATTTAGAAAATTCTTGTTTTTTGAATTTATATTTCTTCAGATTTTTATATTTTTATATTTTTGTTTATAAGATCATATACTACATCCATACTTTTATGATATTTGAAAATTATTAATATCGCAATATATTTTAGAATTTCCTTTATCATAATTATTTTCATTTTTCCTTTGACATTGTAAAATTATCCACGATTTTAGTTTTTTTTTCTTTCTAAAGTATCTGGTACTGTTACAGTATTTCTATTTCTCTAACATTTTTTCAAGAATTTTATATAGAGTTCTTAGTAACTTCTGATAAAACATTTTCTTAAATTATTGTTTTTGTATTTTTGGTATTTTGTGATATATATTTCATAATCACATATAAAAGAATTTATGTAGCACATATAACATATTTTTATTTTTGTTAAATGCAATTTTATTGTCATTTATTTTATTTCACTTTTTTCAGTAATGTGGTTTTATTTATCTTCTCTTATGAACTCTTTAGTATTTCATTTACTACTTTATCTAAATATTGTCTTTTGTTGTAGAATTTTCTTATATCTTATGACATATATCATCTAGTAGATTACTAAACCGAACTTTAATATTTTTAATCATTTTATGGTTTAATATACTGTGTAATATACACTACCAATTGATAGGTTTGTACTAGTAATTTCAAATGTTTGGATTAATACACCCATTGCACTAACCTATTCATCTAATGTATTTTCTATTTCTAATACAATTTAGGTCTAGATAGTTAGTTTTATTATTATTTTTATGAAATTTGTATTCTGGTGATATAGATCCTTTAATATTCCAGTATAATTCTTCTTTTATTTTTAGTTGTTGTCTTCTCCTATTTAAAGAAATAGGTTCATCTTGTTTTGGTCAATTTCTTTCATTTATATAAGGGTTAAAAGTTTCTCTTTGAATTATACGGGGCATTATTGTGTTTCTTTTCATAGTAATTTGAAAATTTTTTGATTCATAATTTATTTCACTAATTACTATCATATCATCTTCTTTTTTATTAGAGCATATTTTTCTTCATAATATTTTCTTAATTATTTATATGTTAATGTTAACAAACTTACTAATGTTCCTACATCTTTATTTTCAGGATACATAAATTATTTTTTTAATTGTTTTCTATATTCCATTAGGTTGGAACTATAGATTTCTCTTCATCTTTTCTTTTATTACGGAGAATCATTTCATTAGATCTTCTTAATGGTTCTTCTTTTAATCATTCTAATAGATTTTCTTTTTAAATATCTATTGTAATATGTTGTCATAATTATTTTTCCTTATTTCTTTAAGGATTTCTTCTTGGTTTTTATTTATATATTATAAATATTCTATTTTTTTCTTCTAAAAAAATTAAAGCTTTCTCTTCTAAAAGAATTAAGGTTTTCATTATAATTTTATGATTATTTATTATGCTTATTAAAGTACCATTATTTTCTAATTCTATTCCTTATAATTTGTCACTTGATATCTTTAAGATGTTTTTGCTTTATAATTTATCAGTTTTTGTTATTGACCATACTCCATGGATAAGATTTTGACTTATTTAACTTCTTATTTTAATTCTTTTATTTCTTCTTCATGTTTGCTTATTTGTTTTTGATTATATATAAATTAAATTCGTTATATGTTACTTTTTCTTACTAAATTAATTTTTTTCTATTATTAAATGTTTTTCTTTAATATCTAGGTTCCATTATTCAAGTGTTTTAAAGTTTGTTAATATTTCTGGTTTTATTATTTGTCCAATTTTTTGAAAAGTTTATCTATTTTAATGAATTCATTTTGTCTTTTTATTGAGTTATTATGATAGTTTATTAATGAATATCTCACTATATAGTATACTAAAAATGAATTATTTTCTTCTTTCATTAAATCTCTTTTTTTAAAATCATATGATAAACTTAATACTTGATTTTAGTTTTTATCATTAATGTTAATGTCAAACTTAGGGTAAGTTGTGAATTTTAATTTATGGTATCTTAAGTTTTCATTGATCATTCCTATTAAGATATCTTTTCTATTTATTATTTTCTTATCTAGGAGGGATAATTTTATTGGTATATTTATTCATTCTCTAAAATATGATTTTATTAATATTTGGATTCTTTTTAAGTAGATGTATGCAATTTTTATTTTATCTTTTTGGGGGATTTTAGATAGATTATCCATAATATTTTTTTATCAATTAATAATATGTTATATTTTCTTTTTACATAAGTAATATTAATGCTTATTTATTTATTACTTATTATTTATTCTATAATAAACTATATTTTTTCTCGAAAATATTTTTCTTATTTTTGAAAAGAATGAATCTTTAAATTTATCTTCTTCTTTAAGATTTAATTTTACCTTTTGTATTTCTTCAAAATAAAAATTTGCTAATTACTATTTCTTGTAAATATATTTTGAAATGTCTTATGTTTTTATATCAGTTATTTCTTGATTTTCTATTATTTCTATCATTTTTATGTATAAAAATTATCGTACAATTTAAGTTTACATATATTTTTGATATTTTTGAAACCTTGAGTATTTGTGATATACTTTGGGGTATTCTAATATTATCCCCGTTATAACGTCGCTAAATGTCGAAACAAATATCAAAAAACCATATAAGCATTTTTTTTCTTCTTTCTTTTAGCAATCATTTTAATTTAATTTTTTTTATCATTTTTAAAGAAAATAATATATTCTCTTTTTTTCTTGTTTGTAGAAATTTATTATACATATGAGTACTTTTAAAAACAAATAATCAATGATATTTATATTTATACTGTTGAGATTTATTTATTTATAATAGTTATAATTAGATAGCCTACTTAATTATATCAAATCTTTTAACTATCTATTCTACAATATTTAGTAATATATATATATATATATATTATAATATTTTAATTAATTGATTAATTTATTGATTAGTATATATTTTGTGTATTTAAAATTAAATAAAAAATTAATTTAAAATATAAATAATTTATTGTTTTGATATTTTATAATTTTTTTATATTTTTGATAGAGATTTTGTAATTTTCGTGATTTTTTTTTCAAAAAATTTATCGACAATATTTCAAACTTTAACTATAAAAATTATATATTTTTAAAATAATATTTTTGACATTTTTTATAAAAATTATATATCCATATCTTTACCAATGTCAATATTTCAAACTTTAACTATAATTGAATATTTGAAAAAAAAATAACATTCTTAAAACTCATGATAATAAAAATAATATATTTTAACACTAACTCATACGTCTATCTAAAGATGTTATTTATATTATTATGAGTTTTATAGGGTTGTTTTTAAGTCATTTCCCTAAATCATATATATAAACTAGTTAAAATGCGGCTTTTAGTGTGATAAATATTTTGTTCGGTTGGTTTTATTGTTGTAACTTTTGTACGTAGATGGCTTTTAGATAGTTTTTTTATAATATTTATGATTTTTAAATTTTTAATTTTTTAATTTTTTTTATAAAAATAATTATAAATATATTTAATAATAATTTTTATTTAATGATTTTTAAGGAAAAAATTAAAAATCACTTACTAGTTTTTTGAAAATGTTTATTTTAAAAAGAAAACTTAAAAATTAAAAAATATTTTAGTTATTATTTACAAATTTTAACTTTTTTAATTATTTTTTCAATATCATTCGTACAAAAATCATACGAATATATTTAATCTTTAAAAATGAATAATATTAAGTGTAAATAAAAAAAATTAGAAATTAGATATCTGACTAAAACAATCCTATTTTTAAGATTTATGAACCATCCCATATTTTAATATTGATTTATTAAAAATATGAAAATTAAAAATTAAAAAGTAATATCAAACATATTTCATTAAAAAATTACTTAAAAATAATTAAAAATTAATAATCAAATATTAAAATTTGGGGTGGGGGATTACGAACTATAATAAACAAAATAAATGTATTAAGTTTTTACCAATTGTAATAAAATGCAGAATGCAGTTGAAAGTGTGCTGTGTGATCTTAATCTTTATAATGGGTTTATATATCTAATGTTATAAACGTCTACTACAAGAAAAAAAAGATAAAAGTTTTTTAGAAAGTAAGTCTGACACGGAACAAACAATCTATAATAGGATTATAAATTTTTACTATCTTTAACTAAATGAAATTTTATTAGATTAAATTATGTTTAATTTTCTATTAAACATAACCAAAGTATACTATTAATTGTATGTAATTATCAAAATTCAATAACATATTTGACCATTTTCTAGATGTCATCCGCAATATTGTGAGGGCGTGGATGTTTATTATTAGACGATCATACGTTAGTTAGAGTTGGTTGCATCTTTCTACTCTAATACTTACACTACTTATAAACTGTAATCTTTACATTAATTTATTGTGTTGCATAACCCATTTAAACTTTATCAGCAACTTTAGTCACAAAGAGCTTTTACTTATAATTAAAACTCCATCGAGAATAATATATATTTTAGCATTTCTCGGTACATCTGTTGTATATTCTCTCAAGTATCTTAATTGTTAATGAGCTTGATGTTAAAGAACTTGATATCTAACTGGTGACAATCAACACACTAGGAAGTAGCCACCAACAGCTTGGTGGGAAAATATACGTTATCCAAGAACATACATATCCATAATTGTGTTTATTTTTAATTATTATAATTTTTATTTTCTTTTGTATAAATAGGTTGTAAACATTCGTTTATTCATCATCAATAAAACTATTTCTTATATGGTATCAGAGCTTAGGAAATAATTCTCAGAAAATTCAACTCACATAAATTTTTTCTTTTTTTCCTCAATCTGTTTTTTTCCAAAATCAATTTCGATTCACAAAATAATTTCAATTTCATCCCATCATATTATTTAGAAGAATCCGAGCAATCTGCAATTAAAATCAAGCCAAACATACCTCTCCACGTGCCTTCCCTGAATTCACCGGCGTTCCACGCGCCTCGCAACAGTCACACGTGCCATCACGCGCCAGCTGCTGAAGAAGACGACTCCAACGACACGTCGTTCACCCAATTCGGTCCTCCATCCGGTACGGTCTGGTTCGGTCTTTATCCGGTTTAGTGCTCCACCGTTCCAGCCACTCCAAACGTCAGTTCACCCACTTTTCGACCAGTTCTACGGCTGAAATTTCCAGTTCTGTAATCCTTGACTCATTTTCTATTAGATAAAGCATATTTCAGTCCATTATTTATTTCATAAATAATCATTATTGTCTAAAACACACTTAAACCTATCCCATTTTTTCGATTTATTTTACTCAACAATAATGTCTATAACTACCAATACCAACCCTACTTTACCAAAATGGTATGATGACCCTAGCCATTCATTATATCTACACCACTTCCGATTGACGGGCATAGTTCTCGTGGCTCAATACTTAAATCAAGAAAATTATCACATTTGGAGTCATGCAATGCTCATGGCTCTAATAACCAAAAACAAAGAAGGATTCATTGACGGCCTGATCAAAGGCCATCGACAAACCTTGAAGCGAGAAATCAAACAATGGACTCATTGCAACATTCTTGTCAAGGATGGATCCTCGACACCATATCACCCAAAATTACGAGAAAGTGTCATGTATAATGATACCGCATATGAAACTATGGGAAGAATTAAAGGAACGCTTTGCAGACACCAACATCGTGCACCTATTCCACGTTGAACAAGAGATCCGTGATTACATACGAGAAGGTGTAAGCATTGGAGAATACTATACCAAATTGAAAAGATTATGGGATAGTCGTGATTACCTTATGTCCTTTTCCACATTATGGAGGAAATGCGGGAAGGGAACTTCTGAGAATATCAACAAAAGCGTGAACCATAAAGTTTCTTATGGGGCTTAACACGTTTACACATCAGCATGGACAAATCTTGCTCATTAACCATTACCTATAGTAAATAAGGTATATTCACTTATTGTTCAAGATGAAAAAGCAAAGAGTGTCTCCATTGTGCATAGGAAGGATACGGTACTTGCCGCGCATTTGCGAGATAGTCGTCCACAATATCCTCACAAAAATTACCCACTAAGGAACCCACATCTCAAGTTCCATCGATGCAACAATATAGGCCATAATTCTGAGAATTTTCGAAGTCACCTCAAATGTGATTTTTGTGGTCTCAATGGACACAATTTTGAAAACTGTCGAAAGCGTCTCAAATGTAATTTCTTTGGTTTGAATGGACATGACATCAACATGTGTCAGAAGAAAGGAGCAATTAAAGATAAGAGAAATACAAGTTATGGCTTCCCTTCCAAAGCTCATCATACTAACTTTCAGGAAAGCTACTTCGACACAAAGACACCATCCCACAACCTTACATCTTCCCAATATCAAGAGCTCCTTATACTTCTCAATCAATCCAAATCAGGTAGCATGGAAATTCAAGTGACTACTTCTTTAGGTAACACATTATGTGCAACTGTTTTCCATTCAAAAACTCATTGGATTTTTGATACAGGGGCAACTGATCACATGGTCTGTTCCCAAAACCTTATTAGCTCCAACATTCCAGTCACTAATCGGCATGTGCATTTACATGATCATTCTCTTGCCCGTGTCACACATATTGGCACTGTACATTTCTCAAATAATTTCATACTCCATAATGTCTTGTGTGTTCCCTCCTTCAAATTAAACTTAGTTTCAGTAGCCAAACTAACTCAAACCTCATTTTTCCATGTCACTTTCACTAATAGTATGTGCTTTGTTCAGGACAAATGCTCAGGGAAGACGATTGGGATGTGAACTGAGAAAGCAGGATTCTACTACCTGACTATTTCTAAAATGGCTGGATGTTTGTCTGTTTCAAATACTGCTTCCACCAACTCTTATCTATGGCATCAATGACTTGGTCATTTATCTAATAACAGTTTGCTTGTAATTTCTCTTTCCATAAACACACCTTTTTGTTCCATTAGTGATTGTTCTATTTGTCCATTAGCTAAGCAAACACGTAATCCATTTCCTTTGAGTTCCATCAATACAAAAGCACCTTTTGAAATGATTCATGTCGATATTTGGGGTGGTTATCACATTCCAGAACTTAATGGAGCACTTTATTTTCTCACTATTGTTGATGACTAATCAAGATGCACATGGTTCTATCTCTTACATGCTAAATCTGATACACACGCATTTCTTACCACCTTCATCAATCTTGTTGAAACACAATTTTCATCCAGAGTTAAAATCATTCATAGTGACAATGGATTATAATTCTCTATGACCTAGTTGTTTTCTACCAAAGGAATCCTTCATTAAACCAGTTGTGTCTCTACCCCTAAACAAAATGGTGTTGCTGAATGCAAACATCATCATCTTCTCAATGTCGCTCGTTCATTTCTCTTCTAAGCCAATTTTCCTAAACAATTATGGGGAGATGCCATTCTTACAGCCACATACCTCATAAATCGTACTCCAACACCTGTTCTCAAGGGTAAAACACCATTTGAAGTCCTTTTTCACAAAATTCCTAGGTATGAACATCTTCGTGTTTTTGGTTCCTTTTGTTTTGTGTCTGCACATCATGATCGACTCACCAAGTTTGATGCTAGATCACATAAATGTATATTTATTGGGTATCCATCTGGGATAAAAGGTTATCGTGTCTACAATCTGGAAACAAGCAAGACTTTAGTGTCTCGTGATGTTATCTTTCATACACATGTATTTCCTTATTTCACTTCCGCTGTCAACACTCCAACTCTATTTCCTCCATCAGAAGATACTATTTATGATGACATACCTAACATTCGTCAATCAACCAATCTAAATACATCACTTGATCATACACCATATGTCCTTCCAACAATCAACTCAGACACTCTTCATCTTCAAAATTCATCTCCAAAAACATCATCATCAGCTTCTCCACCACAAATAACCCCTCTAACAGCAGTTACACATAGGCTTCATCGATCCACCAATGTTCCTAGCTACCTTCAAAAATACCATGTAGAAGCTTCATTGCCTTCTCAGTCCTTCCCTTCGTCTCACTCAACATCGTCCAAAGACAAAGGTACTTCTCATTCTTTATCTCATGTATTTACCTATGACCAATTATCACTTGAATATCGTGCCTTTGCTACTTCTATTTCCATTCTCAAGGAACCAACCATATTTGCTGAAGCTTTCAATAATCCAAAATGGCGGCTTACCATGAAACAAGAACTGGATGCTCTTGAAACTAATGACACTTAGATGCTTCAACAGCTTCCTCTAAACAAGAAACCAGTTGGTTGTAAATGGGTCTACAAAATCAAGTATAATTCTGATGGCTATGTGAAACGATACAAGGCTCGGTTAGTGGCCAAAGGAGTCAGATTGAAGGTTTTGACTACCAAGAAACTTTTGCACTAGTAGCCAAACTTGTCACTGTTCGGCTTCTCCTTGCCGTTGCTGCTATTCAAAATTGGCATCTTCGACAACTCGATGTCAACAATGCTTTTCTCTATGGTGATCTTCATGAAGATGTCTACATGTCCTTTCCACCTGGATTCAGACGAAAGGGGGAAACACGAGTATGTAAGCTACATAAATCTTTGTATGGACTCAAACAAGCCTCACGACAATGGTTCATCAAGCTATCAACAACACTTAAGCTAGCTAGTTTTAACCAATCCAAGTATGATCACTCACTGTTCGTCCGAACCCGTGGTAATTCCTTCTCTGCTCTTCTTGTCTATATAGATTATATAATCATAACAGGAAACAATGTACAAGACATTGAAGAAACTAAGAATAATCTCATGAGACAATTCAAGCTTAAAGATCTCGGTGAATTAAAGTATTTTTTGGGCATAGAAGTTTCACGTTCTAGGAAGGGAATTGTTCTGCCACAACGCAAGTACGCACTTGAAATATTAGAGGACATGGGTTATCTTGGTGCCAAATCTGCCAATTCACCTATGGAACAAAATTTATCCCTCAGCAAGGTTGAAGGGGAATTTATTAGTAATCCCACATCCTATAGAAGACTTGTTGGGAGATTAATATATTTGATCATCACAAGGCCCGACTTAGTGTATGCCGTGCACATTCTCAGTCAATATATGGATAAACCACGTCAACCACATTTGGAAGTAGCTCAACGAGTGCTACGATATGTCAAGAACACACTAGGGTAAGGTCTCTTTTTCTCAGCAACTAGTTCATTACAAGTAAATGCTTTGTGTGACGCAGATTGGGCAAAATGCACAGATACACGATGATTAACCACATGATATTGTATGTTTCTTGGAAACTCGCTAATTTCTTGGAAGATTAAGAAACAAAATACAGTCTCACGATCAAGTGCAGAAATAGAATACCGCTCTATGGCAGCAGCATGTTGCGAAGTAATCTGGTTACGATATATTTTGAATGATTTGGATATCAAACACTCACAACCAACCAAGTTATATTGTGACAATCAAGCAGCCCTTCACATTGCATCAAATCAGTGTTTCATGAGTGAACCAAACACATAGAGATCGATTTCCATCTAGTAACAGAAAAGATTCAAGCTGGAATGATTAAAACTTATCATATCTCTACATTAGAGCAACCAGTAGATATATTTATCAAATCCCTGAGTTTTCCACAGTTCTCAAGCTTATTTAACAAGTTAGGAATAATTAACATATATTCTAACTTGAGGGGGAATATTAAAGAACTTAAAGAACTTAAAGAACTTGAGATCCAGTTGGTGAAAACAAACACACCAGTTGGAAGCAGCCACCAACAGCTTGGTGGGGAAGGATAGACTGTCCAAAAACATGTCTCTTCATAATTGTGTTTATTTTTAATTATTATAATTTTGCTTTTCTTTTGTATAAATAAGTTGTAAACATTCGTTTATTCATCATCAATAAAACCATTTCTTACACTTGAGAAACTCTAAGCTTCATGCACGCATCCTGATAATACAATTTCGCTGCATTTCAATCCTTCGTTAAAGAAGGAGGTTGATCACTGTTCTTTCGAAGGTGATCGACTCTTAGTGGATTGATATCTCCTTGCAAGTGTACTCGTATGATAAATTGATTGAACAGCTGATCATCTATATAGTAAGCTTACCTGCTTTAGAGAGATATTTGAATTGCCAACCTTGTATGTTTTTTAACATTACTATCTAACATATGAGTAAGATTCTCAGTCCTTTTCTTTTTAAGAATCATAGGAGTGCCTAAATATGTTATATTACTTGAATCCCTTTTAATATCACATTCGTCCTTCAATTAAAATTTGAGTGATTCAGGAGAATTCTTTGAAAAGAAAAGACATCATTTTTCTTGATTTGTTGATTAACCTGACCAACTAGTATACTTGTTTAGCAAAGCCAACAAATTCTGAGCTTCCTCATGTTTAGCTCTATAATACAACAATAAATCATCAACGTATAACAGATGACTTAATTCTAATGAATACCTTAAGACTTTAATTCCATGAAACTTCCGTTGGAATTCACCTTTCATTAATAATCTTGAGAGTAACTCTGCACCTATAATAAATAAATATGGGACATAGGATCACTTTGATGCAAACCACGAGAAGGCACAAAATGACTATAAGATGAGCCGTTAAGCACATATAAATCAAGTTACAAAAGTGATCACCAAATCCTAACAATTTCATTACTCTCAAAATCAGCTCCCAATTAGCCATTCCTATTTTGATACCAAGTAAAGCTCCATTTCCTTTTTCTTCTTCGTTATATGAACATTTTTTTGTGCAAGAATGACATTCTCAAAAGTTCAACAACTAGGGGCAAAAGGACTTTGAAAAGGTGAAAAAAACCTGCTTAGAAAAGGCTTAATCCTATCGGTCAAAATTTTGGCAATGATCTTATAGCTGACATTACACAGACTTATAATAGGTCTAAAACCAGTCACTTTAATAAGTTCTTTTCCTTTTGGTAATGGAAAAATAAATGTCTCATTGATCTCAGAAGGTAAAAAACCTGTTTGGAAAAGTTATTGTAATAACTTAATCAGATCACCTCTCAGAATATCCCAGAATTTCTTATAAAAAAGCACAGGCATGTAATCCTTTCTGGAGCCTTAAAATTATGCATATGCCATAAATTAGATTTGATTTCCAACTCATCTGAAATTCTAGAAATATGTAACTGTTTCTGACTTGAAATCCAAGGTTGAAATAAATCTTCTAAATCATCAGGGAATTGAATTTGTGGATCCTCCTTAAAGATATTAAAAAAAATGATGAACCAGATGATCACCAATTTAATTAAGCTTTATCCCATAACTAGTTACTATTATGATCTTGCAAAGATAAAATAAGATTCCTATTTCCTTCAATTAAGAGTAGATAAATGAAAAAAAATCTAGTATTACCATCACCCTCTTTAAGCCAAATTTCGTGAGACTTTTGTCGCCAGATGAGATTTAAATGTGTATAAACCCCCTGTAATTGTTATTTAAAGTGATATTCTTTCATTCTATTCTCACAACTGTCACTAGCTAGAGCTATTTTAATCTGCTCCTCTATGTATTTTATTTTCTCACATTTCCCAAAAACTTCTCTATTCCATATACAGTTAAATCCTTTCCACTGATTCCAATCTTTTATAAAAATGAAATGCATATTCAGATGAAGAATATTTTGACCAAGTACATTAAATAACTGATTTACGAGTCGAGTCTTTATATCATGCCTCATAAAAACAAAAAGTTCTTGATAACCTTTTTTCTTTCAAAGCACAGATCCAATGAACACTGGAAATGGCTGGAAAGTGTTGATTCATCATAACCTTTGGATAAAAAATCTATCAACCACTACTAGAAATAGCTCATCATATAAGGAGCATGATAATTAATTTCCAGATATTGACCATCCTTCAGTGCATTAATCTCATCATCCTTCGTTCCCTTGGAACTCATTAACCCTTTATCTAGCATTACCTGCAATCTTATCATTTGTTACAATATTATGGATCAAAACTCTCAAAACTTAAGAACATTCAAGAACAATTTTCCAAAGACTCTCAAACTATTGTTTCTGATTTCTTTAACTTGATTATTACATTCTTACTTTAACTTGATTATTACATTCTTACTGAGAAATATTTATAGAAACAACTAATAAATATAAGTCATACAACATAAATCTACCAAAAAAATCTAAACCATACGCCTATCTCCTTACCTAACCCATTTCTTTTCTTATTTCTACCTACCAACCATGAATTGTATTCTTATCAATCCAGATCATCACCATAGAAGCTTCCATGAGTTGGACTTCAAATAAGTTAGAATATTTCAAAGAATTTTTGGGCTACAAGTTTACAAAACCACACTCTCCCTTAAACTTGTTTTATGATGCTGAGCAAATTTCTCAATCTAACAAAGTCTTCTTGCTTGAGTAGTTTAGTGAAGATGTTGGCAATTTGATATTGTGATTTCACATACTCGAGTTGTACATCCTTTCTTGTGATGCACTCCCTGATGTAATGATATCGAGTATCTATGTGTTTGCTTCAATCATGAAAAACAAGATTTTTGGCTAAGGCAATAGTTGACTTGTTGTCGACACAAATTTTGGTTGGCTCTTCTTATGTCATGTTTAGCTCCTTCAACAAGTTTCTCAGCCAAATTGCATGGTAAACACATGAGGTAATTGCTACATATTCTGCTTCACAGCCAAATAAAGTGACAATCGGTTGCTTTTTCGACATCCACGCAAAAGTAGTATCTCCTATGAAAAATACAAATCTGGAAGTGCTTTTTCGATCGTCTATATCTCTACCAAAATCGCTATCACTATATCCAATAAGCTTGTAATCATTAGAAGCTGAATAGAATAAGCTAAAATTAATTGTACCTTTTAGATGAGGTAGGATTCTTTTTGCAGCTTTGAAATGGGTGATTGTTGGTTTCTCCATATAATAGCTAATCAATCCAAAAACATACAGGATGTCACGCCTTGTGTATGTGAGATAATGCAGACTTCTAATTAAACTTTTGAAAAATGTTGGATCTACATTTTCACCATCTTCATGCTTGGATAGTTTGATTCCACATTCCATTAGTGTGTTGATCGGCTTGCAATCATTCATCTTGAACTTCTTTAGTATCTCCCTTGCATAGCTTTCTTGAGAGATGAAGATGCCTTCTTCTTTTTGCTTCACTTAAATTCCAAGGTAGTATGCCATTAACCCGATATCTATCATTTCGATCTCTCGGGTCATCACCTTCTTAGAATCTTCAAACAGCTTTGGATTACTTCCGATGAAGATGAGATCAACTACGTATAAACAAACGATTAGAATATCGTCATCTTCAATCTTGACGTAGAGTGAATGTTCGTAGGGACACTTGGTGAAATTTTTCTCCAAAAAGTACTTGTTGATGCTGTTATTCCATGATTTTGGTGCTTGCTTTAACCCATAAAGATCTTTCTTCAACTTAAACACCTTGTCTTTGTGACCTTTTGCTTCATAGTCTGATGATATCTTAATGTAAACTTAGTCTTCAAGGACTCCGTTTAGAAAAGTAGATTTTACATCCATTTGATGTATCTTCCACTTATTTTGAGCTGCCAAAGAAATTATTAGTCTTATAGTATCTAATCGAACAATAAGATAAAATACCTCATCATAGTCACTTCTATCCTTTTGATTATATCATTTTGCTACTAGCCTCGCCTTGTGTCCTTTGGGAAGTAAGGTGAGTTTCTATGTGTTGTTCTTCTCAATGGCCCTGATTTCTTCGTCCATTGCATCTATCCATTTCTTCTCTTCTGTAGCTTTTTGAAAGCTCACTGGTTCACAATCAACAAAGAGACAAAATAAGGTAAGATTATCTTGTCGTTCTGTTACCTCATAAAGATCTTGGAGATTTCATGTACGTGTCACGAATCTTTCACTTCCACTAGAAGATGATGAAGGTGACGAGTCTTCATGAGTGGTTGGCATTGGTGAAGTAGGTGGAGTCATTGGCTCTTGTTGAATTTCTATAGGTTGCTCCCTTATTGTCTGCTTATCTTCTTTAAACTGAGGAAAGAAATTGAAGTTATCTACATGAGAGTTAAAATCTCATTCTCATTCTTCATCGAATACCACATCTCGACTAATCATAATCTTCTTATTGTGTGGGTTGTACAACTTATAGTCTTTTGAATTAGCATCATAGTCGATACAGATAAAACTCTCGCTTTTATCATCAAACTTAGTTCTTCTCTCATCTGGTACATAAATATGGGCTATACTTCCAAAGACTCTTAGGTGGGAAATACCAGGCTTTCTTCCACTCCATGCCTCTTGCGGTGTCTTTTCCCATACACTTCTTGTTGGAGATTGGTTTGATAAGTAAACTGCACATGCTACTACTTCTGCCCAAAACTCTTTGGGTAGTTTCTTGCTTTTGAGCATGCTTCGTGTCATGTTGAGGATTGTTTGGTTATTTCTTTCAACTACACCATTCTGTTGGGGAGATCTTGGTACTATTAAAGATCTATGAATTCCATTTACTTCACATAACTCTTGAAACTCCTTGGATGTAAATTCTCCACCTCAGTCGGATCTCATGGCTTTGATCTTTCTACCACTTTCTCTCTCCACTGTAACTTTGAACCTTTTGAATACTTCAAAAACTTCTGATTTCTGTTTCAAGAAATATACCCAAGTTTTTCTTGAAAAATCATCAATGAAAAGAAGAGAATAGTTACTATTACCGAGAGAGCCAGGCTTGATTGGTCCGCAAACATCAGTATGAATTAGCTCGAGTGGCTTCTTGGCTCTTAAGTCTGACTCCTTTGGAAATCTTTTCTTGAATCACTTTCCGAGTAGACACCCTTCACAAAGTCGATTAGAATGGTTAATGAAAGGTAGTCCCTTCACCATCTCCTTCTTAGACAGCAACTCGAATCCTCCAAAATTGAGATGCCCGAATAGAAGATGACATAGCCATAATGCATTTTTGTAGTAGGCTTTCAAACACTTTGCAATGCCATTTTGTACGTTGATCAAGAACATTCTATTCTTTGACATCAGTATGTTAGCAATGAGGTTATTCTTATCATCTTTTATAGAAAGATTACAATCCTTCGTATGAATATCATAACTTTTCTCTAACAGTTGTCCTAAACTCAAGATGTTACTTTTCATATTTGGGACATAGTAAACATTGGAAATAAATTGATGTCACCCATCTTTCAAGCGAATAAGAATGTTACCTTTCCTTTCACTACTACGTTAGAATCATCTCCAAATGAGATATTTTCGCTTACTGACTCATCTAGTTCTAAGAACATGTCTTTATTTCCACACATATGATTTTTTGCACCGCTGTCAAGATACCAAGCATTTGGTTGACTACCATCACCCTTCTTCTGTGCTGGAAAAAGAGTTTCTTTCCCATCGGTCTTCTCCTCTATATAGTTGATTTTCTCATCTACTCTATTGTTGAAAGCTCTACATTCTAAATCATAATGTCCAAATTTATGAAAATTATAGCATTTAACTCTTTTGGTCAATGATCAACATTTAGTTAACAAACTCGGTGGCTCGGTGGCTCGGTCAAACGGCTCGGTGGCTCGGTCAACTTGACTTACGGCTCAGTTAACTCGACTGGACTCAATTCCAACTTGGTTAACTTGGTGAGGTAAATCACTTTCTAGTAGAACCTTCAAGAGGAACGTGGCAGTATGTTCGAACTTCAATCTAGATGATTCTCACAGCGTCATATTTGTCTCGTTGAGAGCTTCGATTTGATATATAATAGTGTATATTTATATTTCCAACTACAGCTCTGATACCATTTTGTTGGAATATTATTGATCAAAACTCTCAAAACTCAAGAACAATTTTCCATAAGTTCTCAAATTTTTGTTTCTGATTTCTTTAACTTAATTATTACATTGCTACTGAGAAGTATTTATAAAAATAACTAATAAATCTAAGCCATACAATATAAACCTATCAAAACAATCTAAACCATACACTTATCTCTTTACCTAAGCCATTTCTTTTCTTCTTTCTACCTACCAACCATGAGTTGTATCTTTATTAATCTAGATCATCACCATAGAAACTTCCATGAGCTGGACTTCAAATGGACTAAAATATTTCAAAGAATTTTTGAGCTTGTAAACAAGTTTACAAAATAATATCCTTCCCCATTCATCTCTTTTACTCGTATAGGAGACATAAATTGATAGTTGTAATTAATTTATAGTACGACCTTACGAGTAACGAATTTCGTTAAGTAAAACTATTTTTTAGGTGAATTTATAAAGGAGTATTGTTTAACATTCTTCAAACATTCAAACTTTTACTAAAGGTTGTCTTATTAATATAAATATTTTTTATTATAACTTAGCATCCTACATGTCATAGTTTAATTGACATGTTATTAACGAATAGTTGTATAATTATTTTATCAACGTATATTTTAACTTTATATTTAAATAGTAACTAATGTACCATTTTATCAATACAATTACATTGTATTTTTTTTAATTTTTTGAAAAGGTCTATTTAATTTTTATATTAATACTGATTAAAAAATTTAAATTATTTTTTTAATATTTTGTATAATTTAAATATGTAATTCTAATATATAGAGCAATATTAGTCAATATAATCTAATGCAAAAGGAGTTGAGATTTTGAAAAATTATATGCAACAGGTCTATTTTGTATCATTTAAATAATATTTTTTATAATTATCTACCGTAAAAGGAGTTGAGCTTTTGAAAAAAAGAGGGACCAATTTATACCATTTGCCAAGTTGCCATTATTTAAAATAACTTGCACTTCAAAATCTAATGCCTATTATAATCAAATGGTTAATAATTATATTAAGATGGGTGCTTTAAAATAATATTACTGCAATAATTGTTAATAATTTGATTTTTAATATTTTTATTTTTGCAATTATACCCATAATTATTAAAAACATTCAATATAGCTTGATTCTTGACAATATAAAATTTTAATTATTCATTTTTTACGATTTGTTTTAGATCGTAACTCCTAATATTTTTATCCTCAATCAATTTCTATTAATAAGAATATTATTATCAATTCGTAAAATAGTTGTTGTTACTCTAAATAATAATGGTAAATGATATTAATTTCATTATATTATAAGAAAAAATATTTTTTTGCTTAAATCAATCCATAACCTTTTGTTCCAAATATCTTTCGATAAACGTAAATTATTTTATGATTTATGAATATGAATAATCTAAATTCCTTTAAAACAATATATATTCTCTCTATCCAGTACCAATAGTTAAGTCATTTTTACATATGTTTCTTGAATGCTTGAACAATCTGCAAGCTACAATTGATCCATCTATTAGAACCTAAGAATTGATCATCTATTAGAACCTAAAATACTTTGATGTGTTGTATCTCTTAAATTTGATGAACGGATACAATTTCACTTATATCTAATATGTAATTATATGATATATAAATAATGTAATCAAACTTTGAAATCATTTATTCTATACAACTAATAATAATTAATAGTAATTAATGGCCATTAATGATAGCTAATATAATAACAAATTCAACACGGTAATCAAGTTAGTACATAGATGTCCTGTATGTTCAAATTGTTTACAAACCGTTAGAACATTTAATTTGAGATTATTCTGATGAGAATGTCAATTAATTGATCATTTGAATGAATGTTAGGTAATTCCATGATCTTTTCTTGATAAAAAATATGTCTACATCAATGTGTTTGGTATGATCATGTTGAATTAAATTATGTGTGATATGACATGTAATTTTATTCTCACAAAATATTCAAATAGGTTGTTCAAATAGAAAACACAAATCTTGTAAGACGAATTTTAGATATAATGCCCTACAAAATGCATTTTTTAAAACTACGAATTTAATTTGTACACTTGAACAAGCTACAACATCTTTTTGTTTGCTTCTCTATGTCATAAGATTACCACTTACAAAAGTAAAGTATCTAAAAATAGATCATCAATTATCCTTATCACCGGCCCAATCTGCATTAATATTTGCTCTATACTTTGATAGTATGTATTTTTAGTAAATAATACTCATTTTCCTGAAGTAAACTTCAAATGCCTCAAAATGCGCATGATTGTATTTGTATATTATTCTCTAAAATTATGCATAAATTGATTGAAAATATTTGAAGTATAAGCCAAATTGGTACGAGACAAATACATTAATTTCTATACAACTCTTTGGTATCTCCCTTTATCAATTGGTACCTAATCAGACTCAACAAACAATTTTAGAACTTTCTTTACTGGTACGACAATTGGTTGCCATTCTAACATACCAGTCTCTTATAATATAAATAAGACATATTTTGTTTAAGATAAAGCTATTCCTTTATTAGATCGAGATACTTCAATCCTAAGAAAATATTTCAAATGGCCTATATCTTTTATTTCAAACTCTTTTGATAATTAATTTGCCAATCCCTTTCTTTCTCTATGGTCATTCCTATAACCACCATGTCATCCATATATAAAATGAGTGCAGTGATCTTATCTTGTAGTTTTTTTAAGAAAAGATATGATTTGAGTTGCTCTGATGGTAGCCAAAGACAATTATAGATTTTGTGAACCTTCCAAATCATACTCTCAGAGATTATTTCAACCTATACAATGATTTATTTAGTCTGCATATTTTATTGTTATATCATTTTTTATCATATAACCTAGTGGGAGATCCATGTATATTTCTTTGGATAATTCACAATGTAGAAAAGGCATTCATCACATCGAATTGTTGTAATGGTCAATTTAAGTTTACAGCTAAAGATAAAAGAACACGAATAATGTTCATTTTGGTTACAGATGCAAATATTTCTTTGTAATCAATCACATAGTTTTAAATATATCTCTTTATGACCAATCTTGAAATAAAACGTTTAATTGTATTATAAACATTCTATTTCAATATGCAAACCCACTAACATCCAATTAGTTTCTTTTCTAGTAAAGGATCAACTAGTTCCTATGTTTCATTTTTTTAGATATTTCATCTCTTCGTTTATAGCTGCTTTCAATATGGGATAAACTAAAGCTTCATACACACTATTATGAATAGATACAATAAATAATTGATTCACAAATAACATGTTTGATTTTGATAAATGATGGTTAGACACATAATGTCTCATTAGATACTTTACTTTACTAGAGATTTCTAATTCATAAGTGGGTTTAGGAATACCTTTTGAATGATGCTATAGTAACTATCTTCTGCGTGGCTCAACAACTTCTTCAGTGAGTGATTGGTGTGATATGATGACAAGAGATGGAGCCATATTATCCAAGGACTCAATTGTAGGTTGAGAAGCACTCACTTCTTCAATTGGGTTTTCATCACTTCTTTAGTTATAGGTTCTCATTGATATTTTGATCTAATGTTACATCACTTAAATATAGTCCACTCATTCTTTAGTTTAGTTCACTCTGTGAGTCATCAACAATATAATCCACTGTTATATCACTCACATCTAAGTTGCCTATATTTTGATTGTTGATGTAAATTAATGCTTTCTTATTTAGATTGTACATTTTATCTTTAATGAAATTTTAATTAAAACAAATATTTTTCATTCTATGTTTTCAATTCTAATTAAAATTTAAAAATCATTCTCATAATATAATGGTTTATTGCATGACATAATCTTTTTATACATGGAGTTTTATTTTTAACTCATATTCAGGAAAAATTATATGTTTATTTTTCTTACAATATAAATAATTTTTTTAATATTGTATAAAAATAAACATATGTTTTTTTACTGAGTGAATATAAAAGTAACACTATATTGAATAATTAGATCATTTATGTACCGAAGGGTAAAACATTTAATATTTATTACATCAATCTTTAATTTTCTTTTATTAAATTTTTAATGAAAAAAACGATTAATTGAAAATAGGCACTTTTTAGTTCAATCCAGTCTCTTATATCTCATTTCCATGTCTTATAACATATATCACTAATGATACATTGACATATTAGTTACTTAAACAAAAAAATAGTTATATAAAAATTAAAATAAGTCAATAGAAATGATTCGTATTGGATAATAGTTCTTAATTAAAGGAAGAAAACAAGGACCTTAATTTAAGGAGCAAAACAAGGACCTTAATTCAAGGAGCAAAACAAGGACCTTAATTCAAGAAGTAAAACAAGGAATCCTTAATTCAAGGAGTAAAACAAGGAATCCTTAATTCAAGGAGTAAAACAAGGAATCCTTAATTCAAGGAGTAAAACAAGGAATCCTTAATTCAAGGAGTAAAACAAGGAATCCTTAATTCAAGGAGTAAATCAAGGGATGCTTAATTCAAAGAGTAATTGAAGGAGTAAAATTTCCTTATAAATAGCTATACAATTGTAATGAAAACATGAAGAAAATAATAAGAGCTCTTTTGTGTAGAGTTATTTCTTGTTTTTTCAACATGGTATCAGAGCAAGAAAATTAATTTGCTTATGTTTTAAAATTATCTTAGCATCTTCAATCTTTGAAATAATGGAAGACAAGCCGCTAGGATCAGAAGCTGAAAGTTCATCGGTGCTTTCCTTCATGAATATGCATGAGGTGGATGTCAACCCAAATCAAAGATTAAGCTCAGTCTTATTGAATGAGTTTAATTATTTGCCTTGGTCAAGAGCAGTGTCTCTGGCTCTACGTGGAAGGTCCAAGTTGGGGTTCATAAATGGAAGCATCAAAGTACTTAATGTTTCCTCACCAACCTATGAATCCTAGCTTAGTAAGGATCAGCTGGTTATGTCATGGCTCCTAAATTCCATGGAACGTAAATTAGATGAAATATTCAGTTACTATGAATCTGCATACCAATTATGGGAGACGGTCAAGGAAATGTATCGCAGTCAAAACAATGCTGCACGAGTTTTTCAATTAAAGAAGGACATCTCAAATCTGCAACAAGATGGTAAGCCTTTTGTACAACTCTTAGGAAGCATGAAAAGCATGTGGACTGAGTTAGAAATATATCGTTCTCATACAAACGATGTAGCTCTGCTACGAAAAAGAGTGGAAGAAGATAAGATATTTCAACTTCTGTCCAGTCTCGATTCAACATATGAAGATATACGATGCCACATACTCATGAATACTGAACTTCCTTCCTTCACCAATATATGTGTGAAAATTCAACGTGAAGAAGTAAGGAGGAAAGTCATGAACAAGGATACAATGGCTAGTGCACCTGAGGCAAGAGCTTATCTAACCAACGAGAGAAAGTACAAAGGGAAGCATCCAAACTTGAAGTGTCAACACTGCAACTATACGGGCCATATTAAGGACACATGTTGGATTCTACATCCAGAATTAAAACCTAATTTTATAAAGGATAAGGGTTTATAGAAAGTGAATCGTACTGCACACCATGCAAATCATGCTTCTACCTCTACTTCTAATGGGTCTGATCCATTCAAAAACTTCACAGCGAATCCAACTAAACTTATGAATGAGTTTATGTTGTATCTTCAAAGCAAGACAGGAGGAGCTAGAATTGATTGTGTGGATAGCATAGAAGAAGGAAACTCGACAGCATTGCTAGGCAAGTTTGCAGGTTTCTTGGCAGATACAAAACTCATACCACAAGAGGACATGCAAGGTATCATAAAAGCCTTTAAAACTGCTCTTAAAATAAATATGTTGCATGATTTTTGGGTTGTAGATTCAGGTGCCATAGATCATATGACAAACCATGTGTCAAAGTCTCATAAGTTTGAAAAATTAGCAAATCCTTCTCAAGTTTCAATTGCAAATGGTGAGAATGTAAAGGTTTTAGGAAAGGAAAAAATAAAATTAATGTCAGATGAAATCGAGTCGACGGTTTTATATGTACCTTCCTTTCCCTTCCAACTTCTGTCTGTAGGAAAAATCACAAATACCTTGAATTGCTTAGCCATTTTTTCTCCTCACAATGTCATTTTTCAGGATTGTGCCACCAAAAAGACGATTGGTGAAGGGTTTTACTTAGATGGTCTCTATTACATATCTAAGAGCAATCCTAGAGGTTTTCAAGCCAAGTTTAACCCTATCCAAGATAATCAATTGTGGCATCAACGTTTAGCTCACCCTTCTCCACCAATTTTGTCAACTTTATTTCCAAACTTAGGAAATGATGCAATTTCATGTGAAACTTGCCACTTGTCTAAGGCCACTAGATTGCCTTTTAATTCTTCCTTGTCTAGGGCTAGTAAGTGTTTTGAACTAGTTCATTCAGATGTATGGGGACCAACTAATGAATCTTTTGATGGTTATAAGTATTTTGTGATTTTTGTTGATGATTTTTCTTGATTCATATGGTTATATCTTTTAAAGTCTAAGAATGAAGTTATGGAAGTATTTAAGGACTTTCATAACCTTGTTAAAAATCATTTCTCCTCTAAAATTCAAACCTTAAGGTCTGACAATGGCACCGAATACATGTCACATATCATGAAACAATATTTGAGCATTCATGGCATTATGCATCAAACAAGTTGTGTTGGCACACCTCAACAAAATGGTGTAGCTGAAAACAAAAATCGGGACTTACTTGAAAAAACTAGAGCATTAATGCTACAAATGAATGTACCAAAGAGATTCTGGTCCCAAGGGGTTATGACAGCTGCTTACATCATCAATAGATTACCCAGCCGAGTCTTGGATTTCAAGTCTCCCCTAGAGGTCATGAAAGGAAGGAAAATTAACCTCTCACACCTTAGAGTATTTGGTTGTATCTGTTTTGTACATATTCAATCTCATCATCAAGATAAATTGGATCCTAGTGCTATTAAATGTATTTTTCTTGGTTATTCATCAACATAAAAGGGATATAAGTGTTATGATCCCCAACTTAGGAGATTAATTGTGTCTAAAGATGTTCAATTTTATGAAACTAACCCTTTTTTCAGCAAGTCACATGAAATCACAAGTCAAGGGGATGGCATCTTGGATGTGTTTCCATTACCAAGAATCGAACTTAAGGCTCTACAACAATAAGATCCCAACCATGTCAACATTGATACATCTCTCACTGAAAATAACAATGAAGGGTCTCTTCTTAATGGTACATTACATGAAGATGGTGATAATCAAGATGATCCTCACAATATGGTACAAGATGTGAACGAGTGTGAGATAACTCCTCCTGCTCCACGACGTAATCCAATGCGTGTTAGGCAACCTCCCACAAGACTTCAAGACTTTGTCACCTATAAACCCACACATCCCATCTCAAATTATGTGTCATATAAGAGAGTGACACCAACCCATGCCGCATTCCTCAGCACTATATCGAGTTACAATGAGCCTCAAAACTTTCATGAGGCCAATAGCCAAGAGGTGTGGAAGGAAGCCATGCAAGAAGAACTTAAAGCCCTAGATCAACACAACATATGGAGCATCACCAAACTTCCAAAAGGCAAGAAAGTCGTGGGTTGCAAATGGATTTATAAGCTCAAATTCAAGTCAGATGGATCAATTGAGAGGTATAAAGCAAGATTGATGGGTCGGGGATTCACTCAAACATTCGAGGTGGATTACAAAGAAACATTTGCATCTATTGCAAAAATGAACACAGTAAGAGTGCTACTGTCTGTGGCTGTAAACAAGGGGTGGTCCATGTACCAAATGGATGTGAAGAATGCATTCTTGCATGGTGATCTCAAAGAAGAAGTCTATATGAAATTGCCACCCGGGCATCCTCAAAGCAATGAACTAGATTTAGTGTGCAAATTGCACAAATCCATTTATGGTTTGAAACAGTCCCCACGAGCTTGGTATGCCAAGCTAAGCTCAGTTCTCACTAGTGTTGGTTTCAAAAGCAGCAATGCCGATTCTTCACTATTTGTTCGCACAGGAACTATGGGAAAATTGGTTGTGTTGATTTATGTAGATGATATGATAATTACAGGTGATAATGCTGACGAGATTTTCAACCTCAAACAGTCCCTCAGAAAAAGGTTTGCAATTAAAGACCTTGGGATATTGAAGTACTTTCTTGGTATAGAAATGGAAACCTCGCACAAGGGACTCTTTCTTAACCAAAGGAAATGTCCTAGATTTGCTCAAGGAAGCTAACATGAGTGATGCTAAACCAGCCATTACCCTCTCGACAAAGAAGCTCAAACCTAGCTCATGGCACGCCACTCACGGATATAAGTTATTACCAGCGACTGGTTGGTAAGTTGATCTACCTAACAATCACCAGACCTGACATCACATATTTTGTACGTATAGTGAGCCAATTCATGCACTCCCCGACACTTGAGCATTTGACCCTTGTTAAAAGGATCTTACGCTACTTAAAAGGATCAGTGGGTCGTGGTATCATCATGAAGAAGAATGACAACACACAAATCATGGGGTATTGTGATGCTGATTGGGCAGGGAATGCAATCGATCGCAAGTCCACCACTGGCTACTGTACATTTGTCGGTGGAAACTTGGTCACATGGAAGAGTAAGAAGCAAACTGTCATCGCTAGATCAAGTGCCGAAGCTGAGTATCGTGCAATGGCTTCAACTGCGTGTGAGTTGATATGGCTTAAAGGTCTTCTATGTGATTTAGGTGTTCCTACAACTCTTCCTATGTCCTTATTTTGTGACAATCAGGCAGCCATGCATATAGCATCAAACCCAGTGTTTCACGAGAGGACGAAACACATTGAAGTTGATTGTCATTACATTCGTGAACAAGTTCAATCACAAGTGATTCAGACACATTATACAAGAAGCTTCGACCAACTGGCTGACATCTTCACCAAGCCCTTGGCTTCTCATCAGTTTCAACGACTTTTGTCCAAGCTTGGATCCATAAACCTTTTGGATCCAGCTTGAGGGGGAGTATTGGATAATAGTTCTTAATTAAAGGAATAAAACAAGGACCTTAATTCAAGGAGCAAAACAAGGACCTTAATTCAAGGAGCAAAACAAGGAATCCTTAATTCAAGGAGTAAAACAAGGAATCCTTAATTCAAGGAGTAAATCAAGGGATGCTTAATTCAAAGAGTAATTGAAGGAGTAAAATTTCCTTATAAATAGCTATACAATTGTAATGAAAACATGAAGAAAATAATAAGAACTCTTTTGTGTAGAGTTATTTGTTGTTTTTTCAACAATTCTATTATATAAATACATAAACATAACATGATGAAATTTTTTGGATTGCATGTGAGTTTGGAGTTGGGCTTATCGGATGGAAGGCTTGTGATTCAAAGTCTTAATGGCTGCATGCTTTCATTATGAATTGTGATCAATAAGAATCTCTAATTTTTGATAGGTTATCTTTTATAATTATCGATGATATTGGTGAAATATGTTATTAATGTCTAATATAATAGTGATCCTTCTTTTAGTGATGTTTTTTTCTTTAAAAAAATTAAGATAATTGGTGATAGTGGTAAATGATATTGGAATATTTAGAGTAGAAGAAATTAATTGGTTGCTTTAGATCAACTATCAATTGCCAAATAGTCAACTTTACATTTAACTTTAACATGGAAATGAGTTTACTTTTGACATTGTTGCTATTTCTTTGGCATCTAACTTTTACTAGTAAGCTTAAAACATTTATTTGGTCATATATCGATGACTTTTTGATTGTAAGAGTTAATTTGATACGTAGAAGAGTTGTTATCCTAAGTCTTTATTCACTTTGCTCTTCCATCGAGTATACTTTGAATCATTTGTTCTTTCAATGTCCTATAATAAAAAATATATTTACTTTCTTCCCATTTTCATATGGAATATTTTTCAATTTAATGATGATTGTTTTGCCAAGAATTTTACTATTATTATCAAGTGTTTTTAAGAAAAACCCAATGGAAACAATGAATTCATCTTTTTTGTCATGCTTTTATGGCGCATCTGGAAAGTCCCAAATGCAAATTTTTTTTCAAAATAAAGTCATACATAAACCGTTTTTTATACTTTCAACTGTATCTCACTTACAAGAATTTTTGAAAGTTAATATTTATTAAATTTGTTATCATGTGTTTAAGATTTATTGATTATATAATTAATCATAGATCAAGTCGTTACTTTAAGATATATTTTTTAAACTCTTTCCTAATATGAATATAACTTTTATTCAAAGTCATAAAAAAAGAGAAAGAAGTAATTGTAATTTTTAATTAATATAGAGTTAACTAAATATAATGTACCATGCATGTTCTCTGTCTCACGTGCACATCACTTGCTTTTTTCAGTAGTATAATTAAATAGAGATGAGTAGCATATTTTTTGTTTTTGATTAATCTAAATATTATCGGAATAAATTTAAAAATTTTTAATTCAAATTTAATGTGATGATATAATCAATTTGAATTAATCCGAATAAAAAAATTATATTTGTTCTGATTGGATAAGTTCAGATTGATATTGAAAATTATGTATGAATTATTATTATATATAAAACACAATATATACAAATTTAAATTTTGAATTGATATTTTTGTAACAAATGTTATTATTTATAGTCATAATTAAAAAAACAAAATAATAAGAAGTATCTATATACAATTATTAAATTTTATAAATATTTATGATTATTAAATTTTATAAATATTTATGTTTATTTTTAAGTTAAAATAATAATTTAATATAATTATGATATGTATAATATTTAAATATAACATAATATACTATAAAATAAAATATTATTTATTTATAATTTAATAATAATCGAGTAAAAATCAAATATAAAAAATTATAAAATCAATAAATTTGAATTTGATACAAATCTAAATAGATTATATAATTTTCAATTCGTATGGGATCGAAATATTAAATTTATATCCTATCCAAATCTAATATATTAAATCAAATTTCTTAATATAAAAATATTTATCAAATTATTTACTAAATCCAAAGCCAAATAATTAATTACTTGTCATCACCTTCTAAGTTGTAATGTATTGAAGTTGTAATTACTAAATGTAAGTTAGTTGTAATTTTATATTAGTTTTTGTTTTTTAATGATATATTACTAGTATTTCGTTATATACGAGGGGCAGCATAGTAATTAGAAGATATAACCCGTCGTGATTTCTGACAATCTTCACCCTCTAATATTATACAGTGTGGTTGTTGGGGACGACTTGGTTTCGCAGCTCGCAATTTCATTCTTGTTTCATATCATTTCAAGGATCTTTCATTTTTCATACAAATTTCAACATCAAGGTTCGGCTTTGTTTCTTTAATTCTTGAATCTATATTCTTTTTTGCTCCGAGGTTCTTCAATCTCTCTGATTTGTTTAGTTTATCTTTTATTTCCACACTATTTCTCTTTGTGTGTTTATATTACTGATTTGTAATTGGGAAATATTGTTCGTTCTAGTCTTTTGATTAGGATCTTAAGTATTACATTTTCCCCCAAATATTTCCCAAAAAAAAAAAATGTTTATTCCTTTCTGGGTTTAACGTTTATGTTGATTTAATAGGTTTGGAATTTCGAATAGAAGTATCATGTTAAATTTGTGATTTTCGTCATTGATTTTCAATTTCGATAGATTTGATTGGGAAAGTTTCATAATTTCACAAATTTCCTAATTTGTGATAGATATACAAATTTCCTAATTTGTTGATGGTTTATAACTTACAACGATATGGATTTCGATTGGAATGTATATTTCTCTGAGGTAGTGATATGAGCACCGGCGGATATACATTGGGGCAGGAGGGTCACTGGTTTCCTCTCAAATTTGGATAGATAAAAATTTAATTATAATATTTATAAAATTATAGATACTATCATTTTTAACCTTTTCTAACTCAAGGATATATTACAAATTCAATAATTTTAATATTTTTATAATCAAATGCTAAATATATAACATCTTTTTTTTAATAAGAAACAAGTATTAACCGAAAAATAAATAATAATATTTTTTATTATTATATGGTACCCAACCTGAAATAAAATCATGGATATGCAACATGGATTTGTACAAAATTTCAGGATATTGAGTTTGAGGACTCGTAGAAGTTTATAGTGATGACTAGTGGATCTGGGGAATCCACAAGCGTGCCACATCAAAGCCCTTCTTGTTCAGGCAACAGTGGCGGTGATTCAGGTGATTTTGAATGCAATATTTGCTTTGAGTTAGCTCAAGACCCTATTGTTACTCTCTGTGGCCATCTCTTTTGTTGGCCTTGTTTGTATAGATGGCTTCACCATCACTCACATTCCCAAGAGTGTCCTGTATGTAAAGCCCTGATTCAGGAGGAGAAATTAGTTC
The DNA here is from genome assembly GCA_033030585.1 of Hippophae rhamnoides. Taxonomy (NCBI): domain Eukaryota; kingdom Viridiplantae; phylum Streptophyta; class Magnoliopsida; order Rosales; family Elaeagnaceae; genus Hippophae; species Hippophae rhamnoides. The sequence continues at coordinate 18,683,627 of CM065434.1, read as the reverse complement.
CTCTTTATGGCAGGGGCAAAACACAAACAGATCCCAGATCAAAGTCTTACCCTGGCTTTCAAATCCCGAATCGTCCTTCCGGTCAGAGGCCGGCTACTGCTCCTCCTCCGGAGACAAATCCATTCACCAATTATGGGTTAGGATTCATGGGTGGGTTTATGCCTATGGCAACTACTAGGATTGGTAATTTCACTTTGGCTACTGCCTTTGGCGGTTTGATTCCTTCGTTATTTAACATACATTTTCATGGTTTCCCGGATGCTACTGTGTATGGAACAACTTCTGGCTATCCATATGGAGGATTCAGCTCATTTCATGGTGGTCATTCTCATGGGTTTCCGCTGCCAGAAACTCGAGGTCAGCAGGCTGATAATGTTTTGAAGAATCTCCTTTTGTTGATTGGTGTTTTTGTGATTCTTGCACTTTTATGTTGGTAATAAATCTTCTACTTGGAACTTAGAACCCTTGTTACATGTTGTGCTTGAAAATTAAAACTCAATTGTGTGCTTCTTTTTATCAAAATTGTTTTATGTTTCTCGTTTACAAATTACAATGGGCTTGTCAAATTGTGTTTTGCTTCAAACATAATGAAATTCTTATATCATCACTGTAATGTTGTAACTTCTTGATGTGCCATATCTTGCTGGTGGAAAGTTCATAATTTCACTAAAAATGTAATTTATTCCTTTTTCTTCAAAATTACATAAATTTTCACTATTTAATTCTTTTTAAGCCAAACTTTAAATACGATAACATATATGTTTTAAATAAATATTTAAACGTTAAATGATTAAAATAGTGCAAAATAGTTAATTTAGGACCATCAGCATTATTTTTTTTTAAGGATTATAATGGTAAAAAAATTAAAATATTTTGTGTTTAAATATTGTTATTATTGATTTTTTTAAAATAATTATATATTAATTCTATTTTTGTAAAAGATTCGTGTATTAATTACTTAAATAAAAAATAATATTTTTAAATTTTAAAAATAAAATAATTAGTTTTCTTTTTTAATTAAAGGGATTTAATAACATTATTTTTAATCAATTTTTTTTATTTAAAATAATAAATATTTATTTTGAATGGAGGACAGTTAAAATTTAAATTTTGAACCTTCGCAGATTAGACCACAGCTTTATCAAAAGAATGGTACAAGGTGGGCACGACAAAAGTGTTGGATGTTGTTCATTAGCAATTCTAAAAAAGAAAGAGAAAATTTCTAAGCCACAATTATGAATATTTTGAGTACCGACAGAAAAATTGGGTGAGACTCAATTTCTTCTAAAATTTCAATAATAATTTGATTTTAAAGCTAAAATTCAATTTTTATAAAATAAAATAAATACTAAATGTTTCAAGGCAACTTGTTATATATTTAACCAAGTACCAATAATTTTATAAGATATGAGGTTATTTATCTATTTTTAATTATATATTTATTTATTACATTTAATCTATTAAAAACTTAATATGATATTAAATTATATTATTAATTTGATGTTATCTTTATCTAACATCATATTACTAAAAAAAATAAAGTATCATTGGAACTTTAAAATCTCCATTTCATAATTTATAAAAAGTCAATTATTAATAATACTCTTAAATTTTAAAATAAAATCATAAATATTTTAAATTTTTAAAAATATCATAAATATTTTCTAAATTTGACGAAAATTAAATTTAATAAAAGTGAATAATAATTTTTTATACATAAAATGAGAAATAATAGAAAATCAAAAAATAAAAGAAATAAAAACATAATACATCTTAGGATTTTTTTACAATAAATAATAATTACTAGAAAGAAATTTTAAGAAATACAAAATCTAAGATTAAATCTTAAGAAAGAAGATGGATTTAAAGATTCATCATTCTCAAAAATAAGGAAAATATTTTCAAGAAAATATATAATTTATTATGGAATAAATAAAAAAATGAGTATTAATATTACAGAAGTAAAAAGAATGTATAATACAATTAATTCACAAATAAATCATTACGTATAAACTATTAAAAATTATTCAAAAGGATAAAAGAAAAAATGGATATATTCTTTTAAGATAAATCTAAATATTAATAAAAGCATAATTGAGAGAATGAATTGATATACAAATAAAACTAGTATTACTAAACAATAGAGTAATAAATAAAAAATATGCTTTATTAGGAATTATCCACGTAAACTTAAGATGCCATAAATTAAAATTTATAACATACTTTAGATTTGTCATTAATATTAATAATAAAAAACTTAAACTAAGTATTAAATTTAGCCTATCAATTTGAAATAGGGGATTTAATGAAATAAAAAATCATCATTTTTTGGTACATTAAATAGTAGTATACTCATTAACAAACAATCATAATAGTTTAATATATGGACAAAATGTTAATAGAAATATAAAAAATTTGACAAATAATAAAATAAAAAATATTAACAGATTTTAAAATAATAAAAGAATAGAACCTAGATATTAAGAAAAAACCTCAGATACCAGAAAGAAAATATAATGTATCAAGATTTACGTTTATAGATCCTGAAGAAGAATCCTCTAACAAAGAAAGATAGGTAACAAATTTAAAACAAGAAATTGAAATAATGAAAACATTAAACCATGAAGTAATATTAAAAAGAAAATGATATTATTATCTCAATAATGTTCAAAAATAAGCTACGTAATATAGAATTATATCTTAATGAAAGCTTAATAAGCATATCAAAAAATCAAACAATAATGAAATATTTAATTCTTTTAGTAGATGAAATGAATATAACACAAGAATCAACACATGTCCTTATAAGACATAAATGAGACATAAAAAGAACACTTAATAGAAATAAGAGAATATGATTATAATAAAAACTACAACAAGACATACATAAGAGATTTATAGTAAGAAAGGATATAAATAACATACTTAGAAATTATAAAATTATAGGTTATAAGTTTGATCCATTTGTAAGATTAAAGGAAAAACCATATAAGAGATAAGATGCATTGATACCAAAGAATGAGAAAAAACCCAAAGATAAAGAGGAAGCTATAATACCGATTTAATGAAATATATAAAAGAATTAGAAGAACAATTTATGGATCTTGAGAATAGGGACATAGAAAAAATTAGTTAATTTGTTAATATTAACAGATGAAGATATAGGAAGAAATTATGTTGAAAAACTTTGTACAAGTAAAGAGAGATAATATGGCAATAATCAGTGAAATTGATTTTGAACTAGAAAATATGATTCCCAAAAATCATATAAAATCAATTTCATTGCCAATTTCTTATCAAAAATGAACATTTGACTCATATAAGGAAAAAATGAAATAGGCAAAGGCCAAAGGAACCTAACATTTCCTATAGAAGAAAAAAATAACCAAAAATGAAAGAAGAATTACATTGGAAAACTAGGGGTAGTATCCCTCTAAAATTCAAACTACACAATCATTCTTCAACTTGCAGAGTCTTAGTAAATTACTAACCTCTATGCAAGAAACTTATACGGAAATGTTTTTTCAAAAATCACCTAAACATTACATAAAGCTGTAAAAGAATGATGGAATAAAATAAACAAAGAAACTATACCATATACCTTAAAAGGAAGAATAAGAACTCTTAAAAATTAGATACTCATTAAATGTCAATAAAGACATACATATAAACAAATAAGAAGAAATAATAAAATATGTTGTGATACAAAATATTTTAGGATGCCAAAAAAATATGGATGTAACATAAAATCTTAGAGCAAAAGTATAAAAAATATAAAACATTTAAAAGATATAAATTTAAAAAATAGGACTTTTAAAAATATACGAGAAGGTATAGTAAAAAAACCTTATAGAAAAAGATATTTTAGAAGAAAAATGTATTAGCCACTAAAAAACAAAAATTATTGTCCATTAAGGAAAAAGAAATATAGATATTGGATTTAAGATGAGGAAGGATATTACGCTAATGAATACCTTAATAGGCTTCAATACATGTGTCAAATAGGTCGGGCTGACCCAACATGACATGGCTCAACCCATGAATTAGCATGCTATGTCGGCCTGTGGCCAGTACACGTGTCGTTTCATGCCTCTATTCTTAGCTCGTAGGCTTTACCATATTGTGCCTCTATTATTGTCCCATAGGTTTTACCATATCGTGCCTCTATTCTAGGCCTATAGGATTTACCATGTCGTGTCGAACTTGGCTTGTTGGGCCACACTTAACGGGTTGGCACAACCTATGGTCCATTTAGCCCATTATTTGTTAAAAATGCTAGTACTGGACTCAAATCCCTATCTCTCATGTACCAATAATCCAATGACTTTAGTGCTTGACGGGCCATGCTGTGTCGACCCGGCTCATTTGACACCCCTAGGCTTCAACATAAAAGAAATATAGAAAGGAATTTTCACAAAAATAAAAAAATATTAGAAAAAGAATTTAAGATGGAATTAGAACTAATAGAAGAATAAGATATAAATGATATTTGTAGTATTTATCTATTATAAAAAATTGAGAAATAAATAACTGATTTAGAATATAAATACTCTTCATTAGAAGATGAATGATTTGCATAATATTATAAATCCAAAAATTACTTGTATTAAGGTATGATTGAAATTCATAGGTTGCACAAGTTATATGCATATGTAGATGTAGGAGCCAACATGTGTCTAGCTAGTAAATATGTATTTTTAGAAGAACTTTGGAAGTAATCACCAAAGATCTAATTGTCATAATTGTTAACAATACTACAATGAATATTAATAAATTCTTAAAAGGTATAGATATAATGATAAGAAGAGAGAAATTTCATATTCCTATCATATATAAATCATTTATATGCATATGTAGATGCATGAACCAACATGTGTCTAGCTAGTAAATATGTATTTTTAGAAGAACTTTGGAAGTAATCACTAAAAGATCTTATTGTCAAAATTGTTAACAATACTACAATGAATATTAATAAATTCTTAAAAGATACAAATATAATGATAAGAAGAGAGAAATTTCATATACCTATCATATATCAACAAGAAACAAGAGTTAATTTATCAATAGAAAATAATTTTCTAAACTTATATCAACCTTTCACAAAATATTTATATGAAATAAGTCTAACAACACTATATGATGAAACCATTTATGTACCAAAAATAAGAAAAAAAATTGACTGTATTAAACTAAACTTTTATGCAATAACATAAAAGGAAAAAATATAATGAGATAGACATAAAATAACAACAAAAACCTTATTTACAAGACATTCCATTAGATAGAAAAGAGAAATAAAAGTATTTTTCTCGTGAAATCTAAGAAAATAAAGCCTTAATAGGTATCAAAAAATTATTAAAAACACTAAGCTCAAAAATCCCTAAATCCAAAAGCTCAAAAACAGTAAGCTCAAAAAATTATGATTTATACTCCATAAGACGAGATTGAGTTTGAGAAACAAATTCAAGAACCTTTATAACTAAAAGTCATAATATCAATTAATTCACCTTAGTTTAGTCCAATATTTTTAGTCGTAAAAGAAGCTAAAAAAAGAAGAGAAAAAAATAAAATGGTAATAAACTTTAAAGCATTAAACAAATAAACCATTGATGATGGATATTTTATTACAAAACAATTACTATCATTAATAAAAGGAAAGTAATACTTCTCAAATTTGATTGTAAAAGTGGATTTTAACAAATAAGATTGGATGATGAATCTTAAAAACTAATAGAATTTAGTTGCCCCAAGGGAAATTCCAATAGACTTTCATACCTTTCAAAGGTATATCAAAAATGTATTTACGAAATTATAAAATATTTACTGTGTTTACATAGATGGTATTTTGGTTTTAAGTAATAAATTTAATAAACATTATTTGAATATTATTAATATTCTATAAGAATGTTGGAAAAAAGGTATTATACTTTCTAAGAAGAAAACAATAATTGCTTAATAAAAGATTAAACGTTTAGGGATATAAATTGAAGATGAAAAACATAATCTACAACCTCATATACTAAATAATATTGAAGGATTTTCTAGTAAATTAAAAGATAAAAATCAATTACATATATTCTTAGGATGTTTAACATATGTTGAAATATACATTAAACATTTGAAAAAAGATCATGTTTGAAAATGAACAGAACAAGATACTTTGTATATAGATAAGGTAAAAACACATGTAAAAAATATACCAACTTGATACAATCCAAGTCAACATGATAAAATGATAATTGAAATAGATGTTTCACATGAATATTGAAGAGAAATTTCAAAAGCAAAAATAGATAACAAAGATGAATATCTTTGTAGATATACATTAAGATCTTTTTATGTTCCAGAATTAAATTATTACAATAATAAAAATGAATACTTAACTGTCAAAAAAACTATTACGAAATTTACAATATATGGAATAAGTTCTAGATTTATTGTCAAAACTGATAACAAGAATTTTAGTTAATTTTTAAGATTTAATATTATAGGTGATTATAAATAAGGAAGATCAGTCATATGACAACTATGGTTTAACTGCTGTAATTTTAATGTTGAACATATTCTAAAAAACAAGAATAATTTAGCATATGTCCTTAATTACAAGAGAATCATTTAACTATTTTTGTTCTTGCAGGACTATAACATATTGATAGCAAGATCAAGATAAAATAAAAAGAGATAATAATCCTTGAGGAACAACTCGAGGTTTTATACCTAGAGAAGTTTATTTTAAAGACGGGTTTTAAACAGGAAGAACTTAACAATTCAAAACCAAAATTAGAGTCCAAAAACTCTAAATAGGAATCCACATTAGACATTCATTCTAAGGAAAGTAAAATTTCTAAAGAAATAATTGAAATGAAAAGGAAAAATATAACAGCTTAAAAGAGACTTACACATCTGGAAAAGAAAAAGAAAAGCTTAATTAGGCTAAAGAAGTAGAAAAAGAAGATAAAAAAAGACTATATGATCTATGATGGTCCAAAACTAAAAATTCACAATAATTGTCCTAAAGCAAGCAAAACTATTATCAGATTTAGTGGAATAACTCATAAAGATTTCACTAATAAAATAAAAGTTGAAAGCGATTATACCAACTATAGAATACCAAAACTAATAATTCTAGGGTATATAGTTAAAAAGTACTCTACAATATTATAAGAATAATCATTGCCTCCAAACAAGTTGAAGAGCCTATGAAAGATAATACGACCATCAATATTATTCAAAGAAACGTCTCTCACAGAGACAGTAAAGATGGTACGACCACTAGTACTATTCAAGAAAATATCCTTTAAGAATATATTGGTTATTTAAGATGAAGAAGACTAATACATGAATGTAAGTAAACCATAATGGTTGAGTCTCTACAACTTAACCAGAAAATCTATTCAGGAACATATCGAATATATGAAATTTTATACCATAGAAAAAGGATTCCCTACAAGTAGAAAATTTAATATTCTTGAAGGAACTTGTCTAAGTTTTGTTTATAAAACTTTCCATGCATGTTTAATTAAAAACCTATATCTAGGAATTAATTTAAATGAATTAAATTATTTTCTTGAAAATTTCAAGAAAAGCTATCAAAAACTAAAAAAAAACATTATTAGAGTAGGTAACAAACCTGTCTATATCAGATTTTTCAGTTCACTTATATGTTATAATGAAGAAAGTTGTGTTAGTTTCTATCATTTTATCAAATTAGGGATTTTTAATACTAATAGAAAAGTTTTAAAATCAAGGGAGCTTCTAGAAAAAAGAATTTAATACAGATGAACTCTTTATTTTAAGATGACATATGCTAAGTCAAATTTACCATGAACTTGAAAAAAATTGATAATTCTTCTAAAGTAAAAATAAATTACTCAACTGATAAAGTTATAATCACTTTTTATAGTAATATGAATCTCACCGAAAAAAAATGGTAAGAAAATCAGTAATTTTGTAACAAAAATTAACATTAATAATCTAAACATTTATTAAAAAATAAGAAAGATGTTTTGTTTTTATGCAATAAAACTATTAAGGATCATAAATGCATTTAATGCATTATATATAGAGAAGATGAATATGTGTTATCATCTATATCATCAAATTGATTGTCGATATAAAATGACAAAGAATAATAAAGATATAGAACTCATATCTTTGGTCAATAGATCATCCCAATTAAGAAAATAAAAGGCTTAAATTCAAAAGCTAAAAGTAAAAAGGGGAATTATTAAAGTATGAGTAGAATAGTGATCATTTACTTATAAAAAGAATACTTATGTTCATTAATTGGACATAGCTTTAACGATAACAAACTCTCTACTCTAAAAATTATTCATTTAGCAATTATGTATCTAGAAAGTATGAGTGATTAAGAATCTCTTCAAAGTTTTTAGTTGACTTTTAAAATTATAATAATTATTAATATTATGAATAAAAATAGACTACAATCACTTTTTTCCTTTTCTCTAGTAAGTATAATGTGGACATAATATCATGTATGGGTGCAAGAGTTTTGCTATTACAAGGAGAGTATTAAGACTCGAGTAAATTGAGACAGAATAGGTGTAACAAAAAAAGACGAATAATAGAAGGAAAGACCGTGGTAGACCCATTAAATTCATGTATGCTAATTATAATTTTAAACAATTAAATAAGAAAATAAAGATAAAAATAGCCATAAATATATATGAAAATAAACATAAAGAATTTATTAAAATAATGTTTTAATAAAAAATTTAAAGGTTTAACTTTAAATAATAATATATAAACTATAGCAACTAGTATTGTAAAAGAACTAGTTACCAAATGGTATCAAGATCATAAAAAAGAAAAATGCATCATCTGATAGAAAGTTAAGGCAGTAAACTATTCAAAAACATTAATAATATTCATCGTTAATCTCAAGGACATAATTGTTATTTTTATAAACGTTAGAAACATGTGCGTGAAGATATCCTAAACCTTATGAAAATCAACAATACTTTCCCAAAAATACTTCTATAGAATATATTTTATGATTTATATCATAGTATGCATTACGCTATTTTCATGTTTTATAAATTGCTTATACTTTATTTATTTATTTATAAGATGTTATTTTATTTTAAAAAAATAAAAATACATGATGAATTATTATAATTTTATTTTTAAATAACTCGTTTATTTAATTTATTTTAAAATAATATATCACTCACATGTCACATCCTAGTGGAAAAATAAAGTTTAAGATGATTAAATGAACATCCTTAAAAAAAACACGGTGAGGACAGGAAAGTAATTGAAATGAAACTAAAGTGAGCTAATAATACATATACATTGAAACCTCCTAAATTTGTATAATATATTTAACTATCAATAATCAATGTTAAAAATTTAAAATGATATGTGACACTGATACCACACATCTTCTAAGTACGTGGGATATTATTGTTAAGAAATTACGCAAATTTTTGATAAGTTAGATTTATGATAAAGCAAAATAGACTAAATAACACACAAATTTAATAACGAAGTTCAATCAATCTTGCTTTCCGGACCTGTTGTAGATCTTTTTATTGAAATGAGAGAAATTATACAAAGTGTTTACAACATTCACAACTCACAACCCATAACCCAATTACACCCAAGAAAATTACTCTCAATTGGAATGAATACTTAGTTTTTTAATTCATTACAATTACACATCTATTTATAGGAAAATTCACTCTTTGAATTACTCCTTAAATTAATGGTTCATTGAATTGCTCTTTGAATTAAGCTCTATGTTTTGCTCCTTGTTTCGTTCCATGTTTTGCTCCTTAATTTTCTCCTTAAATTAAGGAGCTTTATAGTAATATCCAACAATCTCCCACTTGAAGACTGATTTCAACCTATCTTTATACCTCGATCAATGCAATAGCTTTTCTAGTCTTGTTACTCTAGCAGACCAACTAAAGTTAAGCACAACTTCAGTTTCATGGCAAGTTTCCACTTGTTGGCATCTCGAGTTTGAAAAGCTTCATCATAGCATTCAGGCTCCCCTTCATCAGTCAGCAACATGTAGTTTATGTATCTCCTGTTAGGTACATGAGGTCGAGAAGACCTTCTCAATATAGGAGCTAGAGTAGGAGGTTGTGGTGTGTCGGATTGCTGCACATTGCTCTGTTTAATGAGTTCCTCTGGTTGAGGACTTGCTACAATTGGTTCCTTCATGGAACTATCTGGGACATCATTTGCATCTACAAATACTGACTCATTCTGCTTTGATTCGTTAGTGTCTATTTTATGCATGTCCTTATACATCACTCTTTCATTGAAAATCACATCTTTGCTACATACCACTTTCTTGTTTTCGTCATCCCAAATGCGGTAGCCAAACTCATCCTCACCATAGCTGATGAAGGTGCATTTCTTAGATTTGGGATCAAGCTTATTCCTACCTTGATCACTAATATGCACAAATGCTACACAATCAAAAACTTTTAGATGTGATAGTTTCACATTTTTTTCGCTTCATACCTCCTATGGTATTCTATGCTCCAATGGAACAGATGGACCTCGATTGATTAAATAAGCTACCGTGTTGACCGCTTCTACCCAGAATTGCTTTGGTAGACATGATTGTATACGAATGCTTCTGGTTCTTTCTGTCAACGTTCGGTTTATACGCTCAGCTACACCATTGTGTTGAGGTATGCCTAGCACAATTCTTTCCATTCTGATCCCGTGCTCATAGCATAAATGTTTGAATTTGGTGTCTTCATATTTATCACCATTGTTGGTTATGAGTTTTTTGATCTTCAAACCTATCTCATTTTCAACCATAGCTTTCCATCTTCTGAAAGCCTCAAATACTTCAAACTTATGCTTTAGAAAGTAAACCCATACCTTCCAAGAGTGATCATCGATGAAAGTCATGAAGTAGTGTTTGCCACCAATGGATGGGACGCTTGTTGGTCCCTAAACATCAGAGTGGATAAGCTCTAGCCTTTCCTTCTTTTGAGTTCTGCCACTTGTTTGAAAGCTGACTCTCTTTTGCTTTCCAAGTATGCAATCTTCACACATATCTATCTCTGCAGACTGTAGGCCTAGAAGTTTTCCCTTTGAGTGCATAATCTTCATCCCTTTCTCACTCATGTGGTCTAGTCTATGGTGCCACAAATATGGTGTTTCATTTCCTGATGCAACTGCGATTGAACAACGTGCCCCTGCTGTCATGTAAAGAGTGTCACTCTTCTTACCTCAAGCTACTGTCATTACGCCCTTTGAAATCTTCTAATCATCACCATGAATGATCGTAGTTTAGTCTTCACTGGCCAATTGCCTTACTGAGATTAAGTTCCTTCTTAGGTTGGGAATATGCCTGACATTCTTCAGCTCCCAAACAGACCTATTCAACTTAATTTTCACTACACATTTGCCAATAATAGCACATAGTTGGTCATCACCAAGATATGCATATCCAAGATTTTCGGGGACATATTTCTCGAAGAATTCTTTTTGTGAAGTAGCATAGAATGATGCTTTATAGTCTAACACCCAAGATTCTTCCTTGCTCTCCAAATAGCATATCAATGCATCATCTCTTCTTGAAGTGGAAGTAACATTTGCTATCCCTTTACTTTTTTTTCCTTCGGTGCACTCTTGCACTGATTTTTATAGTGCCTGGTTCTCCCATGATTCTAACACTCAATAGTCTTCGAGCTATGGGAATTATTAGGATTCCTGGATTTGGACCTCATGTCCTTTAATCTACCTCGATTGTCTGTTCTGCCACGTCCATTCCCTCTGGTTGAATTTCTTCCTCTTGACTCTGTATGTAAAACTGAAAAAGTTGACGATTCACCTGGTTCTCTACGTCAGATCTCTTCACTGAGAACCAGATCATGAATATCGTTAAATTTTAACTTATTGCTTCCTGACGAGTTACTCACAGCCGTGACAGTAGCATTCTAGCTTTATGGTAAAGACAACAAAAGTATCAATGCTCGTACTTCTTCATCGAATTCAATTTCCACTGAACTCAACTCGGTTGTGAATGTGTTGAGTTCATTGAGATGTTGAGCTACCGATGCGTCTTCCGTCATCTGCAAATTGAACAAACGCCTCATCAAGTGCACTTTGTTTGAGGCTGATGGCTTCTCATACATATTGGTGAAAGCTGCCATAAGACCCGTCGTGGTCTTTTCCTTTGCTATGTTGAAAGCAACATTACGGGATAACGTCAATCAAATAACTCTAAGGGCTTGCCTGTCTAGAAGATTCCAATCTTCTTTCTCCATAGCCTCTGGCTTCTTCCCTGAGAGAGGTTAATATATATTTCTTTGATACAAATAATCTTCTATCTACATTTTCCAAAACCCGACATCTGTGCCATCAAATTTCTCGAGTTTCACCTTTCCTTCATCTGCAGCCATTGCTCCCACTCAAATCTCACTTCCTCTGGATCATTTCTGACTATTTCTGCGAACCACCATGTATTAGAACACCTCTGTCAACGAACAAATATCGTCAAAAAAATTTCACTATTCATGTGATCGTAACCTTGCAGGAAATTGACAGAAATCACCACAAAAAGCTCTAATACGAGTTGTTGGAAAATTACGCAAATTCTCGATAAGTCAGATTTATGAGAAAACAAAATAGACTAAATAACATACAAATTTGATAATAGAGTTCGGCTAATCTTACTTACGTCTCTGGACCTGTTGCAGATCTTTTTACTGAAATGAGAGAAATTACATAAAATGTTTACAATACTCACAATTCACAAAACATAACCCAATTACACCTAATAAAATTACTCTCAATTTTCTCTCACAAAAGCTTCTCTTTAATTTTTTCTCTCGATTCGAATGAACACTTAGTTTTTTTAATTTATTATAATTACACATTTATTTATAGGAAAATTCATTTCTTGAATTACTCCTTAAATAATGATTTTTTGAATTATTATTTGAATTAAGCTCTATGTTTTACTTTTTGTTTTGTTTTATGTTTTACTCTTTAATTTACTTCTTAAATTAAGTAATTTTATAACAATTTTCAACTATTATTGATACATATAAATAATAAAAATCATATTATTGATATTTTCTTAAAGACTCTGTCACCGTTCACCTCCTCGTTGAAAATTTGTGCGACAATACTTGGTACTTTCCTACACTGCATTTCCTCGAAATAACGGGAAAGTCTTTTGCGTGAGTAAACAGAAAAAAAGTCAAGTCTATATGCCTTTTTATTTAACTTTTTCGATTGTATAACAACTTAATCTTATGCATTTATTCTGTCCTGTCAAATAATGTCTATGGAATATATATCTCTCGCAAATAAATTATTTTGTTTAGTAAATTATTCAATAATTTCCAATTCCATGTTTATTCCTGCACTACCGTATGTAGTAGTGTAAATTTGATATAATATGGTCAGATTCGTCTGGATCCTGAATTAAATTATTTGCATTTGGTTATTTTTTCCCCCTCTATTTTATAAATAATTTAATTATTTTATGTGATTTTATTTTTATATTATCAGTAAAAATATTTTTATCATATAATAATTAACTTAATCACACTCTCATGTTAATTAAATTACATATTATTTATTAAGTTTATCAATTGTTGGTCACATAAATACCTACATATCTGTCTAAAAACTATCCATTTTATTTAATTCTCTCAAATGTATTTAATTCTTTCTATAAATCAATTATTGACCAAATAATTAATAGCATACAAATTAAATTAAATAATATAATTCAATTCAATTTATAATTGGGGTGAAATATTAGATCATCACAAGTAAAAAAATTGAGTTTATAAAACCCCTAGATTAATAAATTAACTAAATATAATTTTATTCATAAAACTCATATTTTTCATAAAAAAATACATAAAAAGTGATAAAGAAAGAAGAATAATAATAAATAAAATCAATCTCTTTAATTGTAACACCAATCTCATCTTCAATTTCTACCAAAATTATATTTCTTTTAAATGTTTTAATATTTATCTCTCTTCTTGGCTTCAAAAACTAATAAAATATTGATAATTTTCATCTCATTAGGGTTTTGGGGACAATTAGGGGATTAAATTAGACTTAGGTGAAATATGAACTATCACATCAACTTCAGATCAAGGGTTGAGATGAAAATAAAATAAAATTAACAGTGTTGGAAAATAGGAATGCAACATGTGACACGTGAGATTCAATTGCCGAATGAACGCATGTCATGTGGCATAAGTGGACTGGTCATGGTCAATGTGGCTGAATTAATACCATGTGGTGTGATATGATTCATAGATACGGATTGCATGGTGTCTTAGTGGAATAAACGTTGACCATACATGTGGCATAGCCCTACATCACCTGATACACGCAGAATGCTTTGATTGTCCCTTTCTACTTGCGTGGTATGCATGTGGCATATTTGGTCAACTCCTTTGCTTGTGTGGCATCACCGTGACATCTTCTATATTGGACCTGTATTAAAAAATTCATAAAAAATTCAAACAAATTCCAGAAAAATATATTTTCACCCATTTTTATTAAAAAATCATATTTTAATATTTTTAACTCAAAAAGTACTACTTATTAACTAAAACGAGCTAATATAAGTAGAAAAATGCACTCATGACCTTAATTTCATAGAGTCGTCAATATATTTATTCATATGCACGTTAGCTTTTATATTAAACAGATAGGAGCATTTTGCATATAGGTTGTTCGATCAATCAAATAATGTCTGGATCGATCGAGAATTGATAACCTTGATTAAAAAATGCTCAAATTAATCTTTACATGAGGCAGCTTGGTCAAAGTTTAGGACTCGATCGATTGAGAACTGGATCGAACGAGAATCAATATCATTCGATTTACCTAGTATTGGGTTTTATTTTTAATACCCTAAATTGATCGAGATTTAGTTAGATCGGTCGATTGAGCTCAACTTAGATCGATTGAGCAACGAGAATTTCAACTTTAAATTTAATTTTTTACTTGAGCTAAATCATTTTATTACTATATTGTCCTCATTTTTTAAAGCTCTTTTAATTTATTTTGTGGACATAATAGTAATAGGCCTTTGACCTAAGGTCTCAAAAATTTCTATTTAAACAAACTTAAAGCATACAATTCTTTAACCATAATTGAATCAAATTTTGTAAATTATACTCTATCACTAAATTTGTTTTGCAAAAATTACCTTGCTAGGTTTTTTCATTAATCAATCTATCAAATATTTTGTGGTTGTGTTTGATCAATTAATAAGCCTACGTTATTTTTGATATTGTACTTAAACATATGTTCTAGAGTTTGATAGTGGTTTTGATTTATTTGTTATTTTGTTAAATCATCTAACTAGGTTTGTTCACAGGGGCTTTTGATCTTTTCTACTTTTGTGCTCAATTATCAGATTGTTGTTATACGATGAGAACTTCCTCATGGTGTTCTTGCCCATATTCATTTCAATGGTAGTATGGCGAGTCTCCAACAAGGTATTAAACTACTATGTCTAAATATCCAATCTTACTTGCATGGAATAACTTAGATTGAATTTCATGAAATAGGAATTACAAAAGCCATTAGGGCTATGGGTTGGCAGTCTTTGTTTATGCTATATACATTATGTTTTCCCACCTTGGTTTGTGAGTTCTATTCTAATATTGACCCTAAAATTTGTAACACTAGGCCAATGAGTTATAGGGTATATGTTCAAAACAAAACTATTAACATATGGGTGTAGAAAATCAACACTTTTTTGTTAATCACTAACACCTAAGATGCCAATTTTTACTTAAAATGGTATAATATTTCAAATAAGGATCTGTTAATTGAAGTATCAGGTTCACCCAATGTCAACCTTAATGCTAAACAACTGTATATTTGGGTGAATTCACTCTCTTTT
The DNA here is from genome assembly GCA_033030585.1 of Hippophae rhamnoides. Taxonomy (NCBI): domain Eukaryota; kingdom Viridiplantae; phylum Streptophyta; class Magnoliopsida; order Rosales; family Elaeagnaceae; genus Hippophae; species Hippophae rhamnoides. Next base: position 18,667,744 of record CM065434.1, on the reverse strand, counting down.
ATCATGTTTTGAATAAAATGATCTATGCAAATTTGTTGCCCTCAAAATACTCCTCTAAGATTGCCTACCTACATGCCAAGCTATTACACTATATTGAAAAAGGGTTTGCCTTCAATGTAGGAATAATCATTCAAGATGAAATCATAAACCAATCTCAGTTTATAAACTCGAGGACTGGTCTTCCCTATGGTTGCCTTATTACACAATTAACTTATTAAGGGTGGACAACCCACAAGGGATTTTGATTACGTTCTTTTGATAGATGATATTGAAAAATCAACCATCTCAAGATCCTTTGCCCAGACCTTAAAAAGATAGAGGTATGTTGATACTGGAAGAGCTGATGATATTTTTGGTGATAAAGAAATGAAAAACATGTCTGCTTTAGAACCTTTTCTTCAAGACCTATTTGAAGATTATCTGCGAATGAGAATGGAAGTGATGCCAACCAAAGTTGATGGTCTCGAACAAAAAAATGTATACCATGGATGAATGAGAATAAGCTATGTATTTCACGATTAAAGATATACACTGACAATACGATTTTCATCCATTAGGACAATGATCATTTTCTTATTATGTTTTCTTTGCATTGCACTAGTTCTTTGGTTGTTTGAATTTTTTTTTTGACTTTTCATGTTTAAAGTGTAGTTGAAATATATTTGTTGATGTACTTTGATCATATCATTCAATACATTTTATGTTTGATTCACTTTCCTGTCTTTACTTCTTTTTTTGTCTTGTTTATTCATATGAGAAGAAGGGGGAGAAAAATATTGAGCATTAATTGAAAATCAAAAATAAAAATGGGGAGAGTTAATTTAATTTTTTTTAGGAGAACTAACTTAGAGAAAGTAACATTTATAATTTTCTATCTATTGATTACTCAATGTTTCTTTGTTTATCTATTATTTTATATACTAAACTAATGAACAATGAGTCTTTTGGGACAAGTTGTGTGATTGTTTATGTTTTTTGTTTTTCAGTGTACATATAAGCTATTAAGATTCAAGTGAAGATGGTTTCACTAAATCATAGAATAGTTTCACTATGTAAATTTTATTTTTCCTATGAGTATGATGTAGTGAGAGAGGAGTTTTTCACACATATATACCAAAATAGGAGATTGTAAAGTTTACAAGTGTTGACGATATTCATGAACAAAACATCTAAATGTAATTTAGTTTCTACGTGAGTCTTTCAAGAATATTTTTCAAATCAAAGAAACTATCGAACTCCAAATGAATACATCTCAGGTATATATATGTTCTTATGCACGTTAGATTTATATTAGATACATAGAAATACTTTTCATATAGGTTACTTGATCGATCGACTTATGTCTGGATTGATTAAGGTAAGTAGATTGATCGAGAATCAATTAATCTTGATTAAAAAGTCCTTGAATTAATCTTTAAATGAGGATTGGATTTCTCATTCAATCTACATAGTCTTGAATTTTATTTTAATATGCTTGATTGATCGAGATTTAGTTAAATAGATCGATCATCTTTTGATTGTTGCTTGGATCAATCGAAAAGGGTTTTGATCTATTGACCTTTTGGATCGATTGATTAATCTTGACTTAGATCGATTGAGCAACGAGGGTTTCAACTTTAAACTTAATTTTTTACTTGAGCCAAATTATTTATTACTATATTATCCTCATTCTTTAAAGGTCTTTTAATTGATTTTGTAGACATAATAGTAATGGACCTTTGACATAAGGCCTTAACAATACCTATTTATCAAACATTTTATGGTTGTGTTTGATTGATTAATAAGTTTACATTATTTTTGATATTGTGCTTAATCATCTATTCTAGAGTTTGTTAGTGATTATAATTTATTTACTATTCTGTTGAATTATGTAGCTAGTATTATTCATTGTTTAATATGATATATGACACACATTGTACTAGAGTTTTTGTGTTAAAATTTCAAGTGTCAACTGAATAGGTTTGATACTTTGTGTGACTCAAGTTTATCAAAATGTTAGCCTAGATACGAACACTTCACTTGTGGAGACTATGAAAGAATGTGGAGGCTTGTAAGTAGATTTCTTGTGGACATTACCTTGGAAGGTAATTTGAGTTATAACCTTGTAATCAAACATATTTTCATAATGGATAGTTTAGTAATCTAATAGGCTAATGATTTTTCTCTTAAATCATTATTGTGGCCTAAGTTACTTTTACTTTAAGAATCTTGTGTGTTAATTTATCTTTCTGTTTTATTTTATTTACATGCAATTGCATATTTGATCTTCTGTAAAATTTTAATTTAACATATTTTAATTAATTATGTATTCATCTCCTCTTTAACTAATTTGCTCTGTAACATAAAAACTTTCAAAAAATAATGAAAGTACTTGTTTTAAATTGCTTAGATGTGCTAAAAGATATTTTAAAGTTAATAACAAGAAGTTATTTTCTCTAAATTTTTAAGAAGTTAATTTACTTTTTATCAAAGAGAAATTTTCTTCTACAGAAACCTTTCTTCGATAGGTTTGTTTTACTTATATTTATTTTTTTCTTATTAATTATTTTAAATAAAAACATATATTTATATTGTTTGTCATCTAGATCTTAATTTAGGTGATTTTTTCTCGGTGTGTTGTACAATATTTTTTATTTTGATTTATTTTCTTCATTAACTCAATTAGGGGATTATTTTTCCTCACGAAGGGTTCAAATTATATCTTTATTAATATAAATTTTTAAATTAAATATCTAACAATTTTTTCCTTAATATATTATATTTTAATAAATAAATTTTAAATTAAAAGTTTGAGACTTAAAGGTTGACTAATAGTTAGTAATTAAATTTATTAATTTTTAAAAACTAAATGCAATAAATTGTAACAATTTTTAATACTTAGATATAATAAACATGAATTGTGGTACATTTCGATAAAATTATTAACTTTTTTTATTTAATAACATGAAAGAATAATTTTAGATCAATTAAATGGTTACCATATTTTAGAGAATAATATTTTTATTACAACTTTGTACACATATATAAAATTTCATATTTTATAATTTAACGAGTTCATTATTAGTAAATAATTTTACAATTATTTATTCATTCTATATTATATATTTTAAATACAATTGATTAAAAAAACTTAATATGTATAGCATTATTTTAAAAAAAATTATGAATATCTTTGTATTTTTTAATTTAAAAAAATATAAGAAAATTATAAAAATAATACTCTTAAAATTTATAATAATAAAAATAATACTAAATAACATTAAACAGAGTTTAATTGTATAATATTTAATGTTAATAATAATAATAATTTAAATTGAACGATATTCAATTAAATGATATTTAATATAAAATAATATGTTAGATTATTTTTAATAATAAAAATATAAAAAAATTATTTTTACAGTTTACATATTTTCATCTTAAAAATATGTTGTTTTATTTATTTATTAAGTTACTCCAAATTTAATTTAAGAGATGGGACTTCTTATAAAAATAACCGAATTAAAATATGTTCTTTAAAAAAATATATGGAACTCTCCTGTCTCATCATTTTAATATTTATTATTATTTAGTTTTTTAATAGCTTGCTACAGAAAATAATTAATTTATTATTTTCTTTTATCTTTCTCTATTTTTTTCTTTTTCTTACGTCTCTTTCTCATGTATTTATATATTTGAATAAAATTCTCTTTCATTTCTTTTTTACTAAACATTAAATATTAAATACTAGAGAATGAAAAAAAAATTAAAAAACTAAAATATTCTTTAATTTTTTGTGCACGTATCTTTTTCAGTTAAATAGATACCTCTTAAATAATTTGACAACTTTTACGATATTAATCAAAACCTTAAACAATTAAATATTAAAAGGTTAATATAAGTTATACCATACCCGACATAATACATATGGTCAAACTTTGCAGCTCGTTAATTTGTCCTAAACAAATGTCATATTCACATTTTTTCTGAGAAAAGTCAGCTTCTGGTACAGGCGTAACAGGCCTACCCATCCATGCTCATCAATTTATTTGTTCTTTATTTCTTCGTGAAGCTCAGTACTCTTCTTCACACTTCAACACAACATGGGTTTCCTCTCTTCTTTATCAATTTTCATCCTTTTCTTATTTTCTTGCTCTTCTCTGACTGCAATTGCTCAACAACCTTACTTTGGACTAGGCCTTGCAGCTTGTTCAAAATTTAATAATTCCAATTCTGCCCTTGGCTACACTTGTAATGGCCTAAACAGAACCTGCCAATCTTATCTCACTTTCAGAGCAATCCCACCTTACAATTCTGTTTCAACCATCTCTAATCTCTTAAATTCAAACCCATCTCAACTTTCTCAAATTAATTCAGTTTCAAAGACTCAAACTTTTGGAACAAACAAGCTAGTGATTGTTCCAGTTAGTTGCTCTTGTTCTGGTAAGCACTATCAAGTTAACACTTCTTATACAGTTAAGGGAAATGATACCTATTGGTTAATTGCTACTAGTACTTTTCAAGGTCTCTCAACTTGTCAAGCTATTAAGGATCAAAATAGAAATCTCACTACTAAGCTTTTGTATGCTGGTCAAAGACTTAATATTCCTCTTAGATGTGCTTGTCCTACAAAGAATCAAACTGATTTGGGTCTTAAATATTTAGTGAGTTACTTAGTTAGAAAAAATGATTATGTTTCAAGAATTAGTGTTAAATTACATGGAGATATTGGTAGAACACTTCAAGCTAATGGACTTTCTGAGGACGAATCAACTATTTATCCTGATACTACTTTGTTGGTTCCTCTTGAAAATCCACCATTAGGTTCCCAAATTGTAGAGCCACCACTGCCGCCACAAACACCTACTTCGCCGCCTCCAACTGTCTCTTCTTCCACTAATAAGAACACAAAATCATGGTTTTATGCCCTTCTTGGAGCTCTTGGTGGAGGAGCTTTTGTATTGATCATTGGGATGATTGTTTTTTTCTTTGTGTTGAGAAAAAGCAAGAAGAAAGCTGATCCAATTATTGTGTCTGAAAGCGTCGAGGTAGTTGAAAAGCTAGAAAAAAAGAAGATTGGTGAAGAATCTGAGGACTTGTTAGATAGTTTATCTGATATAGCTCAGTCAATTAAAGTTTACAAGTTTGAGGAACTGAAGCAGGCAACAAACAGCTTCAATCCTAGTTGTTGGATCAGTGGATCTGTTTATCGTGCCACGATTAAGGGGGATTTAGCAGCCATTAAGGAAATGGATGGAGATGTTTCAAAAGAGATAAACTTGTTGCAAAAGATCAATCATTTCAATCTAATTCGTCTTTTGGGTGTTTGTTTCAATGAGGGACATTGGTATCTTGTTTATGAATATGCTGCAAATGGAACTTTGAGCGATTGGATTTTTCCTGAAAGCAACATCAATGGGAAGTTTTTGAATTGGACACAAAGAATTCAGATAATGTTAGATGTGGCAACAGGACTCAATTATCTTCATAGCTTCACAACTCCTCCTCATATCCATAAAGATATAAAGAGCAGCAATATTCTTCTAGATAGTGATTTTCGAGCTAAGATTGGGAATTTTGGTCTAGCAAGATCAGCAGAAGCTGATGAAGGTCAATTTTCATTGACAAAACATATTGTGGGAACTATAGGTTATATGGCTCCTGAGTACTTGGAAAATGGGTTGGTTTCGACGAAGCTTGATGTTTATGCTTTTGGGATTCTTATGTTTGAGATGCTAACTGGAAAAGAAATTGCTGAGTTGTATGAAGAAAATAGACACTTGTCTGATATATTGAATGCTGTAGTAGAAGATCATGAAGATGAAGAACAAAACTTAAGGCAGTTCATGGATTCTTCTTTACATGGGAGTTATTCTATAGAACTAGCCAAGTTTGTGGTTGGATTGATTGATGGTTGCTTGAAGAATAACGCAGCTGATCGTCCGCCTATGGATGAGATTGTGCAAGTTCTGTCCAAAACTCTGAGCAATTCATTGACATGGGAAATGGCTCACAACTTTTCAGATTACCAATTATCATTTAGAACTTCAGATAATATTGAAACTGAAACATGATCTTCGAAATGATAAACCAAGCTAACTAGTTTCGACGTTTGTCATTTGATCCATTTCTTATGTACGATTTCTTGAAATTATACATTATACCAATATAACTACCTTTCTTAGTTATATCAAATGAAATTACTACTAGATATGCATCTAAGTAGGTTATTAAAAACTGTCAACCAATTCATTCTCAACAATTTTTACCTTGCTTTTTGAGTTCATAGTGATTTCTTCCTTCAAGAATCAAAGAATATTAACTATGATATACATGAGATTGGGAGCAGTCAAGATAGCAAATTTTTGAACATTCCCTATTAAATAATACGAAATTCCTGTTAAGAATCTAAATCGAAAAAATCAACGTAACTTCAAATAAATTACCATAAAATTTGAAGATTGAAAAATGTCTCAAAATCGATGCGCACAACTAGTTCATGTCCAACGTTACTGTTATAAATAAGTACTATCAGAAACGAAATTTGGGTTCAATTTGATTACATAAATATATAATTATGGGTAATAACAAAATAATAAGCAGTAAGAAAAGTAAATATTACATAATGTTAAAGAAATGGCAAGACTCATAAGTCGAATATCGCATTTGGGTAGTTCAGTACAAATTAATAATAACGGTAAAGAAAATAAATAAGCAAGAAGAATTAAATGACACACCATTTAAGTTGCTCAACTTTTCAATATGAAAGTCTCTTAACTACGACGCATTAATGTGAGAAAAATCCACTAATAATCAAATGAGATACAAACACCAATTTCCGTTTCCACAAATTATACCAAATTCCAAAATCGACCCACAAAAATATCCCTTCTAATTTATCAGGTAATATATATATAGCAAGATAAATTAACAAACTTGCTATTAAATCAAATATTACCGCATATAAATGAGAGAACACCACAAATGGCAATCAAATGGACGCTTTATCCTCGGGCTGATTTTTCTCTCGCTTTCTTGGATTACTGTCGGGTTTTCTTCTTCTTTGGTCAAGTTTTTTCTCTGCTCCTTGTTTTCTATTTTGCCGCAATTTTTGTATGTATATTCTAAAAGATCAAAGCGAAATGATATATATGCATATTACAAAAGTGGGCTAGGGTTTAATAAACGGGTTCGCTTTTAATTATTGCTTTCTGGGCCACTATTAACAAATCTCCACCTTGGCTCAAAACTAAAAACAAGTTCTTCAAATGAAATTCCTGATTACCAAATAACCGTCATTCAAAGCCCTGGGGTGATCATCTTCAACAAATACTAATCAAGTCCGGTTAATGTCAACTTGTTAAAAGAAACTGGTTTGGTTAACATATCACTGATTCTCAGAATGGCTTATCTTATTAACAACAATAAGACCCTGGGAGACAATGTCACGAATCTAACGGCGATATCTCGACATCAATGGTTGGTTCTTTCTACGACATAGTATTCTTAGTCGTTGTATCGCGACTGACTATCACAAAATACAAGCGTAAGTATTCTCACAAACCTAAATCACAAACCAAACCTCTAAGCCAAATGGCTTCTTTCATCGCTTCGCTGCCGCTATATATTCTCCGTCAGTGACAAAGCAATCAGACTCAGAAAGTAGCCTTCCAACTAATGGCACAACGAGAAAGAGTGAAACATAACCTGTCGCCGTAGATCTTCTTCTATCCGTGATCACCAAAGATAATCTAATCCACATAACCAATAACACCGCAAATCAAGATAGTACTTCCATCATATACCAAACCAAAATTAGATGTACTTCCTCTCAAATATCAAGTATCCATTTCACGCCAATGACCTTTACCAGGATTACCCATATATTTCACGACAACACTAATCGTACGTGAAATGTTTGACGAGTACAAACCATAAGCATACATCAAACTCTCCCAACGGCACTAGCATACGGAACCTGAGACATGTACCGCTTCTTCTTCTTCCTCGATGGTGACAAATCCAAAGAAAGCCCGAAATGCGCAATCTGGCGTACTTCACAGGTTTAGAATCTTTCATGCCAAAACGTTCAAGAACTTTTTCAATATAACTTTTCCGAGTCAAATAAAGCTTGCTCCGCTGTCTATCCCTCGTAAATTTCCATGCCTAAAATTTTCTTCGTCGCACCCAAATCTTTCATTTCAAACTCACCATTAAGCCGAGACTTTAATTTCAATCTCGGACTTATTCTTAGAAGCAAATAAGCATGTCATCAACATAAAGCAACAAATAAACCGATGAACTATCATGGAATCTTTTATGATAAACACAACTATCATAATCACTCCTGTGAAAGTAACCGTGATCAATCATAAAAGAATCAAACCGCTTATACCACCTTCGAGATTGTCAAATTTCATATAAAGACTTTTTCAATAAACAAACATGATCTTCCTTACCTGGAACAACAAACTCCTGGTTGATGCATATATATTTGTTCTCCTCAAGCTCACCATGTAGTTAAGGCTGTCTTGACATCAAGTCAGTTCTAATTCCATGTCAAACAATGCAACCATAGCAAGCAACACACGAATAGAGCTATGTTTCACAATAGGAGAAAATACTTCATTGAAGTCAATACCTTTCTTTTGACAATAGCCCTTTAGAACAACACGCGGCTCTCAACCTAGCCGCCCAACCTCGTGTATACCTTCCTTTTTCTTGAAGCACCCATTTGTTTCCAACAATCTTCTGCCCTGCGCGTTTCACCAATTCCTAAGTACGATGATTCTTATGAAGTGATTCAATCTCTTCATTCATAGCAACCAACCACCGAACGTACTCATCACAAGTGACACTCTTCATGATAACTAGGTTCACGCACCTCAATGTACTCCGCCACGTACAATGCAAAAGAAACTAAGTCCCGCATCTCGCACCCTCGAGGCGCTCTAATCTCTCTTATTCCTTTACCCTTAGCGATATCGTATGGTTGCTCATGTTGCTCTTCTACTACATCACGAGTTAATCATCTATCTCATCCATGATGGCCGATCCGAAGGCCTTCTCGCACCTCGACCAGAACTCCACTCTCAAGCTCCACCGCTCACTAACACCGTGGTCTTTATCCGCAACAATGTGACTTTTTTTTCTTTTGCAACATGGAAAACTCATCAAACTTAACATCTCTCGCTTAATCAAAAATTTAGGTGATCGGGTTCAACACACCATAATCTATAACCCTTCACCCCGTATGATACCCCGTAAATATGCATTTCAATGCCCCAGGCTCAAGTTTACCATCATTAACATGAAAGCATAAGGTGACAACCAAAAACTTTCAAATCGAATAATTAGCGTGAGTACCAAAGAATACCTCAAACGGAGTCTTCAACTCAATTGCATTGGATGGAGACCGATTTACCAAATACAGTACATGGTTACAAGCTTCAAATTTCAAAAGGATTTATCCAAATCACTTGAAAGAGCATACAACGAGCTCTTTCTAAGAGAGTCCTATTCATACGTTCGCTACTCCATTTTCATTGCAGGTGTACAATGACGCATGTGTCTCACTATGCCATTTCTTTCACAGAACTCATTAAACTGATCACAAAATTCCAAACCATTATCGCTTCTCAAATGCTTGATTTTTCTGCTTGTTTGATTTTCTATACAAGCCTTGAATTTTACAAATTTCGAGAACGCATCATTCTTATTCTTTAGAAAATACACCCATACCATGACGAGAGAAGTCATCAATAAAAGTCAACATATACCGGCACCACCCTTAGACACAACACGAAGCGACCCCAAAGATCCGAATGAATATAATCAATGCGACCTTTCGTTTTATGGACGGGTCAGATCGAACTTGACCCCGCGATGCTTTCCATAAACACAATGCTCGCGTAAATCAAGCTTCCTGGGGCTTTCGACCACAAAGCAAATCCCGTTTGCTCAAAATAGACATCCTCGCTCACTCATACGCCCAAGCCGCATATGCCATAATCGAGTAGTGTCCGAATCTTGATCCGACGAGGATGAAACCGATACACCGCCAATAACAATGCTCGAAGCATATAGAGACCACGCGACAATTGCCCTTTAATAACAACGAGAGCACCCTTACTAACTTTTAAAACTCCACCTTCCTACATACTTATAAATTTCTCATGAATCAAGAGCATCTAAAGATATCAAATTCTTTTCAAATCTGGAACATGGCGAACATCTTTAAAGTCCTAACAATACCATCATGCATCTTAATTCTGGACAAGACTAATACCAATAACCTCATGACATATTGTTTCCCATCAAGACAACACCACCATCAATAGACCGATAAGTTAAGCAAACCAATATCTACCTAGGCACATATGGTAAGTAACCCGAATCAAGAATCCAAACATCTCCAGTGAGAACCAATAGATACCGATAGAACATTTTCACCATCGGAACTTAACTATCCGCAACACCAGCCGACATCATTAGTACCAAAGACGTCAGTGGCGTATTTTCCTTTACCTTTGAAGTTTCTGGACAATTTACTTTCCAATACCCTTCCCGACTCGGCAATAATTGCATTTATCTTTTCTTTTTCTAGATTTGGATCTAGACTTGCCTCTATTACTTGCTTGTGCCTTTTTCTTGATTTCTACCTCCGACAAATAAACCATCGCTATTTTCATTATTGCATTGTAGACACCTTTTCTTCAACTCTCTGAATTCAAAGTCGCTTTGACATCTTCCAAAGAAATAGTTGTCTCGCCCATATAGCATAGTATCAACAAAATGCTCAAATGAATGAGGTAAAGAACATAATAGAACTCCAAGGCCCGATCCTCATCATCAATCTTAACACCACCATTTTTCAAATCACGAATAATTTTAGTAAATTCATCAAGATGATCGTGCAAAGGTGTACCTTTCCGACATTCTCGAATGTATACAAACGCCGCTTCAAATATAACCGACTAGTCAAAGACTTGGGTCATATACAAATTCTCCAATTTAAGCCATAACCCAAATATGAGATTCCTCATCACCAACCTCGCGTAATACCTCATCGACAAGGATAATTGAATTGAACTCAAAGCATTTTTCCATCAATGCATCTTTTTCTTCATCACCAATTTTTCCGCAATTTATCCTTGCCTTCAAGTTGTCTTAACGAGCCCTTTCTTTAACTAATACGGCTCGCATCTTCATACGCCATAAACCGAAATCATTTCTACCATTGAATTTTCAATTTCATATTTTGCGTCGCATTTAAAACCCAATATTAAATAAACAAGTACAACCCGTAAAAATATGAAACCAATTAGATAAACTGTAAGCTCAAAAATAAATCCAAAAGAGCAAACTTGACTGGCCCAATAAATACATCAGAATAACCCAATAGCTCGACACGTCAATTTGTTAAAGAATCGCATCATGCTAAGCTTAATATCGTGTCCAATTCGTAGTTGCACAAATTAATAATAACGGGTAACAAGAAAATAAATAAGAAGAAGAAATTAAATGGCACACAATGATTTGTGGTTCAACTTTTCAATATGAAAAGTCTACTTCCAATCGACATCAGACACACCGAGAAAAATCCACTAATAATCAAAACGGGAGATACAAACACCAATTTCCGAGCTTTACAAATTATACCAAATTCCAAAATCGACCCACAAAATATCCCTTCTAATTTACTTGGTAATATATATATAGCAAGATAAATTAACAAACTTGCTATTAAATCAAATATTACCGTACAAATGAGAGAAACACCACAAATGGCAAATCGAAATGGACAGCTTTATCCAACATTTGATTTTTCTCTCGCTTCTTAGTTGGTCGCTGTTTTCTTTCTTTCTTTGACTGTTTTTTCTCTACTCCTTGTTTTCTATTTTGGCTGCAGCTTTTGTATGTATATTCTGCAGCATCAAAGGAAATGATATATATGCATATTACAAAAGTGGGCTAGGGTTTAATAAATGGGTTTGGGCTTAATTATTGTTTTGGGCCACTATTAACACATAATGATTTAAATGATTCAATTTTTCAATGTAAAAAGTCTACTCCACTAACGACATCACATTGAGAAAAATTCACTAATAATCAAATGGAGATACAAACATCAATCTCGCTTCACAAAATATATAAAAAATCCAAATATATGCATAAAATAACTCTCTCTAATTTACTGGTAATATACAGCAAGATATATTAACAAATTTGTTATTAAATCAAATATTACCATACAAATAAAAGAAACTCCACTAATGGTAGTAGAAGTAAAGTGCATGTCCTCGAGGGTTGATCTCCCTTTTATTTTTTCTATCTGTGTCTTCACTGTTTTTCTATTATGTTCGGTAGCTTTAGTTGGAGATGGAGGCAAATGGTTTAGTTGTAGTTCGCTGTTTCAGTCTATATAGTCTCTTTTCTCTATATATTTTTTTCAAGTGACAGGTTCTCTCTGCACTCTTCTTTGGCAACTTATCCCACAAACAACACACACATACATATATATATATATATATATATATATATATATATATATGTGTGTGTGTGTGTGTGTGTGTGTGTGTGTGTGTGTATGATAAAAGGCAAGAAGGGTTTAAGCTTAATATATGGGTTTTGGGCCATAATTTTAACAAATCTTCACATTGGCTCAAAACGAAAATAAGTTCTTCAAATATGAAATTTTTTGGATTACCAAATAACTGTTGTCCAAAGCCACAAAGGGTGATCATTTACTACAAACATCAATCAAGTCCAAGTAATGCTTAAACTTGTTAAATGGAATTAGTTTGGTTAACATATCAGTTACATTCTTTGTAGTGATTATCTTATTAACAACCATAGTACCTTGAGAGACAATGTCACGAACGAAGTGACATCTGACCTTAATATGTTTGGTTCTTTCATGATACATAGTATTATTGGTCAAATATATCGCACTCTGACTATCATAAAATACAACAGAAGTATACTGTTGTAAACCCAAATCACAAAGCAAACCTCTAAGCTAAATAACTTCTTTCACTGCTTCTACTGCTGCCATATATTCTACCTCTATGGTAGACAAAGAAACTATAGATTGTAAAGTAGCCTTCCAACTAATGGCACAATGAGAAAGAGTGAAGACATAACGTATCAGAAATCTTCTTCTATCCAAATCATCAGCATAATCGGAGTCCACATAACCAATAACACTACAACTAGTATTAGAACTTTCATCATATACCAAACCAAAATTAGATGTGCCTCTCAAATATCAAAGTATCTATTTCACTGCTTGCCAATGACCTTTACCAAGATTACCCATATATTTATTGATAACACTAATTACATGTGAAATTTCTATCCGAGTACAAATTATAGTGTACATCAAACTACCAACGACACTAGCATATGGAACCTGAGATATGTATTGCTCTTTTTCTTCTGACTGTGGTGACAAATCTAAAGAAAACCTAAAATGTGTAACTAACGACGTACTCACAAGTTTAGAATCTTTCATACCAAATTGTTCAAGAAATTTTTCAATATAACTTTTCTAAGTCAAATAAAGCTTACCCGCTTGTCTATCCCTATAAATTTCCATGCCAAAAATTCTCTTCATTGCACCTAAATATTTCATCTCAAGCTCACCACTAAGTTGAGACTTTAATTTCTGAATCTCAAACTTATTCTTAGAAATAATAAGCATGTCATCAACATAAAGCAACAAATAAAAAAATGAACCATCATGGAATCTTTTATGATAAACACATATATCATGATCACTCCTAGAGTAACCATGATCAATCATAAAATAATCAAAGCACTTATACCAAAACTTAAGGGATTACTTCAACCCATATAAAGACTTTTTCAATAAAAAAATATGATCTTCCTTACCTAGAACAACAAACCTCTCTGGTTGATGCATATATATTTGTTCCTCAAGCTCACCATGTAAGAAGGCTATCTTGACATCAAGATGTTCTAATTTCATGTCAAACAATGCAACCATAGAAAGCAATACATGAATAGAGCTATGTTTCACAACAGGTGAAAATACTTCATTGAAGTCAATACCATTCTTCTGACAATAACCCTTTGCAATAACAAGTTTCTTGAACCTAGGTTCTTCAACCTCAAGTATACCTTCTTTTTTCTTGAAGACTCATTTGTTTCCAACAATCTTCTGGCCCTTAGGAGGTTTCACCAATTCACAAGTATGATTATTATGAAGTGATTAACAAAATCATCATAAGTGATAGCTTCATGATAACTAAAAGGTTCATGCAACTCAATCGACTCTACCACAAACAATGCAATAACTTTGAGGGTGTCGAATATCTCTTATTCCTTTACCCTCAATGATATGATATGGTTGCTCATGTTGCTTTTCTGTTACATCATGAGCAGAATAATCTATCTCATTCACAAATGGTTGATTTAAAGTACCATCTTGCACTTGACTAGAGCTCCACTCTCAAGCTCTACCTGCTCACTAATGTCGTGGCCTTTATCTGCAACAATATACTCTTTTTCTCTTTTCGAACATAGAAAAATTCATTCTTATTCTTCCAAAAATACACCCAACACATGACGGGAGAAGTCATCAATAAAAGTCAACATATACCGGGCACCACCTTTATACACAACATGAGAAGAATCCCAAAGATCTGAATGAATATAATTAACAATACCTTTTATTTTATGGATGGATGTACTAAACTTGACTTTGTGATGCTTTTCATAGATATAGTGCTCACAGAAATCAAGCTTCCCAGTTTTCTGACCACTAAGCAAATCATGCTTGGTCAAAATAAACATCTCTTCCTCACTCATATGCCCTAACTATATATGCCATAATCGAGTAGTATCTGAATCTTGATCTGACGAGGATGAAACTGAAACACTTCCAATAACAGTGCTACCCTAAAGCACATAGAGGCCATGCGACAATTTCCCTTTAATAACAATGAAAAACACCTTTATTAACTCTTAAAATTCCACCTTTAGCTACATACTTGTAGCCTTGTGAATCAAGAGTATCCAAAGATGTCAAGTTCTTTTTCAAATCTGGAACATGAAAAACATCTTTCAAAATCCCAACAATACCATTATGCATCTTAATTTGGACAGTACCAATACCAATAACCTTGTAGGACACGTTTTTTTCCATCAAGATAACATCCCCATCAATAGACTGATAAACCCGAATCAAGAATCCAAACATCTCTAGGAAAACCAATAGATAATGATAGAACATTTTCACCATCAGAACCAGAACTATCTACAACACCAGCAACATCATTAGTACCAGAAGACGTTGTGGTATATTTTCCTTTACCTTTGAGTTTTGAACAATTTACTTTCAGTGTCCTTTCTGATGGCAATAGTTGCATTTAGCCTTTAATTTTCTAGATTTGGATCTAGAGTTGCCTTTATTATTGTTTGAACCTTTTTCTTGATTTCTACCTCTAACAAATAAATCACTACTATTATCATTGTTACTAGTAGACACTTTTTTTTCAACTCTCTTGAATTCAAAGCTGCTTTTATATCCTCAAAATAAATAGTGTCTCACCCATATAGCATGGTATCAACAAAATTTTCAAATAAATAAGGTAAAGAACATAATAGAACTAAGGCTTGATCCTCATCATCAATCTTAACACCAATATTTTTAGATCATGAATAAATTTAGTAAATTCATCAAGATGATGGTATAAAGGTGTACCTTCTCACATTCTGAATGTATACAAACATTACTTCAGATATAACCGACTTGTCAAAGATTTGGTCATATACAAATTCTTCAATTTAAGCCATAACCCAATGGGAGATTCCTCATCACCAACTTCATATAGTACCTCATCAGACAAAGATAACTGAATTGAACTGAGAGCATTTTCAATCAATGCATATTTTTCTTCATCAATCAAGTTTTCTGAAAATTTATTCTTGCCTTTAAGTCTCTGAGCGAGCCCTTCTTTAATTAATACGACCTGCATCTTTATTTGCTAGAGACTGAAATCATTCTTACCATTGAATTTCTTAGTTTTGTATTTTGTCGTCATGACAGAAAACTCAATATTAAATAAAGAGAAACACAACCTAGAAAATATAAAACCAATCAAATAACTAAAAACTCAAAATAAAAAAAAAACTTCATTGGTTTCAATAAATAACATAATAACTCAATGATTTGATACTAATTTATTATAAATAAGCACTAACGGAAGCAAAATTTGGGTCCAATTTGATTGTACAAATATATAATTATGGGTAATAACAGAATAATAAGCAGTGAGAAAAACAAATAGTATAAAATGATTTAAGTGGTTCAACTTTTCAATATAAAAGTCTACTCTACTGACGACGACATACTAAAAAAATCTATTAATAATCAAATAGACATACAAACATCAATATTCGGAACACTTCAAAAAATATACCAAAAATTCAAATATACTTAGAAAATAACTCTTTACTTGATATTAAATCAAATATTATCGTACATGTTAGAGAAACTCTGCTAACTGCAGCAGAAGTGGAGTGCTTGTCCTTGGCTGATCTCCCTTTTATTTCTTCTATCTGCGTCTGCACTGTTTTTCTATTCTGTTCGGTAGCTTCAGTTGGAGATTGAGGCAAATGGTTAGTCACAGTTCGTTGTTTCAGTAGGCAGCGTCTCTGTTCTCTCTGTTATTTTTTGTACGGCAGGTTCTCTCTACACTCTTCTTCGGTAGCTTATCCCACGAACAACATATAAAGTTATATATATATGATAAAACACAAGAAGAGTTTAAGCTTAATATATAAGTTTTGAGCTGAAAGTTGTTTTGTGTCACAATTTTAACAGTTACCTATGTAACTCATACAAGAATATATAATGCTAAAACAGTTTCTGTTTTCTTTAACAAACGAATTATAAAAAAAGCTAGTTTCAAATAAAAAACAAAAACTCTATAGCAAAACTCGTTACAAAACGAGTCCTCTAACACTTTTTATTATCTATTTACACTATGCAAGGTATAGAAATCTGTTTCTGCTAGCATTCCTGGAATAAAAAGATATGCATTTTGAATAAAATAAAAATATTTCAATTGCCAATTTTCAGCACAAGAACAAAAGCATAGAGGTATTAGTACAACGCATTGTGTGAATAAGATTGGACAGATAGCTCATCAAGTTGAACCACCTACTGTACCTTTCTAACTCATTCACTCATTTATCTAGCTATAACAGGACTATTGAGTTGAAAAACTTCATCTGTATCTAACTTAGAAGTCCAACATTCATCTACCGTCTCAGGACATTGGGGAGCAAGAACAGAGAGATTGAACACTATTTCTGCCAAGCTTGGCCTAGCTGATGGATGTTCTTGTGTACAAGCCATTGCCAAAGCTACAAAGTTCATAGCACCATCAATTGGGTAAAAGCTTTTCAAATTTGGATCCATCCATTCTCTTAATCTCTCCTCTCTTCCTTCTTCAACTCCCAAAGCTGCCTTTGTTTCCTTCCATAACATATCAACCTCACCATTTTCTTTCATTTTTAGTGCTTTTTTACCTGAAAGCAGCTCTAACAAAACAACCCCAAATGTAAAAACATCAACTTTAGGCATCACTGGGTTAGCAACTGCTCTTGCCATAGAGAAATTTGCAATCTTGGCCTTAAATTTGGAATCAAGAAGTATATTACACGTTTTGATATCTCTATGTACAATAATTGGCTGAGTGTGTTCATGAAGATACTGTAAACCATTTGCAACATCTAATGCTATATTCAATCTTTGATTCCATGATAGAAATATCTTAGAGCTTGAACAAGTTGAAGAATTGTAGTGTAGCCACTTATCAAGTGAACCATTTTCTACATATTCATAAACCAAAAAGTGATTCCCTTCTTTTATGTCTGAAGATATGCCCATTAACTTCACCAAATTTCCATGATTTATTTTCTGCAGAATGTTAAGTTCCTCTCTAACATCTTCATTTGATTTCTTTACAGCTAAAACCTGCCCATCAATATTGGCTCTGTAAACCGATCCTCCAATTCGAAAAAGTTTGTCAAAATTCATTGTAGCCTCTTTTAATATTCTAGTCTCATATATGATGGGTTTGCCTAGATAGCCTGAAACTCCAAGAAGAAGCTTATCCTGAGAGATCTTAAGGTTAAAGTTGTCATCTTTTTTCACTTCCTTTATGTGAATGAGATCAGTGAACTTCAGAAAGGTTGCTTTATTACATTTCAATGTCTTTCTTCTGTCACAACCATAGAGAAAGAACGTTATCAAAAGCAAGACAATGAAAATACCTACTGAGCATATAACAGATATGAGGACCTTCCTTCTATGGTTGGATTTGTTTCTTTGAGGCAAATCAGAAGTGTGTGGTTGAGAAAGAGACGGTAATTTTGACACAGGAATCAAAATTGGAGAACCCACTAAAGAGCTGAAATTGTTTATGTTATTTTGGGTTATGATGTCTAAAGGGGATGAATTAAACTTGGCACTC
This sequence comes from Hippophae rhamnoides, assembly GCA_033030585.1. Taxonomy (NCBI): domain Eukaryota; kingdom Viridiplantae; phylum Streptophyta; class Magnoliopsida; order Rosales; family Elaeagnaceae; genus Hippophae; species Hippophae rhamnoides. The sequence continues at coordinate 18,649,256 of CM065434.1, read as the reverse complement.
ACTTCAGACATGTCATCACTAGGCTGCCAAACATAAGTAATGAGATGTTTAGTCCCATTTTCCAAATGGGTTTTTGATGGGCATTTGCAGAATATTGGGATTGTTACATTAACACCAATCTGCAAGAGGATTGGATTCAAAGTTGGGTTCATATCTTGAACTGCTTGCCAGTTAGTGAGGTTTTCGAACGAAGCAACAGAAAGCAAGTAATAGCTATCTTTTTCTTTGATCTGACAAGTGATGTTGGCAAAATAATGGTGTTTAGTGCAACCACAAGTGACAGGTACAAGCAATAATTGGCCTGAGATCAAGTTGTGATCCTCAAGGACTAGATTACTAGCATTTGCTATTGAATGAGGACTAATGTCAAACAGTTTAGATACATTTTTCAGATTCAGAAACTCTGGAGGTTGAGCAAAGTATGCTACATAAGTTTCACAAGAAGCAGATGAATTTCTTGAGCAAGAGAAGTTTGCCCCATTGGTGAGTGGTGTTTGGGCCGAAACACGGGTCGTGACGAACAAGAGTAAGAGGAAAAAAGCATTCGAGGAGACATAGTTGAATATTGGCATATTGGAAAGAGGTGTAGATGGTTGTGTACTGAAGCAGTTATGAAATAATGGCTAGTTTTCTCAATGTATCAAAGTTGAAAGTACATTCTAGTAAAGGTTAACAGAAAAGCTGAACTGCTGAAGTGCTTCCAATAAAATAGAATAAGCTTTACATCTCAGTGAAGATATAAAAGGACATGTTTAGTCTTTTGCTTTGGTTTTTTTATTTGAATGATTCTTTCAGAGACCTTATAGATTAGTAGTTTAAGGCCCTTTATGCTATGAATTTTTCAAAGGCATGAGCATCATCTTAAAAATAAAATCAGAATGAGGACGGCTAATAAACTGTTTAACCGAACAAAATTCTATATATAAAGTCAATAAGACAACTAAGATAATAGAAAATGGGTACGTTCGGAAGAGAAATAAATATAATAAATAATATTGAGAAATCATCTTACCATAGATTAATGATATAGATATTATTATATTTTAAAATTTAAATTTAACAAATAACTACTAAATAAAAAAAAGTTAAATAAAATAAAAATTATATATTCACCATTAAATTAAATGGACTCATATCATTTGTTAAAAATAATTTATTAATTCTATTTATACAAGGAATAGCCACCATAAGTAATATAAGTCACTAATGATATTTTGTTATACTGTGTAAAAAATTATAATTGTACAATTTTGGTACATGGATTTGTTTAAATTAACAACACAAATTCCTGTTATCTTAAAGAAGAATAATTTAATTATTTTATCTTTAAAAAGTACAATGACAAATAACTAATATTTTTTTATTTTTTTCTCATATTTATTGAATTGTTATTGAGATATTACTTTTATAACTTTTATTTACTAATAAACAATATTAATTACAAAATTGATAAAATATAAAAAAAGATTTAATGACAAAAATATAATATTTTTACAAAATATAACAAATTGATTGAAATCTCTAATTGATATAACTAAAAAACCTTGGGTGTATTTGTCTCTTTGTATATTTGACTCTCAAGTTATATTATATTTATCTCAGGTCTAAACCGTATTGAATCCTTAATTTAACATGTTTTAATTTTTAATTCTAAAATTATTTTTCTTAGTTTTTTTTATTTTAAATTAAAAATAATATTTTTTTTTATTTTTAAAATATAAAAAATATATAAAAATAAATTAAATATTAATTTAAATAAATTTTTATAAGTAATAAAAATCAAATAAAAAAAATTACTAAATTATTTTAAACATATTCAACATCAAATTAATTCAACTAAATACAACAAAGAATAATTATAATACAATCATTATTATTTAATTCAATATAATCATATTTAAATACTGCTTATATTCTCGTAATAAAATTGTTATAAGCTTTTTGTAATTTTAGTTGTCAGCATAAGAATATGCTGATTCTTTCATATATTTGGCTTAAAAGTAAAATACCATCTTCAAGGTAGTACCTGAGTAAGGGTACTCCAGAGACACAGGACATCCAAGTTATTAAAATAACAAACAATATTAGTCTCCTACACTTGTCTTTGTGTAAAGGGATAAGTGGAAACGACAAATGAGTAGCACTAACACTTATGCTTTCATTCATAATCAAACAATTTTGAAGCGGCTGTAGTGAATCTTAATGGTTTTAGAAAAAGATACATAGATGGTACCCTAAATAATTGAAGTTTTGGAGATATGGTGAAAAATGTCCCAAAACCGCTTACATACTTATAAAAAATGATTTTATTACATTTTTCACTTAAAGCCCCAAAAACCTGCTAATTAAAATATTACAAAATCTGGAGACTTTTATCCAAATAGTATTAAATACAATTAACTTAACGAGTTAGTATTAAACTAATCCTCTCCGATCCCTTTAATTTAGTTTGAATTATATCAATTTTATAAAGTAGATTTAAAAAAAAGAACATTACGCATATGTATAGTTACATTACACACATGAGTAACGTGGTTGTAATGTAAGGCTTAGGTGGGGTCGATAAATGAAGACACTTAGACTCTTTCCATATCTTAGCTTTTTTTTTTTGTAATCATGCATTTTTTAACTACAATTAAACTTTTACTTGATATTTCAGTGCACCTTGTACTTCTTTTGACATTCTTTTCATATTCTTTTTTTCACATCTTTTTTATAGCTTCACAACACCTCCAAACTTATTTTTAATTCTATTTTATTTTCTTTAGTGGGATAATTGTGTTATGAGTTTTTTCTTTTTTTATAGGGTGCATTACATTTTACCTTACTCTAAAACACAATACATGATTGCATTTTTTTTCTTTCCATACAAGCTAAAGGTGAAAAGGTAAAGGTAATGCTTACTAGTTAGGCATTAAATGTGGCTTAAAGATATGAAAGGTTTTTTGTTAGACTCAAATAAGTGACTAAAGATATTAATAATGGTTAGCTTGAAAGATTCAATTGATTCAAATAAGGCCTAAATCATTTCTCTTGCTAAATACTATTTAGGATTTCACCTCAAAAGATGATCAAATAGATTCTAAAACCTTGTAGATCTCATCAATTCGCACAACTCACTACAAATTTTCTCTCAATAAGCACACTAAAATCAATCATGAACATGTGCATAAAAATTTAAATCAATCCAATCAAAACTAGCTAGTATATCATATGATTAATGTAAATATCTTAACATATATGTTACATTCCTTATCTTAGTCATGACAACCAATTTTTATCATTGAGTTCATATGTTTCATATCAAGCAAACATGCATTTGGTTTCCATATATTTATCCATTTTCTACCCAAATCATGATTAAAAACATCATAAAAATAAAAAAAATTCTCTAAAAAATTAAAATGCACGGTAAAAGAAAATCTAGAAAATGAAGGTCCCTCCCCCAAACTTAAATTACACATTATCCCCAATGTGCACATATACATATGAAAATAAAATAGAACTCCCTTAATCATGGCATACCACATTTTTCGCTAAAATGCTCATTCTTGTTGCGCCATTGCTCTCCATATTTATTCACCTATAAAACAAAAATAATGAAAATATAAGTAAAATAATATTGGGTTTCCTCCCAACCAACGTCACGTTTAACATTCTTGACTAGACGATCATATCAAGTCCTAAGGCACATCCCTTTGTGTCCATTTACTTTTGAGTTTTCCTGGTTACAGTTTGAGTTTTGATTTGTTCAATAATACCTTATGCTCTAGTTCATAAACATGGTGCTCAATTCTCTTCTCATGCCATATGTTTTCCTTTTAAACTTTTTGACATTCTTATAAACACTCCAATGTAACTCATCCAATTTATGTATTTCTAAGATCTTTTTCACATTTCCATTGGACTCTTTCACTTTTATACTTGACTGGGGGTGGAATGGTAAAAGTGTAGGGTCTAAACTTTGTGGCTCTTCAATTGATGATTTGATCTTAGATCTTATCTCAAAATTTTCCAAAATTTCCTTCGATACACATTAGAGACGCGTTCTCCAAAAAGTTCACACAGTCCACAATATCAACCTTTAATGCCATAATTTCAAAGTTAAAACAAATTGAGTTGTTTTCTAGTGAGTTTATACCCTTGTTTATAGCATCACGTGTAACAGTCTTAAGTGTGGGCGACTCAACATATTCTTTCAAGCTAATCCCACAATCAGTAACATTTATCCTTACGCATTCATTAGGACTATAAATGTCACGGGGTTCAGATTCTTTAAAAACTTTAAACATTATTTGTTCATCTTGCACTCTCATTGTAAGTTCACCTTTTTTGTACATCAATGAGTGACCTTTCGGTTGCTAAGAATGGACGACCAAGTATGATAGGAATGTCACAGTCCTCTTCCATTTCTAGCACAATGAAATCCACTGAAAAGATGAATTTGTCTACTTTTACTAGCAAATCTTCTACCACACCTCGAAATCTCTTAATTGATCTATCTACCATTTGTAATGTTATTGAAGTGAGTTTTGCTTTACCAACCCTCAATCTCTTAAAAATCGATAATGGCATGAGATTAATGCTAGAAACCAAGTCACATAGTGCCTTGCCAAAACAAATGTTCCTAATAGTGCAAGGGATGTCAAAACTTCCTGAATCTTTCAATTTTTGTGGTAGTTTTCTTTCAAGGATGGCACTACAACCTTCAGTCTAGGTTATTATTTCATGATCTCCAAGCCTCATTTTCTTTGATAGTATATCCTTTATGAATTTGGAATAAGACAACATTTGTTCAAGTGCATCTGCAAATGGTATGTTTATGTGCAGCTTTTTGAAGACTTCTAGAAATTTTGAAAACTACGTATCTAACTTTTGTTTTTGAAGTATTTGAGGAAAAATAACAGTGGGTTTGTAGAGGTTGTTCTATTTTGGCTCAATTATTTCTTTTTCAATGCTTTCTTTATCCACTAGTTCCTCATTATCCTTGTTAATTTCATATTTCTCCTTATCCTTTTCTGTCTTATGTTCCTATGCTAAAGTTTTACCACTCCTCAAGACTATGGTGTTACACTGGTCCTTACCTTATCTTCTTGGCTTTATAATTGAATCACTTGGAATGTTACCTTGAGACCTTTGGCTTATGGCCTGAGCAAGTTATCCCATTTGGTTCTCCAAATTTTGAATTGAAGCCTTTTGAGTGGACACTTTTGTATTTACTGATTGGATGAAGTATTTCATCATCCCTATTAAGTCATTTGTATTGTTCTCAATAGGTGTCTTCTTCTCTTGGGCTTGTAATTGTTGTGGTTGTTGAAAACTAGGTGGTGGAAATTATTGATGGTTGAATTGATTACCACCTTGACTGTTGTTATTACTCCATAAACAATTTGAGATGAAGATAAGGATCCTCTGTTGGTAATTTGTTGAATTGTCCAACTGTTTGTAGCATTTGAAACATCACTGGCTTTAATTCAAACTAATTTGCTTGAATGTTTGGTCTTGTAATACTTGGATTCAGCCTTTCCAACGTAGGTATTGCATATTCATTCATAGCTCTATCTCTATCATCCATCAAAAGCATTTGATTGTTCAAGTTTAGCTCATTATTGTTTATTTCTAATGGATTAGCCATTTTTTCCTCTTGGGTGACAACTTGTTTTCTAATTAATCTCAAAGTATGCTCAATTTCAAGATCTAAAGGTAAGACTTCTCCCTCACGAACTCTACTAATGCAATAGATTCAACTATGATTCTACAATACTAAAGAAGATATCTAAATAAAAACTAAATAAAAAAGTTAAACAATTAAATAAATAAATTTAAGTTAAAAAATAAAAATAAATTAATTAATTAACTAAAATAAATAAATAAATAAATAATTCATTAAAAGAAAATTAATAAATTAAAATTAAAATTAAAGTAAAAAAAATTAACTAAATTAAAAAATAAATAATTTAAAAAAATTATTAATTTATAATATTTATAATCCCTCACAACGGTGCCAAAAACTTGATAGTCACATATAAAGTGTGTTTAATAAATACATCAGTATACATATCGCAACAAGTAATATAATGATATGAAAAAATTATTCACACGGAGATTGGTTTATTAAAAACTAATTTTTAAAACTAAAAAAAAATAAAATATTTTTTTAGTGTTTTAATATTTTAAGGAAGCAAAATTAAAATAACTAAAAGTAAATAACAATAATTAATTAAATGAGATTTGGTAACTTAAAAGTTATATGAGAAAATATGTAGGAATACTTAATCCCTCAATTTTCTAAACATATGAATCGTTAAAATTCATTCAATATAATAACAATTAATTAAATGATTAATTGAATCTAACCTAGTATGTTTTTCTCTTTTAAGTAAAATACACACCATATAATAATTAATTTGATCATACTCTTATACCAATTAAATTGAATATTACTCATTAAGTTTTTCAATTATGTGTCACATATATAAGAATCATACATTCATACCTAGAAACTATGCATGTTATTTAATCAAAACAAACAATTAAATAATTTTCTCAAATCTATTTAATTGCTTCTATAGATAAATTGTTAGTCAAACAATTAATAGCATACAAATCAGATTAAATAATATAATTAAATTATAATTATAAATGGGGTAAAATATTATATCATCACATGGTGAAAATTGGGTTCATAAGATCCATAGATTAACAAATTGACTACACATAATTGTGTTCATAAAACTCATATTTTTCATAAAAAAAAGACATTAAAATTGATAAAGAAAAGAGTAAAAGAAGAAATACAATCAATCTCTTCAATTGTAGTGTTAATCTCTACCAAAATTATGTTCTCTCTTGATTTTTTTTTTGTATTTTCTCTCTTTTTAGTTCCAAAAATTGATCAAAATTATGCTAATAATGACTCCTTTGGGTTTATGGAGTGATTAGAGGCTTAAATATAGCTAAAGTGTGATCTGGACCATTAGATCAACTTTAGAACAAGGGTTACGATCAAAAAGTGCAAAACCAACAACGCCAGCCAATCGCAACGTGACATGTGGTAGGGAAAATTAGAGAGCGACATATGGTAGGAGAGACCGGTCAGAATCAACAACACGTGGTGAGACATGATTTTTGGAAACAGATGGCATGGCATACGGGTGGAATGCAAGGAGCAATCAGGTGGCAACATGCGGTAGAGATGTTTGACTGCACACCAAACTCGAATTGAACACCATGTTGACACACGGCACATGTTTCATCCTCGCCACACACGACATAACATGATTTTTTGTCCTTGCTTGGGTGGCATCCTCGTGGCTTGCCCAGTCAGCTCATATGCTTGCGTGGTATGCCACCTGACAAATTCTAATTGGTCTTACATTAAAAATTCTAAAAATTATATTTTCACCAATTTTCACTAAAAAGTTTATATTTTAATATTTTTAGCCCCAAAATATTATTTATTGAATAAAACAAGTAAATATTAAATAAAAAGTACACTAATGACTCTACTTTCATAGAGTCATCACCCAACCCCCTCCAATCCCTTCAATTTAGTTTGAATTATACCTATTTTATAAATATTTTTAAAAAAGAACATTATGCATCTATATAGCTACATTACACATATGAGTAACGTGGTTACACATGTGCGTAAATTATTTAAAAAAATTCATTGTGAAATAGGCCTAACACAAATTAAATTTTCATAGAATTCTCTTTTACAATGTTAGTTTCCCCTAAAATATTTAGACAAATGGGAGGGAAAATAGATAATGTAAATTAGTGATATAGATACATAAATTGGTTCATAGTATTAAAATATAATTTACATGTCATTAACCAGAATTAGAATACCTTGAGGGTTCAGAACTAAACAAAGTCGGCTAAACATTTTGATAAAGACGAGATGAAAAGGATTGCACTAGAATGAAAATTAGAGAACATTTGGATTGAAAACCCTAGCCAATAATCGATGTTGCAAAGCTAGTATCAGAATAGACCTTTAAAACTTAATAAGATCGATAGATCTAACCATTCAAATGTAACCAAACACTCAGTGTAAGTACTACAAACCAATGCTTTTTTTGTTAAAATTGTGGAACGATTTTGTTTGAATAATTTCTTCAAACATTTTCCCTTTTTTTTAAATATTTAAGCCTTACAAATGTCATTGATTACTTTCAAAAGTATGTAAATGTTACAAATGTCATTGATTGCTTTGAAATGCCTTACAACTTCACATATTATTTTAAGGAATGTCTTACAAATTTTTTAAAGCAATTATGCTTTGCAACTCATCAATTTCACATTTAAGAAATATATATATGTGTGTGTATGTATCAGATTTGAAATAAATATGAAACAATATATCGTAATAATTTAGCTTGTAAAATTATTTTCAATAAAAAATTATCACATCAATTATAATTATAATATATAATAGTATTTAATAAGCAAGAAAAAAAATTGGGGTTAACAAGAATTATTACATGTGCACAAGTTTATAGTTAAAATCCAACCAAGAATAAGAGGCCAAGTTTCCAATAATTTATGAAGTAGATTATTATATTCTTACGATTCAATTAATTACTATATCTAAAAATATTTTCTTTTTTGGTTGTAGAATTTGTTGGAATTGTTTTTATTGGATTGGAAGGAATTGGTTAGTTGTTCAGTAACAAAATAATAGCTGGTATTCAATAAAAGAAAAGTGAACATGGAATAAATAATAATAAATATTCATGATACATGTATTATTGTATTAGAACCAAATGATCTTTCTTGACATAATTACAAGGGTGAGACTAATTACTCCCTTAGTTAATATGGAAATACAAAATATAAACCTTGGTTTTGAGTAATGTTCATATAATACTTTTTTCCTTTTCATTTGTGAGATCATGTGAATAAACTTATTGCCAAATTTAATATGTTCAATTTTAAATAAGTGAGTTCATGATAAGATACACTCATTGTTTTAAATAGAATGGATTCGCCAACACAATAAAAAAATATCACAATAAAATTATTTTTCAATTTTATTCTATATTTTATTCCATAACATAATGATTCAAAGAAAATATTTTGTAATTTTAATATAGTTACAAGACTAAGTTAATATTATTCCTTTCTTGTTTATTTAATATTATAGAAATAAGGTTCTATATATTGGTTAGTATTTTACTCAACCCAAGGGTTGCCCAATGAACCTGTTGATTAGAAATTTCATAATAGATAGATGTCACAAATGATGGATTGATTTTTCTATATGTTACTATATTTTTATTAGTACGGTCTAACATTATAATAATAGGTGATGAATCAAAATATTTCAATTGAACTTATATTTTTAATTTGTATTTATGTTTATCTATTTATCTTTCAACAAAAAAAATGGAAACGAAATTTAGGGAAATGCTTTGTAAACATATATATAAAGAACATATTTCATTTAGCCTATTTATGGCCACCATAACTAGTTATTTCAATTTTCTACTAACAATTTTATTATAACCTCCATTCTATTTATTGGTCTAAACATGATATAACTTATTTGAAATTTAGAAATCAATTAACTAAAAATTAAAACAATTAAAAAAATTATTCTATGATAGCTCATATATTCCATAGCACCATATTTTTCCAATTTCCAATGTTTTGTCATTACGATTCATGAGTAATACGGAATAATATTTAATGATAACAATTATCTCTCCCTTTCTTCCTTCAAAGAAATTGAAATTATTGAATTTTTTTATTTGTAATTGTCTTAGTCTCATTCCTATTACTTTATTCGTAAATGCATATTTACAATACAAACTTGGTGATCAATTGGATCTTTGATTAATTAAGATCTTTTTTTTATTAATCCCCCACTTTCATTAATCTACAAAAAGTCAAATTCAAATTGTTGTTCAATTATAGTGTAATTTTTGACTTAACAAATAACAAGAAAGGAATCATAGGACTTGAACCTACGACATCGAGTTTTGGAGAACCACATTCTCTGGAGCTGAACTAAGATAATAATGATTATTTATCATAATATTATAATCTGTTTATAATAAAAAAAGTTTTTAACCCAATACATTTTGTATGTATGGTATATACTCTCATAAAAAATAGAATAAAATAAAATAAAAGATTGGTTATGCATATCCAAATTGAATTAATTAAAATTGATCCCACTTTATTGCTCATAAGATAAGTAATATGTAGGGATAACAGGATTTGAACCCGTGACATTTTGTACCCAAATCAAATGCACTCCCAAGCTACGCTACATCCCTTTCAATCGATCTACAATATCATTGTAAATAATCTTTGCCTTGTTTTCCACATCTTTATTTATTTCATTGACATACACAAATTATCTTGTCATTTTGTATTTTTTTTTGTTCTTATATGTTACATATCCTATAACATGTAATACTGGACGCATATTTTATACATATAGAATATATACATTTAAAATAAATAGGAAACCCACAGTAAAAAAATAATTTTTTTACGAGAATTCTCTGGTAGAGTGTAAGGGTCATATTTTTTTCTTTTAAAAAAAGAATATATAAAGCATTCGGTCATTAACTATATATAATATATATAATAATAATCTATACTTTGGGTTATATATGTATTCCCATTATGTATTATGTATTACAAATTCGAATAAAATTCCAATAAGGAATAAAGAAGAAGGATTTTGAGTGCTAGATCTAAAAACATACCTCTCTGTGGCACCAGTAATAAGTACTCTATGGTTCGCAACTTTGGAAAGTTTATTGATAAAGATCAATCATTTATTTCCAGATGCATTGATATTCTCTTTTTTCTAATTATTGAGAGAGGAAGGGTCGAAGAAGATTAGGGATACAATATTTGTGACTAACCTCCCATCTCTTTTTTCTTCTTCTGAATAAGTTAGAAAAAGAATAAAAGCATATTCGTTATAGTGAAACTAAGAAAGGAACTCAAGTCCATACTTAAATTAATATAATAATAATAGAATTAGAATAGAAATTGAAATAGAGCACCTATAGCAATAATATCATACAATATACTTAAACGAAAAATGAAATAATGTATAATGATTTCTATATAAATTTTAAATCGAGTTAGAAATAATTCTATTAATTATTCTTAATAATATTACTTATTATTATTCTAATTGAACTAGAATTGATTTATGGAAATGAAATCAGTTATAATTTTATTTCAAATTTTGAACTATTTTTTTTGTCCGTTTCAAATCAAAAAATAGAAGAATTGAATCAATCACAAATCCAAAGGAGGTTCATGGCCAAGGGTAAAGATGCATGAGTCACTGTTATTTTTGAATGTACCTGGTGTATTCGAACCCGTGTTAATGTTAATAAGGGAGTTTCCAAATATATTACTCAAAAGAATCGACATAATAGGCTCAATCGATTGAAATTGAGAAAATTGTGTTCCTTTTGTTACAAACATACGATTAACAGGGAGATAAAAAAATAGATTGAACCACTCACTCGTGTGTCCGTCCTAGCCTTCCAACCAAAAAAGGTGAAAACGGTATCTTATATATCTATAGAATATTGATATATAAGATATTCTTATTTAATGAAATAGTAAAAGATAAACAAGATAAATCTCATTTCTAATTATCAATTTTAAATTTAATATTATTATAAATTCAAAATCTTATTAATTTTAAATAAGTTTTTATATGATTGATATAGAATTAGGATTTTTGGGACAAGGAATAAACAAACCATGGATAAATCAAAATGACTCTTTCTTAAATCCAAGCGATCTTTTTGTAGGCGTTTGCTTCTGATCCAATTGGGGGATCAAATTGATTATAGAAATATGAGTTTAATTAGTTGATTTATTAGTGAGCAAGGAAAAATATTATCAATTGAATATACTGAAATATATTTACAATACAATTACAATGAATGTTAATACAAGTATAAATACAGGAAATAAGAATCTGCTTTTTAGGAAAAGTACTTTTAAGAAAAGTATATTAGTTGCATACAACTAATATACAGCTGATAAAGTATATTAGTTGCATACAACTAATATACCATTAATGATTTATTAACACTCCCCCTCAAGTTGGCACATAGATATCGATCATGCCCAACTTGCTTAGTGAACCGTATAATTCCTTCTTGGAGACTATCTTGGTAATCATATCTGCAAGTTACTCTTCTGTGGGAACAAAAGGAAAACTAATATGTTTGGCATCTAACTTCTCTTTTATAAAGTGACAATCAACCTCTACATGCTTAGTGCGATCATGTTGTAATGGATTTTGCGATATATCAATGGCTGCCTGATTGTCACAATATATCTGCATAGTATTTTTGAGTTCGAAACCCAAATCCAATAACAAAGTTCTTATCCATAGTAATTCACAAACCCCATGATCCATACCTCTATACTCGGCCTCAGTTCTAGATCATGCCACCACTTTCTGCTTCTTACTTTTCCATGTAACCAAATTTCCTCCCACAAAGGTGAAATAACCCGATGTTGACTTTCTATCTGTAATACTTCCTGTCCAATCTGCATTTGTGAAGCCACAAACTTCAAGAGGATTTTTGTGTTTAGAGAACATTACTCCCCTTCCTGGAGCCGATTTAAAATACCTTAAAATTCTCAAAACAACATTCATATGATTCTCACTTGGATTATGCATGAATTGACTCACCACACTTACTGCATATGCAACATCTGGTCTAGTATGAGCTAAGTAAATAAAATGCCCAACCAATCTTTGATAGCGAGCTCGATCAGTTGGTATCTGATCTGGATACTTTGCCAAACAATGGTTTTGCTCAATAGGGATGTCAATAGGTTTGCAATCCAACATACTTGTCTCTATTAGCAGATCAATAATGTACTTCCTCTGACACATATATATTCCTTATCTTCCCCTGGCTACCTCAATTCCTAAGAAGTAATTTAGTTCACCTAAGTCCTTCATCTCAAATTCAGAGGCTAGTTGTCTCTGTAATTTATCCATCTCAATAGTATCATCACCAGCTATTACCATATCATCAACATAAATGATTAAGGGTGATGATGTACAAGCTTCCGCCCATCTCATCAATTGTATCCCATCTAGTGTCCTTAACGGAAAAATCTCATTATAGATTCTTGCATCTTACGTCTCCTTATCATCCTTCCATAATCTTCCTACCCGTGTATTTAGTTGTGTTTCTTTTGTGCATGTTCTTAAAAATCAACGGTCTAAATTAGATGCCCGGGCAATTAAATGTGTGTTTGTTGGTTATGGAAGTTATCAGAAAGGGTACAAGTGCTTCCATCCACCGACCAGAAAGTATTATGTCACTATGGATGTTACCTTCTTTAAGGACATGAGTTATTTTTCCTCACCTGATATTTCTCGTCAATGAAATAAAAAATTTGGATTTTTTTTGGGCCGGATTGGACTGTGAATTGGGATAGTAAATGGGCTGATGAGTAAGTGGGCTTGGACTTAGGACAAAAATGAATGATAAAATTTGAAGGATGGAAAACTGAAGAGAAAAAAACTATAGGAGTAAATATTACTCATAAAAAACACAGAGCAGTACGGGGGCTGATGCACGGACGGTGCGGGAGTTGGTGCGGACACTACGCGGGAGCTTGTGCTCAAATGGCACGGATGGCTAGTACACATAATGCACGGGAGTTGGTGCTAGAATGACGAGGATGGTTAGTGCACAGACTGAGTGTGATCTGGTGCTCGAACGGCGAGGACGACTAGTGCACGGGTTGAATAGGCAGACGGTTGGAGCGTGGACGGTTGGACAGGAAGACGGATGATGCGTAGATGGCTGGAGCGTGGATAGGCAGATCTGCAACAGCATTACAAACTAGATAGTGCGAGAAGATGAACTCCACTGTATAAAAATACCGACAACGGCACTGCTGCTCGGGAACTGGTAAATGTTTTTTTCTTTTCTACTCTGATACCAAATTGAATATACTGAAATATATTTACAATACAATTACAATGAATGCTAATACAAGTATAAATACAAGAAATAATAATCTTCTTTTTAGAAAAAAAGTGCTTTTAAAAAAGTATATTAGTTGCATACAACTAATATACAGCTCATAAAGCATATTAGTTACATACAACTAATATACCATTAATGATTTATTAACATTATCTAGATGGGTGAGTAGACTGACCTAAAAATAATAACGATTAATTATTATTACTATAAATAGGCTCGTATTTTATCTTTGTACTTTTTCTTAATAATGAGAAACAATTTTAAAGAGGCGAGTCAACCACTAGAACTATGAGTCTTAGAACAAAAATAAAGAGTCTTAATTCTTCAATTTAATCAAAATAAAATTTCAATCCTATAACTATCGTAATAAAAAAATTGGGAAAGAGGAATTCATCTTTTTTTCTTTTGTTTATTAAAGGTGTTTGCTCATTTTGATAACTTTATCATACTAATTTCTACTCTACCTTCATTGGATTCATTCTCAAAGGAACTCCATTTAGGTGACGTTTGGTTAATTCATAGAATGAAATTGAAATTGGAATAGAAATGAGAATGAGAATGGAATGGAATGAAATGGAAAGAAAACAATATTATTTGGTTTGATCACTGAAATTAAAAAAGAAATTAGTATTACAGTGTTTGGTTTACAGCTACAATGGAATGGAAAACACTATATATTACCTTAATACCCCTATATTAAAAAATATATATCATTTAATTATTATTTTTTCATCAAACAAGATACATTCTTGAAATCATTATTTTTTAAATAATTATTACTTAAAAATAAAATATATTATTAAAATTATTTTTTTAAATAGGGTTTTGAGATTTGAGATTTAGGATTTGGGATTTAGGGGTATAGGATTTACTATTTAGGGTATAAGTTATAACGTATAGAATTTAGGATTTAGGGTTATATTTATGTGTTAAGGTTTAGGGTTATATTTGTGGGTTTAAGGTTAAAATTATTATTTTTCTAAATAGGGTTTAGGATTTAGGATTTAGAGTTTTAGGTTTTGAGATTTAGGGTTTAGGATATAGAGTATACGATATAATGTTTAGGATTTAGGGTTTAGGGTTATATTTGTGGTGAGTTAGGCTTAGGGTTAAAATTATTATTTTTCCAAATAGGGTTTAGGATTCAAGGTTTTGAGATTTGAGATTTAGGATATAGGGTATAGATTATAGGGTATAATATTTAGGGTTTAGGGTTATATTTATGGGTTAAAGTTTATGGTTAAAATTATTATTTTTCTAAATAGAGTTTTGAGTTTTGGGTTTAAGGTATAGAGTTTAGGATTTAGGGTTATATTTGGGATTGGGGTAAAATTGGAACAAAAAATTAAGATTGGAATGGAATCATGATTCCTTAAGGGGGAGAAGGAATTCTCATTCATTCTCTTTTAGGAATTGATTCTATTATATTACTTTTTAGCACAACCAAACATAATATTGAAAGGATTCAATTCCAATTCCAATTCCATTTCATTCTAGTGAACCAAATAACACCTTAATTCCAAAAGATTTCTTTATAGTTTTCTTATTTTATGATCTTGTTGGCAATCATTTAAAGACGATTCCTATTTAATATAGCTATTTGTGTAAGTATTTTACAATTAAGAAGCAACTACCTTTTCTACATATTGTGTATGAAATTATTATAACTATAGTATGATTCATTGCTTTGAATTAATGCATTTATCCGAGTGATCCATAAACGACGAAAATCTTTCTTTTGTCTTCCTCAATCCTTATGAGTTGAAACTAAAGCTCTTATTTTTTGTTGAGTAATAGTCCGAGTAAGTCTTGGATGGGCATCTCGAAAGCTTGATGTATATAAACGAACTTTTGTTCTATGTCTTCAAGTTATATATCTTTATTTAATTCTGGTCATTGAATAAATGAAACTTTGATGAATAATTAAATAACCAATTAATTTTTTTTAGTTATTTCATTCCCTTTTCTTAGTCTATTAATAACAAAATGGATCCTTCTAGTATATAAAATAAAATTCCAATTGCTTTTGCTACTATAACCTCCCTACCACTATTTTTTCTAGGTTTTTTTACTTAAAAATAAGAAATTAATAATAGGTATGAAAAAAGAAAAAAAAGTATTAAATAAAAATGGGTACAATGGGTTTCATCATTTTTATAATTATTTCTTAAACGATGAGTTCCTCTCTATACACATTCTTTAATTTTAATCTTAATTATCCAGTAATAGATTTTTCATAATGAAACTTACTTATACAATAACGATATTTAATTATGAAGATTGGTTGAGTAGGTAACCCCGTTAGTCTATTCTTACAAAAGTTAAGAGTAAAAGCATAATTTTTATACTTATTAAATAGGAATTCTCCACTTAATGAATACTATTTGCTATGAATGAGAATTATTTCACATTTGAAATTAAAAATAAAAATGATTAAATTTGAACTAATGAAAACCATAAATAAGATATCACGATAGAAAGATTTTTTTATTTTTCTTTTTAAATAAGGAGCGAATTTTTTCATCATATCCTATTCAATGGTACTGATAGCTAATATTGGATCAATTTTTTTATTATTTTTTTTCTACTTTTTTCCCAATTCCATGATTTGAATAAGTCGCATACACACCTTTATATATATATATTCCTTTCCTCTAAATACATCCACAAAAAGTGAAATAAATAACTTTATTAATTAATTGTCTCGTGTTTCTAATAAGTTTAATAATTGACATATTAAATTATATAAATAATGAGTTGATTTAGATAAATCCTCACGAATGATTCTCAATTATTTTTACATTTTTATATTAATAGATTAATTAATAGAATATTAAATAAATTCAATCAAAAATAAAATAAAAAATAATAGATTTATATGAAATCTTACTCTTTTTAGAATAAACAAAAAAAAATATCATTACATGAAAATGCATTACAAACAAGTACAAGTTTACAGTCACATGATATTTGCCACCCACAATTCATGTGCACTGTTATTCATCTGACAATCTCAAATGACATGATAACTTTGAACCCAATATATTCACCGATAGTACAATGTCATGTCATTTGTCACAAATTTATTATAAGTACACCTTTCTTAATTTCTTTATGTGATAGGTATTTGCTTTATGGATTTTTTTTAATTTTATTTTTGATTGAAACTTTATGGAAATTCAGTCCTATACAAGTAGAGTAGGCCAATATGTAATGATATTTGTGTAGTGGCAAGGAATTACTGTATCGTACTTCTATGGAAAGCTTCCAGTCAAATGGATATGGTCAAGCGTTCTTCTCAAACCATATTTGTTTACTGCTTCATTACCTAATCTGAATCCTTCTCCATATGCTGATGATGTATCAGACTCAATCTGATGTTTGAAGAATTCCCCGAATTTCTTCTCAAAATCGGACCGTTTACCCTTCTTTGATGAAGTGAAAGATGACGAAGATGGAGAGGACGAGGATGACGACGACGACGAAGACGCTGAGGCAACATCATGAGGTCCAGCATACAGCTCAGATTCCAACCACATATGTGCTAAGACTTGGCAGATACCTTCTTCAACCTCTGGACTAAGATTGGGATAACCTGCCATTTACATTCTAGCATTAGTAATCTCCAAGTTAGTTTGGGCACTAAATAGTAGGCATTGTTTTTGGAGATTTAGCCGAAAATGCCCAAATTTGTCGGTAAAGTTTGTGTACAGCTTTGTACATGAGTCATCTAGAACCTGTACATAGCTTGTACATGAGTCATCTAGAATCTGTACATAGCTTGTACATGTACATGATTCCCTACAAAGCAAAAAAAAAAAAAAAGACATTTTGGGCACCCAAACTCAAAACACCAGCGGGTTTGGACCTTAATACGTTTTAAGCTACCAATAACAAGGATTAAATAAACATAAACATGGGATATTGATTAAAGGCCAAGAACCTTTAAGCCTAAGCCATGCATGCATCATTTCATGAGCAAGAATTGAGCCCGTCAGTAACCTGTGAATATAGAAGTTTTAAGTGATTTGCCTTCAAATATTTGAACAGTTAACTAATTCTAACATACAAGAAGAGAATTAGTACCTAGGCAGGCCATACAAAACTAAAATTGCAGTCACTTCACATTTCCGGATCAATCTATAAGGCTCTGTTATCATGTCTACAATCCGATACCCTGCTCCAATCCTCGGTCTCCTTAAAATCTGTTATATATGACCAGAAATGAATGATATAAATTCATATATATTTTTCCTTTACAGTAGAAAGTGAGATTTTAAAATCAAATTTTATCAAGAATACGATCCATACAGTGGTAACGGTCTGTTCCTCTGACAAGCAGAGTCCTCTGGTCTCTGGCAAGTGATGATGACCCTGCTCACAGATGGGAAAACATTTCGTTTAAAATGGAGAAGAAAGCAAATAAAACAGCGTAATAATCTCAGGGCACGAAAGTCTAATGTATCATCATTTACATTTTTTTCTCCCTCCATGGCCTCATTCAAAGCTTGTCTTTCGACCAAGAGCATTGGAATTTGCTGCTCCACTTTCATGTTTAAGCCCTCATAAAATTCTTGTATTTCAAGATAAAGTGGCTGGCACTCATGGGTATCCATTATTGCCGAGTCTAAACATTCCAAACATAGCTTCCGACCATCATCTAGCAACAAATATCTTGTATCCCCTGGCTGTGTTTATCAGAAGGAAAATCACTACTAGTTTTACAAGAATAAAAGACAGTTGAGATTGAAACTTCTCGTCATGTCATCAACCTACGAGGTACTACCATAATACAAAAATTAACTGACCTCCATTCTTTCACAGCTACAACACCGAGGAGTCCCATCACGCTCGTGAGAGGGACAATATTTCTGTAGCCAGAAAGGATGAGCCCTGTACTCAATTAGACCTGCTGAATTTGTTGGAATCTGCAGAGAACCAAACATGAGCTCCCACCCAATAGTTTCAAGTCCACCGTGTAAATATAGTGATCCGTAAGATAGATTGCAGACAATTAATGCATGGCTCACTTAAACATGCCTAAATCATGTGCAGTTTCTACAAAGTGTGCCTTCAAATTAGATTCGCAAAGATTAGGTTATAAAGCTAAATGCATGGACTACTAAAGCACTTGAAATTACATCATTTTGCCTTGAAGCTAACTTTGCACATGTGGCCACAAATATTTATTTATATCTCGTATGACAGAACGATAAAGCAGGATAGCTGTGGATGTGTCTAAGGTCAACTAACAATTCAATGTCTTGACAGTCCCCTTTAAAGCGAGATTCAGATATTATCCGGATTCGGGTGAAATTATCACTCCGGCCAATTCTATCAAGTACTTAGACATACATGATGGTAAGAAAACCAACCTTAAGATTATGTGTAGCAAAAGTATTCTGTACAGTTCAGTAATTGTTCTAAAAGTTAATACTTACCATCACCATAAGGAGTAAGAGAATAAGAGGCTATAAACTTACAAAGTTGTTACAAACATCACATCTTGGGTGATGCTGCTCCTTATAGCATGATTTGTGATATGGATGTTTGTTGGACATAGAAAACTGTTACAGGTAAGAAATTGCAAAGTCAACAATCCTATGAAATCCATATAACATTTTTAAAAAAAGGAATAGAAGATGAAAAAAGAGATTTAACAAAAAGTTATACAAGGCATGACAATCAAGACCCCAAGAAAATCACAACCAAAATTTCAAACACATTTAATTATTATGCAAATGTCAATGAACTAGAACAAGATTTGGACCTCATAATCTGTTATTGGAAGTTTGCAGGAATGGCAGCGAAAACAATCTGGATGCCAAACACCACCCATGCAACTCAAAAATCTCCCATGGCCAATCTCTTCCTTGCAGCCTGCACATATCCTACAAATATAATATCAAAGTCAATACCAAATAAATCACTTGAAATTCACGTAACTTGAACCAACTACTATAAATTATGCTCAAATTAACATAGAAAATAACAAGTTCGAGACTAGGTATGGTTTGTAACAGAACTTACCTGTACCCTGATGGATAGAGGAATGAAAATGGTTGAAATATGTTGCCACTATCATATCTTGGAGGAGAATCAGTAATCAAGCTTTCTTGAATAGCCTTGGCAAGTTGTTCATCTTCCTCCAGTTGAACTTTGGATGGTTTCTCATTATCCTCTGATTCGACTTTCAAAGGTTTCTCATCATCCTCTGATTCAACTTTTAAAGGTTTCTCATCATCCTCTGATTCAACTTTTGAAGGTTTCTCATCATCCTCTGATTCAACTTTTGAAGGTTTCTCAAACTGTTCATCTTCCTCATACTCAACTTTGACAGGCTCTTCATCATCTTCTGACTCAGATTCATGATCTAAGAGATAGTTCCAGAAAAAATGAGACTATGGAAACTCTGAAAATCTTGAGGATAATGCAAATCAAACTAGTGTTAAGCTCATAATCTCAAAATAACATTGATAATTCCAATTTATTGATTAAATTCATATACAAACTACAAATTGAGCCATTAGAAAGCTTTGCAAATCACAAGGTTTCCAATAAGACATATATTATGCATGCTACCATACTTGCAGTTCTTTTCCTTAATTATGATTTTTTAAAGTACATAGAAGAGACTCCACTAGCATTTGGGAATGATGTAGAATATCAAATTTGAGCTCTAAATAAAGGTGTTAAATGAGCTGTGCTACAACTCAACTCAGGTGGATTGAAACCAAACAAGCTGGGTCAACTCAACTCATTTGACAACACTAACTATAAGTCACGTCATACTCGATAACATTTGAATAAATACTATATCATTTAACCAAAGGTCATGAGAACCTTCTTTGATCAACATTTGAATAAATACTAAAGGTCCAATATTCTTGCAGCCATGTAAAATGTAACATACCAACTACTCTTTTCCCTTTTAGATCTTGTTCTGAAAGGGAAAGCGCTATTGCACACTCTATTTCTTCTCTTTCCTGTTCATCCAAGTCACCCTGAAAGACAAATGCACCATTCAAAATGAATCTCTTTATTCATCTGTAATGATACAATCATCACCAGAATGACACAATTTAAAACTTCAGAAACATAAATGACTTATTAGTCTTCCCACTAATAAACCATACAAAAAATGAACAGAAGCAAGCTGTTAACTGTAACATAATAGTAAGCGCAAAGGCAGTTACCGCTGAATTATTCGGTTCATTCCATATTCCATCATCCCTATATCTTCCATGATAATGTCCCTTATGACTGGAACCTTTGAGAATCTTGGTCAGCCAACCCATTAAGATAATTATTTTCCTTTATGTCCTGATACATTCAATTAGGAAACACAAAATATAGGCTCAAATGCGGCGAATGAAAGCTAATTTCATCTTTATTTCATCCTTGAAAAGCCTAATTAACATTCTAACAGATCCATATTATAAACACAAATGTATGTCAAGCATAAGACAAGAACAAAAAAGGGAAAGCACAAGAATTAGGAGAAAAAGTAACTATGGCAATTATTACTATCAAACTATCAAATAACATGTACACACACAGAGAGAGAGAGAGAGAGAGAGAGAGAGAGAGAGAGAGAGAAGAGAAGCAAAAAAAGGAGAAAGGAAGACACAACATCAACCTTGGGAATATGAACCGCAAACTAAAAAGAATCAGAAACTCAATTAATAGACATTCTAAATATGAAGATAGTGATGAACTAAGATGTGGTAATTCCAATATGTCACTCGCAACTGATTTCGCACATAATGCTAAGAGAAAACGTTTCCCCCCAAACCCAATTGGTAATAAAGAACATGAACAAGTTAACACTAGCAACTTGCTAATTTCAGATGTGTAGTTTATTAGGTGAAAAAGCGAAGTAAAGCAATAGATGGACAAAACCTAGTCTCAGAAACTCACCTGCAATAGATAAGATCAAGCAAAGATTGAATCTTGTGAATCCCAAATCCGATTATAGCCTCAATTGTCAAGAATGCATAGTCACACCAAAGAAGACATAAACAATCAGATTATTTTTTTTCCTTTTCTCCCCTCTTTTTATTCTCCGTTTGATAAACGAAGTTGGGTAAACATTTTGGTAAAGAGAAGATGAAAAGGAGGGGAACCAAGAGAGAGAATGGGAGAGTACTACTTGAATCCTACGCAAATTCAAAGTTAAAAAAGTACTGAAAAAGGAAAAAATTGCTCCAAGGTAGAAACTTTTACTGGGAACATGATTAGCCAGTATATGAAACCTACCTTAAAGCCACTAAACAAGACGGATTTGGAGATCGGTGGTTATCAGAAACTGTTTGGAGATTGTTGCGTTCAATTTCAAAGCTATGTGTTTGTGGTAAACTCATGTGGGTCCTCAAAGATGACCAATTTTCCACAACACTCCACTATATGTCAAAAATCCAATTAAACTTTCTGGTTGACAAAGTGTCACTGAAGAGAGAGAGAGAGGTGGGTAATATAATCTGATTTTCATCATTCATCTAATACTTGGCTCCTCTCGCCTCTCGGCTTTCAGCAGTGAACTATCAACTTTACTGACCAGTGGATCTCCACAGGCTGAAATTTTTGGCCACCTAAACGGGTTATTTATCCACAAGATCGTATTATGCCACGTACCCGTTCTACTATCGGACCCAATCCGTCACTCTTTGTATGCCCATCTTTTACCATTTTTATTTTTTTTTTTAACTTTTTCGCTAAACTTTCATTATACCATTTTGTTTTTGGGAAAGGGCAAAGTGTGTCTCAATTCATAATTTTGAAAATTAAGTTAATTAAAAATAAATTATATTATTTTAATAATTTTTATTAAAATATTAATTTTTAAGTGAATAAATTATTATTAAAACATAATTATTATAAAAATACTCAAGAAAAATTTAAACAGTTATAATATTTTAACATAAAATTATTTAAATATAATTTAATATTTTTAAAAAAATAATTATAAACATAAAATATTAAAAGAAAATGTTTTGTAAAAAAAGTTTCATAATTTACTATTATTAAATTATCACAGTATAATTGTATTTTAATTATTTGATATATATTAAAAAATTATTTAAATAAAAAATAATTAAGATAATATAATTTTTTTAATTAATTACTTTTATAAAATGAGATTTTACGATATAAGAATTAAACACATACTAATACTTCATTGAGAGACTTGAACACGTTTATGTATTTTTTATAAGATTCATTATATAATTTTTTTCTACTTTTTCTATGTATAATAAGCTTATACTATTGTGAAAGAGGTTTAAAGTAACCACTAACAACTATTATGGCGTGAGACAAACACTGAATGGGATTTTTTTTTTACTCATGTATTTATTATGTTTAAATTAATCTAAATATTATTTATTTTAAAATTTAACTTATAACTGAAATAATAAGATATTATAATTATACTCATATGTCCACGTACATACTCACACTTTGTAGGCTTCATTCATTGAACAATATATTGAAGCCATAATTGTTTGAGATTGTCATAAAACTCCTTAATTTAAAGAGCAAATTAAGGAGCAAAATATGGAGCAAAACAATGAGCAAAATATGGAGCAATTCATGGAGCAAAACAATAAGCTTAATTCAATGAGCAATTTAAGGAACCATTAATTTAAGGAGTAATTCAAGGAATGAATTTTCCTATAAATAGATGTGTAATTGTAATGAATTAATCATCCAAAGTGTTCATTCCAATTGAGAGAAAAGCTTTTGTGAGAGAAAATTGAGAGTAATTTTCTTGGGTGTAATTGGGTTGTGAGTTGTAAGTGTTGTAAACACCTTGTATAATTTATCCACTTTCAGCAAAAAGATCTACAGCAGGTCCGGAGACGTAAGCAAGATTGGCCGAACTTCGTTATCAAATTTTGTGTGTTATTTTTCTATTATTGCTTTCTCATAAATCTGGTTTATTGGGAATTTGCGTAATTTCCCAACAACTGGTATCAGAGATATTGGTGGTGATTTTTGTCAATTTTCTACAAGGTTACTATTTATGTGAATAGTGAATTACGTGAATAGTGAAATTTTGTCCACGATATTTGTTCATTGACGGAGGTGTTCTAATACATGGTGGTTTACAGAAATAGTCAGAAACGATCCGTAGTAAGTCAGATTTGAGTGGAAGCAATGGCTGCAGATGAAGGAAGGGTGAAACTCGAGAAATTTGATGGCACAGATTTCGGGTTTTGGAAAATGCAGATAGAGGATTATCTGTATCAAAGAAATCTATATCAACCTCTCTCAGGGAAGAAACCAGAAGCTATTAAGGAAGAAGATTGGAATCTTCTAGACAGACAAGCCCTCAGAGTTATTCGATTGACGATATCCCGTAATGTTGCCTTCAACATAGCAAAGGAAAAGACCACGGCGGGTCTTATGGTAGCTCTCTCCAATATGTATGAGAAGCTATCAGCCTCAAACAAAGTGCACTTGATGAGGCGTTTGTTCAATTTGCGGATGAATGAAGGCACATCGGTAGCTCAACATCTCAATGAACTCAACACAGTCACAACCCAGTTGAGTTAAGTGGAAATTGAATTCGATGAAGAAATACGAGCATTAATACTTTTGTCTTCTTTACCAGAAAGTTGGAATGCTACTATAACGGCTGTGAGTAGCTCGTCAGGAAGCAATAAGTTGAAATTTGACGATGTTCATGATCTGGTTCTCAGTGAAGAGATCCGACGTAGAGAGTTAGGTGAATCGTCAACTTCTTCAATTTTTCATACAAAGTCAAGAGGAAGAAATTCAACCAAAGGGAATGGACGTGGCAGAACAGACTATCGAGGTAGATCAAAGGACACGAGGTCCAAATCCAAGAATCCTAATAATTCCCATAGCTCGAAGACTATCGAGTGTTGGAATTGTGGAAGAACCGAGCATTATAAAAATCAGTGCAAGAGTGCACCGAAGGACAAACAAGTTAAGGCAGAGGCAAATGTTACTTCCACCTCAGGAGGAGACGATGCATTGATATGCTCTTTGGAGAGCAAGGAAGAATCTTGGGTGTTAGACTCTAGAGCATCGTTCCATGCTACTTCTCAAAAAGAATTCTTCGAGAAATATGTCCCCGGAAACCTTGGAAAGGTATATCTTGGTGATGATCAACCATGTGCTATTATTGGTAAAGGTGTAGTGAAGATTAAGTTAAACGGATCTGTTTGGGAGCTGAAGGATGTTAGGCATATTCCCGATCTCAGAAGGAACTTAATCTCAGTGGGGCAGTTGGCCAGTGAAAGCTACACTACGATATTCCATGGTGATGATTGGAAGATTTCAAAGGGTGCAATGACAGTTGCTCGAGGCAAGAAAAGTGGCACTCTTTATATGATAGCAGAGGCACGTTGTTCAATTACAATTGCAGCAGGCAATGAAACACAAAATCTATGGCACCAAAGACTATGCCATATGAGTGAGAAGGGGATGAAGATTATGCACTCTAAGGGAAAACTTCCAGGTCTACAGTCTACGGAGATAGACATGTGCGAAGATTGCATACTTGGAAAGCAAAAGAGAATCAGCTTTCAGACAAGTTGTAGAATCCCAAAGAAGGAAAGACTAGAGCTTATTCACTCTGATGTTTGGGGACCAACGACCGTCTCATCTATTGGTGGGAAACACTACTTCGTGACTTTCATCGATGATCACTCTCGGAAGGTATGGGTTTACTTTCTAAAGCATAAGTCTGAAGTATTTGAGGCTTTCAGAAGATGGAAAGCTATGATGGAAAATGAGACGAGTTTAAAGATCAAAAAGCTCAAAATCGATAATGGTGGTGAATATGAAGACACCAGATTCAAAAATTTCTGCTATGAGTACGGGATCATAATGGAAAGAACTGTGCCAAGCACACCTCAACACAATGGTGTAGCTGAGCGTATGAACCGAACGTTGACAGAAAGAACCAGAAGCATTCATATACAGTCAGGTCTACCAAAGCAGTTTTGGGAAGAAGCAGTCAACACAGCATCTTACTTGATCAATCGAGGCCCATCTATTCCATGGGAGCATAGAATACTAAAGGAGGTATGGAGCGGAAAAGAGGTGAAACTATCACATCTAAAAGTTTTTGGCTGTGTAGCATTTGTGCATATCAGTGATCAATGCAGGAATAAGCTTGATCCCAAATCCAAGAAATGTACATTCATTGGCTATGATGAGGATGAGTTTGGCTACCGCATTTGGGATGACGAAAAGAAGAAAGTTATCTGTAGTAGAGATGTGATTTTCAACGAAAGGGTGATGTATAAGGACATGCATAAAATAGACGCCAATGACTCAGAGCAGAATGAGTCAGTATTTTCATATGCAGATGATGTCCCAGATACTTCCACAATAGAACCAATTGTAACAAGTCCTCAGCCAGAGGAACTTGTTGGACAGAGTAGTACACATCATTCCGACACACCACAACCTCTTACTCCAGCTCTTGTATTGAGAAGGTCTTCTCGACCTCATATGCCTAACAGGAGATACATGAACTATATGTTGTTGACTGATGGAGGGGAGCCTGAATGCTATGATGAAGCTTGTCAGACTCGAGATTCCAACAAGTGGGAGCTTGCTATGAAAGAAGAAATGAAATCTCTCATCTCCAACCAAACATGGGAACTAGCTGAGTTACCTATGGGAAAGAAGGCACTTCATAACAAATGGGTGTACCGGGTGAAAGAGGAGCATGATGGTTCCAAGAGATACAAAACCCGCCTAGTTGTCAAAGGGTTTCAACAGAAGGAAGGAGTTGACTACACTGACATTTTCGCTCCCGTTGTGAAGCTAATACTATCAGATCAGTATTGAGTATTGTAGCCATTGAAGATCTTCACCTTGAGCAGTTGGATGTGAAGACTGCATTCCTTCATGGAGATTTAGATGAAGAGATATACATGTACCAGCCAGAAGTTTCTCAGAAAGAGGGAAGAAGAATATGGTGTGCAGATTTAAGAAGAGTTTGTATGGCCTGAAACATGCCCCGAGACAATGGTACAAAAAGTTTTACAGCTTCATGCACAAGGAAGGTTTTCAGAAGTGCAATGCTAACCATTGTTGCTATTTCAAGAGATATAGGTCCAGTTATATCATTTTACTACTTTATGTTGATGATATGTTAATAGCAGGTTCAGATATAGATGATATTAAAAGGTTGAAGTAGTAATTGTCAAAGGAGTTTGACATGAAAGACTTGGGTCCAGTAAAGAAGATTCTTGGAATGCAAATCACAAGAAATAAGAAGAAAGAATCCTTGCAGTTATCTCAAGCAGAGTACATCAATCGTGTTTTGCAGAGATTTAACATGGGTGATGCCAAGCCAGTTAGCACACCCTTGGCCAGTCATTTTCACCTATCCAAGGATCAGTCCCCTCAGACAGAGGAAGAGAGAGAATTTATGGCTAAGGTTTCTTATGCCTCATCCATTGGAAGTTTGATGTACGCAATGGTTTGTACGAGACCAGACATTGGCCATGCAGTGGGTGTTGTTAGCAGATTTATGTCAAATCCAGGGAAAACTCATTGGGAAGCAGTCAAGTGGATTTTGAGGTATCTGTGAGGCACCACAGAAAAGTGCTTGTACTTTAGTAAAGGAGAGTTAAAAGTACAAGGGTACGTAGACGCAGACTTTGGAGGTGAAGTTGATCACCGAAGAAGCACCACCGGTTATATATTTACTATTGGAACTACAGCTGTTAGTTGGATGTCACAAATACAGAAAATTGTCACTCTATCTACTACAGAGGCTGAGTATGTAGCAGTAACTAAAGCTAGTAAAGAGATGATATAGCTTCAAGGTTTGTTAACTGAGCTGGGATTCAAACAAGAGAAGAATGTTCTCCATAGTGATAGTCAAAGTGAAATACACTTGGCGAAGAATTCAACATTTCATTCTAGAACAAAGCATATTGGACTTCGTTATCACTTCATCAGATCTCTATTGGAAGATGATGTGTTAATACTGGAGAAGATTCAAGGAAGCAAAAATCCAGCGGATATGTTAACAAAGGTGGTGACTATTGACAAACTGAAGTTGTGCTCAACTTCAGTTGGTCTGCTAGAGTAACAAAGACTAGAAAAACTGCTGCATTAATCGAGGTGTGAAGACAGATTGAAATCAGTCTTCAAGTGGGAGATTGTCATAAAGCTCCTTAATTT
The DNA here is from genome assembly GCA_033030585.1 of Hippophae rhamnoides. NCBI lineage: Eukaryota > Viridiplantae > Streptophyta > Magnoliopsida > Rosales > Elaeagnaceae > Hippophae > Hippophae rhamnoides. Next base: position 18,621,063 of record CM065434.1, on the reverse strand, counting down.
AAGGAGCAAATTAAGGAGCAAAACATTGAGTAAAACATGGAGCAAAACAAGGAGCAAAACAAGGAGCAATTCATGGAGCAAAACAAGGAGCTTAATTCAAGGAGCAATTTAAGGAACCATTAATTTAAGGAGTAATTCAATGAGTGAATTTTCCTATAAATAGATGTGTAATTGTAATGAATTAATCATCCAAAGTGTTCATTCCAATTGAGAGAAAAGCTTTTGTGAGAGAAAATTGAGAGTAATTTTATTTGGTGTAATTGGGTTGTGAGTTGTGAGTTGTGAGTGTTGTAAACATCTTGTGTAATTTCTCCACTTTTAGTAAGAAGATCTTCAGCAGGTCCAGAGACGTAAGCAAGATTGGCCGAACTCTGTTATCAAATTTTGTGTATTATTTTTCTATTATTTCTTTATCATAAATCTAACTTATCGAGAATTTATGTAATTTTCCAATTCCAACAATAATAGCATAATGGAATAACATATATATATATATTTATGGTATATCTATATAACAAATTATTCAATTATATACCATCAGTACCCTACTTAGCATAACTCAAATATCCTAATTCTATCATTTATCCTTATGCTTTTTTTTCTTCAATTATCTTCAATTTCTGGATGCATTTCTAAACCTACCTACATCAATTATGCCGAGGAAAAGATTTTTCTCATTTTCATTTTCATAACTTGATTGTTGGAAAATGGGGTTTAATTTAAATCTAGAATGATACGACATTTTGAGGTATCATTATAAGTATAACCCACTTAATATAAATGTATAATTTTTATTCATCAAGTTCTCTTCGGGGGTTCGAAATCAATATTTATATTTATTAAATAATATTGGAGTAAAGAGAAATTAAATTTCAAAATTTACTCGTTCAAAAAAAAATGTATTTATTTTATGATTATTTCACGTGAAAAAATGAACAAGATATTTGAGACTTTATAACATTGGTTTCTTAAAATTGATAAACAAGAGTAGCAAAAAGGCTTTCTTTACCTACTCTCGCATAAGGATGTAAATCGTATGATGCTTGCCCAAAAAATTTGGAGCTTCAATCACATCTCGCGGACATGGATACTGTTCAAAATTGATGGTATTTTGCATGATCTAGTTTTTACTGCATATGACTTCTATTTTCCTTTCCAACTTTCTCTATTATGTTTAAGGTGAACTTCTATTGATTGAATGGTAATTTTAGAATCCAACAACCATTTTTGAATACCATGTAATTGGTTTTAGAGTGGAGAGAAAACACAAAAAAATAGTAGCTATTTTCTCAAAATTTTCCTTCACTAAACTCATTTCATTTCCAAATGATTAGTCTATTTTTAAGGTTATATGTGATAGAATATATTTACAAATTTATTTCATCGAAACAATGTTTGATATTCAAATTTTATTAATTAATTATTTTATCTTGAAATATTATTTTTTATTTGTTCTTATGAGAAAGAAATTTATCTTAAAAAAATTGTGTAACATGAAAATCGATTGTTTTTATTTTTTTTATAATTTATGGTTTATATTATTGTTGTAATTTTGATTCATTTTAGTTTTTATAGAAAGTGAATTTGTTTTTTTTTCACTATTTTTACCTGCAATAACTACTAAGACACATGACATTTCAACTTTAATTATTTCTTTGCAAACATAAATAAATAAAGTAAAAAAGAAAAACCAGATATCATGTGTTATTATCTTGCAAATCAAAATAAATAAATTAAAAAAGTAAGATTCATATTTAGTGCGGGTCTCATGCGCAAAAATATATGTACGTGTGCATGAGTAAATAAAATCTATACAAAGAGTTTCTCACATTGGAGACTTGGTGTATGGTAAATCAAATGTCATACTTTCCCCATGGGACTTTCTAATTAATAAAAAAAGTAAAGAAAAAAACTAATAATTATACTCTTTTTCTATGTGATGAAAAATCCTAGTATTTTTCTCTTATTTCTTTTTTTTATCGGAGAAAAAGTTTCTTTTACATAAAAAGTTATAAACTTTTCATCCAATAAATTAATTATTAATTATTTTTTATTTTTTATTTAGAATAAATATTACAAGAGTTACATATATATTTTTTTAGATATAATGTGTTAATTTCTTTACCTTATTTATGATGATGTTAGTTATATTTTATTATGTTTTATATATATTTTTCATATTTATATCTAAATTTAAAGTTTTATTGCAATTCAAAAATTCAAGAACTCAAGTCATAAAAAATCAATTTTTGTTAAAATTTATCATATTATGAGTTAGGAGAGTCAAATTTAATTGAAGATAAAAAAGAACTAAAGAAGAATATTCGAAAAAATACTCCTTAAATTAACGATTTGTTGTTATAATTCTTATGATGATTTCAATAATTTGATATATTTTTAATTTTTTGATTTAAAAATCGATGAAGTATTTTTATTTTGAATCAATAAAACTTATTTTTAAAAAATAAAAAATACTTTGTAATTAATAAAAAAATATTCAACGCTAGATACCAAATATATAAAATTAAAAATATTAAAAAAGAAACTAAATACCAAAAATTATATCTTTACAAATCATCAAGAATAAGAAAAAGAAGAAAACCAACCAGCAAACAAAAAGCTTAACTAGTTATGTCATGGCAAATACGTTAAATACTTTGAAATTTATAAAATTATAAGTTATGCATGATTGTTTAATGTGGAAGGTACACCAAATATTATTATTTGTTTAATTTATATCACCTGTTTTTCATAAATTGTTGTTCGGGTAACAAACAAGTCTTCCTCTCCATTAATTAAAAATAAAATAAAATAAAATAAATAAAAGTAGTTAAAAATAAATAAATAAATAAATGAAAGTAGTTAAAGTCTGGTGTGTGTGTCAATAATAAAATATAGAGTGTGTCACATGCACCACAACTGCTACTTCACAACTCTAAAATCTTTAATTATGTTTTCATGTAATATAATTGATATTTTAAATAATTTATTAATTGTCATAATTTGATTTTAATTTTTTTCCAATACATTTTTTTTTATGAATGTTCAGGCATTAATTATTTGTTTTTTTTTCTTCCCTAAGAATTAATTACTTAATGATGTGCTTAATTTATGGAATTTAAAAATATATCTTAAAGCTTGTTACGTGAGCTATATAGCTTTATTCGTGTACCTTATACAGATGGCCTACAATAGCAAATTAATGCATATACCATATTCCAAAAATATATTATATCAATTCCTGCTTTATGGTTTGTCATCATGAGTAGCTTGGTAGGTAGATTTAATTAGGATTAGTAAAACAATATATAATATTATTAAATATAGTAATGGTTTTATCACACGTATAATAATTCTATATATACTATTAAAATTTATATCATATTTATTATTTGATGTATATATTAACGAAATAGTAATTTTATAGTAATGATTATAAGTAAGGCTGTTCATCGGTTCGAAACCGTTGATTTTGTTGTCATTCGATCCGATCCGACCATCCGTTCGGATTGAAACATCCTAATCCGTAACCGATCCGATCACTTCTTACATTCGTTCAATCCGATCCGTAAACTATTCGAATGACATCCAATCAATCCGATCAATCCGACCAATAAATTTAATTAACTCTATTTTTTGTATTTTTAAATAAAAATTTTAAATTTTTACATAAATCATAACATAAAATTATTTGATTTAAAAAAACATTAAAAATTAAACAAATATATATTAATTATATATATATTTAATTTAATAAATATATATAATTAATTTCGGTCGGATCGGATCGGATTGAATGAATCGTAATGAAATTCGTCATCCGATCCGCACTTAACGGATGGAAAAAATCTCCATCCGATCCGACCATCGGATTAGATCGGATCGGATGAAAAATCAACAGATCGGATCGAATTGATCGGATGATCGAATTTTTTGCACACCCCTAATTATAACTATTAACTTAAATAGTATTACATAACATTTATGATTAGGGTTACTCGTTGGATAGGCAGTACAAAGATTATATTCTTTTAATTTTAACATTTTTTGTCTTTTTTTTTTAATAATTTTGTTTGTCTTTACTTTAAAATATATTTTAATCTTTAACCATTTTGTTATACTTTTTACTTCTCAATCTTTTAAAATTTAATAGTTACAATCCAATTTAATAATTTCATCAAAACGTTAAGAACTAAATTTTATTTTCATAAAAAATTTTAGAGATTAAATTATATTAAATTGAATTAAAATTATTAAATTTTAAAATGTTACTAATAAAATGTATAAAAAGATATTAGTAATCCAAATGCATTTCGACGTAAAGTTCAAGGAACAACATAATTGTTAATTTTGAGCAATGGATGTATACTTTGTAAAGTAACTCCAAAATATATACAAATTTAATTTTCATGAATGATAATTAGGTTAGGAATAGAAAATGATAGAAGTTCATGAATGAAGATGTGTTTTTTTGCTAAACCATTCATAAATCATAAATTATTTTTTAAAAACAAACAAATAATGATGTCGAACTGTGTTTTTAATTTTTTTACTTTGGAGGAAGTGTCTAGATAGATTAAATCCTTCAACATCATATATCTATTATCCACCATCTTATATTCTCACAGTTTCTTATAAACACACACTAAAAAATATGGGCCATTATAGTTAGGTTATAGAGGGTGGCCAATTGGAGTCATCTTAATTTATCGGAATTAAATTAAATTGTTTTTGGTTTGCAAAATAAAAAGCTATTAATAAAAATTAATTTAATAAAATATTAAGATTTTAATTACATAATATAACTTCTTCATTTTTTAACCCCTAAACATAATGTGTTATATATATATACATTAAAATGCTATATTGTTTGTCTTATACATCTAAGCCACTAATTGGTATTAGAGCCTATGGGTTGAAAGAAAGCTATAAACTCCTTATAGCACTTGTTTTACTTGTTGTATTAAATTATGTTTAATTATTTTGTTTGTATTGAGTTACTTGTTATCAAAAACCAAGGGATATTTGAAGTCTTTTTTACAAATCATAACACTTGTTTTTGAAATTGTTATTGTTTAAATTCTAAGCAAGTATGAGTCATTGAGGTCAACGGATGGTAGTAAATCCCGAGGGTGATGTAGTAAAATCATAAAGTGTCGATCATAATCGGTAGGTACAAACTTAAATTTAAACAATATTAAATATTAGAGAGATTAGTACTATTAGGGGTGTCCAAAAACCGGATTGGACCGGACCAAACCGTAAAACCGGACCGGATCAAACCGAACGGTTTTACTAATTAAACGGTCCGGTCCGGTTTGTATTAATTTTAAACCGTTCAAACCGGACCGGACCGGTTTAATAATATATTAAAAATTTCACATTATTCTTCATTAAATTATAAAAAAAATCGAACCAAACCGGGAACTAAACCGGACCGAACAGTTTTATAAGTCAAACGATCCGGTCCGGTTTTTAGTTTTTAAAACCGTTTCAAACGGTCCGATCCGATCCGGTTCTAATAATATGAACGGTTCGGTCCGGTTAGATTTTTTTTAGGAAAAACCGGACCGGACCATGGACACCCCTAAGTACTATGATGTGTAGGGCTTCAACACATTTTGAGTTCAATAATGACCAAAATAGGTAGAAATCGTTAATTAGACAAAATTTATTAGTAAAAAGTAAGTACTATTTTTTTTTTGTAGAGTTTCTTCAATTTTTTCTCTTATTTTGTTATTAAAAGTTTTAAACCAAATATTCTGTTAGTAGTGAAGAAATCATCATTAAAGGCTAAGTATATCATATTGAAAAGGTTCTTTTATGAAATATTACTTCTTTTTTAGATAATTATTTGTCTTTGTCTAATCTTTTTTCTTCTTTTCGTGCTATAAAAACCTTAGAGAAGGATATTCAACTTTCTCAACCTAAAAAAGATCAAATTTTTAAAACCAAAAAAATGACTCAATAATGACAGAACCACTATTCAAGAACTTTCAAAAAATTAAAAAATATATATTCAATAGTGAAGAAAAAACTATTATAGAAAATTGGGAAATTTTCAATTAGATTTTTAAAACAAACAAAATGGATAATCATAAAACAAATTATTCAAGTAAAATGATTTTTCTGTGAACACCAAAGAAGGAAATACTCATCTCTCTTTGGATGAAATAAAATAGCTTTTAAAGCCAAAAAATCTCAAAAAGTAGTCTAAAATTGATTCTCTTGTAAAAAATAGGAAAAGAGATATCCAACTTTCTTCCTCTTCTAGAATAGATCAATTATTCACTACAAAATATTTATAAAACAAATCATCTCCATAACAAGATGATTTTGAAATTGATAAAAAATATCTACATGATGACTTATGCAAAACACAATAAAGAAAAAAAATATGATTCTTTATTAAATTTTTCAAAAATCGTAAAGAAATTCAAGAAGATTTCTATAGATTTACTCTTTTACAAAAAAATCATATTTTATTTTTTTTGACTGGTTTGAAATGTATGCCACTTAGATGGGTTGTGATTATCCTTTCAAATCTATCACTAAGAAAAACAAAACTCCCTTTTGGGAAAGTCAAAATGGTGAAATAGAGAATGAATAACCTCCAAACTTACAAGTGTCAAAATCAACCCAAAATGAGGTAAAATCTGACAAAGCAGAGTGTCTATAAGCTATTAGATATCTCTAGAGCAAATTAGAATCTATTGGTTCTAGCTCTAAAACAAGTCCAATAGTTCAAGGAACAACCCAAAAGGTTAAAAAGAGTCCTCTTAAAAACCCTCAGGAAGACTCCAACACCAAATCTAAAACATCTTGGGATACTAGTATCTTGTAAGCAAACCTTTCAAGAATCGTCTCTTGAAAGAACAAAATGGAAAAACCTAGTGGTTCCAAATACACCCTAAGCCCCTATTCAAAATATTAGTATTTCACACATAGATGCTACTATTATTGATTAAAAAATAATTCAGGAGCATCTTTTGAATCTACAAACTCTCAAAATGAGTTAGAGCTTATTGACTCCAACTCTAATACCAAACCAAAAAAACTCTAGGATATTAACATCTTAAGTTTAGACACTAATACTTTTGTTACACCACAAACCACTCTCGAGAAGAGAAATATCAAACCTTCTTTTTTTTTTTAAATTAATATTGACAAAATCACTATTGAAGATTTTGAAAACTTACTAGTCGATGGTTGAGAAAAACCTAAAAATCAAAGTATAGTAGATACTAATACCTCTGAAAACATAACCTTTTAAGAACCACCTCCCGAAACACCACAAAACACATTTCAGAGTATTGGTATCTTGAACCTAGATACTATTACCTCTGATGAGGAAACCTCTTAAGAATTATCCCTTGAAACTCCTCGAACCATTCCTTAGGATGTTAGTGTCTTACACTTGGATACTAATACTTCTGATGAAGAAGATTTTTAGGAACCATCTCCTAAAATTGCAAAACTAAACTACCAAAACCCAATAGACATAATACATGCTAGGTCTTTATAATTTGATATAGGAACTCAACAAAACCAAATTTCTCAATAAAAATATAATGCCTCTTCTATATATGAATGGAATATAGATGGTATCACTGAGGATCAAATCTTAAACCTCTTCCAACAAATGACCATGGCATCAAATTCTTACAAAAGAAAGTGAGTAATCTCTGACAAAATAGTTGCTCAATTCCTCATAGTTGGCTTTTCAGGCCAAATAAAAGGATGGTGTGATTTTCATCTTACCAAGCAACGATAGTTAGATATCTTAAGTATTATCCAAGCGAGAGAGGATGGAGAACCCATCCTCGATCATCAAGGAGAGCCGATCTAAGATGCAATATCAACCCTTATATTTACAATATCATTGCACTTTATAGGTGACTCCTCACATTTAACAGACAAAAATTCCAAGGTACTTTCAAACCTTTGGTGTTCAAAACTCAATGACTTCCACTGGTACAAAAAAACCTTCCTTAGTAGAGTCTTGTTTGAGAAGACTCTAAACAACCCTTATGGAAAGAGAAGTTCCTTATAGGACTTCCAACACTTTTGGGGGAAAAGTCAGAAACAAAATTTGTGAAACTTTTGGGAAACATATAATCCTTTATGACCAGCTTACTTACGGTGAATTGATCAGTTTCACTAAAATATAAGGATTTCATACCTGTCAGGACTTGAAGTTACAAAAATCACTAAAAAGGGAACTCAATGTTACCAAGAAAGAGTTAGGTTCTTTTTGTAAGTTATTCAACGATTCCCATCCTAAAGCCAAACACTGCAATGCATTTTGCACGAGAAAATCTTCTTCAAAAGCATACAAGAAACCTCTATGAGCCTCTCTTAAACAAATCTTTAAAAAAAATTCTTGCTATAGATATGACAAGAAATGTCATATTTCAAACTAATGTCAAGTTTCTAGGAAACTCTAGAAATCAAAACCTGAGAAAGATACTTACCAAAGAGTCTCTCCTCTCCTCACTAAAACCTTTGAGTCTGATGACTCGTTTGAAGATTCTTTTGATAATCAAAACCTTCATATTGATCAAATACTCACCACTAATTTTGATCTAGATATTAACAAAAAAAATACAGTTGTACTTTTTGATAATAGAGCTAACTTAAATTTTAATAGATTTGTTCCAAAATATTTCTATGAAAAAACCAATGAGGAACTACCTCCGATAAATGGATAAATGATGCAAACTGTTGAAAAAAATGAAGATAGCATATCAAATAAAACCATTCATTCAAAAAACAAATTGGTTCTTTCTAATATTCCTCACTCAATGATATTAGAAACACCATTTATAAATCTTACATTTCTTTCGATGAAAAAGATGATACGATATCTTTTGAAACTCTAAAATGGATTCGATACCTGATTCCAAATGAACAAGATCTTTTATAAAATTTGCATGCTCCATGCATATTCAAAATATTTGGTCAAAAATATGGTTCTTGGCAAGTTCTAATCAAACCAAAAGATCATCATAAAGCATTCCTAATTGATATATCCGGACAATATGTTATAACCATGGATTTAAAAAATGCAACTTTTGAGTTTCAAAGAATCATCATTTATAATTTTAAACCACTCATGATTATACATCACTTATTATTACATTATCTATTAAAAATATAAAACACATTTATAGGGGATAGAATAATTTGAACCTCCAATAAAACCTATTATCCTTGATCCAAATAAGTCATGTGTGAAACCTTATAAGACTCTCAAAATGATAGTGGTAAGATAAAAACAAAATTTAGAAGCATTTATGTTCCTCACTAAATTTTTAAAGTTACTCAAAATTCTCCAAAAACATGGAATACAAAAATAGTCAGAGACCTCAACCTCCAAAGGTATAACTTATAAACCTATTAAAATAAAAAGAAGAATAATATTTTCCAAAATTATTTCTCAAAAAGGGGAGTCATCCTCATCTATCATCATTAAATGAGAGTCATCTCCTCCAAAATCTAAATATATTTTAAAATAATCCATTCAGGCTATCAAAGTAATGAAACATGGATTTCATGACAAGAATCCTTATATTTCCTTGCCAAAAAAAATTTCAAAAAATTAGTTCTATAAACCATGAGACCAAACCAAAATTTTAAATTACTGGGATTATAAATGGTTCAATATTGAACCTACAAAACCTTCTTATTCTTAGGTTTTCCATTGGTGGAAACATTATAGAACCCCACTAGTTTTCCCATAAAATTATAACAATCTTAAAAAAAAATTTAAACCCCCCAAAATTGGACATAGGTTCCCAATCTTGTACATTTTCTCTACAAAATTCTACCTTTATTAGGAATGACAATGGTTTAGTATACTAGCACGTAACTCAAAAGCTGAAAAAAGATATAAATGGTGGACATCATCCAACGTCCCCAAATCAATTCTAACACCAGTTCTTAACACAAAAGACTCAAGAAAATATATTACTTGCTACAACAAAAGTATGGATGAACATCATACCGCGATTCCTAAAAGGCAAAACAAGAATGTCAAAATCATTCAAAGTCTCTTCTTCAAAATCTTCAAAACTATTAGTAAAGCTAGAAGATGAAGACAAAAATGATTTCTTTAAAATCTATGCAAAATGTCCCTCAAGCTTAATTATTGTATTATTCGGGCTTATAGCCCATGGATTTTATATTTCGGGCTAAGAGTCTATGTATGATTGCAAAATATAAAAAACCCAATGTAAGGCATTAGAGAGCCACAAGCACATAAAATGTAAAAACTCTGTGTAAAAAAGAAGTCCACATTACATCACAATATTGTTGGTAGAGAAGATAAAACGACATAGGAAGATGGCCGACAAAGCATCTCCAAACAGTAAAAAGATGTATGAAAATCATTATTTGCCAAAAAGTGCATGCAACTTTAATAGTAAAAAGGAGACAAACATAGCACTATTCAACAAACAGTACAAAAACATCTCCAGACAATAAAAGGTTGCAAACAAAGCACTATTTCTCAACAGTATAGGCATTTATAACTAGAGCTGTTCAGCGGATCAAAACCGCTGATTTTATACTCATCCGATCTGATTCAACCATCCGTTTGGATTGAAACATCCTAATCTACAACTTATCCGATCACCTTTCACATCCGATCAATCCGATCTGATCACCTTTCACATCCCATCAATGCGATCTGTAAACTATTTAGATGACATCTGATCAATCCGACCAATAAACTTAATTAACTTTATTTTTTGTATTTTTAAATAAAAAATTTAAATTTTCACATAAATCATAACATAAAATTATTTGACTTAAAAGAAACATTAAAAAATCAAATAAATATATATTAATTAAATATATATATATATATATAATTTTGGTTGGATCGGATGGGATCAGATGAATCATAGTGAAATTCACCATATGATCTGCACTTAACGGATGGAACAAATTTTCATCCGACCCGACCATTGGATTGGATCGAATCGGATGAAAAATCAACAGATCAGATTGGATTGATCAAATGATCAGATGTTTTGCACACCCCTAGCTACAACATTAAACTATTTACCTACAATGCAAGCATATGCAACAATAAAATATTTGGTTATAAAATGAGAGCTACTCTCCATTCAAAACCAAGCTTAAATTTTGGAAGTTTTTTTCTTTGAAGTTCTTTCCTTATAATACCTCTCTTTAAAAAATCCCTTGTATAACCTCTCTCCACTTCAAAGTAGAGTCTTATAACTTTGTAAGTTCTTTTATTTTCTTTTGTAGTTTTAATTTTATAATTTTATTTTAATTTTTAATAAAAGTCCATATGTCCAGTAAACCGCCTATTTTCAATATAATAGTCTCTTTATTATTTCATTTCTTTAGTTAACTTCTCATATCCTTGATCCATTAATTGGTATCAAAGCCAATTGGGGGGTAGAAATGAAGCCATGAACTCCTTATAGCACTTTTATTTATTTATTGTATTAAATTATGTTTAACTATTGTGTTTGTATTGAGTTACTTGATATCAAGCTCTAATTTGGAAGTTCTTTTCTTTGAAGTTTTTTCCTTACAATACATCTCTTCCAAAAATATCTTATAACCTTTCTTCCACTTCAAAGGAGAGTCTTCTCTATATCTCCATAAATCTAGAAACTTTTACTTGCATTGTATTATTTAGTTTACGTGTCGGAACTGATAACATTCAATATTATGCATAATTATACACGAAAGATCCCTTTTTAGCTCTCTCTTTAGCCCTATGTATCTTATCATTTAGAGATCTTTCTCCACTAGTAGGTTTTTCGATTTTTCTGAAAAACTTCATTTATTATGGTATGGATGATAGACAGACCTATATTTCTTGGTTTTAATAGAACTTCTTATAAGTGTTGTTTCTATCTACTATTATCTAAAAAAATAAAATTTAAAGGATATTTTGACCTAAATACCAATTAATGTAAGTAAATACTTACTCTGATATCAATTGATGTAGACAAAGGCATTAAAAAATAAAGAAAGAAATAAAATGATAATTCTTAAATCAAATTTAAACTCATTAAATAATAAAGTATGTTATAAATAAGACTTCTTTAAAGAGGAAGGGTCTAGATCGATTAAAGAATTCAACATTGTATGTCTATTATCTACCATCTTATATTCTCACAGTTCCTTATGAACGCACGCTCAAAAGTATGAGCTAGTGGCAAAGTTATCGGCCAATTGTAGTCATCTTAATTTGTTGAAAATTAAATTACGATGGGTTTGAAAAATTAAAAAAGGTATTATTAATAGTATAAAAAAATTAATTTAATAAAAAAATTAAAAGAATTTAAATGATGTTATTGCATAAAATAACTATTTTTATAGATAAAATTTCTTTTTTAATCTATCATAAGATGTATGTATATTTTTTATAAAATAAAAACAATATTTTTTACATGTTAAAAAAATATGGTGTAAATATGTTTTTTCTTTCTTATAACATAAAAAACATATAATTTTTTTAGGATAATAAACTTAAAATATTATGATGTAGTTCAAATGATGGTTTAGTTTTGATACAAACTTATGTAGACAAAAGTCAACTTTGATACCAAATGATATGGGTAAAAGCGCTAGAAAAATGGGAAAAACAAAGAAATAGATAAATTCTTAATTAAAGCATCTTTTGGTTCAAATATCAATTAATACATGTAGAAGTTGGATCTAATAAAGGGTTGAAAAATAGAAAAAGAAAAAAGTGATAAATTCTTAAATCAAGTTGTTTTGAAATCATTAAGTAATGTAATGTCATAAATAAGAATTCTCAAAATCGTCAAATCATGTACGATTGTCGAATATAAGACATCAAATCTTTTGTTGATTAATATGAATACTGAAAATATTTTATGTCTTCTAACTTACGATCATAATAATTTAATGAATTTAAGAAATCTTATTTATAGCTTACTTTGTTATTTGAGGAATTCAAATCAATTAAATTTAAGAATTTATCATTTTCTTTCTTTTCCCCTTTTAAATGTTTTCTACCTCTATGAGTGGACATTAGGATCAATTATTACCTACGTGAGTTAGAATTAGGGTCAAATTTGACTGATATCAATTAGTATCAAAACGAGTTAGAATTAGAGTCAAATATGATCTATATCAATTAGTATCAAAACGAGCTTTTACTTACATCAAGTAGTATTAAAGCCAAATGATTATTTGAACGACGTTAATTTGTATCAAAACTGAATGATTTTATATTCTATAATAATGTTGACGGATGTCTGTATGCCTAAAAGAGAGATCAATCGGGTTTATTTTGATTAATCAGATATCCACGTATATTTTATAATGAGCCACGATTACTTTAGCAGTACTTTTATGGCAAATTTTTTAATATTTTACGAGTATGCACCAATCTTTGACGAAGAAATCCCAACTCTATACATAGAGCGTATCTTGGAGCATAAAGATGCGATTGCATTGAGTATAGAGGCTTTGTCTTTTGGGCACCTAATAACTTATTCAAAATGTATAGTGTCAATTTTCACAATTTGGTTTTGTCAACACTCGAGTCAATTTGGAGGGCACTTGATCATACAAGTGATACATTTGTAATATGATCTAAGATTAAATTTCTTATTTTTATTTTTATTTAATGTTATATTTTTTAGTGCTTAAGTTTAATATATTATAAAATTCTACTTGTATTTTGATAGTAAGTAAAATTACTTATATTTAAAAAAATAAATAATTATCTTGGAAGGCAAGCATATTTAAAAAAATGTATATTTTTTTTGGCCAATAAGATTTAGTAGCCTATAAATATGTAAGTTTGTAACAAAATTAAAATTAAAATGGAGAAGAGTTGTTGAATTTTAATTAAAGTCTAAAGTACATTTTCTAATCTTTTGTATCGGCAGAAATCAACGACTGATTTGATTTCTTATATCCGACCATCATAAACGATTGATTCAACATATTTAATAAGTCTTATTTTCGGTATACTCTATTATTTAGTAGGTTTAATTAAATCAATGGAGTTTAAGAATCTATCCCTTTCTTTATTTTTTCCATGCTTCTGTCTACATCAGTTGCTACCAAAGCTAGCTTTTACCTGTTAGTATTAGAGCTAACATTTTGCCTAATCAATTGCTATCAGATATAACTTTCGCCTACATCAATTGATATGATATAACTTTCGCCTACATCATATTATTATTAATAGTTAGCTTCTATATGTGCAACATTATGATCTTAATTAGGAGGAACATCCAAAAGATTCTAATTTCCCTCCTTATCTTCATGATAAGGACCATTTAGCTATTTCATGAAAGGCATATATTTACTTTTTCATTACTGAAGATACAAACTTAGCTAGAAGGAAAAAAAATATATTATTAGTACTACAAAAATAGTATCATTGAATTTTTAGCTAATATATTTTTACTAAAAAAAATCAAAATTATTATATTAAACGTCTTTTAGTTTGATATCATTTAAGTTAAATTTCAGCCAATTAAACTCGTTTAATGTTTAATTTCAATTAATTGAATCTCGTTCAATATTATTATCATATTATTTTTTATTATAAAATTTAGAGATATTGTTTTTATATAAGTTTTGCTTATTTTTACCATCTTTCGTGACATAAATATAGGTTCATTTTTTATAGGATAACGAGTTAAATTTATATTAATGTAAAAAGTGTCACTAAATTCTCAAGGTTATAAAAGGTGATTTATACACATTTTTATATGAAAAATGTGCTGATTAAGAATATTTATTTTTTGAATGTCATTCTATTATTAAAATCCATTCTCAAAAATTCCTAAGTAGTTATTTTTTTAATATGAAAAGGGATTAAATGATATTTTTTAACAAAAAAAAATTGATTAAATAATATAGTTTATAACTTCGAACATTAAACATCATCTTATACCAAAAAAAGACCTGGTACGATATTTATCCCTTTTTATCACGTAATTTGATCATACATTGGACTCATCTTCATAAATATATTTAAATTATGAAACATTTTGATTGTATGTTCATTGCATATTATGAAGGTTCATTTTATTATATAAATATATTTTAGTTTTTATAATTATGAAAACATATGTATATAAGTAAAATTAAATTAAAAAATATACATTCAAATGTATAAAAATATTATTTAGGAAAAAAAATTCAATGAAAATATTGAATTTTTATCAGAGGAATTAAAAATAAATCCATTTAAATAAATGGTTTATATATGAGACAGAGCTTTAATATATATATATCCATTTAAATAAATGGTTTATATATGAAACTAAGCTTTAATATATATATATATAATTCAAATTCACACCACTGTCTAAAGCTAGTCTATATGGCCTAATCCAAGAAAAGATGGAAGGAAGGGTGGCAAGTTGGAAAGCCAAGCCTTTGTCATCCGGAGGGAAGAAAACACTAATCAAGTCAGTTGCTCAAGAACTTCCTGTTTATAAGATGAACATATTCAAATTTCCCGAAAAAGTTTGTAAGAGACTTATGGCTACAATGATGAGATCTGGTGGTCAAGAGGGAGGAAAAACTTGCAAGGAGGAAGGATCAAGGTGGTTTAGGTTTCAAAAATTTGGAGACCTTCAATTTAGCTAGGTAGGCTAAATAGGTATGGAATCTTCTAAGTAGGCCTGCCATTTTATGTGCATGCATCCTTAAAAGGGTTTACTTCGCCCATATTGATATTTTTCATGCAAAAAAGAATCAAGTTGGATCATGGTCATGGACACGGAAGAGCCTATGGCAAGGCATAAATCGTTGAAAATCAACACTAACTCAATAAATTAAGTGTTTGAATGATGTAGAAAAATAAATAGAATAGTTGAATGATGTAGAAAAATAAATGAAGTGGTTGAAAGATGTAAAAAAGAGAAATGTGTAGATAATATTTATAGTTAGAATTATTTTTTAGTTTTTTATTTGTGTGGTATAAATTGCATAGTGAAGATTATAAATAGTTTACCTTGTATTTGGTTTAATCATCCCATAAAAAAAATAAGTCTTTGTATTCTTCATTTGAGTGTGAGTTGAAAGCTTTCTCTTTAAGTGTTTGTATTTAGCTTCAATTTGTGAGTTGCCTTTGAAAGATGTTATAGTATTTTTTATTATGGGTATAATACAAGTAGTTTGTTTACTTGTTTGGATCTATTATTAATAAATTTAGAGTCGTGTATTCTAAATTTTTCTCAACAATTGGTATCAGAGTAGGACGGTCATAGATCATTCTTAGTGGAGCTATCTTGAGGAGTTTAGTACTCTGAAAGTTTATTATTCAAGCTTGTTCGGTATAGTCAAATTCTTTCCGGCACAATGAGTGATCCTCACGTAGTTGAAAGAATCAAGAAGGTCAACAACAAAAATTATAACACATGGGCAACATGTATAGAGTCTTACCTAAAAGGTCAAGACTTGTGGGAGGTTGTTGGTGGTGATGAAGTTACATAACCAATAGTGGAAAATGCAAACGACATCTTGTAGAAGTGGAAAATTAAAGCAGGCAAAGCGATGTTTGCTTTGAAGACCATAGTTGAAGAAGAAATATTGGAGCACATTTGGGATGCCAAAACACCGAAGGAAGCATGGGACACTCTTGTTACACTATTTTCAAAGAAGAATGATACAAGACTGCAACTTCTTGAGAACGAGTTTCTATCGATGGTGTAATGTGACATGACGATTTCCCAGTACTTTCACAAGGCAAAATCGTTATGCTGCAATATTTTAGATTTAGATATGAAAGCTCCTATTGGATAAACCAAGATAAAGAGAATAAGTATCCATGGTTTGAGACCTAAATATCGAGGGTTTGTTACTGCTATACAAGGATGGCCAACATAACCATCTCTTGTTGAGTTTGAGAATTTGTTGATCGGTCAATAAGCTATGGCTAAGCAAATGGGAAGAGTCTCGTTGAAGGGTGAAAAAGAAGCACTCTACATCAGCAAAAGAAAAGGCACTTTCAAGAAGTACCATGGTAGTGGATTTAACAAGGATGGTGACAAAGGAAAAATTCCTCAAGGAAATGGAGGCTTTCATCCAAGGGAGCTTGAAAGAATCGTAGTAATAGTATAAAATTTGATGGTTAATGTTATAACTACGGGAAGATAGGTCATATGGAAAAAGATTGTTGGAGTAAGAAAAAAACTTATTGTCTCTTTTAGACAAGCATAAAGCAAGCAAGTATACACGGTCACAAGTAATAAAAATTGTAAGTACAGTATTGTTCCCACGGAGATTTGTCACTATA
This sequence comes from Hippophae rhamnoides, assembly GCA_033030585.1. NCBI lineage: Eukaryota > Viridiplantae > Streptophyta > Magnoliopsida > Rosales > Elaeagnaceae > Hippophae > Hippophae rhamnoides. The sequence continues at coordinate 18,603,782 of CM065434.1, read as the reverse complement.
GTTTGTTGATTACTAAAATTATATCTCTATGATTTTATTCAAAACGATCGCTAATTGTAACAAATTTAAGAAAATAGTTTAATAAGAAAATAAAAGAAATCTAGGATTGCAATTTTTCACCAAATTAATCCACTCAAATCATATTATTTTCTTTTGATTTATATTTTTATAGTACATTTAATTTGTCAACTGAAAACTTCTATTTTTATCCATACATCTCTTCCGAGCTCCGTATAGACACACCTCGTTAAATCAATTCACTATATTCCTATGAGAATTAAATTCACCAAGATTCATTACGTTCTAAGTTCTCAAATGGTCACATATACAATTAGGGTATATTCCTATCCTTCATCATACATGTCATTCTATCCATGAGCAATATACACAAAAATGCATCTTCCAAGTTTATTTATGTGCCACGGATCAATTTGATAAAATTCGTAAATAATCAAAAAGCATTAAGCACAGAATAGAATAAACAACTCAAACGTCTTATAAATCTATCAAAAATAATTAAAATAAAAGCTTCATAAATTTAAATCAAATGCAACCTAGAAAAATTAAATTACTTTATAAATTAAAAATAAAAATTACAACAATTCAAGGAAAATAAGATGAAGAACAAAGAAAATTAAAAAATTTCAGATCGTAAATATTTGGCATGGGTAGAACACAACAGAAGCCAAAAATGGCTTATGTGTGTTCCACAGTCCAACCCCGAATACTACTAAAAAAAATCCAAAACTCTAAACTCTAAAAAAAACCTATCTAACTCTATCATAATATCTCCTATTTATAGCTAAAAAAAATACATCAAAAATATTAAAATATCATACACGCATAACAATTTGATTCAAAAATAAAACCTCGACATTCTCCTTAAAATCCGCGGCCACGTGAAAATCGAATTTCTTATTTTACTTCACGCGTGAGACATGGCGTCGTTTCTGTATTTTCTTAATTCATTATGCGTGCCACATGTCAGAGTCTGATTCGATGCAAGAACTGGTGGGACACGTGGCAGCAGATCATTGGATATCAAGGACGGGGGCGAGAAACGTGGGAGACAACGACTGCAACGCGGGCGTGATCTTGCGCTTTTGCGCTCATTGTAACATGTTGCGTGTCATAAAATGATTCGTTGATAGATGAAATGGGACATGTGGTAGATTCTGGTTCATGGAATAACCAGGCGCACGTGGATCGACCGCACGAGAAAAAGGGCCACGAAGGTAGGTGACAGCGGCTGCGATGCGTTAGAAAAGTGGGCCCCACTTGCATGCCGGCCTACGCGGCAGGTGGGCTCCACTCGACGCCCCTAGCCGCGTGATAGATAGTATCCTGCATCCACTCGCGCTGGTCGAGTGTGCTTGCAACGCATGCATCTGGACGTTTCTTCTCTGATCTGATGGTCAACGTTGCGCGCGCGTGATTTTACGCATGGAATTCGTCTCTCCTACGCCAAAATTAAACTTTAATTAATTGTATTTTGTCCCACAAATTTCATTCAAATTACATTTTAAACTTTCTTTAATTACAGTTAAGCCCTTTGCTAATTTTAAATTAAATTTTTAAACTTTTAATAATTAAAATTAAGCCCAAATTTAATTTAAATTATATTTTCAACTTTAATAAATTGTAATTAAGAACTTCATTATTTGAAATTATATTTGTGGACATAAATTTGAAATTAAGTACGATTTTGAATCAAATTAATTATTTTTATTAAAAATGTATTTCTTAACACATAAAAGGTAAATATTAATTTATTTCACTAAAATTACACAAAAATGTAAAGAATATAGCAATTATAATTAATAAAATTGATGAAATTAACTTTATAAAATACAATTATCAAGTCTCGTTGAAGGGTGAAGAAGAAGCGCTCTACATCAGCAAAAGAAAAGGCACTTTCAAGAAGTACCATGGTAGTGGATTTAACAAGGATGGTGACAAAGGAAAAATTCCTTAAAGAAATGGAGGCTTTCATCCAGGGGAGCTTGAAAGAATCGTAGTAATAGTATAAAATTTGATGGTTAATGTTACAACTACGGAAAGATAGGTCATATGGAAAAAGATTATTGGAGTAAGAAAAAAAATGTTGAAAGTAATACATCTATTTCCAATTCTAAGGGAGCATAATGAAGATTGTTGAGATGTCGAAGCATTAATCGCTACAGAGGAAGAAGAATTAGGTCTTATGGTGATAACATCAAAACAAATTGACTACAAGAATGATTGGATCATAGATTAAGATTGCTCAAATCATATGACAGGTGATAAACAAAGTTGGAAAGCATGTTTGAGTATATGGGAGGTCATGTAGTGGTGACAGTTGATAACTCAAGGTTACCGATAGCCTATATCGGTAAGATGATAGTTTTGCCTCGATATAATACTAACCAGGTACCACTTCAAGATGTTTATCATGTGCCAAGAATGAAGAAAAACTTGCTATCTATGGCTCAATTGACATCATCAGGTTACTATGTCTTGTTGGGTCCCCGAGACGTGAAGGTGTATCGTGATCTCAAAATCTCAAAAACACTGACAATGAAAGGGAAAGGATTGGAAATAGTCTACGTGATGTCAGCAGAATTTGTATATATAGACATGACAAGAAGAAATGAGACAGTAGATATATGACATATGCGGTTAGGTCACGTTAACTACTCCAAGCTAAGTGTGATGGTGAAGAAGTCAATGCTTAAAGGGCTTCCTCAACTAGATATGTGAACATACACGGTCTGTGTAGGATGTCAGTATGATTAAGCTTACCAATTTCCATATGAGAAATCAAAGTTTAAAGCAAAAGAACCATTGGAGTTAGTTCACTATGATGTATTCGGGTCTGTTAAGCAACCATCAATTGGCAGTATACGATACTTGGTGACATTCATTGATGAATTCTCAAGGTATGTGTGGGTTTTCTTTATGAAAGAAAAACATCTGATAGATTCTCAAAGTTTAAAGAATTCAGAGAGTTGACTGAAGAAGAAGTAGGAAAGAAGATATGTTGTTTGCGCACAGATAACCGTGGAGAATATAGCTCAAGTGATTTCTCTCAATACCTAAGGAAATGCCTAATACATCATCAGTACACTTGTGCCAACACGACACAACAAAATGGTGTAGCGGAGAGAAAAAATTGGCATCTTGCTGAAATTTATCAGAGTATGCTACATGAAAAGAATGTACTTGGGAGGTTTTGGGCTGAAGTGATGAGGACTACAACCTTTGTGATCAATAGACTTCCTCAACCAAGGTTAAGATTTGTTTCACCCTTTGAGAAACTGTGGAACATGAAACCTACGGTTAACTACTTTTGAGTATTTGGCTATGTATGTTATGTATTTATTCTTGATAATTTACGGAGCAAGTTTGACAAGAAATTTGTTAGATGTATCTTTATGGGATACAACATCCAGAGAAAGGGGTGGAAATGTTACGATCCAAAAAGTGAAAGATGCTACACTTCACTAGATATGGTGTTCGATGAAGCATATTCTTGGTGGTCCTCAGAGAAGGAGGCATTGCTAGACTCAAGAGAATTTGGAGACAAGTTGCAACAAAAGATGGGGGAGCACACTATTCAATTCCATCCAAGTTTAAATGAATCCAGAGATCCAAATAATGATGATGCCGAACAAAGAGTAACTCAGAATCCTTTGAAAACTGGCATATGGTTAATAAGAACACGAAGAGCCCAAAAAGGCCCATATGGTCTCATGGCCCATGGAGAAAGAAGATAAGTTTTTGTCCATTTAATTGCTTCATTAATAAACCCATTTAGGATTTGTTGAGAGTGAATTCAGCAAGGAATTTTCAATAACTGTAGCAAAAAAACTGAGTAGTTTTTCAGTTTTTTCTTCTCCAATAAGCCTTCATCAAGTGATTCGATGGAAAGTTGTTTATGGTACGATTCAGATGATTTGTAGGAAGGTTCATGACTCAAGACTCTTTAATATGAACGATGTGATTTTGATTTGGCTCATCTACTTGAGAAATATGGGCTGTGAACAATGACTACGAAATTGGGTTAGATCTCTCCATTTTCTTGAAATAATTGTTAGTTTCTAAGAAGTTGTATTCTTGATGATGTTGTTGATTGTTTGCCTCTAGTTTTATCTAGAGAGAATTTGTACAATTGTTTCTTGATAGTGAAAGTTTTGGAGATTGAGTGCGGTGGTTGTTTCCTTCCTACACCGAGAAGATTTTTTTACGTAAATTGGTTGTGTTGATTTTGTGCATATTTTATTTTGAGTTCTATTTATTTGTTTCTTAAAATATTCACACAAAGAAGGAAAATAGGTTTCATTCTCCTGTTTAAAATTTGATTAAGTTCAAATTGATATTGTGATTCTCCTAACACATTTAGTACGGACTACTATCACATTATCAAGCAAGTTGGCTAAGGAGTATTCACAAGTGCAAAGGAGTGGCCAATCTCAATTAAAAATGGAGAGGCAACGAGATGTTAGCAGTGAGTCTTGGATTCCACCTGCTACTTATAGTTATAAAATCAACTGTGATGCTACTTTTAATACAGGTTTGAGATGTGGTGCTTTGAGAATAGTTGCATGTGAGGGATGATGGTAGTGATGGGGTATCGCGGGTAAAATTAAATAAATTTAACAGAATAAAATAATGACATCGGTAATTTAACGTGATTTATCATTTAATTTGAGTTACGTCTACGAGATAAATTCTGAAAAATATTTCTTTCACTGATATAATTAATAGGTACAAAGTAAGAGACAATACAACAAATTGAGATAAATTCAAAATAGTGATACCTAATTATTTCCCCAACTCATTAATTTATCACTCTCTTTTTAGAAAAAAATATCCCAAATATTTTTCTAAAATATTATCTTTTACTCTCTCATACAAACAATACTATTTTTTATAAAAAAAAATTCTCATTTGTTTTTGCTTTATTTCTCTTTTGTTTTTGTACGTGGCTTAAAAATATTTGATATTTATAAGCAAAATTATTTATTATTTATGTCGCTAAAAATTGGGCAACTAAGAGTAAAATACAATTAATATTTTAATCCAACTTTTAATATATGTAAGTTAATTTTATGTGCTTAAACCGTTGTTAGACAAAAATGATTAATATATATATATATATATATATATATATATATGAACGTTTTACAAAGTTGGCTTTATTTGATAAAAATCATAATACATAATATTACTTATTAAAATAATCGCCCACAGATACATTCTTTTACCAAGCAGCCAATTGCTTATTATTATTGTTACCGAATAGTGGTAATACAAACACAATAATTTTTTATTTAATTTTTAAATCTATTTGTTTTTGTTTTTATTTATGTGTTATTAACATGAGAGTTAAATATTATTTTTTATTAATAATTTTAAATTAACCTCATATATTTGATACAAAATAAACAGTAAAAATGAAAAATAAGTATAAATTAGTAGAATAAATAAATAAATAAATGGTGTTGATTAGGGTTGTTCATCGGATTGAAATCGCTGATTTTACACTTATTCGATCCGATCCGACCATCCGCTCGAATTAAAACATCCTAATCCGCAACCGATCTGATCATCTCTCACATCCGCTCAATCCGATCCATAAACTATTCGGATGGCATCCAATCAATCCGATCAATCCGACCAATAAACTTAATTAACTCTATTTTTTGTATTTTTAAATAAATTTTTTAAATTTTCACATAAATCAAAACATAAAATTATTTGACTTAAAAAAACATTAAAAAATCAAATAAATATATATTAATTATATATATATATATATATATATTTAATTTAATAAATATATATTAATTAAATATATATATAATTAATTTTGGTCGGATCGGATGAATTGTAGTGAAATCCGTCGTCTAATCTATACTTAACGGATGGAAAAAAATTTCCTCCGATCCGACCATCGGATTAGATCGGATCCAATTAATCGAATTTTACACACCCCTTATATACTCAAATATTTTCAATAGAAAGTATGTTTAGAATGTTTAGATTGGGAAAAAAAAAGAGTGCAATTATTCACCCACATGTTTGACTTGTAACACACGCACATCGTATTTTGTGAATTAAAATTTTTTACATTTGTTAACTGGAGAAGCTATTCCTAACAACCAACCCCGCTTTTTTTCAGATTAAGAATGAAAAATAATATTTAACTCTTATATTAACAATACATAAATAAAAATAAAAACAAATAGACGAAAAAACATGGGTTGGTTTATTTTAGTGTTTTTTTTTTACCTCCAATTTTTTCAGATTTTTTTAATATTTTCATTTTGTTATTAAATTTGTTTACATAAGAAGAGAAAATATATATCATCTAAAAATATTATCAAACATATGTTTTTTTAATAAAATATTTTAGAATAAATGTTGATTCAATCCTTCTCAATATATATATTTTTAGTATATATTGCTTTGAACATGTGTTGTTTATACTAAGGGGTGATGAATTATTTTTAACATGTTGAATAAATTGGTTATTAAAAATGAATTAAAATTATTAGAGAATCCTTTTATGTTTTAAGTTTCAAATAGTGACAAGAAGGCGTGTAGTAATTATTTTTTAAACATGTAGTATTTTTTCGTTGTTTCATCAAAATGGAGGGAGATATTTATAATTGATTCTATTAAAGAAAAGGGAGGAAAATTAAATGTGTTGAATAATACTAGTATTGATTTCTTTTTGATAAAGTAGTATTGAAATTTTTAATTTTATTACGTGTAGAAAACAATATGGATCAACTGCTAAATGAGAGAAAGTCCTTGATGTTTTTAAGTGCCAATATGCCTCGCAATGCCTTTAACGATCTTATGGATGCTCTATCCATTACTAATGTTGGTGGGTGGATAAATACTTGGAATTTCCCTCATTGTTAGGCAGAGCAAGAGTCAAGGCCTTTAACTTTGTATGTGGATGCGTAAAAAAAATGATAGATTCATGCATCAAAGCGATTAGTACTCTTGTAATCTATTGCTTCAACTATACCTAATCATGTAATGTGATGTAATGTTTCCTAGTGCCTAAATCAATTTTGACAATTTAACAAAGATGATATGTAAATATTATTGGTGGGTTAATTATATCAAATAGGAAGCTAAGATTCATTGAATGGATTTGGTGAAGTTATAACAAAGAGAGGAATTTTGTGGCCTTGGACTAAAAGATTTGAGGTTGTACAATTTGGCTTTACTTGCCAAGCAAGATTGGATGTTGTGTACTAAATCTAAGTCTTTATTGTTTTGGGTGCTCAGAGGCATATATTTTCCTAATTATTCTTTCTTGAAAACGGGCTTATGTAGCCGTTCTTCTTAGGGATGGAGAGGTATTTTTCAATAAAAAAAATCATCTATTTTGTTCTTATAAGGAGATCATGAGTGTTGATGCAATTACTAGGAATGAGACTAAGATCATTTATGTCTTCTGATCAGATTATATTCATGACATCATGAATACTCGTATATTTTAATGGAGAGATGAGTTACTATGGAGACTTGAAAAACTTCTTTTAATGTTATTACAGATAAATATTATCATTTTTGTTAATTATCAATTGTTTCATATATTTATGATCTGTTTTTTCTGTACAAGAGTGATTGTATTTGTATACTAAGAAACGGAAAGGAAAAAACCCTAAACATTGTTATCTGCCAATAAACATTGTTGTCTACTACACTGCTGCATTGTTGTTTGCCACACTTTCCTGCTCCACTAACACACATCAACACTCCCCCTTAAGTTAGTGCATATATGTTTCTTATGCCCAACTTGTCAAGTAAGTTGTAGAAGTTCTTTGCAGACACATATTTTGTAAGTATATCAGCCAATTGATCTTATGATTTAACAAATGGAAGTTGAATAATTTTTTCTTCAAGATTCTGTTTGATGAAATTCTGATATACTTCAATGTGCTTCGTGCGATCATGTTGAATTGGATTGTGGGAGATGGAAATGGCTGCCTTGTTATCACAAAATAAATCCATTTTAGAGTTAGGAGCAACACCAATCTCAGTTAGAAGTTTTTTCAACCAAAGAAGCCCACATATTTCCTTGACCATTCCTCGAAATTCAACTTCAACACTAGACAAGGCAACTACCTTTTGTTTCTTGCTCCTCCATGTAACAAGATTGCCCCCACAAAAGTAAAGTACCCAATAGTAGATTTCCTATCCTTGATATTCCCTACCCAGTGCGAATCTGTATATCCAACGACTTCCAATTGATCATTCTTTGAAAACATAAGTCCTTTCCCAGGGGAGGATTTTAAATAACAAAGTATTCGCATGACGACATCTATATGGTCTTCACTTGGGCAGTGCATGAACTAATTCACGACACTCACATCATAAGCAATATCAGGTCGAGTATGAGATAAATATATGAGTTTACCCACTAACCGTTGATATCTCTATTTATCTGTTGGTACTTGGTCCTCATATTCTCCAAGTTTATGATTTTGAACCATTGGAATATCGACAGGTTTACAATCTAGTAATCCTGCCTCTGTCAGTAGGTATAAAGTATATTTCCTTTGGGAAATAAATATGCCTTATTTTGATCTTGTTACCTCAATGTCTAAGAAGTATTTGAGTCCTCCTAAGTTCTTCATTTCAAACTCATTTGATAGTTGTTCTTGAAGCCTAGAGATTTCTTCTTTATCATCCCCTGTAATGATCATGTCATCTACATAGACTATAAGGTCTGTTATTTTTCCCAATCAATGTTTTAGGAAAAGAGTATGGTCATATTTGCTTTATTGAAACCCATATTTCCTCATTGTTGAACTCAACCTGCCAAACTATGCTCAAGGTGATTGTTTTAGTCCATACAATGCTCGTTGTAATCTACATGCAGTTTCTTTTCCTGATGTAACAGCATATCCTGGTGGGATATCCTCATTGTTGAACTCAACCTGCCAAACTATGCTCAAGGTGATTGTTTTAGTCCATACAATGCTCGTTGTAATCTACATGCAGTCTCTTCTTCAATATCACCATGAAGGAAGGCATTTTTTACGTCAAGTTGGTGCAATGACCAATCTAAATTTGTTGCAAGAGATAACAAAACTCTAATAGTTTTTAGTTTAGCCATAGGTAAGAAGGTTTCCTGATAATCTATACCATGTTTCTATGTACACCCTTTTGCTACTAGCCTCGCCTTGTATCGATCAACTGACCCATTTGTTTTATACTTAATGAAGAAAATCTACTTGCATCCTACCATCTTCCTCCCTTGAGGCAACTTGCTTAACACCTATGTGTTATTCTTCTTTTATAGCTTGAGCCCAATTTGGATCAAATAAGGCTTCTTCAAAGCTACTTGGAATTTGACATGAGAAGAGTGTTTATACAAACACCCTGATAGGTTCTGATAACCCTTGAGTAGATACATAATTAGCTATTGGATACTTGGATTATCGTTCTTCTCTGTCTGAAAATTATCGATTTGGAGCTTTGCCTCGATTGTGTCTAAAAGGTAGAACATAACCAACAGATGTATCTATATCATTAGTTTGTAAAAGGTATGATAAGATATCTCACCTCAAGAGTATTCTCAGTAGGAGGATCATTGGGTACTAAAGAGTGGAAGGGTGCATCAACCACTGCATCTTCTGGAGATTTAGTTCTTAGAAGTTTAAGTTCGGGTCTAGGTACTGGCTCATCCATATTGTTGGCATTATCTGAGGATGCCGAATTGTTACTAATGTCTAACACTTCAACATCAAGCCAATTTTGTTCTTCACCATAACTCTCCCCATGAAGAGGGTAATTAGATATTGGTGATGGGAAAAAATATTCAGATTCTAAGAAAGTGACATCCATGGTAATATAGGTTCTCTTAATAATCGGATCATAGCATCGATATCCCTCTTTTTGTATGTCATACCCTAAGAATACACACCAGATAGCACATGGATCCAAGTTACTTTGTTGATTTTTGTGGAAGTGGACAAAAATAACACATCCAAAAATTCAGGGCGGAAGCATCAAAATAGTAGGCAAGGGAACATGATCAGATAACACCTTTAATGGAGTCTGAAATTATAAGGTTTTGTAGGTATACGGTTCAGTAGATACACAGTTGTAGTAACAACATCACTCTAGTATCTAATAGGTATATATACACTGATTAGTAAGGCCCGGGCAGTTTCTAAAATATGCCTATTCTTCCTCTCTACAGTCTCATTATGTTGAGGGGTTTATGAACATGAGGTTTTATGGAGAATACCATGGTCATCCAAGTATGTCCTAAATTGTTGATTAACATACTCCCCCCATTATTAGACCTAATGATCTTAATTTTTTCAGAAAATTATGTCTGAATCATGGTGTGAAACGTAGAAAATACTTCATCTTTATGTTTGAGAAGGTAAAGTCATGTCATTCGTGTACAATCATAAAAAAAATTACAAACCAACGATGACCTAATGACGTAGTGACCGGGGAAGGTCCCCAAACATCAGAATGTACTAAAGCAAACAGACTTATACTTTTATGCCTACTCATAATATAAGACGTCTTATGAAGTTTTGCTAAGATACAAGTATCACATTTGAAATCTAAGTGTGTAACATTTGAAAATAGAATAGGTAGTAAATGCCTTAAATACTCAAATGATGGATGCCCAAATCGACGATGACATAACCAAATCTGTCACTCCTTGTTACTAATCGTGTGTTGCATGTGATTGGCTCTTCCGAAACTGAGGTCATCCATATAATATAACCTTTCTCTCTTAGCACCACGCCCAATGATCTTCTTGGTGAGAATATCATGTAGAAGACAAAAGGTAGAATACATCAATACTACATAGTTAAGATCTGAAATGACTTGACTTACAAACATTAGTCTGTTTGAAAGAGAGGGTAAAGTAATGTATTAGATAATGATAATGAAGGAGATAAAGTCACTATTCTATCCCCTGTAACTGGATAAGTGACCCCATTGGAATTGGCCACATAGCTCTATCTTAGTTGGGTTGTATTAGAGAGATCTTTTGGGTAAAATGTCATATGATATGTAGCTCCATAGTCGAGAATCCAATCATCATTATCACTACGAGTAGAGATATGAAATGCTTTACTTGAAGTACCTGGATCCTGGGAAGATTCAGCCTGAAGAATAAGGGATAATGATGCATTATTGGTAGCCACAATGGCTTTCCCAGTGGTTTCCCATTTCTTCCATGCTTGAAGATCATTCCACCACTCTAGATACCCATGTAGTTTGAAACAGTTTTCATGAGTGTGTTTGGAGTTTCTGCAATGGGCACATTTTATGTCAACAGAAGGTGGATTTCTCATGGATTTCTTGCTACCCAAAAAAAGAGTTCCTAGTTTTGGTGGCATCAGATTATGGTGTCCCTTGATCCTTTTGAAAGCCATAACTGCTCTAGGAGTCGTATCTGCACCCATGATCATCACGGTCTGCCTGACCTCTTCCCTACGGAAGAATCCATAGGCCTGTTCCAACGTAGGAAATGATTTGATTTGAGGCACATCACTTCGAGTTTTATCTAGTCTATCATCAAATCCATCGAGGAAGGTATACACTCGATCTTCTTGTACGATGGAGTTGTATTTTTGTATGTTAGTTGCACACTCCATTGGGTTAGGATGACAAAAATTAATTTCTCGCCACAACCCTTGAAGGTCATTGTAGTATTTTTCAATGGATCCACCCGCCTGCTTCATATGAGTAACTAGACGGCGGAGATCATACACCTGAGACATGTCTGTCACATCATAGTAGGTTGTAGCAGCAGAATCCTAAACCTGTTTTGCAGTTGGGAATCAGATAAAATTTGCAATCAAGGAGGGGTCCATCAAATTATCAACCATCCCTTGACAATGGCATTTTCAGTGCACCATCTCCTGAATGAGAGGTCAGTTTTGGAAGGTTGAGGAGAATCCCTATTAATATATCCCAGTTTGTCCTTGCTAGAGATATACATCTCCACCACTTGGGACCACAAGGCATAGTTGGATCCTGCCAACTTGATACTAATGGGAGTAGTCGATGCTTTAGTTAACGAAGGTTGTGAAATGGTTTGAGCTTAAGTTAGAACTTCAGTCATTTTTGTAGTCAAATCGTTCAATATAAAATTGGTGGTTAAATCTCTATATTCTGCCATCAAATCTATCAATTCTATTTTTTTCCTTTTTTTTTCTTCCTCCATACACCATCGAAATATATACAAAATATACATAATTGTAACCCTAATTCGTTTTCTCTATTCGCACATCCCTCACTTCACTGTGGAGCGGCACTTTTCTTCTACTGCGTTCCACATTTCTCCGAGCCAGAAGAACAGTATGGCTACCTACGACGGTGGCTAAAATGGTGCGGCTCCAGTCAAACAACCACAATAAACATTATGAGAGTCTGTACTAGTCAAATGAACACAGGTAAACAATCTGTGACCTCACATGCAGATACAAAAAAATATGACCTCAGTGTCGTTTATCGCTGCGATAACCTTAAGTCGGTATGCTCAAGCTCATGCCTTGATCAACTTCTGGTATTCCCAATTTCGTTTATCAGGAAATGGGGTTCCATTTCTTTTCTCCTTCGCAAGAACCCTCGCTCAAATGGCAAAGTGAACTTTCTCGCTCATCTTTTCTACGTATGGGGTTTCTTTAGAAAACAAGTATTTTAGTGGATTATGAGGTCGACCCACAGTGGCAACTAGAATGGTACGACTCCAACGAGCGAGCCGCGTTGGACCTAACAAGCTATGATAGATAGAACTGGAACGTAGAGACTGCGATGGCTCCAACGAGTAAACTAGAACGGCTACCCCAGATCAGTCACACCAGATCGACCAAACCAGTCACACCAGATCAAACGATGTCGAGAAGAACAAAAACCAGCTCAATAGGTAGCTATGTTGTTCCATTAGACAATAATAAATTGTTTTAATACCATGACAAATATTGTCATTTTTGTTAATTATTAATTATTTGTCTTCAAATGTACTATGTAGGAATGTGTGGAAAAGAGTTGGAAACCTGCTGTATGAAAATTGAAAATGCCTACTAAACTCAAAACTTTCATTTGGTAATTTTTACATAATATGCAAGAATTAAGTGATTTTTGAATTAAAGGTTGCATCTATTTTGATGGTAATTAATGTATTTTCAATCATTTTCAACTTAAATGTGCAAGCTTCAAGTACTAAATAAATTGATTATCTTATTTTTGATATTTTTGATTAGTATGGATGTTCTCCTATCCAATCTCTGTAAAGTATTTGTTATTTGTTCTCGGTGATGTTAACTATTTTATTTTCATATTAATGAAATTTAACCTTAATTTTTTATTTAGTTTTTGATTTAGAGAGAGAGAGAGAGAAGAACAACATGGAGATGGAGCGGAACGGTGGAGAGGTGGTGGTGGTGAAGTGAAATTCATGAGTGAAGAAGAAAATGTGTTCAAATAATAGATGTGTAATTTCAATTGGGTTTAATATTTTAATTAAATTTTTTAATTAATTCTAGTGTGTGTTGAGACTAAAAGAGTGCAATTTTTTGAAAATTAATGTGAAGAGAACTTATCAGGCCTCGTAGGCCCATATACGGTAGCAATCCAAACACCATTTGAGCTTTCATATGTATTAACTTTAAAGTTTTTTCATTTCGGATACATTCCTTAAAACTTTATAGTACATTCCTTTACTATTTTATACATAAATATATTCGGATTCTATTAGTTATGCAATTTAAATTAATTTAATCTATTTATTATTATTTTTATACTAATTTAATCTTTTTTATGAATAGATAATAAAGATAAATAATCAAATTTTAGAAATTACTTATTTATTTATTATCTATTTTGTAGTTATTGTTTGATATTGTTAAAAAAATCTATAAAATTAATATTTTAATAACATTTAAAAATACTATAAAAGAATAAAAATGATATAAAAAAATTGATTATTTATTTTTATGTTATCAATTTTTTAAATTAAAATGATTAAATTACTATAAAAAATAAAAATGATGCTAAATTATTTTTCTTAAGATAACTAAAAAATTTGTTAAAATTATTAATGGATATATATTTAAGAGTATCTAGTTAGAAGTTTTCGTGGATGTAACTAAACTATATATAACACCTGAATTTGAGGCACAATGATGTTCTAAATAGCTTTTGCTAAAAAATGATGATTTTTTTGTTCCTATATAGCTCTATTTTTTAGTAAATTAATTATTTTTAACTAATAACAATTCATTTTAAAACTCTTACATCACATTACATAATAAAAAAAATCAAAAGATTATCATTTTATAATTTCAATAAAATAAAATCAATATCACACTCATTTAGAGTTCTGATAGATATAACATATTATATACAAATATATAAGTAGATGAAAAAAATTACAACCTATGAATCATTGGAATTATGATAGATATAATATGTTATATGCAAATATATATATAAATGTAACATATTATATTCATTGGTTCATCGAAACTACAATGAATGTAACATATTAGGTAGTTGAAACTCTGATAATCACCAAAAATTGTCAACGAAACTCCAATAGGTTGCCAATGATAGTCGTTGAAACTCTACCGATTGTGATTTTAAAAATATTATGAGATCTGAAAATTTATAAGATATTAAACTAATTAACTTAAATAAAGTGGTAAGGTATGCAATCGTGTATAAAAATAAAGTGCAGAAATAAGAGAATAACACACAATATTTTTAAGTGAAAACAACCTAGACCATAATCATGACTTAAGAAGAAAACCACCGATCCATGGGATCACTTAACTGTCCAATATGAAAATCAAATGTTCAAGTACAAACTTGGTCTTATGTTACCATCTATAGGATATTATCTTAATGTACTTTATTTACGAGATTTTGCTCTATTTTCATAGTTTTTAATGTTAGCATGAGCGGTTTCTAAATCAACGTTCCAATAAACTCTTCGTCAATCAGATCGTTCACAAATCAATTGCAAAAATGATTAGTACAAGTTAATAATAAATAATTTTAACTAGATGATTCAAAACATATGTTACTTAAATCAAATCAACTAACAAAATCTAGAACAAAAAGATTAAGCACAAGTTTAATAAAAATAACTTCTTTAAAATTTAATAATCAAATCAAATAATTATGATCACGTATAAAATTATTTTAATTTAAATATTTAAACAACTAATACAGAAAAAACTATATAAAATTAAGAATATCAAGTAAATTTATTAATAGATGCCTTATAAGTTTTTCTACTCAATTCTTATATATAAATATTATTATACATAATTCCTTGCTGAAATAAATATGTTCTCTGCTGCTTTGCTGCCGTTGTTATGCCACCACCCTCATTTATATATATTACTTTGTTTTTAATTAACTACTTGCTGCCGTTGTTATGCCATTATATATATATATATATATATATATATATATATATATATATATATATATATATATATATATATATATATATATATATATATATATATATTGTTGGCGTGTGCAGTGAAAGTGGAAGACAACAAAGTTAGTTGAGTTAGGAAATGGCAGACAATGTTGTTGGTGAACCATAAATTAGGGAAGTAGAACAGCTGGTAGGGTTAGAATTATATTCTGTTTTCTTAGTATACATAGGAAGAGTTATTTGTACAAGAAAACATCACAATCTGAGAACAATTAACATTAACACCAATAAATTGACATGGTATCGGAGCGAGTTATTGGTTGTCCTAATGAAAAGAATAAGTTACTGTTAAGTTGATTTGTCATATGCTCAGCAGATTGTGTGTTAATACATTGCATATTTAGTGATTATTTGGCGAGGATTTGGGGTAGCGGGTTCAAAATTTGCTGCTCGTTGGAGTCATCACGGTTCCTACATTCCATTTGGTACCTTCTTGTGGGGCATTCATATTGTTCTTGACAATACAATTACGTAAAACAAAAAAAAAACAATTTTTCGGTGATCAGGATTGATGATAAAGATAGTTCCAAGTATTGATGAAAAAGCGAAAGCGATAGAAGGAAAAATCACTTACGCGTTAGTTCCGATAAACAAAAAAAAAGCTGACTTGATTCCTTTTCTTTACGTGAACCTTTTTGGTTGATTGAAAATTACAAGGCTGTTCGTTGATCCTCCATCGAAAGAAGGAAGCTGCTCTTCCAAGAGGTTTGTTGAGAAGCCTTGGTCGAAGAATTGCTAAGAAGCCTTGATCGAAGAAATTTCTAAGAAGCCTTGATCGAAGAAGCTGGCGAGAAAGCGGTCGAAGAAGGCTGGCGAGAAGCTTGATCGAAGAAGGCTTCTTGAGAAGCCTTGATCGAAGAAGGCTGGCGAAGAAGCCTTGATCGAAAGAAGGTTAGAAGCGTAGGTGAAGAAATTTCTGAGAACTTCGGAAGGGCGTTGGCGAGAGGAGGAAATGCGAAATCGGAAGGCTGGCGAGGAAATCGGAGGAAACTCTTGAGGAAATCAAAGGAAGCTTGAGGAAATCGGAGGAAATTGCATGAAGAAGAAGAGGAAAAAAAAATTAGGGTTACCACGAAGGCTTTGAGTTGGAAAAAAAAAATTAGGGTTACGGAATGTTGTATATATAGTGGTGTGTGAAGTGTAAAAAAAAAAAAGGGAAAAGCGGAAGAAAAAAATTTTAGATCTCGTGTGAATCAAGAGATTTAACCACGATTTCATTTTGGAAGATTTGTGGTGAAAATGGCGAAAGTTCTAACCCAGGCTGGATCGACTCCATGACCTCGCATTAAACGGAATCGTTGCTCACCAGTAGTATCGAGTTGGGAGGATCAACTATGCCTTATGGTCCCGAGGTGGTGGAGATGTATATCTCTGGCAAAGACAAGCGGGATATATTAATGGAGATTTTCCTCGACCTACGACCCTCGTTTAGGAGATGGCGTATTTGAAAATGCCATTGTCGAAAAGGATGGTTAATCAATTCAATGGACCCTCCTTGATTGCAAAATTTTATCAGATTCCAATGCGAAGCAGGGTTTGGGATTCTGCTGCTACCACTTTACTATGATGGGACGGAGACACGTCTCAGTATATGATCTTAATGGCCAGGATTACAAATGCGAAGCAAGCGGGTGGATCAATTGAAAAATACTATAATGACCTTGAGGGTTATGGCGTGAAATTGATTTCCGCCGTCTAATCCAATAGGTGTGCGAATGATATACAAAAATACAACTCCCATAAATACCAGGGAAGATCGAGTGTATACCTTTCTTGATGGACTTGATGATAGATTGGATAAAACTTCAGTGATGTGCTTGAGATCCCGAGCCATTCCACTACGGTGGAACAAGCTATGGATTCATGGTAGGGAAGAAATGAACGGACAAGTAATGATCGCAGTGCGGTCACTACACACGGAGCGATTATGGCTTACAAAGGGATCGGGACACCATGTCCGTCTTACCAAAACCGGGAACCTTTTTGGGTAGCAAGAAATCGGCAGGAAATACATCGTCTGTGACGTGAAATGTGGTCGTTGTGGAAACTCTAAACACACCCGTGGCCTTCAAACTACATGGGTATCGAGAATGGTGGAATGATCTTCAAACAAAGAAAAAGAGGAAGCCAACTTGTGGGAAAATTTGTTGTGGCTACCAATACTACATCATTATCCCTTATTCCTCGGACCAGAGTCTTCCCAGAGATCAGGTATTTCAAGTAAAGCATTTCATACTCGTAGTGATAATGAGGATTGGATTTTAGACTGCGGAGCTACGGATCATATGACATTTGACCGACGATCTCGCAGAAGCAACCCGAAGGCGGAATCGTGTTGCGATGCAAATGGGGTCAACACCCGATTACCGGAGGGTGGAGACGGTGACCTTATCTCCTCGATTATCATTATCTAATACTTTACTTGTACCTACATCAAACCAGGCTAATGTACGTAAGTCCAGTCGGTCAGCTATGAGTCGAATTGTGTAGTCTTGATGTATTCTACTTTTTTCCTTACAAGGGATATTCTCACCAAGGAGATCATTGGGCGTGGTACTAGGCGAGGAGGGTTATATTACGTGGATGACCTCGGCTCTGGAAGAAGCGATCATATACAAAACATTGTTGGTAACAAGGGAACTGACAGTTGGCTATGTCAAGCCGTAGATTTGGGCATCCATCTTTCGGGTATTTAAAGCCGCACTACTTCCCAGGTTTATTTTCAAATATCACACATTCGGATTTCAAATGCGATACTTGTATCCTAGCAAAAGTCATAGGGCGTCTTATCCTATGAGAATGAATAAAAGTGTGACTTTCGCTTTTGCTTTTAGTACATTCGATGTTTGGGGACGCTTCCGATGCATTCGTCATCAGGTCATCGTTGGTTTGTTATTTTTGTTGATGATTGTACACGAATGACATGGCTTTACCTTCTCGAAACATAAAGATGAAGTATTTGCTACATTTCACTTGTTTCACGCCATGGTTCGAGACACAATTTTAGAAAAAATTAAGATACTTGGTACGATAATGGAGGGAGTATGTTAATCAACAATTTCGGACGTGCTTGGACATGGTATTCTCATGAAACCTCGTGATTGCATAAACCCCCATGACGAGAATGGGGCTGCGGAGAGGAAGAATCGGCATATTTTAGAAATAGCTCGGGCGCACTAATGGGGTGCACGTATGCACAATAAATCTTGGAGTGATGTTGTTACTACGGTGTGTATCTCTTGAATCGAATGCCCTTTAAAGACCTTACAATTTGGACTCCGTTAAAGGGTGTTGTCGATCATCTTCCGCACCTACTATTTTAATGCTTCCACTTATACGATCATTCGATGTACCCGTCAACTCTACAGTACCCAATGATCCTCTGTGAGAATACTCTGAGGTAAGTCATCTATCACACCTTTACACGCTTCAATGCTATAGATACATACGTTGGTTATGTTTTACCTTTTGAGACACTGATCGAGGCAAACCTCACAATCGATACTCCCTAGAAAGAGAAAGAACAACGATCCAAGTATCCAATAGCAAATTATGTATCTCTGAGTTATCGAGAACCTATCGGGGCATTTACACAGGCTCTTCTCATAGTGCCAAATTCCAAGTAGCATTGAAGAAGCCTTATACGATCCAAAATGGGCTCACTTGTATAAAGAGGAATTTGAGGCATTGCGAGAAGAACAACACATGGGTGTTAGCGAGTTGCCTCGAGGGAGGAAGGCTGGTAGGATCTGCAAGTGGATTTTTCCATTAAGTATAAAGCGGATGGGTTAGTTGATCGTCTGAAAGCGAGACTTGTAGCAAAAGGATATACAAAAAACACGGGATAGATTATCAAAACCTTTTTGTGGCTAAACTAAAAACCATTAGAGTCTTGTTATCTCTTGCGGCAAATTTAGATTGGCCGTTGCACCTGACTTGACGTAAAAATGCCTTCGCCATGGTGATCTTGAAGAAGAGATTTATATGGATATCCTTGGGGATATCTTGTTACATCGGGAAAAAGAAACTGCATGTAGATTACAACGAGCATTGTATGGGCTAAAACAATCACCTAGAGCATGGTTTGGTAGGTTGAGTTCGGCAATGAAGAAATATGGGTTCCAACAAAGCAAGCTTTCCGTCGTACTCTTTTCCTAAAACATCGATTGGGGAAGATAAATACCGCCTTATAGTTACTATGTAGGCGACATAATCATTACGGGGGATGATAAAGAAGAAATCTCTAAGCGAGAAAAACTATCAAGGAGTTTGAAATGAAGGATTTGGAGCACAAGTACTTCTTAGGTATTGAGGTATGATCAGAAACAAGGCGTATGCCTTTCCAGAAAAATACACTGCGGACCTACGCGAGAGCGGGACTACTAGATTGTAAACTTTGTCGATATTCCAATGGTTTGAAAATCATAAACTCGGGGAATATGTGGACGAGTACCGTGAGATAAACGAGAGATATCAACGGTTAGTAGGTAAACTCTTATATTTATCTCGTACTCGACACGATATTGCTTATCTTTGTGAGTGTCGTAAGTCGGTTCGTACTGCTAGCAGTGAAGACCATGGATGCGGTCGTACGAATACTTCGTTACTTAAAATCCTCTCTGAGGAAAGGACTTATGTTTTCAAAGAATGGTCAATTGGAAGTCCTTGGATATCTGATTGGTTTGGGCGGGGAATGTGAAGGATAGGAAATCTTCTTTAGGTGCTTTACTTTTGTGGGGGGAAATCTTGTTACATGGAGGCGAAGCAAAAGGTAGTTGCCTTATCCAGTCTTTGGTGAATTTCGAGGAATGAGTCGAGGAATATGTGAGCTCGCTTTGGTTGAAAAAACTTCTAAGCGAGATTGGTGTAGCCACTACTTTTGAAATGAACTTATTTTGTGATAACAGCGGCCATTGCCATCTCTCGTAATCCAGGTTCAACATGATCGCACGAAGCACGTTGAAGTGGATCAAACTTTATCAAACGGAATCTTGAAGAAAAGATTATTAAGCTTCCATTTGTTAAATCGAGAAGATCAATTGGTGATATCTCGCGAAAATGCATGCGAGGAACCTTACAACCAACGACAAGTTGGGCATAAGAGACATATATGCGCCAACTTGAGGAGAATGTTGGCGTGTGCGATGAAAGTGGAAGACAACAAAGTTAGTGGAGTTAGGAAATGGCGGAACAATGTTGTTGGTGAGCGTAAATTAGGGAAGTAGAACAGCTGGTAGGGTTAGAATTATATTTTGTTTTCTTAGTATACATAGTAAGAGTTATTTGTACAAGAAAACATACAGAAATACAGAAACAATTAAGATTAACACCAATAAATTGACATATATATATATATATATATATATATATTACTTTTTTGAAATCACTATCTCTATAACATATTTGTCGTTCATATATTTTTTTTCTTTTTGATCAGCAGTTCAATTTCTATTTGGGCACAGTAAGGTTTTCTTTTTCCCTGAAAGTTTTCTTTTTCACCGTACACATTTAACCCTTGTATATATATATAGATAATAATAATACCTAATAATATTAGGATTAAATATATTTTAGATTTAATTTTTCAAAACCTATTAAAAATCTAAATATTCTAAAAAATCATCCTTTTTTAAAATACATCTTAAAAATATTAAAATTTTTCTAAAAATATTTAATTAATAATTTCATAAATTGATTTAAGTTTAAATAAATATTTTAACAATAAAAATAATTTTAGATTTATGAACACATACTATTAAATGTATAAATGTAATACTATGTATCGTAGTTATCAAATATATATTTAAAGTAAAATTATCTAGAATTCGAACATTTGTTCGACTTTTTTTAATAGACTTAATTAGATGTCTAAAAATAAATTTACAGATAAATATTTTGTTAATGAAAATAGTCAATATTCATAATATTTACGAGATTTATTCTTATTCTTATTTTATTAAATTATATTATAAAGATATTTTGATATTTAAGAATATAAAGTTATGATTTTTTGATGATTCGAGAAAATTAATAAAAAATGAAAAAAAATTATATTAAGTAAATATTCTCGAAATTACTTTCAACAACTTATTAGAAAAAAAGGATAAAAAAAAGAAATTAACTTCAAGTATTGTGTTTAGGGATGGGCAAAAAAACCGCGGATTCGGTTATCCATGATTATCCAACCGGTTCGGTTTTTAACCCAAATTTCGAGGATGAACGGTTTAGGAAAACCGAATATGAAACTAACGATTACGGTTGATTACGGTTATACTAAAAATGCACTACTGCATTCGAAATTAATTAGATTTAATTAATTAAATTATATATTAAATTATAAATAAAAATTAATTATATATATTTAATAAATTAAATTATATATATATATTTTTTTTTTTTTTTTCATAATCATTCCAATCAAGTTACCTGACGGATAAAACCATCCTCAAACCGTAACGATTTTCGGGCGGTTTCGATTATAGGTTTTAAAATTCGGTTCGGGGACGGTTATATCAAAACCGTCCCGTCACATTCCTAATTATGTTGCTTTTAATTGAGCAATAAGATTTTGCCTTTTTCTTTCATTTTCTAAAACTTTTCTCGGTTTTTGTTTTCAGCGGATCCTTTGGAGTGTCGTAGGGTCACTTGGGAATCCTAGGTTGATTGTTGTTAAAATGGACGTCAAGTTGGTTTCATCAGCTTGTTATAAGTTATAACCAATAATTAACTTATACCTATTTTTTTTTGTATTTTTTTATAAGTTTACAAATAACAGTTGATCTACGCGTTCATTTTGTTCTTTTTACAATTTTTTGTATTGATCCGATTTATAAAAAAAAACTTTAAAAAAATTAAAATAATTAAATAAATATGTAAATTTCATAAAATATTCACATATTTATATAACATTATACGTATAAGTATCGATTACATACATATATGGGTGTTAAAGAGGATATAATCGATATAAAATACAATATTTTATAGATTGAGGCCGATCCTAGTTCGAGATGGTGGTCAACCTTAACTAACGAATGGTTCCCTTGAAAGTACCTTCTATTTATTGGTGCGTTTTAAGTGTGCAGATTCTGGTACCATAATTAGAATATTCCATCTTATGGCTCGAATTGTTCACTTCGGTTTGATCTGGGCGACAGGTCGTTTCGTATATACAAACAACAATATATTTATTGTTAAATTTTTTTTGTCTTTAATATATTTATTGTTAAATTTTTTTTGTCTTTAATATATTTATTCTATGTCAATTAAAATTTATTAAAAGTGTTTTCGATAATTTCTAAAATTAATAATAAATATATTATGAAAATAATAAAATTAAGTGAAATAACAACTTTACCCTTTATAAATAACTATACTTGAGTAGTTATTAGAATTGTAAATTTAAATCTCATAACTCTACGACACTTCAATTTAAAACACATGTTATATATTGGGCAATGTCCGTCTGAACACTTTCTACTTAGTCTCAACCATTATTTATTAGCATATTTTTAATTGTTTGCTATTAACCTTAACTTCCCCTACATAAATTTTCCACTTTCGTTGCTACTTTATGATTCTATAAATTTATTTGAGTCTAGTATTTTCAAAGTGAAGAAAAATAATATAAAAAGAAGATTAAATAAGCATATTATCATTTGTAGTATTTTTTTTATTGTAAGGCTCGTGTTCCATAATGCTTTTTTTTAGTATAAATAATTGTTTTACTATAATGTTTGGTAGACTTTGATGGATTAAAATTTGAAAGTAATGAATTTGATAGCATATATAGTCTTCTCTTTTATCCTCCAACCTCGTTCTTAGTTCTTGTCCATCTCTTCCTTTTCTAAATCATTTTCTTGCTATCATTGTTATTATGTCCTACATCACTAGGCAATTTAGAAACTTTGTAAACACTTAAGTGATTTTCGACCAATAAAAAAAGAGACAAATTAAGTTCGATAATAATGTTTTATGTTGAAAAAAAGGGTTTTCTTTCATTATGCTTATGGTTTTTTTTTCTTTCATTTTTTCAAAATAATATGCAATAGAGTACTTAGATAGGGTTTGAAATAATATGATGGAGTATTAAAGAGCTCTTTTTTTACATCAAACATTATTGTATACATTTAAATATGTTATTTGAAATATATATGATCTAATCATTGGATAAACAAAGAGCAATAAAGATTTTTCATTTTTAAAAGTAAAAATTTACTTATAATAAATTTGTGATAAATTATAACTGATATGTCATATTATTAATGATAAATATAATCGAACTCATATGTTTATATTTAATTAAAAATTATATGATAAATTATAATTATAATTATAAAAAATACACTTTTAAAATTGTAACAAGTTTATTGAACCAAATACTTGCCTTTCATTTGTTGGTGTTTATTAAATATTTGTAAACTTTTTCTTCGTCAAAACATGGGAGTTGAACTAGGAAATAATAAAGCTCATAAATATTAAATTTTTATATTTTATTAAAAGACGGTTCACATGTTTATTGAAGTTGACTAATTATACTTGTCCTTGTTCGGAATTTTTCAAATGAAAGTGATATAATTTAAAGTAAAATATATCATTTTTTTTTCGGAAAAAGAACTCTTGACCATGTCATTGCGTGTAAGGTTTCACGCTTTCAAAATTTCCCTTTCCAATTTTTGTTTTCTTTTAGTCTACTAGATTGATTAATATTGAACTTTTGATATACACCCAATAGTTGCAATATTTGTGGTATTAAAAAATTCTCGATTAGATATTTAATGATATATAGTCGGTTTAATTACATAGAAGCTTTCAAACGATATGATTTTAAGGAAAAAACAATAGCAAAAAATGCTACAACCACCAACATTATGTTAAATGAAGACTCCCAAATAAACAAACCAATCATTATTACAAAAGTCATCTAATTGCAAGCTTGTTATACAATATAAGTATATAAATATATATATATAATATATATATATATATATATATATATATATATATTAATAGATTAATATATATCTGTTAATATATATTATATCTGTTAATGTATATCTAATTACTTTAAGTATATCTAGTTTACTTATAATTTTTATATAAATGCACCATGTATATTTCTTAATACACAGAATATAATACAGTCATTAAGTATTTATAACATAGTATCAGAGACACTGCTCTCACCTTTCTCTTAACAGTCTTGTCTCTTCTGGTGGTACTCCACCCTTATCGCTTCTGATGTCACAACAGTCGCTGCAACCATTACCATTGAACCTCCGACGTATTTTCGTTGTTGTTCTTAGGTTCCAGCCCTGCAATCGTCATTGTTGAGGAGTCCCCCACCATACAGACCACTACAATCACCATCTTTGCCATGCATCTTGCTCCGATAACATTTTTACAGGTAATACAGTGATCTGCTTGCCCCGATCTACATAACCATGGAAGTCCTAAAACCATCGAAGTCTGCACGCGCCTTTACATGCCTCTCACAGGAACTGCACCCCTTCCTCACAAGTCACCACAAAAAACCAAGCGTCGGCGTGCATCTTGCTCCAACAACCTTTCTATAAATACCAATGTGATCAGCTCGATCAGATCTACATAATCGTGGAAGTCTCGCAAGCCTCGGAGGCTGCACACGCCGCTAACAGAAACCGCGCGCCACATTCATGTGCCTCACACATCGCACTCTGGTCTTGTGACGTCATCAGTGACACATCTACTAGGGCAAACGTCATCATTCCTTCTGCTGACATTACTCCCACTGTTAACTGCCATTGATTGTTGTGCTATTGTTGCTGACCGTTAACGTGGCTGACGTTGATCGTGAGCATTGAATTTTCTATATAGTTGACTTTTTGCATATTAGGTTCTCCCTACCCAGTTTTTCACGTAGACCTCGTTTTTATAGTTTGTTTTTGCATATTGTGTTTCTAAATGGATAAAAATGATGTTTTTCTTCCTCGCCCCATCAATACTATATTAGAGGGGACCAAAAATTACTTATCCTGGTCTCAAGCTATGCGTAGTTTTCTTAAGAGTCGCATGCTTTGGAATTACTGTACTGGTGCATTTACCATTCCTATCAAAGGAGCAATTGAAGAAGATGCTGCCTACCTTGGTCGCATGATTGAATGGGATGGTCACAACCACATGATCCTCCTATGGATTTGGAAGACTTTTGTTCCCTCCTCCTCCAATCTATTGGGCAACTTTGATGATGCAAAATCAGTATGTGATATGTTGGCCAAAAGGAACTCTACTACTAATGGATCTATGAAATATCAATTAGTAGTTGAATTGCATCAACTTCGATAAGAACCAGGACAATCCATCAATGACTACTATGATAAGCTTCGTTTTCTTTGGGACCAAATTGACCTTTGTGATCCAATTTGGGCATGCTCAAAGGATGTTAAGAAATATGTTGCACTTAGAGATGAGTTTCATCTCTATAAGTTCCTAATGTCAATTCATAAGAACTTTGAGCCCATTCAGGGTTAGCTTCTCAATCGTAGTCCTTCTCCATCTCTTTATACTACCGTAAACGAGTTGGTTAGAGAAGAAGCTCAGCTTGCAATCCTATAAGCCCATAATAAGTTCAATTTTTTGGCTATTACTCCTTCTCCTTCTACCATTGAGCAACCTCAGCAATTAGATGATTACTCTTGCTCTAGCAATCGTCGTAGGCAAACTTTCTACCATTGAGCAACCTCAATAGTCAGGTGATTCCTCTTGCTCTAACAATCATTGCAGGCAGACCAATAAGAAGTTCTGCAATTATTGCAAGCATCATGGCCACATCATTGAGACTTTTTACCGTCGCAACAAATCTACTACTTTTGTTACTAATATTGAGCCTACTTTGTTGATGCCTTCCATTTCAACTGAGTCCCAGTCTTCTAGATCCACTATCAATCTCTCCCCTACTAAACTACAAAAGATCATAATTCAAGCTGTTCAAATGGCTGGTAATGCATCTCTTTCCACTACTCTCTCAACTCTACCCGGTAAGTCTTAAACCTGACTTTTTGATTTTGTATGTTGTAATCATATGACACCTCACTCATCTTTATTCTCCAAATTTGACTCTACACCATATCCTATTAATATTCATATAGTTTATGGTTCCACCATGCATGAGAATAGTCTAGGTTTTGTTTCGACCTTTAACCTCTCTGTTCTTAGGGTCTTCCATGTACCTGACTTATCCTATAATTTATGCGTTGTGGGAGAATTAGCAAAACCAGGATATCACCTTATTTTTTATTATTCTGGGTGTATTGTGCAGGATTTGAGGATAGGAAAAGAGCTTCAGACTGGTCCTAGGGTTGGGCGTATGTTTCCCGTGAACAATCTTCATCTTCCACTTGTTGCTCCTTTCTTTGTTACTGCTACAGCTGCTGCATTTTCTTCATTACCTTCTCTTACACTTTGGCATTATCGTCTTGGTCATAACTCATCCACTTGGATACAATAGTTAGCTTCTAAAGGTCTGTTGGGTTCTGTGTCCAAAGACAATTTCGATTGCACTTCATGCCAGTTAGGAAAACAACGAGCTTTACCTTTCAATAATAGTGCATTTACCTCTAATAATATTTTTGAGTTAATTTATTCTGATGTTTTAGGACTTTCTGATGTTACTAGTATTGGTGGATCTCATTATTTTTTGTTTTTTTATGATTATTCTCGTTCTAGTTGGATCTTTCCTATGAAATCTCGTTCTAAAATCATACAAATATACAATAACTTTGCAAAAATGGTTAAAACAAAATTCTCCAAACATATCAAAACTTTTCGATCTGATAATGCTCTTGAATATATTCTATATTATTTTCAAGGTATGTTACATTCTTATGGCACTGTACATCATCTAAATGGTCCAGGCACCTCTCAACAAAATGGTTGAGCCGAAAGAAAATTTAATCATATTTTTGACATTGTCTGTGCTCTTCTTCTTTTTACCAAACTTCTTGTCCCATTTTGGGGTGAAGTCGTTCTTCATACTGTTCATGCCATTAATTGCATTCCAAGCGCTTTCATTCATAATCAGACTCCATATGAGCACCTTTTTGGGTCATCCTCTAACTATCATTACCTTCTCCTATTCAGATTTTCCTGTTTCGTTCTTCTTCAGCCTCATGAGCACAAAAAACTTGAGCCTCGATCTAGACTTTTTTGTTTTCTTGGTTATGGTGAAACTCAAAAAGGGTATCGATGTTATGATCCTGTCTCGCATCGTCTTCATGTTTCTCGTAATGTTGTCTTTTGGGAACACCGCTTATTTGTTGAACTCTCTCACTTTCGCTCTTCCCTAACTAACTCAAATGTTTTAGAAATCTTTCCATGTGAGTCTTCTGTTTCTTCTACAGATACTCTTGATCCTCCTTTGGACTTCTCTATTCCATCTTCAGATATTTTTGATGATTCTCCTAGACAGGTTGTAGAAGAATAGGTTGATGACGAGCTACCCTACCTTGAGCATAAGTCCCCTACTCCTACTCCGCCTGAAGATCCTCCACATGATATTCCACCTCATCACTTAACCCGTGTAAGATCCATTCTTGCACATTTACTTGACTATCATTGTTACACTACCTTTGCTACACTCTATAAGCCTCACACCTATCGTGAGGCATCTACTAACCCTTTATGACAGATTGTAATGAAAGAAGAAATTAATGCATTAACCAAAAACCATACTTGGGATCTGGTTACTCTTCCTCCTGGTTAGTCTATGGTTGGTTGTAAGTTGATCTATAAGATCAAGACTCGTTCTGATGGGTCCATCGAGTGCTATAAGGATCGTCTTGTTGCGAAAGGTTTTACACAAGAGTAAATGGGACCTTTTTTCATATGGATGTTAAAAATGCATTCCTTAATGGGGATTTGCATGAAGAAGTCTATATGCAACCTCCTCCTGGTCTTTTTGTTGAAACAACGATCAACTTGCATATATCTTTACTAAAGCACTTTCTAAGGGACGCACTCGTAATTTGGTTGACAACCTCAAGCTGGTCTCACATCCACCTTGAATTTGAGGGTGGTTGTTAATGTATATTTATTAACAGATTAATGTATATCTGTTAATATATATCATATCTGTTAATGTATATCTAATTTATTTTAAGCATATTTAGTTTACTTGTAACTCCTATATAAAGGCATCATGTATAATCTTTAATACATAAAATACAATATAATCATTAAGTATTTATAACAAGATGTATTTCAAAAATCTATATTGGTAACAACCCCAGATAACCTACTCGGCTAACTTAAGTAATAGATTAAAATATTCAATGTCCAATTTGATTAACATAGTAGACTCTTAAGATTGTTTTTTTCTTTCTTTCCATTTTTTCAATTGTTATAGTATAAAAGTTAGTTTTGATATGAGTAGGGTGTAAAAATATTTATCATCAATTAGTCCACAAAATCCATATGTATCAATAAAGTTAAAGTAAAAAAAGGAAAAAAGGGTAGAAAAGTAGCTTAAGGTAGAATTGAACCACAGTGATAATAAAAGAACGTTGGTTCCTTTTACCCCAGAAAAAATGTTGGTTCCTAGCTAACTTAATGTAATCATCAAAGGAAAATGACACACTGTGATGGAAATAAGCAAATTGCTCCATTATTTGCCTCTTCAAACCCTAGAATACCTACCATTCTTATCTAGATTCTATAATAGTAAAATTTTACTTTTTATATATATTGTTTTTTGTTAAATAACATAATATAACTCATATATACTTCGAACACTAATCTTGATATTTTACAATATTTTGAAACGATCTTAGGTTTTGATGACACTATGAGGCCATTAATTTAATTCAGTGACATCCAAGTTACATCGATTTCCCAACCTTCTTTAGTTTACTTGACTAATTTACCTTATAAAAGTTTGTTAATAATGATCACAAGTTATATCACCGATGACTAAGAAAGTTGAAAAAAGAAGGAAGGTGCTGATTTTATTACTTTATTTATTTATTTTTGGTTTAGTTGAATATATAGTTTACTTCTTAAATTTTATGAGATTTAATATTTTAACTTTTTCATAATATTATATCAATTATATTTTTAAATTTAATAATTTTAGTTTAAATTTAAAGATAATGAATCAATTATATTAAAGTTATAGATTAAATAATGAAAAAATGAGTTTTTTTTAACACATTAATTCTTATTACTACAGTACAATTTAATATGATTTTAAATTTAAATTAAAGGTGTTAAATTAAAAAAAAACATAATATTAAAAAAAAATTTAGGACCAAAGCATTAAATCAAATAAGATTTTTTGACCAATGATATAACCATTATTTTAATATGTTTTATTTAATTAGTATTGCTGATGATATTGTTTTACCTCACTAATATTATAATAGAACTATTTAAATCCCACATGTTATATATTTATACATGTATATTTAATTATTTTTCTTCTCTCTTTTCTGTTTTTGTAAAAACTTTAGCCATATTTTCTTCTTATTTCTTCTTTTTTCTTAAAAAGAAATTTTCACATAAAAGCTTATCATTATTTACGTTTTGTTTTAAATAATTATTATAATAATTACTTTACAATTTATTTCAATCAAAATAAATTTAGATTTAATGAGATAATTTTTAATATAAAACTGATTTTGTTTCTCAAATCTAAATTTTTATATGATATTGTTGGAAGTTTTGATGCAGTTCAAAAATTAATGAATTCTATCTAATATAAAAATTTGTTGAAAATTTATTATATTGTCAATTAAAATAGTCAATTTTTTGAAAAAAAAAAAGTTCAAAAATATTCATTATTTTTAATCAAACGGGGGTGTAGTTTACATTAGTGACTTAAATTGAGAAAAAAATAAGTCTTATTTTTCTATATAATTTTAAATGTGATCACATGATGATTTTAGAAGATAATGAAAAATAAAAAAAATGTTACAATAATGGATAATATAAATTAAATAGTATATAATGAATAGTAAAAAAGAGAAAAATAAGAGATTATTTTATACAAAATTATATACAAATAATTTATACATTTTTCGATATTATTGTTTCATTAACATAATTGAATTTCCTTTTTTATTTAAGGCGAAATTCAATGAGACATTTCGATTTGTTTATTGACACGAACAATGTTAAGAAAAACCATCGAAGGAGTACATAATATTTCATTGATTGAGTGCTCATTTATCGAAGATGAACCAAGTTAAACGATCTGGTGAAGCTATGATATGTAAAACTGTAAAAATGTGTTCCGTCAAGGTGGAAGCTATGATATGTAAAATTGTAAATATGTGTTCCGTCAAGGTGGAAGCATCCACGTGAGTAGCAATGAACGAAATGGAAGCGATAATATCAACTTGAATAATGCAAGTATTGATGAGAATCAAATGTCTTGAAAACTTAAGGATTCTTCGTTAAGGTTACTCAAGTAGGATGAATCAAGTCCTAAGATCAGGCATATTTATACATATACTATATTATAAGTGTGAAACATCTACCTAGAAGCACCAATATGTCACATGTTTTATAAAATAAGTTTAGCATAGAATATTATATAATAATAATAATAATAAAATTGTTATGACCAAAATAAATTAAATTAATTGGAATATTATTTTATATAATTCACATCTGCTATTTGATGAGTCTGATGTCAAAAATATAAGAGCAGCCTGAGAAAGTTTCACACTACTTAATGTAATATGATAAATCTTGTGAAATAATTTTTGTATTATAAATCTATTATTTTAGTGATAAATTTATTAACAAATTTCTTATAAATATTATAAATTTATCATTATTATTATATATTTGATAATAAATTTGTCACGAAAATAATATATTTTTCATATTAATAAAAATTTGATGTAAATTTAAAAGGGTTTGTTACCTTAGTGGTATCACGATTTTACCTTTTTTATTTTTTCCTCCTATTTTCGAGATAATATCTTAGCGGTACCCCATCTAAAAAAGTAATAATTTGCTACAATTTGTCATCTAATTGATATTTTTTCACATATATCATAATATACATGCAATATTTAAAAAATATATATTTTGAATAATCAATTAATTGGTTATCTCATAATACTCAATAAATATTGTTTAATTAATTAATTATTCAAAAATATATTTTGAAATCGCACGTGTATTACTGCATACGTAAAAATTCTTAATTAAATGATAACTTATATTAAATTAATACATTTTTTAAATAAAGATACTATTAAAATTCTCTCTCAAAATTCTAGATACAAAATATCAAAAATAAAATTACTATATCTTTAACATAATGAACCTAGTTTAAAAACCTCAACTTAATGGTAGATATATTAATTTAATTTTTAATACTTTGGAAGATATTTATCTAAAATGTTCATGGATTTTAACATATCTTTACTTATGTTCTTGAGATTTGTAAAAATTATTATAATATCCATAGAATTTATAGTTAATACCATTGATGTTCCTAAATCTAATGATGTTAACATTTTCATCCATATTATGTTAATATTCTTATGATTATGGTACCAAATTAGGAGCTAGTGATTTAACGCTATATATTAATAATTATTAAAGATAATTTATTTTTTATTTTTTTAATTCCTGTAATTATTAAAGCTAATTTAATTTTTTTATTTTTATTATCATAATATTGTGTTATTTCGATCTTTATTTTTATGTTTATCAATATTATAACTTGTTATAAGAAAATATCTAAATATTCAAGATCTTTAATTAGCATAAAAATTATAATTATTATATTTGCACTTAATGGGTCTACCACGATCTTCCATTCTGTTCATCATCTCTTGTTACACCGATTTTACCTCATCTTTGCTCAAACCTTAAAAACTTCCTTGTAATTGTGATCCTTCTGCATCCATACATAGATGGTGTCTAATTTAGACTTGCTAGAAAAGAGTAACTAAACACTATTTTATTCATAATATAATAATTATTATAAAATTAAGGTCAATTAAGAACCTTAAAGGGATTCTTAGCTGCTCATAATTACTCGGTACATAATTACTAGTTGAGAATTCTAGATAGATAGGTTACCATGCTAGAGGTTGTGTGTTCTAGTTTTTTTTTTGTATATCTCAAATGAAAATAAGAGTTCCTTTTATAGCACAATGAATCTCTATTTACAATACAAGAATTACTATTTTATCCTTCATTTAATAATTTATTTTCTTAACTACTTTAAATATCGATCATTGCCTTTTCCTTGGCACATATTGCCAACTAAAGATGGGTCTACATCTTTATTTTTTCTTTGTCGTCTTCTACCAACAATTTCTCCTCTTTAGTCTTCTTTGTCATTGTTTGCTGACAATTCTTTGGATGACATTGATGATGATGCATTTTTGTTTTCTCGGTCATTGATGCAGTAAATATATATGTGATCTTTGGTAGTTTTTCTAGCATAGAAATATAATATCTTCCTTATTTTTTAACCAATTTCCAGGTTATTGTTGTTAAAATTTGTCTCATATTTGGTTATTTTTTTATCATCATCTTCTGAAAGAGCCATGATATTATGAAAAGTAATGATGACTTTACTAGTTCAATAATTTACTTTAATCTCAGTAGAGTTATCAATTTTTCTGAGTTGATAGTAAATCTACCTTAACATTTGTCCTCTTAGTACTCAAAGTTCTTATGTGTTGAATTCCTTTTCTGGAAGTGCCCTTGGATTGGAAACTTCTATGTTTGTTTTGGAAATCCCTAGCTTGATGAAGTGGTAGGAACTCATACATTTTTCCTCATTCCAGTCGATTAGTGAATTGAAAAATCTTAGATAAACAAGCTTGTTACATGCTCTTATCTTCTTCTTAATGTTCTTGAGTTCTTTTTTGAATTTTTTGGAAATAATTTAATTCACTTAAATTAATTCTTGGATATATGTTTTCTATTAGTCCTGCATGGAAAGCTTTGTAAATAAATATTAGACTATCTCCTTCCAAAATACTGAATTTACTTCCCGTAGGGAGTTCCTTTTCTATAATGTAGAACTTCATATCTTCTATATGTTCATGGGTAGATTTTCTGGCCATGTTGTAGAGCCTTAACCATTGTAGTTTGCTGAGATTTCTATATTGGTCATTTTCATCTTCAATGACTAATGAATTTCTAGGAGATGTTT
Organism: Hippophae rhamnoides; assembly: GCA_033030585.1. Lineage (NCBI taxonomy): Eukaryota > Viridiplantae > Streptophyta > Magnoliopsida > Rosales > Elaeagnaceae > Hippophae > Hippophae rhamnoides. Next base: position 18,570,120 of record CM065434.1, on the reverse strand, counting down.
CTCTAAATAGTATTGAATACCTTACTATTTTTTATGCCTCTAGGAGAGATGTTTCTCTAAATAGTATTGAGTACCTTACTATTTTTTATGCCTCGAGGAGAGATGCTTCTCTAAATAGTACTTAAGGCCTTACTATTTTCCCTAGGGTTTTCAATCTACTTGGTGCTTCTAGTTGTTGTTGTAATATTACAGAGTAATTCCTTACTATCTCCTCTAGAGTTATTAGTTTTAGTACCTTGTAATTAGAATAACTGCATTCAACCTCCAGCCTCTATTATATTGGTCTTCTAAACCCTAGAATAGATTTACTAGCTTCTGCATAGTTATTAAAATTCTTGATTTTGGGCCATTATAGACCACATAAGTTTTTTCTTGTTTCTCTTTTCTAATTCATCAACCTAATTGAGCTTTCTTATTTCGGAGATGTTACTTTCTTTTGAACTATTAGGTTCTTCCTTTTCTTTTTGAATTCTTTCTTTAGATGCTTTATCTTCTTTAGATTGATTTTTTGATAAAGATTTCTCTTTTAAGTTTTTAGACTCTAAAAGTTGTTTTGAATAATCAAGTTCGAGTTGTTTTGAACATTCAAGTTCTTCTTGTCTTCATAAGAGACTTCTCGAGCTAACAACTCGAGTTGTTCCTGTATGATTTTTATCTTTTTTTCCTTTATATTGATCATGATATCAAGATGTTTCATTACTAGAAGCACAAAAATAGTTAAAGGTACTCATTCTCTGGTAAAAGCATCTACTAAATTCTTCTTCTTTCTTAAGACATATTTGACATCAAAATTATAGTAGTTGAACCACTATCTTCATCTAACTAATCTTCCTTGTTTAAATCTCATGTAATATTAGTTCTTAAGAAATAACCAAAATTCATATTATGAGTTCTAACAATAAATTTGAAACTTATAACATATATTGTAAATTTTTTAATAGCCTTTTTAACAGTTAGGTATTTTTCTTCATTACTATGATAATTTAATTCTGAACAATAGAAAGATCTTAATGTATATCTACAAAGATATTCATCTCTGCCATCTACTTATACATTCAAAACTGTTCTCCAATATTCTTATGAAGCATCCGTATCAATTATCATTTTATCATTTGGCCCTATATGGTATAAAGTTAATAAATTTTTTACCTGTGCTTTTACTTTATCTATATACATAGTATTTTATTCTGCAAGTTTTTTGATATATGCTCCTTCATATGTCAAACATCATAGAAATCTTTGTTATTGGTTTTTGTCTTTTAATTCACTAGGAAAACCTTGAATGTCACTTAGTATATGGGTTGTAGATTATGTTTTCCATCTTTAATTTCCAACTCTAAATACTTAATCTTTTGTTGAGTAAGTATTGCTTTCTTTTCAAAGAGTACAATGTCTTTTTTCTATATTATTGTAAAATATTAATAATATCCAAATAATGTTTATTTAATTCACTACTAAAAACCAAAATATCATGTACATAGACACAAAATATCATGTACATAGACACAAAATATTTTTTAATTTTTTAAATATGTTATATGTATATCTTTGGAAGATACCTAGAGCTTATTTTAATCCAAATGATACAACAGTCCATTGAAATTATCCTTGGGAGAAACTAAATGTCGTTAACTTTTAGATTCTTCATCCATTCTTATTTGGAAAAATCCACTTTTGTAATCAAAACTTGAGAAATATTTATTTCCTTTTATTAATGATAATAATAATTCTTCTTTCTTTGGAATAAAGTATTCATCATTAATGGTTTCTTTATTTAAAGCTTTGAAACTTATTATCATTCTCTTTTTTCAACTTCTTTTTCGACTAAAAATACTGGATTAGAGTGAGGTGAATTACTTGTTATTATAACTTTAAGTTCTAAAAGTTCTTGAATTTATTTCTTAAATTCAATCATATTTTCTGTAGTATAAATCATTGATTTTACTCTGATAACCTTATTAGGGTCTCTTAATTTTATGTTAGTAATCATTTTAGATTAATTGATTTTAGGATCCAAGGGATTTTCTAAGCGTATATTTTTAATAATTTTTTGATACCTATTACGGTTTTATGTTTCTATATTTCATTAAGAAAATAGTTTTGTTTTTCTTCTATATCTAATGAAATGTTTTCTAAATAAGGTTTTTGTTACTTTGTGTCTATTTTATGATGTTTTTTCTTTTAATGTTGTTTCATAAAAGTTGGGTTTTTTATGGTCAAAACTTTTATTATTTTTGATACATAAATGGTGTCACCATCTAATATTGTTAGACTTGTTTTGTCTAAATATTGTGTAAAAGTTTGATATAAGTTTAGGAAATTATTTCCTATTAATAAATCAACTCCTATTTCTTATTGGTATGTGGTAGAAATATGAAAATTTTCTCCTCTTATCATTATATTTATATTTTTTAAAACCTTATTAAGATTCATTGTGTATTATTAGAAATTCTTACAATTAAATCTTTTGGTGCCTATTTTCAATATTCTTCTGGAAACACATTTTTACTTACTATATACATACTAGCTCCCGTATCTATATATGCATGTAAATGATAACTAACATACCCTTTAAATTTATGTCTTGTCTTAATATTGATACTATTTGGATTTATAATAATATACAAATCATTCGTATTTTAATGAAGAGTACCCATATTCTGAGTGATAATATTTTGAGTCGGTTATTTCCTCCTAAGTTTCCTTTAATAGATAAATACTGTAAGTATAATTTATATCAGATTCCTTAATTGGTTCTAATTCCGTCTTAAAAGCTTCTTCTAAGATTTTTCTTTCTGTGAAAATTCTTTTTTAAATTATTTCCTATGTTGAAGCCTACTAGGGAATTAATTGGCATAATGTCCTTCATTATAGATAACATCTATATTTCTTTTTTCCTTAAATGGCAATAATTCTTGTTTTTAAAAGGTTTATACCGTTTCATCTAAAATATATTTTCCTATAGATTTTTCTATTAAATATTCTTTTATATTTTTGAAAATCTTGTTTTCTAAATTTGTATCTTTTATATTTCTTGTGTTTTTTAATATTTGTTAAATTTGTATTTCTAGGATTTTATGTTACGTCCATATTTTTCTGGTATCCTAAAATCTTGTGTATCACAACAGATTTTATCATTTTCTCTTATTTGTTTATATTCCTTTCTTTCTTAGCATTTAATGATTATCCATCTTTTAAAGCTTCTTTTTCTTCTTCCTTTGGTGTCTGGTGTGGTTTCCCTATTTCTTTGACTCCAACTTTCTGTTAAGGTCATATGTAATGTTCTAGGTAATTTTTTAAAAAATATTATCTTATAAGTTGTTTGTATAGAGACTGATAATTTATGATAATACATTTCATATTTACAAATAAAAGAATTTATGTAACACATGTTACAGATTTTCATATTTGTTAAATGTCATTTGGCTTTATTGATTTCATTTTCACTAGATTCAATGATAGTTTTTTCTTTATCTTCTCCAATAAATTCCTTGTATATTTCATTTACTAATATATATAAATATTATCTTCCTATATGTGCATTCCTTTATATTAATAAATGTTGTTGGTTTCCTAAATTTGAAAACCAAACTTTAACATTTTCTATCATTTTATGAGTTATTAATTCCTATAGATTGAAGGGTTTGTTTGTGTAGTTTGAGAGGTTTATATGAGTACACTCATACCACTGGCCCATTAATCTAAGACTTTTTTTTCTATCTCTTATACAATCTAGATCTAAGAGATCAGATCTATAATTTTCATAGAGCTTGAATTCTGGTGAGATGTTACTTCTAGTTCTCCAATGCAACCCTTCTTCCATTTTAGGTGGTTGTCCTTTTCTATTGGTAGTATAAAGCTCTATTGACCTTTGCCTATTTGTTTCTTCCCCATGTGGATCATATGTTACTTCTTGTTAATGAATTGGTAATGAAATTAGCTTAATATGATCTTTTGGGGACATGATTTCTGGTTGAAAATCAGTCTCGTTGATTATTGTTATATCATCTTTCTCTTTGTTTATACAATTTTTTTCATTATAATGTTATTATAATTCTTCATTAGTTAGTACTAACAAACTAATTAAATACTTTATATCTTTATTTTCGTGATTCATGAATTGTTCTTCTAATTCTTTTCTATATTCCATTAAATTAGAATTATATCTTTTTCGTTAGATTTTTTTTTCATTTTTTCTTCTCTCATTTCCAGGTATCAAGACATATAATCTCCTATGTGGTTATACTTTTAATACTTCTAAGAGATTGTTTTCATAATTTATAATATCAGTGTTTCTATGTATGTTATACATATTTTTTCTTAGTTCTATAAAGTCCATATGTATATCTTGTTAAAGCTTATTATAACCACATTATTTTATTTCTTTTAATAATTATTTTTGTATTTCGATTAATTTTTGTTGATATTTCGTGTTTAATTCTTGAAGTAAGTCTATTTCCTTTGCTAAAAGCCTCAAAGCTTTCATTATTGTTGCTTGATTTTTTGTTACACCTAATAGGCTTGCATCTATTTCCAACTTTATATTTTTTAATTTGTTTTTAAACATTATTGTCTTCCTAATATGACATCATGAACTAATACTTTCATTTCTTGAACTTAATCTTATAGTTTTTTAACTTCTTCTTTGTGAAAGGTTTCTCTTTCATGGTCTATAAAATTAAATCTTGGTATATTATTGTTTTTAACCACATGACTTTTTCTTTCTAGTATTAGAGATTTTTACTTAATATTCTAAGTGTCATTTCTTCTGTATTTCAAAATCTGTTAGTATTTCTGGTTTTATTATTTATCCAAGTTTTTGAAAGGTTTTATCTATTTTTATAAATTCATTTTTTTCCTTATATTAAACTATTATTACTATTTGTCAATAAAGATTTTATGTAGTGTATTGATAATGGATAATTTTCTTCCTTCATTAAATCCCTTATTTCAAATTCATAAGCTAAGCTTAATACTTGGTTTAAGTTTTTATTATGGATATTAATAGCAAACCTAGGATACAGTGTAAATTTGAGTTTATGGTATCTTAAATTATCATGGATCATTTTTAGTAAAACATCTTTTCTTTTTATTCTCCTATTATCTAGCAATGTTATTTTTATAAACGTATCTATTCATTCTTTGAAATGAGCTTGTATTAATACTTGGATTCTTCCTAAATGAATGTATCTATTCATTGTTTATTACTTATCTCATAATAAATTATGTATTTTCTTTAAAATAATTTCCTTAAAGAGATAGATCTTTAAATCCATATATTTCTTTAAGATTTAATTTTTTTTAATTTCTTCAAAATGTTTTTTTATTATCATTTCCTGTAAAAAAAAATCATGAGATATATTCTATTTATAATCCTACTTTTTCTTAATTTTCTATTATTTTTTTATTCTCTATTATGTCTTCTATTTTTATTCATGAAATGTTACTATTTATTTATATTAAATTTAACTCTAGTTATATTTACAAATATTTTTGAATTTTTTTAAAAATTTTAAAATACTTTTAAAGATACTTCAAAATTTAGAAATATTTTTGACGTTACTATTGATTTGGAAGGTAAAAAGGAATATTCATCGGCAAAAATATCTTTTTTATCCTGTCTCGTTGCAGAAGTGAGAATTATTGGCTTGATTTGCTTTTTTTTTTATTTCTTTATTCTTTATTTTTTTTAATGGGAATAACACAAATCCTTAAAAATATTAATGTGTGCATTAGTTACATTATCATGTAATAGACTCTATATTAACAAGTTTTTATATTACTGTATACTATCATAGTTATTTAAATAATCTTGTGTTAGTATAATCTATATATTTAAATGGTTTTATTATTAATTTTTTTAAAAATATTATTTTTATGTTACTAAAAAATATATTTACTATATTTTAAATATATAAAAACATATCTTTTTTATGTTATTTAAAAACAACATATATCATTTGCATGGCATATAGAAAGTTACAAATGATCTGTTCATCTATCTTTAATGAGATTATGTTAGGTAATCAAACCATAATTAAATATAATGTATTTTTAATTTAACATTAAATTTAATATTAATTAATCACTTGATATAACAACTTTATATCTATAATATTATTTAAATTAAGTGCTTAGATTATGACAAGAATGGTACCTTTGAAATGTATTACATAAGATATTATTCTAATTAATAATTTTCCTAAATAGAATTATTTGTACATTTCAACTTGTTGAACCAATGGGAGAAAATACTGAATCATCAAAAATACTAATTTGGTAATCTGATAGTGAGAGAGAGCCACGAGGCTTAATTTTAAAGCAAAGGAGGTTGCTTAGCATGTAGATCATATTAATTAGAGAAAATTAAACGACGTTTTAGTGAAAGAGTTAGTTAAGACATAGCATCATTAGGTATGCCTTATCTCTTTGGTTTGATATATATATATATATATATATATATATATATATATATATATATATATATGTTGATCGTGATTTTTGAAAGAAATTTATTAACAATAAAAAATATATATAATTGCTCTAGGATCGGCATGTTACGTATATAATTTGGATTTGGGAAAGATTACCATCATTTAGATCCATAGATATCTGAAAAGTGTGATGCAAATTTCTCGCATTAAATTTGATTGTGCCTTTAGTAACTTAAATTTAAAAAAAAAAATTAGTATGTAAACTTTAAAAAAATAGATTAATTGAATATAAATAATATTATTTTAATAATTTTTTATTAAAATATATTATTTTTTATCAAGTAATTAAAATGTGATTAAAACTTGATACTTGAACAATAATAAAAAGATGATTAATATTAAAAAAAATCACAAAATATTCATTTTAATGTTTAGTTATTAACAATTTTTATTTTAATATTTCTTATTTTTTATTTAAAAATATATATATATATATATATTTAAATAATTTTTTATTAAAATATTTATTATTGTTGTGTTTTAAAATAGTTTTTATAGTAAATTTTACTTTTTCTATTGTTAATAGCTAATATTTTATTGTATTTTAATCATTTAATAATAAAAATTAATATTTTAATAATAAAATTATTAAAATAAAATCATATTTTTAATTCATCGTTATTTTCATAATCCGTATAACTAATAGCGTTGTTATCTCTGAAATTTAAATCTTTCGAAGGTGTACTTATTTAAAAGCTATTATATAATGGTAATTAAGTTTATACCTAGCAACCCAAATGATAAAGGTGTTAAAAAACTATACTATTTTAGAAAAATGTCATAGGTTCTTTTTATTTTCCTAAAATATGTTATTTAGTCATTAATTTTACTTGTAAAAAGATATTTTGTAAGTCTTTTTACCGGATAATAACAAAATTAACTTTTCATTTATCATTACACAAAATATTTTTCACAAACAAATGTATTTTAAAACACTTTTATTCATAAGCAAAGAAACTTCCTTTCACTACCAAAGGGACGTGAAAACATCTTTTTTAACTTAAAGGAATAAATAACGTTTATTGTTAAAGGAAAGTGATCAATCTAACTCACACTTGTATTTGATAAAAATATTCAAAAATAAAGGAAAAAGGGTGAAAGTAAGGATAAGTTAATTCCACTGTATATTTTAAAAAAACTATACTTTGATACTTAGCCAAGTGAAAGTTGCATGAAATTAAATGAAGAATATCCCAATGTACTTTTCGATTTCATATCTTTTATATGCTCATCTAGACTTCAAGTTGTTGAGTCACACCTCATTAGGTCCATTTTAGATTGTTAAGAATGGGTCTCATGTTTTCTCAAATAGAATGAGTTAAAACCTATGGTGTTAAAAATATATAATTATTAATGGGGTTGAAATTTAATTTATTTTAAAAAAGTGAGATTTTATTTAAATATTAAGTAGCTAAAGATGGTGGAAAAAATGGTGATATTTGAATGAAAAAAAGAAGGAAAAAAGATCATAAATATACATATAATTAACATTTATGAAATCGTGGATTAATTCAAGATAAAGTGGGAACAAGTTAGATATCCTTACTAGTTAACAAAGTGACTTAGGATAGAAGTGCAAGTACACTATTGAAATGGAAGCATTTAGGATATGAGAAATATATGAGCAAATTTTAGACTAATCAGACTCATTCTTTGACAAGTGATTCTTATTATAAAATAAGCATAAAGAAACTATTATTTAGACAAACACTCTAACAAATTTAGAATAGGATAAACTTACTAATAATCTTCATGTAGACAAGCATTCTACCAATTCTAGAGTAGGACTAGTTTAGTTATATTATTTATCTTTAGATAAACACCCTAACAATTCTAGAGTTGGATTAGTTCAAAGATATTCTTTTATCTCACAGATAAGATGACTTCAACTTCTAAAAGAAAAAAATGAACAATTATTCATAAGATATTAGGAGAAAGAGAAACAAGAAAAAAGAAAACTTCTTCAATATTTAGTGATATATAAAACTTCTTTAATATTTAGTAATGTATTTTTTTGCTAGGATATCTTATACAAGAAAATAGCTTGGCTATTTATAGCCTAAAAGTCCTTAGAGTAATTCATAAAATTTCTTTGTGAGACTCTAGTAGTACATCAAAAGAACTCTAAACAAAATTAACTTTTTTCTCTTTTCTTCTTAAACCCATTTGGTATTAGCCCCCTTAACCTATTTTAAACTCATCTCAAGCTTTCTTCTTGATAAAGTGGCTCTGGTGAATGGTAGTCATAAATATACCATATATTGAAGGTTGATGAGATGGATATACCTTTAGATAAATCCACTATGTATATACTGTTATTGATCTTTTTTAGTATTTGAAACAGTCATTATTTCTTATTTTTTAGCTTATTGTAAATGCCAACATGAAAGAGATCTTTTCACAAAAACAATATCACTATTTCTCCTTCTCAATAAACTTTCTTTCTTCTGTGCTTGTCAGTTGCTGCTTTATACTTAGCATTGGAATCTATAGGCTTTTGTTTTACTTCTGAATGAATAGTTTGAATATTATATACCATTTCTTTGGTAGCTTTGTTTTTCCTATGACCTTTTGGATGATTAACCAAATCTAATGTACGCTTCATGGATTCCATATATACAACCATGAATGGGGTCTTACTAGTTCAACTATGCATAGTGTTGTTGAAGGTAAAATCAGCTTGTGTAAAAGTGAGATCCCACTAGTTTGGTTTGTCACTATAGAGGCAACAAATCATGTTGTCAAGTGTTTAGTTCATTACTTCTATTTAACCATCATTATAAGGATGTGTAGTGCTTCTGAAGTTGAGTGACGTATCAAAGCATGTCCACAATATCTTCCAAAAATGAGAAAAAAACCTTATTTCTCGATATAAAGTGATTGATCATTGAATTCCATGTCAATGAACAATCTATTTGAAAAGGAGTTTAGTAGGATTTGATGTATCTTCATTTTGCAACAGAGGATAAAATGTGCCATTTTAGAGATTCTATCAATATTTAGAAAAATTGAATCTACACACCATTGAGTTTGAAAGTCTTAACACAAAATCTATGGATATTTCTTATCAAATAGTTTTAGGGATGGGTAAAGGTGTATATAATGTAGTCTTTTGAGCTCATACTTTTGACGTTTGGCACACATAACACCTTTTGTAAAACTTATTAACATCTCTTTTAAATTAAGGCCAAAAGCATCTTTCTTCTATAAGTGTGATGGTCTTGTTTTGTTTGAGATGTCCACTTAGTCCTCTAGCATGTAAGTCTAAAATGTTTGTCTCTCTTAGTGAAATCACTAGGGATACAAAGTTGTGAACCTCAAAAAAAGTATCCCTCATGTATGTGCATGTCTCCTACATCTTGTTTCAACTGACACTTTTCCAAAGGTCCTTGAAATATTCATGTTCAGCATATGTGTTATTAAGACACTCAAACCCTAAAACTTTAGAGCTTAAACAAACTAATACGGTTTCCTTATGACTTAATGCATCAACCACTATTTTTAGTTGACTAAACGTATGTATCAAAACAAAAGGAAATTTTTGCAAGTAGGAAATCAACCGGGCATATGTCCTTCAAGGTTTGGTCTAACAATTTATAAACTTAAGTGCCTCTTAGTAAACAAGATGAACACTTTTGGATTAGATAATGATCTTAGTATTTCAAAGTGTGAAATACTGCATAGAACTCAAGTTTATATGTAGTCCAATTTTTCACTAAGGTAAGCCATTAGTTACTTTTCTTGAGATATAATAGCTCTAGTTGCTACTATTGAGGCATCACACTCCCCTTGAAGATATTATCAAAGTTTGGAAATGCTAAAATTGGTGCATAATTTAGCTTCTCTATCAGTAACTGGAAACTTTTATAAGCTTCTCTTTAGTTGAACTTTTCTTTCTTTAGACATTTGATGATGGAGATGGCAATAGTGTTGAAGTTCTTAATGAACCTTTAGTAGAATGTTGTTAACCCATGGAAACTTCAAAATTTGGTTATGGTTTTAGAAGTTGGTCAGTTACCTGTACTTTCACCTCATGAGGTTTAATTTCATTCGCAGTGATAAAAAAACCAAGAACATCAACATGTTGGTCTAGAAGCCATATTTCTTCAAATTAAGGTATAATTTGTTTTCCTTCAAAATACTAAGTATCCTTTTCAATTCCTCCAAATTGCTTTCTTATATTTGAATGTAAATTAGGATGTCATCAAAGTAAATAATTACAAACTTATCAATGTATGACTTCAAGACATGATTCATGAGTCGTATGAATATGCTGGTGCATTTGATAATCCAAAAGGTGTCACCAGTGACTCATGTAATCCTTTTTTTGTCTTGAATGTAGTCTTCCACTCATCTGTAGATCTGGTTTGAATTTGGTGATATCTGCTACTCAGATCAATTTTTAAGGATATGGCTTCTCCATAAAGCCTATCAAGCATGTCTTCAATACGTGGCAATAGAAACCTATATTTTATTGTTATCTTGTTGATAGATCGATTGTTCACACACATTTGCAAATCTCCATCCTTTTTTGGAACTAGTAAGGTTATTATTTCACATAAAATCTTTTAGACTTAGATGGTAATTAAGAAGGTTGGGCAAGCTTGCTCTAGAATGAGAACAAGGTGGTGTTGGATATCCCTCATTGGTGGTAGCCTAGTTGGAAGTCGACAAATATTATTTTTTAACTACAAAGAGAAATATCTCTTTACTATATTTCACTTCTACAAGGAATTATGCTCTAGGAATTTCAACTAATGATTTCCCTTTCACTTAAAAGCTTTGGACGCATCTTCTTTTACAAGTAAAGAAGCCAAAGAAATCTTCTTTTCTTCTCAATGAAATAGATAAATGTTATCCTTGTATTTGTGGGTACAATTCACATCGTATTACCATGATCTCCCTAACAATATATGATATGCATCCATAACGACAACATCACATACAAAATTATCCTTTTATGATTTTCCAATATAGAATAGGATTCAACATAAGTGATTTACTTCTATTTCTTATCCTTTTTGATCCATCTAATTCGATACAATGATAGGTGCCATTCAGTTTTTAATTTAAGTGTCCCCATAAGAGCTTTAGAAATAATATTTCCACTACTACCACTGTCAATAATCACATAGTTTATTATTGATTAAGCATTGATTGCATAAGATATAATACTTGTGTGTGTATTGTTTCAGTAAAAAGAGAAGTCAATGAATCACACAATTAACACATTCCCGTTTATCCAATTCAGTAAACTCGATACCTTCATAGTCATTCGATTCTGTTTCTTTCTAATTACCTTCATATTCTTTCTCCGCTAGGTTTATTGCTCCTCTCACTAGGCATTGATTAGAATGATGACCAACTTGTCCTTATCTATAACATTTTTCTAGTGCTGGGTAGCCATAAGATTTTCATGGAGGATTATGAGTAGTGTTTTCCTCTGCTCGAGTTTTCTTTTTACTAATGGTCCATTTTCATGTGTTTTTATTTTGTTATATGTTAGCCTAGTTTTTTCAACTGACGGCCTTAGTAGAGCTTATGATCTTATACTTGAACTTTTCATACCTAATTGTATCTCCATTTTGAAGGTCATGTTGTAGGCATCAATACTTATCCATACCGAATGCAAGGATACTCGACATTATATTGGTAGATGAAGTCCACCAATATAGCATCCAACTTGTTATGCTTTAGATTTGGCCAAATTATTTCGAATAGATAAACAGTGGACATTCGTGGTATACTCATGAATTGAACGGTTCCTTTTCTTGCAATTTTGTTATTGTTGAAATAATATTTACTCATAATCCGAGGTAAGAAACATTTGCATTAGGTATCGCTTCATCCGAGGCCATATTCTGATTGGAGCTTTCCTTTGTATCAATCTGTTCTTTTGGACTTGGCCCCACCATGTTGAAGCTCTTCCTTTGAATCGATAGGCTATTACATTGACTTGTTTTTCCTCCATAATGACCATAACATCAAAGAGCCATTCCATCTATGAGATCCAATTAAGGAATTTCTCCATATTTATGTTGCCATAGAAAAAAAGAAGGTCAACTTTGAGATAATAATCTTGTGGTTCTTGGTCTCTTTGGCGATGTCCTCATTTGGTCCAACCACTAAAATATTATTCTTCTAAATCTTTATCACTAGAACTATCAAGGAGGGAAGCATGTCTTCTTGGGTGTATTAGATCAACAAGTCTTCTCGAGGAATAATCCTTCAACATTTCCTCTAGGCAGTATTGGTTCAATCTTATCTTCATGTGTACCATCTACTTCTTAGGCTTGGGTTTCATGCCTATTTTTGTCATTTATTTTACCCATTCTCAATGCTAGTTGAGAAATGGGTGTAGTATGCTCCTCCATTTTTTGTCGCATCTCTTCACGAAATTACTAAAATTCTTCTCATGTCCCTTGATTATATGATCACCACACAAATTGTATGTGCAATAAATAGACAAGTATACGTATTGCAACAAGTAATATAATTATAAGAAAATATTGTTCTCATAGAGATTATTTTATTATAAACTAATTTTTAAAACAAAAAAAATAAAAGTCAATTTTTTGTGTTTTTATATTTTAAGGATGCAAAATTAAAATAACTAAAAGTAAATAACAATAATTAATTAAATGAGATTTGGTAACTAAGAAGATATATGAGAAAACATCCAGGAATTCTTAATCCTCCAATTTTCTAAACATGTGAATCATTAAAATCCCCCAATATTATTATCAATCAACTACTTGATTAGTTGAATCTAATCTAACATGCATTCCTCTCTCAAGTAAACTACACATTATATAGTAATTAAATTAATCACAATCTCATGTCAATTAAATTGCATACTATTCATTAAGTTCAACAATTATGGATCACATACATAAGAATTATACATCTTTTCCTAGAAACTATGCATGTTATTTAATCAAGACAAGCAATTAAATAATTCTCTCAAATCTATTTAATTGCCAATTAATAGCATAGAAATCAGATTAAATAATACAATTAAATTATAATTATAATTAGAGTAAAATATTAGATTATCACATGGTGAAAATTGGGTTCATAAGATCCCTAGATTAATAAATTAACTATACATAATTGTATTCATAAAGCTCATATTTTTCATAAAAAGAGATAAAAATTGATAAAGAAAAGATTTGAAGAAGAAATACAATCAATCTCTTGAATTGTAGTACTAATTTTCTCTTGAATCTCCACCAAAATTGTATCTCCTTTTGAATTTTTCTATATTTTTCTCTCTCTTTAGCTCTAAAAATTGACCAAAATTATGCTAATGGAGGCTCATTAGGGTTATGGGGTGATTAAGGCTTAAATATAGATCAGGTACAATCTAGACCATCATATAAGATCAAGGGTTGAGATCCAAACAAGCAAAATGAACTATGCCAACCAATCACAGCGCGACACATGACACATAGAATTCACTTGGAAAATCATAGCGTGATGCATGATAGAGGATACTGGTCTGAGTTAACATTTTCTGAGTTAGTGCCATGTGGCATAACATAATTCGCTGTAAAGGATTTCGTGGTGCACGGGTGGAACATAAGGAGCAATCGCATGATGACATGTGGCGTGAAGGTTTGACTGCTCTCAAAACTCATAATGAATGTCGTGCTAATAAATGGCACGCAATACTTTTCTCCTCACATGTGGTGATCTACGATTCATTGTCCCTACTTGTGTGGCATTCGCGTGGCTTACCTAGTCAGCTCTTCTTCTTGCGTGGAAGGTCACATGGTTGCTTCTGATTGGCTCTGTGTTAAAAATTCATAAAAAATTCATAAAAATTCCAAAAATTATATTTTCACCCCTTTGCACTAAAAATTTATATTTTAATATTTTTAGCCCCAAAAATACTATTTATTGAATAAAAAACTAAAAATATTAAGTAAAAAATGTGTTAATAACTCTACTTTCATATAGTCATCATTATACTTCTCCATTCTCCCAAGCTACAATTGGTTATGATACTACTTGATGTTGGACAGAAGTGAAAGTGCACCAATAATATGAAAACACTTAGATAATAATAAATAAGTGAGCAACGTTTAAACTAGTCACACTTAATCTTTGATGAGAGGTTCTCGTATTTATATTATAAAACAAACACAAGGAAACTATTATTTAGACAAGCACTCTAGTGAATCTAGAATAGGAAAAGCCCATTAATAATCCTCAACTAAACGAGCACTCTAGCCACTCTAGAGTAGAACTAACCTAATTATATTATCTATCTTTAGAAAATTACTCTGTAAATTCTATAATACGACTATAGCAAAGATATTTCTCCATCTTAGCTACAAGGACCTCAACTTCCAAATGAAAGAAAGAAGAATTATTCTTAAGATATTAAGAGTAAGAGAACAAGAAAGAAGAGAACTTATTTAATATTTAGTATTGTACTTTTTTTTGTTAGGATGTGTCATACAAGCAAAAGGCTTAGCTATTTATAGCCCAAAAGCTCCTAAAATAGTTTATAAAATTTATATGTGTGATTCTAGTAGTACATCAAAAGAATTTTAAACAAAAGAAATTCTTTTTATTTTTTTTCCTATACCTATTTGGTATTACAAAGATTGAGAATCTCTTCTTGGAGAAAATGAAAGGATAATACATTGATTAAGAATAATGTGGTGTTTATAAGAAATATCATTGTTTTTCTTATTGGAAAAAAATTAAAACTAAATAAGTCACTTTGTTAATGAACTCTATTATAATATTTGTTTTAACTGTTAATGAGTTAAATATAACAAAAAACAAGAGTCAATTTTAGTTGAATAACTCAATATTTATTTACCTTACAAAGATGAATTATATAAAGATTACAATCGTTCTTGATAAGGAAAATATTATTCCTAAGACAAGTAGTAAATATAATAATACTACAAATATTATAGAATATTATAGATTGTAGAATATTATAAAATATCTACATAAATAAGATAATTATGACTAATGCTAACTCTCTCCCTTAAGTTGGCTCATATAGATCACGAATGCCTAACTTGTCAATAGAGTCATAAAATGCCTTCTTAGTGAAAACATCAACTAAGTGTTCTCCTGAGCAAACAAAAGGAAAAGAGATAAGCAAGCTTCTCTTTAATGAAATGATTGTCAATCTCAACATGCTTAGTTCGGTCATGTTGTATTAGGTTGTGAGCAATATTCACTGTTGGCTTATTATCACAATACAAGTCTTTGGCTCAGTTGGATTTAAATCCCAAATTATGAAGTAAATTTCTCAAAAAATGTAATTTACAAACTCCAAAAGCTATACCTCTAACTATACTTTATCATTTGATTTGGCCACAACCTTCTACTTTTTACTTTTTCAAGTAACAAGATTACTACCCACAAAAATAAAGTAACTATAAGTGGATTTTCTATCCGTAACAAAATCTACCCAATTTTCATTTATACAACTATTAATATCTAGATGATTATGCTTTAAAAACATCAATCATTTTCTAGGTGTAGGCTTTAAATATCGCAGAATAAGGATTATAGCTTTCATATGAGTTTCATTTGAATTATGCGTGAATTGACTAATAATACTAATTGCATATGCAATATCTTGTTTTATATGTGAGATATAGATTAATATACTAACCAACCTCTAATAGTGAGCCTTCTTTGTAGGAGTTTAATTAGGGTACTCAATCACTTTATGATTCTACTCAATAAGAGTATCAACAGGTCTACAATCTACTATTCATATCTTTACCAACAAGTCAAGCACATATTTTCTTTGGCATAAGAAAATTTCTGAAATCCCCATGGAAACCTCAATCCCTAAAAAATATTTAAGAGAATCAAAATTTTTCATCTCAAATTCTGATGCAAGCAGACCTTTTAATCTTTCAACTTCATCTAAATCATTGCTAATAATTATCATATCATCAATATAAATAATCAAGGCAGTCAATTTTCCTTTATAATGTTCTAGAAACAATGTATGGTTAAAGTTCCTTTGTTTATACCCAAAACAACACATAGCATGAGAGAATCTTCCAAACCAAGCTTATAGTGATTGTTTGAGTCCATACAATGACCAATTCAACTTAAACACATATTTCTCTTATGCTTGCTTCATATCCTGGTGATAGATCCATATAGACTTCTTGAGAAAACTTTCCATGTAAAAAGGCATTCTTTGCATCAAATTATTGTAGAAGCCAATCTAGATTAGTTGCTAGGGACATCAACACTCAAACAATATTAATATTTTCTATATGAGAAAAGGTCTATTCATAATAACGTCATATGTTTGAGTATATCCATTTGCAACAAGTCTTGCCTTATATCTATCCACTAAACCATCTGCATTATGTTTAACAGTGAACATCCATCTATATCTAATAGCTCTCTTTCTCTGTGGAGGTGGCACTAACTCCCAAGTATTATTCTTATCCAATACTCCCATCCTTTCATTCATGGCTTAAGATCATTTGGGATCCTTAAGATAATCTTACACTTTATTGGGAACAAATACAGGATATTTGATTCATAAAAGAAGTATGAGATTTGAACAACCAAAAGGCAAATAAATAGTTAGATATGTCATACTTAGACTTAACATTTAAACTTGGTTCCTATTGACGAGGTGGTTTACCATGGGTAACCTAGGAGGCAAAACATACACATTATCACCATTAATAGAGTTGAAAAAATACCATTAACCTCAATATTGGGATGCTCCTTAAGGATTGGTTGACAAGGGTTATATGTATCTAAGATGAATGGATAAGCTCGAACTTTTTGGACATCTAAATTTCAGACATCATGTTCTGGTTCAATCGACGATCGTCAAAAATGGAATGATTAATCATTTGGCTACCATTTTCTTCAAAACTATCTAGCGATTGATCTCTGGCATTCTAGCAATCGATCATTAGACTTGAGATTACAAAAACATAAACTTTAATTGGATAAATTTTAATCCCACAAGGATTCTCTTCCAAAAAAGTATGTTTCTCCTCCTAAACTGAAGGATTGGTGGGAGAAAAATAACAAGCATCCTTATAAAAAGTGACATCCATTGTAACATAAACCTTTTGTGTAGGAGAATGAAAACGATTGTAGCCCTTCTAATTGACACCATAGCCTACAAATGCACACTTTAATGGATTGATATCAAGTTTTGACTATTGATTCTTAGGGACATGGATGAACACAACGTACCTAAAGACACGAGCAGCGAGATTGGAAAATGAAGGGACATATACATGATTTGAGAGGGCAAAATAGGGGGTTTGACCATTAATAATTGATGATGGTAACCTATTAATTAGATGACCAGTAATGAGAATGGCATCTCCTCAAAGTTACTTATGCATATGATCACTAAACAGAAAAGGCTAACCTATGTCAAGAAAATGATGATTCTTTATTTCTGATACCCCATTTTGTTCAAGTGTTAAAGGGAAAGTAGTTTGATGAAAAATCCTATAAGAATGAAAGAATTGGTAAAACTAAGAATTAACACACTTCTTTCCCCATTATTAGAACAAAAGAATTTAATATTGGCTCCAAATTGATTTTGAACAAGAGCAAAAAAATCTTGGAAAGTAGAGAAAACTTCATATTTGTGTTTCAACAAAGTGGCCCAAGTAAGATAGGTATAATCATCAATAAACAAAACAAACCAACGTTTGTCAAGCAAGGTTGACTCATAGAAAGATCCTCATACATAAGAATGAAAAAGCTCAAAAGGAAAAGAACTCCAAGTAGTATTCAAAGGATTGTTAGTATGATGACTTTTAGCTAGGACACAAGACTTATAATGTAACTTAGACTCATCAATGCCCATAAAAAAAGAAGGCATAGACTCATTCATGACACTAAAGGAAGGATGTCTAAATCTCTAATGCCATAACTATAATTCTTCAATTTGATTAGTAACCCTAGTTGAAATCAAGGCTACTCGGACCACCTTCTCTAGCTTTACTCTGGCGAACGCGTAATCCAAAAGAAATAGTCAATCCCTCAGATAATCCCTATTGATTATTTCCCTGGTAAGGAGGTCTTGAAAAATCACATATACAGGAAAAATGTTACAAAATACCGAGATTGAGTGTTAAGTTGAGGCATAGTTATGAGATGATGAAAGAGATCAAGGATATAACGAAAATTATGTAGTGTGAGAGGAAGGGTGAAAAGAATAAACCCTATGCCTGAAACATGAAAAAAACCACCATTGGAATTTACAACAGAGGAAATCGAGGATGGATTGAGTAAAAGAAAGAAACTACGATCATAGATCATATGGTCAGATGCTCTAAAATCAATTATCCAAATATTGCTACCAGTAAAGGTAGAAGCTTTTAAAGCAAATCCAATCTTACCATTACCACCGTGACTTATTGATGCAGTATCCTTACCAGCAATGTTAGTATGATTTGGTTTAGTTACAACATAGTAATCTTGGTCTTGAATAAGATGAATAGTAGCCTTTCCCTTGGATTTGGTGTCCTAAAGTCGGGGCCTATCAAAGTAGCCTACTAGAAAACCAACTAGCATGTAACAATTTTATTTTATATGGCCAGGATTCTAATAATAATTATAGGCCAGGTTTAAGGAGATCACATGAGGAGGACCTTGAGGAAAAGGATGCAGATAAGAAGGATACTGATTGCTTGAGGGATTGGATGGCTTTGATTGTATTGCAAGGCCTGCAAATTTTGTAGTAGATGTTCTACTTCCAACTCTGTAAGTCTCATCTTTGCAAATATAAGTAAAGGCTTGCTGCAAGGTTGGTGTAGTAGTTCGACGAAGCAATTCATTCCTTACATTCTCAAATATTGGATCTAGGCCAACCAAAAAAACACGAACCTTTATAAGATCCTACTCCTCCGTATAAATCTTGACATAATCCAGGCATTTCATATGACATGGACACATTTGATCAATTTCTTGATAAATCCCTTTTAGTTTCACAAAATATATGGTAATTGGTTTCCCATCTTGAGTCATACGGAAGGCTTGAGTACTCAACTCATAAACCTTGACAAAATCTATTCCATTAAAGTATATCTCCTCGAGGCTTTCCCAAATTTCTTCAACTGTATTACATCCCATAATCATTTGGGAAACATCTTCAATCATGGATTTGTAGAGAATAAAGGTTAACGAGCCATTCATAGTCCACCATTTTGAATAATTGTTTACTTCAATTGGTGGTTCATTAATTGAACCATTAACATAGCCTACCTTATCGATTCCACAAATGTGAGCCTTCGTCATCTTCTTCCAAGTTCGGTAATTAGAGTCATTGAGCTTGACACCTCAATAACTTCCAATTGAATGATCTTTAACTGAGACAAAAATTTGGTTAGAACTATGAGAAGTCTCACCATCTCTATCTTACTTGATCACGCTCAAAATTTCTTAATCTTTAAGCATGATGACTACGCAACGGATAGAACATCAACATAATACTTGAAAATATAAGAAGGCAACGATAGTAAAAGGAGCAATGGATAATAAAGGACAAACCTAAATATAAAGAACGCAAGTTAAGGATTAAAGAACAAAGAGTTCGAGTATATGATTGAATCTCTATTCTATTATGTTATGATATTAAGATAAATATATTTAAATTAATATTATAATATTTAATGTACTTAGATTTAAAAATTTTGATAAAACTTTTAATTTTAAAAAAATCATCTTATGAAAATTGTACAATCAAATCTACGGAATTAAAAAAATGAACATTTTGTTTCTTAATCGTCTCTGTTAATACTTTAACCTTCGTTAAGATTATCTTAATTTTTTTAATAATTTTATTTTTCTTCAAATTGCCGGAACCAATAATATTAATTAATGGAGCATGTTTTTCTTAATCCTGTTTCCCACCTCAGCACCTCGGTCGACATAGTTGACTCCAAAGGATCCTTGCTTTTGTATCAATGATGATGATTATCCATAATAATTGCAAAATGCTTTTATATCAGATCGCATCTTTGTATACATGGCCGAGTATAATTCCAATTTGGTATGTTAGATGTACCGATGCTATCACGCTGGTATATTTTATATCACACGTTATTAAAATATTTTATTTTAATATTGATATTTTTTATTTATTTTAAATATGTTTTTTTTAAAATACATCACATATTTCCATATATCAAATTTTATAAAAATATTATAAGAATTAAAAAAATTAAAAAATCAATATTATAGTTATAGTTATCAAGACATACTATTTTCATCTTCGATTATATTATTTAAAACGTTGTATCCCATCGAAATTAAGATTAATAATTATCAAATATTTCAATTACCACGATATTTTTGTAACATTTTCCTCGTGGCATGTATATATAATGAATTGAAGTATTAAAATGAAACATATTATCAACATGTGATATAAATAGTATCAATTTATTGAGATGTGTTTCTTTAAGATAACAAACCAGTAATTGTTTCAATATTTCATGATTTAATTTAACATATAATCCAACAATAACACATAAAACAAATACTCTAACAAATGAAGAGTATGACAAGTTTAGTAACATTTTTCAACTGGACGAACACTTTTAACAACTCTAGAATAAGACAAGTTAACTATATTATATATCTTTAAACTTTAGAGAAACACTCTCACAAGTTTAGAGTAGGATTAGCTTAAATATATTATGGGAGAAGAGTATTACTGGTTTTGTAACTTTAAACAAATGATCACATTAGTTCTGTAATTTTCAATTGGAGTACTTTAATTCTAAAAAGGATGCATGTAAGTAATATAGTTTGGGTTTTAAGATTAAAGTACATCTTTTTTCAAAGTTACGATATTATATTACTATTCTAGTTTACAAATAATAGAACTTGAAATTCTAAATGAAAGAAAAAGAATTATTCTTAAAATATTAGTAATAAGAGAAAGAAAAAGAAGATAATATTTATGTTTTATTAGGATGCTTTACTTAAACAAAGAATTTGGTTATTTAAAACTCAAAGTCTCTAAAATAATTTATAAAAATTATATATGTAACTCTAGTAAAACAACTAAAACAAAAGTCTTTTTATTCCTACAATCCAATTGGGATTAAGATTACTCATAATAATTAGAACATTTTGAAACTTTCTTTTTAATTACGAACCGAATTAGCTAGAGAGTATAAATAGATAATCAGTGGAATTATAATAAAATAAAATTTTCATATACGATCAAGCATGCAATCACATATAAATAAAATAATGCAAAAATATAAATATTGAGACACAAGATTTTTGGATGAAAACAATGTAGGTCATACAAATAACCTAAGAAGAAAACTACTGGTTCACTGGACCATCTAATTGTCCATTATAAAAAATAATGATCAAATTACAAGGCCATGTATATGCTACCCATTAAGATAAAGCCCCCAAGTAATCTAATTATAAACCATTGCTTTCATCATGACCTCTACAAGAAAAGTGTTTGTATCCATATCAACATTCTGACAACTTGAGTCACATAAGCAGTCGAACACGTTCTACCTGTACCTGAAGCATTTGCATAATAACATTAGTGTAAATATTTTTCCTAAAGCATATTCAATAATGAATAACTCTAACTAGATGATTTAGTAAATATATTGTATAAATTGAAATTAACTAGCAACCTTAGAATAATCAGTTTAAAACACAATATAATAAATATTGTAGGCTTGTTAATATATCAAACACAACCACAAATATTTGATAAATTAACTTAATGAAAAGATCTAATTGCATAGTTTTTTGCAAAATAACATGAGAGAGATTAAGATGAAGAGAAGAATACTTTTGTGTGATTGATTAAAGATGTGTGCTTAGGTTTGTATATATAGAATATTTTGAAGCATTTGGTCCAAGTAAAATTATAATATGTCCATAAAATTAGTTAAAAGAGTTTTAAAGAAAAATGATAATATAGTAAAAAGTCAATTCAATTCGAGTTAGAATTAGGTTTTAAAATCAAAGCCTTGACTGCTTAATCGATCTAATATATTCTCAATCAATCGATTATATAATTCGATCAATCGAATGCTCTTATTGATCAATCCAATACATCAATCAAAATATGATCGATCGAGTGAGTCAATTCTCAATCAATGTAGTGTAATAAATAATTAATTCTAAATCAGAGTCAATTGATCTTACTAATAAATCGATCGATCTAGTGCTTGATTGATCAAATATTAATTACTCAATCTATCTAGTCAATTAAATAATTAATTGAAGACTTTTTAAACTGAGTAGATCGATTCTCGATCGATCTACATAGCTTGATCGATCTAGACATGTCTTAATCTATCGAGTAGCTTAATCTCAAAGTATTCTTACTATCTCTAATATTTTTATAGGTTTTTTAATTAATATTTCAATTTTTCTCTCAATTTTTTGTCATATGAATCAATAATATAATCATTAAGTTATGACAATAGGTTTAACAAACAAGTAATGTATTTAATGAAAACTAAGAGTTAAAAACAATATATTTCTCAAAACTGAATAAATTGACTCAAAATTCTATGAATCCTTTAAATAAATTAGAATAAAATAAAAATTTATAAAAATTGATATATAATTTTTTTTAACCGAGAGTATTATATTTAGCTTAGGATGAGACTCTATTCTAATTACACTTCTCAACACTCTATGTGTTCTCTCTTTTGACATGTGTGGTTTAATTTTTCAAAAATGTATTTTTTTTTTAAGTTTTACTTCAAATACAAACAATTAAGCATTTCTTTATTTTCTGATGGCCCATATTGCCAAACCATAGAACGGTTGTGTGTAGCTATCAAAACTTATAACTCCACACAAGCCTAACTTGTATCATGCCCAACCCCATAGCACGTGCCAATAATCTTTGCACGTAACTTTCCTTTTGAATTAAACCAATATTTTCTGTTTTCTTTTTGTGTGTGCCCTTCTTACAACTGTTTTGTATTTCTCTTTTTGACCTATCTCATTATAGGCGTGTTATTAATGCATAAAGGAATAACACATATATGACCAAATTACCCTCACTAGCTTGTAAGGTAGATTGCACAGTATAACGATTGACATGGTCTTCATGGTCATACAGACATATCAGAAAACAGTAGTAGTTTGGATAATTGAAGTGACTTTGTACCGACCTTAACTTTATCAAAAATATTCTTTACCTAATAAATTATTATTTTATAATATGAGAGATAATTATAAATTAAAAAATTAAAAAAAAATTATTTTAATAAGTAATTAACGATTATATTAATTATAAATAAAAAATACTATAATTTTATTTCTTTATCTTGCGTTTGATATATAAGCCCACACAAAATAAAGAGAATAATGAAATTTAGTAAAGAAAGAAAGCTCGTATGTTTAATTAGGACGGAGTTTGTAACTGGTGAACAAACTATTTTTGCTCATCTAGTGACTGATGATTAGATCATTTTATTGATTTTTTTTTGTTATACTTACTAATATTTAATTAATAAAATTAAATCTTTTCATTAAAATAATTTAGGACCTAGCAGTGATCAAAGTCATCAGTTTTTCATTTATGCGAATCCATTTGGTTTAAAGTAGAATTAAAGATTTTTAATCCAAACACCATTTAATAAAATAATCAATTTAAATAAATTTAAATTCAATTATATCAAAAATATTAATTTAAGATTAGATATTATATCAAAAAAATTAATTTAAGATTAGATAAGATGATATCAAAATTTTAATTTATTTATAAATTAATATTATATATAAAAAATAATATATATATATATATATGTCACATTTTAATTTTAAATCGGTACATCATTGATAAATTTTATTATTTAATATTATTAAAAAATTTAAAACGTATTTAATAAGCTTAGAGATGAGTGATGAAGTTATTTTTAAATTTTATCAATTTATAATTTAATAACCTAAACAAAATAGTTAGACATTTAATCGTGTGTAAAAGTAAAGTACATAAATAAAAAATAACACACGGTACTTTTTTATGTGGAAACAACTTATACTACAATCATGACTTTAGAGAAAAACCACTAGTTTACTGGATCACCTAAATTTTCACTATGAAAATCAAACGTTTGAGCACAAACTCGATCTTATGCTACCCATTTTTTGGATATTGTCTCAATATACTTAACTTACGAAGCCTTGCTCTATTTTTACAGTTTATAAGATTAGCATGAATTGTATCCAAACTAAAGTTCTAATTAGCTCCTCCCCAATCATACACGTTCACGAATCAACCTACAATCAAGGTTAGCACAAAAAACAGAAGTACCCATGTGTATTTTAAAACAAATTTAATAATGAATAATTCTAACTAAATGATTCAAAATATGTATCAATTAAATCAAATCAACTAGCAAATCTTAAAACAAGTAGATTAAACATAAGTTCAGTAAAATGGCTTATTTGAAATTTAATAATTAAATTAAATAATCATAATCATAATCATACATAAAACTATTTGATCTGAACATGCAAGTTCTTAATCAAGAAGAAGCTATATAAACATGAAAATAACATATAGGCTTAAATCTATACTAGCATAATCATATGAAGATATATGATGCGATGAAGTTCACCATAATTAAAGATGAGTAAAAGATAAAAGAAATCTAATTGTTAAAACCTCATGATCCTAAAAAGATGCTCTATAATTGTGAGAGAAAAGTGACTTATTTATAAAAACCTAAATTGAAAAACATCACACATCTGATGTGACACAACTCTACATGTAGTTGGCTATTAATTGTGATTAAAAAACGAATCAGAGAAGACAAAATACATCGATTTCCGATAGTGAGATCAATCCCTCCCAAAAATAAATTTCACCAACGTAACCATATCAATCCTTCCAAGGGGGATTAATCTGTCTATATGAGGGATCGATCCCTTTGTGTAAAATGGTGTGCTCAATTTTATATGAAGAGAGATAAGGATCAAAGTCTCATCGATTAAGGATTGATCCATAGTGGGATCGATCAATCTACTAAGGGATCTATAGTGGGATCGATCCGTCTACTAAGGGGATCCATAGTGGGATTGATCTGTCTACTAGAGGGATCGATCCTTCTATCTAAAACGACTAATATCTTTATCATGCAATATCATATTGATTCAAACAAAAGTCTATATGAAATGAACTTAAACATGAATACAATTCTATATATACTCGTTATAAAATATATACCTAAAATACGACAATCTAAAATCTTTATGTTTCTTCGACTTTTCTTGAAAGACTTGATAATGAGCTTAAAGATTACATTACATGTAAATATTTTGTACACAAAAATAGTCAATACTTATAGTCCTTACAAACTCCTCATTTGATATATTTTGTGTAGAAAAACCTCTCTCTCACTACATGATACTCATAGAAATAAAATAAACATACATTGATGTCCTACGTTCTATAGTGAAACTATCATATGATTCGGTAAAACCATCTTTGTTGTAACTTGACAAGCTCATATGGAACTAAAACCATATAGAGAAGACAATGACAACTTGGCTTGAAAGCTTCATTTTACATTAATTTAGTTTACATGAAAATAATTAACTATAGATAAATCATGTAGTGTATGCATTTATATTCTCCCTCTATATGTATAACAATAATCATTCCCCATTTTTTACATACAAAAAGGATAAAGTAATGACGAGAAATTATATATGTAAGAAACAACTGAGAATTATTTATGCAAAGATGTTATGAGGTTAAAGTCACCATCAAAACAATGACTCCCCCTAAGTCATATAACTCTCTAAATGTAAGATTGAAGACTCAATTACAGTTTTACATGTATGTGATACTTTTTCCTTTGATTTCTTCTTGATTGATTATAAATGACTTAATTGGAATATTTGTGGAGTTCAAACATATATACTATTTTGAGTAAATGCTGATATGTGCTAAGTGTGCTTGTCTTCATTTTCTACTCTACTTATTCACACAATAGATAATCAAAATTTGAGCAAAAATGAGTTATTAATTAATTGTGTGATTGTTTGTAATTAAATAAGTTTAATACCTTATGTGGCTATTTATAAAACAAAAAAAAATAGATTTAATTTTTTTTATTTTATCTTTTCCTCAATTATTAACTATTTAATTGGTTACAAAATAATATATATTTATTTTTATCCTCTTTTGGCTCTCTTTTGTGTGTGTGTGTATATATACACACACACACACAAATACAAGCATGAGCCATAAACTTAACATGATGACTTTCATGCTAATTAAGAAGTAGTCATCTTTACTCACTATGGTAGCTTCACATATCATAGTATGTAGTCCTCTCAATACTAGGTACCTCCCTAGGTAAAAATTTAGAAAACAATAGATATAACTAAGCATAATTTTACAACCAAGATTAGTTGAATCTTAGAATCTTTCAAGAGAAATCATAAATTCAAGCATAACATACATGAGTGTTCGAGAGTGTGTGAATAAGTTCATGAAAATATTGATCATCACATGTAAAACTATATATGTTTGCATAAGTCAAAGTTGTAGAATTATTTATACAATAAAAATAAAAAAAGTTAAGCACTAAAGATAAGGTTGTATGTGTTAAATAACTAGATTACCTTATTGGCCAAAAAAAGGACTATGGTTATCATTTTTTTTAAACTTTTAACAATTAAAAAAATAAAATAGATGTAATCTACAAAATTTCTCACATAGATTATATAAACACTCTACCAAGAATACCTAGGTGAAACAATAAAAGATAGTCAGGTGATCGAAAAAATAATCTTTTCTAATCCAAATTTTTTTTTTGAATTTTAGTTACTTTATATCTCTGGGTTAGAACTTATAAGATATGGTGTCCTTTATGCCTTGACTTATAGTGTGCAAAATATTAAGTATGTTTATTTTACTAAGTGTATTTGTCATCCTTTGTGTAAGGTTGGTTACTAATAATTAGTAATGCATACACGGACATAGTTATGTACACTTTATATGCGAGCATGTTTTCACACAACACGAGGTTGGTTCTCTTAGTATGCAGGCTAGGTTGAGCATTGTGATTTTCGATGAGCAAGCATGCAAGCGAGCCAATGTTTTCGCTCTTGTTTTTGTTTCATTTTTGGTGCAACTATTTATGAAAGTTACATGATAATTTTGAAAAAGAAAAATGGCACTTTTTGGTTCCTCGATGAGGTCCTCAACAAAAGCCTCATCAAACCCTCGATGAGGTGATCGATGAGGAACCCTGGTGAGGTTTGGATAAGGTTGGCCATATGCTTGGGTAACTTTTATAAATACCCCTATATCTTTTTGTTTATTATCTAGAAAAAATGTAATAGAGCCTTGTCAAATTGACATATCATATTTTTGTTTCTAGATCACTGTCTCCTTAAGTATTGTTCGATATTAGTGATTAGTGACTATGTGGGAAAACCCATGCTCTTAAGTGGTGAGTATTCGAGGAAGTGTTTGCAAGTGATTCTATGAAAGGAGCCTGTGTGGCTATGAGCCATATGTTGCCTGATAGTTGTCTTCATGTAAATTTTTGTTTATGAGAACATCTTTTTGAGTGTGAGTTAAATTTAATCGTTGAGTTCTCATATTTGTGGCTATGTGCAACAAGTGGAATTGGGTGTTTTGGTTGTTCTTCTTAAATCGTTTGCTATGCCCAGTATGTGGATATACTATGTGTCTCACGTAGATTATTTATGGTTTGTGGATTGACTGAGTGTCCCATGTCGGTTATTGGTAATTCATCACTAAAGGTGGTTCTCACGGTTCATTGTTCACATTACACATTACAGATCTATGGTAGTTGATTGTACTATATCGAGTGGTGTTGGCTTTGGAAGGAAGCTAGATTTGTTTGCAAACCAAGTTGTTATGGAGGCAGTAAGCGAGGGTAGTAAGAAGCTGTTCAAATATTAGTCTTGATTGATAGAGCTGAAAGGGGTTTTATTTCTATCCGTGTTGTAATTATTTTATTGCTTAGTGGATTTATTTGTATTAGAGTGGTTGCCATAAGTAACCTGAGAATTTTACCATATAGATGGAGATTCTATATTGGTTTACCTCGTTATATTTGATAATGTACATGCTCTATTATTCAGCTAGTACAATTGAAGTTTAAGTTGTGTATGTTTCTACATATTGAGGTTTAAACTATGATTGGAAAGCCTTTAACATTTAAACTTGCTTTTTGATTACTGATAATATTTATGTTGCTTATTTACTACATGTCTATGTTTATTTATATTGCTGCTAATTAAGAGTTAAGTGTTTATCCTTTTGTTGTATGTATGTATGTTTAGGTCGAGTTCTTGAGGAGTCAATATCTTCTTAACCTAATTGTGTATCAAGTCTTGCATTCCTTCATTGTTGCTATACATAATTAGATTGTTATACTAGTATAATCTAAGTTTCTATCATGTATGTGAAAACATACCACATTTAGAATCTGATTAGAAAGCTTATTTGTTTTATTTAATTGCATGATTTTATTTCTTTACTAGTAGCATGACTATAGATTTCTCTGTATTGCTTTGTAGTATTAAATTAATATAGGGTGTTTCTTGTATTACTCACTAGTTAGTTAATTTCTTTCCTTCTCTTGACTAGCGATGATGTGAGTGTTGCCAATAATATATTTTAAGGCAACATTGTGCAATTTGTTTCCATTTCTCTCTCTTAAGGAAATACTGCATGGTTTGTACTAATGGTCTATTTTTAGGCACATTCTTGTGTTTTTGGCCCATGATCTCCTTTAAGGTCATCTTTATTATCTCACTTGTTTGTTGTTATTGTTGTTGTCTCATGAGATTGGTGATTTTACTCTTTGCTAACATGATTTTCTTTTGTGAGTTTTTCTTAACATACTTAGTATGCTTTCCTATTTTTTATTATCTACTTTGTGTAGATGTTTTTACTTTAAGAAAGTTCTATGCGTGTTGGATAACATGTTTATTGCTCGAAATGCATACTTTTAAGGAGAAGAAGTGTGCTTAACTTATGTTTGTTTATCCATTATTTGTTAACATAATATGTATTGTATGGGTGGTGAGTGTAATTTTCACTACATTTAAGTTACCTTATATTCATACATATAGGAGGAGTGTTGCATATGTTTAGGGAGAGTTTTCATATTTGTGCTGCATGTAGATTGTATTTATTTGTGCGACATATTGATTGTACTTATCCTATCAGAGTGTACATGTGTAAGGATAACACGATAATATTTGGATAGGCTACATATTATTTTTGAATGATACATTCACAAGATATGTTTTTTTGTGTGTGAAAGTTACATGTGTAGATTGAAGTCATCGAGCTTCAGATTTGTTGTGTGTAGATATGTTGAGACCCTTGTGTTACATATATGTTGAGGCGTAAAATTACCTATTCCATAGAATGATGCAAATAAAAAAGAAACACCACAATATTACAATATTTACACTTAGCTCTCTCCACTTTGTCAAGTCTTATTGAAAGATCTTCATAATGATCCCCAATTATTGATCTTTTTTTCATAAGTTTTTTTTCCTTTGTCCTTTGGATCCAAATTTTTGATCACCTCATTCGTATTAATCTCATCAGTATTCTCAATATCTTCATTTTTAAAAGTATCTTGTGATAGTGGTGTCATTCTTATTTTTAATCCATATGTCAAAGAAAACATAAAAATAAATGAAACATATCATAATATCAAATTGTCACCGTATAAATAGATTAGTCAATGTTAACTTTAAGTCCATATAAAACATGAAAAACAAATAACATTATTTATATCCAATGACTTCCTTCTCATTTTCAATATAAAATCCTAATATATATAATTTGAAACATATAATATAAAAACTAAATTGATAACCTAAAATATCTTACTTTTTAAACTTTTTGTTTATTCTTCTTAGTATCTAAAGACTAGTAAATATTTTAATTATTTATTATTGGTTCCATCACAATTCATGACTTATTAATTACTATATTGCTATATAAACTTAGTTGCAATGTGCAAATATTTTCCCGTATCTTTATTTGTCTTTAACATTCAATGAAAGTCCATTTCCATCTAACTTTTGACATCTCAAGAAGTGGATTTTTCCAATTTATTTTCTAATTTAAGTGAGTTATTATGTCAAATTTAGATGCACACATTTTGATTATATAATACTTATTAGGAAAAAAATTCTTTAGACCTTCCATCGTATTTTTAACCTAAAGATCACTTATAATTCTTAATATATATATATATAATACCGGTAAAGTAGCAAGACTTGCAAAGGAGAGAATGGTAATGAAGAAGGCAATTAGGAGAACGAAGACGACGACGGCAAGAAGCAGAATGACATTGAGTGGGTGTTAGGATTTCTACTTCAGTGTCTCACCGCATGTTTACAAAATGGTATAAATGTGTATTTAGGCTTTTAGTTTTTTACATTTTATCTCACTACGACTATGCATTTTTTGTAAGGAATGGGTCAAACATGTTGACTCGTTTTAAATCCAGAATCAACTTGTTCTTTTGAGGTTTAAATGGATTGACCCATTTTAACCCGAGATTCTAAGGAATCCTGTTCAAGTCGTGTTTCTTTTGTATCCTTTTAAAAATTACCATCCCTAGTCCTTATAAAAGAATTAAAATAAAAACTATACTCCTTTACCTATTTCATATTTTTTCCCTTAATTTTTATATGATTTATATAGTTCATTTTTAATTTTCCAAAAACAAATATTTTTATACACTTTTTTTTAAATATATATAATATATATTTTTTATTTTATAAGGGAAAAAATATAATTATACACTTAAAACTTTTAGAGAATAAATACTAAACTAACACCCTTAAAACTTATAATAATAAAAATAACACTACAAACAATAATTCATATATTTCTCAATTTAAAATAAGAATGTTATTTTTATTGTTTTAAATTTTAAAAGTATTATTTTAAACAAATTGATGATATTGGTTTTTTTCAAATAAGTTTTACAAACTTAATTATATTATATCATTTTAATTATATATATGTTTCTTTTTTAATAATAGTGGAAGAAAAAATCAAATAAATATAGAATAATTGGTTTAGAAGATGCAGAAAGAAAAACCAAAAACGAATAATAGATTTAAAGAAGAGGTAAAGAAGAACAGCAACGTCTTCTCTTAATCACTCTCTCTCTCTCTCTCTCTCTCTTAGCCCTCTCTCGCTCTATCTCTTTCATGGGTTGGTATGCAAGTAGCTTAATTTGAGAGAAATATAAGATTCCAAAGGAAGATTACACCATTTTATTTTTTTGGGTTACAATTATTATATATTAAAAATTTATCAAAATCTTAAAGTAACTTGAATTTTTTTTCATTTAATACAGTTTTTTTGAGTTGATTTGTCAATAATAATGATACGTTATTTGCGATAAATATCATATTTTTGTTTTGTTTTGTTTTGTTTTGTTTTATATAATATGTAATTTCCCTCTTTTCTTGTCCTCCATAAGGTAATTGCAAAAATATAAAATTCTCCTACACCTTTAAATTAACAAGAAGATAGAAAACGAGAGAAAAAGAAAGAGCCGACAAACAGAGACACAACAAACCCAGAAACACAAATTGAATTCCAACAAGAGAAAACGATATCTGATAGCCTAACTTCCTTTCGTACTCTGCAACTCCAACAGGTAATTAAATTTTTATTTTAATTTTTTTTTTCAATTTTTTTTATTTAGTATAATTTTGATGAGTGAGTGAGTGAGTGAGTGATTGAACGAACTTTGGTTTCTGAATCTGACAAATCAATTGAGCAGTAAGGTAAAGAAGGTGGGTGGTATAGTCATAGTGGAGAAAAGGTAATTTAAAAAAATAATAATAATAATTAAGGAAATGATGAAGAAGAAAAGTTTGTTATTGATATGGGAATAGCAACACCAACATCAATATTCTCCAACTTGAAGCTTCACCAATCAATCAATTCTATGTCCCAAGATTACCATCAAATGGCTACAGGTATCTTCAGCTTTTCAAATGGGTTTGAGAGCCTTCAAGACCATCACTCTGATCAGCATCAAAACCAATTTGGCCATCAGATCCAAAAGGAAAAAGGCTGTGATGGACCTCCTCCTCCTCCTCCTCCTCCTCCATTTGTGGGCTTAGAAGAAGAAGAAGAAGAAGAAGAAGAAGAAGAAGAAGAATCTACTGGAATGTTATCTGAAATGTTCAATTTTACTCAAGGAGGTACCAGTACTACTACTTCTCAATTCTTGGAGCAACAATACATAACTACTCGGCCAACGTCACAACAGCTATTACCACAAAATACTGAATGGTATGGAAGTAGATCAATTGGTAATGAATGGGTGGCTCAACCATTATGCCAATCAAATATGACAAATAGTCAGAAAACTAGTGATCATCACCAGCAAGTAGTACACAATCAAATTTCAAGCATTAATAATGTTTCCAATTCAGCAGCTGCAATGCAGCTTTTTGTAATGAATCCACAACAAAGATCGGCTTCACCTCCGGGTTCTTCTCTTCAAGGATACACCACTTCAACTACACCAATTTGTGGAGGGCCTTTTGGACAATTTACATGGGTTTCTGATAACCAAAATGAAAGAGTTATTGTGGAAGGCCAAGGACTTTCATTGTCATTATCTTCAACATTACAAAACTTTGAAGCAACAAACAAAGCTGAGGAATTGAAAATGGGGGATATTGATGATGGTGGGTTTCTGTATAACTACAATCAAGGATTAATGGGTACAAGTCATGTTCACAACCAAACATTATTGCAAAATTTACAAGGTGGGATTACTGATGATGATCAAAATCAACAAATTATAAATGTTGGGTTTGGTAGCTCAATAGGAGTTGTGAATTTTTTGAGAAATTCCAAGTATGTAAAGGCAACTCAACAACTGTTAGAAGAATTTTGCAGTGTGGGTAAGGGTCAATTTAGGAATGAAAAATTAATTCGAAGCCAAAATACAAACCCTAGAAGCTACATTAATAATCATCATGGATCTTCATCTTCATCAAAGGATGCTTCTCCTAATTTGTCAGTAGGTGATAGGATTGAGCATCAAAGAAGGAAGGTCAAACTACTATCAATTCTTGATGAGGCATGTAATCTCTCTCATGAATTACTTTTTTTTAATTCTTTTAATTTTTTTTTTAATATTCCATTATTTATATTTTAGAAACAACAAATTCAAACAAAAAGAAAATTCTGGCCAATCATAATGAAGATATAAAATAATAATAATAATAATTCAAAACAGAGAAAAGCCGGCTGTCGCACAAATATTGGATTCTCTATAGACTATAGGATCAAAGTTGGTATAGCCTATGTAGGCTTTGATTTCACACAAACTGTTTTTTTAATAATAAAAAATGAGAATTATATTTTATTTCACCAATTTGGGATTGGTGCCGGGTAAAGCTACATTATTAGGTCTGTCTTAAGTAAAAGTTTGGTGATAGGAAAAACCTTCAATGTGTAGATGATATGTATGTATTAATAGATGCACTAAGAGATACCAATTAAATTGAATTTTTTTTTAGTATCTTTCTAAATTAATTAATAATATAAAATAAAGAGAATATCAATAAAAAAACCCATTTTTTTTAATAATAAAAAAAAAACTTGACAAAATCCATAAGTAGGTTGTTATTAGCATCAAAAATGGTACATCACCCTATCAAGTCTCTAAGTACAAATATTATTAAGAGCTATATTATCTATAAACTCTATGTGATAAATCTTATTATCAACCTGAAAATTGAAATTATGTATAGTAATTAAATGTTATAAGAAATTGCAGTTATATCTATTATGTAATTATAAGCCATCATCTTAGTTAAGATTATTATGCATCAATACCTGATCAATCAATCAGAATTGATAGCATCAGTGTAGTGTACAGTTAAAGGTAAAAAGTAGTTATTAATTCTTACATAAACAAAAGATTTTCATACCTATCACAGTAGTTTTGAAGCCAAAGCAACAGCTAGCCAATAACCATTAACGTTATTATATCTTTGTTGACTTGACCTATTGGTAGAGTTTTCTTTTTTCTTTCATATATCTTTCTTCTTTTTTTTATCTTTTTCTTTTTCTTTCTTTCTTTCTTTCTTTCTTTTTGTTAGTGCCCAGAAGACTGGTGACTTTATTGGGTTAGAATAAAAGAGTACAAGGAATCTAAGCATGATCAGTCAACAATCATTTTGATGTAATAGGCTTTATTTCACCCATTAATTTGTTCTTTCATCTTTCATGTATCATTTCTATTTAACAGCAAATTAATTAAAGTATTATACCATCTGGTTATTTTGAACCTCTGTATCGAATTTCCCTTCATTAATTTAGAATATAAATGCTTTCAAATTATCCAAGAACCCTAGTGATAATATGTGACATTTTAAGTGTAATATGTTAATAAAAAATGAATTTTTTGTCTTATCAATAATGAATTGTCTGATATATTATACAATGCATCGATTGACGTGATAAACCTACGTTAGATAAAACCATTCTAATAATTGGAGATATTGGTTGGTATGCAGGTGGATAGAAGATACAACAAGTATTGTGAACAAATGAAAATGGTGGTGAATTCATTTGATTTGGTAATGGGTTTTGGGGCAGCAATACCATACACAATATTAGCTCAAAAAGCAATGTCAAGACACTTTAGATGTCTAAAAGATGCAATATCAGATGAGTTAAAGCATAGCTGTGAATTATTGGGAGAAAAAGATGGAGTTGGGAGTTGTGGAATAACAAAAGGAGAAACCCCAAGATTGAAAATGTTGGAGCAAAGCTTAAGACAACAAAAATCATTTTATCAAATGGGAATCGTAGATCAAGAAGCTTGGAGACCTCAAAGAGGCTTGCCTGAACGCTCTGTCAACATTTTGAGAGCTTGGCTTTTTGAGCACTTTCTTAATCCGTATGTTCACTTTATTTTATTATTAATTAATTCCTTTATTAATTAATTCCTTTATTATTATCTTTACTTTTACACAAACTAGCTAGCGATGAAAATATGATTAATGCAAAAATACAACATAAATAATATGAAAAGAAAACTATAAGAATAAAGCTAACACAATAACATGATTAATTATCATCCCTAATTATTATCTATTTGCTTCATAAATCCCATTTGCCTAATTTTGGTGGACATAAATATAAATAGTAATCGAAAAGAATTTTAAATATTTTTTTAATTTGATTGTTAATTTAAAATTAAATATAAAATATTCTATTAATAACAAGAAAATTCATTGCTATAGCACTCTAAATTAAAGTTGTTTTATTTCTTGACATATTTTTATTATCATTTAATTTTTAATTTTACTGCTAAAACAAGTATAATACCTATAACATGTTTATATGAAATTAAATTACTAATACAATTACTGTTTTTTTTTAGAAATTAAAACATATTGTTTCTCTTTAGAAAACAAATATCACTACTAAAATTTATAACAAAAAATAATATATTATGTTCTTTTTATATATTTTTAATATTAAAAAAAAATTTAAGATTGTTTCACATAAAATTTGTTTAAACAAATATGATTCAAATTAAATTAAGATTAATTAAACACGTTCAATGTTTATATATTACTTACGGTTTATATATTTTTATTATTTTTATCACTAATTTATATAACTTATGAAAGTTGGCAAACACAATGATGTCATTTTCTGGTCCCTTTAATTTCTCAGGTACCCAAGCGATGCAGATAAGCATCTGTTGTCTCGACAGACGGGCTTGTCGAGAAATCAGGTTGGTGCTTCGAATTTAAATCTCTTTATATTTTTACCATTTATTTTGTAAAAATAAAAGAAATAATTAAAATAAGATCAAAATAGAAAGAGCAGTGATGGAGCCAGACAGCAGCCAGTATTACGTTTATCATCAACGTTGCATGATTTTAAGTTATATTTATGTCTTTTACCTGTTACTTAACTATTTTTACTTTTTAACTTTTTAAAAAAAAAATATTTTTTATTTTATAAAAAAAATATTTGAATTATATTTTTAAATATGTGTTAAATATATATATATTTTATATTATAAAAATATAAATATATACAGCATAAATAGCTTAAAAATAAAAATATAAAATTCCATCCATAAAAAAAAAAAAAATATTAGTGCAATTAAACCTAGCTATTTACGTCTTTATTAATCAGTTGTTAAACAAAGACAATACGTTTTTGTCTGGATGCTTGCTTCTTCTTCTTCTTCTTTTTTTCCCTCCTTACTTTTAACTTTCCCTGTAGATAATTGCAGCGAATTGAAATAAGACTATTTTTTTGTATCATAAATTACTATAAAATCATAACTAAATTAACAAATAATAATATATTTTTTAATTTATAATTAATTAAAACATCAATTATAATATAATATCATAATTCAACCCCAAAACCAATACATCAGCCAGTGTCAAATCGCCAGTAGAGTTACGATATACGAATAGACATTAGATTTTGCACCATTTATTCTCTCTCTAATCATCAATTATATAAGTAAAAGTCTCAAGCATGACTTTAATTTCTTTCTTAAAATCATGAAGATCCAATACTATTATTTTTACAGGAATTAGAAATTCATTTATATAATTATTAGGAAAAATGTATCAAAACCTTTAAAGAAATTATAATTTAGTTTTTTTTACTTATTAAATAGAATATTATATTGATAAAAATAATCATAGAATTTTATTTTATAAACTAATAGAATTTTTAGTGTAATATATAATATATACAAATTTAGAGTATAATTTCCCAAAATTTCTCCACGTACTAATTCTTCTATCCCAAGTTTTTTTTTTTTACTCCTTTTCTTCTAATTACTTTTTGGTATCAAACATATATATTCAATTTTTTTAAAATTTTCAACAATTTTTTTAATTTATTTTAGATAATTTATATTACAAAAATTTAATAAATTTTTTACGATCAGTATTGAATATATGTTTATAATAAATAAATGATATTTTAATAATTAAAATTGCTAGTGTCACGATAATTTTTCAATGATAAATTTATTCGATAAAATTATATCAAAATATAATCAGTGTAAGATAATTAAATGATATTTATTTATTGTGTACATTTGTTACACAACAAAAGTTTATAAATATGATCTATTATATATTTTTACAATAATTACATTTAATATTGGACAAAAACATTAATCTATTCAACCCAATTCAACGAACTAATGAAATATTTTTTTGATAAAAAAAATATCGAAGTTTAATTCTACTACAATTAGTTTATAGTATTTATTGAATTGAATCGTTATAAAAACTTTATTATTTTGGTTATAATTTTAGTGGAAATGTCAATCAACTCATGATATAGATACCTATAAATCTTTTATTTTATTTTATTTTATTTATGTTGTTGAAGATTAGTGAGGTAACTGTTGGGCAGGTATCAAACTGGTTCATAAATGCAAGGGTGAGATTGTGGAAACCCATGGTTGAGGAAATGTA
Organism: Hippophae rhamnoides; assembly: GCA_033030585.1. Lineage (NCBI taxonomy): Eukaryota > Viridiplantae > Streptophyta > Magnoliopsida > Rosales > Elaeagnaceae > Hippophae > Hippophae rhamnoides. The sequence continues at coordinate 18,532,102 of CM065434.1, read as the reverse complement.
TCAACAAGAAGCCCAAGAAAGAGAATATGAAGAAAATGACAAAATTAACCTTCAACAAAAACAAAGCTGTAAAGGACAAACTTCAACGACCATAGACTCAGCTTCACTACCTATAATAAGATCCGATACCATTAATGCACTTGAAAGTGACCCTTCCTCCTCTGACGTGGTTTCTGATGAATCGTGTCGTCGTGGTACCATGGTTGCACCTGATTATGGGACCACCTTTGGTAACGTTACAGCTGATCACAACACTTGTGTTATCGGTGGTTCTACAACGCTTATTAACTTTGGTAACACCACCCCTAGTGACGTGTCACTTACTCTTGGTCTTCGCCACGCTGGAAAACATCCCTGACATGTCTTCTTCTCATCCTTTCTTTGTATGATCAGATTTTTGGGGTTTAAGTTACTGCTTCATCATCACTCCTCTAATCACTTATATATATATATATATATATATTCATTAAATATAAATAAATTTTAATTTATTTATTAAATTTAGTCGCTTATACTTTAAATAATTCGTAAAGAAAAAATATATATATAATAAATATGTATATATTGTACGACATTCATAAAAAAAAATAGTAATAATTTTTTTATATTTTTAAAATTTTATTATTATTTTTATTATAAATAAAAATACAAAAAAAATTAAGTATATTTTTTATGCATTAACTTATAAAAAAACAGAACATAATTAATATCAAAACACGATAGCATGACATGATTAATACATCTACATCCAATGATATAAAACTAGGTATAATTTATTTAATAAATGTATTAACTTATTTAATTATTATTTAATACAAAAATACAACTACACAAATAAATTAATAAGAATTTTTTATTAAAAAAATATATTTTATTTTACATATAAACCCAAACCCAAGACAAATATGGTGTGTACTTATGTGCCTCACTTATAAATAGGTTAAAAAAAAGACATGTTTCTTAAATAATCGTCCACATAAAACCGTTAATAGACACCTCCTAACATGCATTAACGTACAAAATTTGATTAGCGGTACGAACTATTTAACATAATTATCTATTTTTACTTATATTTTTAAATATAAGATTATATCTTTTTAGTTCTCATATTTAATTAAGAGTAATTCTATTCAGCATCAGGAGATAGTGTACAAAATTACTTAAGTAAATATGTTTTTGTTATTGATTAAATCTTATTAAAACAAAAATGGATATATAACTTATGATATGTAACTAATATTGGATAATATAATATTACTCTCAATTTTTTTTCTTTAATTAAAGGTACCATAGTTGTCCAATTTCGAACATTATACCCATTAAATTGGGGATCAAAATAACTTTAATGAAAAAAAAATCCTAAATTTTAATGGGTGTAATGTCAAAAAATTTAGACCATCTTTAATTAAATATTAGATAAAAAAACTAACATTTATTTACTTATTTTCGTAACAACTTATTATCTTGAAAATATATATATAAGTTATTATATTTATTTAAATAGATGAGAGACACGAGATTTCATGTGTTTTTATAAAAAGGATTAATTTAGTTCTAGAATGTTTTTATCTTATAACTTTAAAAATATATATATTTTAGTTTTAAATTAAAAAAAAACAAAAAGGGTACTTTTTATACCAAATATACGGGATTAAAGTAGACGTTTTTTAAAATTATACGTTTAAAAGCTATAAAAGTAAAATATTTTAATTAAAAACTACCATAATAAAGTAATTATTTATTCAAATTAAGTAAACACTAGTCACCTTCTCAATATGATGCCCCAAGCCCTAAGTTTTAGGTTAAAGAAACAGTGACAACTGCCTTGGTATTTTAATTTTAATGTATATATATCAATGTATATATATTTTAGGGTTTATTTTTTTAATAGTATTTTAATTTTAATAACATTTTTAATTTTTATTATTAATTAGTACTTTAACTTGTATTTAAAAAATGTTTCATATTGATGCAATTTTTTTCACGTGACCAACATATGCAATTATATTAAAATATATTTTTAACATTTGCGTATCTTATCGTCCTTGTAATAGAAATAATTTTTTCTATCATTTTTAAGTTCTTAAATACAAATTTTAATATTTTTGACTCATTTTATCTTATCTTCAACATCTCATCTTACTTCAAAGATTTTATGCACAAACAATTGTCAACTTATTATGAAAAATTAATTTCCAAAAGCTACAAGCTTTTTTTTTCAAAATATGATATAATTCAATATGTAAAAGTAATAATTATTATACAATGTTTAAATATTCAAATCAAATAAATGATGCATAATTAATAAACAAGTTGTTGGAAACGCAACACCTAAAAAAAATTACTTCTATGAAAGAGAAACAATCTCATCTTTTATATGAACTTATCTTGAAATAAAGAGTTACAACAAACACTAAGCCAGAGAAAGAGATAAGAGAGAGACATAAATAGGAGATTTAAGACATAAAGAGGAGGTTTGAGGGAAACAAAGATCGTGGAAGAGAGGGAAGAGAAGAGATAAAAATTAAAAAAAAAATACCTTTTAAAAATAACAATGTTGTATAAATGTCAAAAAATTTAATTTTAATTTTAATTTTGTATTAGATTTGTATTTTAAAAAAATTGAGTATTACTAATAAATCAATTAATTATAAAAATAAAAAGAATCAAAATTATAATCATTGTACTACCTAAGTTCTCATTCTATTGGACATGGATCATAAAAGAAATAATGATTGTTCAATTAGCTTGAAAAGTAAATTTCATATATAAGCTTAATTTTGTTGATATATAATTCATTAAAAAATTGGAAAACAGAAATTTCCAAATTAAGAAATTAAAGAAAATGACAATTGATATATCTTTGTGCTTGTAGAGTCGTAGTCCTGAAAATAGCTATACATCGGTTGGGGTTATTTTTAATTACCTTCATATATATCTAAAACTAATGAGATGAAACCAAACTTATATTTCTAATATCAATTGATTCGTGTAACTAAGTCTAGTAAATATCAAAATTAATCTTATTAATTTGATTGGAGGTTTAAAATTATGAAAATAAAATGAAACAATCAAACAGAACCTACTATATCAATATATGTTAATTTTTTAAATATATTTTTAATTATTATTTTATATATTATAGTTATAATTTTAAATTTATTTAAAATTATAAAACATAAAAATAATTAATAAATACTCTCATCGAGACACTCAAATGTTTACTTTTAAATACAATAAATTATGAGACACTCAAATATTTATATTTATAATGTTTTCAAAACTGAAAAGGACAAAACATAAATATTTGTAACTTTATTATAAATTTTTAAACACCACTTTTGTAGTAAAATAGTTATTTAAACTATTATAAAAAAAATTAAATAATCAACTTAATCATTTTATCTTTTAAGTGTTTATCATTATATTTTCTTAGTGATGTACCGAATACAAAATCTTTAAATTAATAATTTTGTTTATAAGATTACATGTTTTTGATTGACAATATAAGATTTTACCTTGATCTTAATCTACGTACGATGTTTAGTAAGTTTTTAAGGATACTCTAATTTCTTTAATTTTTTATAATTATTTTATAAGAAATTTTTAATAAATAATTTTAAAAACAATCACAATTCCATATTTGCATAATATTTATCAGAATAATTTTATCCCTTCTTATTAATAAGATTAAATAAATAGAATACGTAATAATAATAAAATTTAAATTAAATTATATGGTGTATATATTTTCCATTTCAATCAAATAAATTTTTTATCCTATTATAATTAATTATGTATTTAAAACTGTGAAGCCAAATTATTTCATAATTTAACTTAGGGTTGGTTTTTGTCTTTTTGGGAATCATAAATCAGTTAAAGTTTTAAATTTTTTAAAAATTTCAAAATAAAATCAACATAAAATAATTAAAAAAATAAGATAATTAACTCAAGCATACTCTTACTAATTACAATTGAAAGGTTCCTTAAACGAATATTTGCATGTAACAAGTACTACTTACCTAATTATTTGCTTTCTCTCTTATTAAAAAAAGAAGTTGCTTTCTCTTTCATAAAATGCATAGCATAACTACTTAAAAATAAAAGTCATCTCCACATCATCATGGTAGTAAAAGTGGTGCTTGTATCTTATTGAATTTAAGTTCAAATCCTCCTTTTAATAGTTTTAAATAATTAATGAATCTGCTTTTAAAATTAAACTGTATATATTAGGGGGGGAAAAAGTTATTTGCATGCTATGTAAGTTGCAACAATCCTACAAATTGATTATTATTTTGGTCGAAAATGGTTCCAAAATAATCAAAATATTTTCAAGTGTATTCCAAAATGTCTATGAGTATTTTCAAAACTATAAGAAACGTTATTTATAATTTTAAGAGAAGTAATTGATAAGAATAAATATAGAATTATTTAAATTATTAGTAGTATTATTTAGATAAAATATCAATATTTAATTATTACTTTATTTAGATAAGATATTAATATTTAAATTATTAGTAATTAGTAATTTAGTGTAGATTTCAAACTTTTGCATTTTATTTAGTTATTGTTAGAGATAGGTTAAAATATGTTATTATGTATTGAAAAATTTATAAGGGTGTTAGTAATTATTTCAAATGAAATTGAGATTATGAATTGAAAAATTATATATCTACTAATTGTTCTGTTTTATGTTTATTTTTATCAATTTTTTATTCCTATAATTCCTAATTTTAAATTCGTCTATATTCTCTACCTTAAATTTATGTCTCTACTATTTTTATATCTGTTTAACATAATTAATATTTATTCTTAATTAAGAAAAGAAGTAGTTTGAATCCTCCCATGATAATAATTACTAAGGTATCATTAAAAAAAAATATTTTTAATAATTTTATATCAAACACATAAATATATCTCTTGAAATAACTTTTAACCAAATCACTTCTATTAAAACCATTTCTAAAAAAAAATACATCTAATCAAACTCCAAGTAGTTTCTCTTTGATATTGGGTATGACAATAATTATGGTGATTTATAAGTTAATAAGGGTACAAACTACTGCATCTAAAAAATTAATCTTTTAAAATTGAATCAAAATTATTTTACAAATAGTATCATAATTAACTCAAATTTAATCATTATGAACACCTATGTAATCTTACAACTCACTTATTCTCGTTACATCCTGCAACATACTTTTAATGAATGATATTATAATTATTTTAATAAGTTAAATTTTAAATTTTATATCTAATTCAATACCAACAATTCATTTAATAAAAGAAAAAATTAAAGCATATATATAACCTTATTCATAATAAATGACGATAAATAACAATTGTACAATAAAATAATGTACATGACTTGATTATATGCAATAGTTTTCATAAAAATTAAGTTAATCAATAATATGAGTTCATCATGCTGAGTTGTTGTGACATGCTATACTCATAAATGCCTAACATCTTAGAAAATGATAAAGATAATAATAATAGTAATAATAAATGTCTAGCCAGCCGTACGCTTCCCTCCAGCTGCTGATCTGCTATACTTGTGCAGTTGTGCCACTTAAAGGAAAATAAAATATATAACTCTACTTAAAATTTATAATAATAAGAATAATATTCTTATATATATATATATATATATATATATCTCAAATTTTTATTATAAATAAAAATTATAATTTAAAATTTTATTTTAAATACCGTATAGTTAAAAATAATTTAAATTAATTAAATTTATTTGGTATTAGATTATATTTAATTAGATTTTATTGAATAATATTATAGTGTTATTTTAATTGTTTTAATATGTATAATTTTATGTGATTATATCAACTTTTATGTTTCTTTTATATTAGAATAAAATAGATGTAGCCATGTTTTAATAGAGTAATTATTTAATTCAATAAGTGATTAAGTATTCAATTATGGTGATATCTAATTTACTTTAATTATATTAGAATATAGATTTTGGGTAAACAACATCATAGCTTTACCAACTATATTAACAAGGTATGATCCGGTATGTACTATATAGTCGATAAGATAAGATAAGATAAAATGTGAGTAATTATAAAAATTCTTTCATCTTTTATCCTTAAACCTTTAATTTGTACCACTCCCACTTGTAATGTATATATATATATATATATGTTATATATTGCTCCTTAGTGAGAAAATTAGAAAAGTCCCACGTTTATTAGGAATGAAGATGGGTGTTGGTTTTGAGGCTATAAATAAAGCCCTCCTTCACCATTTGTAAACATCCCAAAATTTATAAATATTCCTCTTTTGTAAGGGTAATTGATTAGCTCAATTTTGCCCAATTAGTTGTAATTTTGAAGTTCATTCATTTAGAGATAGTGGAAGTGGTCAACGACGCCCGAGGACCTAGGTAACATTTATACCGAACCTCGTTAAATTTCTGGTGTTATTATTTTTCTGCTTTAATATTTCTGTTTCAATATCTGTTTTAGTTTATTTTAGCATTATATTTCCAATAGTATTATTTTGTCGGGTTAGTTTGAGTTCTATTCATTTAAATCATAAGTGAATAGTAACTACTTAGAATAGGGAAAATATACCCGATTTTCCCAACAATTGGTATCAAAGCCGAAGGTTTTCTATCTAGGCATTTATTTGTATTCCGTTTGTTTGCTATTGGAATATAGTTGCTAGTTGTTGTAATTTGAAGAAATGGCGGAAGAAAAATTTCTTTCAAACAAAGGCCAGTCATCCACGCCAGACAAGGATCTATGACGGTTCATGGAGAAGTTTGATGGAACTGATCATTTCTGGCACGTGGAAAGGCGAAGTTCTAGATGCTCTGTTTCAACAAGGTCTCAGACATCGCCATTGAAGAAAACCATATGGAGCAAATGAAGTAGAGTGGAAAAATATCAACCGGAATTAGCGTACGTGGTACAATCCGTTATCTCTCAAAGAGAACAAAAGTACACGCTCATGAAGGAGACATCCGCAAGTAAGTTGTGGAAGGCGTTGGAGAACAAGTTCATGAAGAAGAGTGGACAAAATCTATTTGAAGAAGAAGTTGTTAGATTTGAATACCTTCCAGGTACTACAATAAACGACCACATTACTGCTTTTAATCAATTAGTACAGATTTGTTAAATATGGATGAAACTTTTAAAGATGAAGATTTAGCCTTGATGTTGTTAGCAATTTCCCTTCGATGGGTTTGATCATCTTATTACGAGCTTACTCGTTGGGAAGGATAAATTGTCTTTTGAGGAAGTTTGTACTTGCTTTGTATAGTTATGAAATTAGAAAGAAAGATAAAAGAGAAAGCAGAATGAAAGCAGTGAGAGGCATTATGCAGCCAGAGGGCGTCCGTAAACACAACGTAAAGGAAGAAGAGGTAGATCTCTATCAAAAGGAAGACTTGGTAAAGATGAATGTGCCTTTTGTCATGAGTGCCATTGGAAGAAAAATTGTCGAAGCTGCAAAAAGAAAGGAAAAGTCAATCGATGCATGTGTAGTGAAAGCAATTCAAATTTAGATTTTGCATTGGTTGGTTCGTCAATGAAGATCTCATCCTGGTGATTGGATTTTGATTAAAGCATGTACTTTCCATATGTCTCTAACAAGGAGTTGGTTCTTTAACTTTGAAGAACTAGACGGTGGAGTTGTTTTCTACGTGGGTAATGATTATCCATGCAAAGTTTTGGGAATCGGTACAATTCGTTTGAAGAATCAAGATGGTTCAACGGGTCTCGAGGATGTTCATTATGTTCCAGATATGAAGAAGAATCTCATTCTTTGTGAGAGTCTTAGAATTAAAAGGCTTCAACTGTGACCATATAAAATGGGGCATATGAAGGTTACTTAGACAATGTATGGCGATGAAAGGTGTTCGGAAGAATAACTTGTACTACTACCTTGGTAGTACGGTTATTGGGATAGCATCAGCAGCAGTTTCAAATGAAGAAATAGATTTAGAAACTACCAAGTTGTGGCATATACGTTTGGAACATACTGGTGAAAAAGCTTTACGTATTCTAGTAAAGCAAGGCCCTGTTAAAAGGTGCGAAGCCGTGAAGTTGGAATCTGTGAGCATTGTGTATTGGGGAAGCGAGAAAGAGTAAGCTTTGCACTACTCTACATAATACAAAGTGGCATTTTGGATTACATCCATACCGATGTACGAGGGCCAACAAGAACTCCATCCATGAGTGGCAAACATTATTATGTCACTTTCGTTGATGACTTCTCCGTAAGAGTTTGGGTGTATCTCATGAAGAAAAAGGATGAAGTGTTGGGGATTTTTTCTCAAGTGGAAGAAGATGATCGAGACTAAACCGGTAAAAAGATCAAGCCGCCTAAGGTCGATAATGTACTTGAGTACCTGGCGATCCATTTATGAAAGTTTGTGAAGAAGAAGGGATAGTGCGACACTTCACTATTCGAAAACACCACAACAAAACGAAGTTGCGTAACGTATGAACCGGACTTTCTTTGGAGAAGGTTCGGTGTATATTGTCAAATCTTTGGTTTAGGAAAGCAAGATTGGTGTCGCGTATGACCTATCGCATGCCATCTCATCAACCGTCTACCATCGTACGCTCTTGAAGGCAAAACGCCTATGGAGGTATGGTATGGAAAACCTGCTAGAGATTACGATTTCTTACATGTGTTTGGTTCAATTGCATACTACCACGTAATAGAATCAAAGTTGGACCCAAGAGCCAAGAAAGCCATTTTTTGGGATCCGCCGGTTCTAAGGGATATCGACTATGGTGCCTTGAAACGAAAAAGATAATCTTTAGCAGAGATGTTACCTTTGATGAATCTCGCATTGTTGAGGAAGGTAACGAAGAAGATTGATGGCACTTTAGAGCGAGGTGGAGCAAACTCAAACAAGTGGAGTTTGAAAGCAAAATTGTTAATCAGTTAGTGAAGATAAGACGAAGGCGATCCTCGGGTGTGAAGATGAATCGGATGAAGAGGTTTTAACCCAAGAACCTCCACAAGAACAAGAAGAAACTGCGGTTGATAGGCCAAGACGACAAAATGTCAAGGTACTGCCGATACAAGGATTTTGAAGACCTACTCCGCTTCAATTTAAGAATACGGTAGCTGTGGCACTTTCGGTTGTGCAGTGATGATGTTCCTTCCATATATAAAGATGCAATCGAAGCCCCGAAGTTGAAAGATGGAAGGAAGCCATGGATGAAGAACTTGTCCCTTCGTAAGAATAAAACACTTGTGGAAGTTGACACAACTACCTAACGGCAAGAAGGCTATTGGATGCAAATGGGTGTGTATGCAAAGAAAGATGGATTTCTAACAAAGATGGTATTCGCTACAAGGCAAGGTTGGTGGCTAAGGGCTACGCCGGGCGAGGGAATCGATTATAATGAGGTATTCTCTCCGGTTGTAAAACATTCTTCCATTAGAATTTTTTGGCCTTGGTAGCATAGTTCGATTTGGAACTAGTTCAACTTGATGTGAAAACCGCGTTTTACACGGTGACTTAGAAGAGAGATCTATATGTCTCAAATGTATGGAAAGTTTATTGTTCTTTGAGAAAGAGAATTGGGTTTGTAAACTTAACAAATCATTTTATGGATTGAAGCAATCTCCAAGGTAGTGGTACAAACGATTTGATTAGTTTATGTTGCAACAGAAGTACACCATAAGCACATATGATCATTGTGTGTATTTTCACAAGCTACAAAATGAGTCTTTTATCTATCTCCTATTGTACGTCGATGATATGTTGGTTACATTGAAGAGCCAAGCATAAATTGATAAGTTGAAGGCTCAACTAAGTCAAGAGTTCGAGATGAAAGATTTGGGAGAAGCCAAGAAGATTCTCGGTATGGAGATAAGCAGACGGGGAAGAAGGAAGCTTAGTTTGAGCCTGAGTCAATATTTGAAGCGGATGCTACAACGTTTTGGTATGAATGAACAGACAAAACCTATAAGTACTCCGCTAGTTCCTCAATTTAAGCTTAGTGCTCAATTATCTCCTAAGAATGATGTAGAACGAGAATATATGGCAAAGGTACCATATGCAAATGCAGTTGATAGCTTGATGTATGCAATGGTGTGTCATAAGACCCGACATTTCACATGCGGCAGGTGTTGTACATGCATGATCCTCGGTAAAGGACATTGGTTGGTGTGAAATGGATTCTTCGATATATTATAATCCGTAGATGTTGGTTTAGTATTTCGGTAGGATAATACCATTGGTCAATGCGGTTGGATATTGTGATTCGACTACGCAGAGATTTAGATAAGCGCCTGTCAACTACCGGTTATGTGTTTACTCTTGCTAGAGCACCCGATCGGTTGGAAGTCTACCTTGCAGTCCACGGTGATTTTGTATACTACGTGAGGCAAGAGTATATGGCGATTCTGAGAGGCTATGAAGGAAGCTATTTGGTTACAAGGTTTGCTTGAAGACTTGGGAGTTGGTCAAAACATATTAAGGTGTTTTGTGATAGTCGTAGTGCTATTCATTTAGCAAAGAACCAAGTCTACCGTATCGTACAAAGCACATTGACGTTCGTTATCATTTCGTGCGAGATTATTGAAGAAGGTGGAGTACTAGTTCAAGGTTAGTGCGATAGAGAATCCCGGCAGATATGATGACCAAGGTGGTAACAACAATCAAGTTCAAACATTGTCTGGACTTGATTAACATCCTACTGGTCACGAATTGGCACTGGCATCATTGATCTAGCAATTGAAGAAATCATTTAAAACCACTAAGTCGCTAAGGTGGAGATTTGTTATATATTGCTCCTTAGTGAGAAAATTAGAAAAGTCCCACATTGATTAGGAATGAAGATGGGTGTTGGTTTTGAGGCTATAAATAAAGCACTCCTTCACCATTTGTAAACATCCCAAAATTTGTAAATCTTTCTCTCTTTTGTAAGGGTAATTGATTAGCTCAATTTTGCTCAATTAGTTGTAATTTTGAAGTTCATTCATTTGGAGATAGTAGAAGTGGTCAACGACGCCCGAGGACCTAAGTAACATTTATACCGAACCTCGTTAAATTTCTGGTGTTATTATTTTTCTGCTTTAATATTTCTGTTTCAATATCTGTTTTAGTTTATTTTAGCATTATATTTCCAATAGTATTATTTTGTCGGGTTAGTTTGAGTTTTATTCATTTAAATCATAAGTGAATAGTAACTACTTAGAATAAGAAAAATATACCCGATTTTTCCAACAATATATATATATATATCCTCTCGTCATTGGCTTAAAGATGGGTCAAATATAAAGAATTCTTTAATGTCATTTCTTTGATTATTCTCTTAATTTTGGTTTTATCTACACTTAAACTTGCAAATTTCAAGTTTCAACCCAATTATTATTGAAGTAATTAAAATAATTTATATTAAATAACATTTACAAGATCATATATCTATGTATTGACTGATTGGGTTCAAACTCACACTTATATAATACCCATAAGTAATAAATACCAATTTACTATAAGATAATTATTAAAGTAATGTATATATACTTAATTTTGTGATGACAACCATTATATTCAATCAATATTTAGAGATTTTAAATGAAATCCATTAAGAAAAAGGCAAGTTCAAGGCTTAAAAGTTTATACTTAATTGCAAGTCACTAATACCTTTCATCCACGGAAACTTTTCCACCGTCACAACTTTGAGGAAGCTAGAATCTGTAAATCAAAGTGGTGCAACGTTAGTGAATCGTGGTGACGGTTCGGTTTCGTCGGAACCGTATGTCGGTTCCGAAACCGAACAAGGTTCTTGATGGAAGAACCTTAATAAAGTATCGAGTCCTCTCACTATTAACTATATAACAATTCAGATACACCATCAATACGCAGAGAATAAGTGTGAGAAACCAGTGAAAGTATCGAACATAAAATTCATTGGAATTCCCGTGTAAGTGTTGAAATTTGATCAATGGCAGGAGGTATGTTTTCAATCCAATTTTGTTTCCGCTGCATTTAAATTATGAGTTCATATGGTTTTATGAATGTTTATGGATTGAATTGAGACTCTAACATTTGGTATCAGAGCCATTTGAAAACAACTCTGTTTTGCTCTATTTCACGAGAACTTAAATTTTGGGTTTTTTATTTTGATTGTTTTTGATGCATATGAAAATTATAAAGTGTTTCAATATTGATTTTTGAGTGATTCTGTAAAATTAAACTTGAAAAACAATGAAGAAAATAAATCCAATTTGTCGTGGGTATTTATTTCCTTCATTAATTAACTTTTTGTTTAAAATGAAGTTTTTACTTAAAATTAAGATAATGAATCACTCAGAAATTGAATTCTGAGAATTTTGATAAAAAGAACGCTAGATTTCGTCGCCGGAATAGAAAGATACGACCGGGTATCCGTTAGTGTAAAAACGGGTCGTATTGACCCGGTTAGAGGTTGAAGATGAAGTTTTATTAAAAAAAACAAACTTGCCTTGTCGAGGAATCAAACCCAGATTATACGGCAAGTTTTGCAATGAAATGATTACTTGACCACAAAACCCGTTTTGCTATGTTGTGTAACATGTTATTTTTTTATAGAATCAGAAGTTAGTTTTATTAAAAAATCAAACATTTGGATTGTATGTGACTTGAACCTTGGTTTTAGGATTGAGAATTCAAGGACCAGACCAATAGGCTACAGCATGTTATGTGTATTATTTGTATATTATTTTATATATATTAGATATTTAATTTTATTAAAACAAAATAAATATATATATATTGATATATATAAAATAATTCTGAATATAATTTTAAATTATGTTTATCATATGTATAATATTTATTATACATGTTATATTTATTTAAATAATTTTTTGAGCACATTAAAATTTTATTTAAATATATTATGCTTAAATTATTTGTTTTGGGTATTTATATGTATAAATTTTGTAATTAATTATACATATAAAATTGAGTTAAATAATTTATGCATAATGAAATTAATTTTTAATGGCTCTTATGGATTTAATTAGTGCTTATATTATTTAATTTTTCCTTGTATAATTTATTGTCATTTTAAGATAAATAATATTTGCACATTTGAAATTAAATTAATATTGCTTATGTTTTTATGCAATAATTGAGCATAAGAATTTAATTAATATTTAAGTGATTCATATAGTTTAATTAATTAGGGAGTAACCACAGCATCTTTAATTAATTAAAACTATAATAAATTTTATTTATGATCACATTTAGAAACTAAATATTAATTGTAATTAATTATATGTGATATAATAAATCTTATCCCACATGAATTTTTATTATATTTTGTGTGATTAATTAGGATATAATATTAAATTATATTTTCTAATTTACCCACAGGCATTAGGAAAAGGAACATAATTTGATAGTTTTATCGTAAAGTTAGGATGAATTTAATTGAACTTTCTTGATTATATGGGTGGTGGTGCATGGTCGTTCTTAGTTGGTGGAGCGATTTGTCTGGTTAATTCCGTTAACGAACTAGACCTCATCCTGCTAAATAGCTATGCGGAGGTTCCCTCCGTGGCCAGCTTATTAGAGGGACTATGGCCTTTTAGGCCAAGGAAGTTTGAGGCAATAACAGGTCTGTGATGCCCTTAGATGTTCTGGGCCGCACGCGCGCTACACTGATGTATTCAACGAGTTTATAGGCTTGGCCGACAGGCTCGGATAATCTTTGAAATTTCATTGTGATGGGGATAGATCATTGCAATTATTGGTCTTCAACGAGGAATTCCTAGTAAGCGCGAGTCATCAGCTCGCGTTGACTACGTCCCTGCCCTTTGTACACACCGCCCGTCGCTCCTACCGATTGAATGGTCCGGTGAAGTGTTCGGATCGTGGCGACGTGGGAGGTTCGCTGCCCGCGATGTCGCGAAAAGTCCACTGAACCTTATCATTTAGAGGAAGGAGAAGTCGTAACAAGGTTTCCGTAGGTGAACCTGCGGAAGGATCATTGTCGAAACCTGCCATGCAGAACAACCCGCGAACTAGTTTAAAAATAGGTGATGATCTAGCCTCAAGGACATTATTTATTATCACATTTAGAAACTAAATATTAATTGTAATTAATAATATGTGATATAATAAATCTTATCCCACAGGAATTTTTATTATATTTTGTGTGATTAATTAGGATATAATATTAAATTATATTTTCTAATTTACTCACGTGGATTAAGAAAATGAACATAATTTGATAGTTTTATCGTAACGTTTCAACGTTGGGATTACTGTAGTCTAAATAATAATCATTCTAATTTTTTACCATGGATACTACTGGTGTTCCATTTTTTTTTGTGCACATTTTTGCATATAGGAATTATGGTTTTCACTTAAATAATAATGGGACGTAAGGGACTATATATTTGGACCCTTTTTTTCATTTATAATTTTAAACAATATCTTTTGTTTTTCCCATAAATGAAATTGTAGTGAATTTTTTTTAAATAAAATTGTTGGCATAAATTTCAAAAAAATGGTTGGTTGTTTTAATATGACCTTAACTTAGAAATTAAATTCTTAAATTCATTGATTTGAGCACATAGGCCGGGTTCTTGTACATCAAATTTATTGCCTTTGAGCATTTGAGAGCACAATTGCTTAAAGTATACATGATATCCAAATGCCCCAACCATTTTTATACTAATATATCAATCCATACGTAAGTTTCAAGAAAATACTTCTTTCAAAAAGATACGAAGAAGAAAATACTTTGCTAACAATAATTTCATTGAAATACTTCAACAATAATATTGCATGAGTAATATAAGTGTGTATATATATATATATATAATTAATTATTTTAACAAATCATTTTTAAACATTGATTTCAATCGATATCAAGCCTATTCATAAGACAAATAAATATAATAAATGATATTAACAAATCATTCTAACCATAGGACAATATAAATCAATAATGCATATTTTAAAATTTGAATTCAATAAAAAGCTACTAGATCAAGGAAAAAATAAAATCAAACAAAAAGATATATTCACCGTTAAATTGACTCAAATTAATAGTTGAAAATATTTTATTAAAATCATTTATTAAAATTATTTGTATGAGAAACGGTCACATACACATAATAGATAATCATTTCTAATACAAACATTTTTATTAAATGATATTGACTTTTGAATAAATAAAATCTAATAGTTTATGTACTTTTAGTTATAATCAAATATTTTTTCTGATTTTAAGAATCACTCGTTAATTTAAGTTTCTATATACAGTAACATATATAAATCATTATGATTTGTCAATACTATTTGTCTAAATCATTTTTCATCTCAACAAGTACCTAATAACACTCTAATAACATTAAGGACAGTTTAAGGTAGCCATGTTCAAATTTGAAAAAATATAAAAAATATTAATTTAAAAATTTATAACAAAAATAACACTCTAATAATATTAAATAAGATCTACTTAAACAATTTTCAATATTGAAAAAATCTAAATAATTATCATTGATTTAAATATCGTATAATTGAATAATATTTAATATAAAATGACGTGTCATAATTTTTTTAATAATAAAAACCTATAAACTGAATACAAATTATATTATTTTTTAATTATAAATTTTAAGTATACTATTTTTATTATTTTTACTTAAAACAAATGAATAAAATCAAGTAGGAATAATCTTAATATATATTCATAAAAAAAACTTCTTAATTAAATTTCTTTGTCGGGTAGAATGATAAATTTGGTGCGCCACATATTATCACTTGACCGAAATAGAGAGATTAGATTACTAAATTGGTCCAATTGTAGATGTTAGAA
Organism: Hippophae rhamnoides; assembly: GCA_033030585.1. NCBI lineage: Eukaryota > Viridiplantae > Streptophyta > Magnoliopsida > Rosales > Elaeagnaceae > Hippophae > Hippophae rhamnoides. The sequence continues at coordinate 18,516,296 of CM065434.1, read as the reverse complement.
TACTAAATAAGTTAAATTAATTTAAGAAATGATAAAAAATAAGTCTTAAATAAATCTTTAGGAGTAGTTTTACTTCATTGTTTTGTTTAAATGTTTTGTCCTTCTCGTATGTCAAAAAGGGGGAGAGAATAATGTGTTTTACTTTCATGGTTTTATTTTGTTATGCATATATGGGGAGAATATATTTAATTAAGCTTAATTAATATGAATGCATACTACATGACTATTCTTTATACTTCGCTTATTTCTATGTAAATTGAACTAATATACAATGAGTCTTTCATGCTAAGTTGTCCTATGCTTTATCAATGTCATTTCAATTACAAGCTTGTCAAGTTGTAGCGAAGATGGATCTACCGGACCATAGTATAGTTCCAATATGGAGTCTGGGACACCATTGTATTTTATCTTATTCCTATAAGTGTAATGCAGTGAGAGATATGTTTTGCCACACGAAAATGTCAAAGGGGCAGTTTGTAAGGACTATGAGTGTTGGTTATTTTCGTGGACAAAATATTTACTTGTAAACTTATTTTTAAGCCTGCTATCAAGTTTATCAAGAAAAACCGAACAAATATTCAAGTTCCAGATATTCGTACTTCAGGTATATCTTTTATAACTACGACACATATGATTGCATTTATGAATTTAATAGCATATTTTTATAAATCTAAAATTATATTTTGTGTTAAAATATTTATTTTAACTTTAATTAATTTATGAAATTATTAATTAAATATTTTTATAATGTGTCTTAATAAATGATTTTTTTTATAATATTAAGTTTTTTGTTTTTAATGGGCTTTGAAAAATTAAGACCAAAACACATTTAACCCTAATACCATTAAGTATTATTATTATCTATATATATATATAGATATATTAGGTGGCGTTTGGTTCATAAAATGGAATCGGAATCGGAATCGGAATCGGAATCGGAATCGGAATGGAATGGAAAGGAAACAATTTTGTTTGGTTTGACCATTGGAATCAAGCTCAGAATCAGGATTATAGTGTTTGGTTTGCCACTGGAATGGAATGAAAAAAGTTGTAAATGACCTTAATATCCCTACATGCTGTAAAGTTCAAATAATGTCATTTAATTACTATTTTTTCGTCAGACAAAATACATTATTGAAATCATTATTTTTCTAAATAAGTATTACTTAATTAAAAAGAAATATATTATTAAAATTATTATTTTTCTAAATAGGGTTTAGGGTTTTGAGGTTTGGGATGTGTGATTTAGGGTTTCGGGATTTAGGATTTGGGGTTATATTTGTAGGTTAAGTTTAGGGTTAAAACTATTATTTTTCTAAAAATAGTTTAGGGTTTTAGAATTTTGGATTTAAGGTTTAGGGTTTTAGGGTTTTAAGGTTTAAGGTTTAGGGTTTATGGTTTTAGGATTTGGAATTTAGGGTTTTGGGTTTTGTGATTTATGTTTTAGGGTTTTGGGTTTTGGGATTTATGTTTTAAGGTTTAGAGATTTGGAGATTTGGGGTTTAGGGTTTTAGGGTTTAAGGTTTAGGGTTTAGGGATTTGGGGTTTAGGGTTTTAGGATTTGGAATTTAGGGTTTAGGGTTTAGGGTTTTGGAATTTATGTTTTAGGGTTTTGGGTTTTGGGATTTATGTTTTAAGGTTTTGGGTTTTAGGGTTTAGGGTTTAGGGATTTGGAATTTGGGGTTTATGGTTTAGGGTTTTGGGATTTATGTTTTAAGGTTTAGGGTTTAGGGTTTAGTATTTTGGAATTTTGGGTTTGAGAATTTGGGATTTGAATTTAAGGTTATATTTTAGGTGAGGGTAAAATGGGAAAAAAAGTTTAGATGGAAATGGAATAATGATTACCAAAGGTAGGAGAAGGAATTGTGATTTATTCTCTTTTAGTAATCAGATTCCATTCTGCCCTCTATTCCGTCCAACAAAACACACAAAATGGATGGAATCAATTCTAATTCCATTCCATTCCATTCTCTCCCACCAAACGTGTGGTTAGGGTTAAAGTTGGTTGAAAAAGACAAAGAAAGAAAAAACCTGCTGAAACAAAAAAAGAGAGTAGAAAACCTCTTAATTGAATTTACAGAAACAGCCAAGCTGTTGAAGAAAAAGACAAAAACAGTCGAAGCTGTCGAAGAAAAAGCCGAAAACAATAAAAGGTAATTAAGTTTATATATAGAGTAAAAGGTGAACTTCTTTGAAAAAAAGGGTGAATATGATGCCTGGGCCTAATATATATTGAAGGTACGATAAATTCAAAAGGTTAATTAGTATATAAGTAGTAAAGATGATACACGCAAGAAGTGAAGAAGTTAATTAATATACATGCAATAATGATATATATACAGGGAAGTAAAACAAAAGAAGGTAAATTAGTCTTTATCAATTGAAACACAAACAATTAGATATATGAATATCAAATTATATCATATTAGAGATATTTATTAATATATCTATTTGATATGTTTTATCTTTATATGACTTCTTTTTATTAGATTTTTACATATTTAGATTAGATAGTGATTATAATTATTTGGTTTGATTATTAAATTTTAAAAAGTTATTTTTTTAATTTATGCTTTATCGTTTTGCTCTAAGATTTAATAGTTGATTTGGTTTAAATGAAATTTGTTTTAAATTATCTAGTTAAGATTATTCATTATTAAATCCGCTCTAAAACACACATGAGCAATTGTGTTTTTTTTGTACTAATCTTTTTACAATTGATTTGTGAACGATCTGATTGGCGGGGAGCTTATTGGAACGTTGGTATAGAAACCACTCACGCTAATTTTTAGAAACTGTGAAAACAGAGCAGGGGCTCGTAAGTAAAGTATATTAGGAAAGTATCCTAGGGAGGGTAGCATAAGACCGAGTTTGTACTTGAACATTTGATTTTCATAGTGGAAAGTTAAATGGTCCGGTGGACCGATGGACCGGTGGTTTTTCTCTTAGGTCATGGTTGTGGCCTAGGTTGTTTCCACCTAAAAATATCGTGTGTTATTATTTCTGTACTTTACTCTTACACACGATTGCATGTCTGGCTGCTTTGTTTAGGTTATTAAATTATAAATTGATAAAAATTAAAAATAACATATTCACTTCCCTCTAGGTTAATCAGGTCAATATCTTATAAACTTTCAATAACAATAAATATAACACCTAAATTATATTGAACATATCCAAGTAGGATTAAGATAATTTAAATAATCATAGTTCAATTTAAATAACGTTAAATGTGAAATAATATATCATTTTTTAATAGTAAAAATATATGGAGTAAACATAAAGAATGATATTTTATGATTATAAATTTAAATGATATTTTTTTTATTTTTCCAATTAATTTTGAAAACTCACATCTGATACTATATTATACATCACTCGTTTTATTGATTTTTGGGTACAATTTGTTTATAAGACAATGAAAAATTCTTTTTTAGAGGAAGAAAGCCCAAACTCTTATGCTCTGTTTGGTTGGATTGATTCCTTACATTTCTGTGTTTGATTCGATTGAAAAAAAAAAAATCAGGAATGGAATCAATTCCTAAAGGAGAAGTAATCACAATTCTTTCTCCCCTTTAGGAATCATGATTTCATTCTCATCTCAATTTTTTTCCCAATTTTACCCACACCTCAAATATAATCCTAAACCCTAAATCCAAAAACCTTAAACCCTAAATCCCAAAACACTAAACCCAAAATCAAAAACCCAAAACCCCAAATCCCAAAACCTTAAATCTAAAAACATTAATCCCAAAATCCTAAATCCTAAATCTCTAAACCTTAACCTTAAACCTTAAACCCCAAATCCTAAAACCCTAAACACTATGTAGAAAAATAATAATTTTTAACCATAAACCTTAACCCACAAATATAACCTCAAACTTTAAACCCTAAATCCCAAATTTCAAACCTCAAAACCCTAAACCTATTTAGAAAAATAATAATTTTAATAATTTATTTTATTTTTAAGTAATAATTATTTAAAAAAATATTGATTTCAATAATATATTTTGTCTGACGAAAAATAATAATTAAATAATATTATTTAAACTTTATTAAATATAGAGGTATTAAGGTAATTTACAATTTTTTTTATTATATTCCAATGACAAACCAAATACTGTAATACTGATTCTTTCTTTGATTTTAATAATCAAACTAAACAATATTTTTTCCTTTCCATTCTCATTCTGTGAACCAAACGTCACTTTAAAGAAATAAATTTGGGCCTTAATTTTTCTAAAACTGAAATGTTTGGTGCTTTAATGAATTTTTCATTATCTGAGCCTTTATTATCTTAGACCTACTTTACTTTGTCTTCTTAAATATTACATTCTCATCCTATAAACCAGACTTAACCTTAAAAAAATAAATTCCAACTTTAATTTTTCTAAAACTGAAATGTTTGGTGCCTTAATGAATTTTTCATTATCTGAGCCTTTATTTATTATCTTAGACCTGCTTTACTTTGTCTTTCCTAAATATTGATTATGCTATTTAAATTGCTTAACCATTATATAAATAAATGCATGACTGACCCACAGATTTGAAACACAAAACTACATCTTGATCTAAAAAAACATGAACATTTATCCTATTCCTACATTTAAGTAAGAATAATGATGTGCCTTACGATAGCTAAGAATTAAATGGCATAAGCATGTGTATAGGAACAATTTGGTTCTTTATTGTAATTTGTAAGTTATTTCGGTAAAAATAAAAAAACTATAGTTACAAAACTTAACGTCAAACTACTAATTACAATCAAATTAACTAGAATACATGTGAACACGACAATAAATTATACCATTCAATTATGTAAAAGCTGTTATAAATTTGATATATTGAAACAAATTTATCAATAATTTTAAAATTTTGGATTACTAATATCTTAAAAAAAATAAACTAAATATATTACATTTAGAGTATAATAGCTAAGAACTAATTCATATGGAAGAAAAAGAAGAAAAAGAAAGTTAAAAGGAAACAATTGAAGTCTATTTTTCATTTCTTTCCATTTTTAATTATTTTTATATCATAAAAATTATGTAATGAATAATAAAATACAAGGCTTTATTTTAAAAAGTTGCAGATGGCAAGGTAACGGTGGTGAGGCATGTTCAAAGAATCAACACAATCAACTGGTTCTGAAATCATTCATTTCCTAATCTATGTTTTTATCAAATATAGAATTCCTAAAAATTTAAGTAGCTTTTTTAAATGACATATTATGGTCATGTTAACAACATAAAGATTAAGATAGGATTTAAGATAGAAGATCCCAAACCCTTATATCTAGTTTGAGAATTTAAAAAATATTAAAAAACAGGTGGGATATAATGAAAACACTTTACAACACCGTTAAACTACTTAATATCACTTACGTGTCATAAATCTGACGGTTATAATCTAATCAATGACCATCTATCTACCTAAGTGGTTTTGGTGCACCAGTGTCGCCATATAGAATTACTCAGGACATATCAGTTTCCACAATTCCAATTACTCTCTTACAAAGAAATTTTACATCAGCAATCTATCAATATATGTAATCTAAAAGCACTTGTTAAACAATCTAACATTTATCTTCAGCTGGCTCAATCATTTTTATAAAATGCCTTGAATCTTTCTAGTTCTTGTTTTCCCTCGAATATTTTACACTTTTACTATGCCTTGGAAACAATTTAGGTATCTGAGTTTAGTAAATTACCTTGTTCATCAGCATATGATCTAACAAATGTTCTCCTCCACCAGACTTCAAAAGCTCTTTGAAGATTTGGAGAACTATCACCAGCTTTAAGAAAGTTGCCCAACCAAGAAAGTAAGATACTCTGCTGATCCTCTAAAGGCAGAGTAAGGATTGTTCTGCCAATTCCTTCTTCCACAACCTTCCAATCAAACGATCTGCATCCATTTTGTAACCAGTTGTAGTCATTTATCAGTGGCTGCAACCATGTCTGTAACAACAACTGTCGAGTATTCTTCAAAGGCAGCAACTGACCTCGTCCAATGCCCACACACAACCTTGCAGTAATACAGCTAATGTGGTACCGAGACACAATAGGTAGCTTTGTGTGAAGCACAGCCAATTCTTGCTGATTAGCCCATGTCACAGCAAATTCATCTGCTGCTTGACTCTCAGCTAAGATCTCAACCAACCACAACAGATTATCAGACTCTAGAGCTATTTGTTTTACAACAGGTTCTCTAATTTCCATAGGTTTATCCGCAAACTCCGGCTCTGCAGCCTGCTTGAACTGAGACAATAGTGAATTCAAACAGTTTTGGCATGAACCATAAATAGTTTCCTTACAGATGTCAACAGAAGCCGGGAGACCATTATTTTCTTTAAGAAGTTTCAGCACTACCGATTTCATCTCTCGCCGGCTTCTCTCTTCGTTGCTTTTAAGAATGAGTTCAATTATTTGGATGAGAGTCTCTTTAGGGGGTTTGAAAATGTTAGAAGAAACTCTCTTCAATACTGGGTTTACTCCAATACCCTCACCTTGAAGTCTTAGTGCCAATGAAACAACCTTTTCTTCTTCTTCTCCAACCCATGGTACTGCTTCCAAGTATTCCAAACATGACAGCATGCATGAGTTGAAGCCAAGTAATTCTGCCACCTAAATAAACACACTGATCCAGTTACTCAGGCAAGGTTGTGAATTCTACTGATTAGCAAATCTTTTGTAGCTACTGTAAAATATCTATACAAAGGAAGAACGAAGATAGATTTAAAGTTTTAGAAAATGATGTCTTCATATGTATAACCACAATAAAATTTACATTTTAACAAGAGAAAGGATTAAAAGTAAGAGACAAATTGCTAAAGAAAACCTTCTATTGTATTATCCCAAAATCCTAAAAGTAACAAAGATAGTAAGGCTAATAGAAATTAGGATCAATATGTTTTTACTCTGATTGTTTTTGTTTGCTTTTAAATCTCAGTAAAAAAATTGAGACTATTATAGAAAATATTTATGCATTATTTAACACCATAAACGAATAATATACTAACAAAAACAGATATTATACTTGATCTAGATCTAAATTTGCTAATTTTCTTATTGAAATTGTTGTACCTTAAAGTCTAAAGACATGGATTCAAGTAAATCAATTAAAAACATGAAAGTTTTGCTAAAAGCAATCTAGGCGAACAAATGAAAGTCCATCAAAAAGGCGATTATTACCAGCTCTATTGTGAGAAGGATGTTTGTACATTAATGTGTTTATCAATTATTATTTATTTGTATCTTGTAATTGAATCATCTGATATACTACAATTTGAATGAAAAAATTTCGTTATTCTCATAAAAAGAAAGATGAATAATAAACGGTTCAAATTTAGCCAACAACAACAAGCACAAGGAAAAGATCCTAATCCTAGAAGTTTTATGTTTCAATAAAAATTCATCAGATCCAGCTGGCAATTTAATGTGCAACCAAAGTATCAACTACCACGAACAAGTAGGAAATCATAAAATTGAAGAGAGACGATGAGCCAAAATCTTATTCACTTATTGACCATCGAGTTATTTGTTAGGATATCAAATTTATTATTTTATATTTGAATTTTAAGTTTAGATTTAGGTAGAAAACATCTCATAATTATAATTATTATCTTTTATATTATTTAGTTTTATGCTAAATGATTATTTAAAATTATATGTAGGAGATATTTTATAAACAAATATCTTTGTTAATTTTTTAGTATTTAAACCATGTTGGTTATCAATAATAAAAGTAACGAGAATGAAATATATTTTTAGAACATTAATTGGGAGGCTCTAGCTTCTCAAAGACTAGAATTTGGGATGTCATGATTTACTTGAAAAAACCATAAATTCATCAAAAAAAAAATTAGTTTGTTTTTTAAATAAAAAATAGGAAGTGAGTTAGCCACCAAAAAATAATTGATTAGTCATCCTGATAAGTTATTGTTTGAACACATGCTGCCTAACCTTCATGATGCTTGAGCCTTTGTACATAGTGTGTTTGAGTTCTCAATTAAGCTTGCGCCTAAAAATTGGATTTAACAAACATCCTCACAAGTGAAACGTCCGAGGATCAACTATCTGCTCGGTCTCACAGTTTGATAAATCCTAAATTAATTTATGCTTTTATTGTTGTAACCCTCTTACATATTGTGACATGTATCCTTATATAATTCAAAAGTGTGCATGTAATATCTAATACATATGTGAACCTAGTATCAAACCAGCTTAATTTACTTTCATTCTCGAATCATCACCAACATTTATATAATTAAATGAGCATAGAAAGATATCAATGAAATCTTAATTATAATTTATAACAACCAAATAAATAGAAGGTCTCGTATAAATGCAACTCTGAAACTGTTTCCAGATTCCATAATTTATCAACCAGCATCAAATATAGACTACCAGATTAAGCCGTGAGAGGACAATAATAAAATAAAAAGACATGTTAAGAGACTTAGAAAAAATGACATACATAAAAACACAACACAGTTACAGAAATTACCTTGACAATGCGAAGGACGCGAGAGACATTCTGTTTGATCAACCGTTGTTTCAAGTCTTTACAATACATTAGTCCCACAGTCTCAACATATATTTCAACATCCTCACAATCATCAATTTCAAGACAAGTTAAACCAGCCTGCTGTTGAGAAAGCTTATTAGCAAAGTAACTACTATACTCCATAAGAACCTTCCTGTGAACAATCAACTTCACAAAAAATCCATGTTTTCCAAGTAAAAGCACCTTCATATCACTAGTTCCAGGCTCACCAAACTCAATAGAAAACTTCCTAGGCACAGTTTCAATTTTGGGTTTTGGCAATCTCTCTGAAACCACAGAAGTACCAACTGTAGGTATCTCAATGCTATCGGGATTGAGAATATGTTGACCATCAGTTTTAACCCTTGACCTAGATGGTGCTAAGGTTGGCTTTTTCTCGGTCAATGGGATCTTTTTCTTCTGGGCAGTTGCTTCTAATGGTGGTGGCGAAGAAGGTTTGGGTTTGTTAAGGGGATTTGGAGCTTTAACATTCTTTTGAAACACAACAGGTGAAGGACAACACCAAAAACCTTCTGGGGTTAAAGCAATTGGAACATTTCTAACCCTGGTTGGTCTTTTCTCTAACTTTCTTAGCCTAATTTCAGCCATATTTGACTACAATTTATTGCTCTCTCCAAAATATAAGAACACTTTAAATGCTTTTAGAGTTCTATATCACCATTTAATTTCCTTTCAAAACAGACAAAATAAACAAACTTTCAATAAACTCAGTCCTGCTGAATTTGAAAACAGAACTCCTTCTCCATCCTCCAATTAAAATCTTATTTCTTTATAAACATGAAATCTAAATCTTAGAACACCGTATAAAAATTATCTTCAAAAATCAAAATGGGTGAAAATATATGGAAGCAATCTAAAACTAGACTGCAATATCAGTGACAAAGAGGGCGTTCAAAAACATAATGGAAATATTCACTGCCACCTCCATTTCAAACTACAGATCAACTCCCAGACAAAAACCCAGAAATCAAATACTAAATAAATATCAAACACAATTACCAAATGGGTATTTTTCTACAACCCCAAAAGGCGAAGAATGTTTAAAAACACACCAAGAGCTGATAATGTAAGGATAAGATCCTCACTCTGAAAATCCATCTTCTATAACATTTTTCAAAACCCACGGGCGGCCCCAAAATGATTGAACAAAAGCTCCGATGTCAAGCATCAAGGGAACAAATGAACAGAGAACTGCATGGAAGAATAATTAGCACTTGTGCCCCTTTAATTTGTTAAAGCAAAAGAAAAGAAAACCCACGAGACGTTCCACTCAAATTAATGAAATATAAAGAGAAAATAAATAAACTAAATTATATACCGGTAGCTGTCTGTCTACCTATGGTTTGATGATTGATGAATTAGTGGGTCTTTTTACGATTTGTATGTTTCTTTTTCCTCTCAAAACTTCACTTTATGAGAGATCAAACAGGCGTTGCTTGCGCTTGTTTAACTACTGATCTAACAACGATTTTTTTTTTCAAATATTTGTCTAATATATATATATATATATAATAAAAATTAAAATTAATAATATTGAATGAAACAAAAATTCACGTAAAATTAAGAAATTCTTTTTAATAAATTTTCAAAAATATTAAAATAATCAATTACTTATTTTATAAATTAATTATCTTATTTGATAAATATAAATATAAATACATGACATATTTATTTTGACTAATAAATTTAAAAATTTAAAAATATGTAATTAAAATATTTATTTAAATTAATAATCATTATGATTAATAAAATTAAATAGATATTTAATGATGAATTATTTTTAAAATAAATTAAAATTAAAATTTTATCATAAATGATGCATCAAATATATTTTCATAATTGAGTTTGACTTAAATGTCATTTAACCAAAAAGTATTTGATATGATATAATGTATTAAAAAATTTAATAATAAAAATATATAATCTACGTATATGTTATTATATTCTGAATTACAAGTTATAAAATCATTTTTTTTTTGTTTTAATAGAAAGTACTCATGCATATTACCTGATATTAGCGGAAAAAACATATTTATTTACTTTTATTCAAAATATTTATCTAAATTTTAATAAAATATTTCGTCATATTATAAGTTATTACAGAATCATAATTAATATATTAAATAAAATAAAATAATTTATTTTTAATCTATAATTAAATATCATATCAATTATAATAATTATGTTATAAAAATATAGTTACTTCAAGACATTGATTGCCTACAAGAGTTCTGTTCAATTACTATGATACCCTTAATACTTTTGTTAGACAGTATCATAAGATTTGGAATAAAAATGTTGCTTATTTTAGGAAACAAGTTGATAGTAAGTAACACTTACCATACCATTATGAAAAGATGAGAAAGTGGGATGCAATAGACTGATTGTTACAATTTTCTTGTTTATGTCACATTAAATTTATATTAAAATAAATAAAGTTACATCTAATTCAAATTTTGAAGCTTTCGGGGCCGTTACTTAATATTTTATATACTTTTATAATAAAATATATAAAATATAAAATAAATAAATATGTTTTGTATTTTGTATCAAGAAGCATCCATTTTCGCATTATTTTGCATAAATATATGTTATAACGTTCACATCTCTTAAATATCAAATATGTGATGTGCACAAGAGTTACTGAAGTTTTTATAAAAGAAATATTTTATTCATATTATTTTCAATTAAAATAATTTAGTTTCTTAATTTAAAATATATATATATATATATATATATATATATATATATATATATATATATATATATATATATATATATATATTAGTCCTAAATATTTAAAGATTCAGAACTTATGTATATATATTCTTTTAGAATTAAAATGTATATAGTAAGAATTAAATACACCTTTTTAAAAATTATAAAACTAAAATATTTAAATTTAAAACTACAAAACTAAAACAATTTATTTTTACTCTCCCAGAAATAAAATCTCCGTTTATTCTTCCACTTTACACCATATTATTAATGTGCGTAAATTTGTGGATTTTTCATATCTTTCTTTAAAATTTTGTTATAACTTTATTCTTAAAAAGAGGCATAAACACGAAAATGTTATAAAATAAAATAAAATGAAAAATTTTAAGTATTGAAACAATAAAAAATACGAACATATAATGTAGAAATTTAAAAATTAATAATATACCAGATGAAATTTTATATTTTTCCAAAAAATAATATAACAAGAATTAGGATAGAGTGAAAAACCGATCATCTACAAAATTTGACAAATTAGAATCAATACATTAAATTTTGATGGTTTTCAACGGATGATTAGATTCAAAAATTGTCCATCCAATTAAGTTTGCATCGGTGAGTGGATTGCATTATCTAACATTATGCTATCTAAAAAAAATCAAATTAAATAATATTTATATTTTATACCTATCTTATTATTTAAAATGTTTATCACTTGTTTCAAAATATTTGAGTTTTATTTTTATTTCGGAATTGATTTCATATTTAATTATGTAATTATATTGAGTTTAAGTTTTTAATATTATTAAAATATAATTATTTGCTTTGTTATCGTGATATTTGAGATTGTACACTATATTAAATATGTATTGATGATTTTATGAAAATAAAATCATAAGTGTACTTTTCTTCTTCGTATTTTCTTGTTTTACTTAATAAATAGTATTTTTAAAATTAAAAATATTATAATTAATGTTTACTTTCGATGTATTTTTTTAACAACATTTATTACAAATATTATAAACCTACTATTTGGTACAACGATAATAGTTATAATAAGGCTTATCTTACCTTATATACCCATTATCAATCCCAATAATAGATACTATCTCGATGGTAAGCTCATTGCTAGCCTAAAGAATGGTTCTACCACTAGAGCCTGCACTAGCCCTAAGAGCAACACTAACGTAAGATCCTACACCAACTTGAGGGTTTCTACCAGTATAGAGCCCGCACTAACACTAGGGACAACACTAGCATAAAGCTCGCAACCACTTCGTACCCACCTTGAGACATTGCTCGAACCAAGGATTGTATGAACCCTAGCCTTGACATGCTAGTTGTTGGAAATGGATTTTAATAAAAACAAATAATGCTAATTTGTGCCAAATTTTAGTCTCTTAAGTTTTGTCCCACATTGTTATTTTACATCACTTAGGAGATGTATAAATAGAAAATGATTGAATATTAGGTTAGGTCCTAAGGGTCGCCCATTTTTGTGGAAGGGTAGAAGACTTAGGCAAATGTGATTCCACATACACGCGCTAGCTACCACCTGTATGTCCGACTGACCGGCCATGTCATGTTGTGTCAAGTCGAGTCGAGTTCAAGTACGTGTGTTTGTGTGAGGTGAGGTGGAATTTTATTTTTGGAAATTTTTTTTAATTAAAATTATATTTCTACTTAGAAAATGGTCGTTATTTTTTTTACTCAGAAAATGACCATTACTTTTTCACTCAGAATTGACTGTTACTTTTCCACTTAGAAATGACCATTACTTTTTCAATCAAAAATAATCATTACTTTTCCAATCAGAAATGATTGTTACTCTTTCCACCCAACATAACCGTTACTTATCATAATTATCACACATTTTCTCAAACTATAAATAGAGGGCCTCAACTCTCAGTTTAGAAAAATCAATTTAGAAATATCTCTTACAAATCATAGAAGAAATAGCTCTTAAAAAGAAAAGAAGAAGATACTAAATTATTTTTAGAGTTTTCTAAGCAACATAAACTTTAAAGGTATAGTTTTCCGGACTTCATCAGTGTAATGAAGTTTTGAGACAGAAAATAAAGATTCTAGACTGTTTTATCCTGGAGACAATGAGGTTGTGTTTGCTTGTACAAGTTTGGGTGGAGTCGCGAAACATCTTAAAGAAAGCAACCTACTCTGCGACTCAACCCAAGCTGTTCATTTCAGTATATTGGTAATAGTTTTCTTACATTATTTTCACATACTTGTTCCAACAGTTTTAAGATGATTTCTATCTACCATGTCTATTGAAATTTTAACTACTGATCTCAACAAATCGTTCCGTTTCAAGGATGGAGACAAAAAATATTATTTTTCTTAACCATGAAAAAGGTCGCTTCTATTCTTACTACTGAAAAACCAATATTGCCTAATCCTCCTAGTGAAGCTACAACAAAAGATTTAGACCCCTAGATGGAAAATGATTTTCTATGCAAAAAATTTATTCTTAATGGATTAGCTGATGACTTATATAATTATTATAATTCTGATAAGTCTACTAAGGAAACTTAGGATGCACTTCAAAAGAAGTACGACATTAAGAAAGCTGGAACAAAGAAGTACATTGTCAATAGATACATGAAATACCAAATGGTTGATGGAAAATCTATGGAAGCTCAATCACACGATCTACAAAAGATAGTACATGAAATAACTTCTGAAGGTATGACTTTAGATGAACAATTTCAAGTTGTTGTTATTATAGATAAATTACCTCTCCATGGAAAGATTTTAAGAATGTACTTAGACATAAAACTAAGGAATTTTCTTTAGAAAGCTATATAACTCGTCTAAGAATAGAAAAAGAAACCCGAAAACAAGATCAAAGAGATGAAGTACTCGTTATCTCAAACAACAGTACCAATAAGAAATCCTCTTTTGTAATTTTGAAACGTAAAGGAAGAAACATGAAAACTCAGAATCGCAATAATAACCATAACCGTAACCACCAAAATAGAAACAAAAATTATCCTCCATAAAATGGACCTCAACCCCCTCAAGAAATAACACATGCATGTGTTATAGTTGTAACAGACCTGGCCAGGAACTACTAGAATAGGAATCGTCCTACCCCGTAGGTGAACCTTACCGAAGATCAACTAATTGTCATGATATCATCAACCAATTTTGTTGGTGGATCTGAGAGGTGGTGAGTGGATACTGGTGCTTCTTTCCATGTTTGCTATGATCGAGACATGTTCAAGTTCTATTCTGTATCTGAGGATAAGAAAGTGCTGTTGGGCGATTGTTCAGATTATACTTATATATATTTGATGCAAAATATACTTATATATATTTTATAACTATTTATTATATGCTAAATAGAGTGCCTAAATCTACTATTAAAATTTCACCATATGAAATTTTGAAAAATAAGAAATCTAACTTAACTTATTTTAAAACTTGGGGTTGTTTAGCCTATGTTAGGATCCCTGGTCCTAAAAGAAATAAACTTGCTAGTAGTGCATATGAATGTGTGTTAAATAGGATATGCTATGAATAGTAAAGCTTATAAATTCTATGACTTAAATGATCATGTAGTTGTAGAATCAAATGATGCTGACTTCTATGAACATAAGTTTCCCTTTAAATTGAAAAATAGTGGGAACTCTTCTTCTAGTAGTTTACCCATAACTAGAACTAGTGAACAAAATGAGGAATTAAACACTAAAATTAGGAGAAGTAAACGAGCTCGAACCCTTAAGAATTTTGGGTCTGATTTTTACGCTTATACCTTAAAGGAAGATCCCTAAACTCTTCAAGAAGACTTATCTTCTTTAGATACCAACTTATGGGAAGAAGCCATAAATGATGAAATGGACTCTCTTGAGTATAATAGAGCTTGGAATTTAGTTGACTTACCTCCTGGTCGCAAAACCATAGGATGTAAATGGATACTAAAGAAGAAATTAAAATTCGATGGTACTATTGAAAAGTACAAATCTCGTCATGTAGTCAAAGGATATAGGAAAAGGGAAAATGTAGATTTTTTTGATACATTTTCACCAGTCACACGAATAAATTCCAAACATGTACTTTTATCTCTTACTGATATCCATGATTTAGTAGTTCACCAAATGGATGTTAAAAGTGCTTTTTAAATGGTGACTTAGAAGAAGAAATTTATATGGACCAACCTGAAGGCTTTGTTGTCCCAGGTCAAGAAAATAGAGTTTGTAAAGTAGATAAATCCCTTTATGGTCTAAAGAAAGAAACTAAGCAATGGAATGAAAAATTTAATAATCTAGTTATCTCACATGGATTCAAAATGAATGAAAGTAACAAATGCATTTATTATAAAATCAGAAAATGAGCACTATTATATGTTTATATGTAGATGACATGTTTATTTTTGGGTCAAATATTCATGTTGTGAATAATGTGAAAACTTTTTTATGTGCTAACTTTGGTATAAAAGATCTCAGAGAAGCAAGTGTAATCCTTGGTATAAAGATTACTAGGTTTGAAAAAAGACTTTCTCTAGATCAATCTCATTACATATAGAAGATCTTATAGAAATATAATTACTTTAAATACAAACATGCATGTATTCCTTATTATCCTAGTGCAAAGTTGTTCAAGAACATCGGAGACGGTGTTAGACAAATTGAGTATGCAAGCATAATTGGTAGCTTACTTTATGTTACTAATTGTATTAGACCAGGCATAGCTTATGTTGTGGGACTACTATGTAGGTTTACCAATAGACCAAGTATAGAGCATTGGAATGATATTGAAAGGATCATGAGATACCTTAAGAGAACTATGAACCTTGGATTACATTATAAAAAATTTCCTGTTGTTCTAGAAGGATACATCGATGCTGACTGAAACACTCTATTAGAAGACTCCAAAGAAAATAGCAGCTTTATATTTAGCATTATTGGTAGAGCTGTTTCTTGGAAGTATAAGAAATATATAATATTGGCTCAATCTACGCTGGAGTCTGAAATGATAGCACTAGCTACTACTAGTAAAGAAGCAAGTTGGTTAAGAAGTCTGTTAGCTGAGATCCCTTTATGGGAAAGATCGATACTAGTTGTCTTGATCCACTATGATAGTACCATGGATATTGTAAAGATTCAAAACCGTTATTACAACGGAAAGAGACGATAGATACATCGTAAGCACAATACTGTTAGAGAATTTCTCTCTACAGGAGCTGTAAAAGTGGATCATGTATATTTTGATAAAAAATTGGCTGATCCTTTAACAAAAGAATTACCAAAAGAGAAGGTTTTCAAAACCTTGAAAGGAATGAGATTGATGCCCTTAGAATAAAAATTCACTCTTGATGGTAACCCAACTTATAGATTGGAGATCCCAAAAAATAAGTTCAATGGATAATAATAAGTCGTGAAGTGATATGAGATGAATCATGTTATTATAAAGTCTCATTCTATATTGTTAGAAACATGAAGTCTTGAAGCAACAAAGAAGGATGAATTGATTATTAAAATCTTAATGAGTTCTATACTCTATGTGGAGTGGAGTACATAACTATAAGAATACTCTTGATAGACTCACCTATGTGAATGTGAAAGTATGATCACTTCCTATGAAAATTTTGGGCAAAATTTACTAGGGCATTCACTATATTGGGATACACATGTATGGCTGTAAAGTATCGACTTTTCGAACTACACCTTGTAAAGGTTTTGTGTGTAATGTTGCTAGAGATAGAGTTCAAAACTACGACTTACTCTAGTATATTCTAAAGTATCAACACTATGCAAAGGTTCAAGTCGATCGACATCTTTTGCTTATGCACAATCTTATACTTTTAATTAATTGATTGTTCGATGAAAACTATTTTTATATAAAATTCAAGTGAGGGATTGTTGGAAATGAATTTTAATAAAAATAAATGATGCCAATTTGTGCCAAATTTTAGTCTCTTATGTTTTGTCTCACATTGGTATTTTACATCACTTAGAAGATGTATAAATAGAAAGGATTGACTATTGAGTTTGGGCATCAAGGGATACCCACTTTTGTGGAAGGGAAGAGAACCTAGACAAATGTGATTTCATACACATATGCACGCCATCTGACCGATCGACTGGTCGTACCGAGTTCATGTGCGTATGTGTGAGATGATGGGATTTTATTTTTTAGAATTTTTTTATTAAAATTATGATCGTTATTTTTTCACTCAGAAAATGACCGTTATTTTTTCACTCAGAAAATGATCGTTACTTTTCCACTCAAAATTGACCGTTATTTTTTCACTTAGAATTGACCATTATTTTTCTACTCAAAAAATGGCCGTTACTTTTTCATTCAGAAAATGACCGTTATTTTTCCACTCAGAAATGACCGTTACTCTTTTCACCCAAACGTGATCATTATTTATCATATTGTCATACATTTTCTCAAATTATAAATAAAGGGCCTCAACTCTCAATTTAGACAAATCAATTTGAAAATATCTTTTATATATCATAGAAGAAATAGCTCTTAGAAAGAAAAGAAGAAGATATTGAATTGTTTTTAGAGTTTTTCGAGCAACATAAACTTTAAAAGTGTAGTTTTCTGAACTTCATCAGTACATTGAAGTTTCGAGACAGAAAACAAAAACTTATGGGTTGTTTTATCCTGAAGACGACGATATTGTGTTTGTTTGTACAAATTTGAATAGAGCCGCTAAATGTCTTAAAGAGAACGATCTAGTCAATAACTCTACTTAAATAGTTCATTTTAATATATCGATAATATTATTCTTATATTATTTTTACATACTTGTTTCAATATTAGTTGATTTTCGTTTGGTTGTACCATTACCCCTCCCTCTTGTAAATATCCAATAGATAAATGCTACATGTAACAAACCATACATATGTATATATATATATATATATATATATATATATATATATATATATATATAAATGGTAGAAACAGGAAGAGACCTTTAAATTTAATTGGTATTTTTTCAAATAGCTGCGAAAATGTTTGCTTAAACTACACCCAAGGTTATAACGAAATGGGCTGGCCCAGATGGTAAACATTATGTTCCTACCACTGTGGTAACCGCAAGATTTTGGACGGGAGCGGGTTCGAATCTCGAGATCTACTTCCCTCACTTGGATTTGCAAGAAAGTTACAGTGGACAAAAACATTTGGTAAATATTAAAAATTGAGTAAGGCTATTCAAGTTAAATGTTTCCTGATCAAAACCTTTTTGACCAAAAAAAAAAAAAAAAACTACAACCAAGGTTATGCTTTTATTTCTTTTATTTTTATTTTTGGGGGAAGTGATTGGAGGTTGAAAATGTATTATTAATATTATTAAGATTAAATGTTTAATAATTTCAAAGAATACTTACCCCACCATAAAGATTTGAAAGCTGTGACAGGGTGGGTTGTCCCAAGTCCCAACTAATCCATCTTATCGTTATTCCAAGCATATTTTAATATTACATACAATACAAACAA
This sequence comes from Hippophae rhamnoides, assembly GCA_033030585.1. NCBI lineage: Eukaryota > Viridiplantae > Streptophyta > Magnoliopsida > Rosales > Elaeagnaceae > Hippophae > Hippophae rhamnoides. The sequence continues at coordinate 18,497,537 of CM065434.1, read as the reverse complement.
CCTTTGATCCTTATCGTTCACCAATATTTCATTTGAACCACTTATAATCCATATCTATTCTTAATCAATCTATTTTTGCAGGCAACTTTTATCGGAACAAATAACACTATGGATTTGAGAACCCATGTGTGACTTAAAGTTGTATGTTAAAAATGAAACGTGTAATTATATTTTACAACTTTATGGAATATGATACAAATACAACTATAATATTTATAAATTTATAAATATTTTTAAAAAATATGAAAATATCTGTTACTAAATATGCTTATAATATTTATCAACTATAATATAATTATATGTGTGTATTAGGTTTCTATTACTCTATTATTTGTGTATTAGGTTTCTATCACTAGTTAAATATATTAGTTGTGTATTAAGTATATGTCACTTAAGAGTGTCCCTAACTTTATATATAAATATGTAATGTCTTTCAATGAAAATCATAAGAGTGAATTCTGAGTTTTACATGGTATCAGAGCATTTGGGTTACAAAATTTAGAAAATTTGTTTCCCATTCAAATTAGGGGTTGATTTTGGGTAAACACAAATTAGGATTTAGTGCATTTTTGGGTTCCAACTTAAAACACCCTTTTAGAGTGCACATTTTTTCTCACCGCCGGCACAAGGAGGAAGCCCAGCCGCCGACCGGCCAAACCCCGAAGTCCGGTCACCAGAAAAGCCGCGAGTGAGCCACACGTGCCACTGCGACTTTCTGTCAACTTTCCACTCGTCGGTGCATGAGAACGCGTCCCTACATCTGTCTTCTCCGATCGACCTCGTGTTGCTCTCCAGCATTCCCCTGCGTCATCTGTGGTGGTTTGGCATTCATCGCTTGTGATTGTTCAGATTTGGGTTCTTCCAATTTTGTGTTCTTGTTCGCTGCGTGTTTGGTCGCTACTGTTGTTGGATTTTGTTTGTTTGTTTGTTCGCTGCCTTATCATTTGTAGGAGTTATGGTTGAAAAGAAATCTAATATTGTGACAAATATGGTGCCTGTGATGTCTAAAATCACAGACCATAAGCTCAATGACTCGAATTATTTGGCTTAGAGCAAGACCATTCGAATTTATTTGAGAAGTATCGACAAAGATACTCATTTGACTAATGATCCTCCTAAAGATGATTGAAAGCAGACATGGCTTAGAGAAGATGCCTGCTTATTTCTGCATATTCAGAATTCTATTGAGAGCAATGTAATTGACTTGATCAATCATTGTGAATTCGTTAAGGAATTGATGGATTATTTGGATTTCTTATATCCTGGTAAAGGAAATATTTCTCGCATGTATGAGGTATGCAAAGCATTTTACCGTGCAGAAAAACAAGATCAATCACTCATGAATTATTTTATGGAATTTAAAAGGACTTATGAGGAGCTCAATAGTTTGATGCATTTTAGCCCTAATGTAAAGGTTCAGTAAAGCCAGGGGGAACAAATGGCGATCATGAGTTTTCTTACCGGTCTTCCCTCTACTTTTGAGACTGCTAAGTCCCAAGTTCTTTCTGGTTTTGAGATCTCCTCTTTACAAGAGGTGTTTAGTCGAGTACTTCGTACAGAAGGCACTTCACCTCCACCTGCTCAATTAAATGGTGCTTTGGTCAGCTAAAGTAATAATTATAAGCATGGACGGTCAACTTATATGAAGAGAAACAAAGGAGGCGTCTCGCACGGGTGTGAAACTCGACCACAGGACCTAGGAGGTATTGTATGTCACTATTGTCACAAACTAGGACATACGAAACATGACTGTAGAAAGCTTCAGTACAAGCATCAGAAAGTTCACTCGGCTCATATTGCATCCATTTCTGATACTTCTGAAAAATCGGTTCTTATCTTTGTAGATGAATATACCAAGTTCTCACAGTATCAAGAATCACTAAGGTTTTTATCACCTTCTGTCACTACTATTGCTGATTCAGGTAAATCAAATACATGTCTCCTTTCCTCATCTTCCAAATGGGTTATTGATTCTGGTGTCACAGATCATATGACAAGTAATTCTAGTCTCTTTTCTACTCTTCAGTCACACACTTCCACTTCTACGGTTACCTTAGCCAATGGGTCACCATCTCGTGTTCTTGGGTCTGGCACAATTACTCCAACTCTTTTGCTTCCTTTGTCATCTGTCTTACATTTACCTAACTTATCCTTTAATGTAATCTCTATAAGTCAGCTTACTCTCAATCTTAACTGTTGCATCTCATTTTTTTCCTGATCGTTGCTTATTTCAGGATCTTATGACGAAGAAGACTATTGGAAAAGGACATGAGTCTAGAGGCCTCTACATTCTTGACACACCAATACCGAAATCTGTTGCTTGCTCTGGTGTAACCTCTCCCTTCGAGGCATATTGTAGATTGGGTCATCCATCTCTTCCTTTACTTCAGAAACTTTGTCCTCAGTTTAGTAAGGTGTCTTCATTAGATTGTGAGTCTTGTCAATTTGCAAAACATCATCGTCTTAGTTCAAATCCAAGAGTTAATAAACATGCTAGTGTTCCTTTTGAATTAGTTCATTCTGATGTTTGGGGTCCTTGTCCTATTTTGTCTAAACCTGGATTTAAGTATTTTGTTACTTTTGTGGATGATTATTCTCGTGTAACTTGGTTATATTTAATGAAGATTCGTTCTGAATTGTTTTCTATTTTTTGTGCATTTTGTGTTGAGATTAAAACTCAATTTAATGTTTCAATTCGTACTTTACGAAGTGATAATGCCAAAGAATTTACATCAGCTTTGTTTCAATCTTATATGGTTAAAAATGGCATACTTCATGAAACTTCGTGTGTTGATACTCCATCTCAAAATGGAATGACCGAACGTAAGAACAAACATCTTCTCGAAACTGCACGTGCCTTATTATTTCAAATGAATGTTTCTAAACCTTTTTGGGCCGATGCAGTTTCAACCGCATGTTTTCTTATTAATCGCGTACCTAAATACATTCTTCATGGTGAGATTCCTTACAAAATTTTGTTTCCTAATAAGTCACTATTTCCGGTTGACCCTAGGATATTTGGTAGAATTTGTTTTGTTCGGGATGTTCGTCCACATGTTACTAAATTAGATCCCAAGTCTTTGCAGTGTATCTTCCTTGGTTATTCTCGTCTCCAAAAAGGTTATAGATGTTATTGTCATAGTCTTAACAAATATCTTGTCTCAATTGATGTTACCTTCATGGAAGACACAACCTATTTTTCGTCTTCTCCTTCTCCTGCACGTTAAAGGGAGGATGATGATTTGTTAGTCTATTCTATCACATCATTTGAACCTGTCTCTGATCCAGTTCCTATTAGGCCTCCTATAACTCAAGTCTATTCCAGACGTAGACCTTCTGATTCATGTCATGCACCTACTCCTTCATCATCAGATCTAGTCCAGAATGACGATCTTCCTATTGTATTACGCAAAGGTAAACGTCAATGTACTTATCCTATTTCTTCTTTTGTTTTGTATAATTGCTTGTCATCTTCCTCTTGATCTTTTATTGCCTCTCTTAATTCTATTTCTATCCCTAAAACTATTCACGAAGTCATATCTCATCCTGGTTGGCATCATGCAATGATCGAGGAAATGAATGCGTTGGATGACAATGGTACTTGGGACTTGGTTGATTTACCTTTAGGGAAACGGGCTATCGGATGCAAATGGGTGTTCACAGTTAAGGTTAATCCAGATGGGTCAGTTGCTCGACTAAAGGAACATCTTGTTGCTAAGGGATATGCTCCAACCTATAGAGTGGACTATTCTGACACTTTCTCTCCTGTTGCTAAATTGACCTCTGTTCGGTTGTTTATTTCTATGGCAGCTACTCACCATTGGCCTTTGCATTAACTAGATATCAAGAATGTTTTTCTTCATGGTGATCTTCAAAAGGAGGTGTTTATGGAGCAACCTCCTGGTTTTGTTGCTTAGGGGGAGTCTAGGCAAGTTTGTCGTCTCTGCAAATCTTTGTATGGTTTGAAACAGAGTCCTCGAGCTTGGTTTGTAAAATTTAGTCAAGCTATAGAAACGTTTGGTATGATGAAAAGCAAGTATGACCATTCTGTGTTCTACAAACAATTAGAAGTTGGTATCATTCTTTTAGTTGTGTATGTAGATGACATTATTATTACTGGAAGTGATACTATGAGAATTTCATCTCTTAAGTCTTTCCTACATACCCAGTTTCACACGAAGGATTTGGGGATGCTAAAGTATTTCTTGGGTGTTGAAGTCATAAGGAGTAAAAAAGATATCTTTCTATCTCAGAGAAAATATGTCATGGACTTATTAACTGAGATAGGAAAATTAGGAGCAAAACCTTGTAGTGCTCCAATGACTCCGAACATCCACCTTACAGGAGATGGGGAAATATTTAAAGATTCTGAGAGATATCGAAAGGTGGTTGGAAAATTGAATTACCTTATCGTGACTCGTCCAGATATTGCATATTCGGTCAGTGTTGTTAGCCAATTTATGTCATCCCCAACAGTTCATCATTGGGCAGCATTAGAACAAATTTTGTGTTACTTGAAAGGAGCACCTAGACGTGGTATCTTGTATGCAAATCATGGACACACTCATATTGAATGTTTTTCATATGCAGATTGGGCAGGTTCCAAAGTGGATAGAAGATCCACATCAGGCTATTATATTTTCATTGGAGAAAATTTGGTCTCATGGAAAAGCAATAAGCACAATGTTGTGTCACGATCGAGTGTAGAGTCAAAATATAGGGCTATGGCACAATCTGCGTTTGAGATAATATAGATATATCAGCTCTTGGATGAAGTAGATCTTAAAACTTCAGTACCAGCAAAATTGTGGTGTGATAACCAATCTGCTCTTCATATTGCTTCTAATCCTATGTTTCATGAGCGAACTAAACACATTGAAATTGATTGTCATTTTGTTTGCGAGAAAATTCAGAAAGGTTTGATTTCTACAGGATATATAAAGACTGGAGAACAACTAGGAGATATCTTCACGAAAGCTTTAAGTGGGGTTCGAGCTGATTATCTTTGTAACAAGTTGGGCATGATTAATATCTATGCTCTAACTTGAGGGGGAGTGTTAAAGATGTTAGTTGTGTATTAGGTGTCTATCACTAGTTGAATATATTAGTTGTGTATTAGGTGTATGTCACCTAAGAGTGTCCCTAACTTTGTATATAAATATGTAGTGTCTTTGAATGAAAATCATAAGAGTGAATTCTGAGTTTCACAAGGTGTAAAATAGTTCACGTCAAGTAACGTAATATGAGAAGCCTTAATCAACAAATAAATAACTCGCTAGTGAATTTAGTAAGCGTTAAGTTAACATATAAGTATTAATATCAATTAAATGTCTATTATGATTTTTTTCAATTTTTAGGAAAATAGTTTAACTCCATTAAATTGTTACTTGAGTAAATATTTTCAATCAACTTATAATAAAATAATTAGAAAATAAGTTTTGGATATGCTTCTTCAGTAATGTTAAATCTACTACATGTGATTGATTTTCTTGAATGAACTTTTCTATTGTGAAATTTTTTATAATTTCAAGTTGATCTTTTCCTAATTTTATTACTAAATTATAAAGATTTATCCATTGGTCTAGGTTTATGTTTCTTTGTCTTTCCTTTTCTCATTTTAGAATAACAAATGTATAATCTATTTTTCTAAAGATTATAAGTTTTAGTATTTTTTCTAACATTGTTATCTTTCGTGTAAGTCTTGTTGTACTTGTGCATGTGTGTTGGCTTTTCATGTATAAAACACGATGTCTATTTTATTTTACTATGTGTTCTATCTTCCTCTATATAAAGTTGGTTATTGTGAATGAGTAATGCATATACAATTAGTTAGAATACTTTATATGCAATCATGTTTACATATATCACGCGGTTGGTTTTAGGCCTGCTCACCGACATTGTCACATGTTTTTGTTTCATTTTGAGTGTGGGTATTTGTTGAAACAAAAAAAATATTTTTTTGGCATCTCGCCACCACCCTTAGCAAGGTGGCTGGAAGGGTGGAAATTCTAAGTACTATAAATACCCCACCATTTCTCTTATTTCTTACCCACATTTTCAAATGTAGAAACTCTGCCAAAATTCATACTAAGATTTATATCTACTTTGAATATCTTTTTAGAGATATTATTTTCAAGTATGGGTTGTTTAGTGAGTTAAGATATCAAGTCATTATCTGTGTGCGCACGTGGTTTGATTGCAAGTCTTCCATACATGATTTGAGATCAGTGGATGGATGTGTGTTCCTGAAAGTTATTAGTAGTTACACATCATGCTGATGAACCTTGTTTACCAATCATACCACATTGGGTAGTGTTGGTTGTAGTGGAGAGTTGAATTCAAGTGTTGAATCAAGACATTGCGAAAGATCAAGTAATAGCAGTAGTAGGCAGTTAGGATAGAGTATCAGTTGATAGTGGTAATAGAGGTTTTATTTTTTTTATCAAAGTTATAATTATTTAATTGTTTAGTGGATTATTTGCTACTAAGTGGTTGCCTTGAGCAACCTGAGGACATTACCACATAGATACGCCTCTAGGTAGGTTGAGCTCATCACATTGCTTGTTTTGCATGATCATGTGTTGAGCTAGTACAATATAAGTTCAAGGTATGTATGTTACAAAATATTGTAGCTTAAACTTTGAATAGAAAGCATTTACTATTTTCTTGTTTTGCATTGATTATATAATATCTATTGATTTTTTTCATTTGTTTAACTAATATTATATTGTTTGTACGTATGCTATTTTTTTCCAAGGTGTTCTTTTCTATTTTTGTGAGTTAGAATTGAGTCTTGAAGGAGTTTGTATCTCTAAACCCTGATAATATACCAGATCATGAAATCTTTTAATTGGCATTACAACGGGTGCACTTTTTTAGGCTTAATCTCTCCGATATTGATTATGTTAACTTGTTTCCTCTCTATCTCTCTCTCTCTCACACACACACACTTTCTCTTTGATGGAGTAAAGAGAATGAGGTAATATAAGTAGAACACCACTTTTCGATGGGCTGAACTATGCCTATTAGAAATCTCAAATGAGGGCCTTCTTGTGGTCCTAAGGAGACCGTATGTAGTTTCTTGTTAAGAATGGATAGACCTATCCCACAAAAATCCTACATGGTAATTCTATGATTCCAAACCAACAATCAAATGGACTAAGGAAGAATCTAAAGAGTTTGAATAGAGCAGCAATTGTTTATATACTATCATTAGGGCTATGCTACCTGATGAATATAGAAGAATTCAAAGTTGTACCATATCAAAACAAGCTTGTGATATCCTTGAGATAACTCATGAAGGGATGTTTGTTATTAAGAGGTCCAAAATGCTTAAATTAAATAGAGAATTTGAATTGTGCATTATGCAAGAAGATGAGACATCTGATAAATTTTATGCATGGTTATCTAACATTGTTAAATGTTCTTATAACCTAGGTAGATCCATTAGCGAAGAAAAATAGATAGAAAAAATCATTGTTAGTCTACCTTAAAGGTTTCATGCTAAAGTTACTTTATATAAGTCAATGTACAAACTTGGTGAGCTCTCTATAAATGAGCTAGTTGGTGATTTGCAAATCTTTAAAATGCATCACCTGTTACAAAAATAAGAACAAACTGCTTCTAAGAAGGATAAGAGTTTGGCTCTCAAAAATACCAAAGAAAGTTACCCAAGCAAAGTTTTAAGTACTATGGTTTTCCATAATAATGATTTTGATCTTGATGAGGAGATTGACTAGATTCTAGAAAGAAAAACTAGCATATGGGATTACTAAAAGAGATATTTTAAGTTTCAAATCCTCAAATTCTATTAGAGTTGATGAGGACATAGAAAATGAATTAGAAAAGTTGAGAAAAGGAAACTTGAATAAAATCACATACTTTGAATGTGGAAAGCCAAGTTATATTACCATATAGTGTTTTCAGAAACAAAATTGCACGAACATGCATGTTATGAAAGATGAGGTTACTTTTTTGGACAGTACTAGCAGTGATGATGAGGATGACACTAATTTTCTAGCCCCCATTACCTCTGGTAGTATTGTTTATCCTACGCATCTGGGATTACTAGAAGAGATACTTCAAGTTTCAAATCCTCAAATTCTATTAGAGCCGATGAGGACTGATAACTGTATTTTATATAGTTATTTTCATCAATTTTAGTAATGATAATTGCTATGTTCTTTTAAAATTTAGTTAATTTTTGTTAAATAAATTAATATTTTCCTTTTATGTGCTAAAAATACATTTTTAATAAAATTAAATAATTTGTATCGAAAATGTACTTAATTTCATATTTCTGTCCACAAATATAATTTCAGAAAATATAGTTTCTTAATTAAAATTTATAAAAATAGAAAATATAATTTAAATTAAATTTGGGCTTAATTATAATAATTTAAAGTTTAAAAATTTAATTTAAAATTAGCAAAGGGCTTAACTGTAATTTAAGAAAGTTCAAAATGTAATTTGGATTAAATTTGTGGGTCAAAATACAATTAATGGAAGTTTAATTTTCGCCAGGAGATATGAAGTCCACGCGCGAAGATCACACTTCATGACGTGGACCGTCCGATCAAAGACGAACGGCCAGATTCACGCGTGTGAATCACACCCGACCAGCGAGTGGCTCGAACTACGTGTTTTCACGCGGCTCGGTGCCCAGTGAGGCCCACGCCGCGCAGCCGGCGTGCGGGGTGGGACCAGGTGTCCGACGACGCACGTACCAGGGTGTTGTTCTGTGTGGCTGAACCACGTGCAATCGTTCTTCCAGCGAATTAAAGTCTTCCACGTGTCCCAATTTCCCCTTGAACGAATCATAAGAGGACGCGTGGCACATATCGGTGAATGCAAAAGCGCAGAATCTCGCCCTCATTCCAACCGTTGCCTCACTTTCTCGGCGCCCCAATCCTATGCTTCAGTTTCTACATGCGCCCGTTCCTTTAAACGAATGAGATGCGGCCACGTGTCCCACTATTTGTTTCAGTGAATCAGACGCTGACACGTGGCACGCACAATGAATAAAAAAAATGCAGAAACGGCTCCTTGTCTCGCGTGAATTAAAATAAGTTTTTGATTTTCGCGTGACCATGGATTTTAAGGGGAATGTCGGGGTTTTATTTTCGATACAAATTTTAACGCGTGTATGATATTTTAATATTTTTGATGTATTTGTTTAGCTATAAATAGGTGATATTATGATAGAGTTAAAAAGTTTTTTTTGGTTTGGATTTTCTGTGGTGTTTGGGGCTGGACGGTGGAACACGCAGAAGCCATTTTTGGCTTCTATTGTGTTCTACATGTGCCAAATATTTACGATCCGAAATATTTTAATTTTCTTTCTTCTTCTTCTATTTTTTATGCATCTGTTGTAATTTTTATTTTAATTTAATGAAGTAATTTATTTTTTCTAGGGTTACATTTGATCTAAATTTATGAAGCTTTGATTTTAATTATTTTTTTTTGAAAGATTTATAAGACGTTCGATTTGTTCATTCTATTTTGTGCTTAATGCTTTTTGATTATTTACGAATTTTATCAAAACGATTTGTGGCATAAAAATAAACTTGAGAAAGGCATTTTTGTGTATATCGCTCGTAAATAGAATGACATGTATGATGAAGGATAGGAATATACCCTAATTGTATGTGTGGCCATTTGAAAACTTAGAACTTAATGAATCTTGGTGAATTTAATTCTCATAGAGATATAGTGAAATAATTTAACGAGGTGTGTTTATGCGGAGCTCGAAAGAGATGTATGAATAAAAAAAAAAGAAGTTTTCGGTTGACAAATTAAATGTACTAAAAAATATAAATCCAAAGAAAATAATCTGATTAGAGTGGAATAATTTGGTGAAAAATTGCAATCCTAGAGTTCTCTTATTTTATTTTTAAACCTTTTCTTAATCAACGATTGTTTTGGATAAAATTAGAGAGATACAATTTTAGTACTCAACAAACTATAGTAACAAATCCTCGTGGGAGCGATACTCTACTTACAAATCTTTATTACTTGTGACCGTGTATACTTGCACGATTTCTGTGTGTTGCAAAACACACAACAAGGACACAGAAAATGAATTAGAAAAGTTAAGAAAAGGACACTTGAATAAAATCACATACTTTGAATGTGGAAATCCAAGTTATATTACCATATGGTGTTTTCAGAAACAAAATTGCACGAACATGCATGTTATGAAAGATGAGGTTACTTTTTTGGATAGTACTAGTAGTGATGATGAGGATAACACTAATTTTCTGGCCGTCATTACCTCTGGTAGTGTTGTTGATCCTACGACTACTGCCTTAAATGTTTAAGAGATAACTATTGAAGATGATGATGATGATGAGCAAGATGAACTATCTGGCTCCTATAATGCTATATTGTTGAAGCATATCAAGTCTAAAAAAGAAAATAAAAGGGCCTTTAAAAGCCTTGACGAAAAGGAGCATGAGATAAGCATTTTGAAGAAATATATTGAGGAAAAGAAGTCCTCTATTAATGACCAATAAATGTGAAGTTAAATATACTATAAATCTTGAAAAAGTTAAAAACTTTAGGAACAATTGAAGGTTCCCATCTCAAGTAAAGCTACTCAATTATTTGTGAGTACTAATCCCTCTCATAATCAGAATGCCAATATAGAAAGATTAAAGAAGAAGATCATTGTTCTAGAAAGTACAAAGGAATACAAGGAATACATGTTATACTCGCTCTTCGAGAAGGAAACTAAAGTTGAACATTTTAATAATAAAGTTGTGATTCTAAACATTTCAGTAGATTATCTTGAATCATTTCTTTAAAAAAAAGATTTGATTATTTCCCTAATAGAACATATTTTTTCTTCGTAATGTTTTCTTAATTCTATTTCATTAGATTGGAACTATAGATTTCTCTTCCTTATTTCTTTTTTTATAAAGGGAAATCATTCCATTAGATCTTCTTAGTAGTTATTTTTAAAAAATTTCTAATGGATCCTTTTTTAGAATGTCTAATTGTAATATGTTATTATAACTATTTTGTCTTATTTCTTTAAGTATTTATTCTTGGGTTTCATTTATATTTTATAAATATTCTATTTTCTCTTCTAAAATAATTAAGGCTTTTAGTATAGCTTTTTGATTATTTGTTATGCTTATTAGGATACCATTATTTTTTAACTATATTTCTTAGAATCTTCCATTTGACATATTTAAGAGATTTTTACTTTATAATTTAAAAGTTTTTGTTATTTACTCGATGGATAAGATTTTTGACTTCTTTAATTTCTGGTTTTAATTATTTTATTTCTTCTTCTTACTTCCATTCCTATTTGCTTATTTTTTGTTTGATCACGTGTAAATTTTATTCGTGATACGTTAATTTTTCTTACCAGTTTACTTTTTATTTCTAGTATCAATGGTTTTCTTTAATATCTAGGTTTCATTCTTCAAGTATTTCAAAGTCTAATAATATTTTTTGATTTTGTTATTTGTCCAATTTTTTGAAATTTTTATCTATTTCTATGAATTCATTTTGTTCATATACTGAATTATTATGATGATTTATTAATGAATATTCTACTATATAGTGTACTGAAAATGAATGAGTTTCTTTTTTCATTAAATCTCCTATTTTAAATTCATAAGTTAAACTTAATACTTTATTTAAGTTTTTATCATTAATTTTAATGGAAAACCTAGGGTATGCTATAAATTTTAATTTTCTAATATCTTAAGTTTTTATGGATCATTCCTAATAAAACATATTTCCTATTTATTATTCTATTATCTAAGAGTACTAATTTTATTGATGTATCTATTACTTTTCTAAAATATGCTTTTATTAATATTTGGATTCTTCCTAAATGGATGTATCTAAATTTTCTTTTATCCTTTTGAGGGATTTTGGATAGTTTATTCATAATGTTTTCTTTGTCAATTAATAGTATGTTATATCTTTCTTTTGTATTTGTAATATTAATGTTCATTTCTTTATTACTTATTACGTAATAAACTATATAATTCCTTAGAAATATTTTTATTATTTTTGAGAATAATGAATCTTTGAATTCATCTTCTTTTTTTAAGATTTAATCTTGGTTTTTATATTTCTTCAAATTTTTTTTTGAGCAATTATTATTTATTGTGAAAAACATATTAAGATACCTCATGTTTCTATTTCTATTATATCTTGATTTTTTATTATTTTTATCATTTTTATGTATAAAATTACTATTTACCTCTATTAAGATATTTGTGACATTTTTAAAATATTGAAAATATTTATAATATTGCTACAAAAACTTAACGATACTATCCTCGTTCATTCGGTTAGCGAAAAACACACAATAACTGTAAAAATAAATCTAGATATCAATCAATATTAACAGGAACATCATTATATATTAATTCACCAATAAGCTGAGGATAATCCTCAAGCCAAACTAACTGTTGAGCACATTGTAGGGACATCTGAACCAAAGAAAGCGCCACCAAAGTGCATTGACGAGGACAATATTACGAAGTGACTTCACAGCCTCTAGGATACCTTCCACCAGTAGGCCTTCAAAGGTTAACTCTCATGTCCATCTCTAATATATTTGATAGCTATTAGAGAATCAGTCTCCATGGTAAGGCTCTTAAAACCAGCTTCCCAAGCAACGCAAATGCCTTAATATATAGCTCACAATTATGCAGCTAAAAGAACATGAAAACCATGAATTGGGATGGCCGTTGTCAACATTACATTATCAGCAAAATCACGTAACACATAACTAACCCCAATCAGATTTTTCCCATCATCATTTGAACTATCAACATTAAGCTTTAATATACCAGACAAGGGAGGGTTTCATCGATGATTGGGTTGCACCATGGATCTATCAATTGGAACATTTTCTTTAGTCAACTCCTCCTAAAACATGTAAGCCTTCTCTACCAAGAAATGAGACGAATGTGGTACACTTCCATGAAGTATGGCATTTTTCTTCATTCCATGATGTCCATAATAGGGTGATCAACAAACTATGTAAGTTCTATAGTCTTTTGGGTCTTTGTTGGCTTCTCGTATGCAAAATATGGAATCTGTTTATTTTACTTAGTGTATTTGTCTTTCTTTGTGTAAGGTTGGTAATGACGATCAATAATACACATATGCACATAGTTATATACACTTTGTATGAGAACATATTTACACACACCACGGAGTTGGTTTTCGTAATGTGCATGTTTGTCGACATTATCGTTGTTGAGTTGTATGTGCAGGTATTTATGAAAATTACTTGACATTTTTGGAAATAAAAAATGAAATTTTTGTGCACCTCGATAAGGCCCTTGACAAACCCCTTATTGGACCCTTGGCAAGGTGGTCGAGGAAGATCCTTGGTAAGGACTCGATAAAGGTGGCCGTGAGCTTGGATAATTTCTATAAATACTCCATATACAAGACGGTTAATCTGTATGCTTACAGCAGGGCAGGATATTGTTTGCTTTGGTCAATAACTGCATGTTCAACAAGCTTACAACTATGATTTAATAGTTCAGTGAGACCTCAAAGCTTTACTTATAGGGAGAAACCGTAAAACGTGTCATGTCATTTAGAGAGTGCTCAGCACTTATAAGCACATCACCACTTAGCTTCCTAAGCAATGTAGGACATGTGTAGGCACACTGCATTAACCCCCTATCTTTTTATTTCATTCAATATGAAAATGAGTAGAGCTCTATCAAATTGACATCTCATTTTTCTAATTCTGGACCACTATTACCTTAAGTGTTTGTTCTATATTAGTGATTCATGATTGTGCGAGAAAAACAGTGCTTTTTAGTGATGAGTAGTCGAGGTAGTGTTTGCTAGTGGGTTTTGGGTGAGATGAATATCTGTTTCCGTTCCACAAATCAACTTGAATGTTTTTTGTTGTTTATGTTACGTTCTTATGAGCATAAAATGGCGTTATTAAGTTGTGAGCAATTAAGACTACTTTACTAGTGTAGTGGTGAACTATGTGTCGGCTAATAGTTGATAGGATGTAACATTTTCATAGGAGATGAGCCTATGTGGTGGTGAGTAGAGTAGTTTCCACGATTGGTTTTTTGTGATGCGTTGTTGAATGTATTTCCCATATTGGTGGTTTATGGTTCATGGTTGAGTGTTGTTCTCATGATTGGTTGGTTACCGTCTACTCACTTTATTGATCTTCAATCACTTATCACACTACATTGAGTACAATTAGCTTTGAATAAAAGTCAAGTTCATGATTCAAACCAAGTCGTTACGGAGGTAACAAGCGAGAGCAACAATAGGTAGTTAAGACAAAGGTCTCGATTAATAGAGGTATTTGCATTTGTATTTCTAATGAGTTGTATTTGTTTATTATTTTTAGTGGATTGTTTGCTACCGAGGGATTACCGTAAGCAACTTGAGAATGTTTCCACATAGGCAGAGGTTCTATATGGGTTTATCTCATTATATCTTGTATTGTGCATGCTCTATTATTTAACTAATACAATCTAAGTTTAAATTGTGTATGGTGTTATTGCATGCTTTCTTCTTTTACTTATAGCATGCCTGTAGTGTTTTGATTATTGTTTCTACTTATTGAATTTAATATGCCTGCATGTAATCTTAGTATGAGTCTTTATCTCCTTACCCTAATTGGGTAATAGATGTCAGACTCTTTCTTTTGTATGATGTATTATGTATAATTGCATGCTGTAAAAGTACAATCATAATTTACCAAATACATTTCATCACATAAGATCTTGAAGTGATTGAAAATCCTTTATATATTTTTTTATATGTATGCATGTTTCACATATTGTATAATGTTTGCCATGCATATATGTTGCTAATTTGGATAGAAGTCCGTGCGGTACACCGTCACTTGTATGTGTACCGTAGATTGTTGTTGTCTCATTTACTAGTTGTTATAGCTATACGATGAATTAAGTATGTTGTTTTCTTCAACTGTGTTATCTACTTAATCCACATTGTAAGGCCTATTTCGGCGAGTTAGAATAGAATTTGCAAAAAGATTATATGGGTTGATGTTTTCATCTCTCATCTAAGTCCTAATTGTCTATTTGGATAGGAAGAATAATTGATTTATGTGCGATTGTTCCTATCCTCAATGTTCAAAGAGAAAATGAAAAAGAGCAATAAATCTGCAGGGGATCTATTAGAGCAAAACACATGGTGTTGGAGATTGCTATAAAGCTCCTTAATTTAAGGAGCAAATTAAGGAACAAAACATAGAGCAAAACATGAAGCAATTCATGAAACAAAACAAGGAGCTTAATTCAAGGAGTCAATTTTCCTATAAATAGATGTGTAATTGTAATGAATTTATCATCCAAAGTGTTCATTCCAATTGAGAGAAAAGCTTAGACAAAAAATCTTTTGTGAGAGAAAATTGAGAGTAATTTTCTTGGGTGTAATTAGGTTGTGAGTTGTGAGTGTTGTAAACACCTTGTGTAATTTCTCCCCTTTCAGTAAAAAGATCTACAGCAGGTCCGGAGATGTAAGCAAGATTGGCCGAACTCCGTTATCAAATTTGTGTGTTATTTTTCTATTCTTGCTTTCTCATAAATCTAGCTTATTAGAAATTTGCGTAATTTCCCAACAACTGGTATAAGAGCTATTGGTGGTGATTTCTGTCAATTTTCTACAAGGTTACTATTTATGTGAATAGTAAAAATTTTGTCGACAATATTTTTTCATTGACGGAGGTAGTCTAATACACGGTGGTTTATAGAAATAGTCAGAAACGATCTGAAGGAAGTCAGATTTGAGTGGGAGCAATGGCCAAAGATGAAGGAGGGTGAAACTCGAGATATTTGATGGCATAGATTTCGGGTTTTGGAAAATGCAAATATAGGATTATCTGTATCAAAGAAATCTATATCAACCTCTCTCAGGGAAGAAGCTAGAGGCTATGAAGGAAGAAGATTGGAATCTTCTAGATAGACAAGCCCTCGAAGTTATTCGATTGACGTCATCCCGTAATGTTGCTTTCAACATAGCAAAGGAAAAGACGACGGCGGGTCTTATGACAGCTCTCTCCAATATGTATGAGAAGCCATCAACCTCAAACAAAGTGCACTTGATGAGGCGTTTGTTCAATTTGTGGATGAATGAAGGCGCATCGGCAGCTCAACATCTCAATGAACTCAACACAGTCACAACAAAGTTGAGTTCAGTGGAAATTGAATTTGATAAAGAAGTACGATCATTGATACTTTTGTCTTCTTTACCAAAAAGATGGAATGCTACTGTCACGGCTATGAGTAGCTCGTTAGGAAGCAATAAGTTGAAATTTGATGATATTCGTGATCTGGTTCTTAGTGAAGAGATCCGACGTAGAGAGTTAGGTGAATCGTCAACTTCTTCAGTTTTGCATACAGAGTCAAGAGGAAGAAATTCAACCAAAGGGAATGGACGTGGCAGAACAAACTACCGAGGTAGATCAAAGGATAGGAGGTCCAAATCCAGGAATCCTAATAATTCCCATAGCTCAAAGACTATCAAGTGTTGGAATTGTGGAAGAACCGGGCACTACAAAAATCAGTGCAAGAGTGCACCGAAGGATAAACAAGTGAAGGCAAAGGCAAATGTTACTTCTACCTCAGAATGGGATGATGCATTGATATGCTCTTTGGAGAGCAAGGAAGAATCTTGGGTGTTAGACTCTAGAGCATCGTTCCATGCTACTTCACAGAAAGAATTCTTCGAGAAATATGTCCCCAGAAACCTTGGAAAGGTATATCTTGGTGATGATCAACCATGTGCTATTATTGGCAAAGGTGTAGTGAAGATTAAATTGAACGGATCTGTTTGGGAGCTGAAGGATGTCAGGCATATTCCCGATCTCAAAAGGAAATTAATCTCAGTAGGGTAGTTGGCCAGTGAAGGCTACACTATGATCTTCCATGGTGATGATTGGAAGATTTCAAAGGGTGCAATGACAGTTGCTCGAGGCAAGAAAAGTGGCACTCTTTCCATGACAATAGAGGCACATTGTTCAATCACAGTTGTAGTAGGCAATGAAACTCCAAATCTGTGGGACCAGAGACTAGGCCACATGAGTGAGAAGGGGATGAAGATTATGCACTCAAAGGGAAAACCTTTAGGTCTACAGTCTAAGGAGATAGACATGTGCGAAGATTGCATACTTGGAAAGAAAAAGAGAGTCAACTTTCAGACAAGTTATAGAACCCCAAAGAAGGAAAGGCTATAGCTTATTCACTCTGATGTTTGGGGACCAACGACCGTCCCATCTATTGGTGGGAAACAATACTTCGTGACTTTCATCTATGATCACTCTCGGATGGTATGGGTTTACTTTTTAAAGCATAAGTCTGAAGTATTTGAGGCTTTCAGAAGATGGAAAGCTATGGTGGAAAATGAGACAAGTTTAAAGATCCAAAAGCTCAGAACCGATAATAGTGGTGAATATGAAGACACCAGATTCAAAAATTTCTGCTATGAGCACGGGATCAGAATGGAAAGAACTGTGACAGGCACGCCTCAACACAATGGTGTAGTTGAGCGTATTAACCGAACATTGATAGAAAGAGCCAGAAGCATTCGTATGCCGTCAGGTCTACCGAAATAGTTCTGAGTAGAAGTAGTGAACACGGCAGCTTACTTGATCAACCGAGGCCCATTTGTTCCATTGGAGCATAGAATACCAGAGGAGGAATATAGCAGAAAAGAGGTGAAAATATCACATCTAAATTTTTTTGGCTATGTAGCATTTGTGCATATCAGTGATCAAGGCATGAATAAGCTTGATCCTAAATCCAAGAAATGCACATTCATCAGCTATGGTGAGGATGAGTTTGGTTACCGCATTTGGGATGACAAAAACAAGAAAGTTATTCGTAGCAGAGATGTGATTTTCAACGAAAGGGTGATGTATAAGAACATGCATAAAATAGACGGCAATGACTCAAGAGCAGAATGAGTCAGTATTTGCATATGCAGATGATGTCCTAGATAGTTCCACAATAGAACCAATTGTAACAAGTTCTCAACCAGAGGAACTTGTTGGACAGAGCAGTACACAGCATTCTGACACACCACAACCTCTTACTCCAGCTCCTGTATTGAGAAGGTCTTCTCGACCTCATGTGCCTAACATGAGATACATGAACTATATGTTGCTGACTGATGTTGGGGAGCCTGAATGCTATGATGAAGCTTGTCAGACTCGAGATTCTAGCAAGTGGGAGCTTGCCATGAAAGAAGAAATGAAATCTCTCATCTCCAACCAGATATGGGAACTAGCTGAGCTACCTATGGGAAAGAAGGCACTTCACAACAAATGGGTGTACCGGGTGAAAGATGAGCATGATGGTTCCAAAAGATACAAAGCCTGCCTAGTTGTCAAAGGGTTTCAACAAAAGGAAGGAGTTGACTACACTGACATTTTCGCTCCTGTTGTGAAGCTCAATACTATTAGATCAGTGTTGAGTATTGTAGCCATTGAAGATCTTCATCTTGAATAGTTGGATGTGAAGACTGCATTCCTTCACGGAGATTTACATGTACCAACCAGAAGGTTTCTTAGAAAAAGGGAAGAAGAACATGGTGTGCAAACTTAGGAGGAGTTTGTATGGCCTGAAAAAAGCCCCAAGACAATGGTACAAAAAGTTTGACAGCTTCATGCACAAAGAAGGCTTCCATAAGTGCAATGCCGAACACTGTTGCTACTTTAAGAGATTTAGGTCTAGTTATATCATTTTACTACTTTATATTGATGATATGTTAGTAGCAGGTTCAGATATGGATGATATGAGAAGGTTGAAGCATCAATTGTCAAAGGAGTTTGACATGAAAGACTTGGGTCCAACAAAGAAGATTCTTGGAATGCAAATCACAAGAAATAAGAAGAAAGGATCCTTGTAGTTATCTTAAGTAGAGTACATCAATCGTGTTTGACAGAGATTCAATATGGGCGACGCCAAACCAGTTAGCACACCCTTGGCCAGTCACTTTTGCCTATCCAAGGATCAATCCCCTCAGACAGAGGAAGAAAAAGAATTCATGGCTAAGGTTCCTTATGCCTCAACCATTAGAAGTTTGATGTACGCGATGGTCTGTACAAGACCAAACATTGGCCATGCAGTGGGAGTTGTTAGTAGATTTATGTCAAACCCAGGGAAAACTCATTGGGAAGCAATCAAGTGGATTTTGAGGTATCTGCGAGGCACCATAGAAAAGTGCTTGTACTTTAGTAAAGGAGAGTTAAAAGTACAAGGGTACATAGACGCAGACTTTAGAGGTGAAGTTGATCACCGAAGAAGCACCACCGGTTATATATTTACTGTTAGAACTACAGTTGTTAGTTGGATGTCACAAATACAGAAAATTGTCACTTTATCCACTACAGAGGCTGAGTATGTAGCAGTGACTGAAGCCAGTAAAGAGATGATATAGCTTCAAGGTTTGTTAACTGAGTTGGGATTCAAACAAGAGAAGAATGTTATGCACAGTGATAGTCAAAGTACAATACACTTGGTGAAGAATTCAACATTTCATTCTAGAACCAAGCATATGGGACTTCGTTATCACTTCATCAGATCCCTATTGAAAGATGATGTGTTAATACTGGAGAAGATTCAAGGAAGCAAAAATCCAGCGGATATGTTAACAAAAGTGGTAACTATTGACAAACTGAAGTTGTGCTCAACTTCAGTTAGAGTAACAAGACTAGAAAAGCTTATGCATTGATCGAGGTGTGAAGACAAATTGAAATTAGTCTTCAAGTGGGAGATTGTTGGAGATTGCTATAAAGCTCCTTAATTTAAGGAGCAAAACATAGAGCAAAACAATGAGCAAAACAATGAGCAAAACATGGAGCAATTCATAGAACCAAACAAGGAGCTTAATTCAAGGAGTAATTTAAGGAACCATTAATTTAAGGAATAATTTAAGGAGTGAATTTTCCTATAAATAGATGTGTAATTGTAATGAATTTATCATCTAAAGTGTTCATTCCAATTGAGAGTAATTTTCTTGAGTATAATTAGGTTGTTAGTTGTGAGTGTTGTAAACACCTTGTGTAATTTCTCCCATTTCAGTAAAAAGATCTGCAGCAGGTCCGGAGACGTAAGTAAGATTAACTGAACTCCGTTATCAAATTTGTGTGTTATTTTTCTATTCTTGTTTTCTCATAAATCTGACTTATCAGAAATTTACCTAATTTTCTAACAGCTGGAACTTAGAAAATATGATAACTTTTCACATATTCTTCTGGAAAGGACAAGTCCAAACAACATGTATAGCAGTCTCCATTCCAGTACCACATCTCAGGCAAGAAGGCGAATGTGAGACTTTCCTATCAAATAAACTGGTAAAGCACGGTAGAATATTGTGGGCAAATCTCCACTTAAATATTTTGGTTTTGTTAGGGATTTTGCATATCCAAATGTATTCGATCCCCACAAGTTGCAGGCAAGGGGTTATTGTTACCATGCCTCGTAGTCTGCTTTTGAGCTTGTGCGATTCAGTAATTAACAACTTTTCCTAGTGAAAATGTCGTTAGACTGGTGTCTCCAAACTAGCTTGCCCTCGTATTTTTGTATAGAGAGAGAGGAATATGATGTTGACATGTGAGTAATATGGCAAACAACAAGGAGGAAATATTGCAAGAATTATGGCAGATAATCAATAGACAAGAATAATAATGGAAATTAATATTGTTATAATTTGTTTCTTTTCCATTTCCTTTTGTATACAAATACTATACATTTGTATAAAAATCTTAGAACAGAAAATTACAGAAATACAATCATAATATTTTACATATGATAAATTGCTTCCGCCTCCTATAGTATGAAAACCTCCCTGATAAGACTTCCATTCCAACCCCATGATCTTGATAACCAGTCAATGACCACAACATCATTAGGCAACCTTCTATAGGATATAATACACGAGCTAGAGAGAAGAACCATGCATGCAGCTAGTAATCGTTGTAGACCAAAATATTGATTCCATTGTTGATTAATTCTCCATCGCATTCATTTTTTTTATCATGCATATATATATATATATATATATATATATATATATATATATTACACTATAATAAATTAATACACTCTGTAGAACAATATTATTATTTTTTTGCATGGCAACAAAATACAACTCATGTACGCTGTGGATCAATTCCATATTTTACAGTTAAATATCTTATAAGTATATTTTAATGTAACTAAAATATACTTTAATATAATAATAATATCAATCATAATTATATTTGTAATCAAAATTATTGTGTCAAAAGCACCATCAAAGTGGCGCTAACTTCTCATAAGTGAGAGAATTCGTATAGGTAGACCAAATATTCAAGTAACTGTTAGAAATCTTTTTGACTTTGCCCTTTTTCTATCTAATCTAGGTCTTCTTTGTATTATTAGATGCTATACATTGTACAAGTGTGAGTTGTAATGCAATAATAGATCTCAAGATAATGTTATAATGAGAAAGCTAGTTAATAAGAAAAGAAAAGGGCCACACTTTTTATACAATATTATATAAAAATATATTAATATTATCTTATTTTAATAAAAATATATCAATGAAATAAAATATACATAAAAATTAATAAAATAATAAATTTATTATTATAAAAAAATATTTATTAATTTAAAATTAATCAAATTTATGTTTTAATAATTATTTTAGATTAAATTAAATGTTTTAAAAAGGATACTTAAAAAATATAGTATTTATGTATTTTCCTCATGTGGTGTGCTTATTCTTAGCTTTCTTTGCACTACTGTTCTCTCCAATATTTCTACATTTGAAATGCCCTCTTAATATCGGTTGGATGGAAAAATAAAAAAAAAATTCCCATTCAACAATATCTAATTGAAAAAACGTGAAAGTGGAAGTGACACTAGTAGGGTGAAAAAAGAACTTGTTGAATTGGTATATCTTATCTTGTGTATTTTGCCACCACTTTGTGACAATTTAATTGTTGATTAATATGAATTGTTCTATTGATATTCAAGATTTACCCAATTAAAATCAATTCATTTAATTTAAATAAATCTAACTCATATTGTTTTATCTTCTCATTTTTATTGTATTAAATTGGTTTCAAAATTTTTATAACTAATCCAAGATGAATTGAATCAATTATTAATATTCAAAATCTCCTACAAAGAAATCAAACTTATTACTAATACTATTTTGTTTATTTTTAATTTTTTATAATATAATTTTAGTAAATAAAAATATTAAAATATTTATATTTATCAGATATAATTATTTTATTTCAATCAATGATTAATTTATTTATATTTGAAATTTGTGCCTAAGCTATATTAATATTTATTTAATTTGATGAATAATTTTTTAAATTAAATATTTATTTATGTATATAATCTATACTTAATTGATATAAAAATAAATACAAATTTTTATTTGAATTTATATGTTATTTAGAACTGCAATATAAGTTTTTTGTTGATTTTTTTATATGAAAATAATAAAAATATATTTAGATCTTAAAAATATTTAAAATGTAAAATTTAATGCACTAAAATATAATAGTTATTTTATTATTAAAAAAATTAAATAAAAGATAATTTGACAGTGAAAAAAGAAAACACAAAAACCAATCTACCCACCCAATTAGATCCAAACTAATATAAAGAGTTCATTTTTAATTGAATTTATAATTTTATTGTATTTGATCCGTTTATAATTTTTAAGAATCGATTTTATTAGTTTAGTTTCGATTTTAACATGGAATCAAACCAACACATAATAAACACCTTTATATAATATTATTATTATGAAAAAAAATGTAATTAAAATATATTATCTTTATTTTTTTATTTTATAAAATATAATTAAAAGATAATATTTATATTAATTTTTTTAGAATAAAAATAGAAATTTTTGTTTTTTATTTCTTATCTTTTTGTTTTATTTTTTAGCATGATAAAAATCAATTTACTCATATAAATTATTTTAAAGTGAGTCAAAGAGAACTTCATCCACATAAAATTGAATTAAATTATAGTTGGTATAAGATGAATTTAATTCAAGTAAATTGGAATATTTCATGTTGCTTGATACACCTAATATCTTACTCGAGCACATAAATATCTTAGTGTTTTTAAGAAAGATAAAGAAACCCTTAATTAATTAACCTTAGTTATTATACCCTTTGCCCTCTTATATTCTTCCGTTATAAAATCCAAAAAACACTCTTCATATTGTGTTATCAACAATCTTTGATTTTTAATTATGTGCGATTTATTTAAGTTGAGATAGCGAATAGACTAGGGTTTCTATTTAACGATACAACTTAGATAACTGTAGAAAAAAATAAGAAATAACTCTATATAAAAGAGATATCTGATTTGTATTATTTTTTTCATTTTTTATTACAATTGTATAACTATTTATGAGGAAATTTTACTCCTTCAATTATTCTTTAAATTAATTATTCTTTTATTTACTCTTTGAATTAAGTATTTTTTATTTTACTCTTTAAATTAAACTTCTTATTTTATTATTTAAATTAAATATTAATATCCAATAATAACAAATTTTACCTCGTCGAACTCTTCTCGTTTCCTCGTGTGTGTATATATATATATATATTTCTTTTTCTTCTTTTCACAAATTACTATTTTTATTTACTTATTAATTATTGGGATCTGTTTAGTATTGTGATTTGATAATAAAAGAGTTGCAAAAAGTAGCTTATATTATTGAATGTGATTGTTTTGAAAGAGCGAAAACGATGGTAGTAGGACTGGCAGCAATGATGATAAACAAAGCAGTTCTCTCAAAACTGCTTTTGATTGAGGCATATCTATGATTCTGATTCAAGCACTTTTGAGCTGCTCACTCATTTTCTCTGATTTTATGCTACTTGACTTGCCATTGTTATGGGCCTGGATTTCAATTAATTTAAAAATACTAATGGTTGGATCCTTACGATTGGCTGCAGGGAAGGACCTTTTAGAGACAACTTTTTGATAATGAGGTGCGTAGTTTATATAAGTAGAATGTATAAAATTTATAACTTTTTGAACATGTAGCTTATACGTCGATTTTATAAAATTAATAATAAATTTTTATTTTAATTATTATTGATAAATTACTTAGATTTTATGATAATTAAATTTGTAAGATTGTTTTTATTTATTTTATTTTATTTCTAATTTTATATAATTCGATAGTAATTTGAATAACTTTGATAAAGAATTTATTTTAAAAATACTCTTAAAAATTTTGATTATATGATAAATAAATGATAGAATGTAGCTTAATTTTTAATCAAAATATGAATTTAATATTAATGTAACGAAACAATGACTTATGCAACTAAAAAACTAAGTAAGCAATATGATTTATTCTTACAAAATCACTTTAACCTTAATTATCTCTTTCCCAAATGTGAAGCTGGCCAGGTGGCCAAACAATAGAGCAGAGGATATTAGCTAACAAAGTGAACCAATGAGAGAAGACCTTATCCTATCCATATTATCTATAGTGAAACCTAAAACACCAAATAACTTTCCATCATCCCATTAACTTTCTGACCCCAAAAACATATCTCTCGGGAAGCAAGAGAACAACAGAAAAGAAGGAAAAACAATGGCAGCCTCAATACAAGCTGCAATTACTCTTATGCAACCCACCAAGATTGAAATTTCATCACGTGGCAGCCTACAACTAAGGTCCTCACAATGTGTTTCTAGGGCTTTTGGAGTTGAATCAACTGACTCTAGACTCTCTTGTTCTCTCCAAACTGACTTTAAAGACTTGGCTCATAAATGCTTTGAGGCCACCAAAATTGCTAGCTTTGCTCTTGCCACTTCTGCTCTTGTTGTCTCGGTATGTTCCTATCATTCCCAAATTCCTTATTTAATATGAATTACAATTTGGTTGTTTCATCGTGTGCACTAGGGTGTGTTTGCTTCTATTTCAGTTAAAAGTAGTTTCAATTAAAAGTATGTAAATGTGCTTCCTAAGTTTCAAAAGCATTTGACGTAAAATCACAAATTCTTTTTGATATATGGTCTATTTGTTTCGGCTCGTGAGAACTTGTAAAATCACTTCTAACAATAAAAATAAATAATACTTTGTGACCAAACACGAAAAACTTTAATAGAATCGCTTTTAGACTTTAAAAGCACAATTTGTGGTACTTAAATATCTCTCCATTTTTTTTTATACCGTCTATTTATTTATATAGTTTCACATTCTCTTTATTTTTACATATGTTAAAAATATATTATTTTAATATTAAAAATAAAATTATAGTGAGAAGTGATTGTGTAAATTAAACCACATACATATGTCCTTCTTGAAACCACTTTTAGCATAAATAGAAACAAAATGGACATTAAAACCACGCTTTTTTACACTCAAAAGCACTTTTACACGATACCAAAAGCAAAAACAAATAGATTGTTAGCTTATTCAAGACTTTTGATAGCTTACCTGCTGATTGTTTATCAAACTTGATGATCGTGCTACATTATGCTCCAAACTACAAACACCAACATAAAATGTGTCTCTTGTTTTTCAGGGAGTAAGTGCTGAAGGAGCACCAAAAAGACTAACCTATGATGAAATCCAAAGCAAAACATACCTTGAAGTAAAAGGAACTGGAACTGCAAACCAATGCCCTACAATTGATGGTGGAATCGACTCGTTCGCATTCAAACCGGGGAAATACAATGCAAAGAAGCTCTGCTTAGAACCCACATCATTCACTGTCAAAGCAGAGGGAGTAAGCAAAAATGCTGCACCAGAATTCCAAAACACCAAACTCATGACCCGTTTAACATACACTCTTGATGAAATCGAAGGACCATTCGAAGTTTCGCAGGACGAGACTATCAAATTCGAAGAGAAAGATGGAATTGACTATGCCGCTGTGACAGTTCAATTGCCTGGTGGAGAACGTGTGCCATTCCTTTTCACTATCAAGCAATTAGTAGCCTCTGGCAAACCAGAGAGCTTTGGAGGTGAATTTTTAGTACCATCGTATAGAGGTTCATCGTTTTTGGATCCAAAAGGAAGAGGTGGTTCAACTGGGTATGATAATGCTGTGGCATTGCCAGCTGGAGGCAGAGGAGATGAAGAAGAACTTACAAAGGAGAATATTAAGAATGCTGCATCTTCAATTGGGAAAATTACACTTAGTGTTACCAAGAGTAAGCCTGAAACTGGTGAAGTGATTGGTGTGTTTGAAAGTGTTCAACCATCTGATACTGATTTGGGTGCTAAGGCTCCTAAGGATGTTAAAATTCTAGGCGTTTGGTATGCTCAGCTTGATTTATAGAGCTTTTGCACTACATGGGTTAATTTACTCCCTTTTTAAAAAAAAAATTCTTGGTTTCTGAATTTTGTTATGAGTTGAAAGTGCTGAATATTAGACTTTCTTTTCTTGTAACCCAATCGAAGAAGCTGTTGATATTATTATCCTTGTTCTATATTATCATAACTTTTCATAATATAAAAAGTTTCAAAATTTTAAACCATCAACTTAACTTTAAATTTTAATTTGTACATTAAAAGCTCCCCTTTAATGCTTTGATAAGGTTTGCAATTTAACATGAATTGAACACAAAACATGTTGTCAAGTGCTATAACACATGCGGTAGAAGTATGACAGACAATAATATTTAATAGAGCAAAAAAAACATGAAATATGGGTGTGTAATAACCGTTGGGATTAGGGTTTTTGTTTCCTTAGTATGCTTATGTCATCATTATTGTACAAAAAATACAGAATAAAAATATATGAAATATACACTGATAATTAACATAAAACATAATATTTTTACAAAACACACGATATTATTTAACATAATTCAAGTAATCTGTTTTATTAATTGAATTGATTACAACACGAATTTATTTAACATATTAATACGAATTTATTTAACATATTAGCACAATCCAAAAACACATAACAAAACTAGGTAATTTAGGTAAGGGGTTGAGGTTAGGGTTAGGGTTGGGCTTCCCCAGAGTGGGGGGTTTCATCGGAGGGACGAGGGTTCCTTGGATTTTTTATATATTTTTTTAATTTAAATTTCTAAAATGTCAAATTGTCTTCAGATTTTTAGAATTATTAGAAATTTTTATGAAGTTACTGCTATTATTATGCTTCACAAAAAATTACTTAGTCAATTAATAAGTTACCTAATAATACATTTTTTAAAAATTAGAATACCAATTCAGTTATTAATTTCCTATTGATTTTCAATAAAAAATATATTAAGTTTTAGCTAACATTTATAATAGGGTGTGTTCGGATAGTGGTAATCAGTAACGGATCTAGCTTTCAAATTCAGAGCTGACACTATTCGATAATCAATAATTCCTATAAAAACTTACAAATTAAAAATAAATTAAACATTTATAGCTAAAAATTTAACATTGAAAAGTATTGAACAAATAAGTATAAAAATGTAGATATTTTTTATAATTTAAATATGTTTTCCTTAAAAACAATTAACCTAGTCTAGACAAAATTTAAGTTGAAAATATTTTAAAATAATATAAAATATGAACTAATTTTCATTAAAATTATAAAATTTTACGTATACAAATATGTTGAAAAATTACGCAAATTTTCGATAAGTCATATTTATAAGAAAGCAAGAATAGAAAAATAACACACAAATTTGATAACGGAGTTCGGCCAATCTTGTTTACGTCTCCGGACTTGCTGTAGATATTTTTACTGAAAGGAGAGAAATTACACAATGTGTTTACAACACTCACAACTCATAACCCACAACCCAATTACACCAAAGAAAATTACTCTCAATTTTCTCTCACAAAAATTTTTCTCTTTAAATTTTTCTTTCAATTGGAATGAACACTTGGTTGTTTAATTCATTACAATTACACATCTATTTATAGGAAAATTCACTCCTTGAATTACTTCTTAAATTAATGGCTCCTTGAATTGCTCCTTGTTTTGCTCCTTGAATTAAGCTCCTTGTTTTGCTCCTTGAATTAAGCTCCTTGTTTTGCTCCATGTTTTGTTTCTTAATTTGCTCCTTAAATTAAGGAGCTTTATAGCAATCTCCAACAATCTCTCACTTGAAGACTGATTTTAATATATCTTCACACCTCGATCAATGCAACATCTTTTCTAGTCTTGTTACTCTAGCAGACCAACTGAAGTTAAGCACAACTTCAATTTCATGGCAAGCTCCCACTTGCTGGCATCTCGAGTCTGACAAGCTTCATCATAGCATTCAGGCTCTCCTCCATCAGTCAGCAACATATAGTTCATGTATCTCCTGTTAGGCACATGAGGTCGAGAAGACCTTCTCAATACAGGAGCTGTAGTAGAAGGTTGTGGTATGTCAGACTGTTACGCACTGCTCTATCCAACGAGTTCCTCTGACCGAGGACTTGCTACAATTGGTTCCTTCACGGAACTATCTGGGACATCATCTGCATCTACAAATACTGATTCATTCTGATTTGAGCCGTTGGTGTCTGTTTTATGCATGTCCTTATACATCACTCTTTCATTCAAAATCACATCTTTGTTACATATCACTTTCTTGTTTTCATCATCCCAAATATGGTAGCAAAACTTATCCTCACCATAGCCGATGAAGGTGCATTTCTTAGAGTTGGGATCAAGCTTATTCCTGCCTTGATCACTAATATGCACAAATGCTACACAACCGAAAACTTTTAGATGTGATAGTTTCACCTCTTTTCTACTCCATACATCCTCTGGTATTCTATGCTCCAATGGAACAGATGGGCCTCAGTTGATCAAGTAAGCTACCGTGTTGACTGCTTCTTCCCAGAACTGCTTCGGTAGACCTGACTGTATACGAATGCTTCTTGCTCTTTCTGTCAACGTTTGGTTCATATCCTCAGCTACACTATTGTGTTAAGGCGTGCCTGGCATAGTTCTTTCCATTCTAATCCCGTGCTCATAGCAGAAATTTTTGAATATAGTGTCTTCATATTCACCATCATTATCGGTTTTGAGCTTTTTGATCTTTAAACCTGTCTTATTTTCCACCATAGTTTTTCATCTTCTGAAAGCCTCAAATACTTTAGACTTATGCTTTAGAAAGTAAACCCATACCTTTTGAGAGTGATCATCAATGAAAGTCACGAAGTAGTGTTTCCCACAAATGGATGAGATAGTCGTTGGTCCCTAAACATCAGAGTGGATAAGCTCTAACCTTTCCTTTTTTAGGGTTCTATCATTTGTCTAAAAGCTGACTCTCTTTTGCTTTTCAAGTATGCAATCTTCACACATGTCTATCTCTGCTGACTCTAGACCTGAAAGTTTTCCCTTTGAGTACATAATCTTCATCCTTTTCTCACTCATATAGCTTAGTCTCTGGTGCCACAGATTTGGTGTTTCATTGCTTGCTACAACTGCGATCGAACAACGTGTTCCTGTTGTCATGTAAAGAGTGACACTCTTCTTGCCTCGAGCAACCGTCATTGCACCTTTTGAAATCTTCCAATCATTAGCATGGAAGATCGTAGTATAGCTTTCACTAGCCAATTACCCTACTGAGATTAAGTTCTTTCTTAGGTTGGGAATATGCTTGACATCCTTCAGTTCCCAAACAGACTCGTTCAACTTAATCTTTACTACACCTTTGCCAATAATAGCACAAGGTTAATCATCACCAAGATATACCTTTTCAAGGTTTCTGGGGACATATTTCTCGAAGAATTCTTTCTATGAAGTAACATGGAATGATGCTTCAGAGTCTAACACCCAAGATTCTTCGTTGCTCTCCAAATAGCATATCAATGCATCATATCCTCCATCTCCTCCTGAGGTGGAAGTAACATTTGCCTCTACCTTCACTTGTTTGTCCTTCAGTGCACTATTGCACTAATTTTTGTAGTGCCCAGTTCTCCCACAATTCCAACACTCGATAGTCTTTGAGCTATAGGAATTATTAGGATTCCTGGATTTAGACCTCATGTCCTTTGATCTACCTTGGTAGTCTGTTCTGCCACATCTATTCCCTCTGGTTGAATCTCTTCCTCTTGACTCTGTATGCAAAACTGAAGAGGTTGACGATTCACCCGACTCTCTACGTCGAATCTATTCACTAAGAACCAGATCATGAACATCGTCAAATTTCAACTTATTGCTTCTTGATGAGCTACTCACAACCGTGACAATAGCATTCCATCTTTCTGGTAAAGAAGACAAAAGTAGCAATGCTCATACTTCTTCATCGAATTCAATTTCAACTGAACTCAACTAGGTTGTGACTGTGTTGAGTTCATTGAGATGTTGAGCTACCGATGCGCCTTCTATCATCCGCAAATTGAACAAACCCCTCATTAAGTGCACTTTGTTTGAGGCCGATGGCTTCTCATACATATTGGAGAGAGCTTTCATAAGACCCACCGTGGTCTTTTCCTTTACTATGTTGAAAGCAACATTGCGGGATAGCGTCAATCGAATAACTCTGAGGGCTTATCTATCTAGAAGATTCTAATCTTATTCCTTCACAGCCTCTGGCTTCTTTCCTAAGAGAGGTTGATACAAATAATCATCTATCTACATTTTCGAAAACCTGAAATCTGTGCCATCGAATTTCTCGAGTTTCACCCTTCCTTCATCTGCAGCCATTGCTCTCACTCAAATCTAACTTCCTTCGGATCGTTTCTAACTATTTCTGCAAACCATCATATATTAGAACACCTCCATCAATGAACAAATATCGTCAACAAAATTTTACTATTCAATTAATTCACTATTCATGTAAATAGTAACTTTGTAGAAATTTGACAGAAATCACCACCAATAGCTTGGATACCAGTTGTTAGGAAATTACTCAAATTCTTGATAAGCGAGATTTATGAGAAAACAAGAATAGAAAAATAACACACAAATTTGATAACGGAGTTCGACCAATCTTGTTTACGTCTCTGGACCTGCTGCAGATCTTTTTACTAAAAAGGGAGAAATTACACAAGGTGTTTACAACACTTACAACCCACAACTCAATTACACCCAAGAAAATTACTCTCAATTTTCTCTCACAAAAGTTTTTCTCTCTAAGCTTTTCTTTCAATTGGAATGAACACTTATTGTTTAATTCATTACAATTACACATCTATTTATATGAAAATTCACTTCTTGAATTACTCCTTAAATTAATGGTTCCTTGAATTGCTCCTTGAATTGCTCCTTGAATTGCTCATTGAATTAAACTCTTTATTTTGCTCCATGTTTTACTCCTTGTTTTGTTCCATATTTTATTTCTTAATTTGCTCATTAAATTAAGAAACTTTATAGCAATCTCCAACAAAATATACCTCTAATCAAGTAATAAAGAAAACGCTATATGTGCCCCTAAACAAACATACATCCACCCATTGTGGTAATAGACAACAGAATGGAATACCCATTGTGGTAATAGACAACAGAAGGGAATAGTTATTCTTTTATAATTGCTACAAATTTTAATGTAATGTATTGGAATTTTGTCGAAAAACTAATTCGTTAATAATAAATGATAAATGTGTAAGAGAAACGGTTATTAATATAATTATCTTTAAATTAAATTATAAAATTTATATTCAAAATCGCTCTAAAATCGTTACGATTTGTAGATGATATTTTAATTACAGGTAATAGTTTAGAGTAATTAATAAAAAATATCTGAAAAAAAAATCATTTTTTTAAGTTTTTTTTAAAATTTCTTAATAAATCATAATTATTAATTAATATATAATTTAATTTAATAAATATATAGATTAAATAAATAAATAAAATTAATTTTAGATATACGATTATCAAAATAATCTATCCTAAAATCATAACCATTTTTAAAATTTAACTGATAAAAATTAAACTGATTCTATAGATAATCAAACAACTAGTTTTTTTCCCATTCCTAATAAGAAGTAATATATCAAAGAATAACTGTTCATATTTTAACAAAAGCTCGTTAATTACTAAACGAGGGTATTTGGAAAACTAGAAAAACAAAAATTAATTCATTCCTTCTGCTCTTTCTTTAATAACCACGTAACAAAGGAATATATCACTACAATAAAATGATTCATCCTTTATGACTGCCTTTAGTCAGGAATCCAGGAACATAATTATTCTTGAGAACGTGAACACTTTGACAAGATAAATGTAATACAGGATAAAATTATAAAGATAAATTAGTTTATTATGTTTAAAATTTTTTTATTTTATAATTTTATTAACTTAATAACTTATTTTATTTAGAGTTTTAATTTTTACTATTATAATATTACGTAAAAAAAATTTATTTAGAGTTTTTTTTTATTACTAGAATCACACTTAAACTTTATGAAATATTATAAGTACTTTTTAACTATAAATAACGGTTATGTGTTTGTATAAGATATCTTAGAAAATAATATACTTAATAATATTAAAAAAGTTATCTTTTTTTTCTCTTATTCTTAATTTTTAAAAATAACTCCTCTTCCTTATATTTATAAGTTGAATTTTTTTATTTTTATATAAAAGAACATCTTTAAGTTAATTATATTTTAGAGTCGATAAAGTGTTTATCTAAAAATAGATAACATAGTTAGTTTTATTTTATTCTAAATTTGTTAAAATATTTATCTAAATAATAGTTTCCTCGTAAACAAATACGAGTATGTTTTCTAAGAGTTAATTGAAGTCGTCAATAAACGTTATAGTTTTGTTTTCAAGAAAGTCACAATTTTCTGATGATATTTATCAAGAATCTGAAAAAAAAAATGTAAATAACCATCCACGATTAATTATCTGCGATTATTTACTTTTATGACAACTTTAATAAGCAAAAGTAATATTTTATGATGAATTTTATCAATATCATAACTTATCTTCTAATAAATGTTTTCAGGTATTATAAATTAAATATTCTATAATTTACTCAAACGTGACTTAATTATAATTATCATCGCATATTTTTAGCTATTGTTTTTAATATTTTAAGTATTCACGTTAAAAATTTAAATAATATTCCATAACATCTATTTCATAAATAACATAACCTATCATATTATACTCTATAATAAATAAATAAAATTCACAACTAATAGAAAGATACAATATCAAAATAAATAGAATTAATATTAATATGAAAAATATAACAATATGTTCATATAATCATGTCAATTTATACTACCCTGCTTTAGGTATTATCATGCTTTTCCAAAATATGTAATAAACCACCTTAATGTTTCAAAATATGAATCTAATAGTTGTAAGTTTTCCTACATACAAAACAAAATACTTAAATGTCTTATAAGACCATAACTTTACTTCACAGCAGGATGCAAAAGACATGCTTCGGTTCTTCACTGAGATGAATGTGGAGAAATTGGAGGATTGTACGAGATTGATGCTGCATGAGAAACCAAACTGGATAACTGTGATACCAAATCAGGACAAAGTTTCTGCAGAAAACTCTTCGAGAATTGTTGTAGAAGAATTATTATATGATCAGCCCAGCCCATTACTTCAGCAGAATATTCATCTAAGCTGAGCTGGCATTGTTTGTTATCTTGAATCGCTGCAAGTTAGTTATGCAGCAGAGAGCAGCACTGGGATAGTTTGTTATTTTGGATCGATCGCTGCAAGTTAGTTATGTAGCAGATAGCAGCACTGCAATATAGGAGCTGCATATTTCTCAATCATATCTCTTCCTTTTTTTTTTTTTTTGTATTGTTGGCACAAATGAGCTGGCCTCTTTTTTATTCCTTCCTTTTGTATCCGACGGTTAGTTAGTTTTTTGAGAGTAACCTCCTAGCATTCTTAGTGTATATATATATATATATAGTCATTCCTTGTACATTGTTCATATGAAATACGAGAGAAAATTTCTCTTTTGGTCTTCTTTTGCTCATTGTATCAGAGCAAAAAGACTAAAAACTTGTGAAAAATTAGAGTTGTTTATTGTTACCAATAACTACGAATACTACAGTTAAAATTGAATAAACAAACAGAGTTGTTGAATTAACTAAAGAAGTTTATAATTTTAATAAAGATCCCTATTTTCTACAAAAAGCTTAGATCACTTCGAAATAATGCTTGTAATAGCACATCTGAGTTGAGGTTATTATCTAACTTAGAACAAATCTATGAAGATTGTTTTTAAAGCCAAGTTGAAGCTGGGTTTCATTGATGGTAGGCTTCATATGCCTAATGTTGACTTATTGGATACTTAATTCTATATCCAAAGATCTTGTTGATAGTTTTCTTTATATAACTTCAGCTAAAGAGTTGTGAGATTAGATAGCTAAAAGATATGGTGAGAGCAATAGACTCTTGCTTTATCAGATTCAAAGAGATATTCAATATCTCAAGATAATGATTCTATTACGAAATATTATGGCAGACTGAAGCGTCTATGGAATGAATTTGCTTGTCTTATGTCTTTACCTCCCTGTACATGTGAAGTTGTAAAGGTAATATCAGATTTCTACTCTATGAATATACCGATGCAATTCCTTATAAGATTGAATGATTGCTACGATCATACTAGAAATCAAATTCTAGTTATGGATCCATTGACAACTGTGAATCGTGTTTATTCAATGCTTCTTAGTGTTGAAAAACAAAGAGATCGTATTAATTTTAATGAAAGCATTGAAGCTACTGGATTACTGGCCAAAACTCAAGTAGGAATGAATCAATTTAAGAAAGAAACTTCTGTGAAAGGAACTACTGCTAAGAAAAAGGAAAAGGAGAATAAGTATTGTGAACATTGTAGATTGAAAAGGCATGAAAAATATACTTGTTTCAAAATTCATGGAGTTCTAGACTGATACAAGGAATTAAATGATCAACAAAAGAAAGGCATTAATAAAGCTATGGAAAATATGATTGATAATCCAATTTATTATGAAGATATGAATGAAGCCAGAGGAAACAAGGTGATTTAGCTAATCTAATTCAACAAGAGTTGATGAAGTTGATTAAGGGCAAGATGACCGTGGACGATAACTTTGCAAACTTTGCTAGTTATAACAACTATGCAGGTAACATTTTCTCTGTTTAATGTACTTTAAGTTATGTTATTAGTACTATTGAGTTATTGGAAAATGGTCTTGGATAGTGGACTCAGGGACCACTAATCACATGTCAGGTGCTAGAAAAAAATTTAGCAATATGAGAAAGCTTGAAAAACTTTTACTAGTTTATTTATCAAATTGATCTATAAAATATGTTCATAGCATAGGAAACATTAATCTTTCTAATAAAATTTTCCTGAAAAATACCTTATATATCCCAAGTTTTAAATTTAATTTTATATATGTTCAAAAACTTGCTCACTTTGCCCAAATGGAATTCAAATTTACACCAACTACTTGTATTATGCAGGATCTGCAGACTAGAGAGATTCTGGCAGTAAAAAAATCTCTAAGAAACCTCTATGTTTTAGATAATGCTAGTTTTCAAGATTTCAATTGTAATAATTCTTTTACTAATATTAAGTTTCTGAAATCAAATCATCATGGATTGAATTGTAGTGATGAAGTTTATATTAATGAAAAAGAAAAGATTTCTTAAAACTTAATTGTAGCATAGCAGATTAGGATATTATCCTATAAATGTTTTGAAATGCAATGTTTTTTTAAAGAACAAGATTTAAAATTTTTGATCAATGGGAAGTTTGTCACAAGTCCAAACAGCAAAGATTATATTTTCCCTTTGTTCATACCAGAGCTTCACAACCTTTTGAATTGATTCATTTAGACTTATGGGGTCCTTATAGCCAAGTTTGTACTGAAGAAGTCCATTGGTTGATTTATGCCTCAGAGTTTGTTGGTGGTCTCGTGATTGTGCCGTCAATAAATCTATCTTTTTTTTTTGGTGGTGAGAGCCATGATTATCGCATGACTCCAAATATGATAGTTTTCTTGATTTAGGGATTGGGCCACTAGAACCATACCCGGTTGGTCTGAGTAGTGTAGGTATAATGAATGGCTAGGATCATCATACCATTTTGGTACAGTGGGGCTGATATTGGTAGTTTCAGACATGATTGTTGAGTGAAAAGATCAAAAAAGGGATAAGGTTTAGTGTGTTTTAGACGATATTGACTATTTATGGAAAAATAATGAACCAAAATGGGCTGTATTTTATAGGAAATGGATCAAGGATTTCATAACCGAAAATTTCAATTCGGGAATATGTCAGAAAGTAGGTGAACCAACGTATGGAATGACTGAACTGGCGGTTGGAAGACTAAATCAGTGTTTTTTTGTTGAACGGTGTGTCGTTTACGTCATCTTCTTCAAAGAGCACACATGACTCCAATGAGGCACGTGGGACTCCGGCGAAGCGCGTGTGGGTGCGTAGATAGTCTTCTTGGCTTGAAAAATTTTGCAGATTGCTCAAAATTTTCTGAAGATTATAATGGGATGAATTTAAAATTGTGGATGTGAGTTGAAATTGATTTTGAAAAGAAAAAAAAATGTATCTTTTGGTGTTGGTTGCCTTCATCTGTGTGAGTTGGATTTTTAGAGAGTTTCTTCTTAAGCTCTGTTACCATATAAGAAATAGTTTTAATTTTTATTTAATAAATGAATGTTTAAAATCTAATTTATACAAAATAAAAAAAATTATAATGATTAAAAATAGACATAATTATGATAAAAATAGTCTTAGATCCTTGTTGTCCCATAATTTTTTGTGTTGATTGCTTCCATCTGGTGTGTTGGTTGATTCCAATTGGTTTTCGAGTTCTTCAACACATATCAGTATCGGTGAAATGCTATCTCGACAATCATATCTTATATTTACGTGCATAAATAGTTGGATCTCTAAAGTCTAAACCGAAACCATTGTTGCAACTCATATAATTTTGAACATAAGATACGAAGAAAGTTGAATTTAGATATATTTAAAAAATAAAAATAACCCAATTGCATTAATAAGTTTTAAATTACATACCTTCAAAACTACACAACACTTCTTCTTTTCATCGCTACTAACATCCTTCCACTTCATGCAACAGATAGGAGCATGAGTTCGTGCAACCACTCCAGCCTTAGATGAAAACTTTGCTGGACCATTAGCAGGACCAATAGGATGTGAGCATCCATCAAGCCACTCAAGAAGGAGCTTAGATTCCTCATCCCATGGGTTATTTCCCGAAGGTACAACAACACCTATAGTCTTTCCATGTTTTGGGTCAAACCAAAATGGAAGCTGCAATATTTTAAAAAACAATATTAGTTTCCTGAAGTGGGTCAAGAAGACACCGGGAAGAAACGAGTGGAATCATATTCCAATAACATGTGAAAATCATTATAAATTAAATGTACAATTTAAACCAATTGATTAAAACTAATGTTTAAAAAAATTAGAAATTTTAACAAAACTTTAGAATCTATTGTAGCTTCTGCTAGTTCAATTGATAAGGAAAATAGTAGAACATTAATGCTAAGTAGAAAATTTACTTTTGACCTAAAAAGTTTACCTATTATAAG
The DNA here is from genome assembly GCA_033030585.1 of Hippophae rhamnoides. NCBI lineage: Eukaryota > Viridiplantae > Streptophyta > Magnoliopsida > Rosales > Elaeagnaceae > Hippophae > Hippophae rhamnoides. Next base: position 18,460,070 of record CM065434.1, on the reverse strand, counting down.
CTAGTTGCTTACAAGTTTTCCTTCAAATACAATTTTTCAAGTTTGCAATTTTCTACTCAAACAGCCAATCATATTTGACGAAATAAATAAAAACTACACATCAAACAAGCCCCAAACGTTAACTTTGCCTCAAACTTCAACATTCCAAAAATGATCCATTAGTATTTTTTATTGTTATTGAAGATAAATTTAAGGAATAATTTAATGAGTTAACTCCTTAATTCAATGAGTAAATAAAAAACCTTAATTCAAGGAGTAAATAAAGGAGGTGTCATAAAACAAGAAATTTCAATTCAAGGAGTAAAACAAATAATCTTTAATTCAATGAGTAAATCAAAGAATACTTAATTCAAATATTAATTCAAGGAATAAATCTCCTTATATATAGTTATATAATTGTAATGAAAAGATGAAATAAACAATGCAACTTTGATAGAGCTTGTTTTATTTGGGAAGGCCTTTAGGCCTTTGTGTTTTCAACACCAATGAGGTGTCATCTTTAATTTAAGGAGTAATTTAAGAAAAAAAACAATAAATCCTTAATTCAATGAGTAAATCAAAGAGTAAATCAAAGAGTAAATCTCTTTATATGTAGCTATACAATTGTAATAAAAACATAAAAGAAACAATATAACTTTAATAGAGCTTGTTTTATTTGGGAAGGCCTTTAAGGCTTGGTATTTTCAACACCAATTCTCAACATGGTATCAAAGCAAGTCGATTTTCGGGAAAAAAATGTTATTCCTCTGCCGAAATAGCATATACTTGTAGCTCTTGTAATTTTGTCTCTACTTTCGATAGCAAAGTCTGTGATATCTCAAATTACATTTAGCACTATGTCAGAGCATTTTCTTGTTCCATTTTTTTTCCTTTCCCAAACCAAATTCCTTGGCAATGATGGATTAAATCTCTCATGTAGCTTATACCTACCTAATATGGAGGGGGAGTATTGTGGTAAAAGGAAAGGTCTCACATTGACACCAAGCCCTTTGGTGATGATGGGTTAAATCTCTCTTACAGCTTCTACCTACCTGATGTGAAGGGGGAGTATTATGGTAAAAAGAAAGATTCCACATTAACACCAAGCTCTTGGCGATGATAGAGTAAATCAATCCTACAATTTCTACCTACACGATGTGGATAGGGAGTATTTAGATAAAAGGAAAGGTCCCACATCGAAACCAAGTCCTTGTCGATGATAGATTAAATGTCTCTTATAACTCCTACCTACTCGATGTGGAGGGGGAGTATTGTGATAACAGGAAAGGTCCCATATCGATAACAATTTTTTTTTTGCTGTCGCAATAAGGATTTTTGTTAGTTTTACCTTTGTTGCCTTGGCTTCTCATCAGTTTCAACAACTTCTGTCCAAGCTTAGATCCATAAACCTTATGGATCCAGCTTGAGAGGGAGTATTGGAGATAAATTTAAGGAGTAAATTAAGGAGTATCAACTCCTTAATTGAATGAGTAAATCAAGAATCTTAATTGAATGAGTAAATCAAGAATCTTAATTGAATGAGTAAATCAAGAACCTTAATTCAAGGAGTAAATCAAGAAGGTGTCATCATTAATTTAAAGAGTAATTGAAGGAGAAAAACAAGGAATCCTTAATTCAATGAGTAAAACAAGGAATTCTTAATTCAATGAGTAAATCAAGGAATGCTTAGTTCAAAGAGTAATTCAAGGAGTAAATCTCCTTATATATAGCTATACAATTGTAATGAAAAGATGAAAGAAACAATATAACTTTGATAGAGCTTGTTTTATTTGGGAAGGCCTTTAGACCTTAGCCTTTGGCCTTGGGGTTTTCAAGACAAAGGAGGTTTCATCCTTAATTTAAGGAGTAATTCAAAAAGAAAAACAAGAAATCCTTAATTTAAGGAGTAAAAGAAGGAATCATTAATTCAAGGAGTAAATCAAGGAATGCTTAATTCAAGGAATAAATCTCCTTATATATAGCTATATAATTGTAATGAAAAGATGAAATAAGCAATACAACTTTGATATAATTTTTTTTATTTGGGAAGGCCTTTAGGCCTTCGCCTTTGGCCTTGACGTTTTCAATACCAATTTTCAAAATTTATGAATCTAGATAAACATAGGTAAGAAAACTTCGTGTAAGCCATATTTTCCTATTTTCACCTAACAAATTAATCTTAATTATTCAAATTTATCACATTCTCTTAACTCCCTAGTTCATCAAATGAAAATAATGTAGTATATATGTTCATTGTTATTTCCTCTTTCTTCCTTTAGTTGTTCTTTTATACTTTCTTGAATTCCCTGAATTATAGTATTACAACAAAAAGGAAAAAAACAAGAAAAAATAACAACTTTATTTTTGATAAAATAAGACGAAAATAAAAGTACCCATCTCAAATTTTCATACTAATGAAAACATAATGGCATAAAAGAATAAGTAGAAAAAAACTAGAGAGAGAGAGGACAATTAAATTAAAATGTAAAGAATATTGTTTAAGCTAAAACAACTAATGGGAAAAGCTTGAAATTCTATCTACTGATGCAAGCTAACGTTGCAACTCCTATACTCAAAAGAGAGAAAGAGCTTTCAATTCTCCTCTATCTGGAGGCTCTAAAGTAATTTCAAGCAAGGGAGCTAACCAGGCAAGCCACATGGATTCTACACAAGTAGAGAGAGCGAATCGCACAATATTGCGTGTATCATGTAACGCTATGCTATACCACATGTAAACACAAAGTTCGTTTTGAGTTTGCTGCTTATCAGCGGGCATCACCACGTGTTGTCACATAGTTCGTCCATTCTTTCCAATTAGACACCACTCAAGTTATAACCGCGAAGCACATTATGCCCAATCCAGCCATGCCATGGGTCATGCTCTGATTCACCTAGTAAATTGCTTGTATCATGTGTCGTGTTTCTATTGGTTGCAGTTGTTAACTTTTCTTCTTTTTTTCATCTTAGCCCTCAATCTAAAGTTGATTGGTCCAGATTTCACTTTAATATAATTTAACCCTCTAATTGTCCCATAAACCATAATGAGTCAAAAATAATATATTTTTTATCATTTTTTTGAGCCAAAAAAAGAGAGAAATATAGAAAAATTCAAAACGAGATATAATTTTGGTGGAGATTTAAGAGAAGATTTGTGTTACAATTCAAGAGATTGATTGTATTTATTTTTCTTCTCCTTTCTTTATTAATTTTTATGTTTTTTTTATGAAAAATATGAGTTTTATGGACAAAATTATGTCTAACTAATTTATGAACCTAATTCTCAATATGTGATGATTTAATATTTTATCTCAATTATGATTTCAATTTAATTATACTATTTAAATTAATTTTTATTCTATTAATTGTTTGATTAACAATTAATCTATAGAGGCAATTAAATATATTTGAGAGAATTATTTAATTTTTTGTCTTGATTAAATAACATGCATAGTTTTTAGGTAGAGATATATGATTTTTATATATGTGATCCACAATTTATAAATTTAATGAGTAATATGCAATTTAATTAACATCTGAGTGTGATTAGCTTAATTACTATATAATGTATAGTTTACTTGATAGAGGAATACATAATAGGTTAGATTCAATTGATCATATAATTGATTTGTAATTATATTGGGAGATTTTAGTAATTCACATGTTTAAAAAATTGAAGAATTAAGTATTCTTAGATATTTTCTCATATATTTTCTTAGCTACAAAATCTAAATTAACTAATTATTGATATTTATTTTTAGTTCTTTAATTTTTCTTTCTTAAAATATAAAAAGACAAAAAAAATTGATTTTTAATTTTTAATTTTAAAAATTAGTTTCTAATAACATAATCTCCGTAGGAATAATCTTTTCTTATCATTGTATTACTTGTTGTGATATATGTATACTTGCATATTTGTTGCACACAATTCATGTTTGACCATCCATCATCAGAGCAACCCAGAGATGTCCTCACAAAACCTCTTTCAATTGCTCAGTTCTTATCTCTAAGACCCAAACTTAGTGTCTTCTTCTTGTCACTTAGTTTGAGGTCAATATCAAGGGAAATGGGGTACCATATGAAGAAGATAAGCATAAGAGTTTGTTAGTGTTGACTACACAAGGGAAATGAGGTACCATGTGGCAACAACACATGACTACACACGCAATAGATGATAAGCACTTGGCCACACAGCATCTTTTCATACATGCACCAGATGATCAGCACATGGCCAAGCAGCACACGTGCACTCACGCATAAGCAAGGCAGTTAGAAGGAATCTCAGCAAATGGAAAAAAATAATGAGTGCATAAGAGTTTGTTAGAGTTAATGCTTAAGGAAAAGTTTGTTACAATTAATCATTGAAGGAATATTATTATATTACTTTTCTGTACGACAGTTTTGATTGTTTGTCAAGCATTACAATTGCTATAAATATGTACACCTTAGAAACATAGAATGACAAGGAAGATTACATAATTTTCACTATCACTCCATCATCTTCTCTGTAATGTCATCCTTCTTGTTTATTCTCTCTTCTTCTTCATTGTCATTATCTTCTTCATCTTTCTCTGCAAGTCACTTTTGTCACATGTAATAAAACAGATAAGATATAACCTAGAAAGAGAGAGAGAGGAGGTATTAATAAAGAGTACATAAACTTGTAAAGTTTTTTGTAATTAATAGTATATGTTTTATTTAGTATTAAAATTATTCATTTTGTGTCACTTTAGTAGTAATTTATGTGATCAGGGTATTTTAATAATTTTTATATATAATGTAAAAGAATCTAAAAAAACACAAACAAATAATAAGAAAATAATTGAAGAATATGGACTAAAAATCTGAAATATAATAACTTTGGAAATAAATATTGATTGAAATTTCATAATAGTAGGAAATTGATTGACTAGTCATGTTGTCTTTAACAAGCGAGTCAATTGGTATCTCTCAATTTTGCTACTTTGTTAAACCCAAAAAAACAATTTTATTTTTTTAAAAAAATTAACATTGATTTCATTCATTGCCATCTTCTCCAAAGAAAGCTTGAAGTTAAGCACTGAAACATCCTAGACTTTAGTATACTTAAGCCAATTATCATACAGTAGTTTTCCATTTTTGGTCTTATTTCAGAATACTTTTCAATTAGTCTCATTTTAAATCCTAACAAGGACGAAAAGAGAATAGGTTTATATAAGAAAATCTTTTACTACTGCTATATAATAATAAAAATAAAAATATTACTTATCTCAATAAAAATATTCCGTAAAGATTGGAGAAGTTGGTAATATTTGGCAGAGTTAAGAAAGTAATATTGTGAAATGATAAAAAAAAAAGGACAGCATATGCATTCAAATCCGTTAGTTTTTAACATTGGTTAAGAAAATAGACTAGAGTCTCCTTATTTTTATGAAAGTTTTATTGTATCATAAATTTGATTTATTATATTCTCCGAGTCACTTATTATTATTTATTTTAGACTTTATTTGTTGTATTAATAAATACTAATAGTTATAAAAGACGATTTAATAAAAGTTAGACTAATAAATACAAATAGGTATGATTAGTATTTTATAGGTGTGAGACTAATTAATGTAAGTAGTTGAAGAAGTAATTTAATGAGTGGTTGTGACGTACAAAGAAGTGTTTTTGAAAGCCTATAAATAGAACTTCTCTAGGACCATTTGTTTCTAAGAGAGTGAAGAAGCAAAGTCTAAATAAGAGTAAATTGTATCTTGTAATTTGAGTGAGAGTACTCTTGTGATATTTCTTTGAGTTTGAATAAAAATTGTTTCTGTGGGTGTTTCATTTCCAATAAAATGGTATCAGAGCAAAGTTGAAAAGTATACACTTTTGCATATCAAATTGAAGGTCTCGACGAGAGGAATCCGACGCTACAAGAATCTCCCCGATCGGAGTTTAGACGCGTCATCACATGCCACCGTCAGAGTGCTGCCAAAAACCAAGTTGAGCCAAGTTAACCAAGTTGGAGCCAATGATTGGAAAAATTTTGAAATTTTTTTTTTTAGAGTTTCTTCCAAGGTTTTTCGCGTTCCAAATTCATCCATGCAATTAGATTTTGCAAATTCTCATCATATTGAGAGTTATGACAAGTGGTATGGTACCATTCCAAGTCCCAATACTCAACAACAACAACTATGATAATTGGAGTATCAAAATGAAGGCACTTCTTGGATCACAAGATGTGTGGGATATCATAGAGAAAGGCTATAATGAGCATGTGGATAATGTTGCTTTTGCTATTCTTACACCTGATCAAAAGACAACTTTGAAGGATTCAAGAAAGAGAGACAAGAAGGCTCTCTACCTCATCTATTAAGCATTATATGATGATGGTTTTGAAAAGATTTTGAGTGCAAGCTCTGCTAAGAAAGCGTGGGAGAAGCTGAAAACCTCATACAAAGGAGTTGAAAAGGTGAAGAAGGTCTGACTCCAAACATTAAGAGGTGAATTTGAATCCTTACACATGAAAGTATCTGAGTCTATTTCAGATTATTTCTCTAGAATAGTAGCTGTTTCTAATCAATTAAAAAGAAATGGTGAAAATTTCGAAGATGTGAGGATAATAGAGAAGATACTTCATTCGTTGGATCTCAAATTTGAGCACATCATCATGATGATTGAAGAAACTAAAGACTTGGAAGAAATGATGATCGAGTAACTCCAAGGATCATTGTAAGCATACGAAGATAAGCATAAGAAGAAGCAAAGGCTTACTGAGCAATTCCTCAAGCTGCAACTCAAGGATATACGTGAAATCCAAGGCAATAATATAAATCAACGTGATCGAGGGAGAGGTAGAAGCCATGGACAAGGTGGAAGTCACGGTCATGGACGAGGTTGGAATTACAACAACAAAAATTCTGACAACAATTATGAGAAAGGAGAAAGCTCAACATAAGGTTGTGGAAGAATTAATCCAAAATTAAGGTATGACAAGAACTATGCCAAAAGGAGGTATTAAAGTCGGTTAGGTAAACCGAATTTAAATGCTCAAACTTAAAATTTAAAGTCAGTTCACGCGTTGAACAGACTTTAAACTTAAAGTCGGTTTAATTGGTGAACTAACTTTGATCTGTATTTTTTCTACACATTTTATTTATTTTCTACTATACTCAGAACTTGCATTCAATCACATAATATCACAAAAAAACCAAAATTTATTTAACAAAGTTTAAATAATACAAATAATTAAAAAATTAATTATTTACGAATTAAATTTATTACAAAAAAAATAATTTATATACAATATATACAATATATATATATATATATATATATATATGTATATATTTAACTTAAATTGCAAATAAAATAATGTCTCTTTTGTCATGAATTTTGTAATATTCCCACTTTATTTCAAGGAGAGAAAGCTTGGTTTGCTTAGAATCACCAACATAGTGACGAGGAAACTAGGTAAGAAAGATGAGACGGAGTTTGGAAAAAAATAGCTGGTTCATATAACAATTCATTCCCCTAAATACATAAGCACATAAACATCCATCAAAAAAGTAGCCCAAACTTCAGAGGCATAAGAATAGAAAAATTAAAACATTATAAAAATTATCATGGTGTTGCCCTATGTTATTCAAGATTATCAGATTCTTTTTAAGTTCAATACTATAATTGTCAAAAGTTTAGACATTATGCTTTACAATGTAGAGCTCCTAACAATAAAATTGAAGATAAGACCAACTACGTAGTGGAGAGGACTGATAACTGTATTTTATATAGTTATTTGCATCAAAATTAGTAATGATAAATGCTATGTTCGTTTATTATTTATTATTTTTTGTTAAATAAATTAATATTTTCCTTTTATTTGCTAAAAATACATTTTTAATAAAATTAAATAATTTGTATCCAAAATGTACTTAATTTCATAATTTTTTGTCCACAAATATAATTTCAAATAATATTGTTCTTAATTACAATTTATAAAAATTGAAAATAAAATTTAAATTAAATTTGGGCTTAATTATAATTATTAAAAGTTTAAAAATTTAATTTAAAATTGGCAAAGGGCTTAAGTGTAATTTAAGAAAGTGCAAAATGTAATTTGGATTAAATTTGTGGGTCAAAATATAATTAATAAAAGTTTGAATTTTCTGCGCAGGAAATGAATCGCACTCGCACAAATCACAACGTGCATCACTCACCGTCCGATCAAAGGATGAACGGCTCAGATTCGCACGTGTCCATCAAGCCCGACCAAGGAGATTGGGGACAGAGATATTCGTTTTGCGCAGGCTGGCGTGCCAGTGGGCCCCACGTGTTGTTGTGCTCGCATCGAGCCGGCCCCACATTGCCGGCCACAGCAGATTTCCCGAGGCGATCTCTCGACCGGCTGGATCAAATCGACGATCCGTATTGGAAATGCCACAGACATCCAAGTTGTCGCGCACCGAGTCGCTTCTGCAAAAAATCCTGTGCGACGGCGGTTATCAGAAGCAGAACAGATCCTCGCATTTTGGCTGCATAAGAATCTGCCACGTGTCCCACGAATATTTTAGCTAATCAAAGTCCGACACATGGCTATTTACAATGCGCGCGACCCCGCTGGATCATGCCCCGTTTCCAGCCGTTGCCACACTTTTTCGGTGCCCCAATCCTGTGCGCCGCTCCTACTTGCAACCGGCTCAGGTGTAGCCACGATGCGTCGCTACGTGGCCTCAGTGGAATCTTTCAGGGGCCGAATCGTAAAGCGACACGTGCGCGGGAAGAGAATTAAAATGTAAACGCGCAGCATCCCTCGATCCCATTTTCGATACAATTTCTATCCCCCACGCGTTTAATTTATTATTTTCGCCACACCTTTTTGTCCCACGCGAAGATTTAAATTTAATATTTTATTGATGTATTTTTTAGCTATAAATAGGAGATAGTTTTTAGTTGTAAAGGAGTTAGTTTTTAGTTTTTTTGGTTGGAGAAGAGTTTTTTTTTAGCTTAGAAATTTTGTAGTGTTCCGTTTTGGATTGCAGAACACGCAGAAGCCATTTTTTGGCTTTTGTTGTGTTCTGCGTATGCCAAATATTTTCGTATGTGATGTTTTAATTTTCCTTCTTGTTCTTCTAATTTTCTGAATCTGTTGTAATTTTATTTTTTAATTAATGAAGTAATTTAATTTTTCTAGGGTTGCATTTGATCTAAATTTATGAAGCTTGGATTTTAACTATTTTTGAAAGATTTATAAGACGTTCGATTTATTCGTTCTGTTTTGTGCTTAATGCTTTTTGATTATTTACTTAATTTTATCAAACGATTTCAGGGCATAAAAATAAACTTGAGAAAGGCATTTTTGTGTATATTGCTCGTAAATGTAATGACATGTATGACAAGGATGTGAATATACCTTAATTGTACGTGGGCCATTGAAAACTTAGAACTTAATGAATCTTATTAAATTTAATTTCATGTAGATATGTGAATTAATTTAACGAGGTGTGTTTGTACAGAGTTCTAAGAGATGTATGAATAAAAAGTAGTTTTCGCTGACAAAATTAAATGTACCAAAAAATATAAATCCAAAGAAAGTAATATGATTGGAGTGGAATATTTTGGTGAAAAATTGCAATCCTAGAGTTCTCTTATTTTCTTTTTACCTTTTTCCTTATCAACGATTGTTTTGGATAAAATCAGAGAGATACAATTTTAGTATTCAACAAACTATAGTAACAAATCTCCGTGGGATCGATACTCTACTTATAAATGTTATTACTTGCGACCGTGTATACTTGCACGAGTTCGTGTGTTGAAAAACACGCAACAAGGACAAATGGCAAAGAAACTCTTCTTCTAGCATGAAAGGAAATTGATAATGGCTAAACAAATTCCTAGTATCTTGACAGTGGTACAAACAATCACATGTGTGGAAGGAAATACATGTTCACTGAGCTAGACGAGTCAGTAAGCAGAAATATTTTGTGTGGAGATGATTCCACAATAGCAGTGAAAGGGAGAGGTAACACCCTTATTCGTTTGAAAGATGTGAGACATCAATTTATTTCCAATGTCTACTATGTGCCTAATATGAAAAATAACATCTTGAGTTTATGACAACTATTAGAGAAAGTTTTTGATATTCGTACGAAGGACTATAATCTTCTTATAAAAGATTATAAGAATAACTCCATTGTTAAAGTGTCAATGTCAAAAAATAGAATGTTCTTGATCAATATACAAAATGATGTTGCAAAGTTCCTGAAAGCTTGCTACAAAGATGCATCATGGCTTTGGCATCTTCAATTTGGGCATCTCAATTTTGGAGGTCTAAAGATGATATCTAAGAAGGAGATGATGAAAGAACTACCTCGCATCAACCATCATGACCAACTTTGTAAAGGGTGCCTAGTCGGGAAGCAATTCAGGAAAAGCTTTCCAAAGAAGTTAGAATCAAGAGCCAAGAAGACTCTCAAGCTCATCCATACCAATGTGTATAGTCTGATCAAGCCAAGCTCTCTCAATAACAATAATTATTTTCTTCTCTTTATTGATGATTTTGCAAGAAAAACTTGGGTATATTTCTTAAAACCGAAGTAAAAATTTTTTGAAGTCTTCAAGAAGTTCAAAGCTGCAGTTGAGAGAGAAAGTGGTAGAAAAATAAAAGCCATGAAATCCAACCGAGGTGGAGAATTTACATCTAGGTAGTTTCAAGAGTTATGTGAAGAAAATGAAATTCATCAACCAATAACAGTTCTTAGATTCCCCCAGCAAAATGGCATGGCAGAAAGAAAGAACAAAACAAACCTTGACATGGCACGAAGCATGATCAAAAACAAGAAACTATCCAAGGAATTTTGGGTGGAAGTAATGGCGTATGTAGTCTACTTGTCAAATAGATTTCCAGAAAGAAGTATATGGGGAAAGACACCACAAAAGGCATGGAGTGGAAGCAAGCTTGCCATTCTCACCTGAAAATATTTGGAAGTATAGCCCATGTTCATATTCCAGACAAGAAAAGAACAAAGCTTGATGATAAAAGTGAGAGTTTTATCTTCATTGGCTATGATTCTAATTTGAAGGGCTACAAGTTGTACAATCTAAATAATAAAAAGATTGTGACTAGTCAAGATGTGGTGTTCAACGAAGAAGGAGAATGGGATTTTAAATCTCATGCAAATGACTTCAATTTATTTCCTCAATTTGAAGAAGATGAGCAAACAATAAGATATCAACTAGGTGAACCTCAACAAGAGCTTGTAACTCCAACCACTTCACCAACATCAATCACTCAAGAAGACACATCACCTTCATCATCATCAAGTGAAAGTCAAGATGAAAGAGTTATGTCACGCACACAAAGTCTCAAATATCTCTATGAGGTAACCAAATGACAAGATAACCTTACATTATTTTGTTTGTTTGTGGATTGTAAACCAATGAGCTTTCAAGAAATAGTACAAGAGAAGAAATGGAGAGATGCGAAGGATGAAGATATCAAGGCCATCGAGAAGAATGACACATAGGAACCCACCTTACTTCCCAAAGGACATAAGGCAAAAGGTGTCAAACTGGTGTACAAAACAAAGCAAAATTCTAAATGAGAGATTGAATGGAACAAGTCGAGGCTACTTGCTAAAGGTTATATTCAAAAGGTTGGAATTGACTATGATAAGGTATTTGCTCATATTGCTCGATTGGAGACTATTAGACTAATAATTTATTTGGAAACTCAAAATAAGTGGAAGATACATCAAATGAATGTAAAAGCAACCATCAAGCTACAAATTCAAAGGCCACAAAAATAGGGTGTTGAAGTTGAAGAAGGCTCTTTATAGGTTAAAACAAGCACCAAGGGCATGGAATAGCTGAATAGACAAGTACTTCTAAGAGAATGGCTTCAACAACTGTCCCTACAAGCAAGCTCTATATATCAATATCAAATATGAAGATATTTTGATCGTATGTCTCTATATGGACGATTTTTTCTTCACCGAAAGCAACCCAAGCATGTTCAATGAATTGAAGGAAATGATGACGAAGGAACTTGATATGAAAGACATGGGGCTCATGGCATACTACCTTGGAATTGAAGTTAAGCAAGAAAAGGATGAAATTTTTATTTCATAATAAAGCTATGCAAAGGATATCTTGAAAAAGTTCAAGATGGAGAATCGTAAGCTGATAAGCACACCGACGTAATATGGAATCAAGATGTCCAACACATAAAGAATTCGAAAGTGTAGATCCAACATTCTTCAAAAGTTTGGTAGGAAGTATACGCTATGTAACTTGCACAAGGTCCGATATTCTTCATGTTGTTGGATTGGTTAGTCGCTACATGGAATCTCTAACAACCACTAAATTTAAAGTCACAAAGAGAATTCTTCGCTATTTGAAATGTACAATTGACTTTGGCTTATTCTATTTAGTTTCTAATTATTACAAGCTTGTTGGATATAGCGATAATAATTAGGGTGGAGACATAGATAATTGAAGAAGCATTAATGGATTCATATTTTTCATGAGAGATACTGCTTTCACATGGATGTTAAAGAAACAACCAATTGTCATATTGTTCACTTGTGAAGCAGAATATGTTGCTGCTACCTCATGAGTTTTTCATGAAATTTAGCTTCGAAATCTATTAAAGAAGATAGGTTTGATACAAGAAGATCTGACCAAGGTTCGTAACGACAACAAGACAGCCATTGCCTTAGCAAAGAATCCAATATTCCATAATCAAAGCAAGCACATCAATATTCGCTACCACTATATAAATGAGTGTGTTGCAAGAAAGGATGTGCAAGTTGAATATATGAAATCACAAGATCAAGTTGTTGATATTTTTACCAAGGCAATAACAAGCGCAGACTTCACAAGATTAAGGGAACTTACTAAGAATCACAAGATCAAGTTTAAGAAGGGTGTTGGATCATAAACTTGATTTATTATTTTCTACAAGTTACTTATTATTACTTATCTTAGACTTTGTTTATTGTAACAAAAAATTCTAGTAGTTGTAGAATATGATTTAGTAAGAGTGAGACTAATAAATGCAAGTAGATATGGTTAGTATTTTGTAGGTGTGAGACTCATTAATGCAAGTAATTGGAAAAGTAATTTAATGAGTGATTGTGAGGTGTAAAAAAGTGTTTTTGGAAGCCTATATAGGACCATTTGTAATTAAGAAAAATTAAGAGCTTATAAGAGAGTGAAGAAGCAAAGACTAAATAAGAGTGAGTTGTATCTTGTATTTTGAGTGAGAGTGTTCTTGTAATATTCTTTGAATTTGAATAAAAATTGTTCATGTGAGTGTTTCATTTCCAACATGGTTCTAGTACTAAAATATATATTTATGAAGTTGTATGATTAAAGTGTATAATTCTATAAAATTGGTGTATCATAAGAGTAATTTTCTCCGATTTAAAGAGGTGTTATCATATTTTTGTTCCTGATAGTAGAGATCAACATTCTTTAAGTTTTGCAAGACAAGGCCAATCTCTTTATTTGTGAAGTTAAGGCAATATTTGAAAGAGATCCTTACAATAACACTTTCAAAAAAATAAAAAAAATAACATATCTATAATTTTTAACAACAAAAATAACAATACAATAATACTGAATGTGATCCAATTAGATGGTATTCAATATTTAACGAACCTAGAGGACCGTAATTCAATTTAAAAGGCATTCAAAATGAAATGATATGTCAAATTCTTTTTAATAGTCAAATTGTATGAAGTGGGTATAAGATGTGTTATTTTTATAATTATAAGGCTTAAAAGTATTATTTTTGTTGTTTTTTCATAAATATTTTAAGAAAACAAAAATAATACTTATAAAATTTATATATATAAAAATAGCAATTTTTTTATAACCAAATCATACATTTTCTATTAAAAGAAAACATGTCACATCATTTCATATTAAATTACATTTAAATTCAACTACGATCATTTAGACTCATTTAATGTTAAATATCGTCAAACCTGTTCAATATTATTATAATGTTATTTTTGTTATTATAAATTTTAAATATGTTAATTTTTTGTAATTTTTCAAATATTTTTTCTATAAAAAATATTTATAATATTCTTAAAACTAGTTATTATAAAGACATGTCATCCTATATATTTTTATTATTAGAAAAACATTCATTTCAAACACTTTACATTAAACATCAATCAATTGATGTTATTTAAATTAAACTAATGATATTAGAATTATTTAATATTAAATTTCATTAAAAATTTAATTATATCCAATATTATTAAAGTTTTATTTTTATTATTATAAATTTTAATATTCTTGTTTTATATAATTTCTCACTACTATTCAAATTTGATTTATTCGTTAATAAATATAATATAACTTAATTAACCAAATATTTCTATAATATATTTAACATCTTTAACTTTTTAATTTAAATAATAACATTGTGACATTAGTTATATATATTACTTATTTTTTATTTTTAATATTATCATAATAAAATTATATAAAATATTTATTTTATTTATAATATTAATTATATTTTAATATCATTATTTTTAAATAAAATTTTCACTATAAAAATATTATTATTCTTAATCAACACTTAGTAAACTAGTGTACAAATAACTCTATTATTTAATATGATTTTACTTTTAACCTAATCAATTAAAAAACATATGTTTATTTTTGTATAATGTTAAAAAATAAACATGTTTTTCCTGTGTGTGAGTTAAAAACTAAAATTTCATGTATAAAATAGATTATGTCATATCTTTTTAAAAAAAATTAATATTTTATTTATTCAAACGAAAAATAAAAAGATAATTAAATTAATAAAATCAAAATATTATAAGAGTCGATAAAAATCATTTCTAGTACAATTCAAGCCTTTTTATTTGACTCTTTCAATTCTCCAAATATGTATAACTATTCCTAACGATAAGATGATAAATATTTGATCCATATCAACCATTCATGTCTTAAGTTATTTACATTTTGAATTACAAAATACTAAAATAAAAATATCTACATCTAAATCTAGAAAAAAAAAACAAAATAAAACAAAACAAAACACGACTAAAATCACCACTAAATCGAAATCTATGTAAAAGAAAAACTATATTAAACCAAAATCTAGTTGTAATGCATAATTTATAATATATGTTTATTGAAATAAATTAAATAAAATTGAAAATCTATCGATAAAAACATCTTTATCTAGTAAATAACAAAAATAATAATTAATTAATTTTTTTAATTATATTATATAATTAACCTATAAATTTTTATATAAATAAATTTATAAATAAAAAATATTCATCTTTTAAAAGAAATTTAATTATACATCACATTAAAATTAATATAAATGTAACAAGATACGAAAATTCAAATCACCCTATCGTTAACCCTTTATTACGCAAAATTACCGCTTGTCACTACCCATTTACACAGCTGGCATTTCCTGTGAGGCTGAGGCTGTAACTGAGCCCAAAAAGGGAAATTCAAAATTAAAATTCCAATACTTATCGCTAGATGACAACATCCGACGTGTACTACTAGATTCAAATCACGATTCACGAAGTACTCTCGTATTTCTCCTCAAATATGTACGGCCCGCCCGCCCGCTCACTCTCCTCACCCTCAAATTCTCTCCCAGTCGTATTTAAAGGTTCGACACGGCAAGTTTTCAAACCGAAGAATTCGTAGACAAAATCGGAACTCGTCCGAAAATGGGTATTTTCTGTTCGTCGGAATCAAAAAACTTATCTACGGCTAAGTTAGTTCTACAAGACGGAAGATTACAAGAGTTCTCGTACCCAGTAAAGGTTTCCTATGTTCTTCAAAATAACCCCACATGTTTTATCTGCAACTCCGATGATATGGAATTTAATGACGTCGTTTCAGTTATAAAAGACGAAGAAGAGCTTCAATTGGGTCAGCTGTACTTTGCTTTGCCTCTTGATAGGCTGAAACATCCATTAAAAGCAGAGGAGATGGCTGCATTGGCTGTTAAAGCTAGCTCTTCGCTTATGGAGAGTAGGGATAGAAAATGTTGGTATCGCCGGAAATTAACTTCGCCGATGTTGTTTTCTGGGGAAGATTATAGAACATTCCGGAGAGTTGATTCCAGTAACGGTGGCCGTTATGTTGAGTTGAGCAGAAACAGGCGAAGCCATGGGAAAAGAAAGTTTAATGCAATGTTGAATACGATACCAGAATAGAGAAATAAACGTGGGTTTCTTTTTTAAATATTTAAAGATCTGGGTTTAATATTTTCTGCGTTCAATAATATAATTCTTGTTAGGAAATTTACAAAAAAAAAATATTATCTAAAATCTTATAATAATAAAAATAATATCTTAATAATATTGAATTTATTTTTAATTATAAAACGTTTAATATTAAACGAATTTAATTATCATAATTCAATTTAAAATGAAACTATTTAAAGTAAAATAATATATAATTTTTTTAATAATAAAAATATATAAAATAAATATAAAATATATTATTTTAACACTTATGAATTTTAAAAATATTATTTTTATTATTTTTTATTTAAATGTAAATTTTGAAAGTGGAAATTACAATGATGATTAATCCATTTACTCATCTATATTTTCTAATATATATTTTAAATATTATATATCTATATAAATTTATAATTAAATAAAATTCATTGATATATATTATTTATATTATTAAATTAGTATTTTAATTGTATAATTATAAAATAATTGTATATAAATTGGATTAAATATCTTTAAGTTTTGAGATATCTTTAAAAATACATTTAAGGTTTAAAAAATTTAAAAAAATTCATAAAAACAACTGAAGGAAATAGTAACATTTCTAAAATGAAAGTAGAAAAAATAAACAAAAAATAATATAAATAAAAACAAAAGACAACTCGAGATGTATTTCACAAGAAATGATAATAAGTAAATAAATTTGAAGAAATTTAAAAAAAGAAAAATTAAATATTAAAAAATAAATAATATATTATTAATTGATAAATAAACTATATTAAATAAGCTATCTAAAATTTCCTATAAAGATAAAGAAAAAAATTGATACATTCATTTAGAAAGAATTCAAATATTAATAAAAACTTATTTCAAATAATGAATAGATACACCAATAAAAATAAAATTACTAGATAACAGAATAATAAATAAGAAAAATGTCTTACTATGAATGATCCATAGTAACTTAAGATACCAAAAATTAAATTTATAACATATCTTATATTTGTTATTAATATACATGATAAAAACATAAACAAAGTATAAGTATAACTTGTGAATTTGAAAGATGAGAATTAATGAAATAAAGAAATTATTCATTTTCAATACATTACTTAGTAGCATATTCTTTAATATTTCAGTTACAATAGTTTAATATACGAACAAAATAAATTTATAGAAATAGATAAAACCTTTAAGGAATTTGGACAAATAATAAAACTCGAAATACTAACAGATTTTAAAATACTAGAAGAATAACAATTAGATATCAAAGAAAAATCTTGATAACATGAAGAAAAAGTAATGTTGTTAGGAATAATAGTATGTCAATGTTTACTTTCATAGATCATGAAGGAGAAAAATCTAACCAAGAAGAAGTTAAAAAACTAAAAGATGAAGTACAAATAATGAAGACATTATTAAAATCAAGCAATATTAATTGAAAATGTGCAACTATTAACATAGGAAATTGATTTAGTTCCAGAATCAAACACAAAATACCTATATAAAATAATAGACGTACAAAAAGAATAATTAAAGTAAATAAAGGAACGTGGTTATAATAAACTATAACAAGATATACACAAAGAATTTTCAGAATTAAGAAAAGATGTATACAACATACATAGAAATAATGAAATTATAGGGCATAAATATGATCATTTAGAAGGACTAAAAGAAAAACCAACTAGGAAATCAAATACCTTGATTCTTAAAAATGAGAAAAGAAGAAAAGAAGAAAAGAAGAATAATCTGAGAAAAAATATATAATTTTAATTTAATGGAATATAGAAAGGAATTAGAGAAAAAATTCACAAACCTTGAAAAATAGGAATAAATAAAAATTAGTTAGTTTATTAACACTAACTAATGAAGAAATAGAAGAGCATTATAATGAAAAATTTGTACAAATAAAGAAGAAGATGATATGACAATAATCAGTAAGACTAATTCTGAACCAAAAAACATGACCCAAAAAAGGTCATATGAAACCAGTTTCATTACCAATTTCTTACCAAGAAGGAACATCTTACCCACATATAAAAGAAAGAAATAGGAAAAGAATAGAACAACATGACGCCACAGATAGAAAAAGATAACCACCTAAAATAGAGGATGGTTTGCATTGGGAAACTAGAGGTAGTATTCCACCATAATTTAAACTCTATGATAATTATAAGTTTGATCTTTTAGATTTAGACTATATAAGAGAAAGGAAGAAAGCCTTAGATGAATGGGCTAGTGGTAAGAGTGTGCTCACATAAACCTCTCAAACTAGCCAAACAAACCCTTCAATCTGTAAGGTACTTGTAGCACATAAAATGGCAGGAAATGTTAAAGTTTAGTTTTCAAACTTAACAGACAAACAACATTTTTTAATGCAAGGGAATGCTCCTTCAGGAAGAGAATACTTGGATACAATAATTAATGAAGTATGCAAGAAATTCATTGAAGAAGATAAATGAAGAACTATCACTAAATCTAGTGAAAATGAAATCAATGAAGCTAAATGGCATTTAACAAATAGATTCGTTTATTTGTGAATATGTGTTACATAGATTCTTTTATTTGTGAATATAAAATGTATTACCATTAATTATAACCCTCAATGCAAATAATTTATAAAGAAATGTTTTTTTCCAAAAATTACCTGTAACCCTACATAAAACCCTAACAGAATGTTGGGAACAGAGACATAGAGAAACTATATCAGATACTCTAGAAAGAAGAATAAGAAGCCTTAAAATTTAGATAATTATTAAATGATAAGAAAGAAAAAAAGAATACAAACAAATAAGAGGAATTGATAAAATCTATTGTGATACAAAAGATTTTAGAATACCAAGAAAATATGGATGTAATATAAAATCTTATAAGCAAAAATATAAATATAAAAAATATAAAAGATTTAAAAGATATAAATTTATTAAACAAGATTTCCAAAAATATAAAAAGAGATTTAATAGATAAACCTAGAAGAAAATATATTTTAGAAGGAAGAGGTGAAAACAAGAATTATTACTCTTCAGGAAAGAAAAAATGCAAATGTTGGATCTATAATGAAGAAGGACATTATGCTAATAAATTTTCAAGCAAGCTTCAACATAGAAAAAAATTTAAAAAGGAATTTTCATAGAAAATAAAAATATTATAGGAAGCTTTCAAAATGGAATTAGAACAAATCGAGGAATCTAATATAGATGATACTTATAGTATCTATCTATTAGAAGAAAATGAAGAAGAAATAACTAACTCAGAATATGAACTCTCAAATTATAGGTATTCTTCACTTATCGTTTACATGCATATATAGATACAGAAGCTAGTATATGTGTAGCTATTAAATATGTATTTTTAGAAGAATACTAGAAATAAGTGCCAAAAGATTTAATTGTAAGAATTATTAATAATACTACAATAAATATTAATAAGATATTAAAAGATATAGATATACTAATAAGAGGGAAAAAGTTTCACATCCCTACTATATATCAACAAGAAATATGAGTTGATTTATTAATAGAAAATAATTTCCTAAACTTATATCAACATTTCACACAATATTTAGACAAAATAAGTCTCACAACCCTAAAAGGAGATACCATCTATGTCTCAAATAAGAAAAGCTTAAGTTGTCTTAAACACCACTTTTATGCAACAATATAAAAAGTGAAATCGTGGTGAGATAGAGATAGGCTAGCAAAAACCTAATTTAGAAAATATTTCATTAGATATAGAAGAGAAACAAAACTCTTTTCCCAATGAAATACATGAAGACAAAGCCCTAACAGACATCATAAAACTATTAAAAACAATCAGTTTAGAAAATTTTTTGGATCCAAAAATAAATAAATCTAAGACAATACTTAACATAAAATTAAGAGATCCTAACAAAGTCATAAGAGTAAAACCAATGATTTATACTCCAGAAGAGACAATTAAATTTGAAAAAAAAATTCATGAACTTTTGTAATTAAAAATCATAATACCAAGTAATTCACTTCATTCTAGTCCAATATTCTTAGTTGAAAAAGAAGTTGAGAAAAGAAGAGGCAAAAAGAGAATGGTAACAAACTTTAAAATATTAAATAAAGAAACCATGCATTGACAATGGATACTTCATTTCAAAGAAAGAAGAACTATTATCATTAATAAAAGGAAATAAATACTTCTCAAGTTTTGATTTGAGACATAGTATTTATATAATGACTTGGTTGTATAATACACCATTATTTTTTGAGTTTTTTATTTATTGAGACGATAATATTAAATCTAATTATATGTTATTTCGAAACTTTCTTTGTATCTTTTTTTAATTAGATGGCCTGCAATTTCCTTTTTAACAGTGGCTTACAATAGAGTTAAGAGAGCCTAAAATATTGAAGAATCTTACATTTATAGTTTATATATTTTTGGATACGTTGATCTTTATTATAAATGCAAACAAAATACTTTCTTATTCTATTTTCCTTTTTCTGTTCTTTATTTATATTATGTCTAATCATTTGTTCACTTTTGTTTATAGCTTTAATTTCTTTGATATTTTTTATATTTTTTATTTGAGGCTTAAAATCTATTTTTGTCTATAAAATAATAGTGAAAATAATTTATAGAGAATGTCATATGAGTTTATCAATGCTCGGCGGAATTTTTTCTTTTATTAATCATACTTTATGACTTTATTTATTTGAGATAATTTTTTTCTTTTAGTAATTTTTTATATGAGTATATAATATAAATGATTATCACCCATATGTTAGTATTATTTAGTATATTTGTACTCACTTTTTAACTTAATCATTCTCATATAATATAATAGAGTTTCATATAAATATAAGTCTATTTTTTGAATGTATAAATCAAATTTAAATAGTTTTAAAAATGAGTTATAAATTTTTATATTATATTTAAAAACTTTTGGTAACCCAGCATAATATATAACTATATATATTATTTATAGTGGCTACAAAGTTTTTATTTGAGTTTAAAATTTTGTTTTGATAAGAGGTTAATTGTTGGATTGTTTAATAAATATTATACTTTGTAAATTATTTTAAAAATTTACAAATATGATTTTTTAAGTAATTTTATTACCTTTCATGGTGTGACATTAAATCTAATTGTGAGAAATTTTTAATATACGTAAATTGTGTGATACTATTTTAAAAAAATGTTATTATGAAAAATTGAAATATTTAATATTTCTTAAAATTTAATTTATAATCATTATTAACACGCAATCATGCCTCGTGAAGAAAATTAATTTTTACAAAAACTAAAGTATTGGAGATGTAAAAGTCAAACTTTCAAAATAGTTCGATGGGTATAGTAACAAACAAACCTTTTCTAATTATTTTAATTAATTTCATATTTTTTATAAAATATGATATTATTATAATTTTATTTATTTTTATTATAATTTTTTCATAAACGAAAACGGATAATAATAATCAAATATAATTATTTATAAGAATGTAATAAAAAATTTATACATTTTAATTGTAACGATAATAAAAATAGTTTTAAATTTATAAAAATAACATTATTATATATCAAATTGTTGTTAATACAATAATTTTTATTATTATAACTTTATTTATTAATAATATACTAAAATATGATAATTATAAAATTAAAATAAATAATTTTGTTATAGGGTTTTGGATTTAAGGTTTAGTGCTTAGACTTATATTTATGGGTTAAATTTTAGGATTAAAATTATTATTTTTTTAAATAGGATTTAGTGTTTTGAGATTTAAGATTTAAGATTATATTTAAAATTGAGATAAAATTGAGATGAAAATGAAATTATGATTCTTTAATAAAGTAAAAGGAATTATGATTCCTCTATTTTAAGAATCGTTTTCATTCTATTCATATTTTTAAAACAAACATAAAATTAAAAATAATCAATTCTAATTTAATTCATTTTTTAAAACTAATAGTACGTTAATACTTATCTCAAAATTATCATCCTCGGTTTTTTTGGTTTTCTGTATAATTAAAAACATCATACCCTCAATTAAATTGAATCGACTAAAGAGAGAATAATATTATTTTTTCTTGGTCAAGACTGAACAGAAAACTTTAACCTTCTTTTTTTTTGATGGGTTACCGACGTAACAAATATAAAAAGAATTATATATATACGTGAATTTAATATTTTTAGTTTTTTTTTTTGCTGAATTTTACATATATATATATATTAAATTTATATGTCATGTGTTATAACTTTTTTTAAATTGAATAGTTTTTTAATTTTTAAAATTATTTTAGGATTTAAAAAAGTTTTGCGTGAAAAATAACTTTCTTAATAAAGATAAATTCGCATATCAGTATTTGAAAAATAAGCACCCGGTTAACTCTCCGACCCATTAAATAAAAAGGTGGGTTAATAATGGTTATATGTTTTGTTATTTTTGAATTTTGGATTATAAATTTTATTATTATAAGAAATGATTACATATAATTTTACAATTATCAAGAATAAATATTTTAATTTTACTTTTAATTTTTTTTTATTTTGTTTTACTTTTTAATATCTTTATATCAAAATTAGAGTTTGTTAATTTTTTTCTTAAGGCAAATTATTAATGAGATTATTTGATTGCAAGCAAGTATAAAGATAATAAAATAAAAAACATAAAAATAAAAAATAAATATACGTATTTTATTATTCGATATGACAAGTTAACACCTATGTATCATATCTTAATAAATATATAAAAATTATATTTTTAATTTTTTATAAATTTAATTACATTTAAATTTAAATTAATTATAAATACTATATTATATATTATATATTTTATTTTTAAGTTATATTTTTATTCTATTAAAACATTAAAAAAAATTATATATTTTTATTTAATATAAAAGAAGTATTTATTTATTATTATTACATATATTTTTATTCCTTTTATATAAATTATATATTTATCAACTAAATTTTTTATTATTAATTTATTTTTAATAAAATAAAAATAAAAAAATTATTAAAAATAAAACTTAAATCTTTATTTATCATTTCAAAGATTCTGTTGTCCATTAAAGAAATCAATATATTGATACAATAATTTTTTTAAATAGAGATAAAGATAAATCCTAATAAAAATAGGAATAATTAAAAAAAAATAAATAAAAAAACCAACCTCGTTGCGGAAACGAGCTTTTTAGAGTCGCGCTTCTCTATCCCTAAAATAAAGTCTATCTTTATCTCTCTTAACCCATAGTTTCTCAAATTGATTAAACCAGTCATCAGTCTATACCCACGCAACAACAACCCAGTTATTATATATAAATATGAATACCACCACACAACCAAATCAGATTACATCAGAAAACTTAATCAAAACAAATACCCAAAAATCCCATTCCAATACCAACCCCACTTAAACTTCCAAATTCTGGTATATAGTATATACAATATACCCTTCCATATCTAATAACTTTTGCCCTTTCTTTTTTCTTTTTTTTTTTTTTTTAATTTTTTAATTTTCTTATTTTATATATATATATATATAAATTTTTTTTTATTTTTTTTTAATTTTGGACCCAGGACCTGCCCATCTTAACAATCTTCCCTATCACATACATCTGTGACTAACACAAAAAAGCACTTATGTTAGGGTGGGTGAGACAAAATAAAATAACTAGAACAAATAAACACGAACCCCCAAATCCATTAACAAATCCATAAATTTAACCCTTCAATTTCTCACTCTAAGGGGAAAAAAAAAAGGTGATCTGAGTGCCATAACCTTCCGTGTTATCTAAAGGTACATTACCAACACTTTCTCTTCCTGTCTATATATCTATCTCTCTTACTGTGACTCTCTGTAATTTGGCTTGAACATTTGTGATTTGTCTATGCCTATGTCTATTCTTATAAATGTCACATTTTTTTTTTTTGCCTTTCTCTGCTGTCAATTTTTGCTGACCTAGCTCAACCTCTGTATATTAAAAAACAATTATAGAAAAAACTTGTAACTGATAACTTGAGAGGAACGAAGTGCGACCCTTCTTTATTTCGATTTTATTTTTAAAGACATTGTGTGTTATATATTTGGTACATAATTTTATGATTGGGGATTTGGACTTTTTTTTTCTTTTCTTTTTGTATGTTCCCGATCCGTACTGGGGTTTTGATTACTGTAAATTAAATTAGGGTTTAATTAATCGTTATGCTACCAATTTAATGTAATTGTTATGGGATTTTAACGAATTTCTTATCTGGGTTTAGTTAATTAGGGTTTTTGTCAACGATTTTAACGAATTCATTAACCTAGGTTTTGCATTACGTCTGGTGTGGGATTTTGAAGAACAAGTTGTTTTGTTATCCACACCCAAGCCAATTTTTACGATTGAGAGTTTATTTGATATAACATAATTTTGAGTAATGCTAAGTATACATAGATTTATACTCACACTAGTTACGATGTGTCATATGTCAAAATAATTTTAGAAATAATGAAGTTATTTATTTTTCAAGAAAATTCTGTCACTTCACATGTTGTTTGTAATAGTATGAGTATAAATTTGGATACATTTAAGTTTTACATAATTTTTTATACATCTTATCTAATAAAGGTTATAGCTTCCATGTTCAAACATTCCCATATACTTAAATTAAAAAAAAAAAACTTGTTTGTTATATAATTGATCAACATTAGATAAAAAAAATAGGGAGGACCATGAACCTTTTTAAGAGATGAAATTCAATAGTTAATGAAAATTGTTGAAGATCAGGTTATTTCATAAACGTGGGCTTGTAAAAATTGAAATATGTTTTAAACTTTTATTATTATTATTATTATTAGTTTTTGTGTATAAGGGGAGAAAAATTCAAAGATAGCAAATAATAAATAGCATGCCGCAGTTAAATATGTTGTAAATATGTGCTTAGATTTGTTTAGAAATAAGAAGTAGAGATGGTGTTCCTGAATATGATTCAACTCAGCCAAAGTTGGGGTGGATTTTCTGGGCTCCAACATAAGCGTGCCATTATTTAACATACAGTAATTCCAGTATCCTTTGGGAATCTTGCAGAAAATCATTTTTCATAAAATAAGTAGGACTTAGTTGAGTCAAATATCATATTTACTGAAATCAATTTTTGTAATGGATTTGTAAACCCAAATTTCATGAGAATAATTTTTTTCCCTATATTATAGATTGATCCTTGAATTTTTTTTTTAATCAACGTCCTTGCCAAATGAATACACGATTGTATGCTATGGATTATCGTGAGATGCATGGCTGACCTTATTGTATACTCAAATTTTTATCTTTAATGGGAGCTTACTGACATCTGAATTTTTATGAATTATTTGAAATATATTAACTAATAAGGTTAGTAATTTTTATTATTATAGTTCATAAGACAAATTGACATGAAGCATGAATTTGACCTAGAGAATATGGTTTGAAAAATCAGTCATTGTTGCCATGAATTCCAGCATGCTGTTTATTTACCTGGCAATGTTTTTGCTTCTCTACGCAATTTCTATTTCAACTTGTGCATGACAATTTTCCATTTTTATGCTATCGGCACTTAGTTTTAGAGGAGTATTTTTGGAAATTTAGCTTGTTAATATTTTCTTAAACTAGAGTATTTCATTGAGGTCATACAACTTCAAGGTGTACAGCAAATAATCTCTGACACGATACGATAACACAACACGACACGAATAAAAAACTTAGTCATAATTGATTAATAATTTTTTTTCTTCATATTTTCAAAGGTTTTATTATTTCTATTATATATCGATATCACGAAAGAAATTGAAGTAATGTTTTTGTGTTAACTAACACGTGAACATGATACAATTAATGCCAAAACATGACACAAACACGGCTAATTGACATGATTTTTCACCTATAATTATAGTGCTAGTTCTTTACATTTGGAGATTCCAATTCCTGTTCATCTAGCAACATTAATGTTATTATTGTTTAAAAATGGTTATCAAAGTACTCATCCTTTTGAGAGTGACTAGTAGTGTTATTTTTCTTCGAGTAGTTTAACTGTAAACATCCTTTTAATTTTTAATAATCTTGCTATTCTATGCCTTTTTCATTATAGAAGCATAATGTTTGACTTCATTCTTCAACTTGCTATAGACGGGTGTTAGATTCACCCAACTTCCTTTTTCTAATTGAGCTTTTTTCGAACACAGGTTCAAGGAGGAAATAATCACTGTTAACATAAACATCAATGATATTACTAAAATAGGTGTATTTAATCATGGAAGTGATGCCTTGTTCTGGTGTTCAGTATGCTGGAGAATCTGATTGTCCTCAGCAAAGTTCTGAAAAAAGCTTTGGTCTTGACAAGGAATCTGAAGGTATTGAAAATGGAAAGCAAGTGCAACAGGTGGAACGTAGAATGGATGATATCATGCTAAATTTGGAAAGGCCTCAAGTAGGAAGGCATAATGGACTTCAAGCGATAGTTGGTAAATTGCCAACTTTAGAAGGCAATGGAGATTCTCAACATAGCGATGCAGAGGTTCAAAATTTATTTTGTGACTCACATGCTTATGAAGATAATGCAGATGTGCAGAATTATTGCAAGGACACTTGCCTGGGTTCTGAGAATCATCTTATTTTGGATACAATTGAAAGTGAATTGCCAAACAACAGCAGGGAAGGAGAATCATCTCCATTAGACTCTACATGGTTAGAAGGGGATGAATCTGTGGCTGTGTGGGTCAAGGTACTGCTTATTTTTTCATTTCAATTTATTTTTCCACAGCTTCAACCAAATTTTCTCATGCACTTGGGATTTGGGTCATATTTGTCCTCCAACTCTTTGATAAGGGTATTTTAGTCCCGTTTCTTTTAAGTTGGGTAGGTTTAGTCCAATAACTTTTAGATAGTCATTTCAGTCCAATTTTCTTAAAACTGATATTTTTTCAAGGTTAAAATTGGATTTTTCTTAATTTCTTTTTTATATAACACGGCTAAAGTAACTATTTTATTTGTCTTTTTTATGATTTGTAAATTTAAATAAATTTACAGTTAAAAATAAAATTTATAATGCTTATATAAATTGAGACGAGGCACACAAATAGAATGAGATGAGGGAGACCGAGAGAGACTAAGAGGACTGATAATGAAATAGATTGAGACGAGAGAGAGAGAAAGATGATATTGTTTGGAAGTGAGAGTTTTTTGGTTTTTATTTTTATTTTTAAGAGAAATTCAACTTTACCCTTGAAAAAATAACATTTTTATAAAATTGACTTAATTGAGTCTATTTAAAAATTATTGGACTAAACCTACCTAGCTTAAAAGAAATAGGATTAAAGTGACCCTAATCTCTATGCACTCTTATAAGATATGTGTAGCTGTAGAATGTTTCTTTGGATGCTCTTTGGCTTCTTTTTTTTAATTGTCACATGTTTGCTGATGACTAGTCTAAAATATATATTCTACATGATGAAAAATTATGAGGCACTTTGATGATCAACATCTTCTTCACTTTTTTCCCGCTGACCTAAATTGGTAGCTGACGATATTACTTTCTGACATTTTGTCTCTTCACTTTTCATGGTATGTTTCTACAAATATAGTGGAGAGGAAAGTGGCAGGCAGGTATCAGATGTGCAAGGGCAGATTGGCCTTTATCTACTTTAAGAGCAAAACCTACACATGACAGAAAGAAATATTTTGTTATTTTTTTCCCACATACAAGGAATTATTCTTGGGCAGATACACTACTTGTTCGTTCAATCAATGAATATCCACAGCCTATTGCATATAAGACACATAAAATTGGTCTAAAGATGTTAAATGACTTAAATGTGGCTCGCCGGTTCATCATGCAAAAATTAGCAGTTAGTATGCTCAATATTGTTGACCAATTTCATACCGAGGTACGAAATCCTTATTTGACTGGGGAGCTTGTATAGTTTCATCATTCATGCTCTTGCTTGATAACGGCTAGCTCAAACTTGTGTAGGCTTTGACGGAGATTGGTCGAGATGTTTCAGTCTGGAAAGAGTTTGCTATGGAGGCTTCTCGCTGTAGTGGCTACTCTGATTTGGGAAGGATGCTTCAGAAGCTGCAGAGTGTAAACTTCTAGCCTTGGATATTGTTTTAGAAGTAGGCATTTTTTTTTTTGGGGGGGGGGGGGGGGCTAAATTCTTTTTGCATCGACTCTTTTGCTAAGAAAGTGGGTTTTCTCCTTAATTCTCATCCTCGTTTAAAAGCTTTCCTGAATTTTGAGTTGGATAATAGATTTAATTTTAATTTTTTTAAGGAAATTTTGTTTTTCCTGATTATTTCTTTTGTCATACTCGGTCATTCATATGGGATGCATGCATCTAGTTCTAACTTGGTTGTTAGATGACTGTGGCATCTCTAATGTTTACCAAGTTATGCATATCATTTATAAGCTCTAGAATGTATGTGAAAAGAAAGAGCTTGGGATTTCTCTTTCCTTAATTACTAAATAAGGGCAATATATTCCTTCACAGATGATATTACAGCGCTACCTTAAGGCTGACTGGCTAAATAATTCATTTCCATCATGGGTAGAACGTTGTCAGAATGCACACAGCGCTGAAGCTATTGAAATGCTGAGAGAGGTATTTAATATAATTTGGCTGACTATCCATGTGCTACATTTCTCATGCTGCATATAGTAGATTATCATACAAATGTACATGGGATGGTGCAGTTCACCGTCATGTCCTTTGATGTTTCTAGTCCATTTTTGTTTCATTATGATGTATTTAGCACTACTATGCTTATAGTCTCTTTTAATCTGCTAAAGTTATGAAAGTCAAAGTAGAATGTACTAAAACAGCCCAATTAGCTTGTACGGCTACTCTTTCTCTACTTGAAGAGTATAATGACTGGCTTCTAACTTTCCACTTAAATGATGCCTGCTCTTATGAAAAAAAAATTCACATGTATGCATGGACGGACTGTTGGTTGATACAACAATCTTTTCCTTTCCAGGAGCTGAGTGAGTCTATTCTCTGGAATGATGTAAGCTCTCTTAGGGATGCACCAGGGCAGCCTACTTTAGGTTATGAGTGGAAAACCTGGAAGCATGAAGTTATGAAATGGTTTTCTACGTCTCATCCTGTAGCCAGTGTTGGAGACTTGCAACAGCTGGGTATTGATGGTTCCTTGAACACAAGTCTCCAAGTCAGCAGGAAAAGACCCAAGCTTGAAGTACGTCGTGCTGAAGCACACACTTCTCAGGTGGGAAGGCATGATTCGGAACGAGTGATACCTGTTGACGTAGACTCTGGATTCTTTAGTAATCGAGACAGTGCAAATGCTAATAGATTAGCATCGGAGACACGTAAAGAGGAAGATTCCAAAGAGGTGACTGTATCAAGGCACTTACCTGATTTCATAACTGATAAGTGGAATGGAGTTGTAGTTGAAACAGAAAATTGTGGGGTGATGGAAACCAAAGATGTGGCACTGACACCTGTTAATGAAGTGGCTGTGACAAAATCATTAGATTCTGGGAATAAGAGTCGGCAGTGTATTGCTTATATTGAATCTAAGGGAAGACAATGTGTGAGATGGGCTAATGATGGTGATGTTTATTGCTGTGTGCATCTGTCCTCTCGTTTCATAGGCAATACTCCAAGATCTGAAGGGGCTGTCTCCAATGATACACCAATGTGTGGAGGGACTACGGTTCTTGGTACTAGATGTAAACATAGGTCTCTACAGGGGTTCTCTTTTTGTAAGAAACACATACCCAAGAATGAAATGAACAGTGCTTCGAATTCTGCTGATAATGCACTTAAGAGGAAGTATGACGATAATATTTCAAGTCTAGAAACCACAACTGGCAAAGAGATCGTTCTGGCTGGAGATTTTGGAAGTCCTCTGCAAGTGGATCCTCTCTCTGTCATGAGAGGTGATGGTTTGCAAGGAAATAGAAACTTAGTTTATAAGCCTGAACATCCTGCCACAGATTATGATAGCACAGAGCTGCAGCACTGCATAGGTTCTTGTTTGCGTGAGAACATAAACCCTTGTTTGGAAAGTCCAAGGCGTTTCTCGTTATATTGTGAAAAGCACCTTCCAAGTTGGCTAAAACGTGCAAGGAATGGTAAAAGTAGGATAGTATCGAAAGAAGTGTTCGTAGATCTTTTGAGGGGCTGCCGCTCCCAGGAGGAAAAGTTCCATTTACATCAGGCGTGTGAGCTTTTCTACAGGCTTTTTAAAAGTGCATTGTCCTTAAGAAATCCAGTACCTAAGGAAGTTCAGTTTGAATGGGCACTGTCTGAAGCTTCTAAAAATGTTAGTACTGGCGAGTTCTTTCTAAAATTGGTTAGCAGTGAAAAGGACAGACTCAGAAGGATTTGGGGCTTCACTGCTGAGGAGGCAAAAACTCCATCTACTGTCCCAGATGAACCAGCTCAGTTGTCGTTGTTGTTTCATGGAAACCATGATAATGACAAAGCCATTAGGTGTAAACTTTGCTTACATGAGTTTTTTGATGATCAAGCTCTTGGCAATCATTGGATGGATAATCATAAAAAGGAAGCACAGTGGCTGTTCAGAGGTTATGCCTGTGCTATCTGTCTTGATTCTTTCACTATTAGAAAAATCTTGGAAACTCACGTACAGGAGAGACATCATGTGCAATTTGTAGAACAGTGCGTGCTTCTCCAGTGTATTCCATGTGGTAGCCATTTTGGGAACAGTGAGCAGTTATGGTTGCATGTTCTCTCTGTCCATCCTGTTGATTTCAGGCTTTCAAGTGCAGCTCAACATACCATGTCTATTGGTGATGAGTCCCCTAAAAAGCTCGAGTTGTGCAATTCCGCTTCAATGGAGAATACAACTGAGAACATGAGTGATTTCCAGAACTTTGTTTGCAAATTTTGTGGTTTGAAGTTTAATTTACTTCCTGATCTGGGTCGACACCATCAATCTGCTCATATGGGACAAAGTTTGGTCAGCTCTCGACCTACAAAAAGGGGCTTACGTTATTATGCTTACAGATTAAAATCTGGGAGACTTAGCCGCCCTGGATTTAAAACAGGTTTGCCGGCAGCTTCATATAAAATAAGGAACAAAGCAAATACTGCTATCAAAAAGCGCATCCAAGCGGCAAATTCGCTTGGTACAGGGAGAATAAGTGTACTTCCTAATGCAATGGAGTCAGCAAGTCTTGGGATAGTGGCGGAATCTCAATGCTCAACTGTGGCTAAGATTTTGTTTTCTGAGGCACAGAAAATAAAACCTCACCCCAACAGCCTAGACATTTTATCTGTTGCTCGCTCTACTTGCTGTAGGATCAGTCTTAAAGCATCGTTAGAGCAAAAATATGGAGTATTGCCAGAGCGTCTGTATCTGAAAGCAGCCAAGCTTTGTAGTGAGTGTAACATTCAAGTGGATTGGCATCGAGATGGTTTTGTTTGTTCTAGAGGTTGCAAGTCATTCAAGGATCCGTACTTGCTTTCACCCTTGAAGACTCTTCCAAATGGCTTTACAGGTCGCATGCCTGCATGCTTTTCAGATCCTACGGATGATGATTGGGAGATGGATGAGTGCCACTATGTCATTGGTTCACATCCCTTGAGGCAGACATCCTCTCAAAATGGTACTGTATTGTGTGGAGATATAAGTTTTGGGTTGGAAACAATTCCCGTGTCCTGTATAGTAGATAATGGCATCTTGAATTCTGATCCCATCCTTGTGGGCCATCCTGAGGAGCAAAATTCTAGACCCAACATCCCTTGGGGGAGTTTCACTTATATTACAAAGCCTTTGCTTCATCATTCCCTTGCTCTTGATACGGAGGTAATTCAAATTGGACTGTCATCTGATATGGGCCATATGGCTGCTGGCTTTCATTATGTATTTGTCAACTGTCTTTATTAATACATGTCTTATTGTTACTTGAATACACATTAGGATCAAGATGCTCAACATTTTTTTATCTATATAAATTTAGAGAAAAGTATCAGCTTAAATCCTTCGGATTTAGTCATTTGTGTCATTTGATCTCTTAGATTATAAACGGTGTTATTTAGTTTTTTAGTTATAGAAAAATGAACCAATTAAGGAAAAATTACATTATTTTAATAATATTTTATTAAAATATTTTTATTTTTCTGTTAAGTGATTAAATACAATTAAAACACAAGTCTTTAATAATTATAAAATGACAATTATTATGAAAAAAAAGTTCACAAAATTTTCATTTTTAATATTTGTTGATTACTATTTTATTTTAATATATATTTAAATAATTTTTGTTAGAATATTATTTTTTTGATTTTTTCGTAAACAATTTTATATTAAATTTAACTTTCAATTTTGTTAAATGCTCGTATTTTAATTACTTTACAATATAATAAATATTTAAAAAAAATCATTAAAATAATATAATTTGTCTTTAATTGATCTCTTTTTTCAAATCAAGAAGACTAAATGACAATCATTCAAATCTAAGGGATCAAACGTCACTAATTATCTGATCTAAGGAACTTTTATGGTGCCTTACCCTATAATTTATAAGGACACTGACTGGACAACTTTCATAGCCAAATCTACTCTTCCTCCTCCCCCTTTCACTCTTTCAATCTTTCACATGTAACAAAAGCTATAAGCTTTCCAGACCACCATCCTTGTGCATATTCCATACAATTTTACTGGATTAAAAATTTAAACAATTAGACATAAACCCTTGGTTATCATGCTATTTCTTTCCCTTTGCTATTGAATTGATCTATTCTGCTCTTTATCTGCAGAGTTTGCAATCAGGGTGTTCCTGCTCACATCAGACATGCCGACCAGAAATATGCGATCATGTTTATCTCTTTGGTAATGATTATGATGATGCAAAAGACATTTATGGAAAGCCCATGTCTGGTAGGTTTCCATATGATCATATGGGCCGGATTATCTTGGAGGTGAGTGATTCAATCTGCCAGTAGTTTGCATTTAAACCCCTATAGTTAAGATTTTGGGACGATACTTCCTTAGCTACTGGATTACTTACCTTTCCTATCTGTACGGTAGTTCATGACCTGCTCCTTTACTAGGCACAACAAGCCTATCATCCTGTTGGTCTTACATAAAAACATCATTCTTTTAGAAGGCCATGGTCATGTAGTTTTGTTTATTTTAATTTTTGTCAAACACATAAGGTATTAGCTTGTAGATAACTTGATTAGTGATTTGCAAGTATTGACTTTAAACCTTATTTTGATTCACAATCTCTAGAAGCTTGAAGGGCTTGTCATTATGGACAAGTTGCTCGTAGGATTTTCCTTTTGTTTCTAGTTTTCTTGGTTAGATCTGGCAAATATTTTACTGGTTTTTTGCAACTTTGCAGGAAGGCTACCTTGTATATGAGTGCAATAAACTGTGTAGCTGCAGTAGAAACTGTCCCAATAGGGTTTTGCAAAATGGAGTTAGAGTGAAACTAGAGATCTTTAAAACAGAGAGAAAGGTAATTGTTTTAGTTATTCGATTCTCTGCAGTACTCTCAAACTGATTCTTTACATTGTTTACAGGGATGGGCAGTTAGGTCAGTTCAAGCAATCATGCGTGGCACATTTGTATGCGAGTACATTGGTGAGGTTCTAGATGAACAGGAAGCCGACGAGAGACGAAAAAGGTTTCAATTTATAATTTTCTTGTAGTCAAGCGATTCTACATTTTTCTCGTGTTATTACTTGAGTAACATCCAGCTTCCTTCTAATTTAAAGGAATAATTTTTTATTCCCCATAACTATGCAACTATTCATAATCATAATTTAAAGGAAAAAAGGAATCAGAAAACGTAACAAGTTGATAATTCTATTTGTGTGCAACTTTTTTTACAATAATAATGATTAATGATTTTAATTATGATTAAATAATTACTTTTTGTAGAATGTATACAATCTCCTTATGGTGGTATTCAGTTCTGATAAGATGGCTCTATATTGGTTATCTCATATAGTTTGACAACAATTAAAAACTTAATTTGATAATGACGGCTTAAAATGACCAGAGAAGCACACCTATCAAATATAAAGCTCTATATCCTCAACTTTCTGGATCAATTGAAGTTTGATAAATCCTTATATTACAGCTTCTTATCCTGCATTAAATATCGATATCTGTCTATCACCATGCCTTAACTAAGTGGATATGCCAAAATAAGGGTTCCATTGATCTAGAGTTTACTAGAAATTGTGAGAGGCTTGGTGTAATCTTCTATTGAAGGGGCTGTTGTGGATTTTCAGGTATGGTGAAGATGGTTGCAGCTATTTATATGAAGTGGATGAGCATATCAATGATATGAGCAGAATGGTCGAGGGACAAGCCAGATATGCAATTGATGCCACCAAGTACGGAAATGTGTCACGGTTTATCAATCACAGGTTAGATAAAACCGGCAGCCCCTACCATTTACAATTATTTATGCTCTAAATTTTTTGTTAAATCTGCGTCTATCTGGATCAAGCTATCAATAACATTTATTCGAATAAAGTGATTCTATCTTGGTCAGTAATCAAAAACATAAACTTTCCAGCAGTCCGTGGTGTTTCTGTTTCCATCACCCGAAAATCATTAAATATATACAAAGGAAGGCTACAGTTTTAAGAATGGCTATTGTTGTCTGTTGATCTGTTACTTTTGTGATAATTTACTTAATTTTAGGGTTTAGTATCTACATCTATTGGGAACATTGATTCTTGAATAAGATAAATATGGAAATGCACATGTGAGATTAGGATTTGTTGCTGCACTAAATTTTAAGTGCTTTTACTTCAGAATATTAGCACCTCTTCATTTAATAATGGAATCTGTTGATTGTTTGTAGTTGCGCTCCGAATCTTACAAGTTATCAAATTCTCATAGAAAGCATGGAGTGTCAACGTGCACATATTGGTCTCTATGCAAATCGAGATGTAAGCAATCTCTCTCTGTGTGTGTATGTGTATGTGTATGATACTCATTCGACACTAGATTGCATTTGTGTTAAATGTTTGTTAATAGGGTTGGGGTTGGGAGAACAATGGACATATGGTATTACAAAATCAGTTAGTTAAAAGGCAGTCTTGGTTTGCTGTCTCTCGTAGAACTCACTCTTTTACCATAATATGACAGATAGCTTCGGGTGAAGAATTAACATATGATTATCAGTATACACTTTTGCCTGGAGAAGGATATCCATGTCACTGTGGGACTTCCACTTGCCGTGGCCGTCTTTATTAATCCGGGTAAATTTCATCTTCACCCCTGAGTCTTTTCATTGTATTACATATTTACCAGGTTTGAAATTATATCACAAATTTGCTTTGAGATATGATATATTATCACAAATACCCTTATATGTCTATGTCAGTGATATAAAATTTGTCCACTCTGGTTGACTTGAGGGCATATTCATAATTTTTAAAACTATATATTTTAAATAGAAAAAATAGCCTAAATCTGCTACCTTTGATGAAATTGTACTTTAGTCCCGCCCCTCTTAAATAGGACAGTATAAGTCCAAAAAAGGTAGCATAATCTTTACAAAAAATGAGACATCATGAGTCAATTACCTTTAAAAAATGTACTTTTGTAATTCTTTTTGTAAAGTTATTGGATTTATATTATCCCACTTAATATAAAGTACATTTTCGTTAAAAATAATAGTCATCAACTTTGACAACCCTCATATTTTAAATATATAATAGTTTTGAAAAAATATTAAAAAGAAAAAAAATTAAAATATTTCTCTCCAGAAATTCATAAAATCACAAACAAAAATCATTAAATCTCTCGTATCGAATTCATAAAACTACAAACAAAAGTCATTAAAACCAAATAATGAGGAATAGGATTTTAGTTTTTATTGTATTTTATTTATTGGATTTTGTAAATTTTTGTGTGGAATAATATATCATGGAAAGAATTGTATTACAAGAGTTTATTTTTACTTTTTTAAATAAAAATATAACAGAGGTATTTCTGATAATTTTTAAACCTCAGGGTAAGTCTGATATTACGACAAACCCCAAGTATTTACGATATAAATCCTTACTAAACCTTTGAATCTCCATCGGCCATACAGAATATCTGTGCCTTCCCCGTCTCTATGATATGGGAGATTTTTATGGCAGGAACACCTCATTGGTATAGAGGCAAAATTTTCAAGCTAGGTGGCCTTCTAATTGCTGATCAGAATTCAAGCAAAATGTTAGGATTATCCAGCCATTTATATAAATTGAGGCAATTTATTTTAATTTGTTCATGTACGGTATATATGGGCATTTGTATCAGTTAGATTTTTTATTTTAATTTTTCATGTTTTTATACCAGTACAATTTCTACCTCGATATAGATTTCAATTTTTGTAAACTTTATAAAAATTGAAAAAAAAAATTAAATTAAATTATTGATCAAAATTTCATATTATCATTCATTACCTTTTTTAAAAGTGAAATTATATCGATAATGTCATGAACATTTTAATCAATGATTTAATCTTATCATTTTACTTAATTTCTTTCAAAAGCAAAATTTGCTTATACTAGAGTAATTGAATATTTGTCATTTTTTATTTCTCAAGATATAAAAGAGCTCGGATGAGGTCAAAATTTGGATGAGAATCTATTAATTTTTACTACTCATCTTATTACCTCTTAATTTTTCATGCGTTCCTACGAACCGTAGTACGTTATTAGTTGTGATATCTCATTTGTTTTAAATAAGTTTAAATTAAGTTTAGAGACAGTGAAACTGTAAAAAAATATAATATAATGTTTAGTTATATTTAAATATGATGAATATAATATTGTATAACATGAAATGAAACGGGAGGATGATAACCAATTGCAGACCGTCACCTTATTTGTATATTATTGCTTATAAAAAAAAGTAGTTTATTGGCATCCAACATGTCATCATAGTTGAGGTAACACACGTGCCATCTTTGCTTGACTAAAAGACTCATTCACCATATTCGACACCAAGCTAAGAGAGAAAAGGGTTAGTAATAATATATCCAGAACTTCCAAAGTAATAATTCAACCTTTGAATAAAAAGGCTAAAAAAAGTTTTCTTCCTATTGTGTTACCAAAAAAAAAAAAACTTTTTAAGAACCGAGTTCACAGTTATAAAGCCCTTTTGCTTTTCAGTTTTCACCTACAATCATCATGTCATATTCTCAATCTATATTCTCCCCAACCTCAAAATCTGCTTTTAATGGTTTCAATTTTGTGGATATTTGTTTTACCTTTTTATCTCTAACCAATTGTAATTTAGAATGATGAACTATGATATCATACCACACATTTGTAAGAATTAGTAATTCTATTTTATTTGATAAACGATTCAAATATATGTGATTTGGAATCATAATGACAACTTTTCCCGAAAGTTGTTAAATATTACAATTTTGGGCAAAAATAGAAGATAAAACAACGTATGCAGTTCGGTTACGGTTATATTAAAATCCATATGTACCCGAAATTAAATCTAATTAATTAATTTATTTATATATTTAATAAATTAAAAAAAATTTAATTTTCTTTCGTAACCATCCCACACTGTTGTTAACCGTAGGTAAAAAAACCGTCATCAAACCGTAATGATTTTCGAACGAATTTTAGTATAAGTTTTATAATTTGATTCGGAAACATTTTTTGATATAACCGTCCCTGCTCGTATCCGTACGGGTGCACATCCCTATATATACATGTTATTTAATACCCCAATCCGAAATTATTAAGCATACTTGGCAGGCATTCATAAGTTCATCTTTACTAATCTTAGGCAGTTCTCTACATGGCAATATTTCACATTAAACGTGTAAAAAAATAATGGTTTATGAAAAATAATAGAGCACAATAAAGATTAATAACGATTATGAACTTATATGATCATACTATATTGATTATACGAAGCTCTATTGTTGATGATGGTGACGCCGTCCTCTTCTAGTATCAACAACCGTTTGTTCATGCGAATCACAAACCTGAGTCCTAAACTTACACCCAAGTCGTCGAGTCAATGATACTCTCCAACCCGAACCACCTGTTTCACTTTGTGTACCCGATTTATCAATCCGTTCGATCACTTTTTTCATACTCGAACACTCCCGCTCAAGCTGATGAACCCGCGTCCTCATGCTATCCATATCCAAGCGAAGCACTTGATTCTCTCTCACCGCATCTCTCCACCCACGGCTAATACCGTTCTCGTTGCTATCTTGCCCTTGTGGTGCCGAAACCCCCGTCTCGTTCTCTTCCTCTTCGTCTTCTCGTTCCATTCGCAATACCGATTGCCTTCCGGCCATATATGGTGCTGTTTCTGCGGAAATTAGAGTTCCGGCGATGGCATGCCGGAGCTGAAGCTGCTCGAAGAAAAGAACCTGTACTACTGCACGTAATGGCAAACGTTCGTTTTGAGCTGCGTGTGTACAGGCCTCGAGTGTGAGCTTTTGGCAATCTAAAACTCCGCTGATCTTTTCTCGCATTTCTTCTGATATATTTGGATGAGCCTACGTAGAAAAAGATTGAAAGTTTTCAACAAAATCTAAGAAACAAATCATCAAACACTTGATATGTAATTAGTTTGTAATTAAATAATTTGTCAGAACCGAGGCTAACCTTGAGATAAACGTCGACGGCTCTGTAGAGGCCATCGTCAAAGAGTCTGGCTTGTTCTGGTAGAGAAGTTGCCAGATTATAGAATCTGTCTGGCTTTAGATTAGCATCGGATGCGATCTCCGACAAGTAGCCGTCGATTAGTTTACCGACGAGCATCAATGCCGGAGATCTAACACCATCACCAACGTCTTCGATTCCTTCTTCGGCTCCATTTTTCTCTTCCAATCCGTCCAAGAAGTAGCCTAAAATCCTCTCTACGCAATCCACATCGTAGAGAATTTCATTCAGATACGAGTAACTTGGAATCAAAAGATCGTCAAGCGTTGCTTGTTCGAGTTGGCATCCTATCTTCTTTTCCAAAGCGGCTTTGCAACTCTCTGAGGCGTTCAAAATTTTCGCAGTTCGCAACAAGCCGAAGAGAAATCTCGTTGCGGTGGAAGTTCTGGCAGAGCTCTTTTCCAATGGAAGATTTGAAATTATAGTCTCCATGAGTTCTCTCTGTTCGCTCTCTGAAGCTACGGAGGATGAAGATGGAAGTTTCCTGCTTGTTCTTGAAATACCTGGAATATACTTTTTAGCATAATACATCAAACAGATCTCAATCATTTCAGAGCTTAGTTCTCTAGCTTTCATGGCAAAAATCAAGCGCTTGAAGAGTGGTAAACTTAAAAGAGTCATATCTTCAAGCCACGATTCTGCATTGTTAGCTCTAACGAGACCTTTCCTTCTTCCACCGGATTCGTTCCCATTCCAAAGCAATTGCTTAGAAGGCTCTCGACTTCCATTGGCTCCGTCTTTCACCGGCCAACCAAAGAGAGTCGGATCCGCGGAGGAAGCTCTGGAAGCTATAGAGTCAATGCATCTCTGTGTAATACCTAGAGACTCAGCGAGAGGCATCACCCGTTCGCAAGATTTTAAAGCTCTGATCAAGTCCTTCAAGCTTTTCAGAACAGATTGAGAGAAGTACCTCTCGGTCTTGGAAATGAGATTGTCCTCGGAGTACTCTTCCGTCATTTCGAGAAACTCTCCAGCACATCGCAGAGGTGCGACATTGGAGGAGTTCAAGTCAACCTTGACGCCATAGCAGAACTTAGCGGCAAGCTCGAAGGTCTCAGAGCCCCCGGGAAAATCGGCTACAACTATGTGGCAATGGAGTTCTTCGATTTCGTCATCGTCTTGTCCTTCAGGGGTTTGAGTTCTTGAGAAAGAAGATGGATTTGGGTTTGTCTCTTGCTGGGCGATCAGGTCATGAAGTTTTCTACTTTTCGACATCAAAGGAAACTACAAAACCAGTACAAACCCAAAATTGTAACCAATATCTTTACTTCATACGTTGTAAGAGAGAGATAAGAGCACAAAACTATCAAAGTCTTAGTACCTTGTGTAGATGAAACGTCATGTCATCAACTTCGACCACAATGTCACTTGGTAATCCAGTTGTGCAAAACCTGTAAGAAAATGTCGCATAGCAAAAAAATTGGTTAATTTTAGAAAATGGGTTTTAAAAAGCTGAATCATGGACTGAAGGTAAATCAGTCTAACCAAGCTTGTCCTTTGGAGCTAGACTTCTCAGACGCTGCCATTTTCTCAGGTAAGTCTCTCTGTTCTTCTGTAAATTCTTTAGGGGAATTAAACTTTCAGATCCATTAGTTGTGTGTCTGCATGTTGGAGGATGGGATAGAAACAAAGTGATGAAGAAAACTGAAATCTTTGGAAGGAGGTTTAAAGAGAGTTTTTGTTCTATGGGTATAGGAGAAATTGACAATACTTGAGAAGAACACACAGAAAGGAGAATGATAAAAATTGTTTTCTTCTGCCTTTACAGTGATGTTTGAAGAAAAACAACTGACTGTTCGGGCATACGGGGGTTCGAACAAATTTCGAAAAAGGGTTTCTAATTTAGATCATTTTCTTCTCTTTTTCTCTGCTTTTGAATCCAGAAGAATCTCTCACCTCACCCACTATGATATGTGTTCTCAATTCTGATCCATCTTTTGAAGACATGAGAAAAATGGGCTAATAAAGTGAAGGAAAATTATATTTCTTATATAAATTACAAATAATATGTTATAATATTATAGATAAATAATATTATAATTGCAATATATAAAATTTTCAATATTTTCAATTAAAATTACTATTTTTATTTGATAGACGAAAAAAATGACATAATATATTTAATAACGATCAAAGGATAAAATATCGATGTTATCAATAATATTATCAAAATAATATCTTTTTTTAAATATTATACAACAAAATATGATGTTTATATCTTTCAATTAAATTATCGTGAAAATGTTAATAATATTATTATGGTTAAAATAACGTTTAAATATTTTTAATTAAAATATTTTAGATATTGTTGTTAAAATATAGATAAATATTATTAAAATGTCAAAAAAATATATCAAAAATATTAATTATTGATTTATTTTTTTAAGTAATTATTTTAATTTATTTTTGTTTTCATTTTTGTAGTAATTAATATATTTTTTCTTATTTATATCATGTTTATTATACATGTAAATAATCTTAAAAATAAATAATAAGTAAAATTTATTTTTAATTAATTTATTTATAATAATTACAATTAGATATTATACTTAATTATTTTAAATGTTTTAAATAATTATTCTACGTTATTAAAAAATAATATAAATATTTAAAAATATATATATTATATAAAAAAAATTAATTTAAAATATAAGTAATTAATTTTTTTAAAATTTTCAATATTTTTATAATAATTATATTTTAATATCTTCACCTCCCATCTATATTTTAAATTTTAATAACGGCACACCAGTCGGAGAGGGAGATATATGATATTGTGCATGATGCATTGCTGTACAACTTAGCTTTCTGCCCTTATTGCTTTTGCGATAATGATGGAATATTTTAATTGAACTTTCGTTTTATATTAATAAATTTGGTACAGGAAACATTATTTTCCAACTAACCAAAAGCACAAGTTGCAGCATATATTTAAATTTTCTTATATTTTAAAAAAAATTGGAACCTTTATTTATATATTTAGAAGAAAAAAAGTCATTTATATTTTCAAATACAATTTTTAATGGAAAATGATTGTTATTTTAAATTATTGCATAGATAAATCCAC
Source organism: Hippophae rhamnoides (assembly GCA_033030585.1). NCBI lineage: Eukaryota > Viridiplantae > Streptophyta > Magnoliopsida > Rosales > Elaeagnaceae > Hippophae > Hippophae rhamnoides. Next base: position 18,418,179 of record CM065434.1, on the reverse strand, counting down.
GTTTCAATGTATAATTGACTATGTGGACGGGCCCTAAAGAGAGTAAAGACCATCCAATCCCTGGTTCCTTGATTTTGAAAATTTAAATATGGAATGTGGAGAGCGTTAGAAGGTAGTTCAAAAAAAAAAAAAAACTAATGTTACGAGATTCGTACCTAATTATTTAAATTTTTAAATTTACGATTTAGTTATTAAATTTTTAAAAACTTATATATTTTTTCATAAAATTTTAAATTATGATTGGACAAATTATATTTTTTATCTATTAGATTTGTGGTAAATTTATCGTGATTTATTCAAAAAAATATTTTTAATTTAATGATCATATTATTTTAAAAAAAATTCAAATATTTTATCAACAAATCAAACAAAAAAATGTGATCTTTAATTTTGCGCAACATGTGTCATTTTATGTTATCTTTGTTAGTTAAATGAAAAATATTAGGCAAATATCTCTAAGTGTAACACGTACCCATTAGATTGGATATTGTTTTTAACAAATTAAAGGTACTAACCAAATTTTCAACGTATCTAATAATTTATCCAAAATGATTTATTCTATAAATTTTTAAATTTTACTTATGTTTTTAAATTTTATCATAAATATGTATTTTAATACTTGTATAAATTGTCAAAATTTGAGGAATAAATACTATTATTTAACAAAGTTATAGATTTTTGTGTATAATTTTAAAAATTTAGTAAATAAATAGTATATTTTAAATGTTTATGAAATTATTTATGAACATGCATAAACTTTTTTGAAAATAAAGTAGTTAAGCAAGGAAAAAAAACATTTGATTACTCCAAACTACAAAATATTGTTTTTTAAAAATAAAGATTGTAATTTTTGCATTGATTAAAATCACAAAGGATACCTATTTTGCAATTTATTAATTCAAATTGGAAAAAAATTATTCTCAAAATTTTAACGTTGAAACTACTTATAAAAACTAAAGGAAATCAATATTAGACCAAATGTCATATCAACATTGAATTTTCTGAATATACAACCAGTACGATGTTAATATAAAATGAATTATATCTATTTAATATTTTTAACAAGTATAATTATGATATAATATTATTTTATTTAAATAAATATTCATGTATCATATTTTTAATTATTTTTGTATTTTTATTTATCTTATTTAAATTTATTAGAGACAATTAAAATATCTCAATTAATACAGCTTCATTAACATTTCATGAAGTTAAATATATGTGTTATTTACTACTAACAATAAAATATATAAAAATAAGAGATTAGTTATTTACACTCAATAACAAAATGGACAAAAATAAGAAGTTAGGTAGTTACAAACAAAAACAAAATAAACAAAAAATAGAGAGATATTAATTAGAATGCACAATTTAAACAAAAAAAAATATTAAATTACGACAATCATAAAGCATATTTAGACGAGAGAATCCCTGGTTTAGTACCATAAAGATATTAAATTGAAAATATTTAAAAATATAAATAAAAAGCTATACTAATTTCTAAATATGATGATACCCCCCTGTGAGTGATACCAAACCTTCAATTCACATCTCTATTTGATATGCATATAGGTTAGATGTCTTGCATTAGGCACTGCTATTATCTTTATTTTCAGTGATAAAATATTAAAATTTTAATTAAAAATTAAGAAATTAAAAGACCAATTAAAAGCCCATTTTCTATTGGTTAGGCTAGAAAGGGTGGGTCCAGAATGGTTTAAGAAGTTGTCTCGGACCACCTGAGCCAACATTCAAACTAGACCACACCTTAGTGCTTGGTGCAATTGCCTTAACCGGAGGGATCTCAGCCAGCCAGGTCCAAATAAGCAAGCTGTCGTCGTTCATATAGGAATGAACGGTACAGTACAACATAAGATCCATAAAATTAAACAAAGAAAATCTCAAAATTAACTTATAACAATAAAAATAATACTCATAATCTTAATTCATATATCTATTAATTTATAATAATAATAATAATACTATTTTAAGTAATTTTTCAATTAAAAATTACCCTAAAAATTCTATTTTTTTAGATAAGGTAATAACAACCTTATTAAGAAATAATAATAACAAAAAAAAAGTATAATTAACTATACGAATAAAATAATTATGACAGTATGTCATTTATTTATTTCCTTATTCTGCCTTTAATTATGGGTCAGGGGTTAGATTTCCCGACTTGTTTTAGCCTTTAGCTTTAGGAAATAAGTTTGAATGATTTTTTTTGTTTTCTTTCTGCAATTAAATGCATTTGCTTTGCAATAATGTCAAAACGCCTACCACATGTACCTTACACCTCGTGAATTTATTTATGAGACATCTTAAGGAAAGGAAAGGAAAGGATGGTTTGCCTTCATCATTTCATGCATATATAGAGAGGTGTCACTACTACTACAATATGTGTTTATAGTCTCGGTTTTTTAGAATAGATGTATCAATATTCAAATTCAAATTCAAAACATAATACTATCAATTTTCTAATTATGTAGTTATATAACATATGTAACAAAAAAATTAGAATTAAGGAAATGTGAGTTTGAATTTTATTTAATAAGAATAGATGTATGACTAATTAATATATTATTTAGAAAAAATTATAATACGAGTTTTATAATGCAAAGAGTAGTTACTATTTAATCTTATAATTTAAAATTATAGTTGTTTTAAGAAAAATATTGAATAATAATAAAATTATTTTTTTAGTATTTTTTAATTGAAATTAGTGTGTTGTTTGTTTATGATTTCATTAATAGGGAGTTATAATTATTATTTTAATAATTATTTTCGTCATCCAATAATAATCTTAATAACTTAAGTGATTCATTCATTTGTTATCCATTTAATTCGTTTTTTAAATTTTAATTATATATTTTAATGAAAAAAAAATGTATTTCAAAGAATTAATGATCCCTGAAGACAACCTAGACGATTGAAACGATGATTTTCATAATGCAAGACGTAGCGATAATTAATTGTGTGAATAGGAAGGTAAACAAATGGCAGTTGTCTTAAGCTTCTTCCTCACGATAATTAAGAATGATTGCGTTGGGATGAATTTCAGAGTTGTAGAAATAATTCGTGTAATTGATTAATCTATCACTGCACTCATCATTAGACAAAATGCTTCAAAAGAAAAATATGGTTTTTAACATTTGTTATCATTTTTTTATTTTTTTTAATAAATTAGTTATATTAACTAATTTTTTAAAAATTACATACTTTAATAACAATTTTAATTATTTATTATCAATTTTATTTTTTTTTATTAAATAAAATAAAATTAGATTGAATTGAATATATTAATAAACACTAGAGATGTTGGAAGATAAAAATATTTCAAAAAATAAGTAATTAAAATATTTATGATTTTTACAAAGATGATTAAAATATAATAATATATAATAAAATGATAATAATATTTAATTTATAAAAATAAAATTACTTTAATTTACTTAAATACTTGATATAGACAAGATACTAAAAGATACATTAAAGAGGTAGGTAGACATGAATTCATATTGGGAAAATGGTTATTTTTTCTTTCTAAATACAAGTGAGATGTGATATTTCAAAACATTTTCTAAGTTACATATGTAACCAACAATTTAAGAAATCTGACTCTTGTTATAACATTTACAATTCTCTCAAGGGTCATTTTTTTCTTAACATTTTGATAAATAATAAATGATTTTTAAGTATACGGATATTATGATTTTCTTTTCTCCAATTTAAATTACTAAATTCAAATAAATTATTGTTAAATTAAAAAAAATGTTTTTTTTTTACCTTCCACCAATATTTTTAATCCTGATGAACTTTAGAATGACATATCAACTATTTTAAAAACAATCAATAATTTATGATTTAACAGAAGAATTTTGCTAAGACAATGTAACTACAAACGGTAGCCATCCAAAAATATATTATTATTATTATTATTATTATTATTATTATTTACTAAGTTTGTCAAATATTAGGTAGGTTATAAAAGATTCTTTTCTAAACTTACATCACCCTCCTTGAAATCAAGGACAGCTTCATAGCCTTAATCATATCACCTAAAGCAAAACATATCTTAAAACTTTAAACAAAACATAACTTCATGAAGTGTGTATATAAATGTTATACTCTTTTTTGTAAAAATGATGACATATAAATCTATTATCTTTAAAAATTAAATTTTTTTTATGATATTTTTTAAAGATAATAAATTTATATTTTTTTAATTAATAAATGGAGAATTAAATAAGATGCTTTTTTTCTACTTTCAAATTCCCCCCTCATGGTCTTTTGTCAATGCTGTCTATTTCGTACAAAGAATATCAATGGGATTAAAAGAAGGGGCAGAGCATCTAAGCGGGGAAAAACCCATAACTTGAGGCAAGAAGATACGGAATTTGATATTTTTAAAACTCAATATATCTATTTAGTGTTACAAAAAAAAAACAGACACTATATATATATCTACTCACGTTCTTAAATATATATATGATATATTTTGATATATTTTGATAATCTTAAATATATATTATTAATATTTACATTAAAATAAAATGTCTTTACAAAAATAAATACGTTCAAAATAATAAATAAAAATACCTAGCCCATAAAAAATATTCTGTTAACATCTCGAATTAATAATAAACTAAATACTTTATTATTAATCGTGGGTTTTACCTAATATGCTATGAACATCGATATTTGATAATCACGATACAACCCGGTACGTACAAATAAATTATATTAGTTATACCGAATGTTCAATTAGATTCTTCTTTTTTTGAAATAAATAAAAGGGATAAATATTATTTAGTTATTATGTTTAATATATTTTTTTAATACTTTATCTTATTGTTATTAGAAAGTAATCATTTGATTTTTGAATTGTATTAAATAAAGATTATTTTTACTTAAATATACTATAATACAAAGAATCGAAGAAAAATTAAATAAAAACATAAAAATAATCGTTTGTCTTTTTACCATCACATTTTTATAACAATATAACTAAATTATAATATAAAAATATATATAAAATTTAAATGGTATTTATATAATAAATATATGACTATACGATAAACATCCCTAAATAAAATTACTCTTGTATTTTTCATTGACTACGCTATTAATACATTCACTCATAAGACTACGTACACAAATATGTTTACACGTTGTTGAGCTAGTAACTTGGTGCTAAAATTACTCTTTATTTTAATTATATTTTAATTATATATTTTAAATATTAAATTTTAATTTTTATATGATTTCAGATATTCATATAGTTTTATTTTAATTATTTATAAAAAAATATTTTTTTTTAAAAAAGAAACATACATAGAAGGAGGATGGAGGTTAAAATAAAATATACAATAGAATAAAAAGTAAAATTTATTCCATACATTTGTAATTACTATTTAGTGATAAATAGTAGGTTAGCTAGTGGTGGTCAAAATATGTATCGACCATACTCACATTACATTTATTAAAAATTACAAAAGCAGGATGGATAATTAAAACAGACCCCAATAGGAAACGATAGTATTCCCTGCAGTACTAATTAAGATCTTTTCTTATTTTCTTCCATCTACCTTCTAATGCATCATTTGAGATAGCACACATAATAACATAATTACCCCACTAATACTTCTTAGATAACAACTGATTAACAGCATCCAAAGCCTTGTTTTATAATTCTACCTTAATTAATTACCTGCACAAATTAGCAAAATCAATAATATTCGATCACTATGACATAGTAAATTAGTATCAAAAAATAGTTTTATTCACTAATATAAAATATATATATATATATATATATTTTTATTTAGTTTGTCTTTTTAACCATATTTTATATAATTAATTCCAATTAATTTATGGGTGAAATAAAATTACATTTTGAGTTCGAATTTATCTCAAAATTTTTTTTTATGAATTAATCAAATGTTATATTATTATTCATTATTATTATAAATAATTTAATTAAAATGAAAAAAAAAATCATTTAAATATGACAACAAATACAATTATCACCTTAAAATTTTAATTAAGAAAGTTTCAAGCTTTTTAGATGATAAAAGTCATCGATCCTACAATATGGATTTGACCTTAACAAAAAGCAAGAAAAGGAAGCAAAATCATGTCTGCTGAACAACGAAGATTGTGATAACACAAAAAGGAAAAGTTTAAATAAATACGACTCAAATGAAAGTGTTCAGAGTATTATTGGATATTATGATTAGGTCCACAAAATTTTATTGTATTTGTAATAGATTTTTAATACTCTAAAAAACAAGTTACATGCATACATGTACAGTACTATATATGAATTATGAAATGTTATATTGAAATAAAAAATAATAATATAAAAGAGTGTAATAGTATAAATTAATTACTGATTTTGAGTAACAAGTGAGATGAGTGGAGTAGGAGTAGAAGTAGAAGTAGAAGTAGAAGTAGAAGAAGAAGAAGTAGAAGTAGAAGAAGAAGAAGAAGAAGAAGAAGAAGAAGAAGAAGAAGAAGGCATGATATTAATAATGCCAGGCCATGAGCGACACATGCATCGCTTTGCTTCATCTATGCTTGCATACAGAATTTCCAAGTGCATCCCACACCCTCCCCAGCTGTATTTCCCACATTTCTTACAATCTACCCTATAACACATTTTTTTTCTTCTTTTCAATCTACCTTAATTATATTACTTTGGGCCAATGTTATATATATATATATATATTAATGTACATTTTTAGTTACATATATTGTTGGTTGTATATTATTATTTTTACATTGATATAATCAACCTTCGTGTACTAAGCGAAAGTAATTTTCTTTTTTTCTTTTTCCTTTCCTGATTTCCGAAGATATCGATCCATTTGCATAGTTATTACCATTATTCTTATTTCTTATAATCTATTAGATTAATTATATATATTTTTATTGTAGGATCTTGACAAACCTTCTTATATATTAACATTGATATTATCTACTATTAATCAATTTCATAGTGTTCTCAATTATGAATATATATCATATCATATAATATATTCATCTAATTTTAGTAAAATCTCAAAAAATATATAAATAAATTAGTATATTATACGATAAATATATAAAAATATAGTTTACACTTTTTTTAATAGCTTCAGTTTTTGGGAGAATATATTTATCAAAATATTATAATTTGGTATCAGAATTGAAAAACCCTTATAATTGTATTTAAGTATTTATTCTATGTTGTAAACCTAAATGTTCTCATTCGTTTACTTAATTCTCCCACTCCATTTGTTTGAATCGACTTTATTTTATACTCAAATTTCGTTTAAACCATAGTATGGAATAGATTAAATACAACTATACACTAGCTTTTGTTAGATAAAAAGATAAATCCACGTATAATGTGAATAATAATTCACAAGCAATAGATAATACTTAACACAAGTAGTATAAACAATAGGAGTAGTCCACAAATCAACATGAACAAGATCAAAAGCTTTAACATTTTTAACATGTTTAGATTTGTAAGGTTTATAGTGTTGACGATATTCGTGAACAAAATATTCAAATATAATTTTGTTTCTAAACTTATTTTTCAAGATTATTATTTAAATTGAAGAAACTACCTAGCTTCAAATGAACATATATTAGGTATACTTATGTTCTTACACACATTAGCTTTCATATTAGACAATGGAAACATTTAATATATAGGTTACCTGTTCGATCGAGTAATGTTTAGGTTGATCAAGGAGGTAAATCGATTGAGGATTGATCTACTATGATCTAAATCCTCTTGGGTTAATTTTAAAATTAGGGTAGATCAATCGATAATTGATCATCTTCAATCTATCTAGTCTCGAGTTTTTATTAATTTTTGCCTAGATTGATTGAAAAAGGTTTCGATCGATCAAGTTTATTGGTTTGATCGATTGAGCTTAGTTTGGATCGATCGAGTGACGAGGGTTTCAACTTTAACCTAATTGTTTACTCGATTCAAACTTTCTTACTATCATATTGTTCATATTATTTACTAATCTATGAATTATTTGATGGAATAAATTATAATTCATCTTTAACCTAGCATTAGAGCTTCAATATTTCTTATACAAAGAACCTAATGCTCTGTATTTTAATCAACCATACTTGTTATAATTTTTTAATTATTTTTGTGCTCTCTTTGACTTTTTTTTTGCAAAAATAAGATCATATTTATTTAGGCTTCTTTCTTTAATTAATATATCAAATATTGGTGGTTATGTTTGATCGATTAATAAGCTTATTTAATTATGAAATTTTAATTATATGTTGATATAGCTTCTTTTTTATTATGTTCTTGAATGCTTGGATTAAATAATTGTGTGTATAATACCTTAATTATTTGATTTGATTATTTAACTTTAAAAAACTCTTTATTGAACCTATACTTAATCTATTTGTTCTAGAATTACTAGATTATTTAAATTAACTCATTTATTCTTGAATCTTCTAGCTAGGGTTTTTTATTATTGAATCTGCTCTATAACATACCTTACACTTGTGTTATTATGCTAAAATTTCAGGTGCTGGTTGAACAGGTTCGATTGCTCATGTAACTCGAGTTTATTGAAATATTGGTCCATATCCGAACACTTTTCTTGTGGAGACTATGAAGGAAAGCAATGACTTGTAAGTATATACCTTTGGGGTATTATCTTGGAGGGTAGTTTAAGTCCTAATCTTATAATTGAACTTTGCTTTCATATTAGATAGTTAGGCACTTTAGTGGGTCGGTGGTTTTTCTCTTATAGATTATTGGTGTGACCTAGGCTGTTGCTACCTAAAATATCGTATGTTAATCTTTATTTATTTTTGTATTATTTTATTTACACACAATTGCATTTATGGCTATTTATGAAATTTTAATTTTGTATAATTTGATTAATTATCTATTCACTCATTTTCTAGTTAATGAGATCCGTAACTAAAAATTTTTAATTGGTATTAAACCGATCACTAGATATACTTAGTTTTTTCCTAGGACCTTATTGTAGATCATTTGAAAGAGGGTTTGTATACAATCTGTGCTCCCTTCTTTGATGGATTTAACTACTCATATTGGAAGGCTTGTATAAGAGCCTTTCTATGTTCTATAAATGAAAGTATCTGAGACTATATTATTTATGGTTAGGAACCACCAACGGTTATCAAAGATAATATAGTCATCCTTAAGCCTAGGAATGAATGGACCGCTAAAAATAAAGCTATTAGTAATTGGAACCAAAAATGTATTAATGTTATCTTCAGTGTCGTGTCTGCTAAAGAGTTTCATCGTATCTCAAATATTGATACTATTAAGCATGCGTGGGATATTTTAAAAGGTATCCATGAAGGTACCACATAAGTTAAACAAACTAAAATTTTCTTGCTTGTACTCAATTTGAAAACCTTATGATGAAAAAAGATGAGACATTTTCTTAATTCTATGTTAAATTATGTGATATTATTAATACATTTGTCAATCTTGTAGAGAAAATTGATGATTTTAGGATAGTTCAAAAGATTATTTGCTCATTATCACATTGCTTACATGCAAAGGTCACTGCTATGGATGAAAGCAAGGATGTAGACACCATCGAAACTGAGGAACTCGTTGGCTGACTCCAAACCTCTAAGATAAGTTTTTGAATACCACCAAAAAACAAAGGTATTGCTTTCAAAACCATAATAATTGGTGATGGTGATGATGAAAGTGATGATAATGTTGAAGAATTGGAACACTTAGCAAAAAGTATCAAGAAAATATTCAACCAAAACAATTCACAAAGTAACTAACAACTAAGCCATTCAAGGGATCACAATATAAGAAAACTCAAACCTATGAGTTTCAAAGGAAAGAAAACTAAACCCAATAGACCTAGATGTTTTGAATGCAATAATATTGGTCATATTATAGATGAGTGTTCTAACAAAAAGAAAAGAAGTGGAAGATATTTCAATGCTACTCTTAGTGACTTAGAAAGTGAATGACAATCCTCATGACTCTAAAAAATTTATAGCACCAATTATTTGGCATTTACAATAACTACTAGTGGATGCTTTAGTAAGTATGACATTGATTCAGACTATGAGGAAGTGACTTTGAATTCCTATTCAATAAATTTAATGCATATAATCTTGATGAATTGTTTGTGGACTTAATTGCCAGTAAGAGATAAAAGGATAAATTACTTGTAGAAGTAATTGAACTAAATGATAAACTTAAATTTTTTGAAATAAATTCCTCAATTATAGAAAACAAATTGGCATGTCTGAACGTGCTAATATTTTGAATTCAAGTCTTTCAAATCCTAAACAAAAAATAAGAATCTTGTACAGGAACTTGGAGAATCAAATGAAGTTGTACAAAGGTTAACCATTGGAGATTAAAAGCTAAATAAAGTTCTTGACTACAAAAGATTTTTTCGAAAACAAAAGAGGGCTAGGTTATGTAGATGAGCATTCTACACCATCATCTTCAAAAATAACTTAGTTTGTAACACCCTCTAACCCTTCTTCTTCATGTAAAACACATGACCTTAGTTATAAGGATGAAATCTCTACACCTTAAGCATCAAAAATCAAATTTGTAAAGCCTTCTAACTCTACTCATACATTTACCTATTATGCACAAAGAACCATTGCACCTATAGTAGAAAATACTATTAAGTTTGTGCTCCTATGTCATCATTGTGGTAGAAAAGGTTACGTTAGGCCCAAGTATAGATTTTAGATAAATAATCATAAATTTAATAATTCTTTCCATGCCTCTAGTTATAGGAGTTATAATTATCATTTATCTATGAATATTATGTCCAATAATTATACTAGAAAGCATGAAGTTGTCGGTTCAAAAAGGCAAGTGAAATTCAACACATGTAATTATAGGAATAATTATCATTATCTTACCATACACGTTGCATCTTTATTTAGGATGAATGAAAAATCTAAAGGTAATTGATTTCCAACCCAAAGATATAAAAAAACCAAAATTCAAGAAAAAATGGTTTAAAAAAAGTTGTCTCTTTTCAATCACCTGACTGTCATATATTGTTCACTTAGGTATCTTTATTTGACTACTTAATTAACCCTCAGTGAACATATTTAGTTTGTTTATCTATTTCTTATTATTATTTTTATGTTTCTTTAGTTTTAATAAAAATAAAAAATAAAAAAATAAAAAGAAAGGAATCTACCTATTTTAACATTAACATAAACTTTACATATTACTCTCACATTACTTTACTTGACTTGATTGACTTTATATTGTACAAATGAATATTTTAACTTGTGCATTTACATATTTTTATATCTGGTGGTTAATGTTGACATGAACCTAGTCACACACTTACTAGATGCATATGTATGCCATGCTTGAAGTTTATGTTTGATATTGTGAGACTTTAGGGTTTGAGATAACCTTAACTACAAAACTGTGTTTGAGCTCTATCTTTCACTTTATAAAATGCTATTATAAAGACACATCTAGTTTTGAGTGGGCTACTTATTGGGATGTGTGAAGCTACTATAGTCAGCGAAGATGGTGACCTCACAACTAGTGTGAATGTCATCATACTAAATTAGCTTATGCATATTTCCTTCAAAAAATTATATCAAAGAAAAACGAAAAATACAAAAGCATTTACATGCACAAAAGAAAGAGCAAAAAATGATTATACAAAAAAAAAGGAAAATAAATAAGTGAATAATCAATCACTCATTGAGAGAGAGATAGAGAGAGAGAATAATAAATAAATAATAATAAAATTTTAAGTTCTCTCTTGATATATAATTTTATTTTATGAAAGTAAGGATTCAATTGTAGTTTTTCAATATATATGATACTTTTTCCTCTGAATCTTTTATAATTGATCATAAATAAATAAACTCACATAGTATTGTAGTTCAAACATATATCTTATTTTTGGGTAATTGTCAATATGTCATTGTATGTGTTAGTATATCTATGTGTCTTGTCTATATACTTGTACTTTCAATGGAGAGTCAAAATTTGAACAAAATTATTATCATCAATTGAGTATTTTTTTTAATCTTGTTTAAATAAATCTACTACCCTCTATAAGAAAGAATATATATATATATATATATATCAAATTCTATAAATTTTTATTCTCTTCTATTTTATTTTGGAGATTCATAGAACTTAGGGAGAGTTCTGTCATTGCATATATTTTATTCTTAGTCATATTAAATCTAAGTTTTAATGTTATATTACATATTCATATGAAAAATGGAGAAAGATAATGCATATAGGGAAAGAGTACCCAATGGATAGTTCCATTATGTAAAATTCTTTTTCTTATAAGTGTGATATAGTGAGAGAGTTTTTATCATATGAATATGCCAACGAGAAAGATTGTAAGGTTTATAAGTTTTGACAATATTTATTAACAAAACTTTTAAATATAATTTAGTTTCTAGATGTATTTTTCAAGATCACTATTCAAGTCAAAGAAATTATAAAGCTTCAAATGAACATATTTAAGTATACTTCTGTTCTTATGCATGTTAGATTTTATATTAGACACATAGAAATATTTAATATATAAGTTACTCGATCGATCGAGTAATATCTAGATCAATAAGGAGGTAGATCAATCAAGTATCGATCTACTACGTTTTAAGTCCTCTTGAGTTGATCTTAAAATTATGATAGATTGATCGAAGCTTTGGATTTGATCGATCAAGGGACTAGATCAATTAAGAATCGATCATATTCGATCTTTCTAGTCATGGGTTTTTATTAATCGTTGCTTGGATCAATCGAAAAGGTTTTCGATTGAGCAACCTTATTGGTTCAATTGATCGAGCTTGGTCTGGATCAATCGAGTGGCAAGGGCTTTAACTTTAACCTAATTGGTTACTCGAGTTAAATATTCTAATTACCATATTATCCTTATTATTTACTGTTATATGAATTGTTTAATAGACATAATTGTAGTTAGACTTTAACCTAACATTAGGGTTTCAATCTTTCCTATATATAGAACTTCATGCTCCATATTTTAATCAACCACATTCATTATAATTTTCTAATTATTTTTGTGCTATCTCTCTCTATCTATCTCTATCTCTCTTTCTCTCAAAGCATTTTGCAAAAACAAAATCATATTTGTTTATGCTTCTTTTTTTAATTAATCTATCAAATATTGGTGGTTGTGTTTGATTAATTAAATAGATCTTGGGGGTATTATCTTGGAGGATAATTTAAACCTCAGCTTTGTAATTGAAACTTATTTTCATAATGGATAGTTAGGTAGACTAGTATATCGATGGTTTTTCTCTTGAGTTATTGGTGTAGCCTATGTTATTTTCATCTAAAATATCATGTGTCAATATTTATTTATTTTCAAATTATTTTATTTATACACGATTGCATATTTAACCATTTGTGAAATTTTAATTTAACATAATTTGATTAATTATCTATTCACCTTATAGTTAATGATCCTTAACTTTCAAGATTAAAAAAGTAAGCGATGAAACTTGCTTAAAGAGAAAGTAGTACACTTATTACAAGCATTAATTAATTTATCATCAACTTGTTTCATCACTTTCTCAAATATAAAAGCAAAAAGATGTCAATTCTACTATGCCATATGTTTACATCCACAATACTAACTAAAGCAGTAGATAAAGAAATGAGACCTAGATCAAATGTTGACAACAATGAAACATATGACAACTTCACTATTGGTTTCTTTATTCTATGAATGCCTTGCTCATATCTACCTTGGAAGAGTATCTCTTTGATCAATGGATCCTTTACACAAAAAATAATCACCATAAAACTTCACACACGTAATTATCAAGACATAATTTGTTGACAGAGTACAAATTAGATGATACCTATGAAGTATGGAGTAAGTTCTTGAGGATTTATGTATGAGTATTCAAACATAAATTAGCTTATTCTAACTAATTGATCTTTAGTTGATAACTATTACCTATAGTGATGCGATGTTTTGTTGCTCCTCCATGAATATTATTACCATTATTATTCAAATGATGTGTAGTACCACTATCTAAAATCCATCCATGTTCCTCACCTAACTATATGGCCCAATTTAGAATAAATTTGACACTATGGTTTATCAAACCCTTTTTCACCTAATTTCTTCAATTTTGATCCACTATTTTTGTTCTTGGTCTAAGAGTTACTACTAACAAAGTAAATCCTTAGAGAAACTAATACAGGTTCCATGGTTGAGGCTTTTGTGAAGACTATGGGTGAGAGTGTTAAGTGGATTCAAAATTTAGATTTCCCATCTTTACAACATTGGCTTGAGACTAGATTGTTTAGATAGAAAATGTAACTTATTCCTCCTTTCATGAATTAACAACATATTGTGAAGTTCATTAATATTAGTAAAGATTAGTTTGCATCAACTCACTAGTAACAAAATTAGTAAATTCACCATTCAGACCATCCAAAACTTGTAATACTAAATCAGTATCACAAATTGGAGCACCAATTGAAGCTAAATGACCTGCAATCTTCTTAGCTTCCAACAAAAAATTATCAACAAACAAATCCCCTTGTTTCAAATTATGTAGTTGTGATCTCAAAGAAAATGAAAAATTCACCAAAAAAGATGACATCACTTGTGACACAATTGTTGCCGCAATTGGGTGTTTGAGAAGGTCTGAGACTTAAGTGATGAATCAATAGTTTCAAGGATTTTGGCATACTTGATACATAAAACCAATATTTATATAAGAGTGATAAGTATATAAATAATTGATAATTCTCTCAATAACTTAAATTATTTTTAAAAAGTTAATTTTCCAATATACTTGAAGACACTATATTAGAATGATCTTTCATTGAAATGTGTCTTTCCTAAGTTGACATAACAATGATAACTTTTAACCTCTTTTATTATTCCTAATCTTACCCTCTTTTGGTGTCTTTGTTTACTTGTCTTTTATTAATCGAAAATCCCACTTCTTCAAAACATTCAAGCATTAATGATTAAATTGTGTAGGATTTCACCTTTCGGTTTTATAAGATGACAGTACTGCATGAATATGAATACTTATATGATAGAGAAAAATATCAGAGTTACTTACTCATCTCACTTTGATCAAAATAATCATTTTTTATTTTTTATTATTTTTTGTAGTAATTTAATCATTTTGTTATTAATAAGACTAAACTGCTCTACTTTGATATAACTAACAGACTTCTTGGTTCATCCATCTGATATGATATATTCCACCACCTATTTTCTTCTATATCTTAGGTGGCGTTTGGTTCACAGTATGAAATTGGAATCAGAATTAGAATGATAATGGAATGGAAAGGAAATGAAATAATGTTGTTTGGTTTGACCACTGGAATCAAAGAAAAAATCAGTATTAGAGTGTTTGGTTTGCCACTAGAATGGAATGAAAAAATTGTAAATTACCTCAATACCCTTATATTCAATAGTTTAAATAATATCATTTAATTATTATTTTTTCGTCAGGTAAAATACATTATTGAAATCATTATTTTTCTAAATAATTATTACTTAAAAAGAAAATATATTATTAAAATTATTATTTTTCTAAATAGGGTTTAGGATTTTGAGGTTTAAGTTTTGGGGTTTAGGGATTTGGGATTTGGGGTTTAGGGTTTAGGGATATATTTATGGGTTAAGGTTTAGGGTTAAAGTTATTATTTTTCTAAATAGGGTTTAGGGTTTTAGGATTTGGGATTTGGGATTTGAGATTTGATATTTAAGATTTTAGGGTTTAGGGTTTAGGGGTTTAAGGCTTAATGATTTGGGTTTTGGGTTTTGGGTTTTGGCTTTTAGGGTTTAGGTTTTAGGGTTTTGGGGTTTTGGTTTGGAAGGAATCAAGGTTTTGGGATTTAGGTTTGGAAGGAATCAATTTTGATTCCTTTCTATTCCCTACAACTAAACACAACATTAGTGTCAATAAATAACATGACAATGTTATCATTAGTCAATAGACTTAAGATCTATTTATACAAATTGTCTCATAAATGGTAAAAGATCTATTTATCACTTCTCACCTCAGAAAAATACTAGTTTATCACAATACCATAGTACAAAAATTTTGGAGTCAGATTCATTTAGTAATAAACATACACCATGTCGCTTCATATACCATATACATCACTAAAATTCAGATTCAAGAGGAATTGTTGTCTCTCTCCATTGCTAGTTGCAGTACCCATACTTACAAAAATCAATTTCAATAATTTCCCTTACAACATCCACCATTTTCCATGCCAAAGCAAGGTCAAATTCACCTTTATACAAAGCAATACTTATTTTAATGGTACCACAAACGAAAAATCTAATAATATGCATGTGCCAATGTTCACGAAGCTCGTTAACTCCACATTATTCTCAAACTCCTAATCTAAAGAAAGTCTAAGAAGTAAATAACTTAACCCAAAGATCTTCCATAATTTCCATAAATATTTCCATAAACCTTAACACGGTTCAAAAAATCTAATCTTAATCAAAAAAATTCAACAAACAAAATACATGAAAGACATCAAAAAAGCTCAAATGTTTTACTACTTTAATTACCAAAGCAAAGCAAGAAGGAAAAAGAAAAAAAAGTTGAAATAAACACTAACTTGGTCTCAAGGGCTCAGTTGAAGCAGTCAGTAGCCTCACTAAAATCACCGACTTTCATGGCTTTGGAGGCTTTCTTCATCAACTCCTCAAGTCTAGCATATGAAAAATATTTGCTAATCCAAGCACAATAGAAATATCATACAATACCCAAATAATGAATATTCAACAACCGCACCTCAAATCCAAGAAATGGAATATCAAAGACAATGAAAAATAATAACAAAGAAAAGATTAAGAAAAAACACACCAACATTTATAGTGACTCAACCCAACTAATATGATGAGTATACTCCACTTCTTTACTCCTCTAATAGAGATGAATTCTTACAAGGGTTTATAATCAATATAGAGATTACAATTACAAAGGTTTATCTTAAAGAAAAAAAATACTCACACATGATAAATATCACTCAAAGAGACTTACAATAGCTTCATACCAAATAATAGTGGAAATCCTATCCCTCTCTTTTCTAGCTCTTTCTTCTCTAGCACAATGATCTCTTTCACATGGCTTATAGGGAACTCTTTGGTGAGTAGAAACTCCAAGATTGAATCACGATCGATTCTCAATCAATCGACGATCCCTTCGATCAATCAATAAGGACTAGAAGTTATTCTCCATTTCATGTAATACTCCTAGTCTAACTTTTGATGTTTGATTATCCACATTGGTTTTCAAGCATATATCATGGATTTGCATCACAATATCACACCCACACACCCCAATGACTTCTCGTGCTCCCCATCTGAGTGATTCTCCATACCTCAATTATTGCAAGCAGACTTTAAACCTCCCTGAGAGGATTCAATGGTGGCCTCCTTAGCGGTCTAATTCTTTTCACCATTTAGGGCTAGGGTTTCTTTCACTTCTTATACTGAAACTTTTTCAACCATTTCTTCGTCTTTGAAAATCCAAAAACTTACTCTCAAATCTTGATAATCCCTCTAAAACTAGCCTTCACTCTCTAAAAATGAGACAAAATTAACAATCTTTCAACATTGATCATAAAAGAGAATGACGTGCCATTTTTTTCTTCCCTTGTTCAATTACATACAATTCTAACCCCTAGTTTTGATGATAAATATTCAAAGGATATATTCATAATTTAAGAAAAGTGAGAAAACGAGAGGTGAGATTGAATCACATACTACATCGATTAGAAAAGTTTGAAAATAGATATTTTAAGTGAATGGTGTAACGATGCACTTAGTTATGTTCGAATTGTTTGGCATTTGCTAAACTTCTTTTTCTTCAATATGGAATTAAGAGTTAAAGGTAAACTATAATAATCATTTAGTTAAAGATAATAATTTGAACATGAATAAAATTTATTATCGTTGCCAAATTTTGATCATAAATTTTGATTCTTATCTCTGAATTAAATGACTTAAGTTTTTATGGAAAGATAATTCAATAATGCATAATTTCATACTTCACACTGTCTATTAAATTATGATTTTTTCAAGGCAAAATATGAGCTAAAATTCGAAAAATATTACAGTTGAATAACTGCAAATATATTTGAAATAACTTTATGTGTACAACTTTAAATTAAGTGATTTTTGATTTTGTTGAAAGAAAATAGATTTATCTACAATTTATCTTTTGAAAACATTTTACAAATGAATTATATTCAAGAAGAAGATGACATGCTATTATTATGATTCATCAAATCTTTTTACTCCAATACTATAAATAGATGTTATTCAACATTTGAGGATTATAAGAAAATTGTAAAGAGTTTTTACTTTCTTCTCTTATTCTCTCTCTAAAAATTTATCGGAGTGATTTGTAAATTAAGCTAAAGTTAGAAATATAATAAAGAAAATTTCAATTGTATAGCTCTTATTTTACCATCTTTATTTTTATAAGTGTTTTTTAATTTATATATTATATTATTCTTTTACTAATATAAGTAATTTATTTGACAAAAAGTGAGCCTAAATTTGTTTTAAGTATAATACTTTTGTAAGTATGGTTTAGTTTTTACCCCTAAAAAAACATTTCCAAAGATTTAACTAAATATAATATCATTATTTTTCATCTTTTATTTTGATAGTATTTTTATTTGGACAATTAAATTACCCTTGACAATAGCCATTTTTTGATTCTTTTGTTATTTTTTTTATCAATTTAGTTCTTTTATTTGAAAAAGTGATAACATAAGAATAAATTATCAATTTTTTCATTTATTTTCATATTAATTTAACTGTTATAAAAATATTAATATCATAAATTGTATCAATATTAGATAATAATGACTACAAAATTGATAATAAAAAAACATTTAAAATTTAATTAATTGTTATTATACTGTCATTTTTTCATAACATGAAATTAAAATACTACAAAAAAAATCACAAATGAATTAAACTACTTTAAGATACATAATTAATGGATCCTATTGGAATTGTCTTAATAATTTCATCAAATTAAAATATGCTAACTAATGTCTCTTGCCAACTGCCATTATTATTTCATCATGAAATTTCTTAAGCAATCCCCTTTTATTATTTGTCACTCTCAAAGGAGAACGATGCACTTAAAAAGTTTTGCTCTCCGTCTCTCTCTGCTTTTTCTCTCTACTTTCTCTCTTGCTATTCTTTGTCCATTTTCAACGTTCTTCACTTGGCATAGAGGAGGGAACTCCTTTTTAGGGAGAGCTGGTGGGTGAATTGTACTACTTTTCTCCTTTTTTTTTTCTTTTCTTGTTGTAACTATTTTTATGGGAGAGTTTAAGTTCCATAAATAACTTGTTACTATTGATTTTATTGGTTTTACTTTTTTGAATCTGGTGGGTGAGTTGTACTACTTTTTCTCCTTTTTTTTTCTTTTCTTGTTGTAACTATTTTTATGGGAGAGTTTAAGTTCCATAAATAACTTGTTACTATTGATTTTATTGGTTTTACTTTTTTGAATCTGAATATATGAAAGTTTGATTTAGTGTCTTTAGATCCATGTTTGTCCAAGTATGGTGTGGAATATGTTCATGTTTTTCAAAAACTCTCAAATCTGCAAAAATTTAGCGAACTATAAATATTTTGTTTAACCTGAAGCTTCAATTTAAGCAATTATAGTTGGTGGGTGTCCAAATACCGGACCGAACTGAATTAAACATGAAAATTAGATCGGATCAATCCGATTCGATTTGAGCAGTTTTATAAATCAAACAACCCGATTCAGTTATATTAATTTATAAACCGATCGGACAGGACTAGATCATTTTTAATAATATATTAAATTTTTCATATCACTTCTCGCAAACCGTTGATTAAATGTATCATATTTTAATCAAAGGTATATCATTAAATGTATCATATTTTAATCAAAGGTATATTATTAGGTATATCATATTTATGTATTATTAACCGGACCAAACAGTTGAAAATTGTTAATCAAACTATTCGATTACAATCTTTTGAATAACTAAACGGTTCGGTCCTATCCAGTTAAATTTTTTTTTACTCAAAACTGAACCCAACCTGGCCGTTGACATTGGTGGTGAATTATAAATATTTTGTTCATCCAAAAATTTCATTGACACATCTATTCAAGCAGCTATGGTTGGTGGTGGAGATTACTAAATATTAACAAGACGAAGAAATTCATGGCTTGATGATACTTCTACAGCACCATCGTTCTTCTTGTATGTATTTTGCTTTTTAGGTTTTCAATAGGTATTAAGATAACGATGCACGGGGAACCTGAACACGGCATTTCATTCATATGATTGGTTATGGGACTCGTTCTCTCTATTGTTTCTCTTGCATATGATATATAAAATTTACATCTGCGTGCCCACATGCACAAACTTGTCTTTGACAAGGCTTGAATCCATATCGCTTAAGCATTCACAAGGAGTAGATTTCACTGCATTACAAGAAAATCTATGCATATGATATAAATCACTGCGCTCTATTGAGATAACCAGCAAAAGCGACAAAGTACTCACAGCTCAAAGGATAGACCCAACAACTTAACAGTCACACTTTGACATCAGTACTTTAGGTGTGTACATATATGAAATAATCAAAGACTAAAAAGTGTAAACATTGTTGGGAAATATATTAGATTCATACTTCTCTTTGGTTCCTTTGCAATCCATATATAAGTAAAAATTTGGTGAATGCATACAAGTAACTCTATTTCTGTTCTCTATGTAACATTTGCATTTTCAGTCATTGCTTTGATCCAATACGCCTATAGGAAACTTGATAAATTATAAGCAGAAAAGGGTAACAAAAACAGAGAACACAACTATGGTATTAACTATTCACATGTTTGATTGAATAGAGCTAGGCACTCAAAAGGAGTAGTTGTGTCATTGAACAACACTACCCAACAAACTATTTGTTGAAGGTGAACTTTGCTCACTGAACCATGGATCTTGTACAGAAACAGGAGAGCTATCTTTCTCTTCATCCATGATTGCCAAATTATCATCTAACCTTTGTGGAACAATCAATCTCTGACTCCCTATTACGACCTTCTTCGATTTCAGGCTACTGAAGGACTTCTCACTTCCATTATATGGCGACGAGCAAGTTGACTCCATTGAAGCCCACCCACTCTGTTTAATGAGTTCTAGTTCCTCAGCTACTTCCATCATAGATGGTCTCATGTCACTGTGAAAAGCAAGGCATCTAAATGCAAGTTCGGTTACTTTGTTGATGGAATAAAGCGTCCAAGCATCCCTATGTGGTTCAAGGAAAGGATCGATTATCTCATCAATACATCCCCTTCCTATCTTATCAATAGCAAGTGCAGCCAAATTGACCTCACTCTGTGGTCGAGCAAAGTCAACCACTTTCAATGCAGTTATTATCTCTACTAAAACTACACCAAAACTGTAAACATCACTTCTATCAGAAAGATGGAAGTTTTGATGGTATTGAGGATCAACATAGCCGGGAGTTCCTTGTGGAGCTGTAGATATGTGGGATGATTCAATCATTCCAAGTCTAGAGAGACCAAAATCTGCTACCTTTGAGTTGAAGTTGTAATCCAGTAGTATATTGCTTGATTTGATATCTCTATGATAAATTGGGGGATTTATGGAAGAGTGGAGATATGCTATAGCATTTGCAGTTTCAGTAGCAATAGTGAGTCGAATCGTCCATGGAAGTCCTGTACCCCTCTCTTTCTGCAGGTGCTGGGACAGAGTTCCATTAGGCATAAATTCGTACACAAGTATTTGTTCACCTTTTTCTATACAACAGCCTAAGAGACGGACTAGATTCGGGTGGCTCACAGATGAAAGGAGTTTAATCTCATTCATTACTTGATCAATGCTACTGGTGTCTCTATATTTGATCTTCTTTATGGCAACATACTCATCATTGTGGAGTTTTCCTGCATAAACAGTACCATAAGCCCCTATTCCCAGCATTTGCTTTTCAGAGAAGCCACTTGTAGCTCTTTCTATTTCTTTATAAGGGTATAATGCAACACTTGAATTGCCAGCAGCTTCATTCAGTAGCCGCTTTGCACTCATATGATTTTTCAAACAATGTGAGCGGCGGCGGACAAGGTAACAGAGAAAAATTATGCCAGCCATTACAGTAGCCCCAGCCAAAATCCCTGAGAACATATCAAAAGTGTATCACTTGAAAGGCCGATGTTATTTGTTATTAATGAAAAAGTTCAATGTAAGCTCTTTTTTTGGCTTGAAATAACCATCAGCAGAAAAATTTATGATTATTGATGAATGGTGTAAATCTGTTTACTACTTTTGAGGCTTCAGACTTTCTGCTCAAAAGAAAATCTAAGCAGTAGGGGAAAATTGTATCTGAAGTATGAAATTGACTCAATACAAACATTATTATTAAGTACTAAAATTACGAATTTTACCGCCAACAAGAGCACCAACTTTAGTTATTCCTCCACATTCTGCGAATATGTACTTCGAAGACTCACATTCTGAAACTGCAAAAGTGCCCATTGGGAACAAAAATTAGCAATGCTAGTAAATGTGAACAGCTGAAGCTTCTGTAAAAAGGAACATGATTCATCCCATATCATGAGTGAAGAATTGATAATAAAGGAAAACAAGTCTCTCAACACCTCAGCAAAGAGCTGTTTCAACAACCTAGGTTAAGATCTCTCTTGAAAGAATGAACAATTATGAGTTAAGCAATATCAAATGGATATGGTTTGAGCCAAAGATGGTGCGTTAGATGTTATAGGCCTCTTATAGTAAAGGTAAGCCTAGCATTGTCATAACATTTTCCTCAGATTCTACCTAATCTCCTACAAAACCTAGCAATGCATCTAAAGATTAACTGGAGTGCAAACAGACTAAAGAACACAATCAAGTTTATGTTCGACCATTTCAGCAAACTCATGCCTTTTCTGGTCCCTTATTTCCCAAACAGAACAGATATGTTTCTTCATATAACAAAAATTGACTGGCCAAATACGAAGATGATCCTCAGTCATAGTGAAAACTAAATATCATCATGAAACAAGAAGCAGATGGGAAATTTCAGTCATAGCATGAAATGTAAATAGTAAAACAGCATGGTTGAAGTTCATCAGGATTATAAACAAGATCAAATAGACAGTCTGCCCTTGAATTCAACTGGAATGATATAATAACCAAAGAAGTTGATGTTAAAGCTGAAGAAATCCCAAGCCTTATCTACCATAACCATTGACTTTTATTCAGATCCTATTCAAATCAAAATAGCTTGGTCATGTGATCAACTAAGATCAATCATTTAAATAAAATAATGCTATAACATAATTGTCAAATGCTTTGACTTCTGACATATATCATATAATTATCTACTGGGGGTAAGATATCACACCGAAAAGCCAAAAGAAAAATCCTCGATACCTTTTCAACTTCTCCGGCCATTTATAAATTAGAAACAACTAAATGAACAGCTTTTAGGCATTAAGAAAAAATTTCATCTAGAGGAAGTCCTTGTTATTCTTATAACCAAAAACAAATCCAAATACGCAGCAAAATAAAACTCTACGCAATATTTATTACACAATACTAAAAACGTGATTGTATAATTTATGCACATTCATGCATTTGGTTATGAAATCGGATCGTATCATACAAAAATAAAAATAACAAGATTATATAGAAATTTTGTACAATAGTGTGGGTCTAAAATGTAATAGATATTTAATTTAACCTATCTAAATTTTTAATTTTAAAATTATTTACTCACTTTTTCTTTCATCACATATCAAAAATAATTTTATTATCTTTAAAATGTAAGAAAATACAAAAAATAAATTACATATTAAATTAAACAAATATTAATAAAGAAATTATTTAAATATGTAAGAAAATTATATAAAATAAATTATATATTATTTTAAATATAAATTCTTCTATTAAAATACTTATCATCAATTCAATCCTATGCAATTATATTTAAGATATCTGATAAGTAATATCAAAAATGCCTTAACAGTATTCTAGCGGGAGAGAAAGGTATCATTTCCACCAACAAAAGCATTGAAATGAAAATGCAATATGCAAATATTCTTTGGCACTTCTAATAATGTGTTATTTGTCCTATTAAGGAAAAAAGCAAATTCCATCCATTTTAAGCTGCAAAAGCAGTCAATGAGTAATAAAAGCTCTATGGTCCAAGAAAGAAACTTCTTTATCATTTTTCATAAACAAATTAAAAAATGAAAATTATGAAATAGGAAACCCACACATTGCTCATGAGTCATAAACCCTACCAAAAAGCAAACAAATTTAATACATTTCAATTAGGTGTCTCTCCCTGATTGGCAAGCACCTAAGACACCACCAAATACTTTCTTTGATTTCTTCAGTCAGAGCCAATTAGCAATTACACCATCCACCACGAATAAGAATTCAGAAAAGATCAAACAAATCTTAAAATTAAACCAATTTTAATTATTTTTAAGGTACTAACATAGGAGCGAGTTGACTCACCTTTCAAGCAACCCGACCCGTTCTTGAACCCATCACCGTGAAACCCATCGTTGCAGTGGCACCTATACCCAAGTCTCTCGCCGGGAAGCTTGAGCTGTTTACACGTTGCGTTTGAATGACAATTACAAGTCCCATCGAGCCACCAACCCAATTCCAGCCTCTGACGCTCGAGCGAGTCAGGCGAGTCACTTGAGTCAAAAGCAATAGAACCCAACAAAAACTTGCACGGATTTACCCTCATCTTCACATCCGTGAAGTTCAAAATATCTAAATTATCAAAATCCTGAGAGAAGCAGCTAATAGTGGTGTTTTTGTTACCATCACACCGAGATAAATTGAAGCGCTTTTCAACAAAGCTTGTAGAAATGACACAGCCATTCAATGGAGTACCACAACCTTGGAGTAGCAAACTGTTCTGCCAAGAAAGTCCATAGTTTTTCCCAAACAGAGTTGCTATTGAATCGATCGGACGGTTACATTTCGCTGGAAGATTAACGAAAATGCTATTTGGGGTTATGTTTTGGACAGTAAAGTTTCCAACTTTGATTTCCCTATTGTTAAAGCAATTCAATCGGATTCCATCCCCGTCTGAGAACACAAATGGGTATTGTACGGAAATTGATGAGTTAAAGCAAGAGCTTTGTCCGTGAGGAGAGTTATGTCCATGAGCTTTGCTTGAAGAGAATGTAAAAATTATGACTATAACAATGACAGAAACAAATGTTGGTTGAAGAGTCATTTCGTCGAACAGTTGAAGGGCTTGGAAGGAAACCCAGTGATCAAATCATCACCTTTCTGCAAAATTATATATATCCATTAATATTTTTTGTAGGTTTTACTTTTCTTATAAATTTCAAATATTTGGCAATTAATTGAAAAATTAAAGCTCAAGTTTGATACAGTTGGGAAGCCATCTATCTCAATAAATGCTCCAAAGAAGTTAAAAAAAGGAAGAAAAAAAAAAGTCTTAAGTTTGAACAAATGGAGTCCTGAACTTACCTCTGAAACTTCTTGAGATTAAATGCTCTGTTGGTGCAGAAGATGAAGTTAATTGCCTGGTTTTATCCATTTGAATATAAAATTTGGGCACCCAGCTCTATTGTCTATTTACAAAAACCATGGAATTTTAAAAATAAGGCTTTCCAGTTTCGTCTTTATTCATCAAAGAGTACAAACATGAGAGAAGAAAAAGCTGTTGTGGGATGGATTCTGAGAGTAGGAAAAGGTAGACATTTTCTCTTCTCTTTAACCCATCACCCTTGGACTCCAGAGGGTATTGGCCTATTGGGTTAGTGGAATTTTCTTATTAAAAAGAAAATTACTTAATTACGTTTCAAAACTGTTATAAATATATTTAAAATATTTATTTAATTATAATTATATGATAAAAACATATTCAGTATTGATTATATTTAAATTTATAATAACTTTAGATAAAAACATGTTATTTTACGTGTTTTTATAGCTACAAAACGTAATATTTTCTTATTAAAAAGAAAATTACTTAATTAAGTTTCAAAACTGTTATAAATATATTTAAAATATTTATTTAATTATAATTATATGATAAAAACATATTCAGTATTAATTATATTTAAATTTATAATTACTTTAGATAAAAATATGCTATTTTACGTGTTTTTATAGTTACAAAACGTAATAAAATAAATTTAAGTGTTTGTCGATTTTTTATTTATTTATTTATTTTTTTCATTTCTGTTTCTCCCTTTATACTTTATACGGCCTCTATTTGCTATAATGTAAATATAATTTATTAATAATTTAATTTTATTATTATTAAAAATAATAAGTTAATTTTTTATTTTTTTCAAATCTTAAATAAATTGTAATGCAAAGAACTAAATATATATATAATCATAATATAGTTATTTTTAGTAATAATATGTTATAAAAGTAAATATAAATATAAAATTTATACAATCACTTATCATTTTTATAAATAAATAAATTACATTTTAATATTGTGATTTTTTATAAGTATGTTTATTTTATTAATTTAAAAATAATCAATTATTTTAAATGGTAAAAAATATTTAAATTTTTAAATTTTTAAATCTTCAAAGCTTATTATTTAATTTTTTAGTTTTTAAAATTTTATATATAATATCAATATTTTAAAATCATAAATTTATTAATATTTTTTTATTAGATACCTCACCGATGAGAAAACATTATAGCAGATACTTTTACTTTTACAGAATTACAGAAACGATTTGACGTCGATTACTATAATTTTGTTTTTGTTTTTTATCCAAATAATGGTATTTTTTTAGTTGATGTTATTCTATTCTATTCTATAAATAAATAAATATATATTATATTTTTATATATGAATTACAAGTAAATTAGATATATTAAAAGTAAAAAGATATATATTAACAGCTTCTCTTAAATTTAAAGTGGATGTGAGATTAACTTGAGGTTGTCAACCAAATTATGAGTACGTCCTTTGGGAAGTGTCTTAGTGAAGATATCTGTAAGTTGATCGTTAGAAGAAATATGAAAAAGCTTGAACACTTGTGGATAAGATGAGAAGCGAATAATAAAGAATAATCGATCTCGATGGGTTTAGTCGGATTCATGGAAGACATCGTTGTGAGAAATATGAATAACACTGATTATCACAATAAAAGGGAGTATAGGAGAATATGGACACACCCAAATCCTTACGAGCCATCATACCAAAGGAACTCGATGCCAGATCATCAAGAAAGACGATATTCTCGATCTTCAAGACGGAAATGCGAAGGTTTGTTTCTTACTTCGCCAAGAAATCAAAGAAGAACCAAGGAGAAAGCAATAACCTGTAGTAGACCTGCGATCAGTGGGATCTCCTGTCCAATAAGCATCAGAGAATGCACGAAGTACTAAAGGAGACTGAGCTGAGTAGAAAAGACCATGGAAGATAGTGCCTTTCAAGTATCGTAGAATATGTAGAATAACAACATAATGAGTTGATCGTGGAGTAGACAGATACTGGCTCACCTGATGAACATCATAAGAGATGTCTGGACGAGTAACTGTAAGATAAACCAGACTGCCAACCAATCGTCTATAAAGAGAGGGATTAGACAATGGTTGCCCCTCTGATAGTGTGAGATGCGCATTAAGTTCAATTAGAGTGTCAACAGTCTTGCTGTCAGTGAGTCCAGCTTGAGATAAGAGGTCAGATGCATATTTTGTTTGAGTAATGTAAAGACTATCTGTGGAACGAGTGATCTCAAGACCCAAGAAATAGCTTAAATGTCCAACGTCTTTCATCTCAAACTGTTGACTAAGAAAATCCTTGAGTTCTTGCATGTCACTGAGGTCATCACCAGTTATGATCATATCATCCACATATAGAAGAAGCAAAATGGTGCCTTTATCATTGCGACGAAGAAATAAGGCAGAATCATAAGGATTGATAGTGTAACCCAAGCGAATGATGGTGGAGCTGAACTTGACAAACCATATTCGTGGAGCTTGTTTAAGGCCATAAAGTGCACGTCAAAGGCGACAAACCTTATTTGTTTCAACAGAAAGACCATGAGGAGGTTGCATATAGACTTATTTATGTAGATCCCCATTAAGGAAAGCATTTTTAATATCCATCTGAAAAATGTCCCATTTACTAGCAACGACAACAACTAAGAGGGTACAAACAGAGGAAATATGGGCAACTGGAGCAAAAGTCTTCATAATCAATCTCATACTCTTGTGTAAAACCTCTTGCTACAAGACAATCCTTGTAGCGATCGATGGACCCATTAGAGCGAGTCTTGATCTTATAGATACACTTACTACCAACCATAGATTGACCATGAGGAAGAGTAACAAGATCTCAAATACGATTTTTAGTTAATGCATCAATTTCTTCTTTCATTGCGATCTGTCAAGAATGGTTAGTAGATGTATATATATATATTAATATATTACTAGGTATACATTAACAGTTAAAAAATAAATTATATAAAATTTATAGTTTTTTTAAAAGAAAATAATAATAAAATATCACCTTAAATAGATAAAAAAATATTAAAAATAAAATTATAATATTATTAAAATTACGAACCCTTAAATTTAGCACGTGTCCAAGAGTTCAAACGTTAATGGCACCTATGTGGTCACGGAGACAACAAATTAATGGAGAGAATATCGCTAATTGCGTACGAACTAGGCTTACACACTAGATAGCAAGAAAAATCAAAGCGTGTTTTAACTTTGACCAAATTGTGACGACAATACATCAACGTCTCTGCCTTTTGCAGTTAGAGAAAAAAATTATTAAATATAAATAATTCAATCACATTAAATTTATTTTAACGTGATAAATTTTTGAATTTAGATCTTATTTATCAGTATATTTTTTTAACAAAATTTATATTACATTCATTCAAATAAATAATATAATAATAATTTAATCAATAAAATAAAAATAAGTTAAATTATTATGCATTAAATAATTAATTTTTTTTATAAAATGAGAACAATTACTTTCTAATCTTTACATATTACAAAAAAATAAGTTATAGTTATTTTATGGACATCGTAACATTTTTATTATTTTATTTTTATTAATTAAATACATTAATCACATTTTTTAAAATTAATATATTTTAATGATATTATTGTTACATTTTGTACGTTTTAATTATTTCTTACTAATTTTATTTTTCTGAATATTTTTTTGTTAAAAAAATTAAATTGAATTAAAATAAATCTAACTAACAAGGAACTTGCGACGAGATGTTTGAAGATAAAGATGTCTCAAAAAAATTAAAAATAAAATAAATTAAAATTACAAAAAATTATTTAAATGATTAAAGTATTCATAAATATAAAAATAAGTTGATTAAAATGTATCAAATTAAAGTAAAGTTACTAATATATCTAATTTATGAAACTAAAGTAACATTAAGTGTAATTTTTTTAATAAATTATTTTTAAATTTTATTAAAAATAAAAGAAATAATTATTTATGTATGAACTATAAAAATTAATAAATTATTTGAAACAAAATATTAAGTCAGTGTTTAAACCCAATCTACCCATAATGGTACAATTTCATATTAAAAAATAAATAATAACATTACCTAAAGATTTTTAGGTACAATTGATAACTAAATATGTTAGTTTTCAACTACATAAAAGTAAAAAAATCACATAATTTTTTTTCATTTCCAAAACACTTTTAGATACATTTAACAATACAACTATACTTAAAAATATTTTAGTTACAATTAACGGTTGTTATTATACCTAAAGCTTAACTTTTAGGTATGTTTATTAATTACATCTAAAAATTTACAAAATTAAACCTACATCTCCCTCCACATCACACTACTCAACACAAACTCTCAATCTCAATCTCAATACAACACAACATAAAATATTTTATGTAAATTTTGTAGAACAGTGATGATGTCTCGATGTGTTATATATTGCTCCTTAATGAAAAAATTAGAAAAGTCCCACATTGATTAGGAATGAAGATGGGTGTTGGTTTTGGGGCTATAAATAAAACCCTCCTTCACCATTTGTAAACATCCCAAAATTTGTAAATCTTCCTCTCTTTTGTAAGGGTAATTGATTAGCTCAATTTTGCCCAATTAGTTGTAATTTTGAAGTTCATTCATTTGGAGATAGTGGAAGTGGTCAACGACGCCCGAGGATCTAGGTAATATTTATACCGAATCTCGTTAAATTTCTGGTATTATTATTTTTCTGCTTTAATATTTTTGTTTCAATATATGTTTTAGTTTATTTTAGCATTATATTTCCAATAGCATTATTTTGTCGGGTTAGTTTGAGTTCTATTCATTTAAATCATAAGTGAATAGTAACTACTTAGAATAGGGAAAATATACCCGATTTTCCCCAACAATTGGTATCAGAGCCGAAGGTTTTCTACCTAGGCATTTTTTTGTATTCCGTTTGTTTGCTATTGAAATATAGTTGCTAGTTATTTTAATTTGAAGAAATGGCGGAAGAAAAATTTCTTTCAAACAAAGGCCAGTCATCCACGTCAAGCAGAACTATGGTGATGAACGCAAGGTTCGAGGTGGAGAAGTTTGATGGAACCAGTCATTTCGGCATGTGGTAAGGCGAAGTTCTAGATGGTCTGTTTCAACAAGGTCTAGACATCGCCATTGAAGAAGAGAAACCAGATGGAGCAGATGAAGTAGAGTGGAAAAATATCAACCGATTGGCATGTGGTACAATCTGTTCGTGTCTCTTAAGAGAACAAAAGTACACGTTCATGAAGGAGACATCCGCAAGTAAGTTGTGGAAGGCGTTGAAGAACAAGTTCATGAAGAAGAGTGGACAAAATCGGCTCTATTTGAAGAAGAAGTTGTTCCGGTTTGAATACCTTCCAGGTACTACAATAAACGACCACATTACTGCTTTTAATCAATTAGTAGCAGATTTGTTAAATATGGATGAAACTTTTAAAGATGAAGATTTAGCCTTGATGTTGTTAGCCTCCCTTCTTGATGAGTTTCATCATCTTATTATGAGCTTACTCATTGGGAAGGATAAAGTGTCTTTTGAGGAAGTTTGTACTGCTTTGTATAGTTATGAAATTAGAAAGAAAGATAAAAGAGAAAGCAGGAATGAAGTAGCAGAGGCATTATCTGTAAGAGGACGTCTGCAAACACAACATAAAGGAAGGAGAGGTAGATCTCTATCAAAAGGAATACTTGGTAAAGATGAATGTGCCTTTTGTCATGAGAAAGGCCATTGGAAGAAAAATTGTCCGAAGCTGTAAAAGAAAGAAAAAGCTGTGAAATCTGATGCATGTGTAGCTGAAAGCAATTCAAATTCAGATTTTGCATTGGTTGGTTCGTCAACAGCATCTCATCCTGGTGATTGGATTTTTGATTCAGCATGTACTTTCCATATGTCTCCTAACAAGGAGTGGTTCTTTAACTTTGAAGAACTAGACGGTGGAGTTGTTTTCATGGGTAATGATTATCCATGCAAAGTTTTGGGAATCGGTACAATTCGTTTGAAGAATCAAGATGGTTCAACCAAGGTCTTGACAGATGTTCATTATGTTCCAGATATGAAGAAGAATCTCATTGCTGTGGGAGTCTTAGAATCAAAAGGCTTCACTGTGACCATACAAAATGGGGCATTGAAGGTTACTTCTGGAGCACTGGTGGCGATGAAAGGTGTTCGGAAGAATAACTTGTACTACTACCTTGGTAGTACGGTTATTGGGATAGCATCAGCAGCAGTTTCAGATGAAGAAAGAGATTTAGAAACTACCAAGTTGTGGCATATGCGTTTGGGACATGCTGGTGAAAAAGCTTTACAGATTCTAGTAAAACAAGGCCTGTTAAAAGGTGCGAGTGCACGAATACTTTGGTTTTATATTTATAAAACTCTCGCAAGTGCACGAATCATTTCGTAGAAAATGATAAGTATACTCCCAAGGTCGATCTAAGGAAGGAATGTATGTGGTTTTTAATTTATTATTCAAACTTTTAAAAACGAAATTAAATCCTAAACATCCTGTCACGATATTTTGGGTTTTTTTTGTGTTTTAATCTACTTACATAAAAATAAACATAGATTCAATAAACATTTATGCAAATTTTATCTTTTATAAATAGTGGAGTATTTATGGATATAATAACTAAGTTAATTATGCTTGCTCATATTATCTAGGTTATTAAATATATGAATTGATATTTATTGATTCTCCCTTTTTTGTATGAATACCACCTTTGGTGGGGTTAGATATTCTTTGTTAACTAAACAAATCAATTAACACCTATGGGTGGGGTTGATAACTAATTTGGTTAATTAAATTAATTCCTTGTTCTAAGAGATTGAAAATGAACCATTTAAATGCCACATTTGGTGGGTTAGACAATTTAAACTTTATTGAAGGTGTCCAAATTAAACCTAAGAATTTAGTTATCCGAGTACTAACTTTCAAGTTTTAAAACCACTACTGAAAACGTGTTGTCAATACATTTTTCAGATAATAATTCTTGTAAAAACTTTTGAAATAGAGCTTCACTCTAACTAAGGCGATTGTACCAACAAATAAAAGAGCACTACTCTAAATTAGGCAGGATAACTAAACCTTAAAATCTAATTTTGATTTAAGTTTGTAATGAAAAATAATATATTTCTCTCTAACATTCTTAATATAAAATCTTGAATAAAAATAAAATTAATTCATTTTAGAGATTTTTACCTATTTAATATTTATGCAAGCATAACAACGTTATTATTATATCATTTTACAGACAATAGCAGTTAAATTTAATCATAGACAAATTAAATATAACATGTAAGAAATAAGCATAAAAAATAGCGTAAAGAAAATAAAATCCTTACGATTGCTTGATGCTATTCATTGGAAAACCTCTAAACAGAATTTGCACTCCCATTTATTGAATCAAAAAGCTAATAAATTACAAAAACATAACTAGTTCTTCCCAAAGATGGAAGAACTCTAAAACTAAGATAAACTAGCTAAAACATAAGAAAAACTACAAAAAACTAAAAACTAAGAAATGGAGAGAAAGAAAGAAGAGAGAAGTGTGTTTTGAGGTGTGTTTAGAAGTGAAGAGAAGGGGGTATTTATAGGTGAGGATGGAGAGAAAGAGTAGAGAGAAAAATGTTAAAAAATGTAAAAACGCGGATTAGTGATTGATGACGTCAGTATGACGGGGGGCGGCTGCACGTAAAAATGGTAGCAGGCGTGGGCGTCTGCGGCCTTTCCGCGGATGAACAAGACCGTGCAGATTTGCGCGGATGAACGAGCAGCGCTTGTTGGGCGGCCAAGGGCGCGATCTTCTCCTTTTTGACCCATCTTGTCCAATTTTTCCATATTTGTTGACCTTTCCTCATTTATTTATTAATATATTTGTGATGTATTGCTTCCAGTATTCCTATTTGAGTCTTTAAGTGACGTTTTTAAGCGAAAATACCTGAAAAACAATAAAAATACCCGTGATTCCGAAAAAGACAAATTTATATAAATATATGATAAAACATATAAATATATATATTTTTAATCAATTAATGTGCATAAAATCATGGTAATTTTAGTGCTTTTTGAGCACTTATGAGTGCGAGAACCGGCAAGTTGGAATTATGTGGGCATTGTGTATTGGGGAAGCAGAAAAGAGTAAGCTTTTGCACTGCTCTTCATAATACAAAGGGCATTTTGGATTACATCCATACTGATGTATGGGGGCCAACAAGAACTCCATCCATGAGTGGCAAACATTATTATGTCACTTTCGTTGATGACTTCTCCAGAAGAGTTTGGGTGTATCTCATGAAGAAAAAGGATGAAGTGTTGGGGATTTTTCTCAAGTGGAAGAAGATGATCGAGACTCAGACTGGTAAAAAGATCAAGCGTCTGAGGTCTGATAATGGCACTGAGTACACAAACGATCCATTTATGAAAGTTTGTGAAGAAGAAGGGATAGTGCGACACTTCACTATTCGAAAAACACCACAACAAAACGGAGTTGCAGAACGTATGAACCGGACTTTGCTGGAGAAGGTTCGATGTATGTTATCAAATGCTGGTTTAGGCAAGCAGTATTGGGCTGAGGCTGTGACATATGCATTCCATCTCGTCAACTGTCTACCATGGTCTACTCTTGAAGGCAAAACGCCTATGGAGGTATGGTATGGAAAACCTGCTAGAGATTATGATTTCTTACATGTGTTTGGTTCAATTGCATACTATCATGTAACATAATCAAAATTGAACCCAAGAGCCAAGAAAGCCATTTTTTTGGAGATCCTTTTTGGTTCTAAGGGATATCGACTATGGTGCCTTGAAACGAAAAAGATAATCTTTAGCAAAGATGTTACCTTTGATGAATCTGCATTGTTGAGAAAGGTAACTATGAAGATTGATGGCACTTTAGAGCAGGTGGAGCAAACTCCAAAACAAGTGGAGTTTGAAAGCAAAATTGTTAATCCAGTTAGTGAAGATAAGACAGAAGCTGATCCTCCATTGATAGAAGATGAATCAGATGAAGAGGTTTTAACCCAAGAACCTCCACAACAACAAGAAGAAACTGCAGTTGATAGGCCACGACGACAAAATGTCAAGTTACTTGCTCGATACAAGGATTTTGAAGACTTACCTGCTCAATTTAAAAATACGGTAGCATGTGCACTTTCAGTTGTGCTTAGATTTTTTGTACATGGAAGGGCTATACATATAATGATAAAGGTTGAGATAGTTTTTTTTTAATTCTTATTATTTTTTATATTGTTCAAATAATTTATTTTTATAACTTCTTTTAAAAGAAAAAATATATTTTCAAAATATTTATAAGCTCGCCTATAAATTACATAAATATTAGTCTTTATTATAATAAATTATTATTAACGTCTTTTAATTTAACGTTTTAGGAAGTGTAAGTATGATAAGGATTCTATATATTACTTAGACATATTTAAAATATAGAATATCTTTAGATTTTTTGTACACGTCAGAGCTATACATGTAATGATAAAGCTTGAGATGTGTTCTTTTTTGGAATTTTTATTATTCTTTATGTTGTTAAAATAATTTATTTTCATTGCAATTATTTTTATAACTATTTTTAGAGAAAATATATTTGCATAATATTTATAAACTCATCTATTAACAATTACAAATTGAAGCATGCATCAAGTTGAAATATAAATTATTTTTTAATGAGTTTTTATGAGTATATTTTAAGTAATTAAAATGACTAAATATTTAATTATCTCTTTAAATAATGAAGCATTTGCTAGAAACATTATTCTTTTTTAAAAAAAATAGAATTTTATTAAAGATCAAAATATACAATCTAAATAAAAAATCATCGATCTAAATACATAGACAATCAAAATTATAAAATCAAAACTAAAAACATTATTGTTTCACACAAATAAAACCTTGAGTTTTTATCTTTTGTTATATTATAAGATTCTTTAATTAATATATTTATAGTTATTCATAAAAATAAAATATTAATACCATATTCTGAGTAACATGATTTTGAATACTTAGAAATCTAAATAAAGATTTAAATTGATAAAAAATTACTAATTTTATGGACATAATATGAAATAGATTATTAATGAATATTAAAAGCCATGTCAAGGAAAAGAAAAAACACATATTTTTTTATTTAAAATAATTATATATATATATAACTTCTTCTATTGGGGCTTTGTTGTAGTAGTTTAGAAAAACAAATATCAAAACAAAAGTAGATTAGAGTTACTACAGAATAATGATTATTTTTTAAAAAAAAGTATTAAGTTGGATGTATAATTATTTTATTGTTTTTTAAACAAGTTAGTATTTAAAAAATAATTATTATTTTATTTTCTATTTAGTCACTTGATAAAATACCAAACATTTTTAAATAACTAAAATTATAATTTTAATCAACATTATGTATAATGAGATGTTATTAAAAATATTTTTTAAATATATATTCTATATAATGTGAAATATATTATAAATAAAAATAATTTTTAATTTAGTTTAAAAATATTGATATTCACGTGCAAGCTAGTGTTTAGAAATTTAGGATGGGCTTCTTCGGATTTTTCTGTCAAGCTAGTGCTTTTGAGCTTGCACATCATATCATAGTTTGGGAGTATACTGCAGTTTTTCAGTTAAAGTACTCATCATCTTGCGTTTTGACCACTTTTGTTTCTACTTCAGAAAGTTTATACATATTTATAATAAAATAAATTATTTTAATAAAAATTATAAAAATATTATCTAATTTTATCTGATAATAAAAATAATATTTAAATATTATTAATATATAAATTTATTATTATTATTATTATTATAATAAATTTAATCTTAAATTTTTTATTATTACTACAAATTTATAGTTAAATTTATCTTTAAATGTTCGAACAAATCTTTATTATTTATATAAATTTATCATTAAAAATAATAAATTTATATATTTATATTATTAATTATAATTAAATATTATTTTTATTATTTGATATATTCAAATAATATATTTATAATTTTTATAATAATTTAATAATATATTTATTAATTTAATCTCTTCGATAAAACTATATCTACAGTTTAAATCCACGTTATTAGAGTTTTTACCTTTCTTCAATGTGAAGTATAGAGCTCATAATTGTTTAGTAGTGTTATATATATATATATATATATATATATATTGGGTTGAGATTATTCTCACGCCATTTTTTTATTGTATCCGCACATTAAATTAATATAAATTTTAAAAATTAACAATAATACTCTTCCATCTTTAATATATTTCTTTCAGCTAATTAATTTTTTTAAAAGTATTTTTATAAAATTTTAAAAAATTTATAATTGATATAATATAAAAACACACACATATATATATAATTGTTATTAAGTAACATATTAATTAATAATTAAATAAAAAATTAAGATATAAAATAATAAAATAATTATTATTAAGAATCAATTAAACTATATCATACGAATTATTATTATTATTATTATTATTATTATTATTATTATTATTATTATATATCAAACTAAAACAATAATTTTTTTATAATTTTTATTTCTTCTTGAAATTATAAAATCCACAATTAAATTTCAAGGAAATAGAATATCTGGAAGGGGGAATACCTGCTCATCATATTATCACCATATTGTAAATTTGCAATTACATAGTGATTGGATAACCTGTTTACGTGAAATTGATACCAACGTTCAAGTGTGGTAAAAGAGTTAATAAATAATCTTATCATATTTATCGAATCTTTCAAACTAGCTATTGTAAATATTAATAATCATATACTCGAGGTTAACAAAAAAAAATTATATCTTTAAGTCACGTCTTTATGTCTAACCAATAAGTATTATCTTTACCCTTACATCTTTAACTTGTATGAAAATAAGGAATTATAATAATGTGTTATGATATAAAATGAAGTGAAATGTAATGTATCCTATAAAAAAACAAAAAAACTCACAACACAATTATCTCTCTAAATAAAAAGAAAATAAAATTAAAAACAAGTTTTAGGGTATTATAAAGTTATAAAAAAAATGTAGAATAAAAAAATATGAAAAGAATGATAAGAGATGGTATATTAAAATATCAAGTTAAAGTTCAACTACAGTTAAAAAGTGCATGATGAACAAAAATAAAACTAAAGTATGAAAAGAGTCTAATTATTTTCATTTATCGAGATCTACCAAAGCCTTACATTACAAACATATAAAGTCTTTATTGATATTTAGTTAAGTGCATATTTATATTAGTGAAGAAGGATGCGAAAAATAGATTTATAAGACTTGTTTTAAGATTGAATTGATTAGCATGCTCATGTATGTTGATTCATGAGTATATTAGATGATGTCATGTACAACACACAAATAAATTTATTAAAAACCTTGCATATCTTTATATTAATGGAACATTGATTGATGTATATGTAAACCTTTTTTTCATAAAATTATACAACTTTTGAAAGAGATAGCAAGGTCAATGGGTATTATAATATAATACCCATGTCATGTTATTTACTTAGACTTGACTTTACATTAGAACAAGTAAAGAATTAAGTTTAGTGGTGTGATGATTATGAAAATAGAGTCAGTAATGCATTTTTTACTTAATATTTGCTCTTTTTATTTAATAAATAGTAATTTTAGGATTAAAATATTAAAATATGAACTTTTTAGTGAAAAATGGTGAAAATATAATTTTTGAATTTTTTTGGGATTTTTTATGGATTTTTATAGATTTTTTATGAATTTTTAAAGTAGGACCAATCAAAAGTTGTCACATGGATGTCATGCAAGTAAGGGAACTCACGTAGCAAGCCAGGTTGACCACATGCAATTGGAGTAGGCGAATCATGCAAAGATGTGGGTATAAAGTGATGTAGTATCGTGCCACGTGTCAACACGACATTCATCATGACTTGGTTTCGCTTGGTTAATGTGTTTGCCACGCGTCTTCACCTGATTCGTCCAACCAATCCACTCGTCTGCCACGCCATCCGTAACCACAAATCAAGTTACGTCGCATTGTGCTGACTTGACATGAGTAGACTAGACCATTCTTCCCATGCCATGCATCATTTTCTGAGTTGTCTAATAAATCTGCGTGCCATGTGTGTGCGCTCCCATTGGCTAGCACTGTTAATTTTGCTTGTTTTGATCTCAACCCTTAATCTGACGCTCTAGATTCTACTTGAGTTATAACCCCCTAATCACCCCATAAATTCTAAGGAGTCATAATTAACACATTTTTTTATCAATTTTTGGAGCTAAGAAGAGAGAAAAATACAAAATGATTCAAAAAGATATTCAATTTTGGTAGAGATTAAAGAGGGAATTGATACTACAATTTAAGAGATTTATTGTATTTCTTCTTCTACAATTCAAGAGGGAATTGATACTACAATTCAAAATTATGTCTATTTAATTTATTAATCTAGGGGTCTTATGAACCCAATTTTTACCATGTGATGATCTAGTATTTTACCCTAATTATGGTTTCAATTTAATTATATTATTTAATTTGATTTTTATGCTATAAATTATTTAACCAATAATTGATCTATAGAGGTAATTAAATAGATTTGAGAGAATTACTTAATTATTTGTCTAGGTTAAATAACGTACATAGTTTTTAAGTAGAGATGTATGAGATCCATAATTGACGAACTTAATGAGTAATATTCAATTTAATTGACATAAGAGTGTAATTAGATTAATTACTATATGATGTGTAGTTTACTTGAAACATAAATATATGCTCGGTTTGATTCAATTGATAATTATATTAGAGAGATTTTAGTGAATCATATGTTTAGAAAATTGAGGGATTTAGTATTCTTAGATATTTTCTCATATATCTTCTTGGTTTCCAAATCTGATTTAATTAATTATTGTTATTTATTTTTAGTTATTTTAATTTTTCTTTCTTAAAATATAAAAACACAAAAAAAATTGATTTTTATTTTTTTTGTTTTGAAAATTAGTTTTTAATAGCACAATATCTGTGTGAACGATCTTTTCTTTTCATTATATTATTTGTTATGATAAGTATACTTATATATTTATTGCATACAATTCATATTCAATCACAAAGACATGCTGTAAGAGTAACTCATTCCCTTTTGGGTAGAATTGCCACAACATGTGCATTCTTCTTAGCAAGAATTGTTGCAGTAGGATAATGGTAGGAGGATTTGAAAGGCATTATGGCATTAATATTTTCAAGGTTTAGCCAAGGCTTAGATGAGAACTCATTACTCATTGTATTTGGTTTGATATTGCTACTGCACATGAATTCGAGAGTCATAATGGTATTATTGAGAAAAGTCTTTATTAGAATATTTTTGCTTATTATTTTGGTTAACTAGTAATAATTTACTGTGTTATTTGATCTCTTAACTTTATAAAAGGATAAATTATAGTATTTTAATAATTTTTAACTAAAATATTATTATTTTATATCAAGTAATTAATACGCTATTAAAATAAAAGTATTTTAACAATGACAAAAATGATATTTAATATGAAATATTATTTAAAAAATAAAGACTAATAAAATTCTAACAAAAAATTATTTAACTATATATTTTAAATATTTAATAAAAATTAAAAATTAACAAAATAAAATAGTGGGAATTGACAAATTTTAAAAAATAAATATTTTGGAAATGTTTTTATATTAATTATGACTTTACCATTGTTAAATACTCATATTTTAATTGTTTTCAATCACTTGACAAAAAAATCATTAAAGTAATATAATTTATCTTTAATTGATCATTTTTACAAAACAAAGACATTAAATGACATCGTTTTTAATTTAAGAGACTAAATGATACAAATTGCCTAATCTAAGAAACATTTGTGACAATTTTCTATTTTTAAATATTATATATACCACAATTACTATTGTAATTCAATAAATAATTAAATGTAAATGTTAAATCTATCTAATAATTTAATAATTGTCCTAACATACTTTTTATTATTTTGATTTTCTTAAATGTGATTTTAAATAATAAATAATAAATTTTACTAGAAATGCATTATTTTAAAATTTAAATGTTATGCATGTGTTTTATATATGATGTATTTTATGTATGATAATAATTTATAAATAAATTTTAATATCAATCTGCTCATATTCGATCCTAAGAATCCAATGTGTTCGGATTCAGATTAGTTCATATTGATTATATCATTGTATCAAATTTTGATTAAAAATCTTCAAATTCAGTAGAATTAGATCGAATTCAGATTGATAAAAAATAAACAGTTTCAATTAACTACTTATCCCTAAATAAACCTATCACAAGGTATGTAACCTTAGGTTTTAATCATGTGCTATAAGATAATAAATGTGTGTAATGTGTACTTTTTAGTTGGTTTCTTAGTCAATGACCTCGATGAAGTACAATCCTTGAAAACCATATCATTAAAGAACATGCATAAAATTGACCAACCTTGAAGAACTTAGCCTGGCCATTACGTGACTTGACACATTTTGACCTATTACATGACTTGGCATAACTCAACCACTACATGACCAACCCTTGTGTACCTTATATTCGTTAAGCATTTGGTCTTATCCTTAAAGCTAGTTGATCAAGTCAGAGATATTTTCAAGGTGTATAGATGTGAACTTAACTTAGAATAATGTTTTTGACTCCTCATCATAAAGTGTTGTTCGTGTGTATAGATGTGATCTCAACCTAACGCTTTGGGTGACAATTCGAGTGAATTAGACTAGTTTAAACTATTCTAAATTAGCTCACTCTAAATTGGTCAAACATAGCTCAAATTAAATTAAATTTGAGTCATCATGGTGACAGCGAACTCAAACTAGATACAAATGGGTTATGAGCTAGCCCAAATTAGCCAGAGTTGTTAGTTGCGTGTTCTTTTTTAGTTAATTAGACTTTTTTTATAAATTAAAAAAATATTTTTAATGATATTAAAGCTTATTATTGCATGAAATAACAAAAATTAGAAAAACAATGTTACAACAATATACATTAATGTGTGCTCACAAAAAAACACATATTAATAACATCTTGTTACATTATTATTTAAACATTAATTTTCAAAATAATATGTACTACATTTTAGAATTTAACAATTTCTAATTATAATGATATCCACAAAATTTTTAATTTAATTTCAAACTAACAGGTTAGTTTAAACCCAGCTCGATTTTTTCGAGTTATTTGAACTAGCTTAAATTTTATCTTAATTTAATTTAATTTATGTTCGATTCACATTTTTAAATTCAAATTTCATTTGATTAATTGAAATACAACACAAATTGACACCCGTATCTGGAACAATGTACATGTCCCCTCATTATGAGAAATGATTATTTTCACTACTACAAAATGGACTATTAAAGTTGGTTAAAAATCGATTGACTTAAAATTTAAAATCGGTTTAACATGTGAACCGATGCTACGTGTATTGATTTTTTTTATTTTATTCTCCTTTTTTACTCTACTAACCTACATTCAATATAGCATAAAAAAACCAAAATATAAATAAGAATACAAATAATTGAAAATTTAAATATAATTAATTACTTGATAATTAAATTTATTACAAAAACAAATAATGTATATACAATACATATATATATATAGTTAACTTAAATTACAAAGAAAATAATGTCGTCAAAGTGTAATTAGATTGTGCGAGTAAGCTTGGTTGGCTTAGAATCACTAGCATAGTGACAAGGAAATTGGGCAAAAATAGTGGTTCATATA
Source organism: Hippophae rhamnoides (assembly GCA_033030585.1). Lineage (NCBI taxonomy): Eukaryota > Viridiplantae > Streptophyta > Magnoliopsida > Rosales > Elaeagnaceae > Hippophae > Hippophae rhamnoides. The sequence continues at coordinate 18,375,839 of CM065434.1, read as the reverse complement.
ACAATTCATTCTCCTACATACATGAGTATATAAACATCCATCAAACAAGCAGTCTAAACTTAAGAGACATATGAATAGAGAAATTAAATCATTATAAATATTATCATGTTGTTGTCCTATGTTATTCAAGATTATATTCTTCTCTTGATATTTGAACAAAGTTTTCTGTCCATTATTCTTGTAAATCATCAAAAAGAGATTAACACAACGACATCCGAGTGATATAATAATAACCTTATCCTTTCGAATTCATATTAGCACTTTATTAATATTTTGTCTATAAATATGAAGCTATTTGGAATCAAGTTGATATTTTTAAAGCTATAATGAATACAAAACATATAATAGAAATAAGCTAAACATATAATAACAAGCATATAATACAAAACATATAATACACAACATCCAGATATTATTTTCACAGAAAATAAGTCAAACATATAATAACAAGCATAATACAAAACATACATAAATAAAAAATTTATATAAAAAATAAAAGAAACAGAATAATAAGTGTGTAGAATTAATAGAAATACTTACAAGAGTAAATAAAGTGACTAAATGAAAGAAATGAAGAAAAAATTGGTGTTTTGTAAGTGAGAATAAGTGAAAAAATGGGTATAAAAAATTTGAGTATTTCGTTCAAAATAATAGGGGATTTGAAAAATAATAAGGGATTTGAAAAATAATAAAGAAAGGAATATAACCCACAAAACGACGTTGAAAATGGTGGTTGGAGGTGGCAAAAAAAAGAGAAAGAGTAAAGAAGGTGAGTTGAGTTTTGAAGTTTATTGTTGCTGCACAAATTGAAAAAGATATTCTGATAAAGAAGAGAGAAGAGAAATGGATTAATATGTGTGTATAGCATCGATTGACATGATGAACCGACGCTACACACGTGGCTAGCGTCGGTTGACGTGGTGAACCGACGCTACTTCCTACATGTACTTTTTTTATTTAAAAAATGAAATTTAAAATTGAAATTTTTTTGGGTCAATTATTATTTTATTTAAACTCTTTAAATTTTATTTAGATATATATATATATATATATATAGTATAATTTTTTCTTTTTTTTAGACAATTGGTTTTTTAAATTATATAATTTTGTGTATTTGTTTGGATACTTAATTTTATGTATGTACGTACATGTTTATAGTTAAAATCAAACTATATTTTTTAAATAAAAAATACACATAGGACGTAGCGTCGATTGATGTGGTGAACTGACGCTATCCACGCGTGTAGCGTCGATTCACCACATCAATCGATGCTACACACGTGAATAGCGTCGGTTCAACACGTCAACCGATACTATGGCATACGTGTATTTTTTTATTTAAAAAATGTAGTTTAAAATTGAAATTTTTTTAGGTAAATTATTATTTTATTTGAACTCTTTAAAATTTAATTTATATATATAGTATAAAAAAGAAAAAATAATATCCAAACAAATACAGAAAATTAAATAAAGATGTACATGTATGTACGTACATAAAATTAAATATTCAAACAAACACACAAAATTATATAATTTTAAAAACTAATTGTCTAAAAAAAATTATACTATATATATTCAAATTAAATTTTAAAGAGTCAAATAAAATAATAATTGACCTAAAAAAATATTATTAAAATAAAATTCAATTTCAAACTACATTTTTTAAATAAACAAATATACATAGAACGTAGCGTTGGTTGACGTGTTGAACCGATGCTATCCACGTGTGTAGCGTCGGTTCATTATGGCAATCGACGCTACGTCCACATGTAGCATCGGTTCGACACGTTAACCGATACTATGTGTAGTATCGATTTTGCATCGAATCGACTTTAAATTCATTATAAGTCGATTTTTGGAAAAAATCGACTTAAATACCTTTTTTTGTAGTAATGTCCATTCAAATAACCATACGTATATGTTGAGATACCTATATGTACCTGTCTATATCCATTGTATAGAGATCTTATAATTAATAACTATAACGCTACTAAGAAAATATGAAACAATTGACTTAAATATCCCTTTTTGTAGTAATGTCCATTCAAATAACAATACGTATATGTTGAGATACCTACATGTACCTGACTATATCCATTTTACGGAGATCTTAGAATTAATAACTATAACCCTACTAATAAAATATTCTACAAGCACAAAATCTACTAATTAATGTTATTGTTATTCATACAAGAAAAACAAAAAAAGAACCGGCCAATATTATGCGGAATATCCTTTAGTTGTTAACCGTGTCTTGAAGTCAAACTGTTATGCGCGTTAACGGAAAGTTTTATTTAACTTTTTCCTCATTTCAACTAGGGGTGTCCATGGTCCGGTTCGGTCCGATTTTCTTTAAAAAAAATTTAACCAAACCGAACCGTTCATAGAGTTGAAACCGGATCATATCAGACTATTCGACTATCTAAAATGTTATAACTAAATGGTATAGATGGGTTTGGTCCGGTTTGGTTAACAGTTTTGAATGATTTTTAACAATTAATAATACATAAATATGATTCGGTTTAATATAATATAATTTAATATAATACAATCAAATGTGATGCTTATTTATCATCATACATAGATAGATATCATTGTTAAATACATAAGATGTTATCAAAATCAAAAATCAAAAAAATATTAGACTTGAAGAAATGAATTCCAAATATATCGTTTATACAGAATTTTTAAACATATACAAACATCCAAACTCACAATCAACAACAATATATCATTAGATAATAATATTTAAAACTTATCCATTATTAATCATCAACGATCATTGTAGTGTCTTTAATGAATTCTACAATCAAACAAAATCAACATCTTCATAAATCTCTAGGTCATCATTGTATTCTGGTAAGAGGATATAGTCATTATTGATGGAAGAACGGAACCAATTTTGACTACATACTAATGTCTCTACCATTTTAGGATTCAAAGAACTCCTAAATGGATGGAGAATGTGCCATCATGTGCTAAAAGCTGATTCTGATGCAACAATTGAAACTTGAATTGCTAACACATCACGTGCAATGAGAGAGATGGTAGGAAACCTAAAAGAATTTTCACTCCACCATTTTAATATATCAAATTTATCCAACATGACATTTTCACATGGGGTGTTCAAATATTTCTCAACCTCGGTTTTCAACTCCAAACTATTTTTCTCCTCTAAGCGTTTAAGAAATTTCAAGTTTCTTGCTTCCTCAAATGAAGGAATCCTTCCTATTACATCTTGTGATCAAGTCACATTAGATTGAAAATCCTTTCCATGCACTAACATATAGTAAGATTTGAACATATCCATAAAAGTATTTTTGACATTATCTCTCAATTTTTGAACAATTTTTAAATCATCAATCTCTTCAAATAAGAATTCCAAATACTCTAATTTGTACCTTGGATCAAGTACAAATGCAACATACAACATCTTATTAGTCTTATTTACATCTCTCCAATACTTCTCAAATTTTGTTTTCATGCTAATAGCCATATTTTTCAATAACAAGTCATCATAACCACACAATATAAGTATTTGAGATTGAATGTTATGCAGTTCTGTAAAATATAAATTTGATGTGGTACATAAAGATGCATTGAATGCTAAAGTAGAGTCATAAAAAGTCTTCAAAAACTTGACAAAAACACCAGCATTCTTCCAATCATCTAATGTTGGCTGCCCAACATTCGATCGCTCCTCATGAAAATAAGAAATAAATTTTGTTCCTTCCTCTTCTTCAAGACGATCAAATGCTTTTTGAAAATCTAAAGAAGATTTTAACATTAGATATATGGAGTTCCATCTTGTAGGCACCTAGCACAACACTTCCTTTGGACTTAATATTTTCCTTAATAGAACACATTTTAACCTTTTGTAATCTCAAAGGAGAGGATCTAACATATCTCACAGTGCAACGAATACTCATAATAGTACTATGAAGATCTTTAAGTTCTTCTCTTACAATCAAATTCAAAATGTGAGCACAATATCACACATGAAATAACTATCCACTCGTAACAAGTCCATTATTCCAATTTTTTAGCTTCCTTTTTAAGTATGACACAACAGTATCATTTGAGGAAGCATTATCAAGTATTATGATGAATACCTTACATATACCTCAATCACGCAAACTCTGTTCTATCACTCTCCCAATTGTATCACCTTTATGATTCTCAATTTGACAAAATTTTATAATTCTCTTTTGTAATTTCCAATCTTTGTCAATATAATGAGTAGTTAGAAAAATATAATTAATATTTTGAATTGAAGTACAACAATCACTAGTAAGACAAACTCTTTGTTTTTCACTTATGAAAAAGTTCTTCAAACTTTTTTTCTCATCTAAATAAAGTTGAAACACATCTCTAGAAATTGTTTGACGAGATGGCACATGAAACTTAGGACAAATTTCATCTATAAAATCTTTAAATCCCTCACCCTCAATAAAACTAAAAGATAATTCATCAATAATAATCATTTTTGCCAAAGCAACTCTAGCATGTTTTGCATCAAATGATACATCAACTAATTTATGAGTTGTTGTATCATCCTCTCCTTTTGTGTTTGAAAACTTAACATCTTTTGTCCTTTATCTACTTCTTTAGAAATCTTCTTACATAAATTTTTGAAGTGATATATCATTGAAGTAGTTCCATTTCTTGTGGGATGAACATCATAACTTTTTTTACAATAATGACATATAGCTCTAGGATTTTCCACATCATAAGGTAAAATATATGAAAAATGATTCCATATTTCTAGCCTAAAATTTTTTGGTTTCTTCATATCAGATTTGTTATCGGGGTAAACATTACTTACTACTATTCCTTTTTTTAAAGATGAGTCATTTAAATTATGTAGTGGATTTTTTATTTCATTTGGATGAATTTCAGGTTCAATGTCTTCACTCATAGACATAGTAAAGTCTCTCAATTGACTTGGTCCAATAAACTCATGTAAATCATCACTTATATATAGAATATAGATTAGTACATATTCTTAATATATTAATATATTACTTTTTGTATTTAATCAAAAATAATTTCAAAACTACAATAATATTAGTCACCAAAGTGTAACAAATAATATTTTAAGACTGATATTTCACATATATGCAAGAACATTTGAAGTTTAAGTAATTAATAGATTATAGAAAGTTTAAAGAATTTATTTTTATTTTCAGCTAAGCTTAATTATAAAGGAAACCTAAAGTGAATGACATTTTGTTAATTATTTTTTTTAAAATAGCATTTACATGACTCACACACTGAAACAATCCAGGATATTACCTTAAATTTAAGGGCTTCACAAAATGTTTGGTGCCTGATGAGTACTCAAAAAGCACTAAAATTACCATGATTTTATGCACATTAATTGATTAAATATATATATATATACGTTTTATCATATATTTATATAAATTTGTCTTTTTTGGAATCACGGGTATTTTTATTGTTTTTCAGTTATTTTGGCTTAAAAACGCAATTTAAAGACTCAAAGAGGAATACTTGAAGCAATACATCACAAATATATTAATAAATAAGTGGGAAAAGGTCAACAAACATGGAAAAATTGGACAAAATGGGTCGAAAAGGTCAAAAATATCAAAAAGATGGAAATCGCGCTTCACTTATTACCAGCGCGCCAATGCGCACACCGCGCGGTGCTACGCCCGCGCGCGCGGTGCTAGGCCCCGCGCGCCAGCGCCTTCGCCCCATTTTTCACGTGCGGCCCGCTGATGACGTCATCTTGACGCGTCATTAATGACCTCAAGATTTCCATTCTGGCGTTTTTACATTTTTAACATTTTTTACTCATTTTTTCTCTCCATCCTCACCTATAAATACCCCTTCCCTTCACTTCAAAAAATACCTCAAAACACACTTCTCTCTTCTTTCTTTCTCTCCATTTCTTAGTTTTTAGTTTTTTTTTTTAGTTTTTCTTATGTTTTAGCTAGTTTTGCTTAGTTTTAGAGTTCTTCCCTCTTTGGGAAGAACTAGTTATGTTTTTGTAATTTATTAGCTTTTTGATTCAATAAATGGGAGTGCAAATTCCGTTTAGAGGTTTTCTAGCAACGGGAATGGCATCAATCTTGTAAGGATTTTATTTTCTTTATAGTTATTTTTTATGCTTTATTCTTACATGTTATATTTAATTTGTCTGTGATTAAATTTAAGCGTGCTATTGTTGTAAAAATGATATAATAATAACGTTGTTATGCTTGCGAAATATTAAATAGGTAAAAATCTCTAAAATGAATTGATTTTATTTTTATTCAAGATTTTATATTAAGAATGTTAGAGAGAAATATATTATTTTTCATTACAAACTTAAATCGAAAATTAGATTTTAAGGTTTAGTTATCGATTCGATTTAGAGTAGTCTATTTTATTTGTTGGTACAATCGTAGGTAGTTAGAGTGAAGCTCTATTTCAAAAGTTTTTATAAGAATTATTATCTGAAAATGTATTGACAACATGTTTTCAGTAGTAATTTTAAAACTTGAAAGTTAGTACTCGGATAACTAAATTATTAGGTTTAATTTGGACACCTTGAATAAAGTTTAAACTGTCTAACCCCACCAAATGTGGCATTTAAATGGTTCATTTTCAATCTCTTAGAAAAATGAATTAATTTAATTAACCAAATTAGTTATCAACCCCTCCCATATGTGTTAATTGATTTTTTTAATTAACAATGAATATCTAACCCACCAGAAGGTGGTATTCATACAAAAAAGGGAGAATCAATAAATATCAATTCATATCTTTAATAACCTAGATAATATGAGCAAGCATAATTAACTTAGTTATTATATCCATAAATACTCCACTATTTATAAAAGATAAAATTTGCATGAATGTTTATTGAATCTATGTTTAATTTTCTATAATTAGATTAAAAACACAAAAACCCCAAAATATCGTGACAGGATGTTTAGGATTTAATTTCATTTTTAAAAGTTTGAATAATAAATTAAAAACCACATGCATTCCTTCCTTAGATCGACCTTGGGAGTATACTTATCATTTTCTACGAAATGATTCGTGCAGTTGCGAGAGTTTTATAAATATAAAACCAAAGTATTGGCAGAATCGGCGATGCCAGTTTTCGTTCATCAAGTTTTTGGCAATCTCGATTCTGCTCATCAGTGCCACTACATTACAAAGCTGGTAATTTTGTACAATTGAATGCTAATAAAAACTTTGTTTTTTATTATTTATTAACTTTGTCGATTAGTTACATTTAAAATATAATTATCTGCATAAATACTTAGTTTATGGCTGCATATATGATATCAGACGTTAATGATTTAATAATACAGTTTGGTATTCAGAAACTTTATGCAATCTATAACAATATTAATTTAAACATTGTTTATGTACATTTTAAAAATTAAGAACTAATATGATTTAATAAGAACCTATAAAACAAAAAAACACCACAATTATGTACATTTGATGACAAAAATACAGATTAATTCATCTATATAAATCACCACAATTTAAATTTAAATAATTTAAATTTACAGTTTGATCAATAAAATGTCAGTTCATATATTAAACCATATGAAACCAACTCCTTAAACTCTTGAAATTCATAATGATAAAACATTAATAATATGAACTAATTTGTAAGATAAATAATATTTATGTTTTTCTATTTCTATTTATTTGATATATTTTGTTTTAAAATTTAATTTATTTTTAGTAGGTATATATATATATATATATTAACAAATCTTGTTAATAAATTAGATATAAAAGGTTATATTAACTAATCATGATAATAAAAAAACATTTAATGGTAAAAATCAATTTATTCGATTACATTAATAAATCATGTTAATAAATTATACATAAAAAGTTATATTAACAAATCATGTTAATAAAAAAACACATTTAATTGTAAAGATCAATGTATTATGTGATTATACTAAGGCAATTTGTTTAAACACATTTTAAATGTAGGGGAATAGTCATATAAATAAATAAATATGTATTGGATACAAATGCTCTTAAACCTATGACTTTTTCTTTGAAAGAGAAACTTATTATTTAAACAAGTCCACAGTGGTTGTTGTTCACTCAGAACAAGCCCTGATAACACTCTCCAGAGTCCAGATCATTAACAAGACATGAATTTGAGCTCAAGTTTAATTAACTTTCTAGATCAAACAAATATTAATAGCAATTTGATGGGAATTGGAATCGGATTCAACAGGCGAAAAATAACTCTACCTTCTAACAGAAGATCATCGTGGGTATAAGAAAGGTGGAATGCATCTTGATGATTATAATTAGCTTAAAATGAAAAATGAGCTATGTAGATGAACAAATTGATGACATAGATTTTTTATTCTTAATGGTAGAAAATGATACCTTTGTTATCTCTATTCTTACTAAACTTGTACCTCTTTACATTCATAATGATCAAACATTAATAAAATGAACTATATATATTTAATCTATAAAGAGAACTTAATCAAAATAATTAAGCTTTAAAAGAGGGGCAACGTACGAACAATTTAACTGAAGTTTTAAGTTCTAACAATATTAATTAGTTTTCACCATTTAAAAAAAACTGAACTCTGTGAGAAAAAATTGTTTAGACTTCAAAGTAACAAAAAAATGACATACCATTCAAATTTCAGAGTTTAGAGTTCAGACTTACCATTCCGTTTATTTAGGAAAAAACTACTACCAGTAGTAGTAGACCACATACCTATTTCGTGATTTTCGTCCATGGTTGTCATGACACGACTTGACGCGAGGAAAGGTGGTTAGTTGCTGGTGGAAGCAACGCGAGGAGAGGTAGCTAGTTGCTGGTGGAAGCAACGTATGGAACAATGGCTAGCTATTGGTGGAAGAAACGCGAGGAATGGTGGCTAGTTGCTGGTGAAAGCAACACGAGGAACAATGGCTAGCTGTTGGTGGAAGCGACGATGGCCAAACCTAGAGCCTAGACGACGAACGCAAAGTGCAGAGGAAATGAGGAATTGTGATTTCTAGGGTTAGGGTTAGCGATTGAATGCCTTAACTCAAAAACAATATATATATATACCCTAGTTTATAATATTTTATAAAAAAAATTATTTATTTAATAAAACTATCTGGTCCGATCGGACCGTTTCATTTACAAAACTGCTCGGTTCGGTCTGGACCGGACTGGTTTTTTGGTTTAAACCAGTCTGACTCAGTTTTTGGACAGTCCTAATTTCAACCATGAGAATGTATTTTTGACAATTATTCTAAGAGAACGTATTTTTGACAATTATTTTAAAAAAATGTATTTAAATATAAAAAATGTTAGAAGTTTTAGGCTGTAAATACATTATTTAACTTTTAATATCTTATCTAAATATTAATAGATTTTATACTTTAATAGTAATAAATAGAACATTGGAAAATTTCATCCCTTCAATAATGTATCAATTACTCATTCACGATACAAACGTTTCCATCACAAATTAAATTGTTCCACTAGCTATTAGCAAAATTGTTAGAACTATTTCATTGAAAACTTTCTAAAATAATTACATAGTTGTCTAAATGATTTAAATTTTTTATTATAAAATATAGATCTAACTTAAACTATACATGTTAAATTTTTGTAAAATATTTTCTTATATTATAATTTTCTTTAAATTTTCAATATAAACTAACAAATATATCATCGAATTATCACAAAAATTAAAAATATTTTATTTAACTTTATAAAGTAATAAATATAACATTTAATTATAATTAGTGGTATAAATATATCAATATTTAATTTTTTGATTATAAATTTGTATAATTAATAAAAATATTTGGTAAAATGCATACCAATAATAAGAAATTTAGAAGTAGATTTGTACAAATAACTAATCTATTACAATAGTGATTGATTTGTACTAATAATAATAATTAAGTGTTATTCTTATCATTTGATAAAGTCAAATAATATATTTATAATTTTTATAATAATTCAATAATACATTCTTTAATTTGTCTAAATTTTCACTATAAAATAAATATTTTTGTCCGTTTGGCTAAAAGTCTTTTCTTTTTCTTCACTATACTTCCTTTCATTTTCATGTCAACATGCTAGAGGGTTCTTTTCTGGACTAAGATTCTTTTTAAATAACAAGCCATAGATATTTATTAACGACTTTTCTTAAATAATAAGTGATAGATATTTATTAACATTTGGATCATAAAAATAAAACAAAAATATCATTTATTTAGATAAAATTTATTAATATATTTACCGGTTATATATTTACTGTTGGAACTACAGCTGTTAGTTGGATGTCACAAATACAGAAAATTGTCACTCTATCCACTACAAAGGCTGAGTATGTAGTAGTAACTGAAGCTAGTAAAAAGATGATATGGCTTCAAGGTTTGTTAACTGAGTTAGGATTCAAACAAGAGAAGAATGTTCTGCATAGTGATAGTCAAAGTGCAATACACTTGGTGAAGAATTCAGCATTTCATTCTAGAACAAAGCATATTGGACTTCGTTATCACTTCATCAGATCTCTATTGGAAGATGATGTGTTAATACTGGAGAAGATTTAAGGAAGCAAAAATCCAGCAGATATGTTAACAAAGGTGGTGACTATTGACAATGCTCAACTTCAGTTGGTCTGCTAGAGTAACAAAGACTAGAAAAGCTACTGCATTGATCGAGGTGTGAAGACAGATTGAAATCTGTCTTCAAATGAGAGGTTGTTGGAGATTGTTATAAAGCTCCTTAATTTAAAGAGCAAATTAAGGAGCAAAACATGGAGTAAAACATGGAGCAAAACAAGGAGCAAAACATGGAGCAATTCATAGAGCAAAAAAAGGAGCTTAATTCAAGGAGCAATTTAAGGAACCATTAATTTAAGGAGTAATTGAAGGAGTGAATTTTCCTATAAATAGATGTGTAATTGTAATGAATTAATCATCCAAATTGTTCATTCCAATTGAGAGAAAGGCTTAGAGAGAAAAACTTTTATGAGAGAAAATTGAGAGTAATTTTCTTGGGTGTAATTGGGTTGTGAGTTATGAGTGTTGTAAACACCTTGTGTAATTTCTCTCCTTTCAGTAAAAAGATCTACAGCAGGTCTTTTTACTGAAGCAAGATTGGTCGAACTTTGTTATCAAATTTATGTGTTATTTTTCTATTCTTGTTTTCTTATAAATTTAGCTTATCGGGAATTTGCGTAATTTCCCAACATGAATTACTCTTAGACGGAAGTAATGTTGAGAGATAATTTTCAAACGTTCTCAAACACCTAAAATGAATATTTTGATACAATTTGAGTTCGCATGAGAAAATGCACAAATGTGTGTGAATTACACATAGACGGTAGTAATATTCGGAGATAATTTTTAAGTGTTCTAAAACACCCAAAATGAGCAGAAAAAATATTTTAAATAAACTGTGTGATATACAAACATACTGTAAATTCTAATCTTAATTTTTTTTTTTTTTGCTTTCAATTCATGTTAGTTTTTTGTTTTAAGAAAACTATGTGATACATATGTTTAGATTCACTCTGTCTTCTTTGAACTTCTTTCTATAATTTTGTATTTTGATATATAATCATATCAATAATATTTATATTATCTTTTTGGTAATTGATTGCTGATCAGTTGTTGTATTTTGCTTATCTTCGTTGCTTAGTATATGGCATTTGTGTTTAAGTCACGGGATTTTGAAAATTAGTATAAATACATCGTGTGTCGAAACTGCTTAATTGAATTATGATACGTTAAGTTAACTGTTTTGTTGAACTTTTGGTTTTCTTTTGAAACTTTACTATGATTAACTAATATGTATTCAGATTGATTATCCTCATTGCAAGTATAATTAATTTCTAACTCTATAGTTATGTATCATATGACTAGTCACTAAGTTTCTTATGTCCAAGCAATGACTATTTGAGATATATAATATATGATGATATTATATTATTTATAAAAGTGGATTAATTTTATGTAGAATATTTTATTGTACAGATTTGAGAATTGAGAATATCAAAACATTTTAGAAATTTCTTTCTAAAAGATAAATTCGTATTTTTTGAATTATGATTTTTCAACCGAAGAAATATTGTAATTTCGTAATTGAGGAATTCAATATTTTACACGTGATGTATTACTTGATTTCATTATAAGAAATAAGTAAATTCATATTTGTTAAATAGTAAAATTTTGTATTTGATAAATTTTTTGAATTTAAGTTTTGAAATAAGTAAATTTTATATTTATAATAATTAATGAATTTTTGTTTTTTATAAATGAATATTTTGTATTTAAGAGATAACAAATTGAATATTCGCTAGTTTCGTAGTTTAAGAAATAATGAATTTTATATTCGTTGATTTTAAACTACTTAATATTGTAATACATGAATTTTGGGGTTTTGTATTTGTTGAATTACAATGTTCTAAGAAAATTAAATTTTCATTGTCGAGAAAATTAATTAAATTAAATTTTTAGATTTATTATTGTATTTTGAAATTTAATTTTGATTCTTTTTGAATATTAGTGTATCTAAAAGCATTAATTTATTTTTAAGATAACAATGAATGTGATGGATGACATTGCCATGTTTGTTATGATATGAACATATTGGTAGTTGTTTTTTTATGTTAATTTGGTCGAGTCTATCTCAAAAGAGTGACAGATCAAGAATAGTGCTATTAGGCACGTATATGCAGATAATAAATTATTCACTTCCTACAAATCATTTAAGATTTGAAGAAGTTATGAATGAGAAACTCTACAACCTCTATGATTTAGGACAAACAAAGTGATTCTAAAGATGATTTCTAAAAGAATGATGACTCTAAACAACATATCATACGTGCTAGAGATTTAGAAGAGCCTTGAGAGATTTTTTGTTTAAGAAGTATAGATTTTAGATGAATATTGAGTTTAGTAAGGTCATACTGATCAAAAATAAAATGTTTGTATTAAAAGGCTATGTAATTGAGGTGCTATCCAAGCTTGATCTAGTGATCTTTATGCCAAAAATTGATTATGTTATTAATTTGTCTACTTATTTGTTAGTCTTTCAAATTATGGAATGAAAGATTGGGTCACTTGCACATGTTAAATAACATAGATTATATACCATTTTTACAAGTTGGTTTTAAACATAAGTGTAAGACTTGTGTAAAGATAAAATGATTATGTCATATTTTCAATCAATTGAGGGAAACATGAAACCTCTTGATCTATAATAATCTATATGATTTAAAATTTATTTGTATAAATGGGTAACAATATGTATTACAATACTTTTGGTTATGAAAGCGTGAAATATTGCTATGCATATTTGTATTAAAACAAAGATGAAGTTATAAAGAAATTTATTCTTTATAAAGCCAAAGTTGAGAATCAATTCAATAAGAAAATCAAGATTTTGTAAAGTGATCATGGTAGTAAGTATGAAGCATTGTTTGGTGAACTCCATGCACAACATGAAACCACAATGTTATTATTACACGACAAATATCATACTTTGATATAAATGATGAATGTAATACTATTAAGTTTTAGGTTACCTCAAAACTTGTGGGGAAGTTATATTGTTGGTTAATTATCTTTCAATAAAGTATCCCAAAAGAAAGTATATGAGACATCTTATGAGCTATTTAAAGTAATAGTAAATTATTATGAATTAGGTACAAGTGGCCGTATATAAATCTAAGAAAGTAAATATATGCCTAAAAATAATAGATTGTATTTTATTGGATATGCATATCATACTAGTGTTTATTAATTTTTAGTGCATGTGTCAAAAATCGAATAAGATCTTGGTAATAGAATCAAGAAATTCATTGTTTTTTAGATGTGTGTTTGCTTGTAAGTCACAAGAAGAATCAAGTTCATCTAAATGAACTTTAGATGAACTTGTGAGACTATGAATGTAGATAGTCAGGATTAAGATGGTTATGTTAAGGACGCCAAAGATGATTATATCATCTTAGGTCTTTACTTTAATAACATGCTAATTGTGGGTACTAATGATCAAATAATAAAATCAACTAAGAGTATGTTGAATTCAGGATTTGACATAAAAAATACTTGAAATCCTATAATGTAATTTTGCGAATTAAGGCATCGAGGATATTAGTTTATGTTGCTAATAGTCTCCAGTTGTTCGGGCATTGCAAGTGCTCTATGAGTACATGGGCACTTGTTGGTTCTTCGTGTTTCTCCATTTTCGTCGCTTAGTGTTGTGTGTATCATTGTTATTGCTCAGTTTCACCATTTGATGTTGTTGACTTAAATACCTATTTTTATAGTAATATCCATTCAAATAACCATACGTATAGGGAAACTCTACTAATTAATGTTATTGTTATTCATACAAGAAAAACAAAAAAACAAACAGCAAATATTATGCGGAATAGCCTCTTGAAGTCAGACTCTTATGCGCGTTAATGGAAAGTTTTATGGAACTTTTTCCTCATTTCAACTGAAGCAACTTTCATTATTCCAGTGAGCAGAATAAATAAATTATTATAAAATGAATAAATAAATAAACTGAATGAGAATGTATTTTTTGACAATTATTTTAAGAGAATGTATTTGAATATCAAAAATGTTAGAAGTTTTAGGCTTTAAATACATTATTTAATATCATTTTTAATAATTATTCAACTTTTAATATCTTATCTAAATATTAATAGATTTTATACTTTAATAGTAATAAATAGAACATTCGAAAATTTCATCCCTTCAATAATGTAGCAATTATTCATTCACGATACAAACATTTCCATCACAAATTAAATTGTTCCACTAGCTCAGATGAGCAAAATTGTTAGACCTATTTCAATGAAAACTTTCTAAAATAATTACATAGGTGTCTAAATAATTTTAAAATTTTTTATTATGAAATATAGATCTAACTTAAACATGGTAAATTTTTGTAAAATATTTTCTTATATTATATATTTTTTTAAAATTTTCAATATAAACTAACATGTTATTTAATTTTATAAAATAATAAATATAACATTCAATTATAATTAGTGGTATAAATATATTACTACGTAATTTTTCGGTTATAGATTTGTATAATTAATAATTTTTTTTAGTAAAAGTCATACCAATAATAAGAAATTTAAAAATAAATTTGTAAAAATAACTAATCTATCACAACGGTGATTGAGTTGTACTACTAATAATAATTAAGTGTCATTTTTATCGCTCGACAAAATCAAATAATATATTTATAATTTTTATAATAATTCAATAATACATTCGTTAATTTGTCTAAATTTTTACTATAAAATAAATATTTTTGTCCGTTTAGCTAATAGTCTTTTCTTTTTCTTCATTATAATTCCTTTCATTTTCATGTCAACATGCTAGAGGGTTCTTTTCTGGACTAAGATTTTTTTTAAATAACAAGCCATAGATAAAATATTAACGATTTTTTAAAAATAATAAGTAATAGATATTTATTAACATTTAGATCATAAAAATAAAGCAGGAATATTATTTATTTAGATAAAATTTATTAATATATATTCAAAAATTAAATTTAACAGTGATTATATCACATTATTAGTTTTTCGTTTTGTTTATAACTTATTAAATTTTTATAAACATGAGAATTATAGAAATATATAAAAATTTGATTGATAAATTGTTAAAAAATGGATAAATATACTCATGTTAATATGTCATTTTGGAGCATTTTTTTTTAAGTATAATTCACTTAATATAAGTAAGTAATCTCGGTTTATTTGGATAAAAAGAACTTCAAAATCATATATTTATATGATCAAAATAATAATAAAATGAACGAGAAATTGTGTTTGAATTTTAATGTTTAAAAAATTTAAATGGTAAAAACCGTTTAAATTGTGTAATGGAAATACCAATTAATCCAAACATTTTTATGGCTGTTGAATTAATTTTGAATTTCATTTATTATATTACTATTTCTGTTGAACAAAACGTGAATGGCAATGGAACTTTTGGGTAGTTTGGAATGTAAAACAACCTACACATAATGATATATTGATTCCTGAAGTCTATTCGAAGAGAAAGAGAGAGAAGCAGTACAAACGAGAGGAGGGAAAAAAAACTCTCTTAATTCTTTTTCGGTTCAACATTCTAGAGGTAGGTTCTGTGAGATAGCATTTTGATACAATTTGAGTTTTTTTTTCTAAAATGCATAGGTGTGTGAATTACTCGTATACGGTAGTAATGTTAGGAGATAATTTTCGAGCATTCTCAAACACCTAAAATGAATATTTTGATACAATTTGAGTTTGTATGAGAAAATGCATAGGTGTGTGTGAATTATTCATATACAGTAGTAATGTTCGGAGATAATTTTTAAGCGTTCTCAAACATACAAAATGAAAAGAAAAAATTATTTTAAATAAATTGTGTGATATACAAACATACCGTCAATTTTAATCTCAAATTTCCTTTTGCTTTCGATTCATGTTAATTTTTTATTTTAAGAAAACTATATGATACATATGTTTAGATTCACTCTGTTTTTTTTTCTTTCTATAATTTTGTATTTTGATATATAATCATATCAATAATATTTATATTATCTTTTTGTTATTTTTATTTTTACTAAGATAATTTTTTTTAAGGACTAAAAGGTTCCATCACCACTTTGTAGGACTGGATTTCATTTTCTATTTGGAAAAAAATAAAAAAAAAATACTTTAGGTTTTCTATAACCAATTTTATTGTTTTGTTCAATTCTATAAATTACTAATATTGTCAATATTATTTTGATTATTCAATTTAAGGATTCCTTCTTCTAACATTACTATTATTGAAACTTCGATAACTTTGCTCTCTTATTTAAATTAATTTACTTACTAATGTATTTCTTCAGGATGTGTAAAAGCTCCAAATTATAAGTCTTCTTTGGAAACTCAGCTGTCATGCATATTCGTTTCCTCACTTATATGTGCTTTACTCATATATATGAATTAAATTGTGATTATATTTGTACGTTGTCTTGGTTTGGAACAATTGACTTCATCGAATGATAATCTTGAACTCTGATAGCTTTGCTCACTTTTGAGTATTAATTGGAACAATTGAAGAGTACTTTTCTTCTTCTTAATTGTTATTAATCTTTGAACTTTATTCATTTCAGGAAGATGATTTTTAGAATCTGCAAATTGAATATGGTTTTAAGTTTAAGTTTTCTGAGAGATTTGAAGATCTTATTGGTAATTCATTGATGATCAGCTGTTTTATTTTGCTTATCTTCATTGCTTAGTATATGGCATTTGTGTTTAAGTCATGGGGTTTTGAAAATTATGATACGTTAAGTTAACTGTTTTGTTGAACTTTTGGTTTTCTTTTGAAACTTTACTATGATTAACTAATATGTATTCAGATTGATTATCCTCATTGCAAGTATAATTAATTTCTAACTCTATAGTTATGTATCATATGACTAGTCACTAAGTTTCTTATGTCCAATCAATGACTATTTGAGATATATAATATATGATGATATTATATTATTTATGAAAGTGGATTAATTTTATGGAGAATATTTTATTTAACAGATTTGGGAATTGAGAATATCAAAATATTTTAGAAATTTCTTTCTAAATGATCAATTCTTATTTTTTGAATTATGGTTTCACAGCTTTTGTAATTTCTTAATTGAAAATAGTGTGGATTTTTAATTAACGAGTTCGATATTTTAGGCTTTAAATTTTATATTTGATAATTTTTTTTCCGAAATAAGTAAATTTTATATTTGTAAAAATTAATGAATTTTTGTTTTTACTGTAAATTAATATTTTGTACATAAAGAATAGCAAATAGAGTATTTATTAGTTTGTAGTTTAAGAAATATTGAATTTTGTATTCGTTGATTTTACACTACTTAATATTGTAATACGTGGATTTTTGTATTTCGTATTTGTTGAATTACAAATCGTAATTAGTTCTAAGAAAATTAATTTTTAAGTTAAATTAATTAAACTAAATTTTTAGATTTATTATTGTATTTTGAAATTTAATTTTGATTCTTTTTTTATATTAGTATATCTTAAAGTATTAATTTATTTTTAACATGATAATGAATGTGATGGATGACATTACCATTTCTGTTATGATATAAACATATTGAAGTTGTTTTTTGATATTAATTTGGTCGAGTTTATCTCAAAAGAGTGACATTAAAGCTATTAGGCACATATGTGTAGATAATGAGTTATTCACTTCCTATAAACCATTTAAGTTTTGAAAGAAGTTATGAATGAAAAACTCTATAACCTCTATGATTGAGGGCTGTCAAAGTGATTCTAAAGATGATTTCTAGAAGAGTGATGACTCTAAACAATGTATCATATGTGCTAGAGATTTAGAAAAACCTTGAGAGATTTTTTGCTTAAGAAGTATAGATTCTAGATGAATATTGAGTTTAGTAAGATCATATTGATCAAAAATAGAATATTTGTATTAAAGGGATATGTAATTGAGATGTTATCCAAGCTCGATGTAGTGATCTTTATACTAGAAATTGATTATGTTATCAATTCATTTGCTTATTTGTTAGTATTTTAAATTATGAAATGGAAGATTACGTCACATGCACACAGGTTAAATAACATAGATTATATACCATTTTTACAAGTTGTTTCTAAACATAAGTACAAGACTTGTGTAGGGATAAAATGATTGTCATTTTTTCAATCAATTGAGTGGAACATGGAACCCCTTTATCCATAATAATCTATATGATTTAAAATTTATTTGTATAAATGGATGACAATGAGTATTACAATACTTTTGTTGATAAAAGCGTGAAATATTGCTATGTATATTTGCATAAAAGTAAAGAAATTTATTATTTATAAAGCCGAAGTTGAGAATCAATTTAACAATAAAATCAAGATTTTGTAAAGTGATCATGGTTGTAAGTATGAAGCACTATTTGGTGAACTTCATGCACAACATGAAACCACAATATTGTTATTGCATAACAAAGATCGTGCCTTGATATAAATGATGAATGCAATACTATTAAGTTTTATGTTACCTCAAAACTTGTGGGGAATTTATATTTTTGGTTAATTATCTTTCAATAAGGTATCCCAAAAGAAGGTATGTGAGACATCTTATGAGTTATTTAAAGTAATAGTAAATTATTATGAATACCTACAAGTGGTCGTATCTAAATCTAAGAAATTGAATATAGGCCTAAAAATAATATATTACATTTTATTGGATATGCATATCACATTAGTCTTTATCAATTTCTAGTGCATGTGTCAAAAATCGCATAAGATCTTGATAATAGAATCAAGAAATTTTTTAGATGTATATTTGCCTGTAAGTCACAAGAAGAATCAAGTTCATCTAAACGAACTTATAAGACTATGAATGAAGATAGTTAGGACTAAGATGATTATGTTAAGGATGCCAAAGATGATTATATCATCTTAAGTTTTTACTTCGATAACATGTTAATAATCGTGAGTATTAATGATCAAATGATTAAATCCATTAAGAGTATGTTGAATTCATGATTTGACATGAAAATACTCGGAATCCTCTAACGTAATTTTGAGAATTAAGGCATCGAGGTTATCAGTTTATGTTGCTAATAGTCTCTAGTTGTTCGGGCATCGCAAGTGCTCTATGAGTACTTAGACACTTGCTGGTTCTTCGTGTTTCTCCATTTTCGTCGCTTATTGTTGTGTGCATCATTGTCATCGCTCAGTTTCATCACTTGATGTTGTTGCCACCAACTGTGTCATGTTGTGCGATGATTTTGGTTATCATGTGGGTTGTCTTCTCTGGTGCTAGTAAGGTATTGATGTTTGGTTGTATTCTTATTCTACTTTTCATTTTCAATTTACTTGTTTTTATTTTAAATAAGGCCCATGTTTGTGGATTTTGTTTTTCTATTTATTATAGTTTTGTATATTTTGTCTGGTAGTTTTGGGTTGTGAATGAGCTTGTTTGGTGGTTTTGTTTTGTTTAAAACATTAGTGGATTCTAGATGTGTTGTTTTGTTTTTTTAGGTCAAGATATTTGTGAAAATGTTTCAAAGAATTGTGGGGATTAAGTGTCATAAGATTTTGAAGTTTATCGAGGATACGTGGGATTTGTTTTTGAGTATAAATCTCTCAATCAATTTAATAAACTTTTTATTGGAGTATAAAGCTCATTGTTTGTTACCCTTGAATGATTTTTGCCATAAATTTTCTCATTATTTGATGCATGTTATTTTGGAAAACTTTGTTAATAATTTGATATGTCCTTTAAAGTTGATCTTCTTACCAAATATATCCTTTAAATTTTTTTGATCAATCAGATTTCTTCCATTATTTAATAATAATAATAAATAAAAAACAACAACTTATGCAAGTTACGTTACTTCTGAGGCAATTCAACTCACAATATATTATAATGCCCTAAACTTATACTATTAGACAATACTTTGCACCCAAATTAATGCAACATATTTATTATTTATGGTAATAATATCATTATAATAATTTTTATTATTATTACAAAAAATTACATAAATTATTTATTTTATCATTAATATTAATTATATTATATATTATTATTAGATAAAAAAAATTATTAATGAAATATTGTAATGAAAAATAATAATTTATATATGCTTCACAATTTGACTCTTGAAAATCGTATTTCCACGTCTCGTACGTTATTTAATCTAGATGTTCTTCACAAAAGGTGGTTATGCCAAACCATGAAAGATATAAAGCAAATAACAACTCTTGTTTGGTCAACTAACCTTTATGGAAAATGATATAATGAACGTATAATGAATTTGAATTTTAGATTAATTAAATTGTTAAATTATTTAAAAACAGTATAAAAGAAGTTAGATTTAAAAAAGTAAAAAAATAAATAAATATATTTTACATTTTATTAATTTAAAGTATTATATTATTTATACTTTAAAAATAAAGATTAATTTATTTTAATAAAAATTTAATTATATTTGTAGTCTAGTTTAATAGGGTGAAAAGAAAAAATGATGTATGCATTTGGATTTGGTATATTAGTAGTAGAATAATTTTATATTTTGATATCTTTTTATCTTAATTTTTTTTGGATAATATCTTAGTAATATTCATATTTATAAAAATAAAGTATAAATTTATTATTATTATTCATTTTATTCGAGATATTTTATATTTATGTAGCACATTTGATTTTAATGAATAATATTTATGGTATTTTCTTCTCTTTTAGACCCTGTATCATTGACAATTATATTTTTAACTATTTTTGTTCTTGAATATATGTTTTAATCTTTTTTCAACTCTTTTTATATCATGATTTTATGTTTTTAATGTGTCAAAAATCATTAAAAAATTATTTAATGATTTAAAAATAGTCAGAAAAAAGCTTTAATGTATTAGGGATAGAAATAGATGAAAATAAAACAAATGTTCTTCATTAAAAATGCATGTGTTTTATAAGTGTAAAAAATCTTTAATAAAATAAAAAATTACATTAAAATAATACCTTTTTTAAGTGTGTGTATTGTTAGAAGAATATAAACGATGCTATAAGATTTTAAGAGAGATATTAAAGATATAAAATTTAGATTCTTTATTAATGTTATCAATGTGTTATATATATAAATAAGAAATCAATTATTATGTTACAATGGAGTGCGCTCTATCATCCTCCCTTTCGTTTAAGATGGATTTGGACATCCAAAAATTAAGTTGTGTTTAATAGGTCGCATTCCTAGTATCGTAGCACACTAAAGTGGCTCTTGGTCTTCTAGTAGAATTAGATAGTCATTACCTCGTCATACGACCTCTATATGTGCCGATGTTATCACTAATTTGTTCCTTTTCGGGATGACACATGTTGCTTAGGTTGCGTCCTTGCCAGTTAGATGATAACAAACTAAAGTATAACTTAAAAATAAAAATAAAATTAAGAAAAAGTATCAAAGCATGTACATCGTAAGAACATTTTTATTTATTTTAACTTGATATAGGCTATCAACTTAAGTAATAGAAGATAATTAGATAATAATTAAAAATGAGTAACTATTTCTCATTGTCTAATTATAAAATCACTTTGTCATTTTTTTCCAAACATCCTCACTGTTTAAGGATAAAATGAATCACATGTCATTTTATTTTAATAAATTGACTATTTTAGTTAAAAAAAATTTAAGTATCTTTCTTGAAGTCACTTTTTTTTTAAAATAGAATAAATCTACTTTAATTTATATTATTATATTTAAATTAGAGAAAAACATTCAATAAAAAGGAGCATTATTTGATACTAATTAATCTCTTTTATTTTTTACCATTTTTTTTAAAACATTATTTTTAACAAAACAATCTCATATTCAAAAATATTTTATATATATGCAAGTTCTTTAAACAAAAAAGATAAATTTCACATAGTTATATGTATCTGTTTAAAAAATATTGATAGAAAATAAAATTTATTAATTAATTTTTAATAATTTTCATTATCATATGTTATTTTTATCTGATTTAAATATAATCGTATAGATTGAAATAAATTTACTAAGTTTTAAAAATAAAGGAATTTGAGTTTAGCCGTATAAAAATAGAATGAAGAATGATTTATTTAAAAAAAAAAGTAATTTAAAATTTACTTCATCCATTCTCTAAAACATTATTGACTATATTGTAACCTAGAATCATACTTTATTGGACTAATTTATGTAAAATAATATGTTAATTATTAATTAAAGATAAAATAAAATATATATAATAATAAAATAATTATATGATCAACTAATTGCTCACTAACATTTTTGAAGCGTAAAATATGCTTAATTGTAGCCGGTACAAACTTATGAGTTTGGTACGAAATTTGATGTTCTTCATACTCGACTTCTTTGATCAACATAGTAAATCTCGTATTTAAAATTTACATTAAAAAAAACATATTTATATATATATATATATAACATTAATTATTTTTAATTAATATTTATTTAATTAAAAATAATATATATTTTTTATTATAATAAAAATATGTTTAAATTTATAATAAAATTTGAGTATTAAAAATTTAAATGAGAAATAGTGTTATCTCTTTTATCTCCCAAATATTATTGATTAAGAATTGAGGTAGAATACATACCTCTTATCATCCTATGTATATTTGCTCCTGACTGACTAAGGCATGATTCTAGGTTATTAAGTTCCGTTGGCACAGTTGCATTAGGTAAAAAATTATAGATTTAACTATTTCGTACAAAATACTTCCATGGTAATTTTGAATGTACAATTACATCAGATTTATAGATACTTGTAACTGTTATGTTTGATTGAATGGAATAAAATATAATCAAAATTGATTTCTTTTATTTTTGTAGTTAGTTAGATCAAAAAATAAAAATGAAACGAAATCGATTTCTAAAAAAATAAATAATTAGAATTCATGCTCCCCACTTAAAGAATCATGATTACATTTTCATCTCATTTTTTTTATTTTATCCCAATTTTAAATATATCCCTAAACTAAAATCTCAAAATCTTAAACCCTAAACCCAAAATATCAAATCTAAAATCCCTGAACCTTAAACCTTAAATATCAAAATCTTAAACACAAAACCTTAAATCCCAAATCCTAAAACCTAAAACCTTATTTAGAAAAATAATAATTTTAACTCTAAATCTTAACCCATAAATATAACCTAAAACCCTAAACAATATTTAAAAAATAATAATTTTAATCATAAATTTTAATACACAAATATAACCATAAAACCTAAAACTTAAACCTCGAAATCTCAAGTCTCAAATCCCAAAACCATAAACCCTAAACTCTAAATCTCAAATCCTAAAACCCTAAACCCTATTTAAAAAATAATAATTTTAACCATAAACCTTAACCCACAAATATAACCCTAAACCCTAAATCTTAACCCATAAATATAACCTTAAACTCTAAACCCTAAATCCTTAAATCTCAAACCTTAATAATATATTTTCTTTTTAAGTAATAATTATTTAGAAAAATAATGATTTCAATAATGTATTTTGTTTGACAAAAAATAATAATTAAATGATATTATTTAAATTTTACTGAATATAAGAATATTAAGATAATATACATTGTTTTTCATTTCAATCCAGTTGTAAACCAAATATTGTAATATTGATTCATTCTTTGATTTTAGTGGTCAAACCAAACAAAATTATTCCCTTTCCATTCCATTTCATTCCGATTCCGATTCCAATTTTGATTCCATTCTGTGAACCAAACGCCACCTTAATCTCTTCTATTTAAATGACTTATAATCTGTTGTTTTTCATTATTGTACACTTCATCAATATTGAAAGTTTGTTTTAAAAATTGACATAAAAGCATTAAAAATAATTTTAATAGAGATGGAAAAACATATTAAAGACAAAGAAATATCTTTTCAATTTAAAATTATTAATAGCATCACCCTTTCTTTTTAAAAAAATATACAAAATAATATTTCTAAAATTTATAAGAATAAAAATTACATCACAATAACATTGAACAATATCTAAATAATCGAATTTCAATATTAAATAACTCCAATTGAACGAAATTCAATTTCAAAAGTTTCTAACTAGAAGGAGTTGAATACATATTTTTTGAGCAATAAAGCTTTTTTTAGTGAAAATTAGTTATGAGCATTGGATTGAAACCAATATTTTTCATTCATCAAAATTTGATTCGATCCGAATTTAATTTAAGAATTTTTAATTTAAAATCGATCTAATGATATAATTAATTCGAATAAATATGAACCTATACAAATTGAATTTTTCATATAACATTGCGTGGAGTTGAGGTTATAACTCATATATGAATTATTATAATAGATAAAATATAATATATATAACATTTTAAGTTTAAATTTGTGATTTTAGCAAAAAATATTATTTATTATCACAATTGAAAGAATCACAATAATAAAAAGTATGTTTGAAAACTTTTTAAACAGTTATAAAGATTTAAAATTTATATTTTTATTGTTTAAAAAAATAGTAATTTAATGTGGTTGTAATATATACGTTTAAGTATAACACATTATAAATAAAATATGTATTATTTATAATTTTAATAATAATTTTATTAGAATGGATTGTATTGGATTATAAAATGTCACTAGAATCCAATTTGAATATTAACGAATTGTATATTTAGTAATTTGAATCCGATTTAATTATAACTTCAAAATCGATATAATTCGATAGATTGAATCAAATTTTTTGATTTAAGTATATTGATCAAATTATTTATTCATTCCTAATAAAAATATATGAAAAAAATAATAAACTCAATTTTTATTTTATAAATTTTAAAAATATTTGAAATGTTATTTTCTAAAATAATAGTTAAAATTTGACTAGATATAAATCTTAAAAACGCTTTGGCATTTTATTTTTATTACATAAATATTAAATATTTATAAATTTACACAATTTTTACTATTGTATTATTTATGATATATCATAAATAAAAAAATTATATAAAAATAAATTTATAAAATTTTAAAATTATTTAATCATATATAATATTATAATTATAAATACATGTATAAATTTATATTTTTTTCATATTTATCTTATTCATGAATACAAATTACAATTCTATTTTTTTTAAATACTTAATAAAGGTCAGTGAAATTGATATTATAACTTAGTTAATACGAATGATGTCTAATCTTAATATTATTGCACCATTTTTTGTAAATAATAAATATCTTAAAAAAAAATTTAAAAACAAAGTTTAAAAAAGTGAATCTTGCATTAATATCAGAATATAACACGTAAGTATGTTATATAATATTGTAACTAGATTTTTTCAAATTTTTTTTTTGTCTGATAGATTTTTTTCAAATTGAAGTAACGCTTAAATTGTTATGATTTCAAAACGAACAGTAACCTTCTATGTGTGTCATCTCCTATGTGTTTCAAATCCACTAAAAATATTTTCAAATTACATATAAAAATATAATAAGCCTCTCGTATATAAAAGTATATTATATTAAAAAATAGGACAAATGAGTTATTTTACTTTCATAATTCAATATATTTATTATTTTATTTTAAATTATTATATTTTAATTATCTTATATTATTATATTTATGAACATTTTAATTTTTTTATCAATTTTTAGTTTGGATCACTTCATTTTTAATTTTTTTTATTTTTGTTACATTTTTTTTCTCAAACATATACTAACTAACAAAATAACCCCTTATTAGTAATTTTGAAGAAGATTTTACTTAAGTTTTTTCTTAAGAAAAAAAAATACATAAAAATCAAAATTAACAAAAAGTAACTAAAACATTTAAAATTATAACACAAAAGTGACACTGGTATGCTAATTTAAAAAATCTGTGACATATTTTAATGTCTAAAAATAATGTAATTAGAGTGTTATTGTACCTTACTATATTTCCTATAGAATATTTTATATTTTTGAGTGATATATTAATAATCTGGTTATTAGCTAATTTTTTTTAATTTATTGTTCAAATAATTTAGTCCAATAATTTTTAAAAAATCTTATTTAAGTATAATTTTATCAAAATTGATTTTGTTAAGAATAAAATTAAAATGTAAAAATATTAAATAAATTAAATTAAAATTCTCTCCTTTGCGTCTCTCCCTTGTTCTCATTGTTTCTTCACCAAACACCTTATTATAACCCGCGGTCACCGATTATATTTTATTAAATATCTATTTTAAAAAAATAAATCAATTTTAAATTTTATTACCGTAAAATACCAATCAATAGTTTTTCGATACTTATCATGATCATGAGCCGACACTATTGACCAGAAAAATAATCAGGAAAATGATAAGGAGCCGACAATTTTTGGTCAAAACGACAGCCAAAATGATTGACCATGAATACTCACGTCTTCTAATATCTTTGGCCTGTTGGGTGTAAAAAAATAATAAAGAAATGCCGAATATTTTTAAGTTTGATTTATGAATCCCGCTGAAACCAACACATTCATCTGTATACAAATTTAATTTTAATTTTAATTTTTTTAAATCATTAAATATATGATATAATAATATTAATTAGTTAAATGATGTTATTTGTTAAGTTTCTATAACATTGTTAGTTATAAATTTGAATAACATTTAATTTAATAAGATTTTATTTGATTGAATTATGATTAAATTTTTAACATCGTATCAAAACTGAGCTTAACTTGATCGATGACTTGAGTTTTGTTCTTAATAGTCTCATCGTGATGCATATGTTTATTTTTGTCTGTCGTGAAAAGGGAGTTTTAAGTTTCTTTTAATTTCACGTCGAAAAAGAATCGGATAATAATGTTGTTTATAAATTTGGATAATCTTTAACTCAATTATATCTTATTAGGTTGAGTTAGAATTGAATTTTTAATATTATTAAATATTTTTTTATTGAATTATTAACTTGAAATAAAATTAAGAAAACTTTAATAATAATATAAATTTTCATTTCTTTCGTATTTCTTTAAATTTAATTTTTTTTATATATTTGTATAATTATTTAATCTTTTTATAAATATTAAAGAGAAGAATAATGTTTGTTTGATGAGAAAATTATAAAGAAATTTAAGAATATAATAACATTTTATAGATAGTAAAAATCACATGACTAATAATACATTATATTCTCTTTTTTATTTATAGAAAAGAAAGCAATTATAATGAGACTGTTTACATATGATATTTATACTTAACAAACTCTAACACAACTTTTAAAGCGTAAATCAACAATTAATAAACTTTTTTATTGTAACTATCGTGTGTACAACTTATCTTTAACTACATTTTCCTTGCCATTTGGTCGACCATTGATCGCATTGGCACAAATTGCATTCATTTGTTTAGCACTAGCACACCTAGCTAGTACTCGATTGGTCAGTCACCACTTGAGCAGCACTGCTACTTGCATGAACAGTTGAAACAATCAACTGGAAATACTTCTTTAATCCTAACAATTTTTTATTTTATTTTATATCATTTATAAATTTAAAAAAATATTTTTTTAATTTATCACTTTATAAATTTTATTTTAATATTTATCATTATTTTAATTTTATTATTTAAATAAATATAATAATATTAATATTATTTAAATTAAATAAAATTATTATTATCTCATTATACAAACTAAACACAAATGAAATTTTTTTTATCAAAAATATCTCATATATGGATGAGGAATGTTGATATGTATAGATTTACATATTTATCTTTATCAAAAAGAGTATGAACAATATGCAGTACCACCAAAATCTCAAATAAAGATAAAGTTTTAACCCATATATATTCAAATTAGTATGATTATATATTCAAATTACAACATTTTATCAAGTTAACAAACCTACTAATAATCTGATTATTATGTTTCGAAGTTAATGACACCTACCTTTCTAATTAATAATTATTATTCTCTCTAAACCCTCCTCATCAACTCCATTTTCTACCACTCCTTTCCTTTGAAGCTTCATCCAATGTAGTAGGAATAAGTGACCAAAGGGCATGAGATCATTCGTAAGATTCATACAATAAATCACATCAATTGCAAAGGAACGACAATCAAACAAGTGTCTTAAGCTGTAGTGTTTTAAAATGTAATTTAAAATGTTAAGGTTTAAATTTTAAGTAAATGTTGAAATAATTTTGAATAAATTATAAAATTATGAATATTTTAAAATAACATCATAAAATATCAAAACAATTAATTATTTATATTTAAAATTAAATTTTTTATTTGACATAAATATAATAAATACTCTTGATGTTAATTATTTTAATATTTATATACTCACATAAGTAATTGGTGGGTTCGAACTCATACTCACATGTTATCTCCAAAGAACATATATTATTAACAATCAATAATATTATTTGTTAAAAATTAGTGTTGAAAACGCCAATTTCAAAGACAAAGGTCTAAAGGTTTTTTTTAAATAAAACATTTTTTCTCAAAATTGTATTATTTTTTTTCATATATTTTCATTACAATTCCATAGCTATCTATAAAGAGATTTATTCCTTGAATTATTCTTTAAATTAAACATTCTTTGATTTACTCAATGAATTAAAGATTCTTTGTTTTACTCTTTTAATTAAAGATTTTTTGTTTTTCTCCTTAAATTATTACTTAACTTAAGGATGACAACTTCTTGATTTACTCATTAAATTAATGTTCTTGATTTACTCATTGAATTAAGGAATTTACACTCTTTAATTTACTCCTTAATTTTATCTCTAATACTATTAATATTAATTATGATTAATTAATCATAAACTTATATAATAAGTAATGTTTTGCTAAAATTTGTAGGAGTGGTAGTTAAAATTCTTGAAATATTTATTTAAAATTGTAGTTGTAACATTTTAATAAATGAAAAACTTTTACAATGTAATAAGAAATTTCACTGATAAATTTTAAAAATTACGCCCAATTCAAGGTCAAAATGAGCATTATCTTTCGTTACATTCTACGTGTTAATACATTGATGTTAAATTAGTTAAAAATATAAAATTCACATAGTGATGTTCTATCGTTAAATATGAAACATTTTATTTATAAATATACAATAATTATGTCATATCATTTACTAAAAATAATTTTGTTAATAATTATTTATATAGTTATTGGCAGGTGTATGTAACTTGATTCCTTTACACCATAACATATATGAGAAAAAATGTTAATAAATATAAATAAACTTAATTTCATTGCTAAAAAAATATATATATGGTTTTATTTTTAATCGTGCTCATAGGTCTATGACAACGGTTATAAAAACCAAAACCTAAGCGAGAGGGATCATAGGGTATACATAAATTAAAAAATATATAATTAATAATTAAAATATTAAAAATCAATATAAATTATAATAAATTTATTAAAAATTATATTATATTAAAATTAAAAGTATAATTACATTCGAGAGTTTATTATACACTAAAATATAATAAAAACTTACTATTACAAACTGATTTTTTACTATTAATTACAAGCATAAATATGCTACAAAAACGATTATAATGATAAATCCTACTTTTCAACTGATTGAAAAATCTCTCTCAGGTCTTTCTTTACTCCATCTTTTACAAATGTATATTTGATTGCATCTTTTGCCAACTGAAATATTTTTCTCCCACTTGAATTCCCTGCAATATTAAGCAAGAATAATAATCAACTGAATTGTAATTATAGAAACACATTAAACGTCCTCAAACATCCCAATTTCATATATAGTTCCATTGCATAAAGACAACAACACCAAGACTAGATCAAAGACAACGCACTAGCACCAAAGACAAATAAGAACACACCAACACAACGCAACGCCAATGCCAAAGATAAAGACATGAGTACCAAAGAATAAATAAGTAGCACCAACACCAAGTGGCAATTATGTAATTGGATATGCTTGCAAATTATGATAGGTTACACTTGAAATTTAGCACAAAAATGATCATAGTTTGTTAATCATAAAATATAACAGATTTGAACCAGAAAATGAACTCAACTCCAAACAAGAAAACCATCATAGATTTTAGCCAAAACTGTCAATCTTTTAGCAAAAAATTAGCATAGTTTTGAACAGAAAAATATGACATATTTGGATTAGAAAACTTTCTCATCTTTAATCCCAAAAACAATCACTATTTTAACCAAATTTATCATAGTATTTTTAGCATAAACAATTTCAATTTCAAGAAAAAAAAACAGTATTTATATCATATTTATACTCAAAAACTGTCACAATTTTGGCCAAAATTTCATCCCAACTTCAGCATGAAAATCAGAACAATTTCAGCAAAAAAATGTCACAGTTTGGAACAAGAGAATTGTCAAGAAAACTATCACAATTTGGAAGTAATTTAAAGCTTAACTTTTTACTTGTATCAGCATCAGTTAATACACGTCAAGAAAATTGTCAAGAAAAAATTCTCCACCAATTAATACATGTATCAGCATCAGCACCATACTAGCGCACCAGCACCAGTGAACTAGCGACCTATCGAACAACGATCACTAAACCACTGAACCATCAAATAGTGACCTACAACCTACGACCAGTGACCAGCGAACCACCAACCCATCAAACAACGAACAACGACCACCGAACCATCGAATAGCGACCAGCGAACCAGCGAGTTGGAAAAATGAAGAAGATAAGGGAAGAGGATGCAAGATTGAGAGAGGAAGATGACGCAAGATCGAGAGGGGGACAGAGAAATTTCAGATCTAAAAATGAATAAAGCAGTTGGGAGATAGATAAAGGAAAAAAAGAAAAAAAGGGTGAAGGAAAAAAGAGAGAGTAAAAAATGAAGAAGAAATGAAAAAAAAATTGATATAACTTATGACCATGGTTATTGATAAAAACTGAGACCATGGACATGCCCAATAGCCTCGTTTTTTATTAAACCGTGACCAAAATCCCATGACCTCGGTTTTTTAAAAAATAGAGACCATAGGTTTGAGACCATATGTATATTTTTTAGTAGTGTTTATAAAATGCAAGGATGATTATATTAATAATATGAAACTATAGAGAAAGTAAGAGAATTTGGTTGAGGAAAATATTTCTGAGATATTTCACGATACAACTCAATACAAGATTAGTGTATTTATACAAGTAACTAGCATATAATTAACTAATACTACAAGCTACTATAATGTATAGTTTGACATTCCCCCTTTCAAATTCAAGATAATGGCAATACCATGAGTTTGGACTTAAAAAAACCTGGAAGATATTTTGTTAAAGTATCTACGAGTTGATTCTAAGAGAAAACATAACTCACTTGAAGAAACCATTCTATTACTTATCCTAACAAAGTGTCAATGGATTTTTACATGCTTCATGCGTGAGTGCATGATATGATTAGCTACAAGATATGTAATGCTCACATTGTCACAATATAACTCAAGTAGATGTGCCATATGAAGCTTGAGTTCTTGCGATATTGATTTGACCCAAATCATTTCAGATAAGGCAAGAGCTAATGCATAATATTCTCTCTCAAATGAAGATTTTGCAGCTACCTTTTGCTTGAATGACACTCGAGGAACCAAAGAATTTCCAAAGAACACTGCATATCCACCTATGCTGTTTCTATCATTTTTATTACTAGCTCAATCTAAATCACAATAACCCATAAAGACTTAAGGTAGATGATTTGGAAAATGTAAGCCAAAAGAATTCTCTTAGTTGCAACTAAATACACATTGGCGGGCTTATGAAAAAATTGACAAAGTTTGTTAACAGAAAAAAGACAATATCAAGTCTCATTAAAACATAATATTGTAAGGCACCAACAAGGCTTTGATAGCAACAGGGATCAATAAATGGAACACCATTTGATTTTGAAAGAGTGGTACCAATCTTTAAGGGGTTTTTGAAAGCCTTACAAGATGCTGAACCAAATCTCTTCAAGAGGTCAATAATATATTACTTCTTATTGAGATGTAAAGTATATGATGTTTATTGGATTTCAATACCCAAAATGAATTTCATCGAGCAAATGTAGAGAAACCTTGATATGCAAAGAGGCAACAAGTTATTATAATGCATAGTTGAACAAATAATAATAATAATATTTTGGAACAATTTTTCAATTGTATAATTGTATTTGAAATCTAGGTGAATATTTTTGCTAAAAAAATAATGACTTTTAGGTATTTATTTCTTGATTTGAGGTTGCTTCGTATGATTTTAAAATATCTAACATTTCATGAAAAGAAGCCTTAATTATCAAAAATGTAAGGAATTAACGGTGTAAAACAAATATGAAATTACTTATTCTTAACGGTTAGTTTTTACCCCTTGAATATGTTTTATTTTCTTAGCATGAGTAAGCATGAAAGATAGATCTTAGCACATATAAAATAAAAATATATTGGATAGGCTAGTAAGTAGGAATGGGCACGGGGACGGGCGGGGACGGTTTTTGATATAACCGTCCCCGAACCAAATTTTAAAACCTATAGCAAAGCGCCTTCTACGGTTAGGGGACGATTTTTACCAGCGAGTATGATTGACAGTTATGAAAAAAACCCAAAAAAAAAAACCGAAATATATATATAATTTAATTTATTAAATATATATAATTAATTTTTTATTTATAATTTAATATATAATTTAATTAATTAAATCTAATTAATTTAGAATGCAGTATACGGTTTTTAGTATAACCGTAACCGAACCGCAACCGTTGTTTCATATTCGGTTTTTCCCCGA
Organism: Hippophae rhamnoides; assembly: GCA_033030585.1. Lineage (NCBI taxonomy): Eukaryota > Viridiplantae > Streptophyta > Magnoliopsida > Rosales > Elaeagnaceae > Hippophae > Hippophae rhamnoides. Next base: position 18,342,588 of record CM065434.1, on the reverse strand, counting down.
AACCGTCCCCGTCTCCAAAATTTACCGGTTAAAAACCGAACCGTCGGTTCGGATAACCGCGTATAACCGAATCCGCGGTTTTTTTGCCCATCCCTACTAGTAAGGAATCATATGCATTGTAACTCTTATTATTCCAAGGTAATGTTATGAAACATGATGACTTTAGAGTTATGATTTAGGTCATAGTTCTATCGTATTTAATAAAAATTATGAGTGAAGTAAAATAAAAAATAAATATTCAAATCAAAGGCGAAGATAGAGTCCTGGCAAGTAACAACATAACTCTAAAAATAGTGTTTCCATCGTACTTTTTGAAATTTTTTATATTTGAAGCCACTCTTTATTCCCCGAGTAGTATATACTAAATTTAATAAAAAAATATACAATAAAGCACCCTAGAAATAATTAAAAAAAAACTATGGGTTTAGCATTTTGATTTGTTCAATAAAGTCATAAATTACTACTAAATGACGTGACCTTTTTTCTATTCCAATTTATAAGTACAAGATACTCAGATTTCTTAAACGAATAAAGAGAACTTATTTTTTTCCTCATATAAATATTCTTTAAAGATACTAATTTAATAAAATTTGTGAAATTTTATTAATTAGTATTAAAATATATAAAAAAATTATTAATTTTTTTTATTAAATATTACATGTTTTTTAATTATTAAAAATTATATTATAAGTCTAAAATTTTATAAGAGAATAAAAAATAAAATAAGTAAATACATATGTTTATTTGTTGTCTAATCATATTCAAGTTTATATATTTTTTAATTATGATTAATTTAAATAATATATATATATATATATATTAATTTTTTTTTTCTTTCTGAATTTTTAGATTTATAATTAATAAATTTGTAATATTTTATCAAAATATTAGTATAATTTTATATAATTTAACCCCCGATTAATAAAGTATTACTACCTTAAGTGTGTAAATTATTTATTTCTCAACGTAAATTGATACATAACTTGTTTCCTTAATTAAATTTATTTAGTCTCTTTTATTCATCATATGTGATATTGACTATGATAAATGGTTCACTAGTTTATTGTAACTCTCCCAACTCTTAATGGTTATCTACTATTGAGCGATTACATTAAACGAACTTTTTATTTAATAATATCATTATTATTATTTTTATAATTGCATCTATATCAATGTTTAAATTTACATTTATAATTCATTTTTGTCGACTTTTGCCAGCATGATTGATGCAGATCTAACTTTACAAAACATATAAGGTAGGTTCATATGTCAATTTTATGTACATTAATTCTCTCTTTTCACATGGCTTGGGTCATCTTTGGAAAATAAATAAATAAATAAATAAATAATAAAAGAAATCACGCACACGCATGCGGCTCATCAGTGCACATGTATGAGGTAGAGACACTTTTCATCCCATCTTTTGACGGGAGTTTTAGATGGAAAAACTTAAGCGTGGTGGACGGGAAGGATATTTTAATCATAAATAGTAATAATTATAATTATTTTTTTATAATTATTTTTATGATTTTTAATTAATAAGATGTAATGTAACAATGAGGTCGATTTTTGATATAATTATTTTTAAATTTAATTATAAAATTTATAATCAAAATTATCCAAAAATCATAACAGTTAGTAGATAATTTTTTATTAGTAAATAATTGTTTGAATCGATTATTAAAAAATACTTGAAAAAACCGTAAACCTAAGTGACCTATGTGACGGGAGAAAAATCAACGTTAATTAAAACAAATATATAATATAATTTAATAAATATATAAATTAATTAAATAAATATAATTAATTTTTAATACGGACGAGTACGATTATCGGTATAATTGTATCTAAATTGTACAAGTTCTTTCATGTTTTGTTAATACACAAAACAATATCCATTTTTAAAATTTATTGCGTAAAAATCTAATTAACGGTACGAATAATCAAACCCGTAGTTTTTTTACCCATTCTAAATGTAAGACGTAATTATTGTAATATTAAATATATATTAATATTTTTTGATATACATATAATTATATAAAAATATATTTTTAATAATAAAATATATATAATATTTAAAATAATTAGATTAATTTTTTTTTATTTTTTATTTTACTTAAAAATATATATGAAATATTTAAAAAATAAAAATTAATAATATTTTAAATAATGTAATAGGTTAAGAATTATATTAAGATTTAATTTTTAAAATTAAATAATTTTAAATAAGTATAAAAAAATATAAAATGAGGTTAAATTTTAAAGAAATTATTAACTACTCATAATTTATTATCATTATTCAAATGCATCCAAAATTAATACGTTATGTATACGATTATTATCGTAATCGCTCACAACGTTATCATGCCCACTACTTATGCTTGGTAATTTTTATTATAATAATACTTTTTTATAATTGTTTAAAATAATAATTATACGTTCATATATTTTAATACATATATAAGATTTTAACTTGAACTCACTCCTTGTAACACTGATAAGGAGTTATACAAATATATGATAAGATAAATTTTATTAGAGTAGTATTTATTTGTATTTTTTGGAGTTATATCAATATTTGTTATTTATTAGAGTAATATTACATTTTTATTTTTGATAATAAGCGAGAAAGATCTCAATAAAAAGTATGGAATAAAAATATAAAAAAAAATTGAAAGTTTATTTTGAAGATAAAAATACTCCTACCATCGTTTACTTATTATAAAAATAACTCTTTAGTTTTATATTTATTATTTGTAATAATTTAATTATATTATAATAAAAAAATGATAAAAAATAAATAAAATTTTTAATTATATTAAAAAGAGATTATTATAACATAAAAAAACTATTAAAATAAAAATATTTATTTATTTTTGTGTAGTTGCTTTTTCACTAAAGAGTATAGGATTTTTACCGTCACATGCATTTCCTTTTTTTATTTTATTTTATATATATATCAAAGTTTCAAAAGAAAAGTCAAAACTGACAGACGAATATATTGAAGGATCTAGAAGATATAATATATATAAGAACATTATTTATTCACTCTATTTTGTGAATTCTTTCTCTCTCTTCTCTCTACTTTTTCATACAACTGAAAATAATATTAAGCAAACTTCTCCACCTATTTTGTTGGCAAGTTGACAAAAGTAGTAAATTTTATTCACAGTTTAAAAAAATGATTAAAGTATTGCTGATGGAGTCTTATATACATAAAACTCAGTTAATTATACTAAAAATTTAAAATTTTAATTTTAATTATGACTGCATGAATAAAAAGAAATCATTATCGTATTTTGTTTATAAATATTTTTAATTTCAAAGATGATGTTTAACTTTAATCAGAGAGATAAATATAACACTTGTTTAATAACATTTTTATAATATCTATAAAATGAAAGATTATTTGATTTTAACCTAAAATATTAAATATTAAAAATGCTAAATTAATGAAATAAAAATAAAAAGTGTTATATTTTTACTTTATCCAAATATTATAAAACATAAAATTAAAAAATAAATCAATTTATATAAAATTAAAAAGCATCAACACTTGATAATATCAATTAAAAAAAATAAATTTGAATTATAACAATGAAAACATTTATTTATTATCACAAATTACAAGTAGTAAAGTCATTCCATTAATTTTTTTCTATAAATAATTTATGATCCAATTTTAATTAAATTTAAAGACATATTATCCAAGATTAATAATAAATAATATAATAATTTCATTTAAATATTTATAGTGTAATTCATAAAAATTAACATGTTAAATTAATATTTAAAATATAAAATTGAGAATAAATTTTAATTAAATTAGATTAAATTATTATTTAAAATATAAAATTTAGATTAAATTTCATTTTATTTTTTGAATACAGTAAATAAATTTTTAATTATGTTAAGTATTAAAAGACTTTGCAAAATTATTTTAAAAATATTTTTTCTTATTTTAAAAAGTTAGTTAATTAATTTTTTCATTAATAAATATCAAAATGAGAGAAAAAATTTAGCAACCTGGAAAAATAGAAATATATTTTCTAATTTAAAAAATTAATTAGATTAGATTTTTCATTCATAAATATCAAAAGAAGAGAAATATTTGAAATATTTTTTAAAAAATAAGAATTTCAGAGTAAGGAAGAGACATGAGCGGTGAATGGCATAAAGATTTATATTAATTTTTTAGGACTAATTCTTTTAATTTAAGTAAACTTTTAATTTTTTACGTGTTTAGGTCGATTTTTATTTTTTAATCATAATAAATGTAGTAAATATTTAAATATATTTTTTACTTTATTATTATTTTAAAAGGTATTTTAGTGATTTGATAAAAAAATTTAATTTATTATTTTTTTTCTATTATTTAAATATTTTTCAATTAATTAATTTAAATAATTTTTTTTAATTTAATCAAAAAAATTTAATTACATGAACAATATTTAAAATTATATATTCATTATCTTATTCATGACAATTCTTTATAACTTTGTGACGTATATATGACTTAAACATTTTAATCATGTTAGTGTCATGTAATTGATTGAAAAATATTTTAATATTAAAAATAATTAATTAAAAAATATTTTATATAATAAATTTAATTTTTTTTAAATAATATTAGTATCAAAAAAATAAATGTTTGGTCCGTATATAATGAATTGAAAAGTTAATGTTATTTTTAATATAGTTATTTGTAATTATTATTTTTAATCTTTAATATCATTAAAGATAATTTTTTAAATATTAAGAATATTTATTAAAAAAATGTAAATCTTAAAAATATGAGTGATTTTTTCGTGTATAAATTGTATTGTATTCAAAATTATGTAGCTAAAATAAAACGAATTGTAACGGCAAAACTTCCTAGAAAAATGATTTTGTTACTTTGCTTAAAAAAAGAAAAACAAAATTTACCTTGTTTGAAAGAAAATATTTCTTGTTATCATAAATTTCCTTTAATATTATTCAGTTGAAATTATTATTAGTTTTTCATTAAATGTAATTTGTATTGTTTAAGATTAATATGTGAAAAATATATGTATTATAATGATTTCGTAATAATGAATCAACAGTAAATAATTAATGAGTAAATTTTTTATTTATCAATCATATTTTTTTTATTAAAAATAATAAATTTAAATAATACATCATCCTCTATCTCTCTCTCTCTCTCTCTCTATATATATATATATATATATATCTTTCAATTAAATTATTTGAATGAATGAGAATTTTATTTGTATTTGAAAAAAAACTACCATTATTTAAAAAAAAATTGAAATTGAGATCTTTTTTAAGATGGATTTTTATTAGTTTTAGTAATTAAATTCACTATTTCAAAAGAATTGAAATTGTTATTTGCTATTTTTGTTAGGTAAATTAATGTACATTTTTATGATTTTATTTAAAAAAAATTGTATTTTATTAAATATCGGTAAATGTGTGGATAATAATAGCCAAAAAGGTTGGTAAAGTAGCATAAAACATAACATAAGCAATCTTGTTGACATATTTATTAATTAGTAGGACAACATACGGTTTCGCTAAAACCATGATAAAGAATTATACTTTGGGAAAAATTATATTATTATTTGTAGATTTTTAAATTTATATCTAAATTTTTAAACTATACATAGAGGCATCAAAATTTAGAATAATAAAAATATATTTTAATAATTAAGTTATTATTTTTTATAAAATTTTAAAAAATTAAAAATTAAATTATATGATTTAAAAATAAATAATTAAATATATTATTTGGTAAAAAAAAAACTTGTTAAATTTGTGTAGATTGTATGCTAAATAACAATAATAAAATATTATTTAATTCATGTCATATTTTTATCATTGACAAATACAAATACCTCCCTATGTGTTTCAAGTAACAACAACAACAAAAAAAAGTATATATTTAAAAAATAAAAATCACACATTTTCTTCTTGCTATTTCAAAATTTTTAAGGTTGAAAAAAATAAAATTCAAAAAATTTAAGGAAAGATCTTATAATAAAACAAAAAATAACTGAAGGGATATGATTATCTATTTTCTTAAATTGAATGGTATTTTATGATATTTTAAAAAAACCTAAAGGAGTTATCTAGTAATTTTTCCTCAACAATATAATTATATATATAATCTCATTTTTAAATCTCATAAAAATATTTATTTATATATTATGAAAAATATATGTATAGTATTTTTGAATATATAATTGTTTTAAATTATTAAAAAAAAAAGTTTTCACAACGCATAAAGAGAGTTAAAAAATAAACTTTAATTATGAAGGCCATATTTTTATAGTCCAGGACCATATTTTAATTGTATGGATCTTGTTAGTTAAGGGAAGGGTTCGAATCCCCTATTTGGGCTGATAGGATTTATAGAATGGGATTCTTGGCCCATAGATCCCATCTAGCTACTATTAGAACTAGAACTGATTTTGTGGATGCCAGAAAGCTTAAAACCCTAAACATAGCTGAAGGTGGTTTAGGGGCTCGATGTCGAACAAAGAAGAAGACTACGAATCCGATCGGCCGGAGGAATTGACGGCGGAGCAGGTTGGTTTTTATCTATGAATTCCTTTTCTGTATACCAGAAACAAAAAAAATTGGTGATGACAATTAGTTTTTGGTTTTTGGTTTTGTGTGTGCTTTTTTTTTTCCTCCTTTTCTATTACAGGGAATAGAGCAGGACGAAGAACTTAGAAAAGTTCAGAAAGAAAATAAGGCGAGGTAGGTTCCCTTCTTACATGAATTTATTACGATTAATGGATTTGTATGAGGTTGTATTTAAGCTTCTGCTTAGTTGCTTAGAAAATTTTTAAAAGGATCGCAATTTAACTAATTAAGCTGCATTCTCTGGGCCTTTAGCTGAATTTGAGTTAAAAAGTTTTGTTTGTTAATGAAAAACTGTTGGTTCGTTGCCGGAATGTAAAGGACTTGCTTATTATGAAGGATGAGAACTCTGGTTATGTGATAGGAGTTTTTTTCTACCAAGAAATTAATTTGCAGAATACAAAATTTTCTTTTAGTAATAGAATGCTTGTTATTGAATTTAGCCCAAAGTACTAATTTGGTATCTTATATCAAATCATCCCATTTATCTTTTAATTTGGCCAATCAATTCATTTACCAACTTCCGTTTGCGATAATCAACAGAAAATACCATGTGCAATACATGCATTTTATTAGTTTTCATTTTAGTAATCACGAATGAAACATGTATGTTGCACATTGACCTTTCTGTTGATTATCTTTAACGGCGGGGGTTCACAAAGTTGACTTTGGATAAATTATAAGCAAATCCGAAAATTTAATCTACAAAATTGGTTTAGATTAAAAGATGGGGAATACATCAGTCGAATAAAAAAAAGGTGGGTATGCAATTGTTACTTCACAATTCAATTTAAGCTTACCAAATACAAGTTCTTCCTAATGTTAAACCGTGTGTTCTTCATGCCCTTATTAAAAAGCCCACTGCAAAATGTATGTTTCTTAGCTAAGATTCATGTATTTGAATGAAGTTGAGATTTGCTTCTTTTTTTACTTGAAGTTGTTATCTGTTTCAATAGGGTCGCTCGTGAAGGAAAAGAACGCCGTAGACAATGGGCACAACGGATAACGCCACGCCCATCTAAAGTAGTTGAAGGTGTTGCAGATGAGCCTCAGCCAGAAACCAACCAACAATCCATGGCCAATATTGGAATGCTCCCAGATGACATTGTTCAATTGCTTGCAGCTCGTGAGAAGTAGGCTCTTCTCTTTACTGTTCTTTCTCTATTTTGTTTCTCTGGATCTTAAATATATGGTTTGAAGTTACCAAACTTAATGGCACATGTTTTATTTCCAGACAAGTTTTCGCATCGGACTCTGAGGATGAGAAGACTGAACAAAAGCACACTTCAAAGAAAAAGAAAAAACCCAGAAACACAGGGTAAGAGATCTTTAGCTCGGGATGGAGAAAGAAAAACAAGTTTTGTCTTTGTTTATGCTTTACTAGCTTTTCAATGTAATAATGTACTTTAATTGGTTATATGCAGGGCTGATACTGTTGTATTGAATGAGATACCTTCTGCTCAATGCGTACAAAGTTCCTTGGAGTTCTTGAAGAAGAGAAAAATGCAGGTTTCAAGATCTTCTGCGGTATTGAACAACTCCAACCAAGCATTACGCCTCCTTTCATCTTCTGGCTTGTTAAAGTAGAAAAGGACTATGACACTATCTGATCTTATGTATGTGTTTTTATTCATTGTGTTGTATAATACATTGAATTAAGGCCTGCTATTTCTACAATCCTCGTCGCACTTGCTCTAATTAGCACATTTTTGTAGACGACAAACCAAATATAAAGACTGATGAATACTTATTAATAGTGTGAGTATATATATATCAACATTCAAAGATACATCAGGTAGTAGCATTAATTTTAGAGTACACATCAAAGCATCAATGAAGCTCTCCAAAATAACGACTACATCCCTCACATCCTCCAGAAAAATAAATGTGACCAAAATCACTCACCAATGGTGAATAATGAGCTTCCAGAGCTAGCTTGCTCGGTTGACCAGTCTTCAATTTCAGTAATGGCTTATCAAAATGATTCAAAGGCTTGTACATAAAATGAACTTCCACAAATGTCCTGGTAACCTTCAACAATTGATCACCCATAAAACTCGTAATTCATTGAGACATTGTCACAAACATCTTGGCCTCAAAAGACAACAAAACAAAGCCAATACAAAAACAATCCACAATCATTAAACAAACAATTAAAAACCTGCAAGCTCTTAGATAACCTAAAAATTCCAGAATACAACAACCAAATGAAAACAACCACCCACAAACAGAGCCAGCCTTAAAATAAAAACTAAACAAAGTGAAAAGTGCATAAAATTGAACAAAATCTAAAATAAACCAGAACCGATACCTCACTAGCATCTGAGAAGGAGACCCCTTACAACAGCCATGAACCACCACACATTGCAACTAGCTTCAAAAACTGAGTGATTACACGAAGCAATGGCGATGGACGAAGCCCTAGGTAACGGCCCTAGAACAGCCAGAGAAACTAACATAGCTTTGATACAACACAAACAAAAGAGACAAGGGAGAAAGAAGATGGGTGGAGGCAGACGTGAGAAAAGGGACTAGGACAATAATGGTGGCTGAGCAAAAAGAAAGAAAAGAGAGGAAACTATGGATAAAGGGAAATTAAAAGGACATTGGAGAGGAAGAGATAGTGTGAGAAAGTTAAAGTGCATAAAAGATGGAAGAAAGTGAGAAGAGATTAGAAGAAAAGGGGGTTGGAGAAAAAGAGGGCAAAAACCCTAAGAAACTCTCAATTGAACTCTCAAAACGACTGCTCTTGTGATGCTTTCGATTATTTGTGTTTCTTTTATAATTTTAAGGTTTAATTGTTTTAGATAACCCTCTTTACTATTGTGTTTTATTCAATTTTCTAATATTAACTTTTTCTTTACTCACATACTCTCTCCTTTGTTTTTTGTCATTATAGTCTATGATTTCTCTCCTCGTTCTCTTCCTTTTGGTACATATACGACAATATGATATGCATGTACGAACATATGTTATACTGTTATATATATGCACTAACACTATTACATGTATATACAACACAATCCTCTTATACGGGGAGTTTTGGTACTAAATAGTTTCATTTTTAATAAATTAATGAGTTTTTACTTACTAGTAATAATTTAACCAAAAACTCTAATTCTATAACAAATTATATAATAAAAAGACCAAAAAAATTTATTTTATAATTTCAATAAAATTAAAACAAAGTCATATCTATCATGTCTCCAACGTAGAGTGAGTTTAGATAGTCATAAACAATGATTTCATTAAAACTTCGATGTATATAACATATTATATATAAATATACAGGTGTATATAAGATGTTATATTAGATGTGTCATTGAAACTATAGTGATATAATATATTACATATAAAAACACAGGTGAATATAATACGTCATATTCGTCACACGATTACGATAAATATAATATGTGAAATATATGTACACGTGGATATAAATATAACATGTTAAATATGATAAATCACTTAAATTACAATGGATGTAATAAATTAATTAAAAAATATATATGAATTTAATATGTTGCATTTGGTAAGCAGTGAAATTCAATAGTTTATTGAAACTTTGAAAATATTGTGAAATCTAATCTAATTTTTATTTTAGTTAAAAAGAATATTTTAATATTTATAGGTAGAAAATTATAAGTTTTTAATTAAGTTTTTTGTTTATTTTGAAAAAAATACAATATATGAAAACAATATTTTCCTTACATACGGCTAAAAAGTGAAGGCCCTTAGGCCCTTACAATGTAAACGGACCTGTTTTTGGAAAATTTGGAGCCCTGCTATTTTGACAGTACTTGTGCAAAGAATTTTTGTTACAAACGATATCAATTTGATATGTTTGTGATTTTAAAAACAGTGGAGGGATGAATTTTATGATCATGCCAACCACAATGTTAAGTCAGATAATTTTAAAAAATTATTTGCTTTCAACATTTTATCCTAATATTTTTTGAAACCCATTGCTGTGCTGCGCCCTATTCGCCCTATTCATTTTTTTTTTGATGTATGCTCTGGAGTTGATATTGGTCATTTTATTGCGTTGTTGGGAAGTTTCATTAGTAAACAAAACCTAACAAACTTATTGACTTGTTCATGGAAGATGACATGAATCTTCAAGTGTAATTTCTGATATAATATTATAATTCCAAGAGAAAAAAAGAAAAGAAAAAGAAAACATGAATCTTGAAGTAAACTTTTGTCATTCAGATTACTTAACAAACATGACATATATGCTTGCAAGTAGTATTTAAGCTTAACAGCACAACAGAGCTGTTTGTACTTCAATAAGCAGATTGCCCAAAATCCACTTTTTACCTGTATCCATTGAATTAATTAAATCAGCATCAAGGAGAGGAAAAAACATCATTTTGTTTAAGCAATTCTTCATGGACTTGTTCTGAGTTGTTAAAAAAAGCTTGAAAAGCACTTCTGAACTTATTTAAGTTCTTGTGATGACGAATACGTCTTAATACAACATCTTTGTCCAAGGCTTTAGATGATGAATTGGAAGATGGCTTCAGGTAGAGTTGGGTTGTGACTAGGTCTTGAGATGTACTCTCTGTTTCAGATGCTTTAGTACTATCTTCAGGATACTCCTTCATGCGGCTCACCTTGTTATCTGTTTCTTCTGAGAGAGTTGCTTGAGCTTTGGAAACCATGGAATCCATTTTTGTTTGTGAGAATTAATATGGTAAATTGAATATTTATAGAGGGGAGTTAATAATTGTAAGTTATCATTAATTAATGACGGTTCTATTTTTGTTTTGTTTGTTAGCTAAGTTTATTTAAATGCGTGCTCTGGATTTCTGGTAAGTTGGTTTTGAGATAATTCAGAATTCAGGGTACTACAAGCCAGTGGTTTTTCACAGAAACTGGACACGAAAGAATGTTACCTCACACTAGTTTGACATGTGGATTCACTTTAAATTTTAGCTGCATTTGGATTCATGTATGGAATTTAATTTTTGACTTTTAATTCTTTTTAATGTTTAAGTTATATTATTTTAGTTGTTATGTTTTTTAATGTTTAAAGTTATATTATTTTATTACATGAATGTATAAATATAAAATCGAAGTGAAACCTCCTACTCCTTTTTTTTTTTTACGAAATGTTTATATATCCTAAATTTTTTATAAGAATCTCAAATAATATATTATAATATTATTGATAAATATAATTATATAATTATATCTCATAAAAAAATTATATTAATTATTATTATATTATATTCATTATATATAATAAAAATATTTTTAAGAGAGGAATAAAACATGTTGGGTACTAAAAGTTAAGTAACTATCTAATTTAAATAATTTATTCATGTAATTATAAAGTTATTGATCTTAGATATCATCATTTTTAAAAATGAATAATTTAGTCTCGTAATTTTTCAGTTTAACACCTATCCTTTTGTTACTTATGAAAATTATGGATTATATGTTATATTTTTTATACTTTTGATGAACTAGAGTTATTGATTTTAATAAATTATTGATTAAAAATATTTAATTTTATAATAATAAGAGTAATAATATCCGATTTATAAAAAATTATGATATATTTGATACCTAACTCAATAATTAAAAAATTAATATATTTATTTGATAATAATAATATGATTTTTAGGAACTTAAAAAACATAAAAAAATACTGGTTGCTATGGTGGCCAACCATTTGATGGGGTATTAGAGTGTGTGTATTGACTAAAACTAAAAACTTCTTTTATATAATTGAAAATCACAATCAATTATCGTCTTTATTTTTAGTCACATAGAACAAGGTTTAAATATCCTCTAAATTCGTTATCATATATTGGTTTTAATATTGAATGGTTAAAGGTTATTATTCATACGATAATCTATGAACTTAATAATTTATTTCATCTTATAGATTCATAAAGAATAGTCAATGTTGAAAAAAATAACATCGATAATATGTTTTTTTCAAAAAGTATTTTTATTGGTTTTTGTTAGATTTCTTTTTGGGAATAAAGGTTTTTAAAAGATTAGTTAATTTGAATTATCTTACTTGTCTATTGAGTTTTGTACATGCACGTTAATATTATCTTGTTTTTTTGATTTTGTGAATTTCTTTTAGGACATCTCGAAAGAGGATGTCTTTCATGATTTTGGTGCTAACTTTTTTATTAGAAATTGCTACAAAGGAATTCTAAACTTTCATAATAAAATAGTGCTATGAATATTAGTGTTATATTTAACACATTACTATTCACACATTATTTTTTAAATAATAATAAAAGAAAGAAAATATGAAAATATTATTTTAATTTATATTTTACGTTATACCCTAATGATATACCTTTGATTAAAGTTTGTTTAAATTTTATCCTTAGATAGCGTGCCACTTTTATAACTTTACTTTTATAAATTGAATACATTAATTATATTTCTTAAAATTAATGCACATTAGATATTTTTCTTAAATTTTGTACATTTTAGTCACTTTAGTAATTTCTTATAGATTTTAATTTTTTTAGATATTTTGTATAAACAAAATTTAAGTTGGATCAAATTTAAATTTAAAGTAAGGATCGGAAAATGTTTAAAAAAATATGTCTCAAAAAGTTAAAAAATTATTAAAATTATCAAAATTGGCTTAAAATGATTAATTTATCTACAAACGTAATACTAAATTGATTAAACTTTATCAATTTAAAGTAAAGTGATTAATGTGTTAAATTCGTGAAAAGAAATTAATTCTAAGAACACTTTTTCTTTTATTCTTTTTATTAATTAATAATATTATTTAATTTTTTTATTATATTGTATAAATTAAAACTAAATATATGATAGATTATACTTTAAAATGTATTAATTAAATATTTATGGGATGAATATACTAATTCATAAGATTAATGTCCATTGATGTGTACTTTTAATTAAGTATGTTTGTTCAATTAAATATAATATTTATTTTTTAACAATGTAATATTTAGTTCACATAATAAATATAATATTTTAGTTAATAAATTTGTTAATTTTTCTTCTTAAAAATATAATTTTAATTTATTATTACTAATTAAATAATAATAACATCTAATTAATTAATTGATTAAATAAAATAATTAGTATAAATTAATTAATAAAAAATAAAAATATATTCTACTTTTGTAAAAAAATGTAATTTTTAGCGTGATATTTAATAAAGTAGGTTGTAGATGAAAAAAGATAATACAACTTTTGCATTAAAATAATAAAAAAATTACATACAATTTTTGCTTAATTTTATAATATAAATTTTTCTCTAGTATTACTCTTTTATTATATATTATTTTCATTAAAATTAATCCAATTACATAATAAATTACAATACACAAACATTTTATAGCATGAGCACATTTTTAAATTATTTAGGTGTTAGTACTAATAATATTCATCTCATTTAATGCATTTTTGTTCCTCTAAGTTCTTATAATAATTGCATTAGTCTTTAATCAACTTCATTAATTTCATAAACTTGATTTCTAAAGCATTATTATTTTCAATAAATGTAACAAAAAATTTATATTTAAAATTAAATTCAAACAAAAAATTACATAAACAATAACAAAAACACGATAAAAAATTGCACAAAACAAAATTTATAAAAAGAAATACTATCGTATATCTAGATACATAAGGAAAAAATCACAAATCATAGTTAGTTTTATTTAATTAAAATAAAAAATAAAAGAACTTATCTGGAAAGAGAGCCAACTATATTAAAAAAATAACTCTACCTATAGATAAAATATAAAAAAGGTGAAGATAAACACATAAGAGAGAATAATGTTATAAATATAATGTAATAATATTATATATGCAATATTATTGTTGATATATAGTTATATTTTCTAGAGAGACAAATGATTAGAAATAAAACCAACATTTGTCAAAATCAGATGTTTGAAGCCATCGTTGTGAAATACAAGAAAACAATTAATGATGATCGGGGTTTTGTTCATATAAATTTTATAATTTTTTAGTTGACCACATATGTCACGTTATCAATCCTTGTACTAGTTATTTACATAGGACTATAGATTACACTTTTAATTATATAATTAATTATAGTGTAACATATTGGTCCATATAAAGTAATTATGTAACATAAGGTTGCTTTAATGAAGGGATTAATAATTTACACTCGGAGTTCTTGAAATTATCGTATGACATCTTATCAAGTTTTCCAGAATCTTCTTTTTGAGTTCATTCTTGTGTGTCATTCTATGAATCTTGAAGCTATATCTATGTCTTCTTTTACTGATTCTAGAAAGAAAGAATGTTTATGTTGAGAATGTAATAGTGGAGTTACACAATATGTGATTGGTCATCCAAGTAACCTAAGTTTTTCTATGAAGTTAGATCGAACTAACTATCTAATATGAAAGGAGCAACTATTGTGTCTGATTGATGCTTATTGCATTGAAGAATATGTTGATGGATTTAAAGAAGCTTATGTGAAATATCATACTGGATCAAGTAAAGTTGCACCAAAATTTTCTATATGGAATCATGTCAATGGTATTATGCATAGCTGGATTTGGGGTTCCATCTTCTCTGAGGTGTCCAATTATCTGACTAACAACAAAATTGCAAAATAATTGTGGCAAGTGTATGAATGATTGTTTTCATTGTTTAAATAGTCTCGAGTAATGGAGCTCAATCTTCAAGTACAAATAATGAATAAAGAGCATCTTTATATTGATAAATATATGATGAAACTAAATACTATTGTAGATAATTTATCAGTTATTAGTGAATAAATTCATTATAAGGATCTTATCTTGTATGTTGTATCAGGTCTAGGTAATTAATACAATTATTTTGTTTGTAGTATCTCATTATGCAAATGTAACAATTGATGAGTTTCATTGTAGACTCTTGGTGTATGAGCCTTGTCTCACTCAACAAGATAGAGATGAAGAACAACAAATTGCTAAGGCTAATCTTGCCAAGTTTTAAGCTATGTAGATAGAAAATATTTCATATAATAACGTGTCTTCCAAATTTGGTTATGATTAGGCATAGGATTACAACTACTCATGGTCAAGATGTAAGCATAAATTAATCAACCTAAACACAGAATAAACAAACTAAAGAGATCGAAATCAAGTAAAGCAAAGATTTTATTTCCAGCCATTGGATTGTTCTTCAAGTTCTAAAAATGATCAAAACTGAAGTGCTCTCTGTGTTTGGAACTTCTAACCTCTCAATAGCATTCAAATTGGATGGTGTATTTCATTGAAATTGTGAGTTGAGCTTAAGGGTCATAACACTCCTTTTATAGTCGTGTTTCCCTTCAAAGCATTGGAATCCGTTACCAGCTTCAAGCATAATCGATTAGCTCTTCAATGATAGAAACATTTGGACCACTAAATGATCCATTAAAGAAAAACTAAAATGGAAATTGAAAATGGAGAATGAACAGATTGGTTACATTTTCCACGGGAACGAAAGTGATAAGGTACCTTCAAGGAACAAAGGACTATATGCTAACATGCAAACCTGAGCATACATTAGGTTGCCGATAGTAGAAGCATATGTAATGCTTTTCATTTGTTCTCTTTCAAAATCATTCCTTGGGCATTGGTCCAAATTGAAATTATTGCCCTTCACAATGGAAGCAACACTTGGTGAACAATATTTCATTGAAAATCTCTTTAAAACTTTCTTGATATAGGTTTCTTGAGATCAACCCAAGATGCCTCGAAGTCTGTTTCTATAGATCTTAATGCCAATGACATAAAATGCCTCACCTATATCTTTTATATCAAAAATTTTAAAGAGGAACTATTTTACCTTGTGTAGCAAACCCTTATCATTGGTTGTAAGCAAAATGTTATCCACGTATAAAATTAGAAAACATATCTCACTTTCACTAACCTTCTGGTACATGCAATGATCCATGGGGTTTTCAAAAAAATTGAATGAAGAAATTACTCCATGGAATTTATAATAGCATTGTCGGGATGTTTATTTTAGTATGTATATGGATTTATTAAGCTTACAAACCAAATGTTCACCATCATTGGGAAGAAATCCTTCAAGTTGTTTAATATAAACCTCTTCTTCTATATTTCTGTTGAGAAAAGCTGTTTTCACATCCATTTGTTGCATCTCAAGGTAAAAATGGGCCACTAATGCCAATATAATGCACAATGAATCTTTCTAAGATACAGGGTAGAAAGTCTCTGTATAATCAATTCCTTCTTTCTGAGTGAATCTCTTAGTAACTAATCTGGCCTTGTAACTCTCAATGTTTCTCAACGAGTCTTTCTTTGTCTTAAATACCCATTTACATCTAATGAATTTTTCACCATTAGGCAACTCAACAAGATTCCAGACTCCATTATTCTTCATGGAACTTATCTCATCCTTTATAGCATTGTACCACAATTTCGATTCTTTGCAACTCATGGCTTGTGAAAAGGATTCATGATCATTCTCAACTCCAATGTTATAGTCAGATTCTTGTAGATATACAATATAATCACTAGAAATTTTTGACCTTTTAGTTCTAATAGATCTTCTTAATGTCGCACCATCATCTTCTTGGGAAGTATAAGGTTAAACTTGTTGTTCAGAATAAGAATCTCCCGAATAGTCTGATCTATTGGAATGTTGTCAACAACTTATGAAATTTCAATGATTGATTGTTCAACACCATCTTGTACTTGAGGGGTGTTGTAAACAACAATAAAATCTATCTCCTGAAGTGGAAGGTTGAGACTCTAAATAATCAGTATAAAAAAATATGTTCCTAATTTGATCATTCCCACTAATCGTATCATACTAAAGAAATGTTGCATTTCTTGATTCTACAAACTTAGTTCTATGAAATGGACAATAAAATCTATAGCCCTTAGACCGTTCGACATATCCAACAAAATACCCATTAATGGTCCTTGGTTCTAGCTTATTCTCTTATGGATTATAAATCCTCACTTCAGATGAACATCTCTAAACGTGTATATGTCCCAAACTTGGTTTCCAACCTTTCCATAATTCAAATGGCATCTTCGAGATAGCCTTGGTTGGAACTCGATTAATATATACACAGTCGTCTTTAAAGCTTTAGTCCACAAGTATTTAGGAATATTGGAGTAACTAAGCATACTCTATACCATGTCCAATAATGTTTGGTTTCTCCTTTCTGCTACACCATTTTGGTTTGGTGAACCAGGCATAGTGTATTGGGCAACTATCCTATGCTCTTGAAGAAACTTAACAAATGGACCTAGCGCTTATCTCTTCTCATTATATCTACCATAATATTCACCACATCTATCTGATCTCACAAAATTTATTTGCTTTATGCATTGCTTCTCTACTTCAGCTTTAAAGATCTTGAAGTCATCTAATTCTTTGCTCTTATTATGAAGCATATATAGATACATATATCAAGAAAAAACATCAATAAATGTGATAAAATATTTATGACCTTGCATGTCCATGTCTGGACAACATATATCAGTATGTATATCAATATGTATGATTTTTAGTATGCCTGAACTCTTATTGGCACCTTTATTTGACTTGTTAGAATACTTTCCCTTAATGCAGTCCACACATGTCTCAAAATCAGTAAAATCTATAGTACTAAGTACCCCATATTTCACTAATTTTTTAATTCTTTCTATGGAGATATGTCCTAATCTCTTATGCCATAATGTAGAAGAATCCTCATCAATAATACACCTTTTAGTGCCAACTTGAACATGCATAGTGTTATGAGTGGCATTATTTCATAAATCAATGGAGTAAAGATCAACAAACAAAATATCATTCCTAACACAAACTGATTTATTAAATAAACTGAAAGAAGTTTCTGAAAAGTGAAACAAATAACTAAAAGGTACAAGTCTTGAAATCGAAATCAAGTTTCTAGAAAAACTTGGAACATAAAAAGTCTTTTCTAATTCTTAAAAAAAACCACTACTTAAAATCAAACTGCATATTCCTACAACCTCCACTTGTGATCCCATCTTGTTACCAGATAAGATGTATTACTTATTACCCGTTGGCTTCCTTAAGTTTCGCATACCTTGTAAGGAGTTTGCAACATGGATTGTTGATCCAGAATCAATCCATCAGAAGTTAATATTAACATTAATCATATTAGATTCATAATAAACAAATGAGGTTGGATTACCTTTACCCTCAAGCTATTTTTGGAATTTATACATTCTTGCTTTATGTGTCCTTTCTTTTTATAGAAGAAACACATGAATTTTTTCTTAATATCAACTTGAGGTGGAACTATCCCTTTCCCTTTAAGTTTGTTTTGAGATTTATCTTTCCCAGGTGTTGTAGCCAACATTGCACTTTCACCAAGCTCCATAACAAGCCTTTCTTCCTCTTGAACACATATGGTCATTAGTTCATTAATTTACAATTTATCCTTATGTGTGTTATACGAGATTTTGAACGGCCCATACTATTATGGGAGAGTGTTTAGCATATAGTGCACCATGAAAGAGTTTGACATCTCAACCTCGAGATTATTAAGTTGAGCTGTAAAGTCCCTCATTTGCATAATGTGCTCACACACACCTTTCACACTGGTGAATCTTAAAGAAGAGAACTTTATAATAAGGGTGCTTGCCAAAGCCTTATTTGAAGTGACAAACTGATCATCAATGGATTTTAACAGGCCCCAAACATTGTTATGCTGATCAATAGAACCACAAATACCAACATAGATCTTAGTCTTAATGAACATCATACTAAGGCGATTAGATCCTTCCCATTGTTCATAAAGTGTGATATTCGCAGAAGTGCTGGTTTCAATAATTTTAGGTGATTCATTTATTCTAATAGCATAGTCAATATCCATTCACCCTAAATAAGGAGAATTCTTTCCTTCCAAACTTTATAATTATCTCCTTTCAATTTAAGAATGTGACAACGAATATCATAGAAATTCATAGATTATGAAGCTACGATTAAAGATTATATGCTTATTAAAATTTGAGACCTAAATTAAAATCATTCTTTACCAATGTAAATCATGAAAAATATGAATCTAGTGACATAAAACTTGCATGTAGGCTTAGGTTCTAATTCAATTAGATTTATCTTAACTTTACGATAAAATTATCAAATTATGTTCCTTTTTCTAATCCCTATGAGTAAATTAGAAAATATAATTTGATATTTTATCCTAATTAATCACACTAATATAATAAAAATTTATGTGGGATAAGATTTATTATATCACATATGATTAATCATAATTAATATTTATTTTTCTAAATGTGATCCTAAATAAACATTATTATAGTTTTAATTAATTAAAGATTTTGTGGCTATTTCTTAATTAATTAAACTATATGAATCACTTAAACATTAACTAAATCCTTAGGTTCAATTATTGCATAAAACCATTAGAAATATTAATTTAATTTTAAATATACAAATATTATCTATCTTAAGATTGTATGTATAAATAAATGACAATAAATTATACAAAAAAAAATATAAATAATATAAGCAAAAATTAAATTCATAAAGAGCCATTAACAATAAATTACATTATGCATAAATTATTTAACCAAATTTCATATGTATAATTTATACATACAAATACCAAAACAAATAATTTAAGCATAATGTATTTAATCATAAATAAATTTTAATATGTCAAAATTATTTAAATAAATATCACATGTATAATAAATATTCTAAATATGACAAACCTAAGTTAAATAAATTAATTACATTAAAACTGTATATTTTAATTAGTAATTAAATAAAAAACATATTCTAAATATATATATATATATATATATATAAATATAAAGCCTTTAGTATATAAAATTATCACAAATTAGTTGTAGTCTAGTGGTTGAGTCGCTTAGCCTTCATGCGAGAGACTCGTATTCAAGTCTTGGAAACAATAATTTTTTTTCTTGACTTCATCGTCAACCTCCAACTGGGTCAGAATGACCTGGTTTCAACCCAATCGGAGACTTGGTCATATCTTACAATTTCGACAATGAAAACTGACGTTCTTTTTATCAAAATTCTCATAATTGAATTTTCAAGTGATTCATGGTATTATTTGAATAAAAAATTTCATTTTAAATAAAAAGTTAATTAAGACATTCCAATGAAAGCGAATGACGAATTATAATGATATTCTTCATGATTTTTCATGTTTTAATTCACAGAATCATTGGAATATCAATAATGAAACCATGTATAATTTTCATATGCATAAAAAATGAGCCTTTCAAAAACACAATTTCAATGTGCTCGGTGAAACAAAGCAAAATAGATATCATTTTAAACTGATAAAGACAGAGGTAATATAGATATGATACAAAATGTAAGCATAAATTAATCGATCCAAATGCGAAATATAAAAAATAGAGGGATCGAAAACAAGTAAAGCAAGGATCTTACCTCTAACCATTGAATTGTTCTTCAAGCTCCAACAATGATCAAAACTAAAGTGCTATTTGTGTTTGGAACTTCTAAGCTCTTAACAACACTTAAATTGGATGGTGTATTTGATGAGTGCTCAAAAAGCACTAAAATAACCATGATTTTATGCAAATTAATTGATTAAAAATATATATATTTATATGTTTTATCATATATTTATATAAATTTGTCTTTTTCGGAATCACGGATATTTTTATTGTTTTTCGGGTATTTTTGGCTTAAGCAAATTTAAAGACTCAAAGAGAATACTTGAAAACAATACATCACAAAAATATCAATAAATAAATGGGGAAAGGTCAACAAATATGGAAAACTCGGACAAAATGGGTGGAAAAGGTCAAAAATGTCAAAAAAGAGAAAAAGCGCCGCGCATAGCGCGGCCACCAGCTCCACCTACTGCGCGGGAGTTCTTGTTACATCGTGAAGACACGCACGCGGTTTCTGTTCACGCAGCGGCCTAGAATGCCTTGGCGCGGTGCGCCGGTAGCCATGCGCGCTAACGCGTTTTCACCCCATTTTTCACGTGCGACCCTGTGGCGTCATCTTGGCGTCATTGATGACTTTCGGCATTTCCATTACACGTTTTTTAATTTTTTAATATTTTTTTAACATTTTTTCTCTCCATCCTCATCTATAAATACCCCCCTTCCCTACACCTTCAAAACACCCTTCAACACCTCAAAACCAC
The DNA here is from genome assembly GCA_033030585.1 of Hippophae rhamnoides. Taxonomy (NCBI): domain Eukaryota; kingdom Viridiplantae; phylum Streptophyta; class Magnoliopsida; order Rosales; family Elaeagnaceae; genus Hippophae; species Hippophae rhamnoides. The sequence continues at coordinate 18,320,816 of CM065434.1, read as the reverse complement.
ACTTCTCTCTTCTTTCTTTCTCTCCATTTCTTAGTTTTTAGTTTTTTTTTTAGTTTTTCTTATGTTTTAGCTAGTTTTTCTTATGTTTTAGCTAGTTTCTCTTAGTTTTAGAGTTCTTCCCTTTTAGGGAAGAACTAGTTATGTTTTTGTAATATTTTAGCTTTTTGATTCAATAAATGGGAGTGCAAATTCGCTTGGCAGTTTTTCTAGCGGGGAATGGCATCAATCTTGTAAGGATTTTATTTTCTTCGGGTTATTTTTTATGCTTTATTCTTACGTATGTTATATTTAATTTGTCGTGATTAAATTTACTTGTGCTATTTGCTTGTAAAAATGATGTAATAATGGCGTTGTTATGCTTACGAAATCTTAAATAGGTAAAAATCTTTAGAATTAATTGATTTTATTTTTATTCATGATTTTATATTAAGAATGTTAGAGAGAAATATATTATTTTTCATTACAAACTTAAACCTAAAAATTAGATTTTAAGGTTTAGTTATACAGTCTACGATTTAGAGTAGTGCTTCTTTTATTTGTTCAGTGATATTAGGTAGTTAGAGTGAAGCTACATTTCAAAAGTTTTTATAAGAATTATTATGCTGAAAATGTATTGACAACATGTTTTCGGTAGTGGTTTTAAAACTTGAAAGTTAGTACTTTCGGATAACTAAATTCTTAGGTTTAATTTGGACACTTGAATAAAGTTTAAATCGTCTAACCCCACCAAAGGTGGCATTTAAATGGTTCATTTTCAATCTCTTAGAAAAAGGAATTAATTTAATTAACCAAATTAGTTATCAACCCCACCCATAGGTGTTAATTGATTTGTTTAGTTAACAAAGAATATCTAACCCCACCAAAGGTGGTATTCATACAAAAAAGGGAGAATCAATAAATATCAATTCATATCTTTAATAACCTAAAATACTCCACTATTTATAAAAGATAAAATTTGCATGAATGTTTATCGAATCTATGTTTATTTTTATGTTAGTAGATTAAAAACACAAAAACCCAAAATATCGTGACAGGATGTTTAGGATTTAATTTCGTTTTTAAAAGTTTGAATAATAAATTAAAAACCACATACATTCCTTAGACGACCTTGGGAGTATACTTTATCATTTTCTACGAAATGATTCGGCGCACTGCGAGAGTTTTATAAATATAAAACCAAAGTATTGGCGAGGATCAGCGATCTGGGTTTTCGCTTCCATCAAGTTTCGTTCTCATCAAAGTATTTAGCGATCACGATTAACCATCGAGTTTTTGGCCTTGTTCTTGAAATGGAAGAATAACGTTTTTAATTTATTTATCAAAATTTTAAAAATATTTTTGTACTGTAAATAATTGTGATTTTTTTTGTTTTTGTAAAAAAATAAAAAAATAATTTTTTTTTAATAAATTTTAAATAAAAATAAAAAAAAATTAGAAATAGAAATAAAAAAGAATAAATAAAATGAAAAGAAAAAAAAATAATTTTTTTTTTGTTTTTGTAAAATAATTTAGAAATTTGAAATTTGAAGTAAAAATTTTTACCGTTCATAAATAGTAAAAAAAAATTAATTAAAAAAAATAAAAAAATAAAAATAAAAAAATAAAAAAAATAAAAAAAATAAAAAAAAACCAAAATTTTAATTTTTTGAGTTTAGTTTTTACTATTTTTTTTATTTATTTTAAATCATAATTTTTTTTGTTTTATCTTTTTCAATTTTATTTTATTTTATTATTTTTCTTTCTTTAGTTATTTTTTTTCTTCTTGATTTTTATTTAACTTACTTAACTTAGTTTTTTTTTTACTAACTTAATTAATTTTTTTTTACTTCACTTAACTTAATTAACTTTTTTTCACTTAACTTATTTAACTTAGATTTTTTTTTATTTCACTTAACTTAAGTAACTTTTTTTTCACTTAACTTAATTAACTTAGATTTTCATTAACTTAATTATTTTTTTTTTACTTAATTAACTTAGATTTTTTACTTAACTTAGCTTAATTAATTTTTTTTACTAACTTAATTAACTTAGATTTTTTTAACTTAACTTAATTAACTTAGATTTTTTTACTTCAATTAACTTAATTAACTTAACTTTATAATTAACTTAGATTTTCATTAACTTAATTAACTTAAATTTTTATTTAACTTAACTTAATAACATGAAAAAGTAAAGATCTAAGGAGTTGTCTAGGAGACTTAGTTCTTGGAAGCTTGCCACTAGTCTTTCCTGGGAGCGTTGTTAATACAGGAGGATGGTTTTAAGGAGCCTTTGCACCACCAATTTCTTTCACGGGAGCACTCTTAGTTATCTTGATTATGTTATTTTATCTTAAAAAAAAACAAAAAAAAACATAAATTCTAAAACTATCTCCAAAATTTTAAAGTTTTAATTATAATCTAAGGAGTTAGTTGCTTTGTTTAATCTAGGTACAATTGTGTTTTTATGCCTTAATTATTTGACTTGCACCTAGATGCTGGGTTATCTAAAACTCAAAGTATGCCCCTAGTTTTAAGTATAAAAGAAATTTGAAAATCAATAGGGCATGTATTTGAAAAAGTATAGGTAGACAACCTTGTCTTACGTGTAGGTTTGATTGACTCAATGATGAGGGGACATTGAGTTTACTTAAAATGCAATCCCAGTTACGTCTTGCTAAGGCGTTAAACTAGTTTGGATGGGAGGCAACCCATCATTTTAGGTAATTTTCTTTTATTTGTTTTATTTACTTAATTTTATTGTTTATTTCATTTTAATTACATGTGAATAATTTTTAAATTGTTAAAACTAAAAATATTTGTTGAGATGTTAGAAGTTCACAAATACGTATACACTTTAATGATGAATATGATGGATGCCTTGCATTTTCCATTACTACTTGCACATTCTCGGGAAATAGGTAATATTTCTTCTCTATTTTCTTTATCTTTAATTCTGGTTGTTACATTGAGGACAATGTAAGTTCTAGGTTGGGGGTGGTGAAAAGTTACCATGCTTAATTAAAAAAAAAGTTTTAACAATTTAAAAATAAAAAAAATATACTTTTTCATTTTTTGTGTGTTTGGTTTTATTTCTATTTTGTGTGATTTAGTAATTTTTGGAATAAAAAAAAAACTTTTCTCACAAAAATTTATCATTTCTTTAAATCAAATTTAAGTAAATAGTTAAGTCTTTTGTACTGTTAGATTAATTTTTGAAAACATATCATGGAATATTTTGTAATTATTTTTGATAATTAGTTAGTTTTTGTAATAATTAGTATTTCTTGATAAGATGTAGAAATTATATTAAACCCAAAATCAGTGTTTATGATTTTTTTTTAGTGGAGACTACCTTTGTGAGATATAATTTGAGCCTAATTTCCTTTATTCAGAGTGAAATATATATTTTTTCTACTCCAAACACATTTCTTATTTCTTCAAATTTTTAGATGATCTCTATAGGTATTAGCGATTGAATGTATGAATTTTTTTCTCATCTTAATAGAGTATCATATATTTTTTATTATTATTTTTGCTTAGATTAAATGATTTGAGTAGAAATTGATAGTATATGCTTATATCTCGCTCATGCATGGCTAGCCACAAAAAAAGACATATATAGGGTTACCTAAACCAAGATCAAACAGAAAAGCCACAAAATTAACCACTCACCAAAATCCAAAAATGTACAATACGTACATGGGTTGACTCTCTAAAAAATACACATATTGAAAAATATCTACGAGAAAAAATAGAGAGATAAAAAATAGTATCATCTATATCTTATGACGCGTTACTACAAAGTTGTAGTATTGTGCTATTTACAAAAGAAAGATATAGGAAGTAATTCCCTAAAAAGTCATTGCAATTTCTTCATTTGTAAAAAGCATATATCTTGAAATTCTTTCTTAATGAGTTTGATTTATGCATGAAAATAATTTTATATATGATATCTTTATAATTTATACATTTGATTCCTTTCATGAGATCAATGTTAAAATAACACTTTGAGCCTTTATTCTTTATACATATGCGAACATATTAGTTCATTTCTATACATCAACTCTTTCGCATATAAAATAGTATGAGTGTTTGAACCCATGGGATTCGGTGTTTCGAGAGTATTGACTTGTGAGGAATAGAGAGTCGGCGAATTCTAATTCATGACACTGAAATTGGGTGAAATTAAATTGATACATTTTTGACATGAAATATGAAAATGATTTTCGACTAATTATTATAATAAATCATTATTGTTTAAAGAGATTAAAATAACTTATGCTTGAGATTTTAATTATGATCTTAAAGGAGATTAAAAAGTATGAGACATTTTTGTGATATGTTGTTTTCTCTTATTCAAAAAAAAAAAATTAATTTTTGATTTTGTTGTAATTTTAGTTTTTGATTTCATTGTTTTTATTGTTTTTATTTTTTATTTTTTTACATTTAGTTCAATGTTTGTGGGTATCATTACTGAAAACCCTCACGAGACTCAAACTCGTCCACTAGGGCAACCTAGGGGTTTAAAGGCTTGTTGCATAGGCTAAATGCGATTTCAATCCACGAAAGTGATTTAGGATAGTTTAATTTTTTAGTTTTTATCGGCTTCTCTTGCTAAGGGACTAGAAGGAAAATGGTTAAGGGTTGTGATGAGTGCTCAAAAAGCACTAAAATAACCATGATTTTATGCAAATTAATTGATTAAAAATATATATATTTATATGTTTTATCATATATTTATATAAATTTGTCTTTTTCGGAATCACGGGTATTTTTATTGTTTTTCATGTATTTTGGCTTAAAAATGCAATTTAAAGACTCAAAGAGCAATACTTGAAGAAATACATCACAAAAATATCAATAAATAAATGGGGAAAGGTCAACAAATATGGAAAAACTGGACAAAATGGGTCGAAAAGTTCAAAAATGTCAAAAAGGAGAAAAACGCGCGCACCGGCCGCGCGCAAGACTCCGCTCCACCCAAATCGCGCGGGGTTGCTCATGCTACGCGCGGCCTAACGCGGCGTTTATGTTCATGCGCGCGGCCTTGCGTGCGGGTTGCTCACGCGCGCAGCGGCCCACGCGCCAGCGCGCCAGTGCCAGCCGTGTGCCCCTCAGCGCGCCCGCCTAACGTTTTCACCCCATTTTCACTGTGCGGCCACTGTGACGTCATGCTTGGCGTCATTAGTGATGACTCGGCATTTCCGTTCCACTTTTTTTAATTTTTTATTATTTTTTTACCTTTTTTTCTCTCCATCCTCACCTATAAATACCCCCCTTCCCTACACCTTCAAAACACCCTTCAACACCTCAAAACCACACTTCTCTCTTCTTTCTTTCTCTCCATTTCTTAGTTTTTAGTTTTTTTTTTAGTTTTTCTTATGTTTTAGCTAGTTGTTCTTATTGTTTAGGTAGTTTGTCTTGGTTTTAGAGTTCTTCAATTTTGGGGAAGAACTAGTTATGTTTTTTTAATGTTTTAGCTTTTTGATTGAATAAATGGGAGTGCAAATTCCGCTTGGAGTTTTTCTAGCAGGGAATGGCATCAATCTTGTAAGGATTTTATTTTCTTTGCGGGTTATTTTTTTATGCTTTATTCTTACATGTTATATTTAATTTATGCGTGATTAAATTTAAGCTGTGCTATTTGTTGTAAAAATGATGTAATAATGAGCGTTGTTATGCTTGCGAAATATTAAATAGGTAAAAATCTTTAAAATGAATTGATTTTATTTTTATTCATGATTTTATATTAAGAATGTTAGAGAGAAATATATTATTTTCATTACAAACTTAAACCTAAAAATTAGATTTTAAGGTTTAGTTATCTGTCGATTTAGAGTAGTGCTCTTTTTTTTATTTGTTGGTACAATCGCCGGTAGTTAGAGTGAAGCTACTATTTCAAAAGTTTTTATAAGAATTATTATCCACGAAAATGTATTGACAACATGTTTTCGGTAGTGGTTTTAAAAGTTGAAAGTTAGTTTCCGGATAACTAAATTCTTAGGTTTAATTTGGACACCTTGAATAAAGTTTAAACTGTCTAACCCCACCAAAGGTGGCATTTAAATGGTTCATTTTCAATCTCTTAGAAAAAGGAATTAATTTAATTAACCAAATTAGTTATCAACCCCACCCATAGGTGTTAATTGATTTGTTTAGTTAACAAAGAATATCTAACCCCACCAAAGGTGGTATTCATACAAAAAAGGGAGAATCAATAAATATCAATTCATATCTTTAATAACCTAAATAATACGAGCAAGCATTATTATATCCATAAATACTCCACTATTTATAAAAGATAAAATTTGCATGAATGTTTATCGAATCTATGTTTATTTTTATGTTAGTAGATTAAAAACACAAAAACCCAAAATATCGTGACAGGATGTTTAGGATTTAATTTCGTTTTTAAAAGTTTGAATAATAAATTAAAAACCACATACATTCCTTCCTTAGATCGACCTTGGGAGTATACTTATCATTTTCTACGAAATGATTCGCGCACTTGCGAGAGTTTTATAAATATAAAACCAAAGTATTGGCAGGATCGGCGATACCGGTTTTCGCTCATCAAGTTTTCGTTCATCAAAGTATTTGGCGATCACGATTCTGCTCATCAGTATTTCACTATAATTTTATGTTGAGCTTAGGGACCATAACACCTCTTTTACAGTTGTGCTTTTCATCAAAGCATTGGCATCCGTTACCAGCTTCAGCCATAATCGACGAGCTCTTTAATGACATAAATGTTTAGACCACTAAATGATTCGTTAAAGAAAAATGAAAATGAAAATTGAAAATGGAAAACGAATGGATCAGTTACATTCTACCACTTGGTCTAAACGTTCAACTTAATCCCATCAATTATCTTTCTTAAGAAATAAACACATGAATCATGACAATAGGTTCTCAAAGAGTGAGTATTATCTTTCATGTATTACAATGTATTTAGTTTCTCAAGTATTACAATTTATGTGGTAACAAAACTTAATGAATAAATCTTATATTTATTCTTGGTCCTATACAAAATATATTTTCTTAAATAACTATGAGAAAATATCATAATATATAAGAGTTTTAGTAGTAAATTGTATTACAAAATGGAACCAATTCCCATTTTTTCTACATGATCCGTAAATTTCAATGGTCACATGTCTTTAGTTAAAGGATCGGCAATCATCAATTCAGTGCCAACGTGCTCAATGATCACTTTTTTTCCTTAACATGTTCTCTCATGGCCAAGTATTTAATATTGATGTGCTTAATCTCCTTGAAATAGAGTCAACTACTTTAAGCCCAGAAATGAAAATCTTCAACCATACACAATGTGATGTAGCCTTAAAACATGATACGAACTCGACCTCCATAGTGGAAGTAGCAATCAAGGACTACTTTGCACTCCTCCAAGACACGGCTCCACCGGAAAACATGAAAATGTAATCAGAAGTTGACTTGAGTGAACCAATACAGCCAGCGAAGTCAGCATCAGAGTAGTCAATTACTTACAGATCATCAGTTCGTCTATACATTAGCATATAGTCCTTTGTTCTTTGAAGGTACCTCATCACTTTAGTTCTAATGGTAGATGTTAAGGTCGCAGTTGTGGTAGAAGTGTTCAATGTCAATTTTGTAGTAAATGGAAGAATATATTATCTAGTTTTCAATCTTAAAGAAACTTTGGACCTTCTGTATGTTGCATCAAATACATCAGGCAATGACAACTCTTAGATCATTGACCCACTCATCACCTTACAAATGATGCTTCTAATCTTGGAAATCCTATTTCCTTCTTAGGCAATGACAATGTTGTTGTAAGTAATAGTTATAGGGTTCCGATTTCTCATACCAGCCACACCGTTTTGAGCACGTATACACAATTTTTTGTTGAATAATGTGATGCATACACTACATCTTACCACTAATACTTTTTCAATTCATAAGTTGTGTGAGGATAATTGTATTTTATTTTTTAGAATTTTACCCAGATTATTTCTTTGTTAATGACATGGTTACGAAGAAACTCCTTCTTCAAGGACCAATTGGCAAAAGTTTGTACAAAGTCTTCTATGAAGCTACCTCAGATAAGCACTCTTCAGGAGAACATTCCATTGTTTCACTCTTGCTAATAGCTCTATTTGGCATGAGATATTAGGCCATGTTTATGACCCCATTGTATATAAGGTTTTTACTAATCATCATATATTTGTAATAGCTCCCTCTATTACTCATGTATGTGACTCCTATGAATTAGCTAAGTCATACAAATATGTTGTAGCTCTTTCTATTTTTCAGTTTATTATATATAGATATTTTAGAGGTTTTCTCTTATTGTGTCTATTAATGGTGGAAAGAATCTATACAGTACAAAGAGTGCAAGAACTCTATGCAATCTGGGTATGATGCATTAGTCAAAAATCACACTTGGTATTTGGTGGCTAACCATATGACCACAAGGTTATAGGTTGTAGGTGGCTACGTAAAATTAAGATTCTTGCCTTTGATGCTTTGGATAAATCCAAGTCTCGTTTGGTTGCTTAAGGCTACTTTCAAACTTATGGTCTTGACTATACTGAGCTCTTTAGTCCAGTGGCTAAAGCTTCTACTATATGTGTAGTGCTTTCATTGGCTGTTCATTTTGGTTAATGTTTGAGTTAATTAGAAATTAACAATACTTTTTTGAATGATGATTTAGAAGAGACAGTTTACATGATCCAGTCCCTATTCTTTATTAATAATTCTTTACTTGAGTATGTTTGTAGACATAGGAAGTCTCTAGATAGCTTACAACAAGCACCATATGCTTGGTATTCTAAGTTAAGCTCATGTCTCATCTCAATGGTTTTTCTAATGCTCTATGAGACGATCGCATGTTCATTAAACAAGAGGGGTCTAATGTCATCATCATGCTTATTTACGTGGATGACATTGTGCTTACTAATACTAGTGCTTCATTATTACAAATTTTGTGTCTCAATTTCATGTAGTGTTTCCACTAAAAGATATTAGTAAGTTGAATTACTTTTTAGGCATTGATATGCCTTCTATCACTATTGTTGTGCTTATTTCTCTAAATAAATACATTAATGGTATGATTGATCTTGTTGGTTTGTCTGAATGCAAATCAATAGCCACTCACATGGTTTTAAGGGGAGTACTCTCTATCAATGATGGTACACCATTAAGAGTTGGCTATATAGTATAAGAGTCTTGTAGGAGCTTTACAATATTGTTGTATAACTAGACCAAAACTAGATTTTTAGTTAGCATGTGGTGCCAATTTCTCTCAATACACACAATTGTTCATATTCAATCATTGAAAAGAGTCTTAAGATATTTGAAGAGAATTATAACCCATAGACTACAATTAGTCAAGTCTTATTCTCTTGATCTTATGAGCTTCTTAGATGTTGATTGGGTAGCATGTCTAAATGATAGGTACAAAATAAGTGCTCACTATGTGTTTTTTTATGATAATTTGGTGTCATGTTCATCAATCAAATAAAATGTAATTATATGTTTATCTACTGAATTTAAGTATCTAGCCTTGGCTTTGTTATCTCTATAAATTAAGTAAATCAAATCCTTGTTATATAACTTAGAGTTTCTATACGGCACCTATATTTGCTTTATTCTTATAACATAAGCGCCAAATATGTGTCATAGGATCCAATTCTACATCAACATATCAAGCATGTGAAAATTGACATGCACTTTATATGTGAAAAAGTACTAAAGATGGAAGCAATAGTTGAGCAATGTCCTTCCGAGAAGCTTTTCCTAGAGAAAAATTCTTAGAACTCCAAAACAATCTTATGCTTATACAACCACCATAAGTTTAAGGACGAGTATTAAACCTTATATTAGTTAGTTATATATGCTTAGAATAGAGTCTAGACTAGGTTACACTTGTAATTATGTATTTAATTAAAATGTAATAGATTGACTTATATAAGGTAATTATGTAATATATTGTTGTTTTAATGAAGTGATTCTTACTTTACATTCTCTAGTTCTTATTATTATCGTACTTATTAGTCATAAAATTAACATTAAAATTATATTTTAACCGTTGATTAAAAAATTGAGTCAAATTTTATTATAAACTGATAATGTGATCAAATTTATGAAGATATTTTGAAAATAACAATTTATTTAAGTTATTAGGATTGTTATCAAATTATATGAAATTAGATATGAAAGGTAAATAATAGAAATAATCTTACAAATTTGGTTATATAACTTATACCATAGAATTCAACTTAATTTCTCTTCAAAAGTCAAAATTAGACTTTAATGTTAACTTTATAAAAAAAATTTAAATATCACAAATTTATAATAAATCTTAAATGACATGTTAGTGTTTTTTTATAATACAAGTTGGCTCTATACGATGATATATTAGAAAACTATGAAACTTATACACATTACTTGTATAAACTATAATATTCTTTCTGTCACTTTACCCAAAAATTAAGAACCATATTATGTATAATAAAAATATCACAAATATAATTAATTTCTTATAATTTCACTTGATGTTATTTTATTAGTATAATTGTATTATCACTTAAATTTTAACTTATCATTTAAAATCTATCATAAATTTATAATAAAGTAAACTAAAAAATATATCATAAAATTTAGAATATTTGTATAAATTTATCTTTGAATTTTAAGTTATAATAAATTTATCATTAAACTCTTACTAGTGTTAAAAAAAATTCATTGATAAATTTATTATCAAATTTTCTATAAGTGTTATAAAATTATTATAATAATATGTTTTGATGATAGACTTTTATTATTAATGAAAAGCTATATGATAAATTCATTATGGAAATGATTGATTTAAAATATTAATAAGAAATTGATGTAAATCTGCAACAGCTTAAATTTAAGTAATAAATTTGTACGAATTATCAAATTTTAATGAAGCATTGTTAGTTTACTGTTTATGATATTTACAGCTTTTCAAAAATAATTGTGTCACTGTTAGACTCTGTGGCCGACGCATGGGACTGGAAGAGCGAGTTACATCAAGTTAAACAAGGGGCGATTTCTAGTTCTCTTAAAAACCGTGGGCAAATGTGTTTGGTGGATTAATGTTTACATTTTTTTTCAAAAAAAAAAAGTTATTTTATTTTTATTTTTTATGTATAGATATAAATCGAAAAAATAATTAAAAAATAATATATTTAAAATTTATAATTATTAAAAATATTTCAAACTTTAAAATAATATTTTAAATATTTTAAATATAACAAAAATAAATTTTAAATTTTTATACATAAAAATGACAAAAATAATAAAAATAGAAACATAAGACATTTTATGATATTTCTAAAAAAATTGATAATTAGTAAAAATAAGTTTGAAGAAATATAAAAAAAAAATTAAATCTTAAAGAAAGATATTGATTTAAAGATTAATCATTCTAAAAAATAAGAATAATATTTTCAAGAAAAAATATATTTTATTATGAAATAAATAATAAATAAATGAGTATTAATATTATTGATATAAAAAATATATAATATTTTATTAATTGATAAAGATATTATTGTAGATAAACTATCAAAAATTCATGAAAGAAAAATTGGATACATCTATTTAGAAGGAATCCAAATATTAATAAAAATGTATTTTAAAATTCACAACATATTTTAGATTTATCATTAATATTAATAATAAGAGCTTAAATCAATTGTTAAGTTTAGCTAGCCTATAAATTATAAATAGTAGATTTAATGAAAAAACTAAATCATCTATTTTAAGTACATTATATTCTACGATATTCATTAACAAATAACCATAATAGTTCAATATATGGTAAAAAAATGAATTCATAGAATTAGATAAATCTTTTTAAGAAATTAGATAAATAATAAAACCAAAAATATTAATAGAGTTTAAAATTCAGAGGAATAAAATTTAGATGTTAAAAAAAGCTTTTGATACTAGTAAGAAAAAGTAATGTAGCATGAAATAGTAATATATCAAGGTTTACATTTATAGATCTTGAAGAAGAAACCTCTAACAAAATAAAGGGAAGTTAAAATAATGAAAGCACTAGTTCATGATGTAATATTAAAAAAAATGATATTATTGTTGTTCCATTAATGTTTAAAAATAAACTACATAATATAGAATTAGATTTTAATGAAAATCTAACACGTGTATCAAAAGACCAAATAACAATAATGAAAAATTTAATTTTTTTAGCAGAAGAACTAAATATAGTGCAAGAATCAAACATGTAGTCTTCACAAGGTATAGATGAAGCACAAAAAGTACTCCTAAAAGAAATAAAAAAATATAATATAACATACATAAGGAATTTACATAATTAAGAAGAAATGTAAATAATATACTTAGAAAAAATGAAATCATAGGTTACAAGTTTGATCCATTTGTAATATTAAAAGAAAAACTACCTAGAAGATCATATGTATTGATACCTATGAATGAGGAAAGAAAGAATGAAAAAAAATTCAAATATAAAGAAGAAGCTATAATTCCAATATAATGGAATATATAAAAGAATTAGAAGAACAATTTATAAACCCTAAGAATAAGGACATTGAAAAAAGTTCATTTGTTAACCCTATCAAATGAAGAGTTATAAAGACATTATGATAAAAAATTGTGTACAAACAAAGAGGAAGATGATATGACAATAATCAATGAAATTGATTATAAACCCAAAAATATGATACTAAAAAATCGTATGAAACCAATTTCATTACCAGTTCCTTATCAAAAAGTAACATATGACCTATATAAAGAAGAGAGAAATAGGTAAATGTTAGAAGAACTTGACATTGCTTATAGAAGAATATGAATTTGATCTTTTAGATTTAAATTGTATAAGAGATAGAAAAAATCCTCAAATGAATGATCTATTAGTATGAGTTTAATCATGTAAACTTGCACAACCACATAAGCAAACCATTTAACTTGTAGAGTCTTAGTAGCTCATAAAATGGCAAGAAATGTTAATGTTTGGTTTACAAATTTAGAAAACACAATAACATTTACAAATGTAGGGGAATGCTCCTACAGGTATGGAATACTTAGGTCCTGTACTAAATAAAATATATAAGAAATTTATTGAAAAAGATAAAGGTAGACATATTATTCAATCTAATATATATATGTGTGTGTGTGTTCATTCAATCTAATATATATATATATATATATATATATATATATATATATATATATATATATATATATATATATATATATATATATATGTGTGTGTGTGTGTGTGTGTGTGTGTGTGTGTGTGACATGTGTTTTATAAATTCATTTATTTGTGAATATGAAATATATTATTATAAATTACCATACTCTATGCAAGAAACTTATAATGAAATAACTTTTTCAAAAATTACCTGAAATATTACATAAAACTATAACAAAAAGATGAAATAAAATAAATAAGAAAACTATACCATATACTTTAGAAGTAAGAATAAAAAGTCTTAAAATTGGATAATTATTAAATGTCGAAACATAGAATAATATAAACAAATAAGAAGAAATGATAAAATCTGTTGTAATACAAGAGATTTTAGAATACCAAAAAAAGATAGAAGTAATATAAAATCTTATATGCAAAAAGTATAAAATATAAAAAATACAAAACACTTAAAAAATATAAATTTAGAAAACAAAACTTTTAAAAATATAAGAAAAGATATAACAAAGAACTTTATAGGGAAATATATTTTAGGAGAAAAAAGTATAAATTACCAAAGAACATAAATTATTGCATATAAGAGAAAAAAGAAATACAAATGTTAGATCTGCAATACAAATAAAGAATTTAAAAATGAACTTTCACATAAAGTAAAAATCTTAGCAAAATCCTTTAAGATAGAATTATAACTTATAAATGAATCAGATATATATGATACTTGTAGTATTTATCTCTTAGAAGAAACTAAAGAGGAAATAATTAATTTAGAATATGAATTCTCTTTATGAGAAGATGAATGATTTGTATAGAATTATAAATGTAAACAATACTTATATAAAAATAGTATTGAAATTTAAAGGTTACACAAATTACCATTTATATGCATATGTAAATATATAAGCTAGCTTGTGTGTAGCTAGTAAATGTGTATTCTCAAAAGAACTCTGAAAATAAATACCAAAATATTTAATTGAAAGAACTGTTAATAATATTACAATAAATCTTCATAAAGTCTTAAAATATACATATATAATGATAAGAGGAGAGAAATTTCATATTCTTATCATATATTAACAAGAAATATGAGTTGATTTATTAATAGAAAACAATTTTCTAAACTTATATCAACTTTTATACAATATTTAGATAAAATAAGTCTAAAAATACTAGATGATGAAATCATTTATGTGTCAAAGATAAGAAAAACATTGACTACATCATACCTCACTTTTATGGAACAACATAAAAAGAAAAAAAAACATGGTAAGGTAGACACAAAGAAGCAACAAAAACATTTTTTAGAAAATATCTCATTAGATATATGAGAGAAACAAAACTCTTTTCTTTATGAAATCTAGGAAGATAAAGTCTTAACAGATATAAAAAAATTATTAAAAATAATAAGTTTAAAAAATCCTTTAGATCTAAAAATAAACAAATTTAAAATGATTGATAACATAAACATAGAGATCCTAACAAAATTATTATAGTAAAACCTATTATTTATACTATAGAATACATGATTGAGTTTGATAAACAAATTCATGAATTTTTGGAACAAAAAAGTCATAATACCGAATAATTCACCAAACTTTAGTCCAATATTCTTAGTCAAAAAGAAAATGAAAAAAAGAGAATGATGATAAACTTCAAAGCATTAAATAAAGAAACTATTGATGATAAATACTTTAATTCAAAGAAAGAAGAATTGTTATCATTAATAAAATGAAAGAAATATTTCTCAAGTTTTGATTGTAAAAGTGGATTGTAGCAAATAAGATTAGATAAGGAATCTTAAATACTAACGACATTTAGTTGCTTCTAAAGACAATTCTAACAAACTATTATACTATTTGGATTAAAACAAGCTTTAAGTATCTTTCAAAAATATATGGGCAACATATTTAATAAATTGAAAAATATTTGTTGTGTTTACATAGATGATATTTTCATTTTCATTAATGAATTAAATAAATATTATTTGGATATTATTAATATTCTACAATAATGTAGAAAATAAGACGATTGTACTTTATGAGAAGAAATTAGTACTTGTTTAGCAAAAGAATAAGTATTTAGGGTTATAAATTGATGATGAAAAACATAATCTATATTCTTATATACTAAATAATATTCAAGGATTTCATAGTGAATTAAAAGACAAAAATCAATTATGAAGATTCTTATGATTTTAACATATGTTGAAGCATACATCAAGAAACTTGCAAAAATGAGAAAACCTTTATAAATAAAATTGAAAAAATATCATGTTTAGAAATGTACAGAATAGATACTTTGTATATGGATAAGGTAAAAACACATTTAAAAAATTTAACAACTTTATATCATCCAAGTCTAGATTATAAAATGATAATTAAAACAGATACTTCACATGGATATTGAAGAGTAGTTTTAAAAACAAAAATTGATGAAAAAGATGAACTTATTTGTAGATATACATCATGATTTTTCATGATCTAGAATTATATTATCACAGTAATAAAAAAGAATACTTAACTATTAAAAAATTGCTAAATTTTTTGTAATAAATGTAATAAGTTATATATTTATTGTCAAAATCGATAACAAAATTTTTAGTTATTTTTTCAAAAAACTAATATTACAGTTGATTATAAAAATTAAAGACTAGTCATATGGAAAAATTTGTTTAACCACTAAAATTTTAATGTCGAACATCTTCTAGGAAATAAGAATAGTTTAACAAGTGTCCTTAAAAGAAAATTTAACACTTTTAACTATTTTCATTCTTGTAGGAATGGAACATCTTGATATCAAAATCAAGATAAAAGAAAAAGAGATGAGAATCCTTCAAGAACAACTTGAGATTTTATACACAAATAAGTCTCTTTTGAAGACATGAATTAAATAGGAAGAACTTAATAGTTCAAAACAACCATTAGAGTCGATAAACTCTAAAGAGGAGTCCCATCGAAGATTCATTATAAGGAAGGTAAATCTTTTGAAGAAGGAATTTAAAATAAAAAGGAAGAATCTAACAGTTCAATAAAGAGTAACATCTTTGAAATGAAAAAAGAAAAAGCTTAGTTGAGTTGAAGAAGTAGAAAAAGAAGACTAGAAAAAGAAGACCAGAAAAAGACTTATGTGCTTTATAATGGTCCAAAACCAAGAATTTATAAAAAAAAATGGCTTGAAGCAAGCAAAGTTAATATCAAATTTAGTGGAATAACTCATAGAGCTTTCACTAATAAAATATAAGCCAAATGTAGTTATTCCAATTACAAAGTACCAAAACTAATAACTCCATAGTACAACCACTAGTACTATTAAAGGAAATGCTTATCTCAAAAATAGTAAAAGTAGTACAACCACCAACATTATTCAAGGATACATCCTTTAAGAATACATTGATCATTAAAGATAAAAAAGACCAATACAAAAATTTAAGTAAACTATAAGGGTTGGATCTCTATAATTTAACTAGAAAATCTACTCAAGAATATATTAAAGGTATAAAATTTTACACCATAGACAAAGAATTCCTTACAGGCAATAAATTTAATATTTTGGAAGAAGCTGGTCCAATTTTTATTTATAAAAATTTTCATGTTGGTTTAATTGAAAACCTATATACAAGAATTAATTTAAATGAATTAAATTATTTTTATGAAGATTTCAAGAAAGCTATCAAGAACTTCAAGAAAAAGATCAGAGCAGGTGATAAGTAGTCTATCTTAGATTTTTTAATTCACTTGTGGACTAGAATAAATAAGGTTGTGTTAGTCCTTATCATTTTATAAAATTAGAGATTTTCAATGCTAATAAAGTTTCAAAACCACTGACGTTTCAAGTCAATACAGATGAAATATGTATACTAAGAGGATAGATGTTGGGTCAAAATTATCATGAACTCAAAAAAATTGATAATTCTTCCAAAATCAAAGTAAATTATTCGACTACTAAAGTTATAATCAATTTTTATAGTAATATGACTCTCATTGAAGAAGATGGTGAGAAAATCAGTAAACTTAAGGCAAATTTTAATAGTAATAACCTGAGAATTTGTTAAGAAATAAGAAAAGTATTTTGTTTTTTCGCTAAGAAAATTACAAATATATTTATTACATTAAAGATCAAGAAGATGAAGATGCATCATCATCTACGTCATCAAAAAGACTATCGATAAAATAGAACATAGAAGAATAAAGATATAAAACACACAATTTCAATCGGTAGGTCATGCCAATAAAAAGAAAAGATTAAATTCAAAATTCAAAAGTCAAAAGTAGAAGCTTAGATGAATTATTAAAATAGAGATAAAATAATTATTTTATACTATTGTAAAGACATAACTTGAGCGATAACAATCTCTCTAGTCTAAAAATTATTTATCCAACAACTATGTATTTAGAAATTATGAGTTGTTAAGAATCTTTTTAAAGTTATTAGTTTGCTTTTAGAATTATAATAATTATTAATTTTATGAATAAAATAAAGTATAGTTACTCTTTTCTTATTTTCTAGTAAGTCTAGTTTGGACATTATATCATGTACCAGAACAAAAGTTTTGCTATTTCTAGAAGAATATTAAGGTTTGAACAAGTTGGGGCATATCAGGTATAACAAAAGTAGATAAATAACATAAAGGAAGACCGTGGTGAATACATTACATTCATGTATAATAATTATAATTGTAATTCTAAGTCAATTAAAGATCTTGAATGATTAAATATTTGTTTATAATATTTATATAATAAATAAGAAAATAAATACAAATAAACTAGTCACAAGAGTCTCTATAAACTTAAACATAAGAAAAATATAAAGTTAAAATAATGTTTTAATAAGAAACTTAAATGTTTACCTTATTAAATAATAATAATATGTAAAAATGAACAACTAGCGTTGTAAAAAAGCTAATCACAAAAATAATAATATACAACAATTAATAACTAATGTTACAAAATAAATAATCATAATTTGGTATCAACTAGCATTGTAAGAATTAATAATGAACGTTATAAAACAACTAACCAAAATTTGGTACGAGAGCCAAAATTCACTAACCTTAAGAGCATAGGTGAATATATGCTAAACTTCATAAACATTAATGATAAATTTACATTATAAAAATAACACATTTTATAGTTAGTTTATATATTTTTATTATTAAAAAATTTTGGTACATAATTTTAACAATAAATACTGTTTGATTAGATAAGCCCATCTAATTAAATCAATTTATTATTATTGAAGCATTAATTTTATTATTACAATTTTAAAAATTTAATTTTTATAATTTTTTATATAGATTTATAGTTGTACGTAACATCTACCAGCGGTATAACACCGTTGAATTGGCATAATTTGAAAAACATGGGCTAAATTTTAGCCCACTTAACAATTTGAGGTGGGTTCATTGAATGGATGATTCTATCATATAGAAGTCGTAATATGCATACATACCAAACTTTTAAGATTTTGTATTAAAAATGTCCTATAACTTTATATAGGTGACATATTAGTCGTATAGTTATTTGAGTGGACAGATTTAGTACAATAATTAAAATAAATAGTTCAATTAGTGCCGAATTTTCAATTTTGTCAGATGTTTTACTTAATCAATCACGTGCCAAGGAGCTTTTTGTGGGTTTTAGTTTTCATTAATGATTTTTGAGAATAAAAAAATTGCATAAATAATTGCAGGGATTTCGTTGTGTCCAAGAGATCCTTGCTTCAATTCCAAATAAACATCTTGGGAGAGTATGGATAATCACGGGGCATGGTAAGTACCGATTTGTGACATAACCGTACATAAATTAAATTATAAAAATTATATTCGAAATTGTCTTAAAATTATTACGATTTAGGGATGATTTTTTACTCTCGAATAACAATTCATGACGGTTATTAAAAAATACAAAAAAAATTAATTTATTAAATATATATAATTAATTTTTGGTTTATAATTTAATATATAATTTAATTTATTAAATATATAAATTAATTAAATAAATATAATTAATTTTCGGTACGTACGGGTACGATTTTTAGTATAACTATAATCAACTCGTACTCGTTACTTCATGTTCGATTTATACTCAAAATCGTACTCATTCTTAAAATTTATCGAGTAAAAATTGAATCGTCAGTTTGAATATTCAACTTTATTTTTATTAAAAATATATTGCTGATAATATAGTTAAAGTAAGGGTCGAAATCGCAAAAAAATGGTAACAATTTATACTTCTAACTATTAATTTTTTAAGGAGTTAATTAAAATTAACAACAAGGGTATTGGTTGATTGTCAAGAAAAAAAAACATAAAATAATAAAGCAAATTGCACAGGAATTATGAAACTATTATCACCACTAACTTAAATCACTTTTATAATTTATAATTATTATTGGATTTTTAAGTTTAGCTTCAGAAATCTAGGTTTGACTTCCATTTTTTTCTTACAATGTATGAATTCATAATACAATTATAGACCAACCTAAATCTAGAACAACTTAGAGATTAACTTACTAGATTTAACTCATTCATTGTATTATGATTTAAAAAGGTGATAATTAAATCAGACAAGATTAAATCCACTGATAATCTTAAACATAAACATTCAACCTTATTTGTAATAGCAGTCATAAGATACCATTTCGAATAAGAATATTAACTATTATATACTAGAAATAAACGTTTATACAATAAATTAGTTGTATATACATAATTTTGATATTTAAACATAGAATTAAGCATATCAAAAATCAATATATGAAACTAAAATTTATCATTATGTTAAATTAATTAAACCATACTTTAAAGCTTGAAATTTCCCACAATCATATTATGAAATTAGCTTGACATGGATTCTATAAGAATCAATATTATAACCATGGAAAAATATATAGAAAAAGATAAAGAAAATCTTATGAAAAGGTAGAGCATGAAGCCAATTGTAACCCCAATATTCAATCTTCAATATTCTTTTCAAAATATCCTTCAAAAGTTGTCATTGGTGTACTCTTTGATCTCTTTTATTTTTTATAGCATTTGTTGTGTTTAGATGATCCTTTAGGTTATTTATATAGTGTATTTTTTAGCCTTTTGAGTTGGATTAAATTTTTTTTGATCCAATAACTAAGATTAAAATTGGTACTGAAAAAATGTTAGATTTGAGTATTAACTGAATGTGTCAATTGATTGAAACCCTTGCTCGATCGATCTAACTTTATGATTTCTAACCCAATAGTGCTCGATCAAAGCTCGATTGATCAACTTGGCTCTCGATCTTTCAAGTCCATTTTGGATCGATCTAACTATACTTGTTGTTCTTGCCCTGACTTCTTAATCTATCAATGATTGATCCTTAATTGATCGATCATTTTTTTTATCTATCAAGTTTGTTGATCTATATTTTTCATCTGAGGGTCCTCGACTGATTTTAATCAAATGTCTTACTTTTTGCTCTAAATCTATATTTTATCCTCTCTTTTTTCCCTTTTGTCCACTAATGCATGTACAACACAAAATAAATACATAGAACACATAGAGA
Source organism: Hippophae rhamnoides (assembly GCA_033030585.1). Lineage (NCBI taxonomy): Eukaryota > Viridiplantae > Streptophyta > Magnoliopsida > Rosales > Elaeagnaceae > Hippophae > Hippophae rhamnoides. The sequence goes on along the minus strand of CM065434.1, from coordinate 18,300,096 downwards.
ATAATAATTTTTTATAAATATGTGAAACTGATGCATAAATATGTATATATAATGAAAACAATCAAACTCTTAAATACCTACTCTTTCCTAGTATTGAAACAAAGGTAAAATAAATTATGTTTTGTGGAATTGTCTCAAGGCTTAGCAATGATACAGTCTCAAAGTCTAATGTTCATTCATTATGATATTTAATCATCCCTTAGTTCTAACTATCGTACAACAACTATTCTCAAAATGTGTGTGATTTCCCATTAACTAGCAATAGTTATAACATCATTTATACCTATGGAGCATTATTATTCTTTTTATAAATGAAATGGAACGATAGGATTTTTCTTAATTTTTTTCTCCATTTATCAAAGGTATTCCCAAAAATCAAAAGGTCTTTCATTTGGTTGTAATGTGGCTAAGCTTATTGGTTTAATCAAATGAAAATGAATGAGAAAAATAAGAGTTTAAAAGCAATGGAGTAAGAGAAAGAGATCTATAAAAAACACTATCTTAAGGCCAATTATGTCAACAAAATAAGATCAAATGTTTTTGTTTTGGACTCAAGTATCATTATTTTTTTCTTTTATTTTTGCCATTATTTTTCAACACTTAGCCCCCTTTTAATATTTTTTTTCAACTTATCCCCTTATAATTATTATTCATTATTTTTTTATTTTTTATAGGGATACATATTGTAGCTGAGATTATTTTGTATGTGTTAAGTAATTAATCGTTTATAGTATAATTGATACTTTTAAATCTTATTATAGCATTTTTTTTATAATCTATTATCTTTTTATGTTATTCTACTTTTTTTTGAACTATAGAGTATGACCAATACTTTAGCTCAAAAGATATAAATTAGGTACAAATAATTAGTTTATGTAAGCTCATATTGATTTACTAAAATGCTTTTACTTTTAAGAACAACAACATTAGGGGTAGAACAATTTTTCCACAAAGATTAATCTTATTGTATTAATCAATTTTCAAGAAAGACATTTAGCATTCGCCTTCACAAACCTAAAGAAAAGTTCTAGCATCCTGATCATATTTATGAAAATTATAGCAAATTTTCAAAAAATTATAGCAAATTTTCAAAAAATTCATAACATTTTTCTTAAGTTCAAGCACATTAATTTTTCTATTACTAACTTAGCTATTGTGTTTACAAATTTTGAACAAAACTATCATAAAGTTGCCTCCACTTAAGAATAATGTCAAGATCTTACCAACATCCATTATCATCTTCAACCTAGCATTGTCGAGCTAACTTCATCATAGTCACAATTGTCCTAAAAATTGAAAACAAATGTTCTTCCTATTCTAAGCTAATATAACAAAAGAAAATAAAGATAAAGATATGGTATCACACCTCACACCTCACATCTCTTTATATTATCTTGTCTTCAATATAAGCACATGTATATATTTAATGTAAAAATAAATAAAAATATCTTGAAGTGTGTGATATCGAACTTTCTAGTCAGCAATTCATTAAGCAATTTTTTACACCTTAAGCCTTGAATGCAAACTAACACACTATCCTTGCACTATATCTTTATTATTTTTAAGCCTGTGCATGGTGATAGAAAGTTCCTTAAGGTACTTTTCATACCAAAATATTTGCTCAATTTCTTCAATAAGAAGTATGTGGATTTTCACCTTATAGAAGGTCTCCAAAATTTCCTTTATGATTCTGATTTGTTGAGTTATCAAACTTGTTGGGAAAAGATAAAAGAATACACAATAGTGGAAAAAGAAAAGTTCGGGTACTACTTTTGATGCAGCATTAGATTATTCTGGGGTGATAGTATTTTCTTTCTTATTAGCCATTTCTTTAGATATAGCATTCTTAGGGAATGTTTGGGACTCCTCTAGTTATATACCACTCTCTAAGGTAATGACATTAGTGGTCTCCATAAACTTAGCAACTATTTAAGAGGAAGCACGATAACTGCTTGTGCTTTTTGTCTTTCCAAAATTGTGATTAGTTGGTCAATCTAAGTCTCAAGATGTTTTTAGTGAAGTTTGACTTTCCTTGATAGCAGATTGGGTATCATGCTAAAATTTAACATTGTTATTAGCCATAGTTGTTACCAAGTTTTCTAAAGACTTACTTTAAGTGGGTGGAGTTGTGGCATTGGGAATGGTAAGCCAGATGTGATGTTGAACTCAGTTGTTGGATTATGACTTGGGTATTGATGATTGCACTATTTTATATTGTATATGTTAGAATATTGATTATACAAGGACATATGGTTTTCATCTCCGCCTATAGCATTATCATTCTCCCAATTGCTTTATTGATATTCAAAATATAATGCATGAAATTTATTCTATGTAGGGTATACTTCATTCGTGCATCTTCCTGTTCTTTTGACATTCAATACTTTAAGAAAAAAATAGTAATTATAGATAAATAGATAAATAAATAAAACAAACCAAACCAAACCTAAATAAAATAAAACTAGGAATAAGAAATTAATGAAAATGAAAATAAAGTTAAAAAATTTGAAGAAAAAATAAAATATTTAAAATGAATAAGAACTTACAATTATTAGAAAAATTGTGAATTCAATTCCCGATAACGGTGCCATCATTTTAACACACCCAAAAGAGCACATCAAATATTAAATCTTACATTTATTAAAAATATATTATTGTTAGTATAGTTACAGTAATGGTTGAACCCATAAAGAATTGATAACAATTTCTACTTCTAATTAATAAGTTGTTAGGGAATGAATTTAAATTATAAATAAGTATTTTAAGTTGATCGTGAAGAAATGATAATAATATAAAAACAATAAAGGGAATTACATCAGAATTATGAGATATATTTGTTTATGAGACTATTTTTATCAATAACGTACAATTTAATTAAACATATCATGAATGAGAATTAGTTTCTTAAGTTTTAAATTATTTTTATAATTTATAACAATTCTTAGGTCTCTAAACTTTTAATACACATAATTTAATTCTTAAACTTTTAAAATTTTATAAATAAGCCCTTGAATTTTTAAATCGTATAATTTAGTAACTAAACTTTTAGAATTTTACATATATGTTTGAAAATTTGAATCACAAATAAGTATTTTAGTAATTAAGTTTTGAAAATTTGATGATTAAATTGTATAATTTAAAAATTTATAGGTAAAATTTTAAAAAGTTAACTACTAAAATTGCTTAGGTTTAGAAACTAACGAAGTCGTTAAGCCTTATCTTGAAATATTGACTTTTTAGTTTAAAATTAGTTAAGACATGATACATAGTATATAGCTAAATTTTGCATACACTTTATTCATAAAATGTATAGCTTGTTTTTGGAGTAAATTGATGTATTTACTACTAAATCCTAATCATGGTCAGCTAAACGGTCATCTTTGAGTAGTGTTCCAACACTTACCTCCTTATACATAGATAGACAACTTTCGACATGTAAGAATGGTGTGGATCGATATAGGTGAAAGAGGCCTGTCTATCTAGCAAGGTGGGAATGAATTTCAAATGTTCGTTTCAATATTGGCTTAAGAATTTGTAATAGAACTTTATGTGCATATAATCGTAACGCTGTCTTTCATAAGCTTTTTCTTCTTTTTTACTTTTGGAATATAATTTGAAAGGCAAGGATGCATGTTGATTCCCTAATCTCTTCAATGTGAAAGTTTTAATGGTAATTTATGTAATTAGTTCTTAACTATGGATTACTTTTCATATAATTAGTTGAACTGTTCATATATATTTGCATCCAGCAAAGAGATTTAAAATTTTAAATCTCATATCATCACTGTTGCAAAGATTTCCTTAGACAAAACATTTTTTTTTCTTGAAAAAAAAATCGTGCTCATGCTTGTATTAGCAAAATAAAAACTGTTAATATATATGTTCAACGTTCAATTAATTAGATATTTTTTTAAAAAAACAATTTACTATCTAATTATAATAAATGAAAATTATGATGTTAACTTTTACTTGTATGGTATCTCTCCGAGTCTTTTTTTTTTAATTAAAATGATTTCAACTTATAATTTATTATTAAAACTGTTAGGGAAAATGGTTATATTTATTTAACATTAATAAAAACGATTCATAATATTCATATATTTGATTTGACAATTAATAAGATATTTAATGCTCATTTCTCACACAACTTTCAAGTATATCTTATAGTACTTTATTTTCTTTACGTATTTATAAAATAATTTATTATTTTTTTTATTTTTTCTTATTTAAAAATAAAAATAAAAATCTTATTTTTTAATTTTGTTTTATTTATAATTTTATAATTTTATAATTTTAATTTTTAATATTTATTATTATTTTTATTTTATTATCGGTTTTCGTTAATTTTTTAACTTAAAAGTATAATCAATTAAATCAAAAATTTTAAAAATTAAATTTTTTAAAGGTTAAAATAAGAATTATGTATTTTATTAATAAAAATATTAAAAAAATACTAACAATCTCCTCTCCCTCACCCAATCTTTTTCACCTTTTTCACCTTTTTCTCTCACTCGTTATCTTTCTCATTCCTAATTACTCTTTTTTTTTCTTAATTTTATTTTTATTTTTTATTAATAAAATAGTGACGAGAAAAGACCAAGAGAGATAAAAAATAAGTGAGAGAAGATGAGAGTACATAAGAAGAAAGGGAAAGGGAGAAAAACTTTTGATTTTTTTTTTAATTTTTATTTTATTTTTAAAAATATTATAATTTTAATTTTTTTAACTTAATTGATTATAATTTTAAATTATAAGATTAATAAAACTCACTTAAAAAATTACTTAACTAATTAAAGTGTATAAATCACGTATTAAATTTACATGTATATATATATTTTTGTTAAATGATAATTTAAAGTGAAAAAACACATTAAATTTTATTTGAAATCACACTCATTTTTATTTAGTTTAATAGGTCGAAGAAGATGAATTGGTTTTGGAACAGACGGCAATACTGGACAAAGGTTATGGAAACAATAGGGTATTTGGAGGCTGTCGGTGGTGGTTATGGTAGGTGCATGTAAGGGTTTTGCGATTTTTTCTGGTTGCAATAACCTATCAGCTATACTGGATAACTAATATTTATAAATTTTGTGAATATTATTAATAATATTAATTTATTTTTAATTTTATCAAATTATATTATATAAATTATCAATAAATATTATAAAAATAATTATAATTTACCTATTTAATTCGATAAAACAAATATATCTTAAAAATATTTACTTATAATAAAAATTGGGTAGTGATATTATAATAACATAGATTATTATTGTTACAGTAATATTTTATTTATAATAATTTTATTACATATTAATAACATTAAATTATAGCATAATATATCTTAAAATTTCTTTACATTATAAAATATTTTATTTAATCTATTATATTTTATAAAAAAATAAAAAACAAATTTTACTATTTATTTAATATTTTAATAATTTTTATGATTAAAAAATTATTATTTATTTAATAATTTTTTTATAATAAATATTGAAATAAAAATTAATTTTTATTCTATATTTATTTACCAATAAAATAAAGTATAAAAAATAATATTATTTTATCATTATTTGATTTTTTATAAAAATAAATGAGTAAATTATTATTTTTTCCAAAAAAACTAAATGATACATTTAGTATAAAACAAAATAGTTATATGACATTTTTTTTAAATTAAAAATAAAATCAAGATTTTATATATTTTTTATAATAATAACCAAAATAATTATAAAAATATCATAATTACAAATATCTTTCAACATAGATTTATTAATTAAGTAAATGAGAAGAACTGCATATAAAAGGCAAAGATTCAGACAATTAATCTGTTCTAAAATTTCTTTCGCCTTTTTTTGTGTCTTTGGATGAAAGCTAATTGGTGGGGCCTACGAAAAAGAAGAAAGACAAAAAAATTCATGTTATTGGGGAATGTGGGACCAGATTGGGGGTAGCTCTGTAATTTCATTGCGCTAGAAAAGGAATTACTGATTATAGAAGAGGTCTTATTTATTATTTGTATATATATTTTTCTATCTATCTAATAAATTTTAAATATTTATTTTTAAAAAATTAAAATTACGATAATATTTAAATTAACCTCAAATATTACAATAAGAACGAATATTTTCTCCGTAATTAGAGTTCCACCAGAAAACAACATGATATTTGTCAATCCACTACATGTGGCTGACTAGTCTGTTTGTGACTTATGAGTTTGATAATTGTTTTTTTAAATATTAATTTTACGTAAATTTAAATTTATTAAAATATTTATAATATAAAACATGATATAGTTATTTATAAAAGTTAAGAAATAATTTTAATACTTAATATAATACTATAATATAAATGATTTATTGAAACAATAATCTTATTTTTAAAGTTATTTTTATTATTGATGATAAAAATTTTAATTTTAAAAATATTTCAATTATAAATATTAATTTAAATTATTTTAACATTATTATTTTTTACTTTAAAAATATCAATTTCTATCTAAATCTGTCTCCTTAACTTTTTCTCATTTTCTTAATCTTTATTCTCCCTTGTCCTTTACCTCATTCTCCGCACACTTTTCCGATAAATTTTCCTCCGTCCCAAACACAAAAACTCTCAACTTTTGGATTTTCCCAATCTTTGTTTGTAAATTATTTTTTCCCGAGTCCTTCTTCTACATATCTAACAATCTCTTGCTTCATTTCTAATTCTACGACAAGAATCTTAGATCAAAGTTAATCTGTATGATTCTGTTTTGAGCTGCTTTATTTGGTAGGCTCTAGGGCTTGTTTTCAGATTAGGGTTTGTACCTGAGTTGGAAACCACAGTCAGAAAATGCCACCTTCAAAAGTCTCCAGCACTACCGATGGAGTTCAGTACTCGTTTGCTGTGGAATACAATGGTCCTCCTGTGACATACGATATTCCTCGGGCCGTTCCTATAAATGTTGATCAAATTCCAGTGGCTGCTGTGGTTGCTCAGCTCCCCTTACAGGATAAATTGTCTTTGCCGGTGGTCCAACCAGTGTTGGCTCCGTCCTCTCTGACTAAAAACTTTTCCAAAGAGCTTCAACCGTCAGGTAAATCTACGGTTTCTCCTACTTCTGTAATTGCTTTTGAACATAGTCGCGAAGATTCTCCTGATTGTGCATCTTCAAAGGAATTAGAATCAGAATTAGGTTCTGGAACCACTGTTTCTCCCATTTCTGTGATTGGCTTTGAGGCGAGATCTTCGGACAATCGCAGTGGTGAAGGCGTTATCTCCGGTGAGTTGAGTAGCTCTGGTGCGTTAGAGTTTTCAAATGAGTCCGGCGAGTTATCGGACGTGGTTCATAGCTCAAGAATCTTAGGTTCGTCTACTGTTAGCCACGAACAGTTAGAGTTTTCTAACAGTTTTGATAAATCACGGACAAGCTCGAGTGTATTGAGAGCATCAAGTGGTGGAAAGGAGAGTTTGGATTTTACTGATTTAAATCAACCCGATTGGGCTTCGAATGAGTCTGTTCTGAGTTTGGAATATCCATCTTCTCGTGTTTCTTCTATAAAGGCTGTAGATTGTAGTAGTGCGCCTAATTATGATGCAAAACGGATTCTAGTGAAATTTCGTGATATTGAATCTGAAGATGCCTTCGATGAAGAATACAGCAGGGATGAACCTGAAATTATGCATCCCAAGAGAGAATCGAGAGCAAAGGGGAAGAAAGGCTCGTGTTATAGATGCTTTAAAGGAAATAGGTTCACTGATAAGGAGGTTTGCATAGTTTGTGATGCCAAGTATTGTAGTAGTTGTGTGCTTAGAGCTATGGGGTCAATGCCTGAAGGTCGGAAATGCGTTACCTGTATCGGGTTTACCATTGATGAATCAAAACGAGGGAATCTGGGAAAATGCTCTCGGATGCTTAAGAGACTTCTGAATGAATTGGAGGTTCGGCAGATAATGAAAACTGAGAAGTTTTGTGAAGCTAATCAGCTACCTCCGGACTATATTTGCGTTAATGGAAAACCTCTTTGTCATGAGGAATTGGTTATGCTACAAACATGCCCCAATGCACCAAAGAAGCTAAAACCTGGAAACTATTGGTATGATAAAGTGTCTGGTCTTTGGGGAAAGGTGAATATGGTATCCTTCAGGTCTTTATAGTTTGTGCAGGTTAAGTTCTTTTATTTTTCTGAAGTTTTATGTTTCTTTCTGATATAACAGGAAGGGCAAAAGCCTTCTCAGATAATCAGTCCCCATCTAAGTGTTGGAGGTCCCATTATGGCAGATGCTAGTAATGGAAACACCCAAGTTTTCATCAATGGTCGAGAGATTACCAAAGTGGAGCTTCGGATGTTACAGGTTAGTGTCTTGAAGTGCTTAGTAATAACTAAATTGGTTTGTGTGTGGCTTACTAAGATTTTCTGTTAATCGTTTCAGTTGGCCGGAGTTCAATGTGCTGGTAACCCTCACTTTTGGGTGAATGAAGATGGATCGTACCAAGAAGAGGGGCAGAAGAATACGAAAGGATATATATGGGGCAAGGTGTGGCTTCCGAGTAAATAATCATTTTGTTTCCTACGAAATATACATTATAACTTATAAGTTATTAATGCGTTTAAATTACTGTCTACTTCCAGGCTGGAACAAAGCTGCTTTGTGCTCTATTGTCACTCCCTGTCCTTTCAAGATCATCAAATCCTTGTGGAGAAGCACTAAACTATCCTTTTAGCAGAGCTGTTCCTGACTATATTGAGCAAAGAACACTTCAGAAGATTCTTTTAGTGGGATATAATGGATCTGGCACTAGTACTATATTTAAGCAGGTAGTTAGGAAACTGAATATCTGATTATTCCGGATGGTATCTTCCACTCATGATTAAGAATATAAATACGAATAGGAACACGTGAACATTTTTGTAAATTTTACAGTCGTGATTTCTTCACTGTAAACTTCTTGTTGATTAGTCGTCTCATTTTCGACTTGAACCATGTTTACCTGATCTTCCAGTAGATTTTGCCTTACCATGCACCAATTGATATTACACTAAAATAACTTTTATTGTGGTAGAATGGTCATTAATTCATTAGTCCTTTTCCAGGCTAAAATTCTGTACAAAACTGTTCCTTTTACGGTGGATGAGCGAGAAAATATAAAGTTAAAGATTCAGAGCAATGTATATGGTTATATTGGTATACTCCTTGAGGGTCGGGAGAGGTTTGAGGAGGAGAGTTTGGTTGAAACGAGGAAACTAGTTTCTTCTATGACAGACTCAGCTGGTATGATTGTGTATTTTTTCCCCTTGACTCCTCTATCTCTTCTTTGATGCACCAAATGCTCACATAGTTTGAGCTTAATTTTTTCTTTCATTCCCTACTAGTTTTCCACAAGGCTTTATTCTTTGGGCTGGTTCCCATTATGTTTACATGGGATAAGAGAGCGATGATAGTTTCTGTATCAAGAACATGTCTGACATCTGCTTTGCAACAGGTAAGGCAGATGGAAGTAATGACAAAAGTCCTTATTCCATTGGGCCAAGGCCTAAAGCATTCTCTGATTGGCTACTCAAGACTATGGTCACTGGCAATTTGGAAGCCATTTTTCCAGCTGCAACACGTGAATATGCGCCATTGGTTGAAGAGTTATGGCAAGATGCAGCCATTCAGGCTACATACAGGCGACGAAATGAGTTGGAAATGCTACCTAGTGTTGCTAGTTATTTCTTAGAACGGGTAAGATCATGTTTCTTCTACTTCTTTATGGGTATTCAGCCCACAGGTTGTGGAAAATAACCATTTAGAAACTGATCATCTTGACTGCCTTATTGTGTCCGTAGAGTAACTTGCACTTATATTGCACATCTAATACAGTTGTCTATTTTTCAGGCTGTTTGTATTTTAAGAGTGGATTATGAACCTTCAGACTTGGATATTCTTTATGCTGAGGGTGTTACTTCATCAAATGGGCTTGCATGTGTGGACTTCTCATTTCCTCCGCCCACATCTGAAGATAATATTGATGCTGTTGATCAGCATGATTCTTTGCTTAGGTTGGTAACAGCGTATATAAGTCGTAGTTGTTGCATGCTTGCCAGAGAATTGCTCTTGTACTAGCGCGCACGTACTTGAAATAGATACACATGTACACATGTATGCATGGATACATTTGCATATGTTTGTATGAGTTCTTACAGAAGATAACTAATGTTTGGTACTTGGAGAGCCACATCTTTGTATCTAAGATGAGCATGTATTTTCTATATAATTATGTTGCTTACCTTTTGTCACCTTGCACATTTTGTATAATCATGTTTTGTAATCTGCAGTCTAATTCTCTCTGACTTTAGGTACCAACTTATCCGAGTTCATGCGAGAGGACTTGGAGAAAACTGCAAATGGTTAGAGATGTTTGAAGACATCGGAATGGTCATCTTCTGTGTTGCATTGAGTGACTATGATCAGTTTGCTGCTGATGGGGATGGGTCGTTCACCAACACAATGCTGCTTGCCAAGAAGTTCTTTGAAAGCATTGTTATGCATCCAACCTTCGATCAGATGAACTTCCTTTTGGTACTGAACAAATATGATTTGTTTGAGGACAAGCTAGAAAGGGTCCCATTGACTCAATGTGACTGGTTTGATGATTTTCGTCCTGTGATAAGCCGTCATCGCTCCAACAGCAACAGCAACAGCAACAGCATCAATCATAACCCTTCACTTGGTCAGCTTGCTTATCATTACATTGCTGTGAAGTTTAAGAGACTCTATTCTTCACTTACTGGTAGAAGGTTGTATGTTTCGTTAGCGAGGGGTTTGGAGCCTAGTAGTGTAGACGCAACTCTTAAATATGCAAAAGAGATTTTGAAATGGGATGATGAGAGAGCTAATTTCAGCTTGAGTGAATACTCAGTCTATAGCACAGAAGGGAGCTCCTTTTCTCATTGATCTCTAAACCCAGATAAAACGGCTTGTAAATGGTTTCCGATCTTCGACATCAAATGGTGCCAGTGTAAAATACACACTTTATTGACCTTGTATTATAGAGATTGATTTCCCTTTCCACAAAGCGTTGTAGCCATCAGATTTTTAACAACTTATTCAAGCATAGCTTAAAGTCTACTTACATTCTTAAAATAATCTATAAATCTGAGGTGGATTTTACATTTTATTTGCTTACTAGCAATGTGATCACTAACTACTAAGTGTGTTTTACTGTTCCTTAACCTGTATTGGGCTTGGAGTTTAGCAAGCATTCACTACATAAGACAACATTCTGTTGTTTTATTGTCAAGAAGTTTCTGTGAGGGTAAGTAGGCAGAGGAAAGTCAATGTTCACATCTTTTCCTAATATCAAACAGTCGCTTAATCTCACCCATTTTCTTGTGTTTGTTTGTGGTTTATTAAAATAAAACAAAAAATCAGATTAATCTCACTATTTTATAGTCCCTCGCTGTATTATTTTATATTAATTAGTTTTGGTCATGTCTCAACTCCATGTGGAAAATGTTTCTTCACTAACCCCACGTTTGGAGGTTGGAGGGAACGCAATGAAATCAGAATCGATTCTTTTCATTTTGTGTGTTTGGTTGGACGAAATGGAGGACGGAATGGAATTTGATTACTAAAAGAGAAGGAATCATAATTATTTCTCACACCTTTAGTAATCATTATTCCATTCCCATCTAAACATTTTTTTCCAATTTTACCCTCGCTTAAAATATAACCTTAATTTAAATCCCAAATTCTCAAACCCAAAATTCCAAAACCCTAAACCCTAAACCCAAAATTTCAAAACCTAAAATCCAAATCCTAAAATCCTAAAACCCTAAACCTTAAATCTCAAATCCTTAAATCCTAAACCCTAAAACCCTTCACCTTAAAACATAAATCCCAAAACCTTAAACACATAAATCCCAAATCCTTAAACCCCAAATCCTTAAACCCTAAACCCCAAATCCCAAATTCCTAAACCCTAAACCCTAAACCTTAAAACATAAATCCCAAAACCCAAAACTCTAAAACATAAATCCCAAAACCCTAAACCCTAAATTCCAAATCCTAAAACCCTAAACCCTAAACATTAAACCCTAAAACCCTAAACCCCAAATCTCCAAATCTCTAAACCATAAATCCTAAACCTTAAAACATAAATCCCAAAACCCAAAACCCTAAAACATAAATCCCAAAACCATAAACCCCAAATTCCAAATCCTAAAACCATAAACCCTAAACCTTAAACCTTAAAACCCTAAAATCCTAAACCCTAGATCCAAAATTCTAAAACCCTAAACTATTTTTAGAAAAATAATAATTTTAACCCTAAACCTTAACCTACAAATATAACCCCAAATCCTAAATCCCTAAACCCTAAATCACACATTCCAAACCTCAAAACCCTAAACCCTATTTAGAAAAATAATAATTTTAATAATATATTTCTTTTTAATTAAGTAATACTTATTTAGAAAAATAATGATTTCAATAATGTATTTTTTCTAACGAAAAAATAGTAATTAAATGACATTATTTGAACTTTATAGCATGTAGGAGTATTAAGGTCATTTACAGCTTTTTTCATTCCATTCCAGTGATAAACCAAACACTATAATCCTGATTCTGAACTTGATTCCAGTGGTCAAACCAAACAAAATTGTTTCCTTTCCATTCCATTCCATTTCGATTCCGATTCCGATTCCGATTCCTTTCCACGAACCAAACGCCACCTAAGGGATTGAGCATTACCTTTTTTTCCTTTTCATGAAAACAAATAGTTATTGTACTTGTCACGGTGAATTACATTGACATCAAATTTCCATGGTCTTCCTAGCTTCATATGACAAGCATCCATGTCAGCTACATTAGATGTAGCCATATTTTGACAATGATTTTTCAATCAAGAATGGGACCTTGCATATTTATGTCACCTTTGTGTCAATACTTCTTAATCGACCCAATTTTGTAAGGTTTGAGATGAGGTTTAGTTGATAAACCAAGTGCCTTAGAGAATACATTTTCACTACTCTCACTCCCTATAATTATGTTATGCACCTTCTTGTTGATAATGCATCTTGTTTTAAAAATTGCATTTCATTGTGTGTATAGGTTGTTTAGGTGTGAGCAATTTTTTTTTACAAAATGCACACAACTTGCTCCCCATTATCTCTATTCTGAATGTCAAGTTCAATAGGATCAAAATTTTCAGCATAAGCATCTTCACATCCTTCTGCATGTTCTCCTTCTTCCTCAATCAATTTGATATCTCTCCTTTATTGGCATTCATTAGATTTATGGCCAAGTTGGTAACACCTAAAACATTTTTTGAGGTAGAGGTTTAACATAAGGGTTAGTTTTAGTAGAGGATTGCATCATAGGTTGTTTTCCATAATTCCTTAAGGGCATGATTTTTTCATTGAGTATTTTGTTTTGGGTTTTTATAGGATTTTAAGAAGGTGAATAAAGACGGTTATATTCTAATTTGTTTGGATATTGTTCATAAGTAGATCTTTGGAAAAAAGGAGCCTTCATTTTCCTAGTCAGTTAACACTCAAATTTAATGACTAAGGAGATAGCTTCCGGTAGTGTTAGAAGGGCTTTAGTGTTAAGTTTGTTTCTAATTGGTTCACGTAATCTAGCTACAAATGTCAACACTTCGAATGAGTCTTCTTCATTCAAATTTTTTCTAGCACTCAACCTTTGAAATTCATTGGCATATTCAGTTATATATTTTACCCCTTGGTGACAATCAAAAATTGTTTATATAATATCTATTTGTAATCATTTGGCACAAAGCATTGGCTCATCAACACCTTCAGCCTTTCCCAAGAATTGAATAGTGCTTGATCCATATGCCTATAAGTAACCTGAATCCTTTCCCACCATGATAAGACACCATATTGCAGCTTATAGGCAACCATATTCATTTTCTTGTCATCTGGAACTTCTTAGTAATCAAAGAAGTTTTCAACGTCAGTTTGCCAATCAAGGTATTCGTCTATGTCAATGTTTCCATAGAATTCAATCATGTTGTTTTTAATTTGAAAATGAAATTTTGATCGTCAAGAATTTCATCTCCATCAACTAGGAACTCTTCTTATTCTTCTCCTTCTTGTTACACTCGTTGATTCTCATAAACTCTTCCTTGTCCCCCTAGGAAACCCATTAATAATATGGTTGTTCAACGATATTGGTTGTCGAGATAAAGCTCGCTCAAAAGGTCATTGATTCATGCCTTTAGTTGGTGCATTATCATGACGTAACTGTTCTAGAGTTTGCCTCACTTCTTTAGTGAACTGATAAATTTGACATCTATTCTCTATTCCTATTTTAGTAGCAATTAACGCACAACTCAAATGATGATATCTTCATCTACATCACGTTGGCCATTTCTACCATTATTAGCCATCGAAGTTTAGGGAAAGCCTAAGCTATGATTCTATACGAAACCAATTTCTCAAGCATTTGAAAATGCTATCTCCATTAACAAGAGCTCATTACAATCAAGAAAAGTTTTCATCAAAACTAACTCACATTCATGACCCATGACTGATTTATATCTAACATCATCCCTCACTTGCGCACGCATAACAACTAGGACATGCATAAGCAAGGACAACATATGCGTACAAACAAGATTCCTTTCATTCACATGCATAACCACTAACCTTTCCTAACAGCTAGCATATGTTATTCATATGTAGCTTCCCATGTGCCAAACATGAGTCACTTTTAAGGTATTAAACATAAGTAATTAAATTGATATATTTAACTACATATAGCTACATAAACAGTATTAGCTTAAGCTAATGGACTGAAAGCCATTGTTACTATATCAAAATCTTAACCCTATTTGTATTGGTCCATATCTGACGATGTACACAAAGGAAGTGATCAATTATTGTTAAGAAAATTTGAAGGAATAAAATTAATTTTGAAAAAATATGAATATTAAATAACAACACATACTAGTTGAAGTAGTAAGTTTAGAGAAGAAAAAAGACGAGACATGAATGGTTAGGTACTTAGTACAAAGTAACATCCATTTCAATTAGAATGGTATTTCTTTCCATCTATCTTATTTCCATAATGAAAGACTTATTGAAGAACATCCTTCCAAAACAAGAGCTGTAAGAGGACAAAGACTTCACAGTGGGACTGTTATAAGTAGATGTCCATCTTGTTTTGGTGGTAGGATATTTGGATTTGGGGAACAAGGAAAAGGGAGGAAAAAAGAAATAACGCACTTGGTTGCTTTACCAAATAAAAGATCAAATAAAATTTCCAAGATATCCTTGTAATATGAATTAAAGTAGTTAATTGAAATAGAATATAACCATGTAATTAATAAATTGAAATTAAATTAAAAATAATTATATAATATTAGTAGTTATAGAAATGTTTGGCCTAATATAAAAGATATAAAAATGAGCTATCTATCAAAACCAAAACTTTAAACTCATATAAAAAATTTAAGTGTGACCATGAGATAATATATATGAGTTTGTGCAATTCTATTGTACGAGAATCGCTTGAGTTGAAAAATGAGTACATATATACCAAGTAATAGTAACATTTGAGTGACAACCATTTATATATATTATTTACTTATAAATAAAAATTAGTAATAGAAAAAACATAAGTCATGTCAAATAAATACAAACATAAAATAAGTTTAATAAGACAAAAAATTTGTAATAAATGATGATAAATCAGGATAATTCGTGTGAGTTGGGCTAGTTAACTCGACCTAAATTGGTCCAACTTTAACTCAATTTAAATAATTAAAACTAATAAATGTGAGTTTGAACTTAAATCAAACGCAAACGAGTTAGCCTAAACGGACACAAACTAACTTGAATTGTTAATTGCATATTCTTTATAGTTAATTGATCTTTCTTTTTTTATGAATAAAAAAATACATTTAATGATTAAAACTTATTAGCTCAAACAACATAACATAAAACATCAAAATAAGAGAAATAATATTACAACAATTAGTCTTTAAACAAATGATAAATTAATACTAAATAAACATCTCACTCACACAACAAAGTCTATGAAGATAATACAACTTCTAACACACACGTGTTATGCTACAATAACTAGTTAATAAACATCTAACTCACATCGCATGTGTCCCTCATAATACAGTTACTATAATGACATGTGAAAGTATCTGTTCTATTCTTAGATTTATTTTGATAGATTTGACGAGAATACTTGCATACTTGTACTTGTACTTCTCCTGTGGAATATTATGAGAAGTCAAAGAGAGAGCACTAAAGTGTGCTAACATCTATGATCTTTTTCACATAATCTTTAGTTTATTTGAACTCGAAAAAACATCAATAGTTATTTCATCTACCTCTATTATGTTTTCTTTTACACTAGCTATATCATCTTCATCCACTTCCATATTGATTTTTTTTATTTTGATTGAAATTGAACCATATTTGTAGGTTAACAATCAAAAATTAAAGTAATTAACAAATTAATTAACCAAAAATTAGAATACATAATACAGATTTACTATATATAATATGGTATTTTTATTTTAGGTGTATAATAACTAGCTCCCTCTTGGACAGTATAAATTTAACAATATTAATTCAAAGTTATGAATATAATATAACAATTACTAATATACTCCCTTTCAAGCTATAATCTATCTGTTACTTTTATATTATTTCTTTATTTTTTAAAATTTTATTTGTGATTCAATTTATTAATATTTACGTGACAAAATGAACAAGTTATGACTAATTCAAAATACATATTAATTTCGAGATAATAATCTTTTGTTTTATTAAAAAAAAGATATTCATTATCATAATTACAATATGTATGATAATAATTGTGTTTATCTAATTTTAAGTTTTTAACCTAGAGTATATGTTATAACGTGATATATATTTTTTTTTAAATTTCAAGCTAACAAACTTCTTCAAACCTAACTCAAATTTTTTAGATTATTTAAACTGGTTCGATTTTGATTCGAATTTAATTCAATTTATATTTTAATTCAAATTTTATAATGCAGATTTGATTCGATCAATCTAATTATGATCAATCAATAATTTCTTCTGACAAAAATAAAATTTAAATATCAAATAAAAATAAAAAAATGTTTAAGAAAATAAAAATCAAAAACAAAAAAGTCAACAAATGATAGATACAAATGAATAAAGTAAAAGGAAAGGAAAATAAAATATAAAATAACTTTTATTTCAACTTATTATCAAAGTTCAAAAGTACCCGGTATAAAATACATTAATGTAAGAATTTTTCATAATTTAAGCTCTCTCAACTTAATTTTAGGCCATACCTAAGAATTTTCTTGTTACTTTAAAAAAAAATAAAAAAATTATTTATTTTATAATTGTTAAAAAAATATAAAAAATAAAGATAAAATAAAATTATTCTCAAATAAATATTACGCAACAACACAAATATATACTGGATATCTCAAAAGTGTAGCATTTTAGAAAGATGCCAAAACCATAGAATCATATAGGATCGCAATTTGGGCCATGATCAAGGAAAAGACATACACAAATTATTTTTTTATCTGGAACTAACTGATAAATTTTATAAATTTTTTAATTTTTCACGCGTTTACAAGTAAAAATAATTTATTTTAATTAAGATAATTAATATTTTAACTACCAGTTTAATTTATATTACTTAATTAATAAAAAATAAATATTAAAATAAATAATCAATAAATAATAATTTTATATTATTATAATATAAATAACCTTCTATAAAAATTCTTATTTTAAATAATTATTAATATTTTAATTACTAATAATTTATTATTTAATTTATACTATGGAGATAAAAACTTGTATTAAAAATGATAAGTAATTATAATATAGAAAACTATCAATATATTAGATACTAATAATTTATATAATTAATTGATAAAAATAATAGAGAAAAAATAATTTTTATATTACTTAAGATAAATAACATTTTATAAAAAAATAATAATTATAATATAATTTTTTTAATATTTTAACTACTAATAATTTATTATTAATTTATAGTACTTAATAGATAAAAATAAGATTTAAGATTTAATCTAAAAAAATGATAAATATTTATGTTACCTAAGATAAATAACATTTTTTAATAAAAATAAATAATTAAAATCTCTATAATATCAATATTTTAGTTTATAATGATTTATTACTTTATTTATATTAATTAGTTGATAAAAAACTTGAGATAATTCACATAAAAAAACATTAATAATTTTTTATGTTACATAAGATAAATAATTTATTCAATATTATAACTATTAACAATTTTATTTAATTGATAAAATAATATGAATCTTAATAAATTATGCGATAACTAAAGACAAGAGTAATCATTACTCTAAAATACGTCGATAATTTTATGTAAAAATTTATAACATGTGATTTATACTTTTATTTATAGTATAGAATATAAATAAAGATAAACAATTAACATAGTCTCTTAAGTTAAGTCATTTAAATCATCCAACTTGTAGTTTAAAAATACCATTTTTTATCATATTATTTTTAAGAATATTATTGACAAAGAACAAGATCAATTTTGAGACATTTTTTAAATCTAACATGACTTTTACATGAGTTCATTATTAAGTATTATAGTTGTCATTTTAATGATTATTTCCACATTCATGGTTTAATGACAATCCCAAACATGTTAATGTATCATTCTCTCTGTCTTATTATAAATTTTAATTTAATTTAACTTTTTTTCTTCAAATATTATGTAAATATAAGGAAAACAAAAACAAAAATACAAACACACAAAATATAAATACAACACGATTACACTCCTAAAAACATATAAATGTTTGTTTTCTTCCTATTCAACTGTGACAGGTATTTATCTAAAATGATCTTAGGGTTTAACATATCTTCACTTATATTTTTAAAATTTTGTAAAAAATATTATAATGTCCCTAGACTTTATGGTTAATTCCATTTATGTTTTTAAAGGCTAGTTGTTAATTCCTGTATATTATTAAAAGATAATTTTTAATCATAAAATTATGTTATTTCTATCTTCATCTTTTTTTATTAGTATAATAAATTGATATAAGTAAATATTTAAACATTTAAGATCCTTAATTGACTTAAAAACTATAATTATTATACCTTAATTTAACAGGTCTATCACGGTTTTTCCTTCTATTCGTTTTCTCTTGTTATACTGATTATGCCTTAGCTTTGCTCAAACCTTAATACCCTCATGGTAATAGTGAACCTTCTACATCTGTACATAGATGGTGTCCAATTTTGACTTACTAGAAAAGAGTAATTAAACTCTATTTTATTCATAATTTAATAATTATTACAATTTTAAAGTCAACTAAGAATCTCGAAGGGATTCTTAACCAATCATAATTATTGGTTTGGATTTTTGGATAAATAGGGCTACTATGCTAAAAGTTGTGTGTTTTATGAGTTGTGTGCTCTATTTTCTCCGTGCCCTCTTAATTAATAAAAATAAGAATTCCTTTTATAGCACAAGAAATTCCAATTTACAAGATGAAAATTACTATTTTATCTTTACTTTAATATTTCATCTACTTTATTGCTTTAAATATCAGCCATTGCTTTTTCCTTGGCACATGTTGCCAACTAAAGATGTGGGTCTACATATATAATAGCCCAAAACTAGAATATATAACAACTGTGCATAAGCCAATAAATCTATTCTAGGGTTTAGTGGAGTAACTTATAGAACCAATTGAGCTTTCTTATTTCAGAAATATTATTCTCTTTTGAACTGTTAGGTTTTTCCTTTTCATCTTAAATTCTTTTTTTAGAAATTGTATTTTCTTTAGATTAAATTTTTGATAAAGATTTCTCTTTAGATTTTTTAGACTCTAAGAATTGTTTTGAACAATCAAGTTTTTCCTATTTATTTATTGTCTCTATAAGAGCCTTCTCGAGGTATAACAGCTCGAGTTGTTCCTGTACAATTTTTATCTCTTTTTTCCTTTATCTTGATCTTTATATCAAGATATTTCATTCCTATAAGCAAACAAATATTTAGAGGTGCTAATTCTCTAGTAAGAGTATTTACTAAACTATTCTTATTTCTTAGGAAATGTTCAACATCAAAATTATAATAGTTGAATCACTATTTCCATCTGAATACTCTTCCTTATTTATAATCAACTATAATATTAGTTCTTAGTAAATAACCAATATTCTCGTTATCAGTTCTAACAATGAATCTGAAACTTATGATATCTATTGTAAATTTTTTAATAGCCTCTTTAGTAGCTAAATATTCTTTTTATTACTGTGATAATTTAATTCTAGACAATAGAAATATCCTGATGTATATCTACAAAGATATTCATCTTTGTTATCTACCTTTTCTTACAAAATTACTCCCCAATATTTTTGTTAAGCATCTGTTTTAATTATCAAATTATTATATGATCCTAAATGGTATAAAGTTGGTAAATATTTTACCTATGTTTTTACTTTATCCATATAAAAGGTATCTTATTCCATCCATTTCCAAATATGGTCTTTTCAATTTTGTTTGTAAAAGTTTTCGTATTTTTACAAGTTTTCTGATATATGCTTCCATATATGTCAAAAATCGTAGAAATTTTTGTAATTGGTTTTTGTCTTTTAATTTACTAGGAAAACCTTGAATATTATTTAGTATATGAGATTGTAGATTATGTTTTTCATCTTTAATTTTCAACTCTAAATACTTAATTTTCTACTTAACAAATACTCTTTTTTTTAAAAGATACAATGTCTTATTTTCTACATTCTTGTAAAATATTATTAATATCTAAATAATTTTTATTTAATTCACTACTGAAAACCAAAATATCATTTATATAGACACAACATATATTTTGTAATTTGTTTAAGATGGTATTTATATATATTTGAAAGATATCATGGGCTTATTTTAATCTAAATGGTACAATAGTCCATTGAAATTATCCTTGAGGCAACTAAATACTATTCATATTTGAGATTTTTTATCTAGTCTTATTTGCCTAAATACAATTTTACAATCCAAATTTGAGAAATATTTCCTTTTATTAATGATAATAATTCTTCTTTTTTTGGAATAAAGTATTCATTATCAATAATTTATTTATTCAATGCTTTAAAGCTTATTATCATTCTCTTTTTTCCTTCTCTTTTTTAGTTTCTTTTTTTTACTAAGAATGCTATATTAGAGTGAGATGAATTACTTGGTATTATGACTTTTAGTTCCAAAAGTTTTTGAATTTTGTTATTCAAATTCAATAATATATTCTAAAGTATAAATAATTGGTTTTACTCTAATAAACTTATTAGAGTCTCTCAATTTTATGTTGTCAATCATTTTAGATTTATTGATTTTTAAACCTAAATTATCTTCTGAGTTTACTATTTTTAATAATTTTCTAATACCTGTTAAGACTTTATCTTCTTGTATTCCATTAAGAATTTTTTTTTGTTTCTTTTCTATATTTAATTAAATATTTTCTAAATAAGGTTTTTGTTGCTTTGTCTTTATCTCATCACGTTTTAGCTTTTTATGTTGTTGCATATTCAGTTAAATCTTTTTCCTATTTTTGATACATAAATGGTATCACTAACTAATGTTGTTAAACTTATATTGTCTATGAGTTTAGGATAATTTTTCTATTAATAAATCAACTCATGTTTCTTATTAATATATGGTATGAATATAAACTTTCTCCTCATGTCATTATATATGTATCTTTTAAAATCTTCTTAATATTTATTGTAATATTATTAGCAATTCTTATAATTAAATCTTTTGGTGTATGTTTCCAATGTTCTTCTATAATCACATATTTACTTGTTATACATATACTAGCTTCTGTATCTATATATGTATGTAAAAAATAGCTAGTATAGCTTTTAAATTTAAGTCCTACCGTAATATAGGTATTATTTGGATTTGTAATACTATACAAATCATTCATCTTCTAATAAAAAGTACCAATATTCTAAGTGTTCATATTCTAAATCAGTTATTTTTTCTTCAATTTCCTCTAATAGATAAATGTTATAAGTATCATGTATATCTGATTATTCAATTAGTTCTAATTCTTGAAAGCTTCTTCTATGATTTTTTCTTTCTTTGAAAATTCCTTTTTAAATTATTTCCTATGTTGAAGCTTACTATGGCATACTTTGGCATAATCTCCTTCTTCATTATAGATCCAATATTTATATTTTATTTTTCTGAAGAGGAATAATTCTTATTTTCAAAAAGTTTATACATTTTTATTCTAAAATATCTTTTCTTATAGGTTTCCCTTTAAAACCTTTTTTTATATTTTTTGAAAATATTGTTTTCTAAATTTGTATCTTTTAAATTTATTAAATTTTTTATGTTTTTATTGGTAGGAATTTATGTTACATCCATATTTTTCTAATATTTTAAAATCTCTTGTATCACAACAAATTTTATTATTTCGTCTGATTTGTTTATATTCCTCTGTTTCTTGGAATTTAATGATTATCCAACTTTTAAGGCTTCTTATTCTTCCTATTAGGGTGTTTGATATGGTGTTTTTATTTCTCTAATTCCAGCTTTTTGTTAAGATCTTACGTAATGTTATAGGTAATTTTAGAAAAAATATTTCCTTATAGGTTTTTTTGTATAAAGGTTGATAATTTATGGTAATACATTTCATATTCAAAAATAAAAATGTTAGAAATTTTCATATTTGTTAAATGGCATTTGACTTCATTGATTTTATTTTCAGTGGATTCAATGATATCACTTCCTTAATCTTCTCTAATAAATTTATTGTATATTTCATTTAATATTATGTCTAAATATTTTCTTTCTGTGTAAGCATTCTCTTATATTAATAAATGTTGTTTGTCTATTAAATTTAAAAACTAAACTTTAACATTTCTTGTCATTTTATGAGCTACTAATATCTTACAGATTGAAGGGATTTTTTGAGTACTTTGAGAGGTTTGTATGAGTAAACTAATACTACTAGCCCATTCATTTGAATTTTTTGTCATGTCTCTTATACAATCTAGATTTAAGAGATCAGATCTATAATTTCTGTGGAACTTGAATTCTGGTGGAATATTATCTTTAATTTCTCAATACAAACATTCTTTCATTTTAGGTGGTTGTCTTCTTCTATTGGGAGTGTCAGGTTCTCCTAACTTTTGTCTATTTATTTCTTCCCTATGTAGGTTAGATATTTCTTCTTGGTAAGGAATTGGAAATGAAATTGGTTTTATATGATTTTTTTGGGTCATGATTTATGGTTCGAAACTAATTTCATTGATTATTGTCATATCGTCTTCCTCTTTGTTTGTACAAATATTTTCATTATAATATTATTCTAATTCTAATTCTTTATTAGTTAGTGTTAACAAACTAATTAATTTCTCTATGTCCCTATTTTCAAGATTCATGAATTATATTTCTAATTTTTTGTGTGTATTATATTAAATTGGAATTATATATTTTTCGTTAATTTTTCTTCATTTTTTTTCTTTTATTTGTAGGCATCAGAGCATCTGATCTTCAAGATGGTAGTATTTTTAATCATTTTAGGAGATCGTATTTATGACTTATATTATCATTGTTTCTATGCATATTTTCTTAGTTCTTTAAATTCCATATGTATATATTATAATTTATTATAACCATATTTATTTATTTTTTTAATAACTATTTTTATGTTTTGATTATAACTTGTAGATATTTCATGTTTAATTCTCGAACTAAATCTATTTCCTCTTTACATTAGTATTTACTATACATTTTAAATTTTTTAGGGAATTTATTTTTTAATTCTTAAGATATTTTTCATCATAATTTGGGTAAAAATTAACAAATATATGAAAAATAAATATATGCATGCATGCTTGATATGAAACATATGAACTCAATGATAAAAATTGGTTGTCGTGATTATGATAAAGAATGTTACATATTTGTTAAGATATTTACATTAAACATGTGATATGCTTGATAGTTTTGATTGAATTGATTCAAATTTTTATGTACATGTTCATGATTGATTTTGATTTGCTTATTGAGAGAACATTTGTAATAGTTTATACGAGTCGATGAGATATACCAAGTCTTAGAATCTATTTGATCATCCCTTGTGATAAAATTTTAAATAATATTTAGCAAGAAAAATGATTTAGGCTTTGTTTGGATTAATTAACCAAAATTGTGTTATTGACGACTCCTTCCGATTTATAGGGTGATTATGGGCTTAAATATAGATTAGATGCAATCCGGATTGTCAGATCAGCTTTAGATCAAGAGCTGAGATCAAAACAAGCAAAATTAATAACGCCAACCAATCATAGTGCAACATGTGGCACACAAAATTTATTGGGTGAATTAGAGCACGATGCGTGGCAGAGAAGAACAATCTGAGTCAATGCATGCTAAGTCATTGCCACAAGTCATAATGTGATTTGCAGATACAGATGGCATGGCATGCTGGTAGATCGTAGGGAGTAATCACGTGACAAGTCGTGAAAGTGTCGTTTGACCAGGCTCCAAACTCGGATTGAACGTCGTGCTGACATGGGTCACACATTTCTTCACTTCTCATAAGTGATTATTTATGATTTGTTTTCCCTACTTGGATGGCATCCATGTAGCTTGTCCAATCAATTCCTCTACTTATATGGTAGACCATGTGACACCTTGTGATTGGTCTTACTTTACAATTCATAAAAAATCCCAAAAAACTTTCAAAAATTATATTTTCATCCATTTTCGCTAAAAATTTATATTTAATATTTTTAGCCCAAAAATACTATTTATTGAATAAAATAAATAAATATTAAGTAAAAATAATAATAACTCTACTTTTATATAGTCAAAGCAAAAAATTAATAATGTCAGTCAATTATAGTGCGACATGTGACACACCAAATTTGTTAGACAAATCAGAATGCAACGCATGACAAAAGCTAACATCGTTAACATTCCATCTAAAAATATGTTTTTTTTCCTATGATTGATACTATTTTATGGGTTAACATTTTAATATTAATTGTTGTTAATTCATGTATGTAATTAATCAAAGATAAATCTTTAATTTTCTTATTATAATATCTTTTTATTATCATTTTTTTATTTATTAATTTTATAAATATTATACATAAATAATTAAACATTCAAGATTTTTAATTAACTCAAAATTATAATTATTATATTTAAATTTAATGGATTTATTACAATCTTTATTTTTGTTGTTCATCTTATACTTAGTATGTCTTAACTTGCTCAAACTTTAATACCTCCTAATAATGGTAAGTTTTTACATTTGTATATATTATAGTGTTTAAATTAGACTTACTAATAAGCAAGAAAAGAGTACAAATATTACATTTTATTCATAATATTGATAATTATTTGTGTATAAAATTACTATTTATTTCTGTTAACTCTAACTTTCATTAATTTTGGAAATTATTTGTCATATCATAAAAACCTTGGAGATATTTGTTACATTAATTCAAAACTTAGGGATATTATCCCGTGGAATATGAGAATCATGCTCAAATAGTTTACATCAAGGGGCATGTAGATTAAATTTACACGTACCAACCCCTTACAAAATATCACACTCCATCTATATGATTCTATGTCATGACTCACTGGAGACTTGGAGACTCGGATACAGAAGACATATAACATATATCAGTCTCCCATGCCAAAAGTAGCTAACAAAATCAGTTGTTCATAATTGATTTCTCTGTGTTTTACTACACCTGCCAACCATAATCTTTTAGAAACATATAACAATCCACATACTCTTGTAAAATAATTATAAGAGTGAGTGGCTAAATTTTGTACCTTTCTGTTTCCTTTTCGATCTCTTGCACTTCCACGGATAATTCTCACCTGCATTTCCTTGCATATATTTCCTCTACCAAAAACACATACAAATCGACAGGTTTGCCCAACTTTGACATTCTTTCTCCGGAACCTTTCCCATCCAGTAGCTAAAACAACACTGCCGTCGTCTTTGAAAGAAACCTTCACGGGCCATAGTTTGTCATTCTGATCACGGAGCACAACATCCGGCTTTAGTTTGATACTGTATGCTTTGAGGAGTGTACGAGGAACATACTGCATGCAAAAAGATCGTCTCAATTGAAATACTTAGGAAAATAGACATAGTTAGACCTCTACACTATGTGTTTAGAACTGGAAACCCCAGTTGCTAATTAACTATAATTTAATCAATCTTAATAAATGAAACATAAGAATATTGCTGTCATATTTTGTAATAAGACAAGTAGAAGGGGTCAAATATTATTTTTAACTAATTGAGGTCAAAGTTTTAAAAGGCAGTTTACGCCTTAATGCATTTTTATTGCATAAGATGAGGTGTAAACCTCAAGACAGTACAAAACATGAGCCTTATTTTAAGCATTTTGAGATAATCTTCACCCACCATAAAAGTTATAAGACTAACTTAATTATTACTAACAATGAATAAGCAAAAACTAATAAGATAACATTCATAAAATAAAAAATATATACATAATAACATAGTCATAATATTTAAATGTCATAAAAACAAGTCAAAATGTGATTTTGGGAATATTAGTAGAAAAAAATGCCTAGTTATTTTTATGTTTTTGCCTTTTAAAAACTAGTTATTAACCTAGTATTAGTTAATATTGTGTCCCCATAGATATCTGACCCACCTGTCATAAAAAGATAATACCATAAACAAATAAATGTTCAGGCTAATTGACTGAATAGTCTCATTGTGCAACATTAATTGCCCAAGTCTCAACCAAAAATGGCATAAACCTCAACTCAAAATAGTAATTTAAAACCATGGTTGAGGTCGTCCAAGCATATATCCCAAAATATTTATTAAGGTCAATATTTAATATTAGCAAATTATTATGGAAAGAAAAGCACTATTGTAGTTAACAAATAATATGGTCGTCCTAACACATGAAAATGCTTGGTTACATTGAGAGAGGTCTCAAAGATAGCAATGACACCACGCCACCTTCTCATTGATTCAAAAATCTTAATATAAACTTAGGTTGCTTCCGTTTATCAAGAATGATGTTATCTGAATGGAAAAGTAGACAATTCTTACAAGTGCTAATAACTAAAGGAACCTATCTAACTTGGAAAATCATAGCAGTTTTAGTTTCTACCTTTTCTTATCTAGTCATTACTCAAACATAATACGTTATACAGCCCTCATAAGTCATAAGTGGAAAGTAACATAACAGAATGCTAAGAGACTTACCACCGCATTCCGGGACCATCGGGTTATAGTCTTAAGAAAGTAAGGACCTATGGGTTTTTGATCTCCCGTATCTTCGTCAACTTTTACTTTAGCATGTTTTCTCTTCTGAGTTTCTTTCTGTTTAGATGAACCTGTCAATGTACACAGTAAAGAACACATCATAGGCAATATCCTTATACAAGACCAAAAAATGAAGAGCCATTGCTTTAAGTGTCTGTTTGCTTCTGCTTCTTTAGTTAAAAGTCGTTTATATCTAAAGAGACTTCAAGAGAAAGTGCTTTCAGGAACTACATATATTGCTTATGTGCTACTTCCATGAAGCACAAAGAATGTTTTCGGATCTGAAAGCACTTCTAGCGTTTTTTTATTCATTTTTTCATAAGGATTTTTAATTGCATTAGCGTAAAAAGCACAGGATTCAAAAGCACAAGTAAAAAGACCTAAGACTAGTGTAAGATAAGAATTGCAGTTATCATATGAAAATGCAATTGTGTACCTGATTTCTCTCCTACATTACAGCCCATTTCGAAATCCATCTGCTTGCAGGTACGAGTAGGCCTGATATGAATACGGTCTTCTTCAATTTCTTCAGTCTTCACCTGTCTAACTCTCCTGGTATCAATGCTTAGTTTTCCCTTCTTGCATCCATTTATACCAAATATCTTAAAATCAAATGTATCCCCATCATACTTGAATATTAAAAAGTCCCCTGATTTAAGAGCAATATCATGAACAAAACCTTCCCATCCAGTTGTGAAACACAAGTCCTCACCAAGGTTTTCCAACACAACATGCCAAGACCTTCCAATATGATCTTTTAGAATGGCCTGTTTTGTTACTGATTTTATAAATTGTTTGACAAAAGCTGGCGGTATGCTCTGCAATATAAGCACACATTATCATGCAGCAAGGTCAATGGCTAAAACATTTGAAGGAAATAAATAGGAGATAAATAATAATAATGAGAGTTATATCTATATCTATAAAATATCAATTAAGTCTAAACAGTCATCCAAAAGTAGTAGAACTCAATCAGCGAGTCTATGAACAACAAAACGGTAATGTTTCTCAAGGATCTTTCACCATCTTGCTTTGTGAGTAATTAGTGAGACCAGAATGAAAGCTTCTTATTGTTAGAGATTATTGTTATAAAGCTCCTTAATTTAAGGAGCAAATTAAGGAGCAAAACATGGAACAAAACAAGGAGTAAAACATGGAATAAAACATGGAACAAAACAAGGAGTAAAACATGGAGCTTAATTCAAGGAGCAATTCAAGGAACTATTAATTTAAGGAGTAATTCAAGGAGTGAATTTTCCTATAAATAGATGTGTAATTGTAATGAATTAACCATCCAAAGTTTTCATTCCAATTGAGAGAAAAGCTTAGAGAGCAAAGCTTTTGTGAGAGAAAATTGAGAGTAATTTTCTTGAGTGTAATTGGGTTGTGGGTTGTGAGTGTTGTAAACACCTTGTGTAATTTCTACTCTTTCAGTAAAAAGATCTGTGCCGAGGTCAGGAGACGTAAGGCAAGATTGGCTCAGAACTCCGTTATCAAATTTGTGTGTTATTTTATATTCTTTGCTTCTGTAAGTTTGTTATCGGAATTTGCGTTATTTCCCAACAAGCGGTATCGGAGATATTGGTAGTGATTGCGACTGTTAATTTTAAGCGAAATAATCGAGAAACGATCAGGAGGAAGTCGGATTTTAGTGGGGAGCAATGGCGCGGATGAAGGGAAGGGTGAAACTCGAGAAATTTGATGGCACAGATTTCGGGTTTTGGAAAATGCGGATAGAGGATTATACGTATCCAAAGAAATCTATATCAACTCTCTCGGGGAAGAAGCCGGAGGCTATGAAGGAAGAAGATTGGAATCTTATGGAGAGACAAGCCCTACCGGAGTTATTCGATTGACGTTATCCGTAATGTTGCTTTCAACATAGCAAAGGAAAAGACCACGGCGGGTCTTATGGCGGCTCTCCAATATGTATGAAGCCCTGACCTCGAACAAAGTGCACTTGATGAGGCGCTTGTTCAATTGCGGATGACGGAAGAAACGCATCGGTAGCTCGACATCTCAAATGAACTCAACACGGTTACAACCCGAGTTGAGTTCGGTGGAAATGGTCGATGAAGTACGGCGTTGATACTTTTGTCTTCTCTACCGGAAAGCTGAATGCCATCTTGTCACTGTGTGAGTAGCTCGTCGGAAGCGATAAGTTGAAATTTGACGATGTTCGTGATTTGGTTCTCGGTGAAGAGATCCGACGTAGAGGCAATTGAATCGTCCAACTCTTCGGTTTGCATACGAGTTAAGAGGAAGAAATTCAACCAAAGGAAATGGACGTGGTAGAACCGACTCACGAGGTAGATCGAAAAACGAGGAGGTCCAAATCCGGGAATCACAATAATTCCGTAGCTCGAAGACTATCGAGTGTTGGAATTGTGGAAGAAGCAGGAGCACTACAAAAATCGGTGCGAAGAATGCACCGGCGACAGTAGTGAAGGCGAGAGGCAAATGTTACTTCCATCGGGGAGGAGATGATGCATTGATATGCTTTCTTTGGAGAGCGAGGAAGAATCTTGGGTGTTAGACTGCAGAGCATCGTTCTCTTCCACAAAAAGAATTCTTCGAGAAATATGTCCCAGGAAACCTTGGAAAGGTATATCTTGGTGATGATCAACCATTGTGCTATTATTGGCGAAAGGTGTAGTGAAGATTAAGTTGAGACGGAGTTTGTTTGGGAGCGAAGGATGTCGGGGCGTATTCCCGATCTCGGAAGGAACTTAATCTCGGTGGGGCAAAATGACCAATGAGGCTACACCTTTACGATCTTGTGGTGATGATTGGAAGATTTCAAGGTGGTGTGATTGCTCGGCGAACAAGAAAGTGGCCTCTTTACATGACGGCACGTTGTTCAGTACGGTTGCGACGAAGCAATGAAACACCAAATCTGTGGCACCGAGAGACTGGAAGCCGTATAGTGAGAAGGGGATGAAGATTATGCCTTCGAAGGGGAAAACTCAGGTCTACACCACGGGAGATAGACGTGTGCGAAGTGCATCTTGGAAAGCGAAGAGTCACTTTCGGACAAGTTGCGAGAATCCCCGAAGAAGGAAAGGCTAGAGCTTATTCCTACGATGTTTGGGGACCAACGACCGTCTACCATCTATTGGTGGGAAACACTCTTGTGACTTTCATTGATGATCGGCTCTCGGAAGGTATGGGTTTACTTTCGTAAGTGCGAAGTATTTGAGGCTTTCGGAAGATGGAAAGCTATGGTGGAAAACGAGACGGGTTTAAAGATCAAAAGCTCGTAACCGATAATGGTGGTGAATATGAAGACACGAGATTCAAAAATTTCTGCTATGAGCACGGGATCGAGAATGGAAAGAGCTGCCGAGGCACGCGCACTCGGCACGATGGTGTGGGCGGCGTATGGGCCGAAACGTTGACGGAAAGAGCGGAAGCATTCGTATGCGATCGGGTCCCTATGAAACAGTGCAGGCGAGGTTAGCTCAACACGGCGACTTACTTGATCAACCGAGGCCCGTACATTCCATTGGAGCGTAGAATACCGGAGGAGGTATGGAGCGGAAAAGAGGTGAAAACTATCACATCTAAAAGTTTTCGGTTGTGTAGCATTTGTGCATATCGGTGATCAGCGAGGAATAAGCTTGATCCCAATCCAAGAAATGCACGTTCATTGGCTATGGTGAGGATGAGTTTGGCTACCGCATTTGGGATGACGAAAATAAGAAAGTTATCCGTAGCGAGATGTGATTTTCAACGAAAGGGTGATGTATAAGACACGTAAAATAGACGCGATGACTCGAGCAAAATGAGTCGGTATTTGCAGGTCTGAGATGATGTCCCGAGATTCAGCAGGTGCCAATTAATTGTAACAAGTCCTCACGGAGGAACTTGTTGGATGCTAAAGACAAACATTCGACACACCTGCATGACCTCTTTACTCGGCTCGCGTATTGAGAAGGTGTACCGACCTACGTGTGCCTAATTAGTGAGAATCACATGGAACTATATGTTCTTGGTGATGGAGGGAGCACGAGATGCCTATGATGAAGTTTGTCGGACTCGAGATTCAACGAGTGAGCTTCTTTATGAAAGAAGAAATGAAATCTCTCATCTCGACTGGACATACGGGAAATGGTGAGTTACCTATGGGAAAGAAGGCAA
This sequence comes from Hippophae rhamnoides, assembly GCA_033030585.1. Taxonomy (NCBI): domain Eukaryota; kingdom Viridiplantae; phylum Streptophyta; class Magnoliopsida; order Rosales; family Elaeagnaceae; genus Hippophae; species Hippophae rhamnoides. The sequence continues at coordinate 18,268,634 of CM065434.1, read as the reverse complement.
CATTAACAAATGGGTGTACGGGTGAAAGAGCGTGATGATGGTTCCAAGAGATACAAAGCAGCCTAGTTGTCAAAGGGTTTTAATGCGAAGGAAGGAGTTGACTACAACGACATTTTTGCTCCCGTTGTGAAGCTCGATACTATCGAGATTGAGAGTATTGTAGCTTGATTGAGATCTTCATCTTGAACGTTGGATGTGAAGGCGCATTCCTTCATGGAGATTTAGATGAAGAGATTTTACATGTACCACCGAGAAGGTTTCTCGAAGGGGGAAGAAGAACATGGTGTGCAGGACTTAAGAAGAGTTTGTATGGCACGAAAACAAGCCGACAGAACAATGGTACAAAAAATTTGACAACCGTACCTGAGGAAGGTTTCCCGGAAGTGCAATCTTGATCATTGTTGCTACTTGAGAGATATAAGTCCAGTTATATCATTTTACTACTTTATGTTGATGATATGTTAGTAGCGAGGTTGAGATATGGATGATATTAAAAGGTTGAAGCGGCGGAATTGTGAAGGAATTTGACATGAAAGACTGGTCCAAAAGAAGATTCTTGGAATGCAAATCACAAGAAATAAGAAGAAAGGATCCTTGCGGTTATCTCGGCAGAGTACATCAATCGTGTTTTGCAAAGATTCAACATGGGCGATGCTGCCCGGAACGCGCCCTTGGTCATCATTTTCGCTTATCCGAAGGATCGATCCCTCGGATGCAAGAAGAGCGGCTAAGGTTCCTTATGCCTCGGCCATTGGAAGTTTAATGTCTTGATAGTGCATGCGAGACCGGACATTGGCCGTGCGTGGGAGTTGTTAGCGGTTATGTCAAATCCGGGAAAAACTCATTGGGAAGCGATCAGAGTGGATTTTGAGATGTCTGCGAGCCTTAGTAGAAAAGTGCTTGTATCTTTAGTAAAGGAGAGTTAAAAGTACGAGGTGCGTAGACGCGGACTTTGGAGGTGAAGTTGATCGCAGAAGAAGCGCCTGGTTATATATTTCGTTGGAACTACAAATGTTAGTTGGATGTCACAAATACGAAAAATTGTCACTCTATCCACTACGGAGGTGAGTATGTAGCAGATGGCTAGTAGTAAAGAGATGATATGGCTTGAGGTTTGTTAATTGGTGGGATTCAAACAGAGAAGAATGTTCTGCGTAGTGATAGTCGAAGTGCAATACACTTGGCGAAGAATTGACATTTCATTCTAGAACAAAGCATATTGGACTTCGTTACTTATCGACATCGGATCTACATTGGAAGATGATGTGTTAATACCGGAGAAGATTCGAGAAGCAAAAATCCGGCAGATATGTTAACAAAGGTGGTGACTATTGACAAGCGAAGTTGTGCTCGACTTCGGTTAGTCTCTTCAAATGTAAAGACTAGAAAAGGATTCTTTGCGTGATCGAGGTGTGAAGACAGTTGAAATCGGTCTTAGTGGGAGATTGTTAGATTATTGTTATAAAGCTCCTTAATTTAAGGAGCAAACATGGAACAAAACAAGGAGTAAAACATGGAATAAAACATGGAACAACAAGGAGTAAACGCTTGGAGCTTAATTCGAGTAATTCAAGGAATTATTAATTTAAGGAGTAATTCAAGGAGTGAATTTTCCTATAAATAGATGTGTAATTGTAATGAATTAACCATCCAAAGTTTTCATTCCAATTGAGAGAAAAGCAGAGAGCAAAGCTTGTGAGAGAGAAAATTGAGAGTAATTTTCTTGAGTGTAATTGGGTTGTGGGTTGTGAGTGTTGTAAACACCTTGTGTAATTTCTACTCTTTCGGTAAAAGATCTGTAGTAGTCAGGAGACGTAAGCAAGATTGGCCGAACTCCGTTATCAAATTTGTGTGTTATTTTATATTCTTGCTTTCTCATAAGTTTGGCTTATCGGGAATTTGCGTTATTTCCCAACACTTATTTATTGCTATTTATACTTAGATCTGAGAATATTAACAAAACAAAAACTCTCTAATTGAGAGAAACAATTTTGGTCCTATAATAACTTCATTGGTGGGAAGAAATATTAGTTTGGTGGTAAAAATACTAAGAAAACATGCTTCATTTGGGCTATTTACTTATATTAATGGAAGCTTTAATTACATTGACGCAATCTTATCATAATAACTATTGAAAGAAAATTTCACCACGAGTCACACTATTTGGTTCGTCCATTTCATATTTAAATAGTCAACTAGATACCGTCAGTACACTATCAATATAAAGTTGTTGAGGTTTGAATTTTAAATGAAAAACCAAATATAGTAATTATCTCTAATTTAAATTTAAATAAAATATTTATGATTTGATATCTCCTGTTATTTAAATCATAAATATAATTTGTAGTATCAAAATAATATATTATTTATATATTATTAAATCAATACCATATTACAATATTTGTAGTGATTCAAGTATATAAACAGTTCCTACATTCACCTACACTTTCTAAGCCATAATTACAAATTCCTCTTTCACTTTACAGTAAAATCTTATAAGAAACTGATTTAAGCATTGGAGTAGATACGACATACTCAGTGTTGTGGGCGGAAGCAATAAATAGCGATATATGAATATATCAAAACAATAAAATGAACACACAGAATTTACGTGGTTCGACAATTCGCCTAGGTCCACGGGAGACAGCAGATATTATTTGAACTGAGTAGGAAATATACAGAATACAGATACAGATTTCCTCACTAATAATATCTCTCAAGTGTTTTCCCAAACTCGCAAGTATTTTCTCTCTTTGAGTTTGCTTATACTCTCTCTGATTTTTTCTGATTTTTGCCTTATTCTTCAATGCATGAACTCTTCCCTATTTATAGATGAAGAAAGGCTCCATTTTCCTAAATTGTGCCATAATTTAAGCCTTAAATTAGGCCACCAATTTAAGCCTTAAATTATTCCACTAATTTCCTTAAATCATGCCACAAATTAGGCCACTAATTTCCCTAAATTATGCCACTAATTTGTTACTTTTAGAGCCAATATTCAACAATCTCCACCTTAGCGAAAAAGTTCATAACGCTGCCTCCAAATGCGCCCTAGGCGCCCTAAGCTCGAGAGATGTTGATCAAGTTCAAGCAGTGTTGAAACTTGATCCCTATAACCACCTTTGTAAGCATATCTGCAGGGTTATCTGCAGTTTCGACTTTCTGGAGTATAACATTCCCTTCATCGACGATTTCCCGAACAAAATGAAATCGAACATCGATGTGCTTGGTGCGACCATGATGAACTTGGTTCTTTGCCAAACAAATGGCACTCGTCGTCGCAGAAAACCTCCACGTTCTTCCGAACAATACCCAAATCCTTAGTCAACCCGAGAAGCCATATAGCTTCTTTGAATGCTTCACATGCCCATATACTCGACTCCATAGTAGACAAAGCTACAGTTGACTGCAATGTTGATCTCCAACAAACTGGTCCTCCTGCCATTGTGAACACATAACCAGTTGTAGATCGACGCTTATCCAGATCTCCAGCATAGTCAGAATCCACATATCTAACTAGGTGTTTACCTTCAGTCTTGTCTCTCTCAAACTTCAAACCAATATCCACAGTACCATAGATGTACCATAGAATCCACTTCACTGCTTGCCAGTGTCCTTTACCCGGATTATGCATGTACCAACTCACTATACTAACAGCGTGGGAAATATCAGGTTTGGTGCAAACCATTGCATACATCAAGGGACCAACGGCATTTGCATATGGAACACGTTCCATTTGCTTCTTCTCATCGGTGGTACTAGGTGACATTAATGCACTTAACTGAAAGTGAAGAGCAAGCGGTGTACTTACTGGTTTGGTTTTTTCATCAATGTCAAACCTTTGTAGTACTTTCTTTAGATACTGAGTCTGTGTCAGACAGACTGTACTTGCAACTCTATCTCTTGTGATTTCCATCCCAAGAATTTTCTTAGCTTTTTCAAGATCTTTCATTTCAAATTCTGAACTCAACAGAGCCTTTAATCTGTCGATCTCCACCTTGCTCTTAGATGCAATCAACATATCATCAACATATAAGAGCAAATAAATGAAGGTACTGTCTTGGAGTTTCCGAAAGTATACACAATGATCAAACTGACTACGTGTGTACTTTTGCTCTCTGATGAAGCTATCAAAGCGCTTGTACCATTGTCGCGGTGATTGCTTCAAACCGTAAATTGACTTGCTCAGCTTGCAAGTCCAATTCTCTCGCCCTGGAATTTTGAAGCCATCCGGTTGAGACATGTAGATTTCTTCGTTCAAAATACCATGGAGAAAAGCTGTTTTGACATCGAGTTGAGCTAACTCGAGATAAAACTGTGCTACCAAAGCCAATAGTATCCAAATAGATGAATGCTTAACAACAGGTGAGAATACCTCATTGTAGTCTATTCCTTCTTTCTGAGCATAGCCTTTTGCTACCAGTCTGGCTTTGTATCTGATGTTGTCTTTACCAGGAGCACCTTCCTTCTTGGCATAGACCCATTTGCAACCAATAGTTTTCTTTCCTTTGGGAAGTTGAACCAACTCCCAAGTCTGATTCTAATGTAGAGACTTCATCTCTTCATCCATTGCCATTTTCCACTTTATACTATCAACTCTTTGCACGGCTTCTCTGTAAGTGCATGGGGCATTATCATCACCACCGGAAGTGTGAATGCTACCACGTCTCGTGTATCTAGTAGGCTTCCTAATCTCCCTTCTCGGCCGAGTAGTGGCAATAGATTACATTCGTTGATTAATCGGTGGTGATGGTGAGAGAACCTCCACCTCAACCGAGATCTCTTCTTAATCATCAATTTCATCTTCACCACGATCGGTGGTGGTGCAACTGCGTTCCGGATCTTCCGAAGTCTCAAGCATCACCTTAGAAAGAGTATTTGAACTTTCATTCTCTTTCTCTCGAATTTGTTTGTCTCAAAGATATGTACTCGTCGAATGTAACATCTCGACTTAAGACGATCTTCTTGGATTCACCACACCAAAGTCGAAATCCTTTAACTCCTTCCTTAAAGCCCAAGAAAACAACTTTCTTTGCTCTGGGATCCAGTTTGGATTCACTAACATGAAAATATGCAAGACATCCAAATATTCGCAATGAATCATAATCAATAGCAGGTTGTCCAGACCATACCTCTTTAGGAGTTTTTCTATCTAATGCAGTCGTAGGAAGTCTGTTGACTATATGAGTTGCATATGACAAAACCTCAGCCCAAAATGCCTTGCTCAATTTGGAATGAGATAGCATACATCGAACTTTCTCAACCAAAGTACGATTCATTCGTCCTGCAACTCCATTCTGCTGTGGTGTACGAGGAACTGAAAAATGTCTGATTATCCCTTCATCTTGACAAACTTTAAAGAAAGGATCTGATTTATACTCGCCACCATTATCAGATCTGAGCTTTTTAATCTTCCTGCTTGTCTGAGTCTCGATCATTTTCTTCCATTTAAGAAAGATATCCAGAACTTTATCTTTGTGACTCATAGTGTATATCCAAACATATCTAGAGAAATCATCAATAAAAGTCACAAACCAACGTTTACCTCTAAGTGAAGCATTCTTGGAAGGTCCCCAAACATCCGTGTGAATATAATCAAGAGATCCCTTAGTACGATGAATGGCAATGCCGAACTTGACTCTTGTTTGTTTTCCCATTACACAATGCTCGTAGAAATCAAACTTTCCAGTCTTGGCACCTTTCAAAAGACCTTCCTTCATTAAGCCTTGCAAAGCCTTTTCACCCACATCCCCTAAGCGCGTACGTACACAAAGCGGGAAGAATCATTTGCCTTTTCTTCGAACTACTTGAGACACCGCTTCTTCCTGTAACTGTACACCCATCTAGGAAATACAAGTTCGCCTTCCGAGTACCCTTCATTGCTACAAATGCACCTCGTACAACTTTCAAGACTCCATTTTCCAATGTTACCTTGTAACCATCAGAATCTAAAACACCTAAAGAAATAAGGTTTTTCTTTAGGTCAGGAATATACCTTACATTTGTAAGTTGTCTGATTGTACCATCGTGCATCTTTAGTCGTATTGTTCCGATCCCTTTTGTCTGACAGGCATTGTCGTTGCCCATAAGCACAACTCCTCCATCGAGCTCCTCAAAACTCGAAAACCAATGTCTGTTTGGACACATATGATAAGAAGATCCAGAATCAAGGATCCACTTATCTGAGTAGGTTTTTGATGATGAAACTGAAAAGGCTGATTCTTCATCTTCATCAGCCTTCTGTGCAACATTTGCATTTGACTTGTTCTTGTTTGGACAATCTTTTTTTCCAGTGTCCTTTCTGGTAACAATAGGCACACTCGTCCTTCGCAGGACATCTTCTAGATGACTCTCCTCTGGACTTTGATCTAGATTTCCCCCTATTATTTGATCCGCCAGATTTTTTGTTGTTAGTCCTACCTCTGGATGCCGTCAATGCTTTTGATATTGAGTCTCTGTGATCATGTTGATCCTTCTTCCGATACTCGTTATTTACCAAAGCATTTGAAACATCTACAAACTTAACCTCATCCTTTCCATATAACAGGATTGTGGTTAAATGCTCATAGCTCTCGGGTAATGAATTCAACAATAACAAAGCTTTATCTTCATCGATAATTTCAACATCTAAATTTTGCAGATCGGCCAAAATTTTATTGAAATTATCTAAGTGCTCAATCATAGGGGTACCTTTCTTGTACTGGAAACGGAAAATTTTTTTCTTCAAGTAGAGTCTGTTCTCAATACTTTTCATCATGTATTTGTCCTCTAGTTTCTTCCAGAGAACTGCGGCTACATTCTCTTTCATGACAAAGTACTTCTGATCTTTTCCTAAGCACAGTCGAATTGTGCCACAAGCTTGTCGGTTGACATAATTCCAATCTTCATTTGAATAATCTCCTGGCCTGGTCTCCAAGGCTATATTAGATCCTTTTCGGAATAATAGATCTAATACTTCACATTGCCACATGCCAAAGTTATTGGTGCCGTCGAATTTCTCCACCTCAAACTTTACGTTGGACAACATATTTCTTCGAGTAGAACTTGGTTTGCCATAAATTCTATGGTCAACTTTTTCGCCTTCTTCGATCTCTCCTTTATCAGCCATAAGTACAAACTGATAACAAAAATTTTGCACTTACAACTTAAAACAGTGTTTTTCCAAATTTTATACCTTATTTAAAAAAACGGAGTCCGTAGTTGAATCTGGAATGATCCAATTAGCTAGGAATAGATCCAACTCAGTTGAAAACAGATGAAAAACAGACCAACTTTGTCCAAATATCACTAGTGACTGAGTTGACTCGGTCCAACTCGACGAGTTGACTCATTTGCTGGCAGCAGGACTCCGGCAACTTTTGGCGGTGATTCTGACTTCCGATTTGAGCGATTCTTTCACTGTTGCGTTCGTCTCGTCGAGAGCTTCGATTTGATATATAATACTGCTATATTTGGCTCTGATACCAATTTGTTGTAGGCGAAAGTAATAAATAGCGGTATATGAATATATCAAAACAATAAAATAAATACACAAAATTTACGTGGTTCGGAAATTCGCCTAAGTCCACGGGAGGCAGCAGATATTATTTGAACTGAGTAAGAAATATACAGAATACAGATATAGATTTTCTCATTAATAATATCTCTCAAGTGTTTCCTCAAACTCGCAAGTATTTTCTCTCTTTGAGTTTGCTTATACTCTCTCTGATTTTTTCTGATTTTTGCCTTTTCTTCAATGCATGAACTCTTCCCTATTTATAGATGAAGAAATGCTCATTTTCCCTAAATTGTGTCATAATTTAAGCCTTAAATTATGACATCAATTTCCTTAAATTATGCCACCAATTTCCTTAAATCATGCCACTAATCATACAACAAATTATGCCACTAATTTCCCTAAATTAGGCCACTAATTTCCCTAAATTAGGCCACTAATTTCCCTAAATTATGCCACTAATTTGTTATTTTTAGAGCCAATATTCAACACTAGGTGTCGCTACTCTAATTGTTAGCTCATCTGTTTCAGAATCCTAATAGTGGTGAACACAATGAGCACAAAAATCGGATTCAACAATAGCATTGCCTCCTACGTTAGGCGTATAAATTTTACTTGTCAAAGGTCAATATAAGAAGGTATAATTTGTAATTAAGGCTATCTCTATTGAAAAGGGTTAACTAGTTTAGAAGTGCTTCCATGAAAAGTGATCATGCAAGTTTTACTTCATTCACAAACCCAAAGCTAGAAAATTTCAAATAAATCTAAACAATCCAAAAGTAGTAGAAATCAACAAGCGACTCCTTGAACTACAAAACAGTAAAGTTACTGATATTTTTATGGGAAATCTAGAGATTATACTAACATTTTTAGTCTAATGTACTAACTGTAATACGACATTCATCTATCAAAAAAGGAAGTAATTGCTTTGAAATTCACACGGAAAAATAGGGTTAAAACAAAGAGAAAGAATTTAAGTCAGAAAGGAGCAACATTAGATTACCATATGCTTAGAACTGAATTTGGGTAAGAAAACCTTGAAGAACTCGGGGGTTTCATCAGGAAGAGAGGGGCAGGTAGGAGTAGACCTCGCCATTCTTTTTTATTCTATTCTGAGACTGAATGTCAGTTTTGGGACTAATTCTGGGTTTTGAGACCATGGAATCACATTGAAATTTGAGCCAACAATTAAGACCATACGTGCTCGAGTTCTTCAAGGGGTCTTCATTTTCAAAAATTATTGATTCTATCAAATCACGTGATAACGTAATATTTTGAATTAATGAAATTTAAAATTGTCATAATTTTTTCGAAAAAAATAATTTAATATTTGTTAAAGAAAAAAAAATATAATTGATAAAAAAAAGTTTTCTAAAAATTATGATTAATATCTCTTTAAACTTGGATGCTTGGGAAACAAATAATCAGTGTCTATTGGCATTGTTAGCTCGATTATACATCAAATCTACCTATATTTTGTGAGTATCAAAAATTCAATAATTATTTAATAACAAGGTAACGGTAAAAATTTATATTTTTTTAAAAATGATATTTAAATATTATATTTTTTTAACAATTTATTACTGATTTTATAAGAATAAATAACTATTTTTTTATATATATATTTTTAAATTATTTCTATTATACTTTATTTACATTATAACAATCTATATATAATACAATTGAAAAAATAAAAAAATTACATTTGTTTTTCTATGTTCTCTTTCTTATAACAATTACAAATAATAATTACATAACTTAAGTTCATTTTTGTAATAAGTAAAAAAACCCTAAGGTTATTTTTTTCTTATTTAATTTAATTACTTTAGTTACTTATTTATTGAATTAGATATTAAAAATTTCTTTGATTTTTAAAAATAAATATTTTAATTACGTAACTTTTAAGTTTAACATTTATAATCTCGTTATTTATAAAAATTAGATATTATAGGTTTTATTTTTATAATTTTGATGAATTAGAATTATTTATTTTAATAAATTAATAAATTAAAAATATTTATTTTTATAATAACAGAACTAACAATGTCTGAACAAAGTACTCATTTTTAAAAAATTATGAAAATTTTAAAGCTTAATTCAATAATTGCATTACTAATGTAATCATTTAATAATAGTTAATAAATCTCTAAAATATTTTTCTTTTATATATATACATATCTTTAAAATTTATAGTATTTTAATAATATTATAAATTTTGATAGCTATAAATATTAAAAATAAAAAACTTAAAGTAGTTGGTCAAGTTAAAATCCTAAAAATAAAGAAACATATCTCTAAATTTTTTGTCACAAACTTCAAAACAAATTTATGTATTCGATAATACTTAGTGAAAAATAAGAACCTGTGTAAAATACTGTTGAAAAAACAAGAAATAACTCTATACAAAAGAGCTCTTATTATTTTCATGTTTTTATTACAATTGTATAGCTATTTATAATGAAATTTTACTTCTTCAATTACTCTTTGAATTAAGCATCCCTTGATTTACTCCTTTAATTAAGGATTCCTTGTTTTACTCCTTGAATTAAGCTCCTTGTTTACTCCTTGAATTAAGCTCATTGTTTTATTCCTTGAATTAAGAGCTAATATCCAATAAATAGAAATAAAGTTATGACAAAGTATAGTTACGCTGATAGAGTAATTTAATCATTTATTTATATATATTTTTAATAATTTAATTATTTTGTTATAAAAAATGATCAAATTTTTTAAAAAATATTTTTATATCATTTTATTATTAACTTTATAATTTTATTTCTAAAGAAAATCTATAAAAATAATATTTAAATAATAGTTAAAAATTGTGTAAAAATAAAAAGATTAATCATTTGTCACTTCTTTCCGAATAAAAGTATTATACTAATAAAAAAATAATAAAATAATTAAACTGTTATTACAAACATGATTAAAAAGACTTGTGATGTAATTCACATTTAATTTTAAAATTTATGTATTTTATGTAAATTAAATGGACATTTAACACCTCCTATTGCAATAAAACTATCATGTAATTTTTTATCTACTTGAAAAACTTTACTAATTATAATCTCTCTTGATATTTCTCTATTATCACATATTTTATTTTTATAATATCACTATTATTTAGTAAAACAATATATATATATATATATATATATATATATATTATTCTCTATTTAAAACCAATAAAGTTATAGCACACGTAAATTCTATAACTATACATCAATAAAAAAATTCTTATACTTATATACAATTTTAAATTTTAAGTTTTTTACGTCTACTACCATATGCTACTCGATCTCTTTAAAAATATTCCTGACTCCATCCTGCTAATGTAAATCAATAAGTTTAACATCAATAAGAGCCCCTCTCTCTCTCTCTCTCTCTCTATATATATATATATATATATATATATATATATATATATATAACGGGTCCAAGTGTTATCAAATATTATCTTTAATATTAGAGAGTGTTAATTGGATTAACATAATTTGACGAGCATAAGTAAGCAAGGTGACAAAGTTAAGTAACAAAGCCCAAAAAGAATTTTTGGTTCTTCAATGCCGTAAGTTATATCATTTTATCTCATGATTTATAGATTTAAATATATTTCTTATATTATTTATAAATATTATATTAACATATTTTTTAATTAATATAAAATATTTTTTTATACCCTAATAGTTTTGAACTTGCGACTATTGATCGCAAAGTGGTATAGATAAATGGTATACCAAAATAGTTTCACTTTCATGAGACCTAAGGAGTCACAATTATCAGATTGTTATAGAAAGCTACAACAAATACACTTCATTATGCATCTTCCAAAGCCTTGTAAAAGAAGTTAACTATTAGGTTCATGATATAGATTGGTGATTCAATATCCAAACTTCATCAAAGTTTTAACATATGAATGAAACATATATACCAAATGTTAGATTAACCAATGACTCTAATAATGGAAACTTTCATCACCACATGAATTTGATTCCTCTTTATCAGCTCAAAGATGCAGACATCACTTGCTCTAAGAGTCTAAGAGAATTATCCTTCACAAATGTATACCAACCCGAACCGAATCTACCCTTATCATTAAAAATGGATAACTTCACCATGCAGCCATGATCTCTTCTCCAACTCAAGTTGTATCATTTACTCTTCAGAACATAGACAAAAACATCACCCACTTGTAAATTATTATCACAAGCAAAAATTGTTCCATCCATGGTGTAGTTTAAATTTTCTTCTATTATAAGTTTCTATTACAGCCAGCTTTGAGTACCAAGTCTTCACATCCAAAAGTTTTAAGCATAATATCATAACATTCACCATCTAGATACCTCTCAGCAAATATTTTTGGTAGCTCCTAAGAAAACATATATCAAAATAAGAATCATTTAATAATAAATAAAAAAACATATGTTCTTACACTTTTTTCTCCTATTATTCTTCTTATGATTTAGTATTTAACTTTTTAATTTTCAAAATTTGATAAAGAGGAATTAAATTTATTGATTTGAAAAATTATTGACTAAATAACTTTAATTGAATGTTACCAAAAAATTTCAACATAATTTATATGTTTTAATTTAAAATTTTTAAATTTAAAAATTTAAAAGATTAAATTTTACGATAAAATTTAAGAATGCAAAGTATAAAATTGGTAAAAGTTTTGGCCTCTGACTTTTATATGACTAAGTTTTTGAAATGTTTTCACATATGATGCTTAAAAGAAATATTTTATTTTATATTATAAACAATATATATATATGTATATATGTATCGTATTTTTAATATGTAAAAATATATATTTTTTACTTTGCAAGAAAAAATGCATAACATAGAGTGTATAACACGATGGTTAAAAATAAAATTTCATCGATAAATATATGTTATGTAATTAAAGTAAAGTTTTAGCTCATTTTAATTCCATTGCAAATATTTGAATGAATTTTATTTGTTCACGATAATAATATATATTTTGTTGAGTAAAATTTAGAATGGACAACTTTAAATTTACTAATATTAGATCAAAACAAGTAAACAAACTATTTGTATTATACTCACTATAACACCTTTCAAAGGCAACTCACAGATTAAAGAGAAATACAAACACTCAAAGAGAAAGCTCTCAACTCACACTCAAACTAAGAATACAAAGACTTATTTGTTTTTGATGGAATGATTAAACCAAATGCAAGGTAGGCTATTTATAGTCCTCACCATGCAATCTACACCACACAAATATAAAACTAAGAAATAATCCTAGCCATACAAATCTTATCTACACACTTCTCTTTTCTACAACCTTCAACCACCTCATTTATTTCTACAACCTTCAACTACTTCATTTATTTCTACAACCTTCAACTACTTCATTTATTTCTACAACCTTCAACCATTTCATTTATTTCTCTATCTCTTCAATTATTATTTTGGTGTTGATTTTCAACACAAACTCTCACTATTTTTACTGTGTCAAGCTGATGGCGAAACATTTCGAACTTGCCAACGCTTAATCTTTTTGTGAGCAAGTCTGCAACTTGATTATCTGTCTTGATTTGCCTCATTTCAATTTCTTCTTACATAACCTTTTCTCTGATAAAGTGATAGTGTATTTCAACATGCTTAGTTCTTACATGAAAGACCAGATTCTCTGCCAAACGAATTGCTGATTGATTGTCACAATACAAAGGTACTGCATAATCTACTGATTGATGTAGATTATTCATTAGCTGTATTAACCATGTACATTCTTGAGCTGCCATTGCCACTGCTCGATACTCAGCTTCAGTGGTTGATAATGATACTGTTGGTTGTCTTTTGCTACACCAAGAAATTGTTCCATAACCCAGCTTAAACACATACCCAGTTGTTGATCTCCTGGTGTCATGATCTTCTGCATAGTCTGCATCATAGTAACCAAATAACTTGTTATCTCCACCTTTCTTGTACAAAAGACCATAGTCAATTGTACTCTTCACATATCTCAATATTCGTCGAACTGCTTCCAAATGTGGCTTCTTTGGATTTTGCATGTACCAACTCATTACACTAACTGCATAAGAAATGTCAAGCCGAGTTAAGGTTAAGTAGATCAGACTACCTACCAATTTTCAATACATTGTCTCATCTTCCAAATCTTTTCCTTCATGTGCACACATGTTGGCATTCGGCTCCATCGGAGTCAAAATTGGTTTGCATTCAAGCATTCCGAACCACTTTATCAAATCTTTGGAATATTTTTGCTGACAAAGAAATATTCCTTCTTGTGTGCGATCAACCTCTAAACCAAGGAAGTGCTTGAGTTGGCCAAGTTCTTTCATCTGGAAACGGACTGACAAATTCTCCTTTGTTTGAAGAATTTCTGCCTCATTATCACCAGTTATGATTAAGTCATCCACATACACTAGCACAATAGCTAGCTTTCCTTCATTGGATTTAACAAACAAGCTGGAATCTGCAGGTGTTACTGAATAACCACTTTGTGTTAAAAACTCAGCAATCTTACAATACCATGCCCTGGGTGCTTGTTTTAATCCGTAACGTGCTTTCCGCAGCTTACACACATATTCAGGATGATCTTGGCTCTGAAAATCCATTGGTTGGATCATATAGATCTCTCGATCCAACTCTCCATGAAGAAAAGCATTCTTCACGTCCATCTGCCACAGCTTCCAATCTTTGTTTGCTGCAAGTGCAAGTAGGACTCGAACAGTTGTAAGTTTCGCCACTGGATTAAACATTTCATCATAGTCTAGTCCATACTATTGAGAGAAACCACGAGCTACCAATTGTGCCTTGTATCTCTCGATTGACCCATCTGATCTACGCTTTATCTTGTAAACCCATTTGCAGGATATGGGTTTCACATCTCTTGGGTTTCACATCTCTTGGCTTTCGCACTAGATCCCAAGTTTGATTTTGCTGAAGTGCATCGATCTCTTCTCTCATAGCTGTCATCCACTCAGATCTTTGCGATGCTTCTTCAAACGTCTCAAGTTCTATTGCTTCTTCAATTATGGCTGTATTGGCATATTTGGGATTTGGCCTTCGTGTTCTTGTTGACATACGGAGTTGAGATTGTGGAGTTGATTATTCTATTTCACTAGGCCTACCTTCTTCATTTAGTTGTTGATATATGCCAGTTTGCCAAGGATTTTGAGCTACTCTTTGTTCGGCACCATCATCATCTGGATCTCTGGATTCATCTAAACTTGGTTGGAATTGAATAGTATGCTTCTCCATCTTTTGTTACAACTTATCTCTAAATTCTCTTGAGTCTGGCAATGCTTCCTTCTCTGAGGACCACCAAGAAGATGCTTCATCGAACACCACATCTCGTGAAGTGTAGCATCTTCCACTCGTTGGATCACAACATTTCCACCCTTTTCTTTGGCTATCGTATCCCACAAAGATACATCTAACAGCTTTCTTGTCAAATTTGCTCCGTAAATGATCAGGAACAAATACATAACACACACAACCAAATACTCAAAAATAACTAACTGTAGGTTTCATGTTCCATAGTTTCTCAAAGGGTGAAACAAATTCTAACCTTGGTTGAGGAAGTCTATTGATCACAAAGGCTGCAGTCCTCATCGCTTCAGCCCAAAACCTCCCAGGTACATTCTTTTCATGTAGCATACTTTGACAAATTTCTGCAAGATGTCGATTCTTTCTCTCTACTACACCATTTTGTTGTGGCGTGTTGGCACAAGTGTATTGATGACGTATACGACATTCCCTTAGGTATTGAGAGAACTCGCTTGAGCTATATTCTCTTCCATTATCAGTGCGCAAGCAACATATCTTCTTTCCAACTTCTCCTTCAGTTGACTCTTTAAACTCTTTAAACTTTGATAATACGTCAGATTTTTCTTTCATAAAGAAAACCCACACATACCTTGAGAAGTCGTCAATGAATGTCACCATATATCGCATACCGCCAATTGATGGTTGCTTAACAGGATCGAATACATCAGAGTGAACTAACTCCAATGGTTCTTTTGCTTTACACTTCGATTCCTCATGTGGCAATTGGTGAGCTTTACCATATTGGTACCCTGCACAGACCGTGTTTGTACGCACGTATAGTTGAGGAAGCCCTTTAAGCATCGACTTCTTCACCACCACACTTAGCTTGGAATAGCTAACGTGACCTAACCGCATATGCCATAGATCTGCTGTCTCATTTTTTCTTGTCTTGTCTACATATGCAGATTCTACTGACATCACGTAGACTGATTCCAATCGTTGCCCCTCCATTGTCTGTGTTTCTGAGATTTTGAGATCACGATACACCTTCACGTCTCGGGGACCGAAAAAGACATAGTGGCCTGATAATGTTAATTGAGCCACAGATAACAAATTTTTCTTCATTCCTAGGACATGATAAACATCCTGAAGTGGTACTTGGTTAGTACTATATCGAGGCGTAACTATCGTCTTACCGATATGGGCTATTGGTAACCTTGAGTTGTCAGTTGTCACCACTACACGACCTCCCTTGTACTCAGTCATGCTTTCCAACTTTTATTTATCACCTATCATATGATTTGAGCAGCCTGAATCTACGATCCAGTCATTCTTGTAGTCAATCTGCTTTGATGTTGTTACCGTAAGAGCCAATTCTTCTTCCTCTGTAGCGAATAATGCTTCGGCATCCCAACCATCTTCGCTATGCTTCTTAGAACTGGAAGTAGCTGTATTACTTTCAACATGTTTTTTCTTACTCCAACAATCTTTTGCCATGTGACCCATCTTTCCGCAGTTGTAGCATTCACCGTCAAATTTTCTATTGTTATTGCCGTTCTTCCAAGCTCCCCCTGGACGAAAGCCTCCCTTTCCTTGAGGAATTTTTCCTTTATCGCCATCATTTTTATATCCATTTCCATTGTACCGCTTGAAAGTTCCTTTGCTTTTGCTAGTGTAGAGCGCTTCTTCTTCACCCTTCAGTTGGACTCCTCCCATTTGCTTAGCCATAGCTTCTTGACCGGCTAACAGATTCTCAAACTCAACAAGAGATGGTTGTGTCGGCCATCCTTGTATAGCGGTAACAAACCCTCGATATTCGGGTCTCAAACCATGAATAATTATTCTCTTTATCCTCGTTTCCCCAATAGGAGCTTTTGGATCTAACTCTGAAATTTCGCGGCATAATGACTTTACCTTGTGAAAGTATTGGGAAATCGCCATGTCGCGTTGCGCCATCGATAGTAACTCATTCACCAGAAGTTGCAATCTTGTATCATTCTTCTTTGAAAAGAGCGTAACAAGAGTGTCCCATGCTTCCTTTGGTGTTTTTGCATCCCGAATATGCTCCAACATTTCTTCTTCAATTGTGGTCTTCAAAGCAAACATCGCTTTGCCTGCTTTAATTTTCCACTTCTGCAAGATGTCGTTTGCATCTTCCACTGTTGGTTGTGTAACTTCATCACCGCCAACAACCTCCCACAAGTCTTGACCTTGTAGATAAGACTCCATACATGTTGCCCATGTGTTATAGTTTTTGTTGTTGAGCTTCTTGATTCCTCCAACTACTTGAAGATCACCCATCGTGTCGGCAAGACTTCGACTATACCAAACAAGCTTGACTAATAAACTTGCAGAGTACCAAACTCCTCACGACTCAAGATAACTCCACTAAGAACGATCCCTGACCGTCCCGCTCTGATACCAATTGTTGAGTAAAATTTAGAATGAACAACTCTAAATTTACTAATATTAGATCCAAACAAGTAAACAAACTATTTGTATTATACTCACTATAACACCTTTCAAAGGCAACTCACAGATTGAAGAGAAATACAAACACTCAAAGAGAAAGCTCTCAACTCACACTCAAACTAAGAATACAAAGATTTATTTGTTTTTGATGGAATGATTAAACCAAATACAAGGTAGGCTATTTATAGTCCTCACCATGCAATCTACACCACACAAATATAAAACTAAGAAATAATCCTAACCATACAAATCTTATCTACACACGTCTCTTTTCTACAACCTTCAACCATCTCATTTATTTCTACAACCTTCAACTACTTCATTTATTTTTACAACCTTCAACCATTTCATTTATTTCTACAACCTTCAACCATTTCATTTATTTCTCTATCTCTTCAATTATTATTTTGGTGTTGATTTTCAACATATTTATATATATATAATTGCTTACCAAGTGTGCCTTGCCATGATGGACATACGATGGTTGCATAACAACCTTAAAGTATGGATTTTCAGATTTGAAGTCACTAGTTATTCTAAGAGCTCTCTCTTTCTCATTTGTTGTCAATGTCTTCCTTCTCATAAACTCTGCTTTTCTGTGTCCCTTAATGCTTGGGTTTTCTTCAACAGCTTTATATTTCTTCATTGATCTTGACAAGGGTTGATAGACATAGTCAATTTCTGTTGCACTTCTATCAAATAAGACAACATGAAATTGAGAGTCCATTTCATATCTAAACACTAAAATGTCACCAGACTTTAGACAGTTGTGTTCTGCAAATTTAGACCAACCCTTTTCTAACCAAACCTCACCATCACATTTTTTCACTTCTACTTCCCATTTTGAACCACAAGCTTCAAAAATGTCGAAACCGTTAGAGTTTCTATGTGCTTCCTTGCAAACTTCGGCGGAATCCTCTGCAAAATTTCAAAAACAAAGCAAAATGTTGTTCATTTATATTTATATCTACCAATAAATAACAAATGGGAAATAGATCAAACCCACAAGCTTGTTGTTCTCTTCAAGTGTATCAGCCAGAATTATCTTGAAGAAATGAGGTGTAGTTGGTGAAAACATTTAAAAACCAGAATCTTCTCTGCAACTGGAAGTCATTTTTCAACTTGAAAAGTGCTAATGCTAATACCAAGTTAATTTGACGTTTTACGTCCCTATATAATCAAGTGTTTTAACTTTTGATTAAAAGAAGAAATAAAACTGCAAGATCAATACGTCATAAAATAGTATTTACACCTTTGCACCCACGATTTTTATTGTATCATATTCTTAACTTATGTGAATATTATTTACAAAAAATAAACCATATTTTTAATTTTAAATATAATTTTAACACATAAAAATGATATGATATATAAAAAGTGAGTTTAAATATGAATGCAAAATCTATTATTTGGATTATAATATTGTGATTTACACTTATTTTATATCTTTAGATTGCCTTGATCGTTGGATTTGGGTTAGGAAGATTGAGTAATTATAATGATAATATATTTTGATTATGTAATTTTTTAAGTGAATTTTTTAGTTTTATAATTTTAAAAAATTATTAATTAATTCTTATTTTTTAAAATTAAATAATTTCTTAGTGATAAAGTTAAAATTCTTTATTTTTAATTAAAAACAAGAAAAAAAAAGAAAAAAAAAGCTTCATCTCTATAAGAGTAGCTATTAAGCCCATTACCACCAACCATTGCCCCTTTCTCTGAAAACATTACACAATCATCACCTTTTTTGACAACAATACCCTACCGTTAGAGACCCAATTATTACCATTTTACCACCCTATTTTGAAGCCATTGCCATCTCAGCCAAAGGTTTGCGCTGTTGCAGAGGAGCAACGAATAACTCGAACAAACAATCATCATTCATGTTGTCCCAATCCTTAATTGATGATCAACCTACCACTAGAAACTACCAACCACTCTTTTTCACCCATTTTTAGCCCCTACCAACTTCAAAATTTGGCAATATTAGAGAGAAACAAAAGATTTTCAGTAAGAGAATTCTGGCATTGTTGATCTTGTTCTATAATCAATATAGTTATCTAAGAAATCTATTTTTAGGAAATACACATCATGTTGTTGGTATTGTTTTTGGTGGATTTCATGATAAGGGTTGGGAGGTTGGTAGAAGAAGAAGAAGAAGATAGAGATGGTTTTATTGATGATGAATAAATGAATGTTTACAATCTATTTATATAAAAGAAAAACAAAATTATAATAATTAAAAACAAACACAATTATAGAGGGGCATGTTCTTTGACAGCCTATTCCTCCCCACCAATCTGTTGGTGGCTATTTTTAGCTGGTGTATTGATTGTCACCAGCTAGATCTCGAGTTCTTTAACATTTCCACTAAGTTGGAATATATATTAATTATTTCTAACTTGTTAAGTAAGCTCGAGAACTGTGAAAAACTCAAGGATTTGGTAAATATATCTGTTGGTTGCTCTAATATAGAGATATGATAAGTCTTGATCATTCCAGCTTGAATTTTTTCTCTTACTAGATGATCTCTATGTGTTTAGTTCGTTCATGAAACATTGGATTTGATGCAATGTGAAAGGCTGCTTGATTGTCACACTATAACTTGGTTGGTTGGGAGTGTTTGATACCCAAATCATCCAAAATGTATCGTAACCAGGTTACTTCGCAACATGTTGCTGCCATAGAGCGGTATTCTGCTTTTGCACTTGATCGTGAGATCGTATTTTGTTTCTTAGTCTTTCAAGAAATTAGCGAGTTTCAAAGAAACATACAACATCTTGTGGTTGATCGTCATGTATCTGTGCATTTAGCCCAATCTGCGTCACAGAAAGCATTTATTTGTAATGAACTAGTTGTTGAGAAAAAGAAACTTTGCCTTGGTGTGTTCTTGACATATCGTAGCACTCGTTGAGCTGCTTCCAAATGTGGTTGCCGTGGTTTATCCATATATTGACTGAGAATGTGCACAACATACACTAAGTCGGGTCTTATGATGGTCAAGTATATTAATCTCCCAATAAGTCTTTGATAGGATGTGGGATTACTGATGAATTCCCCTTCAACCTTGCTGAGGGATCAATTTTGTTCCATAGGTGAATTGGCAGATTTGGCACCAAGATAACCCATGTCCTCCACTATTTCAAGTGCCTACTTGCATTGTGACAGAACAATTCCCTTCCTGGAACGTGAAACTTCTATGCCCAAAAAATACTTTAATTCATCGAGATCTTTAAGCTTAAATTGTCGCATGAGATGATTCTTAGTTTCTTTAATGTCTTGTACATTGTTTCCTGTTATGATTATATCATATACATAGACAAGAAGAGTAGAGAATAAATTACCACGAGTTCGGACGAATAGTGAGTGATCATACTTGAATTGGTTAAAACCAGTTAGCTTAAGTGATGTTGATAGCTTGATGAACCATTGTCGTGAGGCTTGTTTAAGTCCATACAAAGATTTGTGTAGCTTACATACTCGTGTTTTCCCCTTTTGTCCGAGTCGAGGTGGAAGAGACATGTAGACATCTTCATGAAGATCACCATAGAGAAAAGCATTGTTGACATCGAGTTTTTGAAGATGCCAATTTTGAATAGCAGCAACAACAAGAAGAAGCCGAACGGTGACAAGTTTGGCTACTGGTGTAAAAGTTTCTTGATAGTCAAAACCTTCAATCGGATTGTATCCTTTGGCCACTAACCGAGCCTTGTATCGTTCCTTAGAGCCATCAAGATTATACTTGATTTTGTAGACCCATTTACAACCAACTGGTTTCTTGTTTGGAGGAAGCTATTGAAGCGTCCAAGTGCCATTAGTTTCAAGAGCATCCAGTTCTTGTTTCATGGCAAGCCGCCATTTTGGATCGTTGAAAGCTTCAGAAAAAGGTGGTTGGTTCCCTGAGAATGAAAATAGAAGTAGCAAAGGCACGATGTGCAGGTGATAATTGGTTATAGGTAAGTACATGAGATAGAGAATGAGAAGTACCTTTGTCATTGGATGATGCTGAGTTAGACAAAGGGAAGGACCGAGAAGGCAAGGAAGCTTCTATATGATATTTTTGAAGGTAGCTAGGAACATTGGTGGATCGAAGAAGCATATGTGTGACTGGTGTTGGAGGAGTCATGTGTGGTGGAGAAGTTGATGATGATGTTTTTGGAGATGAATTTTGAAGATGAAGAATGTTGAGTCGATTATTGGAAGGAAAGATTGTGTATGATGAAGTGATGTATTTGGATTGGTTGATTGATGAATGTTAGGTATGTCATCATAAATAATATTTTTTGATGGAGTGAATAGATTTGGAGTGTTGACAGCGGAAGTGAAATAAGAAAATACATGTTCATGAAAGATAAAATCTCGAAACACTAAAGTCTTACTTGTTTCCAGATTGTAGACACGATAACCTTTTACCCAGATGGATACCTAATGAATATGCATCTATGTGATCTAGCATCAAAATTGGTGAGTCGATCATGATGTGCAGACACAAAACAAAGGGAACCAAAAACACTAAGATGTTCATACCTAGGAATTTTTTGAAAAAGGACTTCAAATGGTGTTTTACCCTTGAGAACAGGTGTTGGAGTACGATTTATGAGGTATGTTACTGTAAGAATGGAAATTTAGCTTACACAGAAATTTTTTCTTCTTTTCTCATTTTGTTTTTTTTTTCAAAATCAATTTCGATTCACAAAATAATTTCAATTTCATCCCATTATAATATCCAGAAGAATTCGAGCAATCTGTAATTAATTTCAAGCCAAAATACCATCACACGCACTCACACATGCCTTCCCTGAGTTCACCGGCGTTCCACGTGCCTCGCCGAAGTCACACACGTTAGCTGCTAAGGAAGATGACTCAAAGGACACGTCGTTCAGCATGCCTCTGAAGCAAATGACACGTCATTCTTCCAGTTCGATCTTTAGCCGGTTCGGTCCTCCATCTGGTTCATTCTTCATTCTGTTCAATGCTCTAACGTTGCAGCCGCCATTCCAGACACCGGTTCACCAACTTTCCGACCGGTTCTATGGCTGAAATTTCCGGTTCTGTAATCCTTGACTCATTTTCTATACGACAAAGCATATTTCAATTCATTATTTGTTTCATAAACAGTCATTGTTGTCTAAAACACACTAAATCCTATCTCGTTCTTTCGATTTATTTCACTCAACAATAATGTCTACAACTACCAATACCAACCCTACTTTACCAAAATGGTATGATGACCCTAGCCATTCATTATACCTACACCACTCAGACCAACTAAGCATGGTTCTGGTAGCTCCATCCTTAAATCAAGAAAATTATCACATTTGGAGTCATGCGATGCTCATGGCTCTCATCACCAAAAACAAAGAAGGATTTGTTGATGGCACAATCAAAAGGCCATCAACAAACTTTGAAGCATAAATCAAACAATGGAATCGATGCAACATCCTTGTCAAAAGATGGATTCTCAATACCATATCGCCTAAAATTGCAGAAAGTGTCATGTATAATGATACTGCATATGAGCTATTGGAAGAATTGAAGGAACGCTTTTCACACACTAATAGCGTGCACCTATTCCACATTAAGCAAGAGATCCATGATTGCATACAAGAAGGTGTAAGCATTGGAGAATACTACACCAAATTGAAAAGCCTATAGGATAGTCGCAATGCACTATGTCCTCTTCCACATTGTGGAGGAAATGCCAGAAGGGAACTACAAGAATATAAAAAAAACAGCAAACCATAAAGTTCCTCATAAGGCTTAACACGGCTTACACATTAGTACGTGGAAAAATCTTGCTCATGGAACCTTTACCTACAGTAAATAAGGTATATTCACTCATTGTTCAAGATGAAAAATAGAGAGTTGTCTCTACGCAAACCATAGGAAGGATGCTAGAAGCTGCCGCACTTGTTGCCAGAGATAGTCGTCCACAATATCCTCATAAGAATTATCCACCAAGGAACCCACATCTCAAGTGCAATCGATGCAATAATATAGGCCATAATTTTGAGAATTACCGAAGTCACCTCAAATATGATTTTTGTGGTCTCAATGGACACAATTTTGAAAACTACCGAAAATGTCTCAAATGCAATTTCTGTGGTTTGAATGGACATGACATCAACATGTGTTGAAAGAAAGGAGCAATTGTAGATAAGAGAAATACAAGTTATGGCTTCCCCTCCAAAGCTCATCATACTGACTTTCAGGAAAGCTGCTCCGACACAAAGACACCATCCCACAACCTTACATCTGTCCAATATGAAGAGCTCTTTACACTTTTCAATCAATCCAAATCAGGTAGCATGGAAAGTCAAGTAACTACTTCTTCAGGTAACACATTATATGCAACTTTTTTCCATTCAGAAACTTGTTGGATTTTTGATATAGGAGCAACTGATCACATGGTATGTTCCCAAAACCTTATGAGCTCCAGCATTCCAGTCACTAATTGGCATGTGCATTTACCTGATCATTCTCTTGACCATGTCACACATATTGGCACTGTATATTTCTCCAATAATTTCATACTCTATAATGTCTTGTGTGTTCCCTCCTTCAAATTAAACTTAGTCATGTCACCTTCACTAATAATATGTGCTTTGTTCAGGACAAATGCTCAAGGAAGATGATTGGGATGAGAACTGAGAAAGCAGGACTCTATTACCTGACTAATTCTGAAAAGGCTGGATGTTTCTCTGTTTCAAATACTGCTTCCACCAACTCTCATCTATGGCATCAACGACTTGGTCATTTATCTAATAATAGTTTGCGTATAATTTCTCTTTCCATCAACACACCTTTTTGTTCCATTAGTGAT
This sequence comes from Hippophae rhamnoides, assembly GCA_033030585.1. Lineage (NCBI taxonomy): Eukaryota > Viridiplantae > Streptophyta > Magnoliopsida > Rosales > Elaeagnaceae > Hippophae > Hippophae rhamnoides. The sequence continues at coordinate 18,244,581 of CM065434.1, read as the reverse complement.
TGTTCTATTTTTCCATTAGCTAAGCAAACTCATAATCTATTTCCTCTAAGTTCCATTAAAACAAAAGCACCTTTTGAATTGATTCATGTTGATATTTGGGGTGGCTATCACATTCCAGCACTTAATGGAGCATGTTATTTCCTCACTATTGTTGATGACTACTCAAGATGCACATGGGTCTATCTCTTACATGCTAAATCTGATAGACACACATTTCTTACCACATTCATTAATCTTATTGAAACACAATTTTCATCCAGAGTTAAAATCATTCGTAGCGACAATGGACCAGAATTCTCTATGACCCAGTTGTTTTCTACCAAAGAAATCCTTCATCAAACCAGTTGTGTCTCTACCCCTCAACAAAATGGTGTTGCTGAACGCAAACACCGTCATCTTCTCAATGTCGCTCGTTCATTGCTCTGATACCATATAAGAAATGGTTTTATTGATGATGAATAGACGAATGTTTACAACCTATTTATACAAAAGAAAAACAAAATTGTAATAATTAAAAACAAACACAATTATGGAGGGACATGTTCTTGGACAGCCTGTTCCTCCCACCAATCTATTGGTGGTTATTTCCAACTGGTGTATTGGTTGTCACCAGCTAGATCTTGAGTTCTTTAATATTATTTTTTTGTTTTTAATTTCAAAAATTGATAATTCAAATTTTATTCCTACAAAAATGCTTAATTCTAAAAAATACAACTTGATTATTTTTTAAAAATTACAAAACTATATATGAGCTTACCTAAAAAACTATAGGACTAAAGTGTATTATCATTATAGTTACGAGACCTTGGTGACCCTAAATCCTTGATCTTTGATGTAACTAAAAGTAAGGGTTGTTATTTATTACTTTTTTTGTTTTTTAGTATATTCTCTATCAATTACATTAATTGTTCTTTTTATTAAGTATATCTTATCAATCACTTTAATTGTTCTTTTTATTAAGTATATGGTACTTTTATTTTTAAAAAAATGTATATTAATCTTACATTTAATTGATATAGAATATTACATCATCATATACTCAGTAGTTTCTCCTAAAAGTACAAAAAACTAAATTTTACTCCTACGTAATCACATACTTCACAATCAAGAAGCATTGAGAATTCTTACTTTTAGAATGTAAGGTTTTGTGTAAGCCTTATAGAGTTATTGTACACTCTCTTATAGAATATAATAGCCCTTGGTAGTTATGATACTCTAGATGTAGGTAGCTAGTATACTACACTACATTGAATGTATCTTGATATTTTCATTCTTTTTTACATTATTACTTCATTTGTTATCATGGTATTAGAGCTCTAAAATTATGGAGACCTATAAAATCCTTACATGGATTTTTATGTTATCTAAGAGGTAAATCTATTACACATGTTTCCATTAATTCTTAATCCTTTTACTTAGTAATTGGAGTATCAACATTGCATCTTTAGTTTTGCTATTAAACTTGATTGTACAAATTACCTCATATGAATGGAATAGGTTATCTCTATGATTATACCTTATGATTTGCAGTCCATCATTGATGTTCATTGCTCACATCTAGCTCAATTTATGGATAAGAAATTTCATATCAATCCTAACTTTTCTTACTGGATTTGACCCAATAATTTTGTCAAAAACTACTTTTATGTACTTGTTACTCATTCAATGCATCTTTGTCTTAAATATGGTGCTATGGTTACTCAGTAATGACAATCATCCGAGTAGGTTTTTCTTCTTCTTCTTATGCACGCATTATGGATCTATGATTTCAATTATAAACATTGAGTAAATAAGGTATGTTTGGTGAAGAGTACATCCTTCATTTGAAGATTATTAATAATCATCTCTTTACAATTGGTAAATCAGTATTAGATTGAGATTTGATTCTCTATGGATTAGGTGGTTTGGATTCCATTTATAATCTTTTTGTCTCATCGTTTACTATAAGACAAGAGCTTGTGACTTTGATACATTTCATAATGAATTGCTTGCCTACAAAAGGCATATGGATTGATAGCATTCTCATGAGGTTCATTCAACTTTACAAGAAAATGTTGCTAATTTGAGTAACATGAATCTCAAACACAACTCTCATTCTTATCAGTATAAATCACAAAGTGATAGTTCTAGTATCAAGTGAAATTTATAAGATTTTCTTCAAAAGAGCAATACTTATCAACTGAAGAATTAAGTTAATTTCAATATCAATAATAACAAGAACAAGAACAAGAAAGCTTCTTGTAATTATCCAAGATTTTAGTGCCAAATATTTAGAAAAACAAGTCATGGAGTAAACAAATGTTTTTAGTTACGTGACTTGCTCACTAGACAGAACTCTTAAGCCTTTAATCCTGTATCACTTGCTTCTGGTACTACATCCACTCCATAATGTAGTGTTAGTTGGTTATTAGATTAAGGTGCTATATATCGCCTCACTATGATGCTACTAATCTTGGTGATGATCAGAATTCTTTTCTTAGTGCAAAATTAGTTAATGTAGGTAATGGTTCTTCCTTGTCTATTGCATCTTATGGTGTTGCTATTATTAAACCTACACATTTCACCTCACTTTTTCAATTGTCTAGTCTTTTATATACACTTCTAATCTCACACAATCTTATGTTTGTTCATAAGTTATGTTATGATGATAATATTATTGTTAAGTTTCATGCTAACTTTGTGTTTGTTAAGGATGCCTTGACATAGAAGGTGCTTATAAACTTGCACATCCTACTACAAGTGTATTTAAAAATCTTTTACAACAATTACTCATTAACTGCTTTTTTTTATTATTAATAATAGGTTTTATAATTCTTGATATTTGTCCAAACCTCATAGGTTACCTTTTCATCATGTTTATGATGCTTATGCACATCCTTTTGATCTTCTTTATGTGGATTTATGAACATCATCATGTGTTCCCAACACTGGTGCCAAATATTATTTACTTGTTGATGATTGTACCAAGTCTATATGGATGTTTTTCTTAAAACTAAGGATGAAACATGTGCTATCTTTCTATCTTTTATTCATATGGTAGAAAGAAACTTCTCTTGCAAAATTAAGTTAGTCCAAAGTAATAGAGGCAAGGAATTCGGTTTCATATCTTCAAAATTAGGTCTTGTATGTATTCAACATAGGATCATGTATATGTCCTTATAGCTATGAATAAAATGAAGTTATTGAGACAAAAAATAGAGAGTTGTTGAAAAGGGACTTTCCTTACTTATTCAAGCTAGCATACCAGTAAAATTTTAGATCTATGCTTTTCAAACTACTGTTTACATAATAAATAGATTGTCTTCTAAACCTTTAAATTTTCAAATACATTATCAACTTATCTATGATAGAATACCTAATCACAAGTTTCTTAGAGTATTTAGTATATTCAATTACTCTTACCTTTATGCTTTCAATAAATACAAGCCTTAACCTCATTCTACCCGTTGTATTTTTCTTGGTTATGTACCACAACAACAAGGATGCTAATGTCTAGACATTGTGACAAGTAGTTTGTACATAAGTAGGCATGTACATTTTGTTGAATATCTTTTTCTCTACAAGAATGTAGTTCTAGATTCATAGCTCCTACTATTGACAAGTTTGAACATTACTTTTATTTTTTAGTATGTTCACCTTTATTTCATTCTCCTAGTTCACTATCTTCACAACCCTTAATTTATCAAAATCAGCTTTTATATAATTCTTTTTATTTAAAGCATGTAACCTCAGACATTATTCCTCCTAGTCCTAATGTAGCAGCTTTGGCTGTCTCATCATCTTTATCTCCTTTCACATGTCCTTCTCAGCTTTCATAACCTAGTTCTTCCCTCATTCCTACTTCTACTCTAAAGTCCTTATTTGGCGACTTATTTGTTGACCTTTCATTTCCTTCACTTACACCTGTACCTTTAGCTTCTCTTGGTACTTTACTTTTTTTGCCTTCTCTCATTTCCCACCCATGGTCACTTGTTCACAGAAAAGATTCTCTTAAAAGATCTTTCTAGCTTTTCAGTCACTTACTTAGCATTTCAATCTCTTATAACCTAGTTCTTATATTGATGCTAAGGGTATTCATGAGTGGAATAAAGAAATTTCAAAGAACTCAAAGCTCTCATAAATAATGGCACTTGGAAACTTGTACCACACCTAACTGAAAGTGACCTTATATGTTGTAAATGTGTGTTTAGAACCAAATTGAAAAGTAATGGCATGTTAGATAAGTATAAACATAAACTTGTTGCTAAAGGATATAATCAAGTAGAAGGTATTGACTATTCAAAGACCTTATCTCATATTATTAAACCTTAAACAATAAGGCTAGTTCTCTCTTTGGCTTGGTCTTATGGTCAGGATATTAAATAACTTGATGTTAACAATACTTTCCTCAACGAAGTGTTGGAGAAAACAGTGTATATAAAACAACCACTATGATTTAAGGATCCAAAACATCCTAACTAGGTATGAAAACCAAACAAATTTTTTTATAGCCTCAAGAAAGCTTCAAAAGATTGGTTCAACAAGATAGTTCCAATCAGGTAGGGTTGGGATTCCAAAATAACAAGTATGACACTTCTATATTTATCTAGTTTTCTGATCAATATACCACTATTGTTTTGATATATGATTTTTTTGATATGTATTGATGACATAATTATCAAAGGAAGTGATAACAAATATATTTAGCATCTCATTTATCTTCTTAACACAAAATTCTCACTTAAAGATCTTGGTGATATACATTTTATTCTTAGAATTGAGTTTAAATGAAATAGTGATAGCTTGAATTTTTGCCAACATAAATATGTCAAGCGCTTGCTTACTAAGACTAGTCTTGATTCTTCAAAGCCATTCAAAACTCTCATAGCTTCTACCTTTCTTATTTCTATGTATGATGGAACATCTCTTACTGATCCTTCCTTGTATAGCAGTGTTATAAGTGCTTTTTAATATTGTTATTATAACTAGACCTAAGATAGCCTTTACTATCAACAGACTTTGCTAGTTCCTTCATAATCCTACAAAGGATAATTGGAAAGTTGCTAAAAGAATTCTCAAGTATCTCAAGGAGTGAATTACTTGGCATTCAGTTCCATAAGTATAGTGTGTTGGGCATTGTTGGTTTCTTTGATTTAGATTATGCAAGTTGTCTTAATGATCGAAGAAGCACTAGGGTATATTGTATATATTTTGGGGATAATCTGATTTCGATGTTAGTCAAACAAAATGTAGCCACATTAAAGTGCTGAATTAGAATATATAGCCTTTGCTATGACTTTAACTAAGATCTTTTGGTTAAGATTAGTGCTTAAGGAATTGTGTGTTATAGAGGTCACACACCAGTACTCTTCACCGATAGTATGAGTACCAAAATTTTAATAGCCAACATTGTGAGACAAGCTAGAATGAAACATATTGAGGTTAATTTCCATTTTATTAGAGATTTAGTGCTTGAAAGGAAACTTCACATCAGATTTACTCATTCTCAAGTTGTTGATGCTTTAACTAAACCTTACGTAAATCTCGGTTTGGCTTAATAAGAACCAAACTTATAGTATTGCTTTAACTACCATAAATTTGCAAGGAAATATTGGAATGTAAGGTTATGTGTAAGTCTTACACAATTATTGTACACTATCTTGTAGAGTATAGCAATCCTTGGTAGTTAATTACAAATTTGTTAATATGTTAGATCTAACTTATGATACTCTAGATGTAGGTAGCTAGTCTATTCTAGTTGAACAGTTTATGTCTTAGTGTATATATATATATATATATATATATATATATATATATGTCAGTTCATTTCTCATCACTTACAGACAAGTGATGTACGTAAATTTGTGTGATTAGTATTTCTAAATTTTTAATTAAGAAGAAAAAAATATTAAATATATATTAATTTTCACATTACATTTATACAAATTATGTCACGTTATATGATAAAATAACTTTAAAAATTAAAAATTTATTCATTTAGAAAAAACGACGTGATGTAAATGCAAATTTACTTGCCATTAGCAATTCTCTTAAAATTTAGTGAAGTTATTGATTACTTAAAATATCTACTTCATAAATAAGATGCTTCCAACTTCTAAATATCCATGGTCTACAAAATATTAACCTGAGTGTTTATGCACATTTCATCCTTTGAAACCCAGTTTCCATTCTGAGCCAAAGTAAAGCTTACTTTGATCATACTTCAAAACGTGAATTTTTGGATGGCTTTCAATAATTCATATTTTATATATATTCTTAGATATAAATTTCTTTATATTCATGTAAATTTTATTTTTATAATGAGTTAAAATTATTTATTATTGAAAAAATTATTAATTTTTTTTGAATTTTTATGATTCTTATTTGACAGGTAGATTAACTTAGAAAGTACATGAATTAATTAGCAAATTAATTCAAAAAAATCGTATTCACAAAGATGCCTCTAATCTCACTTATATTCAACTCTTAGTCTCTTTTCATCACCTTTATATTATTCCTACCTTATTTTCGCATCATAAAAATTGTTTGTTTTTTTATCAATCTGGATTGAATTTGAAGATTTTTAATCTGAATTCGATATGATGATGTAATCAATCCAAACTAATCTAAATTTAAACATATTAAATTTTTTCGGATCGAATAATGTTAGATTTATATTAAAATTTATTTATAAATTATTGTCATATATAAAACACAACTTACACAATATTTAAATTTCAATTTGATATATATTTAGCAAAATTTATTATTTATAGTCAAAACTAAGAAAATCAAAAAAATAAAATATATGTTTAAATGTCAAAATTATGCATGTTATGAATTAAGATGATAAAAAGTTTATTGCATAAATATGTTTATGTCTGGTCTAAAATGTTAGTATGCAATTTGTAATATTTTAATTTAAAGTGGTACCTTGTGTCTGTTCTTGCAAGTATGATTGAATATCTTTGCTAAATGTTAAACTATTGTTCCAATTTTACCTAATTTAATTATTAATTTTTTAGATCCTAATACAATTAATGAATTAAATATAGGAAGTGTTATTCTAGGTTATTCAAGATTTAAGTTGATTTATGTTGGTATTACAAACCAATTACAAAGTAAGAAAAAATGTAAAGTCTTAAGTGGACCTAGAATTATGAAGTTAAAATTAAGAATTTAAGAATGATTTTAAATTATGAAAGTAATTTAAAAATTAAGAAATTAATTTAAAGTAATTTAAAAATTTAAAAATTAATTTACATTCATAATATGATTAATAAAATTGTAGGCTAATGGAGAAAATAATCACATAATCATATATCTCTTAATATTCTTATACAACCTATTTTATTAGTTTATATTATTTTATTCAAAAATAAAAAAATATCTTTAGTAATTTTAATTAACTTAGTAATTAAAAGTAGATATTGTTACCGCTCTTTGTAAGTGGATAACTATTGTTTTTAAATTATGTATGACTAGTATATGATCACGTATATTTGCGTATTCTCAATCGTGTCTAAGTTTCTAATTTTTTACACTTATTTTATGCATTTATATTGCATTTTCATGTAACAAAAAGAAAAGCGCAAATACAGGAAAGCTAAAAAAGAGGGTAAATGTTCTAATCAAAATTGAATTACCATTTGTTATTGTGTTTTGGCATGTTCTTGTAGAACAAGATAGGTTTGAACCAAAAACAAGTATTGTTTGATCCAAAACACCAGAGAACTAGTGAAAAAATTGGTTAATGTATAAATTTGAGTTTTAACATAGAAAATATAAACCATTAAATCATCAAGATGACAACCATCTAGTCTAAGCAACACATCTGAAGGTGAATTTTTTAAAAAAATGAAAAATAAAAACGAAGTCATTCCTCGCAAATGCACAGACCTGTTAGGAAAATCACAATATCAATTCGAATTTAATTAAGCTCAAACAACAAAATGAAATTTATTCTCCTTATTTGTATGAATCCTTTTGGAAACAAATAAATATAGCTTAAAATGAAACATGCATAAAATCAACACAAACAATTTACGTGAAAAAACCTTCCTGGTGTAGGAAGGAAACAATCACGGCACTCCTCTCCAAAACTTTCACTATCAAGAAACAATTGTACAAAAGTTCTCTCTAGATAAAACTAGAGGCAAACAATCAACAACATTAACAAGAATACAACTTCTTGTAAACTAACAATTATTTCAAAAAAATAGAAAAATCTAACCCAATTTTGTAGTCATTGTTCATGGCCCAGAATTTTCCAAACCGATGAGCCAAATCAAAATCCCACCGTTCTTATTGAAGAGTATTGAGTCGTGAACCTTCCTGCAAAATTTCAGCTCTATCAGACCAAAAACGACCTTCCATCGAAGCACTTGATGAAGGCTTATTGGAGAGGGAAAAAACTGAAAACTGCTCAGTTTTTTGCTTGTTTTTCTGCTACTGCAACTCTTAATTTTTTTATTTTAACCAACCCTAAGTGGGTTTATTTATGAAGCAATAGAATGGACTAAAATTTCCCATTTCTTTCTCCATAGGCCAATAAGCCACATAGGCCTTTTTGAGCTCCTCTAAATAAGAGGGAAACCCAACAAATCTCCCCCTTTCCCGATTAGATGGAGGGATCCGCCAACCCAAAAACAGAACAACAAACTTCAAGTTTTTTCCTTGACACTACTTTTGTCAGCATGCTAGATCCATTCTCATCAGTATGGATTTTCTCAAGTTCAAGCAACTTATTATTAAAAGTATCTCTTATTCAATGATACCTCACATCAATATGCTTTGATCTTGAGTGAAACGCCGAGTTTTTCGCTAGGAGAATAGAAATATGATTATCGCAGAATACACATATTTCTTCTACTTGAAACCAAATTCTCTCAAGAAATGTTTCATCCACAACAACTATGTACAAGCTTCCGTTGTTGTAATAAACTATGTCTCTGTTGTAGAAAGTGCAACACACTTTAGCAATCTTGACTGTCAAGAAACTACTCCACCAGAGAAAGTAATTAGATAACCTGAAGTAGACTTATGAGAATTTTCATCTCTTGCCAAATCTGAATCAATGTATCCAACTAACACTGGTTTTCCACTTCCAAAGCTAAGTGTTAACTTGGAAGTACCTCAAAGATATCTTATAATCCATTTTACTGCATCCCAATGCTCTCTTCTTGGATTCAAAAGAAAATGACTAACAAATCCAACTACATGAGCTATGTATGGCCTTGTACATACCATTGCATACATTAAGCTTCCTAATGCTGAGGCATATGGAACCTTTTCCATATTTTTCTTCTCTTTATCTGTTGAAGGGTCTTGACTCGATCTCAAGTTAAAGTGGTTAGATAAAGGAGAATAAACCACTTTAGCTTTATCCATCTGAAAACTTTCAAGTACCTTGTTAATGTACCGTTTCTATGACATGTAAAATTTCTTTCCTTTCTTGTCTCAACAAATTTGAATACCAAGAATTTGTTTTGCTAGCCCCAAGTCCTTCATGGCAAAAGACTTACTCAACTACTTCTTCAAATTATTAATCCTTGAAAAATATCTGCCAACAATCAATATGTCATTAACATAGAGTAATAAAATGATAAAATCATCATTAGAGAACCAAGGATGAAAACAAACTTTCTTGAGTTTAATTTAAGATTTTTGATATTGTCTCATTTTAAGTGATATAGGGACATCTTTCTTGCCAAAATCTTAACTAAAAAATATTGTAATTATGATTTTTGGAAAGAAAATTTATTTCCAAACTTCTTGGACTATTTGCAGATAAAATCTGTATTCACCTTCGTTCAAAACATAGTGCCATAATCATATATGATTATTACACATATGGTATGGCAACTGAAGTGGTTGTAGAAGGATTGAAACTGTGTAATAAATTAATGTTTAAATGGTAGATGGATAAAGAAAGAACTCACAAAAAAAGAGCTCTGGGAGATTTTTGTGAACAATTTGACAATAAGGTTATCTTAAAAGATTCTTTCCACAAGAAGATAAAGCCAAACAAAATGGTATGGCTTAAACGACCACCACCTAAGAGATAATACTCATCAAAAGCAAAGTGTCATAAAAGGTCTACGTATAAAGCAAAAGATGCTACTCCACCCAAGAGTAAGAAAAAAAATCCCACTTGCTATATGTACGGGAAGAAAGGACACTACAGTAATATTTGTAGGACATGGTAAAAAATAAATGAGCTAAAAATAGATGATAATCTCAAAAATAATTTGTCCTAAATTCTTCTAAATGAAGAAAAAGATTATCTATATGAATCATCATTCACAAAAGAAGAGAAAGAAAGTTGTAAAGACAATAATTTCAAATGTGATTATTACGAAACCATTATTAAAGTGAATGATCTAGATTTAAATGTCTTAACTAAAAAAGAAAATCCTATCCTAAATCTTATTTATAAGATAACAAATCTATAAGAAAAGAGGCAAACTTTATCTAGGTATATTGAAGTAACCAAAGAGAAAACCCCTACCACCTCTTACAAAAGAGAAAAGAAAGATTTAAAACCAAATCTTTGAAATCATGAATAAAAAATATTCATTTAATTAATTCCTTAAAAGGATAAAAAAATACATTTGTACAGAAAAAGCTAGCGATTAATGATCTTAAAAAAGACATTAATTAAACAAAAATATCTTAAAACTAGAGTTCAAATACTATAACTCCAACAGAGTATAAAAACTACTGGACTCTAAAAAAATAAGATCAATAACAATGATGAAGATTTCAAAAAAATTCTAAAAGACATACCAATATCTTTAATGGGGGGTAAGGACAAAAATGTTACCTTACATGAACAAGAAATCCCTAAATAAATTGATAATATGCAATTTGTTAATACTCTTAATAGAGCTATTAATCATAAATGTTACTCAAAAGCTACCATAGTAATTAATAAAGAATACTTCTTCACAATGGAAGCGCTAATTGAATCTGGAGCAAATTTAAAAACTACACAAGTATTGAATACCATGAATGGTGGAAAATGGCAATAAGTTATAAAATTTCAAATGCAGTAGTGTGTAATTATGGTATTTTCCTAGAAACTACTTTCTTACTCAATAAAGAGTTGTCTAGAATGATCATATTGGGTACACCATTTTTAAGTATGTTATATCCTTTTAAAGTTAAGGAGGAAGATATAATAGTTTATTTTAAAGGTCATGTAATAAAATATAAGTTCTCTAAAGAATCATAATAGTATTAGATTAATAATCTCAAAAGAAAAATACATGAAAAGGAAGAAAAAAAATTATTCCTTAAAGAAGAAGTTGGGTATAAAATGAAGAATGATAGAATTATATCAGAATGCACAAATGATTCAAATCTCTTAAAGAGAAATTTGGAAAAAAAATGTGCTAAGCTACTCAATGCTTTTTTGCAGAGGAAAAAGCATATGGTAGAATTACCATACAAGCTAGACTTTAAAGAATCTCAAATAACAACCAAGGCTAGGCCCATTCAAATGAATGAGAGTCACTTGAAATTTTACAAAAATGAAATTTAAGATTTTTTAAAGAAGAAATTAATTAATAAAATCAACTCTTCTTGGTCTTGCTCTGTATTTTATGTAAAAAATTATGCAGAGCTAGAAAGAGGTGTTTCAAGGTTGGTCACTATCCATGAGATAGTTTATATTACATTCTTCAAATTGTTCATATGCCTCTAAGACATTTTTAGGGAAAATATCACAAGTATGTCAAAAAATGAAAACTAGTTTCTAAACTAGTTTGAAAAATCATGAAAAGCATAATAGTCTTCAGGTTTAAACTTAATATACAATGTATGCACCCTTTTAGGGTTTTAGTAGAAAAAATGTATGATCCTAATCTTGGATTTGGTCAAGGTAATCATAGGTATTAGGTTGCATCCTACGATCTATTAATCTCTCTACCAAAGAGATTAGTATCTCAGTCAAGTTTTGAAATAACTATTTTAATCTTAAGAGTGAAAAATAAATTTCTTTTCCTTTTCTCATGTTATGAATGATTTCAACGAATACATATTATTTTAAAATTAATTTATAAATTTTCTTGGTTTTAGGGATAGTATATAGAGGCAAATTATCTTTAAGATAGATAGAAACTACCTACTCAGGTGCCTTGTTGATGTCTTCATTTTGTATTGAGAAAAGATGTTTTCTTGACACTTCCTTAAACTCTTCCCTTTTAAGAAATTTTGTAGAAGATTTTCTAATATTACTATTGAACTTGATATCGAAATCGAATACTGAAAGTATTGCTTATCACCAAGAAAATATCTATTTAGAGGCAAGGACTTCTTTAACTAATTTACAGTCAATTCTAAGTAAAAAAATTTGATTTAAAAGATTGTTTTGAAATTTTGAAATACTAAGAACTGTGGTTAGAATTTCCTTTTTAATTCTAGAATAGCTCTTTTGAGGTTCTTTCTATACTTCGGATGTGAAGCATACCAAGGTCTCTTTTATAGACAAGTTTTGCTTTAGTATCCCTCCAAACCCTATGTCTGAGACATCCGTTTCTACAATTTTCAATGCATCAAGATTAGGTAGAGATAAGCATAAAAGTTATTTTGCTTTAAGCTTTATTATTTTGACAATTGTAATACATGTTGGACTTTACTCTAGTGGATTCTTTCGTAATCTTTCATAAAGAGTTTTAGCGTCCTGTTGAATATTTTTGTGAAAATTTGCCAAATAATTCAAGCTGTCTCAAAATCTTTGCAATTGTTTTTTATCTTTAATTTCATTCGAATTTTTTTTAATAGAGATTATAAATTCATCTATTATGCTTATAACCCTTAACCAATGTTATGATCTAGAAAACATATTTCTATTTGGAAAAGTTTCATTTTCTTAGTAGAGACCATAAATACTGCTTTCTTGATTATTTCAAAAAACATATTTAAATGTTTCCAGTGTTGATCAATAGAATTTGAAAAAACCAACACAATCAATATAAACAATAGTAAATCCCATATAAGGATTAGATAGTTCGTTCATAAAGTTCCATTTATAATGCTCAAAAAGTATTGTTCCATCCATTGTGTTTATGTCTGCACTGAGTTATTTGATGACTCCTCATAACCAATTTCAAGCAGTTCCCAAAATTTCTTAGATCATATGAAGTTCTCCATCAATATACTCCAATGATCATAGTGACCATCAAAGCATGTAATTGATGGCTGCACAAGGCTTCCTTTAGTTGTCATCTTACTGCAGCAGAGACGCCAAAGGCTGCTGGCTTTGATACCAGAATGTAAGGAATGAAATCAAAGAATAAATTTGAGAGAAAACACTAGGCAAAATTGTTTAACAATTCTGAGAAATTGATTTGTATTTTATGGATTAGGCTTAGGCTTTTATAGCCTTTACACTTAACAAAAATGGAGGAAACATTTCCACGTTCAGTGCAGCACGAAAAATAATAAAAAAACATCTCAAGACTAAGACTTATTTAAAACAATTATTAACTAAATTCTTAAAATTTCTCTTTACTGTGGACGTAAGAAATTGTCGAATTATATAAATTTTGTGTATTTTTTTTATCGATTTGAAATATTCTTATACCGTTATTTATTGCTTCCACGTACAACACAAACATCAACGCTCTTTGATAAAGGTGTGAATAATATAACCTATAAGTACATTAGAATATCAAAGATGCAACTTATGGATCTGAGTGGACTTATATCAAAAATTGGCAAAGTTCTTAGAGGAAATAAGGTAACCGATGCAGTAAACGAAAGAAAAAGGATAAAAAAAAGGTGAGGTCAAAATGCCATACAAACTCATTTGATTACTGTCGAGGCCATACTAAATCCAAAGCTGATTATAGAAGTTGTATGTCCATGATATATCCTCAATGCCTTGAGAATTTAAAGTCTGGTCCTCTATTTCAACCCTCTTTGCTTTATGTTTAGATAAAATTGTATTTTATATAGTTTAAATCTGACTTGAAATGAGAAAAACTGCAAATGTTATTTATTATACCAGTATACATTAACCATACTTCAAGTCATGAAACCTATCGAGTAAGTTCTATTTTAACCATGATGTTGTTTTGGCCTTGAAATTGATCATCCATGAGAAAATAGATAGCAAAGGAAAATGGAATTCATAACGGTATATCTTCAAAGTCTAGTAGTACAATGCGCGCGCGTATTAGAGATTTCATAGCCAAAGTTATCGGGGTCGACTCGTGTTGTTTGAAACATGAATTCATGTTTGTAGAGTACACAACTACGATAACGTTTTCTTTTTCTGTGTTAAATATATGAAAATTGTCTTCTTCTTTTTTTAGATTTTTAAAATTGGATATATACCCAATCCCCAATCAATATGTTGCTTGGATTTTCTTTGTTTGGGTAATTGGGTTCAAGGTTGAACTTGTTTGAGAGATGCAAAATTACTGCAGATTGCAGAAAAGAGAAACTTGGGTACTAATCCTTCACAATGCAAATATTATTAGGATATGGAATGAGGAACAAAAAACTAGAATATCCATACCAAGAAATGTGGAGCGAACAATGGAGAAAACAAAGACAAGTAAGAACGATCGTGTATATGTATTGCCTTCTTGGGTTGTCTACTCTTTCTTGTGGAAAGTCCCGCATCGGAAAGAGTAGTTGACTATGCTAGTAAACACTTGCTATATAAACAATACCTGTAACAATATTAGAACCACGCAGCCACGCGGTGAGTACAAAGCGAACTATTCTTTCGCCTTTTACTAAAGAATACCGTGTGCTCGCCGCATTTAGTGGCATACGCCAATTTTTGGAGGGTATCTAACTGTGGAACCCTTACAATTTCAGTTTAATCATTAAAGTTCTCACAACCAAACACCTGTAAACTATATTTGTAATGGCCATAATTACCTAAAAATTTGTAGGCATTACACCAATGTGATGTGTTATAATCCCGAGCCCGATACCAATGTGTTGTGTTATAATTGGTTTGGAAATGTAATAATTGGTTTTAAAATTAAAGAAATTATTCATTTTTTAGATATACATGATATAATTTAAACTTTTATCTTTTATATTCTGTTATATGTTATCAATTGAAAAAATAATTCGTTTTTACAAAATCTAAACAGCGTGGATAAAAATATATTGTTTGAATAATTATATGAAAACAATGTAAGAATAATATTACTGATATATTAAAATATATTGTTTGGATTGGTTTGAGTTATGTACTATATTGTTCTTTTTAAGATATTTTACGACTTTGTTTAAACTTGTGCAAGTAAACACAAGTTTATCGTCCTTAGAATAAAACAACTCATAATCTTTATTTTCTGTCTCAGAGTTTCACTGTACTGATAAAGCTCGGAATGCTATACCACTAAATTGTATGTTGCTCGAAAAACTCTAAAAAACAATCTAGTATCTTCTTTTTTTTTCTTTCTAAAAGCTATTTTAAAAAATGATCTGTATAAACTGATAGATAAAACCCTTTATTTATAATTTGAGAAAATGTACGACAATTAAGATAAATAATCATATCTGAGTAAAAAAATAACGGTTATATCTTAGTGAAAAAATAATTTTAATCAAAAAATAAAATATCACACAGTGCGTGGAATCACATTTGACTAGGTCTACTACACTTCCACAAAAATAGTTGATCCATGGTAACAAAATCTAATAATCAATCACTTTCTATTTAAACATCTTTTAAGAAATATAAAGTATTAATTTATGATAAAATCTTAAGAGAATAAAATTTAATACTTATTCTCGTAATCAATTTTTTTATTTAAATTCATTTACATTATAAAAAAATTACTATGAACTTTACCCATTGATTTAACATTTTTACGATTGAGCAGCTATGATTCGAATGAAAAATTTAAGCTTGTTATAGGGATGATAGCAATTTAATTATCTAAAAGACATTCGCATTGGTTCTTTCAAAATGTCTCAAATATCGCCCGGACTAAATTTACGATAACTATTCAAAAGTCGTACGCTTTACAGTATCTACATCTCGTTGGACTCACTACCTTCTATGGCTACATAGTTTAATGCTTTTCTGCATAAATCCAAACAACTTTCAAGTTTGGTGAGTGAAGTGAAGGCAATTGTAATATTGTTAAGTTGGTGAAACGCCTGCAATTGGAACTTCTTGTTCAAGTCTGGATGGTGTCCTTTTCTTGTGTTATCTTGTGATAACTGATAATGGTTTATTATTAATTCAGGGATGGTGTCATTTATTTATTTATTTATTATTTTTATCAACAACTTCCACGATTTTGACAAGCAAAATCTTCAAAATCTAATTGTTATAATAATAACCAACTGAACTTTTTAAATATATTTGTGTGTTGATTAAAGTAAATTAGAAACTCTTCCAAAAATGTAAGTCTTTTAACAACTATACTCGGTTTGCAAAAAGACCAGTGGGATAATTTTTTTAGTTAAATCAATAAGTATACTTTGAGGGGAATAGTTGATGCTAATTTTTCTTATAATCATTTATTTATTTATTTATTCATTTTATGAGTAAAAAAAAATTAACTTTTTAATTTTGATTAATTTATAATTTTATAAATTTTATTTTGATTATATTGTTTCAATAAATATATTAATAATATTATTCTTTTCATTATTATAACTATCATTTTCATTGCATTTCTATTATGTGAAATATGTATGTCCTATGATTTAGACTCAACCAATGGGAGATTAGCCAACCAAACTTAAATTTGTTTTAGTTTGTCAACGGTCACTGTTCACAACGCTGAGATTAGCATAAAGCCTCCTTAATTTAAGCGAAGAAATTGGGCGAAAGAAACACGGAAGAAACACGGAAAGAAACACGCGAGCAAAACAAAGAAAGAAAACGTGGAGAATTCAATGGAAAGAAACAAGGAAATTTTAATTCAAGGAAAGAATTTAAGCGAACCATTAATTTAAGGAGTAATTCAAGGAGTGAATTTTTCCTATAAATAGATGTGTAATTGTAATGAATTAATCATCCAAAGTGTTATTCCATCGAGAGAAAGCAGAGAAAAGTTTTCAGGAGAGAAAATTGAGAAAGTAATTTTCTTGCAATCGTCATGTGAGTCATGAGTTAAGTTGTAAACACCTTGTGTAATTTCTCCCTTTCAAGAAAAGATCAAGTAGCAGTCCCGAGACGTATAAGATTGGGCCGAACCTGGTTATCAAATTGTGTGTTATTTTATCCTTGCTTTATCATAACATGATTCGAATTTGCGTTATTTCCCAACAACTGCATCGTAGCTATTGGTAGTGATTTGTCCAATTTTCTGCAAGAAATAGTCAAAACGATCCAGAAGTCGATTTAGCGGGAGCAACGGCCATGCAATGAAGGAAGTAGAAACTCAGAAATTTGATGGCACTGCATTTCGGTTTTGGAAAATGCAGATAGAGGATTATCTGTATCAAAGAAATCTGTATCAACCTCTTCAGGGAAGAAGCCGTAGGTTGAAGCGAAGAAGATTGGAATCTTGCATGCATAAGCTCCTGAGTTATTCGATTAACGTTATCCCGCAATGTTGCTTTCAACATAGCAAAGGAAAAGACCACTACAGGTCTTACGGCAGCTCTCTCCAATATGTATGGTATTAGCATCACCAAACAAAGTGCACTTCGATGCAGGCGCTTGTTCAATTTGCGGATGACTTTGAAGCGACGCAGTAGCTCAACATCTCAATGAACTCAACACGCTTACAACCCAACAGGTCAGTGGAAATTGAATTCGATGAAGAAGTACGGCATTAATACTTTTGTCTTCTACCAGAAAGTCGAATGCTACCGTCACCGCGAGTAGCTTCATCTAGGGAAGCAATAAGTTGAAATTTGACGATGTTCGTGATTTGGTTCTCAAAGAAGATCCGACGTAGAGAGACAGGTGAATCGTCAACCTCTTCGTTTTGCATACAGAGTCAAGAGGAAGAAATTCAACCAAAGGAAATGGACGTGGTAAGAACCGACTACCGAGGTAGATCAAAGGACAGTGAGGTCCAAATCTAGAATCCTAATAATTCCCATAGCTCGAAGACTATCGAGTGTTGGAATTGTAAGAACCTGCACTACAAAAATCAGTGCAAGAATGCACCGAAGGACAAACAAGTGAAGGCAGAGACAAATGTTACTTCCACCTCAGGAGGAGATGATGCATTGATATGCTCTTTGGAGAGCAAGGAAGAATCTTGGGTGCTAGACTCTGGAGCATCGTTCCATGCTACTTCACAGAAAGAATTCTTTGAGAAATATGTCCCTGGAAACCTTGGAAAGGTATATCTTGGTGATGATCAACCATGTGCTATTATTGGCAAAGGTGTAGTGAAGATTAAGTTAAACGGATCTGTTTGGGAGCTGAAGGATGTCAGGCATATTCCCGACCTCAGAAGGAACTTAATCTCAGTGGGGCAGTTGGCTAGTGAAGGCTACACTACGATCTTCCATGGTGATGATTGGAAGATTTCAAAGGGTGCAATGACAGTTGCTCGAGGCAAGAAAAGTGGCACTCTTTACATGACAGCAGAAGCACGTTGTTCAATCACAATTGAAGCAGTAATGAAACACCAAACCCGTGGGCACCAGAGATTAGGCCACATGAGTGAGAAGGATGAAGATTACGACTCAAAAGGAAAACTTCCGTGTCTACAGTCTGTAGAGACGGACATGTGCGAAGATTTTAAACTTGGAAAGCAAAAGAGAGCCAGCTCTCAGACAAGTGGTAGAACCCTGATTAAGAAAAAGCTAGAGCTTATTCACTCAGATGCTTGGGGACCATCAACCGTCCCATCCATTGGTGGGAAACAGTACTGTGACTTTCATCGATGATCATTCTCAAGGTATGGGTTTACTTTCTAAAGCATAAGTCTGAAGTATTTCGAGGCTTTCGTAAGATGGAAAGCTATGGTGGAAAATGAGACGGGTTTGAAGATGAAAAAGCTCAGATCCGACAAGGATGGTGAATATGAAGACACCAGATTCAAAAATTATTGCTATGAGTGGGGATCGAATGGAAAGAACTGTGTGCACGCCTCAACACAATGGTGTAATGAGCGTATGAACCGAACGTTGACAAAGAGCCGAAGCATTCGTATACAGTCAGGTCTCGATGCGATTCTGCGTAGCAGTCAACACTGCAGCTTACTTGATCAACCGAGGCCCATCTGTTCCATTGGAGCATAGAATACCAGAGAGGTAATGGAGCGAAAAGAGGTGAAACTATCACATCTAAAAGTTTTCTGTGTAGCATTTGTGCATATCGCTGATCAAGGTAGGAATAAGCTTTGATCCCAAATCCAAGAAATGCACATTCATCGGCTATGGTGAGGATGAGTTTCTACCTGGGATTGGGATGACGAAAGAAGAAGAAAGTTATCCGTAGCAGAGAAGTGATTCTCAACGAAAGGGTGATGTATAAGGACATGCATAAAACAGACGCCAATGCCTCAGAGCAGAATGAGTCAGTATTAGCAGATGCAGATGATGTCCCAGATACTTCCCCAACAGAACCAATTGAAATAAGTCCTCACCAGAGGAACTTGTTGGACAAAGCAAGACACAACATTCCGACACACCACAACCTTCTTACTCCAGCTCCTGTATTGAGAAGGTCTTCTCGACCTCATGTGCCCTAACAGAGATACATGAACTATATGTGTTGATCGTTATGGAGCCCGAACGTTATAATGAAGCTTGTCGACTCGAGATTCCAACAAGTGGGAGCTATATGAAAGAAGAAATGAAATCTCTCATCTCCAACCCACATTGGGAACTAGCTGAGTTACCTATGTGAAAGAAGGCACTTCCACAACAAATGGGTGCTGGGTGAAAGAGAGCACGATGGTTCCAAGAGATACAAAGCCCGCCTAGTTGTCAAAGGGTTTCAACAGAAGGAAGGAGTTGACTACGACATTTTTGCTCCTGTTGTGAAGCTCAATACTATCGATCAAGATTGAGTATTGTAGCCATCAAGATCTTCATCTTGAACAGCTTGGATGTGAAGACCTGCATTCCTTCATGGAGATTTAGACGAAGAGATATACATGTACCAGCCAGAAGGTTTCTCGAAAGAGAAGAAGAACATGGTGCGCAGTACTTAAGAAGAGTTTGTATGGCCCGAAACAAGCCCCGAGACAATGGTACGTAAAATTTGGACAAATTCAGCACGAAGGTTTCATGCAATGCCGATCATTGCTACTTCAAGAGATATAGGTCCAGTTATATCATTTAAGTGCTTTGTGTTGATGATATGTTAGAAGCAGGTTCAGATATGGATGATATTAAAAGGTTGAAGCAGCAATTGTCAAAGGAATTTGACATGAAAGACTTGGGTCCAGCAAAGAAGATTCTTGGAATGCAAATCACAAGAAATAAGAAGAAAGGGATCCTTGCAGCTTATCTCAGGCAGAGTACATCAATCGTGTTTTGCAAAGATTCAACACGGGCGATGCCAAGCCGAAGACACCCTCGCCAGTCATTTTCGCCAATCCAAGGATCAGCCCCCCCAGACAGAGGAAGAGAGAGAATTCATGGCTAAGGTTCCTTATGCCTCAGCCATTGGAAGTTGGATGTACGCAATGGTCTGTACAAGACCAGACATTGGCCATGCAGTGGGAGTTGCTAGCAGATTTATGTCAAATCCAGGGAAAACTCATTGGGAACCAGTCAAGTGGATTTTGAGGTTTCTGCGGGGCACCACAGAAAAGTGCTTGGACTTTAGTAAAGCGAGAGTTAAAAGTACAAGGGTACGTAGAGCAGACTTTGGAGGTGAAGTTGATCACCCAGAAGCATCACCGCTATATATTTATCGGGTTGGAACTACAGTTAGTTGATGTCACAAATACAGAAAATTGTCACTCTATCCACTATAGAGGCTGAGTATGTAGCAGTAACTGAAGCTAGTAAAGAGATGATATGGCTTCAAAGTTTGTTAATTGAGCTGGGATTCAAACAAGAGAAGAATGTTCTGCATAGTGATAGTCAAAGGCAATACACTGCGAAGAATTCAAAGATTTCATTCTAGAACAAAGCATATTGACTTCGTATCACTTCATCGATCTCATTGGAAGATGATGTGTTAATCATCGGAGAAGATTCAAGGAAGCAAAAATCCAAAGATATGTTAACAAAGGTGGTGACTTATTGACAAACTCAAGTCAGGCTCAACTTCAGTTGGTCCGCTAGAGTAACAAAGACTAGAAAAGCTGCTGATTGATCAAGGTGCGAAGACAGATTGAAATCACTTTCGGGAGATTGTCGAGATTGTTATAAAGCTCCTTAATTTAAGGAGCAACTTAAGGAGCAACTTAAGGAGCAAAACATGGAGTAAAACATGGAGCAAAACAAGGAGCAAAACATGGAGCAATTCATTGAGCAAAACAAGGAGCTTAATTCAAGGAGCAATTTAAGGAACCATTAATTTAAGGAGTAATTCAAGGAGTGAATTTTCCTATAAATAGATGTGTAATTGTAATGAATTAATCATCCAAAGTGTTCATTCCACTGAGAGAAAAGCTTAGAGAAAAGTTTTTGTGAGAGAAAATCGAGAGTAATTTTCTTGGGTGTAATTGGGCTGCCATGAAGTCACAGTGTTGTAAACACCTTGTGTAATTTCTCCCCTTTCAGTAAAAAGATCTGCAGCAGGTCCGGAGACGTAAGCAAGATTGACCGAACTCCGTTATCAAATTGTGTGTTATTTTTCTATCCTTGCTTTATCATAAATCTGACTTATCGGGAATTTGCGTTATTTCCCAACAACAACAACCATTTAATTTCCTCCATAAGTCAGCTTCCACACATTTACGCATTCTCTTGATATAAAATATTTGATTTGTGATATTGAAATTTTGTATATATCCAGAGAGAGATTTTTAATTGTAATTAAAATAAGTGATAAATAATAACTTAATATTTTAGATCAATATAATAGTTTTATTAAAAAATACTACTTAATTCTTAATAAAAAGAAGAAACAATATAAACGGTGAAAAATATAATTATATGTATATGTAGTACATTTTCATTAGGTGGTATTTGAGCATTTTTTTAATTTTTTTTTTGTACGTATATTTGAAAATATAATTTTGTTGTATTTATAGCACAACGAGAGTATTTTTGTAATTTTTTTGTATGTATACTTTAAAATGACATTTTTTTACATCCAAAGTATAATTTTTATGATTTATGTTACGGGATTATTTTTTTCAATTTTTTCACACATATAAATAACATTTCATTGTATTGATAGTGTAATTTTTATAATTGGTAATACAGAAGCAATTTTTGAAACTTTTTTTACACTATACCTTAAAATGAAATTTTGTTACATTAGTGGTGCAAATTTTAGGAAGGGTGATACGGAAATATTTTTCCAACTTTTTCTCACATATAGCAAAAATGAAATTTTCTTAATTGTGCAGATTTTATCATCATTGTGCAGTGGCATGAATCCACCATTCCAACCTGTATGAAAAGAACCCAACAAGTATCAAGCTTTTTCATAAGATTAGAAAGATGTAGCTTACTCTTGTTTAAGAATCTCAAACAAAACAAAACTCAATGGTTGTGACCCACTTGTGATAATTACTATCAAGAAAAAAAAAGGTATTTGTTTAAATCGCATCCAATATCTGATTCCTGCTTCCCTAGTGCTGTTGGCATTAACAATGCATCTCTATCCCACTGAAATAACATGCTACATGGAGTCACTTTATACGACTTTTTAGCACACGGCTTTACACCACAAAATCATCACAATCACACTATATTACAATAACATTCCACCCTCATTTATATATATATGTATATAAGTAAAGGTCCAATAATACTTTGGTTAAAAAATTTGTAAGTCCAATTCAAATGTGTGTATATCTGCATGGCTTTTTACAGCTGCAAGAAAAACCAAATTGTAGGAGTAATCAAACAGCTTTAAAAGAAGGGGTAAAGGGCACATTAGATTAGATTAAGCTTTAAGTGTCATTTAATCCATTTTCCATTTAGCTAATATCATTTTATTCATTTTTATCGTTAAAAATGCATCATTTAGTTCTTTAGATCGTTAAAATAAAAAATAAAAAATAAACCAAGAATATACAGAGCCTCCTGAATTTAAGAATGAAAATAAAAATAAAATTTGAAGTCCAACTCGAACAGCTTTAAAAGGAGGACTTTTTTATTTTATTTTATTTTTTTTTTTTGGTTTTGTTTTGGCTTTTGGGATAGAATGCTATACTCAATTACTCATGGTTCTAGGTCAAGCAGATAAGACTATTATCCGTTTCAAATTACATATTCTAACAAATTGATAAAAAAATACCATGTCTATACTCACAAAATTTCACATATGGATACAGAAGAGATGAATTCAATTTAAGGTGCAAATGAAACGTTCCTAACAAGGGAAGTCACGCCAAAACAATTCAGCCTTTTAAATTACAATGACTTCGTAGATGGAACTGACTTCTAAAGCCAAATCTACAAGAATCAGAAAAAGAAAGTTCAAGCAATATCAAACATGAATCAAACATACTTTATCCCTCTGTATTTAAGAGTATGAAGGAAGACCTCTCCCATCTTTTGCAACTTCTGATCTCTGCTCTAATTCTCGGGGATTCTTCGGAATAATCCCCTTCCCCGTGTCATATACAATCTCTCTTCAAATCAAACAAACTCATCGTACTTTTCAGGTTCAGGTTTCATTTTCTTCTTCAACAGTCGGTAGTGCACCATTTCCTTTGATAAATGCTGGATTAAGAAACTTCGCAACAAATGCCCACAACTTGTATACATCCTCAAAGTTGGTCAGAAATCCAAGAGAAGCTGTGACAACCTCAACCCTTATGAACATATTTTTCCTATCATTTCTTCCATTTTCCATTGGTCTACACAGAGTGGTATCTTGAAGATTCAAAGCCCCTTGCTGTCTCATGTTGTTATCCATAATTCGAATGTGACTAAGGAAACCAATACCAAGAGATATACCTTCTTTTTCAGCCAGCTTCTGAACAATTTCTGGATTGATTAGCCCCCTTTTCCTATCTCTTAGGTTGAAAGCCACAGCTGCACCTCTTTCATATTTAATTTTGGGACCATAGATCTGAACAAGATGAGTTCTATTGTCTCCATCTGAACCACTGGGTAATCTTAGTTGCAATAATGAAGTCACCAGCCAATTGATCAAAAATCGAAGTCGAAGGGTAGTCTTATTGAGGCCTAACAAGTTAGCATGAACAAGATGACGACATATTATCTCAGGTTCCCTCCTGTCCTGATCTTGCTCATCACCGTACTCCCCATCACTAGTAAAATCATCATCCTCCAAGCTAGTTACAGATATTTCTCCTGTCTCCAAATTATGGCCTAGTTGCTCTTTACGGCTATCTTCCATGCTAAAGGACACCCTTCTTCCCCGGTTTGATGGTTCATTCTCTTCCAAACCAAAAAATCTACCATCCGTGTATTTGTTCCCCTCTCTTCTCCCCAACAACCTAAACTCACCTTCTGTTTCCCTCCTTATGGCATTCTCTTTCATTTCAGAAATTTCAGTGGTGGATCCATTCTCTAAGCTACAATGCTTAGATTTGGAAGCCAAGCCATTACAAGTGCCATTTTTGGCAGAAAGTGGGCTAGTACCATTTCCATGGTGCTCTTGGATCTCCCTACCGAAACCTTTTTTTTTGTTCCATGAGGCAGGGCTTGTTTCTGGGAAATGCTCTTCTGGTACCTCCTTAACACAATCCAGTTCTTGTGAAACTGAAAGGACAGCAGCATCAAATGATAGCACATGGCATTCCTCATGCCCCTCTTTGTCATCATAAGCTGGGCTTCCATATACCTTTGAAGTAGGTTTTGGAGAAAGCCGCTTATGGTTCTTCCTTCCACTAAACCAAAAAGGTGGAAGAGGAGAGGCTATCTTGTGTTTGCTAGTCTGGCCTCCACTATCAGACCCCAAAGGACTCTGACCCAAATCTATCCAAAATGAATTATCTGATGACCCATCTTCACTGAAAACTGGGCTCTTCATTACCTCCCCAACTGAAACACTTTCAGCTTCCTCAAATAAGGTGCTGGTTGCATCTCTGTCTGAGTTGTTGTCATTTTCCATCTCAGTTTCAAATACATCCCTCACCTGAGCAGATGTGTAAGCACCGGAGAAGGCGGGCAATTGTGTTCCTTGACGAGTTTCGGAAGTTTGATCACCATTTCCAGCTACTTCATCATCTAATCCTGCTAACTTGTCTAAACCATCAAAAGATTCACTCAGATACAGTGGAAATTCTGGGGTAATTTTCACCATTCCAGAGCCAGTACACCCAGACTGATTGTGAAGGCTTCCCATAACCGATTTCTTGATTAAAAGACACCCAAATCCAGTTGGGTCATATCCAAAAACCCTGTAAAATGATGTGATAATGAAATCCGGCCTGAACAAGGATAACCCAAGCGAGTCCATATCTTTAGGACCCAATGAACCAGCATCAAGCAAGACATGCCAATTGTTCTGCTGTGCCAATGCCATCCACTGGTATGAGTACTTAGCCCCGGTAACTCTAGACTGAACCGGAAAGACAAATAGACCAGTAGCAGAATCTTTTTTCCTCCTCTTCTTGTTTGAAATTTGCTTTCTCAAATCAGTGGAGCAGAGTTTCAAGGTTGGCCATTTAAACCATGCACTATAAACCTTTGCACCTTTCTCCCTAGCACTCTGGGACATCCAATTCACAGACTGACTATCATAATCAAACATGGTTAACAACCTTTTGTTTGTATGAAAAGGATATGATTCAGCTAACAATTTAAATGCAGACCCTCTACTTACAGTAAAAACAAGACCATACTCATTCTCTGGGATGTTCAAATAATCCATAATCCTACTCTTTATATCATGCTCTACAGTACCCTTCTCAGCACCACCATAAAGAGCATGATTACTCAAGTTTGCAGTTATCTCAGACAAACTAAAAGTAGAAGATTCCCAATAGTGAAGTGTCTGAAGATAAGAAAAAAGCCCAAATCCACAATAGTCAAGACATACCTTTGGTGACAAGTGAGAGTACTCATCCAATCTCAGCTGATCAATCTTCTCAGAGGACATGTACTTGGGGTACATTGTGAGGAACTTGGAAAAAGCTTCATGAAGTTCAGGAATTGAATCTTCAGATTCAAAGATACGCTCAGCAGCTAGAGCAGTTGCTCTAAGGAATTCACGCTGAGCATGGAGTCTAGCTAGCGATCTGGACCGTCCAAGGCTCTCATCTTGGTTGGCTGGAGACTCGGACTCCATATCTTGAGATTTGAAGAGAGACCCATCTTCAGATGCTTCCTCAAGAGCTTCTCTGAGCTTGTTTTCTTGAAGCTTTCTGAGAATTGATTGGCTTTTTTTGGTATCTAAAGCGGAATCAGACCCATCTTTTCTCCTGCTGCTCTTCTTATCCATAAGCAGAGCAGCACAGTGAGATAAGGGTTTCCATAGTGAAAGATGCATCAAAGCTACTGATTAATAATTTCTCACAGAAAATCCAGAAGATAAATTTAGCTCAGAGCTACCCTCGAACAAAAAAAATAGTTTATCCCATCAAGAAAAAACCTAGGAACAGATAATAAAGCTTCAAAGTTGGAGGTCCTCAAGCTCAAGATGAAAGTTCTTGATACAGATCAAGAAATGCCCAGCTCCGAATTTCTTCAAGATTTCAACCAAATCTGGGAAAAAGAAAGCAAATTATACCCACGAAAATTGAACAAGATACAAGAATGAATATCAGTAGCTCAAAAGAGCATTGAACAATTTCTAGGTCAAAACTCAAACCTACCCGTAATTTTTACTTAAAAATCGTAATTTCAACATAAACTTGCAAGAGGAAATATACAGCCCAAATAAAGGAAATAATCAAGAACCAAACCCAGATCCCAAATTTTACGAAAACCTAGAAAATGAATATAGAAGAAAATAAAGGGCTCCTTAGTGAAAGAAAGAAAGAAAGAAAGAAAGAAAGAAAGAAAAAACCCCTTGGTTTTGTTTGAAGAATTAAAACTCTCCACAAAACACCTGAGAGAAAGAAACGAAAGGGTACCTTCAATTGCTCAAAGTAGCTAATTAAATCTCTGGGAAGAAGAAATTAAAAGCAAAGAAGCCAGCAAATCAAAGACTTGTTTACCCAGAGAATACTAAATCCAAAAAAATATACCAGTCTTGATTTTGATAACCCCACTGTGCCTTCTTTCTCTATCTCTCTTTCCTTTCATTGACCCTTATCTACCTCTCTGTTTTTCTCTCTCCACAATCAATCTCACTCTCTAACCTCTCATAACAAACGGAGCCAAAGACATTGACTTTCCATAGCAAAAACGTAAGTTAATGACAATAATAGCTCTTGTTTATTAAAAAAAATATTTGAACGTCAATTAACTCTTAATCAATAAACCATAATAATTTTACTAATTATAATAATCAGATTGATTTTTGTTGACGGGACCCACAAGAGCCACTTTGCTTCTACAGTGGCTTAAAAAGTCAAACAATCAGCTGGCTGGCAAAAAAGCTGATTTATGTCCAATTAGCCACTTCTATTAATTAATTTTTTTCAGGGAAAAAAAATTAAGAAAAGCAACGAAAACGATTTTGTAATTATCTTAAATTTTCTTAACTTGCACTCTTTAAAAATGATTTTAATTATCTTAAATTATTTTAATAGCAATATTTGTATTCCTTGATTTAAACAAAAATATTTAAATATTTAAATTAATTAAATTCAAAAATTCAAATTATCACAACAGTAATTAAATTCATAATATTTTTTATTTGTTAAAATTACTACATACTCATATAGTATTTTTTTTTATCATTATGCACATGTTTTATATGATATTTATTTTACTTTAATAAAAATAAAAAATTCGCACGATGTAAACAAATGTTTTTCATTATTTACATTGTTATTATTTTTCTTCTTTGTTGTTACTTAGTAGAAAGACAGAGGAGGAAAAAACATAGATTTTACCTTATCATAGTTTCAAGAGGAAAAAATACATACCTTTAAAATATATATATAAATAATATTTTTAATGCATATTAAAACTTATAATCATAAAAATATCATGTTAATTTTATAATATAAATATTTTTATTCTTTTAGTCATGAAGATATATTTATATAAAAAAAAATTAATAAAAAAAATATAACATATGTTCAAAATATATCATATTAAAAGATGTTAAAAATGAAATAAATTAAATAAGATTTATGAGTAAAATTGTAAGAAAGATAAATTAGTATAAATAATTTCCATTTTTAATAGAGTTTATAAATACTTTTTTTTATTTTTAAAAGAGTTTTATGGTTCATATCCCCGTCTACTTTCAATATAATTAAATACGAAGAAAAAATATCTATTTCGTAGGGATTTTTTTAGTAATTTAAAAATCTTTAATAATTTATCAAAATATGATAGCTTTTTTTATATTAAAACTATTTTTTATAGAAAAAAAATATTTATATATGTCGAAACTATTTCATATATGGAAATATATATTTATTGTTAGTAGTAAAACGAAATTGTATATTAATTAAAAATAATATCATGATAAATGTTATAAAAAAATATTTACTGTTTAAGTTAATTGTTTAGAATTAAAAATACTATGATTCTTATTTCTTTGACATCTTTTCAAGAACATTATTGGTAATTAATTTATGTATTTGTGAGATTTGTATTTGAGTTATATCGACACTGATACATATTTTCTATATTTTTTTAGTATATTAATTAAAAACATTGATTTTAATTTTATCATACCCTCTTTGAAAAGATTAATCATTCAGAAATAAAAACATGGAAATTAGTTTTAAAAAAGTGTAAAATTATAGATTTTTCCTTTAAGCAATTTAAATAATTTAAATAACGTAATATTTATAGATTTTAAAAAGTGTAAAATTAGCAGAGTTTTTTCACATAGTTTAGATTTTACATACTTTATATAAATTATAATTCAATTTAATTTATTTAAATTTATATAAATTATGTTAAACTAATCACTTTTAAATAAATTCGATTAAAAATGTGTTGAATAATTCATGAATTGATTCATTTATTCTTAAAAAATTAAACATAAAATTAAAAATATTTATAATTTTATTTATAAACAAAAATGTTTCTATAAATATAATATTTTTATAAAATAATATATTTTAATTTACATATTTCATAATAAAATTATTATAGTTATAAAAATGATATCATATTTTATTAAATAAACTTACATTGTAATTGTTAGAAACTCAGACCGAACTCAACCCAATAAAATCTTATTAAGTTAAGGGTTACCTAAACTTACTAAGCTTATAAGCAACTTTGTTTGCTTATTACTAATCGATGTAGGACAAAAATACTTAACAGTAATATTCTATAAAGTTATTATTATAATTATAAAAATATCATCACTAATTAATATATTTTGTTAAATAAACTTATAAGCTATACATTAACTAGATAAACTCATTGATCAGTTAAGCTATTTCAGTTAATAAGTTTATTAAATCAATCCTAAATGAGTTTAACCTTAAAAAAACTGGCGATCTTGATTTCATAGTCAACCCTCATATCTGATTAAGAAAACTAGAATATATAAAAGGGTATCTGAAGCTCGTTCTTATTTATTAGTTGTTGGCCTGTCTTAGTTTAATATTTGTCTTGTTAAGCCTAAATAATGAAGCAACTAAAATCTGAGTTGTTTGAGTGTCACTTTAGTCATTGATTTAGTACTGCTTTTAAAATAGTGTAACAAGAAATAAAAATCCCTCAATTTGTTATCCTGTAAACTTAAAAATTATAGCTTGACCAAAAATAAATATATAGAAGCACATCTCATGCATTCTGATTCTTGTAAACATGTAAGATGCTATTTTAAAATGTGTTATTCTCCTATTTTACTTTTTTTTTTCTTAATATATGTGATTTCAACCTATATCAAATATATAAATAAAATTAATTAAAAATGTGATCATTATTATATAAAAAAATTGCCTATTTTTGTCTATATATTTAACGCGTATTTATGATACATATAATGTTACATCAAATATAAAAAAAATGAATTGTATTCATTTTAAAAATATATTTGTTGTTTTTATTTTTAAGATAAAATTATATTATTAATATTTAAATTTTAATTAAATTCGCATTTAAAATTTTAATTTTTTAAATTATTAATTTAGTTATCAAATCTTAAAAGCTTCGTACATATGTTTATAAATTTTAAAATAATCATATTTTTATACCCTCTAACTTTAAAAGTTGTATATAAATATATTATTGAATTTTATTTATTATTTTTATAACACTAAATTTTTAATTTATTACAAATATATTACTGTTTTTTTCAGTAAAAGGTAACGTTTATGTGTATAAAAAACCAAAAATACCTCCCCACCCACCTTCCCAAGCCACCTATCCCACAAACCAATAGGGGTGACAACTTCAATGAAAATGAGTCTAGATAATTTAGGGTGAAAGTTACTAATGAGAGTGGTTTTTAGGTCAAATTTTTTGTTAGCTTTCTTTAATTAGTTTTTTACAATAACTATTTTTTTAACTTTGTTCAAAAAAGTAAACATCTCACATCATATTCACCATTTTTGAAGGTCCAACTAAGAGTATTTTGGATATTTTTTCTATTGTAGTATAAAAAGTTGTAAATAAAGATATATAAGAAGGTGAGTTTGAAGAAACAAAGAAATAAGAGTTGTTTCCTTCCATAGCCTTCAAAGCATTATGTTCATTAAGTAGTAATTGAGAGAAACTAGTCTCTCTTTCAATTACAAGCTTTTCTATATTAAAATTCTCATTTTCAACTATCTAAAACCTTTTAGATGGAGAATATAGAGAAAGGAGAATGGTTTTTGGGTTTGCAAGAGGGATGATTGGTGTGCATAGATGTGGGGTATTTTGGGTTTTTTATATATATAAATACGTTAAATTTTATCAAAATTAATCATGATATATTTATAATAAATTAAAATTTTAATAGTATAAAAAATAACAAATAAAAATTTGGTAATATATTTGTAATAATATTCAAAGTTCGGTAGTATAAAAATTTATTTATTCTAAATTTTATAATTTATTATATACATAAATATATTATTTATCAAATTATGATATATTTATAAAAATTTAAAGATTAATTTATAAATATTTTAAAGAGTTTAAATATATGATTAGTTATTAAAATTTAGTGAGTAATAATATAATTAAGTTACAACTAAAAAGCTTTACTCATGCTTATAGACTTGTAGTCTCAAGAGAGGGCAGCCAAAAACAAAAAAGCCTAATTTGTAATCGACCAAAGCATCTGATAAGATTTGTTTTAGGAAGTTATTTTAATAGCATAAAATATTAATATTAAAATAATTAAATATTTTATTTTATAATTTTATAATTTAATATTTTTTGAAAAATAAAAATATTATTCTTCCATTAACAAAATTTGCTATAATAATAATAATAATAATAATAATAATAATAATAATAATATCATTATTTTGTTGTATATATTATTGAAGCCATGGCCATGCTTAGCTAGTCAAAGAGTTTGGATAGCGAGTTGTGGGGTTTGTCCTAATTAAGCCCTGACCAGTACTTAGTTTAAATATCATTGACATTACTTCTTTCTTTTTATACTCTACAACCACCATTTTTTTATCTGTCTGGAAAGTATGAATTTTACAAAGAAAAACAAATTTTACTCGATAAATACTGTTTTGATAAGACTTAATCACTAATAAATATAATATAAGAAAAAAAAAACATACATACTTACTTTCCAACATCGTTGATATTATTTTTGTATAAATATGAATAACATTTTATTATTTATTTTTATTTTTAGAGTAATAATTATTTATTTTGTATTTATAATTAGATACATTTTAATATTACAAATAAAAATTTTATTAATAAAAAAATTATTATTACAATAATACCGTATAAATTTATTTTTAGTAATATGTTAATCTCAAGTTTATAAAAATAATATTGATAAAGTTGATTTTAGTAATAGATGTTAAAAATTTATTAATTCTTAAATGTATTTTTAAACTAAAATATTTAAAAAAAAATTAATATAAAGAATCGATTAAATTCATAAAAATTAAAAAAAAAGTAAAAGAAATGACTTTTTAAAATGAATCTAAAAAGTCAAAAGCATTTCTCTCTCTCCTCTCCTCTCCTCACCCATCGCAGTAAAGAAAATTTAAATAGAAGTTTTAAAGTTTGATTGCCAGTAAGCATGTTTGAATTCCTACCAATGGAGTTTGATTGTAAAGTTCTTCCCCCTTCCTTACTTAGTTAATTAATAAATGACTTATTACTGCAATATGAGGATTTTAATATCATTTTTGATTGCTCATGGTTATGGCTAAATAGAGAGTAAACATTCAAATTTCTAAAATATTTTTTAATAAATCTGTTCATTGTCTTGCTACTAACTAATTTTAATTTTCAATTAGATACTTTGATTTATCTAAAATAAATAAGAGTTAGTTTATTGTAAAAATATTTTTTTATAATAAATTAACTTATTTCGTAAAATAACGAAGAAAAATATAAATTTTTTCAAC
Source organism: Hippophae rhamnoides (assembly GCA_033030585.1). Classification (NCBI taxonomy): domain Eukaryota; kingdom Viridiplantae; phylum Streptophyta; class Magnoliopsida; order Rosales; family Elaeagnaceae; genus Hippophae; species Hippophae rhamnoides. The sequence goes on along the minus strand of CM065434.1, from coordinate 18,211,978 downwards.
TACATTAAATAGAAAATATTTTAACTTAAATAAGATATTAATTAAAAGAATTTAAGAAAAATATAAAAAAGATTATTAGTTAATATTTTTTAATAATAATAAGATTAAATTATTATAAAAAATAAATAATTAATTAAGTATTATTTTTTAAAATAATTACACAAATTTTGTAACATCCTTATATTATATACAAAGAGGGTATAAAATATCCTAAATATACATAAATATATATATTTAAATTTATATTAATTATATTGATTCGCGTATTTAAATAAATAATTACATTACTTATTTTTTAAAATAAATTTCTACCAAATATTATCCATAATTATTATGATCGAGTTCTCAAAATTTGTGTATTTAACATACGTCTTTTCTAATAACGATTTCTACTTCTACCAAGAAAAAGTTATTTATTTATCCACTGAACCTACCAAAACAAAACAAAATAAATATCTCAACCTACCAAAACAAAAATAAATAAATAACTAAACCTACCAAAAGAAAATTTAATCACAAAAAAAAAAAAAACTATCAAAAGAAAAGTTAAAACACCCAAACTATACAGTGCATAAAAGTGATTGCCCTTTTGAGCTTGGGGTGTTATTCCCTTTTGATCACTAATATTGGGGAGAAAATAATAGTGCATTATATATATTTTTAATTCAAAATTTGATTTATTTACATATAAATTATAATAAACTTAATTTTGATTAAAATATAAATAATATTATCTTAAAATATCAATACAGATAATTTATTTTTACACTTTGTCTCGTATAAATATTTTTAAATATTGAGATGTTTTCACACGATAGAATTCTTGCAAATTAAACTATTGTTTTAATTTTTTTCTGCTCAAATGAAGATACAATTTTTTTGGAGGACTGTGGTTCATAAGGATTCATGACTAAAATATATATAAGTTCACTATTTTTAGATTAAGCATTGTAATGATACGATAAAACTTCATTAATAGTTGCCATATATAAGAATTTTCATCGAGATAATATCTTCAATATGCATTCCATTATTTCTAATCCTCGATGTATTTAATTACATAGCATAAAATTTTAAGATGACTTATTCGTAACATTAAAAAAATAATTTATATATATTATATTAGGTAAATTTATAAAAATACTACTAAATTATTATATTTATTTAGTGAAAATAATGTAAGAACAATACTATCGAAATATTAAAATATACTATTTGGATTGAATTGTGGATTATATCGTTCTCTTTAAGACGTTAAGTGACTATGTTCAAACATGTGCAAACAAACATAATCTCATCGTCACTGGGATAAAACAGCTCAGAATCTTTCTTCTATCTCAAAGTTTCACTACACTAATGAAATCCGCAATATTATACCTCTAAAATATTTATATTGCTCGTAAAACTGAAAAAAAAACAATTTTAACTTTGATTTTTCTATAAAGAACCGTATAACCTTTTTTTAGTTGTTTAGTTATATATCTAAAATGAGAGTTATGTCTCTCTTTTTACAGCTTAAAAAGATGAAAATTCATATAATTATGAAAATAACGGTTATAAAATAACGATAACATAATTGTGAAAATTATAGTCATATTTTTGAGTGGAAACATAACGGTCACAAAATAACGGTCATGTTTGTTGGAAAGAATAATGAAATATTTTTTTATTTAAATTCATTTCCAACAATCCCTCACTTGAATTTCATTTAAAATTAATTTTTTCGAGCAACCGATTAACTTAAAGTATAAGACTGTGCATAAGCAAAATGTGTCTATCAACTTGAACATTTGCATAGTATTGATGCTTTAGAATATACTAGAGTAACTCATAGTTTTGAACTATATCTCTAACAATATTACACACACAACCTTTCCAAGGTGTAGTTCGAAAAGCCCGTGCTTTACGGCCATGAGCATGTATCCCCGTATAGTGAATGTTCTAGTAAATTTTGCCCAAATGGTTCATAGGAATCGACCACACTTCTACATTCACATAGGTGAGTCTATCAAGAGTACTCATGTAGCTATGTACTCCACTCCACATAGAGTATAGAACTCATTAAGAGTTTAATAATTAACTCATCATTCTCTATCGCTTCAGGACTTCATGCTTCTAATAATATAGAATGGGACTTCAAAATAGCATTATTCATCTCATATCATTTCATGACTTGCTATTACCCATTGAACTTATTTCTTGGGATCTCCAGTCTATAAGTTGGGTTACCATCATGAGTGACTCTTCATTCTAAGGGCCTCAATCTCATTCCTTTCGAGGTTTTGAAAACCTTCTCTCTCGGTAATCCTTTCGTCAAAGGATCATCCAAATTTTCATCCGAATGCACATGATCCACTCTTACAGCTCCTATAGAAAGAAATTCTCTAACAGTATTGTGCTTACGACGTATCTGTCATCTGTTGTCGTTGTAATAACGGTTCTGAATCTTTGCAATAGCCGCAATACTATCGTAGTGAATCAGGACAACTGGTATCGATTTTTCCCGTAAAGGGATCTCAACTAACAGACTTCTTAACCAATCTGCTTCTTCCCTTGCATTAGCTAGTGCTATCATTTTAGACTTCACTATAGATTGAGCCAATATTGTCTGTTTCTTAGACTTCCAAGAAATAGCTCCACCAACTATGCTAAATATATAGCCACTAGTTGCTTTGGAGTCTTCTCATAGAGTGTTCCAATCAGTATCACTGTATCATTCTAGAATATCATGAAACTTTTTATAATGTAATCTAAAATTCATAGTTCTGTTAAGGTATCTCATAACCCTTTTCAATAGCATTCCAATGCTCTATACTAGGTCTACTGGTAGATATACATGGTAGTCACACAACATAAGCTATGTTTAGTCTAGTGCAATCAGTGACATAATGTAAGCTACCAATAATGTTCGCATACTCAATTTGTCTAACACCGTCTCCAGCGTTCTTGAACAACTTTGCACTAGGATCATAAGGAGTACATGCAAGTTTGCAATTAAAGTAATTATATTTCTTTAAGATCTTCTCAATATAATGAGATTGATCTAGAGAAAGTCCATTTTCATACCTAGTAATTTTTGTACCAAGGATTACACTCGCTTCTCTGAGATCTTTGATATCAAAGTTAACACATAACAAAGTTTTCACATTATTCACAACATGAATATTTGACCCAAAAATAAGCATGTCATCCACATATAAACATATAATTGTGCAAATATCATTTACTAATTTATAATAAATGCATTTATCACTTTCATTTATTTTGAATCCATGTGAGATAACTAGATTATCAAATTTTTCATTCCATTTCTTAGGTGCTTGTTTTAGGCCAGAGATTTATCTAGGTTACAAACTTTATTTTTCTTGAATTGGGACAACAAAGCCTTCAGGTTGGTTAATATAAATCTCTTCTTTTAAGTCACCATTTAAGAAACCAGTTTTAACATTCATTTGATGCACTACTAAATCATAGATAGCAACAAGAGAGAAAATGACACTTATGGAAGTTATTCGTATGACTGGTGAAAAGGTATCAAAGAAATCTACATTTTCACTTTGCCTATACCCTTTGACTATAAAACGAGCTTTGTATTTTTCAATAGTACCATTAGGGTTTAATTTCGTCTTTAGTATCCATTTACATCCTATGGTTTTGCAACCAAGAGGTAAGTCAACTAAATGGCAAGTTCTATTATACTTAAGAGAGTCCATTTCATCATTTATGACTTCTTTCCATAAGTTGGCAACTAAAGAAGATAAGGCTTCTTGAAGAGTTTGGGAAACTTTCTCTAAAGTGTAAGCATAAAAATCAGACCCAAAATAAGGTTTAAGCTCGTTTACTTATCCTAATATCAATGTTTAATTCTTCTTTTTGTTAACTATTTCTAGTTATGAATAAACTACTAGAAGACGAGTCCCATTATTTTTCAATTTAAAGGGAAATTTACGTTCATAGAAGTCAGCATCATTTAATTCTATAACTACATGATCATTTAAGTCGTAGAATTTATAAACTTTACTATTCACAACATATCCTATGAACACACATTCATATGCTTTACTAGCAAGTTTATTTCTTTTAGGATCAGGGATCCTAACATAAGCTAAACAATCTCAAGTTTTAAAATAAGTTAAGTTAGGTTTCTTATTTTTCAAAATTTCATATGGTAAAATTTTACTTGTAGATTTAGGTACTCTATTTAGCACATAGCAAACAGTTAATAAAATTTCTCTCCACCAATGGGAAGCAGCACCAAAGTTTAGTAAAATTACAACAACTAATTCAGTAAAAGTTTTATTTTTTCTTTCAGTTTTGCCATTCATTTCAGGAGAATAAAGTGCAATTTTTTATGAATGATTCCATGAGTTTTATAAAAATCATTGAAAATATTAGAATCATATTCAATGCTTCTATCACTTCGAAATCTTTTTATTTTTTTGTTAAATTGATTTTTCAATTTCAGTCATAAATATTTAAAACATGTCAAATGTTTCACTTTTATTTTTCATTAGATATACATAAGTATAATCTGAACAGTTATCAATAAAAGTTATAAAATAACATTTTTCATTTCTTGTTAAAATACCATCAAATTCACATATGTCAGAGTGTATTAAGTCTAAAAGTTTAGATTCTCTAATTAGTGATTTATGTGAAGTTTTGGTTATTTTAGCTTGACTATAAAAATCATATTTTTGAAAATCATTCAAAGATAGTTTAGGAATTAGTTCTAAGGTACTCAAGTTCTTGATTATGTTTTTATTAACATAACAAAATCTAGCATGCCAAATATTAAAAGAACTTAACATATAAGGAGAATAAGAAGCTTTATTAATTTCAACATTCAATTTAAATATTCCATGAATGGTGTACCCTTTTCCATAAAAAATATTATTTTTAGTCATTGTATAGAGATCAACTCCTATAGTTTGAGTAAACCCAACTTTGTTAAGAAGATAGCCTGAAACTAAGTTCTTTCTCATCTCTAGAGTATGTAGGACATCCTTCAAGATGACAGTTTTTCTAGAGGTAAACTTCAATTCCACCTTACCAGTACCAGCGATTTTAGTGGAGTGAGAGTTGTCCAGTAGCACTTTCTTATCTTCAGACACAGAATAAGACTTGAACATGTCTCAATCATAGCAAATATAGCGAGAAACACCGTGTCCACTCATCACCCCTGAGATCCACCAACAAAGTTGATTTCAAATATCATAGCAATAAACTGATCTTTGGTGAGGTTCGCTTGTGGGGTAGGACGATTCTTGTTTCAATAGTTCTTGACCAAATGGCCAAGCCTGTTACAATTATTACACATGAATGTGTTATTTCTTGAGGGGGTTGTGGTCCATTATGTGGATAGTTTCTATTTCTATTTTAGTGGTTATGGTTCTAATTATTATTACGATTTTGAGTTTTCATGTTTCTTTCTTTAGGTTTTAAAATTGCAAAGGAGAATTTCTTATTGGTACTATTGTTCGAGACAATGAGTATTTCATCTCTTTGATCTTGTTTTTGGGCTTCTTCTTCTATTCTTAGATGGGTTATAAGACTTTCTAAATAAAATTCCTTAGTTTTATATCTAAGTGTATTATTAAAATCTTTCCATGCAAAGGGTAATTTATCTATAATAAGAACAACTTGAAATTGTTCATCTAAAGTCATACCTTCAGAAGTTATTTCATATGCTATCTTTTGCATTTCGTGTGATTGAGCTTCTACAAATTTGTCATCAATCATTTGGTACTTCATGTATCTACTAACAACATACTTCTTTGTTCCAACTTCTTCATTGTCGTACTTCTTTTGTAGTGCATCCCAAATTTCCTTAACAGACTTATTAGAATTGTAATAGTCTAAATCCTTTGTTGTAGATTCAGTAGGAGGATTATGTAGTGTTGGTTTTTCAGTAGTAAGAACAGAAGCAACTTTTTTCATGGTTAAAAAAAATAACATTTTTTTGTCTATCTTTTAAAGTGTAGTCCCTCGAAACGAAACAGTTTGTTAAGATCAACAATTAACATTTTAGTGGACATGACATATAGAAACTGTCTTAAAATTGTTGGAACAAGTATGTAATAATAATGTAAGAACAATATTACTGAAATACTGAAATGTACTGCTTGGGTTGAGTCACAGACTATGTCGCTCTCTTTAAGACGTTTCGCGACTCTCGCAAAACTTGTGCAAACAAACACAAACTTGTCGTCCTGAGGATAAAACAATCAAGAATTTTTTTCTGTCTCGAAGTTTCACTGCACTGATAAAATCCAGAATGTTACACCTCTGAAATATTTATGTTGCTGAGAAAACTGAAAAAACAATTTTAAATTTTCTTTTCTTTAGTTGTATATCTAAAATGAGAGCTATGTTCCTATTTTTATAACTTAAAAAAATGAACATTCACATAATTATGAAAATAACGATCATATTTATGGATAAAAACATAACTGTCACAAAATAACAATCATATCATTTTCAATAAATTATTTTTCATTTCGTTTATATCACTTATTTATTACATTTATATTATTCTGTTAATCTTTATCTAACAGTGTTACACATAAGTGATAGATTTAAAAAAAATTGGATAATTAATTAATAAGTTTAAATTAATATATATAAATAAATAATAGATTTAAAAGAATTCATATATTTAAACAATATATTTAAAATAATATTTGTTTCAAATATGTTACTTAAATATTTGAATTATTTTAAATTTATTATTTGATTATCTAACGTTCATTAAATAAAAATTAATTAAATAATATATAGATAATATAAATAATTTAATAAAACAAATAAAACAAATATAGTAATTTAAGGATATTTGGATAGGTATACTGTATTATATTTTCTTTAAGGATTAAATTGGTCTTTTTGAGTCCTCTATAAAACTTACAAATTACACAAACAAACAAAAGAAGAAACCAAGAAATCTTTGGATTCCATTTCACCATATGTGCAGGAGGACATGATGCACGAAACCCTAGAACCTGCCTCAAAAGAAAAAGGGCTACTTGGCCACGTTATGTTCTTTCCTTTCTTTTAGCCTTTTATTTTGAGCATAGCAATTGACCAAAATTTACAATGTAAATGTATGGAAGAGACAGTAACAATAAATGCTATATTTTCCCACATTTCATTTATTTTTTATACCATGTTATTTATTATTATTATCTAAACAATTAAAAAAAATTAATTTTTAAAAATGATTCATAACACACTACTCTGATATAAAATATATAAATATAAATTTATATATTATTATAATTTCTCCAATAAAAATGCAAAAGAGCCAAAATATATATTATGTTTTAATATTTATGATGGTTTAGGCCACATTAATTAGACGTTATCTTTTCAGATAGATGTTATTATTTTAATATATGATATAATAATTAATATAAATATAAATATATATAAATATTTTTATTAATGTGATTTCTGTAGCAATATAGCTACATAAGATAATCTTTTGTCAAAAACCAAAAGTCAGTGTTCTCGCTTTTTAAGTCTGTCCAAAACATTCTATAAATCAATATTAACATAGTCCTACCAATAATTCATGCTTTTCAAGTGGCGGGGTAACCTTCATAATTCCATGACTTTTTTTAGAATTGGACACTACTTAATTTTAACTATTATTATTATTATTATTAATTTATTTATTTTTGAGTGAATATGAAGTGGAAATAATAATATAAATATTTAAAATTTTCCTTAATTATTAATTGTCTTAACGTTGAAAGAATTATAAATTTACTAATCTAGCATAACTAGTATAATTCTAAATATTAAAACAAATTATTTGTAAAATATTATTGTTGTATTCTAATACCCTTAGTTTTTGGATAGTTTGATATTTTTTAATCTAATATCAAAGCTTAATATTATATATGTATTCAAAATCATAATATTTAAATTATTATTTTTTTATTCAATAATTTAACTTTTGAGAATGTTGTTGACAAAAATATTTAACAATAACGAGTTTTTTAATTAACTTGTTTAATTTTTTTTTGAATATTTACATGAATAAAATTATATATTAAATTTAAAGAATTAAATATTAAATAAATAATAATCATTTATTAATATGAGTTAATCATATTACATAACTCAATGTCATGTCTGCCTAGTAATCACTCATTACTAAAAAAACAATAATGCATGCCTACGTCTCCAAATTAATTTTAAATTTTAAAGTAAATACTATTTTAAGTAAAATAAATCGATTAAGTTTTATGAGATGTTATCATCATATAATATATTACTAATTAATTAATTATATATATATATATATATATATTTTTTTTTTGGGTATTTATTTTTATTTTTTTAAGATATATAAAAATAAATAAGTTCGCCAAGTTATGTAAAGGACAATCCATTCATTTTTTATATTAACACCCTGAATGGCTATTTATGTACACGTTTTCTATGGCAATTTACTACTTAGCATTCCGAGGAACTTCCATTTAACGTCCCAAACTTCCAAACATTTTATTAATTTTAGTTTTTGGATTTTTATGTGGAGTTGTGTTTCATCTTTATTTTAAAAATCTAGTTCAATTTTTTTTTATTGTTTATTTATGTATTGATTTAGGTGATTGCAAATAGAAAAATAAAAACATTAATGTCAAATAAAATTTAAAATTCAATTTATTAAGATAAAATTCAAACTTTTTAAAATATAACCGAGGCAAATTTAGTAGCACTAATAAATTATCATATACTATATTACTAAATTAATTCATATTTTTCTTTATATTTTACTACTTTATATGAAATATAGATAAGTTTGTGTAGCATTATTTTTGTATTTCAGCAATAACACCGTCCATTTAACTTATGATGTAACTGAAATTTCATTTTTAATTATACAATGAAAAAAATATATATTATTTTTTAACTTTTCTTAAAAACATGACTTTTTTTAAAAAAAAACTACATATTTTTTTAAGAAAAGTTAAAATTAAAACATATAAATAATCGAATTATATATAAAATGTAATACTTATTATAAAAATTAAAAAAAAATAACACTTTTAAAATTTAAAAACAAAAACAATACTAAAAATAACTGTAGTAGTTAAATTTAAATGATATTTAATTAAAAAATATTTAAAATAAAATAATATATTAAAATTTTAATAATAAAAATATGTAAAATAAATATAAATTATTTTATTTTTATAATTATAATTATAAATTTAAAAGCATTATTATTAGTATTATATTATTTTTTAATTAAGAAGTAGGTTCATCGAATTAGAAAGAAAAAAAAAAAACTTGACAAAACGACCACGTGTATTAAATTAGGCTAAAAGCCGTTCTCAGGGTCAATTGAATCCAACTTTGATCAACTAAAGGAATTTTACAAATTTATTACTCATGAGTAGTCAACAAGTTAGATTCTTCAAGGACATAATTACCCTTGGTCAAATCACGAGCATAGACAGCATCGAGTGTTATGATTTAGTCAATTGATAATAATATTGTAAGACTAAATTACCCTTTGCTTTAATAATACTATGCTTTTCAGGGCACTTGCATGATGCTAATGACTAATAATGAGTAGTAACAGTTCATTGTATTTGTATTGTGATTTTCTTTTTGTGCACAAAGGACACAAACTTTGTTTAATACATTATTCATGTGGGGTTAAATTTTTCTATTTTAAAGTCAAATCATTAGTGGAGGATTATTTTTGTGGTGAAAGTTGTTCTTTTTTTTATATTTTTGTTGGAATTTATTTTCTTTCTTGTTCACCTATATATATATATTATTTTAATAAAATATATTAAAATTATTAAAATTTTCTTAAATATCTATTATTAAAAATTAAAAATTTCATAATTTTATAAATATATATAATTTATTTATAATTTTATAAATATTATATTTAAAAGATATTAAAATAGGACAGATGTACATCTTTATCTTAACCTAATCTGCCTCTTATTATAATCATGAACATCGTACATAATTATGTTAAAGGGGTACCATATAAATTTTACTTCAACAAGTTTCGTCAACATATGAATGATAATGGTGAAAATTGATGATTTTTATAACCAAGTTATTGCATTATAATAAAGATTATATTTCCAATAAATTTATGGTAGAATCCGTAAGTTGCTATTATTTACAAATTGCAATGCTTTTTAACAATATGTCACTAATAATATAAGCTTAAAAGTGTTTTTTTTATTCAACTTTGATTTTATGGTATATTTAAAAATGAAAATGCTTTATGTCCTCGTTACACTATTTAATAATATTTAGGTGTTAAAATCTTATAAATTTTTTTTCTTATTATATTAAACTTTTTCACGTATTTATATATTTAAATGTAAAAACATCTCCACTAATATTATATAACACTACTTATTTAAAAAAGAAGAGTTGATTTGTTTGTGAGACATAAGTATATTTAAAAAAAAAACTAAATTATACTTAGTGGAGAGAAAATTAAACAATAAAGTCCTTGGCGTAGATTTCAAATCTTTATCCTTCTATTAGAGAAAGAAAAAGAATAAATTAGGAGATTGATTAGAGAGAAATGAAAAAAAAAGCATAAAGAATATTTAGTGTTACAAAATAAAAGCAAAAAAAATTCAAATAATAAGATTGAAAGGGTAATACTACATATTTTTATAAAATACAAAAACATATTTGTAAAAACAACATAAAAAAAACATGTTTTAAAAATATTATGGGGGTACGAGTTCGCTCTAACTTTAGTGTGGCTCCTTGCATGCTTATGCTCACGATTCGTGTGAGAATTCACCAATGTTCTAATCTCCTCCCTACTACCCTTACAATTATTCTAGAATAGGTTTGAATATGAAGGCAAAAAATAAAATTTCTTACAAGGATGTGAAAAAATAGTTTAGCAAATTAAAAACAAAAAATAAATGGGAAAAATATTGTTTTTCATTGTTTTGGCACAAAGTTTTCATAATTAGTTTCATTGCAATATAGTTAATTTCAACTAGAGGTGTTCACTAATCCGGTTCGATTTGGGAGAAAAAAATTTAATTGTATTGTATCGTTTGAAACGATTTTAATTAATATAAACCAAACATGATTATTTGATTTATAAAACCGTTTGATCCGATCTGATTTTCGGTTTGATCTGATTTTTGGATACCTTTAATGAGAAATATTATAAAAAATTTAATATATTATTAAATCGATTTGATACGATTCAATTGGTTTAAAAATTAATACAAATCGAACCAGATCGTTTGAAAAATGATTTTAATTAATACAAACTAGATCAAACCGATTTTTCGATTTGATCCAATCTAGACCGGTTTATGAACATCCTTAATTTCAATAACCACGTATCTAAACTAGTTAGTGAGCTAATTAAACAAACATTTGAAATTGAGTTTTGTTTGGAATATCATTAATTTTTATTAATTAACAAAGACAATCAGCGAGTTAAAAAAGAAAGAGAACTTTAAGATGAATAGCTTAGTTCCACCCAACATAAAGGGGTTGATATACTGTTGGTTGGACAACTTGGGCTTAATGACATCGGCTCAGATACTGATGTTCGAGGCTTCAGAGTCCAGCCCACTCATCGGATTCTAAAGTATCATTTAGCCCAATTACCCCAAGGTTGAAATGATATTCAAACTAACAAGGGGATCAGACTGCTAATAAAAAGAAGCTACTGCCAAGTGGAGTATGCTCATCAAAATGTTACAAATTAGAACCAAAAAAAAAAAAAAACGACCAAATCGTTTGAAACCAATCCACAACAAAATTTATAAGACAGGTTCTATCAAAATATTGGAAATCAGCGGCATTGACGACAAATGCTCAATTGGAACCTGAGCAACATGAAACTCAATATGACCTCCAATTATGGTCCTGTTTCTGAAACAATTTCAGTTTGTTTAACAAATATTGTTTCAGAAAATCTAGTCTTTGTATCTTCCAGCCGTACCGGTAAGGGTAGCTACTACTGAATATGCTACTGCTTCAGCTTTCCTCTGCTTCTAGTCATGACCCCTGATGAAGCAACACTTTCTACAGCCTTTTTTACAACTGATAGCTTCTCATCTGATCCGGATAAATTAACACCAGAGCTACAGCCTTCCTGTCGCTTCCGCTTTAATCTTGCACCTACACTTTCTGAGTTAAGTTCATTAGCAAAAGAAGGCTTCTCTGATAATGGAGTACCCTTCAACACAATGGTACTATCTCCATCATTTTTAATACAAGTCAAATGCAAACCCATATCTTCACTTTTCATCAATATTTCTTTTGCAGTCTGCATGGCACCCAATTGTTTCTCTTCTGCCTCAGAAAAAGGCAATGATCTTTTCACAGAACTTTGAGCATTAATGGCAGAAAGAGAGCTATTTGAACCCTTGTTCTCAAACTGAGGTTCTGATGATTCGATCTTGTCTTCACTGGGTTTCTCGGATGCTGCATCTAAATCCAAGAAAGGCAAAGTCCTTTTGACAGATACTTGATTGGTATTCTCTGCATTCTTTTCAGGCTTTGTTTCTGCTCGATGGGTTTCAATGAGGTAGTGAGCAACTGATTTGTAGCCAAGTTTTGATATCTGAAAGGTTGACAAAATTAACCTTTACGTTCAAAACCACACAAAAAGGCAAAAAGAGCAACAAGAGTTTATGGATGTGTTGAGAAAATTCACCTTTCTATACAAAGAACCAGTGGGAGCCCAGCCTTTTGCTTGTCTACACAAACTGCAGTTACAAATTCCACGACAGGGTGGGCAAATCCAATCTGGATTTTCTAGAGCTTCGAGAACATGCTCTCCATATCTGCCACAGTAAGATACAACAGTGTTCCACAAGTAGTACATCAACATCATTTACACATACAAGATTACTATTAGGTAGCTCAAAGTAATAGTAGATAAGGCTGTAATGATACACAGAAATGAACTCTTCCCGCCGCATACCTCATGTACAAACAATCTCCACAAAACTGTCCTTGGACCATATCACATCTGCAGCAATGAGTACGATAGCCTAGAGTTTTCTGTCTGCAAATGTCATAGCAATCTTCATGCACAAGTGATAGCAATATTGTATGCAATGATACAGTAGGAAAAGGAAAATAAAATGAGAGGAGTTATAAAAATGTTGCATCATTTTTATGCTTCTACCACATGTTATATTCTATAAGCAAAACTACATTTCTCGACTTCATCGTAATTTATCTCTTTATAAATACGAGCAATGTTAAGGAAATAAATTTGCATCTACATCATCGTGTTGTGACACATATCAATATTATTTAGAAAAATGAATTACTTTCCAAAATAATTTTGACACATAACATGATATAATAAGCATGGATGTAAAATTATATGATATCAGTATTTCTCTTACAAATATAGAACTTGTCACATTCAAAAGTTTAAATAAATCTTCACTGCATCCTTTTCATGATTCTGTCACATGTTAATAAGCAAAACAACATCACTTGACTTTATCATAATTGATCTTACTCTTTACAAACTTAAAACTTGTTCTATGACATTAGTATATTTGCTTCGTTAAAAAGTCTTATAAATCTATTTTTGCTTTATTCTTAGAGACTCCATCTTATCAATAGCTTACGAACCTTTTAGAAAACAAGTCCATTAAAATGAGTTCAAATAGTGGTTTCATAATGTCTACTTCATTGGTAAATAACATCCATCCATATAAATAAAGGAATTTCCTTGATTAACAAGTTCAACATTGAGATCCAAAATAATTACATTGAGACAATCTAACCTGCATTGATGACAAGTCTTTCCCTTAATACTATCATAAATTCGAGATCCATTTGAGTCATAACCATCCACAAAAAATGTCCAGCTCCTCTCAGTGTTACCCAAGAGTTTTTCATGCTCTTCTGTGTATACCTCCAGCTTCGAACCCACCTCTCCAAGAAGATCCTCATTTCCCAACCCCTTATCCTTCTTTGACAATTCCACCTCCGAATAAGTAACTGGAGTCACATTTTGTAACCTAAACCCAGCAACATAAAATCAAACAGGGAATGAAAACAATACACTGTTAATAGATTATTTTTTCCCCTTAAATTAGAAAACAATAAAATTAAAATAAGCAAAAACGGTAGCTAAAATCTCTTATCTTTAACGAAAGTTTACTTATTAGGTGTGCAACATAAATCCATTATCTCGGTTATCTACTCTAAAACTAAGGTAATGTATTTGTACTATCTCGGTTACTATTCTACATTGCAATTTTATTAAAGTTAATAGATTTAGACTAGCCAACGTACTTAAAATAATACAAAAATTGAAACCACATAAAAACAGAAAACCCAAGTGAAGATTTTGTACCTAGAAGAGCGTCGAATTGAACCAGAAGAGGGCAAAGCAGAAGGAGGCGTTTTGTGATCGGTGAGACTTTTCGGTGCTCGCTTAGGACGAGATTGGGACTTGAGCTTAAGCGAGAGGTCAAAAATACCAAGCTTTTGTAATTTCTCATGGTTTTCTTTGATTCTATCTTCTCTGGACTGCTCATAATCTGAAATCTTCTTCTGGGTGTGGATTGTTTGAGCTAGGTCATCAATGACTAAATTACTGCTAGGGTTTGCGTTGGATTCTTGTGTCTGGGTCGTCCTTATCGACATGGTTACTCTGAAAACTTCTGTCTTGCTTTGTTGTGTAGGAGAATGGGTTTGATTTGAATCTCCAACGGTCATGTTTGGAGAATAAATCATGCACTTTGATTCTTGTCTTTTACTTTTTTGAAATTGTGATTTTGAGAGGGAGAGAACTAAGGAAGGTCTGAGACCGTGAGACTCTGACTGGCGTGCTGTACGGAAATCCTATATTTGTATTTACAATGGAGACAAAATTGACAAAATCTATTAAAGGTTGCATATGGACTTGTATAGTTGTATCATGTATGTGATCAGCTTCATGGGTCGAGCCCAATTACAATTGTAAGAGCCTAATATAACTTTTAACTTGGCTCAAAGGCTAAACATGTTTTTAGGTTATGTTTAGTAATCCATGTGAATAAATTAGAATGGAAATAAATATAAATAAAAATTAAGAGAAAATAGAGTGTAAAATTTGTTTTTTTTTTGTGTTTCCTAAAAACGATAAAAAATTAGAATAAAAATATTAATTTATTTAAATATTATTTTGAAATTAATATAAAAAATAGAAAATAGAAAAAATATTAAAATAATAGATAGTTTTGTAATTATATCTTATAAATTTGGAAAATAAAATCAATACTAATAATGAGTAAAGAAACAATTAAAAAAAAATCTCAAATTTGTGGATTTTTTATTTCATTTTTATCTTATTTTTAAAAAGTAAACAAGGAAATGAGAAATACCTTCTCTTGAGCCTTCCTTCTTATTACTTACCTTCATGTGTAGTGATTATTCTTATTTCTTCGTGGATAGTAAGTAAATTTAACATTTTCATTCTCTTTTCTTGTAAGCCTTATTTTTAAGGTTGTTAACTTTTCTTGACGTTATAAATCCTTGTAAAGATTCTTTAGTTGAAGGCAAGTATTTTTTTTTTGTGCATTTTTCAATTCATTCTTCGAAACTATATACCATATTTTAATAAATAAATAAATTCTTTCATAAGATTTATTTACATCTAAACTCTAAACTAATCGTAATTATTATATATTTTATATTTTCATATTTAAGTTATTTTTTATTCTATTAAAACATGAACAATTTTTCTTTTATAAAAACTATGTAATTTATTTATTTAAATTCTAAAAATATAAAATCTTATAACTATTTTATAATTTATTTTTATTATTTCAATCTAACTTGTAACAAAATTTGATCAATATTATCTAGTATAAAAATATTATGTATTTATTGTTACATATATTTTATTTTTCTCTATTTCATATAAATATTATTATTTTTTATTTATTAGCTTAAAATTTTATTTTTTTCATTATAAAATATTTTTGATTGGCTTACTCTCTTTATAAATTTTCTTTACAATAAAAATAAAAAATTACTAAAAAGTAAAAGGTAATATTTAAAATATTACTTAAATCCTCATTCTTCGTTAGAGATCTAAGTATGTTCCCGTAAAGATTTTAAGTAAAAATATAAAATAAATATTAATCATAGACGGAGAATGAAAAGGGGTTTCCAATCTCGTACTACCTCATTCACAATCCTATTTATCTCTTACTTTTACATATAGTTGTAACCAAATTCAACATTTAAGATTGATTTTTTTTGTGTACGCATTTGACTTTATAAGCTTACTTTTATATTTATATATTTTTTAAATAACTATAATAATCATATCTCAAAATGCAGGCTCAAATTTTAAACTTTTACATATTCAAGTGGGTCACATGTCGTTAGGTTACAAGTTTGTTAGATGCTTCTCGTTTTCTTTATAATTTCTTTAACTGATTTAAATTTTAACCTCTTATTTCATCAATTATGTTTAACAAATATTTCATTCATTTTTATTTTTTAAAAATAATATTGTTTGTTTATGTGAATAATGAAATTGTGCATTACATGTGGTCTTTTAATGTTAAATTATAAATTTCATATGTGAAATTGGTCCAAGTGAAATACATGTAAATAAAAATGATAAAGTACTAAATAGGATACTCATAGTGTGAAAGCCTAACATGTCAATGAGTTTCTCAGAATTTTATGGGGTTTTAATCTAAAATATCAACCTTATTAGAACAATTAACCTAGGCACTTAAACCCATTTAGATTGTCATATTCTTTCAATGAGTGACTCTTGTTTTCATTTACCCATTACAATTCCATCTCTTAACTAGTTCACATGGCTTTTCATTGAACCATGAGGCTCTCCCTTGTATTCAACTCATTGTCTCTCTGTTGTTGACAATGTGGTGAAGAGAACGACTCCACTTTCTTGGCACAATCTTAAGGCATTTTTTTTTGCCTAAATATCCTTAATTTTGTCAAGTTGATGAATTTTTTCTAACTAACAATAAATTATCCTAAAAATTACAACTTTATATCAAATCACTCGATAAAAGACCAAAATATCATCATTTCATAATGTTAATAATGTGAGACCAAAGACACACCTACCACATCTCTAGCATTGACCTCAGTAGATATTGACCAAAGACCCCACTGGAGCTTCGGCGATCCCATTGGAGGTAGATATAATATGTTACATACAAATATATAGATGGATGTAATATATTACATAAAAAGATATAGGTAGATGTAACATATTATAGAAAGTGATGGATTTAACATTTGATATATAAAGATAGATGTAGATATAATGTATTACATACAAAAACAAAGATGAATATAAGATATTCTTAATTCTTTTTTATTATTTTCTCACTTTGCTTAATATATAGGTTAAATGGGAAAACTAAAAAATATACGACCGAAGTATAGAGAAAACTACAAACATATAATCTAAGTTTATTGTGTTACAAATATAGCACTGAAATATCATAAGTGTTATGAAAATACCATATGTTTGTAATTTATGGTACTTCAATTCTACATTTGTAACGAATGCAAGGTAGCAAAGGTCTATTTTGTTTTCAAAATGAACACTTTAGTATCTTAATTTATGGGTTAAACACTACTAGTCATGTTATTTTTGAAAAATAAGCACTTTTAATCCCATATTAATTAAAATGAACACTTTTAATCCATCAAAAACATTAAAATGGAGCACTTATAGTCCTATAAAGAGGACTAATTTTTACACTTCAGTATTTAACTTTCATAAAAAGCAAGATTAGAGGTGAAAAATCCAAAAATTAAGGGATTAAAATGTTATTTTGCACGTGATAACGAGATTATTGTAACATTTTACCTATTTGTAACACTACAAAGTTACACAAATATAACCCATGTTATACACAGAGCATTATGTATTTATGGTAATCTAAAACTCTATTTATAACTCGATAAATTTATATGATATATTTATGACTTTCTTAATATTTTGATAATATATTTATTAATTTAATCTTAATTTAAAAGCAAACTATAAATTACAATCTTAAAAATTAATGTTATTTATTATTGGCCCAAAACAATTTTTTTTAGCCCAAAGCCCACATTCTACATAAACCCTCGGCTCTTATATATATATTTATTTGTTTCCCTTTGCTGCATGAGTTAGAGCAACTACCGAAAAAAAACAAAGAGCAGAGAGAAATTGCACAACTGCTTGAGAATAAAATTTGAGAGCTGAAAAAGGGAGTAGTAGTAGCCACTAAAAGGAGACAGTACAGGAGCCGAATTTGAGAGCTAAAAGGAAAAAGAGGTTGCAGAAAAAAATAGCAGCTGTAAGATAGAGAACAGTGCAACTAAGAACAATCTGGCGCAGAAGAGAACTGTCAAATTGGAAGCTGAAAATAGAGAGACTTCTACCCAGCCATATCCAAAACAGCTTAGCCTTGTCAATCTCCAGCCTAGTGACTCTAACAGTGCCAGTGTTTGTCTTCACAAGCGGCTTGACTTCGCCACCTTCACGCTCTCTCTTGTTCGGTAATATCAAATAAATTTGAAATTTATTTGTTGGGTTTGTTTGGTGATTCTTTGCAGAAAATATTTGGGTATATTTTGGATATTAGTGTATTTTGTTGAAGCTTTCAAAATATTAGTGGTTGTATCTCCATTTGATTATTAGTGAATTTTCTTCGGTGCACCGTCGTCAGTGGAGTTGACTTTTCACATTGAAAAGTTGAACCACTTAAATCATTGTGTGCCATTAATTTTCTTATTGCTTAATATTTTGCTGTTATCCATTATTATTAATTAGGTCAATCAAAATTGGACTCGATCTTCGCTTTCGCAAGTGTTAAATTCGTAACAATTAACATTATTAATGATTGAATAAAACCAAATATTCAACCAATCCTAAGAGTTCAAAAATGATTAAGATAATTGCAAAATTTGACATAATCTAGGCATAAAAGAAACTTGTTCTTTCCCATAGAACATAGCCATAAGTCTAAAATCATCTGGAAAAATATAAACATAGTGTTAAAAATAAGTAGACGAGGAATCATAAAACAACTGAAGTCCTTGAATAAAATCTTACCTAGTCGAATGTGTAGTAAAAATAATTTAACTATTATTATAAAAAGTTAATGTTAGATGTAAAATAATCCATGTCATATGGCATAATATGAGAGGTCGTAATCAGTAATATGACTCACAAGCTAGCCTAACCAATGCTGAGTCATCAAATAAGCTTCAATATCATGTAAATATCTAACATGATAAACAACCGACATTCAAACCCTTAATTATCTGACTGTGAGATAATTCAACGGATAACACTCCAACATTTAAAGATAAGTCTATCACTATGAATAAGGGCTATCAGTATGTATATTCTTTAATATAAATAGTCACCACTATTCATCAATCATAGGCGTTGAGATCTATACTCTATCACCCTAAAAATTTCTCTACATCTCTCTACATCACAAAAAGAGACATCAATTTCCTTCTTCTCCTTATTACCTGGACTTACTTAAGCATCAAAGAGTCAAAGGCCACCACACCCCGTGGTGGTCCAAGGTCCTAATAGTGTGTTCTCTATTCTTAGAGACACATGAAATAGAAAGTGCATCAATCATCAATGTTAAAAAAAATTGGTATCAACATCTGGCACCATATATAGGAACGAATGTGATCTGCTAGTTGATTCACAACTAGAGAGGAAGATCTACAGAGCTCTCCAATATTCTGAATTAGATGGTCCTGGAAAAAATGTCCTAAAAGTTCAGAAGAAAACTGCTCCAACAAAAGTTCACTTTGCACGGCCTTTAAAGGCCACACCTTTTTATCCTTTCAAGATGAACCAACCTCTCGACTTGGACAATCAAGTTTCTACAAAGGACAATGAGGTCCCATCTTATGTCTAACAAGTTGTGTAGCTACGTGTGGAATTTTTGAGAGACAAAGCTTCATCCTTAACAAAGGATAGAAAAAATTGGTCCAAGATAAAGTCTAGAAGGATCACTTGATGGGTACACCTAACACATCATCATTAGCCAAGATAAAGTCTGATATGGCCCATCCAAGGAGTGGCTGGACAAAGTGTGTCAGACAAACAATGGTCGACAAAACTCAGTAATGTTGCCCAAGCTTCACCAATTGATCCTCTAAAGGCCATAAGCACTTGAACCTAAAGACGTCTATGTGGAATCTTCCATTCCTCATTATGTACTAGATTTGGTCCACAACTACATAGGCTTAGATTGGATATATGAATTTCTCTGACGAGGTCTAAGCTTAAAGGCTATTTCCACTAAATGGTGGCTCATTTTTTAACACCTCTAAAAAGTGAGGCATCTTGGGTTGCCACACATGGAAGCCCAGTTGGCTGGCCACGATGGCACAACCAAAAAGAGACCCATATTTCACTTTTATATTAGGTCAAATGTCCTCTATTTGGATCTTAAAATCTATGCATCATCTAAAAAATATAAGACCACCATCGAAAAGATCTCGTGTCGAATAGCCTCTATATAAAATTTCACATTACATGGACATCAAAATGGCCTACACACTCCACCATGTGCCACCAGCGCATGTGGGTGATGGACATGCCAATTTTGCACAAAAACTGGTCTGGTTTACTGCACAGATACAACCATTGGTTCAGAGCCAGTTCACCTATTTTTCATCCAATTCTTGAAAAAATAAAATCGTTTCCAAAATTCTCTTGACAAGACAATTTCAACAACTATATATTTAACATTTTTTAATAGATGTGCATAAATAAATGTGCAAAAATGTGTGTGTGGAGAGACGGTTCACACATCTAATTAAGTCAAAATTTTGGGAAATGATCATGCACTCTTCTATTCATCCAAATAATGTTTGGAAAGATATTGTCCGTTCTCATCATCATCATCATAATAGTGTTCTTAAAAGGTGACCGGTCACTGTTTAAAAAAGAAT
The DNA here is from genome assembly GCA_033030585.1 of Hippophae rhamnoides. Taxonomy (NCBI): domain Eukaryota; kingdom Viridiplantae; phylum Streptophyta; class Magnoliopsida; order Rosales; family Elaeagnaceae; genus Hippophae; species Hippophae rhamnoides. The sequence goes on along the minus strand of CM065434.1, from coordinate 18,191,017 downwards.
GAGACAATGAATTCATTCCAACACTCAGAATGATGAGGATAACATCTATGGCCATCCTGGGAATGCCTCTTAAGGCCATAGGTCCTTGGTTCACCCTCCATCCTAGAGAGTGTTCACATCTTTCAATGCCCACAATGAACCCATACCCATATGAAGTTCGATTGATAATGTAACCTACCATAATAGGAACCAAACCTCATGGATAGAGTTCACCCACAAATTACAATGACATTGGACAATGGATGTCTAAGAAGCATCCCTCTAATCATCCATCTTTGAGTAGTTGAGACCACCTCGAGCATATTTTTTCCATCGTGATCCATGTGACCATCTCCATGCCCGTATACAGATATGCTTTATCCAAGCCAACCATGTTAACCATGTGACCTCAACAGCTAATGGTCGCCTTAAAAATTATCACCTATGATGGTACTAAAAACCCTTAGAATACATGGAAAAATTTAAGGTATAGAACCATATGCGTACCTTAACATGATGAAGAGCATACTTTAAACTATTTGGGTAGGCCTCCATAATCCATAAGATCTATAACCATTTCCCATCAATGAGGCCTGCATGCATCATCTTCCAATGGCCAGAATGCCACAGTGCTCACTCATAAGTTGCATAATCTAGACCGTCGCCTCACAGGTTGCATGGTCTATATTGATACTTTAAAGGCCCAAAATCTCATAAATAGATGAGACCATGACCAGATTCAAAAATAAACCTATAAGAAAAAATGCATGGTTTAAAGCTAAGGACAAACATGATGTGTCTGGAACATTTGTGCTAGGAAATAAAGTATGCAACCTAATATTACACCCCACCAACAAATTGGGTTGTGAGGTTTAAAATAATCACATATCATCGAAGAGTACACATCTTCACATGAATTATTTCAAAAGGAGTTATGTGAGAATCTCCTAAGATTGCACTTCAGAAATTCACCCAAGTTCTATATGAGGACACTTGGTGAGATCAACATAGACTTAATGAAGTGACACATCATATATTTCTATTCACATATCAGAGGTCCACAACAATGTTCCAACTCCTTCAAGATTACCTAAGTTCGCACAATATCTAAGAGGCACATACCCAAGAGGTGAGCGTGAGGCAAAAAGGTCCTACCATAGAGTTTCAGAAAGGTTGTTCCTACATAAGGCTATGAGATCTTTTCCCCACATATGATTTCCACCAAAAAATCTAGAGATAATAATTATCTTGAAAGAGTAGAAAGTGGCATAAGATGTTACTCATAAGAAACAACATATGAAAAAAACAACGCCTCATTGTGATAGAAAGAGAAATAGTACCTCAAATGCACTTTCATTTTAATAAAACTGTGTTTACAGGTATTTAGGCCAAGCTTTTTGACATTTGTGGATTTTGACCAGGAAAAAAAGTCCAAAGCTATAATGGGATTGAAGGGTGTCGACTATGAAAGGTCACATGCCAGTACCCTCAAGGCCAGAAGTTGTTACAACTTTTATACCATACCCCTATGAGCCTTATTGGATCTTTGAATAGGTAGAAATGATGCCCAGAGTTTAGAAGTTATTACAAATTTTGCACCTCATCTCAACATATTATGTTGAACCTTTAAGTAGGTAGCAACTATGCCCTAGGTTAAAAATTTGCTACAACTTATGTACCCTACCTCTATGAGTTGTGTTGGACCTTTGAATAAGCAACAACCACGCCCAAGGTCCATGAGTTGCTATAACTTTTGAACATTATCCACACAAATATTGATTTTATTATGTTGAGGACCCTGAGTTCCCAACCCTGATCGTTAATAAAAACCATAAAACATAATCAAAATGCAATGATACTCACGAGAAAGTGGAATAATACACCAAGGACTACAAAAATTTTCTAAGCCTTAAGACCAAATTCTTGGATGACTTGATAAACTCAAGAAAAACAAGCAGAGGCTTGGTATACCAAGAACACCCTGGCTCAAACAAACCACCCTTACTTAGTCAAAATGAAATCAAGTAATATGGAAGCAACAATGTCAAGGCACCATCCCAATAGGTACATTGTCAAACTAAATCTAATAGGGCATCCCCAAATTGAGCCTAATGAGTACATAGTCAAACTAAACCCATTGGTCAAAATGAAATTGATTGGACTAATTAATGGACATAACACATATGACTCCATATGGAGTACTCGATTGGACATAGCACATGTTCCCATACATAGTGCATGTGGTCGAACATGATACATATAGTCAAACATGACCCATGTGGCCAAACAAGGGGAGCATAATTAGACTTAACATATATGGTAAGACACAACGTATAAGCACAACTAAAGTACACACCTATTATACGAGTAAGAGGATAGTGTACCAGTGACAATTACACCTCATACTGTACCAATACAATTGATCATAAATTACTTTGGTCCTTTCCCTAACATGTACATACCATAGTGTACCAACAACAAGTACATACCATAGTGTACCAATAATAGGTACACACCATACTATACTAGCAACATAAATCCCACAAGGAACATGCTTAAATAGCACCCATCATCTCAAAACAGACAAGATCATACAGACGGACCTCCCCAAAAAGTAAAAGAAGGGTATACCACTACTACAAAAATGGGCTTTAAAGTCGGTTCGTTGAACTGACTTTAAATTGAGTGACTTAAAATGTAAAGTCGGTTAACCGCGTGAACCGACTTTACATTTTATGATTTTTTTTCTTTATTCTCATTTTTCACTCCACCCTGTATTCAATATATATAGCATAAAAAACCAAAATATAAATAATAATACAAATAATTAAAAATTTAAATATAATTAATTACTTGATAATTAAATTTATTACAAAAACAAATAATGTATATACAATACATATATAGTTAACTTAAATTACAAATAAAATAATGTCATCAAAGTGTAATTGGATTGTGCGAGAAAGCTTGGTTGGCTTCGAATCACCAGCATTGTGACAAGGAAAGTGGACAAAAAACACCGGGTTCATATAACAATAAATTCCCCTACATATATGAGCACATAAACATCCATCAAACTAGCAGTCTAAGCTTCAGAGACATATGAATGGAGAAATTAAATCATTATAAATATTACCATCAAAAAGAGAATACCACAGAGACATCCGAGTGATATAACCCTTCGAACTCATATTAGCACTTTATTAATCATTTTTCTATAAATATGAAGTTATCTCAAATCTCTGCTGGTATTTTTAATGCTATAATGAGCTCTAAATATGAAATCAAGTGTAACTCATATTTTGTTACTTGGCTTGTGTGAGTTTTGGTGCTCTTAAACGTATGGAACAATTTTGTAATACGTTCATGGGCACCAAACTCATACAAGCCAGGTAACAAAATATGAGTTACACTTGATTTCATATTTAAAGCTCATTATAACATTAAAAATATCAACAGAGATTCCAAATAACTTCATATTTATAGACAAATGATTAATAAAGTGCTAATATGATGTTGTCATAAGGAAAGTAGGCAAGAGAGATGAGATAAAGTTTGGGCCAAAAATAGGTCCATCAAACAATGCATTCCCCTAAATACATGAGCACATAACCATCCATCAAACAAAACATCCACCAAACAAGGGAATTTAGACACAGGAATAGAGAAATTAAATCATTAAAAAAGTTACAGTTATGTTGTCATATGCTATTCAAGATCATCAGAATCTTCTCCTGATTCTTCTTGTGATGATATAATTTGAACCATGTGTTCTGCTCATTCCTCTCGTAAATCATCAAAAATTTGCTGGTCGTATCCTGTCTTGTTCCAACCAAAAGAACTAAATGTATTTAAAATCAATATAAGAATGTAATTTCATGTATTTTGTAAAATAACTCAAATATGTTTAAAAAAATTATGTATATAGGTAAAAGATATTACCACATCATCAATTGGAATTTTGATATTTGTGATGATTTCGCTCGTAAACTTTATGACATAGTAACCACACATGACTCCATTATTTTGTTATGGAACCTATAAAAAACAAGTGTACATGATTTTTCATATTCGAACATCTTTATTATTCAATTGTAAAATTAATAAAATTATTAATATTCGTTTGTACATATCATAACTTTTATCCATATAAGCTTATGAGGTTTTTTAAGGGCAATGCCCCTAAACTTGTTCCACAACTTCCATGCCCTATCAAGGTTTAAAACGGTTAGTTTTTTATTAAATATTAAAAATAATAATAGAAGAAACCAATAGCTAGTTATAACTCTTACATTTAAACAACTGCTTTTGTATCTTTACTCAGTTCTATGGAAGCTGAGTCACAGTACCAAGCATGATTATTGAACAAATCAATGATTACCAACATCCAATGATCTTGGCCTTGTTTAAACCTTAGTGGCCAAGGGATTATCAACTTTTTATTTCTATGAAGCGTTAATGCCCTATCACATAATTGTTTAGCTGTAATGCTAACATCCTTCTCTTGATATTGATTGACATACGAAGAATCATAGAACATTGCTAAATGTGATGAGTGATTATGTTGAAGTCGATAATAACAAGCCCTATATAAAAAAGGATTTCAATAAGTAATTAGATAATATAAATATAATTATATATGTTCTACATAAATGAAAGAAAATTAAATAGATTGAGGACACTCACCTTGTCCACACTTGAATTATACTTAAATCGATCATTTGATATTCAAATAGTTGCAATATGCACTTGATCGATATATAAGTTTGGCCGAGGTCTACACCAAAAATTTCTATAGGAAGTGGCACAGTCCATCCATCATTTATGTTAGATGCCCTCCCAACAATAATCATCAAAGTGGAAATATTTCTGTTGAAGTTTAAAGCATAATCATAAGTATACTTTTTCTAAGGCTTCTTCTTGAATGACTTGGTGCGTGATGATTGGCCACTAGACATAGATTTAGCACGAGATACTTGCTTCGTCTCTCTTAAATGTGCTACATTTAAGAGTTCTGGTATAATAGACTAAAAAAAGTATTATGTATGTTAGTAACAATAAAAGATATAATAAAATAATAGTAGTAAATAAGTGTTATCTTTTAAGTTAAAAAATAGTACCACGTCAAAATTTAGAACAACTTGAATCGACGGCCAAGCCACATACTGTCCAACCGCCTTTTGGATTGTGGTAGCATCAGAAGGCACAGGTAGTGGAAAATCATGAAGCAATAATTGATCAATTACTATTCTCTAATGATTAGGCAAATATTGATTATGAATCATCCGATCATCGCTCAATTGATGTACCGTTCCAATAGCAACAAAGTCCGTTGATGAAAGATGTTTCAATAAACATTTCATATTTTGTAAAAGAATTTAAGTGTTATATATAAAAAATAAAACATAAAATAAGAAATTAAAATAATAGATTATATACACTAGAAATTAAAATCTTACCATATTTGATTCATCAAATAGAGGAGGACTCCCATGTGGGGTAGCTATTGGATGTACATTCTCACCAAAACGTTCATCATGGTTTGATTGATGGTAAGAATGCGAAGATTGCATTGGAGAAAATGAACCATGGCCACTACTTGATTGCATATGCATTCCTGGCATATAGGGAGGATCAATAGGATGACTATATCCCATACTGGATATATTTTGAACGCCATGAGATTACGTGGGTGGCATGCCTGGCATGGATGGTTGCATGCTTGGCCAATATGGCATGCCCTGGTTGTAGAATGATGACATGACTGACATGTATTGTGATTGATATTCTTTTATAGTGGCAATTTCACTTAACATTGAGGCCTTAAATAAGTTGAGTTTTTCTTCAATTTTAGTGTACATCTCCTTACTGACTATGTGAGGCTTTTGTTTTGGAATGTTAAAATACTCTATATAACTATCATATTGGCTACATCCCCTAACATGACTAGGATGGTCGCGTCCAAATGCATGATATAGAGCATCTCTCCCAAGCTCTTCGATTATTTCACCCCTAGATATTTGTTCTTGAATAGCTCTCTATAAATAATAAAGAACACAAACATATCATGCATTATTACATCAATTATTAAAAATCATTAAGACTTTGTATCAACCAAAATTACTAACCAACTTATTTAGTTGTTCTTCTCCTCGCTTAGAAATCGGTCTTGAATTTTCATTTTGGGAGTCTTTATTTCTATGTATAATTCAGTTCGTATAATAGGTCTACCCAATTCAGCTTCCTACATAAATTATGAAAAAATTATTAACCATGACATGAAATTAAATTGAGGAAAATAAATATAAAAATATTTATAAATTAACACAAATTAATAATACCATTCTATATCTAACTTCAGGATTTGAAGACCTCATAGTACGGTTAGGAAGAATGTTATGCATTTGTATATTATGATGTTCTTCCCTAATAATTTAAAATTCATCCAAATATCTATAATCCACGAAATCTTTCCAAACTTGAGGTGTAATCCAAGGGTGTCCTTTAGGAATTTTGTAGAGCTCTACCTCATCAAGTGGTTCCAAATATGGAAACACATAATTTCTTGCCAATCCAGAAGTCTTGTATTCCTTCCACGTCTTATTTGCAATCTTATAACACTTGTTCTTCCAATTGTCATCGACTTTGTAAAGATTCTATAAAAACACACTACAAAAAATTAGATATAATACAAAAAATATATTATATATGTACATAATTGATTATAAAATATAAAAGACTTACATAAATGGTTATCAATATTTTGAACTTTTCTGCATCGTCAACCTGAGACCAATCATTTATATTGATTGGTATATTGGACTTCACAAGTCGACCAATAGAGGATTTCAATTGTTGGCCATTTTCCCCTATTGGATTACCAGTAGCATCAAATAGAACATGTATTCTATCATCTGGGTTAAGTGGAGCATCAGGTATATTCTCCTAACCCCTTCTTTTCAAATACCCCAAAGGACCATTTGGATCTACAAGCTCTATTACCCGAGGATCCATGAAATATCTACAAACAATGAAGAAATATAAATTAATTGACAATTTTAGGAACATACATACATATATATATAAGATTTATTACAACAATATAGAAAATATGTTATGTTTAATTAGGTTGTTGATCGTATACATACATTCCTTCATAATCACTTCGAGCCTATGAAGAAGAATCATTGTTATCAACTAGATCATCACATACATTAGGAAATTTATTTGAGAAATTACTAATATTGGTTAATGTATCAAGCATAGGGTCGTCATCTTCTAAAGCATCACAATGGTAAAACTCTTTTTGTGGAAGCGTTAACACAATAGACCATCTTGTGTCAATTTGATCGCTCACGTAAAATACTTGTTTTGCATGAAGTGCTAACGTGAAAGGATCATCAGTGTGACTTATCTTGGATAAATTTACAAGGATAAATCCAAAATCATCTATTTATATCCAACATTGATAACATCTTCGACCCAATCACATAAGAAAACTGTTTCATGGAAGACCTCATAATCCAATTCCCAAATCTCTTGTATTACAACATAATATGTTCTATTAGAAAGTACAAGATTACCATCTTTTGAACTGGAAAATTGCATAGTTTATCCAACTATCTTCACACCACTTTTCTGATTTACTCGGACTTTGTCCCTAGCTTGAGTCGTAAACCTCGATCCATTTATTGTGAAACTATAAAATGATTTGACATCAAATTTTGGCCTATGTGTAAACCATTGTAAACTTTCTGATATTTTATGATTGGGTTTCTTGAGTTCATCTTGAATCTATGTATACAAAAACATGAAATGTGTTTAGAGCAAAGTTTTAAAACATTTCATAGATCTAGGAACATACATGCATGATTTTTTGTTTGTGACACTTACATGGTTGCGAAACCAATTAATAAGCTCTCGCTTATGTTCATCATACAACCATTTTTCTCCTCCTTTTTTTCTATAATGAAGATTGATCTTCAATAAGTTTAAATGCATCATGTAGTGTTATTAAATATATATGAAGTATATATCATCATTAATAGTTAAATAAAAAATGATTTTTACATAAATGGAAAGGTTGAACATCACTTACTCTATGTACAATTGTGCCTCATTATTATTTACCAAAATGATTCGGTGTGTTTTTTCCCATCGAGTGCGATCAATAAACAATTTATTACATCTACCAAGCATAGGGTTACCTACTTGGATCATGTGACGTTCTAAGAACAACTTTTGCATAGGATTCCCAATTTCAGTGCAACCACTAAAGTATTCAGAACAAAACCCAATGGCCTCTTCAGCAATGTAGTGTTCCATCATGCATCCTTCAGGTTGATTTCTACTATTTACATATCCTTTAAGGACTTGCATATATCTCTCAAAAAGATACATCCACCTTAAGTAAGTAGGACCACAAAATTGAACCTCTCGAACTAAATGAACACACAAGTGAATCATTATATCGAAGAAAGAAGGAGGAAAATATTTTTCAATTAGACACAAAGTCTCTACAACATCTTTCTGAAAAGAATTTAACTCGCCAATTGATATAGATTTCTTGCATATTGTATTGAAGAATGAATAAAGATGAATTATTGATAATCGAACATGTTTTGGAAGAATTAATCTAATAGAAACTCGTAATAAATGTTGCATTAATATATGATAGTCACATGATTCAATCCATAAAGTTTCTTATTTTTGATAAACACAAAATTTCTTAAGTTAGATGAGTAACCATCATGAACTTTCACACCCGCCAAAAATTTACAAAACACATCCTTCTCTTTTGTTGACATTGTATATGATGTTGGTGGCAAGTATGTTCGATTCTTATCATTTTCCACCCTTGGTGCCAATTTAGGTCGTATGCCTTGTTTCTTTAAATCCAGTCTTGCTTTAATTTCATCCTTTGTTTTTCCAGGTATATTAAGTAAAGTACCAATCAAGCTCTCACATACATTTTTCTCAATGTGTATGACATATAAGATGTGACAAATGTGTAGGTCTTTCCAACAAGGTAATTCCCAAAATATTGATTTTTTATTCCAACAACCATGGTAAGTCGGTTCAAACTCTTTTTCATTTTCACCCATTTCATTACTTGACCTCTTTCGTTTCCCTACCTTAGTGAGTTTTTTTCATCTTTCCATATCGTTTGAATGTTATACCATTCAATTGCCTTAATATCTCAACACCTCACAAAGGTCGGGTTGCATGATTATGATCTTCTTTACCATCGAACGATTTCTTTTGGTATCTAAACTTGTGTCGAGATGAAAAAAATCTTCTATGTCTTTTATTAGACATCTTTCGTCTGTGAACAAGATAAGTTACAGAAGTTCTATCACTACATATAGGGCATCCCTTGTAACCTTTTGTTACATGTCCTAATAAGTTTCCATAGGTAGGAAAATCATTAATTGTCCATAAAAGGACCCCCCTCAAGTTAAAGTGTTCTTCTTTATGTGCATCGTAAATATTTACACTATCATTCCACAACATCTTTAAATCATCTATCAGAGGCTGCAAATATACATCAATATCAACGTCGGGTTGTTTAGGTCCTGAAATCAATAATGTTAACATCATGAATTTTCTTTTCATACACAACCAGGGAGGAAGGTCGTATGTTACCATAATTACTGGCCAATAGCTATATCTACTACTAAGGGAACTATGTGTATTAATTCCATCAGCAACAATGGCAAGACGAAGATTGCACGGATTAGATGCAAATTGAGGAGATAAATTATCTACTACTTTCTAATTTGGAGAATCACAAGGGTGACGTAGCACCTTATCATCATATCGATTATTTGAATTCCAAGTCAACATCTTTGATGTCTCTTTACTTTTGAACAACCTTTGAAAGCGAGGAATCAAAAGAAAGTACCAAAGAACCTTTGCAGGCACGCCTTTCTTATGTGTTGTCTCATTTGTACTATGCTTCCATCTTGATTCTTTACACATCAGACAATCATCTAATGTCTCATATTCTTTTCTATAAAGAATGCAATCATTTGGACAAGAATGAATCTTATGATATTCCATGCCAAATCAACTAAGAGATTTCTTGACTTCATACATTGAAGATGGAAATTCAATACCCTCAAGAAATATATCGAGTAGTAGATTTAGCAATTCTATGAATCCCTTGTCAAAATAACCATGTTTTGCCTTTACATTGTACAAATGAACCAATCCTGACATTTTAGTGTATTTTTTGCATTTTTGATACAACGGTTTTTCGGCATCTTCTAGAAGTTTTTTAAAGATTTCAGGATCATCCTCACGTAGTTCATCTTCAACACCATGAAACATATTTTGTCTGTAAATTATGATAAGATGTATGTAATCCACTCACATTCTCATTTATCTCTTCCCCATGAGTATTATCAATATTTTCTCCATGATAATACAACCATTTATAACTCAAAAGAATACCACTATAGATAAGGTGATACTTAACTTCGTCAAATTCATAAAATCGCTCATTTTTATATTTAACACATGCGCATCGAATCATACTAGTTTCAGTATTACTATTTCTACAAGCAAATTCTATGAAACTTTCAACTCCAGAAATGTAGTCATCTTCAATTTTACACTTTGACATCCAAGATTTGTCCATTTTTTATTAATGACATTAATTAAACATATTAATTAATTATGTATCCAATGAATATATTTCAAGTATTATTATATATAAATTAAGAGATATCTTTTTTATATATAAATTAAGAGATATCTTTTTTATATAAATAATATATATTGTTTTAATAATCTTAAAAAAATAGGTATTGAATAAATAAATAGTTAAAAATTATAAAACAAATTTATAAATCATAATTTTTTAATATTTATTTATTATCACTATTTTTATTTGAACATTTTATTATTTTTATTTTTAAATAAATAATATATTTAAATAATTTTATGTTAGAATTTATTATTAAATTTTTTAAAATAATTTATTTTATCTCGTATTTTATCCATTTTAATTATTTAATTTTAAAAAATTATTATTTTAATAATAATAATTTATTTTATTTTATAAAAAATAATTAGAAAACTACTCTTTAAACACAACTCATAGTTTTTTGTAAAATGAATTCTTTAATTATGTTATTTTCAACTAAAACATTTCAACCCCGTCATGACTAAAAAATTATACAATTAAATCTTAAAAATTAAAAATTAAAAATAATAAGAATTAGTTTAAACTTTTAAAATTAAATATATATTTTTTAAAAATAAAACACAATTATTTGAAATTATAAAAATAAAATATTTTAATCATTATACTAGTACCCATTATTCCTTTAAAATTGCAATATAGTAACAGAAAAGCTCATAACAATATTGCAATTTTAACCGAACAGTTGAACAGTCACTCGTTTGAATGTATATATTATTTTCACAGAAAATAAGTCAAACATATAATAACAAGCATAATACAAAACATACATAAATAAAAAATTTATACAAAAAATAAGGCAAACTAAATAATAAGTAAAACAATTAATAGAAATACTTACGAGAGTAAAGGAAGTGACTAAATGAAGAAAATGAAGAAGAAATTGTTGTTTTGTAAGTGAATATAGGTGAGAAAATGGGTCTAAAAAATTTGAGTATTTCGCTCAAAAAAATAGGGGATCTGAAAGATAATGAGAAGAGGAATATAACCCATAAAACGACGTTGGAAATGGTGGTCGGAAATTGAGAAAAAGTGTGAAAGTGCTCGGTTTTGGGAGAACGGGGGAAGATAAATGATATTTTTTTGAGATTCTACGGTGAAGAAGATAGCAGAACGGTAATATTATGTAGCTAGCGTCGGTTGACGTGGAGAATCGACGCTAGCTACGTGTGTAGCATTGGTTCGCCCCGTCAACCAACGCTAGCCACGCAATTTAAAATTGATTTTTTTGTTAATTATTATTTTATTTAAACTCTTATATATATATATATGTGTGTGTGTGTGTGTGTACTATACAAAAAGAAAAAATAATAATTTTAAAATAATATCCAAATCAAATACACAAAATATTAAATAAAGATATATTGTACGTACATATATAAAATTTAAACAAATACACAAAATTATATAATTTTAAAAACCAATTGTCTAAAAAAAAGAAAAATTATACTATATATATATATATATATATATATATATATCTAACTTAAATTTTAAAGAGTCAAATAAAATAATAATTGACCTAAAAAAATATTGTACCTAAAAACAAATTTCAATTGTAAACTGCATTCATTTTTTAATTTAAAAAATACACGTAGGACATAGCGTCGGTTGACATGGTGAACTGACGTTATCCACGCATGTAGCGTCGGTTGACATGGTGAACCGACGCTATCCACGTGTGTAGCGTCGGTTCTCCCCATCAATTGACGCTATCCACATAGGACATAGCATCGGTTGATGTGGAGAACCAACGCTACATGCGTGGATAGCGTTGGTTTGCCACGTCAACCAACGCTACATCCTACGTGGATAGCATCGGTTCTACACTGAACTGACTTTGAATTCATTATAAGTCAGTTTTTGTCAAAAATTGACTTTACATAATGACTTAAATACCCCTTTTTATAGTAGTGTACATGCAATACAAGTACAAAATCATAAGTACATGATTCAGAAGTATAGAAATAGTATAGCAACATGGTATATGCATATGTCCAAAAGGTCTATACAAAGAATTGGGCTCTAACATCATGATTTGATGACTTGCATAATTTGACATAATTTATCACTTATCAGCTTAAACTTTAGTCTAATTTTATTTATTTATTATTGAATTTAGACTTCATTATTATTATTTAAATTTTATTGCAGATTTAAAGATAATGAGGATCCAAAAATTTTAGAAGCATATCATCTAAGGACTCAAATTTAAATGAAGATTTATTTAAATTAAAATATCATTATATATATATATATACCAAAGAAATAAAAGAGGAAGGGCGACAAAGAATACAAATAAAGAAAAGGCTAGAAGACAGAAAAAAAGAGAATAGAGAAAAGGCGTAGGAAAACAAAAAAATAGAAAAAAAATAGCGAGAAATGAACAGAGGAAAAGAGTGTCACGAGGAAAATAAGAAGAAGAAAGAACAGTGACACGCATAAAGCATATTAGAGCGTAATAGGGAAACGCAAAAGCATATTCTTTTTGCTAGTCAATTTTCTTTCAATTCCTCTAAAAAAATTATGGTGAATTCATTTATGTTTAATTTAATTTTTAGCATGAACTAATTTATCTTTATTCTAGGAAAAAGATGTAATTTAACTCTCAATTATGCTTGATTTTTTATGTTAATTTGAATTATTTCTCTACATATTTGTCTGATTTATTCTGAGTTTAATGCTTCTAATTAACTCACCATTAATTAGATGATTTTAGTTTTATGATTTACTATCGAAAGAGTGAATTATAGGATATATCTGAATTATTTCAGCATAGGTAAATATAGAGATTGAAAAACTTATATGAACCTGTGTAGTATTAAAATCTTTAGTCTTAATGCTTTTTTGTTTTATTAAATTTCATACTTTTGTGTAAATCGATGGAAAAGAATGTTTTCAATTGACTATCAAAATAGGCTTTTAGATATTTTTTGGGGATTGCTAACAAACAGAGAGAATTAAATTCAATTAACTAGATGAGTAAAACATAGTGAGGGATTAGGTGAAATCAATTTCCTAGAAGTTTTCTTCCTATTAATTTGATCTTTGAACATCTTTATTTTCTTTTGCATATTTTCTTTAAATTGATTTTATTTTAAATTTCAATTACAACAACCTTAATGATTTTTCTAGATAAAATTGAGATTAGTCTAATTTTAGTATTTGTCAAAACTAATTTACCAATCCCCAAGGACAATATTCTTCGTATCACTTTATTATAAAATTACGATACTGTGCAATTGTAGTTTTGCACTGATCAAGTTTTTGGCGTCGTTGTTGGAGATTGATTTTATCTTATTTTTTTCAATATCGATACAAAGTAATCTTGGTTTTAATTTAGAATTATATTTTTTATTATATTTATATATATATTTTTATTTATTTTTCTCTAGGTGTGTTTTTGACGTTGGATGTGTCGTGCTAGAACTCGAAACATTATTTCTTTTGATCTAAAGAATGAAAGAACCTTTAGATCACGAAGAAAGAAAGAAATACTAGCCATGGCTAAAGGATATCAAAATGCACAACTACGCACCTTAATGGATTATGTAAGGCCAATTGTGAATGACAATTACTCAGGTGTAAGATGTCAAACCATTAATGCCAATAATTTTAAGCTTAAACCTGTGTTGATCAGCATGATGCAACAAGCTCAATTTAGCGGATCGTCACTTGATGATCCCAATATTCACTTGGTGATGTTTTTGGAGATTTGTGACACTATAAAGATGAATGGTGTTACTGAAGATACCATTAGACTAAGATTGTTTCCTTTTTCATTGAGGGACAAGGCTAGAGGTTGGCTACAATATCTACAACCGGAAAGCATCACTAGTTGGCAAGATATGGTAGAAAAGTTTCTTGCTAAATTTTTCCACCTACAAAAACAGCCCCACTCAGGAGTGAGATTGGTCAATTCAAGCAAAATGATTTTGAGACACTCTATGAAGCATAGGAAAGGTATAGAGATATGATTTGGCATTGCCCTCAACATGGATTTCTAGATTGGTTGCAAATTTAGATGTTCTATAATGGGTTAAATGGGCAAACTAGAACCATAGTTGATGCTGCTTCTGGTGGAACTTTGATGTCAAAGACACTTGAGTGCTAATTCTCTTTTGGAAGAAATGGCCTTAAACAACTATCAATTGCCAACTAAAAGATCTATGGTTAAGAAAGTTGCTAGGATTCAGGAATTGGAGCCGTTTGCGACCCTTTCAGCTCAAATAACTTCTCTATCTCATCAGATTTTAGCCTTGAAAACCCAAAGAATACCACAAAGTGTAGAATATGTTGCAGACCCAAGTATAACAGTTCTGATGAATGAAGCAAGTCAAGAACAGGATCAATACATTAACAATCAAAACTACAACTATCTTGGTATTCCTATGCCAAATTACTACCATCCACGGATTTGAAATCATGAGAATTTTTCTTATGGAAACACAAAGAATGTGTTGCAACCTCTTCCAAGGTTTAATAGTCAACCAAGCGAAAAGAAGATGTCACTTGAGGATGCTATGGTTTCCTTTGTTAAGAAGACCAAAGCAAGGTTTAAAAAGAATGATTCACGGATGGATAACATTGAGACTCATTTTAACAATATGGGAGTCACTATGAAAAATCTTGAAGTGCAAATTGGGAAACTAGCCACAACCATCAATACTCAACAAAGAGGAACTTTTCCTAGCAATACAGAAGTGAATTCAAAGGAACAATACAAGGCCATTACAGTTAGGACTGGAAGAGAAATTGAGAGGTCATCATTAAAGGAAATTGAGTCCATCCATACAGCTCCAAACAATGGCCAAAGCAATCATAAAGTAGAAGAAGATGATATTGTTGATGATACACTAAGAAAGGCTGAAATGCCTACATCAATTTCATTTCCTGACAATCCTCCTATTCTTTCTACTCCACTTCCTTATCCTTAATGCTTTCAAAAACAAAAATTAGATAAGCATTTTTCTAAGTTTTTGGATATCTTTAAGAAAATTCACATAAATATTCCTATTGTAGATGCTTTGGAACAGATGCCAAATTATGCCAAATTCCTAAAGGACATCATTTTCAAGAAGATAAGGTTGGAAGAGTTTGAAATAGTTAAGCTTTTTAAAGAATGTAGTGCCATTCTTCAAAAGAAATTACCTCAAAAATTAAAAGATACGGGGAATTTCACTTTTCCTTGCACTAGGAAATTCATTTTTTGATAAAGTTTTATGTGATCTTGGTACGAGCATTAATTTTATGCCACAATCTATTTATAGGGAATTGGGACTTGGAAAGATGAAACAAACAACGATTTCTTTGCAACTAGTTGACAAATCCGTCAAGTATCCACAGGGAATCATAGAAGTTGTATTGGTAAAGGTGGATAAATTTATTTTTCCTACTGATTTTGTGTTGTTAGATATGGATGAAGACCAAGATGTCCCATTAATTCTTGGCAGACCATTCTTGGCTACGTGAAGGAGTTTAATGAATGTTTAACATTGAGAGTGAACAAGGAAGGGGTTACATTTAACATCTACGAAGCTATAAGATTTCCAGAAGATCCAAGCACTTGCTTTTGAGTATTTATCATTAAACAATATGAAGTAGAAGCCTTTCAAGAAGATATGCCAACTGATTACCCAGAACGATGTATCACCACTTCATCTTATGCTTATGATTTTATTAACTCTATTGTTTATGAATCTGATTTACCTTTTACTAGTAAGGAATTTCTCCACTATGTATTTGCCTTGGAAGCATTGCAACAGGTTACATCATGTAGCACAGAAATGGAGAGGTTAGAACCAAGGGTAACAAAAATGGATTCTATAATCTCTACAAAAAAAGTGCAGCAAACTACAACTCCAGAGTTGAAGCAATTTCCTGAGTATCTTTGCTATGCATTCTTAGGTGATAGTCATTCCTTTCTAGTGATTGTTGTGGCATCACGTACACCCGAAGAAGAGGAAAAGTTACTGTGTGTGTTAAGGAAGCATAGAAAATCCTTGGGATAGATTATCTCTAACATAAAAGGTATAAGTCCATCCATTTGCATGCATAAGATTCTAATGGAGGAACCTTATAAACCATCAATTGAGCCCCAAAGAAGATTAAATCTAGAAATGAAGGAAGTTGTGAGAGCTGAAATTTCGAAGCTCTTTAATGTTGGAATTATTTATGCTATTTCAGACAGCTCATGGGTAAGTCCAATTCATATTGTACCAAAAAAGGGTGGAATGACGATGGTGAAAAATGACAACAATAAGCTTATTCATATAAGAACAGTCACGGGTTGGCGTGTATGTATGGATTACCGCAAGTTGAACAAAGCAACAAGGAAGGATCATTTTCCACCTCCATTCATTGATCAAATGTTAGATTGATTGGCTACATATCCCTATTATTGTATCTTAGATGGTTATTCGAGGTATAACCAGATTTCCATAGCCTCCGAAGATTAGGAGAAAACTACATTCACATACCCCTATAGAACATTGTCTTTTAAAAGAATACCCTTTGGATTGTGCAATGCCTCAACAACATTTCAATGTTACATGATGGCTACCTTTTCTTATATGGGGAAAAATATAATGGAAATTTTCATGGATGATGTTTTGGTTGGAAAAGCATGTCATCTACCTATTGAGTTGGAGCATAAAGCTTATTAGGTAGTAAAGAAGTTTAATTTTGATTTGAAGGCAGTAGAGGAAAAGTGACTTCTTCAATTGATTGAGATGGATGAGTTCCAGAATGATGCTTATGAAAATGCAAAGATCTACAAAGAATGTACAAAGAAGTGGCATGACAAACAAGTTCTTAGGTGTGAGTTTGCTCCATGACAATAGATTTTTCTTTTCAATTTAAGACTAAAACTCTTCCCAGGTAAGTTAAGATCAAGATGGACAGGTCCTTATACAATTGAAAAAGTTTCTACTTTTGGAGTAATAGACTTAAAGGAAAAGGTAGAGAATATATTTAGAGTTAATGGTAAGAGATTGAAGCACTATTATGTAGAACAAGTAGAGAGAAATTATGCATTTATTCCTCTTTGAAATCCTAATGGATAAAGATTGAAAAGTATGGCTATAGACTATAAAATAAGCGCTTATGAGAGGCAACCCATAAAACTTTCGTTTCTTATTTCTTTTATAGCAAGACATCTTAAATAGATTGACATGTCTTTATTACCCTTTTCATCTGACCCTCGATTACAAGTATTATTAAATATAGAAAAAATAGAAAAATAAATAAAAAGTAATTCTCAATAAAGCCTATAATTAGGTCTAATGTTAGCATCTGAAGAAATGAAAAACCTAGTGAATGATAGGACATCCCATACCAATTTTCTATACAGATATTAGAGTACTTAGAAGCTATATATTCACCTGAAACATTACCCACTGTATTAACATAAGAACAATGGAATTCCATACGGGAAACTTTATCTAAGTAGTCAATTCAAGCATAATACCATCTCCATGGTATAGAGAATGACCTAATCCAAAAAAAAATAACAATATAAACCGAGTTCGACTCCTACCAAAGTCTTTCCCATCCAAAGTAGATAGCATACATCACTGTGTAAATCATCATCATAAGTTCTACCTCAAAAGTATATGGGACCCTAAGTTGGATTCAAAAAAATCTCTTTAAAATGATATTGAGGCCCGAAAAACATTCACATACCTAGATAGGCCTAATGATCCAAAAAAGTAGTACCATTTTTATTGCTCTTTTATCCATCCAGAGGGTGATGCCCTCCAAATAACCTCTAAAATCCATGGAGCATGTTGTGGAACACCTTGAATCTACAAATGTCTAATCACATGAAGTTCATTTATTGTATTTTGTATGGACCAACACTATGATAAACCCATTCACAAATAAAATGCCAAATTGTGACAAATGAAAAACTTAAAATTGTCTGTCTGTTCTCAAATTAATAATCATTTAGGACATTCAAAGTCACCCAGATGATAGAAACAATTCATGCTCTTCATAAATCTTCAAATTGTGACCCAAAGTCAATTTCCATTATGGTTGTCCATAGATCAAAGATGGAAGAGTATTTATGTATATGCATGCCAAAGAAGGGGTATAAAAGGTTTCAGAGTGCATTGCAACATGACAACTCAAAAAGTAAGATATATTTTCCTCTACTGATATATATTTTCCTCTACTGAGCTATACAAAGAGTATTTGGAAAGGAAGGATTGTCCAATCTTCTTTAACTACAATCTACAAGGAGTTTATTTTGAATATCACACCATAATAAAATATACCATGAGAATGGTATGAAAAGGGCCCAGATGGCCTTACCCCACCTTTTGAGATCCATGACTACACCTAGTGAATCATAAGTTTCAATGATCATGACTCCTCTCTTAAATGAGTGCATCCAAACTTTGGTGTTTGTACCAATTCCGAAAACTATCATATTAATCTCTACAACAATATCTAGATAAGAGTCTTCAAAAGACTATGACAAGTACCATCCATCTACTTGCAAATAACCTCCCACTAATGAGTAGATAGACAAATCCACTAAGGATTATTAATCATTTCAATCAGAGGGTAGTTCAACCAATCATCAGTACAAAAAATTAACATAAAATTCTTTTGAACTAAACATCTAGATTCTTTCAAAAGGATCAAGTAAACTTGGCCAAACGAAACATAATAGCTCTATGGCACTTCCTCTCTATCCAAGTACCATTTGAGTAAATAAAGCAACATGTTAGAGTTCTCTGTGATAATCTGCAAGGAAAACTTTCTTAATATATCCTCATTTAAAAGATTGAGATCTCGCAATCTAAGACGTCATTTCTCTAGTAGTTGATAACAATCCAGACCTAAACTAATTTAAATTTATGTCTTTACTGACTAGAAGAAATTGTTGGTGGTAGTTGTTAGATTATCAAAAACTGATTTGGTCATTTCTATATCTAAAAGAAGCGAAGCAATATGCTTTGAATGACAGAAGAAATCAAGCGTTTATTGTCAAAATATTCTCTGATAATTATCATGTATATACATATATTTCTGTTCTAGTTTCTGTACAATAGTTGAGATATATGTATAAAACGAAAATTAAACAATAACGTAATTTGCAGATATCCATGTTTTATGGATCCACTACCATTATTTTATGCTCCATGTTTTACTCCATCGAGTTATCGTGTCCGCCACAACAACACACACCAACATCTCCTCAAGTTGGTGCATATATGTCTCTTATGCCCAACTTGTCAAGTGAGTTGTAGAAGTTCCTCGCAGTATACCTGATTTTGTGAGTATATCGCCCAATTGATCTTCCTCGATTTAACAAATGGAAGCTTAATAATCTTTTCTTCAAGATTCGTTTGATGAAGTTAGATCCACTTCAACGTGCTTCGTGCGATCATGTTGAATCGGATTGTGGCGATGGCAATGGCCGTCTGTCATATCACAAAATAAGTTCATTTCGCAGTTAGAGCAACACCAATCTCGGTTAGAAGGTTTTTCAACCAAAGGAGCTCACATATTCCCTTGACCATTCCTCGAAATCGGCTTCAAGACTTTGATAAGCAACTACATTTCGCTTTCGCTCTCCACGTAACAAGATTGCCTACCGCGAAAGTAAAGCCCAAGAAAGAGATTTTCACATCCTTCATATTCCCCGCCCAAATGAATCGCGTATCCAAGGACTTCCAATTGACCATTCTTTGAAAACATAAGTCCTTTCCTGGGAGGATTTTAAGTAACGAAGTATTCGCACGACCGCATCCATATGGTCTTCACTGGGCAAGGTAATGGAGCCGACTCACGACACTTACAAAGATACGCAATATCGTCGAGTATGAGATAAATATATGAGTTTACCTACTAACCGTTGATATCTCCGTTTATCCGTTGGTACTTGGTCCACATATTCTCCGAGTTTATGATTTTGAACCATTGGAATATCAACGGGTTTACAATCTAGTAGTTCCCGTCACGCTAGTAGGTCCAGAGTATATTTCCTTTGGGAAAGACATATGCCTTGTTTTGATCTTGTTACCTCAATACCTCAAGAAGTATTTGAGCCCTCCCTGTTCTTCATTTCAAACTCATTTGATGATTGTTCTTGAAGCTTAGAGATTTCTTCTTTATCATCCCTCGTAATGATCGTATGTCGCCTACATAGACTATAGGGCTGTTATCTTCCCTAATCGATGTTTTAGGAAAAGAGTATGATCAGAGTTGCTTTGTTGGAACCCATATTTCTTCATTGCTGAACTCAACCTACCAAACCACGCTCGAGGTGATTGTTTTAGTCCATACAATGCTCGTTGTAATCTACATGCAGTTTCTTTCGATGTAACAAGGTATATCCCGGTGGGATATCCATGTAAATCTCTTCTTCAAGGTCACCACAAGGAAGGCATTCTTCACGTCAAGTTGGTGCAATGGCCAATCTAAATTTGTCTTGAAGAGATAACAAAACTCTCACGTGCTTTTAGTTTAGCCACAGTGAGAAGGTTTCTTGATAATCTATCCCATGTTTCGTGTATATCCTTTTGCTACAAGCCTCGCCTTGTAACGATCAACTAACCCATCCGATACTTAATCGAGAAAATCCACTTGCATCCTACCATCTTCCTCCCTTGAGGCAACTCGCTAACACCCATGTGTTATTCTTACGCAATGCCTCAAATTCCTCTTTATAGCTCGAGCCCATTTTTGGATCGTATAAGGCTTCTTCAATGCTACTTCCTAATTTGACACGATGAGAGTATTTGTGCGAATTCCCGATAGGTTCGATAATCTTTGAGTAGATACATAATTTGCTTGGACACTTGGGTTGTCGTTCTTCTCTTTCTCGGGGGAGTATCGATTTGGAGGTTTACCTCGATTGTGTACGAAAGGTAAAACATAACCAACAGTGTGTATCTATAGCATTAGTTTGTAAAGGTGTGATAGGATAGCTTACCTCGGAGTGTTCTACAGAGTGATCATTAGGTACTAGAGAATGGAGTGGTACATCAACCACTTCATCTTCGGAGATTCAATTACTACTTCAGCTTCTTGGAAGTTCAAGCTCGGGTCTAGATACGGCTCCTCCATATTATTGGCACGATCCGAGTATGTTGGACTCAGTTAATACAATATTTCAACATCAAGCCAATTTCGTTCTTCACCATAACTCTCCTCCTCGAAGAGTGTAATTGGATACAGGTGATGGGAAAAAACATTCGATTCAAGGAAAGTGACATCGTGGTAGTATAGTTTCTTTTAGTAATTGGATCATAACATCGGTACCCCTTTTTTTGTACACCATACCCCAAGAATACACATCGGACAGCACATGGATCCAACTTAGTTCGTTGATTTTTATGGAGGTGGACAAAGGCAACACATCCAAAAATTCGGGGCGGAAGCATTAAAATAGTAGGCAAGGGAAGATGATCAGATAACACCTTTAATGGAGTCTGAAATTGTAAAGTCTTTGTAGGCATTCAAATCAGTAGATACAGGTACATTGTAGTAACAGATCACTCCGATATTTATTAGGCATACGTGCACCGATTAGTAAGGCCCCAGAGCCGTTTCTAAAATATGCCTATTCTTCCTCTCGCAGTCCCCATTCTGTTGTGGGGTTTGTGAAATGCGAGGTTTCATGGAGAATACCACGGTTGTCCAAGTATGTCCTGGAATTGTTGATTAACATACTCCCTCCATTATCGTACCTAAGTATCTTAATTTTTTCAGAAAATTGGTTGTGAAACATGGTGTGAAATAGGTGAAATGTAGCAAATACTTCATCTTTATGTTTGAGAAGGTAAAGCCATGTCATTCGTGTACAATCATCAACAAAAATAACAAACCAACGATGACTAGATGACGTAATAACCGGGAAGGTCCTCAAACATCGAATGTACCAAAGAAAAGGAGTCATACTTTTATTCATGCTCATAGATAAAGACGCCCATGACTTTTTGCTAGGATACAAGTATCACATTTGAAATGCGAATGTGTGATATTTGAAAATAAACTAGGAGTAGGTGCCTTAAATACCCGAATGATGGATGCCCAAATCTACGATGACATAACCAAATCGTCGTTCCTTGTTACCAACAGATGTTGCATGTGATTGGCTCTTCCCGAACTCCCGAGGTCATCCACATAATATAGCCCTCCTCTCCTAGTACCACACGCCCAATGATCTCCTTGGTGAGAGTATATCCCGTATGGCAAAAGTAGAATACATCAATACTGCAGGTTAAGGTCACAAGTGACGACTTACGGACATATTAGTCGGTTTGACAGAGATGGTACAAGCAAAGTATTAGATAATGATAATGCAGGAGATAAGGTCACCGTTCCAGCTCAGAATCGGATAAGCGACCCCATTTGCATTGGCAACACGGCTCCGTCTTGGTTGGGTTGTATTGGGAGAGATCGTTTGGGTCAAATGTCACGTGATCCGTAGCTCCGAGAGTCCGAGAATCCAATCCTCTTTATCACTACGAGTAGCAGATGTGAAATGCTTTACTTGAAATACGGATCCTCAAGAAGATTCGGCACCGGGAAGTAAGTGATAACAGGCATTATTGGTAGCCACATACTGTCCGGTGGTGTCCCGTTTCTTCCGTGCAGAAGATCATTCCACCATTCTGGATACCCAGGAGTTTGAAGCCGCGCACGGGTGTGTTTGGAGTTTCAAGATGGCCACATTTCATGCCAAGAGATGGTGGATTTCCCGAGGATTTCTTGCTACCCCAAAGCGGGTTCCCGTTTTTGGTGGCATCGATTATGGTGTCCCTCGACCCCTTTTAAAAGTCATAATCGCTCCGGTGTCATATCTACACTGTGATCATCACGGTCTGCCCGTCGACCTCTTCCCGACGGACGAATCCATGGCTTGTTCCACCCAGTAGGAATGGTTTGATTTGAGCATCACTTGAGTTTTGTCGAGTCCGTCAAAGTCCATTGGAAGGTATACACTCGCTCTTCCCTGTACGACAGAGTTGTATTTTTTGTATGTCATTTGCACACTCCATTGGATTAGGACGACGGAAATCAATTTCGCCATAACCCTCAAGCGTCATCAGAGTATTTTTCAATGGATCCACCCGCACTCGTTTCATACGAGTAACTCGACGACGAAGATCATACACCGAGACGTGTCTCCGTCCCATAGAAGGTGGTAAGAACAGTAATCCCAAACTTGTTTCGCACTTGGGAATCGAATAAAATTTGCAATCAAGGCGGTATGTCCATCGAATTGATCAACCATCCTTTAACAATGGCATTTTCAGTGCGCCATCTCCTGAATGAGGGGTCGGTTTCAACAGGTTGAGGAAAATCCCCATTAATATATCCTAGTTTGTCTTTGCCAGAGATATACATCTCCACCACCTGGGACCACCGCCATGAAATCTAAATTTTTTTTCCTTCCGTTTTTCCTTTTTTTTTTTTTTACAATTCGTACAACACTATATAAAGAAAAATTTCTAAACCTAAATCATTTTTCGCAGCCCTTCGTAACCCTACCTTCGTAACCCTAAATCCCCTCTTTTTTTTTTCTCTCGCGCAGCCCTTGCGCAGCCTTCACGCTGCCCTCTGCAGCGCCTCTCTTCTTCTGATGGAAGAACCCTAGCCGACTACAAGCATCCAAAGGTGAGTCGCCTCTCTACTCGTCCTCCATCTCTCGTGCGGCGCTTCTTCTTCTCTTCGTTCCAAGTTTCTCCACGATGGTCGCTAGTAAGAGACGTTGGCCAACCGCGACAGTACATTTACGAGTGGTTCGAACGAGCCAGATCAAGGTATGGCTCACCGGTGTTCGATTGAGGTTGCAACGGCAACCGACGTTGAGTAAGAAATGGTGACTACGAATACTAGATGGTCGCAAAGACTGCGAGCCGCACTGTCCTACCTATCCCCTAAGGTTTTGTTGTTACGCCTTACACAATATTCTTTGTACTGATGTTGTTGTTTTACTTGATATTTTTTTTTCGTGTTTGAACACCGATCGTATTCAACAAGAAATCGAAACCGTAAAGCACTGGACAAACAACTGGACAACCGTAAACCACAAATGCTCGAACTCAGAAAAAAAAAACGAAAAACAGGTGCTACAATCAACAGCCACCCAAAAATCAATCAAATCGAAATCGACCAGAATCAGTGAATCAAAATTAAGAAATCGTAAATCAAATCAAAGAATCAATGAAATCAGATTTAGAAATCAAAATGGTAGTTCCATCAGAAATCAGCAGGTAGTTTCATTAGTCACCAATAACCTGCTCTGATACCATGTCAAAATATTCTCTGATAATTATCATGTATATACATATATTTCTGTTCTAGTTTCTGTACAATAGTTGAGATATATGTATAAAACGAAAATTAAACAATAACCATAATTTCTGCATATCCATGTTTTATGGATCCACTACCATTATTTTATGCTCCATGTTTTACTCCACTGAGTTATTGGTGTCTGCCACAACAACAATCACCAACATTTATATCCTATCAAAAAGAATATGAGCCCTTTTCAATAAAGTGCGTTTAAAGTTTTAGTTCTTATTCCCTTCAATTAAGATGGCCTTTTAGAGTTTAATATCTAGTTACTTATCTCCTAATTTAATTGTAGATTGTTTTAGATTTCGGTTCTTCCTTTTATTAAAATTTTAGTTTAATTGTTTGTTATTTTGCTTTTTTATCATGTATAACATCAAAAATTAAGCCAAAAAAAATAAGGTTATAATAATCTTTTGGCATTCAATAATTCTCTTAAACATATTAATCAAAATGATTCATGGAATAGTAAAGTTTAATTGTTTGACGATGTTTATTGGAAAGTTACCATGCAGACTGATTAAACTCATATTTTTTTTTAATATTTGGGTTATGAGGACAACATTCTTTCTATATGATTTACGAGGGAAATATGCATTATATATATATATATACCAATTAGGCTAATTATGAACAAAAATCACCCTTTTATTTTATTTTTCTATAATATCTCTATTAATAATTATTTTGTGATCACAAATACTACTAATTTTTAAGTACAATAATATTTACTAATTTTATAATTTCATTGTCATTATCCTTTATGTTATTATTTTTAAAAGTTTTTGCTAAAATTGTTTCACCATGTTTTAATAATTATATAACAAATTTTCTAGAAATATTACTAAATTTTTAATTTTTTTCATCTAGGTAATATATTTGTTGTAGGATTCTTATTTAGTTCAATGTTTGCTTTAATATTGAAACTGATGTGTATATTTCATATATTAACAACTCTCTATTAACGCTTGAACCGATTTAGTCAAACAAATTTAGGACCAAAAATTTATTTTATTTTTTCTCTAAAAACCAGGAACATGTTCTAGTTTTCATGATATATGTTACAAATTTTCCCTACCTTTGCAGTTAATTTTTTTTTTTTACAATGTTATATTTTGTGATATGTGGAGAAAAAAATTTAAATTTTCGATAAGAATAAATAATCGAATATCACCGTTTAAAATAATATTTAATTTATATCCCTATTGTTTGTTTGATGAATTAATATATTATATGATATTTAAAGTATGTTGCACAAATATACATGTATGAGTTAAAATAATTTTTTATTAATTTACACTTGTATATGCTCATTTACAATGGACGTGCTAGTGTCTAGATTTTATACGTAAAGGATGATATTATCACAACATACATTATTATTGACATAATAATTTTTATTAATTAAAATTTTATTTAATAATAAAAATATTAAATTATAACTAATTATAAAATTAAAACATTCATTTCATACATTTTATTATGGTATGATAAGTGTTTGAAAAACATTCATATTTTTGTGATTTTACTGTGATAATTTGAAATGAATATATTTAATTATAACATTTTATTTAATTAATTATGCAAATTAATCTATTTAAAATCATTAATATTTTTTTTGATGTATTTCAAGTGTTTTTAACTTCAAAAGAAATAAATAATAACAACACATTAAGACACTTAAAACACTCAAATATCACCCAAAGAGCTTAAAAGACTAAATCATGTAAACTTTAAAAGACTAAGTCATATAAACCTTACATCAAGAAACAACCAATATGTAAGGGATACAAGGCAAATTCAAGACAAACAATACATGTCGCAATGAAGATTATGTGTGTTACGGTAGACATTTCTTGCAAAGATTTACTAGGCATGTTGAACTTTTCGTGTTATGACAAAGAAAATTTGTGTCATTACACGATCCTTTTGGGTTGGATTGTGTGAATAATGTTTGCATTTATAATGTGGTGCGATAAAAACCATGTCATGGCACACATTGTTAAATTTTGACTACAAATGTTGTTTAGTAAATTTTCTTATAAATAGAGCAATATGTATTCCTTAGATTTTAGCTTTATTTTACATTAGATCAACGTATTTTAGTTTTAGTTTAGATCTAATTTTAAAAGTTGTTTTACCACCGTATAGAAATACAGAGAGAGAACCTTCTTATTG
Organism: Hippophae rhamnoides; assembly: GCA_033030585.1. NCBI lineage: Eukaryota > Viridiplantae > Streptophyta > Magnoliopsida > Rosales > Elaeagnaceae > Hippophae > Hippophae rhamnoides. Next base: position 18,163,830 of record CM065434.1, on the reverse strand, counting down.
TGAAGAAGATACAAGGATTCAAAGAAGTTAGTAACAACTTATTTAGAGATCTTAAATCATCTTTAAAAATAAAGGTATTTTTAATTATTGTATATTTTATTTCTCTCTATAATCTGATGTCTTTTGTGATTAAATTGACTTTTATTAATTTAATTATGACCGGTTAATTTTATAATATGATATTCTAGTCTCCTTTTTCCAATAATTAGAAGAATAATTTTGTAGTTTAAATAAATAAAAGTTTTACATTTATTATTTCTTCTTTATAATCTTCAAATTTTTAATTATAAATTCATAATGAGTTAAGTCTTAATTTATAGTTAAAGAAAATATTTTAAAACTAAGTATAACAAACGTTACACGTATTTATTATTAAAATAATATCATTTATCTTTAATTAATTTTTTTATTAAATAAAAATAATATTATTTATAATCAAAAACATTAAATAATATAAATAACTTATATCATACCTCCTCCTAAATATAAATAAAGATATGTGCAATTCATTTTCCTTGTGTTTCGTGAATTTCAATTCATCTACAATAGATTCAGAAGTCAGAAAGTGTCGCAAAATATCAAGGAAGTAACGTCACAACTAACATCAAAAATTTTATCGCATAGTGATATTATTTTAATTGATAAAAAAGATGTTATCATTTAATGATATTATTTTAATTTTTAAATTTTATCTACAACTTAGTAAACTTGGAGCATCACTTTAATTTTTACTCCAAATTAATATTGATAATTTTTCTAATACTATAATTTTTAATATTTTTAATTTATTTATACTATATATTATAAATTTGTTATAATTTTAACTAATATATATGGGATATAATTATATGAACTTGAACATAATTAGTAGTAATAATAATTTATATTACAGTAATTGACGTTACTGATATAGTTTAACTTTTTCAACTTTTACATTTACTTCTAAAATGTGAACTATGACCGAGAGAAAATGTTAATATTTTAGTATGATAAGGCATAAAGTAACATTCATGGATAAAAATATTGTGAACTATGACCTAGAGAAAATGTTAATATTTTAGTATGATAAGGCACAAAGTAACATTCATGTATAAAAATATTAACAATATCGATGATATTATCGTGATAATATCATTTTTTATATATATTTTTATGTTAAAATGTGATTTTTATATCTTTTAGTTAAATTATAGTGAAAATATTTATAATATTTTTAAAATATCGATAAAATATTTTTGTTATTAAAATGTCACTTAAATGTCTTTTTTAGCTAAAATGTCCTTAAAATATCAAAAATATTAATTCTTAATTATTTTTCCTTTTTCTAAATATTCATTTCAATTCAATTTTTTCTTGCTTTTGTAGTAGATAATATATATATTTTTGACATGTTTGCTATACATAAGTACTTTTAAAAACAAATAATTAATAAAATTTATTTTTATACTGTCAAAATTTATCTATTTATAATAGTTATAGTTAGATAATCTATTTAATTATTTTAAACCTTTTAAATAATTATTTTATAATATTTAGTAAAAAAGAATATGTATATTTTATTATACAATATTTTAATTAACCAATTAAATTATTAATTGATATAAATATTTTATGTATTCAAAAATATATTTATTAAATAAAAATTAATTTAAAACATAAGTAACTGATTGTTTTGATGTTTCATAAAGCTTTATAAAAAAATTACATTTTTGATACAATTTCTATAATTTTCCTTATTTTTTCTAATGTTTTTATGGATAGTAATAATAATTTTAATATTTTTTATAAAAATTATATCTCAATATTTTCATAATCATCAATATTTCAAACATTTATCATATAGAAGGATAAAAGTGTCCCAAAAACCATAAAGTAAATGTACCAATGTATAAGTTAAATTTTCAAAGTATCTATGAAAATATTAAAGTTTTTTGACAACTTAAAATTTAAGTAGTGTAATTTTTAAAATTTTGATTAAAGTTGGATAAATATAAAAAAATTGAATATTATATATTGAGAAATATTAATTTATAATTATTTTAAAAATCTCAATTGAAAGATAAGTATACAAGTAACATATCTCAGTATAAATAGTTTAAACAAATAATTTTATGAAATTATCGTGAACATTAGATTAAATTATTTAAAGATATAGATGTTAATTAATATAAAAATTTAAATTAATAAATAATTTTTAAAATAAAAAAAAATATTTAATTATAATTAAAAATACATATATTTATAGAAAATGATCACTATATATATATACATATTCAATATTAAACAAGTAATCGATATTAATTTTTTTTCAAAGTTAAATACTTAGTACAATATACTATCTATATGTAGTACTAGCTACCGATTATTCACTAAACTATCTTATGTTTGTATGACATGAAATAAATTAAAAATTGTAATACATGTAATTTGATTTGTGATGCTTAGTTATGTAATGAGAAAATAGTTCAATAGATACTGTAATTTTTTAAAAAATATATTTTAACTATGTAATCTTTTAGAAATTACATTTCAATTATATAACTTTTAGTAAATTAATTATATAATTCATTAATTTTTAAATAATTTAATTTAAGTTAATTTCAACAAAAACTAATTTTTTAAAATAATATTGAAATTCAATTAAAATAAATAAAAAGCACTATTGTTCTGGACATTTATTTCATTAATTTATTTTTAAATTGCATACCACTATCCTACCCCTTCATCGATCACCCTTGCGTCAACCACCACCCTCATCCCCAACATGTATCTTCTCTCTCCTTCCTTCTCTCTCGCACTCAGATCTCTCAACAATGTGGTGGTGGGACGAGAGAGTTGGCACAAGCTGGAGCGACTTGGTCAGGCAAAGGTGGTGGGTGATCACGCAATGGTTGCCATCGTATAAGCTCTTTGACTATCAGCTTTAAAATTAACACCTTGTAGAAATTAAACATGAAGAATTGCCAAACAAAGATAGATGTTGGGTGGTGGGCATGTCACTGGGTAGACATGGGGTGATTGGTAGAGGGTTCTCGGTGGTGGGATGGTGGCCATTGTAAGGGAAGGGATATCCAGTTTTTTTTTTTTATAAATTTAATTTTTATTTATTTTAATAAAATTTCAATTTTACCCCTCAATAATTTTTTTGTTGTTGTTGCTAAATTGGACTTAAGTTAGATTTTTAAAAAAATTAATGGATTAGAGAGAGTTGCTTGAATAAAAAGCACTAAAGTGTATTTTTTCCAAAAGTTATAGAAACCCGTTATATAATTTTGTTAAAATTATCCCTCCTAATGTTAGTTTTTATTTCGAATATCCATAATTTTTTTATTTTTAAAATTATTATTTGTTTGCGTTGGTATTTTTTTAATTTAAGTTTGAATTATTTTCATTTTAAAAAAATAGTATTGCTTCTAACATGCTAACATTATATAAACATTATATTTTCAATTTGTGACACAAATCTAACGTATAAATGAAAATTTTAATTTATATTTTTTACAATATGTTTTAATATTTTCAAATACTTTATAGCAAATTAAAGAAGTTGGTGCAAATTGAAATTTGTGTAAAACCCTAAAGTTTTTAATAAATTATAAAAGTAATTTAAATGAACTTTTAATAATATTTTATGGTGTAAGAACGTATAAAAAATTTATGTCAAAAAGCAGATCGAATGAAAAAAAATTAGAAAAATTTTCTACAGCTTTCTGTAGCCTCGTTAAGCTCCTCGTGTCCTCACTATGGCCTCGTTGAGCAGTTGGTGAGATGCAATTTTTTCTATAAATATGTTAGATTTTTCTCACTCTAATTTTTTCTCCTCTCCTTCCCTTTAAATGTTATATGTCTAAATTTTTGCTCTCTACAAATACCCATATGATATTGATTCAATCACATACTTACATGCATCTTAGAAGTGCGCATATACTCGTGCATTTTTGTGGATCAATACATATGAGATTACGTATCATATACATAAATTTATATTTACATAACATATATTATCTTGAATGTGCATGTATTTGGATATTCAAAATGTACACTCCTTCAATTTTGAAAGTAAGGAAGTATAGATATATACGGGTTTTGTAAATGAAATCTCTCCATGTTACGTACTAATGATGGTTATTATCATTCATAAATTTAATTATAAATAACATGCATTATGAATATTTGTTTATTAGAATAATATTTTAAAGTAATCTCCTACTAAGTTGTAAGGTCACTCCCTATTTTTTCCTCATTTTTAGTTATGTTATTGAAGATAATTGAGTTATGACATAAAAATATTTCACGGAAGATTTACATATTGAAATGTTTGCTTTAAAATCTTATTTAATTCATTGGCTATTATAATTTAAGTTTATACAAGTTGAAAACATTGTGATTTAACGAAGTTTAAATGACTTTATAAATGTTTTTGGATTTTAAGTTTATAAATTTATATTAAATTTTGTCTTTTTAATATAGAATCTTTAAGGCTATCTATATTGTTTATAAAGAATTAATTTTTTATGATTATTTAAAAAATTTTCTTTTAATATAATTCTCTTCTTAAAATTTACGTACCCCTATTTTTGAAGCACAACAGTCTAACATAAGAGCATGGTTTTGATCCCCATGAAAAAGATTATTTTCTAAAGGTTGTTTTTATCCTAGCTTACCAACTTGTAGAATAGACAATAAGAAAAGTGTGTAAATTAATTACACTAAATAATGATTAAACTTTGGAAAAACTCTAGAAAAAAATAAAATTTGCTACCACGTAGAGTTATAAATATTCATTTTTACTTCAACAGAAGACAAATTTCGATAATGCTATAAGACAATTTTGAGAGATAGGATGTATCTTCATAACATGTTCGTACTAGTTGCATTTTTATTTATGGAGAAGTTGAATATTTTATGAACAATTCATCAAGTTGAATTGGTTATGGGAACAACCGACAATGGTTACCTTTTGCCAAGATACATAAGTTTCCTTACAAATTGTAGTAGCCACTCATCAGATTGAACGAGTTGAAAATTAAAATTAGTACGATCTTCTAACCCTTAGATACAAATTATTTTTACTTGTGCTACCATTTCCATCATTTCTTTTACCTTTGCTTGAAAATTAAAATTTTGTAATAAATGTTGAATCTTAACCCTTTACTTTGAATATTCTTTTTGGAATCTCCTATGGAAACTATTAAGTCCGTAAAAGTTAAATGTTGTAATAAAGAAAGAGTGAACCTTTCTAGTATTTTTCCTTAACTACTATGTAGAAGGAAGACATAATCAAACAAGTGTAAACCCTATGAAATCCTCTAAAAATGGATACTGATGACAGAAAGAGCTTGGTACTACTACCAATGGTGGATGAATATTGGGATCTATTTTTAGAGAAAAACTTGGACTTCCTCCCGCTTGAGAAATTAATTTTATAATTGAGTTATAACATAGAACTACATCCAATAACTATCTTTCTATATCGAATGCCACTAGTAGAGAAAAGAGTTAAGGAAACAAATGGATGAACTATTAGATGGATTTGTTCGACCAAGTTCGTTGCCTTGTGGAATGCTTGTTCTTTTGTGAAAAAGAATGATATAAGTTTCAAATTATGCATTGATTATTATTACATGGATTATTTGATCAACTCGAGGTCACAAAATTAAGACATTAACACTAATTAAGACAAGAAAATGCATCAAAACTACTTTCAAGCTCATAATGAGCGTTCTCTGAGAACAAGGAACTCATAAAAGGACTACTTTGAAAGGATTAGAGATCGATAATTTTATGTGAAAATTGAGAAAAGGCAAATTTGAAGAGCATAATACATCCTCACATAATTTACCGAAAATGTGTAAATTTTATACTAAATAAGGAACTTGAACGTGGAGCAACTATATAAGAGTCGAAGATAGGATTATCAAATTATCGTATTGATTAACAAAGCATCAAACAAAGAGTATACTGACATGTCATATAAAGGACTTGGAAACATTTGAATATGTGCATAGAAATCGATGCTCTACACTTGTAAATAAGAACTGTATCTAGAATGTCTTGGAAAATGGCATTATCCATTTGATTTTAAAAGATGAAAATTTGTGCAATTTAAGGAAATTAGCCTCAAGAATTATGAAGATCAATCAAGGCATGATGATTGAAAACACATAAAATCAATTTACAACATCAGTGATGACAAAACAACACATGGAGAATCCAATGATAAAATATCAATTTGTAATAAACCAAAATACATTGTACACCTTGAGACTCAAATTGACTACAAAGAGTCAGCTAGATGTTATATTTTCTATAGAAATAAGGAGAAGGTTTATGAGTTTAAGCAGACTTAAGGCGAAATATCTTATGATTTCATTCTACAATATCATCCAGATAAAGTGAATACATTAATGGATGTTTTAAGCCAAAAGTAGGAATTGTCGCACAAATGATATTGGTACCTAGTAAAAACTTTCGAATGATAGAATGATTACAAGTTGAATTTGCGGACAAGTGTAGCTTGATGTCTAATACTACAATATAGAAACAACTCTATCTAATGATCTCAAAATTGGCAAAGAATGGAAAAGATTATTGGAGGGAGAAATGATAGGTAGATAGATTTTTACTAATGTAACATTTCATTTTCACAGGAAGATAGTGGGCCCAGATAAGGATTCTTTAAGGCTAGAAATCATAGAGAAAAACATATAGATTTTATGGCACATACTAGAAGTACAAGATGTATCGAGAAGTTATGGATAGAGTAGGATGTAAAAGAATGTAGATTAATTCATAGCAAATTACATTAGATAACAATAAGATAAGACTCGATATTCAATGAATAATTTACGAGAGATTGCACAACAATATGACATATCAAAATATATTGAGATAGATTAAGATTCAAAAAATTTCCTCTTATTTGGAAAAGTGTTAGAAAAAGCTTTAATGGAACTATTGCCTAGGAAGTATATCATCCTAAAACTAATAGAAATTTTGAAAGGATTATCACATACATGTTGCAAACATATGCTATAGAGTTCAGAAGAAATTGAATCGAATATTTACATTAATTGAATTCTCTTATAACAACAGTATTTATATAAGTATTGGGATAACCCCTTAATGAAAGCTTATATAAACGACCATGTAGATTTTGATGTGAAGAGCCAAAAGCAAAAGTTGTAGTACAACTAAGAATGGCTTTACTCAATAAAGAATTAAAAGATCTTAATCATAAAAGATAAGATTTATACTGTTATAAACTAATACAAGTTATGGATAACGAGCTTTGAACCCTAAAATGGATGATTACATTTTTTTCTCAAGTGCCTCATTTTGGATAAAAGTGAAGTTGACACCTTGTTATGTCAAGCCACTTCAAACTGTTAAAATAATTAGAGATGTAATATATCAATAAGAGTTATCCAAGACTTGTCGCAGGATCATAATATTTTTTCACACATTTGACCTACTAAAAAGTCCTGATTTGATCAATTGGTATTCTTGATTGGGGAAATTTTTTGTCACAGTAAGACATGTCATATGAAGAAGAATCGATGGCGATAATTGATTTTCAAGTTAAGAACTTGAGAAGAATAACAATACAAGTAAAAATTAAAGACATCATAACGTTAAGAATGCAACTTTAGAGTTAGAGTCTGAAGTTCGCATGGAATATCCTTACTTAAGGAGTTATGAGATTTCGAGGACAAAAGTTTGTTTAAGAGGATATGATTGTAAAAATCCAAAAAATTTAATAAATTATAAAATTAACTCAAAGGAAATTTTAATAATATTTTATGCTATAGGGACGTACTAAATTTTTTTTATGATAAAATTGGATTTTGAGTAAAAAAGTTAGGAAACTTTTCCACAACTCATCGAAGCCTTGTTAAGCAGATGTCGAGCCATCCACGAGAATGGTTAACGAGATGTAGTGTTGTCTATAAATACGTTGGACTTTTCTCATTTTTCTCACTCCAATTCTCCTTTCCTTCTCTCTAAATTTTCTCTCTTTAAAATTATTCAAATATTTTGGTACATTTCAAAGTGAGTTTCAAGGATAAAATATCAAGAAGATCGAGTACATAAGAATAGTAGTAGAATAAATTCTAGGTAAGGGTTTTCTAATCTAAAGTTTTTATTTCATGCATTATTTTTCATAAAATTGACATACATCATATATTATGAATAAAAAGAAATATTGAATGCCATGATTTTTACTACAAATATCATAAACATTGTTAAAAATGAAATACTCGTTATGAATATTTTATATGCATACATGAAATAAGTTTTACACATGTGGCATCTGAGATTTGATGCATGCATCATGAAAATAATGTTTCGTGGGGAGTATGCTTGTATGTATGCCTTGCAAAGTATGGTATCTATGGACTATAGGTACACATTTTCATCACATCACACAAGCCTTAGAATTTGAACCATTATTGTGTTTCAGACTGTCTATTAGGTCTCAAAGTTTGAGCGCACATGGATCTTTGAGTTGGATATCCCATTATGTCTTGGAGTAGGCCACCCATAGACGATGGCCCATACCACGTTGATTTGACCAATACATATGTTATATATATCTTGAAGGCAACAGATCCACATATGCGTTTCGAAGGTTGAATGTGCATATGCCCATATATTTTGGTGAACCAAAACATACTAGGTTGGATATCATACGCATAGATTTATACTTACATAGTATATTTTATTTTATATGAGTATACATTAGGATACTTAGAATATATACTCCCTAGTTTTCAAAGAGAAAAAGTACATATATGCTTGAATTTTATAAATAAAATCTCTCTACACTTTATATTGATAATGATTATTATCATTCATAAATTTTATTGTAAATAACATGCATCATAAATATTTATTTATTATAACAATATTTTAAACTAAACTCATATCGAGTTGTAAGTTCACCTCTACTCTTTCCTTACTTTAGGTGTGATATTTGAAATAATTAAAGTAATGATACGAAGATCTTTCACGAAAAGATTCAGTTTTTAAAAGATTTGACCTAAAAATTTATTTAATTTATTGAAAATTATAATTTATAATTAATCAGACGAGATAACTCTGATTTAATAAAATTTAATTGATTTTATAAATTTTATAAATTTTAAGTTTATAAATTTATATTAAATTTTGAGTTTTAACGATAAAATCTTTAAGTTTGAATTATTTATAAAAAATTAATTTTTTATGATTATTTAAAAAAATTGAATATATTTTTTTTTTCAAAATTTATATATCTCTATTTTCAAGACGTGATAATTTTTTTTTATTTTTCATAAATATATATAATATTTTCCGATTCCTAAAATTGTGATATAGATATTTTCAACCATACCGATAACAAGCTTGAGATTTCTTAGGAAAAAAATCATGTCAAAAATTAATAATAATAATAATAATAATAATAAATGACAATGACAATGACAAATAATAGAATAATTAAGAGGAAATAAAAAATTCCAAGATCTTAGGTAGACAATATGTGACAGGCAAAAATCAAATCATAATTAAAACCATGGAAAATATCGGAAGGGTAGACAAGAACGATGATTTTTAAATGCATAAATTAATAGCTAATTTCTTACTTAATATATATATATATATATATATGATAACTAGATACTAATAATATTTAAAAGATAAATATAATAATTATTATTAATTCTTCTGAGCTATGTAGTAATTCAGGTGATGGCATTAGTAAGAAAAAAAAGGGGTACGTTTAAATCTTTCACCATTGATTCTCTCTTATTCAATGATCACAATTGATCACATAATTTTAATCTATAGAGAATTAATGATAATATTAAAAAAAAGATTATTTATGATAATTTATTGTATAATTAAGAGAAATATAAATTCTTACATAGTTAATATATTAATTATTTTTTTAAATTAATTTATTACAAATAAAAATAATTAATAATATTTTTTTAAATAAATAATATTTATTATGATTTAAATATATTATTTAAAATTAAAAAATAATGAATATTAATAATATTAGGAAGAAAAAAAAACTAATAAGAAAAGATAAAGACGAGTTTGAAAGAGAAAAAAAGTAAAGGTGGGAAATGAAGGAAGAAATGTCAGTGATTATGGCTAGCTAGGCTGAGGCACAGCAAGAAATGGCGTGGACAGGACAGCGATTGTGATTTGGTCTGACTGCTGAGTCAAAATTTTGTAAGAAAACGACATTTCATCCTACCGCCGTATCCATCTTCTTCAATCTACATCTACCTTTATATTTGGTCACTCACGCAGCGCGTGCAACTGATCTTCGTCTAAATCTAGTAATGTCAATTTGTTTCGGATGGGGAGGAATTCGCAGAAAAATCTAATTTTAACAGAATTATAAGTACATAATTACATATAATTTTAGTGTATTGATAACATTTATACGATTAATTAATATATTTTATATTTTTATAAAATATACTAATTTATTAGTTATGGGTTGAGTCTCATTTCTTTGTAGCTTAAAATAATTAGTGTATGAGTGAATATTAAAATAAATTGTATTAATTTAAAAAAAAACAACAACTCAGTGAATGTTCCCCTTTTTAATAACATAATTTTATAAAATTTTAATAAAAATAAATTTAAGTCTCGATTTTAATTTTATTTAAAAAAAATTTATGTGATTTTTATTAGGTATATTTTTAAGTGTCGGTACCTTCTAACTATCTATATTATTATTTTGATACTATTTTTTTTAAAATATTTTAATAATATCTTGAAAAACTCATGATTTTTCAAAAAGTATACGTTTATTAAAAAACTGATTTTTATATAAAAAAAAGATAGAATGACAATTTAGTTATTTTAATTTATTTTTTTTAATCTTTTTATCTTATTTTAATTTATCTTTTTTTTCATTAAATTTTTAAATTTAAACACTAAATTCAAAAAAGAGATAAAGAAAAAAAAACAAGAAGGGAAAAAGAATAATAAAAAATTAAAATATCCTTTAACTTTTTATACCCGTATTTTTTTATTAAATGGTTATCTTTTAGGTAATTGGATATTTTTAAAATATCATTCAAAAACTTAAACAATAATAAATACCAAAATTTTAATATGTATATTAATAAAATATTATAAGCATTTATAACATATTTGTTTTCAGATTTTAACTCTTAATAAATTACCTACAAAATGTTGGATAATTAAGAATGTACTTTTATTTTATGTTTGATTTGTTACTTTCAATTTTCACAAAATATTTTTCCCAAATTGAAAATTAAGACCATGTTCACTTATCAGCAAGAGAAATTTTTTAACTTACATCTTCCTTGTTATATTCACTTCTATCCAATGACGTGATATAGTAAAAAGAATAATTGAGACTGAATTATAGATATTTTAATATATAAAATATAAAATATAAAATTTATAAATTAAAAGAAATAAGATATAACTTAATTACATGAAGTTAATTTGAACATACGAAGTTATATAATTCAATTCTTATTTACGAGTTCATGTTTTAAAAAATATAAAAATAATTAAATCAACAAAATAAAATATATTAAATCATTCTGTATTAAAAAATTAATTTTATTGTGGAATAAGAATACTTATTTCCTAATATTCAAATATTATAAAAAAATAAATTGTAGTTATTTTCTAAGTAATGAATGGATAGCATGAGATTTTGGTGATTTATTTTTACAAATTAGATACATGAGTCACACTTCTTAATTTTTCAAACACATTAATGTTACATTTTTAACGCTTTAGTTGTTTCTTGTTAATTTTATGCTTTGAATATTTTTATTTGAAAAATTTAAATTAAATTGAAATAAATCTTATTAGTAGAGATCATGCTAAGAAATGTTTGAAGATAAAAAAAATGTATCAAAAAGTTAAAATAAAGTTAAAAATAAAATAAATTAAAATCACCAAAATTTATCTAAAACTACTAAAATGTCCATAAATATAAAATTAAGTTGATTATAGTATACCAATTTAAAGTAAAGTTATTAATATATCTAATTTTTGAAATTAAAGTAACCTCAAGTATAATTTTTTTAATGAATTATCTTGAAAATTTTATTAAAAATAAAAGAAAAAATTATTTATATGTAAATTAAAAATTAATAAATTATTTTAAGTAAAATATTGATCGAAAATCCTCTCAAATGACTATGTCATTATTTCTATCAATATATTTTATTAATTAATAATGTAAATATTTTTTTAAAATACTTTAAACGATTCAAATTATTTAAATTTAAGAATAGTTAAGAAGCATGTACAAGATACTATGATGTAGCAAATAATCTACCACAAATGCTACCTGGTACAAATTTAAGGTAGATTTTAATAGAAATAATGCTTAATTATTTGGTGTATATAATTAGACTAATAAAATTGTATCTAATAAAAATTTATAAAATTATTTAATAAAAAACTATAAGATAAGTTAAAATTATACTAAACTTGTGGAAATTTTTTAAATACTTTTAGCAATATCGACACGTGAGTATTCTGATAAGAAATATAAACTCCTAATTTTATGCTCACTTATATATTGGCGACGAAGTATGTAATCTTGAAATATGGGAAAAAAATAATAGTTATATTTAATGTTTCAAATGAGTTTGCTATCTCACCTCATTTAAACTCAATTTAATTCATTTAATTTTTAAATTAAAAGAGTTTAACTCATTTTTATAGGAGTTAAGATATACTGTTTAAAAATAATGTGTCGTTTAAAGACAACTTATTCATATTTTTTTATTAAATTTATTTAAATTAATTTTAAATAATTAATTATTAATTATAAAATATATAAAAAATTACGTAAAATTATAATTTCATTCGATTTACATATCAGTAACAAGAAATACATTAATAATACTTGTACAAATGTAAGTCTATAATATTAATTAACCCTTAAATCATCTTTACTATGATTTTCTTCATCGCAATAAGTACGCTTTTTTATATTCATTTTGAACGTATGCTTTTTTTATAAACGGAAGGATTGTAGTTTATCAACTAGGCGTTGCAAGATGAAACATAAGTGCAAGACGAAGCCAATCTGGTTCCTGTTCAATCCAGGTTACAAAATTTGAATAATTAACTCCAAACTTGGCTAGCACTTGAGCAGCATAATTAACTTTCCTAAAAATATAAAAATATTAAATAGACATTGCAATTGCTTGTAGAAATAAGAGATGAACAACATCTGCTACATGACTCTCAATGGAAAGTGTTCCAATCCCACCATTCAACATTTGAACAGTTTGTAAGCAATATGATTCAAGTATCCAGATAGAATTTCAAGCCACATCACATTGTCTAAAGCTCTACAACCAATGGTGACAAATCCAAATCTATCCAATCTACAAAAGTTCTCATCACCTCATCCAAATAGTTTCAAATCACACAGCCCCATCTATCCACAACATCGTTCCATCCACATTAACTTTATAGCATCCCAACGATCACAAACACCAACTAACAACACCAGTAATAACAACGCTGTTGGAAAATTATGGATCAAAACTCTCAAAACTCAAGAACATTCAAGAACAATTTTCCAGAAACACTTAGAAATTATTAAATTTTCGTTTCTGATTTATTTAACTTGATTATTACATTGACACTGAGAGGTATTTATAGAAACAACTAATAAATCTAAGCCATACAATATAAACCTACCAAAACAATCTAAACCATACACTTATCTTCTTACCTAATCCATTGATTTTTCTTCTTCTCACCAACCATGAGCTGTATCTTTATCAATCCAGATCATTACCATAGAAGCTTCCATGAGCTGGACTTCAAATGGGCTAGAATTTTTCAAAGTTTATTTGCATTTCTTTGGGCTTGTAAACAAGTTTACAAACCTACACTCCCCCTTAAACTTGTTTTATGATGCCGAGCAAATTTCTCAATCTGACAAAGTCTTCTTGCTTGAGCGGTTTAGTAAAGATGTCGGCAATTTGATATTGTGATTTTACATACTCGAGTTGTACATCCTTTCTTGTGATGCACTTCCTAATGTAATGATATCGAGTATCTATGTGTTTGCTTTGATCATGGAAAACAGGATTTTTGGCTAAGGCAATGGTTGACTTGTTGTCGACACATATTTTAGTTGGCTCTTCTTGTGTCATACTTAACTCTTTTAACAAATTTCTCAACCAAATTGCATGGCAAACACATGAGGTAGCTGCTACATATTCTGCTTCACAACTAGACAAGGTGACACCTATTTGCTTTTTCGACATCCATGTAAAAGCAAAGATCTCCCATGAAAAACACAACCGAGGTGCTTTTTGATCGTCTATATCTCCACCAAAATCGCTATCACTATATCCAACAAGCTTGTAATTATTAGAAGCTAAATAGAACAAGCTAAAATTAATTGTACCTTTTAGATAGCGTAGGATTCTTTTTGCAGCTTTGAAATGGGTGATTGTCGGTTTTTCCATATAGCAGCTAATCAATCCAACAGCATACAGGATGTAAGGCCTTGTACATGTGAGATAACGCAGACTTCCAACTAAACTTTTGAAAAATGTTGGACTCACATTTTCACCATCTTCATGCTTGGATAGTTTGATTCCATATTCCACTGGTGTGTTGATCGGCTTGCAATCGTTCATCTTGAACTTCTTTAGTATCTCTTTTGCATAGCTTTCTTGAAAGATGAAAATGTCTTCTTCTTTTTTCTTTACTTCAATTCCAAGGTAGTATGCCATTAACCCGATATCTGTCATTTCAAACTCTTGGGTCATCACCTTCTTAAAATCTTGAAATAGTTTCGGATTACTTCCAGTGAAGATGAGATCATCTACGTATAGACAAACGATTAAAATATCGCCATCTTCAATCTTGACGTAGAGTGAATATTCATAGGGACACTTGGTGAAGTTGTTCTCCAGAAAGTACTTTTCGATGCGGTTATTCTATGCTCTTGGTGCTTGCTTTAACCCATAAAGAGCTTTCTTCAACTTTAATACCTTGTCTTTGTGACCTTTTGCTTCATAGCTTGATGGTTGCTTAATATAGACTTCTTCTTCAAGGACTCCATTTAGAAAAGCAGATTTTACATCCATTTGATGTATCTTCCACTTATTTTGAGCTACCAAAGAAATGATTAGTCTTATAGTTTCTAATCGAGCAACAGGAGCAAATACCTCATCATAGTCAATTCCAAAATTGACTATATCCTTATGCTACTAGCTCACCAGGCCTTTCAATATCTCCCTTAGCATTCCTCTTTGTCTTGTACACCCATTTGACACCTATTGCCTTATGCCCTTTGGGAAGTGAAACAGGTTTCCATGTGTCGTTCTTCTCAATTGCATATTTCTTCGTCTATCGCATCTCTCCACTTCTTCTCTTGTACAGCTTCTTGAAAACTCACTAGTTCACAATCAGCAAAGAGACAAAATAAGGTAAGATTATCTTGTCATTCTGTTACCTCCTAAAGATCTTGGAGATTTCGTGTACGTATCACGGCTCTTTCACTTCCACTCGAAGATGATGACGAATCTTCATGAGTGGTTGGCATTGGTGAAGTAGGTGGAGTCATTGGCTCTTTTTGAATTTCTACAGATTGCTCCCTCATTGTTTGCTCATCTTCTTTAAACTGGGGAAAGAAATTGAAGTTATCTACATGGGAGTTAAAATCTCATTCTCTTTCTTCGTCAAATACCACATCTCGACTAATCACAATCTTCTTATTGTGTGGGTTGTACAACTTATATCCCTTTGAATTAGCATCATAACCGATGAAGATAAAACTCTCGCTTTTATCATCAAGCTTTGTTCTTCTCTCATACGGTACATGAATATGGGCTATACTTCCAAAGAATCTTAGGTGGGAAATACCAGGCTTTCTTCCATTCTATGCCTCTTACGGTGCCTTTCCCCATACACTTCTTGTTGGAGATCGGTTTCACAAGTAAACTGCACATGCTACTGCTTCTGCCCAAAACTCTTTGGGTAGTTTCTTGCTTTTGAGCATGCTTCGTGCCATATTGAGGATTGTTCGGTTCTTTCTTTCAGCTATACCATTCTGTTGGGGGGATCTTGGCACTATTAAAGATCTATGAATTCCATTTGCTTCACAGAACTCTTGAAACTCCTTGGATGTAAATTCTCCACCTTGCCTCGATCTACGGCTTTGATTTTTTCTACCACTTTCTCTCCACCGTAGCTTTCAACCTCTTGAATACTTCAAAACTTCGATTTCGTTTCAAGAAATATACCCAAGTTTTTCTTGAAAATCATCAATAAAAAGAAGAAAATAGTTACCGTTACCAAGAGAACTAGCCTTGATCGGCCGCACACATCGCATGGATTAGCTCGAGTGGCTTTTCGTTTCGAGTCCGACTTTGGAAAGCTTTTTCCGACCGTTTCCCGAGAGACAGCTTCACAAAGTTGATCAGGATGGTTAATGCAAGGTAGTCCTTTCACCATCTCCTTCTTAGACAACAGCTCCAATCCTCCAAAATTGAGATGTCCAAATCGAAGATGCCATAGCCACGATGCATCTTTATAGTAGGCTTTCAGACACTTTGTAATGTCATTTTGAATGTTGATCAAGAACATTCTATTCTTTGACATCTGCACGTTAGCAATGAGGTTATTCTTATCATCTTTTATAGAAAGATTATAATCCTTCATATGAATATCATAACCTTTATCTAACAGTTGTCCTAAACTTAAGATGTTACTTTTCATATTTGGGACATAGTAAACATTGGAAATAAATTGATGTTGCCCATCTTTCAATCGAATGAGAATGTTACCTCTTTCTTTCACTGCTACATTTGAATCATCTCCAAATAAGACATTTCCACTTATTGACTCATCTAGTTCCACGAACATGTCTTTCCTTCCACACATATGGTTGCTTGCACCGCTATCAAGATACCAGGCATTTGGTTGACTATTATCACCCTCCTTCCGTGCTAGAAAAAAAGTTTCTTTCATGGTCTTCTCCCTCTGTACAGTAGTTGATTTTCTCATCTACTCTATTATTGGGAGCTCAACATTCTGAAGCATAATGTCCAAATTTCTGACAATTATAGCATTGAACTTGAGATTTTCCATACCTTGAGTTCGTATTACCTCTTCCTTGACTTTTTGTTGAGCTTTCTGCTCTTTCAAAGTTCTTGGAATTGTTGTTATAATTCCAACCTTGTCCACGACCATGGCTTCCACCTCATCCACGGTCTCTACCTCTACCTCAGCCACGTTGGTTTCTGTCATTGCTTTGGCTTTCATGCTTATCCTTGAATTGCATCTTGAAGAGTTGCTCAATGATCCCTTGCTTCTTCTTATGCTTTTCTTCATGTGCTTGTAATGACCCATTGAGTTCATCAATGGTCATTTCTTCCAAATCTTTTGTTTCCTCAATCGTCACGACGATGTGTTCAAATTTGGAATCTAATGAACGAAGTATCTTCTCCATTATTCTAACATCTCCCAACATCTCACCATTTCTTTTTAATTGATTAGAAACAACTGCTACTCTCAAGAAATAGTCGGTAATAGATTTGGAAGCTTTCATATGTAGAGATTCAAACTCACCTCTTAGTGTTTGGAGATGAACCTTCTTCACTTTCTCGGCTCCTTTGAAAGAAATTTGAAGCTTATTCCACGTTGTTTTGGAAGATATTGCATCTGAAATCTTCTCAAACCCATCATCATTTAAGGCTTGATAGATAAGAAAAAGAGCTTTCTTGTCTCTCTTTCTCAAATCTTTCAAAGATTCTTTTTGCACTTGCGTTATAGTAGCTCCATCCCCTGTTCACTTAAGCCTTTCTCTACGACTCTCCCACACATTATGTGCACCCAAAAGAGCCTTCATCTCGATACTCCAATTATCATAGTTGTCCTTGTTGAGTGTCGGGACTTGAAACGATGGCATACCTCCATTTAAAATAACTCTCAATATAGTGAGAATTTGTAAATTCTGATCGCACAGATGGATTCAGAACGTCAAAAAACCTTAGGAGGAACTCCGGGGAAATTTTTGATTTTTTTGGTCAACGGTCAAAGTCAACTTTTTGGTCAATTGTCTCGACTGCTCGGTCAAACGGCTTGGTGGGTCAGTCAGCGGCTTGGTCAAATCGGCTCCAACTCGGTTGACTCAGTGAGTTAACTCACTTTCTGGCAGAAACTTCAGGAGGGTCGTGGCGGTGCGTCCGAACTCCGATCTGGATGATTCTTACGGCGTCGGATTTGTCTCGTCAAGAGCTTCGATTTGATATAAAATAATGTATATTTATATTTCCAACTACAATTCTGATACCACTTTGTCGAAAAATTATGGATCAAAACTCTCAAAACTTAAGAATACTCAAGAACACTCAAGAACAATTTTCCAGAAACACTCAGAAATTATTGAATTTTCGTTTCTGATTTATTTAACTTGATTATTACATTGCTACTGAGAGGTATTTATAGAGACAACTAATAAATCTAAGACATATAATATAAACCTACCAAAACAATATAAACCATACACTTATCTTCTTACCTAACCCATTAATTTTTCTTCTTCTCACCAACCATGAGCTGTATCCTTATCAATTCAGATCATCACCATAGAAGCTTCCATGAGCTGGACTTCAAATAGGCTATAATTTTTTAAAGTTTATTTGGATTTCTTTGGGCTTATAAACAAGATTACAAACCAACACTTGGGATCATAGCACTATTATAAGTCCAATAGTTTTCCCATGGATTCGATGCCTAAACCATCCCTCTCCCTTCATCGCTATCGAGCATCGTGCTTGCCATAACTAGTAAATCATGCTAAACAATTGCTACACCCTAGCATTTGTCTAATTTGTTAAGGCTAACCACATCATTTCTACTACATATGTCCTTTTATAACTCTCGTGATCATCAACCAACATTAATGATAGTTTTCACCCATCAATTGCCGCAGGGCATTGCCAAAAGAGTGTGGCTAATAGTGTCAAAATCACCACCAAACAGTGGGTAGCTTGGGCAAGTGGAAATATGTTGCCTAAAAAGGACCTCATTACATGGCATATCATGATATAAAGCCCTTCATACAAAATGTTTTATTTTTCCCATCAGTTTCAGCCCTTCACATTCGTCTCCATAATCTATAAATCACCATTATTAAGGAAGCAACCACACCACCCTTATTCATTTCTCTTGCCACAATAGCCACTCTATATCCAATATTGATCGTACCTTCTATGGGGCATGAAATTCCATACATGACATCTGACCTCTTTGTTGGAGCGAAAGGAATCTGAACAACTACATCAGCTTCTTCCTTATCAAAAGCCTGGCACACAAGAGATTTATTCCAAGTCTCATGATAGAAAACTAATTCCAATTGTTGGGAAATAACGCAAATTCCCGATAAGCCAGATTTATGAGAAAGCAAGAATAGAAAAATAACACACAAAATTTGATAATCTGAGTCTCTACCAATCTTGCTTACTGCCTCCTGACCCGTCACAGATCTTTTACTGAAAGGGGAGAAATTACACAAGGTGTTTACAACACTCACAACTCACAACCCAATTACACCCAAGAAAATTACTCTCAATTTTCTCTCACAAAAGCTTTTCTCTCTAAGCTTTTCTCTCAATTGGAATGAACACTTTGGATTATTAATTCATTACAATTACACATCTATTTATAGGAAAATTCACTCCTTGAATTACTCCTTAAATTAATGGTTCCTTAAATTGCTCCTTGAATTAAGCTCCTTGTTTTGCTCCATGAATTGCTCCATGTTTGCTCCTTGTTTTGCTCCATGTTTTGCTCCATGTTTTACTCCATGTTTTACTCCATGTTTTGCTCCTTAATTTGCTCCTTAAATTAAGGAGCTTTATAACAATCTCCCACTTGAAGACTGATTTCAATCTGTCTTCACACCTTGATCAATGCAGCAGCTTTTCTAGTCTTTGTTACTTTAGACCAACCGAAGTCGAGCACAACTTCAGTTTGTCAATAGTCACCACCTTTGTTAACATATCTCATTGGATTTTTGCTTTCCTTGAATCTTTTCCAAGATTAACACATCATCTTCCAATGTAGATCACGATGAAGTGATAACGAAGTCCAATATGCTTTGTTCTAGAATGAAATGTCAATTTTCGCCAAGTTGTATTACTTTGGACTATCACTACGTATAACATTCTTCTTGTTTGAATCCCACCAATTAACAAACTCAAGCCATATCATCTCTTTACTAGCTTCGCCATCGCTACATACTCACCAGATAGTGGATAGAGTGACAATTTTCTCGTATTTGTGACATCCAACTAACACCGTAGTTCCAACAAGAATATATAACCTGTGCTTCTTCTGGTGATCAACTTCACCTCCAAAGTCTCGCTCACGCACTTCGTACTTTTAACTCTCCTTTACTAAAGTACAAGCACTTTTCTCGTGGTGCCTCGCAGATACCTCAAAATCCACTCGACCGCTTTCCCAATGAGTTTTCCCCGGATTTGACATAACCGCTAACAACTCCCACCGTACGGCCAATGTCTCGGTCTCGTACGTACCATTGCGTACATCAAACTTCCAATGGCCGAGGCAAGGAACCTTAGCCATGAATTCTCTCTCTTCTTCCTCGTCCGAGGGGACCGATCCGGATAGGCGAAAATGATCGGCCAAGTGTGCTTAACCGGCATCGCACGCCTATGTTGAATCTTTTGCAAAACACGATTGATGTACTCGCCCGAGATAATCGATGATCCTTTCTTCTTATTTCTTGTGATTTGCATTCCAAGAATCTTCTTTGTCGACCCAAGTCTTTCATGTCAAATTCCTTTGACAATTGCCGCTCAACCTTTTAATATCATCCATATCCGAACCTCGCTACTAACATATCATCAACATAAAGTAGTAAAATGATATAACTCGACCTATATCTTCAAGTAGCAACAATGATCAACATTGCACTTCGAAACCTTCCTCAGGTACTTAAGTCACCAAATTTTTTGTACCATTGTCTCTGGTTGCTTTCGTGCCATACAAACTCTTCTTAAGTCTCGCACACCCATGTTCTTTCTTCCCCTTTCTCGAGAAACCTTCTCGGGCCGGTACATGTATATCTCTTCATCTAAATCTCCATGCGAATGCGCCTTCACATCCAACCTGCTCGCATGAAGATCTTCGATGGCTACAACGCGTTAATACCGATCCGATAGTATTAAGCTCTTCACAACGGGAGCAAAATGTCACCAGAAGTCAACTCCTTCCTTCTGGCTGAAACCCTTTGACAACTAGGCGGGCTTTGTATCTCTTGGAACCATCACGCTTCTTTTCACCCGCACACCCATTTGTCAGGAAAGTTGCCTTCTTTCCCATAGGTAACTCACCTAGTTCCCATGTCCGTCGGGAGACGAGAGATTTCATTTCTTCTTTCATAAAGAAGCTCCCACTTGCTTGGAATCTCGAGTCCGACAAGCTTCATCATAGCATTCGTGCTCCCCTCCATCACCAAAGAACATATAGTTCATGTATCTCCGTTAGGCACACGAGGTCGAAGACCTTCTCAATACAGAGCCGAGTAAGAGGTCATGTGTCGAAACGACGATGTACCGTTTGTCCAACAAGTTCCTCTGGCCGGACTTGTTACAATTGGTTCTTGCTATGGAAGTGTCCGGGACATCATCTACACCGCAAATACCGACTCATTCTCGCCCGAGTCATTGGCGCCTATTTTACGTACGTCCTTATACATCACCCTTTCGTTGAAAATCACATCTCTGCTACGGATAACTTTCTTCTTTTCGTCATCCCAAATGCGTAGCCAAACTCATCCTCACCATAGCCAATGAATGTGCATTTCTCGATTTGGGGATCAAGCTTATTCCCCGCCTTGATCACCGATATGCACAAATGCTACACAACCGAAAAACTTTTAGATGTGATAGTTTCACCTCTTTTCCGTTCCATACCTCCTCTCGGTATTCTATGCTCCAATGGAACGGGGCCTCTTGGATCAAGCAGCCGCCGTGTTGATCGCTTTCTACCCAGAATTGCTTCGGTAGACCCCGATCGTATACGAATGCTTCCGGCTCTTTCCCGTCAACGTCGGCTCATACGCCCGCCTACACCACAGGCCGAGGCGTTCCCGGCAATGCTTCTTTCCATTCTAATTCCGTGCTCATAGTAGAAATTTTTGAATCCGGTGTCTTCATATTCACCACCATTATTTTCCGAGCTTTTTGATCTTTAAACCCGTCTCATTTTCTACCATAGCTTTCCATCTTCTGAAAGCCTCAAATACTTCAGACTTACGCTTTAGAAAGTAAACCCAAACCTTCCGAGAGTGATCATCGATGAAAGTTACGGGCAAGTAGTGTTTCCCACCAATAGATGAGACGGTCGTTGGTCCCCAAACATCGAGTTGAATAAGCTCTAGCCTTTCCTTCTTTGGGATTCCGCAACTTGTCCGAAAGCCGACTCTCTTTGCTTTCCAAGTATGCAATCTTCGCACACGTCTATCTCCGCATTAGACCCGAAGTTTTCCCTTCGAAAGGCATAATCTTCTATCCCTTCTCACTCATATGGCCTAGTCTCCGGTGCCATAGATTTGCGTGTTTCATTGCTACCGCAACCGTAATTGAACAACGTGCTCTCCGCTGTCATGTAAAGAAGGCCACTTTTCTTGCCTCGAGCAACCGGCTATCGCACCTTTGAAATCTTCCAATCATCACCATCGGAAGATTGTAACAGAAATTTCACCCGGCCAACCGCCCCACCGAGATTAAGTTCCTTCCGAGATCGGGAATACGCCTCGACATCCTTCGCTCCCAAACAGATCCGTTCAACTTAATCTTCACTACACCTTCGCCAATAATAGCACATGGTTGATCATCACCAAGATATACCTTTCCAAGGTTTCCTGGGACATATTTCTCGAAGAATTCTTTTGCGAAGTAGCAATGGAACGATGCTCCAGTAGTCTAACACCCAAGATTCTTCCTTGCTCTCCAAAGAGCATATCAATGCATCGTCTCCTCCCGATAAGGGAAGTAACATTTGCCTCTCGCCTTCACTGGCTTGTCCTTCGGTGCACTCTTGCACCGATTTTTGTAATGCCCTGCTTCTTCCACAATTCCAACACTCGATAGTCTTCGAGCCATGGGAATTATTAGGATTCCCGGATTTGGACCTCCCCCGTCTTTTTGATCTACCTCGGTAGTCGGCCTACCACGTCCATTTCCTTTGGTTGAATTTCTCTTCCTCGACTCAGATGCAAACCGAAGAGGTTGACGATTCTAATTGCCTCTACGTCGGATCTCTTCACCGAGAACCAAATCACGAACATCGTCAACAAATTTCAACTTATCGCTTCCCGACGAGCTACTCACCGTGACAAGAGCATTCCAAATTTTCCGTGCAGTAAGACAAAAGTATCAACGCCGTACTTTCATCGACCCAATTTCCACCGAACTCAACTCGGCTGTAACCGTGTTGAGTTCATCGAGATGTCGAGCTACCGATGCCTTCACCATCCGCACTGAACAAGCGTCCCATCAAGTGCACTTTGTTCGAGGTCATGGGCTTCTCATACATATCGGGAGAGCCGCCATAAGACCCACCGTGGTCTTTTCCTTTGCTATGTTAAAAGCAACATTACGGATAACGTCAATCGAATAACTCCGAGGCTTGTCTGCCTGTAAGATTCCAATCTTCTTCCTTCATAGCCTCCCGCTTCTTCCCCGAGAGAGGTTGATATAGATTTCTTTGATACGTATAATCCTCTATCCGCATTTTCCAAAACCCGAAATCTGTGCCATCAAATTTCGAGTTTCACCCTTCCTTCATCCGCGGCCACTATCGCTCCCACTAAAATCCGACTTCCTCCGATCGTTTCTGATTATTTCTGCGTAAAATTGACAAATCACTACCAATACCGATACCAGCTTGTTGGGAAATAACGCAAATTCCCCGATAAGCCGATTTACGAGAAAGCAAGAATAGAAAAATAACACACAAAAATTTGATAACGGAGTTCGGCCAATCTTGCTTACGTCTCCTGACCTCGTCAGAGATCTTTTTATCGAAAGCGGGAGAAATTACACAAGGTGTTTACAACACTCACAACGCACAACCCAATTACACCCAAGAAAATTACTCTCAATTTTCTCTCACAAAAGCTTTTCTCTCTAAGCTTTTCTCTCAATTGGAATGAACACTTTGGATTATTAATTCATTACAATTACACATCTATTTATAGGAAAATTCACTCCTTGAATTACTCCTTAAATTAATGGTTCCTTAAATTGCTCCTTGAATTAAGCTCCTTGTTTTGCTCCATGAATTGCTCCATGTTTTGCTCCTTGTTTTGCTCCATGTTTTACTCCATGTTTTACTCCTTAATTTGCTCCTTAAATTAAGGAGCTTTATAACACCAATAACATTGCATCATCATGCAGATGGTGGAGTGAATGGATCTAAAAAGTAATATTATTGCTCAGGAGCCACGAGTCACTATAGATTGTGGCCAACTGACCATCTCCAATTCACCGTCTAACACATTTTTCCAATAACTCGTGACCCCACATTGTAATAATCAAATAGAGCTACTAGAAAAGTATTTAGCCTGTAAGATGCAACTTACAAGTGAGTTGGGTTTTGTTACCATCAGCCACACCTATTTTGCCAAAAGAGCTTGGTTGAAATCAATGAATCATTGAAAACCTAAACCACCATCTTTTTTTGATCGGCACATTTTGGCTTAAGGACACCAATGCATAACCCACCATACTTTTTATTTGCCCACTAAAATCATGTTGCCATCGTTTTGAGCTCTTCACAGAGGCTTACCAATAATTTAAATAAACCTATATGGTAAAATGAAATTGCTTGGTAAATAACTACCTTTAAAAACACCTATTTATCGGCTTTAGATAAAATCTATTCCTTCCAACTTAATAGCCTCTTCATACAGCATTCCCGTAAAACCCAAAATGAGTTTCATTTATCTCTTCTCAGCTCTGTGGGAAGCTCTAAATATTTCTTGTGGTATTGAACCTCGTTTACACCAAGTATAGTTAAAAGCTATTCTCTAACATATTCAAGTGTACTAGGGCTAAATGAGATAGTAGATTTTTCATACTTCACTTACTACCCAGTAGCATTTTCATAAATACTCAAAATCTTCTTTAATTCCAAGCACTATGTCACATTAGCATCACAAAAAATAAGGAATAATCTGCAATGAATAGATGAGAAACACCCAGACTAGCCTGACCAACTTTTATGCCTTTGATGGCCTCCATAGTCTCATCTTGTCTCAAAATAGAAGAGAGTCCCTCACCACAAAAAAGTAATAAATATATGCTAAGAGGATCATCTTGATGTAGCCCCTGAGTTGGTTGAATATAATCGAAAATGAACTCATTGATTCTAATTGAGTATAAAACTGTCGTTATGCACTTGTAAATTAAGAGTTACCATAACTCCGAAAAACCCATCTTTTTTCCTTGCTTAGATAA
Organism: Hippophae rhamnoides; assembly: GCA_033030585.1. Lineage (NCBI taxonomy): Eukaryota > Viridiplantae > Streptophyta > Magnoliopsida > Rosales > Elaeagnaceae > Hippophae > Hippophae rhamnoides. The sequence goes on along the minus strand of CM065434.1, from coordinate 18,138,304 downwards.
CATAATCTCATTCCACCCAATCATAAACTTTACTCATATCTATTTTTAAGGCCACTCTCCTTTCTCGATGCTTTGATCTCCATATTAAATGTGAAAGTTTACAAAATGGACCTAATAAGTTTAGAAGGGATGAATACGTTATTTTCAAATTTTATCGATTTATAATTTAGTTACCAAATAAAACGGTTAGACATTCAATCATGTGTAAAAGTAAAGTACGAAAATTAAAAATAACATATGATATTTTTAGGTAGAAACAAATTAGGCAAAAATAATGACCTAAGAGAAAAACTACTGATCAATCATACCACCTAATTATCCATTATAAAAATGTAATTCAGTTTTTGCAAAACAATTTGAGAGAGAGAACACAAAAATAATTAAAAAAATATAATGAATATGGTTAATTGAAAACACGTGACATTAGGTTATTTAGATAAGAAAAATTAAACCCTAATTCTAGGTCAAATACAAATTACAAATCTATCTATTAAACAATAATTCATAAAGTAGTAAATAATGACAATATGATAATTGGAACGTTAGGTTCGAGTAAACAATTGGGGTATAAGTTAAAGCTCTATCTACTTGGTTGATCCAGACTAGGCTCAATCGATCGAAACCTTTTTCCATCGATCTAACAGTAATCAATTAATCGAAACCCTTTTTGATTGATCCAGTCAACAATTAATAAAAGGTCGAGACCAAGTAAATTGAATATGTTCAATTCTAGATTGATCTAGTCCCTCAATTGATCAAAATTAACTTCAATTGATCTATACCCATTTGAAAATCAACATGAAAAGAAATAGATCGTACATGATCGATACTCAATCGATTTACTTTCTTAATCGATCTAGCCACACCGATTAGTGACTAGATCGATCGAGCAACATATATACTAAATCTTCCTAAGTGCATAATATGTAATCTAACATGCTTAAGAACAAGTGTATTCTTGAACCATGTTCACTTGAAACTTAGAAGCTTCTTTAGCTTGAATAGTGAACTTGAAAACACGCTTAAAAACTAATTTACATAAAAACATTTTATTCATGAGTATCGCCAACTCTTATAAATCTTACAATATCCCCCTTTGACATATTCGTGTAATAAAACCTCTCTCTCACCACATAATTCTCATAGGAAAAATAAATTTTACACCGTGGAACTATCCTATGATTTGGTAAAAACATCTTTACTTGAATCTTGACAGCTTATATGTACATTGAAAACCAAATAGACAAATAGCCACACAACTTGTCATGAAAGAATAATTGTTCATTAGCTCGGTGTACATAGTAATTGTAAAGTGAAGAAACAAACATAAACAATGAGTAATAACAGATAGAATATTTTCAATATTGAAATTACTCCCCTCTATATGACATATCAAAGTGAAAACTTGATGATTAAGAGTTCTCTCTCTATATGCAATAACCAATAATAAATAGAACGCTTAATCAATATCTTATTTCCCTATATGCAATATATCTCCCATTAACAAACACTCTCCCCATTTTTGTCATCTGAAAAAATAATTTAACTTTGAGGCTTAAATTTTATATGTCCAAGAATGCAATTTATTTAAAGAAATAATTCCTCTTGAGTTTTATGACTCCTAAAAGTAAAGTAGAATAAAACAAAAATTTATAAAATCAAAATACATAATTTGTTTTTAGTTGAGAATAATAGACTTATTTAAACATGATTAGAACAGAACACTTAATTGAGAAATTGATCTTGTTTAAATTTTGATTATCTAATGAAAGCATAAGTATATGTACAAGACACACAGTCATACTAACATATATAGCAACATATCGACAATAACAAAAAATAAGATACATGTTTTAACTTCAAAAGTATGTCATTTAATTCATTTATGATCAATCATGGGAAATTCAAAAGAAAGAATATTACCTATCATTGAAGAACTATAATTGAACCCTCAATTTCAAAAAATAAAAAATATCGCCTAAGAGAGAACTTAAAAGTTTTTATTGCCCATTTTTTATATGTAGGGATTGGTTATTTATTTATTTTCTTTTTGTATAACCAACTTTTGATTCTTCTTTTTGTGCATGCTAATAATTTTCAGATTTATTTCTTTTTTTTATTAATAAATCATGTACGAGCTAAAAACCTAGTATGATGACATTTATATTAATTGTGAGGTAACCCTTTTCGCTTACTACGGTAGCTGCACACATTATAGCATGTAGTCCTCCCAAAACTAGGTATCTCCCTACAATAAAATTTTAGAATGTGAAAAACATAGCGCAAACAAAATTTTGCAGTTAAGATTAGCTTAAGCCTTCAAATCTTATAAAAGAAATCGTAAACTTCAAGCATGATATACATATGAGTTCAGTCAGTGTGTGAGTAAGTTCTTGTCAATATCGATCACTAGATATAAAAAAGTATGTAAATACACAATTCGAAATACTCAATTACTCAATGAAAGTCAATTTGAATAAAAGAAGTTTGGAAGTGGAAATAGTATGTAAAGTACATTTCATTGTTAAGAAAAATCTACTTTCTCCCCTTTTATTTTTATTTTATTTTATTAAAACTAAAGAAATATCAATAAAAAGAAAAAAAATAAACAAACAAACCTACTCAAAATGCTCACATAGGGTTCATTAAGAACTCAAACAAAAGTACCTAGGTGAATAATAAAAGATGATCATGTTATTAGAAGAGACAATATTTCCTACCCAAACTTTCTTGAATTTTGTTTTTTATATATATTTGGGTTGAAAATCAACTACATTATTTGACATTGGTATGCTATTGGACATATCTTTAGATTTCACATCCATCCTAAATGAAGATGCAATATTCATGGTAAGATGATGATAATTAGCCCTTAGAATTAAATGTACTAAACTTGACTTGCTTCTTTGAATTAAAGACTTTATGGTTTCTAGTGGAATTATTAGACATACTATTCATAGTTAATTGATAATAATGAGTCATATAACTAGAAGTATGGAGAGAATTATCAATATAGGTAGTATTTAAAAAATTTATACTTAGGTCTAATATGATCTTTCCTACCACAATGATGACTGATAGGTACAAACTTAACAATTTTTAAATTATAGGTGCAATGGTTCTTTGTGCATAAGTATTAACAATAGAAGTAGTGTTAGAAAGCCTTACACATGTGGTTTTGATGTTGAAGATATAGAGCTCTCATCCTTATAACCAAGGCCATACCTATCACGCGAAGAAGAAGGGTTAGAGAGTGTTACAAATTGAGTTGTTTTTGAAGATGATGGCATATGGTGCTCATCTACAAAGCATAGGCCTATCTTATGTCCAAAATGTTTTCCACAGTCAAGAACTTTATTTAGCTTTTCGACTCTAATTGTTATACTCTTCATGGATTCTTTTGATTATTCAAGTTCCTACATAGGATTATGGTCTTCTTATTTAAGATCTACAAGACATGGATTCAAACAATCAATAAGTTCAAACAGTTCAATTTTTTCTTTTTCTATAATTGAAAAATTAATTTTAAAATGAATTTCATAGGATTTAATTTTATCATTTAATTTAGTTACTTTTACAAGAAATCTATCTTTTTCTTTCTTACAACTTACTAAATATATAAACAGTTCATCAAGGCTATTTAGTAGGAATTCAAAATCACTTTTCTTATTATTTGAATCAATGTCAGACATATTGGAGTGTTCACCAATAGTTGTAGTAATTGTGAAAAAGTTGGTGCCATCATTTTCTGAATCATTTGGGTTATCATTGTCACTTTTTGAGTCACTAAATATAGCATTGAAAGCTTTTCCCGTTCTATTGTTTTTGTTGGCATACTTGCTACAAAATGACCAAAACTAGTACATTTAAAACATTATGATCCAATGGGTTTACATTTCTTACCTTCAGATCTCATAGGTTTGGTTCCCTTGGATTTGAACCTTTGGATGACTTGATTGCCCTATACTTTGTCGATTCTTCATGTTGAAGATTTTCACGAGCCTTATGGATATGAGTACCAATTCTTTGTCATCCTTTTTATTTTGATTGTCGCCATCATCGATCATGGTGGTTTTGAAGGCAAAACCTTGTTCTTTATAGGTGTTTGAAAGCTAATCTCAAAGGTTATAAGTGAGCCAACTAATTCCTCAATTTTATGGTGTCAACATGCTTGCTTTCGTCTATTGTAGTGACTTTTGCAAGAAAGCGATTTGGTAGTGAGTAGAGAATCTTCCAAAATAACCTAAATTCATCAATTTTCTCTCCAAGATTAGTAGAGGTATTAGCAATATTGTACAATTTAATAGAGAATTCATAAAAAAAATTTGTTTCTTCCATCCTAAGCTTTTCAAACCTAGTGCCCATCATGGTAAGTTTAGTTCTTTTAACTTATGTGGTGCCCTCATAGACAACCTCTAAAGTATCCTAAGTACACTTGGTAGTATCAACATCAGAAATATAAAGAAAATCATCATCAGACACAGCACTAAAAATAACATTAATACCCAACCATAAAAATATGGTTCCATATATACTATTCTAGAGAACATTGAAGGCTCTCGTATGTGCTTCCAATATGGATAGATTGACCTATCAAAGAAAAGAGCATGGGTTGTAGAAGAACCCTATCTTAAGTGATCCATAACAAGGTTCTAGGCAAACATTAAGTATATCTAGTAATCCACTTTGATACCAAATAACAGTTCACAAAATAGACCTAATAAACCAAGAAGAGGTGAATATGTTATTTTCAAATTTTATCAATTTATAATTTAGAAACCTAAACAAAGTGACCTAAGAGGAAAATCATCAATCCACTCTACTACTATCTATCCATTATGAAAATCAATGTTCAATCATAAGGCTAGGTCTTATACTATCCTCCAAGATAAAGCCCCCAAAGTAATCTACTTACAAGTCACTGCTTCTTTTACAATCTCCATGCGTACGGATCTGAACCAATGTTTTGATAACTCGAGTCACATGAGCAATCAAACTTGTTCAACTAGTACTTGAAAAGTTAGCATAATAACACAAGTGTAAAGTGTATCCTATAGTAGATTCAATAATAAAAAATTGTAACTAGAAGATTCAAGAATAAGCTGGTTAATTTAAATCATCTAACAATCCTAAAATAGAAGTTGAAGCACAAGTTCAATAAAGTTAGCTTATTTAAAGTTAAATAACAAAATCAAATAATTATGATCACATACAAAATTATTTGATCCAAACATTCAAGAACCTAATCGAGAAGAAGCTATATGAATATGTAATCATAATATCATAAATTAAATAGGTTTATTAATCAATCAGACATAGTTGTACAATTTTGATAGATTAATTAAAGAAAGACGCCTAAACAAAATATGATTCAGTTTTTGCAAAAAAAAAATTGAGAGAGAAAGAGCACAAAAAAATTAGAAAATAGAATGAATATGGTTGATTGAAAACAAGAGGCATTAGGTTGTTTATATAGAAAAAACTGAAACCTTAATTCTAGATCAAAGACCAATTACAAATATAACAATTAAATAATTCATGGAGAAGTAAATAATAGGGATAATATAGTAATTGAAAAGTTTGGTTCGAGTAAAGAATTAGGTTATAAGTAGAGGCCCTAGTCACTTGATTGATCCAAACTAAGCTTGATTGATCGAACCAATAAGATTGATTAATTGAAACCTTTTTTCGATCCATCTAGTAATAAACAATTAATAATCAATCAATCGATCGAAACTCTTTTCAATCAATCCAAGCAATGACTAATAAAAACCCGAGACTAGGTAGATTGAATACGATCGATTCTCGATCAATCTAGTCCCTCAATTGATCAAACTTAACTTCAATCAACCTACACCAATTTGAAAATTAACCCAAGAGGATGCAGATTGTACATGATTGGTACTCGATCGATCTACCTCTTTAATCGATCTAGTCACTCCTTGATCAATCAAACAACATATATACTAAATATTCCTAAGTGCATAATATGTATTTTAACATGCTTAAGAATAAGTGTACACTTAAGCCATGTTGACTTGAACTTTGGAAGTTTCTTCAACTTGAATAGGTAACTTCAAAATACGCCAAGAAATCAATTTACATATAAACATTTTGTTCACGAATATCGTCAACTCTAATAAACATTATAGAATTTATAATTTCATAGGCCACAACAAAATTATCTAAAATCCATCCTCCAAGAACAAGCGTGATATGTGTTTCATCAATTAGATCTTATAGAACCTACTTCATCTGGTTAGCTAAGGTCTTTGAAATAATCTTGTATACCACCGTGTAAAGACTAATTGACTGAAAATAAGTTACATTTTCAAGGGACTTGACTTTAGGGATTAAAGATATGATAGTCCTATTTACAAGCTCAAACACTAGACTTATCGACAATTAGATTAAACTAAATAGTGTAAGAACTTGATATATAGTTTCCCTTTACAATAAAAATATGTATAAACGTTATTTTATTATTTAAATAATTGTTTTTACTAACAATAGTTTAATTAATTTTCACATAAATGGATGCTAATAATATTTGGTAAAAAAATATGTTCAATAAAAAAATTTCGAATTAGCGAGTAAGCTACTCATAAATAACTGTTAATTTAAACTTATGAGTTAAGTAAACTAAGCTTTTTAACTCTTAAACTTATTTAGCTAACTTTTAATGAATTGAGTTTGGTTGAATAATTCAATTGATATTTCTTCTAATACCTTAATTTTATGCACGATGCATAGGTTAGCTTGATAATTAAATGATTCTTCTATGAATAAACATCTTCATATATAAAGAACGTTAAGGTTTGGTCGTTGACCATTTTTTTTCTTTTTTGTTAGTTTTTTTATATCAATTATTATCAAAATGTTTATTTAATAAATACATACTCTATTATTTTGTTAATTTTTTTACACCAATAAATAATAAAATATATGTATAATAAATACATTTTTATGAATATTTTTTTTGTATAATGTAATTATTTTTATTACAATGTGCTGCTTTTTTCTTTTATTTTCTTTTTTTACATTATTAAATATCAAAAAATATATCTAATAAATACATACTTTATAGTCTTTTATTTTTTACAGTAATAAATACCAAAATATCTATACAATAAATATATTTTTATGAATAGTTATTTTGTATAATGTAATTATTTGTATTATATTAATAGTGAATTTATATCTATTTAAAAATTATTCGATCAATTCACTCATGATCATATCATATTTTTGTTGAAGTAATAATTTTTCATGTTGAGATCCTATTATATCTCATATCAATTTAAAATAGAATGGTTAGCTAATAAAAATCATTTTAAGTAAATATATCTTTATCTTTATATATAAAAAGGGACAATGCTTGGTCGATTATCAGTCTCTTTTTTTAATTATACTAATAAATATCAAAATATTCATATAATAAATACAATTTTTACATTTTTTTTACCTTTTTGTAATTTTTTTATCCTAATAAATACCAAAATATTTATATAACAAATATTTTTTTATGAATAGTTATTTTGTATAATATAATTATTTTTATTATAAATAATTATTTATTTAATGAGCATTCGATCAATTCAGTTATAAACCAAATTCTTTTTTTTCCTTGTCGTTTTGTACACCAATAAATACCAAAATATCCATATAATAAATATATATTTTTCACCTTTTTTTTTACTTTTTCTTAGTTTTTTTACACCAATAAATATTAAAATATCCATTTGATAAATATTTTTTATGAAAAATTATTTTGTATAATATAATTTTTTTATTACATTAAGAGTAATAATTTATACAATTTATGATTACTAATTTAATTATTATTCAATTAATTTTCTTATGAATAAATCATATTTTTATTGAAATGATAATTTTTATTTTTAGATCATATCGTGTCTTATAATAATTAACAAAGAACAATTAGCTAATATAAATTATTTTTAAGCAAAAAATACTTATAAAATTTAATCAAATAATTTATATCATTCATGTAGGATTAACTTCTTAGATAATAAAAATAATAATTACTATATGAAGTCTTCTATTTTTTCCTCTTTCTCTATCCCTATCTCATAAGTACATCGTTTGAATCAATATAGAACATTTCATTTTGTATCTGTATAAGTGTGTCTATAGAATCGATATCTGTATAAATGTATCTCTATAAATCGATATCATTACATTCCAAAGATAATCTTGAATTGGATCCTAAATTGACGGATTAGTAAATAGATACTTGTCTATCATTAGTAAGAGTTGAACCCTATGATCACCTATATGGTTTTTACTTGACTTATCTTTAGTTCTATCCATCCTATAAGGTTGAACAAAAAATAGATTAATCATTTAATATAATTGCTATGCTTAGTATGTCTCTTTGATTTTTTAAGATTAAGATAAAATGGATTCACTCTTGATATGACATAATATGAATAAATAGTTTATATAACTAATAACCAACTTATCGTTTCACATTATCTAGATAGAAAGAAAGAACCAATCAAGATATATTTGTCATATCATCGTAGCAACAAAATATTTTTTTGTATAAACGAAAAAGAAAAAACCAATCTCATTTATGAATTTGATTATGAATTTCAAAATAAGAAAAGTATACTGATAACTGGAAGGGTGAGAAAAAAGAGAACAAAAGAGAGAAAAAGAATATTAAAGATATATGATTCTAATATGTAAGGCCCGTGATAAATCTCATAAAGATAAATGTAATAAAGCATTATTACTAATTAGTCGATAATTAGAAATCAGACAAATCGATTCATACAAAAAAAGAGCCTTGAGCCTATAAAGACTAAAAGGGTTGACTTAAGAACAAATTTTATTCTAGAGACTTCGTTGTAAAATTCAAACCTAACCATTAAGCGAGAAATGATATGAATGACATAACCCTATGAATACATAAGATTCTATTTAAAATGAATCCTAATAATTCAACTACCCCGTGGTTCTTCAACACTCATTTCATGAACTATGTTTGATATCGAGGTAAATCCATTTTGGCTTCAAAAGATATGCTTCTTCTTATGAATAAATGGAAATATTACCTTATGGATTAGGACATTCAGTTAGTAAGTCGATCTAGCCAATTCATCATATTTGTATATTATTTATCGATTGGTGCATAGATGCAAAAATCTTCCTCATTATTATAGTGAATCCTAGAAAAAAAAGTTTGTATTGAATAAAATATATACTTCAACTTTCTTCTGTCAAAAAGTTATGTTGTAAATACAAAAGTATTGTGCACACATTTTTTTAAAAGACTATGTTTAAGATTATTAGAAGAATTCTTTATAGAAAAATAAGAGGTTATTTATTTGATTTTTCCAAAAACTTATTATACTTTTCATAGGTTATATACATGACGAATTTGGTATTTGGATATTTTTTGTATCAATGATCTGAAAAATCATGAATGATTGATTATGCAATTATGGGACTAGAAATTCTCTTTAAATTATACATAGATAAAAAAGAAATGCATTTATTTATATTCTATTATGAAAGATTCATGGAATGTAGTAAGATTCAGTAAGAATAAGGGTTGATCAATTGAGTATTCCACTTTCTTAAATTTTTGATCTAGGAAAGGAACTATATTTGAGATGTGTACATAGGGAAAACCGTGTGCAATGAAAAATGAAATCAAGACTTGGGGAGAGATTTTTACCTATTTTTTCCAAGTAAATTATCTACTTCAGTTGACTAGTTTTGGATTCAAGTCTGGTACAACCCATTCATATTATTATATGCAAACTATATGTATAGAAATCAAAAATTTTAACTCATTAAAAAATTGATGAATCTATATAGGTAAGAGCATAGATATATCTATGGATGTTGCTACTAGTTAACATGAGTATGTAAGTTATGTTATACTATTGAATAACAAGCCCCCTATTAGCTTTTTCACTTTTTGAGAATTTCTATGCTTTGGAGTCCCTGATGATTAATGATTAAATAAACCAAGATTTTACCATGATTGTAATTTTAGAGAGACGAGAAAGTGAAAGCCTATGGGGTTACTTGTATAATTGTATAACCAAGATTGAAAATTGTCTTTACATTAGATGGTTTGGTGTTTTGATGATCCCTACCTTATTGATAGCGATTTTTGTATTTATCATTACTTTCATTATTGTCGCTTCAGTAGACATTGATGGTATTCGTTAACCTATTTTTGGAACTCTACTTTATGAAAATAATATTATTTTTGGTACTATTATTCCTACTTCTACATCAATCAGTTTGTACTTTTATCTAATATGAGAAACGACTTTTGTTGATACCATGTGAATAGCTAAAAACATGTGAAGTGTCTACTTAACCCAATAAAAAAAGTTTCGTAAGGGAATTGGTGTAGGCTACTATGAGACAAAAGTTTTCTTTCTATAGAAATTCTATTCGGAACTATTATATGTCCAAGGTCTAATATTAAAATAATTTCAAAGGTTTTCCTTGACTTTTTTTGTGTCAACAAACAGTTCGAAATGCCTCGAAATTTTTAGTATAGGTTTAAGTCAAATAGTAATGATTGAAAGCACTTCTTTTTACAATATTTTAAAAACCCAAGGACTAAATCGTATGAATATGTAAAATACAAGATTTCCAATCATGTAAGAAAAATGAGGAAAATAGATGTTCAATTTAAAGTAAGTAAATAGAATTTCATACTCGATCTCATATATATATATATATATATAACTATGTGAAAAGTTGTATTGTATAAAAATCATATGTACAGCTTGAAGAAGATCTTTCATATCTTTTGAGATCCACCATGGGGTTAAAAAGCCAAAATAAATTATTTTAGCCCTAAAAAACAAATTCTTGAACCCTCTTATACTCATGTCATGTTGAGGTACTGTAGAAGAAAAAACAAAATTTGATCCAATTTATCGTAATCAATTAATTAACATGATGGTTAACAATATTCTAAAACACGAAAAAAATCATTGGTTTATCAAATTATCTATCGAGCCATGAAAAAGATTCAACAAAAGACATAAACAAATCCACTATCTATTTTAGGTCAACCAATACGTGGAGTAACTCTCAATATAGCGAATTGAATTATTAAGTTCCCATTCAAATATGATCCACACGAGGAAAAGCATTTACCATTCATTGGTTATTAAGAGCATCCCAAAAACATTTGGGTCAAAAAATGGTTTTCGAATTAAGTTCTGAATTAGTGAATGTTGCCAAAGGGAACGGGGATGCCATACGCAAAAAGGAAGAGACTCATAGAATGGCAGAAATAAAGAGAGCTTTTGCACATTTTTGGTAGAGCTGTTTATGAATGTCTTCACAATGGACTTGATTTTACCAAGGATGATGATTGTTCTAGAGCAACTAGAAAGATATTATTTAACTAGAAAGAATTCACTTCAAATGTAGGATACCTATCTAGAATATTAATTCGCAACTCGGTCATGTATGATGAAATTATCAAAGATTTGACCCTTTTAAACTTTGTCTGTATCTCACCATAAGCTCGAGAAACAAAGAAAAGATGTGTACGAACGGGATATCTAGTAAGAAGAAGAAGAAGAAGAAGGATTTAATAGAGGAACACTTAAAAATTTGGCGATCTCAAATGTGTCGATATCTATAGTGACTAATTATTTCGATGACTCATTTATTCAGATAGAAAAAGATTATGTAAATGCTTACTCGAAATCTCACTTATCAAATTCCATTATATCTTCCATAATTTTTTTTTTGAAAAATTTGCCATGATATATATAATCTATGTATAATATCATAAAAAATAGATAGCCATTTTTGACTACTACTTAGTATAGACAATAGGTTGGAAAAGTATATAAAAACATTCAATTTATATATTTGTACCTTGTTGAAATAAGGAAACATAACACATATATTTGAAAGATATTTGATTTTAAGAGAGTTAAAAAAGCATTAACTCGTTAAAAGATTCTATACACCTATCTTTTTTCAAGGCATTTCTTTAAATAAATATCATATTTTTCTTCTTCTTTTTGGATGGTAAATATTTTTCAAAATATAGAGTGTGAATCAAACACATGTTTGAATTAAAAATGAGATATTAATGCAAGTTATTCCACTTTGAATAAGAGGGATTCATGAATGAAAAAGGTTGATAATAAGTTCTTTCAAAATAAAATACTTCCACTTGTTAGAAATGTTCCAAAAATATCTACAATCAAATAAATAACTCTTTAAATGAATGGATCGAATCTAAGTAGATAATAAAAATATTTACACAAGTTATACATTTTCATAGTTTTATGAAAAATTGTTAGGTATGAATATTTAGACATATGTAATTAGATTGGTAAAATATTTTCTCTTCTTTTAAAAGTATTTTTTTATGGTTGCATAAAGAAAATATTTTGTTTTCAATGAATAAGATATGGAGGAATTAATTATTCTTACTTAAAATCATAATTCTTAGTACAGATATTTTTCATATAATTTTTTTTTGTTACATATGTGTTATATAATTATCTATTAAAATAAAAAAAAAATATTTTTTAATTTATAATTAAATGTTATATTATAATATATGATTTGAAACGATTATTGTTAACGGAAAAGGGAATCAGTGGAGCGTGAAATGCGGTGATAGATAGAAGTACGGAAGAAGGAGAAAGAATCAGATGCTGACAAGACAGCGTCCGAAATCAAAGGAGTTTCCAATTATTGCTCCCCACGCTGTGCGACATTCATGATTCTGCCGGCACTGCATCTTACCTAATCCCCATCCCATTCTCTATCAAAATCTTTATTTAAATCACTACCACTTCAATAATAATATTATAATAAATAAAAATAGTAATTCGTTATGTGTTTTTTTTTTAATGTTTGTGGTTATAATTAAATGCAGATTGAGATTGGGTTTAGATAAGGGTAGGTATTTTTGTTATTTTATTTTAATTTTGATATTTTTTAATTTTTATTTTTAATTAATATATTTAGGTTATTAATATCTAATTTGATTATCTCAAAATTATTCTAATCTATTAAAATTATTTTTAAAATTTACTAAAATAAATATTACTAACTTAATTAAGGATAATTTAAAGTTATTAATTAAAAATAAGAATTAAAAAAATATTAAAATAAAAATACAAGTATTTCAGAAATACCGAAATTGACATTCAATACAACAATCCCACGTGAATTTATTGGATCGTGCCTTTTAAATTAAATTAAAGCTTAGAGCAAACTCTAAAAGGATCTATGTACGTTCGTGCTTAGTTATTTTATATTTAAATAATTTCAGTCTGTCACAAAATTTAATTATATAAGAATTCAGAAAATAACTTTATGAAAATGTAAAGGATATGTATATTTAATAGAATTTAAATTTAAAAAAATTGTGATAAATAATTTAAAAAGCACAAAATTACAATTTTATAACCTTTTAAAGATAATAAAAAAAATTTACATTTTAAAAAATTAAAAATATGTACAATATATAAACATAACTAATTTAGCATTTTTGAATTAGTTATAAAGTATGATTTTATTTTACAAAAAAAAAATAGTTTATCTTTTTATATGATTTAATTCTTTAATTAATTTTATTTTTATGTCTTAAAAATATGTTTGTAAAGTTATATAAAAAATCGTATATAAATTATATAATATAATTTATATAGGATTAAAAGAACATGGGTTTCATACAAAAAAAATATGGAGATTAAAAAAGTTAAGTTTAATTCCATCTCATGTGTTTTTCGTATGATATAAATAGAAATATATTTTTTAAAATTATAAGAAAATAAATATATATTTTTTAATAAAAAATATTAAAAATAAAATTAATTAAATAATTAAACCATGTATCCATCGGAGGATAATTAACTAAGAAAAAATGAAAAAAAAAATCATTTGGAACATTCCTTCCCGGTGATGGTGGGGAGTGTTTATATGCACTTTTCCCTGTGTAGTTATTGTAGTACTTCTAAAACATACTTTTGCAAAATTTACATATTTTTCTTTAGTTTCCAATAAATAATAATATCACAAAAATAATAAATAATTTTTTATTTTTTATTATTTCAACTATTATATATTAATTTTATAAATTATTTTTAACAAGAAATAATAATAACTATAAAATTAATAAAAATTAAAAATTAAAAATTGATTATGAATCCTCCTATTATCATTTTTATAATAAATAGATTAAATTGTTATAAAAAAATATTACAAAATTCGCTTAAATTAAGTCATTTATATCATTTAGTTCCTTAGATTAGAAATAATATTATTTAATCATTTAATTTTATAAAAATGACTAATTAAAAATAAATTATATTTTTTTAATTATTTTTATTTTTCAATTAAGTGATTAAACATAATTAAAATACAAATATTTAACAATGATAAAGTTACAATTAATATGAAAATATTCACAAAATATTTATTTTTAATATTTGTTAATTGTCACGTATTTTTTAATGTTTTATTAATTTTTATTAAAAAATTAAAATATATATTTAATTAATTTTTTGTTTGAATTTTATTATTTTATTATTTTTCTTTAATTATTTAATATTAAAATTTATTTTTATTAAAAACTCGTATTTTAATAACTTTTTAAAAACTTATATAGAAAGTAATAATATTTTATGTAAAAAATTATTTAAATAATATAATTTATCTTTAATGAACTATTTATACAAAATTATGGTATTAAATGATAATATTTTAATCTAATTGATTAAACGACATAAAATACATAATCTAAGAATTTTTTATAATACGTCTTAAAAAATAAAATAAAAATTAAACTTTTGTGATTGATATAGCTTTTTAAGAAAATTTAGATGCATTTATCTCAATGATTTATCTAAAATAAATGGAACATATTTTTAAGATATAAATTTTAAGTTTCTTTGATCTTTATTTTCATTTTTTTAATAACTAAACTACATTATAACTCAAATACTACTCCTTTCGCATAACTACAACATAATTGACTATTTTAATTGTGTTCTCTAGAAAAATCCGAACTCGTTTTTAGTATTTTAAAGCACATAAAATATTTTTATAAGTTAATTTAAAAGATGAAAGATAACAAAATGCACTCTTATTACTCTTTCTGTGAAAATCTGTGTCTCTATTTCATTTCCTCTCTTTAGATCAGAAAGATGGTTTTTCTCTATATATAAATTAGTGGGAGATTTTTTTTTATAGTAATTAATTCTCCCTATAAATGAAATGAATATTTTAAGAATAAATAATTATAATTATAATTATATATAAAAATTTAATAATTTTTTTTAAAATAACAATAATCAATAATGGTCAATAAGGGATGCATGGTTAGTTGAAAAAAATCAAATATATATTAATATTATATTTTATATACATATAATTACATACAAAATATAATTTTTATAATAAAACACATAAAATTTTAAATAATAAAATTTAATTTTATTCATTTATATTTTTTATTTTACTTAAAAACATGTGCTAAATAATTAAAAGATTAAAATTAATATCAGTATTTTAAAAAATGTAGTAGAGTAAGAATTATGTTATTATTTAATTTTTTTAAACTAAATATATTTTTAAATTAATATTAAAAATAAAAATTATAGTTAAATAATAGAGAACATAATATTTGCTCTGACACTTATTACCAAATATACTCGTAATTTATACATAATTATTATAATTATTAGCATAATCATTATAGCTTATCTCCATCCTTGTGCCTATTAGTCTGGTTAATTGTTTTCTTTATTTTTATTATAATTTAAATAAATCGATTATAATTGTGATTTTTTCTTTATCTAGATCTTAAGTTTAATTTTACATTGTTTTGCATATATTTATTGTAATGCGTTTTAGATATGTTTTTTATTTTTATACATTTTTAATTTTTTAATTGAATACGACGGTATCAAGATGAAAAAAATATATGAAATCAATAAAGTTCATAGGATTACAATTAATCAAACAATCTACATTAAAAAAAAATCATTAATAGAAAGAAATAATGCCAATGCTAACATTAAAATGATCTAAGATGATATTTATATCATAATATGTCTATTTGTTCTATTTGATCATATATTTTTATTTTTTTTATGTGTTTTTAATTATAATAAATTAATAAAAAAATAATATTCTACTATTTCTTCTCTAAATTAAGGGAGTGTCACAGATGTACACAAGTATAACAAAATAGTGATTTTTTAATTAAAAGTGGCTGATAGAAAACCATTTGCGTGTTCATTATAAATTTAATTTTATAATTAAATATAAAGGGATTGAGATGAAAATTTTGTATATTTTCTTTTAACATTAAAAGAAAATACCATTATACATTATCTTTATATAAAATTGTATTATTAAAGTGTACATCACTTAATGTCAAATAAGTGATTTTTCAAAGAGTATGGAGGACTTCCTAAAAAAATATTAAAAGTGTTTAAAAAAGTGGTTTTCATGGTACTTAAAAGTGCATTCTCGATCTTCTAATGCTAAACATAATAATAAGTGCTTTAGTATCTAAAAGCGATTTAATAACCTTGCATTCAAATGCTCCTTATAGTGCGTGTTAATTTGGATGCATTATTCGTATGAGTGACTTTAAGAAATGATTATATATAAGTAATATTTTACTTATTATAAAGAAGTCGATCGTTATGTGCTTGGTTAAAAGTATAACTTCACTATATGAGAATACTTATATAAGTTTTGTAATTTTTTTCCTTTCTAAAATTGCTTGTAATTACTATGATTAATTAAAAAGTTTTAGTGTTATTTTGCTGCCAAAAAAAAAAAAAACTCTTCATAATATAAAAGATAAATCCGAAAACACAATTATATAAGTGATTTTATAGATAATAAAGTATTTTTATGTATAATTATATCAAATATATATAAGACCTTCTCTATTAAAATTGCTTGTAACTAAATTATTTCTTATATAATCATTCAGACTGCTTCTATGAGTAATGCTTTATAAGACGTTCTAATATATATATATATATATATATATTAAAAACAATTGGATAGAAAAATATACTATTTTTTCTACTAATTATCAATTATAACTTAACTTTTAATCTTTAATTAATAAAATTTTATTTTCTCAAAAAAAAAATTATAATATATGGCTATTGATAATATTTATAATTTTTAATTTAAATAAATAGATTTATTATTATTATACGAACTTTTAAGAATACTATAAAAATGATACGAAACTTTGATTTATTACTTCTATATATTATTTAACTTTGTAATTATTAACAAAATATTATCAATTTTTTTTTTGTTATTTTTGATACTATCAATGCAGATCATTTAACTATAAGTTATACGAATATTGATGATATTTTTGTTACATTTACAAAGCTTAATATTACGAAAGTAACAAAAAAAAAAATTCAATAATATTTTTATAACAATTTAAAATTTGATGGTAAAAAAAATTTATTTTTAAAAACTAATTCATTAATATTCGTCTTAAATTCTTAATCATGTTTAATTTTTTTTAATAACTATATTAGTTATAGATTTGTAATTAAGATCTCAAATATTATTTTTTTTTTTGCATAAATAAATAAAACTAAACTTGATTGAATTACAAAGCTTATTAGCTTAATCACAGTTACGTTAATCACCCCAAAAAGAATAATTAATGATAAATAGGATCTATTATTTTTTATCTTATTAAACTATATTCAGTGATTCGTATTCTCTATCATGTCATGACTCATGGACTCGTGTCTGCAAATTTTCTCGGAAGGTAGTTGAATTTTCGTGTAATTGAGAGGTCGAGGAAATTTTGGGCTATGGCGAATATGAAAATAAAAAATAAAAATAAAAATAAAAAAATACGTAAAATCAATATTGTTTTATGTCATTATCTATAGAAGACATTTTTCACCAATAATCAGATTTTTATTTTCCCAGCTATGGCCCCGTTAGTAGTGTTGTCAATGAGACTACATAGTCACAGATCTGACATCTTTATACTTTGTTAAATGTTTACAAGAATGAGGCTAAAATTTCCAAAAGAAAAATCTTAAAATTTATAATAAAAATAATATTTTAAATATTAATTTTAATTTAAAATAAAGATATTAATGTTATAAATTTTAATAATATTATTTTACATAATTTTTCAATTCTCTATCGAAGTTTTATTATTGAATTTATAAAAAATGTAAGATTCTTGGTTAAAGAATAATTTTATATTTTATATTATAAATTAACAGATTTTTAAAAGATAAAAATAAATTTAAAATTATGTTTAATAAATATTAAATGTAATCTATAAATTATAAATTATAAATATAATTTATTTATTTTAAAATAATTAAAATAAAATATATTTTTAATTGTAATGTTTTATTTTCACAAAATTATTTTTTCTGTTAGATTATTCTTTTAGATAAAAAATTAAATCTTCTTCGTAATTACTCACCCAGCAAAAAAAAATAAAATTAACAGCATTAGCGGTTCTTATTGTTACCGATGAAAATATAATTATTTAATGAGAATTATAAAAATGGCAGAAAATATAATTAGTTTTAAATTTTTTATCAACCTTCTTAAAATTAAGATTTTTTTAATTATAACTGAATATATATTATTATATTATGTTTATTTAAAAATTTAAATTATTTAATAAAATTATTTATCTAAATCATTTATATTAAAAATTAGAGTTATGTATATCATGAATTGATTGAAATTTGAGCCATAATCGAAACCGTATCAATAATGTTAATTTTTTAAAAATAAGAATTAATTCTATCCAATAAAATATTTAAAATTAATATAAATGGAACCCTTTGAATCGGGTTGTATTGGATTAGATATATGATATTTTATTTTTTCGTGTTTTATTTTTATAATTGATAATTTTTTTTAAATATTTGTCTTTAATAACTAAACATTATTGTATTAAATTCTAAGTTTTAATAATCGATTAAAATTAAAATTTAAAAGGATTTTAATTTTTTCAAATAATAAATAAATATATAAAGATCACGTAATCAATTCGGTATTTTAAATAGCACACAAACTAAAACAAATATTTATTATTTAATTTTATATTAATTTAAACATAAATTATATGCATAAATAAATATTAATTTAAATAACTTAAAATCCCCTACTTTCTTTCCATGTTCTTGGGTTGAAAAATTAGATACTTAGTTACAATAAGAAAATAAAAAATGATTAATTAAAATTTTGAAATGTACAGTTAATGGGAAGTAGATAGAGAAAAAATTACTAATTTTGTAATATTTTATATTTTTATAAAATAAAATTATTATATTGAAATAAAAAAAATATATAATATGATATAAATATAGATTAGATAGATTTTTATAAAAAAATTAACTTTAATAACCAATCTAATTTATAATAAATAAATTTTATAATTTTTAAATTTAAATTAATTTAATTACATTAGAAAACTGTATAATTTAATTGATTGATATGGGTTGATGAAATTGAATCAGATTGATTATTTTTAATCAGAAAACTATCACTTTTGATTATTAATTTTGTAATATTTTATCCTTTTATAAAAAAAGTTATTATATTAAAATAAAAAATATATAATATAATATAAATATAAATATAAATTAGATCTATCTTTATAAAAAAATTAACTTTAATAATAAGATAAATTTTATAATTTTTAAATTTAAACTAATTTAATTACATTAAAAAACTGTATAATTTAACTGGATCTTCATGGGTCGTTGAAATTGACTCGGATCGATTCATTTTTAACTAGAAAACGATCACCTTTGAATAGTATGATTTAATATAAATTATTATTTGAAATAATTGGTGTAAATACAAACAAATACACATACTGACAAATCTCTAGACAAAGACTGAAGTACATTTCTGATATTATCCAAAATCTCAGTAAGGAAATTAAATGCTTTTTACATGGGTAAAATAAATCAATTATAATTATTTATTAGTAAATTTTTTTTTGTTTAATTATATAGTATAATTGTGTTATAAGTAAAGTTTATTTTTAATCTCTTTTATATGATATACACAATTTTTTTATATAACATAAAATAATATATATTTTTTATATTAAAAATATTACATATATATTCTTTATATATATACACGTATTTACAGAAATAGTTGAAAAAGAAAGCTAGGACACTTACTATTTTATTTATTTAAACAATATATATAATTTTATTATAGAATTTTAGTATTTTAAACTTATAATAACACATTTTACTTAAATAAATACGAGAGTATATAAAAAAATCATTACCAATATTTATCTTAATTTAATATTTAATATTTAATGTGTTTAATTTTTACCAATTAAGTCAACTTTATAAATATAAATTTGAGAAATGTTAAATATATAAAAATGTATTAAAAACTTATAAAAAATAACATTTTTAAAATTTATAATAATAAAAATAATATGTTAATACCATTAAATTATATCTACTTAGATGATATTTAATATTGAATGACTCTAAATGAGTATAATTTAATGATAAAAATATATAAAATAAATATAAAAAATTATTTTTATATTATAGATTTGAAAAATTTTATTTTTATTGTTTTTTTAAATTTATATTATATTAGTTATTATATAATATGTTAAAAAAAATTATTAAAAGAATAACCATACTGCAGAGATTAATATTCTGCTTAATATCTGTGCAAATTTAAGGAGGAAAAAAAATAAATCATTCACAATAAACACCAACAAAGAAGAACGGGAAGCGACTACCAATCCCCTACCATAGAGGGCATAAGCATATAGTGAAATTCTTACAGAGCCTACTGAACTATCGTCCTTAATTAACAGAACACTGTAAAAGCACTGTTCCCTTCTGTTCCAATCCTACTCTTCTCCAACATATGACACACTATTTCTCAAATTCTCACTCTTTTCCTCCATATAAATATACCAAAAATCCCCTCAGCCTCTCACTTTCTCAATACCCAAACTCACATCCACCAAAATTATTCAAATTTTGAAAAACCAAATGTATTCTTCTGATTCTAGTGAGCAAACCCAGAAACCCATTAAAGCTCATAGCTCAGGAGCTCCTTTACCAGAGCAAGAACACCTCCCATGTCCTCGCTGTGATTCAACCAATACCAAGTTCTGTTACTACAATAACTATAATTTCTCTCAGCCTCGCCATTTCTGTAAATCTTGTCGCCGTTATTGGACCCAAGGTGGGACCCTACGAGACATTCCCGTCGGTGGTGGTAGTCGGAAAAACCCCAAAAGGTCTCGAACTAATTCTATTGCCACCGGCACTATTGTTAGCACCATTCCTTCCATCACAGACCACCACCACCACTACCACCTCTCACCGCCTACCTCTGTTTTTGTTCCTCTTGGTGGAAATCATGGTTGCTCGTCCCTACAATTTAGTGATGGTGATGATGGGGATATAAAGGGTCAAAATGTTAGTGGGCTTGGGAGCTTTACGTCGTTGCTTACAACACAACGACCTGGGTTTGATGATTTGAGCTTTGGTCATGGGAGGCCATTTTGGCCTTTTCCGGCAACGAGTGATGGTGGTGGTGGAACTAATTATGGTGGTGGCAGTGGCGGTTCTATGAGTATGGGGAACATGTGGCAGTTCGAGAATGGAGAAAGTGGAATTGTTGGTGGTGGGGAGTTCTGTTCCACTTGGCCAAACCTTGCAATTTCTACTTCTGGAAATGGTCTTAAATGAGTCTTATCTTTTGCAGTTTTTTTTTCACTTTTCTTTTTAAAATATATAATCATCATCTGAGTTTTAGTATAGATGGAAATCATATCAGCCTATCTGGTTTAGTGTGTTAGTTTTTTTATTGTAAACTTTAGTTTGTCATTACATTTGTTGAGAAATCCGACAGAAAGCCATGGTTTTTTTTTTTTTGGTTTAAAATCTTTTTGCACCTTATATTTCTGCCTCTTTAAATCGCCTATCTTGTCTCAATTGGAAATTATAACCTATGAATATAATTTAAAAAGAAAATAAAAATATATATAAATGCCAACTAGTTGATTCCTAGTTTCATGTCATGTTAATAAGGTAGTTTTGTGCGTGTGTGTGTGTGTTTAAGGAAGAAAGCATTTCAACAAGTACAAATTCAACCTAAACAACCATAACTAGATACTGTAGGAAAAGAAACAAACACTATCATAACATGACTCCATTTTCAACAGTAGAAAAACAGCACCAGAAGTCAAAGAACTCCCATTAACTAGCATCAAAGATAGTAACAATCATGTAGAGAGAAGAGCCAAAAGTTCTCTTATTCAAAGAGCAAGAGTATCATCCCTAAATCACAAATTAAAGAGGCAAAGAAACAGTCTACCATCAAAACCAGTAAAGTAGCAGCTCTGGTAAACAATCAGAACCAGAGAAACACAAACAACAAAACATTCAACAGGAAGGAAATAGAACAACACATCATCAATCGAACCATAGAACCACCATTAATTGTTTTCTCCATATCAGCAGTAACATCATCCTCTGATAATGCCTCAGTGTTTGGCCTACCAACATCATCTTGAAGGTAAATCACCTCCTTTAAATTCTGTCTTTTTCAGCCTTGGCACCCTGACCTTCTCATGTCTTCCCAGCAGGCCTACCCTTTCCACTAACAGAAGCACTATTTTCCTTACCCCTAATAGTCATCCTTGCACAAAATTTCTTCCTTTCTAAAACAGTAGTACCAGAGCCAAACACAAATCTTCAGTCCTCCACTCTCCACATACTCAAGAACCTTCAAATCCTTATCAGCACGTAAACCACTTTCCATATTGAGCATACGTACCTCCAAATTTAATAAAACATCGATAACAACATCACAAAAATTACTATGATGTGTGATCTTACCTAATAGTAGCAAAAATTAGGGAGTCTTTCATATTTGAGTTGAATCCATACGTATAGACCTAGTACAAGTGCTTTAGCAAAATCAAAGCAATCACAAACTCGTATAGACCTCAAAGAAACCACAAGAAAACAAGAAATTATCAACCTCAGATACAACACTTACGAAAACTTACAATCCTTGTAATAATTACATCAAATTGCCAATCTGCTGAGAAATCATGAATTTGAACCCAAATAGGAGTAGAATCAAATGTGAGACTAGATGCATACATATTTGAAGTGAGCAACTGCACCACCATTTGGCAATTATCAAAACTCCAAGGGGTCTTCCGCTTTAAAGTAGAATATCAAAGTGCTTTGATCCACAAATTTAAGGTCTAATCCACCATTCTTTTTCCAATTCTTTATGTGAACAGAAGTAAATAATCGATGTTCACTTGTTTTGCAAAATTATACTAGGGGTGCAAACTCTCTCAAAAGATAAGTTAGTAAGAGAAATGTCAATAATGCTTTTACATATTTATTACTCTATCACAAGTGTTAGTTGTATACACCATGTAGATTAAATACTTGCAATTTAACAAATATTGTTACTGGGTCTTAAACACAGGAGCTTGATATCATGTTAAAGATTGATGGTTGTCAACTCTTTCAAAAACTTAAGCTAGTAAGAGATGAGTCAATAATACTTTTATATATTTATTACGATAATGGAAAACTCCGAACTAACTCTTTCTTTCAATAAGTCCACTAGATCAATTGTGATATCGATTTCTAATCATGAGTCTAAAGATTTTTCATTGCAACCTATAGAACAAAAAATTGTATCAAAATTTAGTACGATTAAAAAATTGAGGTTGAGAGAAAACTTAAAAGTCGAAAAAGATAATAGCTAGAAAACAACAAGAAAAAGGAAATTGTGATACAAGATGGAAGCATTTAAGAAATAAGAAAAACATGAGTAAAGTTTAGACTAATCAGACTCACTCTCTAGCAAGAGGTCCTTGTATTTGTGTTATGAAATAAATACAAAGAAATTATTATTTTATGATTCAGTTTGTTGAGTTCAACTCGAATATATGCATATAACAACATGAAATGTGTTTAAAACATTATATCGAAGTACTAATGAATTCTTATATGTGACACTTACATGGTTATAAAACCAATTAATAAGCTCTTATTTATGTTCATTATACAACCATTTTTCTCCTTTTTTTTTATAACAATGATTGATCTTTAGTAAGTTTAAATGCATTCTGTAATGTTATTCAAGATATATCAATTATGTATCATTAATAGTTAAATAAAAAATAATTTTATTTTAAATGAAAGTGTTGAACCTGTCATCACTTACTCTATGTGCGGTTATGCTTTATTATTATTTATCAAAATGATTTGGTGTGCTTTTTCCCATCAAGTGCGATCAATAAAAAATTTATTATTTCTACCAAGCATAGAGTTATCTACTTGGATCATGTGACATTTTAAGAACAACTTGTGTATAGAATTCCCAATTTTAGTGCAACTACTAAAGTATTCTAAGCAAAACTCTATGACCTCTTTAGTAATGTAATGTTCAACCATGCATCCTTCAAGACGATTTCTATTATTTACATATTCTTTAAGGACTTTTATGTATCTCTTTGAATCATTATATCGAAGAGGAAAATATTTTTCAAGTAGATACAAGTTCTCCATAAAATCTTTCTATAAAGAGTTTAACTTATCAATTGATATAGATTTCTTGCATATTGTATTGAAGAATGAACAAAGACAAATTATTGATAATCTTCCATATTTTGGAAGAATTGACCTAATAGAAACTGGTAATAATTGTTGCATTAAGATATGATAGTTATGTGAGTTCAATCCGCAAAGTTTCTTATCAGTGATAAACACAACATTTCTTAAGTTGGATGAGTTACCATAAAGAACTTTCACACCCGCCAAACATTTAAAAAACATATTCTTCTCTTTCATTGACACTATATATGATGCTAGTGAAAAATATGTTTGATTCTTATAATTTTCCACTCTTGGTGCCAATTTAGGTCGTATGCTTAGTTTTTTTAAATCCAGTCTTGCTTTAATTCCATCATTCGTTTTTCCAGGTATATTAAGTAATGTATCAATCAAGCTCTCACATCCATTTTTCTCAATATGCATGGCATCTAAGATGTGACAAATGTGTAGGTCCTTCCAATAAGGTAATTCCTAAAATATTGATTTTTTATTCCAACAACCATGATTTATTGATTCAGTAACATTTTATTTTTCACCCCTTTTATTAGTTGACTTCTTTCGTTTCCTTCCATCAGTGAGTATTTTTTTTTCATCTTTTCATATCATTTGAATGTTATACCATTCAATTCCCTTAATATCTCAAAAACTCCTATAGGTCTTGGTGCAGGATCATGATCTTCTTCACCATCAAATGATTTCTTTTGGTATCTAAACTTGTGTTCATATGACAAAAATCTTTTATGTCTTCTATAAGACATATTTTGTTTGCGAACAATATAAGTTACAGAAGTGCCATCACTACAAATAGGGCATCCCATATAACATTTTGTTGCATGTCATGATAAGTTCTAATAGGTAGGAAAATCATTAATTGTCCATAAAAGGACCCCTTCAAGTTAAAGTATTATTCTTTATGTGCATCGTAAACATTTACACCATCATTCCATAACCTCTTTTAATCATTTATCAGCGGCTGCAAATATACATCAATATCAACTCCGGGTTGTTTCGATCCTAAGATCAATAATGTTAACATCATGAATTTTTTTTATACCCAACAAGGGAGGAAGGTTGCATGTTACTATAATTACTTGCCAACAACTATATCTACTACTAAGAAAACTGTGTGGATTAATTCCATCAACAACAATGGCAAGACAAAGATTGCACGGATTAGATGCAAATTGAAGGCATAAATTTTCTAATACTTTCAAATTTGAAAAATCACAAGGATGAATTAGCATCCCATCATCAGATCAATCACTACTACAAAAGGGGTATTTAAGTCAATATGAAAGTCGGTTTTTGAAAAAAAAAACGATTTATAATAAATTTAAAGTCGGTTCGATGTAGACCCAATACTATCCACGTAGGACGTAGCGTCAGTTAACGTGTCGAACAGATGCTACACGTAGAAACGATGTTATGTCTTACGTGTAGCGTCGGTTCGACATATCAAACGACGCTATGAACTATATGGATAGCGTCGGTTGACATGTAGAACCAATGCTACACACGTGGATAAATCCTTTTCTTTTTTTTGTTCCCTAGACATAAACTATTTCATGCGCTACATAACTCTTAAAAACCCAAAACCTCTTTCACTTCTCCTCCACTATTTCTCATTTTCTGGTCACCTATGACCACCAATTCCAGCATCGGTTAGTGGGTTTTTTCCCTCCCTAACTTATCTTTTAGATCTCCTATTTTTTTCAGCAAAATACTCAAAAAAATTATACTCATTTCTCACTTACCAAACACTATTTTTCTTCATTTACTTCATTTTGTCACTTTATTTACTCTTGTAAGTATTTCTATTAATCCTACACACTTATTATTCATATTTTTTTTATTATGTGTTATTATTTATGTGTATAATTTTTTGTATTATATATGTAGGTTTGTATTATAACATCAAGAGAAAATATATGTTGATTTCGAATAACATAAGACAACATTATGTTAATTTTTCTGCTATTAATTAATATTTTATTTTCATTTATTTGTATTATTTAAACTATTTGTCAATTTTTTTCTACTATTATGTAGTGATCGAATACAGATTTTAATTTGAGTGTAATAGAAATTGAGTAAATTTGTAAAAACAAAAAAATTAAAAATTTAAAGTTAGTTCAACACGTGAACCGACTTTAAATTTTAAGTCATTTTATTTAAAGTCAATTTTTAACTGGCTTTAATAGTCCGTTTTGTAGTAGTGAATTATCTGAATGCCAAGTCAACATCTTTGATGTCTTTTTACTTTTGAAAAACCTTTGAGAGTGAGGAATATGAGGAAAGTACCAAAGAACCTTTACGAGCACTCCTGTCTTAAGTGTTGTCTCATTTGTAGCATGCTTCCATCTCGATTATTTACACATCGGAAAATCACCTAATGTCTTATATTATATTCTATAATGAATGTAATCATTTGAATAAACATGAATCTTATGATATTTCATGCCAAATCGACTAAGATATTTCTTCACTTCATACATTGAATATGACAATTCAATACCCTCAAGAAACATATCTATTAGTACATTTAGTAATTTTATGAATCCCTTGCAAGAAAAATGATTTTTTGCCTTAACATTGTACAAATGAACTAATCCTGACATTTTAGTGTATTTCTTCCACTCTAGATACAGCAGTTTTTTTGCATCTTTTAGGCGTTTTTTAAAGGTTTTGGGATCATCTTCTTGTAATTCATTTTCAACAACATGAAACATATTTTATGTTTGTACATTATGATATGATGTATATAATCTATTCACATTCTTATTTATCTCTTTCCCATGAGTATTATCAATATTTTCTCCAATACCAACATTTGTAACTCAAAAGAATAACACTATTGATAAAGTGATACTTAACCTCATCAACATCATGAAATTTCTCATTTTTACATTTAACACATGGACATCGAATCATACTAATTTCATTATTACTATATATATGAGCAAGTTTTAAGAAACTTTTAACTCCAAAAACGTAGTACTGCTCAATTCTACACTTTGACACCTAAGATTTGTCTATTTTATATTAATGACATTAAGCATATTAAATATGTATCCAACCAATATATTTCAAATATTATTATATATGAATTTCCTAATTATTAGAATATTTATCCAAACATCATATAAAAATAAATACATAAAAAACAAACAATTAATAATAAACTCATAATAACATTAACATATATATAATATTAACAATAATATATATATATATATAAATACATGTAATTAATAATAATAAATATTAATAAAACTATTATACATTATATACATATAAAAATATTATATATATACAGTTCATGTAAATGTATACAATTTTCAAAAAAATTAATTTTAAAATAAATTTATATATATTAAAAACCTAAATACATAAAATTATCAAAATAAATAAATGAATAAAATACATTCTTATCTTCTAAACTTGAATAGAAATACACAACCTACATAATATAAAAATTTATAAACATAAACAAATAACACGATATATAAAAAATAAAAAAATATGAATAATAAGTGTAAAATAATTCATAGAAATACTTACAAGAGTAAATGAATAAAATGAAGAAAAAATGGTGTTTGATAAGTGAGAAAGTGAAGGAAAATGGGTCTAATTGTTTTTGAGTATTATGCTAAAGAAATAATGGATCTAGAAGAGAAATTTGAGAGGAAGAAAACTCACTAAATGGTTTCGAAATTGGTGGTCAAAGGTGGCCAAAAAATAAGAAAGAGTAGGAAGAGGACTGTCGATTTTTGGGTAGTAGGTAAGACCGAGCACGATTCTATCTGAAAATGGAGGGAGATGAGAGCAAAGGAAAAACATGGATAGCATTGGTTGACACATAGGAGCGACGCTACACGTAGGATGTACCATCGGTCCTACTTGTCAACCAATACTATCCACGTGTAGCGTCGGTTGACACGTATGACCAATGTTATTTTTTTAATTTTTTAAGTCAATTTTCTTCAAAACAACGACTTTAAATCTCAACTTAAATGCTTTTTTTTGTAGCAGTGAGCACTCTAGTAAATCTAAAATAGAACAAATCTAGTTATGTTATTTATCTTTAGATAAACAGTATAACAACTTTAGAGGAGGACTAGTCCAAAGATATTTCTCATAAGAAAGAAGAGTTATTCCTAAAAATCAGGAATAAGAGAAAAAAGAAGAAGAAAACTTCTTTAATATTACTAAGTTGATTATTTTCTAACACGATTTATACAATCACAAGGCTTAGTTATTTATAGTTGAAAAGTTCTTATAATATTTCATAAAGTTTATATATGTAACTATAGTAATACAAAAAAAACTCTAAATAAAAGTCTATATCTAGAACTCTAGTAGTATATAAGAAATAAAACTATAATAAAATAAACTATTATTCTAATAGAATTTTAAATAATTTTTTTAAATAAAATAAATTATTTTTTCTTTTCAATTTTTTTAAATAAAATAAATTTTTTTTTCTTCCTATATTCATTGGTACTAAATTAGATAGACATTTAATCTTCACAGGAAGAAATCATTTGGTAATAAATTGGATGGACGATTAATAAGAAATCAAAGAAAATCAACATGAAAAAATATCTAATTTTTTATGTTTTTGTTTTTAAGCCAATTTTGGGATTAAAAAGTTATATAGTTTTAAATTTAATTTGATTTACTCATATATTATCAAAATTTTCAAAATATAAGTCTATTTTCTATATTTTTAAATTTGTTTACGTATATATCTCAAATTTTAAATTATATGATTTAATTTTAAGATTTTACTCGTAGTTTATAATTTTTTTAATCATAAATATGTATTGTAATAATTAAAATATAATTTATATGTAAAATTTTAAAGTTTAAAGATTGAATTATAAGATTTAATAATTTAAAGATACAGTTTTTAAAAATTTATAAATTAAATTAGTATGTTTTAAAAATTTATTAACAAATTGCTTCGAAGAATAATAAATGGTTACGCGAAACTTATATCATGTAAAGTCCAACGTCACGATCGTGAAGTACTACTATATGTTTACTTATAATTTTAAAATTTTAAATATTTTATGAGTATGTTCCTAACTTTTTCAACATTATTAACGGTTTCTTAACAAAGCAAATACGATATTACATAAAAAGTAATTAACCCTTTGTCTTTTTGATAAAAAGGCTGACTAGGTGCGAACTTTCTCTCGTATACAATTTGGGGTTTTGTTTTGTGTCTCGTATTATTTGTTTCCAACGGAAGAAGAAGGATGATACGAATACGAATGTATATGGGTTTTTATATAATTATCTTTTAATTGGATTATAAATTTTTTATTTAAAATCATTACAATTTAAAAATAATTTTTTATCCACAAATAATAGTTTTCAAAACGGTTATTAAAAAAAACCTAAAAAATATATAATTTAATTTATTAAATATATATAATTAATGTTCGATTTATAATTTAATTCAGTATAACCGTAATCGAATCATACTCGTTGTTTTATGTTTGATTTATATTTAAAATAATATTTATTTTTAAAATTTATCGAATAAAAATCAAACTCTTGATTTTTTTTACCCATTTATATCAAGTAATACGAAGAATACCACATACAAAAAAAGAAACAAAAGATAAATATTATGCAATAAAAAACGTGTTATATATATATATATATATTTAACCTAGGTTATAGTCTTTAATCCCATAGTTTGTATTTTTTTTTCTTTTCAAATATAAGCTGAATCCTTTAGAATAGTTACTAATTAATAAGTGAATTTTCAAATAGATCGTATCTGCTTTAAAAAATTAAAAAAACCAACATTTGAAAAATTATAATTATTTTTTCTTTAGGGTAAAAAGTATAAATCTTTTTTTATATGAAATGGAAAATTATAAATCTTAAAAACATCACATGACACTTAAAACGGAAAAAAAAATTGAATATTAACATCACGCTACACCAATTGCTAAAATTAGGAGTAATAATATCGACACAATTATGTAATATGATATAAATAAAAAATTTAGTTGAAATTCATCAATAACTTTGTTCACTTACTTAAAGATTTTACTTTTTTTTTTACTATTAATTTTTTTATCAACTTACAGCTAAAAATCATTAAATTTGTATGAAGTTAGTGTTCCATTACTTTGTATCCAAAACTAAAAAAAAAAAATCAAAAGAGCTCATCCCATGCTAATTACTTGACAACATTGAGGATATTTTAGTAATTTTGATTATTGTAAAAAAAAAATCGCACGGAAAGTAGAAACCCCAAATCCTTCAGAGCCCTAATTAAATTACATCATTTCATTCGACAAGCAACACGTCATATCAGTCACCACAGCATCATCCCATCTCCAGCCCAACCTAGCTCCTATCACGAGCAACAGTAAAGGCTATGATGGTCTTGAATGATTTTTAGTGAGAACCATTTAATATATGTGTGGTAATAAATGATTTGGTTTCTTCTATAATAAAGTTTTAAAATTATATATTTATTTATTTAAAATAATATTATGATAATAAAAAAGTTAACTCTTAAAAATCTGAAAAAAAAATAATAATTAACACATTAATGTTATATATAGCATTGCTCTCTTTACGTGCACTCGCATAGGAGGATAAATCCTCTAATGATCGGTTCAAAAGTTTAAAACTTCAATTACGTGCGATCCAGTTTTTGATACTTGCAAATTTTATTTCCCTTCTTAAAATAAAATGAAAGAAAACTACTGAAGAGTCTTCTTATTGCAACAGTTTCATCAGCATTTGAATGACATGCTGCTGCATCAGATTTGAGCTATAATAGTTACTTATGAATGATTATAAATTTTTTTTTTCAGTAAACTCATTTGCTTTTCAAAAAGTTACTCTAACCTTAGACTTTAATGTGATAGAGTATATGTACAAATTCAGTTTGCTAGAGCAGCGTTTGTTGGTGTTCAATATCTGTTAATTAATAGTTTTATTGTGTGAAGGTTTTTGTCTTTCATGGTAAAACATACTTGTAAGAAAAATTATTTTAAGAAAATTGTGTAACACAAAACAAACTCTGTATTTTTAATTTTTTTCTTCTTCTATTGTAAATTTATGGTTTATATTCATCTTGTATTTTTAATTCATTTCAGTTTTTACGTGAAGTAAAATCTTGTTTGTTCACTATCATATTTCTTACAATTTTAAAATACTAAAATAATTTTTATCATAATTTCTTTCAAAAAAAAAATTTAAGTTATAGATCTATTTAATTTAAAGTAGAGATGGATGGATAATTTTGTTAACTATGATTAATTAAAAATTATCAAGCATCCTACTATGCAATCAAGTGTACAATATTTTAAGTAAAAATAATTTAAGAAACGACATAAAACTAATAGTGCATCGTATCATTTAAATATAATTATGTATAGTTTAAGTATGTATAATTATATGTATCAAATTTTGTATAAAAATTATTTTTATTATATATATAGTAAAATGTGTATAATTATTATTTTTATTCTTTTCTTTATTTTGCTTTATTTTTTTCTTTAATTTTTTTTCTTTGTTTCTTTTACTTAATTTTTTATTTTTATTATTTAGCATTTATTTTAATACTTAGTATTAGATTAGTTTAAAATTTATTTTTGAAACTATCTCTAAAATTTTAAAGTTTTAATTACAATTTATGATAAAAAGAGATAGTTACTTTGTTAAATATAGGTACAAATGTATTTTGATGCCTTAATTATTTGACTTGCACATAGAATTGAATTATCTAAAACTCATAATCATGTCTCTAGTTTTAAGTAAATAAATTTTTGAAAATCCGTAGTACATGACTTAAAAAGTATAGGTAGACAAAATGTCTTACCTATTGGTTTGATTGACTCAATAATGTGGGGATATTGAGTTTACTTAAAATAAAATCTTCCAAGTTACATCTTACTAAGACGTTAAACTAAGCACTAGATAGAAGAAAACCCATCATGTTAGAAATTTATAGTGATCTATCTGTGTGAATTTTAATAATGAACATGATGAATGTACCTACATTTCTCAATCATTATTTGCACATTCTTAAGAAATAAATAACTTTTATTCTCCTTTTCTCTTTATCTATAATTTAAAATTGTTACATTGAGGACAATATAAGTTATAGGTTTGAGATAGTAAAAATGTACCATGCTTAATTTCAAAACTTTTAACAATTATAAAATTTTTATGTTCACATTTTTATTTTTATTGTATGGTTTAGTAATTTTTAGAAATTTAGGATTAATTTTAAAAAATTTCTCACAAACAATTACCATTTATTTAAATCAAATTTAAGTAAATAATTAAGTCTTTTGTATTGTTAGATTAATTTTTGAAAATATATCATAAAGTATATGGTAAGTATATGGTAGTTAGTTAGCTTTTGTCATAAGTAGTAGTTCATGATAAAGTGTGAAAATTATAATGAACCCAAAATGAGTGTTTAGGAATAAAATAGTAGAGACTACTCGTATTCAATATATATAGCATAAAAAACCAAAATATAAATAATAATACAAATAATAAAAAATTTAAATATAATTAATTATTTGATAATTAAATTTATTACAAAAAAAATAATGTATATACAATACATACATACATATATATATAGTTAACTTAAATTACAAATAAAATAATGTCGTTAAAGTGTAATTGGATTGTGCGAGCAAACTTGGTTGGCTTAGAATCACCAGCATTGTAACAAAGAAACTGGATAAAAAATACCGGGTTCATATAACAATTCATTCCCCTACATACATGAGCACATAAACATCCATCAAACAAGCAGTCTAAACTTCAGATACATACGAATGGAGAAATTAAATCATTATAAATATTTCCATAAAAAAGAGATTACCACAGCGACATCCTAGTAATATAACCCTTCAAACTAATATTAGCACTTTAGTAATCATTTGTCTATAAATATGAAGTTATTTGGAATCTCTCTTAGTATTTTTAATGCTATAATGAGCTCTAAATATGAAATCAAGTGTAACTCATATTTTGTTACTTGGCTTGTATGAGTTTTGGTGCCCTTAAACGTATGGAACAATTTTGTAATACGTTCATGGGAACCAAAACTCATTCAAGCAAAGTAAAAAAAATAAGTTAAACTTGATTTCATATTAGAGCTCGTTATAGTATTAAAAATATCAACAGAGATTTCAGATAACTTCATATTTATACACAAATGAATAATAAAGTGCTACCATGATGTTGTCATAAGGAAAATAGGCAAGAGAGATGAGATGAAGTTTGGGTCAAAAAAAGGTCCATCAAACAATGCATTCCCCTAAAACATGAGCACATAACCATCCATAAAACAAGGAATTTCAGACACAAGAATAGAGAAATTAAATCATTAAAAAAATTACTATTTGTTGTTATATGCTATTCAAGATCATCAAAATCTTCTCCTAATTCTTCTTGTGATGATATAATTTGAATCATGTGTTCTGCCCATTCCTCTCGTAAATAATCAAAAGATTTCTGGTCGTATCCCGTCTTATTACAACCAAAGAACTACATGTATTTAAAATCAAAATAAGAATGTAATTTCATGTATTTACAAAAAATAACTCAAATATGTTAATTTTTTTCCTGTATATAGGTAAAAGATATTACCACATCATCAATTGGAATTTTAATATTTGTGATGATTTCGCTCATAAATTTCATGACATAATAACCACACATGACTCCATTATTTCGTTGTTGAACCTATAAAAAACAAGTGTACATGATTTTTCATATTTGAACAACTTTATTATTCAATTGTAAAATTAATAAAATTATTATCTTGTTGTGGAACCTATAAAAATATTTGATTATTTCGCTAAAAAAAAGATAAGGGATCTGAAAGATAACGAGAAGAGGAATATATCCCACAAAATGACCTTAGAAATGATGGTCGAAAGTGGCTAGAATTTGAGAAAGAGTGTGGGTGAGCTCGGTTTTGGGAGAAGGGGGAAGAGAAATGATTTTTTTTTTGAAATTCTGCTGGTGAAGAAGAGAGCAGAAGGTAATAACGCATAGATAGCGTCTGTTGACGTGGGGAACCGACGCTAGCCACGTGTGTAGCGTCGGTTCACCACATCAATCGACGCTATCCACGAAATTTAAATTTGATTTTTTTGTCAATTATTATTTTATTTGAACTCTTATATATATATATATATGTGTGTGTGTGTGTGTACTATGGAAAAAGAAAAAAAAATAATTTTAAAATAATATCCAAAAAAATACACAAAATTATATAATTTTAAAAACCAATTGTCTAAAAAAAAAGGAAAAAATTATATTATATATATACATATCCAACTTAAATTTTAAAGAATAAAATAAAATAATAATTAACCTAATAAAAACATTGTACCTAAAAAAAATTTCAATTGTAAACTGCAATTTTTAATTTAAAAAATACACTTAGGATGTAGCGTCGGTTGACGTGACGAACTAACGCTACACACGTGGATAGCGTCGGTTCACCACGTCAACTGACACTATGTCCTACGTAGATAGCATCGGTTCTACACCAAATTGACTTTAAATTCATTATAAGTTAGTTTTTTTCAAAAAATGACTTTATATAGCGACTTAAATACCCCTTTTTTAATACTGTTCTGAGTGAAATATATATATTTTTTACTCCAAACACATTTCTTATTTCTTCAATTTTTTAGATGATCTATATAGGTATTAACATTTAATGTTAGGACTTCCACATCTAGTAAAGTGTCATATTTTTTTGTACTACTTAGATTAAACAACTTAAGTAGAAATTGATAGTATATGTCATTTCATCCTTCATGCATGACTTATACAAAAAACAAAATACATATGGGTTACCTAAGCCATTACAAACAGTGAAAAACTAAAATTTAGTCACTCACCTTATCATACAAAAAAAACTACAAATTGTGCATAAGTTCTCTCTCTCTCTCTCTCTCTATATATATATATATATATTAGAAAAAAGAGAGAGAAAAAAATGAATAATATAATCAACATATTATGATCCACATAGCTTATAGAAAAACTAAAATTTAGTCACTCACCTTATCATACAAAAAAAAAACTACAAATTGTGCATAAGTTCTCTCTCTAAATATATATATATATATTAGAAAAAAAGAGAGAGAAAAAAATGAATAATATAATCAACATACTATGATCCACATAGCTTACAAATTTGTAAGAAAAAGCTAATTACAAAAGAAAGTTATTGGAAGTAAATCCTTAAAAGGCATTTCACTTTTTTCATTCTATAAGGCATATATCTTGAAATTTTTATTTAACGATTTTGATTGAGGCATGAAAATAATCTTATGATTTCTTTACGAAATCCTAAATATTTGATTCCTTTCATAAGATCGAAGTTATGCACTATTTTTTAGTCTTTTTTTCTTTTATAAGTATGCGAACTTATTAGTTCATTTCTAAACATAAACTTTATTCGTATACGCACTACTACAATACATACATATGGTCTCAAAAATTTAGCCTCAATTTTTTTTTAAATCAAAGCCAAAGAGGAGTTTTGGCTTTGGTTATCTAAAAATCGAGGCCATAGGGTATGTCCATGGCCTCGGTTTTTAAATAACTGAGGCTATAGACATACCCTATGGCCTCGGTTTTTAAATAACCAAGGTCATGGACATACTATTCTATAGCATCCGTTATTTAAAAACTGAGGCTATACACATACCTTATCAATTTTTTCTCTTTTATACCAAATACTAAATTTTTCTATCAATTTTTTTCTTTTTTTTCCTTTATTTTTTTCCTTTATCCCTAGCCTATGCTAGCTGATATTTGTTAGGGTTTTCATTCGTGTAGCATAGATAAAGATTTTTTGAGATGAGATTAATTCACCTTCTATGTTGTTCTCGTGTGTCGCTATCCTCATCTCTGTGTCTCACTGTCCTCTACATCAGGTTAAGTTCTAGTTATCTATGTTTTACGCCCTGTTTTTGTTGTATCAATGTACCATATCTTTTCTCTCAGAAAGCCTTAATTATGAATGTTAATATCTCCCAAAGGGAATTTCTTTTAAAAATTCTCTAAAGGTTTACTTGGATTGGAGATTCAATCTCATGACTTCTAATATTTTACAAGCTTTTTTTACAGGAAGCTCAATTTTTATTACAACCATTTGGATCACTTTCTTAGTTGAATTGTTTTTTTATCTCCAGTGTCCCAGTTACTATTCAATTTCATTATTCTCCCTAGTCATCAAATCTATGTGTAGTTTGAAGGTTTCTTGGTGTTTCGGGCTTCTCTAGGAAATGAGCATCTAAAAGGTAATCGAGTGTGTGCCTCCTCTATCAAAGCCAAATATAACATTATTATATATTAAATCAAAGCTTTCGACGAAACGAACACAATGGTGAAAGAATTACTCAAATCAGAAGTCAAAATCACTGCCAGAAGTCGTCGGAGTGCTGCTGCCAGCAACTGAGTTAACTCACTAAGTTGGACCGAGTCAACTCAGTCACTAGTGATATTTGGATCGAGTTGGTCCATTTTTCATCCATTTTCAGCTGAGTTGGATCTATTCCTAGCTAATTGGACCATTCTGGATTCAACTTTGGACTCCGTTTTTTCAAATAAGGTATAAAATTTGGAAAATATTGTTTTAAGTTGTAAGTACAAAATTTCTGTTATCCGTTTGTACTTATGGCTGATAAAAGAGAGATCGAGAAGGTGAACAATCTGACCATATAATTTCTAGCAAACCATCACTAACTTTAGTTCAAACTGATTAACTTGAATATTTGGCCTTATAATTCTTGGATTCAGCTCTTTCAACAGAGATAATGCATATTCACTCATAGCTCTATCCCTATCATCTATTAAAGGAATCTAGTTGTTCAGATTTAGCTCATTATTGTTTATTTCTAAAAGATTAATTACTTAGATGACAACTTATTTCTTTCTTCAATTAGCTTTCTTTCCATGCATGAAATCCACGTGACATGTCTCATTAACTCCCTACTTATGTGACATCAATGTGACGTCTTTTGATTGGTCCTACATTCAAAAATTCATAAAAATCCATAAAAATTTTGAAAAATATATTTACACATATTTTCACTAAAAAGTTCATATTTTAATATTTTTAATCCACAAAATACGACTTATTGGTTCTACATGGCATGTCTCGTCAACTCCTCCTTGTGTAATATCCATGTGATGTCTTATGATTTATCCTACATTAAAAAATCCATAAAATTTCTGAAAAATATATTTTCATTTAGTTTCACTAAAAAGTTGATATTTCAATATTTTAACCCCAAAAGTAAAGTATTACTTATTAAGTAAAACAAGAAAATATTAAGTATAAATATGCACTAATGACTCTACTTTTATAGAGTCATCAATGTTGTAGATATATCGAAGAGCTTTAATAGTTTGAACTTCAAGAGATGGATGAAAAGATGACATTTTATCGTACTACCTTTAATATGGTAAAATTATTGACTGAAGAACTCCCATACAACTTGAGGGTGAGCAAAATTTTCAATCTACTAATGCTACTAAAGCATGAAAGTATTCTAATTACTTGTGTGAGAACTACATTTTGAATAACCTAGCTGACTCGCTATACAATAAAAATTGCAAGTAGAAAAAGACTAAGGATTTATGAGTCATTGGAAAGGAAATATTAAAACAAATGTTGGTGCCAAAAAATTTTTTATAGGTCACTATCTTGGTTATAAGAGGGGGATTTCAAATAAATATGCAATCAAGTTTGTGAACTGCAGGATATCCTAAATAAGTTACTTGATGAAAGGAGGGTAATGAGTAAGATCTTTCAAGTTGCATCTATTATTGAAAAGTTTCTCCTTTATAGATAGTGTTCAAACTTATCTTAAGTGTTTTTAAAAGACTTACTTATTAGGTTTAAGGTGGAAAAAGGCATCATGACTTCCTCTAAGAGATGATATATCTCATTAGTAGTCAAGGTTAACGTGGTGAAGCTTAATCAAAGCTCTAAGCACAATAATTACAACAATAAGAACAATAATCACTCTTGATCACATTACAAACAATACATATATTGTTTGTATCAATATTATTCTTATAAAATGGAATATGACTATGAGAAAGTGCTTTCCGCAGAGTTAATACTGAACTCTATCTCTCCCACAATCAAAACCTCTACCTCTTCCTCTAATGTCTAGAGAAAAACCATTAGAATTTATAGACGATTGTGAAAAATCATGATAAATTGCATCATCACTTATAGTAGAATTATGATATTGTTGATTAACCACTTGCTGACCTTTTACATGTTGCACAGGTCTTTGATTAAATACCTTGTGATCAACAAGTGCTTGATTGTTAGGATCTTTAATAGCAAGATTCATTGAGGGAAAGGTGTTATTATCACATTTTTCTTCTTTCCAGCCTTGATTCATGGCTCGTTATAAGTTTTTTAGCATCACCAATTGTTACATGTTCAGAAATCACTCTCTATGGAAAGAGCCTACACACATGAAGACTTGCACCAAAACTTATCATGCATAGTTGCACAAGAGAATTTTGCATCAAAGTTGTAACATGAAAATGAGAACCCTCAACTTATTTTGCACCAAAGTTGTAACATGAAAATGAGAAACATCAACTTGCTTAACATTAGCACAATTATTCGTGATATAAACATATAGTTTGCTAACACTATATATGAACCTAACCCAAAACCAAAAGATAATTTCAATTCTCAAGGGTATTTATGTGCTATCTGCAATAAGGAATCACACACTTGTTGTGGCTTTGAAAGCATAGCCATGTGATCAGCACCTGGAATTTCTACAATTTCAGTGGGTTCATAGTTCTGAATCATCCAACGTTGATACGCCTCAATCATAGCCTTGTCTTCATTACAAACAACATAAATTCTTTGAACTGAACCATATCCATTTTCCGAAAATTTCTTTTCTTTAGCCAAGTCTTCAAGAAACAAAGAACCTGGTCTTACCAATGTCTTAGCCAATTCTAGGTCCTGCATTTGTATACATAGCAATTCTGTAAGGAAACATCAAACAAACCTGAAAAATGGGTAAACTTCATCTCCATCTAGTAGTTGAATATATGTAACATTTTTGGATTATACCGTATAGGTTTAAGAAATATTGTTATATAACGTATACTATTATAATTCCATGTATATAATTAATTAATGTTTAACAAATGCATAAATAAAAATACTTATGTTTAATCATTTTATTCACGATTTATTTATATCACTTATATCTACATATCTATTAAATATTATTTACACACATATTATATGGTCTAATACTAGAAATATAAATACTAGAAATATTTATTTAATACTAAAAATATAAATTAATTAAGTTTTTGTAAAATATTTGGTCGGGGCAATAGGCTTGCCCAACCCCGTACACATAAATTAAGTAGCTTTTTACTGTTTTTGTTTTAATAAAATTAAGATTAAAATCATAATTTGATAACTAATTAAAAAATTTGATCAAATTATATCATGTAATTATATTAATAAAATTATTCTAACCATTTTACCTTTACCTTAATAATCATAATAAAATTATCCCAATTTTTCAACTACCAATTAAAATAGAATTTATTTTAGTTTTAATTTTACTAGAGCAACATACTATATGATCTAAAAAGTTAGGATCCATTCTTAGAAGCTACAAGGCATCTTATGCAATTCATCTTAAAATAACTAAATAAATAAACAATGGAGAGAATGTTGTACCTCAACAGAACAGAGTTGATAGAGATTGCAAGACATAAATTTTGGCCCAAAAAACATTGAAGTAAAAGGTCCTTTGCTGGTCTCATAGGACACAAACTCAGTGTCCAGCCATAATTCTTTTGCTATCTCATGAACAAACTTTTTAATACAAACACAAAAATATATGTTAAATGCTAGATATTTTTCTTAGAAGCAAAAACAATAAAAATTAATAAAATGTTTAGCATTTATTAATTCTGATACAATCAATGATTGTATTAAAGTATTAATTAGTTATCAAAGAGGGATGCACGTTTATGGGGTAGGTAATTTTGCACTAATTTTATATTCTTTATTCAACCCATTACATATATTCATATTTAAATTATTTATATACATTTTTTATCAATTTTAAAAATAATTAATATTTTTAAACTATTAAATTCATTAAAATTACCTTTAAATTTGATAAAAATTATACTAATATCCAAAATAAAGCTACAAAAATAAGAATACTAGTAATTAAAAAGTATCAATTCTCTATTTATTAATTTCTTTAGATAAAATATTAAAAGGTACCTTATCAATAACATAAGATGGATGATGAGTAGTGTCAGGCATGAAGGCTGTGAGGAAAATAGCAACAGAGATTTTATGAGGAAATTGTTCCATGGCAAGGGCTAAACTAAGTCCTCCAAGACTATGCCCTACAAGTACTACTTTCTCATTTGGTGTAATTGATTCCATTAAATCCAACAAAGGCTTGGAGTAGTCTGACATTTTGGGAAACTCTTGAATTGCCTTCATTTGAATGCCTGAAGCTGAAAGATCAAGAGCAGTGACTCTATGACCAGCAGACTCTAGCCTTGGTTTGAGCTTGTACCAACACCAAGCTCCATGACAAGCCCCATGTACTAATACAAAGTGTTTTGGTTCATTCGTTCCTTTCATTTTCGACAAAGTTTTCTGCCGCACATCTTCATGCCTAAATACAGACATAGTTTCTTTTTTAAATAAGAAGTGTATTGGGTACGCCTCTCCTCAAGTTAGGGCTTATTATTTTTTTAAATAAAAAAAAATCAAAATATAAACCCATGTTTCAAAATATATTAAAAAAAAATCGATATTTTTATTAAAATACAGAGAAATTTCATAAGATTTCGATATTTTCATATAAATATATATAAAAAAACTTAAAGAAAATATTTTTAGAGCAATATTTTAATATCAATAATTTCTATTTTATGAAAATTTTAATGAAAATATCAAGGTATTTTCACTTACCACACATAAGGTGAGAAAGTAGTAGGAAAGAGGGAATTGTATTGTGATACAGTAAAAGACAGGGGGTGATTGAAGCAAAGTAAAATACTAGTTGCGTTGGTAGAAACGAAGAAAGCGATATATATATATATATATATATATATATATATATATATATGTTTAAACATATCCATTTATCATTTATTTTTAATTAAAATAATATTATATTTATTTTATTTTAAATAAAGATATTAAATATTTCAATTCAAAAATAAGATATAATTTTATTATATATATATATATTATATTTAAAAATTTATTATCTATTCTCTTTAAGAGTAGAAGGAAAAGTAGTTTGTTTTTTGGTGGCCAGTTAAGAAGATAAGAAACGGGTACGACAAGAGAAGAAAGGCAAAGTGATATTGTATGCGATATTCGAGGTGTATAAAATATATCAAAATTAATTTAATTTAATATTTTTAATTTTAATATTTTATGGATATAAATTAATTTTTTTTTATTTATAAAATATATTAATATTATATGAGGGTTAAACTTAAACACTTATTTTTCAGTGCCTTTTCGGCTTCGAATATGTGACAATAACTTTATAATCACGTATTATTAGAAAAGTGACTAAATAATTTTAGTCTGATATCAGTCACTTCAATAAAAAAATATATATATTTATATTCTATCCATCACTGCTTTACAATAGCTACTTTTTTAACACAATGATTCTTTTGTAGTATTTTTGTGTTATTTTTAAATTATTTTTAACAGTAAAACTGTAAAAAGTACCTTTAACAGTATTTAAAGTAAAATATTGATATTATAACTGTATAAAGTTTAATAAGATTTTTATAATAAATATCATAGTTGATAGAAAAATCTATTTATCCTATCATATTTATTTTTAGGATCTCTTGTATACTCCTTATATATATATATACACTTCTAATTATCATCTATTGATCAGAAAAAAATCACAAAAATAACAAAAGCTAAAAAGAATAAAAAATCTACAAAAAAAAAACACTAATGTAATAAATTTAACATGTTTCAATAAATTAACCTATTCTATATCTAAAAATAACAAATAAATATATTAATATTTTATTAATATAATAGTTTTAACCTAATATCGAATATATTCTGTATATTAATAACATTCAAATCCAAAGTCTCATTGCCTACAAAAATCTCATATATATATATATATATACAGATCTAAAAACAAAATCCAAAAAGATACACATATTATTCTTTGCTTTGGTTGCAAATTCTCTCGTACATGCCCAAAAACGAAATAAACCAATATCCATTTTATGCAGTCGGTTCTGTATCATCCTACTCCCAAAATCCCTGAAGTCAATATAAACCATCTAACAAAAACTCTACCTTTTACTGTTTAAAATCATAATTTCTAATTAATATTAATTAAATCTTTCATTTTCTTTCACACATCGAGCCAAAACAAATTTGACTTTTTTTATTCTTTCTTTTTTGTTTTTGAACCACTTTCCCAACATCATCCGTGTTTTACGATAAGTGAGAAGGAAAATTGGTTGATTAGTTTTAAAATCTTTGTAATGATAAAGCTTAAATGATTAAATATATCTTTCTTTATACTCCTAAAATTTGTAGAAAGAATTTTAATATCTATTAGTTTTATATTTAATATAATTGAAGTTTTTAAATAATTAACTATATTAATTTTTTTTTTATGTAATTATGTATTTTTTTAAGGTTATAATACCAAATTGTGACTAAGTACTTATAACACTAATTATTAATTCTTATTAAAATATTATTTTAATTTTATATTTTTCTTGTG
This sequence comes from Hippophae rhamnoides, assembly GCA_033030585.1. Taxonomy (NCBI): domain Eukaryota; kingdom Viridiplantae; phylum Streptophyta; class Magnoliopsida; order Rosales; family Elaeagnaceae; genus Hippophae; species Hippophae rhamnoides. The sequence continues at coordinate 18,094,788 of CM065434.1, read as the reverse complement.
TTTATTTTCATAAATATTTGTAACTAGTTTGTTTGTTTTTATTTTCTTATTTTTTTAGTTTTATAAATGTTATAAATAAATATTTAATCATTTAAGATTTTTAATTGACTTATAATTATAATACCTGAATTTAATAGGTTTACTAGTTTATTCTCTTTTAATGTTTGTTTTTTGTTGTTACACCTAATATGTCTCAGCATCTTAAAACCTAAATATTTTCCTTATAATGATAGAGCCTTTACGTCCATACATAATATGATGTCCAAATTGGACTTATTAAAAAAAATAAAAAATAGCAATTGTACTCCATTTTATTTATAATATTAATAATTATTACAATTTTAAAAAGATAATTAAGAACCTTAAAGAGATTCTTATCAACTCATAATTTCTAAATACATAATTCTTAAATGAATAATTTTTAGAGTGAAGATTTTCTCTTGTAGATGTTGTGTCCAACTAATTGAAGTAAGGGTTCATTTTATATGAAAGTGAATCTCCCTTTAAAAGAGTGAAAATCAATGTTTTACCTCTATTTTAATAATTCATATAACTTTTTTATTTTGGCTTTTGAATTTAAATCTTTCATTTCCTTGACATGACTTACCGATTGAAGATGTGGGTTCTAAATATTTATTTATCTTTGTCATTTTTTATTAACAGTTATTTTGATGATGTAGATAATGATGTATCGTCGTCTTTTTATCTTTAATTTAGTAAATTCATTTGTGATTCTTATGCTATGTTTGGTCTGAGGGATTGGAAAGGAATGAGAATTGATTCCTTTTATTTGTGTTTTTGGTTGAGTTGAAAAAAGAGTCAGGAATAGAATCGATTTCTAAAGGAGAAAAAAATCGCAATTCCTTCTTCCCTTTTAGGAATCATGATTTCATTCCTATCTCATTTTTTTTCTTCAATTTTACCCCTACCCCAAATATAACCCAAAACTCAAATCTCAAATAACTAAACCCTAAACCCTAAATCCTAAAACCCTAAACACCAAATTCCAAAACCTAAAATCCTAAATCCTAAACCCTAAACCCTAAATCCCAAATCTCAAAACATTAAACCCTAAACCCTAAATCCTAAATCCTAAAAACCTAAACCCTAAATCCCAAATCCCAAATCCTAAAACTCTAAATCCTATTTAGAAAAATAATAATTTTAACCCTAAACCTTAACCCATAAATATAGCCCTAAACCCTAAACCCCAAATCTCATATCTCTAAACCCTAAATCTTAAACCTCAAAACCCTAAATATTATCTAGAAAAATAATAATTTTAATAATATATTTTCTTTTTAAGTAATAATTATTTAGAAAAATAATTATTTCAATAATGTATTTTATGTGACGAAAAAATAATAATTAAATGATATTATTTAACCATTACTTAATATAGGGGTATTAAGGTAATTTATAATTTTTTCTATTTCATTCCAGTGGCAAACCAAACACGATAATACTGATTCCTTCTTTGATTCCAATGGTCAAACCAAATAATATTGTTTCCATTCTCATTTTGATTCCGATTTTGATTCCATTCTGTGAACTAAACGCAACCTTAACGATTTTTTTGGTATAAAACAAAAAAAAATTCTTAATGTTTGACAAATTTGTAAGTTATTATTGTTAAAATTTGCCTCAAACTTATTGATTTTCTCACCATATTTTTTAGTGAGGATCATTTTACTATAAAAAGTGATCATTACTTTACTACTCAAATAATTTATTTTGATTTAAGAAGAATTATCAATTTTTTTGAGTTCATGATAAATTTAACCGAACATCTGTCATCTCAGTATACAAATTCATCTGTATTGAATTCTTTTTCAAGAAGTTCCCTTGGTTTCAAAACTTCTTTATTAGTGTTGGAAATTCTTAATTTGATAAAATGATAGAGACTAAGATAACCTTTTTTATTCCAATCCATAAATGAACTGAAAAATCTAAGATAGATTGGTTTGTCACCTACTCTAATATTTTTCCTAAAGTTCTTGATAACCTTTTTGAAATTTTCAAAAAATAATTTAATTCACTTAAATTAATTCTTAAATATAAGTACTCAATTAAATATACATGGAAAGCTTTATAAATAAAAATTTGATCAGCTTCTTCAAGAGTATTAGATTATTGCCTTCAAGAAATTATTTTCCTATGGTGTAAAATTTCATATTCTCGATATGTTATTGAGTAAATGTTCTTTCTAAGTTATATGGAATAAACCATTGTGTTTTACTTAAATTCTTGTATTTGTCTTTTTTATCTTTAATGACCAATGTATTCCTAACGAATGTTTTCCTGAATAGTAATAATAGTTGTACTATTTTTATTATCTCTCAGAGGCATTTCCTTGAATAGCACTGGTGGTCATACTATCTTTCTAAGGTATTCAACCTACTTAGTGGTAATGGTTGTTTTTATAATGCAGCATAGTAATTTTGAACTATATCTTCAAGAGTGATTAGTTTTGTTACTCTGTAATTAACATAATTGCTTTCAACTTCTATTTTTTTAGTGAAAGCTTAATGAGTTATTTCATTAAATCTGATAATAATTTTCCTTACTTTAGGCCAATTGTTGTAAATTATTGGTTTTGGACCATTATAGAAATCCTTCGTTTTTTGCTTCTTTAGCCCAACTAAGCTTTTTCCTTTTCTTTTTAAATATGTTAACTTTTTTTTAACTTATAATTTCTTCCTTCTCATTTTGAATTCATTTTTTAGAATTTTTACCTTCCTTAGAATGAATCTTTGATAAGGATTCTTTTTTAAACAATTTGGGCTCTAATGGTAATTTTGAACTGTTAGGCTCTTTTCATTTAATTCATGTCTCCAAGAGAGACTTCTCTAGGTATAAAACCTCGAGGTTTTTCTAAAGAATTCTTATCTCATTTTCCTTTCTCTTAATCTTGATATCAAGATGTTTCATTCCTACAAGAATAAAAATAGTTAAAAGTGTTAATTCTTTTGTAAGGACTCTTCTAAATTATTATTTTTTCTTGAAATATGTTTGATATTAAAATTATAGTGGTTAAACTACCCTTAGCATCTAATTAATCTTCTTTGTTTATAATCACCTACAATATTAATTCTTAAAAAATAACAAAAATTCTTATTATCGGTTCTGAAAATTAATCTAAAACTTATTATATATATTACAAATTTCTTAATAGCTTTTTAGCCTTTTGAAAATTAAGTATTCTTTTTCATTATTATGATAATTTAATTCTAGATCATGAAAAGATCTTGATGTATATCTATAAAGATATTTATATTTATCATTTATTTTTACTTTTAAAACTTCTCCTTAATATTCATATGAAGTATATGTTTTAATTTTCATTTTATAATATGGATCTAAATGGTTTAAAGTTGGTAAATTTTTTACCTATTCTTTTACCTTATCTTTGTACAAAGTATATTGTTCCGTCCATTTTCAAACATAATATTTTTCAATTTTGTTTATAAAGGTTTTTACATTTATGAAAATTCCATGGTGTATGATTCAACATATGTAAAATATCTTAAGAATCTTTGTAATTTATTTTTGTCTTTTAATTTGCTAGAAAATCTTTGAATGTTACTTAATATATGAGACCATAGATTATGTTTTTTATCTTTAATTTCTAGCCCTAAATACTTAATTTTTTATTGATAAATTACTACTTTCTTCTCATAGAGTAAGATGCATTCTTGTAGAATATTAATAATATCTAAATAATATTTATTACTGAAAATCAGAAATCATCTAGTAAACATAGCAAATATTTTATAATTTTTTAAAGATGTTGTCTATATATCTTAAAAAATACTTAGATCCTGCTGTAATCCCAATGGTATAGCATTCCATTGGAATTTCTCTTCGGGGCAACTAAATGTCATTAGTTTTTTATGATTCTTCATCTAATCTTATTTGCCAAAATCCACTTTTGCAATCAAAACTTGAGAAATATTTTATTCTTTTTATTAATTATAATAATTCTTATTTATTTAAAATAAAGTATCCATCATCAATGGTTTATATATTAAATTCTTTAAAGTTTATTACCATTCTCTTTTTTCTCTTTTTTTTAGTTTCTTTTTCGATGAAAATAATGTACTAGTGTGATGAATTATTTAGTATTATAACTTTTAGTTCCAAAAGTTCTTGAATTTATTTTTCAAACTCAATAAAAAGAATTCAATCTTATCTTCTAGAGTATAAATCATAGGTTTTACTCTAATCATTTTGTTAGGGTCTCTTAATTTTATGTTAGATTTTAGATTTATTTACTTTAGGATCTAAATGATTTTCTAATACATGCTAAGGCTTTTATCTTCTTGGATTTGAATAAGAAAATAGTTTTGTTTCTCTTCTATATCTAATTAAATATTTTCTAAATAAGATTTTTGTTACTACTTTGTGTCTATCTCACTACGTTTTTGCTTTTTATGTTATTGAATAAAAAATAGATTTGATACAATCAAAGGTTTTCTAATTTTTGATACATAAATAATTTCATCATCTAGTGTTATTAGACTTATTTTTCCTAAATATTGTTTGAAAGATTGATAAAAAATTAAGAAATTATTTCCTATTAATAAATCAAATTCTTTCTCTTACTAATATTTGGTAGGAATATGAAATTTCTCTCCTTCTATCATTATATTTGTATCTCTTAGGACTTTATTAAGATTTATTGTAACATTGTTATTAATTCTTACAAATTAATTTTTTGGTGCTTGTTTCTAGAGTTGTTCTGAAAATACATATTTATTAGCTACATACATACTACCTCTTGTATCTACATATGCAAGTAGATGATAACATGTGTAACCTTTAAGTTTCAATCATATCTTAATATAAATACTGTTTGAATTTGTAATACTATACAAGTCATTTATCTTTTGATGAGAGATATTCATATTTTGAGTATTCATATTCTAAGTTAATTATTTATTTCTCAATGTCTTCTAATAGATAAATACGATAAGTATCATCTACATCTGATTCCTCTATTGATTCTAATTCCATCTTAAAAGCTTATTCTAAGATTTTTGCTTTCTATGGAAATTCATTTTTAAATTCTTTGTTATATTGAAGCCTTTTAGGGAATTTATTAGCATAATGTTCTTCCTCATTGCAGATTCAATATATGCATTCCTTTTTTTTCTACTGGATAATAATTTTTGTTTTCTATTGGTTTCTACATTTTTCTCCTATAACATCTTTTTTTTATTAAGTTCTTTGTTATATATTCTCTTATATTTTTATCTTATTTTTAAAATTTATATCTTTTGAATATTCTGCATTTTTCATATATTTTTATACTTTTGCTTGTAAGATTTTATTTTACATCTATATTTTTCTAACACTCTAAAATCTCTTGTATCACAACAAATTTTATTATTTCCTCTTATTTGTTTATATTTCTATTTTTTTACATTTAATGATTATCCAATTTTTAAAACTTCTTATTCTTCTCCCTAAGGTGTCTGGTATAGTTTCTCTATTTCATTTATTCCATCATCTTGTTATAATTTTATGTAATGTTTCAGGTTATTTTTGAAACAAAATATCTTTATAAGTTTTTTGTATGAAGGATGGTAATTTCTGATAACACATTTTATATTCACAAATAAAGAAATATGTATAACATATATAACATATTTTTATATTTATTAAATGTCATTTGGTTTCCTTAATTTCATTTTTGTTAGATTCAATGATATGTTTTTTGTTTGTATTCTCTAATAAATTCTTTGTATATTTCATTTATTATAGTATCTAAATATTCCCTACCTATGAGATCATTCTCCTCTATTTATAAATGTTATTGTTATGTTAAAGTTGTTAAATTTGTATAATAATTTTTTACATTTTTTGTCATTTTGTGAGCTACTAAGACCCTATAAGTTGAAGATTTAATTGTATGATTGGAGAAATTTGTATGATTACACTTCTATTACTTGATCATTCATCTAAGGTTTTTTCCCTGTCCCTTATACAATTTAGACCTAAAAGATCATATCTATAAATGACCATTCATTCTTTCATTTTTGGTTGTTGTCTACTTGTATAAGGACGTTCGAGTTCTTTTAGCCTTTGCCTATTTATTTATTCTCTATATGCGTCAAATGTTCTTTATTAATTAAGAATTGATAATGAAATTGGTTTTATATGATTTTTTGGATCATATTTTCTAGTTTGACATTAATTTCATATATTATTACCACATAGTCTTTCTCTTTATTTGTATAAAGTTTTTCATCATAATATCTTCCTAGTTCTTTATCTATTAAGGTTTACAAACTAACAAATTTTTCTATATCCTTATTCTCAATGTTTATAAATTGGTCTTTTAATTATTTTATATATTCTGTTAAATTGTGATTATAACTTTTTCTATATCTTTCAATTTTTTTTTCATTCGTACGTATCAATGCATTTAATCTCCTAAATAGTTTTTCTTTTAATCCTCCAAATAGATTGAACTTGTAACTTATGATTTTATTTTCCTTGTATATATTATTTACATTCTTTTTTAGTTCTATAAGTTTTTTGCATATGTTTTATTTTTTAAAATACTTGTGATATTTTTAAAATTTTAAAAGTATTCATAATATTAATTCAAAATTTAAAGATATTTTTGATAATTATTCGAAAGAAACAAAAGAATTATTATTTTTGTTAATTAAGTGAGTGTTAGAGGTTGTATTAAAATGACAGATGTTTCACATAAATATTAGAGAATAGTTTTAAAAGTAAAAACATATGACAAATATGAATGTTTTTGTAGATATACATCATGATCTTTCTATGATCCAGAATTAAATTATCAAATTAATGAAAAAGAATACTTAGTTTTCAAAAAACTATTAAAAAAATTGAATATATATATATATATATATAATAATAATAATAATAAGTTTCAAATTTATTATCAGAACCTTTAACAAGAATTTTAGTTATTTTTTAAGAACTACTATTACAAATGATTATAAAAAATAAAGATTAGTTAGATGACAATAGTAATTTAACAATTATAATTTTGATGTCGAATATCTTTCAGAAAACAAGAATAGTTAAGTAGATGTCCTTACAAGTGATAAACACCTTTACTATTTTTGTTCTTGCATGAATGAAATATCTTGATATCAAGATCAAGGCAAATAGAATCTTTTAGAAACAACTCGAGGTTTTATACATAGAGAAGTCTCTTCTAAAGACAGGAACTAAAAGGAAAAATTTAACGGTACAAAACCAACGTTAGAGTTCAAAAACTCTAAAGAGGAATCCATATCAGACATTTATTCTAAAGAAAGTAAAACTTCTAAAGAAAAAATAAAAATGAGATGAAAAAACTTAATAGTTTAAAAGAGAGTAACACATTTAAAAAGAAAAATAAAAAGCTCAATTGAGCCGAAGAAGCATAAAAAGATTAGAAAAAAACTTACGTGGTATTGTCTACAATTAGGAGTTGAAGCCAATTATGTCAATTATAGAGTACCAAAACTATTAACTCTAAAAAATATACTTAAAAATTATTAGATTTCATGAATTTTCTTAGAACTTTTACTAATAGGATAGAAGTTGAAGGAAATTATGTGAACTATAGAATACAAAAACTACTAACTCCATAAGATATAATTAAAAATTATTCAACAATATTACAATAATAACCATAGCCACCAAGTATATTGAAGATCCTAGGAAAGATACTACGGTCACTAATTCTATTCAAAGAAAGCATCTTACAAGGACAATAAAGATAATACAACTATCAATACTATTCATGAAAACATTTCCCAAGAGTATATTTATAATTAAAGACGAAAAAACTAATACAAGAGTTTAAGTAAAACACAATTGTTGAATCTCTATAACTTAATCAAAAAAATTATTTTGGAACATATCGAAGATATGAAATTTTATATCACAAAAAAGAATTCTTTACATGTTGTAAATTTAATATTCTTAAACGAGCTAATCCAATTTTTGTTTATAAAGCTTTCTATGCAAGTTTAATTGAAAACTTATATGCAAGAATTAATTTAAATAAATTAAATTAATTTCCTAAAAATTTCAAAAAAACTATTAAAATTTTCAAGAAGAAAATCAAAACAGTTAACAAGCTTATCTATCTTAAATTTTTTAGTTCACTTATGAATTGGAATGAAGAAAGTTGTATTAACTTATACAATTTTATCAAATTAGGGATTTTTAACACTAGTAGAAAAGTTCTAAAACCAATGACATTTCCAAAAAATGAATTCAATACAATTAAACTCTGTATTTTAAGAAGACACATGTTAAGTAAAATTTATCATGAACTCACAAAAATTCATAATTCTTCATAAGTCAAGATACATTACTTGATTACTAAAATTATAATCAATTTCTATAGTAAGTTTGAAACAAATTTTAATAATAATAATCTAAAAATTTATCAAAAAAAAGAAAGATATTTTTTATGCAAAGAAAACTACAAAATATTACAAATGTATTTATTGCATTAGAGATCGAGAAGATGAAGATAAATCATCATTTACATCATCAAAATGACTATCGGTAGAAAACAACAAAAAGAAATAAAGATTTAAAACCCACATCTTCATTTGATAGGTCAAAAGAATAAAATTTTGTGAATTATTAAAGTATGAATAAAATAATGATTTTTTAATATTGTAAACATGAATTCCTTATCCTATAAAAGAAATCCTTGTTTTTATTAATTGGACACAACTTTTGTAATATAAATTATATATTCTAAAAGTTCTTCATATACTAACTACGTATCTAGAAACTATAACCGACTAAAAATCTTTTTATGGTTCTTAATTGGCTTTTAAAATTGTATTAATTATTAATATTATGAATAAAATAGAATATAATTATATTTTTTATTCTTTAATAAGTCTAATTTAAACATCATACCATATACGAATGCAAAAAGGTTCGTCATTATCAAAATGATATTAAACCTTTAACAAATTGAGGCATATCAAGTCTAAATCAATTAAAGACCTTAAATTATTAAATATTTGTTTATAACACTTATCAAACTAATAAATAAGAAAATGAAGAAAAAAAAACTAACCACAAATCTATATAGAAATAAAAATTATAAAATTAAATCAATGTTTTTATAAGAAATATAAATAATTTTTTAAATAATAATCCGTAAAAAATAACAACTACTATTCTAAAAACATCTAGCTCCAATGTGATATCAAAACCATACTAAACATTTATCTTGAATAAATGTTTTTATTTAAGGTTTTTGGTTTAAATTCTTTTCAAAAATTTAAAATAAAATATTAAAAAAATACATCATTATTTTGAAATATAAGATATTTTTGTCCAAATTTTTTAAATGTGATTTGAAATTTAATATATAATATAGATTTTTTAACCTGCCAAATTTTTGACAAAGGATTAGAAAGCTTAACTTTTTTTCCTGAAAAAGAAAAAAAAGTTGAGCTTGGGCAATAATTTAAATTTATAGTTATTTTATTACCATTATTTTTATTTTTGTATATTAATGTGTATTTCTTATTTATTAAAAGAAATGATAAATTATTAAGTTAAATTCAATTTCTTTAACATTTATCAATCAATATATTACAATGTAAAGTAACAAAAAATTATATTATCTCAACAAAAATGTACAAATTGTCAAACATATCCTACAATTAATAACATTTTAATATTATAATTATTACGAAAGTCATCATAACAATAACAATTATGATAACGACAATATCATCCATCCTTATTTATTGTTATAAATAATCTTAGTTTTCTCATTTTTCGTCCCATTGATCTTCAATCCCTAAATTTCAATTCTTTCTTGGTAAATTCTCAAAAATTTCTAAATCCCTAACCATCTCTTTCTGATCTACCCGACATTATCGCTCTTTCAATCCATCTTAATAAATTCATAATAGATATTTAAAATTTAAAATTAAATTGATTAAATTCTTTCTTTTTAACATTTTTTATTATGATAGATACTAATTATTCACAACTCATTATTAAAATAATAATAATAATAATAATAATAATAATAATAATAATAATAATAATAATAATAATAATAATAATAATAATTCAATAAAATAAATTTTATTGATGAATATTATACAAAAAATTATTTATTTAATTAACTTGTTTTGTTAAAAAGAGAGGATAAGCTCAAAACCTGGGCTCTAATTGTATTGTATATTACAATTTAATCCAAGTTAGACTTCTTTGGCAATTTAAAACTCGATAATAAACGAGTTACACACATTTACAACTCGGAAAAACGACTGGAAAAAAGTCAAAAATTATATATCAAAATTCAAAACCTACGTTACGAAATAATTGCACTGCAAACTCCATCCTATCCTATATCAAGCTACGTCCTTAAAAAATTGCCTTGGTCATTTTGAAAACGCATAATTATATTCTAACGCATTACCATCTAGCCTAAGCATTAAATAAGTCTCTGGTAATTAGATTGACAGATAATAAAATAATCAATGCAAGGCTACCTCAGACACACTCTGTATAATTACTGCTCTTTCAACCACTTCTAGCAATATAGTAATTACATCATGAACAAGACCACCATCGCAGGGTTTGATTGACTGATTATCAACACGGTATATACAACAAACACAATGGGAGGTGTAAGAAATCATATCCAGTAGAGACTAAATAGGGGATCATATTTACAAAGATAAAGAGCATCATTCACCTTTTTCCGGGATAATGGAACCTTGCTTAAATTTCCTCTGGCCTTTTGATGAATGGTGAAAAAAAAGATTTTCATTTTAGCCACAGTGCAGATTCAGCAAACTAAATCAGCTAAGCATGGTTGGATGCCCAGTGTGAAGCATTCTCTTGATCATGTCCATCCCAAACGTAGAATCATATGAACTGATAAGATCACAATATCAACTTTTAGTTATTTTGCTGTTTATGGGAATTTCTTAACGGACGTACTAAGGATAAAGTGCAAAATTCTTTGAATAAGAGACATAAACAAAGCACATCTGATGAAAACAATTGAAGTCGTCATGACATGAGCCACCCTCACAAAACTGTTTCGGAATAATGTCACCATTTTAAATGTTGACACATAATTCAGATACCATGTTACAGAAAAAAGAAGCATAATATGTAAGAGCATGAAAGAAAATAAGGGAATAGAAGGAAACAAAGAATAAATTGGAAAATAGAGAAGGGGAAAAAAAGCAATAAAGAGAGTAGAAAAGAAAGACCCTAATAACCAACACTTCTACTAAAAAAAGGAATCATGAACCCACCACTGTTACCAAAACCAAAGTATGAGCCAGTAGAGTGTGGGAAAACAGAAACGGCAACTCACCTTGGAATAGTAATTTCGTAAGGAAACGAGATCATGCCCTCAAGATTTGTTAGAGGGGGAAGATGATCCTTTTTCTCATTGACAAATTTGATTATTTCAAACAGAACATCACGAAGTGATACTTCAAGTGCTGCCCCACGAGCAATTCTCTCCTCCAATTCACTCCCTTTTATTTATGGGTGAGACGTGAGAAAAGAAAAATGTCAATTCACCAAAATGGATCACAAGAATTATTAAGTTGAAGGAACAAACTTACATACCTTCTGGGTCCACTACGTCTACAACTTTGTAATTATGAGACTTGCTAGAATGTGCCCTGGGCTGTTGGGCCACATTCAAATTGATATACCACTGTTCCCAATATAGGCGTTCTATTTTGTTCGTGAACAAAAAGGCTTGTTTATTTTTTACTTCATAGAAAGACAAGCATATCTGCATCACACAAATGAAAGCTACTCAGCAGTGCATTTTGGAAAAATGTTGGGCCACATTATTTCTAATATATTAGCAAAAAGAGTAACATGTTCTTTCATAAGTCACAATCAGGGGAAAAAATGCTTGAACTTTAGCCAATGATTGAATCAACCATGTGAAAGGCATGTGTTATGCATGCATCCAAAATGATGTAATACAATAAATACTAGCACCGTGACACTGACTACATCATGAGAAAATATATATATATCAAATCTGAAACATGAATAAAAATGATTAATGAAGTGAAGAAGCTATTAGATAACAATGCAATTCTTACAATGTAACAAAAATGCAACTCCAGCCACAAGAACCTTACTTGGGTGCATCATGCTCACAGAAATCAACTTGCAAGCATAGAATGCTCAAAAACATCTAAAGAGAGAAAACAAGTAAACAAATTCACATCATAGCTCATCTTATAGAACCCCAGAAACAGTATATGTGAAACAGTATATGTGAAACAGTATATGTGAAACAGTACTACAAAGATTTTGACATAAAAATCCCTTTTTAAACGCAAAAATCCAACAATAAAGCTACATCATGGGTTACTCATAGCAGGCGGCAAAAAACACAAACCTGGCTTTTTTTGTTAGGGTGCTTCTCTACCCAACTAATGAATTGTTCAATTTTCTCGTCAATTTTCTTTTCAACTTCCAAATCTCCACAGTGCACCTAACGACAAGAATGAAATACGTAAATTAGAAACTGCATATTTCACTGAGTAGTGTACATGTACAAAAAAAGAAAACAATATACCATACTGATCAATTACATTCTTAAATATTCATCTCAGGTAGTTTTATAGTTTTATAAAGAAATTTCATTATTTTGGTTGACTTTGCAATAAAACGTGAGAATTTTCTGCAAAAAGCAGTAATTAAAACATAATTGAGCAACCTCGACAGTAAACAAGTGATGACACACTTCTTTAACTTTTCATCATCAATTACAAAGTGAACGAACAATATAGCCCGGTGAATTTATAAGAAGGATCAACAAAGGAAATCTTTATAAATCGTTCTCAAAATGCCTCCCCAGATGTAATAACTAAATCAAATCATTTGCGCTAACTAACGAAATTACAATCTCTCCTAATTAAGACTCATTCAATAAACTTATACATTCCAAAAAAAGCAAGGAAAGATAACTCACATAAGTAATTTCAAAGAGTTCCAAATCAATGTCTTTGGGCCGCACCAGACCTAAAGCCCTATGAAACACAATCGTGTGAAGTATACCTGCAGTCGATTTCACAGAGTCGTCAGAGTAAAGCAATCGAAAGCTGATCAACTTGACTGTGAAAATTGTTAACTCGAATAGATTAAGCATAGATGCCGATGACAAACTATAAGGTAGATAAAAATATTCGAGTAAATTTGAGCTCCAAAATATATTTCAATCAAAAACATTTAAGTGGCAAAAGGAGCTATTTTGGAAGTGACATACAGCGAAGAACTTCTCGAATCTCAGAATGCTCCACTTCCTGAAAAAGGAAGTAAATTTGAATCTCTAAATAAGCAAATCATTATGATTTTATGATTAAAAATAGGACTCAATTGATTTTGCAATACTTGTTTACGTAAAATTATTATAAAAAAAAATTAATGAACATATAATAAAAGAAGAGAGTACTAATTCTTTGAGTTGGCAAACTTCACAATTCATGATGACGACGATGAAGACGGTAAAGAATTATCAAAAGTCGCTGATCAAAATCTAACTGAAAATTGAAACCCTAGGAAATTCGCTGGAGTATGTAGTCGATGCGAAATAGAGCAATCGCTCAGTGTTTTAACTTTAACAGACTGTTTGCTAATCACCTTTTTTTTTAACCTAATCCAGGATTTCGCGGAAAATATTTAGTTAAATATGTAGGCCCTGAGACTTATAATGCGAGATTAAGGACAGTATTATATTGTAGCAAATTTAGGAGAATTCCATTTTATTTAATTTTTGCGACAAAAGTAGCTATGCGACACCGTTTCATTTAAGTTGATTTTTACCTACACTCGTATTTTGTCTTGTTGGTTCCAGATTCGTCGAGCCCAAGTCTCAAAGCATCTCGATCATCGCCCATAATTTTCTATATTCTCTTTCTCATCGACGGCGCCGGCAGTACATGTCTTTATGTCAACTCATTGACTCAGTTTCTCCTGATTATCTGACATCTTTCTTCATTTTCCTTACATCTCGCTTTGTTGGCATCTATTCTCACTCTTCTTTTTGGATCGTTTTAGAGCGATCTTTTCATATCTAGGCAGTTTGACTACAAAGCCGACTAAAGTATCCAATACAACGTGGTAACTGGTAGGTTTATATCATCTTCCCTAGAAGCACCCATAATCTTGTTGATAATTACGGTAAAAAAAAAAAAAGAAAATGCACATAATTGCGACTATCTTCAAGGAGGCCAATACTTAGCATCTTAAATTAGGTATCTATGTTGGTATTTACCATATATTTTTTTAATAATATATATTTGAATAAAGCTGAGTGATTAACTTTTTCAAATATCAAATTTTTAGCCAATTTTGTAAGTATTAATTGAAATGCAATATTATTAGTAATGGTTAATGTTGATTCCAAAAATTCTCTTTATCTATGTAAGAAATTATTTATTCTTATTAAATGATATTATAAACACATTAAATTTAAAATTATTATAATTTTATTTAAAAAATAAATATATAGATAGATAGATAGATAAATTATATGTAAATATATTTTATAAATAATGTATACATGTATAATAATTATTGAAAAAGTAAAATAATATAGTGATAATTTATTATTTAATTTTGTAAATTTAATAAAAGATTTAGGACATCATAATAACTTAAAACACCTTAAACTTAAATATATATATATATATATATATTATTAGAACATTAATTAATATATTTAAAACTTATAAATATTTTATCACAAAATATTATTTTAGAGAGAGAATTAATAAGTAGAGAATTGATTTGGATGGGTTTTATGGCTTATAACCTTTGGTATTTATAGAATAATTTGGTACTCATTCATTTGGGTTGCATTGCTTCATTTTTAACCCTTAGATCTTGACTCAATGGTTATATTTCAAGTAATACAACTCTATTTTATCAAGAATCATATGAAACAAAACCATCATCGGGTTGACAATAGCGATTTTGTAAATACTTTAGTTTTATATTTGTAAAAATTTTGCAAGTGTAAGAAGTATATTACCAATGCCGATCTAAGGAAGGAATATATGTGTTTTTTAATTTATTATTCAAATTTTTAAAAATTAAATTAAATTCTAAACATTTTGTCACGATATTTTGATTTTTTTATGTTTCCTAATCTAATAACATAAAAAAACATAGATATGAATTCAATAAAAAATTATGCAATTTTTTATCGTTTATAACAGTGAAATATTATGGATATAATAATTAAGTTAATTATATTTGCTCATATTATTTAGGTTATTAAATATATAAATTGATATTTATTGATTCAATCTTTTTATATAAATAACACATTTGGTAAGGTTGAATATTCTTTGTTAATTAAAAAAATCAATTAAAATCTATGGGTGAGGTAAATAATTAATTTAGTTAATTAAATTAATTTCTTTTTAAGAGATTAAAAATGAACAATTTAAATGTCACATTTAATGAAGTTAAACAATTTAAACTTTGTTCAAGGTATATAAATTAAACATAAGAATTTACTTATCTGAGTACCAACTTTCAAGTTTTAAAACAATTACTGAAAAATATATTATCAATATATTTTTGAATAATAGTTCTTATAAAAACTTTTGAAATATAGCTTCATTCTAACTACTGGTCGATTGTATCAACAAATAAAAGAGTAATACTTTAAATCAGACTAGATAATTAAACCTTAAAATCTAATTTTTAGATTTATGTTTGTAATGAAAAATAATATATTTCTATTTAACATTCTTAATATAAAATCTTAAATAAAAACAAAATTAATTTATTTTATAGAAATTTTTTATCTATTTAATATTTCGTAAGCATAACAACATTATTATTATATCATATTTGCAAATAGCCAACCATGTTAAATTTAAGCACAGATAAATTAAATATATCATACAATAATAAAACATAAAAAGAACTGTAAAGAATTAATGTTAAAATTATATCTCAAAAGAATCCTTACAAAATTTTGATGTTAATTCACCTATTGGAAAACCTCCAAACATATTTGCATTTTCATTTATTGAATCAAAAATTAGAAATTTACAAAAGAATAACTTATTTTTCTCAAAAAGAGAATAACTTTAAAACTAAAAAAAATAAAAATAAAAAAACCTAAGAAAGCTTTTTAGAGAAAGAAATCTATAGAGAGATAAGAGTTGAGAAATTATGTTATTTGAAATTGGGGGATATGGTCCTTTTATATGTGAGAAAAAGGCTAAAAAAAGTGAAAAAAATATCTCAAAAATTGATTTTGGACATGTTTGGACATGTTGGCATGCGTGTGGGGCGAGATTTGTGGCAAAGGGGCACTAGCACACGTGGGACTCAACATGATACATGTGCGCAATGTTTTCCATTTTATTTTACTTTTCCTCATTTTTTTCTCAACATATTTGTGATGTATTTTCTCTATTATTATTTTTCGAGTCTTTAAATTATTTTTGAATGAAAATACCTAAAACATAAAAAAAAACCCGTGATTCTGAAAAGTTAAATTTATATAAAAATATGATAAAATTATACAAATATAAATCTATTTAATTAATTAAAATAAATTAAATTATGATAATTTTAGTGTTTTTTAAGCACTCATCAAAGTCATCAATCAAAGTTCCAGATCGTACTCTAATGATTGTATGGTTTATATGCCACCTCCTTTGATTGGTAAACCTGGGTCAACCCTCAATCAATACAAATCAATGATTGATGAAGAGTTATGATCAAAAATCAAAACAATTTATCAAATCTAAAGGTTATGAATCAATCATCAATGTCTTACATGAATCCAATGGTCATGAATCAATCATCATAATCATTTATGGATTCAATGGTCATGCAAATGAGTGGGTGTAATTTTAAAGTCATACACATACCACATGCTAGTGGTTTATACATTTTGAAAATCTCTTCAACAATCCCCCACCATTTTCAAAATGAAATGCAATTTTGAATTTTTTTTATCTTGAGTATGTTCCGAAGGCTTATGCATCAATAAAAAGGTTCCTTTTGGACTTGAACCACTAGTTAGTGAAAACATATTAAAGTTGAACAAGGTAGAGTGGTAAGTAAGCTTTTGAGCCATCAACCTTATTTAATTAATCGGACATATCTCACATATAAGCCCTCTTCATCTCTAATGTTCTTTTATTCATTAACACGTGGATTGACCTTGTGTCTTATATCCTAGTTTTTCATGAGTGCTTTAGTAGTTAGCTAAACTACATAGGAGATAACACCATCCTTGACACTTATATAGGTGAACTTAGTAAAAATACCCAATTAACTTAAGTATTCTACAAATAATTATGTTATAAGTACATTAAAAGCTAAATAAGTTATCCTTTCTCATTCCATTATGTGTACCAATCATACCTTTCTTTGAGATACCTCTTGACTTATTATTGTACTTGCAATCATAAACATATAATTTATTTTTTCTCATTGAACCTAAGATCTTGATGTTTTAAATGTTGGGTTGAGTTTCCATCATTAATGATTTATTTTGAGGTTGGATTTAGTCCCATTTTCTTAGATGTTTTCATAACTAAATCCCTTGCAAGGTCTTTTGTTAGGGGATATGCCAAATTTTCACATGACTTGACATAATTAATGGCAACCATTCCATATGTGAGCAATTGTCTCACAAAACTATGTCTTAAGCCAACATGCCTAGACATACCATTGTATATCTGGCTATAAGCTCTTGAAAGAGTTGCCTCACTATTACAATGAATAGACATCAATGGCATAGGTTTAGGCCATATAGGAATCTCTAACAAGAAATTCCTTAACCATTTCATTTTTTTACTACAAGAAGCTAATACTATAACTGCTATACAAGTTTTCTTTTTTGGATCCCTATGATATAGCACTTCCACCAAATGTAAAGATCCATCGACTTGTGGATTTATGATCATCTCGATCAATCATCCAACTGGCATTAGTAAACCCTTCTAAAACTGAAGAATCACTAACCTTTTAAATATTTCAATATTCTATACATTACCTTAAGTGTAATTGATTAGGATTACTAGTATATCTAATTAATATTCCAACAGCAAGAGATATATTAGGTCTAGTTGATGCCATAACATAGCATATTTCAATTGAAAAAACTGCTCTCCCAGTATTAAGAAATAACTTAATGTTGGAATCAAAAGATGTACTAACTAGCTTGCAGTCAAAATGATTGAATTTCTTCAATATTTTCTCAATGTAGTGAGATCATATTAATGTAAGACCATTTTCATTTTCTTCAATATTTTCTTAATGTAGTGAGATCAAGTTAATGTAAAACTATCTACATTTCTAATGATTTTAATTCCCAAAATTACATATGTTGCCCCATGTATTTCATATCAAAATTAGATGATAAAAATGACTAAGTAGCTTTAATATTTTTTAAGTTAGTTCCAAAAATCAAAATGTCATGTACATAAAGACATATAATCATACCTTTATTTTCATGAAATTTACTATAAACATATTTTTCAGATTCATGGATTCTAAATTTATTAGAGACTATCACTTTATCGAATTTCTCATGTCATTGCTTAGATGCTTGTTTGAGATCATGTAAAGATTTGACTAGTTTGTATACTTTGTGCTCTTGTCCTTGCACAAAATATCCATTAGGTTGCTCCATGTAAATTTCTTCATCAAGCTCTCCAGTAAGAAAAATTATTTTTATATCCATTTGATGGTTCTCAAAGTTACTTATGGTTGCTAATGCAACCATTGCTCTAATAGTAGAAGTCCTAGCAATTGGTGCATATGTAGCAAAATAATCAAGGCCTTCCTTTTAATTATAGCCATCTATTGTTAATATTGCCTTGAATCTATCAATTGATCCATCAATCTTCTTTTATTTATGAAGATCTATCTGTAGCCAATAGATTTAGATCTTGGCGGTAGGTTCACTAATTTCCAAGTATTATTCCGCATAATAGAATATATTTCATCATTTATGGTCACTTTCCAAAATGTAATGTCTTGGGAATTCATGACATCTTCATATGTGAGAGGATCATATTCAACTATTTCTTATGAAAAATAAGTTTGTTTCACATGTTAGTTTTTAGTCCTTTTTAACTAAATATACTACAAAGTCAGGTCCAAATGATTTCTCTTTTTTTAATTCTTTTACTTCTACTCTACTAGGAGATTTCTCAATGAAATTTAATTTTATAGATATTCTACCTTCTCTCTCATGAAATAAATCTTCATCTCTATTTTATGAAATATCTATCACTTGTTGAGATGTTTGAAGATTTGGAACAAATTTTGGTATAGTATAGAATCTATTTTCATAAAATATGGCATCTATTGATTCAATTATTGTATTGATCTCAATTGAGTTATTAAGTTTCATTACTACAAAACTATAGGCTTTGCTATGTTCAACATAGGCTAGGGAGACACACCCAATTCCTTTTTCTCCTTATTTTGTTATCTTAAGTTTAGGTAGTTTCACTATAGCACGACATCCCCAAACCTTAATGTAGTATAAATTAGGTTTTCTTTTCTTCCACAACTCATATGAAGTTATTTTCAAGCTTTTACTAGTCACTTTATTCAAAATGTGACATGACAAACCTTCTCCCCAAAAACCCTTACTAAGGTCGAAATTTCATAGCATAGAATTTATTATTTCGCTAAGAGTTTTATTTTTCCTTTCTACTACCCTATTTTGTTAGGGATCATAAGGTGCATAAAATTCATATATGATTCCAACACTTTCATAGTAATCAAGGAAATGATATTCACCCACTCAATCACTTCTTAGACACTTTATTTTAGTGTCACATAAATTATATACTTCAACCTTAAGGACCTTAAATTTATCCAATACCCCATCTTTTGTACGTATTAAATAGATATAACAATACTTAGAGTAATCATTATTGACATCCATACTATGCATGTCACAAACATCACTATGTATTAATTGCAATAAAGAATATGTCCTTTCTACTTTTAGAAAATGTGTTTTTGTAATTTTTGTTTGGGCACAAATTTAACATTTTTCATGTGTGAAGGATCACCACAACTTGATTGCATTTCTGATCAATATCGTTCTAATTTATTGGTTAATCAAGTCAATAACACAATAAATTCAATGACTATCATCAATATTATCAAGATAAATAATAATGAGTGTTCTCAATCTTTAAGCATCAAATTAGACAAAATAGTTTTAATTTGTAAAGTTATAACAATATTACTAATACTGTCTTTAACAAAAGTAATAATTCTCTAACATTTATTATAGGTAAAAAAAACAAAGCATTAAAATTGATATAGTACACAATAAAAGAGAAAACACATATAATAAAACAAATTGTAACATAAATATAAAGCATATAATATGTTACAATAAATCAAAATTTCTGACAAAGGAAAAATAAAGCTTACACTAAAGTATCCAAAGTAGTATGCTACTTTGCTCCAACTATCAAAAGATATATATCAATCCTTCCAATTACAGAACTCATCCAAAATATAATCAAATATGTTGATAGAAAAATGCACACTAGTATATATCAAAACATATGATATAAAAAAATCAAATAAATAAATAACAATAAAGGCTTACTGAACTTGAAAACCTAAAAGAAGATAATAAAAGAATGAAAGAGAGTTACATAGAGTATGAAAGAAAAATATTATTACTAAAGCAAAATATCGTGTTCTTGTTGATATACCATCCTTCGCTTGGGTTACACTGCCAGTCCTTATGATTCTGTCTTATTTCTTCGTCACAATTATAAAGGCACTATTTTGCTTCTCCTATCTATGGATGATATGATCATAACTAGTGATGGCCTCAATGACATTCAAGAACTCAAGGATTTTCTTAATTAGTAGTTTGAGATGAAAGACATTGGACATCTCAACTATTTCTTAGGTCTTGAGATAACTCGTTCCACAGATGGTCTTTATATTACTTAAGCCAAGTATGCATCTGACCTTTTATCTCAAGATGGACTCACTGACAGCAAAACTGTTGACACTCTAGTTGAACTTAATGCACATCTAACACCCTTGGGGTGGAGACCATTGTCTAATCCCTCTATTTACAGACGATTGGTTGACAGCCTGGTTTATATTACATTTACTTATCCAAACATTTCTTATGTTGTTCATCAGGTAAGCTAGTATCTGTTTACTCCACAATCGACTCATTATGTTGTTGTTCTGTGCATTCTACGACACTTAAAGGGCACTATCTTCCATGGCCTTTTCTACTCAGCTCAGTCTCTTCTTATACTTCATGCATTCCCTGATGCTAATTAGGTAGGATATTTCATTAATCATAGGTCTACTACATGTTATTGTTTTCTCCTTAGTTCTTCTTTGATTTCTTGGCGAAGTAAGAAACAAACTTTCGTGGCTCACTCTAGTACTGAAAGCAAAATATCGTGCTCTTGTTGATACCGCATCTGAGCTCCTATGGCTACGATGGTTTCTTAAAGATTTAAGTGTGTCCACATCCTCTACTACTCCTCTTTATTGTGAAAATCAGGGTGTCATTCATATTGCTCACAATGATGTCTTTCATGAATAGACTAAACACATCGAGATTAATTCACTTTATTCATTCTCATCTTGTCCATGGCGCTCTCAAGCTTTTTCCCATCTCCTCCAACGATCAACTTGCGGATATCTTCACTAAGGCACTTCCCAATGGACGTACTTGTAATTTGATTGACAACCTTAAGCTGGTATCACATACATCTTGAGTTTGAGGGGGACTTTTAATGTATATCTATTAACATATTAATGTATATATGTTAATGTATATCATATTTGTTAATGTATATCTAATTTACTTTAGGCATATCTAGTTGACTTTAGATATATCTAGTTGACTTTAGACATGTCTAGTTTATTTGTAACTACTATTTAAAGACACCATGTATATTCCTTAACTCACATAATAGAATACATTCATTAAGTATTTCTAACATATATATAAGAAAATATACAATCTCAACTCAAAGGATTAGAATAACAAATTAACCATGTATTTTTACCAAATTAAGCATATCTAACTCACATTTTTATATGTCAACAAAACTGCACCGTAACTACTACATACACTATACAAATCCACAATAATAGAGAATCAAACTGTGTATAATATGGACAAAAACATGGACTATAGACAATCTATGAATGTATAATGGCTCTCTTCCCCCTTCCCAATAGAATAGAAAGAGGATTAATACCAAACCTTAAGTTTGATATGGATCTATATGCTTCATCAAGTAGATCTAATTGCCCACATATCATAATCAATTGAAAACCAATAGGTGGAGTCTTGATAAGTATATGAGAAAGTTGTAACAACCAAAAAAAAATCTAGATAACGAAAGAGTGATAATAATTAAAAAGATACTTTTTTTTAAGATATTAGAAAACCAAAATGGTATAGGAAGTTAAATCCTAGCCAACTTCAAACTGAATCACATAAAAACATAATGAGCTAAAAATATGGAATTTATGTTAATTTGTTATTTGTTATTCACTTGGAGTAGGATACTTAGGCTTTAAAATGAGAACGAAATGTATTCTTATTTTTGTAAAATTTCTTTCTCCATAATTGCAAATCTCTCTACAAATAAAGAAAGGAAAAAATATTTAAAGATGACATTTTGCAACAATTTGAGATATGGTGATAGGTAAGTCAGGTAAGTCTCAAATTCTTCTTGTGATAATATTTTATGCCCCTAGGGTTTGAGGTCGGTAGCAAATCTTCTCACAACATTTAATTTGTTGTAAATCTACTCCTCAAGTTTAATTTTATGTTATATAAAAACCCTTTTAGAGATTTTCCTTAACATAGTTGTATTTTTGCCGACAAGTGATATATGTGCATTTTTGGAGGGAAATTTTGATATTTCAAAAATTAAAACATTAGGGTTTCTTCACCATCTCCCCCACCCCACTGAACCTAGGGGATGGGTTGTCTTTAAAAGTGGTTTATAAGATGTGAATGAATAATTAAGTATTATCTTGATACTTTTTGGATTTTGTTTTGAGTTATGGATAAGTCGAGTAGGTCTTCAGATTTGGAATAGAAAGAGAGGAATTGTTTCTTGGAATTTGGGAAGTAGTTCATTGAAGAAATTTTATATTCAATGGCTGATATTGGTTAGGATTGGGATAAAAACTTTGGGATTGTGTATGTGATTGTTTCGCTTTGATTTTTGCTATAAATTAAGTGTTTTTGTCTATAATAATCCTATCTCACACAATAGTTTAAAAATGTGCATAAGTTAAATTTTTTAAAAAAATAGGCAAGATCTTACCTTAAACTTTAAAGCAAAATTTTTAATCAATTTTATTTTAAAATAAATATATTAGTTCCATTTTTTAAAACATAATTATTATAAACATAAAAAAATATTAACATATTATAAAATTATAATTAATTTTAAATACATAATTTTTTTTATCGTATCATATATTAAAAATAATTTATTTTACAATAAAATAAATATAAATTTATATATATATATTGAAAATAATATGCTATATATTTTGATAATTCATAAATAATATAATACATTATTATTATTATTAAATATAATTATAATTATATTTAATAAATAATTATAATTATGATATAAAAATAATATTCATAAAAATAATTAAATTATTAAAAAAGAATTTGAAGCCTCTATATCCAATTTTTTACAAGATACAATACAAATATAGAACATTAAATCACAAATTTTGTGCAAAAATATTATATAATATAATATTATTATAATTATTTTTATTATTAATATAATAAAATATATAAATTATATTGAATTAATTATATTTTAATACTTAAATATAATAATTATTAATAAATATTTGTTATCTTAATAATAATTAAAATTATAATAATATTAGAGATATTTGTTATAATGTAATATATTTTTTAATTTTTTTAATCTTAAATAATTTATTTTTTTAAAATGTCAATAATTTTTCATATAAAATATTGTAACTATTTAGTAAAATTTTTAATAATTTATTATTATTATTTTTTTTAATTATTTTATAATAAAATTTTGATAATTTATTTGTTATAAAAAATATATATATTTTATTATATAAATATAAATTATTTTATTATTTATAATAAAAATAAATTATTATTTATTAAAAGTTAATAAATAATTATATTTTAAGAGAACGAGGTACTTGGAATTAGGGAAAGGAAAAAAAAGACAAAAATATTTTTTTATTATAAAAATGAGACTGTTGGAACTAGTGGGATGAGAGTTAGAATAAGACAAAAAAAAATGACTGAATAATGGTTTAATGGGTTATGATTTATCTTTTTTTAAAATAAAATCCAATATAACCATTTTTTAAAGTATTGAAAGTATTATGTTCATTATTGACAAAAACCCCATAAATTAATGGGTTTTTGTCTACAATAAGTATCTTCATTAAATAGTTTAAAAATAGGTTTATTTATGTTTTAGTTTAAAAATAGGTTATTTATAACTCATTCATCAGATCATATTTTTTGTCTTTTTCCAGCTTCTTATCCAACCCTCTTCTCCTTTCTCTTGGTTAATTCCCAGCAACCTATTTTTTTCTCTCTCCTTTCCTAGTTCTCTCTCCTTTCCTAATTCTCTAAGCCATTTTTTTCCTCTTCTTTTTTTTTCTAAAAAAGATGAAAAATAAAATATCCTCCTCCACCAAATTTTAATAAATAATAATTTATATTTATATAATAAAAAATATTTTTTTATAAAATAACTTATCAAAATTTTATTATAAAATAATAATAAATTATTAAAAACTTTACTAAAATAAATTATTTAAGATTAAAGAAATTAAAAAATAAATTACATTTTAACACGTATCTCTAACATTATTATAATTTTAATTATTATTAAGATAATAAATATTTATTGATAATAATTTAATTTAAGTATTAAAATATAATTAATTAAATATAATTTATATATTTTATTATATTAATAATAAAAATAATTATAATAATATTATATTAGATAATATTTTCACACAATTTTTTTGATATAATATTCTATGTTTGTATTGTATAATTTAAAAAGTTAGAGAGAGAGGTTTCATAATTGTTTTTAATAATTTAATTTTTTTATGAATATTATTTTTTATATCATAATTATTTATTAAATATAATTATAATTATATTTAATAACAATAATAATAATGTATTATATTATTTACGAATTATCAAAATTCTTAGAATATCATTTTCAATATGTATAAATTTATATTTATTTTATTATAAAACAAATTATTTTTATTTTTTAAAATAAAATTTTAATATATGATATGATAAAAGAAATTTGTGTATTTAAAATTAATTATAAATTTATAAAGTGTTACTATTTTATTATGTTTTATAAAATGGGGTTGAAATATCTTTTTTTATTTTTTTTAAAAATAAAATTGACCAAAAAAATGTGATTTCAATTTTAAGGTTATATTTATCCTATTTTTAAACTAAAACACAACTAAGCCTATTTTTAAACTATTGAATGAAAAATACCTATTATAAACGAAAGCCCTAAATTAATGGTAGCAGCTTATGGGTTGTATGATAGACAAACATGCATTAAATGTAATTTTTTGGTTTGTGCTTGCGTGCTTCATGGTGGTTGGAAACGTTGGTGGCTAGTCTTGATTGTATGTCCTCATCCTTTGTTGGCATTGGTTTTTGCACGATGGGAGATGGCTTACACACTTGGTATTGGATATTCAACGGGTGTTGGAGTAAATATGACAAAGATGATTGAAGCACTTCACTGATTGAAGCACTTCACTGGTATGGTTATGAACATATATTGGGGTTTGGTGGAAAGGGTGAAAAAACCCCTATTGAAGCTCTAAAGTTTTGATCAAACGTGAATTATATTCAATGAATACGTAAGTATACATATCTAATTAAATATATTGGAAATGTATTTACAATCACATTATACAATGAATACTAATACATGTTTAAATACAGGAAAAATATATTAGTTACATATAATTAATATACACTTGATAAAGTATATTAGTTGCATACAACTAATATACCATTAATAATTTATTAACACTCCCCTTCAAGTTGACGCGTAGATATCGATCATGCCCAACTTTCTTAGTGAACCGTATAATGCCTTCTTGGAAACTCCCTTAGTAAGCATATCTGCAAGCTGCTCTTCTTTGGGAACAAAAGGAAAACTAATAAGTTTGGCATCTAACTTCTTTTTTATAAAGTGACGATCAACCTCAACATGCTTAGTGAGATCATGTTGTACTAGATTTTGTGATATATCAATGGCTGCCTGATTGTCACAATACATCTACATAGTATTTTTGAGTTCGAAACCCAAATCCAATAACAAAGTTCTTATCCATAGTAATTCACAAACCCCATGAGCCATATCTCTATACTCGGTCTCAGCACTAGATTGTGCCACCATTTTCTACTTCTTACTTCTAAATGTAACCAAATTTCCTCCCACAAAGGTGAAATAAACCGATGTTGACTTTCTATCTGTAATACTTCCTGCCCAATCTGCATCTATGAATCCACAGACTTCAAGAGGATTGTTGTGTTTAGAGAACATTATTCCCCTTCCTAGAGCCAATTTCAAATACCTTAAAATTCTCAAAACAACATTCATATGGTTCTCACTTGGATTATGCATGAACTGAATTACTACACTTACTACATATGCAACATCTGATCTAGTATGAGCTAAGTAAATTAAACGTCCAACCAATCTCTGATAGCGAGCTCGATCGGTTGGTATCTAATCTGGATACTCTACTAAACAATGGTTTTGCTCAATAGAAATGTCAATAGGTTTGCAATCCAACATACCTGTCTCTGTTAGTAGATCAATAATGTACTTCCTCTGACACAGATACATTCCTTCTCTTCCACTCGCTACCTCAATTCCTAAGAAGTACTTTAATTCACCTAAGTCCTTCATCTCGAATTCAGAGGCTAGTGATAACTATATTTTATATAATTATTTTCATCTATTTTATTAATTATAATTGCTATGTTCTTAATGTTTTTAGTTAATTTTACTTTAATAAATTAGTATTTACTATTTTTTATATATTTTAAGAAAATTAAATAATTTGTATCAAAAACGTACTTAATTGCAAATTTGTGTCCAAAAATATAATTTCAAATAAAATAATTTTTAATTACAATCTATAAAAGTCGAAAATAAAATTTATATTAAAATTGGGGTTAATTTTAATTATTAAAAATTTAATTTAAATTAGAAAATGGCTTAATTATAATTAAATAAAGTTTAAAATGTAATTTCAATTAAATTTGTGGGTCAAAATACAATTAAGAAAGTTTAGTTTTCTGCACAGGAGGGAAGAAGTCCACGCGCAATCTACCATGCGCGCATCGTGGGCCGTCATATCAGCGAAGAAACGGCGATGATGCACGCGTCTCTACCAAACCTGACCAACGCGAGTGGGTGCATGTTTCGTTATATCACTCGGCTCGGTGCCTGAGTAGGGCTCACCTACCGTGCAGGCCAGCGTGCAGGTGGGACCCACGTGTTTGACGCATCCAGCCGCTGTCCCCCCACGTTTCGCGCATCCCAATCTCGTGCGCCGAGTTCTGTGTGCATCCAGTTTCTTCAATGAATGAAATGCTACCATGTGTCTATACTAATTATTTAGCGAATCATAGATTGACATGTGGCATGCATTTTGAATTAAAATAATCATAGATGTGCACGTTCCACAGTTTGCATTTTCGATACAATTTTACGTTTTCGATACCAGTTTGTGTTTTTCGATATAATTTTGTTTCTATGCGTATTAATTAATTAATTTCTCCACACCTATCTGTCCCCCGTGTATTAAAAAAATATATTTTTAAATGTATTTTTTTTATAAATTTGATGTTATAAATAGTGGATAATATGAGAGAGTGAAATTTTTTTGGTGGAGTTTAGTTTTTGAGATTTTTTTGTATTGTTCAGTTCTGGATTGTGGAAGACGCAGAAGTAATTTTTGGCTTTTGTTGTGTTCTGTGTATACCAAATATTAACGATACAAAATGAAATAATTTAATTTTTCTAGGGTTGCATTTGATTGAAATTTATGAAGCTTTGATTTTAATTATTTTTAAACGATTTATAAGACGTTCGATTTGTTCATTCTATTTTGTGCTTAATGCTTTTGATTATTTACGAATTTTATCAAATGATATGTGACACTAAAATAAACTTGGAAGAAACATTTTTTTGTATATTTCTCGTAGATAGAATGACATGTATGATGAAAGATAAGAATATACCCTAATTGTATGTGTGGTCATTTGAGAACTTAGAACGTAATGACTCTTGGTGAATTTAATTCTCATAGAAATATAGTGAATTAATTTAACGAGGTGTCTATACGGAGCTCAAAAGAGATGTATGGATAAAAATAGTAGTTTTCGGTTGACAAATTAAATGTACTAAAAATATATATCGAACGAAAATAATATGATTAGAGTGGGAACGATAACTTATTTAAGAAATTGTATTACTTGTGACCGTGTATGCTTGCAAGCATACAATTTTTATCGTTCCAAAAACTTGTTGTCTCTTTTAGGAGAGCATAAAACGTGCAAGTATACACGGTCACACGTAATAAAATTTGTAAGTAAATTATCATTCCCACGGAGATTTGTTACTACATTTTGTTGAGTACTAAAATTATCTCTCTCTGATTTTATCCAAAACGATCGTTGATTGGAACAAATTTAAGAAAAGAGTTTAATAACAAAATAAAAGAAATCTAGGATTACAATTTTTAACCAAACTAATCCACTCTAATCATATTATTTTCGTTCAATTTATATTTTTTAGTACATTTAATTTGTCAACCGAAAACTTCTATTTTTATCCATACATCTCTTCTGAGCTCCGTATAAACACATCTCGTTAAATTAATTCATTATATTCCTATGAGAATTAAATTAACCAAGATTCATTACGTTCTAAGTTCTCAAATGGCTACACATATAATTAGGGTATATTCCTATCCTTCATCATACATGTCATTCTATCTACGAGCAATATACACAAAAATGCATCTTCCAAGTTTATTTCAGTGTCACATATCATTTGATAAAATTCGTAAATAATCAAAAGCATTAACCACAAAATAGAATAAACAAATCGAACATCTTATAAATCGTTCAAAAATAATTAAAATCAAAGCTTTATAAATTTAGATCAAATGCAACCCTAGAAAAATTAAATTACTTCATAAATTTAAAATAATAATTACAACAGTTTAAGAAAAATGAGATGAAGAATACAGAAAATTAAAACATCTCTTACCACAGATATTTGGCACACGTAGAACACAACAGAAGCCAAAAATGGCTTCTGCGTGTTCCACAGTCCAAAATCGAACAATACAAAAAATCTCAAAAACTAAACTCCCCAAAAACTCTTTTCACTCTATCATACTACCCCTATTTATAACATCAAATTTCTAAAAAAATACATTTAAAAATTTATTTTAATACACACGGGGGATAGATAGGTGTGGAGAAATTAATTAATTAATACGCGTGAAGGGACAAAATGTATCGAAAACAAAAAACTGGTATCGAAAATGCAAACCGGAGGACATGCGTGTCGTTGCTTATTTTTTAAATTCACTTTGACACGTGTCAACGCCTGATTCGCTGAAAGTTAAAGTGCGACACGTGGTAGCTATCATTGGCTCTCAAGGACGGGCACACACAGAAAAACTGCACGGGATCAAAAGCGCGCGAACGTGGAGGACAACGGCTACAACGTGTGTGCGATCCTACGCTTTCGCGCTCACCATAACATGACACGTGTCCGCAATATGATTTGCTGAAAGATATGGTCGGATAGGTGGCAACTGTCTATTGGTTGAATAACCGGGTGCATGTGAATCGGCTTCACGAGATCATGCGTTGAAAAAGAGTCTGACATGTGGGTCCGACACGTTGCAAGCCGGCATGTGCGGTAGATGGGTCCCACTTAGGCACCGAGCCGCGTGATATAACGAAACCTACACCCACTCACGTTGGTCGGGTTTGGTAGAGACTAGCGCATCCTCGCCGTTACGTATCTGATCTTACGGTCTATGTTTCACGCGTGGTGGATGGCGCGTGGACTTCTTCTCTCCTATGTAGAAAATTAAACTTTCTTAATTGCATTTTGACCCACAAATTTAATTCTAATTACATTTTAAACTTTATTTAATTACAATTAAGCCCTTTTTTAATTTAAATTAAATTTTTGACTTTTATAAATTGCAATTAAGCACTTATTTATTTGAAATTATATTTTTGGACATAAAGTTGCAATTAATTATGTTTTCAATTCAAATTATTTAATTTTCTTAAAATATATTCCTTAACTGTAAATACTAATTTATTAAACTAAAATTAACTAAAAATGTGAAAAACATAGCAATTATAATTAATAAAATAGATGAAAATAACTATATAAAATACAGTTATCAGCTAGTTGTCTTTGTAATTTATCCATCTCAATAGTATCATCACCAGTGATTACCATATCATCAACATAAATGATTAGGGTTGTTACCTTCACTTGTTAATGTTTGAGAAATAGAGTGTGGTCTGAATTACTCTGTCTGTAACAAACCTTTTGCATGAATTGTGAAAATCTTCCAAACCAGGCTTGAGGGGATTGCTTGAGGCCATACAAAGACTTCCTCAATTTGCATACAAAATTACTAGGAGGATCAACTACATACCCAGATGGAAGACTCATGTACACCTCCTCGGCTAATTCTCCATGAAGGAACGCATTCTTGACATCAAATTGCCGAAGTGGCCAACTTAGGTTAGCAACAAGTGAGAGCAGAACCCAAATCGTGTTCATTTTGGCAACATGAGAAAAAGTCTCATCGTAGTCGATGCCATACGTTTGAGTAAACCCTTTTGCTATAAGACGAGCTTTATACCGATTTACAGATCCATCACCATTAGGTTTTACAGTAACCACACATCGATAACCAACTACCTTTTTTCCTTGTGGTGGTGGCACAAGTTGCCAAGTATCGTTCTTCTTTAACGCATCCATCTCTTCAGCCATTTCCTTCCTCCATATTGGATCTCCCAACGCATCCTACACTTTGTTAGGTACTGATACACTAGATATTTGATTCACAAATGATTTATATGACTTAGATAATATTTTGGTGGACATGTAATTGGCTACTAAGTATTTTGATTTTGCATGAATATTTGGTTCATACCTTTTGGATGGTTGACCTCGAGTAGACCTATTTGGTAACACATACTGTCCAACATTAGACTCGATGCTATTAGTATCAGTAGGTGTACATACCTCAGAGGCGTGACCTATAGTACCAGGGAGTTGTTGATCAAGGGTAGGAGTAATGCCTGAGGGTACAGTTGTGTCTTCAATTTCATTTGTTGTAAGTGAATTTGGTGCTTGAATACTTGGAGCATATGCTTCTGCAATGATTGGATCCAATGAATTAGAAGTCTCATCTGGTCTCATTGAAACATCAGTTGGTGATTCTCCTAATGCGCCTCTCCTTCACCATGATACAGTTCTTCAAGATATGTTTTCTCCCCCTGACGAGCAGTATCAGGTGAGGAAAAATAACTCATGTCCTCAAAGAAGGTAACATCCATAGTAACATAATACTTTCTGGTTGGTGGATGGAAGCACTTGTACCCTTTCTGATAACTTTCATAACCAACAAACACACATTTAATTTCCCGTGCATCTAATTTAGACCGTTGATTTTTAGGAACATGCATAAAATCAACACAACCAAATACACGGGTAGGAATATTATGGAAGGATGATAAAGAGACGTAAGATGCGAGAATTTGGAATGAGATTTTTCTGTTAAGGACACTAGACAAGAGACGATTGATGAGATGGGCAAAAGCTTGTACAACATCACCTCAGAGGTATTTTGGCATATAAGCAGTAAATAAGAGTGCACGATCCATATCAAGTAAATGACAATTTTTTCTTTCAGACACTTCATTTTGTTCTAGTGTTTGCGGACAAGTAGTTTGGTGAATAATCTCATGTGTTTTGAATTTTTTTTGAAAAACATGATTAACATATTCCCCCCCATTGTCAGAATGGAGGATCCGAATGATGCCATTATATTGTGTTTGAACGAAGGTATGAAACTTTTAAAAAAACTGAAAAAACTTCATCTTTTGTTCTAAGAAGAGAAATCCACGATAACCTTGTACATTCATCAATAAATGAAACAAAATATCTCATACCCGATATAATGGGCTCTTTAGATGGTCCCCAAACATTAGAATGAATTCATTCAAAAGGAATAGTACTTTTATTAGAAATACTAGGAGAATAAGTAATACAATGGCTCTTGGCCAAAACACAAGTCTCACAATGTAAAACAGTCTCACTAACACCAATAAATAAAGTGGGCATGGTTTTTTTCATAAGACTAAAAGACGGATGCCCTAAGCGGCGATGCCACAACCAAATTTCACTTAGCTTATCAGAACTAGAATTCAATTTAGTGCTTACCTATGCTCCTGGTTTCTCCCTTCTGTAGTTCTGATCCAAACGGAAAAATTTACCCCTTAGATACCATGGACCAATTATTTCCATGGTAAGAAGATCCTGAAAAATCACATACATAGGATAAAAGGTTACAAAGCATTTAGACTCAATATTAAACTATGGGACATATATTAAGTGATGAGATAAGTCAGGTACATATAAAACATTATGAAGCTGTAAAGATGGAGTGATATGAACTGACCCCTTTCCTAAGACAAGAAAGGCCTCACCATTATCATTCGTAACATAAGACACTGGTATGGGAGATAACTCATTAAAATAAGATTTATCATAAGTCATATGATCAGATGCACTAGAATCAATAATCCAAGTATTAGACCCAACAGAGTGAGAAACATTTAAGGTCATACCAATCTTACCTTGACCAACTATTGAAGCTGTAGGGATACCTCCACATTCCATAGGATAATTGTGTCCATAGTATTCTGGTTCCTGGACAATTTGCACGGCAACTACTTTTGCTTTAGAACGATGCCTCTGTTGTCATTTTGCTCCATAGTAGTCTGCCTTTGGTTTCAATTATGGATACATTTTCCAACAAGTCTCAAGAAGATGCCCCTATTCATTGCAATAAGAGTAGGGAGAACGAGGGCGATTAGTAAAACCTGGTAGAGGTCCCTACTGATGAGATTCGTCTTTACAGATGTATGTAAAGGCAGCAGTCAAGCTCAGAGGGTTTGACAT
Source organism: Hippophae rhamnoides (assembly GCA_033030585.1). Classification (NCBI taxonomy): domain Eukaryota; kingdom Viridiplantae; phylum Streptophyta; class Magnoliopsida; order Rosales; family Elaeagnaceae; genus Hippophae; species Hippophae rhamnoides. Next base: position 18,061,426 of record CM065434.1, on the reverse strand, counting down.
TCGAAGTAATTTGCCTTTAACACTATTATGTTTTGTATCAAGGCCTCTTAAAAATGCATGTACTCGTTCAAGCTCCTTCTCCTTCTGGTACCATAGAAGGTCTTCTGGATTTTTAATTTTACACGAGCATTTTCGGTCAATTTCAACCTATACATTTTTCAGCTTGGTAAAAAAAAGAGATATTGGTTGCCCATTTTGCTGCATGCCAGCAGCTTTACACATGAGTTCATGAACTTAAATAAAGTCATACTCGTTTGTATAAAGATCGCTTAAGGTATTCCATATGGCCTCAGTAGTTTCACATTCCTCCACCATTTGTAATATATCATCAGTGATGGCTCTAAATAGAATTGACATGACAAAGTCATCATCATCTTCCCACCTAGTATAGACATAACTTTTTTTCATGTTCGAAAATTTGTACCATTAAGTTTAGTACCCCGAAAGAACCAATTTTTGAACTCTTAATAGAAACTTCAAAATTTGGAACTTCATGAATTCTGGAAACTTGATATTGTCTGGAATCTTCCATTGAAATAATAATAAAAAATATATTGTGTAGCGGAATAAAAATTTTGGAATTTTTTTTGGGCCAGGGTAGGCTGATAAGTGTTTGGGCTGATGGGCTTGGGCTGATGGGCTTGGGCTGATGGGCTTGGGCTGATGGGATGTTGGGCTTGGGCTAGTTAGGGTTGATTAGGGCATAACTTAAAACTGAAAAGGAAAAAAAATTCAAAACTGAACAACACAATGCAAGAGATGTGCGAACTCACAGAGAATGTAGGGGTGCACGAGCTGGACGGCGTAGGGTGCGTGAGTTGGATGGTACGCAGGGTAGGACGACATAGGGTTGGTCAAAACAGGCTGAATGACGTGGACTGGACATCGCGGACTGGACGATGGATCTGCAACTACGACGTGAACTAAACAGTGCGAGAAGGTTAATGGTACTGCATAAAAAACTGGTAAGATTTTTTTTTCTTTCCTGCTCTGATACCAAATTGAATATATTGGAAATGTATTTACAATCACATTATACAATGAATACTAATACATGTTTAAATACAGGAAATAAGAATATGCGTTTTGGAAAAGTACTTTTTAGGAAAAGTATATTAGTGACATACAACTAATATACAACTGATAAAGTATATTAGTTGCATACAACTAATATACCATTAAGGATTTATTAACATATCCCAATAAGTAATATAATGATACAAAAATATTGTTATCATGAAAATTATGTTATTAGAAATTAATTTTTAAAACAAAAAAAATAAAAATCAATTTTTTTATATTATAAGAAAGAAAAATTAAAAGAACTATAAATAAATAATAATAATAATAATAATTGATTATATCATAATTGATAGCTAAGAATATATATGAGAAAACATCTAAGAGTGCTTAATCCCCTAATTTTTTATACATGTGAATCACTAAAATCTCCTAATATAATTATCAATTAATTACATTATCAATTTAATCTAATCTAGCATGTTTTACTCCCTCAAGTAAACTACACATCTTATAGTAATTAACTTAATCATACTCTCATGTCAATTAAATTTCATATTATTTATTAAATTCATCAATTATGGACCATGTGTATAAGAATCATACATTTGTTCTTAAAAACTATATATGTTATTTAACTAAATAAATATCTCAAATCTATTTAATTGATTATATAAATCAATTGTTGGTCAAACAATTAATAGTATAAAAATCAGATTAAATAATATAATTAAATTAAAATCATAATTAGAGTAAAATATTAAATCACCACATGTTGAAAATTGGGTTCATAAGACCCCTATATTAACAAATTAACTAGACATAATTATGTTCAGAAAACTTATATTTTTCATAAAAAAAATACATAAAAATTGATAAATAAATGAGTAAAAAAAGGAATATAAATAATCTCTTGAATTGTAATACCAATCTCCTCTTAAATTTTCACCAAAATTACATATTCTTTTACATTTTTCTATAATTTTATATCTTCTTAGCTCTAAATATTGATAAAAGTATGTTAATTACGACTTATTAGAATATATAAGGAAATTAGTGGTTAAATATAATTCAAGTGGAATTTAATTACGGCTCATTAGAGTATATAAGGAAATTAATGGTTAAATATAATTCAGGTGGAATTTGGACTGTTAGATAAACCTTAGATAAATGGCTAAGATGAAAAAAAGGAAAAACTAACAACGCCAGCCAATGGGAAGAAGGCGCATGGCACGCAGAATTCAATGGGTGAATCAGAATGCAACCTATGGCAGGGAGAATTGGTATAGGTCAATGCTTACTGAGCCATTGATAGGCGGCCATATGTGATTCGTTGTTATGGATGGTGTGGCACATAGTTAGAAGGAGTGGACGAGTAGTGTGATGACACGTGGAGTGAGCATTGACTGTGCGGAGAACTCGTAAGGAACACAATATTGACACAATCTTGCTTCCTTAGCTCCCCTACTTGCGTGGCATCCATATGGTAGTATCTAATTGGCTCTGAGTTAAAATTTCAAAAAAAATCCATAAAAATCCTAAAAAATTTAAAAATTATATTTTCACCATTTTTCACTAAAAAGTTTATATTTTAATATTTTAAGTCTAAAAATACTACTTATTAAATAAAGTGAGCAAATATTAAGTAAAAAAGTACATTGATAACTCTACTTTCATAGAGTTATGAAATTTTAATTTTTAAAATATCAAATTTGTCCTCTAAAAATGCATGTACGTATCACATGTTGGACATCATATCTAATTAAAAACATAATGAGCTAAATATATGGAATCTATCTTGATTGTCTTATTTGTTATTCACTTGGAGTCAGATACTCAGGCTTTAAAATGAGAAGTTACTAAGCATATTCTAACTTTTGTAAAATTTCTTTCTCTATAGTTGCGAATCTCTCTACCAATAAAGAAAACAAAACAAAACAAATTAAATAGTGTCTTTTTCAACAATTTGAGATACGGTGGTAGGTAAGTCTCAAATCTTTCTTCTTATAATAGACTCAATATGTTTTATGCCCCTATCATTTATAATGGGAGTAAATTTATCCCCAATGTTTGATTTATTGCAAAACTACCCCTAAATTTTAATTCCGTGTTACGTAAATATCCTTTTTAGAGATTTTTGTTAACATAGTTGGATTTTTTCTAGCACATGATACAAGTGTATTTTTTGGAGGAAAAATTTGGTATTTCAAAAATTAAAATAATAAGGTTGCTTCAATGTCTCCATCCCGCCAAATCTCCTAGGGATAGATTGTCTTTGAAAGTGGTTTATAAGATGTGAATATATAATTGGGTATTATCTATTTGATACTTTTGGATTTTATTTTGAGTTATGGATTAGGAGTTTATTTCTTTAGATTTGGAATAGAAAGAGAGGGATTAATTCTTGGAATTTAGGGAGTATTTGATTCAAGTAACCTTATATTCAATGGCTAACATTGGTTAGGATTGGGATAAAAATTTGGGGTTTATGTATGTGATTATTTGGTTTTAATTTGGGTTATAAGTTAATGATAGCATCTTGTGCGTTATATGATAGACAAACATGTATGATAGTAGCTTGCCCTATGTAATCGATATGTGTACATGCAATTCTCTATATATGCATAAACTTCCTAAGGAATCCACGCATTCCATCAATTGTTCTGACTTCTCTCTAGTTTCTTTCTACAAATCGGACCAATCCCAACGACAATAAACCAACGCTTGATAGGAGACAACTCATTATTTTAGGTAGTATTATTTTATTTTCTTTTAATTAAGTTGTTTTTGTTTTGTTTTATTTTCTGTTATTGTAGATTTAGTGCATTTTATTTTACTTTATTTTATTTTATTTATAAGTGTTAAATTTATAACTATTTTTTTAAGATGTAATTTATGAAAAGTATGCAAGATTCTATCTGTGTGATAAATATGGGTTCGATGATGGATACACCATCAAGTAACCACGTCACTTACGGGAGAACTTGAGCTAAGACAAATGAGTAACACTTTTTTTTCTTCTTCTTTCTCTTTGATTTACATTGAATATATTGAAGACACTATAGATTCTAGGTTAGGAGTAGAAGAAAAGTTACATAAAATTAAATATTTTTAATTTTTTTTATTAAACATGTGTTTACTATTATTTAATTTATTTGGTGGCTTATGGACATTTATGTTCCTTTTTTAAATTTTTTTGTGAAATTATTATGCTTTTAGTTGATGTAAAGTAAATAAGGAAGTCTTTGTACTATTTGATTGATACCATAAATGTCATGGATTGTTGTGAGAATTATTTTATTCATAGTTTATGTTTCATGCTTAGATGTTAAAATTGAGATAAATTCAAAGTTGGCATTTAAGAATAAAATAGAAGAGACTACCTTGAGAGAATATGTTTGAGCCTATAAGCATTTTATTCTAAATGATAGTATTTTTTATTTTTCTTTAAATACTTTTCTTATTATTTCAAATTTTTAGATAATTTTTATAGATTTTTTACTGAAATTAGGATTTTTAAACATCTAATGAAGAATCATATACTTATTTTCATTGTTTAGATTGAATGATTTGAGTAAGATTTAAAGTGTGTGCCTATTTCATTCATGCTTATCTTCTAAAAAAAGATATATACGAGGTTCCCTAAAGCCAACAAAAAAAGAGCCAAATTAGATATTCATTAAATCATATGCTCTAAAAAAAGAATATTTAAAAAAAGACAAAAACAAATAGATCACTAAATACTATGACCCTAAGTTCTTCAAAAAATAAAATGATATAGTTATTACAAAAATAGATGGGAAATAATTCCCTTGAAGTCAATGCATTTTTGTTCCTTTTTTGGCACATATTTAAAAATTTTGTTTTATGATTTTAATTGATACATGATAATAGTAACATGATTTCTTCATAAATCCTAGAATTTGATTCATTTTATGAGATCAATGTTATGCATATTTGAGCCTCTATTATTGATCATATACGAACCTTTTAGCTTTATTCTTTATATAACTTTTGTTCGCATATACTTTGTTGAGTTTTTGAACCCATAGGAACAGTGTGATATTGAGAGTATGTTTTGTAATGATTAGAGTCAAAGCGAATTCGAATTCCTAACACTAGGATTGGGTGAATAAAAATTGATATATTTTTGTAGCAGAACCTAAATTTGTAACGAGTACTGATTTGAACAATAAAATGTGAACCTTTGGGATATTGATTTAACTTATTCTTGAGATTTTGAATATGAATTGAAAAGAAACTAAAGCATGAGAAATTTTGTTCATTTCAGTTTTTACTTTGTTATTTGTAGCTTTGTTAATGTTTTTATTTTTAGTTTTACTTTTTTTTCATATTATTTTTAGTTTTAATTTTACTTAGTAAGAAATTACTTTTAGTTTTAATCATCACTAAAAGCCCCCATAAGACTTAAACTCATATACTATAGCAACCTAAGGGTTTAAAGGCTTGTTGCATATGCTAAATGTAACTATATTAATCTATATAAATGATCTAGGATAGTTTAGTTTAGTTTATTTTTATTTTTAGTTTTATATTGCTTTCTTTGCTAGAAGCTAGCAAAAATTTAGTTGGTGGTTGTTATGAGTGCTTAAAAACACTAATATTTTGAGATTTTATTGAGTTTAAATGTAAAAAATAAGTTTGATTGCATGTTTATGTGCATATTTATGTAATTTTTATGTTTGAAATTACGAATATTTTTTATTATATTTATGGTGTTTTTAGCTTCAAATATATAAATTTATCACTATATGAAAAACAATACTTAAAACACTCAATTTGCATCATAAGGGCTTAGAAGAATAAGACATGTAAGCCTTACATGAAGAATCAATTAGTTTGTAAGGTGTATAAGTCACAATTGAAGGAAAGTGAAGTGTGTTATGGCGCAAACTGTTTCGTAGAAATTGACTAGGCACACAATCTATAGTGTACTATGGTATGGAATAAGTGTGTCACATCATGAGCTTATTTGAGATGACATTTGGAGTATCTCAACATAACTCATGTCGCGGCTTGGAAAATATGGTGCAATAATGTGCCTTTATTTATTCTACACAAAGCCTTTATGCTAGCATCTCTTCTATAAATAAATGATTTAGGTAATTGTAATCAATGTGTAGAAACATTATAATAATTTTATTTCCTTTGTCATATGTTATATTTCTTAGTGTTAGGTTTACTTTATACACAATTTAGATCTAAAAATAGCAAATAAGAGTTAGCAATAATGGGATTTTTTAAATCAATAAGTAATAAAAGATTAATGAAAATCAAGGATTACTTTGAATATTAAGATCACAACTGTAGAATAGAACACATCATATATCCACTGTTGGTATTGAGATATAATTTGAATTCTTATTTCTTTTCAGTTAATTCTTTTATCTTGAATTTGTTGAAATTAATTAATAATCATTTATTAATTTTAAGCATATATAGCTAATTATTATAATAGGAATTTAGATTTCCTGTCATTTTTGTGTAGATTATTTAGGTGAATGTTTTTAATATTTAATAAATACAGATTATTTCTTATTTCAAGTTCTTGATCTAATTTATACATCTTGATTGTAATTTAAATTGATGATCCGATCAAAAGCATCGAATTAACTGGTTTGTTAATTCCTTAAACATTAAGCATAATTTAATAAGACTAACTGATGACCGGATTAGAGACATTATTTATACTAAAAAGTAAGATTCAACAATTTGTATTTATACTTAATTAATATAAATAATTCTAAGAAACATGATTAACTAGCTAAATATTCTCGTTAATCTTCCATTGATTTTTAAACATATATTTACCTCTTAATTTATTTGAGTCAAATCTATCATTAGTTATTTTTATTATTTTATCATTAGATTAATATTTTTCAAAAATTCAATCATTGTGATAGAATGTTTATGTTTTATTTTCGTGTTTGTTTATAAGAAATTCGATGAATTATTCAATACCATGCATTTCATCTTTAGACCAACATTAGGAGTATACTTATCGGCTCGTGTACTTGTGAGCTTTTATAAATTTATAAGATTTAACTATCAAGTTTTTATGCATTAGTCATGTATAATCGTGAAAATAGAAAATGTGTGGTGAGAGTGTTGTGATTTGTTATAGCTTTCTTTGAAGTTCTCATTCTTGATTCATCATGTAGTTTTTAATATGAGTAGTAGAGGTTTGGATTTGATATGGTTACCATGAATTAGGCTCAATATTGTCATACCATGTAAAATTTTGTATGTTGATCTATTGTTTCCATTTTGCTCTTTGTTTTGTTGTTCAATCTATTTTGTGTGAGTTATTGGGTTGGTTTGACTTTTTGGAGGCGTAGAGATATCATAACACTATGCATATATTAAACTATCAATGTAAACATAATAGAGCTATGATATTGCTCAACCAAATCCTCACTCTCCAAAATGAGATTCATACATCTAACATAAATCAAGAATACCTCCATCAAATATTAATTGTTTGATAGAAGCGTATAGAATTCATAAAACTCACCATATTACAAATGATCAATGCAAGTGCAATAGAGCTATGCTCTTGTTCAACCAATTCCTCCATCTGCAAATCGAGATTCATATATTCAATACAATTCAAGAATACCTCCATCAAACATTTCATACAATTATGTGATGGAGGTGTAGAGAATTCATAAACTAGACATATATGGAATGACCAATGCAATCACAATAGAGGTATGCTTTTGTTCAACTAAATTAATCTTTAATATGCAAAACGAGATTCATATATCTAACATAATTTAAGAATACCTCAATCAAACATTTCATACAATTATGTGATAGAGGTGTAGAGAATTCATAACATTATGCATACTTCGAACAATGAATCCAAGCATAATAAAACTATGCTATTGGTCAACCAAATTCTCAATCTCTAAAATAAGATTCCTATATCTAACACAATTCAAGAATACCTAACACAATTCAAGAATACCTCCATTAAACATTTCTATAATTGTGTGATGGAAGTGTAGATAATTCATAACACTAGGCATATATCGAACTGTTGGAGATTGTTATAAAGCTCCTTAATTTAAGGAGCAAAACATGGAGTAAAACGTGGAGCAAAACAAGGAGAAAAACATGGAGCAATTCATGGAGCAAAACAAGGAGCAATTTAAGGAACCATTAATTTAAGGAGTAATTCAAGAAGTGAATTTTCCTATAAATAGATGTGTAATTGTAATGAATTAATCATCCAAAGTGTTCATTCCAATTGAGAAAAAAGCTTAGAGAGAAAAGCTTTTGTGAGAGAAAATTGAGAGTAATTTTCTTGGGTGTAATTGGGTTGTGAGTTGTGAGTGTTGTAAACACCTTGTGTAATTTCTCCCCTTTCGTGAAAAGATCTGCGCAGTCAGGAGATGTAAGCAAGATTGGTAGAACTCCGTTATCAAATTGTGTGTTATTTTCTATTCTTGCTTTCTCTTAAATGCGGCTTATCGGGAATTTGCGTTATTTCCCAACAAGCTGGTATCGTAGGCTATTGGTGGTGATTTGTTCAATTTTACGCAAGAAATAGTCGAAACGCGATCCAGAGGAAGTTAGATTTTAGTGGGAGCAATGGCGCAGATGAAGGAAGGGTGAAACTCAGAGAAATTTGATGGCACTGATTTTGGGTTTTGGAAAATGCGGATAGAGGGATTATCTGTATCAAATAAATCTATATCAACCTCTCTCGGGAAAGAAACCAGAAGGCTATGAAGGAAGAAGATTGGAATCTTACAGACGAAGCCACCGGAGTTATTCGATTGGCTATTCAGTAATGTTGCCTTCAACATAGCAAAGGAAAAGACCGTATGTGGGTCTTATGGCGGCTCTCTCCAATATGTATGAGAAGCCGTCAGCCTCGAAGACAAAGTGCACTTGATGAGGCGTTTGTTCAATTTGCGGATGAATGAGAAGGCGCATTGGTAGCTGACATCTCAATGAACTCAACACGGTCACAGCCAGTTGAGTTCGGTGGAGTAATTCAATGAAGAAGTACGAGCATTAATACTTTTGTCTTATTTACCGGAAAGTTGGAATGCTCTTGTCACGGTGTGAGTAGCTCGTCGAAACAATAAGTTAAAATTTGACGATGTTCGTGATTTGGTTCTCGGTGAAGAGATCCGACGTAGAGAGTCGGGTGAATCGTCAAATTCTTCGGTTTGCATAGAGTCAAGAGGAAGAATTCAACCAAATGGAATGGACGTGGTAGGAAACGGACTACTGAGGTAAATCAAGGACGGCGGGTCCAAATCCGAGAATCCTAATAATTCCGTAGCTCGAAGACTATCGAGTGTTGGAATTGTGGAAGAACCAGACACTACAAAAATCGGTGCAAGAGTGCAGAAGGAAAAACAAGTGAAGGCAGGAAGCGAAATTTTACTTCCGCACTCGGGAGGAGACGATGCATTGATATGCTCTTTGGAGAGCAAGGAAAAATCTTGGGTGTTAGACTGGAGCATCGTTCCGTGCTACTTCCACAAAAGAATTCTTCGAGAAATATGTAGGAAACCTTGGAAAGGTATATCTTGGTGATGATCAACCATGTGCTATTATTGGCAAAGGTGTAGTGAAGATTAAGTTGAATGGATCTGTTTGGGAAGCTGAAGGATATCGAGCGTATATTCCCGTCTCGAAGGAACTTAATCTCGGTGGGGCGGTTGGCCGATGAAGGCTACACTACGATCTTCCATGGTGATGATTGGAAGATTTCAAAGGAGTGCAATGAACGGTTACTCGAGGCAAGAAAAGTGGCTTTCTTTACATGACAACGAGAGGCACGTTGTTCAATTCTGATTCTGTGAAGCAATGAAACACGAAATCTGTGGCACGCAGAGACTAGGCCATATAAGTGAGAATGGGATGAAGATTATGCGGCTCAAAGGGAAAACTTAAGTGCCGGTCACATGGAGATAGACATGTGCGGAGTGCGTACTTGGAAAGCAAAAGAGAGTCGACTTTCGGACAAGTTTGCAGAATCCCAGAAAAGGAAAGACTAGAGCTTATTCAACTCGATGTTTGGGGACCAACGGCCGTCTCATCTAGTGGTGGGAAACTCTTACTTCGTGACTTTCATTGATGATCATTCTCGGAAGATATGTGTTTACTTTCTAAAGCATAAGTCTGATATTTGAGGCTTCCAGGAAGATGGAAAGCTATGGTGGAAAATGAGACGGGTTTAAAGATCAAAAAGCTCAGGCAGAATGTGGTGGTGAATATGAAGACACGAGATTCAAAAATTTACGCATGAGCACGGGATCAGAATGGAAAGAAGCGTGCACGGTGCACTCGGCAACACAATGGTGTAAGTGGCGTATGAACCGAACGTTGTGAGAAAGAGCCGAAGCATTCGTATACTGATCGGGTCCACCGAAGAACCAAGGTGCAGGCGAAGCGGTCAATGCGGCGGCTTACTTGATCAACCGAGGCCCCGTCTGTTCCATTGGGAGCATAGAATACGGAGGAGGTATGGAGTGGAAAAGAGGTGAAACTATCACATCTAAAAGTTTTCGGTTGTGTAGCATTTGTGTATATAGGTGGTGGCGAGGCGAGAATAAGCTTGATCCCAATCCAAGAAAATGCACATTCATTGGTACATGGTGAGGATGATTTTGGCTACCGCATTTGGGATGACGAAAAGAAGAAAGTTATCGTAGAGAGATGTGATTTTCAACGAAAGGGTGATGTATAAGGACATGCATAAAATGAGACGCCCGATGAGTCGGAGAGAATGAGTCATTATTTGCGGTGCGGATGATGTCCGAGATACTTCCGCAGAACCAATTGTAACAAGTCCTCGGCCGGAGGAGGAACTTGTTGGACAAAGCGTACAAAGATTCCACACACGACAACCTTCTACTCCGACTCCCGTATTGAGAAGGTCTTACCGACCTCGTGTGCCTAACGGGAGATACATGAGACTATATGTTCTTCGAGGCGCAGTGAGGGGAGCACGAGATGCTATGATGAAGCTTGTCGAGACTCGAGATTCCAACAAGTGGGGAGCTTGCTATGAAAGAAGAAATGAAATCTCTCATCTCCCGACAGACATGGGAATTTGAGTTACCATAGGAAAGAAGGCACTTCACTGACAAATGGGTGTCACAGGGTGAAAGAGTGTGAAGTGGATTCGAGATAAAGCTCCGCCTGGTTGTCAAGGGTTTCAACGAGAAGGGAAGGAGTTGACTACCTTGACATTTTTGCTCACGTTGTGAAGCTTAATACTATCATGCTCCGGTATTGAGCATTGTAGCCATCGAAGATCTTCATCTTGAGCAGTTGGATGTGAAGGCGCATTCCTTAAATGGAGATTTAGATGAAGAGATATACATGTACCAGCCAAAGGTTTCTCGAAAGGGGAAGAAAGAACATGGTGTGCGAGACTTAAGAAGAGTTTGTATGGCACGAAACAAGCCGAGACAATGGTACAAAAAATTTAATGACTTAAATACCTGAGGAAGGTTTCCGAGTGCAATCTTGATCATTGTTGCTACTTGAGAGATATAGGTCAGTTATATCATTTTACTACTTTATGTTGATGATATGTTAGTAGCAAGTTTAGATATGGATGATATTAAAAGGTTAGGCGGCAATTGTCAAAGGAATTTGACATGAAAGACAGGTCGACAAAGAAGAAGATTCTTGGAATGAAAATCACAAGAAATAAGAAGAAAGGATCGCTGCGTTATCTCGTGCAGTACATCAATCGTGTTTTGCAAAGATTCAACATGGGCAATGCCAAGCCGGTTAAGCACACCGCAGCCGGTCATTTCGCCTATCCAAGGATCACTCCCTCGACGAAGAAGAGAGAGAATTCATGGCTGGGTTCGCTTATGCCTCATCCATTGGAAGTTTGATGTCCTTGATAGTACGTACGAGACCGAGACATTGGCCGTGCGGTGAGAGTTGTTAGCGATTTATGTCAAAATCCGTGGAAAGCTCATTGGGAAGCGGTCAAGTGGATTTTGAGGGTATGCGAGGCACCACGAGAAAAGTGCTTGTACTTTAGTAAAGGAGAGTTAAAAGTACAAGCGTCGTGAAGACGCAGACTTTGGAGGTGAAGTTGATCACTTAGAAGAAGCACCACAGTTATATATTTCTTGTTGGAACTACGGTTGTTAATTGGATGTCACAAATACGAAAATTGTGACTCTATCCACTACAATTTGAGTATGTAGCGATGGCAGAAGCTAGTAAAGAGATGATATGGCTTCAAGGTTTGTTAATTGGTACAGGATTCAAACAGAAGAATGTTCGTAGTGATAGTCAAAGTGCAATACACTTGGCGAAGAATTGACATTTCATTCTAGAACAAAGCATATTGGACTTCGTTATCACTTCATCGGATCTCTACATTGGAAGATGATGTGTTAATACTGGAAAAGATTCGAGGAAGCAAAATCCATTGAGATATGTTAACAAAGGTGGTGACTATTGAAAAAGCTGAAGTTGTGCTCAATTTTAGTTGGTCTGTAGAGTAACAAAGACTAGAAAAGATCTTTGCATTGATCAAGGTGTGAAGGCGATTGAAATCGGTCTTCAAGTGGGAGATTGTTGGAGATTGTTATAAAGCTCCTTAATTTAAAGGCAAAGACACGAGGTAAAACATGGAGCAAAGCGAGGCAAAACGTGGAGCAATTCATGGGAGCAAAACAAGGAGCTTAATTCAAGGAGTAATTTAAGGAACCATTAATTTAAGGAGTAATTCAAGGAGTGAATTTTCCTATAAATAGATGTGTAATTGTAATGAATTAATCATCCAAAGTGTTCATTCCAATTGAGAGAAAAGCTTTTGTGAGAGAAAATTGAGAGTAATTTTCTTGGGTGTAATTGGGTTGTGAGTTGTGAGTGTTGTAAACACCTTGTGTAATTTCTCTCCTTTCAGTAAAAAAGATCTATGACGCAGCAGTCAGGAGGCAGTAAGCGAGATTAGGTCGAACTCCGTTATCAAATTTGTGTGTTATTTTTCTATTCTTGCTTTCTCTTAAATCTGGCTTATCGAGAATTTGCGTTATTTCCCAACAATTATGTGATGGAGGTGTAGAGAATTCATAACATTATGCATATTTCGAACGATGAATCCAAGCATAATAAAACTATGCTATTGGTCAACCAAATTCTCAATCTCTAAAATAAGATTCCTATATCTAACACAATTCAAGAATACCTAACACAATTCAAGAATACCTCCATTAAACATTTCTATAATTGTGTGATGGAAGTGTAGATAATTCATAACACTAGGCATATATCGAACAACCAATACAAGCACAATAGAGCTATGCTATTGCTCAACCAAATCCTCACTACAAAGCAAGATCCATATTTCTAACACAATTCAACAAGACCTCCATCACACGTTTCATACAATTGAAGTGAGAATAGTCCAATGATTTCAGGATTAGAAGAGAAAAGTAGGACAATGAAATTAGGAAAAAGGTGAGAGCTAGGAAGAACTAGGAGAAAGGAATTAAAAGATATTTGATCTAACTACGAAGGTGAAATTGTATCTCTCGGATGAAAATATGATGGTATACTAGATCTGCTATAGCTGAGGCCCAAAAAAAGGACAAAGGAACATGGATGAGAGGCTTGGGTTGAGATGAGAGGATCATAGTGGAGGAGAGGAGAGGAGAGGTAAAAACATCACCCCCTGCTTCATGCTTCTTTGATCTATGAGTCAATTTTTATTTTGTTTTTTTTTTACTTCAAAGTTCACACACATATGCATTTGATGGGGATTGATCCACAACCTTAAACACCCATTTTAACGAGCTAGAATACCAACTAGCCTACCTAATTTTAGATTCTTTTAATTCTTAATTTATAAGCACTTCGGAGAAACTCAAGTAAAAACTTAAACAATGTGAAAAGTATAAGAAGCTCATCAACACATCCCAATACCGAAGAAAATAACCATATGAGTCATATAAAACATATAGAGAAAAGCTTTATTATATATGACTGATCACAAAATAAAGAAAATCTATCACAAAGACAATCGAAAAATGTTCTGTTTTCCTTCTAATTTCAATTCAATAGTTACCCCTTTCTAACTGAAATTTTAGTAGTAATTGAAAAAAAAAAATGAAAATAAGAATATTGAAGCATAGCAAAAACCTTTTTAACATTTTTTCTAAGATTTAGCCTTGCCACAATACAACATGTTTATAGGTGGATCAGTCTCCGTAAATAAATTTTTTTCATCATTCCAAACTCTCACATACAATTGCTGTCCTAAGTACCTCCTTGACCAAATTGTTGACCTTAAATTCCACATTCCCTTGTTATCTAAAGGCACCATAATTGCACTCCATGATCTTGAGAATACCTATCAATTTCAATTTCAATTTCATATAATCATAATTAATTAAAAGTAATTAATTAATCTGAAAATTAAATTACATAATATTAACAAAACAAAACAAAATGATGGGAATTAATATTTCATGAGAACTATTAAATTTTACAAATGTAATAAAAATGACATCAATGTATATATAACTTGTCGTTAACTAATTTGATATCAATTGTATTTTTGTAACATCTTACAAAGATTAATTGTATAAAAATAATAACAAAAATTTGATGATATTTTTGTAACAATTATAAAATTTAATAGAATAGAAATAACAAATTAAAATTCGACGCATTTACTTTAATACAAAAATGAGTCAATAAACTTACCGGGATGGTGCGTCTTGATATAGCATCAACTAGGTTGTATCGCCTTCTCATATTAGTTGTCCAATTGCTAGGTCCATATCTGATAATTGAAAAGAGTATATTAGTCCATTAAAATTTTACCCAATTGGCATTAAAATTTATATATACATAAATTCACAGTTTAGGTTTTTGTACTTTTGGTGTGTCATTAATATTCTACTGTTTCTATTCATGTTAATTTACATTTTTTATATATTTTTAAATAATTATATATTGGTAAAAAAATCAAATTTAACTGATAACAATAAAATCATATTTCATTTTGACGAAATTATCGTTACTAATAAAAAACAGTATATCTATGTGTGATTTCAAAATTTAAATGGTATAACTCTATTTATTATATATTATTATTATTATCTTTGAATTTTGGTAATGTGTTGTTTGATTACACCATAAAATAGAAACAAAGTAATTCATAGATGAGTGCAATAACATGTGTCATTAATATACAGTAAATATGTGTATAAAAATAAACTTTTTTCGTATAATAATTCTCAGTTTTATCCATGTATTTATCACTATTAGCAACAGACGCTAAAAATAAGACATATGAATTGCATTTTTGATAGTGAGAGTTACCCAACAACGAAGAAGCTAGTTCCATCAAAATGTCAAGCTTGAGTTTTGTTCTCGTTGTTCTGAAAGATTATTTCAATGAAATCATGAATGTGGAAAATAAACTCAAATAAAAAAACGGAAAGATTTTAAGACAATATTGAATGAGGAATTGAAGGGGCAATTTCAGATCATTTTGAGCAAATGAAAAGTCTAATTCGTGTGTTTTTAAGTCTAGTTTTTAATGTTGAATGTTTCAGGTCATTTGGTATTAACTACAATAAGTTATTGAAGTTTTAACAAGTAAGTGTCAGAATTTACTTATCTATTTAAAGTTGTTTTTTTTAATACGAATTTTAAGAGTCTTATTTAGATCTATAAATAGAGTTGTATTCTGTTGTAAGAAGTTAGAGGAGAGAAATAAAAAGAGTGTTTGATTAGTAAGAAAAAAAAATTGTTTTGTCTCTCCTCCCTCCACCAAAATAGTTATAAAATATCAACAATGAAGAGTAGTTGAGATTACATATGTGCCGAGAACTACTTGGCCTGGATTGGGCTTGTTCTTTATTGTGTTAAAATCAAACACTCCAGGAATGTTAAACCAGTCAGCCAACGTCAATGGAGTTGTTGGATCAACATAAGAGACCCCATTTACTGCATATCGACGTTTGCCACTAATCCTAGCTGCTGAGTTTGCCAAAATAATCGTTCTTTGAATTGGGATTGTCCCATAATGGTATGAACCCTGTGGATTAGGCCTCGCTGCATTGGCTGTCAAGTTCAACCTTCAAAACATATAATTAATAAACAAAGTTAATTCAATACATTATTTAAGTTTATTAGATAAAAATAAATAAATAAACAAAGTTATTTAGATTAAAATGGGTGATGGATGATACATTTTAATCATGATTTTTTTATTAGAACACATAGTTCATGTTATTTCATAAAATTAATACTAAAATTTTATTTTAACTGTTAATTAAGAAATTGTATGAAATTCTGTTAATAGTTAATCATGTCAATATTTGTAGGTATTTATG
The DNA here is from genome assembly GCA_033030585.1 of Hippophae rhamnoides. Lineage (NCBI taxonomy): Eukaryota > Viridiplantae > Streptophyta > Magnoliopsida > Rosales > Elaeagnaceae > Hippophae > Hippophae rhamnoides. Next base: position 18,045,038 of record CM065434.1, on the reverse strand, counting down.
AAATAATAATTTTATTGAAGTTATTAGATAATAATAAATGATTAGAAACATCTTTACAAATTTAACCAAATAACGTACATGATAATCTAAATTCATAGTGAATGGTCAAAATAACAACTTTAACATTAATTTTATGAAATCAATATAACTTAAATAATCCATTAAAAAGTTACAAAATTTATATTCTCAAATTGTTTAAGCTGCATGACTAACGCTAACAAATTGTATGAATTTAACTTTGAGTTCACAAAGTACAATAATATAAATAACTTTTTCGTTAGGAAGGGAATATGGCATGACTACGAGGTATCATAATTGGCTATTGTTGAGTGTCCTACATCGATCAGGAAGGTCAACAAAGTGCTGGTTATAAGGTCATGGTAACCCTTCCTCTCTGAGAGCTCTTTTGGAGAGAGTTAGGCCATAACTTTCTACATTGTATCAAAGCAAGTCCCTGGGTTCAACTGATAATCCTATCACGGTTCAATCGGTCTTTACGGTATCCCTACCCGGTGTGAACAATCGGTCTTTGCGATATCCCCGTCCGATGTGAGGGGGTGTTGAGTATCCCACATCGACCATAGAAGCCAATAAAGTATTGGCTTTCTCTTTGAGAACTCTTTTAGAAAAAGTTAAACCATGACTTTCTACTACTAACACATAAATATCACAAATATAATATTTTTTTTTGTATTTTAACGAAATTTAATCAATAACACATCCACTTCATTGGTATTTGATAATCCGATAATACTATATGAAATTACTTAAATCAATATAAATCAAACCAAACTCATTTAAGACATGATTTTGTTAGGTGAGATTTTGATAAGTTGTTGTTGGCTGTTGAAATCCTTGAGCAGCATAGCTTATGGTTTTCTAATCGTTTGCTTGCATCGAAGTTTTCTACTTAAAAATGGAGTGCAATGAGAGTGGTGAATACGGAGTCAAAAGAAAACAACATTATAAGTATTTTTGAGCTTTTTATTTTGGTCCGTGTAAGTAAGATTTTGGGTGTTGGCGCTTAGAGTATGAGTATTATTTTAGGTTTCTAATATTAATCTTAACATACGAAGTATATTAATTATTGGAATAAAACATGTATTCTATATATGATATTGATGAAATTTTAGGATTTTGAGAGTAAATTAGACAAATTAATATTAGACCATATTAATTTCTTGTATTTGTGTTTTTCTTTTGTTGATTTTTCGCTTCGTCTTTATTTGTTGATTTTTGGTGTTTTGACGCTTTCGTTGCCCATCAGACTTTATGCCAGGTTCGCATCATATCGCTTAATTATATTTGTGGAGTATACTTATTTTGTCTTTTTCTATAACCTAACTTAGTAAAACAAACGATGAATTGAAATCGTTATTGAAGAATTATTATATGAATAACACATAAATTATTATGTTATATAATGTTAGAAATAATCATTTGTATGATATAACGATGTTTTTTTCCTTTGATGTTTTAAATATTCCTTCCGTTTGTTTCCCTGTAACATTGAAAATATTAATCAGAAAACATGAGAGAAAATTTATCTTCTTACATTTTTTTGCTCAGTTATAGTAACCTCAATAGCTTAATCCAAATCCATTTAAAATCTTGGATTTGTGTTGAATCTTGGATTTGTGTTGGATTTATGAGTCATGACAAAAATAAGAGTTAGTAGTTGAATATATTGGAAATGTATTTACAATCTTAAAATACAATGAACTAATACATGTTTAAATACAGGAAATAAGAATCTGCTTTTTGGAAAAGTGCTTTTTAGGAAAAGTATATTAGTTGCAGCTGATAAAGTATATTTGTTGCATACAACTAATATACCATTAATGAATTATTAACACTCCCCCTCAAGTTGGCGCGTAGATATCGATCATGCCCAACTTGCTTAGTGAACCGTATAATGCATTCTTAGAAACTCCTTTGGTAAGTATATTTGCAAGCCATTTTGCTTTCTCAAGAACAAAAGGAAAAACTAATAAGTTTGGCATCTAACTTTTCTTTTATAAAGTGACGATCAACCTCACAGCACTTAGTGCGATCATGTTGTCTTGGATTTTGTGATATATCAACGCGATTGTCACAATACATCCGCATAGTATTTTTGAGTTCGAAACCCAAATCCAATAATAAAGTTCTTATCCACAATGGTCGCAAACCCCACGAGCCATACCTCTATACTCGCCTCAAGACTAGATCGTGCCACCACTTTCTCGCTTTCTTACTTTTCCATGTAACCAAATTTCCTCCCACAAAGCGTGAAATAACCCGATTTGACTTTCTATCACATGTACTTCTGCCCGCCTACTGCACGTGGAATCCACAGGACTTCAAGAGGATTGTTGTGTTTAGATAACATTACTCCTTCTTGGAGTAGATTTCAAATACCTTAAAATTCTCAACTGACATTCATATGGTTCTCGCTTGGATTATGCATGAGCCGACTCACCACACTTACTACATATGCAACATCCGGGTCTAGTACGAGCTAAGTAAATCAAACGTCCAACCAATCTCGATAATGGCGAGCTCGATCGGTTGGTATCCGATGATCTGATACTCGCTAAACAATGGTTTTGCTCAATAGAGTGTCAATAGGTTTGCAATCCAACATACTGTCTCATTAGCGATCAATAATGTACTTCCTCGACACGGATATATTCCTTCTCTACCCCGCGCTACCTCGATTCCTAAGAAGTATTTTAGTTCACCTAAGTCCTTCATCTCGAATTCAAAGGCTAGTCGTCTTTGTAATTTATCCATCTCGATAGTATCATCACCGGTGATTACCGTATCATCAACATAAATGATTAGGGTTGTTACCTTCCCTTGTTGATATTTGAGAAATATAGTGTGGTCTCGAATTACTACGTTTTGTAACCAACCTTTCGTGAGCTGGAAAACCTTCCAAACCAGGCTCGAGGGATTGCTTGAGGCCGTACAAAGACTTCCTCAATTTGCGTACAAAAATTACCGGGAGAATCAACTACATACCCAGGTGGAAGACTCATGTACACCTCCTCGGCTAATTCTCCATAAAGAAACGCATTCTTGACATCAAACCGTCAGAAGTGGCCGCTTAGGTTAGCAAATTGAGATCGAACCCGAATCGTGTTCATTTTGGCAACAGGAGAAAAGTCTTATCGTAGTCACATACCGTACATTTGAGTAAACCCTTGGCTGCAAGACGAGCCTTATACCGATTCTGAGATCCATCACCATTATGTTTTATAGTAAATACCCGTCGACAAACCAACCGCCTTTTTTCCTTGTGGTGGTAACACAAGTTGCAAGTATCGTTCTTCTTTAATGCATCCATCTCTTCATCCATTGCCTTCTCCATATTGGATCTCCCAACGCATCCTGTACTTTGTTAGTACCGATACACTAGATATTTGATTCACAAATGATTTGTATGACTTAGATAATCTTTTAGGACATGGAAATTGGCTCTTGGGTATTTTGATTTTGCATGAATATTTGGTTCGTATACCTTTTGGGGTCAGTTGACCTCGAGTAGACCTATTTGGTAACACATACTTGTCCAACATTAGACTCGATGTTATTATTAGTATCGTAGGTGTACATACCTCGGATAGTGACCTTGGTCTAGTGGGAGTTGTTGATCAAGGGTAGGAGTAATGCCCGAGGGTACATGCCTTCAATGTCATTTCTTTGTAAGTGAATTTGGTGCTTGAATACTTGAAGCATCTGTTTCTGATAGTGGATTCAATGAATTACCGAAGTCTCATCTCGTCTCATTGAAACATTAGTTGGTGACTCACCTAATGCCTCCCTCTCACCATGATACTGATTCTTCGAAATATGTATTCTCCCCGACGGCAAGATGCTCAGTGAGGAAAAATAACTCATGTCCTCAAAGAAGGTAACATCCATAGTAACATAATACTTTCTGGTTGGTGGATGGAAGCACTTGTACCACTACGATAACTTCCATAACCAACAAACACACATTTAATTGCAGGGCATCTAATTTAGATCTTTGATTTTTAGGAACACGCATTACTGAAAAGCAACACATGACCAAATACACGGGTAGGAAGATTATGAAAGGATGATAAGGAGACATAAGATGCGAGAATTTGGAATGTGATTTTGCCGTTAAGGACACTAGATGGGAGACGATTGATGAGATGGGCGGAAGCTTGTACAGCATCACCCCAAAGGTATTTTGGCATATAAGCACTAAATAATAGTGCACGAGCCATATAAAGTAAATGACGATTTTTTCTTTCAGACACTCTATTTTGTTCCGGTGTTTGCGGACAAGTAGTTTGGCGAATAATCCCATGTGTTTTGAAATTTTTTTGAAAAACATGATTAACATATTCCCCCCTATTGTTAGAACAGAGGATCCGAATAATGCCATTATATTGTGTTTGAACAAATGTATAAAAATTTTGAAAAACTGAAAAAACTTCATCTTTTGTTCTAAGAAGAGAAATCCACGATAACCTTGTACAGTCATCGATAAATGAAACAAAATATCTCATACTCGATATAGTGGGCTCTTTAGATGGTCCCCAAACATCAGAATGAATTAATTCAAAAGGAATAGTATTTTTATTAGAAATACTAGGAGAATAAGTAACACGATGGCTCTTGGCCAAAACACAAGTCTCACAATGCAACACAGTCTCATTAACACCAATAAATAAAGTTGGCATGTTTTTTTTCATAAGACTAAAAGACGGATGCCCTAAGCGGCGATGCCACAACCAAATTTCACTTAGCTTATCGGAACTAGAAGTCAATGTAGTGCTTACCCGTGCTCCTGATTTCTCCCCTCCGTAGTTCTGATCCAAGCGGAACAATCTTCCTCTCAGATACCCTCGACCAATTATTTCCCTGGTAAGAAGATCCTGAAAAATCACATACATAGGATAAAAGGTTACAAAGCATTTAGACTCAATATTCAATGGAATGACGTATATTAAGTGATGAGATAAGTCGTACATATAAAACATTATGGAGTCAGAAAGATGGAGTGATATGAAGCCCGACCCCTGTCCTAAGACGGAAGAGGCCTCACCATTAGCATTTGTAACATAAGACAACGGTGGGGGGAGATAACTCATTAAAATAAGATTTATCATAAGTCATATGATCGGATGCACCAGAATCAATAATCCAAGTATTAGACCCAACAGGAGTGAGAAACATTTAAGGTCATACCAATCTTACCACGACCAACTTATTGAAGCCGTAGGGATACCTCCACATTCCAAAGGATGATTCCATCCACAGTAGTCAGTTCTTGGACAATTTGTACGAGACTTTGTTTTTGCTTTAAAAACGATACCCATTTTGTCGTTTTGCCGCATAGTAGTCTGCTTTTGGTTTCAAGTGTGGATATAGTTTCCAACAAATCTCACGAAGATGCCTCTGTTCATTGCAATAAGAGCAGGGAGAACGAGGGCGATTGGTAAAACCCGGTGGAGGTCCCTGCTGATGAAGTGGAATTGAATTTCTTCTTGGAGGAGGAAGCGGTTCCACTTTGATTTGGCTTGAATGGCTGGGCTTGATACCTCAATATGTGCCGATGAAGACTCTCTTCTTGAGATTCGTCTTTACGGATGTATGTAAAAGCGTAGTCAAGCTCGGAGGGTCCGACATTCGAATACCCGCCTTTAGCACTATTATGTTTTGTATCAAGACCTCTTAAAAAGGCATGTACGCGTTCAAGCTCCTTCTCCTTCTGGTACCACAGAAGGTCTTCTGAATTTTTAATTTTACACGGGCGTTTCTGGTCAATTTTAGCCCATACATTTTTCAGCTTGGTAAAAAAAAGAGATACTGGTTGCCCGTTTTGTCGTACGTGACTTTTCACAATGAAGTTCATGAACTTGAATAAAGTCGACTCATTTGTATAGAGAATCGCTTAAGGTATTCCATATGGCCTCGCAATTTCACATTCTTCCACCATTTGTAATATATCATCGGTGATGGCTCAAAATAAATTGACATGACAAAGCCATCATCGTCTTCCCACCTAGTATAGGCTTCATATCATCTTGACTAGGAGCCCGAATTGATCCGATACATGTCCCATCTTATGCATCCCACGAAGATAAGCAGAATAACTTTTTTCCATGTTCGAAAATTTGTACCATTAAGTTTAGTACCGAAAGAACCAATTTCGAACTCCTATGTAAACTTCAAAATTTGGAACCTCATGAATTCTGGAAACTTGATGATGTCTTGAATCTTCCATTGAAATAATAATAATAATAATAATAATAATAATAATAATAATAATATATCTATATATTGTGTAGTGGAATTTTTTTTTTTGGCTGGGATGGGCTGAAAAATGGGCTAAAAAGTGGGCTGATGGGCTGATGGACTAATGGCGAACTTGCGATGAGTTGTCAATATGGGCGTAACTTAAACCGATGAGTTGTTGGGGCGATGGGTCATTGGGATGATGGGCTGAACTTAATAATCGATGGGCTGAAATTTGTGGTGCTTAAGGCCGACAGGCGTAACTTAAAGCGAAAAAGGGAAACAAAATTTCAAAAAGCCTAGCAGCTCGATTAATGCGCTCTGAGAAAATGCGAGGGAGAAAGCCGACGGTGCGCAGCCGCGAGCCGAAGCAGCAGGTGCAGTCGACGGCTGGCGTTAGTCTGTAGGCCGGACGGGAAGCCATTAATTCGCACATAGGGTTGGTGGCAAGACGGCAGTTGAGGATGTTTTCTCGGGAAAGAAGGCAGTAATGGCTGAGCATAGGCTCGCGACATCGGACAACAGGATATAGTTGGACCTGTAATGGACAATGACTGGACTTGGACCGCAATCGCGACGCGAACCAATAAAGGTCTGAAGATTAACGACACTGCATAAAATACGGCGGGCGTACCGCTTGCTCAGCTTGAAATTTTTTTCTTTTCTTTTTTTCTCTGCTCTGATACCAAATTGAATATATTGGAAATGTATTTAAAATCTTAAAATACAATGAACTAATACATGTTTAAATACAGGAAATAAGAATCTGCTTTTTGGAAAATTGCTTTTTAAGAAAAGTATATTAGTTACATACAACTAATATAAAGCTGATAAAGTATATTAGTTGCATACAACTAATATACCATTAAGAAATTATTAACAATAATTACCTGATGTTTCTGGCTTGCTTTATTGACCAGTGAGCATCAGTTGGGCCAATAGGCAAGGGACCAGATGCAGGGGTGTTAGAGCCAGCATAGCGAAGAATGCCAGTAGATGTAAGAACACGTCTAGTTAAACGAGTTGAGACAACAATGTAATAATCTGTTAGATGAGCATGAAAATGAACCAAAACAGCTATAGATTGACCAAGATGAAGGTCAATTGACTTATATGTCTCTTGTAAAGTATGAGCTCCTTCTACTTCAACAAGTGTCATTGCATGTCCTTGAAACCTGAAGTTAATCGAAGTCTCTGTCCCAATATTTGAAACCCTAAATTTGTAGGTTTTACCTTAAACAACAAAACCCAATTGTATGATTAATTAAAAAAAAAACATTCTCTTGTCCATATATTCAATCAAGAGTCTGTTTATGTTTTTGAAATCTTATAAAAGTGCTTCTAAAAAACATCTCAGACCAAATAAGGAAAAATACTCCAGGCTCAAAAATAATATTTTATGATTCCAATTATAGGTAATGTGTTTGCAATTGAAAGAATGTTATTTTTAAATCATGTTTGATTGCACCTTTTTAATAGAAATACATGCAAATAAAATATACTTAAATTTTGGTAAAAGTCACCTTTTTCTCCGGTAAATGTTGCAGTTTTGTGATGCCCATTGATGAGAAGACCATCAGGAAGAGGAAGAGATTTGCCAGAGTCTAATATATTTGCTAATTTCTGCATAATAAGAAAGAAATTCCCAATAACTATGTTTTAAAAAATGAACTCACGTTTTAAAATATTAAAACATTATATTAGTTTGACTCATATAGTTATAAATCTATGCTTGTAATGATATTTTATCAATGTGGGAATTTGTTTCCACACTTCTAGACCATAGGCAATCGGATATATCCTCTTTGTTGGGAAATAACGCAAATTCCCGATAAATCAGATTTATGAGAAAGCAAGAATAGAAAAATAACACACAAAATTTGATAACGGAGTTCGGCCAATCTTGCTTACGTCTCCGAACCTGCTGCAGACCTTTTTACTGAAAAGGGAGAAATTACACAAGGTGTTTACAACACTCATAACTCACAATCCAATTACACCCAAGAAAATTACTCTCAATTTTCTCTCACAAAAGCTTTTCTCTCTAAGCTTTTCTCTCAATTGGAATGAACACTTTGGATGATTAATTCATTACAATTACACATCTATTTATAGGAAAATTCACTCCTTGAATTACTCATTAAATTAATGGTTCCTTAAATTGCTCCTTGAATTAAGCTCCTTGTTTTACTCCATGTGTTTGCTCCATGTTTTGCTCCTTAAATTAAGGAGCTTTATAACAATCTCCAAGAATCTACCACTTGAAGACTGATTTCAATCTGTCTTCACACCTTGATCAATGCAGCAGCTTTTCTAGTCTTTGTTACTCTAGCAGACCAACTGAAGTTGAGCACAACTTCAGTTTGTCAATAGTCACCACCTTTGTTAACATATCTGTTGGATTTTTGCTTCCTTGAATCTTCTCCAGTATTAACACATCATCTTCCAATAGAGATCTGATGAAGTGATAACGAAGTCCAATATGCTTTGTTCTAGAATGAAATGCTGAATTCTTCGCCAAGTGTATTGCACTTTGACTATCACTATGCAGAACATTCTTCTCTTGTTTGAATCCCAGCTCAATTAACAAACCTTGAAGCCATATCATCTCTTTACTAGCTTCTCGCTACATACATACCACGTAGTGGATAGAGTGACAATTTTACGTATTTGTGACATCCAACTCACACTGTAGGTTTCAACGGTAAATATATAGGTGGTGCTTCTTCTGATCAACTTCACCTCCAAAGTCTGCATCTACGTACCCTTTGTACTTTTAACTCTCTTTACTAAAGTACAAGCACTTTTCTATGGTGCCTCGCAATACCTCAAAATCCACTTGATCGCTTCCCAATGAGTTTTCCTGGATTTGACATAAATCTGGCCGACAACTCCATTGCACGTGGCGCCAATGTCCGGTCTCGCATGCACCATTGCGTACATCAAACTTCGAATGGCTGAGGTATAAGGAACCTTAGCCATGAATTCTCTCTCTTCTTCCGTCTCGAGGGGACTGATCCTTGGATAGGCAAAATGACTGCCAAGCGTGTGCTAACCGCTTGGCATCGCCCATGTTGAATCTTTGCAAAACACGATTGATGTACTTCTGCCTGAGATAACTGCAAGGATCCTTTCTTCTTATTTCTTGTGATTTGCATTCCAAGAATCTTCTTTCTTGGACCTAAGTCTTTCATGTCAAATTCCTTTGACAATTCGCTTCAACCTTTTAATATCATCCATATCTGAACCTGCTACTAACATATCATCAACATAAAGTAGTAAAATGATATAACTGGACCTATATCTCTTGAAGTAGCAACAATGATCAGCATTGCACTTCTGGAAACCTTCCTTGTGCATGAAGCTGTCAAATTTTTTGTACCATTGTCTCGGGGCTTGTTTCAGGCCATACAAACTCTTCTTAAGTCTGCACACTATGTTCTTCTTCCCCCTTTCTGAGAAACCTTCTGGCTGGTGCATGTATATCTCTTCATCTAAATCTCCATGAAGGAATGCAGTCTTCACATCCAACTGTTCAAGATGAAGATCTTCGATGGCTACAATGCTCAATACTGATCTGATAGTATTAAGCTTCACAACGGGAGCAAAAATGTCAGTGTAGTCAACTCCTTCCTTCTGTTGAAACCCTTTGACAATTAGGCGGGCTTTGTATCTCTTGAAACCATCATGCTCCCCTTTCACCCGGTACACCCATTTGTTGTGAAGTTCCTTCTTTCCCATAGGTAACTCAGCCAGTTCCCATGTCTGGTTGGAGATGAGAGATTTCATTTCTTCTTTCATAGCAAGCTCACACTTGTTGGAATCTCGAGTCTGACAAGCTTCATCATAGCATTCAGGCTCCCCTCCATCAGTCAGCAACATATAGTTCATGTATCTCCTGTTAGGCACATGAGGTCAAGAAGACCTTCTCAATACAGAAGCTGGAGTAAGAGGTTGTGGTGTGTCGGAATGCTGTGTACTACTTTGTCTAACAAGTTCCTCTGACTGAGGACTTATTACAATTGGTTCTGTTGCGGAAGTATCTGGGACATCATCTGCATCTGCAAATACTGACTCATTCTGCTCTGAGTCATTGGCGTCTATTTTATGCATGTCCTTATACATCACCCTTTCGTTGAAAATCACATCTCTGCTACGGATAACTTTCTTCTTTTTGTCATCCCAAATGCTAGCCAAACTCCTCCTCACCATGGCCAGTGGATGTGCATTTCTTGGCTTTAGGATCAAGCTTATTCCTACCTTGCTCACTGATATGCACAAATGCTACACAACCGAAAGCTTTTAGATGTGATAGTTTCACCTCTTTTCCGCTCCATACCTCCTCCTGCAGTATTCTATGCTCCAACGGAACGGATGGGCCTCGGTTGATCAAGAAGCTACCGTGTCGATCGCTTCGCCTGACTGCTTCGGTAGACCCGACCGTATACGAATGCTTCCGGCTCTTCGTCAAACATTCGGTTCATACGCTCGCTACACCATTGTGTTGAGCAGGCGTGCTGCACAGCTTCTTTCCATTCCGATCCCGTGCTCATAGCAAAATTTTTGAATCCGGGTGTCTTCATATTCACCACCATTATCTTCTCGAGCTTTTTGATCTTTAAACCTCGTCTCATTTCCCACCATAGCTTTCCATCTTCCTAAAGCCTCAAATACTTCGGACTTATGCTTTAGAAAGTAAACCCATACCTTCCGAGAGTGATCATCAATGAAAGTCACGGGCAAGTGTTTCCCACCAATAGATGAGACGGTCGTTGGTCCCCAAACATCGTAGTGAATAAGCTCTAGTCTTTCCTTCTTTGGGATTCTCGCAACTTGTCCGAAACGACTCTCTTTTGCTTTCCAAGTATGCAATCTTCGCACATGTCTATCTCCGTAGACCGTAGACCGAAGTTTTCCCTTTGAGTGCATAATCTTCATCTCCTTCTCACTCATATGGCCTAGTCTCCGGTGCCACATGATTTGGTGTTTCATTGCTTGCTGAATCGTAATTGAACAACGTGCCTCTCATGTAAAGAGTACCACTTTTCTTGCCTCGAGCAAGCTGTCATTGCACCTTTGAAATCTTCCAATCATCACCATGGAAGATCATAGTAGCCTTCCACCGGCCAACCGCCCCACCGAGATTAAGTTCCTTCCCGAGATCGGGAATACGCCTCGACATCCTTCGCTTCCCAAACAGATCCGTTCAACTTAATCTTCACTACACCTTTGCCAATAATAGCACATGGTTGATCATCACCAAGATATACCTTTCCAAGGTTTCGGGACATATTTCTCGAATAATACTTTTGTGAAGTAGCATGAACGATGCTCCAGAGTCTAACACCCAAGATTCTTCCTTGCTCTCCAAAGACCATATCAATGCATCGTCTCCTCCTGAGGTGGAAGTAACATTTGCCTCTCCTTTCACTTGTTTGTCATTCGGCGCACTCTTGCACTGATTTTTGTAGTGCCCGGTTCTTCCATTGGCTCCAACACTCGATAGTCATCGAGCTATGGGAATTATTAGGATTCCTGGATTGGACCTCCGTCCTTTGATCTACCTCGGTAGAAATTGCTCGCCTACGTCCATTCCCTTTGGTTGAATTTCTTCCTTTTGACTTTGTATGCAAACCGTTAAGTTGATGATTCACTCCGACTCTCTACGTCTGATCTCTCTTCACCGAGAACCAGATCACGAACATCATCAAATTTCAACTTATCGCTTCCCGACGAGCCACTCTCACCGTGACAAGAGGCATTCCAACTTTCTAGTTAAAGAAGATAAAAGTATTAATGCTCGTACTTCTTCATCGAATTAATTTTCCACCGAACTCAACTGGGTTGTGACCGTGTTGAGTTCATTGAGATGTTGAGCTACCGATGCGCCTTCATTCATCCGCAAATTGAACAAACGCCTCATCAAGCGCACTTTGTTCGAGGTTGATGTCTTCTCATACATATTGGACAGAGCTGCCATAAGACCCCCCGTGGCCTTTTCCTTTTGCTATGTTGAAGGCATCATTACGGATAGCGTCGAATCGAATAACTCCGAGGCTCGTCTGTCTAAAAGATTCCAATCTTCTTCCTTCATACACGGTTTCTTCCCCGAGAGAGGTTGATATAGATTTCTTTGATACGTATAATCCTCTATCCGCATTTTCCAAAACCCAAAATCAGTGCCATCAAATTTCTCGAGTTTCACCCTTCCCTTCATCCGAGGCCATTGCTCCCACTAAAATCCGACTTCCTCTCGGATCGTTCGACTATTTCTTGCGTAAAATTGACAAATCACTACCAATAGCTCGATACCAGCTTGTTGGGAAATAACGCAAATTCCCGATGTCGAGATTTATGAGAAAGCAAGAATAGAAAAATAACACACAAAATTTGATAACGGAGTTCGCCAATCTTGCTTATGTCTCCTGACCATAGATCTTTTTACTGAAAGGGGAGAAATTACACAAGGTGTTTACAACACTCACAACTCATAACCCAATTACACCCAAGAAAATTACTCTCAATTTTCTCTCACAAAAGCTTTTCTCTCTAAGCTTTTCTCTCAATTGGAATGAACACTTTGGATGATTAATTCATTATAATTACACATCTATTTATAGGAAAATTCACTCCTTGAATTACTCCTTAAATTAATGATTCCTTAAATTACTCCTTAAATTAAGCTCCTTGAATTAAGCTCCTTGTTTTACTCCATGTGTTTGCTCCATGTTTTGCTCCTTAATTTGCTCCTTAAATTAAGGAGCTTTATAACAATCTCCAAGACTCTTACCTTATGACCAGCCTTGTAACAATCACCAACAACTAGAGTGAACTCTCCATTAGGAATAGGATATGGGACTGATATAATAGACCGTTGATTAACATTAAAACCTCCAAAACCACCAGCAGTTCTATGCATTTTAGTGGAAGGAAAATAGTTAAAGGTTCCTATTTGATCTTTGGTTTGAAATTTGTACGTCCAATTTGAGTGTGGAGGGATTGGACAATTAGTTCCCAAATCTCCATCTTCCCGTGAAGTCCTCCTTTGTTTAATTCCATTCTTACTTTTTTAAAAAAAATTAAATATTTAAGTATAAATTTATTGCAGATCCAAAGAGGAAAGAGAAAAATAGAATAAAATAATCATAAGAGTTATATGGTAACAAAAATTGTTATTATGTAATAACATCTTTTGTGAACGAAAGAGTTATTTAATTGGTTTTTCCTTTTAACTTTTATTGAAAAAATATAGTTTGTTTTTTTAAAGAAAATAAATATATATTTTTTGAAAATAAATTTATGTTTTTTTTAGATAATGTTAAAAATGAAACTTTATGTATAAAGATGATTATGACGTACAATTAAACCTAATAATAATTTATTAATGATAATTTTTTATTTAATAATAGTGATATTAAGATTTAATTACTTAAGATTGTCGTAATAACAATTCATTAATAATAATTTTATTTAATGATAATAGTACTCAAATTTAATTAATAATAGAAGTAAATTGAACATTTTATATATTTTTATTGTTAGAATAATAAAAAAATCAAAAAATTAGCATTATCTTAATTATAATTACCAAGTAATAAGAAATGATTGATCCAATCTATTGATGACATTTATAATAATGTTGTCGTTAGTAGGGCATAAAATAAGATACAAATATATCAATTAAGATGTCAAGAAACATAAAAAGTGCAATCATCTTGGGGATAAATGTAGAAATAACTCTACATATAAGAACTCTCTAGTTTGTATTATTTTTTTTTCTTCATATTTTCATTACAATTGTATAGTTATTTATAAGGAAATTTTACTCCTTCAATTACTCTTTAAATTAAGTATTCCTTGTTTTACTCCTTGAATTAAGCTCCTTGTTTTATTCATTGAATTAAAGTCCTTGTTTTATACCTTGAATTAAAGTCCTTATTTTATTCCTTGAATTAAGGTCCTTGTTTTATTCCTTGAATTAAGGACTAATATCACATACTCCCCCTCAAGTTGGATCTAGAAGGTTTATGGATCCAAGCTTGGACAAAAGTCATTGAAATTGATGAGAAGCCAAGGACTTGGTGAATATGTTAGCCAGTTGGTCGAAGCTTCTTGTATAATGTGTTTGAATCACCTGTGATTGAACTTATTCACGAATGTAATGACAATCAACTTCAATGTATTTCGTCCTCTCATAAAACACTAGGTTTGATGCTATATGCATGGTGATAACTGTATTTTATATAGTTATTTTCATTTATTTTATTAATTATAATTGTTATGTTCTTGACATTTTTGGTTAATTTTAGTTAAATAAATTAATATTTACTGTTTATGTGTTAAGAAATATATTTTGAAGAAAATTAAATAATTTGAATCGAAAACGTACTTAATTACAAATTTATGTCCAAAAATATAATTTCAAATAAAAGAGTACTTAATTGCAATTTATAAAAATCTAAAATATAATTTAAATTAATATCGGGCTTAAGTGTAATGAACAAAAGTTTAAAAGTTAATTTAAATTAGAAAAAAGCTTAAGTGCAATTAAAGAAAGTTTAAAAGTTAATTTGAATTAAATTTGAGGACTAAAATGCAATTAAGGAAATTTATATTCTATGCAGGAAAAGGAGGCCACGTGTACCATCATTTACGTGCAACACCAACCGTTCGATCAGCAAATCAATGGATACGATGAGGTGCATGGATTGCAAGCGCGACAATAGAGAGTGAATGCGGGTATTCAGTTTTACGCAGTTCGACGTGTTAGTGGGGCTCACCTGTCTCACACGGCTGCCAAGGCATGATTCCATGCGGCCGATTCACATGCACCTGGTTATACAATGAATTGAAAGGTGCCACGTATCCCACCATTCCTTACATCCAATCATATGCTGACACGTGGCACATTTTGGTGAACGTAAAAGCACAGAATCATGCATGCGTTCCAGCAGCTATCCCCTACGTTTCTCGTCCCCAGATCTCATACGATGCACTTTGCGTGCAATCGTTTCTTTCCTCCAATTAAATGCTACCATGTGTCCCACTATAATGTTCAACGAATCAGATCGCAACACGTGGCAACATGTATTGCAAATTAAATCAAAAGCGCACAGCTGTTTCCCACTCAGTTTAAAATATTGTTTTTCTTGTAACCGTTTATCCCCCACGCGTTTATTTTTATTTTTCGATTTAATGTTTAACGCGTGTAAAAAAAGTATTATTTTAGATGTATTTTTTTAGCTATAAATAGGGGATTTATTGTTGAAAATTAGAGTTTTAAGTTTTGGATTTTTAGTAGTGTTTTGGGCTAGACGGTGGAACATGCAGAAGTCATTTTTGGCTTCTGTTGTGTTCTACGTGTGTCAAATATTTAAGAGATGATGAAGTTTTAATTTTCTTTGTGTTCTTAATCAAAATTCCTTAACTGTTATAATTTTAATTTTAAATTATGAAGTAATTTAATTTTTTTTAGGGTTGCATTTTATCTTAATTTATGAAACTTGGATTTAATTATTTTTGAAAGATTTATAAGACGTTGGATTTGTTTATTCTATTTGTGTTTAATGCTTTTGATCATTTATGAATTTATCAAATGATCTGTGGCACTTAAATAAACTTAAAAGCGCCATTTTTGTGTATATTGCTCATAGATAGAATGACATGTATGATGAATGATATGAATATACCCTAATTGTATTGTGTGGCCATTTGAGAACTTAGAACGTAATGAATCTTGGTGAATTTAATTCTCATAGGAATATAATGAATTAATTTAGCGAGGTGTGTTTATATGGAGCTCGGAAGAGATATATGGATAAAATTAGAAGTTTTCGGTTGACAAATTAAATGTACTATAAAAATATAAATCAAGAGAAAATAATATGATTTGAGTGGATTAATTTGGTTAAAAACTACAATCCTAGTTTTCTTTTATTTTCTTATAAAACTCTTTACTTGTTCCAACTTTTCGATCGTTTGAATAAAATCAGAGTGAAACAATTTTGGTACTTAACAAACTGTAGTAACAGATCTTCGTGGGAACAATAATTTACTTATCAATTTTTATTACTTGTGACCATGTATACTTCCACATTTTATGTTCTCCAAAAGAGACAACACATGGCAGCATGATTGTCACAAAATAAGGACATAAGAAGAGTTGTAGGAACATCTAAATCACACAAAATACCTTTAAGCCATATCAACTCACACGCAGTTGAATCCATTGCACGATACTCATCTTTGGCACTTGATCTGACGATGATAGTTTGCTTCTTACTCTTCCATGTGACCAAGTTTCCACCAACAAATGTACAATAGTCAGTGGTGAACTTGCGATCGATTTCATTCCCTACCTAATCAACATCACAATATCCCATGATTTGTGTGTTGTCATTCTTCTTGATAATGATACCATGACCCTCTGATCCTTTTAAGTAGCGTAAGATCCCTTTAACAAGGGTAAAATGATCAAGTGTCAAATGCTCAAGTGTCGGGGAGTGTATGAATTGGCTCACAATACTTACAGAATATGTGATGTCAGGTCTGGTGATTGTTAGGTAGATCAAATTACCAACCAGTCACTGGTAATAACTTATATCTGTGAGTGGTGTGCCCTTCAAGCTAGGTTTAAGCTTATTGTCAAAGGGATAATGGCTGGTTTAACATCGCTCATGTTAGCTTCCTTGAGAAAATCTAGGACATATTTCCTTTGGTTAAGAAAGAGTCCCTTGTGTGAGGTTGCCATTTCTATACCAAGAAAGTACTTCAATATCCCAAGGTATTTAATTGCGAACCTTTGTCTGAGGGACTGTTTGAGGTTGAAAATATCGTCAACATTATCAACCAATTTTTCCATAGCTCTTGTGCGAACAAATAGTGAAGAATCGGCATTGCTGCTTTTGAAACCAACACTAGTGAGAACTGAGCTTAGCTTGGCATACCAAGCTCGTGAGGACTGTTTCAAACCATAAATGGATTTGTGCAATTTGCACACTAAATCTAGTTCATTGCTTTGAGGATGCCTGGGTGGAAATTTCATATAGACTTCTTTTTTGAGATCACAATGCAAGAATGCATTCTTCACATCCATTTGGTACATGGACCACCCCTTGTTTACAGCCATAGACAGTAGCACTCTTACTATGTTCATTTTTGCAACAGGTGCAAATGTTTCTTTGTAATCCACCTCGAATGTTTGAGTGAATCCCCGAGCCACCAATCTTGCTTTATACCTCTCAATTGATCCATATGACTTGAATTTGAGCTTATAGATCTATTTGTAACCCACAACTTTCTTTCCTTTTGGAAGTTTGGTGATGCTCAATGTTTTGTGTTGATCTAGGGCTTTAAGTTCTTCTTGCATGGCTTCCTTCCACACCTATTGGCTATTGGCCTCTTGAAAGTATTGAGGCTCATTGTAACTCAATATAGTGTTGAGGAATGCAGCATGAGCTAGTGTCACTCTCTTATATGACACATAATTTGAGATGGGATGTGTGGGTTTGTAGGTGACAAAGTCTTGAAGTCTTGTGGGAGGTTGCCTAACATGCATTGGATTACGTCGTGGAGCAGAAGGAGTTATCTCACACTCATTCACATCTTGTACCATATTGTAAGGATCATCTTGATTATCACCATCTTCATGCAGTGTACCATTAAGAAGAGACCATTCATTGTTACTTTCAGTGAGAGATGCATCAATGTTGACATGGCTGGGATCTTGTTGTTGTGGAGCCTCAAGTTCGATTCTTGGTAATGGAAACACATCCAAGATGTCATCCCCTTGACTTGTGATTTCATGTGACTTGCTGAAAAAAAGGGTTAGTTTCATAAAATCAAACATCTGTAGACACAATTAATCTCCTAAGTTGGGGATCATAACACATATATCCCTTTTGTGTAGATTAATAACCAAGAAAAATACATTTAACAGCTCTAGGATCCAATTTATCACGATGATGAGATTGAATATGTACAAAACAGATACAACCAAAGACTCTAAGGTGTGAGAGGTTAATTTTCCTTCCTTTCATGACCTCTAGGGGAGACTTGAAATCCAAGACTCGACTGGGTAATCTATTGATTATGTAAGCATCTGCCATAACCCCTTGGGACCAGAATCTCTTTGATACATTTATTTGTAGCATTAATGCTCTAGTTTTTTCAAGTAGGTCCCAATTTTTGCATTCAGCTACACCATTTTGTTGAGGTATGCCAACAAAACTTGTTTGATACATAATGCCATGAATTCTCAAATATTTTTTCATGATATGGGACATGTATTCGGTGCCATTGTCAGACCTTAAGGTTTGAATTTTAGAGGAGAAATGATTTTTAACAAGGTTATGAAAGTCCTTAAATACTTCCATAACTTCATTCTTAGACTTTAAAAGATATAACCATGTGACTCAAGAAAAATTATCAACAAAAATCACAAAATACTTATAACCATCAAAAGATTCATTAGTTGGTCCACATACATCTGAATGAACAAGTTCAAAACACTTACTAGTCCTAGACAAGGAAGAATTGAAAGGCAATCTAGTGGCCTTAGACAAGTGGCAAGTTTCACATGCAATTGCATCATTTCCTAAGTTTGGAAATAAAGTTGACAAAATTGGTGGAAGAGGGTGAGCTAAACGTTGATGCTACAAGTGATTATCTTGGATAGGGTTAAACTTGACTTGAAATCCTCTAGGATTGCTCTTGGATATGTAATAGAAACCATCTAAGTAAAACCCTTCACCAATTGTCTTTTTGGTGGCACAATCCTGAAAAATGACATTGTGAGGAGAAAAATGGCTAAGAAATTCAAGGTATTTTTTATTTTTCCTACAGACAGAAGTTGGAAGGGAAAGGAATGTACATATAAAACCACCGACTCGATTTCATCTTACATTAATTTTATTTTTTCCTTTCCTAAAACCTTTACATTCTCACCATTTGCAATTGAAACTTGAGAAGGATTTGCTAATTTTTCAAACTTATGAGACTTTGACACATGGTTTGTCATATGATCTGTGGCACCTAAATCTACAACCCAAAAATCATGCAACATATTTATTTTAAGAGAAGTTTTAAAGGCTTTAATGATACCATGCATGTCCTCTTGTGGTATGAGTTTTGTATCTACCAAGAAACCCACAAACTTGCCGAGCAATGCTGTCAAGTTTCCTTCTTCTATGCTATCCACAATATTAATTCTAGCTTCTCGTGTCTTGCTTTGAAGATACAACATAAACTCATTCATGAGTTCATTTGGATTCACTGTGAAGTTCTTGAATGGATCATATCCATTAGAGGTCAAGGCAAAAGCATGATTTGCACGGTGTGTAGTACGATTCACTTTCTGTAAACCCTTATCCTTTATAAAATCAAGTTTTAATTCTGGATGTAGAATCCAACATGTGTCCTTAATATGGCACGTATAGTTGCAATGTTGACACTTCAAGTTTGGATGCTTCCCTTTGTACTTCCTCTCGTTGGTTAGATAGGCTCTTGCCTCAGGTGCACTAGCCATTGTACCCTTGTTCATGAATTTCCTCCTTACTTCTTCACGTTTAATTGTTGCACATACATTGGTGAAGGAAGTAAGTTTAGTATTCATGAGTATGTGGCATCATATATCTTCATATGTTGAATCAAGACTGGACAGAAGTTGAAATATATTATCTTCTTCCGTTCTTTTTCGTAGCAGAGCTATATCGGTTGTATGAGGACGATATATTTCCAACTCATTCCACATGCTTTTCATACTTCCTAAGAGTTGTACAAAAGGCTTGCCATCTTGTTGCAGATCTGAGATGTCCTTCTTTAATTAAAAAACTTGTGCAGTATTATTTTGACTACCATACATTTCCTTAACCGTCTCCCATAGTTGGTATGCAGATTCAGAGTAACTAAATATTTCATTTAATTTACGTTCCATGGAATTTAGGAGTCATGACATAACCAGCTGATCCTTACTAAGCCAGGATTCATAGGTTGGTGAGGAAACATCAAGTACTTCGATGCTTCCATTTATGAACCCCAACTTGGACCTTCCACCTAGAGCCAGAGGCATTGCTCTTAACCAAGGCAAGTAATTAAACTCATTCAACAAGACTGAGCTTAATCTTTGATTTGGGTTGACAACCCACCTCATGCATATTCATGAAGAAAAGCACCGATGAACTTTCAGCTTCTGATCCTAGCGGCTTGTCTTCCGCCATTGCAAAGATTAAAGATGCTAAGATAATAATAAAGCAGAAGCAAGTTAATTTTCCTGCTTTGATACCATGTAGGAAAAACAAGAAATAACTCTACATAAAAGAACTCTCTAGTTTGTATTATTTTCTTCATATTTTCATTACAATTGTATAGCTATTTATAACGAAATTTTACTACTTCAATTACTCTTTAAATTAAGGATTCCTTGTTTTACTCCTTGAATTAAGGATTCCATGTTTTACTCCTTGAATTAAGGATTCTTTATTTTACTCCTTGAATTAAGGATTCCTTGTTTTACTCATTGAATTAAGGATTCCTTGTTTTAATCCTTGAATTAAGGATTCCTTGTTTTACTCATTGAATTAAGTATTCTTTGTTTTACTCATTGAATTAAGGATTCCTTGTTTTAATCATTGAATTAAGGATTCTTTGTTTTACTCATTGAATTAAGTATTCTTTGTTTTACTCCTTAAATTAAGGATTATTTGTTTTACTCCTTGAATTAAACTCATTATTTTATTCCTTGAATTAAGAACATTGTTTTATTTCTTGAATTAAGGATTAATATTCAATAATAAATAATCCAATTATTGATATAATTTTACTATTAATCTTCTTCAACAAAAAAAACATATATATATATATATATATACATGTGTTGATATAACTTTAAAAAATATATGTTATATATTTTTTTAAAGGTGTTAAAAATAAAAAACTTAAAAAGAAGTCGAGCTGCTCCTCGAGAGGCTTCGCTAAGACTTTCCTCTGCCGTTAAGTGATGGCTTGCTGCTCATTTTTCTTTGTTCTTCTCGTGTTTCTCTTCAATTTTCTTGAGCAGAGTCTTTGAGTTTACTTCATTTGGCTCTTCTCTGGTTATCATTCTGTTCTTGTTACTTTGCACCAAGGATATTGGGTGATTCAAATATTTGAATATCTATTTGGGTTACGTAAGTCGCTTGTGCAGTCCTTAAAGCTTATGATGTACATGTAGGATTCTTTTATTTTGATAGATCTAATATCCCAAATCCCTCCTAGGCAAATTTGAAATCTATATATATCCTCCTTTCATGGTTGCAACTCATATTATACAAATTGTTGGCCAAATTGAGAGAGAGAAAAAGTTTCATTCAATCTTGAGTGAGAACATGAAGATCCAAGAAGGAGATTAAAGATTTAGAGTTGCTATCATCATCATTGTAATGAATTTGTAGTTTCATCTCAAAAGGTTAACATGTTAGGTTAAGTAATTCAAGTTCTTATAAACTTATGAATCTAAGCAAGGTTAACATGTTAGGTTAAGTAATTCAAGTTCTTATAAACTTATGAAAATGTGGAATTTTATTTGTATATTTCCAACACTCATCAATAATCAAATTTTTAATATTTTCTTTCTATTTTCATTGTTTTATACATACTTATTTGTATTTAATGATAAATTTAGTAATAATTGACTAAAATTTTAGTACTTATTGATAACTAGTTCTAAGTACTAAACAATAATTTTAACTTATCTAGTTATATGATTTAATTTCTTTCCTTCAATTATTTTGGAGATATATTTGATTTGTTATTTGAAAGTGATTATTGAATTCTTGATTATTAAGTTTTCAACTAGTTGATTGGGTACCTTAATGTGTTTCTAAATTATGATGATTAGTATATAATAATTAATTGTTTTAGTTAGTAGCAATTTGCGAATTGTTATTTATAAAATAGATTAAATCCCTAGGTTAAAGATAATAAACATATTCTAATTTTATCTAGTTTAAATTTTACATTTTAGAATTTAATATTATTGTTAAATTAAATTTAATAAATACATATCTAGGTTATTCAATTATTAAAATTAATTAAGAATCGTGTTAGTGGTTAATTACAAACTAAAAAAATATAGGAAAATCTTAAATGTATTAAGCTTTCTAAAGTTAATATCTTTAAAATAATTAATTCTAAATGACATAATAAGTTTAGAATTAAAAATAAATTAATTTATATTTTTATTATTAAAACCTACTTTAGTAGTAAAGAACATAACTTCAACCATGTATTTCAGTCATTTGATTTTCCAATTTGTTTTAATTGCTATAACAGTTATTTTAGTTCATCTCTTTTTATAAGAAAATCCAAAACCTTCCATTTAATTTAACTGTAATATTTAAGATTTTATTTTTTTCACTAATAATTAATAAATTAATTTTATGTGTTAAAAATATTGAATAATTATATTGTATTTCATATGTAAAAATATATACATGATTTATTTATATAAGAATAAGGTGGATTGAACTCTCAAGACAAGTAAACATAACAGAATGATTGGCTTGAATGGGCCTGAAGCAGGAGGATCGATCGGGCTATTTGGTGGATCCATCTACCCACATTAGAATGCCCATTTCAATTTATATATCATACTCGTTTTAAACGAAAACCAATGTAAAATGTATGTGAATAGGAATAATTTTACCTAACAATGGAGAGAATTTGAGACTTTGACAATAGTGCAAATTTGAAAGTGCTTGAATCACCATTTTTAAAAACTAAATATTACACAAGTGATATTTGTCTACGAAATTGCCAACTACTAGTGTACATCCCAATATTAAAAACTATCATGTAATAAGAATACATTCATTTTGAATTGGCCTTCTATTTTAGGGCTAACTTTTCAACCAAATAGAGCTTTAGCCCAATTTCAATGGATTGAGTGCAGAATGCCTTCTCTGAGATAGTAATATGCAAGATGCGGTCTTGATAGAAATTTCATCTAAATACTCTGAGATGCACAAACTCTTCCACCTTTTTCATACTTGTAGTCAAACTCTCATGATATAGAACTTACATTGTGATTAAAAAAAATTAAATTAAATAATGAAATGGCTCTAATTTCTAAGGGTGTCTTCCAACAGCTTTGCCACATAGTAGAACATTTGTAGGAATGTTGTATTCATTGGCAAGGCTGCGCTCTGCATTCCAAACCCTAAGATAGAGTTGTTGTCCAAGATACTGCCTTTCCCATATTGCTGACCTCAAGTTCCACATTCCCTGGTTGTCTAGTGACACCAATATAGTGGTCCAAGAGTTTGGATATACCTTCAATAAAGTGGAGTAATGTTTTAGACATTGAAATAGGATCTAATATGGACCTTGAGATTAGGCTAAAATGGATGGTCCGTTGGATCTCAAATGAGTAATTTTTCAAGTCTAAATAGGTGTTTGGAGATTTGGTAAAAAATGTACCAAAATCACAGGTGTAATCTGTCTGCTCACAAGGTCTTTACAATGCATGGTTGTATCCCAAAAGCGCGATTTTGGTCATTTTCACCCAAATGTAAAACAGTCGCAAGTTAAAGCAGATCAAGCATTGTAATTTAGCTTTACCTGGGTAGTGTGTCTTGTAAGAGCATCAACTAAATTGTAAGTTTTTCTCTTGTCAGGTGTCCACTGTCCAGAACCATAACTGTAGTTGTTGAAGCAATAAGGA
Organism: Hippophae rhamnoides; assembly: GCA_033030585.1. Classification (NCBI taxonomy): domain Eukaryota; kingdom Viridiplantae; phylum Streptophyta; class Magnoliopsida; order Rosales; family Elaeagnaceae; genus Hippophae; species Hippophae rhamnoides. The sequence continues at coordinate 18,021,082 of CM065434.1, read as the reverse complement.
TTAAGGTCTCAAACATCTAAAAATAAGGTAAAGTAAAATAAAATATGATATTTGGGAAGAACGAGGAATTTACTTACCCAACAACCCAAAAATCATAACCATCAAGATGCCAAGATTGGATGGCCTTTTCATTATTCTGAAAAACAACTTCAATAAAATCATGGAGCGAGGTTGGCAAAACCGAAGTCGCAAGGTATGCAGGACCATCAGAAGGAAGGCTTTGGATGGAATTTAAACTGAACACTCCTTGAATGTTGAAATAATCAGCAAGCTTTAATGGAGTATCAGGGTTAATGTAAGAGACCTTGTTAAGGGCATAGCGTTGCTTTCCATTTATAATAGGTGCTGAGCTTTCCAATACAATTGTCTTTGTTGGAGTTATCTTTCCATAATGAAATGAGCCTTGAGGGTTTGGCCTTGCAGCATTTGCTGTCAAATTCCACCTTCAAAACAACACAAAGCTATCAGAATTAATAATCATAAATCACACACATAGGTACATTTATTTATGCTTTTGAGACCCCAAAAAGGCCCTTTTGACAGCAAAAAAAATGTTTATGAACCCAACAAAACAACATTAATAAGATTTTGTGTTTACTAACACAAACACAAGCAGACAATGTGTTTCTTTCAATCTTTCTGATAGCACTTTCTTTTGAAATCGTTTTAGACAAAAATCACTTATAACAAAAGGACATGCAAACAACCGCTTAAGTCTATGGTCCAATTGTGGTCATGACTCATAGTTCTTAAAGCATGTACCTTAGAGTTCTGGCTTGTTGCATAGACCAATGAACTTGATAAGTAGGACCAGCAGGCAAAGGTCCACTAACTGGAGTGTGAGAGTTTGAGTAATGTAGCACTGAAGTTGCTGTAAGCACATTCTTAGTAAACCTCGTGGAAGCAACAATGTAGTAGTCCTTTGGAGCCTGATTTAAGGTTACTAAAACTGACACAGATTGCCCAACATGAATATCAAGAAAGTCATACACATTTTGTACAACGTGTGATCCTTCTACTTCGACTAATTTTAATGAATGTCCCTGAATTCTGAAGCTTAATGAGGTAGACATACCCATGTTCGAGATCCGGAACATGTATGTTTTGCCTGAAAATATGATCAATAAATAATCATAATTAACCATCCTATTATTTGAGCAAAGGATGATCTTTACATAGTTATTTTAGATTGATCCAAGATGTTTTTTTTTTAATTAAGGATTACCTTGATCACCGGTGAAAGTGCTTTTAGTTTGGCCATTAATAAGGAGACCATCGGGAAAGGGAAGGGTTTTTCCCAAGTCCAAAGATCGTTGTAATGCCTGCAAAATTTAGAACACAATAGCGGTATTCTTCATTTTTCTTAAAATATCTATGTCCACCCAAAACGACATTGATATAGATGTGAGTACTTGACAATTTAAATTGGTGAAAATTTAAAGAAATTGAGAAAAAATGGCCATGTCTGACACCGGATACTATTCAAATTTTACTGCACTCAATGCTCTAAAACAGTCCATAAAACATAGGTTATAGGTTATATAGTAATAAGATGATTGTTCCGCCTTCTGAAAGGGTATAGAGTTCTAAAATGGTTGGTAATATGCTTCTAACACCAAAGATAAAGCTAACAGGATACAGTAGGGATTTTAAACGGAGAATAATGGGCCTGATTGCTATACTTTTGACACCTTGTAAAAGCACTTATGAACCAAACGGAAAAAAAATTCACAAGTGCTTCTTCCTAAAGGACTTTCTTTTGAAACCATTTTCGATATAAATCATTTAAAATAAAAACCACTTTTAACATAAGCACAAGTTAAAAGACCCTTCAACCATTTACATTGTAGTACCTTGTGGTTGCTCTTGTACCAATCACCCATAAGTAGGGTGAAATATCCATCAGGTATTGGATAAGGTATTGGAATTCTAGGTCTTGAGTAAACGTTGAGTCCTCCAAACCCTCCAGCAGCTCTATGCAATTGAGTTGATGGGAAATATGAGTAAGTACCAATCTGATCCTTAGTTTGAAACTTGTAGGTGAAGTTTGAGTTTGGTGGAATGGGGCAATTGGTTCCTAATACTCCATCTTGCCACGAGTTCTTTCTCTGTTTAATACCATTCCTGGTAGTGGATGAACAAAATACTTAATAGAGCAAGAAGCCGCATAAAATATATGAAATCAATTCATACACTCTTCAAATCAAAGAAAAACTTCCTCCAAAAACATAGGACATAGGAATAAGCAAGTTGAACAAAGTATGGGGATGTTTGTTTCTACTTCTGGACATTGTAAAAGCACTTCTGACAGTAAAAAAAGGCTTCATGAGCAAACACAAAACAAATTGTTAAAATGGCTTTTAGAGCTCATAGAGCACTCTGTGCTTATTGAAAGAAGCAAATTATATACTTCCTGAAACTTCTTTTTTTGTAAAACCGCTTCTGTCTAAAATTATAAGCACAAACAAACAGAACCCAAGTGTCCATTTCACATTTCTTTTTTACAACAGTGCTTCTAACAGTAAAAAAAGTACCAATTAACAAAGTAACACATTCACTGAATTGGGTTATTCTAAGGACTTGGGATGGAACACCGTTCTTAAGGATTAGCTAAACAAAGACAGAGAAACAGAGAGATTAAGTACCATGTTAAGAGAAAAGGTTGGTCAATCTTGTTAATGACATTAAGGATAATGTTGTCATTAGTAACAACATCAAGTTGAGGACCAGGAAATTGCCCATTGATAAGTATCACCTGTAAATCCAAAAACCCTAAATATTAAAGAGGAAAATAAAAATACCAATTTAATGGAAACTAAATAGTACAAGATTAGATCTTGAAATATAAACAACAAACCTGTTGGGGAACACCCAGAGGAGAAAGAGTAGCGTAAGTTACAGTCCAAGTGTAGTATCTATATGGGTCTTCAGCTTTCACAACAACATTACAACTCAATAGAACCAGAAATATTCCACAAATCATATTAATCAACAGAGATTTATCCATTGAACCCTGCAAAATATACCACCGACAAGACAACCTTAGTTTCGTCTAAAGTTCAATGTAGTACTTTGAAATCAGAAAATCTAGCTCAGTCAAGAACAAACAAAAAGACTCTAAATTTACCAGATTTGAGGATCTAATGTATTTCTTTCTATTTTTTTCTGGTACTAGCTAAAAGTTAACAAGTCTGTGTGTCCTTATATAGCTGCAACGCGGGAAAGAAACTTGTCTAGATGTCCCTATCTCTCGCTATACTCTGTTTTTTTCCTTTGTTTATTTAAGATTATTTGTGGCAAAGTGATGTTACAGTATAAAAATGAAAATGTCTCACATTTCCAATAATAGTAATGTAATAAGGGATAAATATCAATAATATTTGTAAATTTTTCCTAATATTATATTAATTTTAAGTTGGATAATAATATTAATAAAATTTATTTTAATATTCAATGTTTTAAAAAGTTTTAAGCATAAAGCTGAATTATGATAATATTTATTGTTCTGATTAAAATTAATCATTAAAAAAAATATAAAATAACATAAAAGATTCATTAAATTCATAAAGTTAAGTTAAAATAATAAATGAATCAGTCTTAAAAATATATCTAAAATATTAAAAACCATTTTCGACCAATATTTGATTGTTCCTTTATTTCTTTCAAATTATTAATTTTTTTAATTTAAAGTAATGTTTAATATTTTTTTAAATTCTTAAATTTATTTATATAGTTTTATTATTATTATATTACATTATAACATTTGGTTAAAAATAGGATTTTTTTATATTAAATAATATCTTAAAATATAAATTTAATATAAAGTGAAAATTTTAAACTCTAACCAATGGCTGTCTTCACAAACAAACAATATATATATATATGTATGTATGTATAGTAAAAATAAAAAAGATTCAAAAACACAAATTACCCAATAAAAATATAATGTAATAATAAATTAGAATAAAAATAAGTGTTTTTGCGATCAAATCAAAATATAATATAACAATAAAATATATAAAAATTTAAACTTTATATTAACAAAATAGATTAAAAATACAAAAAAATAAATCAAATGATTCTTACCTCGAAACAAAAGATTAATGTATAAAAATAAAATATTTTCAAATTGTTTAAGAAACAAAAGATTAATGTATAAAAATAAAATATTTTCAAATTGTTTAAGAATAATACTACATTGCTTATAATCAACATGAGCATTATATTTCATGAAATTTATAAAATTTAAAGTAAGATATGAATTTTTCTAGGTAAATATGAAAAAGAAAAAAATTAAGGTATTGATGATTATATTTGCTCATGCTTGCATTAAAAGTGATTACAAATATAAAAATGTGTATTTCTAAAAAAAAACATAGGTGTTTTTATTCAGGGTTGTTTAGTATAATCGTTAAAAAAGATATATTTTTAAATTATTTTGTTTATAAAAAATGTTTGAGATAATGTTAAAAATAATTTATCATTCAATTATTTTTATTAAATATAATAAAATAATAAATATAACATATACATATTTATATTTTTCAGTAAACATATATTTAATTATGTAATTTTTTAAAACTATTCAAATTTTTATAAAAATTCTTTCGATTACACAAATGAATATTTTTTTTTATTTTGTTGAAAATTTTGTTTAATTTTTTTTCTATTAAAACTTTTGTTTAAGTTTGAAAAAAAAATCTTACAAAATTCGACTAAATATTAGTTTTTTTATGTATATTTCTATAAAAAAATATAAATATATATATAAAATATATATTATTTTGTTATAATTAATGAAAAATTTAACAAAATTTTGTTATATGAAACATTTTTTACCATTAAAAAACTTAAATATACTATTTAAAAAAAATAAAAAATATATTTTATAAGTTAAGTTAAACACATTTTACAAGGGGACCATGTGGCGAGTTCACCCTCATCAAAAATAATAAATATGTTTGCTGAGCTTAAAAGTAGCTTCGGAATTTTTTTGTTCTTTGATTTTGAAGCATTTTACTCAAAAGCATACACAAGGACACCTAATAACAATTATTATTATTATTATTATTATTATTATTATTATTATTATTATTATTATTATTATATAAATATTATTAATTTAATTGAGTGCTTTTACGTGGAAATTTTGCAATTTGCGGTTATTTGGCGCAAACTCATTAATTCGTGGTAATTAATAATTCCGATTGCTTAAACTTGAAGGCCGTTTATCTCATATTTCTTTCAAGGTTCGAATGCTGCACTTATTATGGCAATTCGTATTTATATTCCTGTTTTTTTAGTTTAAATTTATCTATTTTTTAATATTATAAAAAAAATTACATTATTTTTAATCAATAAGAAAATTCATTATTTTTATAAATATAAAAAATTAAAAAATAGTTTTAATTAAAAATAATTTATATTGTTAATTTTGTGACTATATTGCATTGAGAGCAAAAGTTTTTATTAAAAAAGAAAAAAAAAACTTTCTTAAAGTTATAAAAGAAAAGGTCAATATTTTAAAAACGAAATGTGGCCCACATTTTGACTGAGGTAGGGAACCCAAGCGTAACATTTCATCTTCTTTACTCAACATTCCTCTAATTTCGGCATTGATTACTGCCATCATTCTTTATGATCTATTACTTCTTGTAAGATCTATTTTACTTTAATGGAAATTTAGAAAATACTACCAGTTTTTTTTTAATTTTCTTTTCATTTATTTATTTTTTTTAAGTAATTTATTTTAAGTGCTGTGCTATGATTTTTATATTTGAGTTCATCTATAAGATTTTGTAACCTCTTATTTTCGTATTATTATTTTAATATATTTTTTCACTTATGTTTTTAAATAATATTATTTCAATAATCAAGTTTTTTTTATTGATATTTTTTTAAAAAAATGTATTATAATTAAAAAAAATTGATAAAATAAAGATAAATAATTTTAACATCTAAGATTATTTTATTAACAAAGATGGAAGGAATTTTTTTATTTTTCTTATTTTGAAATAATAATTGCACGTTCACAAATCATATACACATATATTAACATCATTAAAACACATCCTCTCACTATCCACAAGTAACTTACATAAAATTTTAACTTAAATATACCCATGTTTTATTTTACTTGCTCACTTTATTTGTAATGTATTTTTTGATTATTTGCAACACATGTAATGATACAATGGACAGAAAAATTGAACACTAAAATATTTAAAATATTGATTAAATGTAATTTATAAAAAAAATAAAAACTTATTCAAAATAGGGTCATTTTTGTGTGTGGAAAATATCACATTTAAAATTTCTTAAAATTCTAAACAAGAAGAATAATTATTTCTCTTGAATTAAAGTAACTCGTATCTCTCCATAATTCAAGTTTTTATTTATTTTTTAAAATTTTAGGCGTGATTTATACCTTTTTCTTTTTGTTAGAGAAATTATACATTAGTTATTAAATATAAATGATGTGGTGATGCAGATTAAGGAAAAATTTAAACAATATACTTAAGATTTTGTTTATCTTTACGATTATTTTTAACATTTTTAAAATATCATAAATACTTAACCATCTTAAAAAATAGTTATTTTGAATGATAAAAGGATAATTTTGGTGCTAACATCTTAATTAAGAAATTTTTATTTAAAAATAAAATTTAAATTTTTAGTAATAATGTTAAAAAAATTGAAATAAAAAGAAAACTAAAATATTTTAATATTAAAAAATTTTAAATAGATAAACCGGATCTCATTCTCCACCACTATCATTTACAAGTATACTTCTTCAACTGTCATTGATAAGTTCTCATTTGAATTCTGATAACTGTTTTGAATAATCTACTATCATATAAATTTTAGTGTATATTTATCATCAATAATATTAATTCTCAATAAAATATCATATTATTAAATTAATAAGTAATTGGATTGGAATAAAGGAAATTCCAATCGATGAAAAAGACAAACATGTTAACAAAGACACTAACTTTTGTAGAACAACTTTATTAGGTGCAACATCATTTGTAAGAAGTCTTCCACTCACGTTCCTTTTCAAATACTTGACATTACATGCTTATGCTTTACATAAGTTAGTTTTCTCTTCTAAATCCATGGCTCAAAGATCTACATGCAATAATACTTGAGCAAGTGGTCCAAGACCTTTAGAACCATACATTAAAAAAGACTTTGATAAAGTACTACCATTATAGGGCAAAGTTGTCATTGAAATAACATCTTCTGGTGTGTGAGTAGAAGGAGTTGAAGGCAAACTATGAGAAGGACTTGTTGTATTCGTTGTCCTTGAGCTATTAGCAGGACCTTAGGATGAAACCTATTGCTTTCTCTTTCATCCAATTTGACTCTTGGAAACCTAAAACAAGGAATAGAAAAATAAGAAGCTTTAACCACACTAAAAAAAGATTTCAATTTCAATCAAAACACGAAAAGCCTTATAGGCTCATACCTTTGTGGCATGATAATGATATTCAATATCAAAATTAAAAAATATTATTTAAAAAGGAAAAAATGGTTTAGTATCATCTAAAGAATGGAAACATATATTGCATGCGAAAAGTGAAGCTCACGTCAAGAAAAGTTGAATATATTCCTTGCTTGCTATGCTAGACTTGTCCTTACAGAGAACTTTTAACCTTTATAATTCAAGAAATTGAAAATAACTCAAATATTTGGTATATTAGATCTCATATTATGCAACAATGTTGAGCTAACAAATTCTCTTCGTTGCTCAAGGTTAGAAAAAAAAGTAGTGATGTGTAACAAAGCAAAATAATTTATTAATCCAAAATCCAGACACTAACCTAGTCATTTCCTTGGAAGCTACTGGCCATGCCACCATCTATTGTCACACTTTCAATTCCCAACATTTTTCTCTTGTTGCCTTATCCCTTAAGTGTTAAATCTCTTAACTTGAACTAAACCTTCCATAGTTACATTGAGATAATCATTACCAGTTCTATTATGAATAGGCCACCACCAATAAAACAATTGCACTCAATAACATCTTTATCTAGAACAAATAGCATTGGATTAACACACCAAGTCCTTTAAATAGAGACAAAGCCTATATTGCTAGTACTAGCACCTATATTCGAACTAAGAATAACCCCAATATAGCCCTAACATGAATAGGCATAAGCATATTCAAGTTAGAATGCAACCATTCACCAAAACTCAAATGCCTCCCTCCAAAATTCAGTATTCAAACCACTAATAATCATAAACATTTTATTATCACGAGTGAGTAGGAAAAATGATAAAAAAATCATGGTAACCACTCATATCTAAAGTCATTATTAATTCAAAACATGTATGAGATCCTCACTGCCGTTATGGTGGATTTTACTAGGAGGACAATAGAAAAGAAAGTAGTACTTATCTTGAAGCTAGTGAAGTCCTCTTAGAAATTGCATTTGACTCATGAAAGGCTCTCATTGCATTAAGAACATAACTATAGATAGTTTTAGAAAAAAGAAGCAATCAAATATATATAGTTGAATGGAAAACATGTTTAATTTCCTCCGCACGCAACAAGATCTAATATTAATATTAAGGAAATAAAACAATATTAATATTTACCCAAGAGATGAACCAGAGGTGACAAAATATTGAATCAATGTAACGAAAAATAGCACAGAGAAAGTTAACCTCTTCTTCTTCCTCAACAAAAGGGTTACCATCGAAGGCATAGAGCATAGAGAAATTTAAAGTCTCGATTAGCTGTTCATGAACAAAAAAGCATAGCTCAAGAAAAAAGATCGAGATCAGAGATGACATACCTCATAGGATTATGTGAGTGTCCAAAATTAGGGTTTTATTAGAAGACCCAATAAGCCTCTATTTTGGTACAACTTGTAACCCCTTTCATTTATCCCTCATCTTTGTGACTTCTTCGGTAGTAGAGGGTGAATAGATTCGAAGGAGAGCACAAGCTTCTTTAGGGTTAGTAAGTCAAGAATCTACATTTCGTTTTGCGATTTCTCAACTACTTTGAGAAGAGAAAGCTCGAGACCGTTGACGGCGACACACACAGAGTGACAAGAGAGGGTGATCGATACGAGAATCTCTGGAGTTGGGTCATGAGGAATGGTACGCGGTGGGGAAAAGAGAAAAGGAAAGGAAAGTGTTGGGGAAAAGAGATGGAAGGAAAAGGAAAAATAAAAAAATTTGGTATGTGGTATAAAAAAATTATAGGATATATCTATGATCTCGGTTTTTAAATAACCGTAGCTAAAATCTTATGATCTTGGTTTAAAAAAAACTAAGGCTAAATGTCTGAGAACATATGTATATATTATAGTAGTGAATTAACAACATCATTCTTTTATCTTTAATGTTGATTAAAAATAATTTTAAAGATATTCTTTTTCAATAATTTTTAAAATAAACATTAAATATATTACGAAACTAATAAAATAATAATAATAATAATAATAATAATAATAATAATGTATCAATAGCCTCACCCAATTACAATATGTAAATGAAATATAAATAGTAAGGCAATAAAAACAAAAACTAATTTCTGCCAAATCATGTAACTTTTTCAATGATCCATGTGATATTTTCTTGCTTGTACATGTTAAAGCATTAATATATGCTTTCGAACGAAAATTCCAGGGGACATGAGAGAGATATATTCATTACTCGAGGAATGCCAATAAATCTAATTTGTACCTATAATTTTATATATAATATTATATGTTAATATTATTTAAAAATATGTATAGTTTTCATAATTTCTATAACAATTCTAACATATGATATAAAAAATTGAAGTATAAAAATAAATGTTAATTTATGTATTATCATCATTTTTTATATTATTTATTTTGTCAAGAAAAATATAACCAAACTAACATAGTAAAAATATATTTATAGTTTTATAACACAGGGGAAGACTTTGTTACTTTTTTTTAAGTAATTAAATTTTTTTTTTACTAAATAAAGAAAATATTATAGGGAAAAAATTTGAATGTAAATCTATAACTACAAACCAATCTTAAAAAACGTTAAATAACTAATATTTTCATTAGTTTACGAATTAAAGTTGACTTCTAAACAGTAATTTGAATATTAGATAATATGTTTGACGAAGGCAGTCAACTAATCACTAAAAAATATATAAAATACGATAGTAAAATTTATAATAAAAATAAAAATATAAAATAGTATTAAATAAAATAAAATTTAATATTAAATGAATTTAAATAATTATAATTTATTTTTTACTATGTCAAAGTAAAGTAAAATAGTAAGTTAAATTTTTCTTTAATAGTTAAAATAAATATGAGTTAATATAAATATACTATTTTATTATTAAAAATTTTAAAATATGTTATTTTTATTTTTTGAAAAAAAAAATAAAAATGGCTGAGCTCTTCATTGAAATCGATCATATAGTTACTATCTAGCAAGTTATATATAAACCAGTTAGTAATTAATAGGGAATATAATATTAAGGTGAGTAGGTGAGTTGTGGTGACGGCGAATATTAAAATACAATAAATGTACATGCATTTGTATTAATGTATTATTTGTTATAATTTTCTTAAAAATAAATAAATTTATTATTTTTCAAGTTATTTTATTATATAATACATTATAATTAATATTTATATAAATATACATGCATTAAGCATTATTCTTAAAATTTATGCGTTTAAAAATATTCTCAAAAAATAATATTGATATTTTAGTAAAATTTATAGCAAGATATATTGAGTAATATATTATTACAATTATTTTATTATTTTGACAACAAAAATGTTTAAGTTTTTTATTTTATCAGTATAATTAATCACGCTTAAATATCATTATTTGATTAAAATTAATTTTTATTTTGTTCTTGTTTCATTTTCAATTCATATAGGAAAAAAAACACATATGTTGTTTTTTTTATAAAGTAAAGTAACCTATGTATTTAAGTTATTTTACTTCATAAGAAAAACAATATATAATTTTTTTATTGAAAGAATTAAAAATAAAATTATAATTGTTTTATCATCTAATTATAACGTACAAAATATGAAAATGTATCGAAAATATTAGATACATTTTATGAAAAATTATACATTAGGTATGGATTATTAATAATGTAATAATTCAGGAGAATAAAATAAAAGATAAATATAATATTTTTTTTAAAAAAATACAATAAATTATTATTCTTTTAAAACAACAATCAATAATAAATGTTTTTAAAAGTATCACATTATTTACTACCATGATGTATAAGGAAAAATCTCACCGCACCGACTGATATTTAATCCAGATTTAATATAAATTTTTATTTTTTATTTTTTATTTTTCTAAGCCTTTTAATATATAAAGTCACATGCGAATCGTGATGCATTTACATAGAAACAAATTTCAATGTATAATTTCTCAACATTCTATTCTATGAGTGTAAATGAAGATGAGTGACAGCAATATCTATAAATTTAGACGATCGATCGGGATCTATTTTTTTGCGTTATATATTAAAAAACTTCTTTTTATATTAATTTAAGGTAATATTCTAAATAAATGTTAAAATTTAATTTGTAGTCACAAAAAATAATTAAATTTAAAAAAATACTATATTTAATTAAAATCCAAAACGTCAGTTGAAATTTAATGAGATTTTTTTTTCCTTTCCATTAATAATATATCAAATAGGGTTGCTCAACGTATACTAGTATAATGATAGAAATTATGGAGGAGGGGTATTATGGGTATTATTTGTCTTGTTAATTTAAAAAATAATATATTTAGTTACGTAATTATTAAAAATAAATACTATAATTATTAAAATCATTTTATCTAAAGCTACGCTATACTCAACCAGATTCAAAGTCTTTTCGGTTATATCTGATTGTTTTTAGCATAATTTTTAATGCTCATTAAGTAATTAAATTATTATCAACAGTATAAAACCACGTATAATCGGGAAGTACTCCGGTAGTGAAAAATATAGTTTTTCATAGTTATAATTAGGTGTGTTCATAAACCGGTCCGAATCGGACCAAACTAAACGGTTTTATTAATTAAATAGTTCGGTTCGATTTGTATTAATTTTAAACCGTTCGAACTGAACCGGACCGGTTTAATTATATATTAAAAATTTCACATTATTTTTCATTAAATTATAAAAAAATCGGACCAAACCAGGAAATAAATCGGATCGAACCGTTTTATAAATCAAACAGTTCGGTCCGATTTTTATTTCTTAAAACCGTTTCAAACGGTCCGATTCAAGTAATGTGAACGGTCCAATTTGATTAAATTTTTTTTAAAAAAATAAGATCGGACCAGCCATGGACATCCCTAATTATAATAATAGGTACCCATAATTTTGAAGTTGTGGATTTTAAATCTCACGTGTGATTATATTTATAAATTTTCTTAATACTAGTGGTTTATTTGAAAAAATGTAAATTAAAAATTATATTATTTTAACTAATAATTATTAATATAAAAAAATATTATTTTAATTTTCGTAAAAATTGTTTTTTAAGGTAATTCATTTATAATTAAAATAAAAACAACCCACAAATTTGAGCATCAAAGTTGGATAGAACTTTATTTATTCTAAGGTGGACCCATTATTATATTATTGTAGACGTAAATTTAAAAAAAATAAATAATAATTACTCATTTAAAAATTCAAGAAATTCAACACTTGATTACAAATTTGAAACAGGAAGAGAAGGGAGGCACAGTAATGATGGGCAACCATGTGATGTGACATGTTGAGGTTGGTAACCAAAACTAATAAATAAATAAAGAAGAAGCTGTAGTTGTATACGACCCTAGTTATTACATGTACCGCTTTGAATAATATCTTTTATTCTTAATTTAATAAATAAAATATTATTATTTTTATTAATAATTTAAAATAAAAAACAAGCCATAGAAATTACAAATTTTTTAAAAGTAATCTTTATTTATTTACAAAAATTGATATATTATTATATAAATAATGTTTTTCACGGTTTCACATGAATCATACTTATTCGATTGATTTTATTTTCTTATTGAAAAAATTAATTATATTCAATATTTCTTACATATTTAACATATATATATAAAATATTTTTAATTTAATTTTTTATATATGTACATGTTAAGAATATACAATAAAAATATGCTAAAAATATTATAAAAAATTAATATATGTTTAAAAATTAAACATAATTTAAAAAAAAAAATTAAAAATGATATTCACTTTTTTAAAAGTGTTTAAATTATATACATAGTAATGCATGTCAAGTATAACGCGTTGGTATTGAATTAAACGTTGAATTGAAAAAATAAGATAATGTTAAAATAATTTTGAAATCATTAAATTATAATAATTGTAATTATGATATAAAATTGATATATTTACAATTTAGCATCAAGACAAAGAGCAATGAATGTGTTCAGTTTACGCTTTGTACTTGAACATAGCAAAGGATAAGGTAGCAGAGTTCGAACCTCTAACGTTATGTATTTTGCTGTGAGACTGTTACACAATGAAAATTAGAATAAGTAATAATGTGTTATTTTAAATTAAATATTAATATAATATTAAAAAAATAAAAATTAAATACTTGATAAAAAAGAAAGAATATAAGATATAATTGAATGATATATAAACAAATATATTTTAAAAGTAACGTATAGCACTTGCTGATATATAGCTGTATGCGACTTGGTTTTGTCTATTAGGCAAGTCAATCTAATTATTTTTTTCACTAATCTCAAGTAAAAAAAAAAAGTAATGTGAAATTTAGTAATATTTTATTCTCAATTACAATTTAAAATCACACTAAAAATCATTATTTGATAGAAATAAAAAAATATATTAAAAATAATAATTAAAAAATTAAATAAATAAAGTGCAAATTTTAAAGTACAATCACTAAGTTAGTATTTAGAGCAATAAGTAGGTTCAAATTATGATGTTCCATTTTGATAGAGGTAGTCTAAAGATGTTTTGTAATACTGATGAGAACACAACGGTAATTACTAGTTTGTGATAAGAATCATTATTTCTAGTTTCAAGCTACATATCCAACTACATTAAATATTATTTTATCTATAAAAAAAAGTAGTAACAAAGTCAGCCATGATTGTTGCATAGTGTAATCATATTAGCAACCCAAATATTTGCCTTAGAAAATGCAAGGAAACTTGGTGGGCAGAGCTTTTATTCTAATGGAAATTTCCATGGGCATGATACTTCCTTAGGAGTTAATGAATATTGATTGTGTTAATTTTTAATCATATTAATCTAATCATTTTTCAATATTTTAATTACAGAACCCACTTAATTATTATAAATATTCTTATTAATTTAGCTCAATGGAAATCTAATATATATATATATATATATATATATATATATATATATATATATATATATATATATATATATATATATATATATAAAATACTTCTTAGATCACAATTCAATCCAGAAATGTTCAAAAAATCATAAGAGTGTAAAATTTAAATAAAACGGAAGTAAAAACGGATTGAAAACATATCTCTTATCATTGATCAAATTTCAACAATTACACGTGAATTCTAATAAATTTTTGATTTGAAGCTCTCACTGGTTTCTCACACTTATTTTCTGTGTTTTGATGATATATATGAATGTATCAGTGAGTAGTGAGAGGACCCAATGCCTTTACAAAGGTTCTCTCGTCAAGAATCTCGTATGGTTTCGTAATTGACATACGGTTTCGACGAAACCGAACCGTCACCACCGTTTACCATTGTGTTGCACCATTTAATGTGACATTCTTCCACTTGGTGCAAACATTAAGCTAAATTCTCTTGAGTAATAAAATACACGAATCATAGCGATAGGTCCTCTAAGAGCGAGTATTATCTTCCATATATTACAATGTATTTAGTTTCTTAAGTATTATACTTTATGTGGTGAAAAAACTTAATGAATAAATCCTATATTTATTTTTCGTCCAACAAAATATATATTTTCTCAAATAAATTAAGGTGCACATGAATATGAAAAAATATCACAATATATAAGAGTTTCATTAATAAATTGTATATATATACATTTACCAAGTGGAACCAATTCCCATTTTCTCAGCATGATCCTTAAATTTCAGTGGTGGCATGCCTTTAGTTAAAGGATCAACAATCATCAACTCAGTGCTAACGTGCTCAATGACCAATTTCTTTTTCTTAACACGTTCTCTTATGGCCAAGTATTTAATGTCGATGTGCTTACTTCGACTACCACTTTTTTTGTTCTTAGTCATAAACATAGCAGTTGAGTTGTCACAGTACAATCTTAATGGCCTAGAAATAGAGTCAACTACTTTAAGCCCGGAAATGAAACTCTTCAACCATATACTATGTGATGTGACCTCAAAACATGACACGAGCTCAGCCTCCATAGTGGAAGTAACAGTGAAGGACTACTTCGCACTCTTCCAAGACATGGCTCCATCGGTAAGTATGAGAATGTAACCATATGTTGATTTTCATGAATCAACACAGCTAGCAAAGTCTGCATCGGAGTAGCCAATTACTTCCGAATCATCGGTTCGTCTATACATGATCATATAGTCCTTGGTTCCTTGAAGGTACCTCATCACTTTCTTTGTAACTTTCCAATTGTCAACACCTGGATTACTCTGATATCTCCTTAGCATCCCAACAAAAAATGCAATGTCAAGTCTGGTGCAGACCTGAGCATACATCAGGCTTCCAACGATTGAAGCATATGGAATGGTTTTCATTTGTTCTCTTTCAAAATCATTCTTTGAGCATTGGTCCAAATTGAACTTATCATCCTTCACAATGGGAGCAACACTTGGTGAACAATCTTTCATCCGAAATCTCTCTAAAACTTTATTGATATAGGTTTCCTGAGATAAAGCCAAGATGCCTCGAAGTCTATCTCTATGGAACTTAATGCCAATGACATAAGATGCCTCACCCATATCCTTCGTATCAAAATTTTTAGAGAGGAATTGTTTTACCTTGTGTAGCAAACCCTTATCATTAGCTGCAAACAAAATATCATCCTTATATAGCACCAAAAAATAAATCTTACTCACACTAACCTTCTGGTATAAACATTGATCCATGACGCTCTCTTCAAAACCAAATGAAGTGATGATATTATGGAATTTCAAATATCATTGATGAGAAGCTTGTTTTAATCCATATATGGATTTATTAAGCTTAGAAACCAAATGCTCACCATCATTAGAGAAGAATCCTTCAAGTTGTTTTATATAAACCCCTTCCTCTAGGTTACCATTAAGGAAAGTTGTTTTCACATCCATTTGATGCAAATGTAAATCAAAATGGGCAACCAATGCCATGATCATACGAAATGAATCTTTCTAGTATGGTGAACTAGGCATAGTGTATTGGGCAACTATCATATGTTCTCGAAGAAACTTAGCAAATGGACCAGTCACTTGTCCATTCTTAGTGTATCTACCATAATATTCACCACATCTATCTGTTCTCACGACTTTTATTTTCTTTCCACATTGTTTCTCTCCTTCAACCTTAAAGCTCTTGAAGGCATCTAACGCTTCGGTCTTATTATGAAGCATGTAGAGATACATATATATATAGAAAAATCATTAATAAAGGTGATAAAATATTTATGACCTTGAATGTCTATGTCTGGACAACATATATCTGTATGTATGATTTCTAATATGCTTGAACTCCTATTGGTACCTTTCTATAACTTGTTAGTATGCTTTCCCTTAATGTAGTCCACACATGTCTCAAAGTTAGTAAAATCTAGAGTACTAAGTACCCCATCTTTCACTAATCTTTTAATTCGATCTATGAAGATATGTCCTAATCTCCTATGCCATAATGTAGAAGAGTCCTCGTCAATAATACACCTTTTAGTGCCAACTTGAACATGAATAGCGTTATGAGTGGCATTATTTCGTAAATTAATGCAGTAAATACCATAAGACAAAATATCATTCCCAACATAATCAGATTTATTAAATAAACTGAAAGATGTTTCTGAAAAGTGAAAGGAATAACCAAAAGGTACAAGTATTGAAATTAAAATCAAGTTTCTAGAGAAACTTGGAACATAAAAGGTCTTTTCTAATTCTAAAATAAAACCACTATTTAAAATCAAACCGCATGTCCATGTCCCTCAAATTAAAATTTGTATTCGATCGCTACATAATAGTATAAAAAACTAAAATTTGTTTAAAAAATAGTTTAAATAATACAAATAATTGAAAAATAAAATATTAATTAATAGCAGAAAAATTACCATGGTGTTGTCCTATGTTATTGAAGATCATCATATTCTTCTCCTAATGTTATAATACAAAACATACATATATAATACAAAAAATTATACACATGAATAATAACGCATAATAGAAGAAAAATATGAATAATAAGTGCATAAGATTAATAGAAATACTTACAAGAGTAAATGAAGTGACAAAATGAAGAAAAAATGGTGTTTTGTAAGTGAGAAATAGGTATAAAAGTTTTGAATATTTTGCTCAAAAAAATAGAGAATCTAAAAGATAAATTAGAGAGGAAGAAAACCCACTAATTGGCGCTGGAATTGGTGGTCATAGGTGGTCAGAAAATGAGAAAGAAGTGGAGGAAAAGTGGATGAGGTTTTGGGTTTTTAAGAGTTACATAACGCTTAGAATAGTTTTTGTTTGAGGAAGAAAGAAGAGAAAAGGAAATATTCACGTGTGTAGCGTTGGTTCTATGTGTCAATCGATGCTATCCACGTAGTTCGTAGTGTCGGTTAATATGTCGAACCAATGCTACACATGGACGTAGCGTCGGTTCTACGTGGTGAACCGACGCTATCCACGTGTGTAGTATTAGTTGACACGTAGAACCGACGCTACATCCACGTGCAACGTCGGTTCGACACATCAACTGACATTATGTGTAGTGTCAGTTCTAAACCGAACAGACTTTAAATTCATTATAAGTTGGTTTTTTTTCAAAAACCAACTTTACATATCGACTTAAATACCCTTTTTTATAGTAGTGCCCACTGGCTTCCTTAGATTTCACATACCCTATAAGGAGTTTGCAACATGGATTATAGATCCAGAATCAATCCACCAGGTGTTAATATTAACATTAATCATATTAGATTCATAACAAACAAATGAGGTTATATTACCTTTATTTTCAAGCAATTTCTAAAATTTGATACAATCCTTCTTCATGTGTTCCTTCTTTTTACAAAAGTAACACTTGGATTTTTTCTTAATATCAGTTTGAGGTGGAATTATCCCTTTTCCTTTATGCTTGTATTGAGATTTGGCTTTTCTGTATGTTGTAGAAAATATTACACTTTCACCAAATTCCATAACAAGTCTCCCTTCCCCTTGAACACACATGATCATTAGTTCATTGATTGATAATTTATCCTTATGTGTATTGTACGATATTTTGAATGGCCCGCATTGATGTGGAAGAGTGTTAAGGATATAGTGCACCAAGAAGGATCCTGACATCTTAATCTCGAGATGCTTAAGTTGAGCTACAATGTCCCTCATTTGCATAATGTGCTCAAGCACACCTTTCACACTAGTGAGTCTTAAGGAAGAGAACTTCATAATAAGGGTGCTTGCTAAAGCATTATCTGAAGTGACGAACTAATCATCAATGGCCTTTAGCAAGTCTTGAACATTGTTATGCTGATCAACATAACCACGAATACCAGTAGAGATTTTAGTCTTAACGTACATCATGCTAAGGTGATTAGATTACTCCTATTGTTCATAAAGCATGATATTCTCTGGAGTACTGATTTGAGTAATTTTAAGTGGTTCGTTTTTCCTAATAGCATAGTCAATATCCATCCACCCTAGATGAAGGATAATTCTTTCCTTCCATATTTTATAATTATCCCTTTTAGATTAGGAATGTCACAACGGATATAAAAAAATTACAGGTTAAGAAACTGCAATTAAAGATTATATGCTTATTAAAATTTGAGACTTAAATTAAAATCATTCTTTACTAATGTAAATCATGAAAAGTATGAATCTAGTGACATAAAATTTGTGCGTGAACTAAAATTCTAATTCAATTAGATTCATCTTAACTTTACGATAAAGCTATCAAATTATGTTCCTTTTCCTAATCTCTTTGGGTAAATTAGAAAATATAATTTGATATTATATCCTAATTAATCACGCAAAAATATAATAAAAATTCCTATGAGATAAGATTTATTATATCACATATAATTAATCACAATTAATGTTTATTTTCTAAATGTGATCCTAAATAAATCTTATTATAGTTTTAATTAATTAAACATGTTGTAGCTACTCCCTAATTAATTAAACCATATGATTTACTTAAATATTAGTTAAATCCTTAGATTAAATTATTACATAAAACCATAATTAATATTAATTTAATTCTAAATATGTAAATATTATTTATCTTAAGATTGCATGTATGACAATAAATTATACAAGAAAAAATAAATGATATAAGCACTAATTAAATCTATAAAGATCCATTAACAATTAATTTCATTATGCATAAATTATTTAACCAAATTTTCATATGTATAATTAATTACAAAATTTACACATACAAATACCAAAACAAATAATTTAAGCATAATGTATTTAAATAATTTTTAACGTGCCTAAAAATTATTTAAATAAATATTATACATGTGACAAATATCAATTAAATAATTAATTAAAATTATATTCGAAATTTTATTTTTTAATAAAATTAAATTCCAAATACATATATAAAAATAAGATAGATACCTAATAAGATGCAATAATTGTTGCATCCCAGTGGACAACCTCCCTTATGCCTAGCATCGAAATTCGGATTCGATTCCCGACTTCAACATTTTTTTTAAAATTAAATTTCTAATGTATATAAAAGTAAGTATGGTACTTAATATAATACAAATTGTGTCTTGGTTCAGTGAACATCACACTTTGCTCTTAACCATGAAGCATGAGTTCAATTCCTAGAAAAAAAGAGTTTTTTTTCTTTTCTTGAAGATCATCTTCAACCTCTAGTCGGGTCAACCTGATCCGGTTTTGATCCGAATGGATACCCGATCATATTTTACTATTTTGACAACGAAATCTAGCGTTTTTTATTAATATTCTAAAAATTCAATTTTCGAGTGATTCATGGTCTCAGTTTGAATCAAAAATATCATTTTAAATAAAAAGTTAATTAATGATTCAAATGAATACCCACGATAAATTAGATTTATTTTCTTCAGTGTTTTTCAAGTTTCAATTCATAGAATCATTCTAAAATCAATATTGAAATAATTTATAATTTTTATATGCATTAAAAACAAGCAAAATAAAAACCCAAATTTTCAGTTCCTCGTGAAACAGAACAAAACAAAGATATTTTCAAAATGGTTTTGATATCAAATGTTAGATCACAATTCAATCCAGAAACGTTCAGGAAATTATATGAACGTAAAATTTAAATAAAGTGAAAGCAAAAATGGATTAAAAACATACCTCCTACCATTGATCAAATTTCAATAGTTATACGAGAATTCCTATAGATTTGGATTTTTGATTTGATGTTCTCACTGGTTTTTCAAACTTACTCTCTACGTTTTGATGGTGTATATGAATATATCAATGAGTAGTGAGAGGACCGAATGCATTTATAAAGGTTTTCCCATCAAGAACCTCGTATGATTTCGTAATCGACATACGATTTCGACGAAATTGAACAGTCACCACCATTTACCATTGTGTTGCACCATTTGATGTTACACACTCATGTTATTCCAGTATTGTGTGAAATTATCTACGTGATAAAATATGCAAGTCTTATTTTACATTTGTAAATTTATGCAAAATTTAATACTTATAACATGAGTATTTTTTCTGAATTTTTTGTTTAAAAGGTAGGAAGGGTCGTTATGGGTCTACTTGAAGCAGTCTTACTGAAGCAATTAAAATTTTGTTTTCTATAATTCCAGTGATTATTATTTATCTATAATAAATGAATATTCAATAAACATATTGCAAGTAGTAGCAGGGGCAGAGGGACTAGATCAAGCTGAAATAAAGTCTAAATTTTGACCCTATTTTTTTTAATATGTAACATGTACATACTATTTTTTTTTCACAAAAATGAGACATTATAAGTTTATTGTATTTAAAAAATATATTTTTACAGTCATTTTTATAAAATTAACGAATTTGTATTATCTTACCTAATAGATAGGGGATTAAAGTACAATTTTATTAAATATAATAGACTTAGATTATATTTTTTTCTTTGGGATGGGTATTGACTATACCTTACCTTTAAAAAAAAAAGTAAGTAAAATTATTATATTTTTTAGGGATATATTAAAAATCCATTTATTTTGCAAAAGGGTATAATTTAGTACAAAATAACCATGAAAAGATAAATTTGATCAAATTTGATAAATTTTTACCAATGTAAAATAGTAATGAATAGTTTCTTTTTAAAAAAGAAATAGTAAACTTATTATTTTTTTTCATTTTCATTTAACAAGTACATTTTATTTGACAAATTTTAAATATTTTATTTTAAAAAAAATCACTAATGTACCTTTGTTAAAGTAAAATATTACTAATATATCTCTGTATAATTTTTATTCTAATTTATACCTTTGTAAAAAGTTAAGATAACATATAATTTTTTTATCCCTTTTCTCCTATGTAGAATGTATATAAATAATAACATGAACATTTCTTTTTTTGTGACAAAGAGCAAGATTCATTCAAATGCAGACAAAGAAAAATGGTATACAAATACAAAATCACACTCATAATACACCACCTCTTTCCCTAACTCTAAATAATAACAAAAATGAACACATAACAACCTATATTGGGAGAAGCTGCTTTCCAACCAGACATAATTTGCCTAGTCGATACACTTTATATGCTTATAGTGCTCGCATCAAATCATAAAGATAAGCATGTCATTCTCATGCTAAACCTACGTATCCATATGACTACAAGAGATTGTAATCATGACTAATGAAATGGGAAAAATGACTATATAGAACATATTCTTTTGAATTGATTATTTTCACCTCAATAGAAATTTTTTGATTTTTTTATTAAACCAAATGATAATTTTATTTTTTTAAACCAAATGATAATTTTATTTTTATTAAACCAAATGATAATTTTATATTCTTTTATTAGGATTTGTAAAGCTTTCTAATTAAGGATTTCCTCTTTTTTTTATATATTCTTTTTTTTATTATTTTTATGACTTTGATATCAAATAATTTTTACTTTAATTGAAATTTTGATTTATATTTTTGATTTTTTGATTTTTAACAAATAAATATTATTATTAATAAAAAAAATCTAGAGTTGTTTGAATCTTACCTTATTTTAATGAATATGTGTTCATCTCCATCTTCTGTTTCCTCGTATTTGATCTCTATTTACCTTGTAGAAGCTTCACCTTCTGAATTAGAAATAATGGCTTTGTGCCTTTAACTAAGGATATGATTCGTACTTTTATTTAAGATATGAGAAAGATAATGGGTTCTAGAGAAAATAATTTTTTTATTCATTAAAGGAAATAAAATTATTACAACCTGATTTTCTACTAATTTACTCTATAAGAGTTTACCTAGACCCTTTCTAAGAAGGAATAGATGTTTGGGTCATGTGTTTAGAACTTATTATGTCCTCTTTCATTATACAAGAGCAATTATTTTACATATATATTCTAAAGACACGTTGAATGATAATGATTACATATTATCTTTATTTCTTCCTTCCATTTCTAAAATAAAGATATGTGAAAGGATAAAGATGACATTTTATCTTATCTCTTTCTTTCTCTTTTATAAAAATTTCTACCAATACTTACTTAATAAAAATCACTTGTTGACATGCATCCTCTTGATGCAAGAGATGTGGATCCATTTCTGTCCTTTATACAATAAAAACACTTATGGTCTTCAACTTGCTTTTTGCTAGTTGGCAATTTTTGTTTAATTCATTCAACTACATCCAACTTATTGTAGTTGAAAGGTGCTTCATAATTAATAATTTTCTCAATATATTATTGAATTATATTCAAGTTACTATATGAAATCATTATGATACTACTTATGAGATAACTTACACTGATTTTAGAGGATATTCCTATTTCTTTGGTTTCACGATATATCTAACTTAGCATGACTACTCTTTCCTAATTAAGAGCTTCTTCATCAAACTCTTATTTTGGTAGAACTTTGGGTTGGTCTACTACTCTTCCTGAAAATAATATTTTTATTTTAATAAAATGATAATGATTGATATGCTTTCTTTTATGCCAATCCATTATGGAACTAAAAAATCATTAAAAAAAGCTGGACGATCATTTTTTCTCTTTCTCCAAAACTTTTAATAGCTTTTTAAAAAATTTCAGAAAAATCATTTAATTTCATTAAGTTGTTACTTGGATAAATATTTTCAATCAATCCATAATAAAATAATTGGCAAATAAGCTTTGTGTATGATCCTTCATTTATGTTAAATTTCATGTCTTATATATTTTTGGAGTTGGTCCATTTTAGACGACATAATTATTTTCTTTTCCTTCTTAATTCTTTCTTTAGCTCCTCTTCATATTCTTCTACTATTTCAGACCATAAAGTTTTTGAGAAATTACTTTTTTTCTTTTTTTGATTAATTTTGAGGTTTTAATCTATTTCTTTGTTGGAGTATTATGTTTTCTTAATTTTCACATAAGATTGATCTTTTGAGATATAAGATCTCTAGATGATATTTTAGAACTTTTATTTCCTTTTCTTTGATCTTGATTTCTATGTCAAGATTGTCCAACTTTCCTACAATTTTAAAGATATTAGTAGGGTTAATTCTCTAGTTCAGGCATCAGCAAAACTATATTTTTTTTCTTGGTAGATGTTCAACATCAAGTTTATAATGGTTAAATTATTGATGCTATCTGATTAGTCTTCTTTGTAATCTCCTGCAATATTAGTTCTCAAGAAATATCTAACAAAATTATTGTCTTTTCTAATAATAAATCTTGAGAATATGACATATATAGCAAACTTTTTTATTACATTTTTTACAGCTAATTGTTTTTTATTATTATAGTAGTTTAGTTCAGTTCCTTAGAAAGCTCATGAAGTAAACCTACACAAATATTCATCTTTATCATTTACTCTTACTTTTAATATGGCTCTCCAATATTCATATGAAATATCTATTTTTATTATCATTTTATCATCTGATCATAGATGGCAAAGTTCTGGTAAATTTCTTAGGTTTTTATCTTTTTCATGTATTGAGTATCTTGATCAATCTATTTTCAAAAATAATATTTCTAAGGTTTTGCTTATAAATTTTTTCTCATATATGCTAATTTCCTACTATATGCTTCCACATATGTCCAACATCTTTAAAACTCTTGTAATTGGTTTTTGTCAGTGATAACATTGGAAGTCCTTGTATATCATTTAACACATGAGGTTAAAAGTAATGGGTTTTATCTTCTATTTTAAGTCCTAAATACTTGATTTTTTATTGTATTAATATTTCCTTTTTTCACACAATATTATTTTTTTTTCTTACATTTTGGTAAGATTCTTAATATGTCTAGATAATAATGGTTGATATTATCACTAAAGAATAATATTTCATCAATATAGATCGAATATAAGATGTGATATTCCTTAAAAATATTGTTTATATATCTTTGAAATATTCATGCATGTTTTAATCCATTAGAATTGGTACAACAATTCATTAGAATTGTCCATGTAGACAACTAAAAGCTGTTAGTAATTATGATTCTTTATCTAATCTGATTTACCTGAATCCATTCTTGCAATTAAAAATAGAAAAATATTTCTTTTCTTTGATTATGGATAATGACTCCTCCTTTTTGGGGATATAATATGCATTATCTATTATTTCTTTATTTAGTTATTTAAAATTTATCACTATTCTCTTCTTTCCTTGTCTTTTTTCAGTTATGTTTCTATACTAAAAATGTTAGGCTTGAGTGTGTACTCATGCTTGGTTTAATTATTCTTAGTTTCAAAAGTTCTTGAATTTATTTATTGAATTATTCTCGGTCTTCTGGAATGTAGACCATAGGTTTTACTCTTATAACTTTATTAAGATCTTTTAGTTTTATATTTTCTACGTATTCAAGCTTATTAATATTTGAATCTAAATTTTTTTTAAGCTTACTATCTTAAGGAATTTTCTTATTTTTAGTAATCAATTATTTTCTAGTATTTCTTTTAAGAACAAATTTTCTTTGTTATTAAATTCTAAATTATCTTCATATTGTAATTTTGTTATAATTTCTAAATATGGTTTCTATTTTTGATATATCTTATTATATTTTTTCTTTTTATGTTGTTCAATAAACCTTTTTGATGACATATTCTTGGAATTTTTAACCTTTGAAATATATATTGTTTCTCTTTTTAATGCTGGTTATTAAATTCTTATTATCAAGTCCTTTAGGGTTACAACCCAATTTTTTTGTGAAAATACATATTTATTTGCTACACACATACCGACTCTTGTATCTATGTTGTATAGGTCATTCATCTTCAGATGTTTTCCTTGAATCTGTTTATTCTTCTTCACTTTCACTCATTAAATATATTAATTATGTTTCATCAATGTCTAATTCTTTTATGAGTTTTAATTTCATTTTATAGATTTGTCCTAATATTTTTAAGTTTTTCTTATATTCCTTTTTATGGATTAATCTATTAGGACATTCATTAGCATAATGACCTTTTTCATTACATGGTCAACATTTACAGGTTTTTTTTTTGCCTGATGGACAATAATTTTCTTCTTCTAAAATATCTTTTCTTATAAGGTTTCTTGTTACATTTTATTTTATATTTAAAAATAAAATGTTGTTTTCTAAATTTATATTTTTTGAACCTTTTATATTTTTATTTGTAAAGCTTTATACTATATCCATATTTTCTTGGTATTTGAAAATTACTTCTATCACAACATAATTTAAAATTTTCTTTAGTTTAATTATATTCAATTCTTTTTTGATATTGTAAAATTATCCAAGATTTTAGTTCTTTTATTCTTCCTCTTAAAATATCTGTTACCACTACATTATTTATATTTCTCTAGCTTTCTTTAAAAGTCTTATATTGAGTTCCACGTAACTTTTGATAAAACATTTCCTTCAATTGTTGTTGTTATACTTTTGGTATCTTATAATAATATATTTCATATTCACATGTAAAAGAATCAATATAGCACATATCACATATTTCATTATTTGCTAAATGCTATTTAGTCTTATTTATTTCTAGTTCACTTGTTTCACTAATATGACTTCCTTTATCTTCTTCTATGAATTTTCTATATATTTCATTTAATACTTTATGTAAATAAGGTTTTTCTATTACAGAATCTCTTTATATCCTAAGATGTATATCATTTGGTAGATTACTAAATCATGATTTAACATTTTCAATCATTTTATGGTTTAATAATACTCTACAGATTGATGGGTTTGTAATAATAATTCTTGAAATATGAATTAGTACACTCATTGCACTAGCCCATTCGTCTAATTTCTTTTTTCTATCTCTAATACAATCTAGTTCTAGATAATTAGCTTTATTATTATTTTTTGTGAAACTTGAATTCTGGTGGTATAGATCCTCTAATATCCCATTATAATCATTCTTCTTGTTGCCTTCTATTTGGAGTGTTAGGTTCTTCTAATCTTTGCCTATTCTTTTTCATTTATGTAAGAACCAAAAGTTTTTCCCCGAATTATAGGAAACATTATTGTGTTTCTTTTCATAGTAATTTTGAAGTTTTTTAGTTCAAAATCTATTTCATTAATTATTGTCATATCCTCTTCTTTTTTATTATAGCATATTTTTTTCTTAATTCCTCGTCTGTTAATGTTAACAGACTTACTAATGTTCCTATATTTTTGTTTTATGGATTCATAAATTATTAATCATTTTTTATATTTCATTATGTTGTAACTATAGATTTTTCTTCATCTTTTTTTTTTATTTTTATTTTGGGGAATCATTCCATCAGATCTTCTTAGTGGTTCTTTATTTTTCTTTAATCATTTTAATATATCTCTTTCTAGACTGTCTAGTTGCAATATTTTTTCATAACTTTTTTCTTTTATTTCCTTAAAAGTTTCTTCGTAAATTTTATTTATATTTTGTAAGTATTCTATTTTTCTTCTAAAAGATTAAGGTTTTCATTATATTTCTTTAGTTATTTGATATGTTTATTAAGGCATCAATATTTTCTAATTCTATTCCTTGTACCTTTAACATTTTAAAGAGATTTTTACTTTATAATTTATCAATTTTTGTTATTAATCATTTACTACATCGATAAGATTTTTGACTTCTTTGATTTCTTATGTTAATTCTTTTAGTTCTTCTTCTTCTTTTTTATTCCTATTTGCTTATTTTTGTTTGATCATTTATAAATTCTATTCGTGATATGTTACTTTTTCTTACTACATTATTTTTTCTTCCTATTATCAAAGGTTTTTCTTTAACATCTAGATTCCATTATTTAGGTATTTTAAAGTCGGTTAATATTTTTGGTTTTATTATTTATCAATTTCTATGAATTCATTTTATCGATATATTGAACTATTATGATTGTTTGCTAATGAATATTCTACTATGTAATGTACTGTGAATAAATGATTTTCTTCTTTCATTAGATCTCTTCTTTCAAATTCATAGGCTAAATTTAATACTTGCTTTCAATTCTTACCATTAATATTAATAAAAAACCTAAGGTATGTTATGAATTTTAATTTTTGATATCTTATGTTTCTATGGATCATTCCTAATAAAACATCTTTCTTATTTATTATTCTATTATTTATTAGTGTTAGTTTTATTGGTATATCAATTCTTTCTCTAAAATGTACTTTTATTAATATTTGGATTCCTTCTAAATGAATATGTCCAATTTTTCTTTGATCTTTTTGGGATATTTTTGTTAATTTATATATAATAGTTTCTTTCTCAATGGATGATATATTATATATTTATTTTGCTTGTAATATTAATACTCATTTCTTTATTACTTATTTCATAATAGATTCTATCTTTTCTTGAAAATATTTTTATTATTTTTGAAAATGATGAATCTTTAAATCCATCTCTTTCTTTAAGATCTAATCTTGTTTTTTTA
The DNA here is from genome assembly GCA_033030585.1 of Hippophae rhamnoides. NCBI lineage: Eukaryota > Viridiplantae > Streptophyta > Magnoliopsida > Rosales > Elaeagnaceae > Hippophae > Hippophae rhamnoides. The sequence continues at coordinate 17,992,859 of CM065434.1, read as the reverse complement.
TATTTTATCAAATATTTTATGCAAAATATCCTAAGATGTCTTGTGTTTCTATTATTTCTAGATTTTCTACTATTTTTGTCATTATTTTATAATATTTTAAATTATTATTATTATTATATGTAAGATCTTACATAAAAAATTTAAAATTAAACGTTACTAAATGGTAAAATAATATTTTCATAAAGAATAAAACTTTATCTTTTTCTAATTAGATAAAAAAATGAAGTTTCTCTATTTTTACTCTATTTTGGGTAAATAATACATGGAGAAGTCACTAAAAATCACCATCAACTACGAGTATTATTAAAATAATAAAAAAGATAATATAAATCATTCTTCAATAAAATCTATACTTATGCCTGTTGTTAATATAATAAAAAAGAGCATTAGCGAGTGATAGGGTATCTCACCACTGTGTTGATGTACAAATATTAGGTGTCTTAGAAGGTATACAATTAGCTACAACATTGTCTTCCATAAAAATTTGAAAACAATAAAAAACTATGTGAGTAATCTTTTATAAGCAATCAACCCAATCAAAATATTATTTATAGAACATCGATGATGATATTGTTCAAAAGAGAGTTATCACATAAGAAGAGTTTGACTTCAATCAAAGTCTTTATCACGCAAAGGTGATTGCATACATTACATATATAACCTCTAACAAAAGATCTCGACGATATCTCTAAAATGTTAATATTAATCAGCAAAGTAGATTTTTTAAGAGATATTAATAGAACATTTATTAGAATGGGAAAAAAATTTATATGAGTTAAGGTGAGAAAAAAATATATTAAATATACTAACAAATTTGAATAATCTTAAGAACTATCAAATTCATATTATGCCATAAAAACAATTAGGACACAGACCAATTTTTTTGGTAATATTTGCATCTTAATTTTATTTTACCTTTTGACACTATCGTTGGTTTCAATAAACGAGATGACGTCAATTTTCCTCATCAAAAGGAGGACTACAATGAGATCATTTCAAAAAATAACAAATAGAAAGAGACATATGTACTATGCTAATTTTTATACACGTATCTATGGAAATTATGTAAGCTAATCAATAACCTAAAAGAAAACACAAATGCATTATGCCAATGCAATTTTCATACGTGATGCACATGATCCTAATTTTAGAATATAGATTCAATTACATGATAAAAAGTGAAACAAACATGTGTGAGAAATTCATTCACAAGTCAAAAATAACATGACCACCTTCTATCTAATATATACATTGAGATTTGGAGTAGTTACGAACAAAGACTTATCATGCTATTTGTAAATTTGAAAGTTCATATTAATTATTAAGTAATTAAATGTTGGCATAAGTAAAGAAATATCAATATGTATTTATTAAGGATAAATACTAAAGAATGCAAAAGTTATAAAAATAAGTACTAATTAAATGAATTAACGTTACTGTTTTTTCACTAAAAATAAGTAACTTTATTGTTGAAAGGAAAAAAGTTACAAATTTTTATTCTTGCATGTAACTATGCGTGATTATAATTAATACCCTCATTTTTTTTAATTTAATAAGCCATGAAAATTAATGTAACCATGTTCGGTTACAATCTTCAAATATTAAAAATTTATATACAGTAATTAATGGAATAATAGTTTTTTTATAGCGATTAACACAATTCATTAAACTAAATTTATTATTTTAAAATACGTACAATGCAATTATGGCATGTAAATGATGGCAATTATGTTGTTTTATTAAAAATGAGGACAAGGGTGTATTTGCCTGTTCATAGAGCAACCTTGCCGTTTTATAGTAGATATAAATAATAATAATAATAATAATAATAAATAAATAAATATATTATTGTTTCTATTCGTAGTATAAACGGCTTAGTTATTCAATATGGTTTCAATTTTAATTTTTTAATATATATATTTATTTTTGTATAATATAATAAAAATATATATTTATTTATGTTATAAAAAAATATATGTTTTTTTCTAAAAGTTATCCTATACAATTAAACCTTATTGTTCATATATGATTAGTTATGTATTCTTCGTTCACCTTCAACTCCATTTCAATCTACATGTGAATTTTCTATACCTACGACAGGTTACATATTACTCTTTTTTATAAAATTTTAAAAAATATCTGTTATTTCATATATTTTTAAATCTTAGCTTATCTTTACCCTAATCATATTGCCCTAGACAAGAAATTAATAACTATTTGCTTATGTTTGCAACGTTTTGTTACGGTGAGAGATACATTCTTATGGAAAAGAAAGAAGCAAAGTTTAGTCCTTTCTTCAACAGCAATAACATGGGTTTTGTTGAAAATTTACCAATTTAACTTCATCACTTTTCATTATTTCTTCACTCTTTCTTTGGGGCAATTTTCTTAGGCTTTTTGTCAAATAAGAATTAACCTACTCTCTAATTTAATAAATTAAACACTTATTTTTCATTGGTTTTTAAGTTTAATTAGAAATTAATTTTTGGAATTTATGATAATTATTGGAAATAATGTTCGACAGCCACCAAACTAGTCAAGAACAGAGATAAATGAGCATCAGCTAAAGAAATGGCTTACTGTGTTCGTGAATGGGCTGATGTTTAAAGTAGGTGCCGAGAGAGAGTGGCTTGTCTTTGTTATAACTGTTGCTTTATTACTGTTACTCTCTTGCATAGGAATCTACTTAGGCCTCATAACACAAGTTTTTACAGGTAATTTATTATCTTGTTGTAAAATAAGTATTTTTATAAAAGAAATGAGTTGAATAATAAATGAACATACGTGAAACTCTAAAGAAAAATAATATATAATTATATATATTGAGTTATCAACATCGAAATTGAAAAATCTTCTTCGCTTTTCTCTCTTTCTTTCTAAATCTCTCTTATCATTTTGTAATTCTCCCATCTTTCTTATGACTTACAAAGATGCATTTTATAACATTATATATCCTAATATTATAACATCATACCTTGAATTGAGAAGAAAAAAACTCTCCTATTTATCTCTCCACTTTTTATTTATTTAAGCCATTAATGCATGACTTATTTTCATTTCTTAAAATTAGTAAACGATTAATTCAACCATTTACTACAAATCCCAACCTTGACTTGAATTCCTAAAACCATTAAGTGATTATCTTCTATCAATAACGCTCTATCTACTTCCAGTACCAACTAACATTTACATATGTCAACTAAGTCTAAACAATTTTTGAACTACAATTTTTGAACTTCACTGATGGAAGAGTTTTTGTCTTCACGTCTGTTGGATTATCAGAAATAACAATCTTTTCCATTAACACGTCACCTCATGATGTGACATCATAAATAAAGTGCATCATGATATCAATATGTTTTGTTCTTTCATGGTACATCTGATTCTTGGTTAAGTGGATTGCGTTTTGATTATCACAAAATATAGTAAAGTCTTCTTGACTTGTACTAAAATCACCAATTAGACCTTTGAGCCACAAAACTTTCTTTACTATTTCTATCGATGTCATATACTCCGCCTATGTTGTCAACAAAACAACAATGGACTGTAACGTCGCATGCCAACTTACAGCACTACCTTCAAGAGTGAAAATATAACTTATTAAGGACATTCTACGATCAAAATCGTCAGCATAATCTGAGTCAAAATCCAATAACACAACTAATAACCTCATTTGTTCCTCTACCAAAGACCAAACATACGTTTGTAAAACCTTTCAAATATATGGGAATCCATTTCACAAATTGTTAATAAGTCTTCCCAGGGTTAGCCATGTATCGACTAACAACACGCATTGCATGAGCAAATATCTAGTCTAGTACGGACCATGATATATATAAGACTCCCAACTGCACTTGATTAAGGAACTCGAGACATTAACTTTTCTTCCTCTTTTGTCTGTGGTGACATTTTTGCAGATAACTTGAATTGAGCTACAAATGAAGTTCTAACTGACTTTGCATTATACATTTCAAATTCATCAAAAACTTTCTCAATGTAGTTCTTTTGAGATAAACACAACCTTCCAACTTTTTGATCTCGTATGATCTCCATACTAAGAATCTTCTTTACAGGACCCAAATCTTTTATCTCACACTTATCGTTTAATTGCGTCTTCATATTATTGATCTCAATTACATGCTTACAAGAAATTAGCATGACATCAACTTAAAGAATCAAGTTAATGTAAGAGCCATAAAAGGGTTTTCTATAGTAGACACAACTGTCATACTCACTGTGTATGTACTTAATACTAAACATAAATGAGTTAAATTGTTTATACCACTATATTGACGACTATTTCAAACCATACAGTAACTTTTTGAACAAACAAACATGATTTTCTTTTCTTGGTATAACAAGCCCTTCAAGTTGTTTCATATAAATCATTTCCTCCATATCACTATAGAGAAAGGTCGTCTTCATATCTAATTGCTCAAACTCCACGTCATATAGAGACACTAAAATAAGTAGCAAATAAATAGAATTATGCTTTACCACATGAGAAAAAACTTCGTTAAAATCAATACCTTTTTGTTGTATAAAACACTTTGTTACAAGCCTTGCTTTAAACCTTATTCCATCTTTCTTTTTAAATACCCACTTGCAACCTACAACCTTTTGATCGATTGGCTTCTTTATAAGCTCCCAAATCTGATTCTTGTGGAGGGAGTCAAGCTTTTCTTTCATAGAACCTATCCACTATAACGCTTCATCACAACTAATTGCCTCATGAAATGAGCTAGCTTCCTATCCTTTAATGCTTTCTGCCATACTGAGTGCAAAAGCAACAAAATCACCATACTATTGTGATGGTCTTATTTGTCTTCTTGGCCTATCTCTAGCCAAGATATATTTAGGCTCTTTTGATGCAACATCTTCAAGTGTCACTTCCGATTCTTGCTTAGAAACTTCAACCTCAAGTTCTACCTTCTTACTATCACCATGAACTTCAACTTGGTTATCATGGCTCTTATGTGATCTTAGGTTAAGTATGGTTGTCTCAATAGTCACATCTCTATTAATCATTAGTTTCGACTCTTTAGGGACCCAAGGTCTGTACTCTTTGACACCATCTTGATAACCCAAAAATATGCATTTCTTAAGCTCTTAGTTCTAACTTTCCTTCATTAATATGAACATAAACTAGACACCTAAATACAAGCAAAATTAAATAATTTGTCATAGAGTCTGATCACATATCTTTTGGAGCCTTGAAATCAATAGTTGTAGAAAGAGACATGTTCACCAAATAACATACAGTATTAATTGCCTCAGCCCAAAATTGTTTAAGTAAGCCTACATTAGAAAGCATTCACTGAGCTCTCTCAAGCAACATTCTATTCCTTCATTCTACCACACGATTTTGTTATGGTGCATGCCTCATTGTTTTATGGCAAGCTATACCTTCATTTGTAAAAAAACTCATTGAACTCATTGCTACAAAACTCTCACCTGTTGTATGTCCTAGGTCGATTAACCTTTCTTCTCCGTCTGCTTTTCCACGAGAGTTTTCCATTGCTTGAACTTGAGGAATACATCACTTTTCTATTTCAAGATATAAATCCAAACTTTCCTTGAATAGTTATCAATGAAAGTCAATATGTACCTCGTGAGAAGGAACACTTAACATACCCCATATGTCCAAATGGATATAATCAATAGTCCCTTACGTATTGTGAACTCCAGTGCTAAACTTCACTCTGCTTTGTTTCCCATAAACACAATGTTTACAAAAATCTAGCTTTTTAGTCTGATGTCCACCGATCAAGCCTCTCTAACTAAGCTCATCCAATCCTTGCTCACTCATATGACCTAACCTTATATGCCACAAAGGGATTTGGTCAGAATAAAAAAAAGAAGAAATTGTGGTAGCACTTACTATTGTGCTACCTTTTAGGATATACAGTTTATTTTTCAATTTTTCTTTCATAACTGTCAAGATACCTCTAAAAACTCTTAAGACTTTACCTTCAGCTCAATATGAACATCCAAGAATATCTAGAGTGCTCAATGAAATTAAGTTCTTCTAAAATTCGTGCACATACCTCACATCAGTTAATATTCTCACAATACTATCATTCATCTTGATTTACACTATACATTTTCCAGTTATACTACAAGCTCCATTATTCCTCCTTAGAATTTTGCCACATCAACCTCTTAAAATGTAGCAAACCAATCTCTATTAGGCGTCATGTGAAAAGTACACGCCAAATCAAGAATCCAATCATCATCATTATCACGAAATAAGACAAAGAGAACATTTCCACCGTCTGACTCTTCTGAGGCAAGACCTACTCCACCAAACTCCAAAGTATTCGCCTTATATTTCTTGAGCTCCCGGCAATTTCTTTTCCAATGTCCTTTTTGACAATTATGACGTTTATTGTTATTCTTTCTATATTTGTTTTGTTATTTAAATTGATTTCTTTGGTAGTTCTTCTTCTATTCTTCTGTTCTACCTCAAACTAACAAACACTCACCAAAGCTAGTTCCACCATATGAATTGTTGAGTTGCCTCTTCAATTCTCAAGATTGTAAGGTTGTTTTCACTTTCTTCATAGATAGTGAACACCTTCCAAAAATTATAATGTCTACCAAATTATCATAAGATCTCAACAAAGAACTAAGAATAAGAATAGTTTGATTCCTATCATCTATCGCAACATCAATATTCTTTAAACTAAAAACAACTTAATTAAATTTATCAATATGTTTATGAATAGACTAATCTTCCTGCATCTCCTACATCTAGAGACTACATAATTATTTCTTCAAGCAGAGACGATTATGTAAAGATTTTTTCATATACTAACTCTCTAGCTTTTTTCACAGCTTGTCGGTAGTCCTTTTCCTTGAGACTTATCCTAAAACTTCGTCATTCAGTGATAATAAAAGTGTGTTATAAGCCTTTTTCATTATCGCTTGTTTTTGTACAGATAAATCATTTGACAAATTTACTTCTCCTTCTAAAGCCATCTCACATTCTTAATGTATGAGAAGAACAAACATCTCCTTCTGCTATAAATTAAAATTATTCTTACCGGTAAATTTCTCGATATCAAATTTCGTTGAAACTACAACTCTGACATCAATTATTATTATATAAGGATCATTGATAAAGAAAAGTAATTCAAGAATAAATGAATGCATGTGAAAATCTCAATAATTGAGAAAAATAATATATAACTATATATATTGAGTTAACAAAAATTAAAAAATCTTTTCTAATTCTCCCTCCACATTATAGCTTAAAAAGATGCTTTTTATAATATTATATATCCTAATATTATAATATCAAAGCTTGAATCGAGAGAAAAGCTCTTTTCATTTATCTCTCGAGTCTTTATTTATTTAAGCTATTAATGCATGGCTTATTTTAATTTCCAAGAATTAGTAATGACTAATTCAAGTCATTTATTACAATATTAAAGGATAAGAAATTTGAAATTAATTTTCATATCTCTGTTTCGGTGTTTCTTCTTCTCTAACATGTATAGTACTATTCTGGCTCTGGGTGTTTTTGTTTTTGTTTTTGTAGGTGGTGTTTTGGGCATGACGGTACCAGTATTACATGTGAAATATGAAAGTTATATTAATAGGAATAAAGAGAGGTTGAAGGAACAATCTAAAAGGTTTTATGATGTGGTTGATGAAAAGCTGATAAGAAGTTGAAGAACAGGGTAGTGCCGATTATTAATGAGGACAAGGTGAGGAAGTTTGAATATAATTGTAAACAGAAATACCTTTGTTCTGTTTTTTTTATACAAAATAAAGGTCCCTCTAGTATTGTATTGTATTGAAAGATGTACCTTTTAACAACTTTGTAGCATTTTATGAATTGAAATTCATTTGTTTTGTTGTCATGTGATTCTTCAGGAATTAAAGAGAACTAATTGGTAATATTGTACACATTGAAAGCCATAATGTATAAGATACTAAACACTGTTTAATTAGTGTAATTAGATGATAAATTATCAAAAACAAAAATCTATAGAATACACAGATCAAACAAAGCCTAGAGGCCGCTGTAAGAGTTGGACTTTATAAATTACCTGCAGCTGTTTGATGTTGAAAGAGAAAGTAAGGTAGTCGCAACCCACAGTTCATTATGATCAGCAAGAACTAGCCAAGCAAAGAACGTTACAACGATTTGATGCTGTGAATGCCGAAGGTGATTTTTTATTCATGGTCACTTTTCAGGTAAATGAGCTTCACTGCACAACTAGTCATGAATGATGCTAGATTTGGGAAATAAGAGGGTCATAGAGAGGCTAGGCATGCTCTTGAAGATAGGATACACAATTTTTCTGCAGCTCTTGAATGTGAAATGAAAAGATTCCAATCATCCCTAAAGATCAGGAATCCAAACTCTGTCTTACAACCCCACAAATAATGAGACCTCAGATCAAAATCTTGTGAGTGGTTGAATTACCAATAGTCTCCGCATGAACAACTGCCATTCTCAAAACAATGGAAACGATTTGAATCCCTCACAACTATTTTTCTCTCAACGATCTTGGATATAAATTTAATTGCATTATGACAATCTACACAGGTCCTCAAATTCTTGAAGACTTTGATTGGTGTCCCTGGTGGAGTTGATAAAATTCCAAATGCAACTGCAAGCTTCTCACTATGGTAAGAGAGGTTTTGTTCTTTCTGCTCATCTTCTACATCATGTAGTACAAAGTTTGTGTCGGGAACATATCCTTCTTCCTTCATCTTCTTCGAAAGTTCTCCTAGAAACTCGTGTATTTTGTTATATTTTGGATGAGATTTATCACCAACAGAGAAAACATGTACTTCTCTTTTAATCTCAGTCCAGCTCAAACCAGGTTTCTTTACCACTCGTCTGTCATCCATAGTCTTTCTGACCTTTGCTACTTCACTCCACATACCAGAACTAGCATAAATGTTTGCTAAAGTAACATAAGTAGCTGGATTCTCGGGTTCTATATCAAACAAGGCTTCAGCAGCTCGTTTTGCCATCTCAAGGTTTCGATGTATTCTACAACCACCAAGTAAGGAAGCCCACAAGAATTTATCAGGCTTTATAGGCATATTATTTATAATGCTCTCCGCTTCCTTGAATCGGCCAGCTCGGGCTAATAAATCAATAATGCAGGCATAGTGATCTGAAGTATAGTTTAACCCATGTCTTGCCTTTATTGACTGGAAATATTCAATTCCTTTATCAACTAATCCAGCATGAACACAAGCAGAAAGAACCCCTACAAACGTAACATGATCAGGCTTAGTACCTGATTTGAGAAGCAATTCAAAGAACTCAAGAGACTTAATGGGTTGACCATGCTGAGCATATCCAACAATCAGTGAAGTCCATGATACTAAATCTGGTTTAGGCAACCCTTTGAACACTCTTTTAGCATTATTAATGTTTCCACATTTTGAGTACATGTGGACAAGGGCACTTGCTGCAAATGAAAAAGGGTCGAATCCCATCCTTGTCATGTATCCATGGACCTGCTTACCCAAGTTCTCAGCAGCATGATCAGCACAAGCATTTAAAACACCTGCAAAGGTGAAGTCATTCGGCCTAATTCCAGAAGCCATCAACTTCATAAACAAGGCAAATCCCTCTTCCTTCCTCCCATCTTCAAAGTATCTGTCAATCATAGCTGTCCACGAAACAACATCTCGATTTGTCATTTTCTCAAAAATCGTTCTAGCTTCATCTATACTCCCACATTTACCATACATATCTGACAAGGCACTCCAAACTACCTCATCTGAGTCAAACCCAGCTCGCAGTATACGACTATGAATCTCTTTCCCAATTCTTAAATTTGGTATGGCTGCCGAAGCAGCAAGAGCACTAGACACAGTGAACTTATTAGACTTTGAGCTCTCATCTTTCTGCATCATCCTATACAACTCTAAGGCATCTTTGGGTCGATCCTGCCGAGCATATCCTGATATCATCGCAGTCCAAGAATAATTATCTCTTTGAAGCATTCCATCAAACAGCTTTCTTGCTTCATCAAGCTCACCCATTTTAGCATACCCAGAAATCATAGTATTCCATGAACACAAATCCTTCTCAGGCATATCATCAAAAACCTTCCGACCATCAACAAGGCACCCACATTTTGTGTACATATCGATAAAACGATTAAGAAAGAACAAACCTGGAATGAACCCGATGGCTTTGGTATGGGCGTGAACTCGTCTGCCTTCATCAAGAGCCCGTTGTTGAAGGCAGAGATGTAAAAGAGTCGAGTATATTGAAGCAGAGGGTCGGTCTATTTGGTCAAGTAGTTGAACTGCCTCTCTCAGACGCTTTTGCTCGCATAGAATGTGAATTGCTTCTTTGTATTGGTTGTCTTTGCATAAACGAGTAATGAAGCCATCTTTCCTATTGGGTCCAAAGAAATTCTTCTTTTCCTGGGTCTTTGAAGATGATAGCTTTCTCTTAGGCAATAACAGAATACCAAAGCGAGAGTTCTTAAGATTCAGAAACTTCATAGTTGAGAATTGTAGCAGACACAGAGTTGCAGATAAAGAAAGTATTTTCCTGTGAAAGCTAATACACAGATATTCTAATAATTTTAAATTAACTTAAAAAATAATAATTACTTTTAAATTAAATAATAATTTTTTCAAGTTTTATAATTTTTAATATTCATTTAAAATATATTTATTTTTAAAAAATAATAATATTTATTGTACTAAATTATTTAAAATATTATAAGTAAATATTGTGATGGTCTTATTTGTCTTCTTGGCCTATCTCTAGTCAAGATATATTTAGGTTCTGTTGATGCAACATCTTCAAGTGTCTCCTCCGATTCTTGCTTAGAAACTTCGACATCAAGTTCTACCTTCTTACTATCACCATGAACTTCAACTTGGTTATCATGGCTCTTATGTGATCTTAGGTTAAGTATGGTTGTCTCAATAGTCACATCTCTATTAATCATTAGTTTCGACTCTTTAGGGACCCAAGGTCTGTACTCTTTGACACCATCTTGATAACCCAAAAATATGCATTTCTTAAGCTCTTAGTTCTAACTTTCCTTCATTAATATGAACATAAACTAAACACCTAAATACAAGCAAAATTAAATAATTTGTCATAGAGTCTGATCACATATCTTTTGGAGCCTTGAAATCAATAGTTGTGAAAGAGACATGTTATTCGCAAATAACATACAAGATTAATTGCCTCAGCCCAAAATTGTTTAAGTAAGCCTACATTGAAAGCATTCTTGAACTCTCTCAAGCAACATTCTATTCCTTCATTCTACCACACGATTTTGTTATGGTGCATGCCTCATTGTTTTATGGCAAGCTATACCTTCATTTGTAAAAAACTTCATTGAACTTCATTGCTACAAAACTCTCACTTGTATGTCTAGGTCGATTAACCTTTCTTCTCCATCCGCTTTTCCACGAGAGTTTTCCATTGCTTGAACTTGAGGAATACATCACTTTTCTATTTCAAGATATAAATCCAAACTTTCCTTGAATAGTTATCAATGAAAGTCAATATGTACCTCGTGAGAAGGAACACTTAACATACCACATATGTCGAATGGATATAATCAATAGTCCACTACGTATTGTGAACTCAGTGCTAAACTTCGCTCTGCTTTGTTTCCCATATAAACACAATGTTTACAAAAATCTAGCTTTTAGTCGATGTCCGCGATCAAGCCTCTCTAACTAAGCTCATCCAATCCTTGCTTTCACCATGTGACCTAACCTTATATGCCATGAGGGATTTGGTCGAATAAAAAAAAGAAGAAATTGTGGTAACACTTACTATTGTGCTACCTTTTAGGATATACAGTTTATTTTTCAATTTTTCTTTCATAACGGTCAAGATACCTCTAAAAACTCTTAAGACTTTACCTTCAACTCAATATGAACATCCAAGAATATCTAGAGTGCTCAATGAAATTAAGTTCTTCTAAAATTCGTGCACATACTGTCAAAACATTGTGTTTTCTGATAATCATAAGATGTATTCCATTATTATTATTTACGTTACATTTTCTGAGAATTTACAATGTATATAAGGAAAGCAGAAAAATTAAACATGATAACCATAAAACCTGCACATCCAGGTTTTATGGCTCATTAATATTTTTGTTTGCTCCATGTTTTATTCCATGGAGCATTTGTGTCTGCCACTGTTATAGCGCCATACCAACGCTCTCCTCGAGTTGGCGTATATCTCTTATACGCCCAACTTGTCCAAGTGAGTTGTAGAAGTTCCTATGACCAGGATTTTGTGAGTATATCGACCAATTGATCTTACGATTTAACAAATGGAAGCTTAATAATCTTTTCTTCAAGATTACGTTTGATGAAGTTAGATCCACTTCCAACGTGCTTCGTGCGATCATGCAAGCCGGATTGTGAGATATGGCAACGGCCGCTTTGTTATCACAAAATAAGTTCATTTCAGTTGTGAGCAACACCAATTTCGGTTAGAAGTTTTTCAACCAAAGGAGCTCACATATTCCGACCATTCCTCGAAATTCGAACCTTCAAGACATTTGGATAAGGCAACTACATTTTGCTTCTTCCACCAGTGTGACAAGATTGCCCCCACGAAAGTAAAGTACCCGAGTAGATTTCCTATCCTTCGTATTCCACCTTGAGTCGAAATACGTATATCGAGGACTTCGATTGACCATTCTTTGAAAACATAAGTCCTTTCCCGGGGAGGATTTTAAGTAACGAAGTATTCGCATGGCCCCTTCCGTATGGTCTTGGCGGGCGACCCGACTTCGCGACACTTTCGCAAAGATAAGCAATATCGGGTCGAGTATGAGATAAATATACGTAGTTTACCTACTGCTTAACCGTTGATATATATCTGTTTATCTGTGGTACTGAATCGCATATTCTCTGAGTTTATGATTTTGAACCATTGGAATATCGACAGGGTTTCTGCAATCTAGTAGTCCCGCACTCTGTTAGTAAGTCCAGAGTATATTTTCCTTTGGGAAAAGACATATGCCTTGTTTTGATCTTGTTACCTCAATACCTAAAAAATATTTGAGCCCTCCTAAGTTCTTCATTTCAAACTCATTTGTGAGTTGTTCTTGAAGCTTAGAGATTTCTTCTTTATCATCCACTTGTAATGATCATGTCGTCTACATGTAGACTATAAGAGTGTTATCTTCCCTAATCTATGTTTTAGGAAAAGAGTATGATCGAGTTGCTTTGTTGGAACCCATATTTCTTCATTCTTTGAACTCAACCTACCAAACCACGCTCGAGGTGATTGTTTTAGTCATACAATGCTCGTTGTAATTTACATGCGATTTTTTTTTCGATGTAACAAGATATCCACAGTGGGATATCCATGTAAATCTCTTCTTCAAGGTCGCCATGAAGGAAGGCATTCTTCACGTCAAGTTGGTGCAATGGCCAATCTAAATTTGCTGCAAAGAGATAACAAAACTCTCACAGTTTTAGTTTAGCCCAGCGGTGAGAAGGTTTCTTGATAATCTATCCCATCGTGTTTACGTGTGTATATCCTTTACTGTACAAGCCTCGCTCTGTAACGATCAACTCCCATCTCGCTTTATACTTAATGGAGAAAATCCTTGCATCCTACCATCTTCCTCCCTTGAGGCAACTCGCTTAACACCCATTGTGTTATTCTTCCGTAGTGCCTCGAATTCCTCTTTTATAGCTTGAGTCCATTTTGGATCGAGATAAAGCTTCTTGATGCTACTCGAATTTGACACGAGGAGAGTGTTTGTCTGACAGAAATGCCACGATAGGTTCGATAACCTTTGAGTAGATACATAATTTGCTATTGGATACTTGGGTTGTCGTTCTTCTCTTTAGGGAGTATCGATTTGGAGGTTTACCTCGATTGTGTACGAAAGGTAAAACATAACCAACGATGTATCTATAGCATTAGTACGTAAAGGTGTGATAGGATAGCTTACCTCGAGTGTTCTCGGCAGAGAGGATCATCGTGGGTAATAGAGAATGGAGAATGACATCAACCACTTCATCTTGGAGATTCAAGTACTACGCTTGACTCTTGGAAGTTCAAGCTCGGGTCTCAGATACGGGCTCCTCCATATGTGGCACGATTCAAGTATGTTGGACTTGTGTCTAATATTTCAACATCAAGCCAATTTCGTTCTTCACCATAACTCTCCTACGAAGAGTGGAATTGGATACCGGTGATGGGAAAAAATATTCGATTCGAGGAAAGTGACATCCGTGGTAGTATAGTGTCTTTTAGTAATTGGATCATAACATCTGTGCCCGCTTTTTTTGTACACACATACCACTAAGAATACACATTGACGCTGACACACGGATCCAACAGTTAGATTTGATTTTTATGGAGGTGGACAAAAACCACACATCCAAAGATTCGGCGAACGTCAAAATAGAGCACAAGGAAGATGATTAGATAACACTTTTAATGGATGCGAAATTGTAAGGTCTTTGTGGGCATTCGATTCGGTAGATACAGTGTAAGCAATCACTCCCGTATTTATTAGGCATATGTGCGTCGATTAGTAAGGCCCGAGCCGTTTCTAAAATATGGATTTTTCTCTCTGCAGTCCCGTTACATTTGTGGGGTTTGTGACGTGAGGTTTCAATGGAGAATACCGTGGTTGTCAAAGTATGTCCGAATTGTTGATTAACGTATTCCCTCCATTATCGAACCTAAGTATCTTAATTTTTTCAGAAAATTGTGTACGAACCATGGTGTGAAACATGTGAAATGTAGCAAATACTTCATCTTTATGTTTGAGAAAGGTAAAGCCATGTCATTCGTGTACAATCATCAACAAAAATAACAAACCAACGCATTTAATTGACGTAATGATCGGGAAGGTCCCAAACATCGAGAATGTACCAAAGCAAAACGAGCCACGCTTTTATTCACTCGTAGGATAAGACGCCCTATGACTTTTTGCTAGGATACAAGTATCACATTTGAAATCTGAATGTGTGATATTTGAAAATAAAGCCTGGGAGTAGGTGCTTTAAATACCGAATGATGGATGCCCAATCTACGATGACATGGCAAATCTGCTGTTCCTTGT
This sequence comes from Hippophae rhamnoides, assembly GCA_033030585.1. Taxonomy (NCBI): domain Eukaryota; kingdom Viridiplantae; phylum Streptophyta; class Magnoliopsida; order Rosales; family Elaeagnaceae; genus Hippophae; species Hippophae rhamnoides. The sequence goes on along the minus strand of CM065434.1, from coordinate 17,977,797 downwards.
TACCAACGGTATGTTGCATGTGATTGGCTCTTCCGAACCGAGGTCATCCACGTAATATAGCCCTCCTCTCCCAGTACCACGCCCAATGATCTCCTTGGTGAGAATATCCCGTAAGGCAAAAAGTAGAGTACATCAATACCTACGGTTAAGGTGCAGTGACGACTTACGCATTAGTCGGTTTGTGAAGAGAAGGTACTAGCAAAAGTATTAGATAATGATAATGAAGGAGATAAGGTCACCGTTCGGCTCGCATGGCGGATAAGTGACTCCATTTGCATTGGCAACACGACTCCGTCTTGGGCCGGGTTGTGGATAGATCGTTTGGGTCAAACGTCATGTGATCTGTAGCTCCGAGTCCGAGAATCCAATCCTCTTGTATGAGTAGAGATGTGGAATGCTTTACTTGAAATACACGGATCTGGGAAGATTCGGCACGAGAAGTGAGGGATAGTGAGGCATTATTGGTAGCCACAGCAGTCGGCCCAGTGGTGTCCGTTTCTTCAGTGGTGAAGATCGTTCCACCATTCTCGGATACCCGTGTAGTTTTGAAACAATTTTCAAGGGTGTGTTTGGAGTTTCCGCAATGGCCACATTTTCATGTCAAGAGATGGTGGATTTCTGAGTGGATTTCTTGCTACCCACGGAAAGGTCCTGTTTTGGTGGCATTAGATTATGGTGTCCGCCGGCCCGCACAAAAGCCATGCACTCCCGGGTGTCGTATCTACACCGTGATCATCACCGTCTCGCACGACCTCTTCTCGCGGATGAATCCATAGGCTTGTTCCACCGTAGGAAATGGTTTTATACGAAGCACATCACTTCGAGTTTTATCCAATCTATCGTCGAGTCCATCGAGGAAGGTATATACCGTCTTACTTGTATGATGGAGTTGTATTTTTGTATATCAATCGCACACTCCATTGGATTAGGACGACGGAAATCAATTTCACGCCACAACCCTTGAAGGTCATTGTAGTATTTTTCAATGGATCCACGCGCTTGCTTCGTACGAGTAACTCGACGGCGAAGATCGTACTGCGAGACGTGTACGTACCCATCGTAGTAGGTGGTAGGCTGAGAATCCCCAAACTTGTCTTGGGTTGGGAATCGAATAAAATTTGCAATCGAGGAGGGGTCCATCGAATTGATTAACCATCCTTTAACAATGGCATTTTCGGTCGCCATCTCACGAATGTGGGTCGGTTTCGGCCAGGTTGAGGAAATTCCCGTTGATATATCCCGGTTTGTCTTTGCGAGAGATATACATCTCTACCACGGGACCACAAGGCATTGGATCCTCCCAATCGACTTGATACTAATGGGGCGGTCCGACGCTCGGTTAGCGGAGGTTGTGGCCGGTTTGAGCTCTGGTTAGAACTTCCGTCATTTTCGTCAAGTCTTCCAAAATGAAATTGGTAGTTAAATCTACGGGCTAAACCTAATTGAAAAACAATTCTTAACCCTAAACCTAATTTCCGCTTCTCGCAATGGCGCCTCTTCTCCTTCCTACGCGATTCAGGGAGATGGTCGAGCGTTTCGCTGGCGTCGGCGAGCCTTTCTACGGTTTCCTCTGCGGCGTCGTGCCCGTTCCTTGATCTGTGGCGCCACCTTTTCCTTCGATTCCTTGTGCGAATCGATCGGTTTCTCTCCTATCGATTCTAATTCAGAAAATGGTGCATTCAACAAGGTGTAGCGAGGTTCGAAAAGTTTTACTGGCGTTATGTTTCTTCACTGAGCCAGAAAAAAACACGAGTTGTATTCTGTTTCTTTTGCGAAATGATAGTTTTTTCCTGGAAAATAGGTATTGTTGAATGCTCCTTCTGTCTTTCCTTCTTCTTTGCTTCGTTTCTATTGATTTCGAATATGGAAAAACGTCTCTTTTTCCCTTTTTTTCAATATTGCAACTAATTGGTTTTTCAACCTATACACAAAAACAACGATTCACGTCCATGACTCAAAAACACGACTTGATTTTTTTTTCGGAACCACTTCTACCTGACCTGACACTATTAATCAATCTCGTGATTCATTTTTTCTTGAGCCACACGCGTAAAATCGAGATAAAAGCGAAGGTAAGTGTAAACGAATGGTTACCAGGAAATCGAAATCAAATTTTAGAAACGGCAAGCGTAATAGGTAATTCCATACCTTGCTTCACGATACCATGTCAAAACATTGTGTTTCGATAATCATAAGATGTATTCCATTATTATTTACGTTACGTTTTACAAGAATTTACAATGTATATAAGGAAAGCGAAAAATTAAGCAAATAACCATAAAACGACATCCAAGTGCTTTATGGCTTCCACTAATATTTTGTTTGCTTTCAACGTGTTTTATTAATGGAGCGTTTGTCTAAGGCTGCGTATTATTATAGCGCAACACATACCTCACATCAGTTAATATTCTCACAATACTGTCATTCATCTTGATTTACACTATACATTTTCCAATTATATTACAAGCTCCATTATTCCTCCTTAGAATTTTGCCACATCAACCTCTTAAAATGTAGCAAACCAATCTCTATTAGGCGTCATGTGAAAAGTACGCGCTAAATCAAGAATCCAATCATTATCATTATCACGTAACGAGACAAAGAGAACATTTCCACCTATTTAGCTTAAATATATAAATATATATAAGAATACTTAAAATTCATAGTAATTATTTAAATGTTATAATATTCTTTTAAAAAAATTATTTGTATATAAAAAATATATTATTTAATATATATTTAACTTTAATCATTTATAATTTTAATATTACAATTATCATTCATATTCCATTATTCTTCAAAAAAAAAAGTTTATAATTTTAATTATCTATTAATAAAATACAATCACATTATTTCATGCAAATTTGGAGTTTTGGTAAATAGATATCATATTTTTAATCTTTTTTCTATGCTTATTACATATACAGGTAATTTTTTATCTACCTGTTTAGCTTCTTATCTCTATCTCATTCATGTGATCTTTTCTCCGATCATTTTCCTCATTTTAGTTGTTGGAGTTTCTTATTGGCCAATGATGGTACTGCTATCGTCGCTATAGCTTCGATTTCGAGAAATCACTTTCATTTTCTTTATTCCACGGTATAACTAGATTGTTGGAAATGAAATACTAACGAAATTAATTTTTATTCAAATTTAAAAAATATTAAAAGATCATTCTTATTCAAAATATAATATATTATAACTCACTCGTATTTAAACTTTACTTTTTTATTCACTTAAAAACTCTTAATTTTTATTAATGTTTAAACTAAAATAGGAAAAATTATTTATACTATTTAATAATAATCATACAACACACAAATAAATTAATCTAAAATTATAATAATCATATAATTTATTTTTCGTCTTTATAATAATATTTTAATTTATCATATGATTCACCTACGCTAATTATCACATCCTATAATACTCTAAGTAGAATGCTTAATTTGTGGATTTGAGCTCTAATATGATTTATTAGGGCTGCATGGTGGTTCAGATTTCATTTTGAGTAAGCTTTGATTTATTGTTTCTCTCTATTATGTGTATATATGTGTTTAAGTTAGAGATTTAAGTCTCTCTTTCTCATTACTCACTTTCAAGTACCAGATTTAAATGCAGCGAAGATCTGGTGAAGACAAAAACAACGGATTTTACTAAATTTGGATTAGAGTTATGTTGTAGACAGTCATGAATTCTTATATATTTTATAACATCAAATATTAAATATAAGAAATATAATATCTATACATTAAAGACAAGTTATAGTTATTTATTTTAATATATGGAATGTTTACGTATAAGTCACATTTACATTTGTATTAATTAAGTTTTAAAAATCCAAATACAAAGAATATTATAATTATAACTCATATTTAATTAAAAATAACCATAATTATATAATCGATATTTTTGATATTTTTAATATAAGATAAATCATTATTATTATTTTATTCATATATATCTTATAAATTTTTTAAAAATAATTATTCAATATAGTGATTATTTTTTTATGAAAAAAATATCATAATCTAATAATAGTTACCCAAAATTAGTATTTTATAGTGAATAAATTTTTTTGAATTAAAATATAATGTTTTAAAAATAATCATAATTAATGGTGATTAGATGTATAAATTTTTTAATACATATCTTGTGGATATAGTTTAAAATTTAAATTATAGTTTTTAATTTTAAAATTAAAATAATTTAAATTATTACTATATTTTATAAATTTAGGAAGAAATAAATTACATTTGTGTATTACAAAACTAGTATTTGTTGAAAAATAAGAATAACTATTTCTTAATCATCAAAATATAAAAACAAATTATAGTTATTTTCTACATATTTTGAATTTATTTTTAAATTTTATTAAAAAATATATATATAATTTATATGTGAAATAAAACCTAATAAATCATTTAAAAAAAAAACATTTACATAAGTTGAAGCCAAACATAACCCATACATAGCCAGGCCATCGGTTGTAGTTAAGGAATTTTTTTCCCACTTAAAACATCTTAATCCATTAACTAATTTTTTTTTATTACAAAGAGTAATAATCCCTTAATGAGATAAAACAACATAAATAATAATAAAATTAGCTTGATTATGTAATATTTATCTAATAAATCGACACATATAAACATAAGTCATTAGAAAAACAAACAATTTAATATTATGTTTAAAAGTTTAGATAGATTTAATATAATATAAATTTATCAATATAAATCTCATAAAATTGACAATATTTTGAGAACATAAAACCTGTAAGTAATTTTCACATGTTCTATTTTATAAAGACTTAGAGGATATGATCGAGAACGTATTAAATACAGATAGAAACTAAATAAAATTACCTTCACATATTAAAAATAAATTTTTAAATAATAGATTAATTAAATAATATCGAATATAATACTTTGAATTTATTGTCATCGTCTTTCTATTCATCTATACTTACATTCATGTTGAAAAAAATAGGACCTTTCTCTTCCCTAGATAACTGCTTTGTACCGATTATAAACGAAGTACAGAGTTAAGGAAGTTAAAAAGTTTATTATGTTTCCAACAGTCAGTTTTTGACAGTTTTCTCACGATTTTATAAGTAAAATCTTCTATAAACTCGAAAAAAGTTCCATTTTTTAAGGCTTTCTCAGACCTTATTTTTTTCTTTTTTTCTTTTTTCGCCGAAGTGTGAGCATTAAGTATTAACCATTGTATATTTCATGATTCTAAGAACATTTGCTATTTGTAGTAATTTGGAAACAAATTTTGTTGGACGACGGGTATCTTAATAAATATACAATTGAGGTCCAAAAAAAGTTAGTGTGTGGGAGTTGTGGAAGTAACCTTAATTGTGTTTAGTCATTTTATTTAACTGTGGTTAGTCATTTTATTTGTTTAAAAGGTCCAATTAGATTAATCTTTTTATAAAAATGAGATATTTTAGTTATTTTTAAATAATAAAATAAATTTAATCGGATAAAATTATCATTTTATTTTAAACAGTAAAAATTTAAATTTGAATAATATAATAATTTTTTATTTTTTTGTCAACTAATTTTATAAATTTTATATTTTATGTTTGACACTTTTTTGTATCATATTTTTTTTGTAGGTTTAATGTTTAGATCTAAACCGTAAATTTTATACTATGAAAAATATAGACCACATGGATCAAACAATTACATTATTAATGACGTTGAAATCATACATAGAAGTTTTTTTGGAGAGGTTCTAATATTATAGGGTTTATAGAGAGAAGTCTAGAACGTGTATAATGATCATTTCCCTTTATATATATATAACCTAAGAAATAGGTGTCGAGGTTACATTGTTAGACACTCTATTTAAAATATCAGAGTATTTATATATAGTAATTTTACATAAAATTAGGTCGATATCCTCAGGTCACATAATACACCCTTTATTTAGATGTAAAGTTCTTATAAGGGCTACCTATGGGTCATGCAATCCCAACGTCTATAACTTATTAGGTGCTACTCGTTTTGAATCATGAGGTCAAGCTATAGAGATCGTTATTTTGTAGAATGCATGCAGATAACAATGTCAAGTTACCATACGCGAGCTGGTTAAGCTCTTATATATAAGGAGATGATCTAGGTCATTAGGGTAGTGTACATATTACATGTAGAGTACGAAACATTAACTCCTCTATTCCCTAAACTTTGGGAAGTTAAAAGAATACTTCATAACTTGACCCATGTATCCACATAATTAGGTCACTATTTATAAGAAATCTAATGTAACAGGCTCTAACCAAATGAGATCATTTAGGTTGTTTCGATAGTAACCCCTCTATGTGTACTATACTTGATATTAACTCCCCTTCTTCTTAGGATTTTGGGAATATGAGGAATCTTCTTAGTATTAATTTTGGTTTTATTGGACAAACCGTTCAACTTCCATTTCCCCTTTATAAATAGGGACAATTTTTTTTTTAACTTTTTACCCATTCAAGTTTAACTTAGCCAAAAAAATTTGCCAGAGAATCTCAGTCCGGTAAAAGTTTTTACCCTACCCTTATTTGTAATCAACTTGCTTGAAAAAACACTATTTGGATTTCAGTTCATCTGGCTAGCGGCTTCATTGGAAAACCAATCTATTTTATTATTACCATGTTACTCTTCGTCAACTCTGCAACATTCACCTACTAGGTAAATTTTTCCTCTTTTTGCTTTTATTTATCATGTCTTCTAATAAAGGAAAAGGTATAGCACACTCATCATCTTCTAAAGACGTTCCCTTAGGTTGTACCAAAAGTGTTCCTTCAAGAATAGGTACATCCTAAGAAGAATCTTGAGAAATGTTTCGCTTACCAATGAGCTCAGAACAAGTTGAGCGACCTATTGATACTTCCATAGGTCGTGAAGATAGACTAACCACCAAAGAGAGCGTCCTCACCCTTCCTGCTTCCTCTGGATCCCTCCCTACTTCCTCAACGTCTTTGCCGAGACTGGTGCCCATCATTCACTTATTTGCATCTACGACAGTAAAAGTACCCCATTCCAAGAAGAAATGTGACAATCGGGGTGAGCCTACCCATCAAACTAAGGACAAATATCAGATAGAAAATATGCCCAGTGTCCTCACTATTGATGACTTGATAGAAATAAGGCATAAATATGGTATCCCACCCCATGTAGGTCTGATGTTAGTACCTTTCCATTTATATGACACCGATGATCCTTTGGCGAGGTGGTGGGTAATACACTTGGCTCCCTTCAAAATATGACTTCGGTGCCCGTTCCCCAAAATGATGGCTTGTGCCCTCAACACTTTTGACATTAACCCTATTCAAATTAATCCTAACAGATGGCAGACTCTCTTGTATCTTTCAATCATGGTTAGTGAACACGAGGTGGATCTAACAAGTGACGAAATCAAATGTATGTACTGCTTAAAAAGAAACGGAATGGATAAATGAAAGGCTTATATATCATATGTTGTTGAGTATAAAATACACATGAAACTCCCTAATAGCACCTCGGGTTAAAAGGATGAGTATTTTTACATTACTGGGGACATTTGGGGTGATGGGGTCGATTTACCAGTCCGTTATACCTGGAATGATCACTTTAGCACTTCTCAATCTTGTGCAAGTGAGTTGATAAACAAGTTGGGTTTATATGGTAAGGAAAAAAATAAGGACAATTAAGCTTTAGAATACTCCAAATGAGAGCTACATGATTATTTAAATTGTAGCCTATTTGGAAAAATCTTGGGTCTGGAGGGATTATACAAACGAGTACTTGGGTCATACTTTTGTAATGAGGTAAATATCATATATTTTATCTTTGACTATGAATCATTGTTTTTTACTTTTTTTTTGTAGGCATGGACTACTTAAATAAGGATCTTAAGGACATGATTGACACCTCAAGTGTTCAAGAGCTGGTGCCTATGTACCCTTGGCCTACCCCCACCTTGCCATCTCTTACAGAGGACTCTGTTCCCCTAGATGAAGAGATGATCAAGGTGCCCCTGCCAGTTATGATGTCTAGCATGCCCAGCGTGTCTTCTCAACCCCCCAATGATGAGGCTTTTAAGAAGAGGAAAGCCAATGAGGACCTAACTCCCCAAATCGAGGTGATGGATTTGGATGACTTCGAGTTTGACAAGGTTGTTTTAATGAACATGATGGTTCTTGACACCCCAATGACCTATTTTGAATGAGGCTTTTTTTGGCAGCCTAAATTGAAAAGGTCCTCTGCCATCACTTTGGCAGTAACGTTGAACGGACTAGGGTTAGAGAAGCCCGCAAGCTTGAAGAGGAGTCTAACGGGGAACTGATGGTTGATCATCTACTCAAGATGAATATGTACATGTTTATGTTTGTAACTAATCATACTTGTAATATTTTTCTAACTTAGTTATATATTTTAGGTCTTGTCATTGGTCAGAGAAGGCGAGCTATCCCTAAGGACATACAAGCGCGAAGTGCAAACAAGTTACTTGTAAATAGAGACGTACTAGAAGGCCATAGAGGATAAGAATTCTCTCCTTACTGAGTACAGGGCCAGAATCCTGAAGCTGAAGGGAAACGTACTCGATAAGACCGAGATGCTAAAAAATGTGGATAGTTACTACTTCAAGTAGGGTCAGAAGGCAAGCCGATTTGAATAGGCGACTAAAGAGGCTGAAGAGACACCGAGCTCACTAAAGGACCAAATGAGCTTGTTATCTTACTTGGTGGAAATGCTTAAAGAAGAGTGAACCAAGGCTTACATAAATGGGGTGGTTTTTGTGGTAAGTATCTTGAAAACCCAAGCTGAGAAACTAGAGCTAATTGTACCATACTTCACTTTGATAAGGGCTTTTCAAAGTAGCTAGTCCAAGGTACCTCCAGTGAGCACTCCACTTCTCTCACCTCAAGATGAAGAAGGGATGTAGGAAGCTCGGCTTGAAGGCATAATCGAGGAGGTCACTCCATAGGTCATGGTCCTTATTCTTGTAAGCCTCCCTTGAAGTAGCCTTTTACTTATGTGATATCACCATCAACACCTGAGCGACTAATAAGCTCTCCATCTTTTGAAGTCTTTGTCCACACCTGAGCAATGAATAGCCTCTACTCTTGAAGGAAATAAAGAGTGTATATTCTTGTAAGCCTCCCTTGATGCAATGGAATGTGTTTATCATTGAAATGCTCGTCCATAGTTTTTTTTTAAATGTACTATCACAAGTTACAAATGTCTTTGAACGAACTATAAATGTAATGTATTTGCTTCTTCATATTTGTCATCTAGTGAGTAAATTTTCAAAAAGAAATCTCATGTTTTTCTATTTAAATGCCTCATCCTCTATTTTTGTTTATCCTTTTGAAATATTTTTGATATTTTCCTCAAAGTTTGAGGCCATCTACTAGAATTGTTAGTCACGCTCTTGAATTCTAGTTGATTCCAAACCAAAACACTCTAATTTATTTGACTTTTGAGGTTGCTATATTTAGGTCACACGTCAGATGGATTATACACAAATTGACCTTAACGATCTGATTGAAATGAGATCATGTTTTTCTTAAACCCTGATCACCCTTTCACGAGTTACTAAGAAAGTCCCCGCTTCTCCTACCATAAGTAATAAGGTGAATCAAGCATCTCCTTATGATATCCCTTCGGGGAATAAAATGAAGAAATCCAGGGCATTTCATGCATCACCCCTGGATGTAAACGAAAAGATGAAACCTGGGCCTGACCAACTTATTTTAGCTTCAAGAAAAGTTGCTAAAACTTACCTTCATGGTTCACCCCTGAGCGGAGAACTCCCTGAACCTACCATTATAATATGTAGTGATCCATCAATGAGGTCTATTCATCATAAAGATTTATCCCCATTAGGGGAAGAAATTAGTCTTTTGCAAAATGTGTTCCTCGTTAAATACAAACGGGAGTAGACTGAGTATCCTGTTCAAAAATAGGATGTTTGATAACCCCAGTGCTCAAGATGAGTTGTATCATCACTTCAGGATGCCTACAAATCAGTCCATCATTTACGCAGCTCGTAAGTGGGAGAAAAGGACCATTTGGAATCTAATAGCCAAATGTGTTCTTGATATAAGTGACCTCTAGGGCATTTGGTAGTGTGTAATTTTGGTAATATATAACTGACTAATCTTTTCCTTTTACTTTTTATAGGAAATATCTATCACCAAGGATTCAAATCAAGAAGAGAAGATGTGTCATGAAACCTCTAAATTAGAAGACACACGTACTAAGTTGATTCGCACACTCAATTAACAAGATGAATACAAGGACAAAAGGGATGAACTACGAAAATTGGTGGAATATTGGAAACAAAGAGCGCTAGAGAAGAATACATGCAAGACGTCTATGTTTGAAAGTATCGGACCACCTCCCCGTTAATAAATAAAGACTACATTATTTGTGAGCAGATTTAACTTTGTAATTTTCATTGTTTGTGTATACCTTGAATTAAACAATAAAGCAAGATGTTAATGAATTTTTTTTAGCAAAGGGAAGGCTCCCTTTTGATGGACTCAATACCTTTTCCTAGGATGGGCGACATGCCTCTGATATTATATTAGGGGGTCTATTTGGCCACCTCACTACATACTTAGAGTTTATTACATTAATATTTCATGAGACAATATAGTACACCTGAATGATCCAGAAACAAACTTTGATGCCTATCATTATATTATAAGTAGAGTTTTCATACATAATATTTATTTAAATATTCCCCATTCCAACTCAACTCATCCCTTATGCCATTACTTTCTATCTGATAAGATCCTCCTAGAGTGATATCATATATTTGATATGAGTCTTCCCATATTGCGGTGAACTTCCCATAGGTAGCTTTAACTTTATTCCCCAAAGCTTTCCATAAGACCCAATCCCTAGTTCTTATGTTTAATGGATCTGTTATATAACCTTTGAATTGTTCATTTTTATTCAATTAGCATTAGGGAATTCTACCTTTTTTCTTCAGCTAACAAGAGATCATTTCTTCTAAGGTATTTATTATCCTTCTACGTTATTTCCGATCGAAGAGTAGGTTACCATACTTCTGATGGGATGACCACTTTCGTGCCATATATGAGATAAAAGGGGCTTTCCTCTGTTGTTACCCTAGGGGTCGTTCTTATAGCCTAGAGAATGTCGAGTAGCTCATCTACCCATTTTCCTTTTACTCATTCCAAGCATTTTTGTAATATGTTGATAAGGGTTTTGTTTGATGACTCTACCTGACCATTTTCCTATGGTCTATAAGAGGTGGAATGTGACAACTTGATGCATATTTCATCGCAAAAGGACATCAACTGTTAACTTGTAAACTACCGGCCATTATCTATAACCGACTTCCAAGGTAAACCATACCTACATATTATATTCAGCTAAATAGTTTTTTGTTCTTTCTACCTTTTGGATTCTTACTAATGGTTCAACTTCTATCCACTTAAAAAAAATAATCGGTTGCCACTATTAGGAATTTTTGTTGGCTTAGAGCAAAGGGGAAGGGGCTAAAAATATCCAACCCTCACTTTTAGAATGGCTAGAGGTTGACAATAGACTTCAAGTCACTAGCTGACTAATGTGGAATAGTAGTATGTCTTAGCACCTATCACGGTTTTTGACATGAACAATGCAATATTTGAGAAAAGTAGGCCAATAGTAGCCTTGCTTGATGATTCTTTGAGAAAGGGTTCTTCTTCCTAAGTGAGCTCCATATCATCCCTCATGTAATTCATCCAAAACTATTTATGCTTCTAGAGTAGGTAAGCACTTTATCCATGGTCCGCCATAATTTTTTCTAAAGAAAACCTCTTGAACAATAATGTAATTCCTTGCTTTTGTCACGAATTTTTACACCTCATCCTTGTTCTCAGGCAGAGTATCATGAATGAGATACTCCGGGTACAAAGCCAACCAAGAGGTATGTGTTGATGAATTGGTACATGATAGAATTTTATCCCTACCTTTGTCCTCTATTATGCTTGGCCCCAACAAGCATGACATTAAGATGACCTTTTTCAACTCCGACCTCACCACCAATGCCAAAGTAGCCTAGGAATCTATGTGTGCATTTTCCCTTCGTGGTGTTTTCTTAACCTCGAATGTTTCAAAAGTTGCCATTGCTTTTTTCACCCTTGCATATAAAGTTTTATCCTTTCTTCCTTAGCCTCAAACTAATCATTGACTTGGTTGACCATAAGTTATGATTCATTATGGACCAACACTATTTTGGCTTCCAAAGTCATCAATTGGTGTAAAGCCAAGAGTAATACTTCATATTCAATAACATTGTTGGTTTCCTAGAAAGTGATATGGATACATTGCTCTATTAAGCTGCTAATATGAATGAATATCACTATTCTAATCCTTGATCCTTTTGAATTGCTTGCCCTATCAACGTATGCCATCCAAAGATTGAGAGTTGGTACTACTTTCATTAACACAGACACCATAGCTTCTAGCTCAGGTGTGGGCGCTTGAGTCCATTCACTGATAAAATCGGCAAGAGCTTGTCCTTTTGTTGATGATAAGGGCTTATAAAGTATCTTCAACTCGCTTAATTCAATAGCTATTTGAGAAAGGTGACAAGATTGGTCTGGCTTTCCTAGGATATTCTTTAAAGGATGTGATGTACGGACGACTATCTTATGTGCTCCAAAGTAGTGTCTAAGGTTGTGTGCCACCATTCTTACAGTAAGTGCTTCCTCATCCAGTAGAAGGTATAGTTGTTGTGCACTTGTCAATAAGTGACTCACATAGTATATGAGGTGCTATCTCCCTTCCCTATTGACCACCAGTACAACACTAGTTGCTTTGTTTGTGAATTCCATGTATATATGTAGCACCTCGCCAACAATAGGATTAAATAAAAGAGGTATCTTCCACTTAGAATGCTCGCTTATAGTCTATATCCCATTATTATTCCTTATTTTTCTTTAATAACTAAAAAATGGAAGGCACTTCTCCGTACACTTGGAAATGAAACAACTCAGTATGGTGATGTAACCATTTAGTTGTTGTACTTCCTTGATATAACTTGGAGATCTCATGTTTGCTAGAGCCAAAATTTTGTCAAGATTAGCCTTTATTCCCCTTAATGACACTAAATGAGTTAAGAACTTCCTCGATGCCACTCCAAAAATACACTTCTTTAGGTTGAGTCACGTCTTGTAACCTTTTATTATGGAAAAAACCTCCACCAAATCAAAGAGATGGTCCTTAGCTCATTTTATTTTGACCATCATGTCGTCCACATACACTTCTATATTTTGGCCTATTTGATCCTCAAACATTCTATTGACCAACCTTTGGTAAGTATCCCCACATTCTTTAGAACAAAAGTCATCCTTGTATAGCAATAGGTCCCTTCTTCCATGATAAAAGCTATTTTTCTTCATCTTTGAGATGCATTTGGATCTCATTGAAGACTGAATATGTATCTATAAAGCTCATTATTTCAAAGTCAGTTGTGGCATCAACCAACCGGTCAATATTTGGTAATGGGAAATAATCCTTTGGTATTACAATATTAAGGTAAGTAAAATCAACGTAAATTCTATGATCTTACATTCTATGATCTCCCTTTCCACTTTATTTGCTAACATCACATTCGATAGCCATGTTGGATAATCGACCTCAAAGACCTAACCTACACTTTTTAAGAAGTTGACATTTTTTTATGATATCACTTTTATCTCTAATAAATCTCTGCTTTCGTTCTTAAACTGGTTTCTTGGTGTGATCAGCATATAATTCATGCAAAATTATTGCAAGATCAATGCCAAGCATGTCTTATGGCTTCCATGTGAAAAAGGCCTACATTATCCTTCAAGAATTCAATAAGTGAAGCTCTCAACTCGTGGGCTAGCTTAAAGCTTATTCTTACAGATTTATCCACTTTTGGTTCCCTTATATAAATTACTTTATAATCATCTAGGGTAACTGATATGGTCTGTCTCCTCCCACATTCCTTCATCCTCCAATTTGAATGATTTTCGTTCTTTGGTTTCTACTTGAATACAAGGGATAATGCACTTTTCATGACGAAATTGTAACAACTCCTTACCTTGTCTTATTCTCTATGTATCTCTCTTATCTCTTTAACTATAGGTTACTTGATGAATTCATGATACTTAGAAGGGACTACTTTCATCTTATAGATCCAAGGTCTACCCAAAATTTCATTGTAAGATGTGGAGGTATTCAACACCTTCAAATTTGTAAGGATAATTTCGCCTTCCACATAGATTGATAAACGTATGGTCCCTACTGACATGGTCACTAATGAGCAAGATCAACACAAATACTTTGGTTTTATATTTGTAAAACTCTCACAAATGCACAAATAATTTTATAGAAAATGACAAGTATACTCCCTAGGTCTATCTAAGGAAGGAATATATGTGATTTTTAATTTATTATCCAAACTTTTAAAAGTGAAATTAAATTCTAAATATCCTATCACGATATTTTTATTTTTGTTTCCTAATCTAATAAAAAACTAAATATAGATATGATTCAATAAACAATAATATAGATTTTTATCATTCATAACAATGGAGTATTTATAGATATAATAATTAAGTTAATTATATTTGCTCATATTATTTAGGTTATTAAAGATATAAATTGATATTTGTTGATTTTCGCTTCTTGTTATGAAAATGTCATTAGGTGGGGCTCAAATTCTTTTGTTCAATATTAATTAACTAATATCCTTAAGTTTAGCCTATAATGAATTAAGTATTAAATTTCAGCTTTATTTTTAAGAAAATAGCAAATCATCTAATCACAACTATAGGCGGAGTTAGTTAATATTAGACTTTATTCAAGTTGTCCAAATTAAACCTATGAATTTAATTATCCGAGTACTAACTTTCAAGTTTTAAAAACATTACTGAAAATATGTCGTCAATACATCTTCGAATAATAGTTCTTATAAAAAAACTTTTGAAATAGAGCTTCACTCTAACTACCGAGCGATTGTACCAACAAATAAAAGAACACTACTCTGAATCAAACTGGATAATTAAACCTTATAATCTAATTTTCATATTTAAGTTTTAAATGAAAAATAATATATTCTCTCTAACATCCTTAATATAAAATCTTGAATAAAAAAATTAATTTATTTTATAGAAATGTTTTACCTATTTAATATTTCGAAAGCATAACAACGTTATTATTATATCATATTTACAAACAGTCAGCCATGTAAAATTCAATCACAAACAAATTAAACATAACATATAAGAATAAAATGTAAAAAATTCATTTTAAAATTATACCTCAAAAGAATCCTTACAGAACTTTAACGTTATTTTTATTGTTCGAAAACCTCTAAACAGATTTGCATTTTTTTATTTAATCAAAAACTAAAAATCTACAAGATTATAACTAATTTTTCTCAAAAAGAGAATAACTTTAAAACTAAAAACTAAAAAAACTAAGAAAACTTTCTAGAGAAAGAAAGCTAGATAGAGAAAGAGTTGAGAAAATTATGTAATTTTTACAATGGGAGAGATAGTCCTTTTATAGGTGAGGAAAAGGCCAAAGAATGTGGGAAAAATATTTCAAAAATTGATTTTAGACGCATTTGGATAGGCTGGCACGAGTGTAGGGCACGAGATTTGTGGCAAACAGGCATTTGGCGCATGCTAGCACACACGAGACATGGCGAGGGTATGTGTTGGCACTTACGGAAATCAAGTGGTGTGTGCTAGGCGTGTGTTGGTTGCATGCACTGGCTATACGCACGTAGGATGTGTAGGTTATGTTCCAGCTGCGTGCGGGCATGTGTTGGGCATGTGTGCGGGACTCGGTGCGGGCATGTGTTGGTGTGCATGGCACTTCGGCATGAATGGGTGGCTACACGTGGAATTTTGATATTTTTGACCATTTTGACCCATTTTGTCCAATTTTTCCATTTTTTTGACTTTTCTCATTTGTTTTCTGAACATATTTGTGATGTATTGCCTCCAGTAATTTTCTTAAAGTCCTTAAGTTATTTTTGAACGAAAATACCTAAAAAACAATAAAAATACCTATAATTTCGAAAAGACAAATTTATATTAAAATATGATAAAATCATACAAATATAAATTTATTTAATTAATTAAAGTACATTAAATTATGATAATTTTAGTGATTTTTAAGCACTCATTAATCATGTTGTCGTTAAAGCCTATCAATGGAATCATTGTTGCATTATCTCCTTGGGGTTTATCCTTATATCCAACAATGTAGATAATTATAGAAAATCTGAAAAGCTACCATTATCCTTTAGAATTATGTGCACCTCGCAGTGTGTAATCTTAATAGTGATAACCAACGGGTCATTATAGGGTGACAAGACCTCTCGTCCTTCAAAGTTGATAAGATTGGATAGGTCTTTCACTTTGCATGTTGTGTACTAGTCGATCTGTGTCCTTTTCTTCTCAAGCATATCTCTTTCTTAAGCTACTGGAATAACCTGACATAATCAGTCATCTATGTATGTTGTGGATTATACGAATGTCCTTTTAGGGAGGTTGACCAAGTTTGTTCACATCCTTGAGAGCAAGATTTGGAGGAATAAACTCGCCTTGACTAGTAGGGTTGCTGATTCCTCTACTTCCTTCCCACAAATCCCCTTTTTCTATCAACCATATCCCCCAAATATCCTTCTAATAAAAAATGTATGATCTCCCACTTAAGGTGTCAGCAATCCCTAGTCCAATAACTTGTATCCTTATGGAATGTATAATACTTATTAGGGTCCCTCAGTAGAGCTTTCATAGGCTGTGGCCATTTTATATGATTGATATAATCTATGCGTTGTATTGCCTTAGTCAATAAGACACGTAATATGGGACCTCTGAAAGGGAACAATGCCCTTCCCTAGGTCCCTGGCCTTCCCCTGTATGTGATTATGGATTTGCAATGAGGTAGACTAAGGTGTTTGTCTCTATAAGGCCTCCTATCTTCTTCACTTTTAACTGTGATAGGCTAGGCTATATCTCTATTTACCACCCCTTGGTGGACTTTATCTCTCTCTCTCTCTCTCTTTCTCTCTCTACGTTAACAAACTGTTGGGTCTTTTAGTAGGTCACTTCCAGAGATCGTAGGGTGGTCTTAGTCAATTTGATGAACAAACCAGTGTCATGCTTATTACCCTTGCAAAAAGCTTCAATAGCAATAAAGTCAAGACATTGTGAAATTTCCATTTTCTCTGTCTTAAACCTCCTTATGTAAGTCTCAACAGTCTCCTCATCTTCCTGGATGATTGAAAACAAATGATGCAACTCCTTCCATATTGTCTTATTGCATACATAATTAGTAACAAATGATTTCACCAATGCGTTAAAACTTTTTATACTCTTAAGAGGTAACTCGATGAACCATTGTTGTGTTACCTTTTGGAAGGTAGCTGCGAACAACTTGCAATAGATGGCTTCTTTTATTCTCTGGTAGGCTCACAGTGGCCATGGCCATCTTAGAATGGATAACATGAGCCACTAGGTCTTTTTTTCCCATGTAAGTAGGAAACTTAGGGGTAGTGAATTTTAAGGGTGGTATCACTGACTCAAGGGCATCCGAAAAAGGTGAGGTTGATAATTAACCATGCACTGTTTCAATATCACCTTAGAGTCTTAACTTCTCTTGGCTTTTGAACTGGTCATTTATTTTCGCCTTTATTTTCTCCTCTATATCTCTGAGTTTTTTCTTAAGGGTACCGCTTAAATGATCGTGTGGTATTAGACATCCTAATGTAGCCACATTCCCTAAGGCAGAGCATCCTGGGAATTGAGGAGGTATATTGTGTGCCTGATGTTCATAGGTTAATAGGTTCGTGTATGTAGATCCTGGGATGAGATTTGGCATTAGGGATATAGGTATGGATTGTTCTATGATTATATTAGCTTGCACTAGTGGAGATCTCATGATAAGTGCTCCAACCTAGGCGGGTGGTTGTTCATTATAGGAAGGCTAAAGGTATGGAAGGAACTCTTAACTTCCAAATAATCATCCTATACCAACCTAGACCTAAGTTTCTTCTTATTGCCTTAAGACTTAATGAATGCTTATTACAGCTTTGTTACTTGTCTTTGAAGACTCTCTAACATGACATCCTTTTTGCACGATGTACTTTCAAAGTTATAGCTAATTGTTTGGAGAAGGCCGTGCGTGACCATGTTCTTGGTCATCATGTGAAGTTCTGATTGGTGAAGAATGATATATTTGATCATTAAGATTGAATTCTAGATTTGGGCGAGTGAGACTATTGGTTTGTTCGGGATGAGATTGCGGGCTGGCTAAATCGAGCAAATTGAATATCATTACTACACGAGTTGTTTCTCTAGGATGTGTAAGATGCAAGGTCTCAAATGCTAACTATGAATTAGAAAGTTATAAGGCTACACATGGGTGCCAATTGTTTGGAGAGGTTCTAGTGTTATAGGGTTTCTAGAGAGAAGTGTAGAATGTGGATAATGATCAAATCTCTTTATTCATCTCAAAAGGAGGTATATATAGCACCTAAGAAATAGGTGTCGAGATTATATTGGTAGGTGTTCTATTTGAAATGTCAGAGTACTTATATATAATAGTTTTACATAGAATCAGGTTGTTATCCTCAGATTGCAAGGTATGACTCTTATTAGGATGTAGAGTTCTTGGGAGGGCTACCCACGAGTCGTGCAATCCCAACGTCTATAACTGATTAGGTGTTGCTCACCTTGAATTATGAGGTCAAGCTATAAAGGTCGTTAGTTTGCAAGATGCATCTGGATAACGATGTTAGGTCGCATCATACACGAGTTTCTTGAGGTCTTATATATAAAAAAGTGATCTAAGTTGTTAGGGTAGGGTACTTGTTACATGTAAAGTATGAAACAAAATTAATTTACTTAAATTATTCTAATGCTTATAAATAATTTCATGGGCTTACTTCTTGAGCAAGATTAAATTGATTATAAGAATTTTACTAGGTGAATCCATAACAGAGTTATTAAATCAACTGTTTTGTTGGCTCACGAATACTTTCGATTCCATGAGAAATCAATGCACTTGTTGAACAAAATAAATAATTGTAAACATTGCAAAAGCACCATGGCAATTGGCTATCATCTATAAGTGTACTTTTTTCCTCTCCATTCATAGTTTTTTTTTTGGCTAATGTTTAGGCGAACATAATGGCCTATGTTGTCAAGATATTGATGCTTACGTGGATATGTATTTGTAGATATGTAAATTAAGATGAGATATTAATAAGATTCATGAAACAATCTATTAATTTTCAAAACCCATCTCGTCTTGTCTTAATTTTTAATAAGATGATATAGTAATGATATGGTATTAATTGAGATATCTCATTTGTTCTTAATGAGCCTAAATGAAATAAATAAGAATAGAAAAATAATATAAAATATATGATAAAAGATAATTTATAATATAAGTTTAATAAGAAAAAAATGATAAAATATATGTTTAAAGTTAAGTCTATTAGGGCTATAATCTAAATGAGATAAAATAAGATGAGATGTTTAAATGAAATGAGACAATATTACTCTATGAACCCATTAAAGACACTAAATAGGACATGAGACAAAATAACATAGTTTACTTTACAACATGTTTGGTTGCTATGAATGAGAGTGAGAATAGAATTAATTCCATATATTCCTATGTTTGATTGTGTAATAGATTAGGAATGACATGGAATCTATTCCTAAAAGATAAGAAATAACAATTTCACCACTCCCCTTTGGTAATACTTATTATATTCCCATACCCATTTTTTATTCACATTTTACCCTTAAAAACACACAAATAAACCCTAATCAAAAAAATTATCAAAAATATTTTTCTTGTTTTTAATCTTTTTATAAGATTAAATAATAATTTTAAGTAATAATTATTTAGAAAAATAATAATTTTACTAAAATATTTGTCTTAAGGGAAAAATAACAATTAAATAACATTAATTAAACTTTATTAAACATAGAGGTATTAAGGTAATATACAATATTTTCTATTACATTTTACTTATAAACCAAACACTACGGTATTGATTACAATGATCAAACCAAACACTATAATAGTAATACTATTTCTTTTACATTCAATTTCATTATCATTCTCATTCTCATTCCTTTTCTACTCTATCAACCAAATGTCTTCTTATATCTTTACGTATTTGTGTTGTTATTATGAAAAGCTTTTTCAAATGATGGTGCAAATTTCCATATTGCTTCAATACTTTTTCTTGGTGTACATGATAAAATTTTACTTGAATCTAGACTTCCAAATTGACAAAGTGATAAACATGTTCCTATTCAATTAGACGTCGTTTATTTATTTATTTTTCAAAATAAAAATGAAATTTTATAAACCAAAGTTTCTAAGAAAATAGACTCAATTAATGAATACAAAAGAAGACCCATCACTGAAAATACTAAATATAAAATACTAAGACTAGCTCCACACTCTCTCATAGAAATGCAGAGAAACAAGAACAACATGCAACCATTAGCAAAACATACTAAATATTGAAATTAGATGAGAAAATACATAATATTTGTCTAACATACTCAATTAATGAATACAAAAGAAGACCCATCACTGAAAATACTAAATATAAAAGACTAGAGACCAGTTCCAAACTCTTGTAGAAATGCAGAGAAACAAGAAAAACATGCAACCACTAGCAAAACATACTAGAGATTGAAATTAGATGAGCAAATACATAATATTTGTCTTAACTTATATATATATATATATATATATATATATATTAAGTAGAGAATTTAGTAAATTTATGGCTCGAGTATCATCCTTAACCTTGTGATCAATTTCATTCAAATTAGATGTTATTCGTTTTAAATTATCAAGATTTTGTTCAAAATCTTTTGAAAAATTTATTTTAAAATAGTAAAAATTAGGTTTCAAATAAACTTTATGATAAAGGGTTTTAGTAAGATATAGAAAGTCAAGTTTAGAAAAAACACACTCGACGATTGTTTCCTTTGAAACTTTCAAGAAAATTTTGTCAGACATATTCAATAATACAGATGTATAAACCTTTTTCTCATTCTTTTTCTTATTAGAGGCTTTCTCAGGCAAATCAACATCGATGGCTCCATGCACCTCTTACATTTCCACAAAACGTAATTCCTTGTACCATTAACATCATTATTTTGTATTGAGTAGACATAATAAGAAAAAAGTAAATAACATAGAGAAAAAAGAAAAAAAGAAAAAAAAGGTAAAAAAAATCCTTGTGTTATCGAGGAATCTAAAAGCCAGATTCTTCAAGGAATTCAAAAAACCCTAAAAACTCGTAGGTTTTTGAATCACTAAAAAAATCAACCCAAAAATGAACTATCGTGGATCTTTAAGAGTATAGAGCATTTCGATTGATACTCAAAGTTCAAAGACTACAAACCACGCTTTAATATTACTTGTTAGGATTTTGTTTTCACTGAACTCACCAACTCAAATACTCAAAGCATGTTTCAATGCAATATTAAAATAGAAAGGCAACAAATAACCATAAAGCAAAGGACTTAAATGGTTCATACCACACATCCTAATTCACTAGAAAGGAAAAATGATATATCTACTATGTGAAAAATAGAGTATAAGATATCAAGAACAGATTACAGAGAAAACCTTAACACAACCAGAGAACTGAACACCGTAACATACGTTATTCTTGATGAACACACACAAGAACATAAGAGATAGCGATAAGCCACACACAGTGCAAGAGAAAATGAGATAGTTGTCGACCAAAAAACCCTAAATATGGTATATATACATAATACGTTAAATGACCAAAATGCCCTCGAGTCCTTATCCCATAAGTATGCCTCAACCCATATACTTGCACAATTTTGAGCCAATAGATCCATAACTCAACCTAATTACAGTATCCAAAGCCCAATTGTTAAATACATGAAATAATACAATAAGTCACATATTTATACACTTAATGTATATATGCATGTACACTGTAACTCATTTAATTATAAATATAATACCTCTATAATGCTTCCAATATTATTTAGTGTCAAAAATTAACAATTCATTTTATTTTCATGTTTGAGAAATATTAAATATACATAAATTTATACTCGTATTAATTATAGTGTATTATGTGACATAAATTTTTAAAAAAAATAACTTCATCATTTTTTAAAGTTATTTTGATTCATAAAACACTATAATTAATGTAATTGTAAATTAGTACAAAAATTAAGGAAATTACAAAAAATAAGATATTTAAAACTTATAATGATAAAAATAACACTCAATAATATTGAATGTATCTAAATGATTGTAGTTTAATTTGAACATAGTCCAATTAGATTGCATTCAAAGTAAAATAATGTGTTAAACTTTTTTTAAATAATAAAAATGTATTATGTGAATATAAATAATACTATTTTTTGGTTATAAATTTTAAAAATGATATTTTTATTATTTTTTTCAAAACTTTATGCATTCAGTATTCTTCCTCTTATTTTCCCAAAGTATAAAAATGTTGTATTCTAAATATATTATGGATCAAGTATATTATAAGTCATTTTCTATAGAAATGGATCGATTTAGTAATTTTCTTTTTAAGTGGTTCACCCAAAGTTACTTTGTTGAATAAATTCACTTTAATTTATATTATTATATTTAAATTATAGAAAAATACTTACACGAAAAAGAATATTATTGAAAATGAATTAATTTTTTTCATTTTTTTTAAACAATATGTTAAACGCAATAAACACATGCTTACAAATATATCATATTATATGTAAAAATAATAATAATAACAATAAACAAACTTTATAAAACTATATGGATATGTTTAAAAAACTTTCAAAAAATAAAAAAAAAAGATTAATTAATTTTTAAAAATTTTCTTTATTATTTAGATGTTTTTTAATTTAAAAATAATAATATAAATTAAAATAAATTTACTTATTTAAAAATAATAATAATTTAAGATGAATGAATTAAAAAAATAATTAAAATAATCTATTTATAAAAAAAAATAACTTATATTACAAGTAACAACTACGCGGTGTCCGGGTTACACGCTAAAATCAACGTTGTCGATTTGATTTCGCCATTTTTTTTTTGTCACTCTGTAAGCCTCCACTCAGGTCAATGACCATCAATACTAGGAAACTTCTTCGTCTTCCCTCTCTTCATCATTTATCTTTTCTTCTTTCCCACGAAGAATCAGACTTCAGACTTCAGACTTCCTCGTTCAGAAGCGAGACCTTCAAATGGGTTCCGTTTCTTTGATTCTTTCTCCGTCGACCCAGTTTCGTTCTGCAGTCGAGTCATTGAAGCTACGCGTTTCTGTGTAATTTTCATTTAATTACAGAATCGTGTATTTGGAGTTTAAATTCCAATTTAAAACCATGAAAGAAGCCATTTCTTTCGTTGGTGGAGCTGCTCTTGGAGCTGTATTTGGATTATTGATTGATGCCATTAAAGAAGCTAAATCAGAAACTGCCATGTTCAAATTCATACTCAACCATCTCATATCCACTCTTAAATCTTCTAAACTACTGGTCATAGAGATAGAAGAGCTTAACAACCAATTGGGCGAAGAAGGAAAGGTAACAAAGAGTTTAATTTCGAAAATGGAAGAAGGTGAGAAACTTGTTCGTAAGTGTATTAAGATTAATCCGTGGAACATTTACAAAAGGATTTCTTACCTTAAAAAGCTTAGTGATTTAGATAATTCGTTGAAGAGAATGTTTAAGAGGCTTAAATTGGAGGAAATAGTTGATATTAAGGAGATTAAATTGATGCAAAGGAGTATACATTCGAGTATTAGAAGAATGGAAGGAAGTGGTAAAGTTTATAGTCAAATTGAATTGAAGGGTTCTTGTGTGGTGCCTGAACCTTCATCTTTTACTGTGGGTTTGGATGTGCCTTTAACTGAGTTAAAGTTGAGGCTTTTTAATGAAAGTCAGTCTTTGCTTCTTGTGACTGCTCCGGGTGGTTGTGGCAAGACTACTTTGGCTTCAATCTTCTGTTTAGACCATGATGTTAAAGGTATCATTTTGATATATGTTTTAATTATCTATGCTAGATGTAATTAATGTTGATCTAAACCATCAAATTCAGGAGTGAGAAAAAATTATTATTAAAACTATAATAATTGCA
The DNA here is from genome assembly GCA_033030585.1 of Hippophae rhamnoides. NCBI lineage: Eukaryota > Viridiplantae > Streptophyta > Magnoliopsida > Rosales > Elaeagnaceae > Hippophae > Hippophae rhamnoides. The sequence continues at coordinate 17,953,636 of CM065434.1, read as the reverse complement.
TGTTAAAAGTGTCTGGTTACTTATCTTATAAAATGTAAAAAATTTGTAGAAGTATTTTTACTAACAAACATATAAAATAACACACCAAAAAAATTACTTACTTACATTAAACATTACTTTAAAAGTGATTATCCTTATCATTTTAGTAAATGTAATGATATATATGCTTTTGGATGAATTATCGAGTATGGATGGCTAAGCCAACATCTCCAACCCAATCATAAAAATTATAAAAAAATATCTTTAAAATTTATAACAATAAAAATAACATCTAATAATATTAAATAAGTTTTAATTAGACGACATTCAATATTAAACAGATCTAAATGATCGTAATTTAATTTGATTGACGTCTAATTAAACAACGTTCAAAATTAAATAATATATTAGACTTTTTTAATAGTAAAAATGAATTACGTGGAGGTAAAGAATTCTATTTTTGTGATTAGAAATCTTAAAGTTGTTATTTTGATTGTTATTTCAACTATATTTTAGTGCAATTTTTGCATTATTTTAATATTTTTTTTCATCTCATAAATATGACACTAAAAAGTATATTTTTTATAAAAATATAATATTATGTTTATTATTTATTTATTAGTTAGTTCTAACAATAATAATATTTAACCAATTAATTAATTATATATTATTATTATTATTTAATTATTATAATAATTTAAAAATTATATTTTTAGTATAAAAATAAAAAAATTCACTAAATAAATTATTATATTTATTATCATAAAATAATTTTAATTTATTAATAAAAAATTAAATAATATTATCAATTAATAAAAAGAATATAATATTTTTAATAAAATAGAACATAATTTAAACACATTTTATTCAAAGATAGGTAATTAGAGTAAAATAGAAATTTAGATAATAAAAAAAATTAAATTTTCTATCTTTTATTAATATTTAAAAAAAAGCATTTAATAATGTCAGGCTAAATGAATATTATTGTATTAAATATAGCACAATATTGTTCATCACGTTATTTTTGTGCGAATCCTTAGAGCCTCTTTATAGCAATTTTTAGTGCAAAACTTGCTTTAAAATAGTGGCATAAAGCCTCATTGGAGATGGTCTAAAACATTCGAAATCTCTATGGAATTTTTTCTTTATTAATAATAATTGCATGTTAAACTCCTTTTTAATCAAAATAATACTTGGTATGTTTGAACTTGTGCAAATAGTCTTATCCGCCGTGCCATTAACCACAATTGCATGTTAAACTTTTAGCTTAGAGTTGTAAAATCTTTATAATCCTATTGACTTGGATTTTTTTAGTTTATCTGCATAAAAATACTCCTATTGACAGTTTCATTGAAAATGTGTTTATTCTTATTTTATTCGAGTACATATTTATATTAGAAAATTATTTCTCAATATCATGTATTTTGTAATGAACAGTAAATCAATTTTAAGGTGGAGTTAGAAATGAAATTAATCGGCATACTGGATTATATATGAAACAGAGCTAAATTGTTTTCAAAAATTAAATTAATAGAATGAAAAAATGTTGTAAGTCTCAGGTCTACTTGTATACTGTTGCTAATGCACAGTCATGTTTTGTGTCGTGCGAGGGTCTCGTTTAAGCCCACAACTGAGTTACCATGTGAACCGGTTTGTATCCAATCATATAATGAGTAGATGGAGAACTAAATTGTTAAGTTTCTTTCAGTCTCACATCGATCAGGAGTTTGGTAATATTGTTGCTTATAAACTTAAACAACCCTTAACTTAATGAGATCTTATTGGATTAAGTTAAGTCTGAGTTTCTAACATGTTATCAGAGCTTAGATTGACTTAATCGGTGACTTAGACTTTGTCCTTAACAGTCTCATCGTGGCTTTGTGAGATCATCTTTGCCCTTGTGGAGGGAAGTTGTTAAGTTTCCTTCAATCCTACATCGGCCAGGAGTTCGGTAGCAATGCTGCTTATAAACTTAGACAACCCTTAACTCAATGAGATCTTATTGTATTCAGTTAGACTTGGGTTTCTAACACAAATGAAAACCAATCCAAAATAACAAAATACATGTAGCCACACCATTTAATCAACAAAGAAAATAATGAGCAAAAAAAACAATAAATGAACATTCTTCTCCAAAACTACGAAGCTTGGATTCACAACCTAAGTACAAAAACAACATTTCACTATGAATCAAAGGATTACAACCTATACTACTTAATAACAATACAATTATCTACTCTCTTCATCATTCAAGCATTACCAATTTCATTTTAGCTCCAATAATTTCTCCAAATCTCACATTCCTTCGATGAAGATATACTTAGATTTTAATGCTCATAATGGATTGAACAGGAGAGAACAACGCCTTATAAAAACTTAAATTCAAAGAGTTGTCCAATAAAACTAAGCTTCCTTTCCGACCTTCAATGGAGAAATGTGTTATATTTGGCCCAAAACAAATAAAAAAAAGAGCCCATCTGCCCAAAATTAAACCCTTAGCCTTCTATATATATATATATATATCATTTCTCTTGCTGTGTGAATACATGAGCAGCCGTAGAGAAGAGAGAAAGCAGCAGCCAGAAAAAAGAAAAACTACAGGGAAATATAGCATCTGCAGAATTTGGAAGAAGAAGAAGCTGTTTTGTTTTTTCCTACCACATTTTCATGTCCTTGAGGATTGTCAATTATATTTCATCTCATTTGTACGGTAATATTTGATTTAATAGCAAGTTTGTTAGATTTATCTTGCTATATATTACCAGTAAATTAGAGGTGATATTTTGTGGGTTAATTTTGGATTTTGGTATAATTTGTGAAGCTCTCTGAAAATTGGTGTTTGTATCTCCATTTTGATTATTAGTGGATTTTTCTCGGTGTGCCGTTGTTAGTGGAGTAGACTTTTCACATTGAAAATTTGAACCACTTAAATCATTGTGTGCCATTTAATTGCTTATTACTATTGCCATTACTCATTATTATTAATTTGTGCAAAAAAAATTGGACCCGATCTTCGCTTCCGCAAGTGCCAAATTCGTAACAAAATGTCTTATTCTTCCTTGCCTCCCTTTTCTTTCTAAACTCTCTAAACTCTTACAAGTTTTCTCACTTACTTTTTGATTCTAGAGCACAAGCTTGTGCTTATACATACTCCATTGGATATTTACCAAAATGTTTATTCAATTTCAAGTCCCCTTATGCTAATTCTCATACTCATTTTCGTCATTTTTTGAGAACAATATACAAGCTCAATCGATTGAGCCATGAAAACTAGGAATCAAAAATCGGAGAAAACTTCTCGAGCAAAGTACGATCAAAGCTCGATCGATCCACCTTGCTCAATCGATCTACCTCCTAGCTCTATCAATCGAGGCCCCCATAACTCATTCAAATTGTTATACAATGGTACTAGTCCAATCTTTGTTGTTTAATCACCCACAACGATATTCAAACATCCCTATGGTTTTGCATCCCATATTATTTTCTTTTTAGAACTTTCAAAAATAGTAATAATTTTTTGTTTCATATTTTCAAATTATTTTTCTATAAGGTTGCTGATAAACAATCCATGGCTTTTTGACTTTTCTAATTTTATTTTCTTTGTACCTGTTGGGTTACTTGATTATTTGTTGTCATATCTTTAAGTTTATAATTGTGTTGAATTTTAATTCATAGTTTGCTGAAGTATTTCTTTTAATGTTATTTTTGATAGAAAAATTCGGAAGAAACATCTTTTTTGTCAATATTTCAAAAACATCGAGCCTAATAGAAATTGCAGAAGTGTTATGTCAACAAATGGGTTATCAGGGACCTCTTTTTCAAAATGAATTAGAAGCTGTCAAATGCTTTGAACATTTGCTGAAACAAAAAGAACAAGGGCCTACATTATTAGTATTTGATGATGCAAAGCCTGGATCAGAGTCCATTCTTGATAAGTTTGTATTCCAAGTTCCTAACTACAAGATTATGGTGACATCAAGATCTGAATTACCAGGATTTGCCTCTACCTATCATTTGAAATCATTGCATATCAAAGATGCAATGACTCTTTTCCAGCATTCAGCATCATTGGACAATGGAAGCTATGACATTCCCGAAGATCTCGTGAAGAAGGTATGTTTTTTTCTACAAGACTTGCATGATATATGTACTTACAAGTTAGATACTCACACAGCCAATAAAAAGCTAACATGCAGGGCTGGGTGACATGTAGTATTTTTCATGTACTTTGTCTTCCAATAAAGAACAGTTACAAAAGAACTTGATATTTCAATGAAACTCAAAATTCATACGTGTGATTTGCAATGAAATTACAGATAGTGGAGCGCTTGAAGGAATTTCCTCTTGCTCTTAAAGTGGTGGGCAGATCGCTAAGAGGGAAGCGTGTAGAGATCTGGCAACGGAAATTGAAAGAGTGCTCTAAAGGTTCGTCTATTCTTAACTCTGAGGAAGAGGTGCTTGGTTGCCTTAAAAGCAGCTTAGACGATTTGGGAGTGGTCATCCTGAAGGAATGCTTCATGGACCTTGGTTCATTTCCCGAAGACCAAAGGATCCCTGCTGTTGCACTGATTGATATTTGGTCAGAGTTATATGAGATAGATGAAGATGCTCTTTCTATTGCTAACCTTATTGATCTCACCAACCAAAGCCTGGCTAATCTTATAGTTACAAGGTACATTCATTTTTCATTTTCTTGGTGTATAATTTCTTTCAGGCTAACATTTGACGTATCTGTTTCTATTTCTACTGTATAATATTTGAGAAAAATTGTGTAGAGCAAAACAACTAAACTAAAAGGAGTACAAGTTTCATTTATAATATGAGAAACACAGAACCTTAATAGACTAATTAGGAAATTAAATATAAATATGTTATGTTGATCACTCCCCTCAAGTTCAACCTAGAAATAGATGTGAAATGTCTGCTTCAAGTTCTTTTGTAACAAAGCAGGAAATCACCCTGTATCTTTCAGCCACTGCTCTAACTAGGAGCAACAATTGTATTGTGTTGTGTTGTGTTGTGCGTGGGCGTGTTTTACTATCACATATATTTTTGATGTTATAAAACATTTAAATTATTTTTATTCAAGTTACTTATAAGAAAAATCAATATCTTTACGAATACAAAAGAATTAACAATTAATTTTAACTAAAAAGTAATGTGTTCTTTCGTGTTTGTGTTTTTGCTATGTCTCAATTTGCCACCCCTAGCTCTAGTCGGGTAGTCTTTATATGTAATGTACGTTAAAATTTATTTAGCATAAAGCTGCAAAAAAAAAAAATAATAACTATGTAATTTTTCAAGAATACAAAGGCCTTGAATTCTGACATTGTTTCCTAAACTATGGTTTTTTTTCTCTTGATCAGGAAGGATGTGCAAGAGGTTGATGGTTATTATAGTGAACACTTTGTCGTTCAGCATGACCTACTTAGAGAGCTAGCCATATATGAGAGCAGCAAGGACAAAGTGGAAGGGAGGAAAAGACTGATAATCGACGTGAGTGGAGATAAGATGTCTTGGAAAGAAGAGAAACAACCTATCAATGCACGCCTAATTTCTATTTCAACTGGTTTGACTCTTTTTGCGATATACATTATTATACGTGTGTTTCTCCAAAGAAAAATGCATATGTTATTGACACAAATCGCGTTGTTTGCAGATGATACATTCTCTTCTAAATGGTGTGACATGCAATTACCCAAAGCAGAGGTTCTAGTTCTGAATCTTCGAACAAAGAAGTATGACATACCTGAGTTTGTTTCGAAAATGGACAAACTAAAGGTTCTTGTGGTCACAAACTATATTTTTATCCCAGCTGAGATAAGTTCTTTTCATCTGCTTGGTTCTTTAACCAACTTGAAAAGAATCAGATTAGAGCGAATTTCAATTCCTTCCCTAACAAAGACTCATATGCAGTTAAAGAATCTGGAAAAGTTATCTTTGTTTATGTGTAACATAGGTCAGGCTTTTAGCAACTGTTCCATTAAGATTTCAGATGTCTTTCCAAATCTTGTGGAAATGAACATCGACTATTGCAATGATTTGGCGGAACTTCCTGCTGGGTTCTGCGATATGCTTACCCTGAAGAAGCTCAGCATCACACATTGTCACAATCTGTCTTCATTACCTGAAGAATTAGGAAAGTTGGAGAATTTGGAATTATTAAGACTTAGGTCTTGTATTAATTTGTTAGAGTTGCCAGAATCAACTTGTAAGCTCTCTAAGTTGAACTTTCTTGATATATCTAATTGTTTTAGCCTTCAGTTATTGCCTGGCCATATTGGTGAGTTACACAATTTAAAAAAGCTCAACATGATGGATTGCTCAAGACTGCAGGATTTGCCACCTTCGATTTTCGACCTTGAGCATTTGAAGGAAGTGATTTGTGATGAAGAAATGAAAGAGTTATGGGAATCATTTTGCCCATATTCAAGTAGTATTATTCATATTAAGTTGGGCAAAGTAGATATCAACTTGAATTGGCTCCGCAATGTTCACTACTGACTATTGAGGACGGGTCCAGTACCCTACAGGTAACCCAATTAAGAGTCTTGAATTAGCTTTTCGCAATGTTCACTATTGACTATTGAGGGTTGCCTTCTTGTTCAATAATAATATTATAATTAAGAGTATGAGAATATAGTATTTTAATAACTTCATGATCTGTGTATTTTATTTGTTCAAAATTTCAATAATATTCTCGTTTGTCACTTGTTCAGTTTCGTCATGTTTGTCAGTAAATCAACTAGAGGCTAGGTGTGATTTCTACTATTAAAAAGAACATAGGCACTAAGAATAAGAGTGCATAAATAATTTTTATGGAAGCTTAATATGATCTAAAATTTTAAAATAAAAAATTATTAAGAGAAAAATCTAGTTTATTGATGTTGATGATAATTGATGCAAATATTATATGAGAGTGACCTCTCGGAATCTTTCAAATGAAACAAATCGTTAAGACCTCGTATTACTATGAGAGGTGGTGGTTTTTAGTTCTTCAATGTTTAAGCGAATAATAAAATGATGAAATTTTTGAGACAATTTAGGTTTTGTTCTTTAATTAAGAGAAAAAATCATATTTTGTTGGAACTCTATGTTATGTTAGAAAAGTTATGAGATCTGAGATATATGTGAATATATACGCGATTAATACATATAAGAAAAATAATTAACCTAATACATATATTATTCATGTAAATAAACTTGTTGTAACATCGTAAACATATATATGTAATTATCTATTTAGGATAATTATTAACCCTTTTATCTTTTTATTGAGATTATTATGTGGTTATGGTTATGCTTATCTGATGGTTACATGTTTATTGGGCTTGATTCATAAAGTTTTTGTTGATTAAGACCACTTTCTACTTGTCACATAGGATGTACTAAATTACACCCAACATCAGCCCCCAAACCTTATGGACCTTAGGAGAATTCTTATTAGTATATATGCTCGTGACTCTTTCAATAACATTGGTGAATTCCCATCACTAGCGGTATTTTTGGATTTTCAATTGATTTTCGATTAAGGAGTTACATTGAAGTCAATGTTGACACTTTTATAAGAGAAATTCAAAATTTGAATCCTTGACTTAGAGCCTTTAAACTTGGCTAGCAAATGCAACCCTTAGATGTAGCCCTTGAGGGATGAATGATATCATTTCTCCACCCATATATATACAAGTCCCTCATTCTCTTGGACTCATCTCAATTATAATATATTTATTGGAACTTTCCTCTCAATTATAATATATTTATTGGAGCTCACATCTTGAGAAAGGAAGGGGATTGAAGAAAATAGGAGAGCATTCTTTAAGGTAATTTCTCCCCACTTTTTTACTTATTTTTCTTCATTATGTTGTATATAGTGTAGAACAATTATTTTCTAACCACCCAAGCACTTTGCACCCCACAACACTTAAACCATACTTTTCTTGCATAGAAAGTGATGGCTACTAAATTTACAGATGCCTAGGACCAAATATAGCCACCATGGGAAGCATGGTCGGTGAAGCCCTAGTTGACGGAGTCTGTGTCGGTGACATCCTGGTTTCCCCATCCCTGATCGATAGTGGTATGGTCAACATCTATTTGACCAACGATGGTGGAACCGAGAACGAGTCACCCTAGGCTATGAGCTTGGACCATCTCAACATTGTGGTTCCTCAAAGGGGTCGTTCGAGCCTCATTCGATATGAGTGAAGTTTTCGAGCAATAGTGAATTGGGTGCCATTCCAACTAGTATTATGTTGTGCTAATTGATGACTTTATAAAAGTAGGGTCATTAGTACACTTTTTTTACTTAATATTTACTTGTTTTATTCAATAAATGGTATTTTATGGCAAAAAATATTAAAATATAATTTTTTTAGTAAAAAAAGAGTAAAAATATAATTTTTAGAAGTTTTTGGGATTTTTCTAGTTTTTTTATGAATTTTTAACACATGATCAATCAAGAGTTGCCACGTGACCTACCACACAAGCACGGGAGCTGATTGGGCAAGCCACGTAGATGCCACATAAACATGGAGAGTGAATCACGTTATGCAGCGTGTGAGGAGGAAAAAATGTGTGCCACATGTCAACACAACGTTCAATTTGAGTTCGGGCTTGGTCAAACCATGTCACCATGTGTCGCTACGCTATTGCTCAGCGCGTTCCACCCGTGCACCACGCCATCCATTTCCGCGAATCAAGTCACCCCACGTGTTGCTGACTCAACAAACGTTGACTCTAACATGTCTCCCCTGCCATACGTCACTCTCTAATTCGCCCAGTGAATTTATGATGCCACATGTCGCACAATGATTAGCTGAAGCTTTCATTGTTGCTTGTTTTGATCGTAGCCCTTAATCTAAAGCTGATCTGATGGTCCATATCACACCTAAGTAATATTTAAGCCCCTAATCACTCCATAAACTCGAAGTGGCCTCAATTAGCATAATTTTGGTCAATTTTTGGAGCTAAAAAGAGAAAAATTTAAGAGATGACACAATTTTAGTGAAAATTCAAGAGGAGATTAATTCTACAATTCAAAAAATTGATTGTTATTTTTTCTTCTATTCCTTTTTTTTATCAATTTTTATGTCTTCCTTTATGAAAAATATGAGCTTTATGAACACAATTATGTGTAATTAATTTATTAATTTAGGGATCTTATGAATCTAATTTCACTATGTGATGATTTAATATTTTACCCCAATTATAATTATAATTTAATTATATTATTTAATATGATTTGTATGCTAGTAATTATTTGACCAACAATTTATCTATAGAGATAATTAAATAGATTTGAGAAAATTATTTAATTATTTGTCTTGATTAAATAACATGTATAATTTATAGGCATAGATGTACGATTCTTATGTATGTGATTCATAATTGATGAACATAATGAGTAGTATGCAATTTAATTGGCATGAGAGTGTGATTAAATTAATTACTATATGGTGTATAATTTATTTGAGAGATGAATACATGCTAGGTTAGATTCAATTGATTATGTAATTAATTGATAATTATATTGGAGAGATTTTAACGATTCGCATGTTTAGATAATTAGAAGATTAAGTATCACTAGATATTTTTTCATATATCTTTTTAGTTACCAAATTTGATTTAATTAATTATTGCTATTTACTTTTAATTATTTTAATTTTGCTTAAATTATAAAAACACATAAAAAATTGTTTTTTATTTTTTTTAGTTTAAAAAATTAGTTTTTAATAAAATAATCTTCATGGCAAGGTAAAAAATATATAAGATGAAATATTTTTTGTTTATTTAGAGCAATTTTTTATTTTCTTATAATTTATTTTAATAATTTGAATTAATTTTTTTAACTTCTTGTTTTTTATCTTTTCAATAGTTATTAGGTTTGCTTGGTGATTAGTGATAAATGTTCTGTCTCATATCCTCTTGAATGTAATTTGTGTCCTCACACGCGTAGTTTAAAATTGTTTGCATGCCAAAATAAATTATATCGATGGAAAAATAAAATTATTGGATTAATATATTTAAATTTTAGTGGATTTAAGGAATGTGAAGTTAATATATATTTTAGTATAGAAAATTTGCCCGGCTTTCACCCAACCAAGTCCCTACAATGTTTCATCCCCCAAAAATATGTTTTCAAATTCATTTGTTTGTCGAGAATAAACTACGACTCAATAACATGTAATTCATTGACGCACATGAAAGATCTAAATTCAAATCTCAAATACATGTGCATGAATTGTAATTATTTAAAAAAATCATTTATTTGTAAAAAGAATGTTAGAAAATGACAAATATACATTTTCATCCCATAAAACACATTTTTTATAACACACATATTTATATCTTGCTGTTATATTTATATAATGAAATAATTTTATAATTAAAATAACAATAAAAAAATATGGAACAAATACCGATTTTCGATAGACATATGCTTACAAAAATACATATTACGTATCAACTTATGCGTTTTGAAAAATATGCATCTTGAAAATACCAATTTTCAAAAAATTTGAACTAAATTAACCCAAGTCAGATTACTGAACCAAATAATCCTAGTTAAATAGTTACCTTACCTATCATGTAGCTACAGTTATATGTTCATTATGACTAAAACCTGTCAAGACGTGAAGAGTTTTACTTGGATCTATTACTACTATTCTCAGCAATCTAAAAATTTATTTAAAGAAAAATATTAAATAAAATAACTTTAATAATATAGTAGGTAGTAAGATGTAAATATATTATAAAACCACCTTCTAAAATGTTTCTCAAATTGAATAAAAGTAAAAACTTTATCATACCATATCTGTGTAATAACTTGATGCAACTGATATACAAACACATTCTTTTGCCACTACAAAACGATAACCGGTGCAGACATAAAGCAACAAATAACACACATTGGAGATACAATGCGACGGATAACACAACCATTGGCAGAAGTGAAGGGTGGATTATCATCTGTCCTGAAGAATCACCTTCTTAAACCACCCCCAGTAACCATTGAAATCTTACACACAAATTGGTATTCAACTCCATGTTACTGACATTTTACACTCCATGTAGCACATTTTGAGAGCACACTGCCTTAATATATTATCTGTCCTATTGATAGTATCATACATCCGTACAACAGTTCTTCAGCTATATATAGGCTCACGAGCTTCTCTAACACTTTCATAAAGTTACCAGCCATACTTCACAATCAAATTGCATATACTATTTCCCCACTGCTGTCAATATCTAGCTCAGACTCAGAATCCAAATCATCCATGTCATCATCCAAGTCCATATCCAGACTGTCTCTCATATACTGGTTAAGACCTTGGCTCCCAGCTGCTGGTATTGTGGCCTCAGCAATTATCTGCATGATTGTATCGATACTCTGTGCTGGTTGATCAGCCTCCTCAAATTGGGTTCCAATTGTCTTCTCGTCCATTAAGTCTCCAGGCAGATTCTTCTTGAACCACTCATGGTTCTTTATCTCGGGAATAGTAATTCTCTGTTGCATATACAACCAGACATATGAGGAACATAATCTTGACCAATCTAGAAAGTATGAAAACCAATGCTCTTAATGATAGACATTATTTCTAGAGATTACTAATATGGTACTTCAAGCAAACGAAATTCTATATTAGTGCATGCGTTACTTCACATCCAAAAAGTCAAAGCATAGAATATGATTAGCCAAGTGTATAAATATCATATACTCTTAAGGTTTTTGCAATAAAATTGTCTAGATCAAAAAGAAAAGCACAGAGACGGGCCAGGAAAATCTATTCTACCAAATTTAAAAGGTATTCGGTCACTCGTGAAGCAACAAGAGAGAGGTCAATGGAACACGAAAAGATAGGGGTCTGGCCAATGAGAGGAACAATATTATTTAAAAGGTAAAATACAAAACATAATCGGTCAAGAGAAGTCTCGATGACCGCAGACAAAAAGAGAACTACAAAAGCCCATGTTTTTAAAGCTTACATTAGGGAAAAACAAATATGAAGAGAGAAATAACTGACCATGGAAGGATCTGCGACAAAAATCCTTGATATCAAATGGCAACACTCGGGAGAGACTTGAACAAAATCTGGGATAGAATACTGAACATTGAGAATCCTCTGCACACAACAGAAAGGTAATATCACTCAAATAATACACCTAGCAAAAAACAATCAGACAAAAAGGAGGAAGAAAATTAATGACACACTTGTATGGTCTTTCGGAAATCTCTTGGTTCATCAGGATCCTCAAAAGGGTATCCTCCCACCAGCATGACATACAAGGTCACACCACATGACCATACATCTGCATACTGATATTAAAAGATAATTCATGTGGTTAATAAGATTTAAACAAAGTGAACTCAGTAACCAAATGAAACAAAGCCTCAAGTGCCCTATATACAAATACCCCATATACAAGCATGATGAAAATTGCAAAGTATTCTGGACCCGATGTAAAAACTAACCTAACAAAGAAGTAACTGCAGTTTATACATAAATATGCAATATGTCACATTAATCACCAAGAGAATACGAATTGCTGATAACCAGATATACAAGACTACCAAACACTAACAAATTAGAAATATTTAAGCACACATGTTGACCACCCAATCGGCATCCATGCCCCTTGACTCTGAATTATGAACAGAATGCATCATCTGCATGGCTAAAGGGGGAGAAAATGTGAATTGTTCACATGAATTTGAACCCAATTATTACATACGGCACCTCTATTGTCTTATCAGTCACAATGCTCACAAGCTAATACATATCCATAAGCAGAAGATTGAATTGCCTTAGAAAATATGATAGGATTGGTAATATAGAGATTATTATACGAAACTGAAGTCCTAAGAGAAAACTGACTGGAAAAACCAGAGTTCTCAACCAAAATATTAAACTCCATCTTTATGCATCACATGTAACAGAATGCAAGTCATTTACTCAATCAAGGATCATGTTTTAGGTTCAATGGAATAAATGATCATAAGTGCTTATTTTTATGCAAACCTAAAGGAAACTAATTGATTAAAGAAGGTAGGAGAAAGATTATTCCAAGACAAATTTATATTACCTTGCCATCATACTCTTGTCTCAGCAATACTTCTGGTGCAATGTATGCAGGAGTTCCCACTGTTGATTTTGGCTGTGAATGCAAAACTGAAGACTGAAAATTTCCACAGTCAGGCACATGGAATGTGCATCCAATATACATATATAAAAGGATTTAATGCATATATGGAGGGAAATATATGGATTAGTTCCTGATTGTTATTTCAGGTCTTCGAGGAAATCTTATATGACAAAATTAAAAATCATTCAAACAGAGACTTAACAAGGACATTTAGAACATGGGCAAAGGTAAAGGTGATGGTTATGTTTATATGCTGAAATTTTCACACCATGAGGGAACCCATCCAATGGAATTCAATATGAGCATAAATCTTCTCTACCAAAACCATCATTAAAAATATATACAAAAAAACCTTGTCATTTTGACATGTCTCAAGCAAATATTATCTCAAGGAGGTCACAAGATATCAACAATCCTGAAACCACCAGCCTCCTTTTACTACATCATTACAACATGCAATAAACGAGAAGTTCTATTTCTAGAAAAATACATTTTGTCTTCAGGTTTCTATTGTGAAAACAGACCAATACATATAACATAAAAAATTGAATCTTAGAAGTGTAACGCTAGCAATTCCTTCTTGAAGACTCAAGGTGACCAATATAAAAATATACATTTAATTTTATTAACCATATGATCCTTTCTTTAAACAATAGAAGAAACTCATACCTTTGAGTACCCGAAATCACAAATCTTCAGCCTAGGTGCTGGACTTCCATCCAGCAAGGTATTCTCAAGCTTCAAGTCCCGATGACATATTTGCTTCCAGAAAGAACGTTTAAAAGGAAAAACAAAGAAAAAAGAGTATTTAGTTTTCATTCTTAGTATCAGATAAAAATAAGGCTGCAGGGACCAAGAAAAGGGATTGAATACCATTGCATGGCAATAACTGACTCCAGATATGAGTTGTTGAAAAAAGAAGCGAGCCTGCAAGGAGAAAACAACTCATGTAACATATTGCAAATGCAAAGAGGAAACTGGAAGACACTGAGATATTAACATAAGAACCTCATCTTCGTTGAAACGCCCAGCATTACATATGCGCTCAAATAGTTCTCCACCAGATGCATATTCCATTACAATAGCCAGATGAGTAGGTGTCAAAATAACCTGCAAAAGTTTAGTCAAGGGGATTAATTAAAAACACCATCATAAGAAAATGATAGGAACTTCAAAATGCTAAAATTGTGGACCAACCTCTTTGAACCTCACAATGTTGGGGTGCCTTAGAGACCTATGATTAATGATTTCTCTTTGAACATTTTCGTCAATCTGCAACAGAACACACAAATAATGAGAGATAGTGCCTCAAAATCATCACTCCCTATCTAAACTAAAAAGTTTAAATATAGATCAATGAAGTTACATCATACAAGACAAACTAAAACATCTGATACAGCAGTACTGCGAAAAGAGCCAAAAAAAAAAAAAAACTCATTCTATCCATCCAAGATCAAAATTTTCCAAAAGGAAAAGGACAAATGGAAGCTATGTTATTTCCCAACATGTCCTTCACTTCAACAACACATCAACTCCTTTACCAGCTCTAGAAAGAAAACTTCCAATTTCATACAGAAAAAAAAAGTGAAGTTATAGGACTACGACTTGAACACCAGCAACTGCATATACTTGCTAGCTGAGTAACTCAATTCAAGTAACACACATGAAAAACTTCTAATTTCCAAATCTATATCTGCATGAAAAGCCATGCAACTTTGTGTTAAACAATTTCAGGGCTACCTCAAAAAAAAATCACGACTTAAAAAGAGAAAGAGCGAAAAACAAGTCGTTAAAATTGCTTGCAAAAGAACCACTTTAATTTCAATTAATAAATAAAGAAAACTAATTACCGAATAAGGTAAGCAAATGAACGTCATTAAAAAAGTGAACAAAACACTAAATTTACAAACCGGAAAGTTCTGAGGAAACATATCTTACAACCAATATACCAAGTTAAATTCCACGAAACTGAACTGTTTTTTTTTTCCCCAAAAACAAAAATCAAATAAAAAAACTCTAAATTGAAATTAAATCAATAATTTCCAGATACAAACCTTGTCACCCCGTTCGATATACTTCACAGCAACAAGCTCCTTGGTCTGCTTATCTCTCATCAACCTAGCGATACCGAAATTCCCCGACCCGATATCTCGTACTAAATCGTACCGGTCACTATCGTGCATGATCGGTAAATCCATACCCGGTCCAACCGTAATCGACGCCCGATCCATTTAAAAAAAATTCGATTCTACCCTCTATCGAACTAGGTCGATCACATTAGACAACTCCAGCAACAAACTCAAAAGAATCAAACAATTTTAAACCCCAAATAGCAATCAATAAAAAGCAGAGCAGAAGATAAGGCACAAAGATCAATTACTCGGAACCGCAGATCCGTCAAAACTCGTTTGACACGGGTGAGTTGAAAACACGGTCAACGCTCGTCAAAGAACTTCTCTTTTCCTTCTCTAACTAAAATTCGATGAGCGATAATACTCTGACCAGAGATAAGTAAATATCTTATAAAGAGGATAATGTAAGAAGAAGAGTTTGTGAAATGACGTGTTTTTTAACTCAAATTTCTTATATAAATAACATGTGTTAAATTATTTTAAAATTTTAAAAATTAATTTCTTTTGTAAATAATATAAAAGGAATAAATATCATATAAATTAGGATACTTTATTTTCTTTTGATAATTTAAATTATTAATTTTAAAAAAATAATAATTTAATTCACATGATTAAATTATATATTTTTAAAAAAAATTAATAGGAATATTTATTAAAACATTTTTTCAAAATAAAATTTTAAAAAATAAATAAATAATAAAGAAAAATATAAAATTAACTATTTATATTTATGTTATTAGTTTTTTAAAATGAATATATCTAAGTGGTCTATTTTAAAAAATAGTGTATCTAGTCATTGATTTAGTATATAAAAAGAGCGTAATATAAAAATAGGTGGAATATTATATATCATAATTGGTGTCGTTTTCTCCTGAAATTGGCATCCAATACCACGTCGTATTGAACAGGTTAGCAGGAACTTGTTTGTCTCCTATGCTAGGTTCTCCATAGTTAAAGTCGGGAGCATGATTTTAAATGATAATTTATTTTATAATAACATTAATTAATTATTAATAACTATTATTACTTTAAAAACTTTATTCTAAAAAATAAAAAAATATTTAAATATAATGTTTTTAGATTACTTTTATTATAACAAGAAAAACAATTAATTAAATTTTTTACATAAAAATTTTAAAAAAAAATTAAAATAAATAGATAATTAATTTATTATTATAATAAAAAGTAAATATACAATAATAATTATTTTAATTAAAAATAATTAATTTATTTATTATTTTAATAAAAATATATATATATATAATTATTATTATTTTATAAGTAATAGGTGTTTACTTTATGATAACGTTACATAATCTAAATATGTCATTTAATAATAAACAAAATATAGCATGATTACGTACTTAAATTTGAAACTATAATAAAATTTAATAAAACTTAATAAGGATTTTTATGAAGAAAAAAAATAATTAAAAGTAAGGTAAGGTAGTTAATTATTCTTTAATTAATATTAGATATATGATATAAAAATAATTAATTTAATACAATTATTACTAATAAAATAATAATTAAATATTCAAATAAAATTATCAAATATAAATTATAGAATAAAAAAAAAGAAAAGATAAAATTAATGCTTAAAAAAACTAAAAGGAAATATATATATATATATTATTTTTAAATAAAAATATTTATTAAATTTAATAAAATTATGTATATTATTCACTTAAAATTAACTACTTAGATAATGAAAATATATTTATTATATGAACATTTTTATATTTATTAGTTAAAAAACTAATAAAATAACAAAAATATGATTCATAAGTGAATTAATTCAACACTTCTTAAATAATTAATCATGAACGGTGACTTTTAATGTAATAAAAATAATTACATTATATAAAATAATTATTCATAAAAATATATATATATTATATGGATATTTTAATATTTGATATTAGATATGATATGATCTTGACATTAGAGTTATTGATTAAAAAAATATGATATGCTTATAAGTGAATTAATTGAATATTAACAAAAAGTAAAAATAAATATAAAATTATTCTATTAATATTTTTAATCCTACGTGAATGAATAATAGACATAACTATTCAATTTAATAAATATTTTTACTTAAAAAAATAATTTATAATAATTACTTATTTATTTTTTTAATTAATATGAGATATGATATTACATCTATATAAAACTTATTAATTCAATAAAAATATAATCTATTCATAATTTAATTGATCAAACACTTAATAAATAAGTAATTATTAAACGTATAAATTATTGCTTTTAATACAATGAAAACAATTGTATTATAGAACATAAATATTCATAAAAATGTATTTATTATATAGATATTTTGATAATTATATGTTAAATGAATAAATAATGTATGAATTATCACCATTAATATAATAAAAATAATTATATTATACCAAATAGTTATATATAAAAAATATTTATTATATGAATATTTTAAAATTTATTAAAGTAAAAATTAACAAAAAAAAAAATAAAATAGAAATCGTTGGCCCACGACTTTTTATTATATAAAGATTTCTTATTATTATTACGGGGATTCACCATACTCCATATATCTAGTTGTTAAATTAAAATTAACCATAATAATAAATAAAACATATAATTTATTTTTAAATAGTTATCATCGAGCTATCATTTTAAAGTAGTATTCGGTAATACTGTTCTGAAATTATTCATCTATTTTAAAGTATGATAATATAATATTTAAAATTAAAAAATAAAAAATTAGTATTATTTTCTTGAAGAATATAAACATTTATTTTATAATATAATTGAAACAATGATGAATATTATAGTCCTATAAATTTGTATTTAAATTTATATTTATATTGATTGTGTTGTGATATATAATTAAATAATTTTAAAATAAAAAATTGTATTATTTTAAATTTAATCATATATCAGTGTATAATTGATGGAATATAAATATAAATATTGAGATATATAACTCTCTCAATAAAATATACACGGGAAGTAATTAATATAATGAAAATAATAAATAATATAATATAATGAAAATAATAAATAATATATAATGAACATTTTTATATATTAAAATTAAAATTTTAATTTTTTTATAGGATAAATACTTTTAAAATTATCTTGTTCAAGATAAAAATAAAGACAATAAAATTACTCGTTATATTAAAATTAAAAAAATATAACGAGTAACGAGGATTCTTATTTTATAATATAAGATTAAACAAATACGTTTATTACATCACTATATATTATATTTTAATAAATATATAATTTTTTTAATTTAATTATATTTAAACTTAAATTAATAATAAATAATGTATTATATATTTTATATTTTTAATTTAACTTATATTTTTATTATATTAAAATATTTCTATTTTTTTAAATTATTTAAGTTTTAAAAATTATTTACCATAATAATTAATTAAACATATAATTTATTTTAAAAAAGTTAGCATAGAGTTATCATTCTAAAGCTATATCATAATACTACTCAGAAAAATTTATTTTAAAGTAAATGGTAATATAATATTTTAAATTAAGAATATTACGATTATTTGAAAAAATACAAATATTTGTTACAAAAATATAAATAATATAATTGATATAATGATTAATATTAAAATCATATGAATTTATATTTGAATTAATTATATCATGACATATTAAATAGATTTAAAAATAAAAAAATGTATAATATTTTTAAAAAATTTAATCATATATAATTATATAATTAATATAATTCTAGATTTATATAGCTTATTGAATAAAATTTTCACCATAAGTAATCAAGGGAAGTAATAAATAATATCGGAGGATTTTTTATATCATAAGATTTATAATAATAATTTTTTATTAAATATAATTATATAATTTTGATTATATTTATTAATAATAATATATTATATTATATTATTTATAATTTATTAAAAATATATGATAAAAAGAAATTTTTTATACACTGCGGTGCATGTATGGCCATAAATTTTAGTAAGTCACGTGAGGGGGACCCATAATAACTGTTAACTATGTTGTACAGATCAAGTACATTCCATCTCAGATGAGCTTAAAAATCAAAGATCACGAGAATGTAGTTGTGTGGTTCAAGAATTTGGGATAGAGAGGAGTACGGTGAACAAGCAAGCACGAGCGTGAAGAATATTGTTGAGGATTAAGGGCATTTTTGGTAATAGGGCTCTGGTGACAATTGTCCAATCATTTCTACAGTATAACTTTAAAAATTATACAAATTTTTTTAATAATTAAAATTTATGAATTAAACATAAAAAAAAATATTATTTTTAAAATTATAAATCATAAAAATATGTTTTTTTCTTTTTTAAGTAATTATTATTATTAAAATAAAATTATCTAATATTTAGCACAAATTCTTGAGTTATCTTAAAATAAATAGTTTAATTATTTTTGTTATTCTTTTTTAACGAAAGAATTTAATTGTTCTAACCAATTAGTAATACAAATTAGTTTTTAACATGAGTTAACTTGAATTAGGATTCAGGTGGGGTAAGAATTTAGATTACAACACGT
Source organism: Hippophae rhamnoides (assembly GCA_033030585.1). Lineage (NCBI taxonomy): Eukaryota > Viridiplantae > Streptophyta > Magnoliopsida > Rosales > Elaeagnaceae > Hippophae > Hippophae rhamnoides. The sequence goes on along the minus strand of CM065434.1, from coordinate 17,933,828 downwards.
ACATAACACAAATTCGTGCATGAGTTAACCCAACATGAATTTTATTATTTTTATTTAAAATTAATTATTATTTTTTTATATTTATAAACATATTAATTTTTCTAATTATATAAATATATATATATTAAAAATAATTTAATTTTATAATATTAAAAAATATGAGTTTAAATAAGGATAAAGATATAATCACACTAACTTTGATTATCGTAACAATAAAAATACATAAAATATTAATTTTATATCTAATATTAGTTATAATTTAAGAACACTGTTTTTTGATAAAATTATAATTAATAAAATATTATTATTATATTAGATAAAATTTAAATTATCCTAACATTTGTATTTTCTCATGTTAAAATACCAAATCTGAATAAAATTTATCATAATCACTGATCAACATAAGGTTGGTCTATGTCTCTCTGATTATTCTTTTAAGAATAATTATTTGTTCTTTTAAGATTATAACTTAGAAAATCATGTATACATTGTAAAATTCGAACTAACGTAGCTTTCTTCAGATTCAGGTGCTGCTTTTTCTCTTTCCTTGTCAATTTTTTTCCCTGCGAATCCTCAATCAACTATCAAATTCATTTTTTTATAGTTTTGATGCTTTTTTTTACAAATCGAACATATAAATAAAATATTGAATCATTATAAATATTATTTCTTTAATCGTTATTTATTTATATAATTTACATATTAATTATGATTATTTATCGTATATATCTTTATCTTATATATATAATTGGTATGTTATATAGTTATAATTATTTATACCTAATAAAAAGAAGCATGTTGATTATATCAAGATTCAATTACAACAAAAATCTTAATTTATCATGAATAAAAATACTATTAATAACATAATAATCTTTATATAAAATGATGACAGGGAAAATAAGAACATTTCGAATACCATCTACTAACATTAATAAAAACATTGTTAAAATCTTTTAAGAGAAGTTTTTATTGAAAACATGAAAAAACATCGAGAAAACAGTAAATATTTTTTTGTTTTAACCCTACAACATAAAAAGGATCGAAAAAGTCCATATAAAAATGCTTTAATAGGAAGAATTTTTCTTATTTAGAATACCCCTTGTATCAATATATATACCTATAATTAGAGGATAATAATATATCAAAGTATTTTAAATTCTCTTATTCTATTTCGTATTAAAGAAAGTTCGATAATTTGAACTTCTTTTATATTTCTTGAATATTGAATTTTGAAAAACACCCAAAATCCAAAATATCACCACCATAACAAAAATTATTAAAGGCCTTGACAACCAAGAACCTACTGTAAATCAAGTTCTTCAACTACAAATTATCAACCATTACTATACGACTACCTAAGATAATTCAGCATTTCCCTATGTGTTTTCTTGAATGAGTCAAAGTACACCATATAGGCTCCTCTCATATGGATGCAAATTAAAATAAGAGGAAAAGTTGGCTATCTGACTGGAGTCAAGGTTGAACTTGATATTACCTCTACTGAATATGAAACTTGGGCAACTGATAACAAAAAAGTGAATAGTTGGCTCATTGATTCCATGGAGCCATTCCTTATGAACCAGTACATACGTCTTCCCACCGCAAAGGATGGTTGGGATGTTGTTGAAAAAACGTTCTATGATGATTCATATAAGACTCAGGTTTTTGAATTAAATAAGAAGTTTTTAGCAAAGTAGAGTGGTTGGTCTCTTCCTACCTACTACAATGAATATTTCATTCCATTTATATATATTTACTCTGATGTTTGAGGGCCTACCAAGGTTCCTTCTCTTTTTGTAGCTCAATATTATGTAACCTTTATTGATGATTATACTCGAATGACTTGGGTTTCATTATTAAGAAATAAGAGTGATGTATTTGTTATATTTAAAAAGTTCCATAAAATGATTGCTACTCAGTATCAACAACCTATTAAGGTATTTTAGTCTAATAATTGTGGACAATTTGTTAGTGGTCCCCTAATAGAGTTTCTATGTTTTCATGGAATTCATCATCAGACCTTCTGCCCATATACTTCTCAACAAAATGGATTGACAATTTTTGGAAGTTATTCATGCCTCTTTGTTTTCCATGAACATGCCTCATTCTTATTGAGGAGAAGCGGTTAAATCAATAGCATATCTCATCAATTGTACTCATTCCTAAGTAATTAAGTTTCAAAATTCCCAACAAAAACTCCAACAACTTTGATTTTCTCTTTCTATGCCTAAGTTGGATCTCCAAGTATTTAGATGTATAGTTTATATCCATATTCCCTAACATCAATACAATAAACTTGATCTGCATGCCAAGAAGTATATTTTGTTTGGTTATAAAGGGTTATCGTTGTTATGAGTAGCTTAGGAAAATAGTTCATCTGTCTCTTTATGTTTTCTTTCATGAATTTTAGCCTTATTACTCAGGATGAGTTTTCTAGTCTTCCCTTTAGGGGGAGAAAGGATGTGAAGGGAATCCTCAACCTATCTTTAAGTTTAAAGAATTTGAAGAAATAGAGAATTTGGAAGCTCGTTTTTAGAGGACAAGATAACTCAACCAGAAGTGAGACCAATCTCAAAGTCGATAGATGAGCCTGAAAAGGTTGTTATCAATTGCAATGAAGTTATTGTATTAAGGGATAATCAGTCTCAAGAAACACTAAGACTAATCTCAAATAATGAGAATGCAGAGATTCCTACGTCTTGTGACGACCAGACAACTCAAGATGTGAGATTATTTTTCGATGCATCTGAAGATGGTACATAAAAAATTCTTCCTTCCACATCACCAACTGAAGAGTTCACTCAGAATTATCCGCCCTAAATATGTCCCAATTTAGATGAGTCTTTCACATTACAAATTGTAGAACCTAGGAGGTCACATAAGATTACCAAGGGTTTACCAAAAAAATAGTATAAGCCAGACATAAAAGCCAAAGCTAAATACCCTATTGTTAGTTTTATGTCTAACTATGGGCTATCCAAGTCACTTGCACTTGTTATTGATCAATTATACATTGTATATATTCCTAGTAATGTATAGGATGCTTTGAAGGATCCAAATTGGACAAAGACAATAATTGAAGAGTTGGAAGCCCTACAAAAGAACTCAACATGGAATATTGTGTACATGTGCATTGAAAAAATGATTATAGGATGTTGATAGGTGTTCACACTGTGCTCAAGGATGATTGGAGCATTGCTAGATACAAAGCTAGACTGGTTGCCAAGGGTTATACATATCACTATGAGATTGATTATAAAGAAACCTTTGTAACAGTAAAAAAAATCAATATTGTTCAAATTTTTATTTCACTTATTGCGAATAAAGGTTGGTTCTTACACTAGTTTGATGTGAATAATGATTTCCTCAATAAAAATTTGGAGGAAGAAGTGTATATAGATGTGCCACCAGGAGTTAAGTATTAACCATGTTGGAAAAGTGTGTAAGTTGAAGAAGTCTTTGTATGGACTACAATAGTCATTAGAAGCCTGATTTGGAATATTTTCCAAAGGAATAAGAATTTTTGGATACAAATAGAGTAACTCTAATCATACCTTGTTTATCAGGTGCAACAATGGTAAGATCACAACTTTGATAGTGTATGTTGATGATATGATTGTCACAAGAAATTATCTGAGAAAGATGATAGATTTATAGAGATATCTTTCAAAAGTGTTTGAGATGAAGGTTTTAAGATAGTTGAAATATTTTTTAGGTATTGAAGTCACAAGATCAAAGAAAGGAATTTCATTGTCATAAAAGAAGTATATTCTATATTTATTAACTAAAACTGGAATGCTCGATTGCAAACAAATTGAAATGAACCACATGCTTATGATTTTTCCTAATCAAGTATTGACTGATAAAAGGAGATACCAAAGTTTAATAGGAAGACTAATGTATCTCTCTTATACTAGACCTAAAACTGCTTATGTTATTAGTATGGTCAGTTAGTTCATGAATTGTCCTAGTGAAAAGCTTATAGATGTAGTGTATCATATTCTAAGGTACTTAAAGATGGAAATAAGTAAAGGTTTTTTTATGAAACATAATGAGTTGGAAGTTACAGGATACACTGATGTAGAGGGTGGGTGATAAGACCGATCAGAGGTCTACATTTGGATATGTCATTTTTGTTGTGAGGAATCTTGTTGCTTGGCTGAGTAAGAAGTAAAAATTTGTTGAAAGGTCAAGTATAGAAGTAGAATTTCAAGGTATGGCACATAGAGTATGTGAAATGTTGTGGATTTGTAATATTATGAAAGAACTAGAATTTAAACTCCAAAAGCCTATGGACTTGCATTGTGATAATACAACTTCTAATTAGATTGCTCATAATTCAGTTCAATATGGCAGGACTAAGTGACGTGTGTTTAAAATCACTTAATATATCGTGATTTTATATACTTTAAATGATAAAATAGATTTATATTTGTATAATTTTATTATCTTTTAAAATAAATCTATATTTTTGGAATCACGAATACATTTTATTATTTTCAAGTATTTTAACTTCAAAATGATTTAATTAATCAATACTCGAAGAATAGAACTTGAGAGCACTCTATTGCAACATTAAAGATTAAAATATTTACGTATGTAAAGCTTACATATGTTTCAGACTATTGAAAATGGTGTAAAAGAAAATAGGGGCTCTAGTTGTTCAGAAGGACGGGGGTGCCAACATAAAAATAATGTGTGCTATAGCACGAGTGAAGTGGATCGTGGCCAAAGCATATAAAATTTGTCTCGTTTTGTGGCGTGAAAATAATGTGTGTTGTGGCGCCCGACCATATGATCCATTTTTTGCTCTCTTTAGTAGTGTTTTCTAAAACTATAGAAATGATCATTCTTTTATTGTAAAAATCATCATTTTCATCACATAGCTTCTCTTTAAGCTAATTTCTTAGTTTCTTTCAAGTTTTTATTTTCTTTTAATATTTTAAAGTTCTTCTCTTAATTGAGAGTCGAACAACGATACTGAGATTCTATAAGGATACAATTAAGGTATAATTTAAATGTATTCCTTTTAGATTATCTTTATATGTTGTTTTACATGCTATGTTTAATTTGTAGATCCTTTACTAAAACATTCATATCTGGATATAAATAATATAAAATATTAATAATGTTGTTATACTTGTGAAATATTAAAGTAAGTAATTTTTTTTATAAAATAGTTAAGTTTTATTTCTTTATCAAGATTTAAACAAAAATAAATTGACTCAGTATTTTTCATAACAAACATGAGAGTTAAATTTATGATTTAATTATTTGAATCTAATTTTGAGTAATATTATTGAATATTAGATATTTACTATCTAAATCTTATATAGAGTCATGTTTTGTTTCAAGCATTTTTATAAGATTTATTATTAGCAAATATAATGATGATAGACTTTTATGATAGATTTAAAATCTGAAAGTTAGTTTTTAAATACTTAAATTATTAATGTAACTTTAACACTTTGATAAAAGTTTAAATTTTCGACCCCACCAAATGTGATAAGTTAAATGGTCTAGTAATTTTATTAGAAAATGAATGAAAAATAAAATTTTATACACATCTTTGTATATAAATTCCTTTATATATATATAAAAGTTAAAATTATTTATTTTATATTTATTGGGAGAATATTGAATTTCAATTTTTTTTTAGATTTTGATGAATTTTTTATGATTTTTGTTTGATGGGTGGATTAATTTAGAAATGAAGTTGATATACTTCGTAGCCTACTCTATCATTTTAACCATAAGAGCTTATCTTATACTTTTGTGGTGCACACTAATCTCATATTCACTAGAATACCAACAATCTTAGTTACATTTTGATTTGATTTTTATTTCTTATAAATACAACACAACATCATACAAAATAAGAAGAGAATATTAGAATACATATTTAGTAAGATGGAGATACATAATTTATAGAAGAAGATAATTGCGGAAGCAATTAATCCCATCTTCACCGTAATACCAACAATCCTAGTTACATTATGGTTTGATTTTTATTTTTTATAAATACAAAGCAACACCATATCAAATAGAAAGAGAATATTAGAATATAGATTTAAAGAGATAGAGATACATAATTTATAGAATAAGAGGATTAAAGAAGTAATTAAAGGAGTTAAAGATCAAATCTATAAAAAAATCCTAAGATTTTCTCCTTTTTTTATTGTTTTCACGAATAAATTTTTAAATTTATTGTTTTCTATAAATAGTTAATTTTATAATTAATCGTGGGTGATTTCAAAATATTAAACATAGTTTAAGATATTTAATAAGATCTGTCATATTAATTGACGGTGAAATGGACATTACTACACATGATCCTCGGAAAAAAAAGTAATCTAATACAAAGGATAAGTGAATTAGGTTGTATATTTTAAATTAAATTGCTTAAATTGGTTATTCCTAGGTGTGTTGGTTAAATGAATTTCATACACTAGATAACATACAAGACTTTCTCCTTCAAGTGCTTTGGTATTCCATATAAATTGGATTAAATTCGAAGGCTCAGTAAGTATGTATAATAATATAAACTAAACATCACACCTAAAATTATTCATAAACATTTCGATTTTTTGAGTTATGTTTCTCTAACCTCCGTAAAATCAATATAGAATCAACTTTTTTAGATTTCAAACTGCAAACAACAACATTATAGGAGGATACAACAAATAATATCACATCCAATATATCTCTCCAAAAATAGAGTCTAAGTTAACTATTAGAATACACCGTACAGTAAATTGAATTTTTTTTCGTTACCCTTCAAATATTTGAATTAAGTAAAATGGCTATAAAAATAGTATAACATGACTTTTTGGTTCAATATCATAAAAAAGTACGACTTTAACAACAAAGTAGAGAAAAACGTACAAATTATAGGTGTGTTGGAACTTTTGGTTTGTAATATTGTTTCTCCTTTTTTTTTTACTTAAAGTTAATAATTTACGGAACTAATTAACCTAAATGGATGAATAAGTTATTTTTAATTTTTACGAATTTATAATTTAATAACTTTAATAAACCGACCAAACATGCAATCATGTGTAAGAATAAAGTGTAGAAATAAAATAATAACACACGATATTTTTAGGTGGAAATAACTTAAGCCGCAACCATGACTTAAGAGGAAAATCACCGATCCACCGGACTACCTAACTTTCCACTATGAAAATCAAATGTTCAAATACAAACTCGGTCTTATGCTACCCTTCCTAGGATATTGCCCTAATATACTTTACTTACGAGCCCCTGCTCTATTTTTATAGTTTCTAATGTAAGCGTGAGCGGTTTTCAGACCAACGTTCCAATAAGCTCTCCGCCAATCATATCGTTCACAAATCAACTGCAAAAAGGTTAGCACAAAAACACAAGTGTTCGTGTGTGTTCTAGGATGGATTTAACAATGAATAATCCTAACTAGATGATTCAAAACATATCACTTAAATCAAATCAACTAGAAAATTCTAGAGCAAAAAGATTAAGCACAGATTCAATAAAAATAGCTTCTTTAAAATTTAATAATCAAATCAAATAATCATGATCACACATAAAGTTATTTAATCCAAGCATGTAAAAATCTAATCAAGAAGAAGCTATATAAAAATGTAAAATATGAACCAACTTGACTATGAATTATGAAAATAAAGATAATTAAATACCATAAATCAATTTATCACCTTTGCCTATCTTTTAACAGTTCAGTCGATTCTATTTTATTTTATTTTTTGCATGAGACATAAACCTAGCATGATGACTTTCACACTAGTTGTGAGGTAGCCATCTCCGCTCATTGCGGTAGCTTCACACATCACAGTAGATAGTCCTCTCAATACTAGGTGCCTCCATACATTAAAATTTTAGTAAGTAAAAGTATAACTCAATACAATTTTGCAATCAAGATTAGTTTAAGTCCTAGAGTCTTTCAAGAAAATTCATAAACTTCAATCATAACATAAATATGTGTTCATGAGTGTGTGAATAAGTTCATGTCAACATCGATCATCACATGTATAGAAAATGTGTGGGTGCATAAGCCAAAATTGTAAAATAATTTATACAATAAATATCAAAATTAGTTAAGTAATTAAAAATAAGGTTATATGTCTATAAATGTTGAATAAGTCCAATACTCTATTGGCCAAATAAGGATTCTACTTTTTTTTTTAAGTTTAACTAATAAATAAAATAAAGACAATAAAGATTGCTCACCTAGGGTCATTTAAGCACTCTAACAAAACTACCTAGATGAAGGAATAAAATACGGTCAAGTGACCAGGAAAAAACAACATTTCCTAACCCACATTTTCTTGCATTTTGGTTTCTCTATATGAAGGGGTTGGGACTCAGCTAACTTAGGTTTCATAGGCATGTTCTTGAACTTAGCTGTACTTTTATCATTCATCCCAAATAAAGATGCAGTATGCATAGTAGGATGATGATAATGAGTCCTAACATTAAAAGTATTGAATTTTGCTTGCCTCTTTGAACCTAAGACTTCATGCTTCCTAGTAGAATTTCTGAACAAGTTATTATAATTTCCATTCATCCTTGAAAATGATGTAGCATGCATAGATGAATGATGCTTATAGGTCCTACTATGTGAAGCATGAAAAGAATGATTAAGTTTAGGAGCATTCATCAAAAATCTACATTTTGGTCTTATATGACCTTTCCTACCACAATGATGACAGACATGCACAAACTTAACAACTTTTTCTACCATTGGTGTAATAATTCTTTGTGCATAAGTAGTAGTAGTAGGAGTAGAGTTTAAGGGCCTTACAAATGTGGTATTTGATGTTGAAGGTGTTGACTGTTCATCTATGTGTCCAAGACCTCTCTTATCTCCATGTAGCTTTCCATAGTCTAGGACTTTGGTCAATTTTTCATCACCTATGGTCAACTTCCTCATTGTCTCTTTAGCAATACTAAGTTATTGCCTAAGTTTTTTTGTTTTCCTCAATGGTTTCATCAAGTCTCAGATTCAAGGCATTAATATTTTCAGACAATTCCTTTTTATCTTTCTCTAGGCTAGAGGAATTTGTTTTGTGGACATTGATGATATCATTAAGTTTAGTTACTTCCACAAGTAGTTTATCCCTCTCTTCCCTCGCACCTAGACAATCCATGAATAGTTTCTCATAACTTGATACATTAAACTTAGACAACAAGAAAGAAGAGTTTACTTCCTCATTTTCTTCATCCAAGCTAGAGTCAGAGTCATTGTGGTATGCTTTGGTAGTTGCGGTGAAGGCACAATAGTTAATGTCATCATCTTCTGAGTTACTAGCATTATCCTGCTCACTTTCCATATCATTAAATGTAGCATTAAATGTTTTTCCAAATTTCCTTTTATTGTTTGCACAATCTATAGAAATATGACCAAATCCCCCACAGGTATAGAATTGAGGATTAGTGAGCTTAGTTTTCTTACCATCAAAGCTAGAAGGCTTGATTTTCCTTTACTTTCGGTCCCTCAAACAACTAGATTGTCCCTTATTAGATTGATTATTCTGTTGACCCTTCATTTTCAAGAACTTCTTCAATTTTCATGCTAGCGAGACTAATGACTCATCATTCATATCCTCATCACTATCAAAGTTATCCATTTTGGAGCTTTTGAATGCCATATCCTTGATTTTCTTGGGACGATCAAGAGAAAGCTCATAGGTTTGGATTGACCCGACAAGTTCATCAATATTTAATGTGTCATCTTGCTTTCCTATGTCACTGTTACTTCCATCTTGTAATCTGTTGTTAAAGAGCTTAGAAGTTTGCGTACTTGTATAGGTTGTGAAATTTTCTCACCAAGGTTAGAGCAAGCATTACTGATATCACAAAAACGAGCATAGAATTGACCAAAAGTTTTAGTGTTTCTCATTTTAATGGAATCAAATTCAGATGTTAGTAATCTCAATTTTGTTTGTTTTACTTGGAAAGTTCCCTCATGAGCAAGAGCAAGTGCATTCCATGCATCTTTAGCAGTTTCACAGTCGAAGATGCAAAGAAACTCATCCATCAATACAGTAGCAAATATTAAGCTTAGACCTTTTTAGTTTTCCCCACTAAGGGTGTGTTCTTTAGTGGTCCAATCTCTTCTTGGCTTTATGATTGTTACACCATCTTTCATTACCGAAGGTGGTTCCCAACCATCAAGGATAACATCCTAGACTTTTTCATCTTGTTTGAGAAAGGCTTGCATACGAGCCTTCCAGTAAGGGTAATTAAACCCATCAAAGAGTGAGGGTCTAATAGATAACCCACCTGATTTCATTTGGTCCATAAATAAGAGTGTGTGTCCCTAAGGATCAATCTCACTAAATGTGTCTAGTGTCGACTCTGATACCAATTGAAATTTTATAAGATATGGACATAAAAACAAATTTATAGGTAAATATTTTGTCCATGAAAATAGTCAACCATCATAGTCCTTACAGTACCCTGCAACTAACGCCACTGTGTTGGATTGCAAGATGTTTCAATTTCTTACAAAGCAACTTTATGCTTCAAATGGTAAGAGAGTTTCACACATTTAATTTGTGGAAATCAGGTTTAGTGGAGAAAAGGAAAAAGAGTAATGAGTTTCATCGTAGAGGAAGGTATACATGTTGGGAAAATAGGATATATTTTCCCTATTCTAAGTAGTTACTATTCACTTATAATTTAAATGAATAGAACTCAAACTAACCCGACAAAATAATGCTATTGGAAATATAATGCTAAAATAAACTAAAGCGGATATTGAAGTAGAAATATTAAAATAGAAAAATAAAAATACCAGAAATTTAAGGTAGTTCGGTATAAATGTTACCTAGGTCATCGGGCGTCGTTGACCACTTTCACTATCTCCAAATGGATGAACTCCAAAATTACAACTAATTGGGAAAAAGTGAGCTAATCAATTACCCTTACAAAAGAGAAGAAGATTTACATTTTTTGGGATGTTTATAAATGGTGAAGAAGGTCTTTATTTATAGCCCAAAATACAACACATCTTTTTTCCTAACCAATGTGGGACTTTTCCAATTTGCTCACTAAGGAGCTATACAACAAATCTCCACCTTAGCGACTTAGTGATTCTCAAATAATTTCTTTAATCACTAGATCAGTTATGCTAGTGCCAATTCAGATTTGCAGGATATTTTTCAAGTCCAGATAATGTTTGAACTTGATTATCGTTACCACCTTGGTCATCATATATGTGAGATTCTCTATAGTACTGATCTTCTGAACTAGTACTACACCTTCTTCAATAATCTCTCGCACGAAATGGTAATGAACGTCAATATGAATGGTAGACTTGGTTCTTTGCTAAATGAATAGCACTCTAACTATCACAAAACACCTTAATATGTTTTTGACCAACTCCCAAGTCTTCAAGAAAACCTCGTAACCAAATAGCTTCCTTCATAGCCTTTGTAACTACCATAAACTATGCCTTTGTAGTAGACAAAGCAACTATGGACTGCAAGGTAGATTTCTAATTGACCGGAGCTCTAGCAAAAGTAAGCACATAACTAGTAGTTGACCTTCACTTATCTAAATATCCTGCATAGTCGGAATCACAATATTCGGCTGCACATTGACCAACGGTATTATCCTATTGAAATACTAAACCAACATCTACATTATTTATAATATACCATAGAATCCATTTCACAGCCAACCAATGTTCTTTACCAGGATCATGCATGTACCTACTTACAGCACTAATCACATGTGAAATGTCAGGTCTTGTACACACTATTGCATATATCAAGCTATCAACTGCATTTTCATATGCTACCTTTGCCATGTATTCTCATTATGTATCATTCTTAGGAGATAATTGAGCATTAATCTTGAATTGAGGAACAAACAGAGTACTTACAGGTTTTGTTTGTTCATTCATACCAAAAAATTGTAGTACCTTCTTCACGTATTGACTCTGGGTCAAACTAAGCTTCCCATTCTTCCTATCTCTACTTATCTTCATACCAAGAATCTTCTTGGCTTCTCCCAAATCTTTCATCTTAAACTTCTAACTTAGTTGAGCCTTCAATTTCTCAATTTTTCCTTGGCTCTTCGATGCAATCAATATATCATTGACGTACGATAGGAGATAGATGAAAGACTAAGCTTGTACACTACTACAAAAGGGGGTATTTAAATCGATATGTAAAGTTGGTTTTTGGAAAAAAATTGATTTATAATGAATTTAAAGTCGGTTTGGTGTAGAACCGACGCTATCGACGTAGTTCATAGCATCGGTTGACGTATCGAACAGACGCTACATGTGGACGTAGCATCGGTTCTACGTGTCAACTGACGCTACACACATGGATAGCGTCTATTCACCACGTCAACCGACGCTACATCCTATGTGTGTAGCGTAGTAGAGTTGGTTAACATGGGGAACTGACGCTACGTGTGTATCATCGGTTGACACGTAAAATCAATGCTACATCCACATGTAGCGTCGATTCGACACGTCAACCGACGCTACGAACTACGTGGATAGCATCAGTTGACACGTAGAACCGATGTTACACACATGGATAAATTATTTTTTCTTCTTTCTTCCACAGACATAAACTATTCCAAGCGCTACATAACTTTCAAAAACCCAAAACCTCATTACTTCTCCTCTACTCTTTCTCATTTTTTGGCCACCTATGACTACCAATTCCAACGACACTTAGTGGGTTTTCTTACTCTCTAACTTATCTTTTAGATCCCCTATTTTTTTGAGCAAAATACTCAAAAAAATTATACCCATTTCTCACTAACAAAACACTATTTTTTCTTCATTTTGTCACTTCATTTACTCTTGTAAGTATTTCTATTAATGCTATGCACTTATTATTCATATTTTTATGTATATTATGTGTTTATTATTTATGTGTATAATTTTTTGTATTATATATGTAGGTTTTGTATTATAACATCAGGAGAAGAATATGATGATCTTGAATAACACAGGACAACACCATAGTAATTTTTCTACTATTAATTAATATTTAATTTTTCAATTATTTGTATTATTTAAATTATTTGTTAAATAGATTTTGGTTTTTTCCTACTATTATGTAGTAATCGAATACAGGTTTTAATTTGAGTATAATAGAAAATGTGTAAATTTTGTAAAAAAAAAATTTAATTTAAAGTCGGTTCAACGCGTGAACCGACTTTACATTTTTAAATTATCGTATTTAAAATTAGTTAACAACCGACTTTAAAGGTCCATTTTGTAGTAGTAGTAGCTTGTGAAAATACACACAATGATCATGTGTACTTCTACTACAACATAAAACTAATCAAATCGTTTGTACCACTACCTCGGAGTTTGCTTCAATCCATACAACGATTTGTTCAATTTGTAAACTCAATTCTCTTTACCAGCAACATTAAACCCTTATGGATAATACATATAGATTTCCTCTTCCAATTCATCATGTAGAAACACGATTTTCACATCAAGTTGAACTAGTTTCAAATCCAAATGTGCTACCAAGGCCAACAAAATTCTAATGGAGGAATGTTTTACAACTAGAGAAAATACCTCATTATAATCGATTCCCTCCTTCTGAGCATAGCCCTTAGCCACCAACCTTGCCTTGTAATGAACACCATCTTTGTTAGGAAATCCTTCTTTCTTTATAAACACTCATTTGCAGCCAATTGCCTTCTTACCCTTAAGTAGTTGTGTCAGCTTCCTTGTCTTATTCGTCTGAAGGGACAAAAGTTCTTCGTTTATGGCTTCCTTCCATCTTTTAACTTCAGGGCTTCTAATTGCTTCTTTATATATGGAAGGAACATCATCATGCACAAATGAAAGTGCATAGGCCACCGTATTCTTAAACTAAGTAGGTAGGTCTTTAAAATCTTTGTATCGAGTAAGCACCTTGATATTTTTTCGTCGTGGCCTATCAACTACAGTTTCTTGTTGTTGTTGTGGAGGTTCTTAGGTTAAAACCTCTTCATATGATTCATCTTCTGTAAATAGAGGATCAACTTCTGTCTTATCTTCACTAACTGGATTAACAATTCTAATTTCAAACTGCACTTGTTTTGGAGTTTGCTCCACCTGCTCCAAAGTGCCATCAATCTTCTCAGTTACCTTTCTCAGAAGGTAGATTCATCAAAGGTAACATCTCTACTGAAGATTATCATTTTTTGTTTCAAGACACCATAGTCGATATTCCTTAGAACCATAAAGGATCCCTAAAAAAATAGCTTTCTTGGCTCTTTGATCCAACTTTGATTCTATTATATGGTAGTATGCAATAGAACCAAACACATGTAAGAAATCATAATCTCTAGTAGGTTTTCCAGACCATACCTCCATAGGCATTTTTCCTTCAAGAGTAGACGATGGTAGATGGTTGACGAGATGACATGCATATGTCACAACCTCAGCCCAATACTGCTTGCCTAACCCAGCATTTAACAATATACATAGAACGTTTTCCAACAAAGTCTGGTTCATACGTTCTGCAACTCCATTCTATTGTGGTGTTTTTCGAATAGTGAAGTGTCGCACTATCCCTTCTTCTTCACAAACTTTCATAAATGGATCGTTTGTGTACTCAATGCCATTATCAGACCTCAAATGCTTGATCTTTTTACTAGTTTGAGTCTCAATCATCTTCTTCCACTTGAGAAAAATTGCCAGCACTTCATCCTTCTTCTTCATGAGATACACCCAAACTCTTCTGGAGAATTCATCAACGAAAGTGACATAATAACATTTTTTACTCATGGATGGAGTTCTTGTTGGCCCCCATAAATTAGTATTGATGTAATCCAAGATGCCTTTTGTATTATAGAGGGCATGCCAAAACTTACTCTTTTCTGCTTCCCCAATACACAATGCTTATAGAATTCAACCTTATCGATTCTCGCGCCTTTTCACATGCCTTACTTTACAAAAATCTATAAAGCTTTTTCACTAGCATGTCAGAAATGCATATGCCATAGCTTGATAGTTTCTAAATCTCTCTCTTTCTCTGAAACTATTGTTGATGTTGTCCCAATAATCCTACTACCAAGGTAGTAGTATAAGTTATTCTTTTGAATACCTTTCATCACTATAAGTGCTCCAGAATTAACCTTCAATGCCCCATTTTGTATGGTCACAGTGAAGCCTTTTGATTCTAAGACTCTCACAACAATGAGATTCTTCTTCATATTTGGAACATAATGAACATCCGTCAAGACCCTAGTTGAACCATCTTGATTCTTCAAACGAATTGTACAGATCCCTAAAACTTTACATGGATAATCATTACCCAAGAAAATAACTCCACAGTCTAGTTCTTCAAAGTTAAAGAACCATTCCTTATTAGGAGACACATAGGAGGTACACGTTGAATCAAAAATCCAATCACCATGATGGGATGCTGTTGACGAACCAACCAATGCAAAATCTGAATTTGAATTGCTTTCAGCTACGCATGCATCGGACGACACAACTTTTCCTTTCTTCTGTAGCTTTAGACAGTTTTTCTTCCAATGACCTTTTTCATAACAAAAGGCACATTCATCTTTACTAAGCCTTCATTTTTATAGAGATCTACCTCTCCTTCTTTTCTGTTGTGTTTGTGGACGTCCTCTTACAGACAGTGCCTATGTTGCTTCATTCCTGCTTTATTTTTCTTTATCTTTCTTTCTAATTTCACAACTATACAAAACAGTGCAAACTTCCTCAAAAGACACTTTATCCTTCCCAATGAGTAAGCTCGTAATAAGATGATCAAACTCATCAGGAATGGAGGCTAACAACGTTAAGGCTAAATCTTCATCTTTAAAAGTTTCATTCATATTTAACAAATCTGCTACTAATTGATTAAAAGCAATAATGTGGTCATTTATTGTGGTACCTGGAAGGTATTCAAAACAGAACAACTTCTTTCTCAAATAGAGCCGATTCTATTCGCTTTTCTTCGTGAACTTGTTCTCCAACTCCTTCCATAACTTACTTGCGGATGTCTCCTTCATGAACATGTACTTTTGTTCTCTTGAGAGACATGAATGGATTGTACCATATGTCAATCGATTGATATTCTTCCACTCGACTTCATCTGCTTCATCTGGTTTCTTTTCTTCAATGGCGATGTCTAGACCTTGTTGAAACAGAGCATCTAGAACTTCGCCTTGCCACATGCCGAAATGACTGGTTCCATCAAACTTCTCCACCTCGAACCTTGCATTCATAACCACTGTTCTGCCTGACATGGATGGTTGGCCTCTGTTTGAGGGAGACTTTTCTTCCACCATTTCTTCAGATTACAACAATTAGCAACTATATTCCAATAGCAAACAAATGGAATACAAACAAATGCCTAGGTAGAAACCTTTGGCTTTGATACCAATTGTTGGAAAAATCGAGTATATTTTTCCTATTCTAAGTAGTTACTATTCACTTATGATTTAAATGAATAGAACTCAAACTAAACCGACAAAATAATGCTATTGGAAATATAATGCTAAAATAAACGAAAGTAGATATTGAAACAAAAATATTAAAACAGAAAAATAAAACACACAAAAAATTTAACGAGATTCGGTATAAATGTTACCTAGGTCTTCGGTCATCGTTGACCACTTTCATTATTTCCAAATAAATGAACTTCAAAATTACAAATAATTAGAAAAAAAATTGAGCTAATCAATTACCCTTATAAAAGAGAGAAATATTTACAAATTTTAAGATGTTTACAAATGGTGGAGGAAGTTTTTATTAATAGTCGTCCAAAATATAACACTTATATTCATTCTTAATCAATGTGTAATTTATTGACTAAGTAACTATACAATAATACACAAGAATAATAGGGAAGCCTATAAGAGATGAGAGATGACATGTTAACAAGACATACGCAATGGTGTGGAATTTTTTTGTTCCAGATGTAGTGTTTATGTGGCTGAAATAGACCATGTTACGAATTGGCACTTGCGGAAGCGAATATCGGGTCTAATTTTGGTTGCACAAATTAATAATAATGGGTAACGACAAAACAATAACCAATAAGAAATTAAATGGCACACAATGATTTAAGTGGTTCAACTTTTCAATGTGAAAAGTCTACTCCACTGACGACGGCATACCGAGAAAAATCCACTAATAATCAAAATGGAGATACAAACACCAATTTCTAGAGAGCTTCACAAATTATACCAAAATCCAAAGAATCAATCCACAAAATACCCCCTCTAAATTACTGGTAATATATATAGCAAGATAAATTAACAAACTTGCTATGAAATCAAATATTACCGTACAAATGAGAGAAATACTACAAATGGCAGCTGAAATGGACAGTTTTGTCCTTGGGCTGATTTCCTCTTCTCTCTTAGTTGGTTACTGTTGGTTTTCTTCTTCTTTGCAGCTGCTGCTTTCTCTGATCAAAACAGAGAGTTAAAGTAGAGGTGAAGGGTTTAAGAAAGAAGCAAAAAATGTGGAAGAAGAAGTGGAAAAGATGGATATGGATTCATTATTACTCCAAATCTCTTTTTTTTTCTCTAGTGGCTATTGTCTAGTTTTTCTAGCTGCTGCACACACCTCTCTGCAGCAAGACAATAATATATATATATATAGAAGGCAACTGAGGGTTTCTAATGATTTATATGGGCTTTGGGCTAATAGGGTTTTGGGTCAAACAATTAACAAATCTCCACCTTGGCTCAAAACAGAAAACAAATTCTTCAAAATATGAAATTCCTCGGATTACCAAATAACCGTCATCCAAAGCCCTGAAGGGTGATCATCTTCTACAAATACCAATAAAGTCCAAGCAATGCTTGAACTTATTAAATGGAATTGGTTTGGTTAACATATCAGCTGGATTCTCTGTAGTGACTATCTTATTGACAACAATAGCACCCTGAGAGACAATGTCACGAACGAAGTGATATCTGACATCAATGTGTTTGGTTCTTTCATGATACATAGTATTCTTAGTCAAGTGTATCGCACTCTGACTATCACAAAATACAAATGTAAGTATCCGCTATAAACCCAAATCACAAACCAAACCTCTAAGCCAAATGGCTTCTTTCATCGCTTCTACTATCGCCATATATTCCGCCTGTCGTAGACAAAGCAATCAGTAGACTATAAAGTAGCCTTACAACTAATGGAACAATGAGAAAGAGTGAAGACATAACCTTTCGAGAGATCTTCTTCTATCCAGATCACCAAAGATAATCGAGTCCACATAACCAATAACACCGCAACCAAGTATTAGAACTCCCATCATATACCAAACCAAAATTAGATGTACCTCTCAAATAACGAAGTATCCATTTCACTTTGCCAATGACCCTTACCAGGATTACCCATATATCTGCCGATAACACTAATCGCATGTGAAATGTTTGGACGAGTACAAACCATAGCATACATCGACTCCCAACGCACTTGCATATGGAACCCGAGACATGATCGCTCTTCTTCTTCCGATTGTGGTGACAAATCCAAAGAAAGCCCGAAATGCGTAGCTAACGGCGTACTCACGGTTTAGAATCTTTCATGCCAAAATGTTCAAGAACTTTTTCAATATAACTTTTCTGAGTCAAATAAAGCTTGCCCGCTTGTCTATCCCTGTAAATTTCCATGCCCAAAATTTTCTTCGCTGCACCCAAATCTTTCATCTCAAATTCACCATTAAATTGAGACTTTAATTTCTGAATCTCAGACTTATTCTTAGAAGCAATAAGCATGTCATCAACATAAAGCAACAAATAAATCGATGAACCATCATGAAATCTTTTATGATAAACACAACTATCATAATCACTCCTAGAGTAACCATGATCAATCATAAAAGAATCAAACCGCTTATACCACTGCCTAGGAGATTGCTTAAGCCCATATAAGGATTTTTTCAATAAATAAACATGATCTTCCTTACCTGGAATAACAAACCCCTCTGGTTGATGCATATATATTTGTTCCTCAAGCTCACCATGTAAGAATGTTGTCTTAACATCAAGTTGTTCTAATTCCATGTCAAACAATGCAACCATAGCAAGCAACACACGAATAGAGCTATGTTTCACAACATGAGAAAATACTTCATTGAAGTCAATACCTTTCTTCTGACAATAGCCCTTTGCAACAACACGTGCCTTGAACCTAGCTGCTTCAACCTCAGGTATACCTTCCTTTTTCTTGAAGACCTATTTGTTTCCAACAATCTTCTGGTTCTTAGGCGGTTTCATCAATTCCCAAGTATGATTCTTATGAAGTGATTCAATCTCTTCATTCATAGCAACCAACCACTGAACAGATTCATCACAAGTGACAGCTTCATGATAACTAGAAGATTCATACACCTCAATAGACTCTGCCATAGACAATGCAAAAGAAACTAAGTCTGCATCTGCGTACCTCTGAGGGCGTCACATCTCTCTTATTCCTTTACCCTTAGCAATACTATATGGTTGTTCATGTTGCTCTTCTGCTACATTATGAGCTACACTTCAATTTAATGTATATAATACTATTCTTAATCAAAGAGAGCATAATACTATTATTATTATTGTTTGAATATTTCTATATAGCACCTGTGCTAAAGCAATACCACTCATATATGTACACAAATATGATCATTAATTAAATTTAAAAATTTCATTGAATTATTAAACATAGGACACAAATAAATTCTTGAGAGCATAGAAAGATGAAGCAACATGCCCAATCTTGTTGCAAAATTGACACTGCAAATTTGACCTCCCTCTTCCTCTACCATTAGATCTTCCTTTTCCAAGATTAGATTGTCCATTGCCACCATTAAACTGTTGATTATTAGAACCACTATTGGTTCCACCAGATGCTACAGAGTTACTAGACACATGATGTTGCCTATTCTTGTTTGAAGAAATCATATTAAGCTCATATATAGTTTATTCGTCTCTTACCAATTTTGGCAACAACAATAGAATCCCTTTGTTCTTCGAAGTCTATTCAATCATAGGTTAAAAAGAACGAACTCACGTAAATCTATTAAACGAGAATTAAAAACAAAATCAATAGCTAATTTCCCTACAAAAATCTGGACTTACACTCATGAACTTCACCGACTTAAACTTTTTAACCTTTGAAAACTAAGTACATACAAATAGGAACCCTGAGAACAAAGGCTAAGAAACCCCAAGAAAAGGGAAGCAGATTGTGTACCGTACAAAATTGGATTAAATTTAAAGCCTCAATAAATATGCATAATAATACAAACTAAACATCACACCTAAATATATTCATATAAACATTTCAATTTTTTGAGTTATGTTTCTCAAACCTCAATAAAATCATTTTGGAATCAACTTTTCTAGATTTCAAACTACAAAAAACAACATTATAGGAAGGGACAAAATATAATATACATTGAAGATACCTCTCCAAAAAAAGAGTTTAGGTCGTAAAGATTATAAGTGTTGACTATTTTTATACACAAAATATTTACATGTAAATTTGTTTTTAAGTTTGTTATTAAGTCTATCATTCAAAATCAAAGAAACGTTGTTGTGCTGGACTACTAGATGTTTCCATTTCTTCAAGGAAACTTCAAGCTTCAAATGGCAAGAGAGTTTCACACATTCAACTCATAGAAATCAAGTTAAGTAAAGAAATGGCAAAAGAGTAATGCATTTTCGTTGGAAAGGACGACATACATGAGAAGAAGAGGAAAACCTAAGAAAAATGATAGATGGCAGGTGAGTAACACGTATGCAATGGTGTGAATTTTTTCTCCCTTAATGTGGCTCTTATTTGAATAAAATAGACCAAATTGATTATTTCTCAAATGTTCTAGATAAGTGGATAATATATCACATTTCTTACGCTGTTTGTCATAATGTGCGAGAGATGAGTGATGACTATATGAAAATAGAGTCATTAGTGTACTTTTTTACTTAATATTTACTTATTTTATTCAATAAATAGTATTTTTGGAGCCAAATATATTAAAATATAAACTTTTTAGTGAAAAATGATGAAAATATAATTTTTAGAATTTTTTGGGATTTTTATGGATTTTTTATGAATTTTTAATGTATGACCAATCAGAAGCTACCACGTGTTATGTCACGCAAGTAAATGAGCTAACTAGTCAAGTCACGTGGATGCCACGTAAGCAAGGCTAGGGAATCACGTTACGCTGTGTGTAAAGAGGACGAACTGCATGCCATGTGTCAATACGTCGTTCAATCCGAGTTGAGAGATCGTTCAAACTGCAAATCACGTTGCACCGCATGATGCTAACTCAGCATGCATTGACTCGGACCTGTCTCTCTTACCACACATTGCGCTATGATTTTCCCAGTGAATTCTATGTGCCATATGTCACACTATGATTGGATGATGTTGTTAGTTTTACTTGTTTTGATCTCAACCCTTGATCTAAAGCTGATTTAACGGTTCAGATCGTACATGAGTTATATTTAAGCCCCTAATCACTCTGTAAATCCTAAAGTGGCTGTCATTAGCATAATTTTGGTTAGTTTTTTGGAGTTAAAAAGAGAAAAAAATACAAAAAAATTCAAGAAGGGACACAATTTTAGTGGAGATTTAATAAAAGATTAACACTACAATTCAAAAGATTGATTGTATTTCGTATTCTACTCTTTTCTTTATCAATTTTATGTATTTTTTTATAAAAAAATATGAGCTTTATGAACACAATTATGTGTAGTTCATTTATTAATCTAGTGATTTTATGAACCCAATTTTCACCATGTAATGATCTAATATTTTACCCAAATTATGATTTTAATTTAATTATATTATTTCATCTGATTTTTATGCTATTAATTGTTTAACCAATAATTTATCTATAGAGACAATTAATGACTTGCATAATTTGTCGTAATTTATCACTTGTCAACTTTAACTTTAGTCTAATTTAAATTATTTTTCATTGAATATAAATTTCATTATTATTATTTAAATTTTATTGTAGATTTAAAGATAATGAAGATCTAAACAGAAAAAAATAGAAACTAGGAGATAGCCACGAAAAAAGAGAAAAGAAAAACAATGCCGAAAAAAAAACAAAAAGAAGAAATAACAGCAACGTCGAACAAAAATAGATTTGAGAGCAATAGAAAAAATTTGAAAGTAGATTTTTTTCATATTTTGTCAAAAAAAATCGTTTATGTTAAATTTAATTTTCAAAATGAAATAATTTTTTTTATTTTAAGAAAAAAATATAATTTAATTTTAAACTATACTTGATTTTCTATGTTAATTTGAAATACTTTTCTTCATGTTTGTTTGATTTATTTTAAGTTTAATGCTTTTAATTAATTGACCATTAGGGGTGTCCAAAAATCAGGTCAAATCGGTTTAAATTGAAAAACCGGTCTGGATCGAACTGAACCAAACAGTTTCATAAATGAAACGATCTAGTTTGATTTGTATTAAGTAAAACCGATTTTCAAATGGTCTGATCCGGTTATAAAAAATTATAAACCGGTCGGACCCGACCGAACCAGTTTTAATAAATAATTAATTTTTTTAATTAAGAAACGTATATATAAATCATAAATTTACCCTCTTTCATTCATCCTTTGCAAACCCTATCCAGCCAACATCATATCATTGAGACTCATTGTAGAAATATGGGAGCCACTATGAACAATATTGAAGTGTAAATTGGGTAACTAGTCCCAACCATCAATGCTCAACAAAGAGAAACTTTTCCTAGTTATACAGAAGTAAATCCAAAGGAACAATGCAAGGCCATTACACTTAGGAGTGGAAGAGAAATTGAGAGGTCACCATCAAATAAAATTGAGTCCACCCCTATAGTTCCAAACAATGGCCAAAGTAATCATAAAGCAGAAGAAGATGAGATTGCTGATCATACAACAAGAGAGACTAATATACTTCCATCAATTTCATTTCCTGACAATCCTCGTATTCTTTCTACTCCACTTCCTTATCCTCAATGCTTTAAAAAACAAAAATTAGATAAGCAATTTTCTAAGTTTTGGATATCTTTAAGAAAATTCACATAAATATTCCTTTTGTTGATGACTTGGAACATATGTCAAATTATGGCAAATTTTTGAAGGACATCATGTCTAAGAAAAGAGGATTGGAGGAGTTTGAAACAATGAAGCTTTATGAAGAATGTAGTGCCATTCTTCAAAATAAATTACCTCAAAAATTAAAAAATCGAGGGAGTTTCACATTGCCTTGCACTATTGGAAATTCATTTTTTAATTAAATTTTTATGTGATCTTGGTGCAAGCATAAATCTTATGCCACAATTTGTTTATAGAAAATTGAGGCTTAGAGAGATGAAACAAATAACATTTTCTTTGTAACTAGTAGACCAATCCATTAAGTATCTATGGGGAAGTTGTAAGAGTTGAAATTTTGAAGCTTTTCAATGGTGGAATTATTTATGATGTTTCAGGCAACTCATGGGTAAGTCCAGTGCATGTTGTACCAAAAAAGAGTGGAATGACAATGGTGAAAAATTGAAATAATGAGCTTATTCCTACAAGACCAGTCATGAGTTGGCATGTATGTATAGATTACCACAAGTTAAACAAAGCAACAAAGAAGGATCATTTTTTATTTCCATTCGTTGATCAAATGTTAGATCGATTGTCTGGATATCCCTATTAATTCTTCTTAGATGGTTATTCAGGGTATAACCAGATTGCCATAACCCCTAAAGATTAGGAGAAAATTATATTCACATGCCCCCACGGAACATTTGATTTTAGAAGAATGCCCTTTGGATTGTGTAATGCCCCAAAAACATTTCAATGTTGCATGATGGCTATCTTTTCTGATATGGTGGAAGATATAATGGAAATTTTTATGGATGAATTTTCAGTTGGAAAAGCATGTCATCTCCTTGTTGAGTTAGAGCATAAAGCTTATTGGGTAGTAAAGAAGTTAAAATTTGATTTGAAGGAAAGAGGGGAAAAATGACTTCTTCAATGGAATGAGATGGATGAGTTTCGGAATGATGCTTATGAAAATGTAAAGATCTACAAAGAACAGACAAAGAAATGGCATGATAAACATATTCTTAGGCATGAGTTTGCTCCATGACATCAAGTTTTACTTTTCAATTCACGACTAAAGCTCTTCCAAGGTAAATTAAGATCAATATGAGCATGTCCTTATACAATTGACATAGTTTTCACTTTTGGAGCAATATACTTGAAGGACAAGGCAAGAAATATATTCAGAGTTACGGTCAAATATTGAAGCACTATTATGAAGAGCAAGTGGAGAGAAATTGTGCATTTATTCTTTTTCGAAATCCTAATTGATGAAGATTGAAAAGTCTGGCTATAGACTATAAAACAAGTGCTTATGAGAGGCATCCCATAAAAATTTCTTTTGTTATTTTATTTTATTTTATTTTTTATTATTTATTTGAATAATTTGGATTTTGATGCTGGTTTATTTTGCAAGAATAAAAAACTAAAAATTATAAACAAATACAGATCCACTATAAAATTATAGAAGTTCCTTTCATTTCTTCTATCTATCTCATGTTTAAATTACAATGAAAACATTGTTTAGTTTAAGCTTAGGGGTGTCAATTTCTATAGTCTTAAGTTGTTGAGTTATCTTATCAAGTATGTATTTGAGTATGATTGAATTTGCTATAACTCTAAAAATTGTGATTGAGGATGGTTTTGGGAAATTTTTTCAAAATTTGTTATTATGTTAGTCAGAGTTTTGTGGGTACTTTGATTTAAATCTTTGTTCTTGAAAATAATTGAGCACATAGTAAATTTTTCTCTACTCCATTTTGCCTATAAAGAGAAGGAATTGAATTAACTGGGTTAGGAAAAATTTAATCTTGCTTTGCTCTAGAATCCATTGATGGATCCTTGAGGCGAAATCCTAATTGATACCAAATATTAGAGAAATGATCTAAACAATTATTTCACAACCAAAAAGCTTTCCCATTTTTCCTAATTATCATGCCATCAATGTATGGTGTATTCCCATAGTCAACTTCCTTGAGCCTTATTTTACAAAAGTTTTATTTGTTCTTTTAATTCCATAAACCATTATTATTCTAAGCCTAAAAAATCATGAATTTACCTTAAATTTTGAGAAAATATTTTGATTGAAATTTTTATTTAAAGAGAAAATTAGTTCAAATTAAACAATCCATATTATGTTTGCTCTATTCGATCAAAGTGTAAAAAAAAAGAGAAAGTGAAAGGCAAGAATCGAAAAAAAGAGTTAAAGTGGTTGAAATTAGTAAAGACTATGAGTATCAAGGCAACCACACCAAAAAAATAAAAAAAGAACTATACTTATTGAGTATGACAAAAATATTTTCATCAGTATGGGCATATTGTAGAGAAAGAGCTATTGTGTGAATCCCATGGATATTCTTTTTTAATGTTTCTTTCTACCAAGTATTTTTTATTTTGCTTTAATTTTCCATATCTATTTTTTTCTTAGCCCTCACCGTATGACTTGTCATTACAATCTTAATTAAAGACCTTTTGATTTATGATTTTGGTATTTGATTACATTAGTGGAGAAGATTTATAAAAATTGGACTTATGAAGTTAAGTTTTGAGAGAATTCTTCTGATTTCAATTATTATGTTTTTATCTAAATTTCATAGTGGTTTGGAGTTAAATTAACTATTTTACACACACACTCAATGACCTAGCTTTAGGTTAAAGTAAATGCTTAACTCTTACTTGATAAATTGCTAAATTTTGATTGATTTTCTTGTTATCTTCAATGTAAAATGATTAAGTTGTTAATAATGAAATCTAAATTCAGTTCATGACTTGGTGAGTGATGGTAATTATCTATGGAGTTTTATTGACACTATCTACCGTTATATTTTCTTTTCTTTTCTTTTTGTTTGTGGACAAACAAAGTTTTAAGTTTAGAGTGTTTGATGACTTGTATAATTTGATATAATTATCAATTTTTAATTTTAGCTTAATTTTATTTATTTTTTATTAAATTTGGATTTCATTATTATTATTTAAATTTTATTTCAGATTTAAAGATAATGAAGATTTAAAATTTTATTTATACATATAAACGAAATCATAAAGGAGCGCATGGAGCATAGGGTTATATATATATATATATATATATAGTAGGGATGTCCAAAAACCAGATCGAACCGTTTAAATTGAAAAACCAGTCCAGATTGGACCAAACCGAGCAGTTTTGTAAATGAAACGGTCCGATTCAGTCCGTATTAAGTAAAATTGATTTTAAAACGGTCTGATCCAGTTATAAAAATTATAAAACCGCCCGGACCAGACCGGTTTTATTAAATAATTAATTTTTTTTTATATAAATCGGTTGCGTAAAATAGTATATATATAATTTGTTTTTGAGTTAAGGCGTTAAGGCGTTAACCCTAACCCTAGCAAATAGCAATTCCTTATTTCCTCTGCTGCTCTGCGTTTGGGCTCTGGGTCTAGCCGTTTGCGCTTCCACTAGTAGCTAGCCACCTCTCCTCGCGTCGTTTCCACCAACAGTTAGCCACCGTTCCTCGCGTCACTTTCACCAGTAACTAGCCAATGTTTCTCGCGTTGCTTCCACCAGTAGCTAGCCACCTCTCCTCGTGTCGCTTCCACTAGTAGCTAGCTACCTTTTCTCGCGTCGCGTTGTGTCATGACAATCATGGACGAAATTCACGAAATAGATATGTGATGTACTAGTAGTAGTTTTTTTTCCTCAAACCTAGCATTTGTTAGGTTTGTTTGTTGGGATCGTGTTGTGTTCGTATATTGAATTTGTGTCATGTTATGTGTTCATGTGTTAGTAATTAATAATAATATCTATCTATGTATGATAATAAATGAGTATCCTATTAAATTATATTATATTAAACTAAATTATAATTGTGTATTATTAATTGTTAAAAATCGTAATAAACAATTTGGTTATAACATTTTGAATAATCAAATGATTACTGTATTTGTTTGCATTACAATTATATGAATTTTTCAATTGAATTAAATTTTGTTTAGGTAAAATCGTACAGGAAAGGACGCCCTAATATAGAGAGAGAGATTTATATATAGAAGGACGGCTGTAGAGTGAGGGGAATAAAAAAAAAAAGAGAGGTAGCCACCAAGGAGATCGTATAAAACAATCAATAACAAAATTCTACACTTCATTAATCGCGTATCCCTTTTATTCTTTTCGTCACCCTCATTTCTCTTCTTCTTGGACTAGTAACGGAAGGCCAGGTGAGACTCGTGAGAAGTAGAGACTTGAGAGCGACTCTAAGCACTTAACAAAGCCTATAATTTTTCCTTTAATTCTTCCTCTTTATATTCTTCTATACCTAAATTATATATATACCCTTCCGCATTTTCTGCCTCGATTTTCTCGCCTATTCCAGAATCTTGACTCAGTGAGTCTCCATTTTATCAAACTCGTCAGAAAGAAAAAAAAGATTAATAAAGCTTTCACAATGGTATCGGACTCGGAGTTAATTGAAAGGCTCCGTGGTTTTCTTCGTAATTCAGACCTCAATACGACGACGAACGCTATTGTGCGCCGGAAGCTCGAGGAGGATTTTGGATTGGATTTATCGAATAGGAAGGCGTTTATCAGAGAACAGGTTGATTTGTTTCTCCAAAGCCAGCTTGGGAATGCTGATCAAGATGGTGAAAACGTTGAAGGTGATGATCTGACGGCGAAGATTAACTATGAAAATGAAGTCAACGGCCTTGATTCTAAGGAGGTGGAAAGAGTGGACGGCAATATTGAAGAAGAAGAAGAGATCCAACAAACCAGTGGTAGAAAGGGTAAAAGAGGGTCAGTACTTTACATATATATATATTTTTTCCATCTTTATTATTTTAGTTAAATTGAATTTTATTTTTTATTTTAAGATTTCTATATTTTAATATATTTTCACTCCTCTTTATTTATCATATTTTATTCATTTATGGAAATGCAGAATGAACCTAGACCTTGCTCCACTTTTTTCTTTTTATTTATTTATTATTATTATTATTATTATTATTATTCTCATTAAAAAAAACGTTTCTAGTAAATATTGACTACGTTTAATTGAGGAGCATGTAGTCCAAAGATTCTCTATCAATCTTCATTTGTACAATGGGGTCTACTGAAGTTGTCATGATGCTGGAGATTATATACAATAATACTCTTAATTAATACGAGTATAGGCAGAAAGAAAGGAAAAAAACATTTCTTTATTTATGTTTATCATAAATTGGATTATTTGCATTTGGTTTTGCTTATTTAGGTTTTTCGGATGTTTACGCTTAATAAAATTTATATAATTATTTAATTTAAGTTATTTGATTTTTTTACGTTATATAGGTACATAATTTTTTAAAAAATATTACTTTAATCTTATTATGTATAAATGAAAAATATAATCCCTTTGTTTTTAAGTTAGGTACTTATGCTATTATTATTTATAAAAGTTAAATACTATAAATATCAACTTTTAATACTTTTGATTAAAGACGTAATCAGGATTAATATTCAGAGAAAGCAATACACGCTAACTCAATAGTAAAAATGAATAATTTTGACACCATATAAATGACTATAATAAAATTTATGAATTTTTTAATTGAGTTATTATAAAAAATATGGAAAAAGATTATAAATGATGTTTCAAAAAAATTATAAATTTTAATATTTTTAAATATTATATCACAAATATTATATGTCAAATGTGTTATTTTATCCAATTAAAATAAAAATTTAAAATTATATAAATTAAGTTGTAACAAATAACATAACTTAATATTTATGCAGACGGACAAAAAAATAAAAGAAATTAAACAACATAAGTTAAACATATAAAAAAATTCAGGTATGTGAAAGGAAATAGATAAGATTAATATTATATGGTATAAATAACAATTAATATTTATATAATTATACGTGGTGTAACATCAAATGGTTAAATTGTATCCGAGATAAAATATATTATTTTTTTAAGAAAAAGCTAGGAACACTAAACTAATAAAATTAAAAGAAAACAACAAAATTATACCTTTAAAACTTAACTACAAAATAACATCCCTCATGTCTAGTTTATGTATTTTTACTATTAAAAAAAATCTGACCTATCACTGCACATTGAACGTTTTTTAATTAGACGTCGTTCAATTTGGACTACAGCTATTTAAACTTGTTCAATGTTGAATTTCGTCTATTGAACCTGTTTAATATTATTGGGGTGTTATTTTTGTTATTATATATAAGTTTTATGTGTTCTTTGATGTAATTTTTTTAAAATTAAAACATTTATCACTCTATTAGAATTCAGTTAATAAAAATTGTATAATAATATAGTAAAAGTAAAAGTATACGAGGAATGTAAATAAATATGTACTAGGATTGAAAAAGTAATATTAAAATAATAAACTTGAGATGTGACACTGCTATGTATTTTTGTAAAATAAAAAGGTACATTTATAAATACAACAAAGAAAAATCTTTATCGAAAAATTAAGAGGGCATACGTGTCCTCTCTCACACCTATGTGGCTTCGTCCCTGCTTTTGATGGATTATAAGCTTTCTTTTTAATAAATTATAATACTAAAAATGCATAGTTTTCATGATAACAGGACTAGTAATCTAACTCATAAAGTGCTCATTTTAAAAAATTATAGAATCTTTACTTTTTAACTCAATAATTATAATATTAATGTGCTCATTTGGTAAAAATTACAGGATCTCTAGAATTTTTTTTCCTGTACATAAGGAAATTCCATAAGTTATATTGAGAATCGGAGGTTGTGTGGATGGAGGTATGAGAAAATATAATAAGATATGTATTATTTGAATGTAAATTAGATTGCATGCATGATGAGATTTTCTTTAAGAAAAGTACGGTGGTTTATAATAATCTCTGCTCGTTATTTGTTTGGAGAGATGCTAGTGTTTTAGGGTTTCTAGAGAAAAATTTATAATGAAGATAATACCCAGGTCTTTTATTCATCTCATAAATGAGGTATATATAGATATACAAGGGTTAGGTGCTCTGTCAAGGCGTCATAATCGACCTAAATATAACATTTTTCAACAATGACCCGCTCAATGAAGCCGGATCGTTGTCCTATCAATCAGGCCGTTGGAGTTTGTACATCCCTTGCATGGGTGTGGGGAGAGATGTGGAAAGCCACTAGGTGCTTTAATGTCGTTGTTCGCATGGTTAGATTGCTAGGCGAAGTGCTCCATGGGAAAATCAATATACTTCAGAGCCAGGCTACTATATACAAGGTGCTCGACACACCGGGCTCTCATCTAAGTGAGGTCACTCAGATCGTTAACTTAGCGACCCCAATACATGTAGCATTCCTAACATAATTCCCTTATTCCCTATAATTTTGGGAATACCAGGGAATATTCTTGGCATTAATCTTGATTTTTAATGTGTAAATCTTTCAACTTTCACCATTCCACTATAAATAGTAAAAAAAATTAACTTTTTACTCATTGAAATTCTTACTTTGCTAATTTTTTTTCTAGAGAATCTAAAACATGGTACAATTTCTTAACCTTCAATTGTGCATAACCAGCCCATTTGAACAAACACTTAATTTGGATTTCAGTCTGTTTGCCTAGCGACTTCCCCGAAAAAATTAGTCCGTTTTTTTTTATTTCAGGTTGTTCATCAGCAAATTTGCAACCTTCTTCACCAATTAGGTAACTTCATCCTTTCCTTCTTTTTTACCATGTCTTCTAATAAAGGAAAGGGTACAACCCACTCGTTGACTTCCAAAGATGTCTTCCTAGGCCACACAAAAAGTATTTCTTTAAGGATAAGAACACCCTGAGAAGCATCTTGGGACTCAGTCCACTTACCCATGAGCTCAGAACAAGCTTAGCGACCTATTGAAGCTTCGATAGATCGCAATAAAGGGCTTACTAGAACGGGTGGCACACCTACTATGGAGTTTGAAACGGGGTCATGTTTTTCTTGTATCTCGAACACCCTTTTACCAGTTTCTAAAATACGCCCTGCTTCCCCTACTATAAGTGATGAGGTGAATTAAATGCCTCATGATGATACCCTTTTGGGGAAGAAAACCAAGGAATCCAGTGCATCCTATGTATCATCCATGGATATAGACAAGGAGACTAACCTTGGGCCAGTCCAAGTTGCTTCATTTGCAAGAAAGGGCACAAAAGACGACCTATCTGGTCAACCTATAGGTGATAAACTCCCTAAACCTACCCTTATGGTGGGTAGTGATCCATTAACGAGGTCTGTTCCTCTAAAAGAATTGTCTTCGTTCGGGGAAGACATTAGTCTACTACAAAGTATTTTTTCCGTCAAACTCGAACGTGGTGAAAGTAGCAAACTAAGCATCTTGTTCAAAAGTGGCATGTTTGATAACTACGGTGCCTAAGACAAGTTATATCATCACTTTGGGGTACCTGTAGATTGATCTACCATTTATGCAGCTCGTAAGAAGAAAAAAAGGACAATTTAGCATCTCCAGGCCAGACGTGTGCTTGACGTGAGTGAACTCTTGGGGAATTTGCATGGGGGGATACTTGGTAGTGGGTACGTGGTAATCATATCCCTTGTTTTATTTGTTTTTATAGGCTGTATCAATTGCCATGGACTCATAGCAAGAAGTAGAGACTTGTCAGGAAACCTTCAAGTTTGTTGATCAAGAATTGTGTAGTTTAAATACTCGCTATGAAGTCATAGAACAAAAGTTAAAGAACACGCGTATTGAGTTGACCCGGGCACTCAGTCAATGTGATAAGTACAAGGAAGAAAGAGATGAGTTATGTAAACTGGTTGAATACTGGAAGTAGAAGGCATTGGAGAAGAATGCACACAAGGCTCTTATGCTTGAAAGTACCGGATCACACCCCTACTGATAAATAAAAACCAACTTATTTGTGATTTGGTTGACTTTGTACCTTTTCCTTTTTTCGGGTTTAACATTGAACAATAAAACAAGACGTTAATAAAGCGTTCCCTTGGTTTGCTTTTTTTTCAAGGAAAGGTCTCTTTTTGGTAGACTCAAGACTCTTTCTTAGAACAAACGATATGCCTCTTATCTTGCATCCCAAGTGAGGGGTTCATTTGTCCACCTCACTCCGTACATAGGGAGTTATTGCTTTGATTTTTCGCGAGATAGGAGACATGTAAAGGTTAAATTGAATTCTACCCCTACATGCGCTTCCTAAAGAGGGGGTTCACTCTGGTGAACGCAAGACCCCCTTTTTAGGAAAGGCGATATGCCTCTTTTCATGCATTCTAAGTGGGGGTCCATTTGGCCACCTCATTTCGTACTTGGGAGTTATCGCGTTGATTTTTCGCGAGATAGGAGACATGTAAAGTTGAAATTAAATTCTACCCCTACATACGCTTCCTAAAGAAGGGGTTCACTCTGGCGAACGCAAGACCCTTTCTTAGGAAAAGGGACACGTTTTTTTTCATGCATTCCATGTGGGGGTCCATTTGGCCACCTCACTCCATACATGGTGTTATCGTGTTGATTTCTTATGAGATAATACAATGCACATGAATGAACTTGCAATAAACTTTATCATCTATCATTATATTGTAAATAGAGTTTCATACATAATATTTCTTTAAATATTTCCCATTCTAGCTTAGCTCTTCCCTTATACCATTGCTTTCAAGCTGGTAAGACCTTCTTGGAGTGATATCATATATTTGGTATGAGCTTTCTGATGTTGTGGTAAACTTTCCATAGGTAGCTTCAACTTTATTTCCCAACGCTTTTTGTAAGACTCAATCCCTTACTCTGAAGTTCTTGTGCTTAACGGATCTATTGTATGACCTTTGATTTGGCCTTTTTGTGACTCGATTCGTATCAAGGCATTCTTTCTTTTTTCTTCCGCCAACAAGAGGTCATCTTTTTTGAGGTAGTCATTATCCTCATGCATTATTTCCGACTGAAGGGTAGGTTCTTGTACCTTCGATGGGATTACCGTTTCCGTGTCATATATGAAAGAATAGGGGCTTTCCTCTGTTGCTGCCCTTGGGGTCGTTATTGTGGCCCAAAGAACGTCGGATAGCTCATCTACCCATTTGCCTTTTGCTCCTTCCAAGCGTTTCCTCAATATATTGATAAGGGTTTTGTTTGATGCCTTTACTTGACCGTTTGCTTTGGGCCTATAAGGAGTGGAATGCGACAACTTAACGCCTATTTCATTGCAAAAAGATACCAACATTTGACTTGTGAATTGGTGGCCATTATCGGTGACCAGCTCATGAGGCAAATCATACCGACATATTACATTCCGCCAAATAAATTTTTGCACAACTGCTTGGATTCTTGCCAATAGCTCAACCTTTATCCATTAAGAAAAATAATTAGTTTCCACTATTAGGAATTTTTGTTGTCCTGGTGTAAGAAGTAATAGGCCAACAATATCCAACCCTTACTTTTGGAATGGCCATCGGTTGACAATTGACTTTAGGTCACTAGCTAGTTGGAACGGGACATTTGCATGTCTTTGACACCAGTCACATTTTTGACGTGGTCGATACAATCTTTAAGGAAGGTATGCCAATAGTAGCCCTGCTTGATGATTCTCTGAGAAAGGGTTCTATCTCCTGAATAAGCCCCACATCGTCCCTCATGTAATTCGCTCGAAACTATTCACGTTTTTGGATTAGGTAAGCGTTTCAGCCATGGTCTGCCATAAGTTTTTTGATAGAGTGCCTTCTAAACCACGGTGTAACTCCTCGCTTTCGTCATAATTTTGCTTGCCTTACCCTTGTCCTTAGGCAGAGTATTGTGAATGAGGCACTCCAAGTATGGGGCCAGCCAAGAGGTGTGTGTTGAAAAGTTTGTGCTCAATTGACTTTTATCCTTACCCTTGTCCCCCATTATGCTTGGCCTTGACAAACATGACATAGGAGTGACCTTTTTCAACTCCGATCTCACTACTGATGCCAAAGTAGCAAGGGTGTCCGCATGTGCATTCCCCCTTCTCGATATTTGTTTGATCTCGAATGTTTCGAAAGTTGCCCTTACTTTTTTCACCTTCTGCATATAAAGTTCTATCCTTTCTTTCTTGACCTGAAACTTATCATTGACTTGATTCACTACAAGTTGTGAGTCACTGTGGACCAACACCCTTTTGGCTCCAAAGGTTGTCAATTGGCGCAAAGTGAAGAGTAAATCCTCATACTTTGCAACATTTTTGGTTTCCTAGAAAGTGATGATATTGCTCTAGTAAATCTCCAGTGGGAATGAATATCACAACTCCAATCCCTGATCCTCTTGAAGACTCTCTAACATTGCGTCTTTTTCGTGGGATGTACCAAAGGTTGCATGTTGTCACTGACCAGAGGTGGTGCGTGACCACGTTCCTGGTCACGACGCGCGTTCTGATTAGCGAGGAGTAATGTATTTGATCATTGAGGTCGAATTCTGGAGTTGGGCAAGTTAGGTTGTTAGTCTGTTCAAGGCGAGATTACGGGCTAGCCATATCAAGCGGATTGAATGTTCCTACGACATGAGCTATTTCTCCAGGGTGTGTAAGATGTAAGGTCTTAAATGCTAATTTTGAATTAGAAAAATTTAAAGCCCCACGACGGGTGTCATTTGTTTGGAGTGATGTTAGTGTTTCAGGGTTTCTAGAGAGAGGTTTATAATGAAAATAATATTTTGGTCCTTTATTCATCTTATAATTAAGGTATTTATAGATATACAAAGAGTAGGTGGCAATGTTACATTTGTAAGTGTTCTGTTAAGACATTATAGCCGACTTAAACATAACATTTTTTTAACAATGACCCGTTCAATGAAATCAGGTCGTTGTCCTAGCAACCAGATCGTTGGAGTTTGTACATCCCTTGCATGGGTGTAGGTAGAGATGTAGAAAGCCACCAAGTCGCTTGACATCGATGTTCACATGGACAAGTCGCTAGGCAGAGTATTCTATAGGAAAATCAATATACTCTAAAGTCAGGTCCTATATATAAAGTGTGACACATCGGGCTTTCATCCAAGCGAAGTAACTCAGGTCGCTAGCTTAGCAACCCCAATGCATGTAGCATTCCTAACATTATCCATGCTTATGCTTTGCTTCCGTCTTTTATCTTTAGTGCTATTTGTCTCTAGCTATGTGCTATATTAAATTAATATTACTAATATTATTTTTTTTTCGATCATTGCGATTTTGTACGTGATTTATTTATTCAATTGTTTTCATTTTTAATTCTTAAAAAAACATTTTTTTTATGTTATTTAAAATAAAATGTGCATTGCACTTATGAATATGCTTAAAACATATGTTTGTTACTGCATGGAGGGGATTAAAAATAAAGCTCTATCCGATTATTTTATGCAATTAAAGCTCATGTATTTGAAATCTTCTCCGACCCTAATTTTATTGGAAGCTGCTCTAAAGATAGTTTTTAAATCACAGTTGTAATCTCTTAAGGCCTTTTTGTAAAACCATAACTCACAATTGAGAGCGTCTATGGAGGGCTGATTTGAATGATCAATCTCAAAATTCCTGATTTGGTGATATCTTTTCAATGTGTTAGAATGATCAAAAATGAATCTTTTAATGGAAATATGCTAATCAGGTCTTTGAGGAAATTACGATTGTCAGCAGATAACTACTATTTGTAACGTTATTAAGTGACTTTGAAATCAACATTGTTATTTTTCTTCTGATGTCTTGACTCATGTGGTGAAGGATTGTAGCCCCATTGGTGTTTGTTAATATTGTCATTATTATTATTTTTTTACTTGAAAAATATTACACACGTGCATTTAGCATGGTCGATTTAGTTACTTCAAAGTCACATTAATGATAAATACCATCTGAACTATTAACTTAGCAATTAATATTGTTAATTTATTACCAAACAACTATTTTTGATAATAATTCTTTATCTTAAAACTCAGGTCAGTCAGTCTTAGTAATGATATGAAGAAAAGAGAGGGTGGTTTTTGTAAACTATGTAAACTTTCACCACAACTTCAGCAATTCTTTGGTGTGTCCGAGATGGCAAGGACTGAGGTACCTCTAGAAAGTTTAGTGGGTAAATATTTATATTCAACTTGTCATTTTTTTTTTACCTGTCAATTATTCGTTTGCAGGTTGTCAAGCAAATATGGATATATATTAGGGAGAAAAATTTGCAAGATCCCAGTAATAGGCGAAACATAATATGCGATGAAACTCTTTGCGCTCTCTTTGGTGTTGATTCCATAAACATGTTTGAAATGAATAAGGTCTTATCAAATCACATCTGGTCTATATATACAGATAAAGGTATGCTACTCAGCTTTATATGGAAGTTCTCATAATTAAGTTGTTTAATTTGTGATTAACCAAAAAAAATAGAGAGAGAGAAAACAGAAGTTTTTCTACCTAACTATGGTGCTCCTTTTTACTGTGATGTGGTAGATCCAACGAAATCAACACATAAGGAAAAGAAAAGGAAGCAAGAAAGAGAAGGTGCTGCTTCTTGTTGAATGATTTGCTCCTTTTTAACTATTTGATTCTGAATTCAGTTGGTCCATTTCATACCAGTCTCTGCTTGATTGTCTTTCTTGTTATTTCCATTTGCTTTTTACATGGGTTAAATTACATGTTTTATTAGCGATCATGGCAATCACCATTTGTAGGAACACTGGAACTCACAATTTAAGGAAACAAGACCAGATTGCAATTTGTTGTCTGTCTCATTGTCATCTCCATCTATCACTATATTATGTTACTAAGGTTATGTTTGATAACGATTTTAGCGATTATTTTTAAAAAAATCAAAAATCACAAAACTATTTAATCATAAATGCCTAAATTATTTGAGTGCCCATTTTAGAATTAGAACTTTGCAGATGAATAACTGTGCCATATATCACTGATTAGCTAGATAGTTCAGCCCCTTTTAACTAGTAAATGGCATACAATCCTTTATTACGAGTTTGCTACGATTGTTCATCTTCATTTCAGATTCAGAGACGGATGGGCAAAATCATAAAGAAAAACGACAGAAGGGAGGAAAATCTGGTTTTCTTGCCCCTATTCAACTTTCAGATGCTTTGATAAAGTTTCTTGGTACCGAAGAAAGTGCATTATCCAGGTCAGATGTCATAAAAAGAATGTGGGATTACATAAAGCAAAACAACCTTCAGGTACGGTTGCTTCTTTCCTTGAGAATCCATAATGTTCTATATGTTTGCTACTTGCTAGTACAACCATATCTATCTACTTGCTGGTCTATCTCTTTATGAAGCTGCAATTTTAATATCAATACATGTGTTTTCATGAGAAGGACCAATCCGACAAGAGGAGAGTACTCTGTGATGATAAGCTGAAAGAACTCTTTGATGTGGACTCTTTCAATGGTTTCACCGTTTCCAAACTTCTAGCAGCTCATTTCGTTAAGAGTTAGCAGTGAAATTGCTTCTCCATTGTTAAGATTTTTAGCATATCGTCAAAATGCTTGTATCAACTAACTGGGAATATAGAAATTATGTAGACAGAAGACCATATATAGTTAACTGATATGAAAATCTCAAAAATATTTAATCAAATTTAAATTCATGTCTTATTTCCATAGTATTATTGCCTTAAGGGCCCTAGCTAGCCTATTGAAGTCTGAAATTGTTGCCAAAGCAACACAAGTATTCTTTAAGTGATGCTTATAAAATAAAATTTATTGGGTCATTTACGATTGATGTCCAAAGCGGATTAAGCCTGTTGATAAGTAAGCGTACCAAAAAAAAAAATAAATAAATAAAATACACATTTATAATCTGACCATTTCAATTTTCAAAGAGGTGGGTGTAATTTGAGGGGTTCGTATTTGCAAAATCTATGATAAAATACTCTTTAATTAAATAAAGTACAATGAAATTGGTGTACCGCTAGAACAAGATTGCAAAAATAATAAAAAGTTCCATTGCCGGGAATCGAACCCGGGTCTCCTGGGTGAAAGCCAGATATCCTAACCGCTGGACGACAATGGATTAATTGTTAAAATATAACTTTAAAGTTATATAAAATAATTACTCAAACATTAACTGAATTCCAACTGACCCATTGTTACCGTTTATGTTTCGGGGCTAGTTCAGTCATTATGACTTGCAGTAAATAAGAAAAACTTACAGCTTAGTCCACCCAACAAAAGTTCTTTGGATTTTACCGACTTTGTGATCTCTTATTTTCTTTCCTTTTGACATTCTATCTTGGGTGCCTCATGTACGAGGCTATAGACATGATTATCTTAAATCCTTAACCCAAAAGCAGAGGGGGGCATGTTTGTAATTTTCCTTAGAATACAATCTTGTTTGTATTTTCCTTAGATTACATTGCTCTTAACATCCTTAAAAAATTATACTACTCCACCTAATGGTGTTCCACTAAAAACACTTTTGTTGCACTTCTGCAATTCAACTCACGCCAACACTCTCCCTCAAGTTAATGTATAGATATCTCTTATACCCAACTTGTTAAGTGATTTGTAAAAGTTTCTTGTAGAAATGGATTTTGTGAGTATGTCAGCCAATTAATCTTTTGATTTAACAAATGGAAACTTAATAATCTTTTTTTCAAGGTTTTTTTTATGAAGTTTCGATCCATTTCAACGTGCTTAGTACGATCATTTTGAATTGGATTGTGAGATATGGCAACGGTTGCCTTTTATCACATTTGTAAATTCATTTCAGAGTAAGGAGTAACACCAATCTCAGTTATAAGTCTTTTCAACCAAAGAAGCTCACATATTTCCTTGACCATTTCTTGAATTCAACTTCAGCTCTAGACAAGGCAACTACCTTCTTTTTCTTACTTCTTCATGTAACAATATTGCCTTCTACAAAAGTAAAGTACCCAGTAGTAGATTTCCTGTCTTTGATATTCTCTACCACTACTACACAAAGGGGTATTTAATTCGCTGTGTAAAGTCAGTTTTTTTCCAAAAATTGACTTATAATGAATTTAAAGTCGATTCGGTGTAGAACTGACGCTATCCACGTTAGACGTAGCGTCGGTTGACTTGATGAACCGATGCTACCCACGTGGATAGCATCAGTTCTACACACCAACTGACGCTACGTAACGTGGGTAGCGTCGATTGACGTGGAGAACCGACGCTATCCACGTGACGTAGAGTCGATTTACGTGTAAAACCGATGCTATCCACGTGGGTAGCGTTGGTTCGCCACGTCAACCGACGCTACGTCCTATTTTTAAATTAAATACAATTAAAATTAATTATTATTTTATTTGACTCTTTAAAATTGAAGTTTAATAAAAATAGTATCATTTTTCCTTTTTTTAGACAATTAGTTTGAAAAATTATATAATTTTGTTTATTTGTTTGGATATTTAAATTTATATATGTACCTATAATATATATTTATTTAATTTTTTATATATTTTAATTAAATATTATTCTAAAGTAATTATTTTTTCTATTTCTATATATGTATATACATAGTCTAAATAAAATAATAATTGAAAAAAATAATTTTAAATTGCGTGGAGAGCGTCGGTTGATGTGGCGAACCGACGCTACCCACGTAGATAACGTCGGTTCATGTGAAGAACCGACGCTACCCCACGTAGATAGCGTCGGTTCACGTGAAGAACCGACACTACCCTACGTAGATAGCGTCGGTTCACGTGAAGAACCGACGCTATCCGCATGTGTAGCGTCG
This sequence comes from Hippophae rhamnoides, assembly GCA_033030585.1. Classification (NCBI taxonomy): domain Eukaryota; kingdom Viridiplantae; phylum Streptophyta; class Magnoliopsida; order Rosales; family Elaeagnaceae; genus Hippophae; species Hippophae rhamnoides. The sequence goes on along the minus strand of CM065434.1, from coordinate 17,894,176 downwards.
GTTTTTCACGTGAACCGACGCTACACATACGGATAGCATCGATTCTTCACGTGAATCGACGCCATTCATCTAATATATCCAAATTGGGGTCATTTTTTACGTAGAAATCATTTTCTCTCACGCGTGCCACCTTCTTTCTAAAATTTCGACCACTTACGACCACCATTTGCAACGTCGTTTTGTAAGTTATATTCCTCTTCTCATTATCTTTCAGATATATTATTTTTTTGAGCGAAATATTAAAAAATATATTATACCTATTTTTTGTAAAAATGTTTGATTTAGGTATGCTTTTTATTTTGTTTGTTATGTTTGACTTATTTTATGTGAAAATAATATCTGAAATGTTGTGGGTTTGATAGATTATATATATTTATTGTGCGTGGATAAATTTATTTATATATTATAAATAATTATATTTTATTAAGTAGAATTTTGCAGCTTATTATTCAGTTTGTTTTATATATACGTTGTATAAAATTTTTGATTTAGGTATGTTTTTTATTTTTCTTGTTATTATGTTTGACTTATTTTATGTGGAAATAATATCTGAAATGTTGTGGGTTTACTGTACGTGGATAAATTTATTTATATATAAATAATTATATTTTATTAAGTAGTGAATAGAGGAAAAATAATATGTTGTAAGAAATTATATTGGTATAAAAGTTATACGTGCTATCTATTGACTCTTAAAAAATTATAAATATATATGTATAAACTCAATAATTTAAATAATATATATATATATTTATTTATTTATTAATAAAAATCAAATAATTAATAACTAAAAAGTAAGTAGTATTATTATTTATATTTATATACGCTACTTATTTGTTAAAATGATATATATGTTACTATAGTAGTTCCTATATACTTCTATAGAATGTTATATACGTATAATTAATATTACTTTTTAATTATGATATAGTAACATGCTTAGAAATTAGAATCAACCAAAGTGATTGGTTTTTATATATTCATGCTAACATGTTGCTTATTTTTTAATTTGTATAGAAATAGTTTTGTAAAATGATTAAAATGATAACTGTTTTGTATTATGTATGCTTTGATATATATGTATACATTATTTTATTTGTAATTTAAGTTAACTATATATATATATATATATATATACACACATTATTTGTTTTTGTAATAAATTTAATTATCGAGTAATTAAATATATTTAAATTTTTAGTTATTTGTATTATTATTTATATTTTAGTTTTTTACGTTATATATATATTGAATAATACGAAAAATGAGAATAAAAATAAAAAAAATCATAAATTGTACGGGTAAAGTCGGTTCACCCGATGAACCAACTTTACATTTTAAGTCGCTCAATTTAAAGTCGGTTCAGCGAACCGACTTTAATGCCTATTTTTGTAGTAGTGTGCCCAGTCCACATCTGTATATCTAGTAACTTTCAATTGACTATTCTTTGAAAACATAAGTCCTTTCTTAGGGGAGGACTTTACATAACGAAGTATTCACATTACAACATTCATATGGTCTTCACTTGGGAAATGCATGAACTGACTAACTACACTTACAACTTAACTAATATTTGGTTGAGTATGAGATAAATAGATGAGTTTACTCACTAACTGTTGATATCTTTGTTTGTCTACTAGTACCTAGTTCATATATTCTCCAAGTTTGTGATTTTGCACAATTGGAATATCAACAGGTTTACATTCTAGTAATCATACCTCTGCCAGTAAGTCTAATATATATTTCCTTTGGGAAAGAAATATGCTTTGTCTTGATCTTGTTACCTTAATGCCCAAGAAGTATTTAAGCCCTCCTAAGTTCTTCATTTCAAACTCATTTGACAGTTGTTCTTAAAGTTTGGAGATTTCTTCTTCATCATCCCTTGTAATGATCATGTCGTTTACATAGACTATGAGGACTATTATTTTTCCCAATCGATGTTTTAGGAAGAGAGCGTGATCAGAGTTGCTTTGTTGAAACCTATATTTCCTCATTGCTAAACTCAACCTGCCAAACCATGCTCGAGGTGATTCTTTTAGTCCATACAAGGCTCGTTGTAACCTACATGTAGTTTCTTTTCCTGATGTAACAACATATCTTGGTAGGATATCCATGTAAATATCCTTTTCAAGATCACTATGGAGGAAGACATTTTTTACGTCAAGTTAGTGCAAGAGCCAATCTAAATTTTCTCTGAGAGATAATAGAACTCTAATAGTTTTTAGTTTGTCCATAAGTGAGAAAGTTTCCTGATAGTCTATACCATGTTTCTGTGTATACCCTTTTGCTACTAGCCTCACCTTGTATCAATCGATTGACCCATCTGCTTTATACTTATTAGAGAAAATCCACTTACATCCCATTGTCTTCCTCCTTTGAAACAACAGGCTCAACACCCATGTGTTATTCTTTTGCAATGCCTCCAATTCTTCTTTTATAGCTTGAGTCCAGTTTGGATTAGATAAGGCTTCTTCAATACTACCTGGAATCTGACACGAGGAGAGTGTATGTGAAAAATCCCTTATAGGTTCTCATAACCATTGAGTAGATACATAATTGGCTATTGGATACTTGGATTTTTGTTGTTCTATGTCTGGAGAGTATCGATTTGGATGTTTGCCTCGATTGTGTCTAAAAGATAGAACATAGCCCATAGATGTATCTATAGCATTAGTTTGTAAAGGTATGGTAGGATAGCTTACCTTAGAATTATTCTCAGTAGGAGGATTGTTGAGTACTAAAGAGTGAAGGTGTGTATCAACTATTTCATCTTCTGGCAATTCAGGCACTAGTTCAACTTCAGTTCTTAGAAGTTCAGGTTCAAGTCTAGGTACTAGCTAAGCCATATTGTTGGCATCATTCAAGTATATTGGATTGTTACCAACATCTAACACTTCAACCTCAGACCAATTTCGTTCTTCACCATAAATCTCCCCCTGAAGAGGGAAATGGGATGTTGGTGATGGGAAAAAAATTAGATTCTAAGAAAGTGACATCCATGGTAATGTAGGTTCTTTTAGTAATATGATTTTAGCATTTGTATCCCTTTTTTTGTACTCCATACCCTAAGAATACACACCGGACAACACATAGATCTAACTTAGTTCATTGATTTTTATAGAGGTAGAAAAAAAACAACAACCAAAAATTCAGGGAAGAATCATCAAAATAGTAGGCAAGGGGACATGATTAGATAACACTTTTAATGGAGTCTGAAATTGTAAGGCTTTGGTGGGCATACAATTTAGTAGATAAATAGTTATAGAAACAACATCACTCCAGTATCTATGGGTATATGTGCACTAATCAGTAGGGCACGAGAAGTTTCTAAGATATGCATATTATTTCTTTCTATAGTACCATTCTATTGCGGGGTTTGTGAACAGAAGGTTTCATGAAGAATACCATGGCTATCAAAGTATGTTTGGAATTGTTGATTAACATATTCTCCTCCATTATCAGAACGAAGGATCTTAATTTTGTAAAAAATTGTGTTTGAACTATGGTGTGAAATGAGTGAAACTTAACAAATACTTCATCTTTGTGTTTTAAAAGGTAAAGCCAAGTCATTCGTGTGCAATCATCATCAAAAATTACAAACCAACGATGACCCGATGACGTAGTGACTGGGGAAGGTCCCCAAACATCAAAATGTACTAAGGCAAAATGAATCATACTTTTATTCATGTTGATGGGATAAAAAGCCCTATGACTCTTGGCTAAGATACAAGTATCACATTTAAAGTCTAAGTGTGTTGCATTTGAAAATAAATCAGGTAGTAAGTGCTTTAAGTACTTAAATGATGGATGCCCAAATCAATGATGACATAACCAAATCTATCTTTCCTTGTTACCAATCGTGGGTTGCATATGATTAGTTCTTCCTAAACTGAGGTCATTCATGTAATATAAACCCCTCATCTTAGTACCATGCCCAATGATCTCCTTGGTAAGAATATCCTGAAGAAGGAAAAAGTAGAATACATCAATACTATACGGTTAAAATCTGAAGTAACTTGACTTACAAACATCAGTCTGTTTGAAAGAGATGGTACAAGTAATGTATTAGATAATGACAAGGATAGAGATAAAATCATTGTTCCATCCCTTGTAACTAGATAAGTGACCCCATTGGCATTTTCAACATAGCTTTGTCACGGTTGGGTTATATTGGAGAAATCCTTTTGGGTTAAATGTCATATGGTTTGTAGCTCTAGAGTCGAGAATCCAATCCATATTATCATTATGAGTAGAGATGTGAAATTATTTACTTGAAGTACCTAGATCTTGGGAAGATTCTGCATGAGAGATGAGGGATGAAGGATAGTGACGCATCATAGGTAGCCATAACAACTCTCCCAATGTGGTCATCATTAGTGGTTTCCCGTTTTTTCCATGCTTGATATTGTTGTGTGTTTTGCAAAACACAAAAATCGTGCAAGTATACACGGTCACAAGTAATAATATGATAAGTAAAATATCGTTCCCACAAAGATTTGTTACTAGTATTCGTTAATTATTAAAATTATTTCAACCTAATTTTATCCAAACAGTCAATAATTTGATGCAGTTTGACTAACTAACTTTTATAACAGATTGCAAGAAAATTCTAGGATTGTAGTTTCACCAAATTAATCCACTTGAATCATTATATTTTATCCTGATTTATGTTATCGTATTTTAAGTTGTTAACCAAGAACTCCTAATTTATCCATATATCTCTTCCGAGCTCCATACAGACACATCTAGTTAAAATGATTCACTATATTCCTATGCGAATTAAATTCCACCAGATTTATTAAGTTCTGAGTTCTCAAACAGTTATACATACAATAAAAGTATATTTCTATCTCTTATGTATATACGTTATTTCATCACGAGCAGCACACAAAAATGCCTTTTTCAAGTTTATTTAAGTGTCACATATCAGTTAATTAATCTTTCGATAATTAAAAGCATTAAACACAGATAAAATAAACAACTTAAAACAGTTCCATGAATCATTCAAAAATACTTAATTCAAATTTCATAATTTACGCTACACTGCAATCCTAGAATAAATGTATTAGTTCATAGCAGAATTTAAAATTACAACACAACAAAAATAAAACATTGTAGAGAACCAAAAATTAAAAGAAAATATATAAGAAAAAAAACTCTTCACGATTCCTCAATGAAAAATAAATTTCTTCCCTTTTCTTCTTCTTTGTTGTAGTCTTTCTCTGTAATTTCCCTAAGAAAATACAACACCAAAAATGTCAAATAAACATTCTGCGTGTTTTATGTAACACGCAGGGAAAAAAATGAAAATGGTGAAGAAAGAAGAATTCGCAAGAAGTGCGAATTTTTCCCAAAACTGAGAGAGAAAACAAAAAGAAAACAAAAAAAACTCAAAACTGAAAAAATTGGCGTCCAAAAACGCATACAAAACTATATATCCCCCTTTTTAATTTTTTTTTAATTTTTTAATTTTTATATTTTTTTTATAAAAAGTGGGGAACAAAAAATGTATGGGGAGCAGCACGTGTAAACAATCTGCACATTTTTGATTTTTTTCTTTTTCCGCATGCCACGTGTCACCATGTGATTCGTTGAGAGAATACAGTGACACGTGGCCACTTTTCATTGGGTGGTAAGGCCGGTTGCATGAAGAACGCGTCGCACAGGATTTCGTCGCGTTGGAAGTGGGCGCGGTTTTTGCGTTTTTATTTCACCGAATACATGCCACGTGTCATCATCTTATTCGCTGGAATATTTTATGAGACACGTGGCTGCTCATTTTCCATTGAAACACGAGGGTGCACGCGGCTTGGATGTACCGCGTCACACTGGATTTGTAGACGAGCGGCTCGGTGCGCGACAGCTTGGTTCAACGCGCTTCAATCTGGACCGTTCATTTCATCGAGGGAATCTGTGCAGCCGACATGTGGGTCCCACTCTACACGTCAGTCTGCGCGACAGGTGGGCCCCACTGGCATGCTAGCCTGTGCAAACGAAGAACTCTGTACCCACTCTCCTTGGTGGGTTTTGATCTACACGCGCGAATCTCAGCCGTGTCTTATCTAATCGAACGGTCCACGTTGCGCGTTTGGAATAGGGCGCGTGGCCTCATCTCACCTGCGCAGAAAATTAAACTTTTATTAATTATATTTTCACCAACAAATTTAATTCAAATTATATTTTAAACTTTCTTAAATTACAGTTAATCCCTTTGCTAATTTTAAATTAAATTTTTAAACTTTTAATAATTATAATTAAGCCCAAATTTAATTTAAATTATATTTTCGATTTTTATAAATTGTAATTAAGAAACGATATTATCTGAAATTATATTTGTGGACAGAAATATGAAATTAAGTACATTTTCGATACAGATTATTTAATTTTATTAAAAATGTATTTTTAGCACATCAAAGGAAAATATTAATTTATTTAACAAAAATACACTAAATATTTAAAGAACATAGCAATTATCATTACTAAAATTGATGAAAATAACTATATAAAATACAGTTATCAGATATCATTCCATAAATCTGGATATCTATGTAGTTTAAAGCAGTTATCACATTGGAGTTGCCATAATAGGTACATTTCATGCCATTAGAAGGTGGTTTAGGTTTGGATAAGGAGTTGAATTTCCCGCTACCCAAGGAAAGAGCTCCTAGTTTTGGTGGCATCTGATTATGGTTTCCCTTGATCCCTTTGGAAGCCATAACTACTATTGGAATCATATCTACACTTGAGATCATCACGGTCTTCCTAACCTCTTCCCTGAAGATGAATCCATAGGCCTATTCCACCATAGGGAATGGTTTAATTTGAAGCACATCACTTCGAGTTTTATCCAATCTATCATTGATTCTATGAAGGAAGGTATAAACTCGATCTTCCTGTAAGATGGAGTTGTATTTTTGTATGTCAATCGCACATTCCATCGAGTTAAGACAACAAAAATCAATTTCTTGCCACAACCCTTGAAGGTCATTATAATATTTTTCAACGGATCCACCCGCTTGATTCATACGAGTAACTCATCGGCGGAGATCATAAACTTGAGACGTGTCTGTCCCATCAAAATAGGTTGTAGTAGTAGAATCCCAAACTTGTTTTGTAGTTAGAATCAGATAAAATTGGCAATCAAGGAAGGGTCCATCGACTCGATCAACCATCCTTTGACAATGACGTTTTCAGTGTGTCATTTCCTGAATAAGGGGTCAGCTTCTAGAGGTTGAGAAAAATCCCCATTAATATATTACAACTTGCCCTTATTAGAGATATGCATCTCAACCATCTAAGACCATAAGGCATAATTGGATCCTTCAAACTTGATATTGATTGGGGTAGTTGATGAGTGCTCAAAAAGCACTAAAATAACCATGATTTTGTGCACATTAATTGATTAAAAATATATATATTTATATGTTTTATCATATATTTATATAAATTTGTCTTTTTCGGAATCACGGGTATTTTTATTGTTTTTCAGGAATTTTGGCTTAAAAACGTAATGTAAAGACTCAAAGAAGAATACTTGAAGCAATACATCACAAATATATTAATAAATAAGTGGGAAAAGGTCAACAAACATGGAAAAATTGGACAAAATGGGTCGAAAAGGTCAAAAATGTCAAAAGACGGAAAATCGCGTAGCTCAAGCGCGCCATTGCCGCGCAAGTGCGTTGACACCTTCCTTCCGCTGGCATCGTTCACGCGCGGCGAATCGCAGCAATGACAGGCCGTACCAGCCAGCTGGCCCGCTACCAACGCGCAACGCGTTTTCACCCCATTTTTCACGTGCAGCGCCATGACGTCTACGGCGTCATTGATGACCTCGATGTCCATTACACCTTTTTTAATTTTTTAATATTTTTTTTAACATTTTTTACTCATTTTTTCTCTCCATCCTCACCTATAAATACCCCCCTTCCATTCACTTCAAAACACACCTTTAAAAACTCACTTCTCTCTTCTTTCTTTCTCTCATTTCTTAGTTTTTAGTTTTTTTTAGTTTTTCTTATGTTTTAGCTAGTTTTTCTTATATTTAGAGTTCTTCCCTTTTTGGGAAGAACTAGTTATGTTTTTGTAATAATTTAGATTTTTGATTCAATAAATGGAAGTGAAAATTCCGCTTGGAGGTTTTCTAGCAACGGGAATAGCGTCGAAGTTCTGTAAGGATTTTATTTTCTTTACAGTTATTTTTATGCTTTATTCTTACATGTTATATTTAATTTGTGCGTGATTAAATTTAACTGCTAGCTTTATAATCATGATATAATAATAACGTTGTTATGCTTGCGAAATATTAAATAGGTGAAAATCTCTAAAATGAATTGATTTTATTTTTATTCAAGATTTTATATTAAGGATGTTAGAGAGAAATATATTATTTTTCATTACAAACTTAAATCTGAAAATTAGATTTTAAGGTTTAGTTATCCGGTCTAATTTAGAGTAGTGCTCTTTTATTTGTTGGTACAATCGCCTTAGGTAGTTAGAATGAAGCTCTATTTCAAAAGTTTTTATAAGAATTATTATCTGAAAATGTATTGCCGATATGTTTCCGGTAGAGATTTTAAAACTTGAAGGTTAGTACTCGGATAATTAAATCCTTAGGTTTAATTTGGACACCTTGAATAAAGTTCAAATTGTCTAACCCACCAAAGGTGGCATTTAAATGGTTCATTTTCAATCTCTTAGAAAAAGGAATTAATTTAATTAACCAAATTAGTTATCAACCCCACCCATAGGTGTTAATTGATTTGTTTAGTTAACAAAGAATATCTAACCCCACCAAAGGTGGTATTCATACAAAAAAGGGAGAATCAATAAATATCAATTCATATCTTTAATAACCTAGATAATACGAGCAAGCATAATTAACTTAGTTATTATATCCATAAATACTCCACTAATATAAATGATAAAATTTGCATGAATTTTTATTGAATCTATGTTTAATTTTCTGTTATTAGATTAAAAACACAAAACCCCAAAATATCGTGACAGGATGTTTAGGATTTAATTTTGTTTTTAAAAGTTTGAATAATAAATTATAAACCACATACATTCCTTCCTTAGATCGACCTTGGGAGTATACTTATCATTTTCTACGAAATGATTCGTGCACTTGCGAGAGTTTTACAAATATTAAAACCAAAGTATTTGCGAGAATCGGCGATGCCAGTTTTCGCTTATCAGTAGTTGAAGATTCAACGAGGGTTGGTTGTGGGGCGATCTGGGCTCTAGTTAGGACTTTAGTCATTTTTGTAGTCAAATCGTTAAGGATGGAATTGGTGGCTAGGTCTTTAGATTCAGCCATGAAATCTATAGGTTATGGTGGTTTTAATATTGCAACCTATCCTTTTTTTTCTTTTTTCAAATTAAATACCAGCCAAGTATACACAAAAATAAAAAAATGAAGTACACAATGAGGCCAAGTTCCACTCATATTTGAATAGAAACCCACAACATCCTCATTTGAGTTTTTCCTGTTAGTTATACTCTAGAAGCTATAGTGACTGTGAGTGAGCATAGAACTGTCAAGGCAGGCGGCGTTTAGGTCTTCTATTTCGATGGTATCCAAAGACCCAATCAAGACAAGCGATGTTGGACCCAACAACTACGATAGCTAGAAATGGAACATAGAGAGTCTGTTAATGTCACAACAACTCCTGGAGGGGTTTTGTTGATGTCGTGAACTAGGACGGAACATAAATCTAATGATGGCGACTGTGATGAAACCCGCGAAAAAAAAATGAGGAGAATGATGTTGATGTCACAATGGCGACACTGGATGGGTGACTTTGGGTATGAAAACTGAAAGGTTAGGATTGGCGAGGTTTCTTCTCTACCTTTGCAGGTGCCATTGTTGCTATGAAAATCGAGTTTGGAGGATTAAGAAAATTGAGATTGGTTTCTGATCAATCGAAGTCAAGAGGTTGGTGGTAAGTAATTGTAGGTAACTATTTTATTTAAATCTTAATGTTTTTGTTAAGGCAACAATGACCATTGTTTTGATAACATGACAAAATATGGTATTTTCTATTCCTCCTTATAATAAACTATCATTTTATAGAATAGGACAAGTATTACATTTAACTTATGTCTTGTATTTTTTTACTATTTATGTACCAGAAATGATGATAAATATATATTAAGAAACATGAAAGAATAAAAATTCTATTGCTCCACATGTCACGTGATGATGTTCCACTAAAAACACTTTTGATGCACTTATGCAATTCAACTCACGCAACAAATCATGTATTCATTGCTATGGTAAAGAAACATAAGATGCTCTTAATTTGACTGAGTGATTGTGTTATTTGTTAAATTAATAAATATCATTAAATACAAATTGATTTAACTCAATTTTAATGTTTATATTCGTTTTGTAATTTTCTTTAATTATAAATAGTAAATATCATTAAATACAAATTGATTTAACTCAATTTTAATGTTTATATTCGTTTAGTAATTTTCTTAAAAAGATGAAATGTGATAAATAATTATAGCATATAGGGACATGGCTAAATTAGGAACAATAATATACCTATTAGTTCTGAAAATATTAGTGTCAACTTATTGTTTCTGTATTTTTGTATTTCTCTGCACACTTTACTCTATACACGAGTATAATATTTATATACTAAGGAAAAGAAACGGAAAAGAAACAAATTACACTATTATTCTTGTCTGCCACATTTGCTTGTTATCTGCCATACTTTAATTTAGTGTTGTCTGCCACACAACTCACATGCCAACACTCCCTCTCAAGGTGGTGCATATATGTCTCTTATGCCCAAATTTTGTCGTTGAGTTGTAAAATTCTTGCGTAAATGCATTTTGTGAGTATATCGTACCCAATTGATCTTCCTCCGACTTAACAAATGGAAGCTTAATAATCTTTTCTTCAAGATTCCGTTTGATTTAAGTTTCGATCCACTTCGACGTGCTTCGTGCGATCATGTTGGACCTGGATTAAGGAAATGGCAATGGCCGCTTTGTTATCACAAAATAAATTCATTTCTGCAGTTGCCAGAGCAACACCAATCCGCTAGAAGTTTTTCAACCACAGAGCTCACATATTCCCTCGACCATTCCTCGAAATTCACCTTCAAAGACTAGATAAGGCAACTACTTTTTGCTTCGCTTTCTCCATGTAACAAGATTTCCCTCATAAAAGTTGAAGCACCCAACAAGAGATTTCATATCCTTCATATTCCCCGCCCACCGAATCAGTATATCCAAGGACTTCCAATTGACCATTCTTTGAAAACATAAGTCCTTTCCTGTGAGGACTTTAAATACCGAAGTTCGTACGACCGCATCCATATGGTCTTCACTGCGTGTACTTAACCGACTCACCACACTCACAAAGATAAGCAATATCAAAGTCGAGTATGAGATAAATATACGAGTTTACCTACTAACCGTTGATATCTCTATTTATCTACCGGTACTGGGTCCACATATTCTCCGAGTTTATGATTTTGAACCATTGGAATATCGACAGTTTACAATCTAAAAGTAGTCCCGCCTCTCGCAAGAAGTCCGCAGTATATTTCCTTCGGGGAAATACATATGCCTTGTTTTGATCTTGTTACCTCAATACCTAAGAAGTATTTCGAGCCCTCCCAAATTCTTCATTTCAAACTCATTCGACAAATTGTTCTCAAGCTTAGAGATTTCTTCTTTATCATCTCCTATAATGATCATGTCATCTACATAGACTATAAGTGGTCGTTATTTTCCCTAATCTGTTTTAGGAAAAGAGTATGATCGTAGCCGCTTTGTTGGAACCCATATTTCTTCATTGCCGAACTTAACCTACCAAACCATGCTCGAGGTGATTGTTTTAGTCCATACAATGCTCGTTGTAATCTACATGCAGCTTTTTTTTCTAGAAAATAAAGATATCCTCAAAGGGATATCCATATAAATGTCTTCTCAAGATCACCAGCGAAGGAAGGCATTTTTTACGCAAGTTATGCAATGGCCAATCTAAATTTGCTGCAAGAGATAACAAGACTCTAATGGTTTTTAGTTTAGCCACAGAGAAGGTTTCTTTGATAATCTATCCCGTGTTTCGTGTATATCCTTTTGCTACAAGTCTCGCCTTGTATCGATCGACTAACCCATCTCGCTTTATATTTAACGGAGAAAATCCACTTGCATCCTACCATATTCCTCCTCGAGGCAACTCGCTTAACACCCACGTGTTATTTTTCTACAATGCCTCAAATTCCTCTTTTATAGCTCGAGCCCATTTTGGATCGATAAGGCTTCTTCAATGCTACTTGGAATTCGACACGAGGAGAAAGGTTTCAGGCAAATGCCCCGATAGGTTCTCGATAACCTCGAGAGATACATAATTTGCTATTGGATACTGATCGTCGTTCTTCTTTCCGGGTAGTATCGATTCGAGGTTTGCCTCGATTGTGTCTCGAAAGGTAAAACATAACCAACAGATGTATCTATAGCATTAGTTTGTAAAGGTGTGATAGGATAGCTTACCTCGTGAGTATTCTCGCAGAGGATCATCGGGGTACCAGGAGGAGGGTACATCAACCACTTCATCTTCTCGGAGATTCAATTATTACTTCGCCTTTCAGCTTCGGAAGTTCAAGCTTAGGTCTAGATACTGGATCCTCCATATGATTGGTATGATCCGAGTATGTTGGACTAGTGTCTAATATTTCAACATCAAGCCAATTTCGTTCTTCATTATAACTCTCCTCCTGAAGAAAGTGGAATTGATACCTGACGGGAAAAACATTCTCGATTCGAGGAAAGTGACATCCATGTAATATAGTTCTTTAGTAATTGGATCATAGCATCGATAACCCTTTTTCGTACGCCATACCCCAAGAACACACAATGGACAACACATGGATCCAACTTAGTTTGTTGATTTTTGCTACGGAGGTGGACAAAAGCAACACATCCAAAAATTCGTGAAGCATCAAAATAGTAGGCAAGTGGAAGATGATCGCATAACACCTTTAATGGAGTCTGAAATTGTAAGGTTTTCGGGCATACGATTCAAGCAGATACACCGCCGTAGTAATAGCATCACCCGAGTATTTATTAGGCATATGTGCACCATTGGCGACCGAGCTTTCTAAAATATGTCGATTTCTTCCTCTCCGCGCCCCATTCTCGTCATGGGAGTTTATTAACACGAGGTTTCATTGAGAATACCATGATTGTCCAAGTATGTCCGAAATTGTTGATTAACATACTCCCTCCATTATCGATCCGAAGTATCTTAATTTTTTCGTAAAATCGTGTCTCGAACCATGGCGTGAAACAGTGAAATGTAGCAAATACTTCATCTTTATGTTCGAGTACAGGTAAAGCCATGTCATTCGTGTACAATCATCAACAAAAATAACAAACCAACGATGACCACGACACGAATGATCGGGAAGGTCCCCAAACATCGTAATGTACTAAAGCAAAAGGAGTCATACTTTTATTCACGCTCATAGATAAGACGCCCTATGACTTTTGCTAGATACAAGTATCACATTTGAAATCTCGAATGTGTGAAATTTGAAAATAAACTCGGGGAATGCGTGCTTTAAATACCCGAACGATGGATGCCCAAATTCACGATGACATAGCCAACTCCGCTGCTCCTTGTTACCAACAATGTTTTGCATATGATTGGCTCTTCCCGAACTGAGGTCATCCACATAATATAGCCCTCCTCTCCTAGTACCACGCCTAATGATCTCCTTGGTGAGAATATCCTGTAAAATACAAAAAGTAGAATACATCGCACCACACACACCAAGATCTCAAGTGACTCGACTACGTACATTAGCCTGGCTTTGCAGAGTAGGTACAAGTAAAGTATTAGATAATGATAATAAAGAAGATAAGGTCACCGTTCCAGCCCCGTAATCCGGATAAGTGACCCCATTTGCATTGGCAACACGACTGCCTTGGCTGGGTTGTTTTGGGAGAGATCGTCAGTCAAATGTCACGTGATCCGTAGCTCCGCAGTCCGTAATCCAATCTCTCCTTATCGCGCATTTGTGCAGAGATGTGAAATGCTTTACTTGAAATACCCGGATCCCGGGAAGATTCGGCCCGAGAAGCAAGTGATAAGCGAGGCATTGGTAGCCACACGGCTCGCCCGCTGTGTCCCGCTTTCTTCCGTGTCAAGATCATTCCACCATTCCTCGGATACCCACGTAGTTTGAAACAGTTTTCACGGTGTGTTCGGAGTTTCCGCAATGGCCACATTTCGTCAAGAGAGCATGGATGTCCCGTGGATTTCTTGCTACCCAAGGAAGTTCCTGCTGCGGCATTAGATTACGGTGTCCTCGACCCCTTTAAAAGCCATAACCGCTCCGGTGCCGTATCTACACCGTGGGTGATCATCACGGTTCCCGTCGACCTCTTCCCTACGGACGAATCCATACGCTTGTTCCACCGTAGGGAATGGTTTGATCTAAAGCACATCACTTCGAGTTTTATCCAATCTATCATCAAGTCCATCGAGGAAGGTATACACTCCATCTTCCCGTACGATGGAGTTGTATTTTTGTATTTCTGCGCATCTTCTCTGACTGCGTTCCTTAGCTGAGTTCCGAACCAGTCATTATTTCCAACTGGTGTGAAGCCAAAGTTGCTGAAGGCTTGCGGTGGAACCCTAGCCAACCACAACTTCCAGATGGAGCTTCCACCTTCAACAAAAAACCATTGGTACAACAACTTGTGTTCTCTAAACCTGAAAAAAAAATTTCCAATTTTTTTTGTTTTGGTTTACGTGAACTCACGCAGTTGCTACGGTAACGCCATTCATTCGGTTTTTCCCTTCTATTACTTCCAGCTTTTTCGTCGATCCTCGGAACTATCCTCGTGGGAGTTGTTTTGCCCCATTTCTCCACAAGAAATGCGCTTATTTTGCTGCACTGCAAAGTCGAAGAATAAAGTGCAGCTTTCTCCACGTATAGGTAGAACGACTACCCAACATTCCACCAACAGTAGCCCAAATACTCACAGTATTATCACAATCATTCGAGTATATCACACCAAATCACCAAAGCGAGAACAAAATCAATCTAAGTCGGGTAACTTATTCTTTCATTAGATAACCAAAGAATCAAGCCTTCTAGCTCGATACCATGTCAACTTATTGTTTCGTATTTTTGTATTTCAAGACACTTTACTCTATACACGAGTATAATATTTATATACTAAGGAAAAGAAACGGAAAAGAAACAAATTACACTATTATTCTTGTCTGCCACATTTGCTTGTTATCTGCCATACTTTAATTTAGTGTTGTCTGCCACACAACTCACATGCCAACAATTAGTACTAGTTGTGTAACTTCGGTTTAGTTAGGTTTAACCGAAATAAAAATAAAATAAATCAAGCCAAAATTGAAAGCTTTTTGTTTTTGAAATAATAAAATCAAACCGTTAATAAAAAAAATCAATAAACTAGGTTGGATTTGAATTTATATATGGATTTAGTTTTGATTTAGTTGATTATTTAATTTTTCTATCTCTATTTCCCCGTATAGTGTGCAAAAGAGAAATACTAGCGTTCCGCCTACAGACAATAAATCAAGAATATATGTTTTATTTTTTGTGGGTAATTTATAAATCAAGAATGGATGGTTGAAAAAAGTTGTCGATTTTTTCTCTTTTTTTTTCTTTTTTTTTTCAAATGCAAATAGTTGTCGATTGCCATGATAAATTAAACAAAAACTAATTAATGCCCCCATCTCAAAAGATTCCTCGTCTCTTGCTCTAACAAATTTATCTTTATTAATAAAAACAATAATATTAAACATATTAATCCAACATAATTTAACATTAAAGTCATCTAAAGATAAATAATTTAATTTAAATCAAATTAAATATAAAATTATAAACTAATTTTTTTTAATAATAAAAATATATAAATTAAACATAAAATAATATTTTACATTTACAAATTTTAAAAATAGTATTTTATTGTTTTTTAAAAAAATATAAAACTCTCACTTCATTTTATTACACATTTATAAGTATGGTAATTTGTGTCGTAGCTCGACTAATTGAATCGAATCTAAATTATAGAACTCGAATTGAATACGAATCAAATTAAATTCAGATTAAACTTAGATCAATTCAAATAATTTGAAAAAAGTGAACTAGGTTCGAGCAAGTCCTTTAGTCAAAAAAAAAATAACTACATAAATGTTATAACTTAAAAACTTAAAATTAAAAAAATATATTTATTCTCTATCTTTTTCATCTTAATCTTACTCTCTCAACAACAATTACACTCTTATTATGCTTTGTATATTAATAACAAATATATTTTAACATTTTTTATTTACGTGTTAAAGATAAATCATGTGAGAAATTTGGTGAAGGTATTATAAGTGAGTTACCATTGAAAGTGACACTCATAACTCTAATAATATGGTTGTGCTTATGAATCAAAGTGTTAACTAAATATATTTAGCTATAAACTTAAATTCTTATTACTTGTTATATGTATATAAATTCTTGTTATATATGTGGATATAATGTTTTTAATACGTTATGATTTTGTGATACATATATAAAATGACTTAAGAGTATTAATGGTAGGTACATAATGAATTTATAATGCATATAGTTGTGCACAAAATTTTATAAATACTTTGTATTTAAATAGATCATCTGTTAACAATTCTTTCAAAGTTCTAAATATATTATATATTTAATTAAAAATAAAAAATACGAAGATAACCACAATGACAATTCTTTCAAAGTTCTAAATATGTTATATATTTAATTAAAAATAAAAATACGAAGAGATCAATATATAGTATGTTAGACTCTCTTTAGTTGTTGGAAAAAATTCTTTATTTAATCTTACTCATATATTTATTTGTTTAGTGGCTGTAAAAATTCTATTGAAATTTGGAACTCTTTAATCAAAATGCGATTTTCCATGAAGACATTACAATTTTTGACATTTACATAAGAGATGTTTGACAGCCTTTTTTTTTATTTTCAAAGTTATTTAGAAATAAACTTTTTGTTTTAAGAATTAACTTTTTTTTTTAATTTATGTTTACCAGTGATCTTTTTTATTGTGTGTTTGAATTATTCATTCAATATTAATTTATTATTTATTTAAAAATTTAATTGTTATAATATTATTTCTCTTATTTTTAGTATTTTATATAATATTTTTTGAGCTACTAAGTTCTAATTATTAAATAAATTTTTTAATTTATAAAAAAAATTAAATTAATAAAAAATATATAATAATTCATGTTAATTTTGATTAATTTATTTGTATTTGTTTTAGATTCAAATTCATATTTTACTTATTCCAATTAAATTCAAATTCAAATTTAATTAAGATTAAACCAATTTAAATTCAACTAATTTAAACTAAATTAAATTAATCAGTCACACGAATCACTACCCCTACTCATAAGCTATCCATATTCTTTATTTTTTTTTCATGCTAAAATTTACAACAAACTAGTTGATCGGACACGTATCGGTTGGGAAATCAAAACTTGTCACATGCGTGAATCTAACTTTGTTTTCATGTTTAGTAACTTAACGTATAAGTTGTCATATGAAATTTCATATTATATAAATTTTACATTATAGGAAACATTTATTATTAAAAAAAATCACTTACAAAAGATATTGATTAAAATGTTTTAAATAAGTTGAATTATATGCTAACTTTAGATAATAAAAAAAATATTTACCTTTTATTTTTCGTGTATTTATGAGTAGTTACGTAATTATATAACTTCAATGTACTCAAGTAAAATGTTAGGGTTGTATCAATTTGCTAATGCTATAATTTTGTAAATATTAATTCAATTTTAACATGTAAATTGAATAGAACCGTTTTCAGTTTTTTTTATGAGAATGGACAGCTGGGCATGGATATTTTGATACTTCCACTTAATTTTAATATTTTAAAAATAATATTATATATATTTAATTATATGTATTAAATAAAATATCAATATTAAATTTGATGTTAAATTAAAAAAGATAAATAATTTTAATAATTTTGCCACTTAATAACTTATAATTGATTATATTTGCATTATAGAATTATACATGCATAAATTATTTAAATAAACATTTTTTCATATTTTAATCATTTCTATATTCTAACGAGAGCCTCAGCAATCAGCATTCGAAAATGTGTTTTTTTAATGGCAGCAATTTTATGCGGCACAATTAAGAATAAATATTTATTTTATAGTATGTTACACAATCATGGTTAGAAAAATATGAGCCGGGTTTTAATCTAACAAACATATAGAAAGAAGTTTATTTTATTATTTATTTTTATATAAAAATGCTTCACAAATTCGATATTAAATATGACATAACGAAAAAAAAATTAAAAAAATATTTGATTACGATTATAATTCATTTAAATTTGAAACATGTATGTTAAAAAATACAACAATAATGAACGGTGTATTATTTTAATAAAATATACTTTTTAAAATAAATACATATTCAAATATTTATTAGAATTTAAAATCCAAACTTCTTAATTTTAAGGTATTATCTTTTTGGTGGGATTTATTTCCTTTTGTACTAATATCTATTCAATATATTTGGAGAATAAAACTAATATCCTATAGTTTTTAAAATATTAGAGAATGTTAGTGGCCACGTATATATACTGATATACCTAGGCTTAATAAAAATATTACAATCGTAAAAATATCATAAAATATCACAGATATATTAATAAATATCTTTCATAATTCAATATGAGTAAAGAGTAATTACAAAATTGCACTGTTTGAATATGTTTTTATAAATTAAATATATTTATCATTTTATTTTAATAATATATTTTATTTATCTTATGTATTAATATATTTGTTAACACATTAATAATTTTAATTCAATATTAATCATTTAAGTCATTTTATTTTTCATTTTTTTTAACTTTTGAATACATTTTTATTTTAAAAAATTCACTAAACTCTTCTAGTAAGTTTTAATTTGATTATATATTAATTTTTCTTCTAATAAATTGATATAAAAAAACTAAAATTTAAAAGAAATGACTAAAGTATTTAAAAATGTAACATTAATTAAGATAACTAAATTGTATTAATTTTAAGAAATGTAAAAAATAATTTTAATTTGTAAAAATAAAATGAACAAAATATCATAATATCTAAAAAATTATGAAATTAATCTATTTTTAGTCTACTCCTTTGGTATGTACCTTATGTGTTGTTTAAAAATTAAATTTTTTATTATTTTAACTGTTATATTTATAATTAAAAATTTATACTATAGATAAAATAAATCTTAAACTAATATGAAAATTACTTTATTTATTAAAGCATATTTTTATTTCTTGTGCACTTTATACTAGTTTAGACAATGTCATATATATTAAAAATATCTTTAATTATTAAAATAACTATCTAAAATATAACTTCATGATTATTTTTTATATTATAATTGTTTGCGCCGTCAAAATAATAATGGAAAGAAATTTATAATTAAAATTTTGTAGAAACAGAATGTTTTTTTATCCGGATTTTTCTTCTATTATTCGTGTATTTTTTTTGTTGCCTATATAGAAAAAAAAGTAATATGCATATATAAAATTGTTTCATTTAAAAGTAAAAGTAATTTTGTGTAAGTTTGAAAATTGTTTAAAAAATGAAACAATTTTTTATTAATTCATATATATGCATATAATACTAGTAGAAAATATAATAATACATAAATTTATACTTATTTTTACACTTATATTTCTTATATCTAGGACTGTTCATCGGATCGAAATTGCTGATTTTACTGTTATCTTATCTGATTCGACTATCTGTTCGGATTGAAATATCTTAATCCGCAACCAATCCGATCACCTCTTACATCCGTTCAATCCAATCCGTAAACTATTCGGATGACATCCGATCAATCCGATCAATAAATTTAATTAACTCTATTTTTTGTATTTTTAAATAAAATTTTTAAATTTTTACATAAATCATAACATAAAATTATTTAACTTAAAAAACATTAAAAAATTAAATATATATATATATATATATATAATTAATTTCAGTCGGATCAGATCGGAAGATCAGATGAATCGTAGTGAAATCCGTCATCCGATCCGTATTTAACGGATGGAAAAAATCTTCATCCAATTCGACCATCGTATTGGATCGGATCGTATGAAAAATCAACGGATCGGATCGGATTGATCGAATGATCGGATTTTTTGCACACCCTTACTTATATCTTATATTTCTTATATCATTTCATAATTGTGTCACATTTATTTTAAAATCCATACTTAATATAATATAAAGATTATGAATGCAAAAATGTATACAACTTTGCAAGCAGTAAGCATTCTTCAGATTCGGTAAAAATGTTAATTATATTAGTATTGTAAATAAAAAATATAAATTTTTAATTTTTTTAATAATTTTGTATGTATAATAATCTCATAAATCTTAATTATACTTCCTGTACAAGTATTCACAATTTTCACAAATTTAGACATTTAAAAATATGCATCACGCCTATAATAATATAATTCTCTGTGTGAATGAGATTTGTAACTAATTAAATTTCTTTCCAAACCAACGTTCATTTTACATCCGATACTCTTGGGGTCAATTTTACAATATGCGGACACAAATCTAGGCATAGACAATGCACTAATTTTCACTATATAATAGTAAAATTGTGATTATTGCGATCATTACTAAATATATGATATACACAGGGGGTGTCACATGGCAAGTAAATAAATATTATTTTCCTCTTTATTTTCCATATAGGAATTAGGTAGAATAAAATGAGAGTGTTATTAGAGTCTCAATTCAATCCAAAAACATTCATAAAACTATATTAATTCATAATTTAAATGCAGCGGAAACAAAATTGGATTGAAAACATACCTCTTGTCATTGATCAAATTTCAGCACTTACACGGGAATTCCAATGGATTTTCTGTTCGATGTTTTCATTGGTTTCTCACACTTATTCTCTGCGTATTGATGGTGTAATCTGAATTGTTATGCAGTTAATAGTGAGAGGACCCGATACTTTATTAAGGTTCTTCCATCAAGAACCTCGTTCGGTTTCGGAACCGATGTACGATTCCGACGAAACCGAACCGTCACCACGGTTCACTAACGTTGCACCACTTTGATTTACATTCTCCCACTTGGTGCAAACGTTAAGCGAAATTCTCTTGAGTAACAAAACAGATGAATCATAGCGATAGGTCCTCTAAAAGCGAGTATTATCTTCCATATATTACAATGTATTTAGTTTCTCAAGTACTATACTTTATGTGGTAACTAAACTTAATGAATAAATCCTATATTTATTCTTGGTCCAATAAAAAATATATATTTTCTCAAATAAATTAAGGTGCACATGAATATGAGAAAATATCACAATATATAAGAGTTTCATTAATTAATTGTATATATACATTTACAAAGTGGAACCAATTCCCATTTTCTCTACATGATCCTTGAATTTCATTGGTGGCATGCCTTTAGTCAAAGGATCAGCAATCATCAACTCAGTGCTTACGTGCTCAATGACCACTTTCTTTTCCTTAACACGTTCTCTTATGGCCAAGTACTTAATGTCGATGTGCTTACTACGACTACCACTTTTGTTGTTCTTAGCCATAAATACAGCAGCTGAGTTATCACAGTATAATCTTAATGGCCTAGAAATAGAGTCAACTACTCTAAGCCCAGAAATGAAACTCTTTAACCATACACCATGCGATGTGGCCTCAAAACATGATACGAACTCGGCCTCCATAGTGGAAGTAGCAGTCAATGACTGTTTCGCACTCCTCCAAGACACAGCTCCACCGGCAAGCATGAAAATGTAACCAGATGTTGATTTTCGTGAATCAATACAGCTAGAAAAGTCTACATCGGAGTAGCCAATTACTTCCAGTTCATCGGTTCGTCTATACATGAGCATATAATCCTTGGTTCCTTGTAGGTACCTCATCACTTTCTTTGCAGCTTTCCAATGGTCAACACCTGGATTACTCTGATATCTTCCTAGCATCCCAACAACAA
Organism: Hippophae rhamnoides; assembly: GCA_033030585.1. NCBI lineage: Eukaryota > Viridiplantae > Streptophyta > Magnoliopsida > Rosales > Elaeagnaceae > Hippophae > Hippophae rhamnoides. Next base: position 17,872,086 of record CM065434.1, on the reverse strand, counting down.
ATGCAATGTCAGGTCTGGTGCAGACCTGAGCATACATTAGGCTTCCAACAGCTGAAGCATATGGAATGGTTTTCATCTGTTCTCTTTCAAAATCATTCTTTGGGCATTGGTCCAAATTGAACTTATCACCCTTCACAATGGAAGCAACACTTGGTAAACAATCCTTCATCCGAAATCTCTCTAAAACTTTATTGATATAGGTTTCTTGAGACAAACCCAAGACACCTCGAAGTCTATCTCTATGGATCTTAATGCTAATGACATAAGATGCCTCACCCATATCCTTCATATCAAAATTTTTAGAGAGGAATTGTTTTACCTAATGTAGCAAACCCCTATCATTGGCTGCAAGCAAAATATCATCCACATATAGCACCAAGAAACAAATCTTACTCCCACTAAATTTCTGGTATATACATTGATCCATGACATTCTCTTCAAAACCAAATGAAGTGATGACGTTATGGAATTTCAAATACCATTGACGGAAGGCTTACTTTAATCCATATATGGATTTATTAAGCTTACAAACCAAATGCTCACCATCACTAGAGAAGAATCCTTCAGGTTGTTTCATATAAACCTCTTCCTCTAGGTTACCATTAAGGAAAGTCGTTTTCACATCCATTTGTTGCAAATCCAAATCAAAATGGGCAACCAATGCCATGACCACACGAAGTGAATCTTTCTTAGATACAGGAGAAAATGTCTCCGTGTAGTCGATTCCTTCCCTTTGAGTGAATCCTTTGGCAACGAGTCTTGCCTTATGTCTCTCAATGTTGCCTTGTGAGTCTTTCTTTGTTTTGAAGACCCATTTACATCCAATGGCTTTCACACCATCAGGCAACTTGACGAGATCCCAGACTCGGTTAGACGCCATAGAATCCATCTCTTCTTTCATGGCATTGTACCATAAGTTCGAAACCTCAGAACTCATGGCCTGTGAAAACGTCTCAGGATCATTTTTGGCTCCAACATTATAGTCACATTCTTGTAGATACACAACATAATCATTAGGTATCGCTGATTTCCTTACTCTAGTAGATCTTCTTAATGTTGCATCAACATTCTCCTGAGGAGCAGGATCATGTTGTTCAACTAGTTGTTCAACAGTTGTAGGCATCTGTTGAACTTCAACATCTACTAGATCAGGATCAACAGCTTGTGGTACTTCCAAGACTGGTTCTTCAACATGCATTTGTACTCGAGGCATGTTGTTAACAATAACGATAAGTCCATTACTTGAAGTGGCATATTGAGCATCTGAATGATCTTTCTCAGAACCAATGCATTTGGATCGATCGCTCCCACTAATCAAGTAATTCTCAAGAAATTTTGCATTTCTTGATTCCACAAACCTAGTATTGTGAGATGGACAGTAAAATCTATAACCTTTAGATCGTTCGGCATATCCAATGAAATACCCACTAATGGTCCTTGGGTCCATCTTTTTCTCTTGTGGATTATATATCCTCACTTCAGACGGGCATCCCCAAACGTGTATATGTTGCAAACTCGGTTTCCAACCTTTCCATAATTCAAATGGTGTCTTTGAGACAGCCTTGGTTGGAACTCGGTTTAATATATACACAGCCGTCTTTAAAGCTTCAATCCATAAGGATTTAGGAAGATTGGAGTTGCTAAGCATACTCCGCACCATGTCCAATAGTGTTCAGTTTCTTCTTTCTGCTACACCATTCTAGTCTGGTGAACTAGGCATAGTGTATTGGGCAATTATCCCATGTTCTTGAAGAAACTTAGCAAACGGACCAGGCGCTTGTCCATTCTCAGTGTATCTACCATAATATTCACCACCTCTATCTGATCTCACGATTTTTATTTGCTTTCCACATTGTTTCTCTACTTCAACCTTAAAGCTTTTGAAGGCATCCAATGCTTCTATCTTATTATGAAGCATATAGAGATACATATATCGAGAAAAATCATCAATAAAGGTGATAAAATATTTTTGACCTTGAATGTCCATGTCTGGACAACATATATCTGTATGTATGATTTCTAATATGTTTGAACTTCTATTGGCACCTTTCTTTGACTTGTTAGTCTACTTTCCCTTAATGCAGTCCACACATGTCTCAAAATCAGTAAAATCTAGAGTACTAAGTACCCCATCTTTCACTAATCTTTTAATTCTTTCTATGGAGATATGTCCTAATATCCTATGCCATAATGTAGAAGAGTCATCGTCAATAATACACCTTTTAGGGCCAGCTTGGACATGCATAGCATTATAAGTGGCATTATTTCGTAAATTAATGCAGTAAAGACCATCAGACAAAATATCATTCCCAACACAATTAGATTTATTAAATAAACTGAAAGATGTTTCTGAAAAGTGAAAGGAATAACCATAAGGTACAAGTCTTGAAATTGAAATCAAGTTTCTAGAGAAACTTGGAACATAAAAGGTCTTTTCTAATTTTAAAATAAAACCACTACTTAAAATCAAACTACATGTCCCTACAGCCTCCATATGTGAGCCCATCTTGTTACCGGATAAGATGTATTGCTCACTTCCCACTAGCTTCCTTAGATTTTGCATACCCTGTAAGGAATTTGCAACATGGATTGTAGATCCAGAATCAATCCACCAGGTGTTAATATTAACATTAACCATATTAGATTCATAACAAACAAACGAGGTTGGATTACCTTTATTCTCAAGCCATTTTTGGAATCTGATACAATCCTTCTTTATATGTCCCTTCTTTTTACAAAAGAAACACTTGGATTCTTTCTTAATATCAGCCTGAGGTGGAATTATTCCCTTTCCTTTATGCTTGTATTGAGATTTTCCTTTCTGGTACGTTGTAGCCAACATTGCACTTTCACCAAATTCCATAACAAGCCTCCCTTCCTCTTGAACACACATGGTCATTAGTTCATTGATTGACCATTTATCTTTATGTGTATTGTACGAGATTTTGAATGGCCCGTACTGGTGTGGGAGAGTGTTAAGGATATAGTGCACCAGGAAGGATTCTGACATCTCAACCTCGAGATGCTTAAGTTGAGCCGCAATGTCCCTCATTTGCATAATGTGCTCGCGCACACCTTTCACACTGGTGAGTCTTAAAGAAGAGAACTTCATAATAAGGGTGCTTGCTAAAGCCTTATCTGAAGTGACGAATTGATCATCAATGGCCTTTAGCAAGTCTTGAACATTGGTATGCTGATCAACGGAACCACGAATACCAGCAGAGATTTTAGTCTTAATGAACATCATACTAAGGCGATTAGATCGTTCCCATTGTTCATAAAGCATGATATTCTCTGGAGTACTGGTTTGAGTAATTTTAGGTGGTTCGTTTTTCCTAATAGCATAATCAATATCCATCCACCCTAATTGAAGGAGAATTCTTTCCTTCCATATTTTATAGTTATCCCCTTTCAGATCGGGAATATCACAGCGGATATCAGAGAAATTTACAGGTTGAGAAGCTACAATTAAAGATTATATGCTTATTAAAATTTGAGGCCTAAATTATAATCATTCTTTACCAATGTAAATCATGAATAATATGAATCTAGTGACATAAAACTTGCATGTGGGCTAAAGTTTTAATTCAATTAAATTCATCCAAACTTTACGATAAAACTATCAAATTATGTTCCTTTTCCTAATACCTGTGGGTAAATTAGAAAATATAATTTGATATTATATTCTAATTAATCACACAAAAATATAATAAAAATTCCCGTGGGATAAGATTTATTATATCACATATGATTAATTACAATTAATATTTAGTTTCTAAATGTGATCATAAATAAAATTTATTATAATTTTAATTAATTAAAGATGTTGTTGCTACTCCCTAATTAATTAAACTATATGAATCACTTAAATATTAATTAAATCCTTATGTTCAATTTATTGTACAAAATCATAAGCAATATTAATTTAATTTCAAATATCATTTATCTTAAATTGCATATATGAGAATAAATTATACAAGCAAAAAATATAAGCACTAATTAAATCCATAAGAGCCATTAAATATTAATTTCATTATGCATAAATTATTTAACTCAATTTTATATGTATAATTAATTGTAAAATTTATACATATAAATACCCAAAACAAATAATTTAAGCATAATGTATTTAAATAAAATTTTAATGTGTCCAAAAATTATTTAAATAAATATAATATATATAATAATTATTATACACATCACAAAATTAAGTTAAATAATTAATCACATTCCGAATTATTATATATATATATATATTTATTTTGTTTTAATAAAACCTTTTTTTTTATTAAAACAAAATTATGAATCAGTATAAATGTGTTTTGTTACATGTAATAATGCAATAGAACTGGTGGTCGAGTGAATCAACTTGACCTTGTTTGACTTTAATGGATACCCGGTCGTATATTTCTATTCCGGCGATGAAATCCGACGTTCTTTTTATCAAAATTCTCAGAATTCGATTTCTGAGTGATTCATGATATTAATTTGAAGTAAAAACATCATTTTAAATAAAAAGTTAATTAATGAAGCAAATAAATACCCACGACAAATTGGATTTATTTTCTTCATTGTTTTTCAAGTTTAATTTTACAGAATCACTCAAAAATCAATAATGAAACACTTTATAATTTCCATATGCATCAAAAACAATCAAAATAAAAAACCCAAAATTTCAGTTCTCGTGAAACAGAGAAAAACAGAGTTGTTTTCAAATGGCTCTGATACCAAATGTTAGAGTCTCAATTCAATCCAGAAACATTCATAAAACCATATGAACTCATAATTTAAATGCGGCGGAAACAAAATTGGATTGAAAACATACTTCCTACCATTGATCAAATTTCAGCACTTACACTGGAATTCCAATGGATTTTCTGTTCGATGCTTTTACTGGTTTCTCACACTTATTCTCTGCGTATTGATGTTGTAATATGAATTGTTATGCAGTTAATAGTGAGAGGACCCGATACTTTATTAAGGTTCTTCCATCAAGAACCTCGTTCGGTTTCGGAACCGACGTACAATTCCGACGAAATCGAACCGTCACCACGGTTCACTAACGTTGCACCACTTTGATTTACAAGTGCAAGACTTAATTATTTTTTAAAATGTTTATTTGTAAAAGCTACTGTTTTGTTGTGACATTATGTGTGTTTTAAGCAGCACAGTCCTAATAAGCTGTAGTAATATATATTATCGTTTTGTTGGTTTTGAAGATTTGTGTCTCAACTTTGAATTCTTAAATGTCAAACGTAAAAATTAGAGTAAAAGTCTAAAACACAATGGAAAGTGGTTAGAAAAGATGGTTAAATTTGGTCCACTGACTATGCATTTCTTCACTTATGCTAGAAATTAACTCAAATTGTATCATATATATATATATATATATATATATATAGCATATTTATATGATTCATTTAATAGTATGTTTATAACACTCTCTTATAAATCACACAGATTCAAATCACATAATAATATTATTAGGTAAAAAGATATGTTTGTATACTTGTAAAATATATTTGTACTTTAGTCAAAATATTTTTTTATTGATTTTTTTTTACATATAATCATTCTTAAAATTCTTTAAAAACAAAAATAATATTTTTTTTGAATTTTTTAGAAAAATATGACTCTCAAAATCAAGTAGAGAGTTTATTTTTAGTGTGTAAACTTTGATGGTATTAGTTTTAGCTGAAAACGCACTTAAAATTCAAATGAACTCTTACTTAATGTGTATTAAAAAAAAATCACAAATGCATATATTCTATACAATCCAATCTTATTCCAATTTCCCATCACCTTAGGATGATTTAGAAGCATTAATTAAGGCCATGATATTGAGTGTGAATTATAATATATAATGGATTTTTGTGATTTTTTTTAAATTTGTCAGATTAATGTAATTGATAATAATTTATACTTAATAATTTTTTTAAAAAAATCAAAAATTACTCATAAATTATTTATAACGTTTTTTAATTTCAGAATTAAAAAAATTTGAAGAATTCATAATTTTTGTGTTATTATTTTTAATCATTGTTTTTCAATATTTATTCTTAGGAAAGTCATAACTCATAAGAATTAATTCACTCTTAACCAAAATAAAAAAATAAAAAATAGAAATATGATTAAAAGTTCTTATTTTTAAAATTAATAAATTACTTTATATTTTGTAAGTAATTTAGAAAAAAAAAATTAAAATAAGATATATCCCATTAAAAAATCACTTAAAAAAATCAGAAATGAAAATGTATCATTTTTTTATTTTTTGAAAAATCGTATGAGTTAAATTACTTGAATGAGAAACATCTATCTGTGAAAGATTTTTTTTGGTCATTTAAATTATGGGCGGACTTATATCAAATTGGAACATAAAAACTTAGGGTTGTCGACAAAATCTAACGAAATGTCCAAATATAATTGAGTGCGTCACGATCACTCTCACTTCAATAAACTTTTATTATTATATGTAATTAATTTTATAATTTTAAGTGTTTATATATATAAAATAGACATACAAATTTGTTAATCTTTAGGAATATTTTCTAATTACATAATTTAATATTCTATATATAATTAATATGAAATATTGTACTTATGTTATATTACTATTTATTCAATAAAAAAATATTATCCTCAACATAATTAAAGAAATTATAGCATATATAGAATTAATTCTAATTATATTTATGCATAATTTTAATTTTTATATTTTTTTACTTACTATCATGTATTACAGGATTCACCTTGGAAATTTATTTAAATTTTGTCTTAAAAAATAAAGAAAAAATATATATTTTATTTTATCTTGATTGACATTATAATTATATAAATGATATATAACATAAACAATTTATATAATTAATTATAAATTTATAAAATTAATAAAAAAATTAAAAAAATTATTATTCTTTATGCTATATTATAGAGGTAGATGGGTACAATTCATTATATTAATAAAAGAAATAAATTATCAATGATCCAATTCATTATATTTTTATCTTAAAAGTTGAGATTTATAAAAAAAAAATTAAGAATTTGAGATAATAGAATTTAATAAATTATCTAAAATATTATGATTATTAAAAAAAAATTGCAGTTGGGAATAGGTAGATGAGTACTGTCAATTTTTTATAATAAATATAAAAAATTAAACTGTTAAAAAATAATAAACGGTAAGAATTTCCCTTTTAGGACAGTTTTATCGAAACAACGTTGTTGATAAGAAGGAATCTTCTTTTCCAGATGTTCAACACCGAAAATGTTACACCTTAAATCAATACGTGTAAGTCAATGAGTGGATTGCTTTTTATTCCTCACCAGTCACCAACTCCACCAAAGAATCTTGAAGAACCAAAATATTTAAATAAAATAATTTACTTTTAAAAAATAGGTTGATACGACTAAAGATATTAAATTTATTTTGGAATATATTAATTTTTAATTAGTTTTTTTTAAAATAAGGTATATTTTAATCTATATTTTAAAAATTTAAGTATTTTAAGAATATAAGTTTAATTTTTTTTAAATAATTCTTAAATTTTAAAGTATGAGAATACAGTATACTAATTAAAATTTAAAATATTTTAAAAATATAAATTAAAATATATTTTTTACATTTTTAATTTTAAAATAGATAAATTAAAATGAGTAATATAATTATATAATTTACATTTTTTTCATGTTACAAAGATGTATATATTAGTTTAATTTTTTAAAATATAATTATTATTATTATAAATTATAATATATTAAAAAATAGATTTTAATATTTTAATTAATAATTATATTAATTATGATTAAAATATATAATAATTAATGATTAAAAAGTAACGTGATTAATAGAGATTTAAAATATAGTAATGGTTCACAACTCACGGAATCCAATTAACCAAAGATTCCATTTCTGTCTCTCACGCTTGCCTGACTCGCGAGTCAAGCAAAAAAGGATTATTGTACCGAGTCACCGAGTTGACCCAAAAACGCGACGCCCCGAATGCGAGTACGAATCTTATTCTCCTGGTATCTCTCAATTTTGCTCATTTTTATATAAATATATAATGGTTGTTTCTGTTCCTTATCAGGTTTTACCAGTTCAATGTTTGGAAAGTGAGAGAAACCAAAGTGAAAAGTATAGTAAGAAAATAAACTATGGAACTGAGCTTGGATTCTGGTTTATTGTTTATCCCAAAAACGATTTCGGGCTTTCTTGCAAAAGTTTCAGCGATCAAAGATAACTTTGACAAGTTATCGAAGCTCGATGATTATGTCCAAAAATTGGAAGATGAAATGAGAAAGATCGAAGCTTTTAAGAGAGAGCTTCCTCTGAGTATGCTTCTCTTAGACGATGGTGGGTTTTTTTCTTCTATGGCGATTTCGATTTGATTTTTTGATTTCATAAATGGGTTCTTAAATTTTCTTGTTTTTGCAGCTATTAGGAAATTGAAAGAAGAAGCAACCTTGTTTAAGGAATTTAAAGATGGGTCCTTTACTGAAGAACTCATTCCATTGAAGAGCAATTTAGATGAAGAAGATGGAAAGGTAAATTTGGGAGATGATTTAAGTGACAAGAGAAGTTGGTTGAGCTCAGTTCAACTTTGGAACACAAATATTGACTGTGATTTCAGGAAACGAGACTCTGTTTCAGAACATAGACTGGTGAGTTCTGCATTAAAACTCTCTTTCTTTCTTTTTCTTTTTTTGGTGGGCTTCATTATTTGCTTATTAATTGGGATATATTTGGGATTTGCCCAGATGAGAAACTCAAGAGTCTAATTTTAATTTTGGATTACAGAGAAACGAAGAAGGTGATAGGTCTGTACCAGAGAATCCAATAGCACTATGCAATTGCAGAAACAGAGGAGAAACATTTGTGTCTTGTAAAGGACAATCTGGTTCTGGGTTGCTAAGGACAAATATGAAGGAAGACAATGAGGTTTCAGAAGTACCTAACCTTTCTTTGAAGCCTCCAATTGCTGAATCAAAAAGTTCATCCTTTTTGATGGATCAAGTGAAGTTACCCAGTAAACCACAGCATCTACTACAGGAACATCAGTCCTTGAGGAAACAAAGGAGATGTTGGTCACCAGAGTTACATAGGCGTTTCATTGGAGCCCTTCAACAACTTGGTGGATCCCAAGGTTAGAATTATCTAAAGATCAGAATGAAATCTGTAAACCCAGATGGGAAAAAGATTTTTGAACTGGGTGTTTGCACAAATTCTATGTTTTTGTTAGGGTTTATTAGTAGATCAGTTCTCTGAAAAGATTAATCTATACTTCTATAGCTCGATCAGATAATTCGACTCTATGCAGCATACACGCAGACACTTGAAGTTCAACACTTGCATCTATGACACTACGTAAGAGATTGTTAGGAAACAACTCTTTCAAATGGTTAAGCCATTAAGAGAAGGGTTATAAAACTTTTAATACATCTATCAATTTTGTTGTTTAAACTTGAAAATGGTATTTCTTCAAAGAAGAAATAGGTGGGAATTTCACTACAAGGATTTGAAAATGTCTGTAGAATGCTTTAATGAAATGTTATAAGCTATAAATACTTGAATTAGTTGTTATTGTACTTTTGATATTAAATTTGCAGCGGCAACGCCCAAACAAATAAGAGAAATTATGCAAGTTGATGGTCTCACAAACGATGAAGTAAAGAGCCACTTACAGGTTAGTTGTGATCAACAGTAGCCTTTTATATCTTACCTGTGGTTATGTGTTCTGTTTCAGAAGGATTTATCAAATTTATTACTTGTGATTTATGCAGAAATATAGACTTCATGTCAGAAAGCTTACACCTTTGTCCCAAAACCAATTGGGAGACTATTCAAAGACAAGTCATTCACAGTCTAATTCTCCACAAGGTCCTCTTCTCGTTTGTAGGTCTGGTAAAAGTCTTTCTAGTATTGAAGGTGATAGTATGGCGATAGAAGAAGATGAGAAATCAGATGGGTATAGTTGGAAAGGTGGGTTTAACAGATCAAGAGAACATGTGTAGATTAATTATACATTGATCTCCATGAATTTTGCAGATATAAATATACTTGGATCAGAATCATATTCCTCTCAATTTATCAGCATAGTAAATAAATCATAACTGATAGAGATGAAAAGGGTTTGAGGCTGGAGTTTTTTTGAGAAAGTAAAGTGACTAACATGTTGAATTTGGAAAAGTAAAATGGCTTCGTGCAATTTTTTTCAATTTTTTAAATCTCCTCAGCAGATATAAGTAATGAACCCTGACAGCTTATGTATTACTGGGATTGTTTGTTAGTCTTTAAATAACATTCTCGTTGGTGCATTATTTTGTGGTCTAGCTCCTAAAATTAAAGGTTCAATTTTCCCATTTGTTGATATTTATGCAGTGTACTCTTAAAACCCTAGCTATATATTTTAGTAAGGTTTAAATTAACCCAATTGTGTTCTTTCTTTCTTTTTATGAATGAATAATCAAGTTTGTTGCCTTATTCCCAAGTGCTGTTGTGTTTGTTTGCACTAGCATAACTTATTAACTTGGCTTTTGTACTCTTTGAAGCGAAAAATTAGGGTTTAGGTTTTCTTATAGTTTCTGTCAGTTTCTTCTATATAATAAGCCCTATGGGCACACAATCACCGATCGTGTTGATCAACTGTCCTTCCCATGATCTCGATCATGGAGTAGTGTCTAGATTTTTTCAGTTTGTACTCTTATGACTATTTATATGTCAAACTGGTTAATCAATGTAAGCAACAGTCTTTGACACCTACGTAGAAGCAACGAGATGGCAATTGAAGGGAGCTTCTTTCAATCAGTCATTCCTTGCTTTGATGGTCACTATAACCATTGGATTATGCTGATGGAGAATTTTTGCGATCTAAGGAATATTGGGGGCTAATCGAAACGAGTTATACTGAGTCAGAAAATGGAGCGACTCAGACAGATACACATCACCCAAGTCTTGCAGAGTTGAAGTTAAAGGATCTAAAAGTGAAGAACTACCTTTTTTAGGCCATCGATCGAACAATATTGGAAAATATTCTTAAGAAGGAAACTTCCAAATAGATTTGGGAGTCTATGAAGAGGAAATTTCAAGGCAATGCTCGTGTTAAGAGATCACACTTACAAGCTCTTCGTAGAGAGTTTGAAACACTAGAGATGAAGACCGGAGAAGGACTCACTGAATACTTTTCCAGAGTATTATCTATGGCTAACAAAATGCACACGAATGGGAATTGATGCAAGATGTTACAATAGTAGAGAAGATCCTCAGATCATTGAGTGAAAAATTCAATTATGTTGTATGCTCAATCGAGGAATCCAAAGACATTGACAAACTCTCAATCGATAAGCTGCAAAGCTCTTTGATTGTTCATGAATAGAAATTCCAAAGACACACAGAAGAACCCCAAGCACTAAAAGTAACACTTGAAGGTAGGAATAGTGTGAGAGGGCGCGACAGAGACACTTACAAAGGCATTTACAGAGGTAGGGGAAGAGGTATAGGGCGTCAATTCTCTAACAAGGCAACTATGGAATGCTATCATTGTCACCAGCTAGGACACTTTCAATTTGAGTGTCCAAATTGGGATAAAGAAGTTCACTATGCAGCAGTGGGTGATGAAGAAGAAATGCTACTTATGACACATATGGAGATTCCTAATTCTCAAAGAGATGACTTATGGTTTCTTGATTCTAGATGTAGTAACCATATGTGTGGTAACAAAAGGTTGTTTAGTGATCTCAATGAGAACTTCACTCATCAAGTGAAATTGGGAAATAATACAAAGTTGGAAGTCATGGGAAGAGGCAATGTAAGGTTGAAAGTAAATGGCCTTACCCATATTATCAGTGAAGTCTTTTATGTACCGACATTGAAAAACAATCTTCTAAGCATTGGACAACTACAAGACAAAGGGTTAACTATTCTTATTCAACATGGAGAACTTAAAGTTTTTCATCTAGAAAAGCAAATTATAATAAAGACAGCAATGACAACAAATCGAATGTTTGTCATACTAGCCATATCACAGTTGGACAGATCCTTATGTCTCTATACACCTACATAGGATGTGGCACACTTGTGGCACTGCTGCTATGGCTACTTAAGCTACAACGGATTGAGAAGTCTCCAGCTCAAGAAAATGGTACATGGTCAAGAAAATGGTATGCCTCAATTCAAGCCCCCATCCACAGTATGCACAAACTGCCTGATAGGAAAACAACAAAGGGACCTCATTCCAAAGAAAAGCAATTGGAGAGCCACAGAGAAGATTCAACTTGTGCATGTAGACATCTGCGGCCCAATTACTCCCATGTCTAATAGCAAAAAGAGGTACCTTCTATGCCTTACGGATGACTTCACTAGAAAAACATGAACTTATTTTCTAATGGAGAAATCTGAAGCACTAAGCATGTTTAAACAATTCAAGAAGTGTGTTGAAGATTTTAAGGAATATGCACAAAAATAACACAACCAAATACACGGGTAGGAAGATTATGGAAGGATGATAAGGAGACGTAAGATGCGAGAATCTGGAATGGGATTTTTTCGTTAAGGACATTAGACGGGAGACGATTGATGAGATGGGCGGAAGCTTGTACAACATCACCCCAAAGATATTTTGGCATATAAGCACTAAATAAGAGTGCACGAGCCATATCAAGTAAATGACGATTTTTTCTTTCAGACACTCCATTTTGTTTTGGTGTTTGTGGACAAGTAGTTTGGTGAATAATCCCATGTGTTTTGAAAAAATCTTGAAAAACATGATTAACATATTCCCCCCATTGTCAGAACGGAGGATCCGAATGATGCCATTGTATTGTGTTTGAATGAAGGTATGAAAAGTTTGAAAAACTGAAAAAACTTCATCTTTTGTTCTAAGAAGAGAAATCCATGATAACCTTGTACATGCATCGATAAACGAAACAAAATATCTCATACCCGATATAGTGGGCTCTTTAGATAGTCCCCAAACATCAGAATGAATTAATTCAAAAGGAATAATACTTTTATTAGAAATACTAGGAGAATAAGTAATATGATGACTCTCGACCAAAACACAAGTCTCACAATGTAGAATAGTCTCACTAACACCAATAAATAAAGTGGGCATAGATTTTTTCATAAGACTAAAAGACGGATGCCTTAAGCGGCGATGCCACAATCAAATTTCACTTAGCTTATCGGAACTAGAGGTCAATGCAGTGCGTGCCCGTGCTCTTGGTTTCTCCTCTGCGTAGTTCTGATCCAAACGGAACATTCTGCCCCTCAAATACCCTCCACCAATTATTTCCCTGGTAAGAAGATCTTGAAAAATCACATACATAAGATAAAATGTTACAGAACATTTAGACTCAATATTCAATTGTGGGACAGATATTAAGTGATGAGATAAGTCAGGTACATATAAAACATTATGGAGCTGTAAAGATGGAGTGATATGAACTGACCCCTTTCCTAAGACAGGAAAGGCCTCACCATAAGCATTCGTAACATAAGACACTGATGGGGAAGATAACTCATTAAAATAAGATTTATCATAAGTTATATGATTAGATGTACCAGAATCAATAATCCAAGTATTAGACCCAACCGAGTGAGAAACATTTAAGGTCATACAAATCTTACCATGACCAGCTATTGAAGCTATAGGGATACCTCCACATTCTATAGGATGATCATGTCCATAGTAGTTTGGTTCTTGGACAATTTGCACTGCAGTTGCTTTTGCTTTAGAACGATGATGTTGTTGTTTTGCTCCATAGTAGTCTACTTTTGGTTTCAAGTATGGATACAGTTTCCAACAATTCTTACGAAGATGCCCCTATTCATTGCAATAAGAGCAGTGAGAACGAGAGTGATTGGTAAGACCTAGTGGAGGTCCATGTTGATGAAGTGGAATTGAATTTTGCTACAGGAGGAAAGATGCTTTTGATTTGGTTTGAATGGCTAGGCTTGATACCTCAAATTGTGCCTGATGAAGACTCTCTTGGTGAGATTCGTCTTTATGGATGTATGTAAAGGCGGTAGTCAAGCTCGGAGGGTCAGACTCATTTGTATAAAGATCGCTTAAGGTATTCCATATGGCCTTAGCAGTTTCACATTCCTCCACCATTTGTAATATATCATCAGTGATGGCTCTAAATAGAATTGACATTACAAAGCCATCATTAGCTTCCCACCTAGTACTATATCATCTTGACTAGGAGCCATGATTGATCCAGATACATGTCCCATCTTATGCATCCCACGAAGATAAACAGACATAACTTTTTTCCATGTTCGAAAATTTGTACCATTAAGTTTAGTACCCCCAAAAGAACCAATTTCTGAACTCTTAACAGAAACTTTAAATTTTGGAACTTCATTAATTTTGGAAACTTGATGTTGTCTTGAATCTTCCATTGAAATAATAATAAAAAATATATTGTGCAACGGAATAAAGATTTTGGATTTTTTTTGGCCGGGTTGGGTTGGTAAGTGGGCTGTCTAATTATTAAGTGAGCTGATGGGCTTGGACTAGGTCATATGAGTAAGTGGGTTGATGGGATGATGGGCTTGGACTAGGGTAGAGCTTAAAAAACTGAAAACTAAAAAAATTAAAAATTGAAAAACAAAGGCCATTGCATTCTCACAAAAGAACATAGGGCAGTGCAGGAGCTGTGCAGACTCACAAAGAATACAGAGCAGTGCATGTAGTGGTGGCGCGAGCTGGACGGCACAGGGATGGCAAGCTGGAAGGCGCAGGGTTGGCTAGTTGGACGATGCGGGTTGGACGATGCGGGCCGACCCGCGCGCCGGACGTCCGCGGCCGGACGACGCGGCCGAACGCGCGCCGGACGTCGCGGCCGACGTACGCGGCCGAATGGCGCGCGCTGGACGTCGCGGGCTGGACGATGGATCTGCAATGGATGGACAGATTTGCAACGACGACGCGAACTGGACAGTGCGAGAAGATTAACGACACTGCATAAAAAACACTAACAGCGGTGCTACTGTATAGGCGGCGCTACTGCTTAGAAATTGGTAAGATTTTTTTTTTCTTTCCTACTTTGATACCAAATTGAATATACTGA
Source organism: Hippophae rhamnoides (assembly GCA_033030585.1). Classification (NCBI taxonomy): domain Eukaryota; kingdom Viridiplantae; phylum Streptophyta; class Magnoliopsida; order Rosales; family Elaeagnaceae; genus Hippophae; species Hippophae rhamnoides. The sequence goes on along the minus strand of CM065434.1, from coordinate 17,857,014 downwards.
ATATATTTACAATTACAATTACAATGGATGTTAATACAAGTATAAATACAGGAAATAAGAATCTACTTTTTTAAAAAAATGCTTTTAAGAAAAATATATTACTAATATAGAGCTGATAAAGTATATTAGTTGCATACAATAACAATTTGTTAATTGTATGCAATTAAATGATGTAGAGTCAAACATGAGTTTGTAAAGGTTTAATAAAAAAATTAAGTTGATACAAAATTACAATTTAATCATTCAAAATATTACACACCTTAGCTTTCTATTTCTAAAAAAAATAATAATTGCTTGTATTTATAATTTTTATTTAATCGAACTTATGACACGAGGGTCTGGCTGCCACAAGAAGTTTTCCATAAACTTGAATTTGAAAATATTCGATTTGTTCTTAATAGCTCGCAGGAAAGAATACATTACATTTTGAATGGTTGCATTTATAATTTTTTTAAAACTTATGACATGATGGTGTCTGTATTATTATGATGTTTTGATCACTCATTTTTTACAACGAATATAAAAAAAAATTCCTTGTAATTTAAATAAACTTATAACACGATTGTCTTGTTATTAGGATGTTTTTGTAATCAGTTTTTCAAATAAACTTTTAACTTATAAAAATTAAGTGATAAAAGTGTTCAAATAACGTAAACAATGTCACTTTTAAGATAATTTATTCTACTTTCAAGTATAAGAATAATTATTGTTTACAATATTCAAATTGTTCGTCACACTTTTTTACAGTAAAATTACATTTGCATTTAGATTAATACGAGAAATACACCCAAGTTTTAAGGAATTTTGAGAAATATTCTCAAGGTTTTAAAAAATTTAAAAATATCTCTAAAACATAACGGAATTTAAATATAACAGAAGTAAATAGTAACATTTAATATCATAAATACTCAAAAGGTTTTAAAAAATTCAAAAATACATTTTAAACATAACGGAAGTTAAATATAACAAAAGTAAATAGTAACATTCAATATCAGAAATACTCTTAAGGTTTCAAAAAATGCAAAAATACTTCTTAAACATAACGGAAGTAACATTCCTAAAATAGAAGAAGAAGAAATAGACTAAGAAATAATAGATATAAAAACAAAAAGCATCTTAAGATATTTTTCACAAGAAATAATTATAAGTAAAAAGAAATTTAAAGAAATTCAAAAAGCAAAGTTAAATCTTAGAGAAAGAGATGGATTTAAAGACTCATAATTTTTTATTAAGAAAATTATTCCCTAGGAAAAATATAATTTATTATAGCATATATAATAAAGAAATAGGTATTAAGATTACAGATGTAAAAAGAAGGTATAATATACCATTAATTGATAAAAAAAACTATATTAAACAAGCTACCAAAAAATCCTTATAAATATAGAAAAAAATTGGATATATTCATTAAGGAGGAATTCAAATATTAATAAAAACTCATTTTAGAGAAAGAATAAATATATCAATAAAAATAGCATTATTAGATAACAAAATAATAAATAGGCCAGATGTCTTATTAGAAATGATCTATGGTAATTTAGGATACTAAAAGTTAAAATTTACAGCATATCCTAGATTTGCTATTAATATACATGATAAAAATCTAAATCAAGTCTTAAGTCTTGCTTATGAATTTGAAAGAGGAGAATTAATGAAAGAAGGAAATCATCAATTTTTAGTACATTATCTAGTAGAATATTCTTTAACAAATAGTCATAATAAGGTCAATATACGGAAAAATGAATTTATAGAAATAGACAAAACTTTTAAGGAACTTGGATAAATAATAAAACCAGAAATATTAACAGACTTTGAAATACCAGAAGAATGAAAATTAGATATCAAAGAAAAACTCTTGATAACAGGAAGAAAAAGTAATGTTGTTAAAACTAATAACATGCCAAGGTTTACTTTTATAGACCATGAAGGTAAAACTTCTAAACAAGAAGAATTTAAAAAACTAGAAAATGAAGTCAAAATAATGAAGGCATTAGTTCATGATTGCATATTAGGGAAAAATAATGTTTAGAAATAAAATAAAAAATATGCATTTAGAAGTAAATAGAAGCCTAGTAGGTATAGAAAAAAATCATGCAACATTATTTGAAACTGTACAATTATTAACAGAGAAAATAGATTTTATACAAGAATCAAACACAAAATATTGACAAAAAATAATAGATATATAAAAAGAATTACAAAAGGAAATAAACGAATGTGGTTATAATAAACTACAACAAGATATGCATAAGAAATTTTCATAATTAAGAAAAGATGTATACAACATACATAGGAATAATGAAATACTAGGTTATAAATATGATCCCTTAGAAGGACTAAAAAAAGAACTACTCAGGAGATCAGATTCCCTGATTCCTAAAAATGAGGAAAGGAAAAATGAAGAACAATATAAGAACAAAAAGATAATTCCAATTTAATGGAATATAGAAAAGAATTAGAAAGAAAATTTATGGACTCTGAAAATAGAGATATATAAACATTAGTCAATTTATTGACATTAACCAATGAATAAATAGAAGAACATTATAATAAAAAACTTTGTACTAACAAAGAAGATGATGATATGACAATAATTAGTGAAACTGATTTTGAACCAAAAAACATAACCTCAAAAAGTCATATGAAACCAATTTCATTACTAGTCTCTTACCAAAAAAGAACATTTGACCCACGTAGGGGAGAAAAAATAGGCAAAGAATAGAATGTTGGTTATTTAAATGAACATCAATGTGCAAGTATGCACAGTCACAAATTATCTCAAACTAATTTTATCCAAACAATTGATATTTGGACAAAGTTAAACTAAACTAATTCTAAATAAAAATATATGATATTAACACTTCAAAAAAATTCTAGGATTACAATTTCACTAAATTAATCCACTTGAATCGTATTATTTTCTATTGATTTATATTCTCGCAATTAATTTGTCAACCAAGAACTCATAATTTATCCACATGTCTCTTCCGATAAGAAGTAGACATATCTCACTAAATTAATTCCCTCTATTCCTATGAGAATTAAATTTACCAAAGATTCATTAAGCTTAAAGTTCTCATTAGTTACACACCCTATATATGTGTGTGTGTGTGTGTGTGTTATTCTATCCAAGAGCAAAACAAAAAAATTTCTTTTCCAAGTTCATTAGGGTTCATAAATCAATTGATTAATCTTCTAACTATTAAAAGCATTAAACACAAATAGAATAAACAAATTATAAGCAACATCCCACAAATCATTCAAAAATAGTTAATCCAAGCTTCATAATGTAAGCTACAATGCAACCCTAGAACAAATAATTTAGTTCATAACAAATATTGAAATCACACTCCACGAATATTTAGACATTTAAAAAAAATTAATTGTAAAGACAAAAGGATTAGAAGAAACTCTTTGATGATTTCTCAATCTCCAAGCAATATTTCCCTTCAAAATCTTGCATAATAGTATTCAAGAATGCCTTAATATTCAAGAGTTTCTAACTCAATATTCAACTACAAATAAAAGAATGCATTTTTGCTCTATCTTTATATTTTTCTCTTAGTTGGGTCTCTCATTTTTTCAACAACAAAAGAAAAATAACACAATTTTTTGGCATATACGTGTTTTCCTAGATTTCTTTTCCCTCTATTTTGTTTCAAAAAATATACACATACCTCTCAGTAAAGAGGCATTTTTTCCTTTTAAAAGGAACACAAACCATGCGTGCACATTAAGTTGAGCAGTTGGAGAAATTTCCTAAAATCTTCTTACACTACACATGACATGTGGTGACCATTGATTCATTGGAAGGAAAAATTGGACATGTGGTGTATTCAGGTTGGGCAAAACGTGTGGGTGCATAGAGCTTCAATGGACTATGTCGTAGGGAATTTGGGCACTAGATGGGCCCCACTTTGTGTTGATGTGAAGACATGTTGGTGGACCCCACTTTGCATTGACATAAGACAAGCTAGAAATTTGCGTGCACTCTCCTACGTAGCGTGTGAATCTTGCTCTCCTTATCTACACTGTTGAAATTTTGATCCAACGGCTCAAGACACGTATGGCTCATTCCACGTGTGGAATTGCATTTTGCCCCAAAAAAAGTTTAAATTTGTTAACTTTTGTTAATTGCATTTAAGTCATTTTTTTATTAAATTGTTTCATTTTCTCTAAAAATATAATTTCTTACAAAAATAACACCAAATAATAATTTATGAACTTAAAATTAATTACAAACCTTAAGAACATAACAATTATAATTAATAAATTGGACAAAATAACTCTAAAACACAGAGTTATCATAGAACAACCTAATACCATAGATATAAGAAGACAACCACTAAAATAGAGGAAGGATTGCATTGGGAAACTAGAGGTAGTATTCCACCATAGTTCAAACTCCATGATAATTATAAGTTTGAATTTCTAGATTTAGACTGTATAAGAGATAGGAAGAAAGCCTTAGATGAATGAGCTAGTGGAATGAGTGTACTCATACAAAATTCTCAAACTACCCAAACAAATCCTTCAACTTGTAGAGTGCTTATAGCACATAAAATGACGGAAAATGTTAAAGTTTGATTTTTAAACTTAACAGATCAACAACATTTGTTAATGAAAGGAAATGCTTCTAGAGGAAGGGAATACTTGGATACATTAATAAATGAATTATAAAAAGAATTTATTGGAGAAGATAAAGAAAAGACTATCACTGAATCTAGTGGAAATGAAATCAATAAAGCTAAATGGCATCTAACAAATATGGAAATTTATAACATGTGTTAAATAGATTCTTTTATTTGTGAATATGAAATGTATTATCATAAATTACCACCCTCTATGCAAACAACTTATAAAGAAATGTTTTTTTCAAAAATGACCTAGAACACTATATAAAACCTTAACAAAAAATTGGGAACAAAGGAATAGAGAAACCATACCAGATACTCTAGGAGGAAGAATAAGAAGCTTTAAAGATTAGATCATTATTAAGTGCCAAGAAAGAAAAGAATATAAACAGATAAGAGGAAATGAAAAAATTTGCTGTGATACAAGAGATTTTAGAATATCAAGGAAATATGTATATAACATAAAATCTTATAAACAAAAATATAAATATAAAAAATATAAAATATTTAAAAATATAAATTCAGAAAAAAATTTCAAAAATATAAAAAGAGATTTAATAGAGAAAACTACAAGAAAAGATATTTTAGAAGAAAGAATTATAAACCTTTTGAAAAAGGAATTATTGCCCTTCAGGAAAGAAAAAATGTAGATGTTGGATCTGTAATGAAGAAATACATTATGCTAACGAATGTCTAAGCAGACTTCAAGATAAAAAGGAATTTCCACAAAAAGAAAAAATCTTAGAAGAAGCTTTCAAAATTAAATTAGAACCAATCGAGGAATCTGATATAGATGATACTTATAGTATCTATCTATTGGAAGAAACTAAGGAAGAAATAACTGACTCAGAATATGAACACTTAAATTATGGATATTTTTCACTAGAAGATGAATGATTTGTATAGTATTACAAATCCAAATATTACTTACATTAAAGTAGGACCAAAATTTAAAGGCTATAACACTTATCATTTACATGCATATATAGATACAAGAGCTAGTATGTGTGTAGCGAGTAGATATATATTTCCAAAAGACAACTAGTAACAAGCGCCAAAAGATTTAATTGTAAGAATTGCTAATAATACTATAATAAAACTTAATAAGGTATTAAAAGATACTGATATAATGATAGGAGGAGAAAACTTTCACATCCCTACCAAATGTCAGTAGGAAACAAGAGTAAATTTGTTAATAGGAAATAATTTCCTAAACTTACATCAACCTTTTATACAACATTTCGAAAAAATAAGTCTCACAACCTTAGAAGGAGATACCATCTATGTCTCTAAAATAAGAAAAACTTTAACTGTCTCAAACCCTACTTTTATGCAACAACATAAAAAATGAAAACGTGATGAGATAGAAGACCAGCAAAAACCTTATTTAGAAAATATTTTATTAGATATATAAGTAAAACAAAACTCTTTTCTCAATGAAATACAAGAAGACAAAGCCTTAAATAGGCATTAGAAAACTATTAAAAATAGTCAGTTCAGAAAATCTTTTGGATCCAAAAATAAATAAATCTAAAACAGTAATCAACATAAAATTAAGATATCCTAACAAGATCATAAGAGTAAAACCATGGATTTATACTCTAGAAGACATGATTGAATTTAAAAATATCAATAACTTTTGGAATTAAAAGTCATAATATTAAGTAATTCACCTCACTTTAGTCCAACATTCTTAATTGAAAAAGAAACTGAGAAAAAAAGGAGGAAAAAGGAGAAGGATAATAAAATTTAAAGCACTGAATAAAGAAATCATTAACGATGGATACTGTATTATGAAAAAGGAAGAACTATTATCATTAATAAAAGGAAAGAAATACTTCTCGAGTTTTGATTACAAAAACAGATTTTGGAAAATAAGACTGGATGAAGAATCCCAAAACTTAAGGCATTTAGTTGCCCCCAAGGAAAATTCCAATAGATAGTTATATCATTTGGATTAAAACAAGCTCCATGTATTTTTTAAATATATATGGATAAAATTTTCAAGAAATTAGAAGATATTTGTTGTGTTTACATAGATGATATTTTGGTTTTCAGTAATGAATTAAATAAACATTATTTGGAACAAATGCTTCACAAGAATATTGGGGAGCAATTCTTAAAGCAAGAATAGGTGACAAAGATGAATATCTTTGTAGATATATATTAGGATCTTTCCAATGTTCAGAATTAAATTACCATAGTAAGGAAAAAGAATATTTAGCTGTTAAAATAGTTATTGAGAAATTTGCAATATATGTTATAAGCTTCAGATTCATTGTTAGAATAGATAACAAGAATTTTGGTTATTTCTTAAGAGCTAATATTGGAGGTGATTACAAACAAGGAAGATTAGTGAGATGACAATAGTGGTTCAACTATTATAATTTTGATGTTGAACATCTTTCGGGCCATAAAAATAGTTTAATTGATGCTCTTACCAGAGAATTAGCACCTCGAACTATTTTTATGCTTTCAGGAATGGAACATCTTGATATCAAAATCAAGATAAAGGAAAAGGAGATAAAAATCCTACAGGAATAACTCGAGTTGCTATATCTCGAGAAATCTCTTAAGGAGACAGGAAAGAAATAGGAAGAACTTAATTGTTCAAAACAACATCTAGAGACTAGAAGCTCAAATGAGGAATCTTTATTTAAAAGGAAGAACCTAACAGTTCACAAAAACTTTTGAAACCACAAAGCTTAATTGGGCAGAAGAATTTATAACAACTAGGTAGAAGGTAGCAAATCTATTCTAGGAATTAGTAGAGTTACTCATAGAGCTTTCACTAATAAAATAGAAGCAGAAGGTAGTTATGCCATCTACAAAACACCAAAACTGATAACTCCAGAGGAAAAATAAGAAATTATTCTACAACATTACAATAACAACCATCAACTCCAAGCATGTTGACAAATCTTGGAAAGATAGTAAGATATCCTATGCTATTTAAAGAAATATCTTCTCCAGAAACATAAAAAATAGTAAAGCATTCAGTACTAGTCAAGGAGACATCTCTTAGAACTACTCCAATCGTTGAAGATGAAAAGGACAAATATAGAAACCTTAGTAAACCACAGTGATTAACTCTTTATAACTTGGCCAGAAAATCTACCCAAGAACATATTGAAGATATGAAGTTCTATACTACAGACAAGGAATTTCCTACAGGAAGTAAATTCAATATATTGGAAGGAGCTGATCCAATATTTGTGTATAAAACATTTCATGCAAGACTAATAGAAAATATATATCCATGAATTAATTTAAGTGAATTAAATTATTTCCCGAAGAATTTTAAAAGAGAAATCAAGAACTTCAGAAGGAAGATTAAAGCAAGTGATAAACCTGTTTATCTTAGATTTTTCAGTTCATTAATGGACTGGAATGAGGAAGGAAGTATTAATTCCTACCATTTCATCAAGATAGGGATTTCTAACACAAACAGAGAAGTTTCCTAACCAAAGACACTTCTAGAAAATGAATTCAACACAAAACAACTCTGTATACTAAGAGGTGAAATGCTGCTCCAAATTTACTATAAACTCAGAAAGATTGAAAATTCTTCTGAGATTAAAGTAAATTATTTGACTAGTAAAGTCATCATCATTTCCCACAATAGCATGGCCCTGTCAGAAAAAAATGGTGAAAAATTACCAAATACAAAACCAACTTTAATTATAACAACCTAGAAATTGGTCAAGATACAAGGAAGATATTCTGCTTCTATGTCAGAAAAGCTATCAAAGACCACAAATGCATTCTCTACATCAAAGACTGAGAAGATAAAGATGCGTCATCATCAACGTCATCAAAGGAACCGTCGGCAGAAAATGATAAAGAAAAGTAAGAAAAGAAACTGTCGGTAAAAGACGACAAAAGAAATAAAGATGTAGACCCCATATCTTAGTCGGCAGCATGTGCTAAGGAAAAAGGTAGTGGCTATCCCTTAAAGTAGAAAAGTAGATGAATTATTAAAGCAAGGGTAAAATAATGATTTTAGTCTTGTAAACAGGGATTCCTTGTTCTATAAAAGGAACTCTTATTATCATTTGAAAATACACATGAATACACATAAATCCAGGGCTCTCTAATTTGAAACACTCTAGCATAGAGAACCCCTCTATCTAGAAATCTCAAAACCAATAATGTTATACCCAATAATTATGAGCGACTAGGCACCCCTTCAAGGTTCTTAGTTGGCCTTAAGTTATAATAATTATTATCCTATGAATAAAATGGAGTTTAGTTACTCTTCTCTAGTAAGTCAACTATTGGACACCATTTATGTACCGATGCAGAAGGCTCACCATTACCAGGAGGGCATTGAGGTTTGAGCAAAGCTTAGGCATAACAAGTGTAACAAAAGAAGACGAACAGAAGGGAAGACTGTGGTGGATCCATCAAATTCAGGTATAATAATTATAAATTTAAGATAGTTAAGAATCTTGAATGTTTAAATATTTTCTTACAATAAAACATAATACTGTTAAAACGAAAAAATAGAAACTGTTTTTAGAAATAAACAACTAATAATTCCAAATAAGATCAAAGATAAAAATATAATTATATTAGAAAAATTTGATAAAGGTTATTTCTATCATTTAAATGAGTATTTTAAAGATGAGGATTATGAAACTTGTCTTGAAAATTTTAAAAAGTTTAATAGCTTATTAAATATCTATACAGATTATATTAAAGCTATCATAGGCATTATAGACCATCCTGTTTCAAAGACATTAAAAGACTATTTTAGTAAAAAAATATGTAAGAATAGAGCAAGATGAATTCAACATCTTAATATTTGGATACTACTTCTTTGAATATTGTAAATACATTGTATGTACACAAGAGAAACCTGGCTGTATACTACAAATATGACAAAATAATATGCATTCAATACATATGATTTATCAAGGTAATACTCTATTAACATCAAATCATTCGTACATAAATTAGAACTATTAGATTTAACAAATGAAAGAATAATTTTAAATTTAAAAGACAATTAATGGATTCAAGATTAGAATTAAGTAGCCAACATAATGAAGAACATAATATACTATGCAATTGTAATGAATATATACGAAAATTAGATTTATATAAAAAAATAATAAGCTTTTTAGAAAATTATTGCATTCAATAAATAGACAAAGACCATCAACTAGGTCAATATTAACCCCATATTAAAAATTGTATCAATCCGCAAAAATTGGTATCAGAGTCTAGTAGTCTAAATAGTAAGCGATAGAAAATTAACACCATTAAAGGCTAAGGGTATTTTTAATATTTTATAAACCTCGAGAGCATAATTAAAGATATGCTAAACCTCAAGAGTATTTGAGATATTATTCCTTTGCATTTTAAAATATTTACCATTTTATATATAACAAACTTATTTAACTAGTTTTATTTTCAGGTTTAAATACCTTCTAAAAATGAAATATGTTCAATATTTTTATACATTTTGAACATATGTTCAACAAATATTTTTAATTTAAGTTTTTGATATAAAAATATTTTTAAAAATAAAAATATTTTAATAAAATATTCAAGTTATAAAATAAACATTAATATATGCTCAAAAATTATGGAAATGAATATATATTTAATATATTCAAGGCCATATATTAAATATATTATAAAAATTGAATATATATTTAGCATCTATAGAATTAAAAATTAGATAATGATACTTTTACAAAGACTTTTATTATTATCAAAAGATAAACGCATAAAATATCTATTTTATCATTAATATTAATTACATATTAATACTAATATTATTGAGCATATAAGACAACATGCTACACAAGCATTGAGTCTAGCTCACGCCGTGAAGCTAGATGTTCCAAGCAACCTCACAAGGCCAAGGCTGAAGCACCCAAAGTTTGACCGCGAGCTTGGTCTCACAATATAGTCGAGCTTTGACTAGCATATGCTTTTATTGTTGTACTCATTGACACGATGTGACATGTACCATCTATGTAATTATTTTCCTTGATGAGAGCTAGCTTAGTCCTTAACTTGACCACTTTAGTAGCATGCTTAACATTCTCTTGCTTTAAGGTGCTTGATAAATGTCTCTTTGCCCAATCAATGGCCATGATACTCGAGGGGAAAAGATAAGGATAGTGCTCTAAATCTTGAAAAGCAACTAAAACTCTTTCCATCTATGTGCTTCAATAAGTAAACACATTACCTTATATAGGGCAAGGGACTGGGATGATCAAATAGACAAATGTATAAAATACATTAAAATAGGTCAAACATTAATAAATGTGTGCTATAAATAAACATCAAAATCTCACTATATATGTGGATGTATAAATGCATGTATAAGTTAAGTAAAGTATTTAACAATTGTAAATTATAAATTATATTCAAGATTTAAGCCATTGATAAAGAGGAAGATCGAGCTTAAAATTTAGCTCAAACCATTATAAAAAAGAAGAAGAAGAAGAAAAAGGCGAGCCTACAAAATGTAAAGAGATCGAGCTTTACAAAAAAAAATTAGCTCAATCCTATTACCAAATTTAAACATCCTCAACATTGTTGGCTTCATCTTCCATCTTGACCTCTTCCTTACTTCTCATAAATTATTCATCATCCATCTGAGTTTTAATGGGTGAATTGTTGGTATGATTGGAATGTTCAATATTTTGTAATAATATTCACCAAGTTTCTGTTTCTTGGTCTTCTTCTTTAAAGATTCCATGGCAATATTGTAGCCAATCTATATGGTCTTTATGACTTGCTCAGTAACAATAGCTAGATAGAATTTTGTTTTTTCAAACACATATATGGTCTTTTCCAATTCGTGCTTGGTAGCTTCTAGCTCACAATTAAAAGCTTCACTCTCAACTAAGATTTTGTTCTCTTTTACTTTAGCTGCCTTGTATATTCATTTAGCTCTTTTGCAGTACAATTGTCCTTCTCCTCTTTGTAAATAGCCTCACTTTCCCATTTATTGGCCTAGGCTAGTGGCATGACCATCTTGGCTCGAGTAAGGGCATGACTTTCTTTCTTTTTCTCGAGCTCAGTCTTGAGTTTCTCAACCTCTCACTCTACTAAGATCTTCCATCAACTAAGCCTTCAAAAAAAGTGAAAGTAAGAATAAGATATATGAATAAAAAGTATGAATAAAAGGCACGAGGAAGATAAAAGTATGAGGAAGCACTTTACTTGAAAAAGAAGCCTACACACTACAAGAGTAGGATTGACGTCCTCACTTATAACATCGAGCTCTTTCTCAACATCCATGTACGAGAGGTGTTGAACAAAATGGTCTACACGGTATTAAGCCACACCTTTGTATAGAACCACACCCTCAATCTCACCTTAGGTTATGCCTTCAATGATTCCTTTTCCCAAATCTCGAGCAACTAAATGAGGTACCTATTGGCCTAAGGGGACTGTAATGGTTGTTTGTTGATAATAAAGCTCAACCATAACCTCAAAACCTTGGTGAGGAAGAATGGATTTTTCAATAACAATATTGCTTGTACCTTTTTGAGTGTTCATGCTCTTTTGATTGGAAAATTGAGCTAACAAGACCTCGGGATCAAATGTAATTACTAAAAAAAAGAAGAAGAGAATAGTTAGAATATCAAGAATCGAAAAATTTACTTAAAGCACGAGCTAATATATACCACCATCATCTAACACTATTTCAAATCCACCTCCAAAGTCACTAGGTAGAGTACTATACCAAGTTGGTACTCGAGGCCTATGTATTATTCTAACTGGAAGGAGATAGAGTCTGGTCTCATCAACCCACATGCTACAAAGCACAATATGTTTAAAATTTATTTCTATGGTGTAAGCTTAGTCAAATAATTCTAGATACTGACAAGCCTTTCCTTGGGCTTAGGGCTCAATGTAGTTATGGAGGAGGCAATGATCCTAATCACAAGCTTCACTTCAGAAACCTAAGCCCTAGCCAAAGTGCCTTCTTGTGAAAGGTTTTCCAACCTTCAAGTAGGATCACATTGTCTAGTGCATCCGAGCTGGGGATCATTATGTTGATAGATGAAGGTATCTTGTATGTTTTCCTAAGTCTCTCATCATCCTTTGGAGTTAAACCATTGTTGGACCTTTGGCATTCCAACCCTTGGTTCTACTTTTTTGTCTCCCTAGTTCCACTTTGTTAAGATTTCTCCCTCATTCCCTTGGAACATATATTTGTGAGGAACACTTAGTCTAATAGTTATGGTGGCTTGTGGTTAAGATGTTGATATGGTAGGAATCTCAAACATCTCTTCATCCTCTAAGGATGCGCTCTCATTTATAGTTGAGCTCAAGCTCACACTTTCTTCTTAATTTGAGTAAGTAAGATATTGAAGACTTTCCTAAGAAGAAAAACCCAAAGAGGGTGAAGATAGGACCACTCTACCTGTTGCCCTATCACTACTTCCCTATGCATGCTTGCAAGACAAAAACAGAGCAAAAGAAATTAAGATGTGAAGACACATGGATTTACCTAAAGTCGATGACTAAAATTAAGAGATCGAGGAGTGAAATTAAGAATCGACCTAAATAAAAATGAGATTTTGTTAAGCACAAAGATAGATCTTTAAGAGCCGAGCAAATATATTTAAAACGTTGAATCAGTAATCTTACCACCCAAGCAAGAAAACAATAAAGAGCGAAGTGAAACGAAAAAGCTTTTTGAGAGAATTTGATTCGCTTTTTTGAAAATTATAAAAATGAATGACTTGTCTCCGCTTTGATATAAGGGTGTAGATTTTCTCTCTCCAATCAACTTAAAGTTGAAAGGTCTCTGAAGCATTTATTGTGGCTTGCAAAACCATTTCGTATTCAATGTGTCGTTTCATGTGTCCAATTTTTTACTCTTTTACCACAGTTGAAGAATCAAACTGATAGAGTAAGGGGACTTGATGTTTAAGCATAAGGTATGATACTACCTAACTAATCGGTGCAAAACTACAAATGTACAATATCATATTTTTATAATGAAATGATAAGAAGAATATTATCTTCAAGGATTGGTAACTTACTTTTGACAAATACAAAATTATATTAATCTCAATTTTATCTAGAAAAATCACTAAGGTTGTTGTAATTAAAATTTAAAATAAAATAAATTTAAAGAAAATATGCAAAATAAAATAAAGATGTTGTTCAAAGATCAAATTAATGGGAAGAAAACTTCTAGAAAATAGATTTCATCTAATTCCCCACTGTACTTTACTCATCTAACTAATTGAATTTAATTCTCCATCTTTATTAGTTATCTCTAAAAAATATTCAAAAGCTTCTTTCGATAGTTAATTGAAAATATTATTATTCATTAATTTACATAAGAGTATGCAACTTAATAAATCAAGAAAGCATTATGACTAATGATTTTAAAACTACATAAGTTTATACAAGTTTTTCGATCTCTATATTTACCTATGTCGAAATATTTCAGATCTATCTTATAATTCTCTCTTTCGAAAGTAAATCAAAAGATTAAAATCATCTAATTAATGATCAATTAATTAGAAGCATTAGACTCGGAATAAATTAGACAAACATGAAGAGAAATAATTCAAATTAACGTAGAAAATCAAGTGTAATTCAGAATTAAATTACATATTTTTTCTATAATTAAGAAAAATTAATTTATACTAAAAATTAAATTAAATACAAACAAATCCATCACAATATTTTTAGAAAATTTGAAAGAAAATTGAGTCGCGCAACTTCTGAATCTTTTTTTTTTCGATATCTTCGACGACGGCTATTCTTTTCTTCTCTTCTGATTTATATATATATATATATATATATTCTCTTCCTTTGTTTTTCTTTTTCTTTTTTATGTTATCCCCGTTTCTTGTTATATATATATTAACCTAATTAATTAATTAATATATATATATATATATATATATATATATATATATATATATTAATTAAAATTTAATTTAAATAAATCAAAACTTTTTAAATGATATGTTTATAAAATTTTAAATCTTCGTTATCTTTAAATCTGTAATAAAATTTAAATAATAATAATATGGTCTAAAATCAATAAAAAATAAATAAAATTAAAATAAGATTAAAATTAAGAAATAATAAATTATGTTAAATTATGCAAGTCATCAACTAACTATAAAACATAATGCGCTAGCCTTACTCTTGCTCATACCTTGAAGTTGTATGTTCTAAGCAACCTTACAAGATTAAAACACCCTAAGTTCGACCACCAACTCGGTCTCAAAACGTGATCGAATTTAGATTAATTTATATTTTCACTATTGTATTATTCTTATGTGATGTTAAGTATATTTTTATATAATTCATACTTATTTATGTATATATATATCAAATCAATTTGTTCTTTTATTTTAAAAGATATCTTTAATTTATCTATCTGAATCAAATATTTCCTGCCTAAAAATTAAAGTATATATAACTGTAGAGTGACTAAGAACTTAATCTAATTAGGGCTCTGAGCTTCTGTGCTATCTTCGAAGAAACAGAATGGTAGGTTTTATAGCTATTTAAAACTTATAAAAGTTTTGGATTTTTTTTCTTTAAGAATTGTCGGGCTAAACAGGTAACATTAGGTATCATTAAGAATTATTTATTTTTATTTTTTTGATAACGATATCATCAAGAATCCAGTGCACCTGAAAATGGCATTTCAACCTACTCAATATCTATAAAATAAAATAAAAAATGCTATAAAAAAATCTATAACTTTTTTTTTAAAAGTCATAATTTTCTTTTAAAAAGTCATGATTTTTTTTTTAAAAAGTCATAATATTTTTTAAAAAAATTATCTATTTGGTATTTTGCAATAATAAAATTTTACAGCTAGACTTGGCAAGATCCACGACAAAACAGTCACTCTCAAAAATCAAAGAATCAAAGCAATAAATCTCAATGACATGATTTTGATAAGCCCCATGCGAACATTTTTGTTATAAAATTGAATGATTCATAATTACGGCTGTTAAATTGACCTTTTCATATTTCTTTCTTTTCGTTTCTCTCGCTTTCTCTCGCGCGCTCTCTCTGGTTTTTTTTAAACACTTTTTTACAAAAAAAAAAATAATAATAATTATTATTAATTAAAATAATAATAATTATTTTTTAATATATAATTAATTAATATAATAGTTTTTTTTCTTTTATATTTTAAATAGACGTCTATATCAAACATTAAATATATATTAGTTACTTGTTTGAAACTGCGGTTAATTTCTTACATTATTTAAATATGATTTTAATGTTTAGTTTATAACTATACACGTTGTTATTTTTAAAGGTTAATTTTTTAAGATTAAATATTTTATATTGAGTTTTTTTTTAATAAAAATTTTAAATTTTCTCTCACAAAAATAATAATTTGAAATGAGCCTTACAAAAAATAAAAAGAGACAAGTGTCTCAATAAAATAAAATATTTTAAAAAATTAAAGTAATACATTTTGTATTTTGATATGGATGTTAAAAAAAGTGAGATTTATACGTTAATTAAAGATATTATTATAGTATAATTTATAAAAATTATAGGTGGTTACACCCGTTGGTTAACTTAGGAGTGAAAAACACACTATTATTATAAACTTTGAGATGATGTATCAATTTTATAATATTTTTAAATAATATGAAACATCAATAATCTCCAATATGAAAATACTCATATTTATTTATAAACCATACATTATTATTATTTGTAAAACACTTGTTATAAGTTGTGTCACATCTCATTGACGTGATGAAATATGATCGATTGAAATCAAATTTATGTAAACTTTGTGATCAATTCTATTCTCAGTGGTTCAATTGAGATGTGTCCCCATTACTCTTACAATTAAACTTAAAGAATGAATGAAATTATTTTTATACTATAATAATTTCACGTTTATACTCGATGCTAAGACGGTGATATGTTTAAAACTCAATTAAAAAAATGCTATTTACTTCGGTATTTGTAATTGTAAGGATTATAAGTGTCGGTTATTTTCGTAGATAAAATATTTACATACAAATTTATTTTTAAAATATAGAATAAGATAACATAAAATATACTTTAAAATAACTATTTTTTAAATAGTAATCTTCTTAATTAATGAGTATTATTAATCATATTTATAATAGAAAATATATTTATCAATTATATAGTAGTATTCATAATTAGTAAGTATTACTAATCATATTTGTAATAGAAAATATATTTATCAATTAAATAAGATTAAGAGTTTTAATTTTTCCTATAAATAAAACACATTGCTTATTATTTCAATCAACTACACAAGAACATTATTCTCTTCTTCTTAAACTATCTCTTGTTTTACAAATATAAGATCATAATTTTTTAGGCTTCTTTATTTAGTTAATCTATCAAATATTGATAGTTATGTTTGATTGATTAATAAACATAATTAATTTATGATATTTTGATCATATGTTCTTATAGCTTATTTTTATTTTTGTTTTTGAATTATTAGATCAAATAATTGTGTCTGTTATATCATAATTATTTGATTTGATTATTAATATTTAAAAAAGATATTTTTATTGAACTTGTGCTTAATATTTTTGCTCTAGGGTTCTAATTGATTTGATTTAAGTGACATATGTTTTGAATCATCTAGTTATGATTATTCATTAGTAAATCCATTCTCGAACACACACGGATACTTGTATTTTTTGCACTAACTCTTTTATAGTTGATTTGTGAACGTATTTGATTGGTGGAGAGTTTAATTAACAAATAACCTTATGTGTCAAGCCTAATAAGTGTCTAATCATCATACAAAAAAAAAAACAATATAATTATCCTGAGGACATAGGGGTCCAATAATTATTATTTAGTTATCTTAAAGAGATAAAGGTTTAAAGTTATCCTTACCTATTTTAAAGGATAATTTAGGAGATAAAAAAGGATATATGTCTATAGAGAATAGATCTATACAATTGATAACTGTTTACAACAGATATTTATTAGAGCGAGATTGAGATATACTTGATGACTCTATGAAAGTAGAGTTATTAGTGCACTTTTTTACTTAATATTTACTTCTTTTTATTCAATAAATAGTATTTTTATATCAAAAAAATATTAAAATATAAACTTTTTAGTGAAAAAGGGTAAATATATAATTTTTTGGGATTTTTTATGAATTTTTAACCCATGACCAATCAAGAGCTACCACGTGTCATGCCACGCAAGTAGAGGAGCTAACTTGGCAAGCCACGTGGATGCCATGCAAGCATGGAGAGAGAATTACGTTATGCCGTGTGAGGAGGACGAAACACATGCCATATGTCAGCATGGCGTTCAATTTGAGTTTAGAAATTGGTTAACATATCATGCCAAGTGTCGCTATGCCATTGTTCCGCGCGTTCCACCCGTCTACCACGCCATCCTTCTCCAAAAATCACGTCATACCACGTGTCGCTAACTCAGCGAGCATTGACTCTAATTGGTCACCCTTGCCACACATCGCTTCCTGATTCGCCCAATGAATTTCTGATGCCACGTGTCGCGTTATGATCGGCTGGAACTATCAGTTTTGCTTGTTTTGATTGTAGCCCTTGATATGAAGCTCATCTGATAGTCCAGGTTGCACATGAGCAATATTTAAGCCTCTAATCACTCCATAAACCTTAAGTGACCTCTATTAGTATAATTTTGGTCAATTTTTGGAGTTAAAAAGAGAAAACAATTACAGAAAAATTCAAAAGAATACACAATTTTGATGGAGATTAATTCTATAATTCAAGATATTGATTGTATTTCTTCTTCTATTTTTTTTATTAATTTTTATGTCTTTCTTTATAAAAAATATGAGCTTTATGAATACAATTATGTGTAATTAATTTATTAATCTAAGGATCTTATGAACCCAATTTTCAACATGTGATGATATAATATTTTTCTCCAATTATAATTATAATTTAATTATATTATTTAATCTAATTTGTATGTTATTAATTGTTTGAGCAAAAATTTATCTATAGAGGCAATTAAATAGATTTGAGAGAATTATTTAATTGTTTGTCTTAATTAAATAACATACATAGTTTCTTGACAGAGATGTATGATTCTTATGTATGTTATTCATAATTGATGAACTTGATGAGTAGTATGCAATTTAATTGGCATGAGAGTGTGATTAAATTAATTACTATATGGTGTATAGTTTACTTGAGAGAGGAATACATGCTAGGATAGATTCAATTGATCATATAATTAATTGATAAATATATTAGAAGATTTTAGCGATTCACATATTTAGAAAATTGGGGGATTAAGTATTCTTAGATATTTTTTAGTTACCAAATTTAATTTAATTAATTATTGTTATTTACTTTTAGTTATTTTAATTTTACTTTCTTAAAATATAAAAACACAAAGAAATTGATTTTTATTTTTTTTAGTTTTAAAAATTAATTTATAATAAAATAATCTCTGTGCGAACGATATTTTCTTATCATTATATTACTTGTTACGATATGTATACTTGCGTATTCATTACACATATTTTTCGTGTGGCGATCAGTACTATACTATACATATTACAATTATTGACTTAAGGATCGTAGAGTTAAAGATCACCTCGCAAAATCCTAACTGTTTGTTTATCACGTAGATTTTACGAAAAATAATCATATTAATTATTAACAAAAATCAATATAAACAGAAAATAATACCAATTCTTAGCCAAAGATAAAAAATGAGAAAAACATTTTGTATACCAACTTTTAAAACATTGAAAGATTTATCCAATCTAATGTCTCAATAGTTTCATTAATTGACTTCTCGTACTCGTTCTTCAATTTAAATCTTTAACTTCTTTATCTTCCCAAAAACAGAGTGCATTTACTTAACTCAATGATTTTTATTTTTGATTTTTTGAATTTTTTAATCTTTTTATTTTTTTAATCTTTTTTAATAGTATTCACGACTCACATGCTGGAAATGCTTTCTTTAAAGAAAAAAAATGTAATTATAAGAAGGTTTTGGTGCCACTAATTTGTATCTAAATTTTTAAATGTATACTTAATTGATTAAAAAAATATTTATTATTATTTGTATCATTTATGAAAAATTTCAATTAATAATAAAATAACAAAATCTATATTAATTATTTGTTTGATATATAATATTATATAAATTTATTCTTTAGAGTATTATAATTAACTTTAAAAACTTTGACTTATGAATTTTACGTATGCAACATCTCTCATTATATTTTTTAATGCATAGATAAGTTTGAAGTTTTTTTTATGTTTTTTTTATAGAGGAAATAAGTTCCAAAATTAGTTGAATTTTACTAGATATTTTGATTTTTATTTATTTATCTCTACATAACTGACATCGTAACACATATCCGTATAAAATTTTTACTCAAATTTAAATTGTCTTATTACAAGTCTATTTAGAGATATTGTAGTATTGTAGGGTTTCTAAAGAGAAATGTAAAATGTGAATAACGATTAGATCATCTATTCATTTCATCAATGATGTATATATAGCACCTAATAGATAGGTGTCGATATTACATTAATATACAGTCTGTTTTGAGTTACTAGAGTACATACACGTAGTAATTCTACACATAATCAGGTTGTTCTCCTCATGTTGCTTAGTACACCTCAGATTGAAACGTAGAGCTTTTTGGGAGGGTTACCATCGCTTGCTTCAAATCATGAGGTCATGCTTTATAGGTTTTTAGTTGCAGGATACAATCAAATAACCAATCCAGATCGTCATACAAAAGCTGATTGAGGTCTTGTATACAGAGGTGATTCAGGTTACTTGGGTGGTGTACCTGTTACATGTAGAGTACAAAACATTAACCCCTTTATTCCCTGAACTTTGAGAAGTTAAGAGAATACTTCATAACTTGACCCCTGCATCCACATGGTTAGGTCGTTGTTAATAAGAAATCTAGCATAACAGGCTCTTAGCAAGCGAGGTCATTAAGGTCGTTTAAATAATGATCCCTCTATATGTGTTATAATTGACATCCACTCCCCTACTTGTTAGGATTTTGGGAAGTCTAGGGAATATTCCTAGTGTTAATCTTGGTTTTAATGGGAAACTGTTTAGCTTCCATCCCCTCTTTATAAATATTAAGAAAATTTTTACATTTTACCCATTCAAGTTTGATGAACGAAATTAGGGATAATACTGATTTTGTAAGTACTTATCTATTTTAAATTTTATTAATTCTCTCAAGTGTATGAATCATTTATTGAAATGATAAGTATACTCTCAAGCTCGATTCAAGGAGATAATATTGTGTGGTTTTTAAATATTATTCAAATTTAAAAACAAAATTAAATCTAAATATTCTATCACAATGATTTGGTTTTTGAAAAAACTAATCTAATGTATAAAGATAAAGATAGACATGGATTTAACAAATACTCACGCAATTTAATACATTCATAAAAATTGGAGAATAATAGATATAATAATTCAGTAATTATGATTACTCATATTATTTAGGTTATTAAAGATATAAATTAATATTTATTAATTTTCTCTTTTTGATAAGTTTCCTTAGGTGGAACCCAAATTATTTTGTTTAATATTAATTAACTAATATCCTTATCCTTAGACAGGGTCTATTAATTAATTAAGTATTAAATTTTAGTTTTATTTATAAAAAAATAGCAAACCATTTAATCATAGTTTTAGGCGGATTCATTTAATTAGACTTTATTCAAGGTGTCCAAATTAAACTTAAGAATTTAACTATATGAAAAATAACTTTTAGGTTTTAAAATTATTTAAGAAAATATGTTGTCAATGCATTTTCAAATAATAATTTTTTGTACAAAACCTTTGAAATAGAGTTTCGCTCTAAATATCCAAATAATTAAATCTAAAATAGAAGAATATTACTTCAAATTAAGTCAAGGTAATTAAACCTTAATTTTAACATGCATAGTAAGTTTGTTATTAAGAGTAATGTACTCCTTCAAATAACATTCTTTATAAAAATCTTGAATAAAAATAAAATCAATTTATTTTAAGAAAATGTTTTACCTATTCAATATTTTGCAAGCATAATAACGTTATATATTCATTATCAGCCAGATATGTTATAATTGATTGCAAAAAATCATAAATGACACAAAAGAAGAAACACAGATATATAGACTGCAAAAAGAATATAATTAATACCTTAATAATATCCTTACAGAACTTTGAAGAGTTGATTCTAAGAATGAAAAAAATTTGATAGTAATTGCACTCCAAAATTTTTTGAATCAAAAACCAGAAATTATTAAAACATAACCATGTTCTTCCTCAAAACTGAGGGAAGAACTAAATAAATTCTAAAAGCTAAAAAATATCCAAATCTATAGAAAAGGAGGAGAGAAAGTGGCTGAAAACGCAACATGGAAGCTTATTTTCTTGGTATACAAAGGATCCTATTTATAGGAAAGAATGTGAGAAAAAAATGCGTTTTCGACACGGCGCAATAGGATTGCAACTAGATTTTTGCCCAATTTAAACCTCCTTATGCTGCGTCATACAATTATTTTTTTCTTTATTTTCCATTATCTCTTTTCTTCACTTTGGATAATATCAAATAAATGATATTCATTTAAGCTCCAAAAAGTGTGATAAACATGCTTCAAGTATTTTTATTTATTTTAATATTTATTTATTAAA
The DNA here is from genome assembly GCA_033030585.1 of Hippophae rhamnoides. Lineage (NCBI taxonomy): Eukaryota > Viridiplantae > Streptophyta > Magnoliopsida > Rosales > Elaeagnaceae > Hippophae > Hippophae rhamnoides. The sequence continues at coordinate 17,834,722 of CM065434.1, read as the reverse complement.
ATACTTGCAAAACACTACAATATACCTATTAATTTGAATAAGTAGATTTGTCTAAAATATAATAGAATAAAGTAATTACAAATTCATTTTATTAATTAAATGACATTAAAATATGGTATATTTAGTGCTTTTTAAGCACTAATCACAACCCCCAACTATTTTTTTACTAGTCTCTTAGCAAGAGAAGTGGTTAAAACTAAAAAACTAAAAATTAAATTAACCTAAATCACTTTCGTGGATTGACCCAATTGCATTTAGCATATACAACAAGCTGTTAAATCCTTAGGTTGCCCTACTGGATGAGTTTAAGTCTCGTGAGGGTTTTCAGTACTGATATCCACAAACATTAACAAAAAATGAAAACAAAATAAAATAAGAAGTTAACTAAAATTTAAAATCAAGTAAAAAGACAAATAAAATAAAGAAATGAAACACAAAAATATCTCATGCTTATAATCTCTTTTAAATTTCATAATTAAAATATTAAGCATAGATTATTTTCACTTCTTAAACATTCATGATTTATTATAATAATTAGTTGAAAATCATTTTCATATTTCATATAAAAAATGTATCAATTTAATTTCACCCAAAATCAGTGTCAAGAATCCGAATTTGCTTCGAATCTATTCTTCACAAGTCAATACTCTCAAAAAACACTGAATCCTATGGGTTCAAACACTTATACTAATTTATATATGAAAGAGTTTATGTATAGAAATGAACTAATATGTTTGCATATGTATAAAGAAGAAAGACTCAAAGTGTTATTTTAATGTTAATCTCATTAAAGGAATCAAGTGTAAGGATTTATAAAATGTTATACATTACTTTCATGCATCAATCAAATTCATCAAATAAAAATATCAAGTAATATGCCTTTTTGAAAATGTAGGAAAATGCAATGAATTCTTAGGGAATTACTTCCTATATTTTCTTTTGCATTAAATCATTTCTTATAGCTGTTTAGGCTTTTTGGGTCATAGTATATAGATTATGCTATTCATTTTCCTTTCTTTCTTTCTATTTGTTCTTTCTCTTATATGCTTCTTTTTTAAGAGAATCCATTTTTTAGAGAGTGGACTCATGTATATATTATACATTTTTTATATGGTAAGGTGAATGGTTAATATTTGACTTTTATGTTTGTATTTGTTTAGGTAACCCTAGATATATCTCTTTTTTAGTAGAAGTCATGCATTAATGAAGAAAGACATATACTATCAATTTCTACTTAAATAATTTAATCTAAGAAAATGAAAAATAAATATATAACACTTCATTAAGATGTAAAAATCCAGACATTCAAAGCTAAGTCCTATAAAGATCATCTAATAATGCTGAAGAAATAAGAAAAAAAGTTTAAAGTAGAAAAAATAATATATATCACTCAGAATAAAGGATAATGGGCTCAAAATATTTCTCACAATGGTAGTCTCCATTATTTGATTCCTAAACATCGATTTTGGGTTTAATGTAATTTTTAAGCCCTATCAAGAAATACTAGTCATGACAAAAGTTAATAATTATCACATTACTTCATTATATGTTTTTGGATATTAATCTAATAGTGGAAAAGGACTTGCAACTTTAATTAGACTTGCAACATTCATTGAAAAACCAGTCTGTTTTATTATCACCTGGCAGTCATTCATCAGACTTGTAACATTCACCCATTAGGTAACTTATTCCTCTTTTGATTATTACTAACCATATCTTCTAACAAATGAAAAGGTATAGCCCACTAATCATCTTCCAAAAGTGTTCCTTCCAAAAGTGTTCCTTTGAGGATAGCTTCACCCCGAGAAGGATGTAAGGACTTAGATCGCTTAGAAATAAGCTCGGTATAAGTTGAGCGATCTATTGAAACTTCAATAGGTCATGAAAGAAGGTCAACTAGAATGGATGGGGCATCCACCAAGGAAAAAAACCTATTGTCACGACCTTAATTTTCAAGTATCGATCGTGTGGCACTTAACACCGTCCGTTGCACTAAGCCTGCCTATAAATCCGAATGAAACTCCAAAGAGAATAGAAAGAGTTTGCAAAGAATGCTTTGTATTGCTTTGTATTGCTTTAGAGAGAGTTTATGTTACAAGATGCTAAGAATTCCCAAGGATTTCCAAGGATAGTTGAGAGTTTCCAAGATTTCGCAAGATGAATACAAATGAAGACCACTTGGTCTATTTATAGTGTGGCTTCTAAGCTTAAGAATATGCCACCACTTTTTAGATAATTCTAAACCTAGAATATACAAGAGTGTTCTAGGTTTATGTACAATGTGCCATAAGGTTCTAGGACCTTCTAGCCAACTCTAGAGTCTTCTAGGTTTGTCTAGCTCCTTCATGCACGTTCTAGTATATTCCGTAAGTTTCCAGCGGCTTCTGCATCCTTCCCGAACCATCCGACACATTCTAGAACATTCCAGCCCATTCTAGCACCTTCTAGCGTGCTCTAGAACATTCTAGGGTCTTCAAGCTTGAGTTGAGTCCGTCCAACTCTAGCCCTTTCTAGACTTCTCTAGGAAACTCTAGAACTTTCCATGTAGAATAGTCTAGATCCTTTAGGCAACCACCATTTATTTTGGATTTTTAGGGTCATTCTGAGCGGGATGTGACACCCTCCCCCACTCAAGTTCGCGACGCCCTCGTCGCGCCTTCAAGCTGAAACCTCTCTATGGCATCTTTGAATTGCCATAAAGACTCCTCGGGTTCCCAGCTTGTCTCTACATCTGGGGCGTTTTTCCATTTGACCAAGTATTCCTTATAACTTGGTACGCCCCTTCGTTGGAACAAGTGGTCCGCCAAAATTGAGTCCACTTCTTTGTCGAAGGAGGTTACCACTGCGGTAGGCACCTTCTTGGATTCTCCCATACTTATGTCTTCCTTGTCTCCATGAAAGGGTTTTAGCATACTTACATGAAAGGCCGGATAGATTTTAAGCTTTGGAGGGAGTTACAGTTTGTATGACACCTTTCCGACTTTCTTGAGGATAGGAAATGGTCCCTCATATTTCTGCACCAACCCCTTATGAACCTTCCGTAAGGACTTAAACTATTGGGGCAATAGTTTGACAAGGACTAAATGTCCTTCCTGGAATTCTACCATACTCCTCTTCTTGTCATCCCATTTCTTCATCTCTTTAGATGCCTTATTCAGGTAGGCTCGGGCCAACTCCGCTTTTTCATGCCAGGCCTTGACAAACTTGAAGGCAGCAGGGCTCTTCCCTTCATAACTCATGGCCAAGGCATGGGGATTCATGGGTTGTTGCCCCATGACAATCTCAAATGGACTCTTTGCGGTGGACTCGCTCCTTTGCAAATTATATGAAAATTGGGTACATCCAACAGCTTCGCCCAATCTCGTTGATTGGCACTCACAAAGTGCCTAAGATACAACTCCAGCAATGCATTGGCGCGCTCCGTTTGTCCATCACTTTGAGGATGAAAGCTTGTAGAGAAGTTCAAGTCTGATCCCAATAGCTTGAATAGTTCCGTCCAAAATTTCCCCATGAATCGTGGGTCTCGATCACTCACGATATTAGAAGGGATTCCCCAATGCTTCATAACATTCTTGAGGAACAAACGTGTCATTTCATCTGCCGTGTAGTCCATTGAGGCAGGTATGAATGTTGCATATTTGCTGAAGCGATCAATTACCACAATAATGCTGCCAAAGCCCTTTGATTTTGGCAAGCAGGTGATGAAATCCATAGAGATACTCTCCAATGGTCTCTCTGGGATAGGTAGCGGCTCTAGCAAACCCCTGGGTGCATGCTATTCAATCTTGTCCTGTTGGCATACAAGACAAGTCTTCACATAAGCTTCGACATCGTCCCAAAGTTAAGGCCAATAGTAGATGGATTTGATCAAAGCAAGGGTGCGCCTCATTCTTGGGTGTCCAGCCCATAAGGAATCATGGCACTCCTTGATAAGCTCCTTCCTTAAGCTTCCCCATTTTGGCACGAAGATACGATTCTACTTGGCATAGAGTAGTCCGTCACTCAGCCAAAATCGTCTCGTCTTTCCTTCCATGATGAAGGCAAGGAGGTTTTGAGCAAGGGCATCATGCTCCAACCCTTCTTTGATCCTTTCTAGCAAAGGACTACTTAGCCTACACAAGGCTGCTAGCTCCATCTTTCCACTTGGCGGGTCAACCACCATGCTTCCGTTGCGCGCCTCGGATTTTTCCACCTGATCAGGGCTCATTGTTGGTGGTCTTATGTCGAGCTCTAACTCAACTTCATGGTCAACCTCCCTCCTTGGAGGTAACCGTTTGGGCGTGGCCTCATGCATCACCCCATGGGACTTGTCTAGGATAGCTTGCACTTCCGTTGGCAAGCTTGGCTTTGGTGACGCCTCAAACATCACCTCATGGGACTTATCTGGGATAACTTGCACATTCGTCGGCAAGCTCGGCTTTGGTGACTCCTCATCATCGTACTCTTTTAAGATGGTCAGGTGACTTCCTTTTTCTCTCTTCAATCCCTTCTTGAATTGAAGTGCCGAGAGAGCTTGGGTTGTGCGTTTGGTGGTCCTGTCCGTCGGTACCACGCAATCCTTTGAGCCATCCATAATGCACATAGAGTTTGAGTATGGCACCAAGAAAGCTCTAACCTGGTCCAAGAACTCCATACCGAATACCATCGAGTAGTCATCTATAGGCACCACTGATAAGTCCACTTGGCCAGTCCAAGCACCAAGACTGACCTTAACTCCTCGAGCGACTCCATGCAATGGCAGTGCTGCTGAGTTAACTGCTTTGAGAGAACCCCTTCCATTTACAACCTTCAGACCAAGTCTCTTTGCTTCTTCCACTGAAACAAAATTGTGAGATGCACCTGTGTCGACCAATGCTTTGGTAACCTTCCCATTGATGGTGGCATCCACGTACATCAAACCTTTAGGGGTCTTTGAGGCTCTCTGCATTGCACCAAGTAGGCACAAAGAACCCATCTTCGCACCTTCGTTCGATTCACCTCCATCCTGCTCATGAGTGGAAGCAACTAAGGCACTCAAGGCCTTCCTCTTCGGACATTCGTGTGCCCAATGCGGTCCATCACATATGAAGCACGTCACACGGGGCTTCGAGGTATTCCGATCCTCCTTCTCCTTCCCCTTATCTCGTGGCTTGAATGAAGAGCTGCCTTTATGATTATTGGAACCCTGACTTTTGGTATGGCCTCCATTACTCTTCTCTCCACCAAACTTTTTATCTGAGGCTTTTGGGTTCTCCTTGTTTGAGGAGTAGTCAATAAAGCTTTCCACAGTGGCAATGGCTGAAGACAAGTCTTGGAAACCACGTCGCTTGAGCTCCAGATTAGCCCATGATTGGAGACCATGCATGAATAAAAATAGGGCATCCTTGTCAGATGTGTCGGGGACTTCTAGCAACAAGGTTGTGAACTCCTTCACATAGTCCCTTATGCTACCCGTTTGCTTCAATCGTCGCAATCGGCCCCTTGCCTCCTCCTCAGCATTTACGGGGAAGAACTGCATTTTGAACTCCTTTTTGAAATCTTCAAAGGTTTCAATTATGCAAACCCCTCATTGCACATCTCCATGCCTCCTTCTCCACCACAACATGGAAGTGTCAGTCAAGTACATAGCAGCAGTTTGGATCTTACTGGCATGGTCCGTTATGCCAGTAGCCTCAAAGTATTGTTCCAGCCCCCATAGGAAGTTCTCCACTTCCCTAGCGTTCCTAACGCCATTGAAGGTCTTGGGCTTGGGAACATCCACCCTCTTAGCCTCAATGACAGTGGTTGTGCTAGTTCCCGCGGCCATAGCCCACTTACAAAGAGCTAGATCACCACCCATGTCCTCAACTCTATGCAACACATTAGCGAGTTCTCTTTGGACAAGATCTCTTACCTTGGCAAGTTCAACTTTCAACCCATCAATCTCTTGCCTTAACACACTGTCTAGCTCGTTGACGGACATCTTAACCATTGCGTGGATCTCCACATCCTCGGCCTCCAAGCCATTTCAACGCTCATCTAAGTTGTCCACTCGGTCAAACAGCTCCCCTAAGTTGTCTTGCGCACTCCCCACTCGTGCTTCCAAGCTAGAAAGCATGTCTTTCGACTTGGCTCAAGATTCCTTCGATGGTTTCTAAACTTCCTCACGTCCACGTTACATAGGTGGAATATCAACGCTTAGTGTAGATGGAGCAATGTTCTTCATTATGCTAAGAGTAGAAATGTTTCAACCAAAGGCTCTGATACCAACTGTCACGACCTTAATTTTCAAGTATCGATTGTGCGGCACTTAAAACCGTCCGTTGCACTAAGCCTGCCTTTGAATCCGAATGAAACTCTAAAGAGAATAGAAAGAGTTTGCAAAGAATGCTTTGTATTGCTTTAGAGAGAGTTTATGTTACAAGATGCTAAGAATTCCCAAGGATTTCCAAGGATAGTTGAGAGTTTCCAAGATTTCGCAAGATGAATACAAATGAAGACCACTTGGTCTATTTATAGTGTGGCTTCTAAGCTTAAGAATATGCCACCACTTTCTAGATAATTCTAAGCCTAGAATATACAAGAGTATTCTAGGTTTATGTACAATGTGCCACAAGGCTCTAGGACCTTCTAGCCAACTCTAGAGTCTTCTAGGTTTGTCTAACTCCTTCATGCACGTTCCGGGATGTTCCGTAAGCTTCCAGAAGCTTCTGCATCCTTCCCGAACCATCCGACACGTTCTAGAACATTCCAGCCCATTCTAGCACCTTCTAGCGTGCTCTAGAACATTCTAGGGTCTTCAAGCTTAAGTTGAGTTCGTCCAACTCTAGCCCTTTCTAGACTTCTCTAGGAAACTCTAGAACTTTCCATGTAGAATAGTCTAGATCCTTTAGGCAACCACCATTTATTTGGATTTTTAGGGTCATTCTGAGCGGGACGTGACACTATGCCTCCTTGCTTCATCTGCCATTTTGCTTCATCTGGATCACACCCTACTTCTTCATCGTATTTCATGAGGTTCATTGCTCATCATCTACTTCCCTATATATATAGCAATAAAGGTATCCCATCCTAAGAAGAAATGTGATAACCAGGGTAAGCCTACCTATGGAACTAAGGACAAGCATCAAATAGACAAGATGCCTAATATTCTGGCTGTTGATGACTTGATAAAAATAAGGCATAAATATGATATCCCACCTTATATAGGTCTGATGTTGGTATCTCATCATTTATGTAACGCTAATAATCCCCTAACAGGGTGGTAGGAGATACATTTGGCTCCTTTCAAAATTGAACTTTGGTGCTTGCTCCCCAGAATGATAGCTCATGCCCTCAACACTTTTGACATCAACCCCATCCAGGTCAATCCTAAGAGATGAAAGACTTTCTTATGTCTCTCTATCATCACTGGTGAACATGTGGTAGATGTAACAGGTGGCAAAATTAGATGTATGTACAGCTTAAAAAGAAACAACTTGGATAAAGAGAGGATGTATATATCGTCTGTTGTTGGGCATGGACTACACCTGAAACTCCCCCGATAGTACCACAAATTGGAAAGACAAGTATTTTTATATTATTGAGGATTTTTGGGGTGACGGGGTTGACTTACCAGTCCATCATACCTGGAACTATCACTTCAATATGTCTCAACCCCGTGTAAGTGAGTTGATAAACAAGTTGGTATCTAGATGGTAAGGAAAAAATAAGAAGGATCGAGCTTCAAAATACTTCAAATTAGAGCTAGAGGAAAATTCCAACTGTAGTCCATTTGAAAAACTCCAGGGTCTGGAGGGACTATACAGACCAGTACTCAAGTCATCCTTTTGTAATGAGGCAAATACCATTCATTGTAACTCAGACTGTTACTAACTTCTTTACTTGTTTTTCTAGGAATGAACTACTCAAATGTAGACCTTGAAGACTTGATTAACACTTATGGTGTTCAAGACCTGGAACCCGCTTTGGTGTTCAAGACTTGGTACCCATGAACCTACCGTCTACTCCTACTTTCCCATCTCTCACTAGGGATTCCATTCTTTTAAATGAGCCCATCGAGGTACCTCCCACATGTACGACATCTAGCATGTGTAGCTTTTCCTCTTTACCCTCCCAGAACCAAGACTTTTAAGAAGAGGAAGGCCATTAAGGATCCAACCTTCTTGATCCACCCCTAAGCGGAGAGCTCCTTGAACCTACCCTCAAAGTAGGTAGTAAGTTATCAATATCTGTTTCTTGCATATAATTGTCCCTATATGGGAAAACATTAGTCCACTGTGAAGTGTTTTCCTCATTAAAGCCAAACGAGATGAATTTAGTGGTTTGAAAAACCTTTCAAAATTAGGATGTTTGATAATCCCAGTACTCAAGATGAGTTGTATCATCACTTCGGGTTACTCGCAGATTAGTCCACCATTTATGCAGCTTGTAAGTGGGAGAAAGAGATAATTAGGCATCTAATAGCCAGATGCGTGTGACCTCTAGGGGAATTTGGTAGTGTAATTTTGGTGATGTGTAATTAAGTTCTCCTTTCTTACTTATTGTAGGCAATATCTACCGCCATGGATTTAAAGGAAGAAGTTAATACTTGTAAGGAAACCTCCAATATTGTGGAACAAGAACTGTGCATCTTAAAGGCTCATTCTGGAGCCATAGAACAAGAGTTAGAAAACATGTATATTGAATTGGTATGGGCATTCAATCAATAGGATAAGTACAAGGAAGAAAAGGATGAATTGCACAAACTAGTTAAATACTGGAAGTAGAGGGCACTAGAAAAGAATACCCATAAGGCTCATTTGTTTGAAAGTACCGAATCACATCTCTTTTAATAAATAAAGACCTCATTATTTATGAGCTGGTTTAACTTTGTAATTTTATATTTGAGTGTACTTTGAATTTAAATAATAAAATAAGAAGTTTGTGAATTTTTTTTAGCAAAGGAAAGGTCCCCTTTTGGTGGGCTCAGTACCCTTTCTTAGGATCAGTGGCACACCTTTTATCCTGTATCCCAATTAAGGGGTTCATTTGGCCACCTCACTTCATACTTGACAGTTATCACATTAATTTTTCACTAGATAGGAAATATATAAGGGTGAAATTGAATCCTACCCTTCATATGCGCTTCTTAACAAAAAGGTCCACTTTGGTGAACTCAAGACCCTTGCTTAGGATGGATGACACATCTTTTATCCTGGATCTCAAGTGGGAGGTCCATTTGGCCATCTCACTTCATACTTGAGGGTTATCGGGTTTATTTTTCATGAGACAGGAGACATGCAAGGGTGAAATTGAATCCTACCCCCCACATGCGCTTCCAAAAGAAAAGGTCAACTTTGGTGAACTTAGGACTCTTTCTTAGGATAGGTGACATGCCTATTATCTCGCATCCTAAGTGAGGGGTCCATTTGGACATCTCACTTTTTACTTAAGGGTTATCGTATTAATTTTTTGCTAGACAAGTGACATGTAAGATTGAAATTGAATCCTACCCTTCACATGCGCTTCCTAAAGAGAGGGTCTACTTTGGTGAACTCAAGACCCTTTCTTAGAATGGGCAACACGCCTTTTATCCTGCATCCTAAGTAGGGGGTCCATTTGGCCACCTTTCTCAATACTTAAGGATTATCACGTTAATATTTCACGAGATAATATAATACACCAAAATGATCCAGAAACAAACTTTGTCGTCTATGATTATATTGCAAGTAGAGTATTTATACATAATATTTCTTTAAATGTTCCCCATTCCAGCTTAGTTCCTCCCTTATACCATTAATTTCTATCATATATTTGATATGGGCCTTCTCACATTATGGTGAACTTTTCGTAAGTAGCTTCGAGTTTATTCCCCAATGTTTTTTGTAAGACCTAATGCTCTATACTGAAGTTCTTGTATTTAATGAATATGTTGTATGACCTTTGAATTTTTATTTTTTTGTGATTCAATTCATACCAGGACATTCTCTCTTTTTACTTCTATTAACAATAGGTCATCTCTTCTAAGGTAGTCCTTTTACTCTTGCGTTATTTTGTGACTAAAAAGTAGGTTCCCGTACTTCTGATAGGATGACATCTTTCATGCCATATTCAAGAGAAAAAAGGCTTTCCTTCGATGCTGCCCTAGGGTTCATTCTCATGGCCTAAAGAACACCAGGTAGCTCATCTACCCATTTTCCATTCGCTTCTTCTAGGAGCTATCATATTATGTTGATGATGGTTTTGTTTGATGACTCTACCTGACTATCTACTTATGGTTTATAAGGGGTGGAATGTGACCACTTGATACCCATTCCATTGTAGAAAGACATAAACTCTTGACTTGTGAATTGGCGGCCATTATCTATAACCAGCTCCCCAGGCAAATTGTACCTACATATTATATTTTCCAAATAATGTTTTGCACATCTACCTTCCTTTTTGGTAGATAAAATAATTAGTTGCCACTATTAGAAATTTCGGTTGGCTTAAGGCAAGGGGTAAGGAGCCAACAATATCCAACCCCTACTTTTGGAATGGCTATGGGCTAAAAATGGGCTTCAGGTCACCGACACGCTGGTGTGGGATACTAGCATGTCTTTGGCACCTATCATATTTTTTGATATAGTCGATACAATCTTTGAGAACAGTAATCCATTAGTAGCCCTACCTGATGATTCTTTAAGAAAGATATCTTCCTTCTGAGTAAGCCCCACATTATCCATTATGTAATTTTCTTAAAAAAAATTCACTTCTAGAGTGGGCAAGCACTTTAGCCCACAGATTGCTAGAATTCTTCCAATAAAGTGACCCTTGAACAACCATGTAATTTCTTGCTTTCCTCATGATATTTCGTGCCTCATCCTTATTATTTGGTAAATTATCATGAATGAGATATTTCAAGTGTTGGGCTAGTCAATAAGTGTGTGTAGAGGAGTTAATGCTCAATCGACTTCTTTTCTTATCCTCCATTATGCTTGGCTATCACAAAAATGACATAGGAATAACCCCTTTCATCTTTGATTTTATTGGTGATGCTAAATTAGCTAGTGAATCTGTGTGTACATTTCCCCCTCGTGATATTTTCTTGATCTCAAACGTTTCAAAAACTACCCTTGCTTTTTTCATCTCTTACACATAGAGCTTCATCATTTCTTCCTTGGCCTTAATCTCATCATTAACTTGGTTTACCACAAACTATGAGTCACTATGGGTCAACACCTTTTTGGCACCCAAGGTCATCAATTGGTGTAAATCCAAGAGCAATGCTTCATATTAGGAAACATTGTTGGTTTCCTAGAAAGTAATACAAAGACATTGCTCTATTAAGCACCCATCGAGAGTGAATATCACTATTCCAATCCCCGATCCTCTTGAATTACTTACTACATCAATGTATGCCTTCTATAGACCTAGATTAGGTACTTCCATCATTGACCTAGGTACCATAGCTTCTAGCTCAATTATGGGCTATTAAGTCCATTCATCAAAAAATCGACAAGAGCCTATCCCTTTATTGTTAACAAGGGCCTATAATGTATCTCAAACTCGCTTAATTCAATAGCTATTTGAGAAAGGCGACCAAATTGGTCTGGCCTTCCCAAGATATTCTTCAAGAGATATGACATAAGGAAGCTTATCTTATATGCTCCAAATTTATATCTAAGCTTGCATGTTTCCATTCTTATGGTAAATGCTACAGTATCTAGCAGAGAGTACAGTTGTTGTGCTTTTATCAGGGAATGACTCACATAGTATTCAGGGTATTGTCTCCCTTCCTTGTTGACCAATAGTACAACACCAGTGGCTTTGTTTTTGAAAGCAATGTACATATGTAGCACCTTACCTACAATAGGATTAGCTAGGAGAGGCACATTTCTTAAGTAGTCTTTGATGGAATGGAAAGCTTATTCACAGTTTATATCCCATATGTATTCCATGTTTTTCTTTAACAATTGAACTTCTCTATACACTTGGAATTGAAACAACTTGATGTGGTTATGAAGCCATTTATTTGTTGGACCTCCTTAATACAACTTAGAGATCTTATGTTTATATAAGCCAAAATTTTGTCAAGATTAGCTTCTATCCCCCTTAACAACACCAAATAACTGAGGAACTTGTCCGAGCTTACTTTAAAGTTATACTTCTTAGGGTGGAGCCGTATTTTACAACCTCTTATTATTATGAAAATTTCTACCGTATTAGAAAGTTAGTCCTTAGCCCTCTTTATTTTAAACATCATGTCATCCACATACACTTTCATATCTTGGCCTATATGACTCTTGAACATTCTATTGACCAACTTTTGATAGATAGCCCTTGCATTCTTTAAACCAAAAGGCATTCTTGTATAACAATAGGTCCTCTCTTCCATGATAATAGCCTAAATATGTATGCATGATGCTCATTATTTCAAAACCAATAGTGGCATCAACCAACTAATCGATGTTCAATAGTGTGAAGAAATCCGTTGGTGTCACAGTATTAAGGTCCATAACATTGATGCATATCATATGTTCTCCCTCCACTTTATTTACCAAAACCACATTCGATATCCAATTTGGGTAACCCACCTTACAAATCCAGCCCACACTTTTTAAGGAGTTGACATTCTTCTTGATGATATCACTTTTGTCTTGGGAAAATCTCCATGTTTGTTGTTGAACAGGTTTCCTAGTGTGATCAATATATAATTCATAAGAAATTATTTGGGATCGATGCTAGGCATGTATTCTAACTTCTAAGCAATGGGTCATCATTGGGTGGTAGGACCTCTCATCCCTCAAAAATGATAGGGTAGATTAGCCCCTTATGCTTTAGATGATATACTAGTCAGTTTGTGTCCCTTACTTCTTGGGTGTATCTCTTTCTTGAGTTACGAGAATAACCTAACATAATGGTCCCTCTATGTATGTTATGGATTATGAAAACTTCCCTATAGAGAGGTTGATTGGGTCTGTTTGCATCCTTGATAGCAAGATTTGGGAGTATTATCTCACCTCGATTAGACGATTATTTACTCCCCTATTTCCTTCCTATGATCCCTCAATTCTATCGACCACATCTATCAAATATCTTTCTGATAGTATATGTTTGATTTCCCATTTGAGGTGTTGGTGATCCCTAGTCCAATGACTTATGTCCTTATGGAATACGTAATACTTATTGGGGTCCTTCAGTGGAGTCTTCATAGATTATGGCTAGTTGACATGATTGATATACTCTATGTTTTGTATAGCCTCAGCTAATGAAATACGCAATGAGGGACTTCTAAAGGGGAAAAAACTCTTCACCAGGTCCCTAACCTTCCTTTAGACATGATCATGGGTTTGAAATGAGAAAGGTTAGGGTGGCTATCTCCATAAGGCCTCTTATTATATTCCCTTTTGACTATAATAGGCTTGTCTATGTCTCTATTTACCACACTCTTGGTGGACTTTATCTATTTCTTGGTGGACTTTATCTCTCTCTCTCTATATATTGACAAAATTTTGTATCTCTTTGTATACCATTTTGAGAGATTGGGGGGTGGTCTTGGTCAACTTGATGAATAGACCAGTGTCACGCTTGAACCCTTTGTGGAAAGCTTCAATGGCAATGGAATTAGGACATTGTGAAATTTCCAATTTCTCCATCTTTAACCTCCTCACATAGGCTTTGATAGTTTTCTCATCTTCTTGGATGATTGAAAATAAATGGTATGATTCCATCCATATTGGCTTATTACATGTGTAATTGGTAACAAATGCTTTTTCCAATGCATCAAATATTTTTATACTCTTGGGTGGAAGTTCAACGAACCATTCTTATTACATCTTTTGGAAGGTTGCTGTGAAAAACTTACAATACATGCCTTCTCTTTTATTCTCCGGGAGACTCACAATAGACATGCCTATCTCTAAGTGAATAACATGAGCCACTAGGTCCTTTTTTCCCCTGTAAGTGGCACACTTAGGGCCATTAAATTTTAAGGGTGGTGCTATACGTTGATAAATGATCATACACGGTTTCAATGTCACCCCAGGGCTTTAGCTTCTCATGTCCTTTGAACCAATCATCAAATTTTTCAAACATTTTTCTTCTCTATATCTCCAAGTTTTTCCTTAAGGGTACAATTTGAACAATTGGGTGGTGTCAAAAATCCCAGGGTAGTAGCATTCCCCAAGCCTAACCATATTAGGAGTATGTAGGGCACATTTTGTGCCAAATGTTTATGAGTTCATGGGTTCATGTATGCAGGTCCTAGAACAAGATTGGGGATTAAAGCTATAGGTAAAGGTTGTTCTTTGATTACATAAGACCATCATTGGTAGGGAACTCATGATGCATGCCCCATCTTAGGTTGGTGACTGATCATTATAGGGGCTAGGGGTATAAAATGAATTTTCACCTTCCGAGTAATCCTCACATACCAACCTAAACCTAATTTTCTTGTTATCTTTTTTAGACTTAATGAATGCTTGTTATAGCTATGTTATCTATCTTTGGAGACTCTTTAACACGACATCATTTTCATGAGATGTACTTTCAAAGTTGTGGCTAACCAAACTGATAGTCCATGGATCTGGCTGGTCTGACTGTGTTGTTGTAGGGTAATGGTCCATTATTGTCACTGACTAAAGTCATACACGTCCATGTTCTTGGTCACCTTGTGACATTCTGAGTGGCATGGAATGATGCATCTAATTATTAAGATCAAATTCTAGAGTTGGGCAAATGAGGCTATTAGTCTTCTTGGTGTGGGATAGCAGGATGGCCATATCGAGCGGATTAAATGTCCCTATGAAATGAGCTATTTCTCCAGGGTGTGTAAAATACAAGATCTCAAATGCTAACTATGAATTAGAAAGATTTAAGGTCCAATAATGGGCGTCAATTATTTTGAGAGATTCCACTATACTCGGATTTTTATCTAGAAGTGTAAAATGTGAATAATAATCAAATCTCATATTCATTACGAAATATGTTAAAATTGCATAACAAACGAGAAGATTTCCTCTTTTTTATTGGTTTCATTTTTTAATCTTATGTATAGATTGAACATATTTTCAATTTATTTCTTATACATTTTGAACATATATTTTTAAATTTTTTATATAAATATATTTTCAAAAATATAAAATAAAAATGTTTCAAATCATGAAATACAATTTGAAACATATATTAAAGTCATATTGAAAAAATTATAGAAATTGAACATATATTCAATGTAAATGATTGTAAATATAACCAATTTTTCATCATTATTTTATAAATTTCTTTAACTATATTAAGTGTTTATCATAAAACAATGGTAATAATTTGGTGTAAATTAAGGTTAGGAGTTTTATATGTTGATAATTACAATTGTGGTTATTTATAAAAATTTGATTTTTTTCTTAAAAATAACCATAACTAATTAAGCTTAGAGAGAATGTGGTCATTACAATACCAAAATGCGATTAACTAAAATTGAACAAAATTAATATCCATATACTTAAGTAGAAAAAACACTTCTATATTAAACATAAAATACTTTAAATAGTTAGATTATTTTTTTTTTGTTTATTCTTATTATTTTTCTTAAAAACATATACTATAATTAAAGAATGAAAATTAATATAAGTATTTTAAATAATTTAGTAGAATAAAATTTTAATCTTTTTAAATTAAGTATATTTTTTTAATAAATATTAAAAATAAATAATATTGTTAAACTATGATAAAACTCATAACCAATAGTTAATTCCAGAATTTATCCAACACTAATACAAGGCATTTATGGTTATAGTTATTAGCATAATCATACCAAGTTCATCCTAGCTACCTTTAATGAAACAAGGTTGTGGACTTGTTCCCTTCAAGGTTACCAGTTAAACACATGCATGATTCTTACAATTAGTTCGAATCAAACAAACTATGGTTTGATCTATAATTAGAAGAAGAATTGGACTAGTTTTTCCAAGTTCCCCAAGTATAAACCAGGATGAATTGTTTTAATACACTCTTGATATACCCTTTACTTCTTTATATTCTATTTGGTTGTCTTCTAGATAGTGGTTGGACCATTGCTAAGTCAGATCTTCTTAGGTAGCTCTAGGTAGTTCATATTGATTTTCTAATTGCATCTAACTTTGAGTAAATTTTTTGTAGATTCTACTTATTTTGACCTGAAGTGTCTTTTAGCCCCCAGGGTAGGAAATGGTAGCTTGGAAGGTGATAATCTGAAGTTGTTGTTTTTCTTCAACCTTCTTGAGTTTGCTTTTGCAAGCTTTTTTATGATTTGTGAGATGTTGTGTCACCTCATACCAAAGATGTCTAGAATTAGTTTTGTAGTAAGCATTTATTTATGGATTCCATTTTCGTTTATGGATTTTATTTTTGTTTGTGAACTTCTTGTGAAAACACTTAGATATTTTTTGTAGGATCTTTTAAGAGTTGGATGGCAAGCTAAGACAATTCGACTCTGACTACCCATAATGACCATGGCATCACCCTACGATATAGATTCAAAAAATTTTCAGTTGGTGCTTAGCAGGACGAGCAATGGTGGAGGTTGGTCAGCCAAATCCCCTAGTTGTAGTTATAGTGAGCAGTTTCTTTCATATCTCAAGATGGGGTCCAATAAGTAGGATTCCCATATTATCGATGTGATCATATGTTCGTGATAGGACTCTTCCAAACTCCAATTTTTCCTATCAAAGTCATTTCTATGTGCCACAGAGTGTGAAGTTCCACCTTATTTAAGGTTATCTATATCTAAATGACTATGAAAGTGTTCTAATTCTTTGGAAATATATCTATCAAAGACATCAAAGTGATATGCTATTGAGACAATTATTGTTCATGTTTGTAGGATGAACATTTCTAGATCTTAGATATACTTTCTTAAAGTACCTTTCTCATTTTAATGGTTCTATCAGAAGGCAATGATTAGCTTTGACCTATGGAGGGATTAAGCTTTCTAATTTAATATCAACTTTCTAATCACTAGTTTATATATAAGAGAATTGGTCAACCATTTCTTTGTATCTTCATAGTCAAGCATGCTTAATATAGAGAAATTCAGGGATGGACCACCATTTTGGAAAATGTCTTTTTACAATTTTTATAGCGACTTATGTTTTGGATGTAATGTTAGTAACATCTTTGAAATCGTAACAAGAAGTTACTTCTAGTTTTCCTCAGCCTAGATGACCATGATATGAACTTCTCATCCTGGGGCAATGATTTTGGATGACACTTCTTGAAATAGTGTATTTGTCTCATCAAGTGTGGCTTAGTTCTATAGTCACTTGATGTGATGGAAAGCTAGGTAGTGCAATTGAGAAGGCAACTTTTCTAAATATCATGACCTAAAAGGTAACAATCCATCAAGTTCGATATAGCCTATGTGGAGGTGTTCTAGACTATACATCCTAAAAGATGGCAAGCTTAACCTTGGAGGCAACATTCTAGATAGCATAGCCCTTTGAGGTGCGACTGACCTTCTAAGGTCTAATATTTATTCATGTGTCTATCTCTAATCTTCTAGATCAATGTTTGTCTAACCTATTGATAACTGTATTTTATATAGTTATTTTCATCAATTTTAGTAATGATAATTGCTATGTTCTTTTAATATTTAGTTAATTTTTGTTAAATAAATTAATATTTTTCTTTTATGCATTAAAAATACATTTTTAATAAAATTAAATAATTTGTATCGAAAATGTACTTAATTTCATATTTTTTTGTCCACAAATATAATTTCAAATAATATAGTTCTTAATTACAATTTATAAAAATCGAAAATATAATTTAAATTAAATTTGGGCTTAATTATAATAATTTAAAGTTTAAAAATTTAATTTAAAATTAGCAAAGGGCTTAACTGTAATTTAAGAAAGTTTAAAATGTAATTTGAAATATATTTGTGGGTGAAAATATAATTAATAAAATTTTAATTTTCTGTGCAGGTGAGAAGAATCTACGCGCCAATCTACACGCACGAATCGTGGACCGTCCGATCAGATAAGACACAGTTGAGATTCGCGCGTCCTTATCACACTCGACCAAAGAGAGTCGGTGCAGGTCTCAATTTTTCACGTGGCTCAGTACGCCGAGTGGGGCCCACCTGCCGTGCAGGCCGGCGTGCAGCGTGGGACCCACGTGTCTGATGCATCCAGCCGATGTCCCCCACGTACACCCGCCTCTGCTCCCGTGCGATGATCTCTGCGTGCAACTGGAGTTTTAGTGAATCAGAAGATGCCAGGTGTCCACCTGAATCCATTCCTCGAATCAGAAATTGCCACGTTTCCCACTCTATTTTTCAGGCAATAAAGTGATGACACATGGTATTTTACAATGCGTGCGATAGCGTTGGATCACGCCCGATTTGCAGCGTTGTCTCCCGTGCGACAATCCTTCGCACGCGCGTTTCCCGCAACAAATGAAATGCTACCACGTGTCCGCATTAAATCCTTGCAGCGAATCAGATGCTGGCACGTGGCATGCAATTTGAATTTAAAAAAATCAGAATGGTGCCCCTGACTTACGCGTGAATTAAAATAATATTTCGATATCAAATATCGATACGCGTCGATTCTATTTTCGATACAAATTTTTACGCGTTTAATAAAAATAAATGTAATATTTAATAGATGTATTTTTTAGCTATAAATAGGAGATATTATGATAGAGTAAGGGAGTTTTTTTTTAGTTTTAGAATTTTTGTGTTGTTCGGTTTTGGACTGCAGAACACGCAGAAGCCATTTTTTGGCTTTTGTTGTGTTCTGCGTGTGCCAAATATTTTCGTTACTTGATGTCTTAATTTCCTTCTAATTTTTCTGCATCTATTGTAATTTTAATTTTTAATTTAATGAAGTAAATTAATTTTTCTAGGGTTGCATTTGATCTAAATTTATGAAGCTTTGATTTTAATTATATTTTTTGAAAGATTTATAAGACGTTCGATTTGTTCATTCTATTTTGTGCTTAATGCTTTTTGATTATTTACGAATTTTATCAAAACGATTTGTGGCATAAAAATAAACTTGAGAAAGGCATTTTTTGTGTATATTGCTCATAAATAGAATGACATGTATGATGAAGGATAGGAATATACCCTAATTGTATGTGTGACCATTTCAGAACATAGAACTTAATGAATCTTATTAAATTTAATTCTCATAGAGATATAGTGAATTAATTTAACGAGGTGTGTTTATACGGAGCTCGGAAGAGATGTATGAATAAAAAAGAAGTTTTCGGTTGACAAATTAAATGTACTAAAAAATATAAATCAAAAGAAAATAATATGATTTGAGTGGATTAGTTTGGTGAAAAATTGCAATCCTAGAGTTCTCTTATTTTCTTTTTACCTTTTTTCTCAATAAACGATTATTTTGGATAAAATCAGAGAGATACAATTTTAGTACTCAACAAACTATAGTAACAAATCCTCGTAGGAACGATACTTTACTTACAAATCTTTATTACTTGTGACCGTGTATGCTTGCACGATTTTCTGTGTGTTGTAAAACACACAACACCTATAGCTACATATATCTATTGGAGGATCTACAACATCATCGATGTTGCTATCATAACCTAATTACACTAGTTGCTTAGTCTTGGGATAGTTCTCAATGTGAGCTAGACAAATTTAGTTTAGATTGTATGTGCCTACATAGATGGTAATCATTGAGGGATAGTTGGCACCTTCGCATTCTAAGATTATGTAAGCTTAATGTTAGTTGATATCAAGTAGACTATAATGGTCTACTTAGCTGGTCTACCTATATGCTCTGTTTGGCTACTATGCTTGGGAGGTTTGCCTGGTTATTTTCTGTTTATAGAAGGTTAGTTTACCTAAAAAATTTGAATGGCTACCCTACTTAGCTAGTTGGCCCGTTGTACCACATGTTGGAGTATGTCTTCTAATTGGATGACCATATACTATTCTTGTTAATTTCATCCAAAGTAATTTTATCAAGCTCCTTAAGGATGGCTATATCAGGCTAACAACCTAGCATAAGAGGTTCCAACTCCTATAGTCTCATTGGGTTCTTGTTCGGATATGTTGACAATCATGGTTTCCTCAATTGACTCGATGATTGGAGCATAGCTCAACCTAATATCTAGCTCATACTCAGGTGTTTGAGGGGGTTTCTCATCAGGGGTTTATCACTTGACAATGATTTGGGTGCCCGATTATTATGAAAATTGGACCTAAAGTTAGGACAACTATATTCTTTATAAGTGTTCCCATTCTATGGAAGAACTTCAATGGTGAATGGTTGGTCCTAGGAAATTGAGAACTCATTTTAGTGACTTATTGAATCAAACAAGTTTTTGAAGGAAGTTATAGAGGAATAAAGGGATGAATATGATGAAGAAAAAGATGAATGTTCTTCAATTTTTCATTAGCTCATATCTATTATAACACCAATTTTCTTTCCGATAAATAGCACCAGATGTTAAAGCCAAATTTTGTGTTCATCACGTTCTTACCATATCAATCTTACAAGAACATTGTGGGCTATCGTATCCACTTCAATGCTTAAGTTAGTTTCTATGTGAAGGAGCTTAGATTAGAGAGGATTTAGAGAGTTTGAATGTTTACTTATGTGTACTATTTTGAGGTGGAATAGACCTATTATAGACTTGGACTAATAACAATCTTGTGAATAAGTTATGCTTATTAATTAATACAACATTTATTTTGTTAAATTATGTATAAATTTATTAATATATTAATAACCTTTTATAAATGTCGATTTGAGACATTAATATATATTTTATATTAAATTCAATAAGCTTATCATAAACGACTTGTTATGAATTTAAGTTGAACTTATTGCACACTGATTATAACTATTTAACTTTTCAATGGTGACTTAGACCAATCAAATGGATCACGTAGAGATGTAATGTGTACTATCTCATCTAATCTCATGTCTTATTTAGTGTTTCTACTGGGCTCATGATGCAATATTATCTCATTTTTATTTAAATATCATCTCATTTTTATTTAAATATCATCTCATTTCATTTCATCTCATTTAAATTGTAGCCTTAATGGACCTAATTTTAAACATATATTGTTATTTTCTTATTAAACTTATATTATAAATTATCATTTGTTATATTTTTTATTCTTGTCTCATTACCATCTCATCTCATCAAAAATTAAGTTAAATAAGATGATATGAGTTTTGAAAATTAATAGATTATCTTATAAATCTAATTAACATTTTATCTAAATTTAAACCTTTAAGATCATATGTATCAGGCGATTTTCTCATCTAACACAATCAAAGCAATAAAAGAGGTTACAAAAGATAGGAACACATTACCAAATTGTAGACTATGTTTTGAGCCCTAGACGCTAGACTAACATTACTAAAACTTAGTGAGTAGTAAAGATTTTTTTCAACCAAGATCATGATACAAATATGGTGTAAATTTAGCCTGGTTAACTCAAGCATGAATAATCCATCTTGATCCAATCCAACTCAAAGTGTAATTTGACTCAAAGAAGCTTGGTTTGCATTACCCAAATACTTTTAAGGTCAAGTTTAGGGCCAAATAGTTTTATTATGAGTTCAACTTCCATTGCTAGTTAAGTTTAAATTTTATAAAAAGTATATATTTTTAACAATTTAATAATATTATTTTATTATTTATTATATCATTTGAACTCACATATTGACTTAGTCAATTGAAATTTAAAAACAAAATCACAACTAAACCTACCCAAAAGATTTTATGGTTGGACTTTGGGCATCCATTAAAGTTCAAACTCTATTAGAACCCAATAGAAAAATATAGTTGATTGCCACACAAATTGTTTGTGTAATGAATATACATGTATTTGTATCACAAGAAGTAATATAATGATAAGAAAATATCGTTTCCACTAAAATTATTTTATTAGAAACTAATTTTATAAAACTAAAAAATAAAAATCAATTTTTTGTGTTTTTATATTTTAAAAAAATTAAAATAACTAAAATTAAATAACAATAATTAATTAAATTAGATTTGGTAACTAAGAAGATATATGAGAAATATCTAGGAATACTTAATCCCCTAATTTTCTAAACATGTGAATTGATAAAATCCCCCAATATAATTATCAATTAATTACATGATAAATTGAATCTAACCTAGCATGTATTTCTCTCTTAAGTAAACTACACAACATATAGTAATTAATTTAATCACACTCTCATGACAATTAAATTTCTACGCAAATCTATTTAATTGTCTCTATACGTAAATTATTGGCCAAACAATAATAGCATAAAAATTAAATTAAATAATATAACTAAATTATAATTATAATTGGGATAAAATATTAGATTATCACATGGTGAAAATTAAGTTTATAAGATCCATATATTCATAAATTAAATATATATAATTGTGCTCATAAAACTCATATTTTTCATAAAAAAATACATAAAAATTGATAAACAAAAGGGAGAAGAAATACAATCAATCTCTTAAATTGTAGTGCTAATCTCCTCTTAAATATCCACCAAAATCTTATCTCTTTTTGAATTTTTCTATATTTTTATCTCTTTTTAGCTCCAAAAATGGACCAAAATTATGCTAATGGTGGCTCATTAGGGTTTATAGGGCCTTAAATATAGCCCAGATGCAATCAAGACCATCATATCAGCTTCAGATAAAGGGCTAAGATCAAAACAAGCAAAATCAACATATGCCTTCTGATGCTACCACAATCCAAGAAGCGATTGGACAATATGTGGCATGGTTGTCAAGTCAAGTTGTGATAAATTTTAACATGGTACTATTTTTTACTTAAGATAACATTTTTTTTACTAATTCTATTATATTATTATTCTTTTATTGTTACTAACATATATAATACCTCTTCTTAAGTCTATTACACCAGAATTAGTAAGTGTAGCACATTTAAGAGATAAAAAGTATGTATCTCATGGTAAATCTATGTCTAGTGGGGAATCATCACGCACTAAGTCATTCAAGAAGAAGCCATGGAAAAAGTATAGTTATGAATATGCTATAAGATTCAGCATAAATTTTAGCTCTTTGATGACTATTGTTGCAAGCAAGACTAGCTTAAATGATAAATGGATTTTTCCACTTCCTAGAGAAGTTTTGGCGTAGACATTGGGCAAATATATATTGATTGAGTGCATATTGCAGGTGTTTAAATTTCAAATGATCGATTTAAGTATAATTCAAGTATGGATAAGGTAAGTCCTTAATCAGTAAATAACTTTTATTTATGTAGAACATATAATTATATTTATATTATCTCATTATTTATATATATATTTCTTTTATATAGGACATATTATTATCAACTTCAAGTTAATCATTTATCACATTTAGCAATGTTTTATAATTCATCATTTGTCAATCAATATCAAGAGAAGGATGTTAGCATTAGAGCTAAACAATTATGTGATAGGGCATTAACACTTAACAAAAATCAGAAGTTGATAATCACTTGGCCACTAAAGTTTGAACAAGGCTAAGATCATTGGATGTTGATAATCCTTGATCTATATGGAAGTTATGTTTGGTACTGTGACTCAGCTTCCATAGAATTGAGTAAAGATACAAAAGTAGTTGCTAAAATGTAAGAGTTATAGCTAACTATTTTTCTTCTATTGTTCTTTGTAATATTTAATAAAGAACTAAACATTTTAAACTTTGATAGGACATGGAAGCTATGTAACAAGAGTAGGGGCATTACCCTTAAAAAATCGAATAAGCTTATATAATAATTTAATTAATTTTACTATTGAATAATAAAGATGTTCGAATATGGAAAACCATGTACACTTCTTTTTTGTAGGTTCCACAAGAAAATGATGGAGTCATGTGTGGTTACTTTGTCATGAAATTTATGTGCAAAATCATCTCAAATATCAGCATTTTAGTTAAAGATATAGTAATATCTTTTACTAATATACTTTTTTGACATATGTAAGTTATTTTTGTGAATTCATGATATTAAATTCTTATTTTTAATTTAAATACATGTTTGGTTGGAACATGTCGGGCTATAATATGCATATTTTTAAATGATTTACGAGAAGAATAGGTAGAACACATGGTTCAAATTATAACATCACAAGAAGAATCAAGAGAAGAATATGATGATCTTGAATAGCATAGGACAACACCATGGTAATTTTTATAATGCTTTAATTTCTCTATTCCTATGTCTTTGAAGTTTGGGCTTGTTTGATGGATGTTTATGTGCTCATGTATTTAGGAGAATGAATTATTGTATGGACCTATTTTTTTGCCTAAACTCCATCTCATCCCTCTTGCCTAGTTCCATGTCACTTTGAATGAGACATTGTTGGCGATTCAAAGCAAACCAAGCTTACTCTCCTTGAAATAAAGTGGGAATATCACAAAAATCTATGAAAAAGATGTGACATTATTTTATTTGTAATTTAAGTTAAATATATATATATATATATATATATATATATATGTATGTATATATGTATGTATGTATGTATGTATGTATATATGTATGTATTGTAAATAAATTTTTTTTGTAATAAATTTAATTCTCAAGTAATTAATTAATATTCAATTTTTTAATTATTTGTAGTATTTAAAAACTCTTTTAAATAGATTTTTGTTTTCCTGTTATTATATGATCGAATATAGGTTGTAAGGAGAGTAAAAAATAAGTAAAATATGTAAAAACAAAATATAGAATTTAAAGTCAATTCACGAGTTGAATCAACTTTAAATTTAAAGTCTCTCCATTCTAAGTCAATTCATCTAACCGACTTTAAATGGCTTTTAAGTCGGTTATTAATCGACTTAAAAGCCTCATTTTGGCGTAGTGAATGGTTAGCTTGAAAGGCTCAATCAATCCAAATAAGGCCTAAATCATTTCTCTTTCTAAATACTATTTAGAATTTCGCCTCAAGGGATGATCAAATAGATTCAAAAACTTAGTAGATCTCATTAACTCGCATAACTCACTATAAATTTTCTTTCAATAAGAACACTAAAATCAATCATGAATATGTGCATAAAAATTTGAATCAATTCAATCAAAACTAGCAAGCATATCACATGATTAATGTAAATATCTTAAAAATATGTTACATTCCTTATCCTAGTCATGGAAACCAATTTTTATCATTGAGTTCATATGTTTCATATCAAGCATGCATGCATTTAGTTTCAATATATTTATCAATTTCTACACAAATCATGATTAAAAACATCCTAAAAATTAAAAAAAATTCCCTAAAAATTTAAAATGCATACTAAATACTAAAGTAGAGAATGAAGTTCCCTCCCTTAAACTTAAATTACACATTGTCTCCAATGTGCACATATATATATGAAAAAGTAAAATAAAAGAAAACCCCATTAGTTTTGGCATACCATATCTATCGTTGAGATGCATAATCTTGTTGCACCATTTTTCTCCACATTTATTTGCCTAAAAAAACAATGAAAATATAAGTAAAATAATGTTGGGTTGTCTCCCAACTAGCGTCACGTTTAATATCCTTGACTAGACGGTTATATCAAGCCTTAAGGCACATCCCTTTGTATCCATTTACTTTTGAGTTTTCCTGGAAACAATTTGAGTCTTGATTTGTTCAATAATACTCTATGTTCTAGCTCACAAAAATGGTGCTCAATTCTCTTCTCATGCCATATTTTTTTTTTTTTTTGAACTTTTTGGCATTCTTGAAGACTTCCAAAAATTTTGAAAATTGCGTATCTGACATTTACTTTTGCAGTCTTTGAGGAAAAGGAATAGTGGGTTTGTAGATGTTTCTCTTTTTTGGCTAAATTATTTCCTTTTCAGTGCTCTCTTTATCTACTAGATCTTCCTCATCCTTGTTAATTTCAGGTTTCTCCTTATCCTTTTCAATCTTATATTCATGTTCTATAGTTTTACCACTCCTCAAGGCTATGGCATTGCACTAATCCTTACCTTCTCTTTATGGGTTTACAAATTGTGTCACTTGGAAGTCTACCTTGAGGCCTTTGACTTATAGCTTGAGCGAGTTGCCTCATTTGGTTCTCTAAATTCCTAATTGAAGCCTCTTGAATGGAAACTTTTATATTTACTAATTGGATGAAGTCTTTCATCATCCCCATTAAAGAATTTGTATTACCCTTAGTAGATGGCTTCTTTTCTTGGGCTTGTGATTGCTATGATTGTTGAAAACCTGGTGGTGGAAATGATTGATAGTTGAATTGATTACCACCTTAACTATTGTTATTACTCCAAGAGAAGTTTAGATGTTGTCTCCATCCTGGGATATATGTGTTTGAGTATGAATTATTGTTTCGGTTTACATTCCCCACATAAAATACCAATTCATTATTATTTGGACAATTATCAAACAAATGAGCTCCTCCACAAAACACACACGATACTCCCGAATCTTGAACTTGGTCTATACTTGCTGGTGAGTTTTGAGCTTTCAAAAGATTAACCAAAGATGACACTTGAGTTGTAATGTTATGATATCATTTACCTCATGCACTCGGGCTACTCTTCTTATGGCTATCATTCTGTCCATTGGCCATTGATAATTATTGCTAGCCATTTTCTCAAGTAAATCATAAGCTTGATTATAGGATTTGGCTAGCAAAGCTCCATTAGCAAATGCATCAACAATAGTTTTTGTTTGAGAATTGAGACCATTGTAAAAAGTCTCCATTTGAATCTAAGAATGAATACCATGATGATGACACTTCCTTAGCAATTCCTTGAATCTTTCCCATGCTTCATATAAAGATTCTCCTTCATATTGTTGGTAAGAAGTAATGTCATTCCTAAACTTGGAATTCTTTGTTGGTGGGAAGCATTTCATCAAGAATTTCTTTGCAAAAACCATTCCAAGTTGTAATGGAATTAGGTGGCAAAGAATTTAGCAAAGCTTAAGCATAGTCTCGCAAAGAGTAAGGGAATAATCTAAGCCTAAATGCCTCTTTTGTCACACCACCGAACTTGAATGAATCTCCAACTTCAATAAACAATCTGAGATACATATGAGGATCCGCTAAATTTTTCAACTATTTGTAGCATTTGAAACATTATTGGCTTTAACTCAAATTTATTAGCTTGAATGTTTGGCTATGTAAAACTTGAATTCATCCCTTCTAACATAGGTATTGCAAATTCATTCATAGCTCCATCTCTATCATTCATAAAAAGTATGTGATTGTTCAAGTTTAACTTATTATTATTTATTTATAATGGATTAGCCATTTTTCCTCTTGGATGAAACCTTGTTTTCTAATTTATCTCAAAGTACGCTTAATTGCAAGATATAAAGGTAAGATCTCTCCTTAACGAACGATGTTCATGCAATAAGCTCAAATGTATTTCTAAAATCACTAAAAGAGATGTATAAATTAAAACTAAATAAAAATTAAAATAAATAAATAAATAAATTTAAATGTAAAGAAAATAAATAAAATAAATTAACTAAAATAAATAAAGGAATAAGTCAATAAAAAAATAAGTAAATTAAAATTAAAATAAAGAAAAATAACAAAAAAAATTAAAAAATTAAAAAAATTAATTTATAATATTTATAATCCCCGATAATGGCACCAAAAACTTAATCGCCACACAAATTATATGTACAATGAATATGCCAGTATACGTATCACAAAAATTAATATAATGATAAGAAAATATCATTCCTATGAAGATATATTTTATTAAAAACTAATTTTTAAAACTAAAAAAAATAAAAAATAATTTTTTGTGTTTTTATATTTTAAGGAAGTAAAATTAAAATAACTAATAATAAATAGCAATAATTAATTAAATCAGATTTGGTAACTAAGAAGATATATGAGAAAATATCTAGGAATACTTAATCCCCCAATTTTCTAAACATACGAATCGCTAAAATCTCTCCAATATAATTATCAATTAATTATATGATCAATTGAATTTAAACTAACATGTATTCATATTTAAAGTAAACTACACATCATTTAGTAATTAATTTAATCACACTCTCATACCAATTAAATTGCATACTACTCATTAAATTCATCAATTATGGATCACATATATAAGAATCATACATCTTTACCTAGAAGCTATGCATGTTATTTAATCAAGATAAATAATAAAATAATTGTCTCAAATCTATTTAATTGCCTCTATAAATAATTGCTGGCCAAAAATATAATAATATAAAAATAAGATTAAATAATATAATTAAATTA
The DNA here is from genome assembly GCA_033030585.1 of Hippophae rhamnoides. NCBI lineage: Eukaryota > Viridiplantae > Streptophyta > Magnoliopsida > Rosales > Elaeagnaceae > Hippophae > Hippophae rhamnoides. The sequence continues at coordinate 17,806,567 of CM065434.1, read as the reverse complement.
ATATTATAATTGAGGTAAAATATTAAATCATCTTATGGTGAAAATTGGGTTTAGAAGATCCTTAGATTCATAAATTAACTACACAAAATTGTGTTTATAAAGCTCATATTTTTCATAAAGAAAACATAAAAATTGATAAAGAAAATAGTAGAAGAAAAAATACAATCAATCTCTTAAACTATAATGCTAATCTCTTCTTGAATCTCCACAAAAATTGTATCTCCTTTTGAATTTTTTTTGTATTATTCTCTCTTTTTAGCTCCAAAAAATGACAAAACTTATGCTACTAGCAACTCATTATGGGTTACGGGATGATTAGGGGCTTAAATATAGTTCAGGTGCAATGTGCACCGTCAAATCAGCTTCAAATCAAGGGCAGGGGAGATCAATCCGAGTCAACGCATGCTGAGTCAACGACACGCGACGTAATGTAATTTACTGTAACTGATGGCGTGACGCACGGGTGAAATACGGGGAGCAATCGCGTGGCGACACGTGGCAATGATGTTTGATCGTATTCTAAAGTTAAATTGAACGCTGTGTTGACACATGGCACGCGATTCGTCCTCCTCACAAGCGGCAATCTACTATTTATTATCTCTATTTACCTGCCAAACGCGTGACTTTCACAGTCAACGCCTTTACTTGTATGGCATGACACGTGACATCTTCTAATTGATAGTTCGTTATAAATTTATAAAAATTTTAAAAAAATTTCAAAAATTATATTTTTATCGTTTTTCACTAAAAAAATTATATTTTAATATCATAAAGTCATCAATAGCTAGGTTTGCTATCCTTAATTTAGTATATTAGTAAATAACAGGATATAACTATTATTTAAACAACATTTTTTTTATTAAATGGTCATTTAAAAATAATGATATTATGAACATTTAAATATATGTGAAGTTTGGGAAAGCACGTGAATCTATTTTTGAAATTCGTGAATCATGCGCAGCTTGCCTATCAGCTGTTTAACATTTTTTATAAGGTAAATTAATTAAAAACCCTTAAATATAATCGAAAACTATATCTTTTAGGAAAAGATAAAAAATATCGAAATATTTGAAATATAAATAATATTCTTAAAATTTATAATTATAAAAATAATATATCTTATATTTAATTCAAGTATATCTATTATTAAAATAAATATAACATATGATTTAATTTTGAATATCGTTAAATTAAATTATAATCAAACAAATCCATTCAATATTAAACAATATATATTTGAATCACGTTCATTATTATTATAATTTTATTTTTATTACTATGAATTTTAAATATATTATTTTTTATAATTTTTTTCAACCAGGTAGCCACGTGATTTTTATGTATTAGGATTATAAACATTTTTCCTTCTTATTATAATTCAATCTCTTTTTCTATTTTATCAAAATTATTATAATGTTACGTCCAATGTATGAAATTTCGATGTCAATAAAATATCGAAATATAATTTTTACAAAAATGCTAAAGATATTCTCATTGTCGACAAAAACTTAAAAAAATACATAAACTATGAAATCTTTATCAAAAATATAATTTTTTTTATAAAACATAAAAAAATTAATTATTTATATTTGAAACTAATTTTTATTTAATACTTGTATTTTTAAATATTTAAAATATTTATATTAATATATAAATTGACCATTTAATTAAAATATTCTATAATATATATATATATATATATATATATATATATTGTTAAATATTATAGAATATTTTGTTAAAAAAGTTTTAAATAATTAAGTAGACTATCTAATTATATTATCTATTATAAATTGATAAATCTCGATAGTATGAAAATAAATTTTATTGATTATTTATTTTTAAAATTACTCTTAATTGGATAAATAATGAACATTGTCCTTAAATACAATCTACATGTTATAATATTAATATAAAATAGTAAAAAAAATAAAACATACATGCAAGAATTTTTACTTGATAATTAGATTGGATGTTATTGTTTCACTCATTTGCTTACTAAATAGAGTAATAAAATATATAGTTTCTCTTTTTTTTTAACTTATTCATTTCATATCAATAACAAACATGATATAAACAATAAAATATATAATATATTCTCTTCTATAAAAGTGAAAAAATTAAATTGAAACAATTGTTCAAAAAGAAGAAGAAAAAGAGAAAAATGAATCAAATGTGAAACACATAGAGGGAAACACATATGAGCAAAAAATTAATAGAAAATTCGTCTTTAAAATAATTAAAAAATAAAAATAAACTCATTAAAACATTATTAATTAAAAAAATTTAATTTAATCCTAAAATCAAACGAAATTACAAAAAGTAGGGAGAGATTCTTGAATAAACTTAAAGAAATCAAATCATGTTGAATATTATAGTTTTGCCAAAAAACCTATAGGGAAATTAATGGATTTATGATAAAAACATAGGGTTTTTATTTTATACTAAAACATAAAAATAGAGAAAAATACTCATGTTTCAAATCTATAAATAATAGATATGCTTAGAAAGAGTGAACAGCTTAAACCAACAGGAATGACAATTAAGCATATTAGTCTAGTATCAATAATGCATGTAAGTTAAGAATCATAAAAAGATGCAAAAAATATATATGACAAAGAAGTGAACATGAAAAACTACAACAAGTACAGGGAAAATAGAAGAAAACACTCAACTACTTAAGCTTGCAAAACACACTTTTGTTTTCTCAAAAAGACATCTAAAGTAAAACATAAGGAAGATATGCAAAAGATGAACACTAAAGAGCAAGAGACAAAATAAGAACCAATGCAAGACATACTAGATAACATAGATAACAACCTAGTAAATCAGAAGATATGCAGTTATGATATGACATATGAGTGACACGACCGTAAAAGAAAGATCCTAATAAGTTAACACTACATGATGAAATCATGTGATGCGATGATAAAAGGTTTAGAAGAAATGATGAGTTGAAGATTAACAAGTAATTCACTGGTGGGAAATACCTTTAAAGACAAGTTTTCCTTTCATATCATGCCTATATGTGTGATACATGCTATTTTCAATTAAAACTTAATTTTGGAGCATTGGTGTACCTAAAATTACATGTAAGAACTAATAGTATGTTGTTATGAAAATATTAGTCCATATGCATATCAATTATTAAATATGGGTATTACCAAAGTACCAAACCTTTTGAATGACTTAATTACCCTTCACTTATATCACACATGTCAAGTATGTAATAAAATCCCAATTTAAAACATGAAATTAAACAATACCTTAAAGTAAATGGGGGTTTATTATTGTACTATTTTAAAAATATTGTTCCATATAGATACCTGATCGACACGAATTGTGTTCAATAAATACACAAATATACGTATTGCATCAAGTAATATAATGATAAAAAAATTAGTTCCCACAGAAATAATGTTATTATAAACTAATTTTTGAAACAAAAAAATAAAAATCAATTTTTTTGTTTTTTTATATTTTAAGAAAGCAAAATTAAAAGAACTAAAAACAAATATAAATAATTAATTAAATTAGATTTAGTAACTAAGAAGATATATGAGAAAATATCTAGAAATATTTAATCTATCAAATTTCTAAACATTTTAATCACTAAAATCTCTTAATATAATTATCAATAAATTACATGATCAATTGAATTTACTAGCATGTATTTCTCTCTCAAGTAAACTACATATCATATAGCAATTAACTTAATCACCCTCATGTCAATTAAATTGTATACTACTCATTAAATTCATCCATTATGAATCACACACATAAGAATCATGCATATCTCTCTAGAAAGTATGCATGTTATTTAATTAAGACAAACAATTAAACTATTCTCTCAAATCTATTTAATTATCTCTATAGATCAATTGTTGATCAAATAATTAATAGTATAAAAATCAGGTAAATAATATAATTAAATTGAAATCATAATTGGGGTAAAATATTAGATCATCACATATTGAAAATTGGGTTCATAAGACCCCTAGATTAATAAATTAACGAGACATAATTTTGTTCATAAATCTAATAATTTTTTAAAAAGAAAGATAGAAAAATTGATTAAGAAAGGAGAAGAAGAAGAATAAATAAAATCAACCTCTTGAATTGTAATACCAATCTCATCTTGAATCTCTACTAAAATTGTATTTCCATTTGAATCATTAGGGTTTGTGGGAAAATTAAGTGGTTAAATTAAGCTCAGGTATAATCTAGATAGTCAAATTAGCTTCAGATTAAAGGCTGAGATGAAAAATAAAAATTAATAGCACTAGAAAATAAGAGTATGACACGTGGCATACGGGTTTTGCTAAGCAAATCAGAATGCAATGCGTGGTACAGAAGGCTAGTCTCGGTCAACGAATGTGGACTTAACGACATATGGAAAATTTTGATTCTCGATTGCAGCTTGCATGGCACAAGGGTCGAAAGAATGGACGAATCATAAGATAATTCATGGCAAGCGCGTTGACCAAGTAGCGAAAATTGAAATGAATGATGTATTAACACTTGGCTTGGTACTGCATCATATGGTACACATGGCGTTTCTTGGCTGGTCTTCTCTACTTATGTGGCATCCATATGGCTTGTTCCATCAATACAAGGATATGTAAGGTTTTTGATGAATTGATTAGTGTGTATGTGTGGTGATGAGCAGAATCGTGATCGCCAAATACTTTGATGAACAAAAATTTGATGAACGAAAACCGGCATCGTCGATCCTGCCAATACTTTGGTTTTATATTTATAAAACTCTCGCAAGTGCACGAATCATTTCGTAGAAAATGATAAGTATACTCCCAAGGTCGATCTAAGGAAGGAATGTATGTGGTTTTTAATTTATTATTCAAACTTTTAAAAACGAAATTAAATCCTAAACATCACACATCACGATATTTTTGGGGTTTGTGTTTTAATCTACTTACGTAAAAATAAACATAGATTCAATAAACATTCATGCAAATTTTATCTTTTATAAATAGTGGAGTATTTATGGATATAATAACTAAGTTAATTATGCTTGCTTTCGTATTATTTAGGTTATTAAAGATATGAATTGATATTTATTGATTCTCCCTTTTTTGTATGAATACCACCTTTGGTGGGGTTAGATATTCTTTGTTAACTAAACAAATCAATTAACACTATGGGTGGGGTTGATAACTAATTTGGTTAATTAAATTAATTCTTTTTCTAAGAGATTGAAAATGAACCATTTAAATGCCACCTTTGGTGGGGTTAAACGATTTAAACTTTATTCAAGGTGTCCAAATTAAACCTAAGAATTTAGTTATCCAGTACTTAACTTTCAAGTTTTAAAACCATTTCTTGAAAACATGTTGTCGATACATTTTCATATAATAATCCTTATAAAAACTTTTGAAATAGAGCTTCACTCAACTGCCGGGCGATTGTACCAACAAATAAAGAGCACTACTCTAAATCGAGGCCAGGATAACTAAACCTTAAAATCTAATTTTGATTTAAGTTTGTAATGAAAAATAATATATTTCTCTCTAACATTCTTAATATAAAATCTTGAATAAAAATAAAATCAATTCATTTTAGAGATTTTTACCTATTTAATATTTTCAAGCATAACAACGTTATTATTATATCATGTTTATAAACGACTAGCTTGAGTTAAATTTAATCACAAAACAAATTAAATATAACATGTAAGAATAAAAACATAAAAATAAGCGTAAAAAAATAAAATAAAATCCTTACAGAACTTCGACGCTATTCCCGTTTGCTAGAAAAACTCAAGCGGAATTTGCTCCCGTTTATTGAATCAAAATTGTAAATTATTACAAAAACATAACTACTTCTTCCCAAAAAAGGAAGAACTCTAAATCTAAGAGAAATTAACTAAGAAAAACTAAAAACTAAGAAAACATAAGAAAAACTAAATAATCCTAAAAATCTAAGAAAAAAGAGAAAAGAATGTATTTGGAGGTGTTTTTTTAGGTGTTTGAAGGTGTTTTTTTAGGTGAAGGGAAGGGGGTATTTATAGGTGAGGATGGAGAGAGAAAATGAGTAAAAAAATGTTAAAAAAATATTAAATTAAAACGTGTAATGGAAGCTACTTGAGTCATCAATGACAGCGTCGGCATGACATGACGTGGCTGCACGTGAAAAATGGGGTGAAACGCGTTAGGGCGCGCGGAGGGCGAGCTGGCAGGCGCTAGCAGCCTTGTGGCCCCAGGGCTGTTAACGCGCAGCTCGGCACGTGTGAAACGTGCCAGCTGTATGATCTTTGCAGCGTCGATAACCAGCGCGCAGTTGGGAGACGGAACTAGGTCTTTGAAGCTAATGGTGCGGCGTGGCGGTGCGTTTTTCTCGTTTTTGACATTTTTGACATTTTTGACCCATTTTGTCCAGTTTTTCCATATTTTTCGACCTTTACGCATTTATTTATTAATGTATTTGTGATGTATTGCTTCAGTATTCATCTTTGAGTCTTTAAGTTGCATTTTTAAGCCAAAAATACCTAAAAACAATAAAAATACGTGATTCAGAAAAAGACAAATTTATATAAATATATATATTTTTAATCAATTAATTTGCATAAAATCATGGTTATTTTAGTGCTTTTTGAGCACTAAATCACAATCCTGACCGAACTTCTTGCTAGTCCCTTAGTAAGAGAAACGATAAAAACTAAAAATTAAACTATCCTAAATCAACTTTCGTGGATTGAAGCAGTTGCATTTAGCCTATGCGACAAGCCTTTAAACCACAGGTTGCCCTGGTGGACGAGTTTGAGTCTCGTGAGGTTTTCGATAATGATACCACAAGCATTGAACTAAATGTAAAAATAAAAAAAAAACAATAAAAACAATGAAATCAAAAAACTAAAATTACAACAAAATCAAAAATTAATTTTTTTTGTTGAATAAGAAGAAAACAACATATCACAAAAAATGTCTCATACTTTTTAATCTCCTTTAAGATCATAATTAAAATCTCAAGCATAAGTTATTTTAATCTCTTCAAACAATCATGATTTATTATAATAATTAGTCGAAAATCATTTTCATATTTCATGTCAAAAATGTATCAATTTAATTTCACCCAATTTCGGTGTCATGAATCGAGTCGCTTCGACTCTATTCCTATGAAGTCAATACTTCTCGAAGCTCTTGAATCTATGGGTTCAAACACTAAATACTATTTTATATGCGAAAGAGTTGATGTATAGAAATGAACAAATATGTTCGCGTATGTATAAAGAATAAAGGCTCGAAAGTGTTATTTTAACATTGATCTCGTGAAAGAAGGAATCAAATGTATAAATTATAAAGATATCATATATAAAAATTATTTTCATGCATAAATCAAACTATTAAGAAAGAATTTCAAGATATATGCTTTTTACAAATGAAGAAATTGCAATGACTTTTAGGAATTACTTCCTATATCTTTCTTTTGTAAATAGCTTTGTACTGTGGCTTTGTGAATAGTCATAGTATATATATGATACTATTTTTTATCTCTCTATTTTTTTTTTCTGTAGATATTTTTCAATATGTGTATTTTTAGAGAGTCGACCCATTATGATTGTACATTTTTGGATTTTGGTGAGTGGTTAATTTTGTGGCACCTGTTTGATCTTGGTTTAGGTAACCCAGGATATGTCTTTTTGTTTTTGTAGTAGTTAAATGCATAAATGAGATATAAGCATATCTTATCAATTTCTACTCAAATCATTTAATCTAAGCAAAAATAATAATCAAAAATATATGATACTCTATTAAGATGAGAAAAAAATTCATACATTGATGCTAATACCTATAGAGATCATCTAAAAATTTGAATAAATAAGAAATGTGTTTGGAGTAGAAAAAAATATATATTTCACTCTGAATAAAAGAAATTAGGCTCAATTATATCTACATGAGGTAGTCTCCACTAAAAAAATTCATAAACGATTTTGGGTTTAATATAATTTCCACGTCTTATCAAGAAATACTAGTTATGACAAAAACTAACTAATTATCAAAAATAATTACAAAATATTTCATGATATGTTTTCAAAAATTAATCTAGATACAAAAGACTTAACTTATTTACTTAAATTTGATTTAAAGAAAAGATAAATTTTTGTGAAATTTTTTTTAATTCCAAAATTACTAAATCATGAAAATAGAAATAAAACAACAGCGAAAAATGAAAAAGTATATTTTTTATTTTTAAAATTTTTATTTTTTTTCTAATTTTTAAATTGTTAAAACTTTTTTTTAATTAAGCGTGGTAACTTTTCACCACCCACGACCTAGAACTTACATTGTCACTGTATGTAACAAGCGTAAATTAAATATAAAGAAAAGAGAAAGAAAAAGATTACCTATTTCTTGAGAATGTGCAAGTAGTAATGGAAAATGCGAGTGCATCGTCATTATTCATCATTAAAGTGTATAAAGAAAAATGTTGTGAACTTAACATCTCAACAAATATTTTTAGTTTTAACAATTTAAAAATTATTCACGTGTAATTAAAATGAAATAATTAAGTAAATAAAAGAAATAAAAGAAAATTACCTAAAATGATGGGTTGCCTCCCATCCAGGTTAGTTGCGTCTTGTAGCGAGCGTAACTTGAGGATGCATTTTAAGTAAACTCGATGTCATCATCGTTGGTCAATCAAACACAGGTAAGACAAGAGGTTGTCTACCTATACTTTTGATCATGCCACTATTGATTTTGATTTCTTTACGTACTTAAAACTAGAGCATATTTTGAGTTTTAGATAACCTTGACTGATGCAAATCAAATAATTAAGGCATAAAACACAATTGTACCTAGATCAAACAACGACTAACTCCAGATTGTAATTAAAACTTTAAAATTTTGGAGATAGTTCATAAATTTTTGTTTTTAAGAAAAAAAATAACATAATCAGTATTAACTTGAGAGTCTTTCCCAGGAAAGAATGGTGGTGCAAAGGTATATTAAAACCATCCTCTTAGGCGAACAAGCGTTCCCAGGGAAAGAATTAGCTGCAAGGCTTCGAGAACTAGTCTCTGCAGCGGAACTCCTAAAATAGATCTTTACTTTTCATGTTATTAAGTTAAGTTAAAAAATTTAAGTTAATGAAAATCTAAGTTAATTAAGTTTAAAGAAAAGGTTAATTAAGTTAAGTGAATTTAAAAAAAAATCTAAGTTAATTAAGTTAAGTTAAAAAAAATCTAAGTTAAAAAAAATCTAAGTTAATTAAGTTAGTAAAAAAAAAGTTAATTAAGCTAAGTGAAGTAAAAAAAATCTAAATTAATTAAGTTAAGTGAAAAAAAAAGTTAATTAAGTTAAGTGAAGTAAAACAAATCTAAGTTAATTAAGTTAATGAAAATTTAAGTAAAAACCTAAGTTAATGTTAAAAAAAAATCTAAGTTAATTAAGTTAGTAAAAAAAAAAGTTAAGTAAGTTAAATAACAATCAAGAAGAAAAAAAATAGCTAAAGAAAGAAAAATAAAAAATAATAAAATAAAATAAAATTGAAAAAGGTAAGAGAAAATAAAAAAAATAAAATTATGATTTAAAATAAATAAAAAAATAGTAAAAATTAAACTCAAAAAATTAAAATTTTGGTTTTTTTTATTGTTTTTTTATTGTTTTTTTATTTTTTTTATTTTTTTTATTTTATATTATTTATGAATGGTAACTTTATTTTACTATTTACAATTTTTTTTAACCTAAAATTTTTGAATTTTTTTTGTTTTTTTTTACTATTCATGAACGGTAATTTTTTTTTTCAAATTTTAAATTTCTAAATTATTTTATTATTCACGGTAAAATTTTTATTTAAAAATGTTCTTTTTTTTAATTTTTTTTATTATTCATGAACGGTAAAAACTTTTTACTTCAAATTTCTAATTTCTAAATTATTGTACTATTCATGCTACAAATATTTTTAATTTGTTTTTTAGTTTTTTTTTATTTTTTTTATTTTTTTAATTTTTTTAATTTTTTTTAAATTTTTAATTTTTTTTTAAATTTTTTTTATTATTTCTTATGAAATTTGAAATTTGATTAAATGTTTTATTTTTTTAATTTTTTTTTTACAAAAAGAAAAAAAAATCACAATTATTTACAACACAAAAATATTTTTAAAATTTTGATAAATAAATTAAAAGCTATTGTATTCAATGGCAAAACTTGATGCCAATCCCGTCACGTAGTAGCCAAAACTTGATGACATCGACAGCGAGTCATCCCGGCCAGCGCCAAAAACTTGATGGCAAAGCATCGTCGATTCATCAGAATGGGATAACTAAACCTTAAAATCTAATTTTGATTTAAGTTTGTAATGAAAAATAATATATTCTATACAACATCCTTAATATAAAATCATGAATAAAAATAAAATCAATTCATTTTAGAGATTTTTACCTATTTAATATTTCGCAAGCATAACAACGTCATTATTACATCATGTTTACTAAGCGAAGCGTAGTTAAATTTAACCACGGAGAAAAATTAAATATAACATGTAAGAATAAAGCATAAAAATAGCGTAAAGAAAATAAAATCCTTACTGAACTTATTGGCGCTATTCACGTTCTTTGGAAAAACTTCCAAGCGAATTTGCACTCCCGTTTTATTGAATCAAAAAGCTAAAATATTACAAAAACATAACTAGTTCTTCCCTAAAGGGAAGAACTCTAAACTTAAGAAATTAACTAAGAAAAGCTAAAAACTAAGAAAACATAAGAAAAACTAAAAATCTAAGAAAAGAGAGAAAGAAAGAGAGAAAAGAATGTATTTGGAGGTTTGAAGGTGTTTGAAGGTGTTTTTTAGGTGAAGGGAAGGGGTATTTATAGGTGAGGATGGAGAGAAAAAAATGAGTAAAAAAATGTTAAAAAAAATATTAAAAAATTAAAAAAGCGTGTAATGGAAGCTAGGGGGTCATCAATGCGTCAGCGTGATGTCCTGAGGGCTAACACGTGAAAAATGGGGTGAAAACGCGTTGGGCGCGCGAATATTGCTGGCGTGGCGGCGTATGTCAAGTGCTGCAGGCCACAGTAACGTGAGCAGTCTCCGCAGTTGATCTTCTTAACGTGAACAATAACCCAGCCTTGATTTAGGGCGGGCCCAGGTCTTGAGCGCAGCGTGGGCACGGCGGCGCGTTTTTCTCCTTTTGACCTTTTTGACCCATTTTGTCCAATTTTCCATATTTTTTAGACCTTTACGCATTTATTTATTAATATATTTGTGATGTATTGCTTCCAGTATTCCTCTTTGAGTCTTTAAGTTGCATTTTTAAGCCAAAATACCTGAAAAACAATAAAAATACCCGTGATTCCGAAAAAGACAAATTTATATAAATATATATATTTTTAATCAATTAATTTGCATAAAATCATGGTTATTTTAGTGCTTTTTGAGCACTCATCATGTGATATATGATATCATCCAATGCACTCATGAAACTAACCTATATAAGCATGCTAATCGATTCAATCTTAAAACAAGTCTCATAAGTCTATTTTTCACATCCCTCTCTACTAATATAAATATGCACATAACTAAAGATCAATAAGGACTTTACATTCTTGTAATGTAAGGCTTAGATATGGGTCGATAAATGAAGACATTTAGGCTCTTTCTACACCTTAGCTTTCCTTTTATTCATCATGCACTTTTTAATTGTAATTGATCCTTAACTTGATATTTTAGTGCATCCTCTTCAATCATTCTTTTCATGTTTTTTTATTACACATCTTCTTATTTTGTAACTTCACAACACCCTCAAAATTATTTTTAATTTTTTTTTATAAGGTTAATTTTGTTATGAGTTTTTCTTTTTCTTCTCTTTTATAAGGTGCATTACATTTAATCTTACTCTAAAGCATAACACATGATTGCATTTTTATTTTCATACAAACTAAAGGTGCAAGGGTAAAGATAATGCTTATTGGTTAGGTACAAAATATGGCTTAAAGATATGAAAGGTTCTTAGATAGTCTTAAATAGGTGACTATGGATATTAACAATGGTTATCTTGAAAAACTCAATCAATCCAAATGAGGCCTAAATAATCTCTTTTTGTTAAATACAATTTAAAATTTTGCCTCAAGGGATGATCAAATAGATTCCAAAACCTAGTAGATCTCATCAACTTACATTACTCACTACAAATTTTATCTCAATAAAAATAACAAAATCAATCATGGACATGTGCATAAAAATTTGAATCAATCCATTCAAAACTAGCAAGTATATCACATGATTAATGTAAGTATCTTAACGAGTATGTTACATTTCTTATTCTAGTCATGACAACAATTTTTTATCATTGAGTTCATACATTTCATATCAGGCATGCATGCATGCATTTAGTTTTCATATATTTATCAATTTCTACCCAAATCATGATTAAAAACATCCTAAAAATAAAACAATTCTTAAAAAATTAAAATGCATACTAAATACTAAAGTGTAGAATCAAGTTCTATCCCCAAAAATTAAATTGCACATTGTCCCTAATGTGTACATATAAATATGAAAAAGTAAAAGGAAAGAAAACTCTCTTAGTCTTGGAACACCACATTTGTTGTCAAAATGCTTAATCTTGTTGTGTCATTACTCTCTACATTTATTCACCTAAGAAATATATATAAGTAAAATAATATTGGGTTGCCTCTCAACCAACACCATGTTTAACATCCTTGACTAGACGGTCGTATCAAGTCAAAAGGTACATCCTTTTGTGTCCATTTACTTTTGAGTTTGTTCGGAGATAGTTTGAGTCTTGATTTATTCAATAATAATTTATGTTCCGGTTTAAAAACATAGAGCACAATTATCTTATCATTCCATATTTTTGTTTTTTTTGTACTTTTTGGCATTCTTATAAGCACTTCACCGTAACTCATCCAATTTAAGTGTTTCTAGCTTCTTTTTCACCTCACTGTTAGACTCTTCTACTTGTCCACTTGATTTGGAATGCTAAGATAAAGGTGTGAGATTTAAATTTGGTGTCCCTTCAATAGATGGTTTGGGCTTAGATCCAATCTGAAAACCCTTCACAATGACATTAAGTATATCCCATGGGAAACCAAAAGCTTTGAAGCTAAATATTTGGGTAAAGTTCCTTGAATATGAAAATATTTTATTTGTTCAAGATTTGTTCCCACTACTCATTTAAACTATGTGGATAGAGATCAAGCAATATTAATGCATGCTATAGCATCCAAAATGATTATAAATGTTGGAATTATAATTCATTATCGGATAAAGTTTTCTACAAAAAACCATTGATTGAGTACTTCTTCTCCCATCTCATTAATGCTTTATACTCTAAAGTGAGGGATGATTTACCAAAAAAGGTGAAGTTATGCTTCACTCTAGTGAATTATTAAATTTGACAAATTATAATGAACTCACCATTGTTTACTAATATTGCACAAAAGGATAGAAGAGTCACTTTTTCATCAAGAATGACAACGAAGAATGAAATTCATTATCTAAGTGGAAGAGCAACTTGGAAAATTAAATCCAAGCTTATACTACACAACATGCTATATTTATTACTCGACAATATCATGATCAAGTGAATGATAACCATAGTTTCTATGAAATGCATTGATTAACACATAACCATATCTATGTAGAATAAAGTCATTTAAGAAAACGCGAGAATCAAGAATATGATTTCATCTTTACACCACTTGAACCACCACATCATGAAAAACAAGGACTATGTGACATAAATGATTAAGATCCAAACTTACTTGGGAGTTTTTATTGTTTATATTTATTTTGTTTTAGTTTGTTTAATTATTTTTTGTTGTAGGATTTTAATTGCTTTTGTTTTATGCTTTTAACATTTTTATGTAATTGTTTTTCTTTAACTTGTTTTATTTCATATTACGTGAATTGTGATTATTTTATTTGAAATTGTTAAAATTTATAACTATCTGTTGAGATGTGTAGAAAGTACATAACATTCTATATATATTATTAAAATGATTGAAATGATAAATATCCCCAAATTTTTACATCAATACTTGGTCACGTATACTAAATGGGTAACTACTATCTCCTTTGTTCTTTATCTTTAATTTGTGTTTGTTACATCCAAGAGGATATAGATTCTAAGTTTAGGATCGAAAAGTTATATTAGTTATATTATATAAATTTAAGTAATTTAATTTTTTTTTATTTATCATATAACTTATTTTTACTTGTTTTATGCTTTAAGTTTATTTTAAGTAATTGATTAAGTTTTTTGTATTGTTCTATTAATATTTTCATATCATGAAATAATATGAAAATTAATTTATTTTTATCATAATTTATATTTCATGATAAAATGTTAAAAGTATAAAAACTTGTTATAAAAAGATTGAACATATATTATAACCGTTATAATCTACCACATCCATGAATGTCCAATTTGGGTGATATTAAGAAAAAATTAAACGCATCGAATTTAAAAGTTCAAATTTATGAAGAATTGAATAGACATTAATTAATGCAATCCATAATTACTTTGGAATTAGGTGAGTGCAATAACAAGTTCAGCTAGCAATTAAACAAAAGCATCAATACTTGTAAATCGGCAGACTAAAATATTAATGTACACGTTTTGAAGATAAGAATAAGCAGCATAAATAATATACTAGCTTGAAAATCAGTAAAAATTCAGAAATCTATATCTAATGAAGAAGTCTTCTCCAATTTCTATTCGTGTAAAAGGCAGAGCTGAATTGCCCATAAGGTAGAGTTTTTATGATTTCCAAATTTAACATTATAATTTTTTAAAAAAATTGAATCTACCTAAATTACTATTTTAATTTCTTATTAAATACAATTATACTTATTAAAAATATTATGATACAAGTTGCAAATCTATTTTATTTTGCATAATATTCCATGCACTGATGATATTAAGGGTGTCCATAAAACGATCCGGACTGGACCAAACCGTAAAATCGAACCGAATTGGACCGGATCGAACGGTTTTACAAATCAAACGGTCCGATTCGGTCCGGTTTGTATTTATTAAAACTATTTTTCAAACGGTCTATTTCGATTTAAACCAGTCGAACTAGACCAGACCGGTTTAATAAATATATTAAAATTTTCAAATTATTTTTCATTAAATATGTTCAAAAATTGAACCAAATCGAAAATCAAATCGGACCGGATCAGACCGAATGGTTTTATAAATCAAACGATCCAGCCCGGTTTATAATAATTAAAACCGTTTCAAACGGTCCAATCCGGTCTGAGTATTATAAACGGTCCGGTCAGATTAAATATTTTTTCCCAAAAATGGATCGGATCAAACCGTTGGACACCCTTAATTGATACTTTATATTGATTTAAGTAACATGTGGATTATATTTACGATAAAATTAGTTGTTTTATTGTAAGAAATGGATTTATTGATGATTAATAAACGAATGTTTACAACCTATTTATACAAAAGAAAAGCAAAATTGTAATAATTAAAAATAAACACAATTATGGAGAGGCATGTTCTTGGACAACCTATCCTTCCCCACCAAGCTGTTGGTGGGCTGCCTGGTGTGTTGGTTGTCACCAATTTGGATCTCATGTTCTTCAACATTCCCCTCGAGTTAGAATATATGTTAATTATTCCTAACTTGTTAAGTACTTGAAGCTGTGAAAAACTTCGGGGATTTGGTAAATATATATGTGGTTGCTCTAATGTAGAGATATGATAAGTTTTGATCATTCCAGCTTGAATCTTTTCTCTTACTAGATGGCAATCGATCTCTATGTGTTTGGTTCGCTCATGAAACACTGGATTTGATGCAATGTGAAGAGCTGCTTGATTATCACAATATAACTTGGTTGGTTGAGAGTATTTGATACCCAAATCATCCAAAATATATCGTAACCAGGTTACTTCGCAACATGCCACTGCCATAGAGCGGTATTCTGCTTCTGCACTTGATCGTGAGACTGTATTTTGTTTCTTATTCTTCCAAGAAATTAGCGAGTTTCCAAGAAACATACAATATCTTGTGGTTGATCGTCGTGTATCTGTGCATTTTGCCCAATCTGCATCACAAAAAGCATTTAGTTGTAATGAACTAGTTGCTGAGAAAAAGAGACCTTGCCCTGGTGTGTTCTTGACATATCGTAGCACTCGTTGAGCTGCTTCCAAATGTGGTTGTCGTGGTTTATCCATATATTGACTGAGAATGTGCACGGCATACACTAAGTCGGGCCTTGTGATGGTCAAGTATATTAATCTCCCAACAAGTCTTCGATAGGATGTGGGATTACTGATGAATTCCCCTTCAACCTTGCTGAGGGATAAATTTTGTTCCATAGGTGAATTGGCAGATTTGGCACCAAGATAACCCATGTCCTCCAATATTTCAAGTGCGTACTTGCGTTGTGACAGAACAATTCCCTTACTGGAACGTGAAACTTCTATGCCCAAAAAATACTTTAATTCACCGAGATCTTTAAGCTTGAATTGTCTCATGAGATGATTCTTAGTTTCTTCAATGTCTTGTATATTGTTTCCTGTTATGATTATATCATCTACATAGACAAGAAGAGCTGAGAAGGAATTACCACGGGTTCGGACGAACAATGAGTGATCATACTTGGATTGGTTAAAACCAGCTAGCTTAAGTGTTGTTGATAGCTTGATGAACCACTGTCGTGAGGCTTGTTTGAGTCCATACAAAGATTTATGTAGCTTACATACTCGTGTTTCCCCCTTTCGTCCGAATCCAGGTGGAAGGGACATGTAGACATCTTCATGAAGATCACCATAGAGAAAAGCATTGTTGACATCAAGTTGTCGAAGATGCCAATTTTGAATAGCAGCAACGGCAAGGAGAAGCCGAACAGTGACAAGTTTGGCTACTGGTGCAAAAGTTTCTTGGTAGTCAAAACCTTCAATCTGACTGTATCCTTTGGCCACTAATCGAGCCTTGTATCGTTCCACAGAGCCATCAGGATTATACTTGATTTTGTAGACCCATTTACAACCAACTGGTTTCTTGTTTGGAGGAAGCTGTTGAAGCGTCCAAGTGCCATTAGTTTCAAGGGCATCCAGTTCTTGTTTCATGGCAAGCCACCATTTTGGATCATTGAAAGCTTCAGCAAAGGTGGTTGGTTCCCTGAGAATGGAAATAGAAGTAGCAAAGGCACAATGTGCAGGTGATAATTGGTCATAGGTAAGTACATGAGATAAAGAATGAGAAGTACCTTTGTCTTTGGACGATGCTGAGTGAGACGAAGGGAAGGACCGAGAAGGTAAGGAAGCTTCTACATGATATTTTTGAAGGTAGCTAGGAACATTGGTGGATCGACGAAGCCTATGTGTGACTGGTGTTGGAGAAGTTGATGATGATGTTTCTGAAGATGAATTTTGAAGATGAAGAGTGTCTGAGTTGATTGTTGGAAGGACAGATGATGTATGATCAAGTGATATATTTGGATTGGTTGATTGACGAATGTTGGGTATGTCATCATAAATAGTATCTTCTGATGGAGGAAATAGAGTTGGATTGTTGATAGCGGAAGTGAAATAAGGAAATACATGTTTATGAAAGATAACATCACGAGACACTAAAGTCTTGCTTGTTTCCAGATTGTAGACACGATAACCTTTGATCCCAGATGGATACCCAATGAATATGCATTTATGTGACCTAGCATCAAACTTGGTGAGTCGATCATGATGTGCAGACACAAAACAAAGGGAACCAAAAACACGAAGATGTTCATACCTAGGAGTTTTGTGAAAAAGGACTTCAAATGGTGTTTTACCCTTGAGAACAAGTGTTGGAGTACGATTTATGAGGTATGTGGCTGTAAGAATGGCATCTCCCCAGAATTGTTTAGGAAGATTGGCTTGGAAGAGCAATGAACGAGCGACATTGAGAAGATGACGATGTTTGCGTTCAGCAACACCATTTTGTTGTGGGGTAGAGACACAACTAGTTGGATGAAGGATTCCCTTGGTAGAAAACAACTGGGTCATAGAAAATTCTGGTCCATTGTCACTACGAATGATTTTAACTCTGGATGAAAATTGTGTTTCAACAAGATTGATGAAAGTGGTAAGAAATGTGCATGTATCAGATTTAGCATGTAAGAGATAGACCCATGTGCATCTTGAGTAGTCATCAACAATAGTGAGAAAATAACGTGCTCCATTAAGTGCTGGAATGTGATAACCACCCCAAATATCGACATGAATCATTTCAAACGGTGCTTTTGTATTGATGGAACTTAAAGGAAATGGATTACGTGTTTGCTTAGCTAATGGACAAATAGAACAATCACTAATGGAACAAAAAGGTGTATTGATGGAAAGAGAAATTACACGCAAACTGTTATTAGATAAATGACCAAGTCGTTGATGCCATAGATGAGAGTTGGTGGAAGCAGTGTTTGAAACGGAGAAACATCCAGCCTTTTCAGAAATAGTCAAGTAGTAGAGTCCTACTTTCTCAGTTCCCATCCCAATCATCTTTCCTGAGCATTTGTCCTGAACAAAGCACATACTGTTAGTGAAGGTGACATGAAATAATGAGGTTTGAGTTAGTTTGGCTACTGAAACTAAGTTTAATTTGAAGGAGGGAACACACAAGACATTATGGAGTATGAAATTATTTGAGAAATGTACAGTGCCAATATGTGTGACACGGGCAAGAGAATGATCAGGTAAATGTACATGTCGATTAGTGACTGGAATGCTGGAGCTCATAAGGTTTTGGGAACAAACCATGTGATCAGTTGCCCCTGTATCAAAAATCCAACGGGTTTCTGAATGGAAAACAGTTGCACATAATGTGTTACCTGAAGAAGTAGTCACTTGACTTGCCATGCTACCTGATTTGGATTGATTGAGAAGTGTAAGGAGTTCATAATATTGGGCAGATGTAAGGTTGTGGAATGGCGTCTTTGTGTCGGAGTAGCTTTCTTGAAAGTCAATATGATGAGCTTTGGAAGGGAAGCCATAACTTGTATTTATCTTATCTTTAATTGCTCCTTTCTTTCGACACATGTTGATGTCATGTCCATTCAAACCACAAAAATTACATTTGAGACGCTTTCGGCAGTTTTCAAAATTGTGTCCATTGAGACCATAAAAATCACATTTGAGGTGACTTCGGCAATTCTCAGAATTATGGCCTATATTGTTGCATCGATTGCACTTGAGATGTGGATTCCTTGGTGGGTAATTTTTGTGAGGATATTATGGACGACTATCTCTGGAAACAAGTGCGGCAGCTTCTGGCATCCTTCCCATGCTTTGCGTGGAGACAGCTCTTTGCTTTTCATCTTGAACAATAAGTGAATATACCTTATTTACTGTAGGTAATGGTCCCATGAGCAAGATTTTTCCACGTGCTGATGTGTAAACATTGTTAAGCCCCATGAGAAATTTTATGGTTCACTGCTTTTGTTGATATTCTTGTAGTTCCCTTCCGGCATTTCTTTCACAATGTGGAAGAGGACAGTGCATCACGACTATCCCATAAGCTTTTCAATTTTGTATAGTATTCTCCAATGCTTACACCTTCTTGTATGCAATCATGGATCTCTTTCTCAATGTGGAATAGGTGCATGTTGTTGGTGTGCGAAAAACGTTCCTTTAATTCTTCCCATAGCTCATATGCAGTATCACTATACATGACACTTTCTGCAATTTTGGGCGATATAGTGTTGAGGATCCATCCTTTGACAAGAATGTTCCAACGAGTCCATTGTTTGATTTCTATTTCAAGGTTTTTTAATGGCCTTTTGATTGTGCCGTCAATGAATCCTTCTTTGTTTTTGGTTATTAGAGCCATGAGCATTGCATGACTCCAAATGTGATAGTTTTCTTGGTTTAAGGATTGAGCTACGAGAACCATGCCTGGTTGGTCTGAGTGGTGTAAATATAATGAATGGCTACGGTCATCATACCATTTTGGTAAAGTAGGGTTGGTATTGGTAGTCATAGACATTATTTGTTGAATAAATTCGAAAGTACGGGATATGTTTAAGTGTATTTTAGACAATAATGACTATTTATGAAATAAATAATGGACTGAAATATGATTTATCTTATAGAAAATGAGTTAAGGATTACAGAACCAGAAATTTCAGCCGAAGAACAGGTCGGAAAGTGGGTGAACCGGTGGTTGGAATGGCTGAAACGGTGGAACCCTGAATCGGATGAAGACCGAACCGGATCGGACTGGATGAAGGACCGAACCGGGTGAACGACGCGTCGTTTGCTTCAGCGGCGCGCGAACGACGTATCGTTGGAGTCGTTTTCCTCAATAGATGGCGCGTGTTGGCGCCTGTGTCTCCGGTGAGGCGCGTGGAACGCCGGTGAGTTTAAACAAGGCACGTGTGAGCGCGTGTAGAGGTATTTTGGCTTGATTTTAATTGCAGATTGCTCGGATGAATCTGAATAATATGATAGGATGAAATTGAAATTATTTTGTTAATCGAAATTTGTTTTGAAAAAAAAAACAGATTAAAGAAAAATGGGAAAAATTTTCTATGAGCTGAATTTTCTGGGAATTGTTTCCTAAGCTTTGATACCATGTAAGAAATGAATTTATTGATGATTAATAAACGAATGTTTACAACCTATTTATACAAAAGAAAAGCAAAATTGTAATAATTAAAAATAAACACAATTATGGAGAACGTGTTTTTGACAAATTTATCCTTCCCACATGTATTGGTGTTCAATTTACATTGGTGTGTTGGTTTTCAACATATCGATGTTCTTCAACATTTATGTATATTTTTGAGCTAAATTAGATGAATTTTTTAATTTGGATAAATACGTTAT
The DNA here is from genome assembly GCA_033030585.1 of Hippophae rhamnoides. Classification (NCBI taxonomy): domain Eukaryota; kingdom Viridiplantae; phylum Streptophyta; class Magnoliopsida; order Rosales; family Elaeagnaceae; genus Hippophae; species Hippophae rhamnoides. The sequence continues at coordinate 17,785,759 of CM065434.1, read as the reverse complement.
TCGTGTTTTAAATCTTTGAACGAGTTTAAGTTGATTTACAGTTTTAAATGTTGCAAGAAGTTGGTTTATGAGTTTAAGTACAGCGAGAAATTATAAAATGACATCATAAAATATTCAAAGTAACGTATATTTTATAAAATTTAAATTTAACTTGTAAAGATTAAATTTTAACTAACTCATAGAAATGTTTAATTATAAATCTAGCTCTAAAATTATGTAGGTATGGTCATAGCGGACTTGCCCGCATCTAATCAGACTTTGATTTGTGTCATTCGTACTTTCAACACACCTGACTAAATTACAAAACACGTTCTCACCATATTTCAAGTCAAATGTGTTTTAAAAAAAAAATAGACTAGACTAATATGATACATTAAAAATATAACAAACCTATAAAAGTTTATTTCATTAATACTGTAAATTTATTTTTATATTGTTTATATCGTACAATTATTACATTTATTTCATTTTATTATTCTACTAATCTTCATATAACAACATAATTAAGTGATAAATTATAATTAAATATTATATTTTGAATAAATTATTGATTAAAATATAATATGTAATTATATGAGTTATTTCAAATCTATTATTTATCTATTTGAATTATTTTAAATTTTGAATTATTTTAAATTTATTATTAATATATGACGTAATTAAATGAATATATAATGATATAAAATAGATAAAATAATTTGATAATATAAATAAAAAATACAATAATTTAATTATATTTTTAAATGTAACCATAAAAATAAATTTTAATATCCAAGTGGCACTAAATTTGTAAAGCTTGTATTTCGGCGCTCGCTATCAGTTGTTAAACTCAAGAAAAGCATGTTTCTTTTTCACACAAACGACTTTCAACCTCTTTAGGTTATTATCTTTATTTATAATATAATTATAATTAATTTAATAAATAATTATTAATTAAAATAATATAATATAATTTATTTTTGAATTTATAATTAATTATTATATCCGTTATAATAATATCAAAATTTATAAAAATAGCTCCTTTTATTATCTGATTTTTCCAAAATCAATAATTATTTTTTAATTTGAATTATAATAAAGTTTTATTTAATAATATATAATGATATAGTTCGTATTTTTAAAAATTGATTTTAAATAAGAGTAAAGATTAAAAAAAAAGATCAATAGAAGGTCAAAATTTATTATAAATATACTTTTTATTAGAAAAAAAACTTTTATATGATATAGACTTGTAGATGATGTGCTTAATTTATTTATTAATTGTTTTAAATGGATAAATTTCTTTCCACATAAAAAGAAACACATTATATATATATATATATATTAATAATAATTTGAAACTATGAGACGACACTATATTCGTACGATAAAAAAGTTCTTGTCAAAACAAAAACCATGTACTTTAGATCCACTTCTGAAATAACATTATATTTATACGATTAAAATATGAAAGCAAAAACTAATTTAAATACCAAATGAGTACAAAAACAAAAACAAATAAGTCAGAATAAAACAATGGATGAAGCGTTTAAATGATCATTAAATATGTTATTTAGTTATTTTATTTAAAATGATATTTTTCAATCTTTTTATCGGCAAAAAATCTTCTATTGAAGTTACAAAGTTAACAAATAAATTTAACTTTTTATCTTATTTTTTGTTAAATATAATATAATAACATATGTATTAAATATATGTTTAAATTTTTTTATAATTATATACGTTAAAAAATTACTCAAATTTTTTAACAAAAAATTTTCTTTCAAAATTAAACAAAATTCTCAATGACTTTTTAAAAAAAATTCATTATCTAATATCCAAAATCAAATATTAGACAATAAAAATTTAATTTAATTTTGATCGAAAGATTTATTAAAAAAAATTTAACTAATTTTTTTAATTAAAAATTATTTCATTATATATATATATATATATATCAAAATAAAATATGTATCACACATAACATTTCATTATATTTAATAAAAAATTAGATAAAAAGTTAATTTTATCCTTATATGATATCTTTTTGACAAATAAAAAAAAACTTCAAAATACATTTTCTAAATAAAAGAACTAAACAACTCTTAAGATTCCAAAAATCTTCGTTCAACTTTTTCCTAAAATAATTATGTTAAAAAATACCTTCACAAATCACAGGTTTATGGAGACAATATGTCAAAATCATAAATTTGTTTGTTGAAAATAACTACACTACCTCCTCATCTACCACCTACATTATTAACATTACACATTTGTCCAAAACCTGTACATCATCTCATGAATTATAGATGTAAATAATCATAATTATGTAAAAAAATTAATGATACAACAATATTTTTATCATATCTACACAATTGAATCTCATAATAAAATACTGTGTTAATTGAAATTGCAATATATTTGTTAAGTAAGAGCCCATTAGAGAATCAATAAAAGTTATATGGATTTTTATTTTCATCATTTATAATCTGCAATTAATAAACATAAAAGAAATATCACAATTAAGATAATTATTTTTGTTATCATTAAAAGAAAAATGTATAAAATTATTATTATATCCTTAAAATTAGTTTCATTGTAGCAATATTAATAATAAATAAAATAATTATAATAATAATAATTTTATTACAACTAACCTAACAAAATTTGAAAAACAAAGAATAAAAATTACTCGAATAAGCATATCATAGCTACATGCGTTTTAGGGATAGCCTCTAACTTTCTACAATAAATTTATAATGGGTGAGAGTACAATATATATGCAAATATATATATATATATATATATATATATATATATATATATATATATATATGTGTGTGTGTATATTTGTATATATACATATATGTATATAATTTAAGTATATTTTTTAAAATAAATATTTGATTTTTAAAATATGTTTTACATGTGACAAATTATATTTATATTAGATTTATTCAGCCTTCTCTTTCTTTTTCTTTTACACCAAAGAAAAAATTATATAAGTAACATATATTATATATTTTGATAAGTTTAAGAATACATTATAAATAAATAAAAAATGATAATATCACATTAGTCTAAACTCAATTTTGCACCCACCATCTTATCATACAACATGTTACAATTATTATAAAAATTGAAAAAAATATTTTTAGATAATTATTATTTATGTTATTAATGTGATATTATCATTTATTTTATTAATAATTATATTAAAAGGAGACATTTGTACCATTTTTGAAAACTCTATCCGGACTAGTACAACATCAAAACAGTAAAAAAAATACTTTCTAACAGGATATAACCAAAAATTTCTTTATAACATAAAACCAAAACAAATTCAAGAGGAAAATAAAATGAGAAAGAATATTATATACCTATAATGAAAACTCGGTTACTGAAGAAAATGAAGAGCCGCAAGAAACATCAACAGGAAGGACCAACACTCCTACCCTCGTCGCCTTCAGACTTTTGCTTATGTTGGGTTTGCTGTGAGTGTGATTGGTGACCCAGCTGTTGCACTTGTGTCTGTTGAGGTGAAAGCAAGAGCTGTGCCGCCAGTTGATGTGAAGGGTAAGGGCTGTCAAAGTTTCCAAGAGCCAACGAAGGCGACACAACAGCTCCACTCATCTGACTCATCCCAGTTGCACTGACCGAATTAACGGTGGTGGGATCGAACCCACCACCGTTAAATCTCAAAAGATCTTGTGACTGTTGTTGTTGCTGCTGCTGGTGGTGGTTAAATAGTTGTTTGGGTACTTCAAAACCCCGAATCATATCTTGTTGTTCTCTTGCTGCTAACCCGGCAGCCAATTGTTGAGCCTCAAGAATTTGTTGTTGATGGTGCTGGGTTTGGCTTGGTTGTTGATTATGCCCACTTTGTGAATTTACCAACATGTTAGATACATTATACGGTAATATTGAAGAAGAAGAAGGATTTCCTTGGAATTGTTGAGGTAAATAAGCTGATGGTGGAGTAATTGGAAGCATAGCTTGTGGACCCAAGTATGTAGCTAGCTCTTTCTTAGCACTATAAAGATCACTTTGAACTTGCATAAGCTTGTGCTGAAGAACTGAGATAAGACCCACGCAACCATAAACTGGATCACGAAGCCGAGCTTCGGCTTCGTAAGCTAAAGAGTTCACAGCGTCTTCTCGTTGTGTGGGATTAAGCTCGTTAAGAATTTTAGAAACATTGCTAGCTCCAAATACCTTGTGAACATTCTCAAACTTTTGAGGCTGATCTGGTGGGAAATACGGCGCAAACACGCATTCTTGGGTGCATTTTCTCCTCTGAAACTTGCAAGCCGCGCACGGTGAGTTCGATGACGACATTTATTTCCACCAAATGCAATATACTGTGCACAATGGTATTAATAAAAATTAATACTTTTTTATTTCAACATCAGTGTAATAACTTTAAGTGTTAGTTGTTAGTTTTAAAAATATATTATTAATTTTTATATAAAAATTGGTTATTTATATACAAATATATATATATATATATAACTGATACTAATATTTGTATATAGTGCAAAACTTTATCAAAGATATGATACTTACAAATTTAACTAACTTAACCTTACTTAATAAGTTATAATTTTCAAGAACATTAATCTTATATTTTATTCACGCTTTATGCAATACTCAACCTGAATAATCTCTCAATTAAAATTAAAAAAACATGTTAGTTGCTATAAAGTGTATTATATTAATGTCATTGAAATGAGGAATCACACAGACAAATGCACATAGTTTAGCAATTTTAGGTAAAGAGATCGCCATTAAAAGTTTCTCATAATCACGGCCAATCTATTGGTATTATAAGAAACCGACATTATGAGTCAAACGCCATTAATTTATAATCAAACATTAACTTCAAATGAAAGCAATTTTTTTAAAAGAATTGATCCAAGAAAAATAATGAAAATGAAAACTAAAGCGACTGTTAGAGAAAAAAAAAATTTTACAGAAGAGACGAAAATGAATCATTCGCTAAAACAAAACAAACCCATTTTAGAAACATCCAAAATTACTGGCTTCTACAATACTTCCTTGAGAAAGAAAGCGACAGTACATCAGAAAACAATGAAACAAGAACTGATAGATGCGAATGTAAAACTATATTACATTATTCTCCAATAATTTCTCTGATTTTTTCTGTTTTTATATTCATTTTAAATTTCTCGATCATTTCGCTGATTATCTCTCTGGATTCTAGATCCGTTTCTCGCAATAAACAGATTTTTGAAATAAAATCGAAGAAATGTTCGTTTTCATTTCTTGACTGTGTATCACTTACAGATTTCGAAAATCAAAGTTGAAAAAGAATTAGAATTTTACCTGAATATTGCCTTTGATTTAGAATAACTCTTTCCAATCACTGATTTTGCTTTCCGAAATCTCTCTACTTTTACAACTGAAACTCAAACCAAATGAAACGTTGACGTTCTTATTACACACATTGGATGAGAAACTCGCGGCTATAAATATATGGAAGAGAGAGAGTGTGAGCTGTCTGGTTCTAGGGTACGAGTGAGAGAACGAAAGCGCTCAATCTGATTTTCGATTGATTTTCAGGATCACAAATGAAGAGAAGAGGTCTGGAAAATTGTAAATATTTCGAAGAGAATCGGTATATAATTATATTAGCAAAATTTTCAATGAAGACGACGTCAACTTTTATAGTAAGTTTAATTTTGGACTGTTGAGATTCAGAGATGATGGTTCTAACCGTTGGATTATTTTTGGTATTTTTAAAGACAAAATTATTTACTTTTTTCAGGACTTCTATTCTGGAGAAAGAATTAAATGCGTGTCAAAGTTACCTCTTTGTCTCTGTACTGTATTTTCTAATTCCCAAATTACCCCTTCAATTCATGAATATTTTTTATTGAATTTGATGGGATTCAAATGTATGGAAACCAATACTTGTTAACGTCATATCTTATGTAGTCCTAAAATGAAAAACTCAACTCATTCAATATTAATTATAATGAATTAATAATTTAAAAAAAATAATTTACTTATCTTATAAATTTAAATGAATTAATTTACTTATTTTATAATTTCAAATAATCTAAGTTACCTAATTTATTATCTACTAATTATGAGTAATATAATTATGAAAAACACAATTAAAATATATAGTTTTTTATTTTTTCTTAGTTTATAAAAATATAATTAAAAGAATATTCAGACTAACATTTTTTAATTTTTAAACAAAATTATAAATATTTCTAAAAAAATTACAAAAAAATAACACCCTTATAATTATAACACTAAAAATAATATTCTAATAACATTTGATTGGGTTCAATTGTACATAATTCAATATTAAATAGGTATAAATTGTTGTTATGAAATTGTGTGCTTGCATTTTTTTAATAATAAAAACACTATATGTTTTAGTCATAAAAACTATTATTTTTGTGGATATAAGTTTTAATTATGTTATTTTCTTAATATTTTTTATTTTATTTTTAGAAGTGTAAATAAGATAGTTCATAGAGATGTAAAATAAATTATCTCATCTCATATGTCATTTAGCTTCCCTGTAGTAATATTATTTCATTTCATTTAAATATCTTTTCATCTCATTTCATCTTATTAAAATTCTAATCATAGGACTAACTTTAAATATATATTATATCTTTTTCTCTATTAAACTTATATTATAAATTAATATTTATTATATATTTATTATTATTATTTTGTATTATTTTTTTTTCATTTAGATTCATTGGGAATAAATAAGATATTTCAATTAGTATCGTTTCATTACTATTTTATCTTATTAAAAATTAAGTTAGACAAGATAAGATATATTTTAAAAATTAATAAATTATCTCATGAATCTCATTAACATTTCATCTCAATTTATAACTCTAATAGTTCATGAACTACTCAACCCAACTTATTTAAAAATATGTTGAGTTAAATTTTACTCATATAAAATCTAAATAAATTAAATTGAATTATAACTTTTATAAGATAAATTAAATCTAAACAAGTTAAATAAGCTTTTGTACAACATTTTACAAGCTATAATATTCACAAAATACATATGGATGTAAAACCAACTACTTGTAACATTTCATCAAACCGAAATAGGATTGTAGGTTCAGTTACATAAATTAAATAACAACAGGTTGGTTTCGAGTTTAAAAAATAGCATTAAATTTTATTTTTAAATATGTGGCGTGAATTAAAATTGGGACGAGAAATGAAGGAAAGCTTACAAACAAAATCATTGTGTAAACTAAACATATTATGTATCCATTATTTTATAAAGTTCAATTATTATTGCAATGAATCACTAATGTGTCAAACATATTTGTTGGTGTGCATTTAGTCAAGAAATTCTTGTTAAATATTAAATTTAATTCATTTACTATTTTCATATTAGAATTTGATTTAAAATTTTGAATTTGTATGGATGGTAATAAAAATAAATATGTTAGTTGGCCTTTTTTACGCAAATATAGTTTATTGAACAGAAAATAGATAAAACTTTGACCAACAATATATTTAGTTATTATTATAAAAAAAAACAATATATTTAGTTACTAAAAGATACTTGAATTAAGTCATTTGTATATATATATATAAATTTAAACTATTAAAATATAAGAGTTTAATAAATTGTGTTATTCTAATATATATATTACGTAAATTACTTGAATTAAGTCATTTGTACCATTTAATTTTTTAAATTCGAAAAATAATAATTTAGTCTCTTAATTTTGTAAAAAATACCAATTAATAACAAATCATATTATTTTAATAATTTTTATTAAAATATTATTATTCTATCAAATGATTAAACACGATTAAAAAACAAGTTTTTAACGATAGTAAAGTTAATATTAATATGAAAACAATTCACGAAATGTTTATTTTTAATATTTGTTAATTGATATTAATTTATTTTAATGTTTTATTAATTTTTAAATTTTATTAAAAATTAAAATAAATTTATATCAATTATATTATTCTTTATTTTATAAAATTATTGCATATTAAATTTCACTTTTAATCTTGTTAAAAACTTGTGTTTTTAATAGTGTTTTAAATTCTTAATAAAAAATAATAATATTTTAAATGAAAATTATTAAAATAATATAATTTATTTTTAATTTATCATTTTTATAAAACTAAAGAAATAAATGAAACACTTTTTAATCCAAGAGACTATAAAATATAAATGAAATAATCTAAAATATTTCTATAGCATAAAATATTTACTTTTTTTTAAATACTACACTAGTCATAAACTAATGTAGTGAAATACTACATTTACCTTCAAAATTTAAATCTTAAATTTTCTTATGCTTAAGTAAGTAATATTTTGTTGAGCTATAAACTCGTGTTATATATAATCTAGGCCTAAACTTGTTATATGTACTTAAGTCATAATTTGTTGTTAATATTTTACTTAAATAATCTTTTATTAGTTATTATTGATGTGATATAATACTTTACTTCTCATTTTTGATCCATAAGCCATAAATGACGATTTCATTTTATAATTAAAATATTATAAATTAAAGAAAATGACTTCAAATATTAAAGGAATAAAATTATAAAATATTATCCTATAGCATATATTAGAAAAATATAACACATATATAACTTTTATGAAATTATAAATGTTTTTTAAAAGGTTAATATAACTTAGAAGGAAGGTTGAAAAAGTATTTAATGAGCAAATCGAGAAGATAACAAAAACCAATCATAATATTTAACTCGTTAAAAAAAAGTGAAACTTTTACTTCCTTAGTATTGATGTTAACTTTTTAATACAATATTTAATTTTTTTTAATGAAAATGATCAAAAATCATAAATATTAACCAAAATAAATATTGAAGGGATTTTGTATAACAAATTTATGGATATTTTTATTATCAGTCCTAAATATTAAAGATTTAAAATATATTTAAGCTTTTAGGGAATGATTATTGCGAAAGAAGATTTAAATTCTTTAAACAAAATAATTTTATATTTATAAGATTTAACTAATACTTTTAAGGGTGAGTGATATCAGTTCCTTAATTTTTGTAACAATATATTTAGTTATTTGTTTAGAAAAATTGAAAACTTATTAATAAATTATCAATTTTTATTTTTCATTTTTTTAATTATTAATGAGATATTATTTTTATAGATTATTAACAATGGACAACAATGTTATAAAATTGATAAATAAAATAAAAATTATTTATTTATTTTTGTGAAGTTACTTTTTCGTAAAAAAATTAAATTATTATAAAAATAATAAAAGAATTAAACTTTTGTAAATGATATAACTAATAAATCTTAATATATTTATCTCTATTTTTAATTTTTTTTTTGAAAAATAGTTAATTTCTTTTATTATTTTCTTTTCCTTATGTTGTTGTTGATTTTTTCCATTTTATTTAAGATAATGATATTTTTGTAATTTTTATTATTATTATAATTAAAATATTTTTATAATAATAATAATTTATATTATGACACCATCATAACTGAAAACTTGCTTGTAATATTTTAATGTTATAAAATTTAAGATTAATATAAAAAAATTAAATATTTATTAAAAATTTTAAAAAAATAATCTAATTAATTAAGAATAAGCACTCGAAAAAGCGATGACCTGCTATTTCCGGTTAGTTTTCGTACGGAGACCAAATTCAATGAACAGTCGTTTTGATTGACAGGTTTAGCGAACCTTTTTTGCTATTTTTATTCTTATTGAAGTGACAGAACCTTAAGCTTCCCCCACAGGCCTTTCTATTTGGTTTTTCCAGCCTCCCGACTCAATTTTTTTTCTTCTTCTTCTTCTTCTTCTTCTCTCTACAATCACTCCTTAAACTGAAAAATCGCCTAATCTTCAGCTTTGTTTTTGTTTCTAATACTTTTATTTTTAGACTTTTTCATATCATAAATAATAATAATAATAATCTATTTTTAATTAAGCTTTAAATTTAATTAATTTACTTATTTTAAATAATATGTAATTCTTTTAATTGTTAAAAAATATTATTTAATCCTTTTAATGATTAAAAGGTTCTGATTAAGAAGGTAATTTGATATTTTATATTATTTAATAATTTTTATCAATTATATGGTAAAAATAAAAAGGAATAACAAATATTTTATCTTTCTTTTTTAAGTTTCAGAAATGGTAAAAAAAAAAATAAAAATCTGAATTGTTTGTGTTTGAATGGGAAGACAAATAATAACCAACCTACCATGCATCAATGATAAAATATATAAAATATATAAAATATAAAAATAATCATGTTATTATATCATTATTATTTTATAATTGAAAGAATTAAATAATATATTTTAAAAAATAAAAAATCAGTTAACTTTAAATTTATAAATAAAACACTAAAATACTACCGTACATATTTTTTATAATTGTTTTTTTTTTACTTTTTGGACCAATTATTCTCTTTTGAATTACGAATTAGAAAAAAATTGATTTAACTGGTCATTTAAGGCTCTTAATTCTGCTTTTGAGACACGAGGCAAATTTTGAAGCCTATTTAACTTTCGTGTCTTTAGAGAACCATCATTCACCGACCTTAAGCCTCACACGTGGCTTAGTCGTACTTTGCTTCAGAATTTTCTGCCACTTTTAGTACTTCAATTTGAGGAAAAACAGTGTTTACATCGGAAGCAGTCGTGTTATAAAATATCAATGCTTATTATTTTATAAAGTAATGAGTAGTTTTTTGTTTTTAAAAAATATCTTTACATAAAGAAAAAATGGAGAGTAATATATAATTTTTCTACCTAATATATTTCAATATTATTGTTGGATTAATTAATTTATTTTATTAAAAATATTGTTATTTTTAAATAAATACTATTATTTGTAATTATAATCAATTTTTCATAATAATAAAATAAAATTATAATATATATATATATATATATATAATGTATTATTTATCAATAACAGAAATTATGAACAAGATTATAAGATTTATTTTACAATAATTAGTGTAGTAGATGTGTATATATTATTATCTAAAATATATAAACAAAATATTGTATATTTACGTAGTAGAATATTGTATATTCTCACCTAAAATATATTTAGTTAATATAATATTGTATATATTCTTACCTAAAATATATTTAGTTAATATAATATTGTATATATTCTTACCTAAAATATATTGTACAATAATTCTTATTTCATGAAAATGATTCTCAAGAAGAAGTCATTCGACCATTTAAGCAAAATTGTCATGATATGAGAGCCTACCTCTTGAATCCATAACTGAATCTTCAGTTTTCTTCCATTCTTTTTTTTTGTTTCTAATTTTGGGTTGATAAATTTCTGATCAACAACTTCGTTTTGAGATTCTAGGTTGACCAACTTGTGGTTGATAGCTTTGCATTAATTTTTTTTTTTGAAGAATGTCTACAAAAACCTTGGCTATTAAATTTACCAAAAAAGAATTAAACGGCATGGGAATTCTAATTCAAAATGTTTCTAAAAGGAAAAGAGAGCTTTGGGGTCACATTAACGGGTCTTCTCCTACACCTAGAAATGGTAAGGAACTTAGCCAATGAGAGGCAAAGGATGCTCGAATTATCTCTTGGATTTTAGGATCTATTGGATTTTAGGATCTATTAAAGCTCATATGGTGAACAATTTATGCTCTTTTGATATGACTAAAGAAATGTGGGATTATCTGAAGTGCATAAATCATCAAGATTATATTGCAAGATGATTTCAATTAGAACTTGAGATTAGTACCTTCAACCAAGGTAATCTCTCCACTAAGTATTATTATTCTGGATTTCTTAATTTATGGAACGAATATTCTGGTATTATCTACATGAAGGTACTTAAAGAGGCCTTAGCCAGCCTTCAAATGGTTCATGAAGATAGTAGACGTGATCAGTTTTTGATGAAACTGAGACCAGAATTTGAAGTTGCTAGAACTGGATTGTTGAATAGAGATTCGGTTCCTTAGATGTATGTCTTGGTGAATTGTTGTGCAAGGAATAGAGAATGACTACACAAGCTATTATAGGTGCATTTAGAGAAACATCTGAAGTTGTCAATGTTGCTTATGCCACTCAAGGGAGAAATTGAGGAAATGGACAAATGTAGTGTTATAGTTGCAAGGAGTTCAGACATATTACTTGCAATTATGGTAAGAAATTGTGCAATTATTGTAAGCAAAATGAACACATTATCAAGGAATGTCCTACACATCCAGAAAATCGACGAGTATAAGCTTTTCAAACTACTATTCCAGGTTCTAACATTATTGGTCCTACATCTACAATTGTTACCACAACTCAGCCTATTGTTACTTCAAAAATGATCTAATAGATGATTATCTCAGCATTTTCTGCCCTTGGACTTCAAGTCTAAGGTAAGAATGTTTCTCCTCCTTGGTTTGTTAATTTTGGAGCATCTAACCTTATGACTAGCTCCCCTAATTTGTTACATAATCTATGAAAGTATACTCGTATAGAAAATATTCAGACTACTAACGGAAGTAATCTTCCAATTATAGTCATTGGTGATATTGGACCTTCTTTTCGTCATGTATTTATCTTTCCTAGGTTATCTACTAGTTTAATTTCGGTTGGTCAGATGGTGGATAATAACTATGATGTATATTTCTCTCGTGGTGGTTATGTTATGCAAGATCGAGTGTTGGGGAAGGTGTTAACGAAGAAGCCTAAAGTGGGAAGATTATTTCAGTTGCAATTTACTATTTCTCAAACTTTGTCTTTAGCATCTATTATTGTTGAAAATAAGGTTGAAGTTTGGCATAGACAATTAGGTCATTCAAATAATGTGATTTTGTCTAATTTTATGAAACATGGTTTTCTTGGTAATAAATATCAATGTTATACTCATCTGTTTCTTTTTAATTGCTCTACTTATAAACTAGGGAAAAGTAAAACTTTATCTTTCCTTACTTATGGTGGTCGTGCTGATACATATTTTGAGGTTATACACAGTGATGTTTGGGGTATTACTCCTGTTATTTCACATGCGCAATATAAATATTTTGTAACGTTTATTGATGATTATAGTCGTTTCACATGGATATATTTTATGCATTCAAAATTTAAGTTGTTCACTATTTTCCAAACTTTTGTGGCTTATATTGAGACACAATTTTCCATCTATATTAAGGTTTTACGATCTGATAATGGTGGCGAATATATGTCGCATGACTTTCAAGTCTTTTTGCAACAGAAAGGCATTGTATCTCAACGATCCTATCCTTATACACCTCAACAAAATGGGATGGTTGAACGTAAAACTGTCACTTGTTGGATATGGTTCGAACATTACTCTTAGAGTCTTCAGTTCCGCCTAAATTTTGGGTAAAAGCTTTGTCCAATGTAGTCTATATGATTAATCGTCTTCCTTCTCAACAATTGAATTTTGATACTCTTTACTATCATATTTTTGGTATGCACCCAACTTATCATATGCTACACATGTTTGGATGTGTTTTCTTTATTCACTTGCCTCCTCATGAGCGCCACAAGCTTATAGCTCAATCATTACAATGTGCTTTTATGGGTTATAACACAACTCACAAGGGATTTTTATGTTATGATGCTGTTACTAATCATTTGTGTACTTCTAGAAATGTGATTTTCTTTGAACATAAGTACTATTTTTAGTAACATGTTCCCCTTCTGACGATGTCTTTCTTCTTAGATTTAATGATATATCTTCATCAATTGAGCATTTTAAACCCAATATTGTCTATCAATGATGACAACCTCAATCATCACAAATCCTTCCCGACCTTAATCCGGTGCCTACTTCAGTAGCTCCTTGAAGATCTTCCCGTACTCTTAGTCCTCTCGATAGGTATGTTTTCTCTGCCACTTTAGTTAATACTATAGTTCCTATTTCTTATTCTTAGGCAGCTAAACATTTGTGTTGAGTGAAAGCTATGCAAGAAGAACTTCAAGATTTTCAGGAGAATCATACTTGGGATATTGTTCCCTGTCCTACTGGTGTTAAGCCTATTGGTAATAAATGGGTATATTCCATTAAGATATGGTCTGATGGCTCACTTGACAGATATAAGGCGCGGTTGGTAGCACTCTGTAATCGATAGGAATATGGGGTCAATTATGAGGAGCCATTTTCCCTTGTAGCAATGATGACGACGGTGCAACTTTTCCTTGGTATTGTTGCATCCAAGGGCTAGCCATTGTGACAAATGGATGTTACGAACGCCTTTTTCATGGGGACAGTAAGGAAGAAGTTTTTATGACTCCACTATCAAGGTTGTTTTCTACACCCTTTACCGATGTTTGTAAGCTAAAATGGCCACTCTATGGTTTAAAACATGCTCCACGTGCTTGGTTTGATAAGTTTCGCTCTATGCGTCTTAGCTTCTCTTTTGTTCAAAGTCAGTATGATTCCTCTTTGTTTCTTTGTAAGACTGCTAAGGGAATCATCTTGCTTTTGGTATATGTTGATGATATTATTATTATAGGGATTGACTTTGCATTGATTTCTCAGCTTTAGCAACGTCTTCAGGGTTCCTTTCATATGAAGGACTTGGGTCATTTACAATATTTTTTAGGCCTTGTGGTGCACTCTACCTCAGCTCGTATTTTCTTACACCATCATAAGTACACCCAGGAATTAATTATTTTGGTTGGCCTTCAAGATGGTTGTTCTATTGATACTTCCTTGGAAGTCAATATTAAATATCGTTGTGATGAGGGAGACTTTGTCTCTGATCCTTCTGTATATAGACAACTAGTGGGGAGCCTGAACTATTTGAATATCACTAGGCTTGATATTTCCTTTGTTGTTTAACAAGTTAGTCAATTTATGCAGGCCCTTAAGCACCTCCACTTGGCTACTGTCCGTCGCATTGTTTGTTATTTGCAAGGCACTTCCACCTGTGGTCTTTTATTCCCTATGGATTCTCCTATTAATTTGGTTAAATATAGTGATGATGATTAAGCTGATTGTTCTAATACTCGACGGTCATTTATTAGTTCTTGTATGTTTTTTGATACCTATCTTGTTTCTTGGAAAAGCAAGAAGTAAGATTGTATGTCGAAGTCCTCCACCAAGTTTGAGGTCTGAGTATCGTGCTATGTCTTCTGCATATTCTAAGATTGTTTGGCTTCGGGGACTATTGGGTGAACTTGGGTTTCCATAACCTGAGTTTACTCCACTGTATGTGGATAATACTAGTGTTATTCAAATTGCTGCTAACCAAATATTTCATGAGCGCACCAAGCACATTAAAGTGGATTGTCACTCTATTCATGAAGCATATAATGCTCACATCATCTCTCTTCCTCATCTTACTACCGATCTCTAAATTGCTTATGTGTTTACTAAGGTTCCTTCTCGACATCGACATCAATTTCTTATTGACAAATTGATGTTTTTTGATCATCCAACATCAATTTGAGGGAATATCAATGACAGAGATTATGGACAAGATTACAAAATTTACTTTACCATAATTAGTGTATTAGCTATGTATATATTATTACATAAAATAGATAAATAGAATATTATATATTCTTACCTAAAATATATAAACAAAATATTGTATATTTAGGTAATAGAATATTCTATATTCTTACATAAAATATATAAACAAAATATTGTATATTTAGGTAATAAAATATTGTATATTTAGATAATAGAATATTATATATTTAAATAATAGAATATTATATATTTAGGTAATAAAATATTGTATATATTCTTACCTAAAATAGATTGTACAATCATTTTTATTTAATGAAAAAGATCTTCAAGAAGAGACTATTCAACCATTTATTCAAAATTGTTATTATTTTTAAAATAAATATAGGACTTTTACTATAATATACCTATAATCTTTTAGTGTTTTTTAGTTGTAAGTTATATGAACTTTTTTTTTCTTTTTTATTTATATTTTATTAACTTTTAGATGATAAAAACCAATCTATTCTCTTTGAATTGATGTTCTTAAATTATATATTATAAAATAACTACAAGTATTATGCACAATATTATTTTACTGATCCAAATATTTGTTCTTGAATTTTACAATTAGGACGATTTAAATAAGAGTATTTAATTATTTCATAAATTATAATACAATTATAAATATAAGATATATAATTATTAATTAAAATAACGAGACACATTTTTTGTAACTTATAATTAACTACCACACAATTGTGATAATAATTTAAGATAATTATATTTTTATTTAATAAAAATGATATTTAAGAAGACGTTATTCAATCATTTATTTAAATTTTTTTTATTTTTAAAATAAATATAGGAATTTTACGGTTATATACCTATAATCTTTTAGTGTTTTTTAGTTGTAAGGTATATGAACTCTTTTTTCTCTTTTTTTCTTTATATTTTATTAACTTTAAGATGATAAAAGCCAATCTATTCTCTTGATGTTATTAAATTATATATTATAAAATAACTACAAATATCATGCAAAATATTATTTTATTGATACAAATATTTGTTCTTGAATTTTACTAGTAGGACGATTTAAATTAGAACATTTAATTATATCATAAATTATAATATAATTATAAATATATGATATATAATTATTAATTAAAATAAAGTTTCTTATTTTTTATAACTTATAATTAACTACCACACAATTGTGATAATAATTTAAGATAGTTATATTTTCAGTTAGTTATTAATTATAATAACTCAACAATATTTTTATTTTTATAATCATTCAATTGTTAGTAAATTATTTTAATTTATCTAGCATTCCCTGTCTCGTTAATAAAGCTTAAGTAGATACAATTGGTTTTTATCGATTTTATTAAGACATAAAATCAAAACGATATTAGCAATTTTTTAAAACATTAAAACGAAATCCATCTGAATATTTGAATCAACCGAACCACCAATTGACCAAGAATTCGATTCAGTTGGTTTTATTTATAAAAACGTAGAAATATTTTGAATAGTATGTATATGTATAAATTTATTTGATTAAAAATTAACTCTTATTTATAATAAATATCTAATTATTAATAATTACAGTTTAACATTCTAACATTTACTTAATCACTCATGCGTCATTGGTTATAATTTATGAGTACGTAAACATAAATTATAAATAATTAACAAATTTTAAATAATCCAAATTTTAAGTAAATATTATCTAAATTTAAAATCTATAAATATCAAATAATTCTTTAACAAGTTTTAAAAGTTTAATGTAATTTAATAATTTAAAATTTTATATTAATTTAATAATTAATAATTCGATTTAAATACAAACGGTTTTATATATGATAAATTAATTTTCGATTTATAATTTTTTCGAAATTGATTCCTTTTTGGGTAAGGTTTGGTTTAAAACAATAGATTTAGTTGTTTATATGTACACTCTTAATATGTTTTATCTTATACAATTTATTATTATTATTAAGGTTATTAATTTATTATTGATATTATTATTTGATAAAGTAGTTACTAGTGGTCGCATTTGAGAACTTGTAGAAATATTGCATTTTACTTGGTGCTAGATGACCATTTTATTATAATAATTTATTGTTATAAAATTTTATTGAACAATCTTGTATATATTAGTGTAAAACAACACCTTTTCATTTTTTACATGAACACGTAATGATTTTCTTAACAAAATATATATAAAAAAGAGAGACCCTAGCAGTTTGGAAAAAAAAAAATGGTTAGTGAGATTAATAATATAATTTATTTTAAAAAAAATCTAAGAACGCATTAATTTCAGCTTTACGTGCAAGAGTCAGCTTTGTATGTATTGAATGAATAATGACTATATTCCATTAGAGGATTCATAATATCACGCTATTCCACCCGTGTTTGCCCGGTGAATATTAAATTGAAGCATGATTAATTAGTACTAAATTTGATAATTATTTTAATTTCGGATATTTTTAGTAATTTTTATATTATATATGTGTTTTATAGTATATTTTTATTTTTATTTTTGTTAAAAAACACTTAATATTGAACGTATTTTTATTATGTGTTAATTTAGATTTGAATTAAATTTCGAATTAAATTAATAACGTGTATTTTTAAAAAATAAAAATCTATCCATTCTAATAAAATTTATAAAATCAATCCAAATAAAACACTTCATACTAGTTTGAATTGAATTTAGTGTATCTGATTTTATATTTTAATATTTTTATTTTTACAATCATCAAATTTTTAAAAATACATTTATTTTTAATATATAAACAACTATTGCATTAAATATTATACTTTAATAGTTGATTAAAATTTAGACATAGAAGGTTTTTAATTTTTTTTCAAAAAATAAATAAACAAAGATAATTTACTCAATTTTAAATTTCAAATAACATGAAAATTAGTACAAATATTTATTATTCAATTTTGTATTAATTTAAACATAAATTTTATGCATAAACAAACGTTTAATTAAAATAATAAAAATATGAAAATAGAGGATAATTTAAACATAAATTTTATACATAAACAAAAGTTTAATTAAAATAATAGAAATATGAAACTAGAGGATCAATGACTTTATGTTACATTAAGTGTCTCCTACTCTCCTCTTCATCGGAGATTTGAGGATGGGAAATTATGTAGGATTACTAGATGAGTATAAGAAAATAAGGAATGGTTATTTGGAATTTAAAAAGATGAATTATAAAGTGCGAAGAGAAAAATATTAATTTTATTAAATAAAATTATTATATTAACATAAAAAAAATAAAAAAATATATAATATAGTATGAATATGGGTTGAATCGGTTCTTGTGAACATTTTAGTTTTAAGAATCGATCTAATTTATGATTTATAGATTCTATAATTTCGAAATCCAAATTAACTTGATCACAATTAAAAAACTATATAACATAAATTGAATTGAATTGAGTTGTTTAAATTAAATCAGATTGATCCATATTTCAACATCCTTATTCCATACAATCCAAATTTACAATCAAGCATTATCAATATCGATCTAAGTTAATAGAATGAGTTAACTAGTGTTAAGATATAGATTAACAAATAAAAAGAAGAGCAATATAATTTGGGATTTGTTTGTAGTATAACTTCTTAATCTCATCTTACTTCCATCAATCAAAGTAAGTTTAAATATTATTTATATAATATTTTATTTATTTAATAAAAAATTATTTAAATATTTTTTTAAAAAAGAGTTATATAAATATTTCTTTAAAACAAGAGTTATATAATTTTTATGATAGTTATCGAGACACTTACATGTATAAATGTGATTGCTCCTTGAATTTTAATTTTAAGTATTTCACTCAATAATTTAATACAAAATCAATAATTAGAATATGTTTATATTCAAATAAAATATATGTAATATTTTTTTATTAAATAAAAAATAAATAACATACTTATATTTATATTAACTATTTATCATTAATTGTTTTTACTATAATTATTAAATTAAAAATTATTGGGACTAAAAAACAAATAATATTATTTTACTATTTATATAAATGAACTAAGTGGTTAAATCTGAAAATAACAATGACATGCATTTATTTAAATATATAGAAAGATGGGGTTTGATTCTTAATTATAAGTGTGGGGAAAAGACGAAGTTTTATTAAAAAAAAATTGTAAAACTTTGCCTTGTTATACATTACTTTTTTATTATATTTAAAATATGTATAAATAGTGAATAATTGACTATTGGGATTGGGTCTCAAAGGGAACTTACTTTTGTGTAAGGGAGAGGACTTAGGCAAATGTGATACCACACACGCACGTGCGCCACCGTCGTCCGTCCGACCGTGTCGAGTCCGTGTGTGATATTTTATTTTTTTGAAAAATATTTTTTTTACAAGGAAATTTTTCTACTTAGAAAAATAGTTGTTATAATATCTGTTACGCTCTTAATTCCCAAACATTACCGTTATTATCATAATTGCCACACGGTTTCTAAAACCTATAAAAAGAGGGCCTCAGTTCTCAGTTTCAACACAACTATCTTTGCAAACTTATCTCATTACAAATAATTCTCTCTGCAATTTTAAGTTATTTTTCAGTTTTTCGAGCAATAAATTTTTCAGGTGTAGCATTTTGGTCTTCATCAGTGTAGTGAAGTTTCGAGACAGAGGAAAAAGATTCTGGGTTATTTTATCTTGGGGACGACGGGACTGTGTTTGCTTACACAAATTTGAACAGAGCCACGAAACGTCTTAAAGAGAGTGGCCTAGTCCGCGACCTAGTCCGTGACTCAACTCAAGTAGTTCTTTTCAAATTATCGATAATATTGTTCCTACATTGTTATTACAAACTTATATCAACAATAAATGTAGGAGTACTATTGTTATTAAAAAAAATTCACAACATCAATGTCTCTCCCATGATATTTCTATATCAAAATTGGGTTTTGAAGATTTAGTAAAATAAGAAAATTTGATTATGAAATCTAAATTTTTTTTTTGGCTCATTTAATAAGGTTATGGAGAGAAAGACACAAAATTAGTTACTTCGTAAGTGAACGAGGGAAAATTAAAATAAAAAATTATTAACATGTCATGATATATTATTGTTATCTTAACTTCAATTTGAAGTAAAATTCTCGATTGGTTCAATATATAAAATAAAATACTAAATTAATTGATTTAATAAAATAAGGTTATTAAATTAATGAAAAGTAAAATAAGAGATCAAATTGTGAGTCAGAAAGATTAAGATACTAAAGCATAAAATTTTAAACAGTAGACCAAATTAAGCAGTATAAAAAAAGGTATCCAATTGCTCTAGACCGATAAAGATTACTATTGGAGCAATTTTTTTTCTACTTTTTATAAATATTTACTTTATGTTTGATATACGTTATCAAATACATTAAATATATTTATATTTTATTGTAATATATATATTTAATATAATAGAATAAAATTAATTATAAATATTTTAATAAAATAATTTATATTTAAATCAATATTAATTTATTTTTTATTTTAAAAATAAAATAAAAAATTATTTTTAATTTAAGATAAAAAAATTCAATATAAGTTAGACCCAATCCACCCAATCCATGGGGATACAAAATTTCAACATAATTTTAAGTACTATTTTTATTCTGTATCATATATTTTAATTTTACAATAAAACGCATAATTATATTAAAATTATACAATAAATGTATTTAATATTATGAAACAAATATGTCATTAAATTATTAGATAAATTTTAAATTATTAAGATATTAGTCATCTGTGTTATGATGATACAAATTTTCTTAAAAATTAAAATTACTTTAAATAATATACCTAAAACTCATATAATAACAATATAATAATTTTTTTTGATCGAGAGTTATATGTTTAGTGTTAATGAGATTATTATTTTTAGGATAATGATAAGTAATAATATCATTTATTATTTTAATAATAAAAATATATAAAATATTTATTTTACTTATAATATTAATTATATTTTAATGTTATTATTATTAATTAAATAATCTCTAATAATAATAATAATAATAATAATAATAATTTGTGTAAATATTGGTATTTTGTTTTTATTATTATGAATCTTATTAAGGTTATATTTGTATTTTTAAAGAAAAATGAAAAATATTCAGAAGAGAAGGGCGTTTCAACGCAATTTTTGGAAGGAATGAAAAGGAGTGCGGGTTTGACATACACGTTACAGCAAAATATGAGAACGCTTTTCTTTAACGGGACGCGAGGGATTGGGAAAGAGAGAAATAAGTTTGAGGGGGAAGTTAGACAGTAATAGGATAATTATATTACAATTCACATAATTTTTTTATTATTATTTAAGAATTATAATATGTATCAATATTAGATTAATTATTAAAAATTTAATTTAAAATAAAAATTAAGAAAAGGAAGGTGGTGACTTGTGCTGGTGGGGACCAAAGAAAGAGAGGACAAAATGGAAGTAGATAAGAGAGAGAAGAAGAATAAGGAGTTGAATAGCTGATGTTCGCGCAAGATAGAGAAAGAGAGTGTGTGTACTCGTACTGGACTGGTGGTGGTGGATAGATGTACTATGTGCAGGGAATGGAGAGTGACATTGCTTTGCCAGTGTGTTGTTGAGCATTTACGTGCACAGTGCTTTCTTCCATTTACTGTCTCTATAACATTTGTTTTTATAGCAAGTTATAATATAATTATTAATTAAAATAATAATACTTATTTTTATACTATAATTAATTATTAATTTGATTTTAATAATATCAAAATTTATATTAAATAGATTTTTTTATCCACACAACGAGTATTGCCTTTTTTTCCCGTGCTAATTGTCTTATAATTAGCATAACTTCACTATATAAGTAATATCAGGCTCGTTATAGTGGGCAATGAGGTGGATAGCAACAAGAGGTTAACGAAGTTCCAAGAGGCTTGAATTTTTTTTTTATAAATCTCTCTTTTTCTTGTTTCTTTGGTCATGATTAAGGGAAAATTCTGCAAATTTCCCTTCATGGTTTGTTTTTCTTTTAAGTATCGTGTTAAAAAATAATGTAATATTTGTGTGATGTAGGATGTCAGATAAGAATCTATCTCATATTTCTCAATTGATCGATTGATCGGAAAAAATGTGAGATTGAGAGTCAAATATTTTATTGGCTAATTAAGAATTACATCATTTTAAAGAATTTATCTCAATGTTAAATTGTCGTGTGTCGATTGGTAGTTATAAGAGTGTAAAATTCCCATATGAGAGGAACTTATGTGGTTGTATTTCGTGTGTCGGCCGATAGTTGTAGTTGTGTTACGTGTGTTAACTGATAGTTGAAAAAATGCAATAGTTTTCATGGGAGAGAAACCTATGTGGTGGTGTGTTGCGTGTCAGTTAGGTTTTACGAGGTCGTAACCCTGAGTATAGGTGATGAGTTTTAATACCAGGTGTCAGCTAGGTCTTTCAAAATTGTAACATAAATGCATGTTAGGAGGTTTAGCTATTAGTAGTTGATCACATAACGTGGTGATGGAGCTTCAAGGATTATATTGGATCAAGTGTTGTAATGACGGGAAATGTGGGCAATATAGAAGCAGTTAAGGCAAATAATTTGATCGGTAGAAGCATTAGCATTTATATTTCTATTGAGTTATAAAATGTTTTATTAATTTAATAAATTGTTTGTTACCGAGTAGTTTCTAGAAGGAATTTGAGATGTTATTACATAGGAAGGGATCTAGGTGAGTTTAACTCGTCAAATATTGTGTTATATATGATCGCAAATTGTAAGAATATAATTATCATTTCTCGAATATGTTCGCACATATAAAAAGGGTCTTGAAGTGATTGGAAATTTTTTATAGTTTTTCTAGTATGTTTTCCTAATTCATATACTCTATGCTACCATGTTAATGCATCTGGCTAGCCTAAATAAGAGTTTATGAAGCACAATATCATTAGTGTATTTACATTATATTTTCTTTCTTATCTAATGTTTTTGTGATGTGTTTAATTAAGTATGTTGTTTTTATTTTTGTTGTGTTATTTGTTTAGTTCATGTTGTGAGGTTTGCTTGGTTAAGTTAGAATAGAAATCGCGAAAAGATTTCATTGATTGGCATATTCACCCCTTTATATCCCAAATGCTTATACATATCGAAAATTCAATTTGTATTTGTACAATTGTTTCAATACATGGAGCTCTCAATTATAAAATAATTTAAAGTCTTAAATAATAAAGAATTGAATTATAACACAAATAAATTTTAGTTTAATGAATATATTTTATCACCTCAAAATAAAAAAATATTCACCTTAGATTTCCTAATATTTTGAGCTACTTTTCATGCTTCCAAGATTTTTTTGTAAGGATGTATTTCAAAGTTTTGTACACATATTAATGTATTCTCATTCTAAGTATTCCTCGTATCCTAGAATTTAAATAATTGTTTATATTTGTGAAATATTTTGATCAACATTTTGATAAATCATAGAAACTGAAAGAATATATTTTTAATAAAATTTTATATTTTTAAAACTAATGCAATTATGTTATATTATTTTAATTAATTTTAATTATATATTAACATGAATATAGTTACCTTGTATCGAAATTATTTGATATAATATTTTTTCTTTATATATATAATTAGTAAATTTATATTTATAATTGAAAATTTCAAAAGAAGTACAAATTTGATTAATATAATCATACTAAAAATCATAATATCATATAAATTTACATTCATTTTTATACTATATTACTTATATTGTGATTTGAGTCAAAAGATACATGCAAATAATATATCTGACCTTAAAAGGTATAAAGTAATTTCTATGTTGCTTGAAAAATCGTTTTAATTATATATGTGTGATAATGTGTAATTTTATACTTTAAAAAGATAACGTAATAATTGAATTTACTTTGTATTTACAAGATATAAAATACTGAGGTGCAATACATGTATAAATATAGAAGAAAAGGAATCTGCTTTTCCTAAAAGTGTTTTTAAGAAACAATATATTAGTTGCATACAACTAATATACAGCTTATAAAGTATATTAGTTTCATACAACTAATATACCTTTTAGTGATTTATTAACCCTGCACCTCAAGTTGGCGCTTAGATATCAATCATGCCCTTGACTTGTAGTGAACCATATAATGACTTCTTGGAGACTCCTTTGGTAAGTATATACGCAAGTTGCTCTTGTGGGAACAAAGGAAAACTAATAAGTTTGGCATCTAACCTGCTTTTATAAAGTGACGATCAACCTCTACGTACTTAGTGCGATCATGTTATCTTGGATTTTGTGATATATCAATGGTACTTGATTGTCGCGATACATCTGCGTAGTATTTTTGAGTTCGAAGCAAATCTAATAACAAAGTTCTTATCCTGACAATTCACAAACCCCAGCGAGCCATACCTCATATTACGCCCGACACTTTAGATCGTGCCACCACACTGCTTCTTACTTTTCCATGTAACCAAATTTCCTCCTGAAAGGTGAAATAACCCGATGTTGACTTTCTATCATGTAATACTTCTGCCCAATACGCATCTGGCAGATCCACCAGGACTTCAAGAAGGATTGTTGTGTTTAGAGAACATTACTCCCTTCAGATAGATTTCAAATACCTTAAAATTCTCAGCTTGACATTCATATGGTTCTCACTTGGATTGTGCATTGACTCACCGCACTACCGCATATGCAACATACGGTCTAGTATGAGCTAAGTAAATCAAGCGTCCAACTAATCTCACGATGGCGGGCTCGATCGATTGGTATTTGATCTGGATACTACTGTTAAACGTGGCTTTGTTCAATAGGAGTATCAATGGGTTTGCAATCCAACGTACATTGTCTACTGGGTAGCGGATCGATAATGTACTTCCTTTGACAAAGATATATCCTTCTCTTCCCTGGCTACCTCAATTCCTAGAAGTACTTTAGTTCACCTAAGTCCTTCATTTGGTCGAGCTAGGCTTTATAATTTATCCATCTCGATAGTATCATCGCGATTGATTACCGTATCATCGACATAAATGATTAGGTCACATTTACCTTCCTCGTTGATGTTTGATAAGCAGTTATGGTCTCAATTACTCTGCAGCGTAACCAACCTTTTGCATAAATTGTGAAAACCTTCCAAACCGAGGCTCACAGGGGATTGCTTGAGGCCATGAAGACTTCCTCAATTTGCATACAAAATTACCGAGTGAATCAACTACATACCAGGTGGAAGACTCATGGTACACCTCCTCGGCTAATTCTCGCGTGAAGAAACGCATTCTTGACATCAAGCTTGCCGAAGTGGCCAGTTTAGGTTAGCAACAGTGAGAGCGAGAACCGAATCGTGTTCATTTTGGCAACGGGGAGCAAAAAGTCTCGTCGTAATCTACACCGTACGTTTGAGTAAACCCTTTTGCTACAAGATGAGCTTTATCTGGTTACGGATCCATCACCATTATGTTTTATAGTAAACACCCATCGACAAACCAACTGCCTTTTTCCTTGTGGTGGTGACACAGTTGCCAAGTATCGTTCTTCTTTAATGCATCCATCTCTTCATCCATTGCCTTCCTCGTATTGGATCTCCCGACGCATCCTACACTTTGTTAGGAAATGTGATACACCGGAATATTTGATTCACAAATTATTTGTATGACTTAGATAATCTTTTAGTGGACATGAAATTGGGCTATTGGGTATTTTGATTTTGCGTGAATATTTGGTTCATACCTTTTGGGTGGTTGACCTCGAGTAGACTGTTGGTAACACATACTTGTCCCGACATTAGACTCGATGTTATTAGTATCGGTAGGTGTACATACCTCGGATGAGTGACCTTCGATTACCAGGGGAGTTGTTGATCAAGGGTAGGAGTAATGCACAGGTACGATTCTAAATCTTCAATGTCATTCTTTGTAAGTGAGTTTGGTGCTTGAATACGTGAAGCATCTGTTTCTGCAATAACTGGATTCAATGAAATAGAAGTCTCATCTGGTCTCATTGAAACATCAGTTGGTGACTCACCTAATGCCTCCCCTTCATCATGAAATCTGATTCTTGAAATATGTATTCTCCCACGAAGCGATGTCGGGTGAGGAAAAATAACTAAATGTCCTCGAAGGTAACATCCGTAGTAACATAATACTTTACGGTTGGTGGATGAAAGCCTGTACCCTTTTTGATAACTTCACATAACCAACAAACACACATTTAATTGCCCAGAGCATCTAATTTAGAACGTTGATTTTAGGAACGTATGCCTGAAAACCACCTGACCAAATACTCAGTGGGAAGATTATGAAAGGATGATAAGGATACGTAAGATGCGAGAATACGAAATGGGATTTTTCCGTTAAGGACACTAGACGGGAGAGCGATTGATGAGATGGGAAGAAGCACATGCGGCATCACCCCAAAGATATTTTGGCATATAAGCGCTAAATAAGAGTGCGAGCCCGTATCAAGTAAATGACGATTTTTTTCTTTCGGACAACTCCATTTTGTTAGGTGTTTGTGAATAGTAGTTTGGTGAATAATCCCATTTGTTTTGAAAAATTGTTGAAAAACATGATTAACATATTCCCCCACGTTGTCGAACGGAGGATCCGAATGATGCCATTATATTGTCTACGAACAAAGGTATGAAAATTTTGAAAAGCGAGAAAAAACTTCATCTTTTGTTCTAAGAAGAGAAATCCACGATAACCTTGTACGATCATTCGATAAATGAAACAAAATATCTCATACCCGATATAGTGGGTTCTTTAGATGGTCCCAGACATCGGAATGAATTAATTCAAAAGGAATAGTACTTTTATTAGAAATACTAGGAGAATAAGTAACACGATGGCTCTTGGCTTGAAAACGCAGAGTCTCGCGATGCAACACGGTCTCACTAACACCAATAAATAAAGTAGGCATGGTTTTTTTCATAAGACTAAAAGACGGATGCCACTAGCGGCAATGCCACAACCAAATTTCACTTAGCTTATCGAACTAGAAATCAATGCGGTGCTTGCCGGGTGCTCACGGTTTCTCCACTCGTAGTTCGATCCAAGCGGAACAATGCGCCCCGCCGGATACCCCGACCAATTATTTCCCTGGTAAGAAGATCTGAAAAATCACATACATAGGATAAAAGGTTACAAAGCATTTAGACTCGATATTCAAGCTGTGGGACGGATATTAAGTGATGAGATAAGTCGGTACGTATAAAACATTATGGGCTTGTAAAGATGGAGTGATATGGGCCCGGCCCTTGTCACAAGGCAGGAAAGGCCTCACCATTAGCATTTGTAACATAACCTTTGGTGGGGAGATAACTTATTATTAAAAAAGATTTATCATAAGTCGTATGATCGGATGCTGAGAATCAATAATCCAAGTATTAGACCCGACGAGTGAGAAACATTTAAGGTCGTACCAATCTTACCACGACCGGCTATTGAAGGCTGTAGGGATACCTCCACATTCCAAAGGATGATTACGTCCGTAGTAGTCACGGTTCTTGGACAATTTGCCTTCTTGACTACTTTTGCTTTAGAACGAGGCACGTGTTGTCGTTTTGGTTTCAAGTGTGGATATAGTTTCCAACACGTTTCACGGAGATGCCCTGCATTCGTTGCAATACGAGCAAAGAGAACGAGGCGTGGGAAAGCTTTGGTGAAGGGCCTATTTGATGAGATGAAATTGAGTTTGGTCACTGGAGGAAAGGTGCCTTTGATTTAGCTTGAATGGTTAGGCTTGATACTTGACATGTGTCGATGAAGACTCTCTTGTTGAGTCGTCTTTACGGATGTATGTAAAAGCGGTAGTCAAGCTCGGAGGATCGACATTGAAACGATTCGCCTTTGCTTATTATGTTTTATATCGAAGGCCTCTTGAAAGCATGCACTCGTTCAAACTCATTATAAACACGGTACCACGGAAGATCGTCACGGATTTTTAATTTTGCATGGGCGTTTCTGGTCGATTTCGGCCAGTACATTTTTCGACTTGGTAAAAAAAGAATCTTGGTTGCCCGTTTCTTGCATGCAGTGACTTTACGCATGAGTTCATGAACTTGAATAAAAGTCGGACTCATTTGTATAAAAGATAAACAAGGTATTCCATATACCTCGGCGGTTTCACATTCCTCCGCCATTTGTAATATATCATCGGTGATTGCTCTAAATAAATTTGACGTGACAAAGCCATCATCATCTTCCCACCGAGTATAGGCTTATATCATCTTGACTAGGAGCCACTAATTGATCCAGATACATGCCCGTCTTATGCATTCCACGAAGATAAGCAGACATAACTTTTTTCCATGTTCGAAAATTTGTACCATTAAGTTTAGTACCCCGAAAAGAACCAATTTACGAACTCTTATGGAAACTTCAAAATTTGGAACTTCATGAATTCTAGAAACTTGATGTTGTCTGGAATCTTCCATTGAAATAACAATAACAAGTATATTGTGCAGCGGAATAATTTTTTTTTTTTCTTAGGGTTGGGGGTGATAAATGGGGAACATTTGAATGTTTTGTCTTCGATGGGCTTGGGCAGATAATTTACAGGAAGCGAGATGGGCTTGGATTAGATGGGCTAAGAGCTGATGGGCTTGGAGCTGATGTGCTAGGGTTGGGGCGATAAGTAAATTTGTTTGAATGTTTGGTCTTTGATGGGCTAGGAGCTGATGGGCTTGGATTAGATGGGCTAAGAGCTGATGGGCTTGGAGCTGATGTGCTAGGGTTGGGCTGATAAATGGGCTGTTTGAATGTTTGGTGCTGATGGGCTTGGAGCAGATGGGCTAGGAGCTGATGGGCTTGGATTAGATGGGCTAGGAAGTGATGGGCTAGGGTTGGTGAATGGCTGGAAGGCTGTAAGCTTCAATTAAGAGTGCAGCCTAATGTAGTTTAAGAATGAAAAAAAAACTTTGAAAATGTAAGCGCACGCGGGGGTGAGCAGCCGCAGGAAATTTCGAATGGGCAGAAATTGCCGAGAAACAGCTATTAAGGGCCTGGGGCCCACGAGCTGGAAATTTGAAACGGCCTTAGCGGTAAGCAATATTATGGTAGTGCGTAGAAGGCATGGTGACGAGCGTAGTTTAAGCACACAGTTTCGGTTGGACGCTGCGCAGGGTTGAACGGTGCGATACATGTATAAATATAGAAGAAAAGGAATCTGCTTTTCCTAAAAGTGTTTTTAAGAAACAATATATTAGTTGCATACAACTAATATACAGCTTATAAAGTATATTAGTTGCATACAACTAATATACCTTTTAGTGATTTATTAACAGTAATGTTATCTTAATACTAGAACACATTGTAAATAAATTATCCGTTAACATGCAACATATATATATGGACTACCTAATTTTTTTTTCTTTCGAAAGTTATGGAAAACGTACCTATCTATAAAACAAAAACACTCATCTCTATCATAAAACAACAGAAGAAAGATATAGAAATGTATAGAAAGAGTTTGATAAAATTCATTGTATTGATTTTTGATATTAGTTGCTATTTTATATACAGCGGCTTACATCTAAAGCAAAAACTACCATGTAGGCAATTTTGTTATAATTACACATGGGTGCTTCTAGCTAGCTCGGTGCTAGTATAACAAACTCTATTTTAAAAGCCTCCCTCAAGCTAATGACCTAGGTAGGTCAATGAATTTGCTTTTTAAGTCTAGAAATGACTAGTAGGAAGAGTTTTAATTAGGGGTGTTCAACGGTCCGGTCCGATCTGATTTTGGTTAAAAAACTTTAAACGGATCGGACCGGACTGTTTGAAACGGTTTTAAGAAATAAAAATTGGACCGGACCGTTTGATTTATAAAATGGTTCGGTCCAATTTGGTTCGATTTTTTTATAATTTAATGAAGAATAATATGAAATTTTTAATATATTATTAAACCGGTCCGGTCCGATTCGAACGGTTTAAATTAGTACAAACTGGACCGGAACGTTTGATTTGTAAAACCATTCAATTTAATCCGATTCGGTCCGGTTTTACGGTTTGGTCCAATCCGATTCGGTTTATGGAACACCCTTAATTTTAATGAAGATATCAACCACTTATGCCTTTCTATTTCAATATGCTTGATACTTTCATGGAATGGAAGATTACTAGCTAGTTATCTAGCAATTATGTTGTCACAGTTGACAAGTGGTACTTGCGACTCTGTGATATGCAATTCAATAACCAAATATTGAATCCACTCCATTTTTGATACAATATGAGCAAGAGCTTGAATCTCTAACTCAGTTAAAAAACGTGAGACAGCTTTGTGTTTACCAGATCCCTGTGACACCAAACAGTTGCCAACATACACAAAATGTCCTACTGTGCTTCTTCTATCATCAACATATGATGTTAAATCAACATCTGTATATGCAGTAATATTAAGACTTGATGAAGCTTCAAGTTGAATACCATGTGAAATTGTTGTATCTGAGATGTCTTTTAACAGCTTGCAAGTAAGTTACTGTATGTGAGTGAAGGAATTGACAAAGCTTATTAGCAAGTTATCGTATAATACCGTAATGCACCTACAAGTGTTATGTACAAGGTTGGATCTTCCATGTTATCATCATCAAGTTTGGATAGTTTAGTATTAGGTACAATAGAAGTAGAGATAGGCTTGCAATCACCTAATTCAACTTTTGTGTAATATATTTATGTTGGCTAATACGAAGATCTGAGGAATTATTTGTAATTTTACTCCCAGAAAGAATTTTAGTGCACCTATCATGTTAAATTTGGGCCTAATTCCATCTCACAACCTAGGTTATGAGATAGAGGACTGCTCTTATTTATATGTGCAACGTGGACACCATCCCAGTCGATGTGAGACTTTAACATTCCCCCTCACATCGGCAAGGGTCTGTCCCCTTGAGATCGACGGGGATGTTGAGCTTATAGAGCCCAAGTGGTGGAATGCATCACTCACTAGTGGTGAAACAACTGCACCGACGGGGTAACCTTGCTTTGATACCATGTTAAATTTGGGCCTAACTCCATCTCAAAACCCAGGTTATGAGATGGAGGACTGCCCTTGTTTATATGCGCAGTGTGGGCGCGATCCCCAGTCGATGTGGGACTTTAATTAAATTTGGGCCTAACTCCATCTCAAAACCCAGGTTATGAGATGGAGGACTGTCCTTATTTATATGCGCAGCGTGGGCGCGATCCCCAGTCGATGTGGGACTTTAACATATCACTCTCTTGCTGATAGAGCATGATAAAGGTGTCTGAGTTACTATTAACAAATCTCCAGTGTCATAAGCATCGACTCAGATTTAAAAACCAAGCTCGAGGATCTTTCTTAAGGCTAAAATGTGTCCTTTTTAATTTAAGAATAAGATGATATTACTACAATGAAGAGCTTTTAAGTTGAATTTTAAGTTAATTTATGGGGTGATTTTAATTTTTAAGTCAATTGACAACCGATTTTAAATTTTAAGTAGGTTCAATAGCAAAATTGACTTAAAATTTAAAGTGAGTTCTATACCTCAACTGACTTTAAATTTTAAGTCAATTGACACGATGAATCAACTTAAATCATTCATACGCGTCAATTGATAAAATTTCGACTTAAAAATAGTATAACCTTAAATATATTTTGGTTATTTTATGCTAGCCTCCTTACATGTTTTAAATAAAATAACCGCAGAAAAAACCAAAATATGTTTAAAAGAGTTTTTAAAACTTTTTATTCATTTAAAAACCAAATATTAATTAATTATTTAAGAACTATACTTAAAACAAAAAATAACCTATATACAATACATATATACAAATTTAACTTAATTTTAATATCACTAAATATTAGATATATATGTGCATGGTATATTAGATATAAAATTATATATATTTATTATTATATGTAATTTTACAAGATAAGCACATAATAATAAGATACCTATGTTATTAAATATTATTAGATTCTTTTTGTGACCTTATAATTTGAAGCATGTGTTTCTCCTATTTTTCTCGTAAATCTTAAAAATTTTGCCTATTATAACCCGTTTTACTCAAACTAAAGAACGACATATATTTAAATTCAAAATAACAATTTAATAACATAAATGAACAAAACTTATTTCATAATTAACACCATAAATTCATTAAAAATAACTAATATATTAAAAGAGTATATTATTAAAAGAGATTATTACATCTTTAATTAACATGTTGATATTTGAGATGATTTTACTCATAAATTTCATAAAAAAGTAACCACACACAACTCCTTCATTTTGTTGTAAAACCTATAAAAACAAGTGTACATAGTTTAACAATTCGAATATCTTTATTATTCAATTGTACAATTCATTAAATTAATAAAATTTATTCTTAATATTCATTTGTACATACCATAACTTTATCCCATATAAATTTATGTGATCTTTTAAGGATAATGCATTTACTCTTATTTCATAGCTTCCACACTCTATCAAAGTGTAAACAGTTAGTTCTTCATTCAATATTACAAAGAACAATATGAGAAAAATATGAGAAAAATAACTAGTTATAACTCTTACATTTTAACAACTATTTTTCTACCTTTATTCAATTCTTTAGAAGCCAAGTAACAATACCAAATATGATTACCATATAAATCAAGGATTACTAGCATCCAATGATCTTGACCTTGGTTCAAACTTTTGTGGCAAAGGAATTATCAACTTTTGATTTCTATGAAGTGTTAATGCCTTATCATATAATTGTTTTGCTCTTATGCTAAAATCATGCTTTTGATAATGATTTACATATTATGAATCATAAAACATAGCTAAATGTGACAGGTGATTAACTTCAAGTAGATAATAACATGCCCTATATAAAAGAAATATATATAAATAATTAGACAATATAAATATAATTATATGTTCTACATAAATGAAAGTTATTTATTGATTAAGGATTCACCTTGTTCACACTTGAATTATACTTAAGTCAATCATTTGAAATTAAAATAATTACAATATGCACTCGATTGATTTATAAGATTATCCAATGTCTACTCCAGATATTTCTTTGTGAAGTGGCATAGTCTATCCATTATTCATGCTATTTTTGTTTGCAACAATAATCATCAAAGAACCAAGATTTTTAATGAAGTTTATAGCACTCATAATTATACCTTTTTCATGGCACTTACCAATTTTGGTATAATAGATTGAACAAGAGCAATTATATTAGTAACAATAAAAGACTAATAATAAAATACAAGCAGTAAATTTTTTTTATCTTAAATAAAAATAAATAGTACCATATTAAAATTTAGTACAACTTGATTTGACAGCCAAGCCACATATTATCCAATAACTTCTTAGATAGTGGTAGTATTAGAAGACACTAGTAGTGACAATGATTGATTAATTATTATTTACCAATAATTTGGCAAATATTGATTGTAAATCTTTCGAATATTGCTCAATTATTTTACTATTTCAATAGCAATATAGTATGCAAATGATTGATCTTTCAACAGACATTTCATATTCTGTAAAATATTTAGGCTTTTTATATAATGAAAAATAAAAATAATATACTATCTACATAAGCTTTAAATCTTACCATGAATGATTCATCAAATGGAGGAGGACTCCCATATGGGGTAGCTATTGGAAGAACATTCTCATCAAAATATTCTTCTGATTGATGATAAGAATGCACAAATTGCATAGATTGCATTAGGCATTCCTGACATATATGTGGGTCTAATAGGATGGCTATATCCCATAGAGAACATAAGCTGGCTATGATATTGCATGGGTGATATACCTAGTATATATGATGGCATCGCTCACATAAAATATTTATTTTGCATGAAGTGCTAACATAAAAGGATCACCAGTGTGCCCTATCTTGTATAAGTTTACAAGGGTAAATCCAAAATTATCTATTTTTATATCCAACATTTATAGTGTCTTCGACCCGATCACACAATAATATTATTTCATGGAATACCTCATAATCGTGTTCCAAAATTCTTGAATTATACCACAATACGTTCTATTAGAAATTACATAATTATCATCCTTTGAACTAGAAAATTGCCAAGTTTATGCAACCATCTTCACAAACTACATTGGTTTACTAGGACTTTGTCCCTTGCTTGTGTTGTAAACCTAGAACCATTAATTGTGAAACTAGAATACGATTCGACATCGAATTTTGGATCATGTGCATGTCATTCCAAAGTTTCTGTTATTTTATGATTGAGTTTGTTGAGCTCAACTTGAATCTATGCATATAAAAATGTGTTTAAAACAAAGTTGTAAAACATTATATAGATTGAAACATTATGAATTCTTGTATGTAATTGATACTTACATGGTTGCGAAACCAATTAATAAGCTTTTATTTATTCTCATCATACAACCATTTTTCTCATCTTTTTTTTATAACGAGAATCGGTCTTTAGTAATTTTAAATTTATTCTGTGATATTATGAAAGATATATCAACTATATGTCATTAATAGTTAAATAAATAATAATTTTATTTTATATGAAAAAGGTGATCCCAATATGCATTATCATTACTTACTCTATGCCAGTATGCCTCATTGTTATTTACTATAATGATTTGGTGTGCTTATTCCCATCTAGTGTGATCAATGAACAATTTATTACTTCTACCAAGCATAAGGTTACCTACTTGGATCATGTCACGTTCTAAGAACAACTTGTGTGTAGGATTCCCAGTTTCAGTATAACTACTAAAGTATTCAGAACAAAACTCAATAGTTTCTTCAGTAATGTAATGTTCCACTATGCATTTTTCAGGACAATTTCTATTATTTACATATCCTTTATGAACTTGTATGTATCTCTCAAAATGATACATCCACCTTAAATAAGTAGGACCACATAATCGAATCTCTCAAACTAAATAAACATACAAGTGAATCATTATATCAAAAAAAGGAGGAAAATATTTCTCAAGTAGACACAAATTCTCCAGAACATCTTTTTGTAAAAAGTTTAACTCGTCAATTGATATAGATTTCTTGCATATTGTATTGAAGAATGAACAAAGATGAATTATTTATAAATGAACATGTTTTGGAATAATTAACCTAATAGAAATTGACAATAACTATTGCATTAAGATAAAACAATCATTTGATTTCAATCCATAAAGTTCCTTATCGATCATAGAAAAAAAATTTCTTAAGTTCGATGAGTAACCATCGAGAACTTTCAAACCCACTAAACATTTACAAAACACACCATTATCTTTTGTTTACATTGTATATGATGCTAATATGTTTGATTCTTATCATTTTTCACCCTTGATGCCAATCGTATGCCTAGTTTCTTTAAATCCAATCTTGCTTAAATTCCATCCTTTGTTTTTCTAGGTATATTAAGTAATGTACCAATCAAGCTCTCACATACATTTTCCCTAATGCGTATGACATCTAAGATGTGATGAATGTGTAGGTCTTTCTAGTAAAATAATTCCCAAAATATTAATTTTTTATTGCAGCAATCATGTTCTACCAATTGAGTAACATTTTCATTTTCACCCCTTTTATAAGTTGACCTCTTTCATTTCCCTCCATCAGTGAGTATTTTTTTCATATTGTTTGAATGTCATACTATTCAATCTCTTTAATATCTCAACCACTAGCAAAGGTCTTAAGGTATAATTATGATTCTCTTCACCATCTAAATGTTTCTTTTGGTATCTAAACTTGTGTCTAGATGGAAAAAAATATTCTATGTCTTCTATAAGACATCTTTCATCCATGAACAAGAAAATTACAAAAGTATAATTGCTACAAATAGGGGATCCCATACAACCTTTTGTTTTGTTGTATGTCTTGATAAATTTTCATAGGCAAGAAAATCATTAATTGTCCATAAAAGTATCCCCTCTTAAAGTTAAAGTATTCTTCCTTATGTGTGTCATAAAAATTTACACTATCATTCAACAATGTCTTTAGGTTATCTATTAGAGGTTGCAAATACATATCAATATCAACTGTGGGTTGTTTCAGTCTTGAGATCAATAATGTCAGCATTATGAATTTTCTTTTCATATACAACCAAGGATGAAGGTTGTATGTTACCATAATTACTGACCAATAGCTATACCTGTTACTAAAGGAACTATATGGATTCATTCCATCAGCAGCAATGGAAAGACGAAGATTGTATGGATAAGATACAAATTAAGGGGATAAATTATCTACTACTTTCCAATTAGGAGAATTAGAAGGATGACGTAGGATCCTATCATTAGATCAATCCTTTGAATACCAAGTCAACATCTTTGATGTCTTTTTACTTTTAAACAACCTTTGAAAGCAAGGAATCAGAGGAAAGTACTAAATAACCTTTACATACATGCCTTTTTTAGGTGTTTTCTCATTTATATCATGCTTCCATTTTGATTCTTTATACACCAAACAATCATCTAATGTCTCATATTATTTCCTATAAAGAATTCAATTATTTGGAAAAGCATTAATCTTATGATATTCCATGCCAAATTGACTAAGATATTTCTTCACTTCATACATTAAATATGGAAATTCATTATCCTCAATAAACATATCTATTAGTACATTTAGTAGTTCTGTGAATCCCTTGTCAGAAAACCATTTTCTGCCTTCACATTATATAAATGAACCAATCCTAACATTTTTAAAGGTTTCGGGATCATCCTTATGTAGTTCATCTTCCACAGTATGAAACATATTTTATGTCCATATATTATGTCTAGAGTGAATATTTTGATAAGATGTATATAATCCACTTACATCCTTATTTATCTCTTCCCTATGAGTATCATCAATATTTTCTCCATGATAATACCAACATTTTTAACTCAAAAGAATACTACTATGGAAAAGGTGATAGTTAACTTTATCAACATAAAGAAATTTCTCATTTTTACATTTAACAAATGGGTTATCGAATGATACTGATTTCATTATTATTATTATTTTTATAAGAAAATTGGAAGAAAGTTTCGACTTTCGAAATATAGTCTTGTTCAAGTCTACACTTTAACAACTAATATTTATTCATTTTCTATTAATGATATTAAACATATTAAATATGCACTCAATAAAATATAAATGTATTAATCATCAATATATTTCAAAATTTATTAAATGTAGAGTTTATAATTAAATTATTAGAATATTAATCAAAATATTATATAAAAATAAATACATAAAATTCAAACAATTAATAAATTCATTATAACATTAATTAACAATATACTATATTATTTAATACATATAATAATAAGTTCAAAAAAGTTTAAATTCAAAATAAATTAATATATATATGAAATTAGTTAAAATAAATAAATAAAAAATATTTTGTCTTCTTCTAAGCTTGAATAAAAATAAATAATCTAGATAAAATAAAAATATATACAAATGATCAATAAAATATAATATTTACAAAAATAAAAAAGCAATTTTATAAAAAATAAATAAAAATATAAAACATAAAAAGAAAGTGTAAAATAATTCATACAAAAAACAAGAATAAAATAAGTGAGAAAATGAAAGAAAAATGTGTTTGGTAAGTAGAAAAATTAAGAAAAATGGGTAAGAAAATATTGAACGTTATGCTCAAAAAAGGGATAGATCTAGGTGAGAAGGAGGAGAGAAACAAAACCCAACTAATAGTGCCAAAAATGTGGTAAAAAATGGACAAAAATATTTAGACGTAATGCACAGATTGAGAGAAAATTAGGAGATAGAGGGAAAAATGTCAGAATGAAGGAAAGGAAGAAGAAAAGGAAAAAAAACTATTAGCGTCGGTTCTACGTGTCAACCGGTGCTACACGTGGTGTCGAATCGGTTGATACATAGAACCGATGCTATGTATCACATGTAGCATTGGTTAACATGTAGAATCGACATTACGCGTGATGCATCGGTTGACGTGTACAACCAATACTATTTGTTTTTATATTTTTTTAATTTTAAGTCAATTTTTTACTTGAACTAACTTAAAATTTTAAGTTAATTTATAAGTATATTGACTTGTAATGAATTACAAGTCAATTTGTTTCTTAAAATTTACTTTAAATCTCGACTTAAATACTCTTTATTATAATAATATAAGGCCATAAAGGATCAACAAAGCATTGAGGTTGTGATATATAAGCTTCATAATCTAAGTCACCACTAAAAAAGGCATTATTAATGTCAAGTTGCTTGATGGTGGGTTTGACCATAGAGTTGAATGTCTCTGAAAAATTGATACCTTCAATTTGATTATATGCTTTAGAAACCACTCAAGCCTTGGAGTTATCCAAACATTTGTTAAGAAGGAGTTTAATTCTATAAACCCACTTATTTCACATTATTTTTGCATCATTAGGTTGTTCAACAAGTTCCCAAGTACCATTTCATAGGAAAGCATCATACTTAGTATGCATTGCCATAATCCACTCAGGATGTTTACTAGTAGTGGTGAAATTGTGAGGTTTTGGTAAGATCTCAACAAATTTTTTTGATGTCTAAGCCGTAGGTTTGCTAATACCATGCTTACTTTTGGTCATCATAAGGTGCAAATTGTGAGTAGAAGGAAGAGGATGAGACAAGAGTGCAATGATGGGAAGATCAACAAATAGATCTAACCGTGAAGAATTGAACACTTGAGGTTTAGTAAAAAAGTAGGCCAAATAGCTTTAGAAGGAGAACTAAGTGTATTAGAAGGAGAATATACTGATTTAAAAGTAGGAACAAAAATCATGTGATAATTATGATTGGAGATAGTAGGATTGAGAAGAAAGACTATCAAGAAGAGAAGAAGGAGATTTTTGAGTAAAATTAAACCCTTGATGACGATGAATGATAAATATATCTTTGAATTATAGTTTGCTATGTTTTAAAATATCAATTTTATGTTTTACTATAGGAATTATGTTGTTTTGATAGGTATTTATATGTTTTGTAGGTTCAAGAGCTTTTGGAAGAATCGGGGACCGAAACGAGCAAAAAGAGTAAAAATAGAACGAGAAATGATAACTCGGATAAGTTAGAACAAACAAAAAGAACAAAAAAGCATGTGCACCACGGCCCAAATAATT
This sequence comes from Hippophae rhamnoides, assembly GCA_033030585.1. Taxonomy (NCBI): domain Eukaryota; kingdom Viridiplantae; phylum Streptophyta; class Magnoliopsida; order Rosales; family Elaeagnaceae; genus Hippophae; species Hippophae rhamnoides. The sequence continues at coordinate 17,746,231 of CM065434.1, read as the reverse complement.
GCATGTAGCGGGGGACTAGCCTCAAGTTATTTATAAGGGATTCAATGTGTGCTACGGCCAAACAATTTCATGTTGCATCAGACTAATCTTGGGTTATTTATATGGGATTCAACATGTGCCATAATGCAACATTTCCATGTCATGGCAAGGTTCTTTTGGCCTTTTCATATGGGGTTTGATTTTCGTTGCATGGCGTGGCCCAAGTAAAAGAATGGCACTGCTCTCCTTCATTTACATGCCATCAATCCCTTTAGAATATTGACACATGTTTCCTACTTCTTCACTTAAACATAACCTATAAATACATCAAAAATATTTTCTAAACCTACTAGCCAAATTCTACATTTATTTTACACATAAATTAGAGAGAAAACTCCCAATTGTAAAGCTTTTTTAAGAATTTGAAGAAGGGGATCAATCAATTCAAAGATTTGGAGATAGAATATCAAGATGGGTATTTAAATTGTTATATTTTATTTCTCTTTATATTTTGATTATGTCATTTGTAATTAAATTGATTATAGTTAATTTGATTATGTTAGGCTAAATTTTTGTATGAGATTTTAGTTTTACTTCCATGAATGAAAGAATATTTAGATAATTTTTTTAATTAAAGTAGAATTATTTCTTATTCATTTCTCTTCTTATTTTTTTTATAAACTATTATTGATAATTTTAATATGTGATCAAAATGAATAGTTTAGAATTAGATATATCATCTATGGTGAAATTATTTTCCTCATAATTGTTAATTAATTAAAATCTGATCAAGAATTAATTAATTTATTTATATTTTTGGGACTCATTATCATCATTGGGGAGTCTTTCTATTTAAAAATAAAAAAAATCAATAATTTCAACTTTTGAAGTCAACTGTGAAAAAGCATTTACATGGTTTGATCCATAAGTGGTTAGCTAACTAATATCCTATACTAGTTCAATTATTTTGAGTCGATTCAACATTTTATTTGTTTATGTATTTTAGATTTTACAATCGACATTGTTATAACATTTAGGATTTTTTCATTATTTTATTAAGAAAACAAGTTAAGTTTAAAACCACCGTAAATTACTTTGAGATTGATTTCAAGGTAAACTTATCATTAATCTATTAGTAATTCATGCCTTGCAAGCAATTAAAATATATTTTTCAATGACTCTTAAATGAAAGAAGATGAACATAACACTCATGTGAAGAAGGAAGGTTTGGACAAGTAGAAAAAAATGATTGTGAAAAAGAGAAGTATGCATGAAGAAAAGGGAAAACATTCATGACAAACAACATGAGTTGAAATCTAAGTTTTCTGTGATAATGGTTCGTAACACATATCATTTATAGCTGAGATGATAACCAAGAAACACCCAAGGTGAGGAACGAGGTTCAATCTTGTTGTGATTAAGTGGACGAAGTTAAGGATAACATAACCAACTATAGGTTCTAAGTATATGATAATAAGGCATTCTTTTTTGTAAAGAAGGAAATAAGCATTATAATGATCTAGAGTTTTAGTGGGTAGATGATTTAAGAGGTGGATTGTAATTCTAAAGTTGGTATCCCAAAATTTTAGAGGTAAGCTACGTGGTACCATTAGTGATGGACCAATCTTCACTATACTTATATTCTATCTTTTAACAATACAATTTTGGAAAGGTGTACGAGGACAAGAGATACGCATATGATATCCTTACAGAAACAAGTATAGAATAAGTTATTAGAGCTCAGTACCTCCATCACTTTGGAATTCCTTAATTCTCATTAAAATTTCCTATCAATCAATGCTTCAAAATGTATAAAAACTTTGTGATACTTAGTTTTATTATGCAACATGTAAATCCAATTATATCTAGTCTTGTCATTAACAAAGAACAAAAATTAATATGCATTAGTAGAGCCTTAGATAAGAGTAGGTCCCTATAGGTCCACATGAATGACTTACAACCAATCAGAGATTTATTAGACAAAAGATCAACAAGATCCCATGTTTTTGTTAAAACATGTAATTCATCTGTCATAGCTTGTTGATAATAAGGGTTAGAACTAAATTCTTGATAGTTTTGGGGTTCATGATGAGGCAAAATAATATAGAAACATTAGTAATCACAAAAATGAGAGGGAAGAGTACTTACACGAGTAGAACGATGAAGTGATGACTCTGTACAAGCATGTGGTTGGTCTTTAGATGATGTTGTAATGGTAGGATTAACAGAAGGAGTAGACATATAAGAAGAGGCTGTAGTAGACGATGGATAGGGTAATGGGGTAATGTAGTAGGAAATAGATCAATAGTTGGGTCATCAAAAAATGAGAGTGAGGTAGAAGATGAGACATGAAATTGGAAAAGAGAGGAAAACATTTTATGTTCCTAGAAGATGATATAACGAGAAATGCACAATCATTGAGAGAGAGGGTCCCAATAATTATATCCAAGAAACAACAAAGACGAGCATAAAGTTCCAATTTATTATGTTCATGTGGGTGAAGAAGAACAAAACGGGCACAACCAAACACTTTGAGCAGTTCATAAGATGGATGTGTATTATAGAGACCCTTATAAGGGGATTGATTATGAATAACAGGAATGGGAACATGATTGATAGTATAAACAACCATAAGAGCTAATTCACCGCAAAAGCGTTCAGGACAAGAGCTAGAAATAAGGAGAGTGTGAATAGTATTAAGAATATGTATGTGTTTTCGCTCAACTCTTCCATTTTGTTGAGATGTGCCATGACAAGAATATTGAGAGAGAGTTCCATTTGGCAAAGAAAATTTTAAAACATTATTTCTTTATATTCCATAGCATTATTAGTTCTAAGAACTTTGATAGTTTGAGAAAATTGGGTTTTAACCATTTAGGCAAAATCATCATAAATTTTGGGTAATTCAGATCTATGTTTCATGAGAAAAATCTATATGAATCTTGAATAATCACTAATAAAGATGAAAAAATATACACACCCCCTATAGTAGGATCTGGGGATTGACCCCAAACAATAGAATGAATTAAGTCAAAATAAGAGACAGAAGTATAATCACTTTTATTAAAACATAAATCATGTTGTTTTCCCAATTGATAAGGCAAATAATTTACATTATTAGAAGTAGAAACAAATCCTAATTTATCAGAAGATGCTAAGGGGAAAATACGTTCTATAGACATATGATTTAGATGAGCATGTCATAGGTTGATAGGAGTAGTAGAAGCAACAACATAAGGATGGGGAGAATTGGGTAAATGAAGGTTGATAAGTTTAAATAGTTGTCCAACCTTATGACCTATCCCAAGGATCTGTACTGTTTGTGGATCCTACACATGACAACCAAAAGAGGAAAAGGTAACAGTAAGACCAAGTTCACATAATTGACTAATAGAGATAAGATTCAGAGTAAGGTTGGGAATATGAAAGGTTTTAGAAAGTGATATAAAAGATGTGGAAACTTGACCTATAATATTAACATGCATATGTGAATCATTAGAAGTTTGAATTAAAGATTTGGAGATGAAAGATTGTGCGGGAGAGAAGATATGAGTATTATAAGTCATATGGTTACAACAAGAAAAATAAAAATACCATGAAGATTTGCTTGATGTGAGAGACAAGGCTGTAAGGGAGGATTACTATATTTTGAAAGGACATGTTTAAGAAGACCTTCGAATTCTTAAGTGGAGAAGGTAAATTTGTCATGATTACCTTCAGAAACAACAACAGTGATAGATGAGTTACTAGTTTTACCTAAATCATTTTGATAGGGATTTTGAGAGAAATCTCATGAAAGATGTCCTATACCCTTCTTGTGACAAAATTTACATACCCAAATGCGACATGTGAGAAGGTCATGTTTGGTTATGTGGTAGTAGGTGCAATCTTGTTTTTTGGAGCCTTCTTTAGAACCTCTGTTAGGGTGATAAAAGGGAGTGGTAAGAATAGAATCTATAGTATGAACTTTGGAAGCCCCAATCCAAGTATCTTCAGAGTGAAGTTCAGTCACAAAAGTATCTAAGCACAGAAAAGAACTGAAATGAAGTAAGGAAGCTCGAACAGGTTCAAACTGATTATGGAGAGCCATGAGAAAAATAACAAGACGTTGGCAATTATGATAAGTTGTAAACATCTCTGTATCAAGTTTTTTGTTTAGGTTGATTCAAAGAGAGCGAGTTGATCCCAAATAGAATGCATCTCATACTAAAATTGGTTAATCATTTTATCAGACCTTTGACGTCGGTATGAAGATCTGTCAGAAGTTGATATTGATTGGCTAAATCTGTAGTAGTGAATCGAGTCTCAAGAAATTTTCAGACTTCCTTGGTAGTGTCAAAACACCCAAATTCACCATGGATTATGGATAGAGTGGTATTGTAAAACCAAGTAATAATTTGATGATGTTTACTCTCCCAAACTTCAAGATGATTGGAAAATATAGAGTCAGTTTTAGTGGTTTCTTTTATGGGTATAGAGATATCACTAGTTATGAGATGCCATAACTTGCATCCTTTCAAGAAACTCTTCATTGCTTGTCCCTAGGCAAGGTAGTTAGTATCATCAAGGGTGGTAGAGATTAGTTTAAGGACATCATTTCGGTCCATTTTAAAGGAATAATAGAGGAAATATAAGGGAACAATATAAATGAGTTAAGATAGGTCAAAAATAACCTTAAAAATGGGAAAAGTAGTCGAAAAAAGCCTAGAATCGATCTAAACCGGTGGAGAGCTGGTCAAGATGGTGCTGAATGGAAGCTATGAAGAGAAAAAAGTATTCTGGTGAATCGTGTCTGGTGCGACTGGAACACAGATTAGACATGGCTAGAGCGCAGGTCAGGCATGGGTTTTGGGAATAGATCCTTTGAGCAGCGTGTAAGGATATGTGATAGGTTATTTTTGAGTGATTTTGGTGGCATTGGGATTTTCTGAATGAGACGAGTATGATGATGGTATTTTGGCTTTGATTGGATTAGTATAGGTGATATTGGTTTATTGTGATGAAAAGATGCAAAATTTTGATAGAAATTCTAGAGGTATATGAGAGGCTCTGATACCATGTTAATAATATAGAGAGATATTAGAGAAAGATTGATTTATTGTAGTGATTCTGTTATAATTGTTATGTTTAGAATGAATATAAAGAACTCTATTTATAGGGTTGTAACAAGTGTAGTACAAGTGAAGTATAAGTGTAGTAAAAGTGAATTATAATATCTAGTGAAAATGAAGTATACTTTATATACAATATCTTATATAACTTAATAATATCAAAGGCTAACTCATATTTATATACACTCTATATGATTTACCAAGTTGACATGAGCCATATACTTCATAACTTCTTTTAGGATAAATTTTACAATTCAAATAAGATACAACCTTTTCAACTATAACATGGTAGGGATGAACCAATTTATCACGCCAAAGAGCACCATTTACTATAGTATTATCACAAATAATAGCATGACTAGATATAGGTAAACCTAAGTTAGTAGTGAAACTCAAAGGAAGTTTGTAAAGTCCATCCTCAATACCTTCATGTGGCACCGTGATTCCTTTGGCCAGATCCTTAATAGACAATGAATTAGGGAAAAATCAATCTAATCTTGATTATATGTGTATAGTTTCTTCACTGAAATAAGGTTCTTATCCAATTGATGTACATGTAACAACTTATCCAACAATAAAGAATGCTTACTACAATTCAAAAACAACATGAGCAATAGGTAGTGTTTTTCCATTACCTAATGTAACAGTCTCAAAACCTATGTAAGGTTCAGAGTGAAGATAGGTTTGTTAGCTCGTTATGAAGTGATGGCTAGCGCCTAAGACAAGATACCAAGCCTAATTTGGTGGTGTCGTAGATTTATAAAAGGTTAAAGGTATATTAAATGAGTGTGGATATAAAGGTGCTCCAAGTATAGAAGATTGAGGCACATTTCCATATTGTGCAGGAATATGAGGTAGACGAGGTTGAACTCTATTAGAAGTCTTAGATCCAGTATCAATAAATTGTGTTAAATTGGCATTAGGAGGTACATTTATATTATTTTTAGGACTAAATCGAAAATAACATCTAGTTGCAATGTAATCTTGCCTTTTGCATATTTGACACTTTTCTTGATAGCTTATGCCTCTTCCTCTACCATCACCAAGTGGCCCGAAATTAAATTGATGATATTGTTATGGAGGCATACCACTAAGACTATGATTGTGTTGGATTTTTTCTTGTGAATAAGATTGCTAAAAATGTGGTGAATTTCTATGACCTTGATGACAATTTTTAGTAAATGGCTGAATTACCTCTTCTTGAGGATCCTTTTCATTAAATAAGAATTATTATACAATCTATTTTAGGTAAGAATATATACAATATTCTATTACCTAAATATATAATATTCTATTACCTAAATATACAATATTTTATTACCTAAATATACAATATTCTATTTATATATTTTAGGTAAGAATATATAATATTCTATTACCTAAATATACAATATTCTGTTTATCTATTTTAGGTAATAATATACACATAGCTAATATACTAATTATGGTAAAGTAAATCTTGTAATCTTGCTCGTAATCTTTTCCATTGATATCCCTTCAAATTGATGTTGGACGATCAAAAAGAATCAATTTGTCAACAAGAAATTGATGTTGATGGCAGGAGAGAGCCTTTCTAAACACATCAAAAGTTTGGAGATCGGTGGTAATATAAGGTAGAGAGATGACGTGAGCATCATATGCTTCACTAATAGAGTGACAATCCATTTCAATGTGCTTGGTGCGCTCATGAAATAATAGGTTAGCAATAATTTGAATAGCACTAGTATTATCTGTATGGAGTGGAGTAGACTCAGGATGTGGAAACCCAAGCTCAGTTAACAATCCTTGAAGCTAAACAATCTCAAAACATGCATAAGACATAGCACGATACTCAAACTCGGTGGGGGACTTCGACACATGATCTTGCTACTTGCTTTTCCAAGAAACAAGATAGACACCAAGAAACATACACCAACCAGTAATTGACCATCGAGTATTAGAACAACCAGTCCAATTAGCATCACTATATATAACCAGACAAATAGGAAATTCCACAGGGAAGAAAATATCACTTGTGAAAGTGCCTTGCAAATATCAAACAATGCGATGGACAATAGCTAGGTGGAGGTGCTTAAGTGCCTGCATAAACTAACTAACTTGTTGAACAAGAAAGAAAATATCACTTTGAGTGATAGTTAGATAGTTCAGGCTCCCCACTAGTTGTCTATATAAAGAAGGATCACAGACAAATATTCCTTATCACAATGATATTTAACATTGACTTCCAAGGGAGTATCAATAGAATGACCATCATGAAGGCTAGCCAAAGTAATTTATTCCTAGATGTACTTATGCTGGTGTAAGAAAATACCAACTAAGGTAGAGTGCACCTCAAGGCCTAAAACATATTGTCAAGAACCTAAGTCCTTCATATGAAAGGAACCTTGAAGGCATTCCTAAAGCTGAGAAATCAATGTAGAGTCAGTCCATGTAATAATAATATCATCAACATATACCAGAAGCAATATGATTCCCTTAAAAATTCTTGCAAAGAAACCATAGAGTGATCATTTTAGCTTACAAATATCCGTAGAGGGTGTAGAAAACAACCATGATGGTGGAGTCATAAAACATTCTTCGTTAAGGTCCCCATGCAAAAAGGAGTTCTTAACATCCATTTGTCATAATGGCCAGCCCTTGGATGCAGTAATAGCAAGAACAAGTCGCACTGTCGTCATCTTTGCTACATGGAAAATGTCTCCTCATAATCGACCCTATACTCCTATCGATTACCAAGTGCCACCAATCGCACCTTATATCTATCAAGTGATCCATCAGACTGCATCCTAAGGGAATATACCCATTTACAATCGATAGGCTTAACACAAGTAAGACAGGGAATAATATCCCAAGTATGATTCTCTTAAAGAGCCTGAAGTTCTTCTTACATAGCTTTCACCAAACACGCATATTTAGCTACTTGAGAATATGAGGTAGGAACTATAGTATTAACTAAAGTAGCAGAGAAACCATACCTATCAGAAGGACGAATAGTACGGGAAGATCTTCGAGGAGCCACTGAAGCAGGAACTGGATCAGGGTCGGGAAGGAATTCTAATGATTGGGACCGTCGTCGTTGATAGAACATATCAGGTTTAAAATGCTCAATTGATGGAGATATATCATTAAAAATAGGAAGAAGGATACCGTTAGAAGGAGAAATATGTTGCTGAAAATAGTACTTATGTTCAAAGAAAATCACATTTCTAGAAGTACGTAGATGATTAGTAATAGCATCATAACATAAAAATTCCTTGTGAGTTGTGCTATAACCCATAAAAGCACACCGTACTAACTAAGCTGTAAGCTTGTGGCGCTCATGAGGAGGCAAGTGAACAAAGAAAACACATCTAAACGTGTGTAGCATATGATAATCTTGATGCATACCAAAAAAAGGATAGTAAGGAGTATCCAAATTCAATTATTGAGAAGGTAGAAGATTAATTAGATAGATTGCAGTGGACAAAATTTAGGCGGAATTGAAGACTCCAAGAGTAATTTTCAAACCAAATCAAACAAGTGACATTTTTTACATTCAGCTACCCCATTCTGTTGAGGTGTATAAGGATATGATCGTTGAGATACAATGCCTTTCTATTGCAAAAAGACTTGAAAGTCATGCGATATATATCACCACCATTATCAAATTGTAAAACCTTAATACAAGTGGAAAATTGTGTTTCGATATAAGCCACAAAATTTTGGAAAACAATGAACACCTCAGATTTTGAAAGTAGAAAATATATCCATGTGAAACAACTATAGTCATTAATGAATGTTACAAAATATTTATACTACACATGTGAAATAACAAGAGTAATACCCCAAACATCACTGTGTATAATCTCAAAACTTGTATCAACATGACCACTATAAGTAGGGAAAGATAAAGTTTTACTTTTCCCTAGTTTACAAGTAGAGCAATAAAAAAGCAACTAATGAGTATAACACTGATCTTTATTACCAAGAAAACCACATTTCATCAAATTAGACAAAATCACATTATTTGGATGGCCTAATTGTCTATGGAAAATGTTAGCCTTATTTTCAATAGTAATAAAAGCTAAAGATAAATTTCAAGGAATAGTAAATTGTAATGAAAATAATCTTCCCACTTTAGGCCCCTTTCACGATTACCTTCCCCAACACCTGATCCTGCACAACACAACCACCACGAGAGAAATGTACATCATAGTTATTATCCACCATCTCACCAACATAAATTAAACTAGTAGATAACCTAGGAGAGACAAATACATGACGAAAAGAAGGTCCAATATCACCAATGGTTGTAATTGGAAGATTACTTCCATTAGCAACCTGAATATTTACTGTACCAATATACTCTTGTAGATTATGTAACAAATTAAGGGAGCTAGTCATATGGTTGGATGCTCCAGAATCAACAAACAAAGAAGGAGAAACAATCTTACCTTGGCCTTGAAGTCCAAGGGCAGAAAATGCTGAGATAATCATCTTTTGGACCATTTCTGGAGTAATGATAGGCTAAGTTGTGTTAACAGTTATAGATGTAAGACCAATAATGTTATAAGCTAGAATAGTAGCTTGAAAAGCTTGTACTCATCGATTTTCTAGATGTGTAGGACATTCCTTGATAATGTGTCCATTTTTCTTATAGTAATTGTAGATTTTATTGCATAATTACGGGCAATATGTCTGAAATCTTTGCAACTATAGCACTATATTTGTCCCTTTCCTTAATTCCTCTCTTGAGTGGCATAAGAAACATTGAAAACTTCAGATGTTTCCATAACAACTTGTGTAGCCATTCTCTGTTCCTCGTGCAGCAATTCATCAAGACATACATCCAATGAAGGAACTATATCTCTATTCAGCAATCCAGCTCTAGCAACTTCAAATTCTGGTCTCAGTTTCATCAAAAACTGATCATGTCTACTATTTTCATGAACCACCTGAAGGCTGGCTAAGGCCTGTTAGGTACCTTCATGTAGATAATACCAAAATATTCTCTCCATAGATTAAGAAATCTAGAATAATATTGCTCAATGGAGGGATTACCATGGATGAAGGTACTAATCTTGATAATACCAAAATTATCTTGATAATATATGCGCTTAAGATAATCCTACATCTCTTTAGCCATACTAAAAAAAACATAAATTGTTCACCATATGAACTTAAATAGATCCTAAAATCCAAGAGATAATTCGAGCATCCTTTGCCTCTTATTGACTAAGTTCCTTACCATCTCATGGTGCAGGAGAAGACTTGTCAATGTGACCCCAAAGCTCCTTTCCTTTTAGAAACATTATAAATTGGAATTCCCATGCCACATAATTCTTTCCTATAAATTTGATAGACAAGGTTTTTGTATACATTCTTCAAAAAAAAAATCTTAATGTAAAGCTGTCAATCACAAGTTGGTCAACCAAGAATCTCAAAGCGAAGTTGTTGATAAAAAAATTATCAACCCAAAATCAGAAACAAGAGCAAAAATTCAAAAAAAAAAAAACTGAAACAAAACTGGAAGAAAACTGAAGATTCAGCTATGGATTCAAGAGGTAGTCTCTGATACCATGACAATTTTAGGTAAGAATATATACAATATTCTATTACCTAAATATATAATATTTTATTACCTAAATATACAATATTTTGTTTATATATTTAAGGTAAAAATATACAATATTCTTATACCTAAATATACAATATTCTGTTTTATCTATTTTAGGTAATAATATATACACAACTAATACACTAATTATGTTAAAGTAAATCTTGTAATCTTGTCTATAATATCTGCCATTGATACTTGATACTAAGACTAATGTGACTAAATTTTAACAAAAATCAACTACATGATCTTATGATCACTAGTCACGGTGAATCTCTTAAGTTGCTTCTTGTGTTAACATGGTTGAAAACCTCCTCTATAAAAGGTATAGATCTCTGCTGTGTAATATTTATAATAGGAGAATTATAATCAAAATTTAATCCTCTTAAAGCATACATCACTTGATCTGTTGTACTTAATTCATCTTCAACGACGAGAATGTTGGCAAACAAATTCTTCACCTTGTTCACATAGTCCTCCAATGGTATAGATTCCTTAGTGTTTGTAGCTGCCATCGCAGCTTCACTAGGTTAGCTTGAGAGAAATCTAAAAAGACTTCTCTAAGCTCTTCCAGTAATCAAATGATGACTTTCTTGTACAAATACTAAGTATGTGGAAGTTACTACGCTATAGATCCAATTTTTAACAACTGTATCCTTCTAATCCCATGGATCAAAAGCTGCATCGAATTCTACAATTTTCATATTATCAATGATCTTCTTGATGAATTCACTAGGTCTAGTTTCTCTTCCGTTAATAAAACCTTGTAACCTATAGATCTTTATCATGTGCCTAAGCTATTTTAACCATTGAAAATAACTGGATCGATCAAGCCGAATTGATAAATTTAGATTCACGGGTATTACTTACAAGAAATTACCAATAGTTGTAGTACTAGGAGCTTCAGTCAGAGAGACTGATTTCATCTTCGAAACAATGTTGAGATGAGTAGTATCTAAATCCATTAGAATGGCTCTGATATCATATGAAACTAGAACACTTATCTTCATCATAAAGCAACAAAAGAAGAAAGATAGAGGAGTGTATAAGAAAAGTTTGATAAAATTCATTGTATTGATTATATATTAGTTGCTGCTTTACATAGAGCAGATTACATCTAAAAAAAAAGAATGTCATGTAAGCAATTCTATTATAAGCGTATACATGGGTGCTTCTAGCCAGCTAAATGCTAGTATAACAAACTCTTGTCTAATACTATATTATATGGTCCTTCTAAATATAATGTTATAATTTTCTAAAAGCATAAAACATATAATATATTAAATAACATAATAATTTTTTCATTATTGTTATGAGGTAGATTTAAAAGATGGGGACATTGTCACTCTGCATGCTCATTTATGTATTAAAGGTGATAGGTTATATACATTTGAGAAAAATAACGTCATGATTTCTTACTTAATATAAAATTAATATTTAAATTATATATTTATTTTTTATAATAATTTATTCATATTGTTTTTAGGCATCCTATCAAATTTATCAAGAAAAGTCAAACAAATACTTGAGCTCTAGATAATTATACTTCAGGTATACCTTTGATAACTACGACGCATAGGATTATATTTATGCATTTAATAGCACATGTTTATAAATTTGAAATTATTTTTAGTGCTAAAATATGGAATAAGATATGCTAAAATATTAGATAAGATATATTCTAAATTATAACTAGAATATTTAGCATAAAATTTATTTTAAAAGATATTAGATAAGATATACTCTAAATTATATCTGAAATCTTTAGCATAAAATCTATTTTAAAATAAATCTATTTTAAATAAGAGTCTTCTTAATTAGTGAGTATTACTAATCCTATTTGTAATAGAAAAGATATTTATCAATCATATATGAGTTATCTTAATTAATAAGTATTATTAATCCTATTTATAATAGAAAAGATATTTATCAATTGCATAGGATTAAGGGTTTTAATTTTTCTTATAAATAAAACTCATTGCTCATTGTTTCAATAAACCACACAAGAACATTATTCTAATCTTCTTAATTTCTCTATCTTGTTTTACAAATATAAGATCATAATTCTTTAGGCTTCTTTATTTAGTTAATCTATCAAATATTGGTGGTTATGTTTAATTAATTAATAAGCCTAATTATTTTATGATATTTTGATAATATGTTTTTATGGCTTCTTTTTTATTTTTTGTTCTTAAATTGTTAGATCAAACAATTATTTTTGTCATATCATAGTTATTTGATTTGATTATTAATCATTAAAGAAGCTATTTTTATTGAACTTATGCTTGATCTTTTTGCTCTAGGATTTGCTAGTTGATTTAATTTAAATGACATATGTTTTGAATAATCTAGTTAGGATTAATCATTATTAAATCCGTTCTAGAATACACACAAGCACTTGCATTTTTGTGCTAACCATCTTGTAGTTAATTTGGGAACGTATTTGATTGGCGAGAAGCTTATTGAAATGTTTATATGGGAACCGCTCACGCTAATATTGGAAACTGTGAAAACAGAGTAGAGGCTCGTAAGTAAAGTACATTGGGACAGTATCCTAGGAAGGGTAGCATAAGACCGAGTTTGTACTTGAATATTTGATTTTAATAGTGGAAAGTTAGGTGGTCTGGTGGACCGGTGGTTTTCCTCTTAGGTCATGGTTGTAGCCTAGGTTGTTTCCACCTAAAAATATCGTGTGTTATTATTTTATTTTCTCACTTATTTTTACTCACGATTGCATGCCTGGCCGATTTGTTTTAGTTATCAAATTATAAATTGGTAAAAATTAAAAATAACCTATTCACCCCCCTCTAGATTAATTAAGTCCATATCTTATAAACTCTCAATTGGTATTAAAGCCAACACTAGATACACTTAGTGTTAGTCTTACATATTTTTATTATGGATCATTTTATTGAGGATTATAGCTTAGATGATGAAAAGCTTAATTCTTCTTTTCTCTTTAAATATAATATTAAAATTTCTAAAAAATTATTATGTAAATGTCTTAGAGCCATATAAGAGAATAATTGTTTAAATATAAAAATAGAAAAATTAAATGAACAACTTGAGACATATGAAATTTTTCTAATAAATTAAAAGAAACGAATAATATTTTGCAAGAACAAAATAATGTTTTGAATTTGAGTCTTGTAGGTTTGAAAGAAGAAAATAATAAGCTTGTTGAAGATAATAAAAAAAAAGTGCAAGAGCTCAAAGAATCATGTGAAGTAGTGAAGAGACTTACTATTGGAGCTTAACACTTAGATACAATATTGAGTATTGGTAAGTCACATGGTGATACATATGACTTTGGTTATAAGGATGAGAGTTCCACACCTTCAACATCAAAGACCACATTTGTAAGGCCCTTAAACTCTACTCCTATTGTTATTACTTATGCACAAAGAACTATTACACCTATGGTAGAAAGAGTTGTTAAGTTTGTGTCTATCTTTCATCATTGTGGTAGAAAAGGTCATATAACACCAAAATGTATATTTTTGAGGAATGCTCTTAAACTTAATCATTCTTTCCATGCTTCACATAGTAGGACCCATAAGCATTATTCATCTATGCATGCTACACCATATTCAAGGATGAATAGAAATTATAATAACTTGTTCAAAAATTCTACTAGGAAGCATGAAGTCTTAAGTTCAAAAAAGCAAGCAAAATTCAGTACTTTTAATGCTAGGACTCATTATCATCATTCTACTATGCATAATGCATATTTATTTGGGATGAATGAGAAAAGTATAGCTAAGTTCAAGAAAATGCCTATAAAACCTAAGTTAGCTGAGTCCCAACCCAAGGATATAGAAAAACCAAAATGCAAGAAAATGTGAGTTAGGAAAGGTTGTTTTTCTTGGTCACCTGATTATTTTTATTCCTTCATCTAGGTATTTTTATTAGAGTGCTTAAATGAATCTAGGTGAACAATATTTATTGTTTTTATTTTATTTATTAGTTAAACTTACAAAAAAAAGAGAAGCAAAATCCTTGTTTGACCAACATGGTATTGAACTTATTCAACACTTACAGGCAAATAACCTTATTTTTAATAACTTAACTAATTTTGATATTTATTGTATAAATTATTCTACAATTTTGACTTATGCATACATATATTCTTGTACATGTGATTATTGATGTTGACATGAACTTATTCACATACTCATGAACACACATATATGCTATGCTTGAAGTTTATGAAGTTTTTTGAAAGACTCTATGACTTCAACTAATCTTGATTGTAAAATTGTGTTGAGTTTTAATTTTTGCTTTTTAAAATTTTACCATATGGAGGCACCTAGTATTGAGAGGGCTACCTACTGTGATGTGTGAAGCTACTGTGGTGAGCGAAGAAGGCTACCTCACAACTAGTGTGAAATTCATTATGCTAGGTTTATGGCTCATGCAAAAAAAAAAAAAGATTATGCAAAAAATGACTACATATAAATCTTTTACATTGAATGCAAAAAAAGAAAGAGCCAATAGAGGTCATAAAAAAATATCATTTACCTCATATATATAATAAAAAAGAAAAAAATAAAGAAAAAAAATTAAGTCCTCCTTTAGTAGATATATTTTATTGACTTAATTTTTTTGTGAGATTGAAGACTCGATTATAGTTTTACATGATAAGTGATATTTTTTTATTTTGAGTCTTTCTTGATAGGTCATAAATGAATTAATTAACATATTTGTGGAGTTGAAACATATATACTACTTTAAGTATATGTCATTATATGTATGAAGTGTGGATGTGCACCTCTTCTATTCTACTTATTTATTTATATGATAAATAATAAAAATTGGAGTTAAAATATGATGAGTTCTCAATTGGTTGTATGCCCATTTGTGATTAAATGAGTTTAATATCTTATGTGGCTATTTATGAAAATTAAAAAAAATCAGGTTTTTATTCATTTATATCTTATTTTTATTTATTACATTTTTAATTAGTTTTTAAGTTATACAGTCATAGAACTTAGGGGGATTTTATAGCACATTGCACTTTTGCATTACTTTGATTTTACATTGCTATATTTTTAAGAGGAATTTAGCTTCGTTGCTTTGTCTAAAACTTTGTCCTTCTCGTATGTCAAAAAGGAAGAGAGAATAATGTGTTTTACTACCATGTTTTTATCTTGTTATGCATATAGGGGAGAACATATTTAATTACGCTTGATTTGTATGAATGCATACTACATGACTATTCTTTACCCTTCACTTATTTCTATGTAAATTGAACTAATGTACAAAGAGGCTTTCAAGCCAAATTGTCGTATGCTTTGTTTATGTCATTTCAGTTACTTACAAGCTTGTCAAGTTGCAGTGAAGATGGATTCACTGGACCATATGATAGTTCCACTATGGAGTCTAGGAAATCATTGTATTTTATCTTATTCATATAAGTGTCATGTAGTGAGAGAGAGGTTTTGCCACACGAAAATGCCAAAGGGAGAGTTTGTAAGGACTATGAGTTTTGGTTATTTTCGTGGACAAAATATTTATCTATAAATTTGTTTTTAGGCCTCCTATCAAGTCTATCAAGAAAAGCCAAACAAATATTCGAGTTCCAGATAATTATAATTCAAGTATACCTTTGATAACTACGACACATAGGATTACATTTATGCATTTAATAGCACATCTTTATAAATCTAAAATTATTTTTAGTGCTAAAATATGGCATAAGATATGCTAAAATATTAGATAAGTTATATTCTAAATTATAACTAGAATATTTAGCATAAAATCTATTTTAAAAGATATTAGATAAGATATATTCTAAATTATATATGAAATCTTTAGCATAAAATCTACTAATCCTATTTGTAATAGAAAATATATTTATCAATCATATATGAGTTATCTTAATTAATGAATATTATTAATCCTATTTATAATAGAAAAGATATTTATCAATTGCATAGGATTAAGGGTTTTAATTTTTCCTATAAATAAAACTCATTGCTAATTTTTTCAATAAACCACACAAGAGTATTATTCTAATCTTCTTAATTTCTCTAACTTGTTTTACAAATATAAGATCATAATTCTTTAGGTTTCTTTATTTAGTTAATATATCAAATATTGGTGGTTATGTTTGATTGATTAATAAGCCTAATTATTTTATGATATTTTGATAATATGTTCTTATGGCTACTTCTTTATTTTTGTTCTTAAATTTTTAGATCAAACAATTATTTTTGTCATATCATAGTTATTTGATTTGATTATTAATCATTAAAGAAGCTATTTTTTATTGAACTTATGCTTGATCTTTTTGCTCTAGGATTTGCAAGTTGATTTAATTTAAATAACATATGTTTTGAATCATCTAGTTAGGATTAATCATTATTAAATCCGTTCTAGAACACACCCGAGCACTTGTGTTTTTGTGCTAACCATATTGTAGTTAATTTGGGAGTGTATATGATTGGCAGGAAACTTATTAGAACGTTGGTCTGGAAATCGTTCACGCTAATATTTGAAACTGTGAAAACAGAGCAGTGGCTCGTAAGTAAAGTACATTGGGGAAGTATCCTAGAGAGGGTAGCATAAGACCGAGTTTGTACTTGAATATTTGATTTTCATAGTAGAAAGTTAGGTGGTCTGGTGGACCGGTGGTTTTCCTCTTAGGTCATAGTTGTGGCCTAAGTTGTTTCCACCTAAAAATATCGTGTGTTATTATTTTATTTTTGCACTTATTTTTACACATGATTGCTTGTCTGACCGATTTGTTTTGGTTATCAAATTATAAATTGGTAAAAATTAAAACTAAGTTATTCACTCCCTCTAGGTTAATTAGGTCCATATATTATAAACTCTCAACAAATGAAAACATAATAATAAAATTAATTTTTTATTTTTTCCATTATACCAAATAGAAACTATTGTGACTTGATAAGCTAAATAATTAAGAAAAAAATTAAATAAAATAGAATAAATAAATAAAAAATATAAATAATTATTTATCTTTATATGATATTTTTTAATAATATCATTATATTATAAAAAAAAAATGAGTACAATACCTAATTATTATCTTTTTAATAAATATTAGACTTTTACTATTACTTTTCCTATATTTGTTTAATATATGTTTTAGTAACGGAATCCATATATAATTAAACTACTATTTATTATTTATGGATTATATTATCCAATTATTATCACATTGATTGCTCTTTTTATCATCCATTAAGGAATGTTTTTTAAATAATTACACAAATATATGTTATATTTTATTATAAGAACAATTATAATTTTTCGTATGTATTTTATTTTATAAAATAATAGTTAAACAAACATAAACTATATATATATAATAGTTATTGAAAAAATTGAGTATATTTTTTCTATTCTAAATAGTTACTATTTACTTATGATTTAAATGCATAGAACTTAAACTAATCCGAAAAAATAATGCTATTGGAAATACAATGCTAAAATAACCTAAAGCAGATATAGGAAGCAGAAAATTAAAAACACAAGAAATTTAACGAGGTTCAGTATAAATGTTACCTATGTCCTTGAGCTTCGTTAACTACTTCCAATATTTCCAAATGGATTAACTCCAAAATTACAAATAATTGGGAAAAATTGAGCAAATCAATTACCCTTACAAAAGAAATAAAGATTTACAAATTTTAGGATATCTTAGAAGTGGATGAGGGGGCTTTATTTATAGCCTAAAATACAACACCCACCTTCATCCTAATCAATGTGGGACTTTTTTCAAATTTTCTCACCAGTGAGCTATACAATAAATCTCCACCTTAACGACTTAGTGATTCTTAAATGATTTATTCAATCTCTAGATCAGCGACACTATTTCCAATTCAAATTTGTAGGATGTTAATCAAGTCCAGACAATATTTGAACTTGATTGTCATTACCACCTTGGTCATCATATATGCAGGATTATTTGTAGTATTAATCTTTTGAACTAATACTCCACCTTCTTTAATAATCTCTTGCACGAAATGATAACGAACGTCAATGTGCTTTGTACGTGCATGGTAGACTTGGTTCTTTGCAAAATGAATAACACTCTGTCTGTCATAAAACACCTTAATATGTTTTTGACCAAATCCTAAGTTTTCAAGAAAACCTTGTAACCAAATAGCTTCCTTCACAGCCTCTGTAACTGGCATATACTCTTCCTCTGTAGTATAAAAAGCAACTATAGACTACAAGGTATACTTCCAACTGACTCGTGTTCTAGCAAGAGTAAACACATAACTAGTAGTTGACTAACGCTTATCTAAATCTCCTGCATAGTCGAAATCACAATATCCAACTGCACATTGAGCAACAATATTATCTTGTTGAAATACTAAACCAATATCTACAGTATTTAAAATATACCACAGAATCCATTTTATAGGCAACCAATATCCTTTACCATGATCATGCATGTACTTGCTTACAACACGAACCATATGTGAAATGTCAGGTCTCGTACACACCATTGCATACATCAAGCTACCAACCGCATTTGCATACGGTACCTTTGCCATTTATTCTCGTTATGCATCATACTTAGGAGATAATTGAGTACTAATCTTGAAATGAGGAACAAGGGGAGTACTTATAGGTTTTTTCTTTTCATTCCTACCAAAATGTTATAGTACCTTCTTCAAATATTGAATCTGAGTCAAACTAAGCTTTTGCTTCTTCCTATCTATGCTTATCTCCATATCTAGAATCTTCTTGGCTTCTCCCAAATCTTTCATCTCGAACTCCTGATTTAATTGAGTCTTCAACTTCTCAATTTTTGCTTGGCTCTTCGATGCAATCAACATATCATCGACATACAATAGGAGATAGATGAAAGACTCATCTTGTAGTTTGCAAAAATACATACAATGATCATGTGTACTTCTAGTAAACTTCTATCGCAACAAAAACTGATCAAATCATTTGTATCACTTCCTCGAAGATTGCTTCAATCCATACAACGATTTGTTTAGCTTGTAAACCCAATTATATTTACTAGCAACATTAAACCCTTCTGCTTAAGACATATATATTTCCTCTTCCAAGTCCTCGTGTAGAAACATGATTTTCCATCAAGTTGAACTAGTTCCAAATCCAAATGTTCTAGCAAGGCCAACAAAATTCTAATGTATGGATGTTTTACAACTGGAGAAAATACCTCATTATAATCGATTCCCTCATTCTAAGCATAGCCCTTAGCCACCAAATTTCCCTTATAGTGAACACCATCTTTGTTAGGAAATTATTCTTTCTTTACATACAACCAATTACCTTCTTACCCTTAGGTAGTTGTTTCAACTTCCATGACTTATTCTTTTGAAGGGAAAAAATTTCTTTGTCTAAGACTTCCTTCCATCTTTCTACTTAAGGGCTTCTGATTGCTTCTTTATATATGGAAGAAACATCATCATGCATAATTGAAAGTGCACAAGTCACCATATTCTTAAATTGAGCAAGTAGATCTTCAAAATCTTTGTATCGAGAAGGCACCTTAACATTTTGTTGTCGTGGACTATCAACTGTAGTTTCTTCTTATTAATGTGGAGCTTCTTGGGTTAAAACATCTTCTTCATCTTTTGTCAAAAGAGGATCAGCTTATGTCTTATCTCCACCAACTGGATTAACAATTCTGCTTTCAAACTCCACCTTCTTCGGATTTTGCTCCACCTACTTTGGAGTTTTCTCCACTTCCTACAAAGTGCCATCAATCTTATTAGTTATCTTTCTCAACAAGGAAGATTCATCAAAGGTAACATCTCTATTGAAGATTATCTTTTTCTTTTCAAGGCACCATAGTCGATATCCCTTAGAAGTAGATGAGATCCCTGAAAAAATAGCTTTGTTGGATTTTGGATCCAACTTTAATTCTGTAACATGGTAGTATGGAATAGAACCAAACACATGTAAGAAATCATAATCTCTAGCAGGTTTTCCAGGCAATACTCTATAGGATTTTTGCCTTCAAGAGTAGACAATGGTAGACAGTTGAAAAGATGACATGTATATGTCACAACCTCAGCCCATTACTACTTGCCTAACTGAACATTTGACAACATACACTGAACCTTCTATAGTAAAGTTGGGTTCATACATTATACAACTCCATTCTATTGTGGTGTTTTTCGAATAGTGAAGTGTCGCATTATTCTTTCGTTTTCACAAACTTTCATAAATGAATCGTTTGTGTACTTAGTTCCATTATTAGATCTCAGACGCTTGATCTTTCTACCAGTCTGAGTCTCGATCATCTTCTTCCACTTGAGAAAAATTCCCAACACTTCATCCTTCTTCTTCATGAGGTACACCCAAACTCTTCTAGAGAAGTCATCAACAAAAGTGACATAATAATGTTTTCCATTCATGGATGGAGTTTTTGTTGGCCCTTACACATAAGTATAAATGTAATCCAAGATGCCTTTTGTATTATGGAGGGCATACCAAAGATTACTCTTTTCTACTTCCCCAATACACAATGCTCACGTAATTCCAATTTGTCAGTTCTTGTGCCTTTTAACATGACTTTCTTTATAAGAATCTATAAAGCTTTTTCACCAACATGTCAAAAACGCATATGCCATAGCTTGGTAGTTTTTAAATCTCTTTCTTCCTATGAAACTACTACTGATGTTGTCCCAATAATCATACTACCATGGTAGTAGTACAAGTTATTCTTCTGAACACCTTTCATCACCATAAGTGCTCAAGAAGTAACCTTCAATGCCCTATTTTGTATGGTCATAGTAAAGTCTTTTTATTCTAAGACTCATATAACAATGAGATTCTTCTTCATATTTGAAACATAATGAACCACCTTGATTCTTCAAACAAATTCCACCGATTCCTAAAACTTTGCATGGATAATCATTACCCATGAAAACAACTCTATCGTCTAGTTATTCAAAGTTAAAGAACCATTACTTATTAGGAGACATATGGAAGGTAGACACTGAATCAAAAATCCAATCACCAGAATGGGATGCTGTTGACGAACCAACCAATGCAAAATCTGAATTTGAATTACTTTTAGCTACACAAGCATCAGACGACACAACTTTTCCTTTCTTCTGTAACTTTGGAAAGTTTTTCTTCCAATGACCTTTTTCATGACAAAAGGCACATTCATCTTTACTAAGCCTTCCTTTTGAATGAGATCTTCCTCTCCTTCCTTTCTGTTGAGTTTACGGACACCCTCTTATAGACAGTGCCTCTACTACTTCATTCCTACTTTCTTTTTTATCTTTCCTTCTAATTTCATAACTATACAAAGTAGTGCAAACTTCCTCAAAATAAAATTTATCCTTCCCAATGAGTAAGCTCATAATAAGGTGATCAAACTCATCAGGAAGGGAGGCTAACAACAATAAGGCTAAATCTTCATTTTTAAAACTTTCATCCATATTTAAAAAATCTGCTATTGATCAATTAAAAGAAGTAATGTGGTCATTTATTGTGGTACTTGGAGGGTATTCAAAACAGAACAACTTCTTCTTCAAATAGAGTCGATTATGTCCGCTTTCTTTATGAACTTCTTCTCCAATGCCTTCCATAATTTACTTACGGATGTCTCCTTCATGAACGTGTACTTTTGTTCTCTTGAGAGACACGAACAGATTATACCACATGCTAATCGGTTGATATTTTTCCACTCGACTTCTTCTGCTTCATTTAGTTTCTCTTCTTCAATGGAAATGTCTAGACCTTGTTGAAACAAAACATTTAGAACTTTGCCTTGCCACATGCCAAAATGACCAGTTCTATCAAACTTCTACACCTCAAACCTTGCATTCATAACCATTGTTCTGTCTGACATGAATGGTTGGCCTTTGTTTGAGAGAGACTTTTCTTCCACTATTTCTTCATATTACAATAACTAGAAAATATATTCTAATAGAAAACAAACAGAATACAAATAAATGCCTAGGTAGAAACCTTCGGCTATGATACCAATTGTTGGAAAAATCAACTATATTTTCCCTATTCTAAGTAGTTACTATTCACTTATGATTTAAATGAATAGAACTTAAACTAGCCCCACAAAACAATGCTATTGAAAATATAATGCTAAAGCAAATATTGAATTAGAAATATTAAAGCAGAAAATTAAAAACACTAGAAATTTAACGAGGTTCGGTATAAATGTTACCTATGTCCTCGTGTATCATAGACCACTTCTAATATCTTCAAATGGATGAACTCCAAAATTACAATTAATTAGACAAAATAGAGCTAATCAATTACCCTTACAAAAGAGATGAAGATTTACAAATTTTGGGATGTCTTAAGAGTGGAGGAGAGGACTTTATTTGTAGCTCAAAATACAACACTCATCTTCATTTCTAATCAATATGAGATTTTTTCAAATTTACTCACTAAGGAACTATACAACAATAGCTATTTTTTTTCTTTGTACTTCTTTTAGGCCACTGTTGACTTTTTTCATACATTGAGAATTAAGCTTAGCACGTGCATGTACATGACATAAAATGCTCATGCATGACTTTCATTTTACCATTCAATAATTGACATCAATAATTTTTTTTACTTAATAGAAACATCAACTTACCTATTATAATTTAACACAATTATATTATTAAGTATTTTTTAACAATTTCTTTATTAAATCACTCTCCTTATTTTACATTTATTCGCATAGTATTACCTTTATTTTAAAATTAAGATACAGTAAAAATAAAACTTTAATGAAAGTATATATAATTTTCCAAACTTAATGCATATATCACTAGAACCACTTTATTCTTATATTATCATTCCCCTGATATTTTTACTTCTTTTTTCATCATAATTTTGTCATTTTTTTGCTACCAATTTATCCTAGTGAAGACTCTTTAACTCCAAATGTAGATAATAATTATTCTTTTTATTATTATCTTTTTTTAAGGGTAAGATCGATGTTCATAAATATTCAAACAATTTATTATATAAATATTATCTCAACGATGAAAATTTAAATAATTAATTTTTTCTTTTTATTCTTTTATAGATCTCAACCATTATGAAAATACAAGTAACAAATTATGTGAAAAATTGAGACTAGTGATCTTATCTCATCTTTTTAATAATGATATCTTCTAATATAAGAAAATGTTATCTATCATAAATACATTTTTCACACAATATAATTCACTATTTATTTTTCACATAATATAATTTGACAGTATGAGATTGATATTAAACAAGTGAAATATGATGGTAGTAGAGAGTTTAGAGCTCTTGAGCATTCACTATTTGAAGGTGGTTATAACAAAAGATTCTCATATTTCTTGTCAAAATGCAGTTGTATATGAAACGTAAAAATAGACATGTGATGGAGATAGACCTCTCATTACTTTTAAAAGCTAGTTTAACTCTCGTTTTTGAGAATATGACTTCAGAGGTGTTGTCCATTTGATCAGTAAAATACTTCAAAAACCCTTTATTTTAATATTTTTTTTCCTCTCTTATTTATCTCTATTTTCTATCTCACTAACTGAGTTCTTCTCAATCTTTCAAAAATAATAGGGAATGAACTAAGATAGTGAGAATGAGGATCTTTTGCGACATCAACAAATGATTTTATTTTTGTTCATCCTTCATTCGGATCTTCCATCGTCATTTTCTACCGAATAAGTTTATTATTATTTTTTTCTTTTGTTCATTCTTTGATATCAATTTACAATTTTGGTTATATTGAATTTTCTTTGAATTGTTGCTTCTAAAATTTTCATTTATTCACTTTATTTTCCTAAAATTTATATGTATAAGGTTTGGTTGCAGTTTTAATTAGCATAAAATGAATGCATCATGCATTCTCTTAATTTTTTATTTCATGGAATAATTTTCTTCATTTAGCTAATGAGGGTTGTACATGATCCAGTTTTCATGAAGATGCAGTTGATCATGTGTCAAGCGAGGCTTTGTGTAAGACTTACAATAATAATCCAAGTGTAGTATAATACTTATAATTATATTTCAGTGCAAGAATTGAAGCTTCACGAGGCTTGTATGTAGGAGATCATAGTCTCAAACTTTGTTATAAATTTGTTAGATTAGCATAGCATGATATACATATATTGAGTGCATGTTCTTGCACACCCATATGCCATATGATTGAATGAGTGATATACATATGAAATAAAGCCATGTTCCATGTGCTAGAGCTTAGTTTTCTTTTCAATTTTTGTTTTGAGTTTGTTAAGATTGTAACACCTATAAAAGGCAAGGACTAGCTTTGTAATGATACAAGATTGAGTTCAAAAATCAATAGTATTTTCTTGTCTATTTCTTCTCTTCCATCTCTTTCTTTTTCGCATAACTCAAACTTTTTCATAATCGTTCATCACTGAAAAATTCTTGCTTCCATATGTTTTATGTTTTTCTCTATGGTATCAAAGCTTGAAGTTTCATAACTTCATTAATGGCAACATTAGATAGTGAAACAGTTGTAGAAAGAGAGGTAACTCAAATAAAAATTCATATAGATCATAGTTTAATTAGTTTTCAAAATTAAGTTATCTCAATGAAGCTTGATAGGTCGAATTTCACAATATGAAAATAGAAGGTCTTAAGGATCTTATATAGCTTTGATTTAGGATAATATTTTTGACAATAGATCCACTTCTTAAGTTACTTGATCTGACTTGAGTAAATTATGATTATAAATTCTAGCTTAACCAAGATAAAGTAACAGGAGGATGGCTACTGAATTCTATTAGTGAGGAGGTGCTTTGACATATCTCTAGCTTTAAAACAGTTAAGAAAGCTTGGAATGATCTAAATCAATTTTTTCTTTCCAAATATAAATCTCGAACAATTCAATTGAGATAATAACTTATCAAAATGATAAAAGGATGTTTGAGTATAAATGATTACATTCTCAAGTTAAGGGTGTTGATTGATCATCTTGAATTAGTTGGTTATGCTCTTATTGAAGAAGAAGGATCAACCATTTTTAGACGACTACTAGTTGAATCAGTTTCAACAGGTAATGTTGCAGCTTTGTTGCTATGACATAAATGCTAGCTTGAGTTATAAAATGATTGTTCAGATGCAATATTGCCTACTACAAATGTAGTTCAACATACCAAAGCACATAATGTAAATGCTAATACTAGTGCTTCTAAGATGGTTGATAATGGCTATAATCCCCAACAAAATTAATAGATGATGAATTATAGTGGCTATCCTCTACCACTTGACTATCCTTTCATATTTCCTTTCAATAATTTATTTAGAACTAATGGGTAAAAAGGTCCAAATAATGGAGCTCAAGAACATACATCTTCAGGTAGTAGCTAACTACGTTAGCTATATGGAAAATTAGGCTATTTGGTCTCAAGATATTGGTAAAGAGTTGATAGAAACATTCAAGCACCAATTAGTCGGTCAAATTCGTCCAAGAATACCTACATTCCTTAACCAAATAATTCATCTAATTCTAATCCATATGCTTTACCTAATCATTCCAAAGCTTCAAATACTTCTTAAAATCAGTCCATACTTTGTTGTAATACCTACACTTCTGGATCCAATGTAAATAGTTAGCCTCATTCAAGATCTTTTACATAGTAAAATCAAGCATCTCAATATCCATCTCCATAATTTCTTATGAATGCATTATTTTCTTCAAATTAGAACATGTAAGCTCCTTAGTTTCCTTACAATCCTACATCAAAAAATGACGATTCCTACTATGCTAAGAGCTCCTAAAGCATCACTTGAACCTTTTTGGTACCTAGATTCAGGGGCTTCCCATCATATAACAGCTGATCTAGCTAATTTGGACTTTTTTCAACCTTAGGCTATAAGTAATGATCATTTGGTTGTAGGAAATGGTAATATTATACCTATTAAAAGCATTGGAAATTTAACTTTCTATTCTAATGATTTTTCTAAACATCATTTGTTTCATCATAAAATTATGCATGTTCCTTCAATTGTAAAATATCTTTTGAGTGTTTCCCTATTCTCTAAAGATAATAATGTCTACTTTAAGTTTCATGTTATCTCTTGTTTTGTGTCGGACAAGGAGACTCATAAGGAGCTACTCCAAGGAAGACTACATAAAGGTCTTTATATCTTTGACCTGGATCTTCAAAGCAAGCAATCATTTGTCTTTCCAGTTTTCCCTTCATTTCAATCATTTGTAATAGCATGACTATTCCATATTTTCTTACAATTTTTATTGATAGTTTAACCTTATCATATCAAGGACTAGCATATACTTATTTATCTATAGTAAATAAAGCTTTAGCACTTTGTAATATTCATTTGAATGATAACAAAGTAGTCATTTCTCCTTGTTCAGCTTTTCAATTAGGCAAGCTTCACAAATTTCCTTTTGTTTCTTTTGAAAATTATTCTTTTAAGCCATTAGCTATTATACATTTAGATGTGTGGGTGTCTCTTGTCATATCTAGAAATGGTTTTAAGTGTTATGTCCACTTCACATATGAGTGGTCCAGATTTACTTGGATTTAATTTTTGAAAAATAAAAGTGGTGTAGAAAGTGATTTTATGTAGTTTAAGGCTGTTGTCGAGTTACAGTTGAATGCAAAAGTAAAAGTATTCCAATCAAATTGGTGTGGAGAATTTCAAAGCTTGAATAGATACTTTTCCAACTCAAGTATCATTTATAGAACTTCATGTCCATTTGTTCATAAGTAGAATGGCTTGGCTAAAAGAAAACATTGATACATTACTGATCAAGGTTTGTCTTTGTTAACTCATGCCTCTATGCCCTTGCACTTTTGGGATGATGATTTCTATTCTACTATTTTTTTTATTAATGGACTTCCTAATCCTTTACTCAATTTTCAGTCCCTTTTGGAAAGCTTGTTATCTCAAAGTCTTTAGATATAAATTCTTTTCTTATATCCATCCTTTCAATTATCATAAACTTCAATTTTGATCTTTTCCTTGCATATAGGTTATAAGTGTTTAGATGCTTATACAAAGCTTTATATTTTTAGACATTTCATTTTTCATTAGAGTTATTTTGCCTTTGCTTATGCTACATAGCATTCTTTTATTAATTAATATACTTTGATTGGAGCTTTTTTTGCCTAGTGTTCATAAGCCCTTTGTTCCTATACCTGTTTCTTCTACAAGTCATCAATCTATTCTTTCACCAATTTAGTCATATCCTTCCCCTTCTTGTTCACTTTCTGTGGCACCAATTTCTATTTCTTCTTCCACTTCTTCACTAGTATCTCAAATTTATATTCTAATTGATAATTCTTACCTTATAATTATAGGACAAAGCCTAGAATTTTTAAGCCAAAAGTTTTTACTATGTCTCTTTGTATCACTAAGCCAAAAAATTTCAAATCAACTTTGCTGCATTCTGGTTGCAAAAAGATTATAATAACATATGCATTTTGGTTCCTAAGCCTTTGGATAGAAAGATCATTAGTTCTAAATGGGTATGAAGGGTCAAGAAACTGCAATATCATAGCCTATATAAGTTGAAATCACGAGTTATTGCATAAGGTTTTCATTAGCTACCTAGTTTTGATATTTAGGAAACATTTAGTCTAGTGGTCAAACTTGTGACTGTCTGAGTTGTGATTACAATGGTTATATCTAGGAATTGGAAGCTACATCAATTAAAGTTTTACACATTAGCAATGTTTTCTTAAATAGCCATTTGTAAGAAGAGGCGTACATGGTTCAGCCTTATGGATTTGAGGATCTTTGATTTCCAGACCATGCATGCAAGCTAAAAAAGCTATCTATGGCCTCAAGCAATCACCATGAGCTTAGTATGACACACTAGCTCAAGCTTTTATCACTTTAGGCTTTATGAAGTCAAGGGATGATTCCTCTTTGTTTCTCAAGTTTTGTTCTTCTAGTTCCATCTTTTTGTTATAATCATCACTAGAAGTGATTATCATAAAGTTTAGGAGTTTATTGATTTGTTAAAAGCGAAATTTTTTTCTCAACTACATGGGTTTGCTTCATTACTTATTAGCAGTTGAAGTCACTACTCTATCAATTGGTGATCTTTCTTTGTCTCAAACAATGTACTCATAGGATGTTTTATCAAAGGATGATATGGTTTATTGTAAGCCTAGTAATTCTTCTATGCATTCTTCTCCAACTCTTAGTGCTCATTTAGATGATCCTTTTGTTTGATAGGCCTACCATTTATAGGGGCATCATCGGTGCTCTTTAGTACATTATATTAATCAGGTTTGACATCACTTTTTCTTTCAACAAAACATGCCAATTTATGTCAGCACCTAGGGTTAGTTAGTGGCTTACTGTGAAATGTATTTTACATTATCTCAAAGGAACTTTGCACTATGGCATTATTTTTAAGCCTCCCAAGCTTAAAGTGATTGTTTTTTTTATTCTTATTGGGGGCATGTTTGGAGGATTATTATTCTACCTCTAGTGTTTGTATTTATTTTGGACATAATCTAGTTCTATGGAACTCTAAGAAGCAAGGAGTTGTAAGTCATTCCAACATAGAGGCTAAGTATCGAGCTTTAGCAAGTGCAACCACTGAGGCATGTAGCTTCAATCATTTCTATTTGAGCT
Organism: Hippophae rhamnoides; assembly: GCA_033030585.1. Lineage (NCBI taxonomy): Eukaryota > Viridiplantae > Streptophyta > Magnoliopsida > Rosales > Elaeagnaceae > Hippophae > Hippophae rhamnoides. The sequence goes on along the minus strand of CM065434.1, from coordinate 17,716,993 downwards.
TAGGATCATATTAACTCAACTCTTTATTCTCTAGTGTGATATTCTTTGTGTAAGGCTTACAGTGATCATCCAAGTGCAATGTAATGCTTACAGTGATATTGTAGTGCAAGAATTGAAGCTTCTTGTGATTGAGAATGGGCTTGTTTATAAGAGATCATAGTCTCAAGGTTTGTTAGAAGTTTGTTAGATTAGGTTAGGATGATAAGTTTGTGTTGAGTGCATATGCTTTGTGCACACATATGGCATATACTTGACTGAGTGCTATATGCTCTAATGAAGCCATATGCCATGTGTTAGTGCTTAGTTTGCTTTTCATTTTTTGTTATGAATTTGTTAAAATTGTAATGCTTATAAAAGGTGAAAGTTTATAAGATATAGACCTAATTAACCTAGAGGGGAGTGAATAGGTTATTTTTAATTTTTATCAATTTATAACTTAATAACCTAAATAAAGCAGCCAAACATGCAATCACGTATAAGAATAAAGTGCAGAAATAAAATAATAACACACGATATTTTTAGGTGGAAACAACCCAAGCCACAACCATGATCTATAGGAAACCACCGATCCACCGGACCACCTAACTTTCCATTATGAAAAAATCAAATGTTTAAGTACAAACTCAGTCTTATACTATCATCCCTAGGATATTGCCCAATGTACTTTACTTATGAACTCTTGCTCTATTTTCACAGTTTTTGAAATTAGCGTGAACGATTTTCAGACCAACGTTCTAATAAGCTTCTCGCCAATCAGATACGCTTACAAATTAACAACAAAATAGTTAACACAAAAATACGAGTGCCCATGTGTGTTCTAGAATGGATTTAATAATGAATAATCATAATTAGATGATTCAAAACATATGTCACTTAAATCAAATCAACTAACTAATTTTAAAGTAACAAAAATTAAGCATAATTTTAATAAAAATAGCTTCTTTAAAATTCAATAATCAAATTAAATAATTATAATTATACATAAAATTATTTAATCTAAACATGTAAAAATCTAATAAAGATAAAGTTATATAAAGATAAAAATATCAAATAAATTTATTAATGAATACTTCCAATACGATAATAATTTGATATTAATCTACCTATTTAATTATTTATACTTTAATTATTAAAGATTTGTTAATAAAAAAAATCTATTACAATTATCAAATCAATATATATATATATATTAACGATGTGTTTCACCGTATAATTATCAAATCATTATATATATTAACTACTTTTTGAATATAGTTATATATTGATTACTTAACGGGTTGATTACCTTTTTTTTAATATATGTATATATTGATTATTTACTGTGTTACCTTTTTTGAATATATGTATATATTGATTATTTACTGTGTTGATTGAGTCCTTTTTGAATGAAGGTGCTCAACCCCAATATCCTTTGAAGTACTGATGATGTAGAGAAGGCGATGATATATTTTTTAAAAAAACATATTTTTGGCTATTGCTGTTCGATCGTAAGGTTTTTTTTTTTTTACTTTTTAAACACTCTCGTCATACCCCATATTTAACCGTGATGTGTCCATATATAAATAATAATAATGACCTAATTGTATTAAAATTAAATATATTTTATACTTAATTTTTTAAAAGCGCGTTTCAAATCTTAAATATAATCATTTTGATTATTTTTCTTTTCAATTTCCTCATTTTTTTGATTTTTTTTCAAATATGATCTAAATGTGTTAAAATTAAAAAGTTAAATCATAATAAAAAATGTTATTTCAAGACTTAATTATGATTGTTGCAAAGAAATCTTAAGTTCATATATCTTTAAAAAAAATATTACGTTAAGTGATTAAATTGTAGAATTAATAAAAATTAAGAGACTATAAATATTATTTTACCTAATTATTACTTAACACTATAATCATCCGTGAAAATGAAATCACAAGAAACAAATTAATTTAATAAATATTTGTCACTTCCAATAAGGATAATTCTATAATAAGAACTATTTTTAGTAATGTATAATGTTAGAGTAAAGTTTTTATTTTTTAAAAATTTAGGTATTAAATTATAAAAAAAAATTTAAATTATGCTAACATTAGTCTTTATTGCTTTGAAAACATGAAATTAAAATAATATAGCTTAGTAGATTAACATACAAAGTGTCACAATTTGCCACTTGGTATTTCATATATTTATGTCATATTTGGATTTATGTTTCGCCTAATAGGGAGATATTTAACATACAAAGTGGCACAATTTGCCACTTGGTATTTCATATATTTATGTCATATTTGGATTTATGTTTCGGTTAATAGTGAGATATTCAATGTGTTGAAAAAACAAGAAATAACTCTACACAAAAGAGTTCTTATTTTTTTCTTCATGTTTTCAATACAATTGTATAGCTATTTAGAAGGAAATTTTACTCCTTCAATTACTCTTTGAATTAAGCATCCCTTGATTTACTCCTTAAATTAAGGATTCCTTGTTTTACTCCTTGAATTAAGGATTCTTTGTTTTACTCATTGAATTAAGCTCCTTGTTTTGCTCCTTCAATTAAGGTCCTTTTTTTATTCCTTGAATTAAGAACTAATATCCAATACTCCCCCTCAAGTTGGATCCAAAAGGTTTATGGATCCAAGCTTGGAAAAAAGTCGTTGAAACTGATGAAAAGCCAATGGCTTGGTGAAGATGTCAGCCAGTTGGTCGAAGCTTCTTGTATAATGTGTCTGAATCACTTGTGATTGAACTTGTTCACGAATTTAATGACAATCAACTTCAATGTGTTTCATCCTCTCGTGAAACACTGGGTTTGATGCTATATGCATGGCTGCCTGATTGTCACAAAATAAGGACATAGGAAGAGTTGTAGGAACACCTAAATCACATAGAAGACCTTTAAGCCATATCAACTCACACGCAGTTGAAGCCATTGCACGATACTCAGCTTCGGCACTTGATCTAGCGATGACAGTTTGCTTCTTACTCTTCCATGTGACCAAGTTTCCACCGACAAATGTACAGTAGCCAGTGGTGGACTTGCGATCGATTGCATTCCCTACCCAATCAGCATCACAATACCCCATAATTTGTGTGTTATCATTCTTCTTCATGATGATACCATGACCCACTGATCCTTTTAAATAGCGTAAGATCCTTTTAACAAGGGTCAAATGCTCAAGTGTCGGGGAGTGCATGAATTGGCTCACAATACTTACAGAATATGTGATGTCAGGTCTGGTGATTGTTAGGTAGATCAACTTACCAACCAGTCGCTGGTAATAACTTATATCCGTGAGTGGCGTGCCCTTCAAGCTAGGTTTGAGCTTCTTTGTCAAGAGGGTAATGGCTGGTTTAGCATCACTCATGTTAGCTTCCTTGAGCAAATCTAGGACATATTTCCTTTGGTTAAGAAAGAGTCCCTTGTGCGAGGTTGCCATTTCTATACCAAGAAAGTACTTCAATATCCCAAGGTCTTTAATTGCAAACCTTTGTCTGAGGGACTGTTTGAGGTTGAAAATCTCGTCCGCATGATCACATGTAATTATTAGATCATCTACATAAATCAGCACAACCAATTTTCCCATAGTTCCTGTGCGAACAAATAGTGAAGAATCGGCATTGCTGCTTTTGAAACCAACACTAGTGAGAACTGAGCTTAGCTTGGCATACCAAGCTCGTGGGGATTGTTTCAAACCATAAATGGATTTGTGCAATTTGCACACTAAATCCAATTCATTGCTTTGAGGATGCCCGGGTGACAATTTCATATAGACTTCCTCTTTGAGATCACCATGCAAGAATGCATTCTTCACATCCATTTGGTACATGGACCACCCCTTGTTTACAGCCACAGATAGTAGCACTCTTACTGTGTTCATTTTTGCAACAGGTGCAAATGTTTCTTTGTAATCCACCTCGAATGTTTGAGTGAATCCCCGAGCCACCAATCTTGCTTTATACCTCTCAATTGATCCATCTGACTTGAATTTGAGCTTATAAATCCATTTGCAACCCACGAATTTCTTGCCTTTTGGAAGTTTGGTGATGCTCCATGTGTTGTGTTGATCTAGGGCTTTAAGTTCTTCTTACATGGCTTCCTTCCACACCTCTTGGCTATTGGCCTCATGAAAGTTTTGAGGCTCACTGTAACTCGATATAGTGCTGAGGAATGCGGCATGGGTTGGTGTCACTCTCTTATATGACACATAATTTGAGATGGGATGTGTGGGTTTGTAGGTGACAAAGTATTGAAGTCTTGTGGGAGGTTGCCTAACACGCATTGATTACGTCGTGGAGTAGGAGGAGTTATCTCACACTGGTTCACATCTTGTACCATATTGTGAGGATCATCTTGATTATCACCATCTTCATGCAGTGTACCATTAAGAAGAGACCCTTCATTGTTACTTTCAGTGAGAGATGTATCAATGTTGACATGGCTGGGATCTTGTTGTTGTAGAGGCTCAAGTTCGATTCTTGGTAATGGAAACACATCCAAGATGCCATCCCCTTGACTTGTGATTTCACGTGACTTGGTGAAAAAAGGGTTAATTTCATAAAATCGAACATCTTTAGACACAATTAATCTTCTAAGTTGGGGATCATAACACTTATATCCCTTTTGTGTAGATGAATAACCAAGAAAAATACATTTAACAACTCTAGGATCCAATTTATCTCGATGATGAGATTGAATATGTACAAAACAAATGCAGCCAAAGGCTCTAAGGTTTGAGAGGTTAATTTTCCTTCCTTTCATGACCTCTAGGGGAGACTTGAAATCCAAGACTCGGCTGGGTAATCTATTGATGATGTAAGCAGCTGTCATAACCCCTTGGGACCAGAATCTCTTTGGTACATTCATTTGTAGCATTAATGCTCTAGTTTTTTCAAGTAAGTCCCGGTTTTTGCGTTCAGCTACACCATTTTGTTGAGGTGTGCCAACACAACTTGTTTGATGCATAATGCCATGAATGCTCAAATATTGTTTCATGATATGGGACATGTATTCGGTGCCATTGTCAGACCTTAAGGTTTGAATTTTAGAGGAGAAATGATTTTTAACAAGGTTATGAAAGTCCTTAAATACTTCCATAACTTCATTCTTAGACTTTAAAAGATATAACCATGTGATTCGAGAAAAATCATCAACAAAAATCACAAAATACTTATAACCATCAAAAGATTCATTAGTTGGTCCCCATACATCTGAATGAACTAGTTCAAAACACTTACTAACCTTAGACAAGGAAGAATTAAAAGGCAATCTAGTGACCTTAGACAAGTGGCAAGTTTCACATGCAATTGCATCATTTCCTAAGTTTGGAAATAAAGTTGACAAAATTGGTGGAGAAGGGTGAGCTAAACGTTGATGCCACAATTGATTATCTTGGATAGGGTTAAACTTGGCTTGAAACCCTCTAGGATTTCTCTTGGATATGTAATAGAGACTATCTAAGTAAAACCCTTCACCAATCGTCTTTTTGGTGGCACAATCCTGAACAATGACATTGTGAGGAGAAAAAATGGCTAAGCAATTCAAGGTATTTGTGATTTTTTCTACACACAGAAGTTGGAAGGGAAAGGAAGGTACATATAAAACCACCCACTCGATTTCATTTGACATTAATTTTATTTTTTCCTTTCCTAAAACCTTTACATTCTCACTATTTGCAATTGAAACTTGAGAAGGATTTGCTAATTTTTCAAACTTATGAGACTTTGACACATGGTTTGTTATATGATCTGTGGCACCTGAATCTACAACCCAAAAATCATGCAACATATTTATTTTAAGAGCAGTTTTAAAGGCTTTTATGATACCTTGCATGTCCTCTTGTGGTATGAGTTTTGTATCTGCCAAGAAACCTGCAAACTTTCCTATAGCAATGCTGTCGAGTTTCCTTCTTCTATGCTATCCACACAGTCAATTCTAGCTCCTCCTGTCTTGCTTTGAAGATACAACATAAACTCATTCATAAGTTCAGCTGGATTCGCTGTGAAGTTTTTGAATGGATCAGACCCATTAGAGGTAGAGGCAGAAGCATGATTTGCACGGTGTGCAGTACGATTCACTTTCTATAAACCCTTATCCTTTATAAAATCAGGTTTTAATTCTGGATGTAGAATCCAACATGTGTCCTTAATATGGCCCGTATAGTTGCAGTGTTGACACTTCAAGTTTGGATGCTTCCCTTTGTACTTTCTCTCGTTGGTTAGATAGGCTCTTGCCTCAGGTGCACTAGCCATTATATCCTTGTTCATGACTTTCCTCCTTACTTCTTCACATTGAATTGTCGCATATACATTAGTGAAGGAAGGAAGTTCAGTATTCATAAGTATGTGGCATCGTATATCTTCATATGTTGAATCGAGACTGGACAGAAGTTGAAATATCTTATCTTCTTCCGCTCTTTTTCGTAGCAGAGCTACATCGGTTGTATGAGGACGATATATTTCTAACTCATTCCACATGCTTTTCATGCTTCCTAAGAGTTGTACAAAAGGATTACCATCTTGTTATAGATTTGAGATGTCCTTCTTTAATTGAAAAACTCGTGCAGCATTGTTTTGACTGCCATACATTTCCTTGACCGTCTCCCATAGTTGGTATGCAGATTCAGAGTAACTGAATATTTCAGCTAATTTACGTTCCATGGAATTTAGGAGCCATGACATAACCAGCTGATCCTTACTAAGCCAGGATTCATAGGTTGGTGAGGAAACATCAGGTACTTCGATGCTTCCATTTATGAACCCCAACTTGGACCTTCCACCTAGAGCCAGAGACACTGCTCTTGACCAAGGCAAGTAATTAAACTCATTCAACAAGACTGAGCTTAATCTTTGATTTGGGTTGACATCCACCTCATGCATATTCATGAAGGAAAGCACCGATGAACTTTCAGCTTCTGATCCTAGCGACTTGTCTTCCGTCATTTCAAAGATTGAAGATGCTAAGATAATAATAAAGCAGAAGCAAGTTAATTTTCCTGCTCTGATACCATGTTGAAAAAACAAGAAATAACTCTACACAAAAGAGCTCTTATTTTTTTCTTCATGTTTTCATTTCAATTGTATAGCTATTTATAAGTAAATTTTACTCCTTCAATTACTTTTTGAATTAAGGATTCCTTGTTTTATTCTTTGAATTAAGTATTTCTTATTTTACTCTAAACAAAAGAGCTCTTTGTTTTGTTACTTGAATTAAGATTCTTGTTTTGTTACTTGAATTAAGATTCTTGTTTTATTCATTGAATTAAGAACTAATACCAAATACAATAGTTTTATTTTCGTAGATATCTATGGCTAAGGAGGTTAAGACAATGTGCAATAATACCTCGTTACAATGTCCAAAAATATACATCTTTTAATATAAAACCGCCTTTTCCTTGAACAGCATAATAATGAATAATTAAAATAATGGTGGTACTTGTCCATTGATTTCTACCGTTTACCATTTGGATCAACCCTGTATTTTGGATACAGGGACTTGTACTATTTTGTTCAATATATGATACGTGGGGATGGGACTAGAGTGTATTTCTCAGCCACCTTTTTTGAGAACCAACGAGGAATGCAAAAATAAATAAATTTAATTAGAAATTACAAAAAAAATTTGTTATACAGATCTATAATAGATGAGATAAAAACGGATAATTTTTAGATTGAGATTCAATCATCATATACAAAGAAAATCAATAAATCGAATTAGATTGAATCAAAACTATGGATATTTAGATAAGTTCATGTTATATTGATTTAAATCTAATTCTTCTTAAAATTTTAATTTAAAACTAAATAATTATAAGATAGAAAGTATATTTTTCTAACTTTTACAATTATATATTTAAAAAGAATTTACATTATGAATAATTATTTTTAAAAATTTTATCTTATATTTTTATAAATCTAATTTTACGTTTCTTTCATAATTTTTATAAATCTATTTATTATTATTTAAAATCTATAAAATCAAAATTCAAATATTATCATATTGATAATTATTTATTTCTTCTTATAATTATAATAAACAATATTTTTTTTAACTTCAAGTAATTAACTCAAATTTTATTCTTTTATTGTAAATAAAAAGAAATCTCATTGGTTTTATTGCATAAATATGTAAATTATGCTCAATTTAAAATTTTATATATGATCAAATTAATGCCATAAAAAGACTATAAAAGTATTAATTTTTTTAAATTTATATGATTATAACATTAAGAAAAATTTAAATAAAAGTTTAAATATATTTATTATAAAAAAAGTAAAAAACAATGTTTTTCTACAGTATATAATGTTATTTTATTGTTTTTTTAAATTTATAAATCTAAAATATATAATGCACCACATCAAATAATATTTTAATTTTAAAAAAATAAATAGAATAATTTAGATCGAGTTACAAATATACATTCATTTATAGATCAATACCTGATCCGTTTTATATGATCTATGAATCAAAACAAATCATATTAGTCTAGGTGTTTTGAACAATATATCGAATGGAGTCGGATTTAGTCCAATGACATTTGTTTTAAGTCACACATAAGTATACTTGAGAGATAGAAAAATGGTATGTATCTTCTTATGTAACGTAAATAATATAATGTAGTATTATGGATTAGTAAAATTTGACATATTAAACTTATAATTGATCATTTGATAGCTAGGCTTGTCTCTCTTCAATTGTTGTTTTTAAAAACCTCACAAATACTTATCAATTGTTCATTGATCAAGAAAGAAAGTTGCATGTAATTGTATGATAAGAAAACACATGAATTTACGTGTTTCAATCAATCAAATGATCGATCTAATCCACGGGGAGGCCAAGCCAACTTCACTGGATCAAAATGTCATCAAAATTATAGCTTATACCCCCTTACAAAGCCAGCAGAACTATCTCAACATCCTTACAAATGTTGCAGGTTATGAATCCTTTCTCTCGATAAAACTGGTTTGGCTTGAAGAGGATGTTGGGCATTTATACAACAATATTACTTCCATCTACTAATCCTACAGAGAAACATGTACAAACTAAATTGGGCCCTAAAATAATTAGTACATAAGCCAATTGGACATTAGAGGAAGTTAAATAACAAAAATAACTAACTACCAAAACTGAAATAACAACCCAATTGTTATGCAAACCAAGTCTGCTCCCACATATGAGTTTCTAGCTAGATAATTGTGGCTATTTAGGCCATTTGTGTAACATACACTTCAAATCTACACCTTGACACATATGATCCAATGAACTTAGCTCAACCTCCCAAAGTTGCCTTAAGTTCTAGCAACTCTAACCAAGTCTAGAAAATGTATAAACTTGGCTACTGGTACTGATTTGGTTAGAATATCTGATGCATTGTCTTCAATGGGGACCTTTTCAACTTTTATTTATGCCCAAGCAATTACATCATCCCTTATAAAATGCATCCTAATGTCTATATGTTTGGTACATTCCTGATACATAGAACTTTTTGTTAGAAAGATGGTGCTTTGATTATCATAGAGAGTTGTGACTACAACTTGATTTACCCCTAACTGACTTGTGAAGGCTTTGATCCAAATATATTCTCTCACAGCTTTAGTTCAAGCAATGTACTCAGCTTTTGTAGTTGATAAGGCCATCATTGATTACATATTTGATCTCCAAATGACTATTTTACCAAACAAAGTGAACAAGCTGTTGGGAAATTACGCAAATTCCCGATAAGCCAGATTTATGAGAAAGCAAGAACAGAAAAATAACACACAAATTTGATAACGGAGTTCGGCCAATCTTGTTTACGTCTCCGGACTTGCTGCACATCATTTTACTGAAAGGGGAGAAATTACACAAGGTGCTTACAACACTCACAACTCACAACCCAATTACACCCAAGAAAATTACTCTCAATTTTCTCTCACAAAAGCTTTTCTCTCAATTGGAATGAACACTTTGGATGATTAATTCATTACAATTACACATCTATTTATAGGAAAATCCACTCCTTGAATTACTCCTTAAATTAATGGTTCCTTAAATTTCTCCTTGAATTAAGCTCCATGTTTTGCTCCATGTTTTACTCTTTGTTTTGCTCCTTAATTTGCTCCTTAAATTAAGGAGCTTTATAACAATCTCCAACAATCTCCCACTTGAAGACTGATTTCAATCTGTTTTCACACCTCGATCAATGCAGCAGCTTTTCTAGTCTTTGTTACTCTAGCAGACCAACTGAAGTTGAGCACAACTTCAGTTTGTCAATAATCACCACCTTTGTTAACATATCTGCTAGATTTTTGCTTCCTTGAATCTTCTCCAGTATTAACACATCATCTTCCAATAGAGATCTGATGAAGTGATAACGAAATCCAATATGCTTGGTTCTAGAATGAAATGATGACTTCTTCGCCAAGTGTATTGCACTTTGACTATCACTATGCAGGACATTCTTCTCCTGTTTGAATCCCAGCTCAGTTAACAAACCTTGAAGCCATATCATCTCTTTACTAGCTTCAGTTACTGCTACATACTCAGCCTCTGTAGTAGATAGAGTAACAATTTTCTGTATTTGTGACATCCAACTAACAGCTATAGTTCCAACATTAAATATATAACCGGTGGTGCTTCTTCGGTGATCAACTTCACCTCCAAAGTCTACATCTACGTACCCTTGTACTTTTAACTCTCATTTACTAAAGTACAAGAACTTTTCTGTGGTCCTCGCAGATACCTCAAAATCCACTTGACTGCTTCCCAATGAGTTTTCCCTAGATTTGACATAAATCTGCTAACAACTCCCACTGCATGGCCAATGTCTGGTCTCGTACAGACCATTGCGTACATCAAACTTCCAATGGCTGAGGCATAAGGAACCTTAGCCATGAATTCTCTCTCTTCCTCTATCTGAGGGGACTGATCCTTGGATAGGCGAAAATGACTAGCCAAGGGTGTGCTAACTGGCTTGGCGTCGCCCATGTTGAATCTCTGCAAAACACGATTGATGTACTCTGCCTGAGATAACTGCAAGGATCCTTTCTTCTTCTTTCTTGTAATTTGCATTCCAAGAATCTTCTTTGCTAGACCCAAGTCTTTCACGTCAAACTCCTTTGACAATTGCTGCTTCAATCTTTTAATATCATCCATATCTGAACCTACTACTAACATATCATCAACATAAAGTAGTAAAATGATATAACTGGACCTATATCTCTTGAAGTAGCAGTAATGGTCAGCATTGCACTTATGGAAACCTTCCTTGTGCATGAAGCTGTCAAACTTTCTGTACCATTGTCTCAGGGCTTGTTTCAGGCCATACAAACTCTTCTTAAGTCTGCACACCATGTTCTTCTTCCCTCTTTCTGAGAAACCTTCTGGTTGGTACATGTATATATCTTCATCTAAATCTCCATGAAGGAATGCAGTCTTCACATCCAACTGTTCAAGATGAAGATCTTCAATGCCTAAAATACTCAATACTGATATGATAGTATTGAGCTTCACAACGGGAGCGAAAATGTCAGTGTAGATAACTCCTTCCTTCTGTAAAAACCCTTTGACAACTAGGCGGGCTTTGTATCTCTTGGAACCATCATGCTTCTCTTTCACCCGGTACACCCATTTGTTGTGAAGTGCCTTCTTTCCCATAGGTAACTCAGCTAGTTCCCATGTCTAGTTGGAGATAAGAGATTTCATTTCTTCTTTCATAGCAAGCTCCCACTTGTTGGAATCTGGAGTCTGACAAGCTTCATCATAGCATTCAGGCTCCTCTCCATCAGTCAGCAACATATAGTCATATATCTCCTGTTAGGCACATGAGGTCGAGAAGACCTTCTCAATACATGAGCTGGGTAAGAGGTTGTGATGTGTCGGAATGATGTGTACTGTTATGTCAAACAAGTTCTTCTGGCTGAGGACTTGTTACAATTGGTTCTGTTACGAAACTATCTAGGACATCATATGCATCTGCAAATACTGACTCATTCTGCTCTGAGTCATTGGTGTCTATTTTATGCATGTCCTTATACATCACCCTTTCGTTGAAAATCACATCTATGCTATGGATAATTTTCTTCTTTTCGTCATCCCAAATGCGGTAGCCAAACTCATCCTCACCATAGCAAATGAATGTGCATTTCTTGGATTTGGGATCAAGCTTATTCCTGCCTTGATCACTAATATGCACAAATGCTACACAACCGAAATTTTTTAGATGTGATAGTTTCACCTCTTTTCTGCTCCATACCTCCTCTAGTATTCTATGCTCCAATGGAACAGATGGGTCCCGGTTGATCAAGTAAGCTGCCGTGTTGACTGCTTCTACCCAGAACTGCTTCGGTAAACCTGATTGTATACGAATGCTTCTAGCTCTTTCTGTCAACGTTCAGTTCATACGCTCAGCTACACCATTGTGTTGAGGCATGCCTGGCACAGTTCTTTCCATTCTAATCCTGTGCTCATAGCAAAAAATTTTGAATCTGTTGTCTTCATATTCACCACCATTATCGATTCTGAGCTTTTGATCTTTAAACCCGTCTCATTTTCCACCATAGCTTTCCATCTTCTGAAAGCCTCAAATACTTAAAACTTATGCTTTAGAAAGTAAACCTATACCTTCCGAGAGTGATCATCGATGAAAGTCATGAAGTAGTATTTCCCACCAATAGATGAGACGGTCGTTGGTCCCCAAAGATTAGAGTGAATAAGCTCTAGCCTTTCCTTCTTTGGGATTCTGCAACTTGTCTGAAAGCTGACTCTCTTTTGCTTTCCAAGTATGCAATCTTTGCACATAATCTTCATCCCCTTCTCACTCATATGACCTAGTCTCTGGTCCACAGATTTGGTGTTTCATTGCCTACTGCAAGTATAATTGAACAACGTGCCTCTGCTATCATGTAAAGAGTGCCACTTTTCTTGCCTCGAGCAACTGTCATTGCACCCTTTGAAATCTTCTGATCATCACCATGGAAGATCGTTGTGTAGCCTTCACTGGCCAACTGCCCCACTGAGATTAAGTTCCTTCTGAGATCGGGAATATGCCTGACATCCTTCAGTTCCCAAACAGATCCGTTCAACTTAATCTTCACTACACCTTTGCCAATAATAGCACATGGTTGATCATCACCAAGATATACCTTTCCAAGGTTTCCGGGGACATATTTCTCGAAGAATTGTTTTTGTGAAGTAGCATGGAACGATGCTCCAGAGTCTAACACCCAAGATTCTTCCTTGCTCTCCAAAGAGCATATCAATGCATCATCTCCTCCTGAGGTGGAAGTAACATTTGCCTCTGCCTTCACTTGTTTGTCCTTTGGTGCACTCTTACACTGATTTTTGTAGTGCCCAATTCTTCCACAATTCCAACACTCGATAGTTTTCGAGCTATGGGAATTATTAAGATTCCTGGATTTGGACCTCCTGTCCTTTGATCTACCTCGGTAGTCTGTTCTGCCACATCCATTCCCTTTGGTTGAACTTCTTCCTCTTGACTTTGTATGCAAAACTGAAGAAGTTGATGATTCACCTGACTCTCTATGTCAGATCTCTTCATTGAGAACCAGATCACGAACATCGTCAAATTTCAATTTATTGCTTCCTGACGAGCTACTCACAACCGTGATAGTAGCATTCCAACTTTCTAGTAAAGAATACAAAAGTATTAATGCTCGTACTTCTTCATCGAATTTAATTTCCACTGAACTCAACTGGGTTGTGACTGTGTTAGGTTCATTGAGATGTTGAGCTACCGATGCACCTTCATTCATCCACAAATTGAACAAACGCCTCATCAAGTGCACTTTGTTTGAGGCTAATGGCTTCTCATACATATTGGAGAGAGCTGCCATAAGACCCGCAGTGATCTTTTCCTTTGCTATGTTGAAGGTAACATTATGGGATAGCATCAATCGAATAACTCCAAGGGCTTGTCTGTCTAGAAGATTCCAATCTTCTTCCTTCATAGCTTCTGGTTTCTTCCCTGAGAGAGGTTGATATAGATTTCTTTGATACAGATAATCCTCTATCTACATTTTCCAAAATCCGAAATCTATGCCATCAAATTTCTCGAGTTTCACCCTTCCTTCATCTGTGGCCATTGCTCCCACTCAAATTTGACTTCCTCCATATCGTTTCTGACTATTTCTGTAAACCAATAGCTCTGATACTAGTTGTTGGGAAATTATGCAAATTCCCGATAAGCCAGATTTATGAGAAAGCAAGAATAGAAAAATAACACACAAATTTGATAACGGAGTTCGGCCAATCTTGCTTACGTCTCCGGATCTGCTGCAGATCTTTTTACTGAAAGGGGAGAAATTACACAAGGTGTTTACAACACTCACAACTCACAACCCAATTACACCCAAGAAAATTACTCTCGATTTTCTCTCACAAAAGCTTTTCTCTCAATTGGAATGAAAACTTTGGATGATTAATTCATTACAATTACACATCTATTTATAGGAAAATCCACTCCTTGAATTACTCCTTAAATTAATTGTTTCCTTAAATTGCTCCTTGAATTAAGCTCCATGTTTTGCTCCATGTTTTACTCCTTGTTTTGCTCCATGTTTTGCTCCTTAAATTAAGGAGCTTTATAACAATCTCCAACACAAGCAACCAGATAATGATCTTTGTCTATCCGAATCTCATGCGTAATCAAAGTTAGTAAACCCCATTATACAAGAATCATTATTATTGCCATGCTAATAGATTAACCCAACATCCATTGTTCCTTTCAAGTACCTAAAGATCCATGTCACCCCTTACTAATGTTCCTTCATTGGGTTTTCCTTGAACCTAATGACCAAACTAATATAATGTGCTAAATTTGATCTTGCACACACCATTGTAAACATTAAGGTTCCCACTGCATTCAAGTAAGGAATCTTTTACGTGTATTGTTTCTCCTAGCCATCATTATCTTTAGGACTTTGGTTGCTTTAAAGATTCAAATCAACTGCATTTGGCATAACCACTAGCTTGGCATCTAGTATTGAAACTTTCTCAATATATGTTCTTCGAGTAACAAACAATTATCCAGCTTTTTTATCATGCCTTACTTCCATCCCTAAGATTCCCTTAAGTCTTTCATTTCAAAATCCTTCCCAAGTGGCTATTTAAGCTTGGCAATTTCATTCATATCTTTATATACTAACATCATATCATCCACATAAAGTAAAAAATATATGTAATTACCATTACCACACTGTTAAGAGTATATAGAATTATCAAAATCACTTATTTGAAACTTCATGCTCAGCATGAAAGCATCAAATCTTTTATACCAATGTCATGATGATTGCTTGAGGCCATAAGGGACTTTTTCAACAAACAACTTGCTTCTTAGGATTACCAACTTCGAAACCCTATGGTTTATTCATTAGTATGTACTCTTATAGGTTTTCATATAGGAAAGTTGTTTTAACATCCATCTACTCTAGGTGCATACCATAATGAGAAACCATAGAGAAGAGGTTTCTATTAGAGGAATACTTCACCATAGGTGAATATATTTCATTGTAGTCAATCCTAGGTTTTTGCTGAAACCCTGGGCAACTAATCTTATCTTGTACCTTGGCCTTTCAAAACCTTCTAGACCTGGTTTCAATTTGAATTTCCACCTATAGCCAACTAATTTTATAGTCTTTGTAACTAAATCCTAAGTTTTATTCTTTAATAATGAGTTTATTCATCTTTCATTGCTAAAATCTAGTGAATTCTTTCATTTGACTGTATAGCTTCCGTATAATTTCTGGGTTCTTTGCCATCTAATTGCTCTGCAACATTCAAAGCATATGCAATTATATCAACTGTAACGTACATGCTATTTGGTTTGATACTCCTCTTAGATTTGTCTCTAGTCAGTTGATAGTTACTCTCATCTACATTCTCAGTAGCTACTTATTCATATGAATGTTGCATTGAATGTTGATCTAGTGAACAAGTTACTACATCAACTTGTCCAGTGCCAAGAGTTTTTGTCATACCATCTGTGCTAAAACCCTCTTCTTCACCACCGTTATCAAGTTTCCCAGATAACTCCACCTCAATTCATTCCCTCCAGATGATACCTTACCAATATCAGTTCTGCTAGAAGACATCACACTCTCAAAGGTATTTGTTTCATCAAAGATAATGTCCCTACTAATAGAGCATTTCTTACTCATCAAATCCCATAATATGTATCATTTTGTTCCTTCAAGGTACCTCAGAAAATAGACAGTAAGCAATGCAACCAAAAACTTTCAAGTTGCTATAGTTTACTACATGTCCAGTCCACTGCTCTTCTAGAGTTATAAAATTCAGTATTATGGAAGGGCTTCTGTTTATGAAATAGACAGCTATTCTAACAGTTTCAACCAAAAATAGTTTAGGCATTCCAGTATAGCAAAGCATAGACCTTACTCTCTCCAAAAGTAATATGTTCACTCTTGCATCCACCCTATTCTGTTGGGGATACCAGACATAGTTCTATACCTTTCAATTCCATCATTTTTGGCAAAAGAATTAAATTCATAGTTTCAGAATTCAAGGCCATTATTTGTCCTTAGGATCTTTATTTTACTACCTTTTGAGTTTTCTAATAAAGATTTCCATTGTTTGAAAACGTGGATGGTTTCACCCTTTCTTTTCAACATAAAAAATCAAACCTTTCTAGAAAAATCATCAATGATAGAGAGGAAATACCTGTTACATCTATGAGAAGCCATGGATAGAGGTCCTTATAGGTGAGTATGGATGTAATCCAAGGTTTGCTTTGTGGTGTACTTTCCAGTGTCAAACATGACGCTAGCTTATTTCCCATATACACAACAATTCTACCTTACCCAATTCACAGGATAAGACATATTGCTTGACTAATTCCATCAAACCTCTATTCCCAATGTGGCCAAGTTGCTATGCCATAGCATGGTGTCTTCGTTGTTAACATTAGTTGCAGGATTGGCATAGCCAATTAGTGTGAATCCATCCATTAAATATAATCCATTCTGCTTGTTTGCCCTCAAAAGCATTAGAGATCCTTTAAAAACTTTCTTGACACCATCTCCAACTTATCGTACACCTTTTGGCATCAAATACTCCAATGGATATAAGATTTCTAGAGAGTGATGGGATGTACCTAATATCATATAGAGTCCTCTATAAGTTAATTTCAATCTCACTTGCCCAAGTCACTCAACATAGTACTCGTAATCATTTTGTTGAAAAACAAGAATAAATCTACACAAAAGAGCTATCTAGTTTGTATTATTTTCTTCATATTTTCATTACAATTGTATAGCTATATATAAGGAAATTTTACTCCTTCAATTACTCTTTAAATTAAACATTCCTTGATTTACTCCTTGAAATAAGAATTCATTGTTTTAATCCTTGAATTAAGGATTCATTTTTTTACTCATTGAATTAAGGATTCCTTATTTTATTTCTTGAATTAAGCTCCTTGTTTTATTCCTTGAATTAAGCTCCTTGTTTTATTCCTTGAATTAAGCTCCTTGTTTTATTCCTTGAATTAAAGAATAATATCTAATACTCCCCCTCAAGCTGGATCCAGAAGGTTTATGGATCCAAGCTTGGACAGAAGTCGTTGAAACTTATGAGAAGCCAAAGGCTTGGTGAAGATGTCAGCCAGTTGGTCGAAGCTTCTTGTATAATGTGTCTGAATCACCTGTGATTGAACTTGTTCACGAATGTAATGACAATGAACTTCAATGTGTTTTGTCCTCTCATGAAACACTGGGTTTGATGCTATAAGGACATAGGAAGAGTTGTAGGAACACCTAAATCACATAGAAGACCTTTAAGACATATCAACTCACATGCAGTTGAAGCCATTGCACGATACTCAACTTTGGCACTTGATCTGGCGATGATAGTTTGCTTCTTACTCTTTTATGTGACCAAGTTTCCATCGAAAAATGTACAGTAGCTAGTGGTGGACTTACGATCAATTGCATTCCCTACCCAATCAGCATCACAATACCTCATGATTTGTGTGTTGTTATTCTTCTTCATGATAATACCAGGACCTACTGATCCTTCTAAGTAGCGTAAGATCCTTTTAACAAGTTTTAAAAGCTCAAGTGTCTGGGAGTGCATAAATTGGCTCACAATACTTATAGAATATGTGATGTTAGGTCTTGTGATTGTTAGGTAGAACAACTTACCAACCAGTCACTGGTAATAACTTATATCCGTGAATGGCGTGCCCTTCAAGCTAGGTTTGAGCTTATTGTCAATAGGGGTAATGGTTGGTTTAGCATCGCTCATGTTAGCTTCCTTGAGAAAATCTAGGACATATTTCTTTTGGTTAAGAAAGAGTCCCTTGTGCGAAGTTGTCATTTCTACACCAAGAAAGTACTTCAATATCCCAAGGTATTTAATTGCAAACCTTTGTCTGAGGGACTATTTGAGGTTGAAAATCTCGTCAGCATTATCACCTGTAATTATCAGATCATCTACATAAATTAGCACAACCAATTTTCCCATAGCTCCTGTGTGAACAAATAGTGAGGAATCGACATTGCTGCTTTTAAAACCAACACTAGTGAGAACTGAGCTTATCTTGGCATACCAAACTCATGGGGACTGTTTCAGACTATAAATGGATTTGTGCAATTTGCACACTAAATCCATTTCATTGCTTTGAGGATGCCTGAGTGGAAATTTCATATAGACTTCTTCTTTGAGATCACCTTGAAAGAATGCATTCTTCACATCCATTTGGTACATGGACCATCCCTTGTTTACAGCCACGGACAGTAGCACTTCTATTGTGTTCATTTTTGCAACAGGTGCAAATGTTTCTTTGTAATCCACCTCGAATGTTTGAGTGAATCCTCGAGCCACCAATCTTGCTTTATACCTCTCAATTGAATCCATCTAACTTGAATTTGAGCTTATAGATCCATTTGCAACCCACGACTTTCTTGCCTTTTGGAAGTTTGGTGATGCTCTATGTGTTGTGTTGATCAAGGGCTTTAAGTTATTCTTGCATGGCTTCCTTCCACACCTCTTGGTTGTTGGCCTCATGAAAGTTTTTTGAGGCTCACCGTAACTCGATATAGTGCTGAGGAATGCAACATGGGCTGGTGTCACTCTCTTATATGACACATAATTTGAGATGGGATGTGTGGGTTTATAGGTGACAAAGTCTTAAAGTCTTGTGGGAGGTTTCCTAACATGCATTGGATTACATCGTGGAGCAGGAGGAGTTATCTCACACTCGTTCACATCTTGTACCATATTGTGAGGATTATCTTGATTGTCACCATCTTCATACAATGTACCATCAAGACGAGACTCTTCATTGTTACTTTCAGTGAGAGATGCATCAATGTTGACATGGATAGGATCTTGTTGTTGTGGAGCCTCAAGTTCGATTCTTGGTAATGGAAAAACATCCAAGATGCCATCCCCTTGATTTGTGATTTCACGTGACTTGGTGAAAAAAGGGTTAATTTCATAAAATCGAACATCTTTAGACACAATTAATCTTCTAAGTTGGGGATCATAACACTTATATCCCTTTTGTGTAGATGAATAACCAAGAAAAATATATTTAACAACTCTAGGATCCAATTTATCTCGATGATGAGATTAAATATGTACAAAACAAATGCAGCCAAAGACTCTAAGGTTTGAGAGGTTAATTTTCCTTCCTTTCATGACCTTTAGGGGAGACTTGAAATCCAAGACTCGGCTGGGTAATCTATTGATGATGTAAGCAGCTACCATAACCCCTTGGTACTACAATCTCTTTGGTACATTCATTTGTAGCATTATTACTCTAGTTTTTTCAAGTAAGTCTTGGTTTTTGCGTTCAGTTACTAACCTTAGACAAGGAAGAATTAAAAGGCAATCTAGTGGCCTTAGACAAGTGGCAAGTTTCACATGCAACATATTTATTTTAATAGCAGTTTTGAAGGCTTTTATGATACCTGATGAGCAGAATCGGGATTGTCAAAAACTTTGATGCCATCCCCGCAACGGCGCCAAAAACTTGATGAACGAAAACCGGCATCGTCGATTCTGCCAATACTTTGGTTTTATATTTATAAAACTCTCGCAAGTGCACGAATCATTTCGTAGAAAATGATAAGTATACTCCCAAGGTCGATCTAAGGAAGGAATGTATGTGGTTTTTAATTTATTATTCAAACTTTTAAAAACGAAATTAAATCCTAAACATCCTGTCACGATATTTTGGGGTTTTTTGTGTTTTTAATCTACTTACATAAAAATAAACATAGATTCAATAAACATTTATGCAAATTTTATCTTTTATAAATAGTGGAGTATTTATGGATATAATAACTAAGTTAATTATGCTTGCCCGTATTATTTAGGTTATTAAAGATATGAATTGATATTTATTGATTCTCCCTTTTTTGTATGAATACCATCTTTGGTGGGGTTAGATATTCTTTGTTAACTAAACAAATCAATTAACACCTATAGGTGGGGTTGATAACTAATTTGGTTAATTAAATTAATTCCTTTTTCTAAGAGATTGAAAATGAACCATTTAAATGCCACCTTTGCTGGGGTTGAAACGATTTAAATTTTATTCAAGGTGTCCAAATTAAACCTAAGAATTTAGTTATCCGAGTACTAACTTTCAAGTTTTAAAACCACTACTGAAAACATGTTGTCAATACATTTTCAGATAATAATTCTTATAAAAACTTTTGAAATAGAGCTTCACTCTAACTAACGGGCGATTGTACCAACAAATAAAAGAGCACTACTCTAAATCAGTAGAGGATAACTAAACCTTAAAATCTAATTTTCAGATTTAAGTTTGTAATGAAAAATAATATATTTCTCTCTAACATTCTTAATATAAAATCTTGAATAAAAATAAAATCAATTCATTTTAGAGATTTTTACCTATTTAATATTTCGCAAGCATAACAACGTTATTATTATATCATGTTTACAAATAGCTAGCACAGTTAAATTTAATCACAGACAAATTAAATATAACATGTAAGAGTAAAGCATAAAAAATAACTGCAAAGAAAATAAAATCCTTACAGTACTTCAATGCCATTCTCGTTGCTAGAAAACCTCCAAACGGAATTTGCACTCCCATTTATTGAATCAAAAAGCTAATAAATTACAAAAACATAACTAGTTCTTCCCAAAAAGGGAAGAACTCTAAAACTAAGAGAAACTAGTTAAAACATAAGAAAAACTAAAAAAAACTAAAAACTAAGAAATGGAGAGAAAGAAAGAAGAGAGAAGTGTGTTTTGAGGTGTGTTTTGAAGTGAAGGGAAGGGGGGTATTTATAGGTGAGGATGGAGAGAAAAAATGAGTAAAAAAATGTTAAAAAAAATGTTAAAAAATGCAAAAACGCGTAATGGAAATGCTGAGGTCATTAATGACGCCAAGATGACGCTACCGCAGACATGAAAATAGGGCAAAATGGCGTCGGGCAGAGGCGGGCGCGGATGAACAGTACTCCACGCGTGCATCCGTGCGTGGATGAACAATCCGCGCAGCTCCGCGGATGAACAAGATCACGCAGCCGGCGCGGGTATGCGCGCGCGTGGGATGGGTTGTTCCGGGCGCGATTTTCTCCTTTTTGACATTTTTGACCTTTTCGACCCATTTTGTCCAATTTTTCCATATTTGTTGACCTTGCCCCATTTATTTAGTAATATAATTGTGATGTATTGCTTCCAGTATTCCTCTTTGAGTCTTTAAGTTACGTTTTTAAGCGAAAATACCTGAAAAACAATAAAAATACCCATGATTCCGAAAAAGACAAATTTATATAAATATATGATAAAAAATATAAATATATATATTTTTAATCAATTAATGAGCATAAAATCATGGTAATTTTAGTGCTTTTTGAGCACTCATCAAGACCTTGCATGCCCTCTTGTGGTATGAGTTTTGTATCTACCAAGAAACCCACAAACTTACCTATCAATGTTGTCGAGTTTCCTTCTTCTATGCTATCCACACAGTCAATTCTAGCTCCTCTTGTCTTGCTTTCAAGATACAACATAAACTCATTCATGAGTTCAGTTGGATTCGCTGTGAAGTTCTTAAATGGATCAAACTCATTAGGGGTAGAGGCAAAAGCATGATTTGCAAGGTGTGCAGTATGATTCACTTTTTGTAAATCCTTGTCCTTTATAAAATCGAGCTTTAATTCTGGATGTAGAATCCAGTAATTGTCTTTAACATGACCCATATAGTTGCAATGTTGACACTTCAAGTTTGAATGCTTCCCTTTGTACTTCCTCTCGTTGGTTAGATAGGCTCTTGCCTTAGGTGCACTAGCCATTGTACCCTTGTTCATGACTTTCCTCCTTACTTCTTCACATTGAATTGTCGCACATACACTGGTGAAGGAAGGAAGTTTAGTATTCATGAGTATGTGGCATCGTATATCTTCATATGTTGAATCGAGACTGGATAGAAATTGAAATATCTTATCTTCTTCCGCTCTCTTTTGTAGCAGAGCTACATCAGTTGTATGAGGATCATATATTTCCAACTCATTCCATATGCTTTTCATGCTTCCTAAGAGTTGTACAAAAGGTTTTCCATCTTTTTGTAGATATGAGGTGTCCATCTTTAATTGAAAAACTCGTGCAACATTGTTTTGACTGCCATAAATTTCCTTGACCGTCTCTCATAGTTGGTATACAGATTCAGAGTAACAGAATATTTCAGCTAATTTATGTTCCATGGAATTTAAGAGCCATGACATAACCAAATGATTCTTGCTAAGCCAAGATTCATAGGTTGGTGAGGAAACACCAGGTACTTCAATGCTTCCATTTATGAACCCCAACTTGCACCTTCTACCTAAAGGCAGAGACACTGCTCTTGACCAAGGAAAGTAATTAAACTCGTTCAACAAGATTGAGCTTAATCTTTAATTTGAGTTGACATCCACCTCATGCATATTCAAGAAGGAAAGCACCGATCAACTTTCAGCTTTTGATCCTAATGGCTTGTCTTCAATCATTTTGTAGATTGAAGATGCTAAGATAATAATAAAGCAGAAGCAAGTTAATTTTCCTACTTTGATACCATGTTAAAAAACAAGAAATAACTCTACACAAAAGAGCTTTCTAGTTAGTATTATTTTCTTCATATTTTCATTACAATTGTATAGCTATATATAAGGAAATTTTACTCCTTCAATTACTCGTTAAATTAAGCATTCCTTGATTTACTCCTTGAATTAAGGATTCCTTGTTTTACTCCTTGAATTAAGGATTCCTTGTTTTATTCCTTGAATTAAGGTCCTTGTTTTATTCCTTGAATTAAGGTCCTTGTTTTATTCCTTGAATTAAGGTCCTTGTGTTTATTCCTTGAATTAAAGACTAATATCCAATACATTCCTTAAGAGTACTTTCTATAATTGAACTCTTTCAGACTAAAGAACCAATCTTTTCTACGGCATATGTGAAATGTACACCCAGAATCCTAGAACCATTGGTTGTTTGATCTCACGAGCAAGAACTTCATTGTCATCATATTCGTGTGAGACAATGATTGCATTATCACTATCTTTAGCTTCATCTTTTTCAGTTCTTTTATTTCTCTAGGGACATTCTCTCCTTATATACCTTTCTTTGTGAAAGTGATAGAATTTAATCTTCCTTTTGCCTCTTAACTTTGATCTTGACTTATCTATACCTTTATGAGAGAATTTATATTTATCAGTTTGCCTCTTATGTACAACCCTTCACCAGTCTCTGAACTTTTCCATTGTTAGTGTTTGAGTTCCCTTGACCTTAAAGAATTGACTATAAAATCAGAAGACAACTCTTCTCTTCATACTTGATGGTTGTTTTCAACTCACTATAAGATTCAGGGAGGTTGTTAAGAAGAATGGATGACAAATCTTCATCGTCGACTTATTTGTCAATGTTTTCAAGTTACGTAGAATGTTGAAAATCAACACCAACCCAACAAATGGAGTGGTTGAAGGATTTAGGAAAATAAATGGAGTGATTTAGGGATATAGAAAAATAAATTGAGTGGTTGAACTATGTAGAAAAGAAAAACGTGTAGATAATATTTGTATGGCTAGAATTATTTCTTAGTTTTATATTTGTATATTGTAGATTGCATGATGAGTACTATAAATAGCCTACCTCACATTTGGTTTAATACTCCCATTAAAAACAAATAAGTCTTTGTATTCTTAGTTTGAGTATGAGTTGAGAGGTTTCTCCTTGAGTGTTTGTATTTCACTTCAATTTGTAAGTTGACTTTGAAAGGTATTATAGTGCCTTTTATTATGGATATAATACAAGTAGTTTGTTAACTTTTTGGATCCAATATTAGTAAATTTAGAGGTGTGCATTCTAAATTTTACTCAACAATTGGTATCAGAACAAGATGGTTATGGAGCATTATTAATAGAGCTATCTTGAGTCGTGAGGATTTTGGTACTCTGTTAGTTTATTAATCAAGCTTGTTTAGTATAGTCAAAGTCTTACTAGCATGATAGGTGATTTTCAAGTAGTTGGAGGAATTAATAAGCTAAAAAAAACTATAACACATGGGCAAAATTTATGGAGTCTTACCTACAAGGTTAAGACCAGTGGAAGGTTGTTGGTGGTGACGAAGTTACACAACCAATAGCAGAAGATGCAAACGACATCTTGCGGAAGTGAAAAATTAAAGCAGGAAAAGCAATATTTGCTTTAAAGACCATAGTTGAAGAAGAAATGTTAGAGCACATTTGGGATGCCAAAACACCGAAGGAAGCATGAGACACTCTTGTTACACTCTTTTCAAAGAAGTATGATACAAGACTACAACTTCTCGAGAACGAGTTGCTATCGATGGCGCAACGTGACATGACGATTTCCCAATAATTTCACAAGGTAAAATCATTATGCCATGAAATTTTAGATTTAGATCTAAAAGCTCCTATTGGGGAAATAAGGATAAAGAGAATAATTATCCATGGTTTGAGATATGAATATTGAGGGTTTGTTACCATTATACAAGAATGGCTGACACAACTATCTTTTGTTGAGTTTGAGAATTTGTTAGCCGATTAAGAAGCTATGGCTAAGCAAATGAGAAAAGTCTCAATGAAGGGTGAGGAAGAAGCGCTCTATACCAGCAAAAGTAGAGGCACTTTCAAGTTGTATAATGGAAGTGGATCTAATAAGGATGGCGAAAAAGGAAAAATTTCTTAAGGAAAATGAGGCTTTTGTCCAGGGGGTGCTTGGAAGAATCATAGTAACAATAGAAAATTTAATGGTGAATGTTACAACAGTGAGAAGATGGGTCACATGGAAAAATATTTTTGGAGTAAGAAAAATCATGTTGAAAGTAATACAGTTACTTCTATTTCTAATAAGCATAGCGAAGATGGTTGGGATGTCAAAGCACTATTCACTACAAAGGAAGAAGAATTAGATCTTACGATGAAAACATCAAAACAGATTGACTACAAGAATGACTAGATCGTAGATTCAGGCTGCTCAAATCATATGATGGGTGATAAACAGAAGTTGGAAAGCATGTCTGAGTATAAGGGAGGTCGTGTAGTGGTTACAATTGACAACTCAAGGTTATCGATAACCTACATCGGTAAGACGATAGTTACACCTTGATATAATACTAATCAGGTACCACTTCAAGATGTTTATCATGTCCCATCAATGAAGAAAAATTGTTATTTGTGGTTCAATTGACAACATCATGCCATTATGTCTTGTTTGGTCCCCGAGACGTGAAAGTGTATTGTGATCTCAAAATCTTAGAAACATTGACAATGGAGGGGCAATGATTGGAATCAATCTATGTAATGTCAATAGAATCTACATATGTAGACAGGACAAGAAGAAATGAGACTAAAAATCTATGACATATGCGGTCAGGTCACGTTAGCTATTCCAAGCTAAGTGTGATAGTGAAGAAGTCGATGCTTAAAGGGCTTCCTCAACTAGACATGCGAGCAAACGTGGTCTGCGCAGGATGCCAATATGGTAGAGCTCACCAATTTCCATATAAGGAATCAAAGTTTAAAGCAAAAGAACCATTAGAGCTAGTTCACTCTGATGTATTCGGACATGTTAAGCAACCATCAATTGAAGGTATACAGTACATGGTGACATTCATTGATGACTTCTCAATGTATGTATGGGTTTTCTTTATGAAAAAAAATCTAAAACATTTTCAAAGTTTAAAGAGTTTAGAGATTCAAAACGAAAGAAGATCTGTTGTTTACGAATAGATAACGGTGAAGAGTATATCTCAAGCGAGTTCTCTTAATGCCTAAGGAAATTCCAAATATGTCATCAGTACACTTATGCCAACACGCCACAAAAAAATGGTGTAGCGGAGAGAAAGAACCAACATCTTGCAAAAATTTATCAAAGTATGCTACATGAAAAGAATGTACCTAGGGAGGTTTTAGGCTGAAGCGATGAGGACTGTAGCCTTTGTGATCAACAGGCTTCCTCAACCAAGGTTAGGATTTGTTTCACCTTTTGAGAAATTGTGGAACATGAAACCTACAGTTAGCTACTTTTGAGTATTTGGTTGTGTATGTTATATATTTGTTCATGATCATTTACAGAGCAAGTTTGACAAAAAAGCTATTAGATGTATCTTTATAGGATATGACAACCAAAGAAAGGGGTGAAAATATTGTGATCTAACAAGTGAAAAATGCTACACTTCACGAGATGTGATGTTCGATGAAGCATCTTTTTGGTGGTCCTCAAAGAAGGATGCTTTTCCAAACTCGAGAGAATTTGGAGACACCTGCAACAAAAGATGGGGGAGCATACTATTCAACTCCAACCAAGTTTATATGTATCCAAAGATCCAAACGATAATGATTCTGAACAAAGTGTAACTCATAATCCTTGGAAAATTGGCATATATCAACAACTAAATGAAGAAGGTATGCCTAGTGAAATGAAAGAATCAAGTCCATAATCTCAACTCTGTAGGTCAATAAGAACACGAAGACCAAATCCCAAATATGCCAATGCAACTATAATTGAAGAAGCAATAGAACCTAAGACATTCAAAGAAGCATCAGAAAGATCTAAGTGGATGATAGCTATGAAAAAAGAGATCGATGTACTTCAGTAAAATCAAACTTGGGATCTGGTGTGAAAACCAGAAGATGTGAAGAATGTTTACAAGATAAAGCATCATCTAGATGGGTCAATTGAGAGATATAAGGCATGATTGGTAGCTCGTGGTTTCTCTCAACAGTATGGACTAAACTATGATGAAAATTTAGTCCAGTGGTGAAACTAACAACTATACGAGTCTTACTTACACTTGCAGCCAACAAAGACTAGAATTTATGGCAGATGGATGTGAATAATGTTTTTCTTCATGGAGAGTTGGATCGGGAGATCTACATGATCCAACTAATACATTTTCAGAGCCAAAATCATCCTAAATATATGTGTAAGCTACGAAAAGCACTTTATGGATTGAAACAAGCATCCAAGGCATAGTATGGTAAGATTGTTGAATTTTTAACACAAAGTGGTTATTCAGTAACACTTGTAGATTTCAGCTTGTTTTCCAAAGCCAATGAAGAAAAGCTAGAAATTGTGCTAGTATACGTAGATGATTTAATCATAACTATTAACGATGAGGCAAAAATTCTTCGAACAAAGGAGAATTTACCAGTTTGTTTCCAGATGAAGGAACTTGGACAGCTCAAGCACTTCCTTGGTCTAGAGGTTGACTGCATATAAAAAGGAAAATATTTCGATGCCGATGGAACCAAATTCCAAAATGTGTGCACATAAAGGAAAAGATCTAGAAGATGCAAAAATGTATCAAAATTTAGTCGGTAGTATGATCTACTTAATATTAACTCGACTTGACATTTCTTATGCAGTAATGTAATGATTATGTACATGCAAAATCCAAATAAGCCTCATTTGGAAGTAGTTCGAAAAATATTGAGATATATAAATAGTACAATTGACTATGGTCTTATGTACAAGAAAGGTGGAGACGGCAAGTTAGTTGGTTATTGCAGTGTTGATTATGCAGGAGATTATAACACCAAAAGATCAACAACTAGGTATGTATTTAAGTTTGGTTCTGGAACAATTTCTTGTTGTAGCAAGTGACAGTCAATATTATCATTATCAACCACTGAAGTTGAGTATCGAGCAGTGGTAATGGAATCTCAAAAGAGTACATGGTTAATACATCTAATGGATTTGCTATAAGATGTTGTTAACTAGGTTTAATTCAACTATACTCTGAGCCTTCTTCAATGTAGCTTTCTTGATCTCATCTTTTACATCTACGACAAACTCCTCAATGAGTACATGATCAATTTCATACTAGACTACGGCATTTTTCATCTTTCTTTTCTAAAGTGAGAAATTACCTGATCTATCAAACTTTGGTATTTTAAATTTTGTTGTTCCCACCATTTTTGAATAATCTTGAACTTGATTATTTATGGTAGCTCAATTAGGATCTTTCTTTCACATTTCGACAAGATCATTAATGTGCAATCAACCAAAAAACCTTGCCTTAAATTATTCACAAAGTTAGAAGCTCTAATACCAATTTTTTGTTTTTGAACACCTGGCAAACAACCATCAATTGTGCATTGATCAAGAAAGCAAATTAATGTAAATGTATGACAAGAAAACACATGATCAAAGCCACTAGAACTAGATCAAAATGTCATCAAGATTACAGCCTATGACACCCTTACAAAGCCACTAGAACTATCTCTCTAGCCTTACAAATGTTGCAAGTTATAAATCCTTTCTCTTGTTAAAACTGGTAAGGTTTGAAGATGGTGTTGAGTATTTATACAATGTGATAATTGATGACCTTGTTTAGTGGTAAAGCCACTTACTTGATTTAATGTTATATTTTGCAAATGGATGAAGTAGGAAACATAGAAGACATTTAATTAAGGATGCTATTGGAGCAGTAATTTCTTGTGCATTCAATGTGGAGCACTAATTTCTTATTCGTTCAATATGGAGCACTAATTCCTTATCCATTCAAAGTGGAGATGAACATGGAGTCTTTACTACCACAAGTTCTTCAAGGATGTTTCCTATAAATAGCTTGTTTCATTTGTGCAAAATATAAGAACAAATGAATTAGATAGCATCCATAAGAAAGATAGTAAAAGTCTTTGTGAGAGTTATCTTGTGAGTGTTATCTAGTATGGTAGAAAAGAAGACTGCAAAGGAGATTTGGGATACTCAAATAAGACTGTACGAGGCCAAGTCACTACATAATAAAATCTTCTTAAATAGGAGATTGTATACTCTTTGAATGATGGAATCCACATCGTTGATCGACCACATCAACATTTTGAATTCTCTATTTTCACAACTTACATCAATGGGTTACACAATAGAGACATCTGAACATGCATAGCTTCTATTACAAAGTCTACCTAACTCGTATGATCAACTCATCATTAACCTGACGAATAACATCCTCACAGACTATCTAGTCTTTGATGAAATTACTGTTGTGTTTTGGAAGAAGAAACCAGACGTAAAAATAAGGAAAACAGACATGCAAGTTCGTAGCAAGTAGAAGCTTTGACGATGATGAGAGGAAGATCAACGGAACGTGGCCCCAGTGGGAGTCAAAATCATGGTAGATCAAAATCAAGAAATAAGAAGAATTTCAAGTGCTACAACTGTGGCAAGAAAGGGCATGTCAAGAAGGATTGTTGGTTCAAAAGGAATCGTGAAGTCCCTGAGTCATCAAATGCTCAAGGGAATGTGGCAAATGCCTCAGATGATGGTGAAGTTCTATAAAGTGAGACAACAATGACAATTGGAGACAAAAAGCAATTCATTGATATCTGATTATTAGACTCAGGAGCAACATGGCACATGACATCTCGGAGAGAATGATTTCACAAATATGAACCAATCTTAGCAGGTTCTATACACATGGGCAATGATTATGCTTTGGAGATCGCTGGTATTAGTACTATCAAGATAAATATGTTTAATGGTACAATTCACACTATTCAGGAGGTACGACATGTGAAAGGCCTAAGGAAGAATCTATTATCTTTGGGTCAAATGGATAGTCTTGGATGCAAGACCCATATTGAAAATGGTCTTATGAAAATTTTCAAAGGCACACTTGTGGTTATGAAGGCAAAAAAGATAAAGACGAATCTATTCATGCTAAAAGGAGAAACACTGGAGGAAGCTGATGTGTGTGTTGCGTCAACCAATAAGGGAGAAGAGTCGACGAAGATGTGGCATCTTAAACTAGGTCACATGTTAGAACGAGGTTTGAAGATTCTCTTCGACAGAAAGCTACTTCTAGGGCTCAAATCGGTAAATCTACCTTTTTGTGAGCATTGTGTTACAAGTAAGCAACATAGATTGAAGTTTAATAGATCTGATGCCAAGAGTAAATTTACTCTAGACTTGATTCATTTTGATGTATGGGAGTCACCAGAAATGTCCCAAGGAGAAGCAAAGTATTTTGTGTCTTTTATTGATGATTATTCCAGGAGATGTTGAGTGTATCCAATCAAGAAGAATTCAGATGTAATTCCGGTATTCAAAGACTTCAAAGCATGAGTGGAACTTGAATCTGGGAAAAAGATCAAGTGCTTGAGGATAGATAATGGAATAGAGTACACAGACGACGAATTGTTGCAAGCAGGAAGGTATTAAACGACAATTCACAGTCACATACACGCCTCAAAAAAATGGAGTGATAGAACGGATGAATAGAACTCTTACAAAAAGGATGAGATCTATGTTGAGGACTACAAGTCAATCCAACTCTTTTTGGGCAAAAGCAACCAAAATCGCTTTCTATGTGATAAATCGATTGCCATCAATAGCAATTGATTTAAAGACACCGATGGAGATGTGGACTGGTAAGCCAATAGACTACTCTACTTTACATTCTTTTGGATGTCCTGCGTATGTGATGTACAATGTCCAAGAAAGAACAAAGTTGAATCCGAAATCTAGGAGGTGTATATTCTTGGGGTATGCTGATGGAGTGAAGGGGTATCGCCTATGGGATCCCACTACCCGCAAGGTTATTGTCAGTAGGGATGTGATCTTTGCAGAAGATCAACTACTACAAACAGATGGACACGATAGCACATCGAAAGAGGTTTCAGAGACTACAACAATACAGGTGAAAATAATGGTACAAGAAACTCCAGTTTCTATTGAAGCAACACCAGAGCACGAGGTACAAGAACCAGTTGAGTTCGAGTCTTCAGAAGTTCTCCAGCCAACTCGTAAGAGAAGACCACCATCTTGGAATTCAGACTATGTTACGGAGATTAATGTTGCATATTGTCTTTTAACGGAGGACGGAGAGCCCTCAACTTTCCAAGAAGCTACAAGTATGTCATATGTGTCTTTATAGATGACAAGAACAAGACTTGGGAACTGGTACCATTGCCACATGGGAGAAAAGCCATAGGTAACAAATGGGTCTACAAGATCAAACGGGATAACAATGATCAAGTAGAACAGTTTCGTGCAAGATTGGTGGTAAAATGATTCGCTCAGAAAGAAGGTATTGATTTCAACAAGAAATTTTCCCCGGTAGTTTGGCTTACAACAATCAGAATAATCTTGGCTATGTGTGCTACATTTGACTTACATCTGGAGCAATTGGATGTAAAAACTGCATTTCTTCATAGAGAACTTGAAGAAGAAATCTATATGCTCCAACCAGAAGGTTTTGCTAAAACAAGAAAGGATAACTTAGTTTGCAGGTTGAACAAATCTATATACGGTCTCAAACAGGCGCCAAGGTGTTGATACAAGAGATTTGATTCCTTCATTATTATCCTTAGATACAACAGACTCAGCTCAGACCATTGTACGTACTTCAAAAGGTTTTATGGTGATAATATTTTTATTATCTTATTGTTGTATGTGGATGACATATTGGTAGCAGACCCCAACAAAGATCAAATCCAAGAATTGAAGGCACAGTTGGCTAGGGAGTTTGATATGAAGGACTTAGTACCAGCAAACAAGATTCTAGGAATGTAGATTCACCGAGACAAAAATAATAGGAAGATTTGGCTTTCTCATAAGAACTATTTCAACAAGATCTTGTGACGCTTCAATATGCAAGATAGTAAGCCAATTTCTACCCCACTTCCTATTAATTTCAAGTTATCCTCAAGTATGTGTCCTAGAAATGAAGCAGAAAGGAGAGAGATGTCTCGAGTACCGTATGCATCAGTAGTGAGAAGTTTAATGTTTGCCATGATATGTACAAGACCATACATTGCATAAGTAGTGGGAGTAGTTAGTCGGTTTATGGAAAATCCTGGAGGAGAGCATTGGAATACTATGAAGAAGGTTATGAGATACATCAGAGGAACCTCAAATGCTGCATTATGTTATGGAGGATCAGATTTTATTGTCAGAGGCTATGTTGATTCAGATTTTGCAAGGGATCTCAATAAAAGCAAGTCTACTACAAGTTATGTGTTTACACTTGCAGAAGGAGCTGTAAGCTGGGTATCTAAACTGTAATCAGTTGTAGCTCTATCTACAACGGAAGTAGAATACATGGCAGCTACACAAGCTTGCAAGGAAGCAGTTTGGATACAGAGATTATTGGAGGAGCTCGAGCACAAGCAGGAGAAGATTTTTCTGTTTTGTGATAGTTAGAGTGCTTTGCACATTACAAGGAATCCAATTTTTCATTCACGGACAAAGCACATAAGGGTTCAGTATCACTTTGTTCGAGAAGTAGTGGAAAAAGGTAGTGTGGATATGCAGAAGATTCACACTAACGAGAACCTAGCAGATGTTATGACCAAGCCAATCAATACTGACAAGTTTAAATGGTGTAGATCCTCATGTGGTCTAGCGAAAACATAAGCAAGCATGGATTTGGTAAGTGCGGAAGGATGGAAGGATTACGTAAGTGACTTTAAGTGGGAGAATGTGATAATTGATGACCTTGTTTAGTGGTAAAGCCACTTACTTGGTTTAATGTTATATTTTTCTAATGGATGAAGTAGGAAACATAGAAGACATTTAATTAAAGATGTTATTGGAGCACTAATTTCTTGTGCATTCAATGTGGAGCACTAATTTCTTGTTCATTCAATGTGGAGCACTAATTCCTTGTCCATTCAAAGTGGAGATGAACATGGAGTCTTTACTACCACAAGTTCTTCAAGGATGTTGCCTATAAATAGCTTGTTTCATTTGTGCAAAATATAAGAACAAATGAATTAGAGAGCATCCATAAGAAAGATAGTAAAAGTCTTTGTGAGAGTTATCTTGTGATTTACTACTTAGAAAGGAAAATTTGTTCCTTCTTTGTAAGTAATATTTTTCCTATTTTGTGAGAGAGTTATTTCTCCTATTACAATAGAGATTGGAATTATTATCTCATTGTAACTAGAGAAAATATATTGTAATCCCTATCTTACAATAGTGAAATCCTCCTACACTTGTCTGCGATTTTTTACCCCAATTTATTAGGGGGGTTTTCCACGTAAAATATTTCTATCCATCTTATTTTCATTATTCTCGATTTCATTTTAATTGTGTGCTTCGACCAGTCATTTTTCCTAACATACAATAATGTAACTTCTATCTACCAATTCTAGGAAAACCCATGTAAAAACTGAATTGGACCCTAAAAAAATACATTAGCCTATTAATGGACATTAAAAAAAAGAAGCTAAATAACAGAAATAATTAACCCACTAACGAAATTGAAATAACAACCCAATTGTTATGCACACCAAGTCAGCTCCCACGCATGAGTTGTTAGCTAGATGGTTGTGTTCATTCATGTGTCATACACTTCATCAATGGTGATCACTCATACCATAAACATTATTTCTGACCTAGTCCCATGAAATCTAGGATGTAATAGCCCGACACAGCAGCTGGTATAGTCATACTATATGCTATGCCGACTTGTTCAATTTAGTTCCTAGACTTGTTAAACTATGTCTATACTTTGCTAGCTGCTATTATTAATTTAGTCATTTATTCAGTATAATGAGATATTTTCTAAACAATAGGAACAAACAATCCAATCTTAATCATAATTCAATAAATGTCTAAAAAATATTTTAAAAAAAGTATTTTTCTACAATTTTATATAACAAACAATAGTCTTCTTTTTTTGGGGGGGATATTATAATTACAAGTAATTTACATGAGTAAAATATTTAATAAGGAATTTGAAGAGTTTTTTTTTTTTTTGAAGCTAGAGTTTTTTTTAAAGCTTATTCTTCAATATTTTAAGATCGTTGTTTGTAAGTTTTAAAAATTATATTTTTTTTATGAAATTTAACTTTTAGTGCCTTATATATAGGATATTGTTGAGAAATTGATAAAACTAAATGAATTAACTATCACTATTCGGTTTAGAAAAAAAAAACAATTACGCTCAATATTTTTAAAATAACAACTTCCAAATTAACTATATTAATTTTGTTAGTTTAAAATTAAGAGGTTGACAAATTAAATAAATAATATGCGATAATTTATAAATCTTAAAATTATTTCGAGAATACTAGTTCAAAATTTTTTAATTATTATTATTATTATTTATTTAGCTCACTTAAATAGTGGTTAATTTGTACAAGAATAATGATATAAGTATCAAATTATTGTACCAATAGAGTAATATGTTATGCTTGAGATGTTAAATTTAACAAGTTAAATGATGAATTAATAATGTCATGAGAGTTAATTATATTATGAGAGATGAATTAATGCATACATGAATTTATTGTTATAAAAATTATTTATCTTTGTTAAAATATACTCGATTTAAAAGCTCTCGTCAGTCCAAAGGTCATTGTGATAATGCCTAATGTTAGAATTTCCACTTTGAAGAAAATAAAGAAGTGATAATGTCTAAGTATAATATTAAAGAAGACTATTTTTTCATTGGAGGACTTTTTTTTTATAGATAATTTGCAAAATATTAAAGAAGACGAGAATTGGAGTTGAAGTTGAACACTAGGTTGAATCCAAACTCCTTCTTGAATCTGACTCTTTCTTCGCGCGCGACCAGGCCTCTGTCTACTTTCTTGGTGGTTTAATTTGAGTAGAAGAACGACAAATTCTTGATTTATTTCATATATGTTAAATGAAAAAATAACATCTAAATATAATTAGTTTCAATAAATCCATTATTGTTATAATAAATTTATTATTGAATTCTTTATTAATGGTATAAATATGTTATCGAAAATATAACACATTTATATATTTATACTATTAATTATTAATTATGTTTTAATACTATTTTTATAACTTTTACGTATTTTTGTAATATATTTGTTAGTTTTTTTTAATATATAAAAAATACATTAAATATCATGTAAGTTATTGATTTAATTTAAAATTAAAGATAAAATGATTTTTAATATATAAAAAATACATTAAATATCATGTAAGTTATTGATTTAATTTAAAATTAAAGATAAAATGATGAGATAATTATATAACTATTTATTAATAATGATTAATTAAATTATTATACTTTCATTGTGTAAAGTAACATATTTTTTTACTTAAAAACTTTATGCATGGGACTTTGAATTTTCTTATTTAATATATTTATCATTATTTTATTTGAAGAAACCTAATGTCTTACAATTGGTTTTGTAAGTCACCCTTTGCAAAATCGATTTTGCAATTAGAAGATTTTAAATTATTTTTTTATTAAAAATAGTTTAAAATAGATTTATTTAGTTAAAAGTATTTTTTTATAAATAATTTAAATTTTTTTGAATGAAAATATTAGAAGTGATTTTAAGCTGTAATTTAATAATAATTTTAAGATGAAAGTAATTCAAGACTATTACTCTTATAAAAATATAAGTTATATTTCTTAAACTTTTAAAAATATTTTTAATAAAACTTATCTTATATTTTTAAAAATATTTATTACAAATTATAATATTATTATAATTAATAAAACACTTAATTATAAATTAAAGAATAGGTAAACTTAAAAACACTACAAGCATAGTCAAAGCAGCTGTCATGGAAATGTACATATAATGATATCCAAATCATATATCTGTCTCATATAATATCTTATCTATGGTCAACTCTTTCTCCTACCCTTATGTGAGTGAGGAACCGATATTTGGGTAAATTTTAGTTTATTTTATGTAAAATGTTTTAAAAAATTTCAATATAGAGATATTTTTATTTTTATTTTATTTATACATATATATTTTTATAATTAAATTTTACTACATTAATTAATATAATAAAATTTAATCATAAAAATATATTTATATAAACAATAAAATATGAGTACTTCTGCAACTGTTTTCTGAGTCTTTTAATTAAAATTTGTGGGTTTTAAATTTTGTCCAATAAACCCTAATTTTAAACCATTAATTTTCTTACAAATCTGTCAAAATTCATTAAAAGTTTATGACAAAAGGTATTTTTTTAAGATGAAATTGAATGGACCTAGCAAAACTTAGAATAATTCAAAGAGTATATATTGCCTGCAGGCTCGCCCCATAAAGCACAATATCGCAATACCAAGTCAGCGAGTCAGCGTCTTCTGATTTTCTTAATTTTATTTTTAATCTCATTTCAAAAATAAAAATACAAAAAATATTTATTTATTTTTTATAATATGAATAAATATAATTTTTAAAAAATTTATAGAGAAATAAATAATTTTTTTATTAATAGATTAAAAATAAAAATATGTTAAATAACTGAATTATGTATTTTTTGTTAATATTAATCATTAATTTTGTTTTATTTCATACATATTTTTAATAAAAATAAAGAATCAAAATAATTATATTCTATTACCCGTTCTTATTTTTATATATATCACCTTTTATTAATTTCCATGGATTCTTGAAAGTTGCTATTTCCATGCAGGAAAATAAACAAGTTGTAAAACCTGTCTCAAGACAAATTCTAACTGTGCCGCACAAAGGTTATTTCGATTCTGGATACGAATTGTACTCCGGCAAATAGGTTATGGGTTACAAAATGTGCACCTATATATATATATATATATTTATATTAATTATAGTATAATAATTAGTTTATATTTTTTAAAAAAATAAATAATTTTTATTTTTATTTTTAAAGTTATTTGAATACATATTATATTATAATTAGTATAAATATAAATATATGTATAAATTTATATATTCATAACATTATTTTTATTATTAAATATTTTTTTTTAAATAATATTTATACATTTATACACGTGTTAAGAGGAGATAAAATTTTGCATAAGATAGATGCATACTTGTACAACTTTTCTAATAAATATTTAATTTTTATGTATATAAAAGATCAAGGTAAATTA
This sequence comes from Hippophae rhamnoides, assembly GCA_033030585.1. NCBI lineage: Eukaryota > Viridiplantae > Streptophyta > Magnoliopsida > Rosales > Elaeagnaceae > Hippophae > Hippophae rhamnoides. Next base: position 17,679,701 of record CM065434.1, on the reverse strand, counting down.
ACATATTGACAAGATCGGGATTTGAATTGATGTTATTATAATTTTCACAAATATAATATTTATAAATTTAATATATGTATTAATTTGTAAAAATGTTAAGATTCAATTTTCTAACTAATTATGTTTACAAGTTTTGTTTTCTTGGATCTAAAATTATTTTTATATTCTCTAATACTTAGAAAGAAAGAAAAAAACTTAATAAAAGATTTTATTTTCTTCTTTCATTCTAAGATAAACCTATAAATATACAGCTAAATTATTACGTTTGTATCATTTATATCATCGAATTAATTTATTTCATTTTTACCATCAAAGTATAAAATTATTTCATTTATACTATTTAATCCGTCATTTGTTATCCATTGGTCCATTAAAAACAAAAATAAAAATTGAAAAATCTATAAATTTCATTATTCATTGTCTTCCTCACTAGTTCTTGAACATATAACCCTCCAATAACATTTTCTAATTGCACAGAAATCGATCACCAGATATGGCACCGGAGATGAGATGGGTTTTGACTAAAGATCCTTAGTAACAACTCCATTTGGTCCATATTTCCTTGGCCTCCCTCTCTTATTCTTGGTTGGAATAGTGAGAATAGCAACAATCATAGCAACCAATGTCGTTGTTGGTGTAACTGAATGTGTAGGCATTGATCCAGATCCACCGATTGCAACCGAGGTCTCTAACCTTGGAGTTACATGATAGTTTGGAGTAGTGTATGATGCCACCATGATAACTGTATTTTATATAGTTATTTTCATCAATTTTAGTAATGATAATTGTTATGTTCTTTTAATATTTAGTTAATTTTTGTTAAATAAATTAATATTTTCCTTTTATGTGCTAAAAATACATTTTTAATATAATTAAATAATTTGTATCGAAAAATTACCTTAATTTCATATTTCTATCCATAAATATAATATCAGATAATATAGTTTCTTAATTACAATTTATAAAAATCGAAAATATAATTTAAATTAAATTTGGGCTTAATTATAATTATTAAAAGTTTGAAAATTTAATTTAAAATTAGCAAAGGGCTTACCTGTAATTTAAGAAAGTGCAAAATGTAATTTGGATTAAATTTGTGGGTCAAAATACCATTAATGGAAGTTTTAAATTCTACGCAGTGAGAGTAAGCCACGCGCTATTATTCAAGCGCGCAACCCGACCGCTCGATCGTAAAACAAACGGCTAACACGCGCGGCCCGTATCAAGCCCGACCAAATCGCGCGCTGCGCATTTACGCGGTTCTGCGTGTCGCAGGCCCACCGCCGCGGCAGCCGGCGGCGTGTTCGGGACCCATACTGTCCGGCCGCGTATTTCCCCGAGGCGCATCGCTAACCGTTGATCTCTTGAACGGTCCGTACTGAAGCCGCGTGGAACCAAGCCGTCGCGCACCGAACCGTTCGTGTAACAATCGTGCGTGACGCGGCTGGGTGCCAGCTGCTCATCCTCAATTTTTGCACAAGAATCCGCCACGTGTCCCACTAATATTTAAGCAAATCATATTCCGACACGTGGCATGTTATCAGCGAGTGCGAGAGTGCGTGATTACGCCCACGTTTCAAGCATGTCTCCCGTGCGACAATCCTTCGCACGCCCGTTTCCCCGCAGCCCAATGAAATTATGCCACATGTCCGCATTAAATCCTCGCAATAACGAGACGCCGACACGTGCATGCACTATGAATTTCAAAAATCAATCGGCACTGCTTTCACGCATAAATTAAAATAATATTATATCGAATATCGATACGCGTCGATTCTATTTTTCGATACAAATTCCTTACGCTGCTTAAAAAAAAAGAAATGTATTATTTTTGGATGTATTTTTTAGCCTATAAATGTAGAGATAGTTTTCATTTTTAAAAAATTTTTTTTTAGTTTAGAATTTTGTGTTGTTCGCTTAGATCGCAGAACACGCAGGCTTCATTTTTTGGCTTTTGTTGTGTTCTCAAGTGCCAAATATTTCGCTTTCGTGATGTTTTAATTTTCTCGTGTTCTTCATCTCGATTTTTCTTGAACTGTTGTAATTTTTATTTTAAATTTATGAAATAATTTAATTTTTCTAGTACAGATTTGATCCTAATTCTGAAGCTTTGATTTTAATTATTTTTTGAAAGATTTATAAGACATTTGATTTTGCTCGTTTCTATTTTGTGCTTAATTTTTTTTATTATTTACTTAATTTTATCAAACGACTAAGGTATAAAAATAAACTTGAGAAAGGCATTTTTTGTGTATATTTCTCATAAATAGAATGACATGTATGACGGGCGATGTGAATATACCCTAATTGTAATGTGGACCATTTGAAAATTTAACGAATTTAATCTTTGGTGAATTTAATTTCATGAGATATAGTGAATTAATTTAACAAGGTGTGTTTATAAGGAGTTCTAAGAGATGTATGGATTAAAATAGAAGTTTTCGGCCGACAAATTAAATGTACTAAAAAATATAAATCTAAAGAAAATAACATGATTTGAAAGGGAATAATTTGGTGAAAAACTGCAATCCTAGTAGTTCTCTTATTTTCTTTTATTACCTTTTTGTTAAATCAACGATTGTTTTTGAATAAAATCAGAGATACAATTTTAGTACTCAACAAACTATAGTAACAAATCCTCATGGGAATGATACTCTACTTACAAATCTTTATTATCATGACCGTATACTTGCACGATTTCTGTGTTGCAAAACACACAACAAGTTTTCGCGCCGCTAAGTTTCAGATTTGTTTTACTATTTTCATTGTTGATATTAATACCAATCAATTTGATTTTAATTCAAAAAAAACAAAAAAATTTATTGTTACGTGTTTAATTTATTTTTCAATTTTCTCGTGGGTTGAGATTTTGTTTGACACACAAATCTTACCTCATAAAAAGAAAAATAAATCTTTTTTTGCTTATTGTTTGTGTTTATTTTAATTTTCAATTTTCTCATGTATTGAGATTTTGTTTGACACGCAAATCTTAATTCACAAAATAAAATAAAAAATAAAAAATAAATAAAAATAAAAAAGTTATGGTTATTGTTTCTTAATTTATTTTTCAATTTTCTCGTAAGTTGAGATTTTGTTTGACACACAAATCTTAACTTACAAACAGAAAAACAAATTGAGAAGTCAAGTTGAAGACTATAAAACAAGCGCTTCTTGGGAGGCAACCCATGTGTTTTATTTTTATTTTTTATTTTTTTGCATGTATTACTTTTTATATTTTGTTATGCTATTTTTTTTTGTAGGTGCAAAGTGGAGGTTATGAAGCAATTTTGGCTTAACTTATCAAACAAACCAGGAAGTGTCTTTCTTCCCATCTCATATGTTCTTTAACTTTCACACATTGAGGACAATGTGTATATTAAGTTTGGGGGTGGTAGATATATTAAACTAAATTGAAATACTTTCTGGATATTTTTGCTCGTAAATTTTTTTTTTTGTTCGCTTTCGGTGATTGAAGGTATTTTACTATGAATAGTGATTGAGTTTTGTTTCTTCGATTTAAATGATGCATATCTGCTTGAAAAATTTGAATATTGTCTAAGTGGAGAATAATTTTTACGTATATTTCATTTTTACAAGGATAAATAGTTATGAGCACTAGTCTTGATTTTTGAGTTGCTATGATAATTTAGAGAAGGTTTATGTGAGTATGGAATTCGATTGATTTTTGTGGTGTTCCAGATCTTAGAATTTGTTTGATTTTCTCTCGAGACGAAATTATAGATAGCATTTAACTAAGAAAATGATTTAGGCCATCTTTGGATCGTTTGGGCCTTTCTATCTACCTTCACATACACTATCAATAGTATGCCCCTTTTGAGCTTCAAAGTTTATATATATATATATATCATTTCAAAAGCCTACCTTAAAAAATATATATATGTGTTTGTGGATATATCTATTTTTCCTATCTCACTAACATTTACAGTTGTTAGTAAATAATTAAAGATATATCATGAAAAACAAAAGAGGTTACTAAAAAAAAAGAAAAAATAGCAGAAAAAAAAAACAAATTCTGAAAAGAAAAGAAAAACAGATTCTGAAAAAAAAAGAAGCAGATTCTGAAAAGAAAAAAAAACAGAAAAAAAGCACATTCTGAAAAGAGAAAAAAAAGCAGAAAAGAAAAAAAATTTGAGTTGGATATGATGATAGAAGATCTCTTGTTTCAATTCTAAAATGATGTGTTTAGGAAATTTTGTGCTAAATATAATCTTTTATCCTACCTTCACCTAAGCCATACATTACAAGCTTAATGAAGTCCTATTGATTTGGTGTTTTGTGTTTGTCTACATTAGTGGAGAGAGAAATGAAAAATAAACTTATGAGATTTGTGATTTCATGATAATTTGTTTGATTTCATATTTGTATAACCGATCCTGGATCAGACATGTGATGAAATTTGAAAAGACTTTCACACACACACTTAAAAGTTCATCATGTGAAAAGGTTATATACTTTTAAATTGATTTTGATGCTCAGATAAAATTCTTTATTTCTTTCGAGTTATGATATTTGGAATGTATAAAAAGAAATATTTTGAAAATCACTATTTTAAATGCGCTTATCTTTGTTTTATTTCTTTCTTTTGCGACTAGCAAAAACTTAAGTCGTGGTGTTGATAACTGTATTTTATATAGTTATTTTCATCAATTTTAGTAATGATAATTGCCATGTTCTTTTAATATTTAGTTAATTTTTGTTAAATAAATTAATATTTTCCTTTTATGTGCTAAAAATACATTTTTAATATAATTAAATAATTTGTATCAAAAATGTACTTAATTTCATATTTCTGTCCACAAATATAATATCAGATAATATAGTTTCTTAATTACAATTTATAAAAATCGAAAATATAATTTAAATTAAATTTGGGCTTAATTATAATTATTAAAAGTTTAAAAATTTAATTTAAAATTAGCAAAGGGCTTACCTGTAATTTAAGAAAGTGCAAAATGTAATTTGGATTAAATTTGTGGGTCAAAATACAATTAATGGAAGTTTTAAATTCTGCGCGGTGAGAAGCCACGCGCTATTATTCAAGCGTGCAACCCGACCGTCCGATCGTAAAATAAACGCTAAGATGCGCGCGTCATTCAAATCAAGCCCGACCAAATCGCTGTGCGCGGCATTCCTTTACGCGGTTCGGCGTGTCGGGCCGCCCACCCGCCACGTAGGGCCTGGCGTGTAGCAGCCGGGACCCATACGTTTGCCGTTGCGCAGATTTCCCAAGGCGCATCGGGCCGACCGTTGATCTCTTGAACGGCCCGATTGGAAGCGTACGGAACCAAGTCGGCCGTGCACCGAACCGTTCGTGTAACAATCGCGCGTGACGCGGTTACGGAAGCAAATGCTCATCCTCAATTTTGCGTAATAAGAATCTACCACGTGTCCCACTAATATTTAAGAAAATAATATTCCGACACGTGGCATGTTATCATGAGCGCGAGAGCGCAGGATTACGCCCACGTTTCAGCGTTGTCTCTCGTGCGACAATCCTTCGCACGCCCGTTTCCCGCAGCCAATGAAATTATGCCACGTGTCCGCATTAAATCCTCGTAGTGAATCAGACGCTGACACGTGGCATTCACTATGAATTTCAAAAAATCAAAACGGCAGCGCTGTTTCACGTGTAAATTAAAATAATATTATATCGAATATCGATACGCGTCGATTCCATTTTCGATACAAATTCCTTATGCGTTTAAAAAAAAGAAATGTATTATTTTTGGATGTATTTTTTTAGCTATAAATAAGAGATAGTTTTTAGTTTTAAAAAAATACATCCAAAAATAATACATTTTTTTTTTAACAGTCCAATTGACAGAAAAACTAAAGAAGTGGTATGAAAAATAATTTTATAATTCGATGGTAGAAATGGGACGAAAAGTAGTTTAGTAGTACAAATGATACAAACGTAATAGTTTGTTGGTATCTTTGTGGGTTTACCCTTTCAACAAAGAGAATAGAAGATGAATCTTCAAGAATTGAAAAATGAATTGTATTACAAGCATAGTGAATAAGTATACACTCAGAGGTAGATCTATTTAGAGTTAAAGAGGGGCATATGTCTCACCTTAACTCTTGATAAATGAGTTTTTAGGTAAAATTGTTATGAAATTATAGATAAATTTATACATAAAATAGAATTGTGTCATACTTGAATTTTAAATTTTAAGCTTTTAACATTCAATATATAAGCAAAAATCCATAATTTAAACATATTTTTACTGAAATGAGATACATATAATATCTTTTTTTTAATTAAAAATAAGTAATAATTGAAAAATAACCAATATTATATTTTACTATGTATATGATGCCTTTCCTAAATCTAAATCTTAGATATACCACTGTCTACACTTGTAGGAGATATTTATTCTAATACTCTAACTAAAGTAGTACACATGTAATAGTAATATTAGCTATAGAAATAACTAACTTACCCTTTAACTATACAATACTACATTACAAATACTAAATTCATGAGCCCCTCTCACACTAATGGAAGAGGAATCACTATTAATTTGGCTTTAAAACTCAAAAATATAGATGAAGAAAATGTCTTGCTTAAAGGATCTGTAAGTTAGTTTGCAGAAGAAACATGGTCAATATGAAGAGCTATTTGTACTACTTGATCATGTAGAAAATAGTAGTCAATTTCAATATGCTTAGTCCTGACATGAAACACATGATTATAAGAAAGATCTTGAGCTCCAATATTATCTATAAGCAAGGTAGGTGCATAGGACATTGGAATGAGTAGATCAAACATAAGAAATTTTAATTATATCAATTCAGCAACTACAAGAGCCATGGCTATGTACTCACTCTTGGTGCTGCTTCTTGAAGTAACCTTCTACTTAGAACAATGCCAGGAAACCAATAAATTTTCAAAGAAAACACAATAGGTACTCATGCTTCTTCTGTCATCAACGTATCAAACTTGAAAAAAAAGAGCATATTGAATCGTGCCTTTGAGGAATCTCAATACCTTTTTACAACTAGACATTGAGCTTTAGAAAGAGATGACATAAACTGATAGAGTGTTTTAATAGAGAAAGCAATTTCTAGCCTAGTGAGAGTCAAGTATTGCAAAGAACCAATCACCCTTCTATACTCAGTAGGATCAACAAGAATATCACCATCCATTTTACTCAAAGGTTTGTCAACAGATATAGATGTGGAGTCAGGTTTAGACTTATCTAAACTAGCACCATGCAATTATTCAATGACATATTTTATCTAAGACATGTAAAGGTAATCATCACCATACACAACCTCAACCTCCAAAAAATAATGAAGTTTAACCAAGTTTTATAAAGAACTACAAATTTAAATCATGAAAAAGAGTGTCAATATGAGAAATAGAAGAACATGTGATGAGAATATCATTAACATACATAAGCACAACACTATGCATATGTCTTGGTATGCTGGAAGAATAAGGAACAATCTGACTTGTTATTGTGAAATCCCATACCTAGTAAGGCCTAACTCAGCTTGGAATACCATACTCTTGGTGCCTGTTTCAAGCCATACAAGACTTTCTTGAGTTTAAACACTAGACTTTTATTTGATACCTCAAAACTAGTAGGTTGAAGCAAGAAGATATCATTTAATGACTCCTCATACAAAAATGCATTACTAACATCAACCTACCTAATCCCTCAGCCTTTGTTAACAGCAAGAGATATCACAGCTCTAATGGTTTTTATTTTGACCACTATACTAAATATATCCAGATATTCCATACCAAATTCTTACAAGAAGCCTCTAGTCACCAAACAAGCTTTGTATTTGTCTAAAGATCAATTTGGAAAAAAATTCATTCGAAAGACTTATTTGTAAGAAATATGAGATAATCTAATAGAAAACACAACCAATTCCATTGTTTCATGTGATAGCAAGACATCAATATCCTTTTGCATAATAGACCTTCATTTTGGACAGTTAATGCCCTCTTTCAAATTTCTAGGTTTAAATAAGACACCATCAGGAGACAAAGAAGTAGCCAGCAGTTTTGGCTTGTAAACACCATCCTTAGATCATATAGTCATTGTGTGTGCATTAGTTTTACTAACATCAAGAAAAGAAGGAAAATGAACGTACAAACTAAGATCATTATTTAGGGATGAGGAAATATGCATAGAAGAAACCAATGGTTTATGATAAACCATAAGATTATTTCCATGTAAAACAGAAAACTTAGACATATAAGTAGGTGTGGTAGAAGAGATGACAAACTAGACTTGCAAAGGTTGAAATAATCAATGCAATAAACTGAGAAGAATAAGACAAATAGGTGTAAAACCATGAGAATGAGAGAAATAAAGATGACAACAGACATAGACATTGATGTAGTAGTTCTTGTTAAAGTAGGTACAATTGGAAACATAGCTAGAGCAATAATTGTAGATGCAGTAAAAGGTTTAGAAGAATCAATGTAAATCACAGACAAAGACTCAAAGAAATGAAAACAAGTTTTGTTCAATCCAACATGTCTATTAACAAGAATTTTACCATTAGTCCTATTTAAACACAAATAGCTCCTTTGATTCATGCCATAACGAAGGAAAACACACGAGATAGACCTTGGCTTAAGCTTATGATATTATAAGCTCTAACTCATAGAAAGCATTGACAACTAAATACTTTTAAAAGACTATAATTAAGAGCCTTATCAAACAACAATTCAAAAGGAAATAGACCAGAAAGAATCTTACGTGGGAGTCTATTTGGCAAAAACGTTGCAGAGCTTATAATATAAGACCAGTATATGATGGGCATTATGTAATGCATAACAATGCTAAGCCTCGCTCAACAATATGTTTGTGCATACACTTAATAACCCCATTTTACTTAGAGGAATAAAGGCAAGTCATTCTATGCAACACTCTTTCTTTCACCAGAGTAGATACAAGATGCTTGAACTTAGTTCCACCGTTTATTTGAATATATTTAATAGACTTGGCAAACAATTTTTTTTCACCGTGTTTTTGAATTGTAGAAATACATTAATTGTTTGATCCTTTGAATTTAGTAAGAAAATCTAAGTCAATCTTGTAAAATCATTAACAATAGACAAAAATACTTGATATCAATGTTAGAAGCACATTGTGCAATCCAACTATCCAAATACAACAAATCAAAAGCAGTTTGAACTCTTTTATGAATTTTGGTAAAGGAAAGCTTATGGGACTTTGCTAATTGACATATATTGCAAAAAAAATTAAAAAAAATCTTGCTTAGCACTATTATTATAATCTATATATTTGTGCAAAGAAGGATGATCGATCCTCTGATGCCATTTTTCCAAAGAAACATAAAAAATTGTTGGTTCTACAGATCCTAGCTACATTATATCATCACCTTCATAAGCAAAATTATCATGAGTTTATACATTCCATGTACACTTGAACCTTAAAGCTTGATTTTCTTGGTTATTTTATTCTTAATAGAAAAACGAGAGGAATCAAACTTAATAGAAACATCATTCTCTTTATAAAGCTTATTAACAAATAACAAGTTAGAAATTGCAATAGGTGCATGCAAAATATATTTAAGTACCAAGATGTAATTATTAGCAACAATTAAAAATGTGCAACCATCATTAGCAAAAGGTATTTTAACACTATTACCTAAAGCCACACCTTCACTTCTAGAGTAGGGAACAAACTTAGTTATTTGATCATCATCTGCTATCACATGGTGACTCACACCAATGTTAAGAATCCAAGAAGCATGAGCACCATCCTTATGAAAAGTATCCCCATGAGAGTAGTTTATAATCAAAACCATAGAAGTACCATTGCCAAGAAGTAAATCTTTCAACAAAAAATAAGATCGTGCATTATGACCCACTTTTTCACATACTTGACAAACATATTTTCCTGTTATAAGCTTTTTAAAGCCATTTCTTGATTGATTTATAGTACCATTTTGAGATGTGTCAAATGATTGCATAAATAGCTTGATTAACTTGGAACAAGAATTACCATTTCCTTTAAAACTAGAATTACCACCACCTTTCTTAGGATGGAAACGAACCACATTTTCCATGAACATTTCATCTTGACTACCAAAAATAGATTACTTTTGAAAAGATATTTCATGCTCTTCAAGAATTCTATGCAAAATATTAATGGAAGGTTGCACTTCTTACATATTCTATTAGACACAAAAAAAATAAAGAGGACCAAGAACCTTAAAAATATAATGAACAAGATCTTTTTCACTCATTGATTCACCAATAGTGAACCTTACATATTTTCTTTCTTCAAAGTACGAACTTGATCACGCAAGTCCATAACCTTGGATTAGACATTGGTTGAATGGCATTCCTCAAATGCTACTCATTATTTTCTGACGCTCATGCCACTACTTAAATAGCCAAGCATGGAAGTGAAAACTGAACCAAAAATCCAACCCTTGAAAATAGAATTGAGCCTATTCTTATTTAGAAAAGTAGGATTCAAACAAACAAAATTCAACAAAAAAAATTGACGAAAATATAAAGATCCATCCATGAGCCCTTCGAGATCATATTGATTTCTCTAAATCAAGTAGTTATGATCATCTAGCTTAATTGATAAAGAAAAAATTATGGGTGGTGAATAATATAAACTTTGAGTAAGAATATCAACTGAATCATTACACAAAGAAACATCTTACAATGGAGAATTTGAGACATTTTGATTCAAGCCACCACCACCATGAAAAATTGGTGAAACATGCGCAGTTGGTGAGCTATTCACAACATCCTTATAGGATTGATAATTTACTTTCTTGTTTTCCATTGATAATCCTTTAAGCTCTTGGCTCTGATACCATTCAATAAAGAGAAGAAAAGATGAATCTTGAAGAATTAAAGATTGAATTTTGTTGCAAGCTTAGTGAATGAGTCTACACTTATAGGAGATATTTATACTAATACCCTAACTAAAATAGCACACATGTAATTGTAGTATTAGCTATAGAAATAACTAACTAACTTTTTAACTATAAAATACTACATTAAAACACTATTTTCTACAACCCTTGATTCCATCTCAAGTCACACGAAGTAAAGTAAAAATGAATTTAGAATAATTTAAAAAAAAGTATAGTTCAAAACCAATAAAAAATGTGTATAAAAGTGAAACTGAGTTTCAATATAGTTTTGAACATGAAAATGAAACTAATTACCAAAAAACTCTAATTTTGAAAACTTTACTTCAAAATTTAGAACTTAAAAATATATTTGCTTGCAAAACACACCCTTATTAATTATATTAATTAATTATTTCACAATTTTCATTTCATAAACTTTATTATGGCAATATTATTAGCATTAATAAGGGTGAAAATTTGTGTCATAGCTCGACTCATCGAACCAAACCCAAAACAAACACAAATTGAATTAAATTTGAGCCAAATTTGGGCTAGCTCAAATAACCCAAAAAAATTGAGTTAGGTTCGAGCCAACCCATTAGCCTGAAATAAAATTGAAAAAAAGGAGTTACATAGGGATCAAAATGCTAACTAAAGGTATTTATGTACAAATTAAAATTCTTATTGGCTCTTATATATATCTAAATCTTTGTTATACAAAGAGATCTAATGTTCTAAATAAGTTTTGGTTTTATAATACACATCTAAAATGCCTTAGGAGTATTAATGATAGATACATAGTGAACTTGTGATATATACAGTTACATAAAACTCATACTATAAATACTCAATATTTAAATTGGTTATTCTTCAACAATGATAACCACAAGGATAATTATTTTAAGGGTCTAGATATGTAATATATTTAATCTAAAATTAAAACTCTGAAGAGATCATTGTATGGTTTTCTTGACTCTTTGTTTAGTGGTTCAAGAAAACTCTTTGTTTAATATTACTCATATATTTCTTTATTTAGTGATCGAAAAATATTATGTTGAGATTTGGAGCTCTTTATTCAAATTGTAAGTTTTCATGAAAACACGACAACCTTTTACTTTTGTATGAGAGAGATTTGATGGTGTTTATCTTTGTCAAATTTATTTAGAAATGGACTTTTTATTTTAAGAATTAACTTACGTTTATTGGTATTCTTTTTTGTAATTAACTAGTTATTGTAACATAACAAGTGTGTGTAAAAAGTTGTATTATTATTTGTTCAAAAGACTATTTGTTGTAATATTATTTCCATCATTTTTAGTGTTTCATGTAATGTTGTTTATTTTAATGAGATTTAATCATTAAACATATTTTTTTTATTTATAAAAAAAAGATTCAATTAACTAAAAAAGTATGCAATTAACAATTTAGACTACTTTGGACCAACTCGTTTGTATTTAGTGGAGTTTTGGATCACATTTACTAGCTTAAATTAAATTTGAATTGAGTTACGATTTGACCAATTTGAGTTGGGTTAGTTCAAACTTGCTTGAATTGGTCGAGTTCACACAAATTGCTACCCCTATTAGCACATGCACCCACATACACATATATAAGGATAGGATCATTGGCCGTAATATATTACATAATTTTTTACACTATCTTATTTCATGGTTGGGATTTAAAGGAATGATTTTCTCTTTTATTTCTTATAAATATTACATAATATATAATATATATTCTCTCTTGTTTATGGGATTTTCTTGGTTTATTTTGCCCAAATATAATCAAGAAAATTACATAAATTAATATTCATTACTATAAAAATTTTATAATTCATTAGTTTTTAACTCACAAAAAAATGGTCTTTTGCTAGTTTTAAAACCAACGTATTAAGTTGTGAGGAAAAAAATTATCAATTTTAGGTTGTTTTAGAGCAACGAAACTTTCAATATTCGGGTCAGTTTTAAAACCAGTGAAATTTTCAATATTTGGACCAGTTTTAAAACAAAAAAACTATCAATTCTTGGGCCAATTTTAAAACCGAAGAATTAAACATTCTACCAATTTAAAAAATAGGCCTAATAATTAAAAAATTTATCGATTTTAAAATCAGCCCAAAACATGTGCAAATTATGTAAACATTGTTTTGTCGGCTTTTATTTATAACTGACAAAAAAATTCATAGTTTTTAATATAACTATATTCAAAAAGTATTAATTATTTGCTTTGAATAACATGATAAGCAAAAATTAATATTAATGTTTAAAATGTAGAAAAACATATTAGATAATAATAAAATAAATTCTTGTTGACTAGGCGTAAAATTTTATTTCCTCATGATCAATTTTTGTTGGACATAACAAATAAAAATAAAATAAATTTAACAAAGTAAAATAATAACACTAACAATTTAACATTGTTCACTTTTTAATTTGGGTTAAGTTCATAAGACAAACTCCGAAAAAAAAATTATTCGACTAATAGAATTTATGGGTACAAAGTGAGAGACAATATAAAAAATTAAGATAAACCCAGAATAGTGTCACACAAGTGTTTCCTAAACTCACTATTTTGTCACCCCTTTTTAGAAAAATATCTCAATAATTTTCTAAGATATTCTCTCACACTTTCTTACACACACAACACTATTTTTCTTCAAAGGAAATTGTTCCTTTGGCTTTCCTTTGTTTCTCTTCTGTTAGTGTGTTGATGTATCTTTAAGGAAAAGACATTCCCTATCTTTTATGTGGCCATAAATTGGCCACATAACTAGTCAAATTTTAGTCACAAAAATATTAGATGCATTTTTCAAATATGGTTGCACCTAACATTTGTGAATGCACCTAACATTTTTATTTTCAAATGTGGTTACACCTAATAATTTTATTTTCTTCCTCTTCCTTGTGGGAGGAACCTACAAATCTCCCCCTCCCGATTACATGGAAGGCTCCACCAATTCAGCAGCTAAACAACAATATTCAAAATTCTGTCTTGGAAGAATTTTCGTCAACATGTCTGAACCATTTTCCTCTATATAGATCTTCTCAAGTTATAGTAGCTTATTTTCCATTACATCCCTAATCCAGTAATATCTCACATTAATATGTTTTGATCTCGAATGAAAAGAGGTATTATTTCTAAGGTGGATAGCACTCTAGCTATCACAAAATAAATGGTAACTGTTGATAACTGTATTTTATACAATTATTTGCATCAATTTTAGTAATGATAATTGCTATGTTCGTTTAATATTTATTAATTTTTGTTAAATAAATTAATATTTTCCTTTTATTTGCTAAAAATACATTTTTAATAAAATTAAATATTTGTATCGAAAATGTACTTAATTTCATATTTTTGTCCACAATTATAATTTATGATAATATAGTTTCTTAATTACAATTTATATAAATCGAAAATATAATTTAAATTAAATTTGGGCTTAATTATAATTATTAAAAGTTAAAAATTTAATTTAAAATTAGAAAAGGGCTAAATTGTAATTTAAGAAAGTACAAAAATGTAATTTGGATTAAATTTGTGGGTGAAATTGATTCAAATAACTGTATAAAATACAGTTATCAACACCCCCAAACTTAAGTTTTTGCTAGTCCTCGAGCAAAAGGAAGAAATAAAACAAAGATAAACTGCATTTAAAATGGTGATTTTTAAAATATTTCTTTTATACATTACAAATAACATAACTCAAAGAAATAAGAATTTTATCTAAGCATCAAACTCAATTTAAAAGTATAACCTTTTTACAATGAACTTTTAAGTGTGTGTGAAGTCTTTTCAAATTTCATCACATGCAATCCGGATCAGTTTATACAAATATAAAATCAAACAAATTATCATGAAATCACAAATCTCATAGTCTATTTTTCATTTCTCTACTCCTAATGTAGACAAACACAAAACACTAAATCAATAGGACTTGATAAGCTTGTAATGTATGGCTTAGGCAAAGGTAGGAATGAAGGATAAAATTTAGCTTAACTTTTCGAGCATAACATTTCGGGATTGAAAAAGATAATTCTAGCATCATGTAAATAATTACAACTTGGAATTTGGGGTTTATCATCGCATACACCATAATTTACTTCTCGAGAAAAATCAAACAAATTCTAAGAAGCTGTAACACCACAAAAATCAATCGAATTTCATACTCACATAAACATTCTCTAAATTAGCATAGCAATTCAAATGTCAAGACTAGTGCTATGAATTTTAATTCTTGTAAAAAATGAAATATACGTAAAAATTAATCATCGCTCGGACAAATTTGATTTTTCAAGACATATGCATCATTTATATGAAGAAACAAAAATAAATCACTATTCATAGCGCTTAACGTATCTTGATCAACCAAACCAAAAAAAACAATTTCCTGGCGATAACATCCGAGAAAGTATTTTAATTAGGTTGACATATCCACCACCTTTTGAACTTAATATACATTTGTCTCGATGTGTGAAAGTTAAAGAACATATGAGATGGGTCTAAGAAACTTCCTGGTTTGTTTGATTGATTAAGCCAAAATAACTTTATTACCTCGGCACACTACGAAAAAGAAAGAAATAAAATAACAACATAACAAAATATAAAAAAAAAACAACACATCAGAAAAAAATAAAAATAAATAAATATAAAACAATGGGTTGCCTCAGAAGAAGCGCTTGTTTTATAGTCTTGACTTGACTCCTCAATTTGTTTTTGTTTGTAAGTTAAGATTTGTGTGTCAGCAAAATCTTAACTACGAGAAAATTGAAAAATAAATTAAGAACCAATAACCAACTTTTTTTTATTTTTATTTTCTTTTGTGAATTAAGATTTGCGTGTCAAACAAAATCTCAAGTCACGAGAAATTGCAAAATAAAATAAACAAAACAAAAAAAAATTTATTTTTCTTTATGTGAGATAAGATTTGTGTGTCAAACAAAAATCTCGGCCTTACGAGAAAATTGAAAAATAAATTAACATGCGAAAATTAAATTTTTTTTTTTGAATTAAAATCATATTGATTGGTATTAATATCAACAATAAAAATAGTAAAACAAATCCCGGCAGCGGCGTATCAAAAACTTGTTGCGTGTTTTTCAACACGAACTTCGTGCAAAGTATACACGGTTAGAGTAATAACATTTATAAGTAGAGTATCGATCCCACGAGGATTTGTTACTTATAGTTTGTTGAGTACTAAAAATTATTTCTCTCGATTTTATCCAAAATAATCGTTGATTTAAGAAAAAGGTAATAAGAAAATAAAAGAACTCTAGGATTGAAATTCTTCACCAAACTAATCCACTCAATCATATTATTTTCTTTGGATTTATATTTTTTGGTACATTTAATTTGTCAACGAAAACTTCTTTTTATTCGTACATCTCTTAGAGAACTCAGGTACAAACACACCTCGTTAAATTAATTCACTATATCTCTATGAGAAATTAAATTTAATAAGATTCATTAAGTTCTAAGTTTTCAATACCATCTACAATTAGGGTATATTCCTATCCTTAAATACGTACATGTAAATGCTATTTACAACGTATACCAAAAAATGCCTTTCGAGTTTATTTTTATGCCTGAATCGTTTTGATAAAATTAAGTAAATAATCAAAAAGCATTAAGCACAAAAATAGAAACGACAAATCGAGCGTCTTATAAATCTATCAAAAACTTCATACAATAAAAGCTTAATAGAATTTAGATCAAATGCAACCCTAGAAAAATTAAATTACTTCATAAAATTAAAATTAAAATTACAACATATGCAGAAAAATTAGAAGAAGAAAAGAAATTAAAACATCACATAGAATAAATATTTGGCACACGCAGAACACAACAAAAGCCAAAAAATGGCTTCTGCGTGTTCTGCAGTCCAAAACCGAACACTTCTAAATTTCTAAACTCCAAAAACTCTTCTCCAACCAAAAAAACTCAAAAACAACTTTAAACTGGAAAAAACTTTTTTTCCAACTAAAAACTATCTCCTATTTATAGCTAAAAAATACATCTAAAATATTACATTTTTATTTTATTTTTTTCTCGAAAACGCGTAATACTTTTTTATCGAAAAACAAAAACACGCGTCTGCGAATTTTTAATATCGAAAATCTTATTTAATTTACGCGTGAAACGGGCGCCGTTACGATTTTTTTTAAATTCAAAGTGCGTATGCCACGTGGCGGCGTACGATTATTGAAAGATTTCCTAAGGCCACGTGGCAGCACATCAATGGGTACATAAACCGGCTGCACGTAAGAACGGCGCACAGGATTGGGGCGCGAAAAAGTGAGATAACGACTGGAAACGGGGCGTGATCCAGCGCAGATGCGTGCATTGTAAATAGCCACGTGTCGGACTTTGATTAGCTTTAATATTCGTGGGACACGTGGCAGAGTTTGATTACATGGCGAAGATGCTGCCTGCTACCATGTCCAGCGTCACACGGGATGTCTACACTGGCGGCTCGGTGCGCGGCCGGCTTGGATGGACGCGGCCCAGTACGGGCCGTCGATCGATCCCGACGGTCGAGGAGAGATAGCCTCGGGGGAATACGCACCGGTGACATGTGGGTCAGTACGACGGCGGCACAACGCGACACGTGGGGCCCCATTGTCCCACGCCGACCTACTTGTGAAAACAAATATCTCTGTCCCCGATCTCATGGTCGGAGCTTGATGCGCGCGCGAATGCGGCGGCGATCCTTCGATCGGACGGTCCACGTTTAGCGAGTGTGATGTTCGCGTGGACTTCGTCTCACTGCCTTGAAGAAAACTCAAAATTTTATTAATTATGTTTTCGCAAATTTAATCAAATTACATTTTTGTACTTTCTTAAATTACAATTTATTACTTTTCTAATTTTAAATTAAATTTTTAACTTTTAATAATTATAATTAAGCCCAAATTTAATTTAAATTATATTTTCGATTTATATAAATTGTAATTAAGAAACTATATTATCATAAATTATAATTGTGGACAAAAATATGAAATTAAGTACATTTTCGATACAAATATTTAATTTTATTAAAAATGTATTTTTAGCAAACAAAAGAAAAAAATTATTTTATTTAACAAAAATTCACAAATATTAAGCAAAACATGTGAATTATCATTCTTTAAAATTGATTCAAATAAGCGTATAAAATACAGTTATCAACACCAAAACTTAAGTTTTTGCTAGTCCTCGAGCAAAAGGAAGAAATAAAACAAAGATAAACTGCATTTAAAATGGTGATTTTTAAAATATTTCTTTTATACATTACAAATAACATAACTCAAAGAAATAAGAATTTTATCTAAGCATCAAACTCAATTTAAAAGTATAACCTTTTTACAATGAACTTTTAAGTGTGTGTGAAGTCTTTTCAAATTTCATCACGTCTGATCAGGATCGGTTTATACAAATATAAAATCAAACAAATTATCATGAAATCCTGAAATCTAAATAGTCTATTTTTCATTTCTCTCTCCTTAATGTAGACAAACACAAAACACTAAATCAATAGGACTTGATAAGCTTGTAATGTATGGCTTAGGCAAAGGTAGGAATGAAGGATAAAATTTAGCTTAACTTTTCAGAGCATAACATTTCGGGATTGAAAAAGATAATTCTAGCATCGCAATAATTACAACCCGATTTGGGGTTTATCATCACATACACCATGTTGTTTTTTATTTAAGCTTTTTTTACGATTTCTTTTCTTTCTTTTTTCAGAATCTTTTTTTTCTGCTTTTTTTTTTCCAGTAACTCCTTTTTTTTTCCGATATATCCTTCAACATTTACTAACAATTGTAACATGTTAGTGGAATAAGAACAATAGGTATATCTACACACATATATATATATATATATACTTTTTTAGATAGGCTTTTGAAATGAGAAATATATATATATATATATATATATATATAAACTTTTAAGCTCAAAAAAGGTATACTAAGGATAATGAATGAAAAGGAAGAGAGAAAGACTCAAACGATCAAAGATGGCCTAAATCATTTTCTTAGTTAAATGTTATCTATAATTTAGCCTCGAGAAAAATCAAACAAATTCTAAAAGCTGTAACACCACAATCAATCGAATTTCATACTACGCGTTAAACATTCTCTAAATTAGCATAGCAATTCAAATGTCAAGACTAGTGCTTTCATGAATATTAATTCTTGTAAAAAATGAAATATACGTAAAAATTAATCATCACTAGGACAAATTTCAGATTTTTCAAAGAGATATGCATCATTTATATGAAGAAACAAAAATAAATCACTATTCATAGCAACGTATCTTGATAAACCAAACAAACAAACAAAAAAAATTCACACAATAACATCGAGAAAAGTATTATAATTAGGTTAACTATATCCACCACCCCCAGAACTTAATATACACGTTGTCCTCGATGTGTGAAAGTTAAAGAACATATGAGATGGGTTTAAGAAAACATCCTGGTTTAGTTTGTTTGGTTAAATTCCAAAATGGCTTCATTTCTTCATATTTGCACCTACGAAAAAAAATGAAATAAAATAACAACATAACAAAATACAAAAACTAATAAAAGCGCAAAAAAGAAAAAAAATAAAATAAAATAAAACACGTAGGGTTTGCATATAAAGCGCTTGTTTTATAGTCTTGACTTGACTTACTCAATTTGTTTCTGTTTGTAAGTTAAGATTTGTGTGTCAAACAAAATCTTAACTTACGAGAAAATTAAAAACTAAATTAAGAACAAATAACCAACTTTTTTTATTTTTATTTTCTTTTGTGAATTAAGATTTGCGTGTCAAACAAAATCTCAAGTCACGAGAAAATTGCAAAATAAAATAAACAAACAAAAAAAAAATCAAATTTATTTTTCTTTATGTGAGATAAGATTTGTGTGTCAAACAAAATCTCAACCCACGAGAAAATTGAAAAATAAATTAACATACGAAATTAATTTTTTTTTGTTTTTTTTAATTAAAATCAGATTGATTGGTATTAATATCAACAATGAAAATAGTAAAACAATTCCAAAATGACGGCATCAAAAACTTGTTGCGTGTTTTTCAACACGAACTTCGTGCAAGTATACCGCGATCATAGTAATAACATTTATAAGTAGAGTATCGATCCCACGAGGATTTGTTACTATAGTTTGTTGAGTACTAAAATTATTTCTCTCACGATTTTATCCAAAATAATCGTTGATTTAAGAAAAAAGGTAATAAGAAAATAAAGAACTCTAGGATTGAAATTCTTCACCAAACTAATCACTCGATCATATTATTTTCTTTGGATTTATATTTTTTGGTACATTTAATTTGTCAACGAAAACTTCTTTTTATTCATACATCTCTTGAAACTCGTACAAACACACCTCGTTAAATTAATTCACTATATCTCATGAAATTAAATTTAATAAGATTCATTAAGTTCTAAGTTTTCAATGCGTACAATTAGGGTATATTCCTATCCTTAAATACATTACATGTCATGCTATTATTCTGAGCAATATACCACAAAAATTCCTTTCTCAAGTTTATTTTTATGCCTGAGTAAAATCGTTTGATAAAATTAAGTAAATAATCAAAAAGCATTAAGCACAAAATAGAGCGAACAAATCGAAACGTCTTATAAATCTATCAAAAACTTCATACAATAAAAAGCTTCGTAAATTTAGATCAAATGCAACCCTAGAAAAATTAAATTACTTCATAAAATTAAAATTAAAATTACAACATATCTTGAGAAAAATTAGAAGAAGAAAAGAAATTAAAACATCACGTAGAATAAATATTTGGCACGCGAGCTACTGACAAAAGCCAAAAAATGGCTTACCTGCGTGTTACTGCGATTAAGCAGAACACTTCTAAATTTCTAAACTCCAAAAACTCTTCTCCAACCAAAAAAACTCAAAAAAAACTTTAAACTGGAAAAAACTTTTTTTTACAACTAAAAACTATCTCCTATTTATAGCTAAAAAATACATCTAAAATATTACATTTTTATTTTATTTTTTTTATCGAAAACGCGTAACACTTTTTTATCGAAAAACAAAAAAAACACGCGTATCGATTTTTGTATCGAAAAATATAAATTAAAATCACGCGTAGACAGTAGCGGTAGTTTACACTTTTTTTATTTTCTCCACGCGCACGTGTCGATTTACGATTATTTTGAAAGATTCCACATGGCCACGTGGCATGTCATTGGATACCTGAGCCGGTTGCACGTAGAAGCGGCGCACAAGATTGGGCGCGAAAGCTGAGCAACGGTGGAAAGGGGGCGTGATCCGGCGCGGTCGGGCCCGTTGTAAATAGCTACGTGTCGGCGCTTTGATTAGGGCTTTTGCCAATATTCGTGGGACACGTGGCGGAATCTTGTGCTGCAAATGCGAGGATGCAATATGCTGCCATAGCGGCGTCACACGGGATTTTCACACGGCGGCTCGGTGCGCGGCCGGCCGATGGACGCGGCTGTCCCGGGCCGTCGATCGATCGACGGTCGGCGATCGCCTCGGGGGAATGCGCGGCGGCATGTGGGACCAAGCTCGGCGGCGCGCGGCACACGCGACACGTGGGAGCCATTTGTCACGCCGGCACTGCGCGAAACGAATATCTGTCCCACGTCTCCTTGGTCGGGCTTGATGGACACGCGCGAATTTGAGCGGCGATCCTTTGATCGGACGGTCCACGTTTGGCGAGTGTGATGTTGCGCGTGGACTTCATCTCCTGCTTGAGAAAATTCAAACTTTTATTAATTATATTTTGACCCACAAAATTAATCCAAATTACATTTTTGTACTTTCTTAAATTACACTTTAGCCCTTTTCTAATTTCAAATTAAATTTTTAACTTTTAATAATTATAAATAAGCCCAAATTTAATTTAAATTATATGTTCGACTTATATAAATTATAATTAAGAAACTATATTATCATAAATTATATTTGTGGACAAAAATATGAAATTAAGTACATTTTCGATACAAATTATTTAATTTTATTAAAAATGTATTTTTAGCAAATAAATGGAAAATGTTAATTTATTTAACAAAAATTAATAAATATTAAACGAATATAGCAATTATCATTACTAAAATTGATGCAAATAACTGTATAAAATACAGTTATCAACTGTCTTATTGTAACCCAAGTTCTTTCAAGAAGTTTTTTATCCATAGTAACTCATTACATGCTTTCATTGATTCTATAAACTCTACTTTTGTACTAGACAGTGAAACACATTTTTTATAACTTTAACTATCATGACTCAGCTCTCCTTGCAAATATAATCGGGTAACCTAAAGTGGATTTTCTATAATCCACATTGCTAACCATATTTGCATCTGTGTATCCAATTAACACAGGTTTTTCATTTCCAAAACATAGGCATATTTTGGAAGAACCTCAAAGATACCCAAAAATCCATTTCACTGCAGCACAATGTTCCTTTCTAGGATTTGAAAGGAATCCACTCACAATTCTAACTACATGAGTGATATCTAGACGTCTACAAACCATAGCATACATCAGACTTCCAACTGCTGAAGCATATGGAACCTTTTCCATCTCTTCCTTCTTTTTGTCTGTAAAAGGTCTCTAGTTAGAACTTACCTTAAAGTGATTAGCAAGAGGACAACTAATCGCTTTATTCTTTTGCATACGAAATCTCTGAAGTATTTTCTCAATATACATCTCCTATAAGAATCATAATTTCTTAGCACCTCTATCTCTAATAATACTAATGCTAAGAATCTTCTTTGTTGGCCCCAAGTTTTTCATGGCCAAATATTTACTCAACTGTTTTTTTCAAGTTTTTGATTCTGGGAATTTTATCAACATATCATCCACATAGAGCAAAAGAATAATTAAATCATCATCAAAGAATTTCTACACAAAAACATAATGGTCTGAAGTAGTCTTTTTATAGCCTTGCGCCCCCATAACAGACTCAAACTTTTTGTACGATTGTCTCGATGCCTGTTTTAAGTCGTAGAGGCCTTCTTCAATTTTAAAACATAATCTTATTTTCCCTTTTGCTTGAAACCCTCTAGATGTTTTATGTATATCTCTTCTTTCAAGTCACCATGGAGAATGACAGTTTTGACATCCATTTGCTCAACCTCTAAGTCAAGACTTGCTGCTAACCCTAGCATAGTACGGATGGATGTCATTTTTACAATTGGTGAGAAACTCTCGTCAAAGTTAACTCTTTTTCTTTGGCTGAATCCCTTAACAACTAGTCTGGCTTTGTATCACAGACTCGAACTGTGTTCTTCATGCTTCACCCTGAACACCCATTTATTTTTTAAAACCCTTTTCCCTTTGGGCAACTTTATCAGCTCAAAAGTTTTGTTCTCATGCAAGGACTTCATCTCATCTTTCCTGGCATCAACCCATTTTGTTTAAATTTGTCATCCATAGCTTCTTCATAACTCTCAAGTTCTCCCCCATCAGTGAAAGTTACATACTCATCTTAAGGATATATGGTGAAGGGTCATCTCAGTCTATCACTTCTTCTTAGTGGAACAGAATAAACTACATATGTTGGTGTTGGATAATGAACATTATCATCTCCTTCGTCTTCATAACCAACTTATATGGGAGCATCATCTTCATCAGGTGGATAAATGATGTTGGAAGAATTAATTCCAAATCTGATGAGTCGCCATTGGAATTAGGAACATCCTTCTTCATTTTGACAATATCTCCAATGGTCTCATCTTAAAAAAAATACATCATCATGACTTTTGACAAGTCTCTTTGCAAACGGATAGTAAAATATATAGCCAAATTGATCTTGACCATAGCCAATAAAATTACACTGTCTTATTTTGGCATCAAGTTTGGATCTCTCATCCTTGGGGATATGAACAAATGCTTTGTAGCCAAACACCCACATATGATCATAGAAAACATCCTTTCCTGGCCAAACTTTATCTGGAACATCCATCTTGAGAGGAGTACATGATGAAATATTCAACACATATGCAACTGTGAGTATGGCTTCGTCCCAGAAAGTTTTAGGTAACTTTGCATGTGGGAGTAGACATCTGAATATCTTCATTAAAGCTCTGTTCATCCTCTTAGCTAATTCATTCAACTGTGGTGTCTTTGAAGGTATCATCTGATGCCGAATACCATGTTTTTGCAATAAGCATGGAAAGATTATATGTATTCTCCACCATTGTCTATCCGGATGTACTTCAGCTTCTTCCTAGTCTATCTCTCAATTGAGACATGAACTTATTTAAAGACATCTAGCACCTGATCATTTGTCTTCAATAGATATACCCATGTCTTCCTTGAATGATCATCAATGAAAGTCACAAATTATTGGTCCACACAAATCTAAATGAATCAAATCAAAAATATTATTCATTCTAAAAGAAGGGGAACTCTTAAAAGCAACTATGTTTTGCTTTCTTGCTAAACAATCAACACATTTTTCCAAATGTACTTCATCCATTCCAGGTAGTATCTTCTTCCTGGCTAGATTTATCATACCTTTTTCACCTATATGATTGAGTCTCATAAGCCATAATTTAGCTGCTCTATCTTTCTCCATGACATTTACTATGTTGGTAGAGAGCTTCACTTGCATTATATATAGATTTTTATGCTTCTTACCTCTAGCCACTACTAAGAAACCTTTTATAAGTTTCCATTTGTCATAAATGAAGGAGCTGCAATATCCTTCATTTGCAAATTTGCGTACAGAGATCAAATTCAGGCACATATCTAGAATATGCCTGACATCCTTCAGAAATAGTGTGGTTACATTCTCTGTTTCCAAGAAAACATCTCATCTACCAACAACCTTTGACAGGCCTTCATTCCCTTATAACAATACCAAAATTTCCAGGTGTATATGATGAGAAAAATTCTTTACGCGATGTAGCGTGAATTGTAGCACCACTATCAATCACCCAATTGGTCTCGTGTGATGCAAGATTGACAAAATCTTCATCATAAATGATATTGAACTTTTCTATGGTATTTGTTTGCTCATCATCATTGTTGTCATCTTTCTTCTCTACTTTTCCTTTGTTCGTTTCCTATTTCTTCTTGAACACCCGGTAAAATTTCTTGATGTAACCATTCCTTTTACAATGATGACATTCAACATTGGAAAATTTGTTTGATTTTCCTCTGCTCTTACTTTTGGGTTTTTTTTCTCTATACTATTTCCTTCCTTTGGACTCGGTGATAAGAGCTTGTGCTTCTAAATCTCTCTCCCTATTTTGTTTCTCATATGACAATAGGGCTTTTACAACAACTTCAAACTCCATCTTGTCTTTCGCATAAGTCAGAGTTGTTATGAGATGATTATATGATGAGGGTAGCGATGATAATAACATCATAGCTTTCTCTTCATCATCGAAACTCATATTGAATATTGCTAAGTGAGAAAGCTTGTTGTTGAAATCGCTAACGTGATGCATCATGCTCATATTATCTTCCTTTCTCATTTTATATAGCTCCTTCCACAAATAAAATTTTTTGGCAAGGTTCTTTGACATGTACATGTTTTCTAGAGTCTCTCATGTTTCTTTAGTAGTCTTGCAATTTTTTGATTCAATATTTTGCAAGACACTATCTGAGAGATTTAGACAGATTTTACTAGCTGCAATCTCATCTATTTCTTCCCATTATTCCTCGGTGATGGTTGCTATCTTCTTTTCTTTCCCCAACAACGCCTTATGGATCTTCTATTTGATGAGAATATCTTTCATCCTCCTTTTCCATAAAGAGAAATTATTATTTCCATTAAATTTCTCAATATCTACCTTCTGGCTTGACATTTTTTTCCCGCTGTATTTCTTTTTCTGCAAATAAATACGCCCTGGATCTAATAAATTTTTTTCTGATGTGGTTCAATCTATGCTGCAACCATAGAGCATATTAAGAATTTTACTAGACCAACTCTGATACCAGTTGTTGGGCACAACGAGTAAAAATAAAATAAATTCAACAGAGTAAAAATAAAATAAATTCAACAGAGTAAAATAATGACACTGACAATTTAACGTTGTTCACCCTTTAATTTGGGCTAAGTCCACAAGACAAACTCCGAAGAAAAAAAATTTCACTGACAAATTTAATGGGTATAAAATGAAAGGAAATACAACAAATTGAGATAAACCTAAAATAGTGTCACATACGTATTTTCCAAACTCACTATTTTGTCACTCCCCTTGTAGAAAAATATAACAATATTTTTCTAAGATATTCTCTCTCATTCTCTTACATACACAACACTATTTTTTTTCCAAAAAAAATTGTTCCTTTTGCTTTCATTTTCTTCTCTTCTTTTGGTATGTTGATGTATCTCTAAAGCAAAAACATTGTCTATTTATAGGTAAAATTATCTATCTCTTATGTGGCCATAATTTAGCCACATGACTAACCAAAATTTAATCCCAAAAATATTAGATATATTTATCAAATGTAATTGCACTTAATATTTATAATTACATCTAATATTTTTTTTTCCTTCTTCGATATGGGAAGGAACTAGAATTCTTTAATAAATCCTTATATTTTAGTATATGTTTTGTTGTAGAGTACACACAAAAAATTAAATTTTAGCTTAGAAATATATTATACAACCTATGCAAATATTTATTTTGCATGAATTTTTAATAAAGCCCTTGCATAATAAACCAAGCAAATTAACAAGTTTGTAATACGGATCAAGCATCCAAGCTAATTTACAAAAATAAAAATAAAAAGCTATCGCTTGAAGTGGTCAATTGTCAATAGCAGTTATTACTCTGAAAAAAAATGATCGAAAGCTAAAAAGTCAATGTCTGCATGCTTTGGAATTTTGACTTCAAATTCATAATAAGTTCAATTTAACTCGAGATATTTTTTATTATTAATAAATTATTAATTTATTTTAAACATTAATTATATATTAATGAAATAATAAATTATAAAATATGAATTATTTTTATATTAATATTAATTTATATTTTGATAATATCGTTATCTATTTAGATAAATATTTTTTTATTTAAAAAAATTACTTATTTTCATGGATATTTATAATAATAATTTATTAATGATAGTTTTATCTAACAATAATAACACTCAAATATAATTAATTATAAAAATATAATAGATATTTTAAATATTGTTATTGTAACAATAATAAAAATAATATGATCATACTACTACTATTTTAATACAATCAAATTTTATTAGTTGAACAACATTATCATTATTAAACGTTTTCTTATTTATACTTTTAAGACTTATTTTTTCTTATAATTTTTATAATTTTTATACTTTAATTTTTTAGACTTTATCACATTTAATTATAAACTTTGAGTTGAACTGGAAATTGAATTTTAATAATTAATTATTGTTTAAAAATTAAAGATAGGAGTGTATTACGTTACATTCAATAGTATAATTTGATGTAACATATTACATCATCATTGGATCTTTAGCGATATTGTTAGAGATAAATGTAATATGTTACATATAACTATATACGTAGATACAATATGTTATATACAAAAATACAGGTAAATTTAATATGTTACATATGGTGGGTTGTCCGTGAAGGTTATCAAAACTTCGACCGAGTTGTCAAAACTCTGATGGATCATCAACGATGGTCGCCATAGATTTTGAAGAACTTAATCTTATTTTTATTTTATTGAACTTATATAACAAGAGTATTCTGGTATTTATATGCATGATACTATGAGTTTTAGATTAAGTTTTTGCTTATTTTTGAAAAAATATTATTAGAATGAAAAAGATGCTATATGAAGATAACATTCTCAACTTTAGCCTTACTACCATCTAAGAGCACGAGGAAGTACACGGTGATTAGAAGAGACAATGTTCTTCTTTTATATCTTGATATTAAAAATTTTAGGTGTAATATTATAAAATTATAGACAAATTATATACATAAAATATGTTTGGATCTTATTTTTGTTTTTGTTTTTAAGTTCTATCACTTAAAAATATGTATGAGATTATCTATATTGAGTTCAAAGTTAGGAATCGGATGAGATGGATCAACTTGTGGGTGATCCCTTGGTTGCTCAAAATTGGAATGAAGATGGATCATTTTCATTATATGGAGTGATTTTCCTATGACACATAGTGATTATCTTGGTTTTAGAATGAATGGTATTAAATTTTCATAGTTAAACTTCAAAGATTTGAGAACTCATTATGAATACCAATTGTTTAGAATATACTTACTACCATAGGATTTCTAGAGAGAAGATTTCAGATCCTTTATTAATGAAAAGGGTTGGAATATATATAAATATACAATTATGAAAGTATCATAATTATATTGGTTGGTGTTCTACTCGAGGTGTAATAGAGTATATCTAATGACAAAATAAAATATATGCATAAAATATGTACGAAAGTTATAAAATATATTTATATTTAAATGATATATATATATAATATTTTTTTAATAAAAAATAAATAATATAATTTTTACTATTTATATAATATCTTTCTTGAACTAATATTTTGAATCTAATACCGAAAATAGCTTACAATTCTCGCAGTAGTGTTTATCACAACCTAAAATAACAAAAAAATACAACAAAAGTCATAATGGGAAAGGTCTGAGAAAGCGAATAGGACAAAAAAATCATAATAAACTAAATGATGTTAAGATAAAGTAAATTTATATTTATATTTATTATAATATGATACATAATTAAATAACTTAAAAAAAAAAGAGATTATTCATTTATTAAAAAAAATTCCCATATAAATATAAATACAAGTCACTCTTATAATATATTAATAATTAGCCATAGTCTTTACTCTTTAGTTAGTTTATTATTTAAGAAAATAAATAATAATATGATTGGAAGATGGGATTGGGGACAATAGCTTGACTTGGTTTAGAAAATTGAATGAAGGGACTTACTAAGAGAGAGAAAAAGAGGAGATTGTTTGTTGACCTCTTAATACGAAGACAAAGCTTACTTTTCGTTAGACGTTGTAAACCGCGTTTCAAACCATTCGACTTCGAATCATACCAGACCCGTTTACATCGTCTTTATCCTTCTCGAAGAAGAAGAAGAAGATCCATCGCTTCACTCTCATGGATGATGGATCTTCTTTGCAACCACCTCTTAGGGCTTTTGCTTTTTCCTCCGTTTCACTAATTTTTTCTCTAATTCATCAATTAAATTAATCAAAATTAATAATATGAATAAATGAATGATCGCAAAAATGCGTTGGTTGCCTCAATTTTCCTTCTCTTCATCAAAGTCCGGCAACGCTTCCGGTTCTGGTACCTCTTCTTCTTCATTAAGGTCGTCATTAAGATCGGCTTCGAATTTTGAATCTTCGAAGAAGAATGTCGGTGCCGATAGTAATTTCCGAGGTGGTATTCATTTTGGTTCCAGAAGGAAGCTCACGCCCCAGAGGCAGCTCTTGCATTGCGATGAAAAGAAATGTTCCAACGGAAGCAATGAGCAATTGCCTGCAAGATCTTCGTCGACGTCAACATCTGTCGTGCCTCAGCCTTTGCCTTTGCCGGAGATTTCACCGGTTTCTCGTCCGAAGGAGGCAGGGTCTACCGGTGTGAGTTCTAAGGAGACTGACCGTCCGTTGCCTTCGCCGAAGGTTGAAAGTGGTAAAGGTGTGGAGGATAGAGATAGAGATAGGGACAAGGACAGAGATTATGGAAATTGGTGTAGTCTTCCGGTGAACTATACAATTAGCAGGTGTGAAACGCTTTATATATTTTGGATTCATTTACATCATGGATATACAAGAGGAAAAAAATTACATAATGAATTTGATTAATTTTTAATTATAATATTTTGAATATTGTTTTCGACGGGATTTTATTTTATTCAGTTACTCGATCGTTTCAAGATTAATTCATGTAATATATATATATATATATATTGACTATATAAACAAAAAAAATATGAACACCGTATGTTTTAATATGCAAAAAGTAAGTAATTTTTTAAGTTATATAAAAAATAACATATATGTATTAAATATAATTAAAAATGAAATTTTATTTGTTAAAGGGTAGCATATTAATTTTACAAAGTGATTATTTCAATTATTATTTTTTATTTTTTATTTTTTTAATAATTGGTCAGCAAAATATTTGATTTCTTTTCGTGTTTTAATTTTGATTATAATTCTTAGGCTAATGACATATAACACTAGCTTAGATATTATAGAGAGAGAGATTTTAACGCTTAGGAAGAAAAAATACATTTTCTTACTTTGGAGGTTAAAAGTAAACGTACGGTGTTATTTCATATAAATGATGAATGTTTTTATTTTTATTTGTGGAATGTCATATGGAATATTTATTGTGCTATAGAACTTACAAGTAAAATTACAAAGCATTTTCTCTTTTCTTGAAAAAGAGAAAGCATTATTCTAAGTTTTTTTTTTCCTTTGTTATTTTGTTTATAATTTGTTCAAACTTTAAGCTATAATAATTTGGTTGTACGAATTAATAATAATGGGTAAAAAATTAAATAACAAACAATGATTTAAGCAGTTCAATTTTTCAATATGAAAAGTCTACTCCACTGACGACGGTACATCGAAAAAAATTCATTAATAATCAAATAGAGATAAAAACACCAATTTTCAGAGAGCTTCATAAATTATACCAAAATCAAAAATCAACCCACAAAATATTCCCTCTAATTTAATGGTAATATATAACAAGATAAATTTAATAAATTTGTTATTAAATCAAATATTACTACAAATGAGATGGAATATAATTGATAACAATAAAAAACTGTGAAAGGTAAAAAATAACTTCTTCTTCTTCCAAATTATACCGCTGTTATATTTCCCTGTAGTTTTTCTTTATCTCCCAGTAATTTTTTTTTATTATACTCTGGTGGCTGCTATCTCACGCAGGGATAATATATATATATATAAGTTAGGTTACAAGTTGAGAAATAATAGGTGTGATTATTAATGTATTTATTGGGTTTGGGTAAAACTAATAACACTATTTTAAGAGGAATTCATAGCATTGCATTTCAAAAGAATACAAGAGTGTTGATACGCCTATTTGGGCTTTGGTGCTAACCATTACTTAATTGCATTGTGTTTCTGGACTAAGAGAATTAACTTTCTTTGTTCCTTCAGTGTGTTTTCCCGCCCAGAGAAGAAAAGAACAACAGATCAGGCTGAACCAAGTTCTTGTAAGACAGGGCATAATGGTTCGAATGGCAGTGATCGCTTTAGAGTTGAGGTTCCAGCTAGAAGTGCTCCAGTCAGTCCTTTCTCAAGTCCATCACTTAGCCCACAGAGAACCAGCACTGGAGATCTGCTTCCTTATTATTATCACATGAATCCTAAAGGAAATCAAAACTGGTCCGCCCCAGAGATGCCAACTGGTTTGCCTACCCCTACATTACATGATTCTTTTTATAGTTCTGACACTTCTCCTATGAGTAGTCCCCCGGGAATGATCATTTACCCGAATGCAAAGAGCCCAAACACGTCCAATTCTTCACCAATACCTGCCAGGTTATCCTTTGAGTCAGCTTTGGTGCGCCGGGAGAACAATGCTCCCCAAGAAGTTCATCCATTACCTCTTCCTCCTGGAGCAGTCACTCCTTCATGTTCTGCACCCATTCCCCAAGTACCAACTAAACCAGAGTCAATGCAAATGAAAAATCAGTGGCAAAAAGGAAAACTTATAGGGCGTGGAACATTTGGGAGTGTTTATGTTGCTAGTAACTTGTATGTCCAGATTCAAGTCTTTTAACTTCTGATGCTTTTTTTTTTCCTCATTATAACTACTGAGTTTTTCTTTTGTGGTGCAAATAGAGAAACCGGAGCATTATGTGCAATGAAGGAAGTTGAACTATTTCCTGATGACCCAAAATCAGCAGAGTGCATAAAGCAGTTACAGCAGGTAACTGTTCTGGTTTAATATTTAGGGTATTGGAATATATTTTTCATTTCAAACTTTATTTCCTTTCTTTTTATTTTGAAACACATAAGTGCATTTTAGAGATCCTGAGATCATTTTGGAGCCCATTTAAAGTTGATTTATATATGACTTGAAATATATCAGGCTGTAAAGTTGCTTATTGTTTCTCTTCTCTTTTTAGGAAATAAAAGTTCTCAGCCAGCTTCAGCATACTAACATTGTACAGTATTACGGTAGTGAAATAGTAAGTGATCTCCTTGTTGGGTGTTTATACATCCTGTTTGTATCTCTTTCTTTTAATTCTAGGACATAATCTGTTAATTGTAATCTAGAACAAATTAATGCAATTAATTACTAATTAATCATATGCATATGCAGATTAAAGATCGATTTTTCATATATCTGGAGTATGTGCACCCCGGCTCAATCAATAAGTATGTCCGTGAACATTGTGGCGGAGCAGTTACTGAAGCTGTTGTTCGTAATTTTACTCGACATATTCTCTCTGGACTGGCCTACTTGCATAGCACAAAGACAATACACAGGTATATCAAATAATGTAATATACTGCATTGAATTAGTCTCATCAAACACATGATTTGAGTACGACAAAAAATTAATCGAGGGCTTCAATCTTTGAAACCTTTTCAAATATATCTTTACTGTCGGTAAATATTGAAGAAGAGTTAGTCTTGGTGGATGACGTGTGAAATCGTTGTGTGGACTTACTATTCCCTCTTTCTCTGTTCCTTTTTCCTCGTTTCATGCAGGGATATCAAAGGAGCCAATTTGCTTGTTGATTCGTGTGGTGTTGTAAAGCTTGCTGATTTTGGAATGGCTAAGCATGTGAGTAATTGCTCTTCTTTTGTTCATTTACTCACTACTTCTGGCCACTCAAAGTATGTTACAAGCAAGCAATTGCTACTTTGAATCCTTCATTTTTCCTGGCGTTATTTGGAGTGAATTCCGTCGTATTTCTTTTTTCTTGAAACTTTTTTTTTCATGTTGGCAAACTTTGAATGGAAGTACACTTGGTGGCAGCCTTTTTACATATTTTCTAGGTTAAACACCTAATATGCATGGGAGAATTAGTTGGTTGCCTTGTTTGGCAGTGCTATTGTTTCCATCGCTTCCAGAAAAAATTCCCTGTTTTTGACTTATAATTATTATTATTTATTATTTTTTGTTGCTTAGCTAACTGGACAAGCAGCCAGTCTTTCACTCAAGGGAAGTCCATACTGGTTGGCTCCAGAGGTATCTTCTGTTGCTTTGTCAGGTTCTCTAGTACCGTAACTTTAGATGCTAATATCACCTTCTCCTGCAGCTTATGCAGTCTGTGATGCAGAAAGATACCACCTCTGATATTGCTCTCGCTGTTGATATTTGGAGTTTGGGTTGTACAGTTATTGAGATGCTCACTGGGAATCCTCCTTGGAGTGAATATGAAGGGGTGAGATTATACATTTTGTTTAAACTTTTTTTTTTGTGTGTGATGAATTGAACTCGATGAAGTTGTAGAACCTACAAAATATTTATGTTGCAAAGTTTTAAAAAAATGATCAAATTACTATCAATT
The DNA here is from genome assembly GCA_033030585.1 of Hippophae rhamnoides. Lineage (NCBI taxonomy): Eukaryota > Viridiplantae > Streptophyta > Magnoliopsida > Rosales > Elaeagnaceae > Hippophae > Hippophae rhamnoides. The sequence continues at coordinate 17,646,305 of CM065434.1, read as the reverse complement.
AAAGATCAGTATGCTTGTTTTAGACTTTTAGAAATAAGTGATCCATTATCTCACACTCAATAGCTGTCTCGCCTTCAAATTTGTGCATAATAATACAGGTTGCAGCGATGTTTAAAGTTATGAAGGATACTCCATCAATTCCCGAAACACTGTCGTCTGATGGCAAGGATTTCTTGCGATGTTGCTTCGAAAGAAATCCTGCTGAGAGGCCAACTGCTGCTATGTTACTAGAACATCGATTCATAAAGAATTCTCAGCAGCTCGATATCCCATCGTGCAAACAGACATTTAGTGAGATGAACTTGCAGGTGAATTTAAATCCCAAGCCAAATGTTTTGTTATAGTAGTATAGTTTATTTTGCCGCACTATAATAGGATCTATAATCTATTATGCCTAGCCATATGTTTTGTTAAGCTATAATATGTATGTCAACAGGATAAACCGCTTAGTCCAAGAGAGCCATCTGAAAACAAAAGGCAACAGTCACTAATTTCTCGGAGCTCACAATTTAAAGGAAAGGTGCTTTCTGAGGGGTAAGACTATATTACAGTACCAGCTTCAGCTTCATGCAATATTGTTTTTCTCTAGTGAGACTGGCCAAATATTTCGTCATGATTCTTCTGCCTTATCTTTGGCATCTCGCCATACGCCTCATTCTACCTTTGAGGCTCTTCTTGGTCCATTTCTCACTCGCTCTACTTGCAAAGGTCATCAGCTCAACCTCTGAAAAATTTCTGAGATGTGCTAATAATCACATTGCAAAGTTCCTGCCTTCATTTATGACTGGACTGGCGGTAAAGTGCTTCAGAATTTGTCTGTAGAATACATAAAAACTCTAACAGGTGACTTGCTTCACGCACCAGGGGGTAAATAGTGTTGGCTTTAGCGTGAAGCTATCTTTTAAAAAGAAATAATTTTATTAGGAAAGGAAATGGGTTTTTTTTGAAAGTTATCTATTATTAGGTAATTAAAACGAAAGGAAGAAGTGTATATGAGCTGTGTATAGATACATACAGTTCATTCTTCCAATATCATCCCATAGAAAAAAAGTCTTTATTTTCTTTTTCTTTTCAATTGTTCTCCTCTTTTTGAGAGAGAAGTTACATTCCCTAGATTTGTTATAATAATTTTTTTTCTCAATTATTATCTTTTCAACTTTAATTATTCAACTTTAATTGTAAGTTTCTATTTTACCCCAATTTGCTAACATTGGTATCAAAATGCAAAATTTTGTTCACAATTACTATTTACATACTCATGGATTTCAAAATAAATAATGGACCCAATTTTTCGTAGAAAGCATGTTATAAATATAACTATAACAAAGTTTGATATTGTAAAATTGAGTAATTTCTCTTTGTGGTAGATGAAGATAAAAATGATTTTGACAAAATACAATTAACGCTATTGATTATAGGTCAAAAGAAATTACTAATGATAAGTGAGAAGATATGAATGTCAATGTTCTTATTAAACTACGTCCGACATTGATAAATGAAATACTATCAAATTTGGTAGAAAAGAAGATAGAAAAAGAAATATGAGAAACCTTGAATAGCTTAAGTGAGACAAAGTCACTACACAACAAGATTTTCTTAAAAGAATTATCTATTCTTCGAATGTCTGAATCCATTTTGGTAACTCATTATATCAACACCCTTAATACATTATTTTCTCAACTTACAATGATGAGTTATACAATTAAAGAAAATGAATGTAATGAACCTATACTTCAAAGTCTATCTTACTCATATGATCATCTTATCATAACAGTGCTAAGTCAAATCTAGTCTTTTAATGATGTTGCATATGTTATTCTTGAAGAAGAAAACAGACACAAAAACAAGGAACATAAATTGATATTGTCATAACAAGCTGACGCTTTATCCATTTCAAGAGGAAGGCCAATGGAACATGGCATCAATGGGTATCACAAACAGAATAAATCAAAGTCAAGAAGTAAGAAGAATGCCAAGTGCTATAATTATGGCAAAATAGGGAACGTAAAGGAAGAATGTTAGTATAATAAGAAGAATTTAGATAACAAAGGAAAAACTCTTGGCTCTACAAACTATCAAAGTTGTGTAGCAAGTATATTAGATGATGACGAGTTTTTTACCCCGAGGTAACTACTATTACTGAAGGTAGAAAGTAACTTATTGATGTCTGACTACTAGATTCAACAGCAACTTGGCACATGATCTCTAGGAGAGAATGGTTCCATGTATATGAACCTATCTCAAAAGCATCAATATTTTTGGAAAATGATCATGCCTTAGAGATCGTTGGATTTGGAACCATCAAACTAAAAATGTATGATTATACAACACGTACCATTAAAAAAGTACGACACGTTAAAGGCCTGAAGAAAAATCTATTGTCTTTGGTACAATTAGATGAAGTTGGTTGCAAGACTCATATTGAAAATGAGATCATGAAAATTGTATAAGGAGCACTTTCTAGTTTAAAGACAGAAAAAATAGTTGCAAACTTATATATGTTTTTGAGATATTCGATGCAAGGAGAAGATACATCAATTACGTCAACTAGTTATAGATAAGTGTATCATAATATGGCATCACAAATTGGATCATATATCAGAATAATGATTAAATATACTTGCTAATTTTGAATTGTTTCCTCTAAAAGATGTTGGTGTACCTAATTAAGAATAAGGTAGATGTATTTTTAACATTTAAAATTTTTAAAGTGCGAATAAAACTTGAATCTGGGAAAATGATAAAGTGTTTTAAGGATTAATAACGAAGGAGATCATACTAGCAATGAATTTGATTCATTTTGCAAACAACAGGGCATCAACAAAAAGTTCAATATGAAATATACTTAGTAAAATGGAGTGGCAAAGCGAATTAACAAAACTTTACTAGAAAGAACAAGAGCAATGTTAAGAATTGAAGGTCTAGCAAAGTCATTTTGAGAAGAAGTAGCCTAGATCGCATATTTTGTCATTAATTGTTCGTCATCAACTACAATTAAGATGAAGACATTGATGGAAATATTATTTATATATATTTAGATGTCCTAGATATACGATGTATAATTTCCAAGAAAGAACAAAGTTGGATTCAAAATCCAAGAAATGTATATTTTTAGGATATATCAACGGTGTAAAGGGGTATCGGTTGTGATATTCTATTGTTCATTAGATTGTAGTCAGTAGAGACGTGATATTTGTAGATAATAAATTGTAAAGGGTGATGAATAATAGCACTTTTAATTCAACAACAAAAAATACTATGGTTAGAATGGAGAATAAGTTAGAATAAGAAGATTCACCTAAAGTAGTAGTAAAGCACGGAGAATAAGAACCAATTGAGATTGAGGCTCCAATAATTCAACAGTCAACTCATTAGAGAAAACCATCGACTTAGTACTCAGATTATGTTATTGAGGAAAATGTTGCACATTATCCTTTAACAAAGGATGGAGAGTCATCTAACTATCTATGAGGTTACAAATAGCTCAGATATTTCTTTATGGATGATAGCAAGCAAGAAGAGATTGAAGCTCTCCATATGAATAAAACTTGTTTCACTACTACGTAGAAGAAAATCCATTGGGAATAAATGGGTCTACAAGATTAAAAGAGCAAGCATTATAGGTTATGTGTACACACTTGTAAGAGAAGTTGTAAGCTGGGTTTTAAAACTACAAACTATTGTGGAATTATCTACAACAAAACCAAAATAGATGGCAACTACGTAAGCTTGCAAGGAAGTAATATGGATCAAAAGATTATTAGTAGAACTTGGGCACAATCAAGAGAAGATTTCTTTATATTGTGACAATCAAAATGTTTTGCATATTGCAAAGAATTCAATCTTTCACTCAAGAATAAAACACATAGAGTATAATATCAAGTCATTCGAGAAGTAGTTGGGAAAAGAAACATGGATATGTAGAAAATTCACGCAAAGCAAAACCTTACAGATGCATTGATTAAACCAATCAACACTGATAAATTTGTTTGGTATAGATTATCTATTGGCCTAACATAAATGTAAGCAACATAAAACTATGAAAATTAAAAGATGTCTTCAAGTGAGAGAATGTTAACTTTACCTAAAATACATGAAGTAATCTTTTATAAAGAAATAATATTATTAGGAAAGGAAATGAATAGTTTTAAAAATTATCTATTTTTAGATAATAAGATTAAAGGAGGTATATATAAGATGCAAGCACTTCATTCTTCTAATATCATCACATAGAAAACAAGTCTTTATTTTCTTTTTCTGTCTTTTCAATTGTTTTATAGTCTTTTTGAGTTGTAATCTCTTTTGGGGTAGATTTAATTAAATTCATTGAATGTATTTACAAGGTACATTACACTGAAGATTAATACATGTATAAATATAGGAAAAAAGGAATCTGCTTTTCCTAAAAGTGCTTTTAAGAAAAGTATATTAGTTGCATACAACTAATATACAGCTTATAAAGTATATTAGTTGCATACAACTAATATACCATTTAATGATTTATTAACACTCCCCCTCAAGTTGGCACGTAAATATCAATCATGCCCAACTTGCTTAGTGAGCCATATAATGACTTCTTGGAGACTCCTTTGGTAAACATATCTGCAAGTTGCTCTTTTGTGGGAACAAAAGGAAAACTAATAAGTTTGGCATCTAACTTCTTTATAAAGTGACGATCAACCTCTACGCTTAGTGCGATCACGTTGTATCGGATTTTGTGATATATCAACGGGTCGCCTGATTGTCACAATACATCCAGATAGTATTTTTGAGTTCGAAACCCAAATCTAATAACAAAGTTCTTATCCACAGAAATTCACAAACCCCATGAGCCATACCTCTATATCTGCCTCAACACTAGATCGTGCCACCACTTTCTGCTTCTTAATTTTCCATGTAACCAAATTTCCTCCCACAAAAGTGAAATAACCCGATGTTGATTTTCTATCTGTAATACTTCCTGCCCAATCTGCATCTGTGAATCCACAGACTTCAAGAGGATTGTTGTGTTTAGAGAACACTACTCCCCTTCCTGGAGCCGAATTCAAATACCTTAAAATTCTCAAAACAACATTCATATGATTCTCACTGATCAGGTATGAATCGACTTACCACACATACCGCATATGCAACATCCGGTCTAGTATGAGCTAAGTAAATCAAATGTCCAACCAATCTCCCGATAGCGTGGCTCAATCAGCTGGTATCTGAGGATACTCTGCTAAACAATGGTTTTGCTCAATAGGAGTGTCAATAGGTTTGCAATCCAACATACCTGTCTCTATTAGCATATCAATAATGTACTTCCTTTGACACAGATATATTCCTTCTCTTCCCCTGGCTACCTCAATTCCTAAGAAGTACTTTAGTTCACCTAAGTCCTTCATTTCGAATTTAGAGGCTAACTATCTTTGTAATTTATCCATCTCAATAGTATCATCACCAGTGATTACCATATCATCAACATAAATGATTAGGGTTGTTATCTTCCCTTGTTGATGCTTGAGAAACAGAGTGTGGTATGAATTACCTCGTCTCGTAACCAACCTTGCATGAACCGTGAAAACCTTCCAAACCAGTGCTCGAGGGGATTGCTTCGAGGCCATACAAAGACTTCCCTCAATTTGCATACAAAATTACCAGGAGAATCAACTACATACCTGCACGGAAGACTCACGTACACCTCCTCGGCTAATTCTCCATGAAGAAACTCATTCTGACATCAAACTGGGGCAGCGCTTAGGTTAGTAGCAAGTGATACAGACCGAATCGTGTTCATTTTGGCAACTGAGCAAAAGTCTCATCGTACTACACCATAGGTTCGAGTAAACCCTTTGCTACAAAGCAAGAGCTTTATACCGATTTACTTGATCCATCACCATTATGTTTTATAGTAAACACCCATCGACAACCAATCGCATTTTTTCCTCAAGTGCGGTGACACAAGTTGCCAAGCATCGTTCTCTTTTAACGCATCCATCTCTTCATCCACGCTCTTCCTCCATATCGATCTCCCAACGCATCCCGCACTTTGTTAGGTACCGATACACCATATATTGATTCACAAATGATTTGTATGACTTAGATAATCTTTTAAAGGGACATGAAATTGGCCACTGGGTATTTTGATTTTGCATGAATATTTGGTTCATACCTTTGGCTAGTCGACCTCGAGTGTAGACCTATTTGTTAACACATACCGTCCAACATTAGACTCGATGTTATTAGTATCGCAGGTGTACATACCTCGATGAGCGACCTTCGCACTGTGGAGTTTGTCACCAAGGGCAGTGAGTAATGCCCGAGGGTACGCTCCGTCTTCAATGTCATTTACGTAAGTGAATTCTGTGCTTGAATACTTGAAGCATCTATTTCTACAATGATTGATTCAATGAATTAGAAGTCTCATCCGTCTCATTGAAACACCGCTGGGCGACTCACCTAATGCCTCCCCCTCACTATGATACAGCTCGAAATATGTATTCTCCCCCGACGAGCAAGATCAAAGTGAGGAAAAAATAACTCATGTCCTCAAAGTTAAGGTAACATCCATAATAACATAATACTTTCGTTGGCGGATGAAAGCACTTGTACCTTTTTTGATAACTTCCATAACCAACAAACACACATTTCATCGTCTCGGCATCTAATTTAGAATGTTAATTTTTAGGAACACGCACAAAAACAACACAACCAAAATACTCGAGTAGGAAGATTATGAAAGGACGATAAGGATACGTAAGATGCGAGAATCTGGGATTTTTCCCAAGGACACTAGACGGAAATGATCACGAGACGGGCGAAGCTCAGTACAAAGATCACTCCAAAGATATTTTGGCATATAAGCACTAAATAAGAAAGGCACGAGCCATATCAAGCAAATGACGATTTTTTATTTCGTACACTCCATTTTGTTCCTTGAGCCATGACAAGTAGTTTGGTGAATAATCCCACGTGTTTTGAAATTTTTTGAAAACATGATTAACATATTCCCCTCATCGTCGAATCCGAGTATCCGAACGATGCCATTATATTGTGTTTGAACAAAGGTATGAAAATTTTGAAAACTCGAAAAACTTCATCTTTGTTCTAAGAAGAGAAATCCACGATAACCTTGTACAATCATCGATAAATGAAACAAAATATCTCATACCCGATATACTGGTTCTTTAGATGGTCCCCAAACATCGAATGAATTAATTCAAAAGGAATAGTACTTTTACTAGAAATACTAGGAGAATAAGTAACACGATGGCTCTCGGGCCAAAACACAAGTCTCACAATGCAACACAAGCCTCACTAACACCAATAAATAAAGTAGGCATGTTTTTTTTTCATAAGACTAAAAGACAGATGCCCTAAATGCGGCGATGCCACAACCAAATTTCACTTAGCTTATCGAACCAGAAGTCAATGCGTTGCTCCCGTGCTCCCCGGTTTCTCCCCTCCGTAGTTCCGATCCAAGCGAACACCGCCTCTCGATACCCTCGACCAATTATTTCCTTGTGCTAAGATCCTTAAAAATCACATACATAGGATAAAAGGTTATAAAGCATTTAGACTCAATATTCAACTGTGGGATGTATATTAAGTGATTTAGATAAGTCGTGTACATATAAAACATTGAGTCAGAAAAGACGGGAGTGATATGAATCCGACCCCTTCGTCCTAAGACAGAGTGCCTCACCATTAGCATTTGTAACATAAGACACTCATGTGGAGATAACTTATTAAAATAAGATTTATCATAAGTCATATGATCGATGCACTAATCAATAATCCAAGTATTAGACCCAACAGAGTGCGAGAAACATTTAAGGTCATACCAATCTTACCACGACCTCACTATCGTTCGCAGGATACCTCCACATTCCAAAGGATGATTCTCGTCCATAAGTAGTCCTGTTCTTTGACAATTTGTACCGCAATCGTTTTTGCTTTTAACGAGGCACTTGTTGTCATTTTTGTTTCAAGCGTGGATATGGGGCTTCAACAAGTCTCACTGAGATGCCCCCGTTCATTGCACAAGAAAGTGCAGAGAACGGTGGCGATTGGTAAAACCCGCGAGGCCCTACCGATGAAATGGAATTAAATTTTGTCACTGGGAGGAAAGCGTAAGCCTTTGATTTAGCTTGAATGGCTAGGCTTCGATACTTCAACACGTGTCTCGATTTAAGACTCTCGGCCGAGATTTGTCTTTACCGATGTATGTAAAGGCCAGAGTCAAGCTCTGAGGATCCGACATTCAAGAAACTCGCTTTAACATTATTATGTTTTATATCAAGGCCTCTTAAGAAGTATGCCACGTACTGCTCAAGCTCCTTCTCCTTCTTGCACTACGAAGATCTTTTGGATTTTTAATTTTGTACGGGCATTTTCGGTTAATTTCACCATACATTTTTCAAATTGGTAAAAAAAAAGAGATATTGGTCGCTTCATTTTTGCCGCATACCAAGAAATTTTCATATTACGAGTTCACGAACTTGAATAAAGTCAAACTCATTTGTATAAAGATCGCTTAAGGTATTCCATATACCCTCGCTAGCTTCACATTCCTCCACCATTTGTAATATATCATCTGATCGCTTCTAAATAGGATTGACATGACAAAGCCATCATTATCTTCCCACCAAGTATAGGCTTCTATATCATCTTGACCAGAGCCCCGATTGATCTCGTATACATGTCCCATCTTATGCATTCCACGAAGATAAATGTACATAACTTTTTTCCATGTTCGAAAATTTGTACCATTAAGTTTAGTACCTCCCCCCCCCCCCCCCCGAAAGAACCAATTTCTCGAACTCTTAACAAACTTCAAAATTGGAACTTCATGAATTCGAAACTTGACGTTGTCTTGAATCTTCCATTGAAATAATAATAAAAAGTATATCAGGCAAATTAATAAAAATTTTGGAGTTTTTTTTTTTTTTTTTTTTGGGGTTGTCGTCGATAAAATGGGTTGTTTGAATGTTCATCACGGGTTTGAATTAAGGCCGATAATTGTTGCACGGGCTCGGGAGCCCACGGGTTTCGGGAGAGACGGGCTAGAGTCACGGGCTGCAGGGAAGACGAGCCTGACGACGCCACGTTAGGAGTTGAACAGCGCTGCGGGCGCGAGGTCGAATCTGCTCGGGCCGCGCTGGTCGAACGCCGCCGAAGCCAGACGCCGTGCGGGCGCTGGGTCCGAATCCTGCAGAGCCGCGCGGGGCCGAATCCGCGTCGAAGCTGGGGGACGTGCGTGGGCGCTGGGCCGAATCCGCGTTGCAGGGCGCTGGGTCGAATCCGCACGCAGGGCACCTGGACCGACCACACAGCAGGGCTACGCTGGGCCGAATCAAGGCTAGTCGCGTGCAAGGCCGAACGGCCGGTCACATGGGCTAACCGCGCAGGTCACATGCAGAACGACACGGCCGAACAACATGGGCGACGATGATCTACGCCAGAACAGTAGCGCGAAAGCAACAAAGGCGAGAAGACGGCGACGCTAGGCGGCGCTTCTATTCAGAAATTGGTAAATAATTTTTTTTTTCTTTCCTGCTCTGATACCAAATTAAATTCACTGAATGTATTTACAAGGTACATTACACTGAAGATTAATACATGTATAAATATAGGAAAAAAGGAATCTGTTTTTCTTAAAAGTGCTTTTAAGAAAAGTATATTAGTTGCATACAATTAATATACAGCTTATAAAGTATATTAGTTGCATACAACTAATATACCATTTAATGATTTATTAACAAATTTGTTATAATAATTTTCTTTCTCAATTATTATATTTTCAACTTTAGCATTAATCTTCTGGTTTATTCAGATTTTTTAAAAAATAGAAGTAGATTTTGATATAAACATTTAATTTAGATATTGAACAAAGTTGTTTAACCATTCTTTCTTGCGAGGCAAGTGATATTTTGTTGTGACCTTCGTGCACCGGAGCCAAAGCAGGTGTGTGTATATTAGAAAGGATTTAATAGATTTTTCAACCACTTTGCAGTACCGATGATTCATGCCTGTACAATCTTAGTTCTTATTTTACAATCATTAACGAAAGGGTTTGCGAACAATTTTTTGGAATTTTGTTGAGCTTGAGGCCATTATAAGATATGCTTAGTAAATTAATTATATGAACTAACATCTTCTAACGGAGATAAATAATAGATATAATATAATATAATATAATATAGTAGATATTTACATCTAACAGTAAATAATAATAATAATAATAATAATAAGTTTAATAAATAAAAATGATAAAAATAATATATTTAATAACTAAAATATATAGTTTTAAAAAATAATATATATATATATATTAAAAAGAATAAAATAACTTTAAATCTAATCGATTTAAATTTTAATTTTTTAAGAATCAATAAAAAAATATTATTGATAAATTGGTATTATTTTTTGTTTAAAATGTGTATTTTAACTACTGTAATCTTACTTTTGTCCATTCGATTTTAAACTCGAATTAAGACACCATGGAAAACAAAACAATATTTTGCTGCAAGTTTTGGTCCTAAATTATTTTTAACATTCATTGGATAAGTGTAACAGCGAAAAGATTGCTTAAAAAAAAAAAGATAATACAATTTCATTTTTTACTATATTTTTTTATAAAAGTATATTTGAATTGATATTAGATGAAAACAAATTTCCAGAATCCAGAACGGTAATTCTTAAGGTTTTAGAAACTTTTAGCAGAGAATCATTTTAATATAAAATGCTAGAGTTACAAAAAACCGAAGAAACGAAGGCCCATTCCAAAAATACGACCACAGTGGGAGTCGAACCCACGACCTTCTGATCCGAAGTCAGACGCGCTAATCCACTGCGCTATGCGGTCGAGTGATCTATATTTCTGTATTTATTTAAATAACGTAATCAATTCTCTATGTTAAAGTAAAATATTCGCAAAAAGCATTATACATCAATATTTGGTAAAATATATATGTATATATACATATACACAAGTGATGAAAAATATCAATTAATTTTAATTTTGAAAGAATTTTAAAGTCTATAAAAATCATGTATTATTAAATCTTAAAAATTTAACTCGACGAGCATATAGATTCGTAATTATTATAAATTACTTTTATGGATAACTAGGGTGTGATTCAAACGTAAATTTGCTTTCCGACAGTTAGTAATAAAAAAATGGAAACCCTTGATTTTTGCATTTGCAGAGGAACTAGACTCTATTAAGGTAGTCGACTGGTTCCCGAAATTCATACATGCATGCATGCATGCACAAAATGTAAATGAGTTATATTTTAATTTTATGGTATAGATTTTTGCTTTGATAACTCTGTTTTACCGGCTCCCATTAAACCTATGCATGCCTATTTCCACTGTAGTTAACCAACGTGGGAATTAATAAAAAATGACACTTTCGGCAACATAATTATAATAATCTATGGATATTGCGCTCCAATTCTCACACTAACAGTTATCCAAAGCTTTTTACTTTTCTAGGGATATCTAATTCTGGCCACCATATTTTAAAAAAAAATATATATATATATATATATATATATATATATATATATATATATATATATATTGTCGAATTCCTTTACTTAAACTTTTAAGTTATGTATTTAGTTTTGTCAAATTTGTTTTTTATGGTATAGATTTTTATTAAAAAAATTAAAATTTTGTGAATTTCAACTTTGCTGTCATAGCCCTAATTTTTGATAATTAGAAAACTTAAAAGACTTAAATCAAAGTTATATGATTTATGCACTACTTTTGAAAGTTAAGGACTAAAACCCTTCGTCCACTTTAGCTTAATTAATTAGTTTGCATTGTAAGCCATTTATTAATTTGGTTCTACAGTTTTTTTTTTAACTATCTATTAATTTCCTTTTAATATAAACAAGTATGAAATTACAGAATATATTATTACGATAATATTTTTTTTATACATCTTAATATTGAAACATGATATTTATATTTTTTTAATTAAATTATCAAGAATATAGTTTAAATATTTTTTTAACTAAAATGTCTTACATATTATCGCTAAAATATTACTAAAATGTCGAATAAAATATCATTTTTGATTTTTTTTTCTTTTTAAACAGTCATTTTAATTTAATTTTTTTTTCACTTTTACAAAAGAAAATATATTCTCTTGTTTTTGTTTGTTTCTATTGTTATACATATGTAATGAATAGGTTAAAAAAAAGAAAACAAATTATATCATATATTATTCTGTTTAATAAGAGTAAAATAAAAGCATCAAATCCAATTCTTAGAAACAAATTTGAAACTGGATTATAAAGTGCTAATTTTTGTATTTTAGAAACTAATCACTCAAAACAACATTAAAGCTTTTGGAAAGATAAGTGTAATTTTTTTACTATTTTATATTAATGTTATAACATGTAGATTGAATTGAAAGGTAAAATTTATTAAGTTCTCTTAACTACGAGTAATTTGAAAATAAATAATCAATAAAATTTATTTTCATATTATCGAGATTTATTTATTTATAATAGTTAATATTAGATAATCTACTTATTTATTTTAAATATTTTAACCATTTATTTTATAATATTTAACAAAAAAGAATGTATATTTTATTATACAATATTTTAATTAATTGTTCAACTTATTGATTAATATAAATATTTTAAAAATATACGTATTAAATAAAAAAAATTAGTTTAAAATATAAGTAATTGATTGTTTTGATTATTTATAAAATTTTATTAAAAAAAATCATAATTTTAATAAAGTTTCTATTTTTTTGTAATTTTATTCAAAAAAAAAATCCAAAAACATTTTGTTAAAAATTATATCTCATATCTTGATTGAAATTAATATTTCAAACCTCGAATATAACAAACACACTATAGTGTACTACATCATCTTTTCACTTAGAGAAAGTTATATTCATTTTTCTATCAAAAATAATAAAAAATAACTTGGAATTGTACCAAATTCAACCGATGAAAGAGACATTCATAGTGGTTCTAGCACTCTTATGAAATAATTCAATCAAAAATAGTACCAGCCTTTTACCTCTATTGATTTGTCTATAAATTGACTAACAATTTAACACCTTTAAGACATCTTTGAAATTTAGCTTAATAATTCTGAAAGATGGAGCAAAACTACTACACACCTTGTCTTGTTAACATGTTTTGTCTGCTGGTTTTAAGTTCCTTTGTGTCCTGTCAACTTGACTACAAGTTTTATGATGCGACTTGTCCCAACTTGATAACGATTGTTCGCTATGGTGTTTGGTCAGCTATTTCAAATGATACTAGGACTGCTGCCTCTCTTTTGCGTCTTCACTTTCATGATTGCATTGTAAATGTAATTTCTTCGTTAATATTTTTATATATATTATTAAATAAGTATCTAAATACGGTTGAAATTAATACTCTCCAAAATTTAAATTATTTAAATTTCTTTGTTAATCTTTTTTTTATATATATTTATCATTTCTCCATAAACTTTATCATCTTAACGTTATCTTATTAACCATACATATTAAAACATTTACGATTTAATAATTAAAGATATTAAATTTTTAACACAAAAATTTTAATTTTAATATCATGTTAAAAACTATTAAAAAAATAACTCTCTTAAACTATTAGAAGAAAAATGACTAACATTGATTTATTACATTTATCAAAAAAAAATTAAAATTTTGAGAAATTATCTAAAATAATACCCAAAAAATCGTAACAATAAAAATAATACTCAAGAACTCGTAACAATAAAAATAATAATCTCACTTTAAATTGGAAGGGCTTTGAATTAGTGTTAAATGATTCTATTTTTAACTTTGAGAGTTTTAAGAATATTAAATTTATTATGGTCTCGTAACTCTTGTTTTGAGTGTCATTTAGAGTCTACGGTCTTCTTTTGTATTTCATTGTTATTTTAAGAAAAATTGTTTCAAAATTAATAAGTACTTTTATAGGAAACTGAATATGTGATTTTTGAAGTCTTGAAAGCATTTATAAAAAATTATTATATATTTGTTAAATAAGTTTTATTCTCTAAAGCATAAGCCACCATACTATTTTATCTCTTATATATCATACTAGACTTTAACAAACAATAATTTTTCTTCTTCTTTTTTTTGGTTTGGTAACAAATATAGGGATGTGATGGGTCTCTATTACTTGATGACACTAGCTCATTCAAGGGAGAGAAAAATGCTTTGCCCAACAAGGACTCGGTTAGAGGCTATGAGATCATTGACACAATTAAATCCAATCTTGAGAAGGCTTGTCCATCTATTGTTTCTTGTACTGACATAGTCACTCTTGTAGCTAGAGAGGCTGTCTTTCTTGTAAGTAATTCATTACCCATATATTGGTTAAAAAGTTAATACTAAAGTTTGAAAAATTCTTCCATCTTAAATTCTTTAGTTTCGAACAAGTCTAATTAAGAAGGTGTACATGAGATAGCTAAAATGTCATTTGATTAAAAAAAAATAGAAACATGAGACAACTACAATTTGGCATAAAATTATTGGACTCGAACAAGTTTTTGAACTTTATCCACTATTTTGTAAAGTTGTAAGAACATGGACTTGATCTATATATTAGAAATCGTAAAAATTTATTTAAGCATGTAAAACAAATTTAGTTTACTATTTTTAATAATTTTGTTTTAATGTATTACTTTTATCTTAAAATATAGAATCGTTAATTTTTGACACGATTCATCCACAAGTTAGTTAGATATGAGTTGAATTAAAATAATTTGTATTAAAAATAAATCGATTAATTTAATCCATTTTAAAAATCAGATCATAATGTTTCGATATAAATAACCCATAATTCATGTAAACAATCCAAGTAAATACTAAAATTATTAGGGATACATTGTTAATTGCTTCTAATCTAATTATTCGTAGGTTTAAACTTCGAAGGATTCTTGGAATTTGGTTTAGGATGATATTCTAATTTATTTTATCTTTTTGTTTTATTGTGTTATTTATTAATTTATAGTAATATGTTTATTAGTTTAATTTTATAAGCTTTGATTTTTAGTCATTTATTTTAGACATAAAGATCAAGTTTTTGTTTATAAATAACTTTTGATATTTACATTTTTTTGTTAAGTTTTTTTTTTTTGGTTGGTTTTTCAGACTTTATTACTTTGCATTTGATGTATCATAATGCTTAATTAGTTGTAACATTGTTTTTATGTAGCTAATCAATTAGTGATTTTCTTGAAGTAATATTAATTTATTTTTGTAGGATGGAATTAAGATTTAAAATTTATTATATTAAACAAGTTACATAAATATATTGTTAACTTGATAGAATATATGTCAAATTTTTCTTATATTATAAAGCATAACTATTTACTTATGAATTTAAACAAATTAAAATGGTCAAATGGGTCAATCCAGTTTATTAAATAGGCTTACATCATGATTGAACTTTCTGACCAGTCAATTTTACACAAATAGAGTCGTAAACAGGTTGACATGAACTTGACACTGTACATGTTTTCGGTAAATTTGCTCTAAATATCTCAATTATACAAGTAAAACTTAAATTTACTTATATATATATATATTTAAATAACTTAAAAATATGTTTTTTAAATATTCAAAAATTTAAAAAATATGTATTTTTTATCTTTATAAAAGATATGTGTGTTTTAAAGAAGATTAAAAGCGAAATAATTTGAATAATATAAAAAATGGAGTGTAAAATTATCAACAATAAAAAGCTAGCTACTCAAAGTTTGCCCGTTATGAAGTCAGTCTTGTACAATTTCATTTCCTCTTAGACTGGAGGACCATATTGGGCAGTGCCATTGGGTCGCAGAGATGGCAGAACAACTAGTCAAAGTGCAGCAAATGAACAAATACCATCTCCGATTGAGCCCTTAGAGAACATTACTAAAAAATTTACTTCCAAAGGTCTCAACTTGAAAGACGTAGTTGTCCTTTCAGGTTTGTTCATCTACCCTAATTTGTGAATATGGGTTTTTTGTTTTTGCTTTTAAAATTCTATAAAAGCGCTTTTTGATAAAAAGCTAGCGCTTATCAATTAAATATGGAGTTTTTGGTAAAAATGCTTATAAGGCTTAAAAAATATGCCTATGCTAGAGGTGATAAATTACAATATTATTAATAATTATAATCAAATTTAAATAAAAATATTTAATAAAAAAATATCATATCAATTAATAAACTAAAATGAAGGTAAATTTATTTATTTTTATCAGGTGCTCACACGATTGGGTTTGCTCAATGTTTTACATTCAAGTCAAGGCTTTTCAACTATGGTGGATCAGGAAAAGCTGACCCTAATCTAAATTCATCATTACTTAAGAGTTTACAAAGCGTGTGTCCAAACCAAGTTGATTCTGATACCAAATTGGTTCCTATGGATCCTGTAAGTTCCACCAAATTTGACAATAGTTATTACAAAAACTTGGTGAACGATTCAGGGCTTCTACAATCAGATCAAGTACTTATGTTGGATAATACCACTTCTGGGTTGGTCATTTACTATAGCATGTTCCCAAATTTGTTTTCTAATGACTTTGGTGTTTCTATGGTCAAGTTGGCCAATATAGGTGTTCTCACTGGACAAGATGGTGAAATCAGGAAGAATTGTAGGATAGTGAACTAGACAATATTATTCTATATTAATCTACTTAGGTCAAATCCGATACCTAATTACATAATTTCACTTAATTTTGTTATAATTATATGATTATGTAATTTTATTATTGGTTGTTATATTAATATATCCAATGTCGAGTAATAAAATTGTTTCTAATATTACAAGATGTTATTATATATGTGGATGATTTCCTAAATACCAGTTTAAAAGGCAATAACTGGTAACTGTTGAGTAAAATTTAGAATGAACAACTCTAAATTTACTAATATTAGATCCAAACAAGTAAATAAATTACTTGTATTATACTCACTATAACACCTTTCAAAGACAACTCACAAATTGAAGAGAAATACAAACATTCAAAGAGAAAGCTCTTAACTCACACTCAAACTAAGAATACAAAGACTTATTTGTTTTTGAGGGAATGATTAAACCAAATGCAAGGTAGGCTATTTATAGTCCTCACCATGCAATCTACACCACACAAATATAAAACTAAAATAATCCTAGCCATACAAATCTTATCTACACACTTCTCTTTTCTACAACCTTCAACCACTTCATTTATTTCTACAACCTTCAACTACTTCATTTATTTTTACAACCTTCAACTACTTCATTTATTTTTACAACCTTCAACCACTTCATTTATTTCTACAACCTTCAACTACTTCATTTATTTCTCTACCTCTTCAATTATTATTTTGGTGTTGATTTTCAACACTCCCCCTCAATACCAACTCTCACTATTTTTACTGTGTCAAGCTGATGGCGAAACATTTCGAACTTGCCAACGCTTAAGCTTTTTGTGAACAAGTCTGCAACTTGATTTGCCTCATTTCAATTTCTTCTTGCATAACCTTTTCTCTGATAAAGTGATAGTGTATTTCAACATGCTTAGTTCTTGCATGAAAGATCGGATTCTCTACCAAACGAATTGCTGATTGATTGTCACAATACAATGGTGCTGCATAATCTACTAATTGATGTAGATTATTCATTAGCTGTATCAACCATGTACATTCTTGAGCTGCCATTGCCGCTGCTCGATACTCAGCTTCAGTGGTTGATAATGATACTGTTGGTTGTCTTTTGCTACACCAAGAAATTGTTCCAGAACCCAGCTTAAACACATACCCAGTTGTTGATCTCCTGGTGTCATGATCTCCTGCATAGTCTGCATCGCAGTAACCAACTAACTTGTTGTCTCCACCTTTCTTGTACAAAAGACCATAGTCAATTGTACTCTTCACATATCTCAATATTCGTCGAACTGCTTCCAAATGTGGCTTCTTTGGATTTTGCATGTACCGACTCATTACACTAACTGCATAAGAAATGTCAGGCCGAGTTAAGGTTAAGTAGATCAGACTGCCTACCAATTTTCGATACATTGTCGCATCTTCCAAATCTTTTCCTTCATGTGCACACATGTTGGCATTTGGCTCCATCGGTGTCGAAATTGGTTTGCATTCAAGCATTCCGAACCGTTTTATCAAATCTTTAGAATATTTTTGCTGACAAAGAAATATTCCTTCTTGTGTGTGATCAACCTCTAAACCAAGGAAGTGCTTGAGCTGGCCAAGTTCTTTCATCTGGAAACGGACTGACAAATTCTCCTTTGTTCGAAGAATTTCTGCCTCATTATCACCAGTTATGATTAAGTCATCCACATATACTAGCACAATAGTTAGCTTTCCTTCATTGGCTTTAACAAACAAGCTGGAATCTGCAGGTGTTACTGAATAACCACTTTGTGTTAGAAATTCAGCAATCTTACCATACCATACCCTGGGTGCTTGTTTTAATCCGTAAAGTGCTTTCCTCAGCTTACACACATATTCAGGATGATCTTGGCTCTGAAAACCCATTGGTTGGATCATGTAGATCTCTCGATCCAACTCTCCACGAAGAAAAGCATTCTTCACATCCATCTGCCATAACTTCCAATCTTTGTTTGCTGCAAGTGCAAGTAGGACTCGAACAGTTGTAAGTTTCGCCACTGGACTAAATGTTTCATCATAGTCTAGTCCATACTGTTGAGAGAAACCACGAGCTACCAATCGTGCCTTGTATCTCTCGATTGACCCATCTGGTCTATGCTTTATCTTGTAAACCCATTTGCAGGATATGGGTTTCACATCTCTTGGCTTTCGCACTAGATCCCAAGTTTGATTTTGCTGAAGTGCATCGATCTCTTCTCTCATAGTTGTCATCCACTCAGATCTTTGCGATGCTTCTTCAAACGTCTCAGGTTCTATTGCTTCTTCAATTATGGCTGCATTGGCATATTTGGGATTTGACCTTTGTGTTCTTGTTGACCTACGGAGTTGAGATTGTGGAATTGATACTTCTATTTCACTAAGCCCACCTTCTTCATTTAGTTGTTGATATATGCCAGTTTGCCAAGGATTCTGAGCTATTCTTTGTTCGGCACCATCATCGTCTGGATCTCTGGATTCATCTAAACTTGGTTGGAATTGAATAGTATGCTCCTCCATCTTTTGTTGCAGCTTATCTCCAAATTCTCTTGAGTTTGGCAATGCTTCCTTCTCTGAGGACCACCAAGAAGATGCTTCATCGAACACCACATCTCGTGAAGTGTAGCATCTTCCACTCGTTGGATCACAACATTTTCACCCTTTTCTTTGGCTATCGTATCCCACAAAGATACATCTAACAGCTTTCTTGTCAAATTTGTTCCGTAAATGATCAGGAACAAATACATAACACACACAGCCAAATACTCGAAAATAGCTAACTGTAGGTTCCATGTTCCATAGTTTCTCAAAGGGTGAAACAAATTCTAACCTTGGTTGAGGAAGTATATTGATCACAAAAGCTGCAGTCCTCATCGCTTTAGCCCAAAACCTCCCAGGTACATTCTTTTCATGTAGCATACTTCGACAAATTTCTGCAAGATGTCGATTCTTTCTCTCTGCTACACCACTTTGTTGTGGCGTGTTGGCACAATTGTATTGATGACGTATACGACATTCCCTTAGGTATTGAGAGAACTCGCTTGAGCTATATTCTCCACCATTGTCAGTGCGCAAGCAACAAATCTTCTTTCCAACTTCTCCTTCAGTTGACTCTTTAAACTCTTTAAACTTTGATAATACGTAAGATTTTTCTTTCATAAAGAAAACCCACACATACCTTGAGAAGTCGTCAATGAATGTCACCATATATCGCATACCGCTAATTGATGGTTGCTTAACAGGACCGAATACATCAGAGTGAACTAACTCCAATGGTTCTTTTGCTTTAAACTTCGATTCCTCATATGGCAATTGGTGAGCTTTACCATATTGGTACCCTGCACAGATCGTGTCTGTACGCACGTCTAGTTGAGGAAGCCCTTTAAGCATTGACTTCTTCACCATCATATTTAGCTTGGAATAGCTAACGTGACCTAACCGCATATGCCATAGATCTGTTGTCTCATTTCTTCTTGTCTTGTCTACATATGCAGATTCTTCGCGACATCACGTAGATTGATTCCAGCCGTTCCCCTTCCATTGTGGGTGTTTTTGAGATTTTGAGATCACGATACACCTTCATGTCTCGGGGACCGAACAAGACATAATGGCTTGATGATGTTAATTGAGCCACAGATAGCAAATTTTTCTTCATTCCTGGGACATGATAAACATCTTGAAGTTGTACTTGGTTAGTACTATATCGAGGCGTAACTATCGTCTTACCGATGTGGGCTATTGGTAACCTTGAGTTGTCAGCTGTCACCACTACACGACCTCCCTTGTACTCAGACATGCTTTCCAACTTATGTTTATCACCTGTCATATGATTTGAGCAGCCCGAATCTATGATCCAGTCATTCTTGTAGTCAATCTGTTTTGATGTTGTCACCGTAAGAGCCAATTCTTCTTTCTTCTGTAGCGAATAATGCTTCGGCATCCCAACCATCTTCGCTATGCTCCTTAGAACTGGAAGTAGCTGTATTGCTTTCAATAGGCTTTTTCTTACTCCAACAATCTTTTGCCATGTGACACATCTTTCCGCAGTTGTAACATTCACCGTCAAAATTTCTATTGTTATTACGGTTCTTCCAAGCTCCCCCTAGAAGAAAGCCTCCTTTTCCTTGAGAAATTTTTCCTTTATCGCCATCATTTTTATATCCATTTCCATTGTACCGCTTGAAAGTGCCTTTGCTTTTGATAGTGTAGAGCGCTTCTTCTTCACCCTTCAGTTGGACTCCTCCCATTTGCTTAGCCATAGCTTCTTGACCGGCTAACAGATTTTCAAACTCAACAAGAGATGGTTGTGTCGGCCATCCTTGTATAGCGGTAACAAACCCTCGATATTCGGGTCTCAAACCATGAATAATTATTCTCTTTATCCTCGTTTCCCCAATAGGAGCTTTTGGATCTAACTCTGAAATTTCGCGGCATAATGACTTTACCTTGTGAAAGTATTGGGAAATCGTCATGTCGTGTTGCGCCATCGATAGTAACTCATTTTCCAGAAGTTGCAATCTTGTATCATTCTTCTTTGAAAAGAGTGTCCCATGCTTCCTTTGGTGTTTTTGCATCTCGAATATGCTCCAACATTTCATCTTCAATTGTGATCTTCAAAGCAAACATTGCTTTGCTTGCTTTAATTTTTCACTTTCACAAGATGCCGTTTGCATCTTCCATTGTTGGTTGTGTAATTTCATCACCGCCAACAACTTAAAAATATGTTTTTTAAATATTCAAAAATTTAAAAAATAGGTATTTTTTATCTTTATAAAAGATACGTGTGTTTTAAAGAAGATTAAAAGCGAAATAATTTGAATAATATAAAAAATAGAGTGTAAAATTATCAACAATAAAAAGCTAGCTACTCAAAGTTTGCCCGTTATGAAGTCAGTCGTACAATTTCATTTCCTCTTAGACTGGAGGACCATATTGGGCAGTGCCATTGGGTCGCAGAGATGGCAGAACAACTAGTCAAAGTGCAGCAAATGAACAAATACCATCTCCGATTGAGCCCTTAGAGAACATTACTAAAAAATTTACTTCCAAAGGTCTCAACTTGAAAGACGTAGTTGTCCTTTCAGGTTTGTTCATCTACCCTAATTTGTGAATATGGGTTTTTTGTTTTTGCTTTTAAAATTCTATAAAAGCGCTTTTTGATAAAAAGCTAGCGCTTATCAATTAAATATGGAGTTTTTGGTAAAAATCCTTATAAGGCTTAAAAAATATGCCTATGCTAGAGGTGATAAATTACAATATTATTAATAATTATAATCAAATTTAAATAAAAATATTTAATAAAAAAATATCATATCAATTAATAAACTAAAATGAAGGTAAATTTATTTATTTTTATCAGGTGCTCACACGATTGGGTTTGCTCAATGTTTTACATTCAAGTCAAGGCTTTTCAACTATGGTGGATCAGGAAAAGCTGACCCTAATCTAAATTCATCATTACTTAAGAGTTTACAAAGCGTGTGTCCAAACCAAGTTGATTCTGATACCAAATTGGTTCCTATGGATCCTGTAAGTTCCACCAAATTTGACAATAGTTATTACAAAAACTTGGTGAACGATTCAGGGCTTCTACAATCAGATCAAGTACTTATGTTGGATAATACCACTTCTGGGTTGGTCATTTACTATAGCATGTTCCCAAATTTGTTTTCTAATGACTTTGGTGTTTCTATGGTCAAGTTGGCCAATATAGGTGTTCTCACTGGACAAGATGGTGAAATCAGGAAGAATTGTAGGATAGTGAACTAGACAATATTATTCTATATTAATCTACTTAGGTCAAATCCGATACCTAATTACATAATTTCACTTAATTTTGTTATAATTATATGATTATGTAATTTTATTATTGGTTGTTATATTAATATATCCAATGTCGAGTAATAAAATTGTTTCTAATATTACAAGATGTTATTATATATGTGGATGATTTCCTAAATACCAGTTTAAAAGGCAATAACTGGTAACTGTTGAGTAAAATTTAGAATGAACAACTCTAAATTTACTAATATTAGATCCAAACAAGTAAATAAATTACTTGTATTATACTCACTATAACACCTTTCAAAGACAACTCACAAATTGAAGAGAAATACAAACATTCAAAGAGAAAGCTCTTAACTCACACTCAAACTAAGAATACAAAGACTTATTTGTTTTTGAGGGAATGATTAAACCAAATGCAAGGTAGGCTATTTATAGTCCTCACCATGCAATCTACACCACACAAATATAAAACTAAAATAATCTTAACCATACAAATCTTATCTACACTCTGATGTATAAAGAATATATAAACGATAAAGAAGATTGATAATATATGAACTTTAGTTTATTAATATGGATATATTACAGAGGATACTAGCGGAATTTAGAATATGGAAAATATATGAAATTATTCGGATGCTTTGCTTAGAAATCTAAGAGCCTTATATAGATAAAGAGGCTCATTTACAAACAAATTACAATAATTCACAAGATAAGTCTAGTAAGACTTTTTTAAAAAGCAGATGCTCTCCCATGTGAAGAGTGGTCCCTTTCTTCTGGTGGTGTGTCCCTATTTAAATTTTGGAGTCGTTTGTCCAGAATGCTTTTAGGGGTCCCTTTGATGTCGGCCACTTTCTTTAGTGGGTGGTTGCCTTGTCTTTTAGTTCAAGTCGGCCATCTGTAAATCACTTTCGGAGAACTCAGGTCTAATTTTTCATTAGAATTTGTGGAGCTCTTTGTCTTCTTCTTCAGAGCATAATTTCTCTAATTTTTTAGAGATATATTCGTCACTTTTCCCCTTTTCTTTTAGGGTTTCTATAACAATTTCTACTTTAGTTTTACCCTTGAGTGACTTAGGTTCATTAATTTCTTTCACTTTGAGTGCTTGGAATAATTCAATAATTTTAATATTATCAAATTGTTCTAGTGGAGTTTTATCCCACCATCTTCCCCATGATCGTCTTATAAGACAATAAATTTCATCCCAATTGGATACTGCATAATCCCATTTCCATATCCATGGGACTTTGTATAATGCAAAGAAAAACATTAATGAATGGTCTTCATTTTTAGTAGAGTTTAGATTAAACTCTTCGAATAATGTAAAAACTTCTAAAACCTTTTGAGGAAATATATCTTTTGTTGGTCCGAAAAATGAGAACCAATCCCTGAACCAAGTAGGAAAATCATTAAATGCATAATAATCTCCTGTTAAGAACTGGATAAACCACGTATGGGTTTTCTTTGAACTTTGATAAAAAAGCGTGTTTTCCCACGCATGTATGTAATCAAAGTAGTCATATGAGACTGGATTCATTCGTTTGTTTTTAAATCTTTCTCTAACAAATAAGTTAGAGTTCCAATCTGATTTAGATAAAATATTTTTTACTTTAAAGGTTGAGTAAGCGATTTCATGAGAATTTCTCATGTTATGGATTATGTCAACCGAATTAGTTTCTTTTAAGATTAATTCATAATATTCCCTAGATTTAGGGGTAGTAGTTACTGGTAAATTATCTTTAAGATATATATTAGCTACCTGATCAGGTGACTTGGCCATATCTTCATCTTCTACTGAGATGATAGATCTGTGTGTAATCTTATGCCATTCGTACTCCTTTTGAGGAGCCTTTTCTTTCTTTAGTGCCTGAAGATAATTTGTTTTCTTCATGGCCCTGTAAGTATTCCCTGGTGAGGAAATCTGGGAGTGAGTTCTCTTCCCCCTTAATATATTCGATATCGAAATCGAATATAGATAAAATGGCTTGCCACCTAGCAAAAATCTGTTTTGATGCTAGATTCTTGACGTCTTTTTGAAGTACTTCTTTAGCACTCTTGCAATCAACTCTAAGTAAGAACTTCTTGTTTAGAAGGTCGTCTTGGAATTTAGTAATGCTCAGAACAATAGCCAATATTTCTTTCTTAATGGTGGAATAATTTTTCTGAGCTGGTTTCCAGGTGCCTGAAGTATGTCTTACTAAGACTTCTTTTATAGGCGTTTTTTGTTTCAGAATGCCTCCATAACCTATTTCCGAAGCATCAGTCTCCACTACTTTTGGAGCTTCGGGATCAGATAAAGCTAGGCATGGGAGCTCTTTAGCTCGAAGCTTGATTTTTTGGACAGCTGTTGTCTGTTGTATCCCATTCGGAGGATTCTTTTTTAATCTTTGAAATAATGGGCAATAGCGTCTTGTGCAAGATTTTTATAAAATCTGCAATATAATTAAGACTCCCTAGAAATCTTTACTGTTTTTTTGTCTTTATTTCATCCGGAAATTTTACGCAAAGACTATAGATCTCTCGATAGGACTTATAAGTCCATTTTCTATGTTATGGCCCAAGAATCTTACTTGGGTCTGAAATAACTTCATCTTTTTAGATGACATAACAAGCCCATTGGACTTGTGTTTTAAAAAACACCTCTAAGTGTTTCCAGTGTTGGTCTACTGAATTTGAGTAGACTAGGACATCGTCTATGTAGACAATAGTGAACCCTAAATAAGGGTTAAAAATGTCATTCATAATCTTCTGGTATTCACTTGGGGCATTCTTGAGTCCAAATGGCATAACATTCCACTCGTAAAGCCCAAATGGAACAGTAAATGCTGTTTTGTAGCGATCTTTTTCTGCTACTTGTATCTGCCAATATCCACTTTTCATATCGAATTTAGAGAATACCAAAGCCTTGTTTAGTCGACTAAGTAAGTCTTTTTTGTTGGGTAATGGATATCTTATCCATCTAAGTACTTTATTTAGGGGCTTATAATTAATTACGAGTCGAGGAACTCCCCTTTCTATTTCAGCACTGTTCTCCACATAAAATGCCGGGCAGGACCAAGGAGAAGTACTGGGCCTTATTAACTTCTTTTTTAGAAGGTCTTCTATTTCTTGCTTACATATGAGTAAGTGTCTTTCATTCATTTGAATGGGCCTGGCCTTTGTATTGATTTGGGCCTCTGTAAAGTTAGGTTCATATGGCAATTCGACCATATGTTTCTTTCTTTCCCAAAATGCACTAGGGATTTCAGCACATATTTCTTTTTCAAATTTCTCTTTGAGAGATTGGATTTTCTCTTGTATTTCTTTAGAGAAGATCTTTTGTTGAATTGTTTTGTAATTCATTTCTTCCTTTAAGGAAAAAAGAAACTTTTCTTTTTCAGTAATCTTACCTTTGAGGTAATTTACTTCATGTATCTGAGGTTCTTTTGTGAACTTGAAGATAATAGGATATCCATCAATTTTTGTTTTGATCCCTTCTGTAGTGGTTTTGAAAGGATATAGCATGTTGATGAATGGTGTGCCTAGAATTACCATTCTTGATAACTCTTTACTTAATAAAAATGTAGTTTCTAGGCATACTCCATTATTACATACAGCTGCATTCGAAAGCTTATAATGTATAGGCATTCTTCCACCATTAGCAGTATTTAATATTTGAGTGGTTTTTGTAAAATACCTGGTAGGTACAATGCCTTCACTAATGCAGTTTAGATCAGCTCCTGTATCTATTAGGGCTTCTGCTTTGAAAGAATATTCTTTGTTGATCACAATGGTCACTTTTGAGTACCATTTGTGGTTTACGACTCTGTCTAAGGAGTTGACAAAGTGCATATCAGCAAATTCTGAGTGAGAATCCTCTTCCTCATTGAGGATTTCTTTCTTCTTATCAGTAGGAATTTTTGGGACTTCTTTTAAGAGATTATCAAAATCTTCTTCTTTATTATCTATCTCATTTTCAGAGATGAGTGGTGTTTGGACACATTGTTGTAGTTCAAGGATCTGAACCCTTGTTTTTAGATCTTTAAGATCTCTTTTAGTTTGATTAATCTCTTGTTTGAGATCACTTACTGTTGGTTCCTGAATTTCGGAAGAGTATTCCTAATCCTTTTGAGTATTTCATTGAAGGAATATTGTTCTTTGATGTACATTTGTATTTGAGCTTGTAATCCCTTTTGATTTTTTCTTTGAGGGACTTCTTCTTTAGCAACTTCTATGTATTTTGCTAAGGTTTTTCTCTTTTCTTCGGATCTTGAATTTTGTCTATAATATCGAGAATGAAGTTTTCTTCTTTTGTTAAGACATTTAAGTCCAAACCATTCATTTTAATGATGGCTTTATAATGTCGCATTCACGGTTTTCTTGATCTGTTTCATCTTCGAGATGAAGATTTGATGAGGATCTACTATAATCTTCTTCATTATCTTCTTCTTCAGAAGATTGCTCTGTTAAGAGTATTTGTAGAAACTGTTTTTTAAGTTTCTCGTCAATATTTAATTCATTGACCTTTTGTTGGACTCTGCAATTTGGGCTATAGTGTCCCTGCTTTCCACACTTATAACAAGTTGGTATTTTACCTTTAGTGAATCGGGCTTCATTATTGGGCTTTTTAGTCCAATTAAATTTCTTAGATTTTTTTCTTCTTTTAGAAGGATAAGTTCTTGATTCTTTAAACCAAGGTTTTTTGTAAGCCTTTTGAGGTTTATGGTCTTTCTTTTGAGATAATCCTTTAAGGATATTTTGATATCCATATTGTTCACAAAAGTCTCCTAAGGCTTGTTTACTTTGGATTCTTTCTTTATCCATTTGTCTTTTGAGCTTCATATCAGTACAGAATGCTAATCCTTCTGCCACTATTTCAGCGGCTAATTCTCCAAATGTATACATACCGTATGGTATGGAACCACCATGCTTGGCTCGGAGTCTTGCACGAATTTTATCGACAAATAGGGTAGGTAACCCTGCAATAAATCTTTCTTTCCAAAAGTCGCTATTAGAGTCCTACTCTTGTGAAGACTTTAGAGAAGAAAACGTCTTTTATACCATTTAAAATGTGACATGGTAGGACATCTTAAGCTTATAAGCTGTTCGCTGACTCTGTCTTACTGCAAAAGTTGTACTTCCCACAAAGTGCAACAAGATTGTGTAGACCGGTGTGTTGACTGTGTCTTGTATCTGGAGAACATCACCAGTTTCATTTACGTCTTGCGTAATTGAGCTAAGAATTGTATGACGTTCTTGAGGACCTAAGTGAGTGTCCCACCAACCTTAGAATCGACCAACAAAGCCGCTATTATCGTTTAATGCTGCCTGCTTATCTGAGTTCCCTTGAAATTTGATTGATGTTGCATACATAAGCATATTTTTAATTACCCTAATGACTTGATATTCAGATAGTCCGTCAATACTCCATTCTTGAATGGTACTACCAGAATATACTGTTCTGCTAGGTAATTCTTCTTCGATTTGTAGATCGACTGGAGATTGCCTAGGATAATAAGGCTTTGTTTTGTATACTGGAATTGGTTTTTCCAATTTATTTATTTCTACAGAATCATTTGTGTAGGATTCCTTTAGATATTGATAGATTTCATCTACTTCTTTTTCAGAGATCTCATTTAGATCTTCTTCGAGCATTCTTACAGATTTTCCTTTATCTGTCGTGTCTAATTTAGACATTTTTTCTAGTAATTCTTTTAAGAATTCTGAGTTATCTTCCTTTTTTAATTTAAAATCTGGGATAGGTTTAAAGAAGGCTGGTTTTACTTCTTTCTTAGAAGTAGATGGCAAACTTTCAGTTTGCTTCTGGATCGATTTTTCAATTCTTGTTAACTGATTCCCAACTGTTTGTAAGAATAAGTTGGTGTAGTTTCCTTGTTCTATAACTTGATTCACAGATTCATCTGTGGCTTGTAACTCTGGTTTTGTTGAGTTTCCTTTGTAAGGAACTGCTTGTACCTTCTCTGATATCTTAATGACTGCTTCTGGGGGATGAGCTGCCATTATTTTCTCTCCAGATTCTAAGGTGTATGTCTGATGGACCTTTTCAAGGTTGTGAACTTCAGGAATTATGATTCCATTCTTTTCAGAATATTTGATGATAAAGTCGAAGAAATTTAATTCTCCTTCTCTATTCTTCCTTTCTGCATACTTTAAGAATGCTTTATATTTTTCATAGAACATTTTTTGTTGTTCTCTATTTAGAGAATAAAATATTTTTCTTTTTTCAGAATTTTTTTTATCATAAAACATCTCTTTTAGAGATTCATTAAAGGAAAGTTTTTGTAGCATCATAACATTCTGGAATCTAGTATTTGATTCGTATCCCATATCAGAGAGTGTTGGACTCATTGGTCTTTCCATCTGCTCTTCAGATCTATTAGATCTTTCTTCTGCTGTTTCAGATCTTTTAGATCCATTATTTTGATAAACTGGTAAGTTTATTCCCATAGGAAGCCTCTGAGTTCCTTCAAAATCAGTTTCTTTTCCTCTCAAAGAATTTATAGAAACATTTGAAAATCTTTCCGAAACATTTGAGAATCGGTTGCTTGTAGTTGATGGTCTTGACTCAGATATTCTTACTTTTCTTGTTGAGTCAAACATGATTTCTACTGAGCCATCTTCATGTTCTATTATTTGATCGACTTCAGTATTTTGAGGGATCTTAACCTTTTCAGGTTCTTGTCTTGTCTACATATGCAGATTCTGCTGACATCACGTAGATTGATTCCAATCGTTGCCCCTCCATTGTCGGTGTTTTTGAGATTTTGAGATCACGATACACCTTCATGTCTCGGGGACCGAACAAGACATAATGGCTTGATGATGTTAATTAAGCCACAGATAGCAAATTTTTCTTCATTCCTGGGACATGATAAACATCTTGAAGTTGTACTTGGTTAGTACTATATCGAGGCGTAACTATCGTCTTACCGATGTGGGCTATTGGTAACCTTGAGTTGTCAGCTGTCACCACTACACAACCTCCCTTGTACTCAGACATGCTTTCCAACTTATGTTTATCACCTGTCATATGATTTGAGCAGCCCGAATCTATGATCCAGTCATTCTTGTAGTCAATCTGTTTTGATGTTGTCACCGTAAGAGCCAATTCTTCTTTCTTCTGTAGCGAATAATGCTTCGGCATCCCAACCATCTTCGCTATGCTCCTTAGAACTGGAAGTAGCTGTATTGCTTTCAATAGGCTTTTTCTTACTCCAACAATCTTTTGCCATGTGACCCATCTTTCCGCAGTTGTAACATTCACCGTCAAAATTTCTATTGTTATTACGGTTCTTCCAAGCTCCCCCTAGAAGAAAGCCTCCTTTTCCTTGAGAAATTTTTCCTTTATCGCCATCATTTTTATATCCATTTCCATTGTACCGCTTGAAAGTGCCTTTGCTTTTGATAGTGTAGAGCGCTTCTTCTTCACCCTTCAGTTGGACTCCTCCCATTTGCTTAGCCATAGCTTCGACCTGGGCTAACAGATTTTCAAACTCAACAAGAGATGGTTGTGTCGGCCATCCTTGTATAGTGATAAACCCTCGATATTGGTCTCAAACCATGAATAATTATTCTCTTTATCCTCGTTTCCCCAATAGGAGCTTTTGGATCTAACTCTGAAATTTCGCGGCATAATGACTTTACCTTGTGAAAGTATTGGGAAATCGTCATGTCGTGTTGCGCCCTCGGTAGTAACTCATTTTCCAGAAGTTGCAATCTTGTATCATTCTTCTTTGAAAAGAGTGTCCCATGCTTCCTTTGGTGTTTTTGCATCTCGAATATGCTCCAACATTTCATCTTCAATTGTGATCTTCAAAGCAAACATTGCTTTGCTTGCTTTAATTTTTCACTTTCACAAGATGCCGTTTGCATCTTCCATTGTTGGTTGTGTAATTTCATCACCGCCAACAACTTAAAAATATGTTTTTTAAATATTCAAAAATTTAAAAAATAGGTATTTTTTATCTTTATAAAAGATACGTGTGTTTTAAAGAAGATTAAAAGCGAAATAATTTGAATAATATAAAAAATAGAGTGTAAAATTATCAACAATAAAAAGCTAGCTACTCAAAGTTTGCCCGTTATGAAGTCAGTCGTACAATTTCATTTCCTCTTAGACTGGAGGACCATATTGGGCAGTGCCATTGGGTCGCAGAGATGGCAGAACAACTAGTCAAAGTGCAGCAAATGAACAAATACCATCTCCGATTGAGCCCTTAGAGAACATTACTAAAAAATTTACTTCCAAAGGTCTCAACTTGAAAGACGTAGTTGTCCTTTCAGGTTTGTTCATCTACCCTAATTTGTGAATATGGGTTTTTGTTTTGCTTTTAAAATTCTATAAAAGCGCTTTTTGATAAAAAGCTAGCGCTTATCAATTAAATATGGAGTTTTGGTAAAAATCCTTATAAGGCTTAAAAAATATGCCTATGCTAGAGGTGATAAATTACAATATTATTAATAATTATAATCAAATTTAAATAAAAATATTTAATAAAAAATATCATATCAATTAATAAACTAAAATGAAGGTAAATTTATTTATTTTTATCAGGTGCTCACACGATTGGGTTTGCTCAATGTTTTACATTCAAGTCAAGGCTTTTCAACTATGGTGGATCAGGAAAAGCTGACCCTAATCTAAATTCATCATTACTTAAGAGTTTACAAAGCGTGTGTCCAAACCAAGTTGATTCTGATACCAAATTGGTTCCTATGGATCCTGTAAGTTCCACCAAATTTGACAATAGTTATTACAAAAACTTGGTGAACGATTCAGGGCTTCTACAATCAGATCAAGTACTTATGTTGGATAATACCACTTCTGGGTTGGTCATTTACTATAGCATGTTCCCAAATTTGTTTTCTAATGACTTTGGTGTTTCTATGGTCAAGTTGGCCAATATAGGTGTTCTCACTGGACAAGATGGTGAAATCAGGAAGAATTGTAGGATAGTGAACTAGACAATATTATTCTATATTAATCTACTTAGGTCAAATCCGATACCTAATTACATAATTTCACTTAATTTTGTTATAATTATATGATTATGTAATTTTATTATTGGTTGTTATATTAATATATCCAATGTCGAGTAATAAAATTGTTTCTAATATTACAAGATGTTATTATATATGTGGATGATTTCCTAAATACCAGCTTTAAAAGGCAATAACCCAGAATCGCTGAAAGTAAAATTTAGAATTAACAACTCTAAATTTACTTAATATTAGATCCAAACAAGTAAATAAATTACTTGTATTATACTCACTATAACACCTTTCAAAGACAACTCACAAATTGAAGAGAAATACAAACATTCAAAGAGAAAGCTCTTAACTCACACTCAAACTAAGAATACAAAGACTTATTTGTTTTTGAGGGAATGATTAAACCAAATGCAAGGTAGGCTATTTATAGTCCTCACCATGCAATCTACACCACACAAATATAAAACTAAAATAATCTTAACCATACAAATCTTATCTACACACTTCTCTTTTCTACAACCTTCAACCACTTCATTTATTTCTACAACCTTCAACTACTTCATTTATTTTTACAACCTTCAACTACTTCATTTATTTTTACAACCTTCAACTACTTCATTTATTTCTAACCTTCAACCACTTCATTTATTTCTACAACCTTCAACTACTTCATTTATTTCTCTACCTCTTCAATTATTATTTTGGTGTTGATTTTCAACACTCCCCCTCAATACCAACTCTCACTATTTTTACTGTGTCAAGCTGATGGCGAAACATTTCGAACTTGCCAACGCTTAAGCTTTTTGTGAACAAGTCTGCAACTTGATTTGCCTCATTTCAATTTCTTCTTGCATAACCTTTTCTCTGATAAAGTGATAGTGTATTTCAACATGCTTAGTTCTTGCATGAAAGATCGGATTCTCTACCAAACGAATTGCTGATTGATTGTCACAATACAATGGTGCTGCATAATCTACTAATTGATGTAGATTATTCATTAGTTGTATCAACCATGTACATTCTTAAGCTGCCATTGCCGCCGCCGATACTCACTTAGTGGTTGATAATGAATCGTTGGTTGTCTTTTGCTACACCAAGAAATTGTTCGAACCCACTTAAACACATACCCAGGTTGTTGATCTCCTGGTGTCATGATCTCCTGCATAGTCTGCATCGTAGTAACCAACTAACTTGTTGTCTCCACCTTTCTTGTACAAAAGACCATAGTCAATTGTACTCTTCACATATCTCAATATTCGTCAAACTGCTTCCAAATGTGGCTTCTTTGGATTTTGCATGTACCGACTCATTACACTAACTGCATAAGAAATGTCAGGCCGAGTTAAGGTTAAGTAGATCAGACTGCCTAACAATTTTTGATACATTGTCGCATCTTCCAAATCTTTTCCTTCATGTGCACACATGTTGGCATTTGGCTCCATCGGTGTCGAAATTGGTTTGCATTCAAGCATTCCGAACCGTTTTATCAAATCTTTAGAATATTTTTGCTGACAAAGAAATATTCCTTCTTGTGTGTGATCAACCTCTAAACCAAGGAAGTGCTTGAGCTGGCCAAGTTCTTTCATCTGGAAACGGACTAACAAATTCTCCTTTGTTCGAAGAATTTATGCCTCATTATCACCAGTTATGATTAAGTCATCCATATATACTAGCACAATAGTTAGCTTTCCTTCATTGGCTTTAACAAACAAGCTGGAATCTGCAGGTGTTATTGAATAACCATTTTGTGTTAGAAATTCAGCAATCTTACTAGGAGTGTGCAAAAAATCCGATCATCCGATCAATCCGATTAATCCGATTCGTTGATTTTTCATCCGATCCGATCCAATCCGATGGTCGGATCGGATGGAGATTTTTTCCATCCGTTAAGTGCGAATCGGATGGCGGATTTCATTACGATTCATCCGATCCGATCCGATCCGACCGAAATTAATTATATATATTTATTAAATTAAATATATAAAAATAATTAATATATATTTATTTAATTTTTTAATGTTTTTTTAAATCAAATAATTTTATGTTATGATTTATGTAAAAATTTAAAAAAATTATTTAAAAATACAAAAAATAGAGTTAATTAAATTTATTTGTCGGATTGATCGGATTGATCGGATGTCATCCGAATAGTTTACGGATCGGATTGAGCAGATGTAAGAAGTGATCGGATCGGTTGCGGATTAGGATGTTTCAAACCGAGCGGATGGTCGGATCGGATCGGATGATAGTAAAATCAACGGTTTCGATCCGATAAACACCCCTAAATCTTACCATACCATACCCTGGGTGCTTGTTTTAATCCGTAAAGTGCTTTCCGCAGCTTACACACATATTCAGGATGATCTTGGCTCTGAAAACCCATTGGTTGGATCATGTAGATCTCCCGATCCAACTCTCCATGAAGAAAAGCATTCTTCACATCCATCTGCCACAGCTTCCAATCTTTGTTTGCTGCAAGTGCAAGTAGGACTCGAACAGTTGTAAGTTTCGCCACTGGACTAAACGTTTCATCATAGTCTAGTCCATACTGTTGAGAGAAACCACGAGCTACCAATCGTGCCTTGTATCTCTCGATTGACCCATCTGGTCTACGCTTTATCTTGTAAACCCATTTGCAGGATATGGGTTTCACATCTCTTGGCTTTCGCACCAGATCCCAAGTTTGATTTTGCTGAAGTGCATCGATCTCTTCTCTCATAGCTGTCATCCACTCAGATCTTTGCGATGCTTCTTCAAACGTCTCAGGTTCTATTGCTTCTTCAATTATGGCTGCATTGGCATATTTGGGATTTGGCCTTCGTGTTCTTGTTGACCTACGGAGTTGAGATTGTGGAGTTGATTCTTCTATTTCACAAAGCCCACCTTCTTCATTTAGTTGTTGATATATGCCAGTTTTCCAAGGATTCTGAGCTACTCTTTGTTCGGCACCATCATCGTCTGGATCTCTGGATTCATCTAAACTTGGTTGGAATTGAATAGTATGCTCCTCCATCTTTTGTTGCAGCTTATCTCCAAATTCTCTTGAGTCTGGCAATGCTTCCTTCTCTGAGGACCACCAAGAAGATGCTTCATCGAACACCACATCTCGTGAAGTGTAGCATCTTCCACTCGTTGGATCACAACATTTTCACCCTTTTCTTTGGCTATTGTATCCCACAAAGATACATCTAACAGCTTTCTTGTCAAATTTGTTCCGTAAATGATCAGGAACAAATACATAACACACACAGCCAAATACTCGAAAATAGCTAACTGTAGGTTTCATGTTCCATAGTTTCTCAAAGGGTGAAACAAATTCTAACCTTGGTTAAGGAAGTATATTGATCACAAAGGATGCAGTCCTCATCGCTTTAGCCCAAAACCTCACAGGTACATTCTTTTCATGTAGCATACTTCGACAAATTTCTGCAAGATGTCGATTCTTTCTCTCTGCTACACCACTTTGTTGTGGCGTGTTGGCACAAGTGTATTGATGACGTATACGACATTCCCTTAGGTATTGAGAGAACTCGCTTGAGCTATATTCTCCACCATTGTCAGTGCGCAAGCAACAAATCTTCTTTCCAACTTCTCCTTCAGTTGACTCTTTAAACTCTTTAAACTTTGATAATACGTAAGATTTTTCTTTCATAAAGAAAACCCACACATACCTTGAGAAGTCATCAATGAATGTCACCATATATCGCATACCGCCAATTGATGGTTGCTTAACAGGACCGAATACATCAGAGTGAACTAACTCCAATGGTTCTTTTGCTTTAAACTTCGATTCCTCATATGGCAATTGGTGAGCTTTACCATATTGGTACCCTGCATAGACCGTGTCTGTACGCACGTCTAGTTGAGGAAGCCCTTTAAGCATTGACTTCTTCACCATCATATTTAGCTTGGAATAGCTAACGTGACCTAACCGCATATGCCATAGATCTGCTGTCTCATTTCTTCTTGTCTTGTCTACATATGCAGATTCTGCTGACATCACGTAGACTGATTCCAATCGTTGCCCCTCCATTGTCGGTGTTTCTGAGATTTTGAGATCACGATACACCTTCACGTCTCGGGGACCGAACAAGACATAGTGGCCTGATGATGTTAATTGAGCCACAGATAGCAAATTTTTCTTCATTCCTGGGACATGATAAACATCTTGAAGTTGTACTTGGTTAGTACTATATCGAGGCGTAACTATCGTCTTACCGATGTGGGCTATTGGTAACCTTGAGTTGTCAGCTGTCACCACTACACGACCTCCCTTGTACTCAGACATGCTTTCCAATTTATGTTTATCACCTGTAATATGATTTGAGCAGCCCGAATCTATGATCCAGTCATTCTTGTAGTCAATCTATTTTGATGTTGTCACCGTAAGAGCCAATTCTTCTTCCTCTGTAGCGAATAATGCTTCGGCATCCCAACCATCTTCGCTATGCTCCTTAGAACTGGAAGTAGCTGTATTGCTTTCAATAGGATTTTTCTTACTCCAACAATCTTTTACCATGTGACCCATCTTTCTGCAGTTGTAACATTAACCGTCAAATTTTCTATTGTTATTATGGTTCTTCCAAGCTCCCCCTGGACGAAATCCTCCCTTTCCTTGAGGAATTTTTCCTTTATCGCCATCATTTTTATATCCATTTCCATTGTACCGCTTGAAAGTGCCTATGCTTTTGATAGTGTAGAGCGCTTCTTCTTCACCCTTCAGTTGGACTCCTCCCATTTGCTTAGCCATAGCTTTCGACCGGCTATGTATTTTCAAACTCAACAAGAGATGGTTGTGTCGGCCATCCTTGTATAGCGGTAACAAACCCTCGATATTCGGGTCTCAAACCATGAATAATTATTCTCTTTATCCTCGTTTCCCCAATAAGAGCTTTTGGATCTAACTCTGAAATTTCGCGGCATAATGACTTTACCTTGTGAAAGTATTGGGAAATCGTCATATCGTGTTGCGCCATCGATAGTAACTCATTCTCCAGAAGTTGCAATCTTGTATCATTCTTCTTTGAAAAGAGCGTAACAAGAGTGTCCCATGCTTCCTTTGGTGTTTTTGCATCTCGAATATGCTCCAACATTTCTTCTTCAATTGTGGTCTTCAAAGCAAACATTGCTTTGCCTGCTTTAATTTTCCACTTCCGCAAGATGCCGTTTGCATCTTCCACTGTTGGTTGTGTAACTTCATCACCGCCAACAACCTCCCACAAGTCTTGACCTTGTAGATAAGACTCCATACATGTTGCCCATGTGTTATAGTTTTTGTTGTTGAGCTTCTTGATTCCTCCAACTACTTGAAGATCACCCATCGTGTCGGCAAGACTTCGACTATACCGAACAAGCTTGATTAATAAACTTGCAGAGTACCAAACTCCTCACGACTCAAGATAACTCCACGAAGAACGATCACTGACCGTCCCGCTCTGATACCAATTGTTGAGTAAAATTTAGAATGAACAACTCTAAATTTACTAATATTAGATCCAAACAAGTAAACAAACTACTTGTATTATACTCACTATAACACCTTTCAAAGACAACTCACAAATTGAAGAGAAATACAAACACTCAAAGAGAAAGCTCTTAACTCACACTCAAACTAAGAATACAAAGACTTATTTGTTTTTGATGGAATGATTAAACCAAATGCAAGGTAGGCTATTTATAGTCCTCACCATGCAATCTACAACACACAAATATAAAACTAAGAAATAATCCTAGCCATACAAATCTTATCTACACACTTCTCTTTTCTATAACCTTCAACCACTTCATTTATTTCTACAACCTTCAACTACTTCATTTATTTCTACAACCTTCAACTACTTCATTTATTTCTACAACCTTCAACCACTTCATTTATTTCTACAACCTTCAACTACTTCATTTATTTCTACAACCTTCAACCACTTCATTTATTTCTACAACTTTCAACTACTTCATTTATTTCTCTACCTCTTCAATTATTATTTTGGTGTTGATTTTCAACAGTAACTTCTTTTCCCACATTTCTATCGAAACAAAGAAGAAAATAAAAGAAATTGAGTACATTACAATGTTAGTAATATTGTAGGATGCATGGAGGACTTTTGCAACACTATTACTGTTTATTGGGGTGTTTGTTACAGTGATGTTAATTTTATATGAAACTCGTTAAAAGGTAAATAACCATACATTTTATTTCTCACCAAATGTTCGTTCAATGTTACATTTTTTTTAGGCTTATACTAATGTTTGAAAATATAAGAGAGAGACTTTCTTTGATATCCCATTTGTTACAAATGAACAAGTTATTTTTCAAACTTGACACTAAAAAGAAAAACATATCAAGAATGGGTTGGAGAATTTTTAAACCAAATGGACAAAGCTTTCTCCTTAAATTATGCACAAAACACTAAGAATATGAGATATAAATTTATTAAAAAATCCAACCTTAGTGACCTTTTGAGAAAGATAATAGCCAATAAATCAATTCACTGGTGACCACTCTTTGAACCTTCACTAGCCTTGTCCAGTTCACTTGTGTCATACAACAAAGAAGCTTAATAAGCTCGGTTAGCAACCTAGAAAACACACAAAGAAATGTGTTTCTAACTCTAGAAAAACATCTTGTCCTTGACAAAACGACCCAGTTACAGAGAAATACTTAACCCAACGTTGCAAACTAATTATACTTAACGTGAAGGAGTGTAACATGCAAAATGTAATTGTGTCTTAATTGTACCTGATATTAAGTTAACGGTAATTAACTTTATAAATAACAAATATAAACATAAAATAAAACACAGATTTTGTATTTTACAAACGAAAATATCAATATAAATCAAAGAACTTACAATTAATACTTACACTTTAGATCACATCCTATTATCTTTTAAAAGACCCAACATTCTTTTTAGGACTTGTTTGTCAACAAGAAGGAGTCTATTCTAGCAGTTCTCTTTTGTTAGGTTTTTTTCTTGTTATTTCAATTTAATCAACAGATTATATTTAGATTTTGATCTAGTGTATTTTTTCTTCGTCTAAATTTATATCTAATGTGATATTTTAACATATTTTGCTTGCACTATCTTGTTTTCTTTCTAGATTTGATGTTTTTAGTTTATTATGGTTCAAATCTTGAAGATCTCAAGTCATGAAATTTCAAGTATTATTGAAAATTTGACATTTTATTAATTTGAATAATTATACTCAGAGAGATGGGTGAACTCAAATAGTTCAAGATGATTTCTCAAAAAAACGATTGTATATATATCTTATATATGATTTTTAAAGATTTTGATGTATTTTAAATTTTTTTACTTAAATATTATTTTAATCATCTTGAATTAAATGAATATAATTTTTTTTTCAAAATAGAAATGCTATTTTCCCAAATTAAATGGACTATTTGAACTGTTTATCCCAAAAAACTAGCTTATGATGCTTGTAATGATGAAAAAAAAACCTAGAACTAATAGGTCGATAAATAATTAATCATAGAGCTAATGAGTTGTAGCAAAAAGACATGAAATCAACTTGAACGTGTAGAAAGTTTGGAGTTTGATGTCTAGTTACATGTGTGAATTTGTGTTATATAAATGAGTTAATGTGTATTTTTTTAAAATATATAATTTAATTTTTTATCTTTTAAGTTATACATTTAGAGTCATATATAAATCATCAAAATGCATATTTAATCTTATGTTTTTCTAAAATATACACCTTAGATTTTCTGATTATTTAAAAGTTTCAATTAATTTCAAGTAGTTTTTTCTTCAAAGGGAAAATTAAAATTTTGAAAAATAAAATACAAAAGATAATATTTTTTTAAAATGAACAATAAAAATTTTATTTTATAAATAAAAAATATAAA
This sequence comes from Hippophae rhamnoides, assembly GCA_033030585.1. Lineage (NCBI taxonomy): Eukaryota > Viridiplantae > Streptophyta > Magnoliopsida > Rosales > Elaeagnaceae > Hippophae > Hippophae rhamnoides. The sequence continues at coordinate 17,607,054 of CM065434.1, read as the reverse complement.
AGAAAAAACTTAGATTGGAAAATAATTTTTTTCTCTTTTTAAATAATTTTGGAAGTATAAAAGAATGAAAATTTTGAAAAGAAAAAAGTGTAAAAAAAAATTAAAGGTTTTAAAAACACAATTTTGTTTTTCTATATTTTTTTTCATTGCAAATATAAATTGAATAAGTTTTTAATTTTTTTTTACTTTTAGTGTTTATTAAAATTTGATTTTTTTTACTTTCAATTTCTTGATTTTGTTTTTTTATATTTTGGTTTTATTTTTTAAAATTTCAAATTTACTAGTAAAAAATAATATTTTAACTTTATCGAAATTTTAAATAATTAGATAACTATTGGTGTATATTTTAAAACATAGAAGTCTAAAGTGTATATTTTGATGAATTAAATAATCTTAGGTATAAAGGTGATAATTTTTGACATGATATGATAACACAATATTAAATCGATTCGAACAAAAAGTAATCCAAAATATATAATACGATCTATTTCAACTTATTTATTAATTGGATAAAATACAATAATCTAAAATTAACTCATAAATTAATATTTTAATATTATTTTATCTATTAAACACGATAAGAGTATAACTTGTACTTATTCAAATAATTTATTAAATTATATTTAGTTAAAATAATTTTTTTATTATTGATTATGACGAGGATATTTCCTCTAATGATCGTTATCATATTCTATTCCTAGTTCAATTAACATGAAATTACCTAATACGATAATACGATAATGTATTTTATTAATGGGTTAATTTGATACGATTTGATAAGTTCTACTATTTACTAGTCTTATTTGATGAATATCTCAAAAGATTAAGAAATAAAATTAATTTTTAAAGAATCACAATATTTATAAATAACTTAATTAGTAACAAAAATTCTTCTGATACATTAATTTGCAAAACAATTACCTACTAATAAAATATTAGTAAGAATTGATAGATTTACCCTTTTTTTATTTCTCAAATTTTTTTTATTTTCATATATATCTATAGAATGATTGCTTCAGATAAACATTATCCTCCTCATCTCTATTCTAAACCTACCCCACCTGCTTTCTTTTTTTATTTTCAATTTTTTTTATCTTCTAGTTGTTTTCTTTTTTTTTTATAAATTATTTTCCAATTTTTACTTTTTACTTTTTCAAATTTTATTGTTTTCTCAATTTATCTTTATAAATTCTTTAATTTTTTTAAAAAATTTGTTTTTCATTTTTTACTATTCGTTTTTAATAATCTTTAATGTAAAAATAAATGTATCAAAATTTCTTAATGTGTTGAGCATATATTCATCAAAAATGTTCAAAAATATCAATAATTAATAAATATGTATTTATATATTAAAAAAATTATACAAACTTGCTAACGTATGAATTTCTTAAACCTAAAAATAATTTACTTAATATTATTATAAGAGTTTTTTATTAAATAGGTTTAATATATGTTATTATAATAATTAATAAAATAATTTTTATTAAATTTATTAAATAAATAAATTTTATTTTTCAATAATACACTTCATTACTTATAATTTATACAATTTTCTTGACCAATTCTACAGTTTCCGAATACAAAGAAGGAAAAAAAAAAAAGAAAGAAGATTACAGAAGACATATCGTACGGTCAGTAAGGACAAGTCACAATTGTGAAAATTGCGGATGAAAAGCTGCAGATTTTGTAGACACCAAACGACGAAGTAAGTGCACCCTTTGCGCTCTCTCTCTCTCTCTGGTCAAATACGAATTCCACTTAAATAAAAACATTTATTAACTTTGATTAAATTTAATAAAGAGTGAATTGTGTAAATGATTAATTTTGTTTAAGTTAAATATATTGTTTTGTTTTTTATTTAAAAAATATTTTAAATTTTTCTTTCTGTAAAAGAATATCATTAAAAAATATATTAAGTACGGATATAATTAATTTTTATCTTTTTTTATTAAATATAACAAAATATCATATATATATATATATATTATATATATGTTTATATTTTGTTTATAGTTATATATTTAAAAAAAATATATTTAAATAAAAAATTACTAAATTTTTTTAAGTCTTTAAAAATTAAACAAAATTTTTAATAAATCATAAAATAAATTTTTTATTGTATAATATAAAAAGTTACATTTTAAATAAATAAAGTTTAATTTAAGTTTGATGAATTTTTTTTAAAAAAATTAATTAATTTTTTAAATAAATGAAATAAATAACCCAAGACTTAAACAAATGGATATTTAATTATTCATAACCCATTTTCTTTAATAAAATAAAATAACAAAATTTAGATTAATAAAAAATAAATAATATTGAATTATATAAAATTAATTTATATCTTTATTATATATAAAAATTTAAATAACATTTTATTGAAAAAAATGATATTATATTTTTAAATAATAACATATCTTACTATTTATGTTTTTTCCCTAATGTTTGAAAAAATAATCATATTAAATAATTTTTTTTTACAATTAAATAAATTATTTTTCTAATAAATACCTTATCATCATTTTATTTTAATTTTTTGAACTTCTTAGAAAAGAGTATATGTTAAAGTTAAAAATATTTTTGAAGTTCAAACAGTCAATACTTATAATGTCATTTTTAGTTAATTAAGAATTTTTATGATAATAGATATCTTATTAGGTAAAAGAGTTATAATTAATTTTTTTTTATTTACTCAATTATTATTATATTAAATAAGTTTTAAAAATATTTATTAAAATAAAAAAATATAATAATATCCTAACAAAGGATTTTTTTAACTAAGTTATATTATATAAAAATTTAAACCATGCTTAAATTTTTTTAAGTAAAATTATCCACCTATTCTAAAATAATAATTATTAATTTATTTAATTATTATATAAAATTTATATTTTTTTGTTATAAATTACTAATAATTTAAATATTTAAAATCATTTATTGAGACATACATATTTATCTTAAAAAAACATAAAAAAAAATGTTTTAATTTTTACTATTAATAGTTCATAATTTTTGAAACATCAATCCAAGTTTCGTCTATTTAAATTAGTTTAAGTTTACTAAATATTTAAAAAAATAGAGTCAAAAAACCATAAAACTCTTTAGAAAATAATTAAATAAAACTTATAATTAAATTCATACAAATGCATTAAGGTTGTACTTAATACATACTATTTTAAAAATTTGATTAAATATTATATTAATTATTTGATAAATATTTTTGTAATATTATATTAAATAATGAGATATGCAATATTATAAAATTTTTCTTTTTTTATAATAAAAAGCAATTCCTTTATTTTATATTTAATTTATCATTTTGTGTCATTTTGAACTCTCATAATAAATGTATTTATATAATGGGTAGCTTAGCTAAAATATTTATTTATAATAAATGATATCATAAGACATAATAAGATAACACTCACGTGAAAAGAGTGTCGGTTTCACATCTCTTTTATTAATACCATCCATCAGTATCTCCTAAATAGAGATCAACGGTGATCCTGCTCACGATCCATCTACACCCAATCGTACTAAAATTAATCCCCATCCCCAAATTATTCAAAAAAACAAAAAAAAAAAAAAAACCAAAAAGAGCGCACGATCCCTAACGGCGCACTTTAGCACAGAAGATGTACGGCCGCAGGCCACTACGCATGGTTCAAACAAAGCAAACTGTTATGTAAACAGGTGGAGACGTGCAAGGTGGTCTTTATATGGTGGTTAAGCCCCTGCAAGTTGATACTGCTGTCGGAACTCTTAAAACTTTGTTTGTTTCTCAAGAAAAAAGAGAGAGTAAAATGGCGAGGAGGTCAAGGTGCTATCTGGATATAAGCATTGGTGGTGGGTTAGAAGGAAGAATAGTTTTCGAGTTGTTCAACGACGTGGTACCAAGAACCGCTGAGAATTTCAGAGCTCTTTGTACCGGTGAAATGGGCATTGCTTCTCATTCCTCTGTCCCTCTTCATTACAAGGTTTTGTTTCTTTCTCTTTTGGTGTTTGTTTTACTTTTTCTAATCGTATATTTTTATGATAACTTTACATTTATAGTCAAATGTATGAATCTTAATTAGAAATGGATGTTCTTTTCTTTTTGAATATTGTTGTTTTCAAATCGCTTCTCCTAGAAAAGTCATATGGAAATTTTTGTTTGTTTCTTTTTTGTATACCTTCTGCGATTTTTGAAACAATCTTGAAGCATTTTTAAATAATCGATTACCATCGCAGACGAGTCTTGTCCCGCAAGTTAATAGTACTAAACGCATTGCTTATTCCGATTGGAAAATGTTGCTGAACAAATTGTAATTTGTCTCAAGTAATGAAGTTTTGTGAGATTTGGGAAGGACTTTAGCTGCCTAAGTGCCTTGGAACGAGTTGGATACACTAGGGTTAAACGCTTAGCTTATATTTTGTTCGTTTCTCATTTCGAAATAAGTACCTTCTCTACCAGATTGTACTGTATCCCCTAAAAGGAGGAGTGAAAAATGAGCACTGAATGTGGAAAAATGAAATCATTTCATAAACTTTGTCCTTTAGTGAACGTTTAGTTCATTGATTCTCTATAGTCTGTATTATCCTTTCCATGTTTTGGTACCTTTTGTTTGGGCTGCTCTGAAGAATGTTTTGATACTATTAAATTTTACATGTAACTCATAGGATAAGTGCTATAATTATTGATTTTACATAATAATTTCACTTAACTATCAGGTATGTTTGAGAGCAGTGGAGATTGATTTTACTTAACAAGTAGGGTCTACTATGTGTAAGAGTCCAACCAATTCTTCTTGAAATTTTCATATAGAAGCTTTTCTTAAAAGATTATTACATATAAAAATTCTTCTTAATGGTCATTTGATACGGAAATAATTACTACCTGCATTGTTCAACAACTCAGTGTTTGTCTTGAAAATCTTAGTTTATGAATCTAGTGTTTAATCCTGTCATCAATAAAATTGTTTTGCTAACTGAAGGTAATTACAGGGTGTTCGTTTCCATCGTGTTATCAGAGGTTATATGGTGCAAGGTGGAGACATAACTGCTGGAGATGGCACTGGAGGGGAATCCATCTATGGTTTGAAATTTGAAGATGAAAACTTTGACCTCAAGCATGAAAGAAAAGGAATTCTTTCCATGGCTAATTCCGGGCCAAACACTAATGGGTCCCAGTTCTTCATTACTTCAAACCAAGCTCCTAATTTAGATGGAAAGCATGTCGTCTTCGGGAAGGTAATCAAGGGTGCAGGAGTGGTCCGTTCAATTGAGCTTGTCACTACTGGAAAGGATGATTGCCCTACTGAAGATGTTATAATTGTGGATTGTGGAGAAATACCTGAGGGGGCTGATGATGGGGTATGCAACTTCTTCAAAGATGGTGATGTTTATCCTGCCTATCCAGCTGATCTTGATACCAAAGCAGGAGAAATTTCTTGGTGGATAAAGGCCGTGAACTCAATTAAAACATTTGGGAATGAGCAGTTTAAGGTAAGCTAATTAGGACAAGTTTTTCGTGTCTTGTATAGCTGTCTTTCTTCTTTAATCAGAGAAGTGAATTGTAAGGATTTCCATTCATATCTGATGTGTATTGATTTGCAGAAGAAAGATTACAAAATGGCTCTTAAGAAATACATTCAGGCTTTGCGGTATCTCGATGTTTGCTGGGAGATGCAAGATGCTGATGCAGGTAAGGTGTTTATTTTGCTTATTGAATAGGTGTGTGGGAACTTTCTTTAATTATATTTTTGTGATATACAGAGATATGTTCATCTTTGGTGAAGATCAAGTCTCAGATTTTTACTAACTGTTCTGTAAGTCTTCTAATTAATCCAAGATAAAGTGCTGATGTTTGGTGAATATCTGAACTTCTGTTAGGCTGAGTTCCACTCTAATAATGATCTCAAAGTTGACCACTCATGAAAATTTTGCAACACTATTTGTGTAAAGTTTTGCTCACCTACTCAAATAAATCTACATGCCTTCAGTCTGATTGATTGACTTGATTTTATTTTTTTGGGGTTAGGCTTGCAAATTAAAGTTAGGAGACTTAGATGGAGCATTGTTCGATGCAAGCTCTGCTTTACGAGATGACGAAGGGAATGTGAAAGCTTATTTTCGTCAAGGCCAGGTTTGTAGCTATAGTTAGCAAGTAGTACAGTTACTTTCTTGGCCAAATTCATTTATGACTAATTGCCTTATTTCCTACCTTTTATTAATTAAATATTATAAAAGTTCCAAGTGTTTTTCATCTATTTTGAACAGGGTTTTTGCTACTTTTAAATGCAGTTTATACTTGAAAACTTCAAATATCACAGGATTAATGATTAATGAGTACAAAAACTATCAAAAGACTAGAAATCTTGAATGAATTTTTTACTTGCTCCATCCAAGGGTATCCGGACTACATCCTTAAACAATCAATGTCAACAGTGCAGTGTGACAAGATAATTGATTTACATAGAATTATGAAATGCATGTTACAATACGGTGCTTCAAATGGCATTGAATCTTGCCTTCCCCTAATTGGTATGTGATTTGCAAGACTAACTTTGAAAATGTAGATCATTTATTCCTACATTGTTTAGTTGCACACTTTCTTTGATCCAAGTTGCAAAGGAATATGAGAATACTTTGGTATATCCCAAGATCATGTTAATCTTTATTTCTAGAGACATTTTACACATATGGGAAGAGCAGTGAGGCTTGGAAAGTAAGGGTGTTGTGGAACTGCAAGGTTAGAGCAATTCTTTGTGTCTTGTAGATGGAGAGAATTAAAAGAATTTTTGAAGACTGAAAATGATCACAATTTTTTGTGGGATAAAGTTTTTTTTTTGACATCTTCATAGGCTTTAGTTTCTAAGGTATTGTGAGATTATTTTAAGTTTCTCATAAGGGTTAATTGCGGTGCTTGTATATCTTAGTTAGGTTTTTGTATTGTGGCATTTGATTAATTTTTCAGTAGAGCTTGGTGCTCACTTTTGCAAGTGGGATTACTAATGAACTTTGTATTTTTGCATTTTTTACTTGTATAAATAAAATACGATATTTTTTATAAAAAATGGCATTAAGAGCTGAAGCAATGGTGGCGTTAGAACAGTTAAATTGTTATAATTGATTGTTGGTGATGATAAGTTGTAAAGTTGTGATACTGGTACATTTTCAGGCATATATGTCACTCAATACCTTTGATGCAGCAGTTGAAAGCTTAAAAAAGGCACTGGAATTAGAGCCAAGTGACGGTTTGTGACTGGCATTTAACCATTTGATACTCCTTTTTTAACCCACGGTGGATTTTGAATGAAAATGCTGATGTTAAATTGTGCATTCTACATTGTAGGAGGAATTAAGAAAGAGCTTGCAGTTGCGAAGAAGAAGGTGGAAAAATTGAATGTTTCTATTCTTGACAATGATGTACCATCTGTTTGTTTTTTATGTAAACATGTGATTTTTTAAAAAAAAAAAATGTTTGCAGATTGCTGATAGACGAGATCAAGAAAAGAAGGCTTATGGTAGGATGTTTCACTAGAAGTTTAACTCATCACATTCTCCTGGTACGCTAAAAGAATATATGTATTTGCATTTGATGGATATAGTTGAAACTCTGTTCAGTATCTTTTCAATCTTAAGGCCACTGGAAGCATTGGGATCTTTATCATTGTGTCCCTTTGACATTTATTACAAGATCATGTTCTCAAATACTTGATCCAAGGAAGAAAAGGACCATGTTTTAAAATAGAATGGACAATCATGTGTCATATGTGATATAAAAAATCATTTTCTTGTATCATTTGCCCCATGGTGATTCTGTTGATCAATGATGTATTCATTTTGTCAGTGGAAGTAACCGTATAATGATATAAAGATCTTATAAAGGGCTTGTGTTGAATATTCTATTATCTAAAGTGATTATTTCACTGATATAATTTAATTTTTATTTTCCAGGTTTTGTAAGAGTAGAAGAAAGATAGTAGAACACACTTCAGAAAAAATGAGGAATCCTGGAGCTTATTTCAAGTTATACTCCAAATGCTTTTACAATTTTGTTAAAGCAAGTTCATAGCACATTTTGAATGTTTGACACTGGTTTTCTTTTATGAATGGCCGAAATCATTTAAACAATTTTCTAAATGTTTGTAGTATACAGAGCTTTGTTTGACTGAAAATAGATGTTTTCCTTTTTGGTATTAGCTTTCTGTTATTCTTTTCTTTTAATCTTCTCATAAGCTTTGGTTTTGGGTTTACCACATAAGGCTGAGTCATGTATTCTGCCAGAGTTTGAGGATTTTCGACTCCCGTTGACCTAACATTTGGTCCCTTTTTTATGCTCGTTTCTCCATAGACTTGCTTACCTATAATTTTTCCTTGAAGTTCCCTTTGCCTCATTCTTTTTCGAGATTGTAGTTCCTTAAGTCTCGTTGAGGCCATTTTTTGGCTTTCCTCAGCTGCAAGCTTCTGCTCCATGGATATTGAAATGCGCCAATCTGCTAGAGAATTTTCTTCTTCAGCTCTTTTTCTCAAGGTATCATGCTCTTCATTACTGAGCCTCACTAGACTATTGTCCATTTCTGAATAACTTGTATAACGAAATGCTTCTGCTGAAGATGCATCATAAGCCTCCATTTCCATCTGAACTGCACGAAGGGTTAGTTGCAATGCTAGAAGAGTCTGTTTCTTTAGCTTTACAGTTTGTTTAAGCTTTATGGCTGTTTTTCTTTCTTCATCTGTATCATGCTTTAACTTTTCCATCTCTTCTCGTGTTTCATCAGACACCTTATTTGTTTCATTTATCATCTTTGTGGCCTTGAATTCTTCCTCTCGTTTCAAATTTGATGCTTATATTGATTGTGTCAAGCTGTGATTTAAGTTCTAAGATAATGATATCAGACATAGTATTTCGATTTTCTGCAGTTGCAAGGCTTGACTTTAACCTCTCAAGCCTGTCAATGACAGGCCTCGAATCGAGCCATGCTTGTGTGGTGTTGTCTCTAGCTCTCCTTAATTCCTCCTTGATCTTGATAAGTTCTGACATCTTATCCTCTAATGTTTTTTCATGGTTTCTTTCTGACTCGATATGTAAACAAGTATAACTCCGTTCAGTGTAGGTTTGTTTAGTCCATCGGTTTGTGCTGAAAGTTTTGTTATCTTATATAAAGCTGTTTGAGTTTACGCTTTTATATAGTCGTTTGGGTTTATGCTTTTATATAGCTGTTTGAGTTTATGCTTTTATATAGTCGTTTGGGTTTATGCTTTTATATAGCTGTTTGAGTTTATGCTTTTGATGGACATTCCAAGCTCTATTGGTGATACTAAAGAGAAAGTAGCCTATGTTTTTCAGATGGGAGAATTGTTTGAAAACTCCAAATCCAATATATTGCTTTGTGCTAACCGGGAATCATATTATCTCGAGGGTGTAAGTTCGTACGGATTTGGCATAAATTAGTCCACTTAAATTTTTTTAATTTTAATCTAAATCGAATTTAATTCATGTAATGAATTATTAACTCTAATTCAAATCAAAATAATTTAGACTTGTCAAAATTTGTCTGCATTAACTCAAAGTTTTATTTATATTTTATATGTATTAATTGATATTTTTTTACATTATTTAACTTAATATTGGTTTAAAATATTATAATTTTTTTTATAGTTTTTAATCTAATTAAAATAATAAAATTTTTGAACCAAATTTAATACAATTTAACATCAAACATGAACATAAAAAATTTGCTATAAGTTTTTACAAAACTAAACAATAAAAAGTTAAAAAATTGTAAGTATATTATGAAATAACTTACTAAATCATTACTTAAAATTAAAATAAATAAATATTTTATATTTAAATTTTATGTAATTTATAATATATTTATAAAAATCGGTAATAATAATAAAATTATAAATTAATTTAAGTTACACATGAATAAATTAATAAACGTTATCATATACATTTTATATAAAATAATTTATGAATTTAAAAAAAATTATAACATATCTGAATTTGAAATGAAATTTAAAAATATTTATATAAATAATTACGATCAGATATTATATAATTTGTATTAATAAATAAATAAATAATATATTAATCGATTTGATATATAAAAAAATAATAGTTATAATTATTTATTATTTTTGTGTTATCAGCCCGATAGTAACTTAGTCTTAATTAATTTTTTCATATCATCGGGTTGATTAGAGTTAGATTTAAATTTAATTTGATTCTTATTTTTTTATTCTTATTTGATTTAAATAACCCAACTGCATTATAAATTATCACATCTGAAGTTATATTAATTTTGACAAAATACATCTCTTCTTGTTTTTCGTTTTTGTGTTTTTTTCTTTTTTCTTTTTTTTTCATCAAAGTCGTTAAGCCCTTATTCACTTATTCACTTTATATATATATATATCGATATATCCGCTATATTTCCACCTTTTATACAAAAATTATCCTCCATTTAAAGATAACCTAAATTTGTCACAATTAAAAAAATACATTTTAAATCTTCTTTTATTAACTATATAAGTTCTAGAATATTTTTATAAAAATAATAAATTTATTCCGACATTAACAACCATTTGTTAATATCTTCTTAAATTATTAGAAGTTTTTTTTAAAACAAATACATATAACAATTATCTTAACTATAAAATAATATAAATCAACGTAGATGTTATCATGTTTTAAAATTTAAATTTAATGAATAAATATTAAAATTAAAGAGAAAATCAAATTAAACAGAAAGATATATTCAATGTTAAATAGACTCAATTCAATTGGTGAAAATGATTTATTAAAATGGCTTGTATGTGTCAAAATATTGTGTTTCTCTGATAATTATCATGTATATTTCATTATTATTTTTGTTCTGTTTCTATACAAGAGTTAAGATGTATGTATACAATGAAAATGAAAATTAAACAATAACCATAATTCCTGCACATCCATGTTTTATGGCTCTACTAATATTATTGTCTGCTCTATGTTTTACTCCACTGAGCATTGGTGTCTGCCACTGTTGCAGCATCACCACAACACACAACAACACTCCTCCTCAAGTTGGTGAATATATGTCTCTTATGCCCAACTTGTCAAGTGAGTTATAGAAGTTCCTTACAGACACAGATTTTGTGAGTATATCAGCCAATTGATCTTCTGATTTAACAAATGGAAGCTTAATAATCTTTTTTTCAAGATTCTATTTGATGAAGTTCCGATCCACTTCAACGTGCTTCGTGCGATCATGTTGAATTGGATTGTGAGAGATGACAATGGTTGCTTTGTTATCACAAAATAAGTTCATTTCAGAGTTAGGAGCAACACCAATCTCAGTTAGAAGTTTTTTCAACCAAAGGAGCTCACATATTCCCTTGACCATTCCTCAAAATTTAGCTTCAGTACTGGATAATGCAACTACCTTTTGCTTCTTGCTCCTCCATGTAACAAGATTGCCCCCCACAAGAGTAAAGTACCCAGCAGTAGATTTCCTATCCTTCATAGTCTCTGCCCAGTCTGAATCTATATATCCAAGGACTTCCAATTGACCATTCTTTGAAAACATAAGTCCTTTCCCAGGGGAGGATTTTAAGTAACAAAGTATTCGCATGACCGCATCCATATGGTCTTCACTTGGGCAGTGCATGAACTGACTCACGACACTCACAGCATAAGCAATATCAGGTCGAGTATGAGATAAATATATGAGTTTACCTACTAACCATTGATATCTCTGTTTATCTGCTGGTACTTGGTCCACATATTCTCCGAGTTTATGATTTTGAACCATTGGAATATCGACAGGTTTACAATCTAGTAGTCCTGCCTCTGCTAGTAGGTCCAGAGTATATTTCCTTTGGGAAAGACATATGCCTTGTTTTGATCTTGTTACCTCAATACCTAAGAAGTATTTGAGCCCTCCCAAGTTCTTCATTTCAAACTCATTTGACAGTTGTTCTTGAAGCTTAGAGATTTCTTCTTTATCATCCCCTGTAATGATCATGTCGTCTACATAGACTATTGATAACTGTATTTTATACAGTTATTTTCACCAATTTTAGTAATGATAATTGCTATGTTCGTTTAATAATCATTTAATTTTTGTTAAATAAATTAATATTTTCCTCTTATGTGCAAAAAATACATTTTTAATAAAATTGTATAATTTGTATCGAAAATGTACTTAATTTCATATTTTTGACCACAAATATAATTTCAAATATTATAGTGCTAATTACAATTTATAAGAATTGAGAATATAATTTAAATTAAAATTTGGGCTTAATTATAATTATTAAAAGTTTAAAAATTTAATTTAAAATTAGAAAAGGGTTAAACTGTAATTTAAGAAAGTTGAAAATGTAATTTGAAATATATTTGTGGGTGAAAATATAATTAACAAAAGTTTAGTTTTCGCGCAGGGGAGATGAAGTCAACGCGCGTGATTACAATCGCTCAACGCGGACCGTCAGATCAAAGGATCAATCTGACGGATTGGCGCGTGTTCACAAGCTCGAACAAGCGAGAGTGGCGACGTTAATCAACTTTCACGCGGCTCGGCGTGTCGGTGGGACCCACGTGTCGCGCAGTCGGCCGGCGTCGAGTGGGCCCCACGTGTCGGCCGCTGCGCGAGATTCCCTCGACGCGACGCCGACCGTTGGATCGGGATCAACGGCCCAGAGCCGAAGCGCGTCCATCCAAGTTCGCGCAAGCGAGCCGGCCGCTCGTGTTGCAATCTGGTGTGACGCGGTCCATACAAGCTGCTGCGTGCATCTTCAATTTTACACAATCGAGAATATGCCACGTGTCCCAAGAATATTTAAGCTAATCAAAGTCCGACACGTGGCGATTTTACGCGCGCGACCGTACTGGATCGCCCTGCGTTTCCGCGTGGTCTGCTACGCGCGCCCCAATCCCACGTGCGACAAAGTGCGTGGCACCCATCCGCTTCAACGAATGAGATGCGCCACGTGTCCCACTAATTGTTTCCGCGAATCGGAAGCGACACGTGGCATGCACTTTGAATTAAAAAGAACGCAGATCCGTCACTGCCTACGTGAGAATAATTTATATTTTTCGATACAAAAATCGAGCACGCGTGATTTTATTTTTTTCGATAAAAATTAATTACGCGTTTTCGATAAAAAAAATAAAATAAAAATGTAATATTTTAGATGTATTTTTTAGCTATAAATAGGAGATAGTTTTTAGTTGTAAAAAAAGTTTTTTGGTTGGAGAAGAGTTTTTGTGTAGTTTAGAAATTTTGTGGTGTTCGGTTTTGGACAGCAGAAGCATTAAGCCATTTTTTGGCTATTGTTGTATTCTGCGTGTGCCAAATATTTTCGTTTCTTGATGTTTTAATTTTCCTTATTCTTCATCTTATTTTTTCGAATCATGTTGTAATTTTAATTTTTAATTTTATGAAGTAATTTAATTTTTCTAGTGGTTGCATTTGATTCAAATTTACGTTAAGCTTTGATTTTAATTATTTTTGATAGATTTATAAGACGCTTGATTTGTTCGTTTTATCTTGCGCTAATGCTTTTTGATTATTTACAAATTTTATCAAAACGATTTGTGGCATAAAAATAAACTTGAGAAAGGCATTTGTGTGTGTATTGCTCGTAGATAGAATGACATGTATGATGAAGGATAGGAATATACCCTAATTGTATGTGTGGCCTTTGAAAACTTAGAACGTAATGAATCTTGGTGAATTTAATTCTACGTAGAGATATAGTGAATTAATTTAACGAGGTGTGTTTGTACGGAGCTCGGAAGAGATGTATGAATAAAAAGAAGTTTTCGGTTGACAAATAAAATGTACTTAAAAAATATAAATCCAAAGAAAATAATATGATCGAGTGGATTAGTTTGGTGAAGAATTGCAATCCTAGAGTTCTTTTATTTTCTTATTACCTTTTTTTAATCAACGATTATTTTGGATAAAATCGAGAGAAATAATTTTAGTACTCAACAAACTATATAGTAACAAATCTCGCGTGGGATCGATCTTTACTTATAAATGTTATTACTTGCGTCCGTGAGTACTTGCACGAGTTCTGTGTGTTGAAAAACACGCAACAAGTTTTAGGCCGTTAAGGGATTTGTTTTACTATTTTCGTTGTTGATATTAATACCAAATCACTGGTTTTAATTCAAAAAAAAAAAAAAATTATTGTTGCTTGTTTAATTTATTTTTCAATTTTCTCGTGGTTGAGATTTTGTTTGATACAAATCTTATCTCATGACAAAGAAAAATAAATATTTTTTTTTATTTGTTTTTATTTATTATTATTATTATTTTTTTTTTTTGCTTATTGTTTGTTGTTTACTTTATTTTGAAATTTTCTCGTATGCGTTGAGATTTTGTTTGACACACAAGTCTTAACTTGACAAAAAAAACAAATTTTTTTTGTTGTTATTTATGCTTGCTTAATTTATTTTTCAATTTTCGTAAGTTGAGATTTTGTTTGACACACAAATCTTAACTTACAAACAGAAAAACAAATTGAGAAGTCAAGCTGAAGACTATAAAACAAGCGCTTCTTGGGAGGCAACCCATGTGTTTTATATTTATTTTTTTTATTATTTTTCGGATGTGTTGTGTTTTATATTTTGTTATGTTGTTATTTTATTTCTTTCTTTTTCGTAGGTGCAAATGGAGGTAATAAAGCTATTTTGGCTTAACCAATCAAACAAACCAGGGAGTTTCTTAAACCCATCTCATATGTTCTTTAACTTTCACACATTGAGGACAATGTGTATGTTAAGTTTGGGGGTGGTGGATATAGTGAACCTAATTAAAATACTTTCTGGATGTTATTGCTTGTGTAATTTTTTTTTTTTGTTGTTTGTTTGGTTGATTGAAGATATGTGCAATGAATAGTGATTTATTTTTGTTTCTTCGATTTAAATGATGCATATCTCTTTGAAAAATCTGAATGTTGTCTAAGTGATGATTAAATTTTACGTATATTTCATTTTTACAAGAATTAATATTCATGAGCACTAGTCTTGACTTTTGAGTTGCTATGCTAATTTAGAGAATGTTTATATGAGTATGAAATTCGATTGATTTTTGTGGTGTTACAGTTCTTAGAATTTGTTTGATTTTCTCTCGAGGCGAAATTATAGATAACATTTAACTAAGAAAATGATTTAGGCCATCTTTGGATCGTTTGAGCCGTTCTATCTACCTTTACATCCATTATCTATAGATATACATTTGAGCTTAAAAAGTTTATATATATATATATTTCTCATTTCAAAAGCCTATCTAAAAGGTATATATGTGTGTAGATATT
Organism: Hippophae rhamnoides; assembly: GCA_033030585.1. Classification (NCBI taxonomy): domain Eukaryota; kingdom Viridiplantae; phylum Streptophyta; class Magnoliopsida; order Rosales; family Elaeagnaceae; genus Hippophae; species Hippophae rhamnoides. The sequence continues at coordinate 17,591,757 of CM065434.1, read as the reverse complement.
CCTTTTTTGTTTTTATTCCACTAACATGTTACAATGGTTAGTAAATGTTGAAGGATATATCGAAAAAATGGTTCAATAAAAAAAGGTAAAAGAAAAAAGATTCAAAAAAAAGAAAATCCTAAAAGAAATCGAAAAGAAAAAAAACAAATATGGTGTATGTGATGATAAATCCCAAATTGGGTTGTAATTAGTGTGATGATAGAATTATCTTTTTCAATCCTGAAATGTTATGCTCGGGAAAAGTTTTAAGCTAAATATTATCTTTCATTCCTACCTTTACCTAAGCCATACATTACAAGCTTAATCAAGTCCTATTGATTTAGTGTTTTGTGTTTGTCTAAATTAGTGGAGAGAGAAATGAAAAATAGACTATGAGATTTGTGATTTCATGATAATTTGTTTGATTTTATATTTGTATAAACTGATCCGGATTGCATGTAATGAAATTTGAAAAGACTTCACACACACACTTAAAAGTTCATTGTAAAAAGGTTATATACTTTTAAATTGATTTTGATACTTAGATAAAATTATTTTATTTCTTTGAGTTATGTTATTTGGAATGTTTAAAAAGAAATATTTTAAAAAAATCACTATTTTAAATGCATTTATCATGGTTTATTTCTTCCTTTTGCTCGAGGACTAGCAAAAACTTAAGTTTGGGAGTGTTGATAACTGTATTTTATACAGTTATTTTCACCAATTTTAGTAATGATAATTGCTATGTTCGTTTAATAATCATTTAATTTTTGTTAAATAAATTAATATTTTCCTCTTATGTGCAAAAAATACATTTTTAATAAAATTGTATAATTTGTATCGAAAATGTACTTAATTTCATATTTTTGACCACAAATATAATTTCAAATATTATAGTGCTAATTACAATTTATAAGAATTGAGAATATAATTTAAATTAAAATTTGGGCTTAATTATAATTATTAAAAGTTTAAAAATTTAATTTAAAATTAGAAAAGGGTTAAACTGTAATTTAAGAAAGTTGAAAATGTAATTTGAAATATATTTGTGGGTGAAAATATAATTAACAAAAGTTTAGTTTTCGCGCAGGGGAGATGAAGTCAACGCGCGTGATTACAATCGCTCAACGCGGACCGTCCGATCAAAGGATCAACGGATCAGATTGGCGCGTGTTCACCAAGCTCGAACAAGGAGAGTGGCGACGTTAATCAACTTTCACGCGGCTCGGCGTGTCGGTTGACCCACGTGTCGCGCGGCAGCAGCGCGCCGAGTGGGCCCCACGTTTGTCGGTGCGTTGGATTCCCTCGACGCGATCGGCGACCGTTGGATCGGATCAACGGCCCGGATTGAAGCGCGTCCATCCGAGGCCGCCGACCGAGCCGGCTCGTGTTGCAATCTGTGTGACGCTGGTCCATACTGGCCGGCGTGCATCTTGATTTTTACAAATCGGGACCGCTTATGCGTGTCCCAAGAATATTTAAGCTAATCAAAGTCCGACACGCAGAAGCCATTTTTTGGCTATAAATAGGAGATAGTTTTTAGTTGTAAAACAAGTTTTTTTGGTTGGAGAAGAGTTTTTGTGTAGTTTAGAAATTTTGTAGTGTTCGGTTTTGACGTGACACGCACGAAGCCATTTTTTGGCTTTTGTTGTGTTCTCGTGTGCCAAATATTTTCGTTTCTTGATGTTTTAATTTTCCTTATTCTTCATCTTATTTTTAAGATCATTGTAATTTTAATTTTAATTTTGTAAGTAATTTAATTTTTCTGTGGTTGCATTTGATTCAAATTCTACGGCTTTTGATTTTAATTATTTTTGATAGATTTATAAGACGCTTTGATTTGTTCGTTTTATCTTGCGCTTAATGCTTTTTGATTATTTACTTAATTTTATCAAAACGATTTGCGGGTATAAAAATAAACTTGAGAAAGGCATTTTTGTGTATATTGCTCGTAGATAAATGACATGTATGATGAAGGATAGGAATATACCCTAATTGTATGTGTGGCCTTTGAAAACTTAGAACGTAATGAATCTTGGTGAATTTAATTCTGTAGATGAGATATAGTGAATTAATTTAACGAGGTGTGTTTTGTACGAGCTCGGAAGAGATGTATGAATAAAAAAGAAGTTTTCGGTTGACAAATAAAATGTACTAAAAAATATAAATCCAAAGAAAATAATATGATTGGAGTGGATTAGTTTGGTGAAGAATTGCAATCCTAGAGTTCTTTTATTTTCTTATTACCTTTTTTTAATCAACGATTATTTTGGATAAAATCAGAGAGAAATAATTTTAGTACTCAACAAACTATAGTAACAAATCTCCGTGGGATCGATCTTTACTTATAAATGTTATTACTTGCGACCGTGTATACTTGCATGAGTTCTGTGTGTTGAAAAACACGCAACAACTATAAAGGCTATTATCTTCCCTAATCGATGTTTTAGGAAAAGAGTATGATCAGAGTTGCTTTTTGGAACCCATATTTCTTCATTGCTGAACTCAACCTACCAAACCACGCTCGTGGTAATTGTTTTAGTCCATACAATGCTCGTTGTAATCTACATGCAGTTTCTTTTCTTGATGTAACAATATATCCTGGTGGGATATCCATGTAAATATCTTCCTCAAGGTCGCCATGAAGGAAGGCATTCTTCACGTCAAGTTGGTGCAATGGCCAATCTAAATTTTCCGCAAGAGATAACAAAACTCTCACAGTTTTTAGTTTAGCCACAGGTGAGAAGGTTTCTTGATAATCTATCCCATGTTTCTGTGTATATCCTTTTGCTACAAGCCTCGCCTTGTATCGATCAACTAACCCATCTGCTTTATACTTAATGGAGAAAATCCACTTGCATCCTACCATCTTCCTCCCTTGAGGCAACTCGCTTAACACCCATGTGTTATTCTTCTACAATGCCTCAAATTCCTCTTTTATAGCTTGAGCCCATTTTGGATCAGATAAGGCTTCTTCAATGCTACTCGGAATTTGACACGAGGAGAGTGTTTGTGCAAATGCCCTGATAGGTTCTGATAACCTTTGAGTAGATACATAATTTTCTATTGGATACTTGGGTTGTCGTTCTTCTCTTTCTGAGGAGTATCGATTTGGAGGTTTACCTCGATTGTGTCTGAAAGGTAAAACATAACCAACAGATGTATCTATAGCGTTAGTTTGTAAAGGTGTGATAGGATAGCTTACCTCAGGAGTGTTCTCAGCAAGATGATCATTGGGTACTAGAGAATGGAGGGGTATATCAACCACTTCATCTTCTGGAGATTCAATTACTACTTCAGCTTTAGTTCTTGGAAGTTCAAGCTCGGGTCTAGATACTGCCTTCTTCATATTATTGGCACGATCCGAAAATGTTGGACTAGTGTCTAATATTCCAACATCAAGCCAATTTCGTTCTTCACCATAACTCTCATCCTGAAGAGTGTAATTGGATACCGGTGATGGGAAAAACATTCTGATTCGAGGAAAGTGACATCCATGATAATATAGGTTCTTTTAGTGATTGGATCATAACATTGGTAACCCTTTGTTTGTACACTATACCCCAAGAATACACATCGGACAGCACATGGATCCAACTTAGTTCATTGATTTTTATGGAGGTGGATAAAAGAAACACATCCAAAAATTCGGGGCGGAAGCATCAAAATAGTAGGCAAGGGAAGATGATCAGATAACACCTTTAATGGAGTCTAAAATTGTAAGGTTTTTGTGGGCATACGATTCAGTAGATACACAGTTGTAGTAACAGCATCACTCCAGTATTTATTAGGCATATGTGCACCGATTAGTAAGGCCCGAACCGTTTCTAAAATATGTCGATTCTTCCTCTCTGCAGTCCCATTCTGTTGTGGGGTTTGTGAACACGAGGTTTCATGGAGAATACCATGGTTGTCCAAGTATGTCCGGAATTTTTGATTAACATACTCCCCTCCATTATCAGACCTAAGTATCTTAATTTTTTCAGAAATTGTGTCTGAACCATGGTGTGAAACAGGTGAAATATAGCAAATACTTCATCTTTATGTTTGAGAAGGTAAAGCCATGTCATTCGTGTACAATCATCAAAAAAATAACAAACCAACGATGACCCGATGACGTAATAACCAAGGAAGGTCCCCAAACATCATAATGCACCAAAGCAAAATGAGTCATACTTTTATTCATACTCATAGGATAAGACGCCCTATGACTTTTTGCTAGGATACAAGTATCACATTTGAAATCTAAATGTGTGATATTTGAAAATAAACTGGGGAGTAGATGCTTTAAATACCCGAATGATGGATGCCCAAATCTACGATGACATAGCCAAATCTGTCGTTCCTTGTTACCAACAATATGTTGCATGTGATTGGCTCTTCCTGAACTGAGGTCATCCACATAATATAGCCCTCCTCTCCTAGTACCACGCCCAATGATCTCCTTGGTGAGAATATCCTGTAGAAGGAAAAAAGTAGAATACATCAATACTACACAGTTAAGGTCTGAAGTGACCTGACTTACAGACATTAGTCGGTTTGACAGAAAGGGTACAAGCAAATTATTAGATAATGATAATGAAGGAGATAAGGTCACTGTTCCAGCTTATGTAACTGGATAAGTGGCCCCATTTGCATTGGCAACACGGCTCCGTCTTGGCTGGGTTGTATTGGAGAGATCTTTTGGGTCAAATGTCATGTGATCTGTAGCTCTAGAGTCCAGAATCCAATCCTCTTTATCACTACGAGTAGAGATGTGAAATGCTTTACTTGAAATACCTAGATCCTGTGAAGATTTGGCCTGAGAAGTAAGGGATAGTGAGGCATTATTGGTAGCCACAGTGGCTCGCCCAATGGTGTCCCGTTTCTTCCGTGCTTGAAGATCATTCCACCATTCTGGATACCCATGTAGTTTGAAGCAGTTTTCACGGGTGCATTTGGAGTTTCCGCAATGGCCACATTTCATGTCAAGAGATGGTGTATTTCCCGTGGATTTCTTGCTACCCAAGGAAGGTCCTGTTTTTGGTGGCATTAGATTATGGTGTCCCTTGACCCCTTTAAAAGCCATAACTGCTCCGGGTGTCGTATCTACACCTGTGATCATCACGGTCTGCCTGACCTCTTCCCTACGGACGAATCCATAGGCTTGTTCCACCGTAGGGAATGGTTTGATCTGAAGCACATCACTTCGAGTTTTATCCAATCTATCATCAAGTCCATTGAGGAAGGTATATACTCTATCTTCATGTACGATGGAGTTGTATTTTTGTATATCAATCGCACACTCCATTGGATTAGGACGACGGAAATCAATTTCACGCCACAACCCTTGAAGGTCATTGTAGTATTTTTCAATGGATCCACCCGCTTGCTTCGTACGAGTAACTTGACGGCGAAGATTATACACTTGAGACGTGTCTGTCCCATCATAGTAAGTGGTAGCACCGAATCCCAAACCTGTTTCGTAGTTGGGAATTGATAACTGTATTTTATATAGTTATTTTCATCAATTTTAGTAATGATAATTGCTATGTTCTTTTAATATTTAGTTAATTTTTGTTAAATAAACTAATATTTTCCTTTTATGTGCTAAAAATACATTTTTAATATAATTAAATAATTTGTATCGAAAATGTACTTAATTTCATATTTCTGTCCACAAATATAATTTTAGATAATATAGCTTCTTAATTACAATTTATAAAAATCGAAAATATAATTTAAATTAAATTTGGGCTTAATTATAATTATTAAAAGTTTAAAAATTTAATTTAAAATTAGCAAAGGGCTTAACTGTAATTTAAGAAAGTACAAAATATAATTTGGATTAAATTTGTGGGTCAAAATACAATTAATGGAAGTTTTAAATTCTGCGTAGGTGAGAAGAAGCCACGCGTTATTATTCAAGCGCGCAACCCGGACCGTCCGATCAGAAAATAAACGGCTAAGATGTGTGCGTCCAGATCAAGCCCGACCAAATCGCGTGTGCTCAGATTCCTTTACGCGGTTCGGCGTGTCGCCGAGGCCCACCGCGCGTTTGCCTGGGCGTGCAGAGTGGGACCCGCGTGTCGGCCACGCGAGATTTCCCGAGGCGCATCGCCGACCGTTGGATCTCTTGAACGGTCCGGATTGAAGTGCGTGGAACAGTCGTCGCGCCGAACCGTTCGTATAACAATCGTGTGTGACGCGGGTTATAGAAGCAGCGTGCATCCTCAGTTTTTACAGAATAAGAATCTGCCACGTGTCCCACTAATATTTAAGCAAATCATATTCCAACACGTATCATGTTATCATGAGAGCGAGAGCGCAGGATTACGCCCACGTTTCAGCGTTGTCTCCCGTGCGACAATCCTTCGCACGCCCGTTTCCCGCAGCCAATGAAATTCTGCCACGTGTCCGCATTAAATCCTCGTAGCGAATCAGACGCTGACACGTGGCATACACTTTGAATTTCAAAAAATCAGAACGTTGGCCTTGTTTCACGAGTAAATTAAAATAATATTATATCGAATATCGATACGCGTCGATTCTATTTTCGATACAAATTCTTTACGCGTTTTAAAAAAAAAGAAATGTATTAGTTTTGGATGTATTTTTTTAGCTATAAATAGGAGATAGTTTTTAGTCACCAGAGAGTTTTTTTTGGTTGAGAATTTTTGTGTTGTTCGGTTTTGGATTGTAGAACACGCAGAAGCCATTTTTTTGCTTTTGTTGTTTTCTGCGTGTGCCAAAAATTTGTTCTATGTGATGTTTTAATTTTCCTTCTTGTTCTTCTAATTTTTCTGCATTTGCTGTAATTTTTATTTTAAATTTATGAATTAATTTAATTTTTCTAGGGTTGCATTTGATTCAAATATATGAAGCTTTGATTTTAATTATTTTTGATAGATTTATAAAATGTTAGATTTGTTCGTTCTATTTTGTGCTTAATGCTTTTTGATTATTTAAGAATTTTATCAAAACGATTTGTGTCATAAAAATAAACTTGAGAAAGGCATTTTTGTGTATGTTGCTCGTAAATAGAATGACATGTATGGTGAAGGATAGGAATATACCCTAATTGTATGTGTGGCCATTTGAGAACTTAGAACTTAATGAATCTTATTAAATTTAATTCTCATAGAGATATAGTAAATTAATTTAACGAGGTGTGTTTATACGGAGCTCGGAAGAGATGTATGAATAAAAAAGAAGTTTTCGGTTGACAAATTAAATGTACTAAAAATATAAATCAAAAGAAAATAGCATGATTTTAGTGGATTAGTTTGGTGAAAAATTGAAATCCTAGATTTCTTTTATTTTCTTTTATTACCTTTTTGTTAAATCAACGATTGTTTTGGATAAAATCAGAAAGATACAATTTTAGTACTCAACAAACTATAGTAACAAATCCTCGTGGGAACGATACTCTACTTACAAATCTTTATTACTTGTGACCGTGTATACTTGCACGATTTCTGTGTGTTGCAAAACACACAACAGGAATCAGATAAAATTTGCAATCAAGGAGGTGTCCATCGAATTGATCAACCATCCTTTGACAATGGCATTTTCAGTACGCCATCTCCTAAATGAGGGGTCGTTTTTAACAGGTTTAGGAAAATCCCCATTAATATATCCCAGTTTATCTTTTCCAAAGATATACATCTCCACCATCTGGGACCACAAGGCATAGTTGGATCCTCCCAACTTGATACTAATGGGAGCAGTCGACGCTTCAGTTGGCGGAGGTTGTGAGCTGATCTGAGCTCTAGTTAAAACTTCCGTCAGTTTCGCCGTCAAATCTTCCAACATGAAATTGGTAGTTAAATCTCTAGATTTCGCCATGAAATCTTCGTTCGTACACTATATATAGAAAAATTCGTAACCCTAAAAAAAATTTACAAATGAGTGCAGCTTCTTCTTCTGCGCATTCCTAACCCTAAGGAAAAATTCCAAATTTGCGTAGCTTCTGCTCACCCAAATTCGCACAGCTTCTTCTCATCCAAATTCGCGTAGCTTCTTCTAGGTTCCTCAGCCAACTTCTTCTGCGTTCCTCAGCGCAGCTTCTTCTACGTGGCTTCACAGCAACTCTTTCTTCACGCAGCCTCTATGCAGTTCCTTCTCGTTCCAAGCTTGTCCGAGCTTAGAAGAACAGTATGGTTACCCACAACTGCAGATAGACCTACGGCTCCAACTAGCCACACGCACAGATACAAAACACAAAATATATGTTGCTGCGTTTCAAGTTTCACGGAGGTAGGAAACCGGTGCTGTTGCCCACGGCTACATACAGAGACTGTGAACAACCTGTGATTCCAACCGCATATACACAGAACGCGACCTCAGCACCGTTTATCGTTGTGTTCTGTTTCTTTTCCAGAAAAGAAAATGATGGTGGAATCGGTGAGTAAGTCAAAATGATCACCTAGATCGAACCAGTGTCGAGAGATCAGAAATGGCCACTCGAGAAATCAAAAATGGCCATCCCATAATCAGCAAAATAGAAATCAGCAGCCACAATCAGCAATCAGCAAAACAGAAATCAGCAGCCACAATCAGCAATCAGCAAAATAGAAATCAACAGCCACAATCAGCAAAAATAGAAATCAACAGCCACATCAGAATCAGAATCAGAAATCAGTAAGGTAATTCCATTAATCAGCAATAACTTGCTCTGATACCATGTCAAAATATTGTGTTTCTTTGATAATTATCATGTATATTTCATTATTATTTTTGTTATGTTTCTATACAAGAGTTAGGATATATGTATACAAAGAAAACGAAAATTAAACAATAACCATAATTCTTGCACATCCATGTTTTATGGCTCCACTAATATTATTGTATGCTCCATGTTTTACTCCACTGAGCATTGGTGTCTGTCATTGTTGCAGCATGCACCACAACACACACCAACAGCATGATAGTCGTGAATCTTATAGATAATATCTTTATACTTGTAAATATTTTTAAAATACGATATTTTGTCTATGATTTATTATGGAAAAAAATTTAATACTAATTTATTAAAGGAGTAAATAGCAAGAAATTCATTAGTATAAATAAACTCCAAAACGTCTATGTTGATTAATTATTGAGATTTAAATTTTATAAAAATATCTAAGTTATTGTTGTTTTTAATGAAAATTTTGAATTTTTTTAAAGAAAGTTATGAAAACTTTATTAAAAAATATGAAATTTGTTTATAAAACTTTATAAAATATTAAAATAATCAATTATTTATATTTTTAAATTAATTTTTTATTTAATACATATATTTATAAAAAAATATGTTATATAATTTGATTAATAAGTAAACATATTATAAGAAATTACTAATTAAAATTACAATATTGAAACAACTCTGATATTTAAACCCTTGAATACAATTGTAAATTAGTACATTTTGAAGAAAAAATTAAAAAAATAATGAAAAAAATTAAAATATTATTCAAAAAAAATATCTATAGTTGAAAACTAAAATGAGTATTTTTGTCTGGACTTCTTTTCTTGAGAGAGAAGAATAGCAAATCGAGCAAGAGCTTGTGAATTGCTGCTTCCTTCTCTTTGAACCATCTCATACCTTCCAGTTTCCAAATTGACCCTTGACACTGGTTTCTCTAACAGTTTCTTCCCAATCTCTACTAGCATTTCCATATTCTTCTTGGTTGCAACATCAACCGTTGATTCATTTCCAGTTAAAGTATCATCCTATTCATAGTCAAAGGTCGAATTACTATAAGAAATAAAATGATGGAATCTTTTTATTTATTATAAATGGTAATATTATTAATAAATATAATTAAATTTATAAAATTTATATATCAGTTATAATTATAATATATATGAAGAAAAAAAAAGATAATAGGTACCTGAATTCGAAGGTAATTGTCTTTACAATCAAAGGAGTGAAAAAGAGCAGAGACATGAATATCAACAATATCAGAATTAGCATCAGCATAAACATCTAATAAAGGTGTACGTCCATTGTCATATAGCCAGTTGATCATTCCCCATTTGGAGGCTTTTATTGCATTGTACTTTTCTTCTTGCTTAGCTGTACCAGTTCCAAGTGACAACACCAACATTTTGTTTCCATCCATTGGCCTTAGGTCTTTTAACTCTTTATTTGCAATTATTTCTTTCGAAATTTCTGTTATTGCCATCATTGTCTATAAATATATAATTAAACTTTAATCACACACTAATATAATATATTTATCTAAAACAAAAAACAAAAAAAAAATTTAATTGTATGATATCAATATTTTATAGATATAATTTCATTTTCAATCATTTTCACACGTATTTGTTTTTTTTGCATGTTAAAAAATAAAATTTACATATGTTTTTTGTTTAATAAAGTAAAAAATATAATTTTTATCAAAAAAAAATTATGTAAATATCTAAATCGTATAAAAACGAATAGATTAATATTTTGAAGAAATATTAAAGATGTTATTTATTTTATCATCAAATTTTGTAGAATTTATAACAATTCAAAAGTATTAAAACCATGTATATGAAATTTTCTTACATCTATCTTTAAATATTAAGAATATTATGTAAATTTTAATAGTTAAAAGTTAACTTTAACGAAAATACAATTCAGATCTGTATTTATTAAGAGATAATACAAATACACCGTATTTATAAAAAATGATTGTATAAATTAATTTTGTAAAGATAATATATTTTTTTTATCTCAATTTTTGTAAAAGTAACGAAATTTCGATACTTTTTTAGATTTTTATTTACCATCTAATATGTATAGAGTTAAAATACATTTTCGTTAAATGTATTATACTTGTGATACCCTTTTTCTTATTTTTTATATATACACTCACAGGATTATTTGCTGCAACTCCACCATCAATAAGATCAAAAGTGCGAGTTTTTCCCTTGTGGTCTTGAGTCTCAAAGTAGTGTGATGGAAGAAAAGTTGGAGCTGCTGAGGTACCAAGGCAGACATCTGATAGTCTAGCATTTTTTGAAGGATTTGTTTTTGCCTGTTGCCAATAGATTAATTTTAAAATTTCAAAATAATTTTATAAAATTAATTGATTCAATTAACTAGAGATTGAACAACATTATTCATTAGTTAGTTTCTTACATCGTTGGTAGAGAATACCACAGGTTGAAGAAGCTTGATATCAAAAGTTGGTATAACAACCTTTGTGAGTGTCTGTTTCACTGTGAGATCTCCTAAAAGGCTATTTAACAATGATTTCAGGTATTTTCCGTCATATTTTGGGCCTGAACCCAAACCCATCAAACTTGTTATCACCTTATATATGTTTATTGGACTGTTTCTGCACAAAGTACAAATCCAAAGTTATTTATTTTACAGAAAAAAAAAGTAATTTCTTCCATTTGAAATGGATGCTAATTTGATTACCTACCTATCTTGAGGAAAAATATAAGGACAGTGTTGTAAGTAGAAGTTGTTGATGTCCTTAGCTGCAAATAAGGGTCTGTTTTCTTTGTTGGGAACAGTGAGCATGGTAGTGACTAACCCTCCAGTGCTTGTTCCAGCAATAATGTCAAAGTAATCTGCAAGTCTTGCATTTGGTCCATCCAATTCCTATATACATTATTAAAAAATTCCATACTAATTATATCAACATCACTACACATGCATATACGAGAAAATAAAAAGAAAAAAAAAATGACAGATCATTGCTTTTTAATAGATTGATAAAAACTTGTATGTTACCAGGTTTATTACCTGAAGCTTGGATTCAAGAAAGGCTAAGAGGGTGCCAGGAATTAAGCCTCTAATGCCACCTCCATCAATACTTAACACAGTTAGCATCTTTCTATTTTCATGAGAATTAGCAACCATTTTTATTTTTAATTTTACAAGGAAACTGAAGTGTATATACTCTTGTGTATATATATATGGGCTCAATATAACTAAAGAAGAAAGGGAGCAAAAATTGACAACTAACTTTGGTACAATATGGCTCATCCATTTCTAGTATGTGTGTTTTATAAGCACTTAACCACATTGGGGCACACGGCAGGCACACCTTCATTGATTTACTAGTTAAAAAGACCACTCAGTCAATCTCATTGGCTAGCTCTTGAACGTCGTTTCAAGTTTGGCTGCTTATGTAATTACTTTTACCATTTCCCATGTACAGCACTAATTTCTTCCCCCCCTTTTTTTTTATTTGAAAAGTTAGGATATAATAAAGATTCGATAAATAATTATTAAATAAAATAATTATTTTATTTTTTTAACTTATAATTAATGGAACTAAACCAATGAAAGCAAATCAAGTATTTTTTTTCTTCTCCATTTTTCTCTTTTATTTATAATTTATTAATCCATTAAAAATCGTATTTCAAATCGGATCGAATCGTTAATGTACATAAATATCTATAATTTTTATATTCTATATTCAAAATATGTATTTATCGTTTAAATTAAAAAAATTAATTAACTTTTCTCAGTGATTTTAGTTTAGATTTTTTAAAGGTGGAATTTGTACAAGAGTTTGGCAAAATTAATTATTCAGGGAAAGAAGTTATCATATAGAATTTATTATTGCCTGTTTCAAAATTATTGAGTTTATTTATAGTTGTGAAAAAATTAAGAGAAAGTTGTGGTGTAATTTTATATTTATTAATTTAATTTTGGGGTTGTGGATAAGTTGAAAGTAAAGTACATTTAATGTATGGAAAGCTCCAACAACCATACGGCTTAATCTCCAATAAGATGGTATCACGGCAGCCCATGTGTTTTAAGACTAAAAAAGTTTATTTACTATATTAACAAAGTATTTCCCACGTAATCTCAGCTTAAAAAAATTGCTCTATAACTTTAATTAATAAATAATTATTATATAATAATAATTTTCTGTATTAATTATGTGTTTTCTGCTAAAGAGGCCCTGCTACATGTAATTAAACAATCGGTTTCTAAATTTAAATTCCAGTGCTTTAGCATACCACCAAAACAATCACTATATTTCTTTCCCCAAAATTAAAGCAATAATTCATTAATCTAAATTTGGATATTGTTATAAAGCTCCTTAATTTAAGTAGCAAATTAAGGAGTAAAACATGGAGCAAAACATAGAGTAAAACATGAAACAAAACAATGAGCAAAACATTGATCAATTCATGGAGCAAAACAATGAGCTTAATTCAAGGAGCAATTTAAGGAACCATTAATTTAAGGAGTAAATCAACGAGTGAATTTTCCTATAAATAGATGTGTAATTGTAATGAATTAATCATCCAAAGTATTCATTCCAATTGAGAGAAAAGCTTAGAGAAAAAAGCTTTTGTGAGAAAAAATTGAGAGTAATTTTCTTGGGTGTAATTGGGTTGTGAGTTGTGAGTGTTGTAAACACCTTGTGTAATTTCTCCCCTTTTAGTAAAAAGATGCGATGAGTCAGGAGGCAGTAAGCAAGATTAGTAGAACTCGTTGTCAAATTTGTGTATTATTTTTCTATTCTTACTTTCTCATAACCGCTTATCTAGAATTTGCGTTATTTCCCGACAAGCAGGTGCTCGAGCTATTGGTGGTGATTTGTCAATTTTACACGCAAGGTTACTAGTTACGTGAATAGTGAATTCGTGAATAGTGAAATTTTGTTGATATTTGTTCGTTGGGAGGTGTTCTAATACACGATGGTTTACGAAATAGTCAAAAGCGATCCGAGAGTAAGTCAGTTTTAGTGGGACGATGGCCGCGAGGATGAAAGAAGGGTGAAACTCGAGAAATTTGATGGCACAAGATTTTGGGTTTTGGAAAATGCGGATAGAGGATTATACGTATCAAAGAAATCTATATCAACCTCTCTCGGGGAAGAAACCGGGAAGCTATGAAGGAAGAAGATTGGAATCTTACAGGCAGAATGCCGGAGTTATTCGATTGACGATATCCCGTAATGTTGCCTTGACACTTATAAGCAAAGGAAAAAGACCACGGGCGTCTTATGGCGGCTCTCTCCAATATGTATGAGAAGCCATCGGCCTCAAACAAAGTGCACTTGATGAGGTGTTTGTTCAATTTGCGGATGAATGAAGAGGCGCATCGGTAGCTCGACATCTCGATAGACTCGACAGTCCTGACCCGATTGAGTTCGGTAGAAATTGAATCGATGTTGGAATGCTCTCGTCACGGTTGTGAGTAGCTCGTCGGGAAGCGATAAGTTGAAATTTGACGATGTTCGTGATGCGGTTCTCAATGAAGAGAGATCAGACGTAGAGAGTCGGGTGAATCGTCAACTTCTTGGGTTTGCATGAGTCGAGAGGAAGAAATTCAACCAAAGGGAATGGACGTGGCGGAACGGACTACGAGGTAGATCAAAGGACAGGAGGTCTAAATCCGAGGAATCTAATAATTCCCATAGCTCGAAGACTATCGAGTGTTGGAATTGTGGAAGAACCGGGCACTACAAAAATTAGTGCAAGAGTGCACCGAAGGACAAACAAGTGAAGGCATAGGCAAATGTTACTTCCACCTCAGGAGGAGACGATGCATTGATATGCTCTTTGGAGAGCAAAGAAGAATCTTGGGTGTTAGACTCTGGAGCATCGTTCCATGCTACTTCACAAAAAGAATTCTTCGAGAAATATGTCCCCGGAAACCTTGGAAAGGTATATCTTTGTGATATCTTGGTGATGATCAACCATGTGCTATTATTGGCAAAGGTGTAGTGAAGATTAAGTTGAACGGATCTGTTTGGGAGCTGAAGGATGTCAGGCATATTCCCGATCTAAGAAGGAACTTAATCTCAGTGGGGCAGTTGGCCAATGAAGGCTACACTACGGTCTTCCATGGTGATGATTGGAAGATTTCAAAGGGTGTAATGACAGTTGCTCGAGGCAAGAAAAGTGGCACTCTTTACATGACAGTAGATGCACGTTGTTCAATTCAAGTTGCAGCAGGCAATGAAACACCAAATCTGTGGCACCAGAGACTAGGCCATATGAGTGAGAAGGGGATGAAGATTATGCACTCAAAGGGAAAACATCCAGGTCTACAGTCTACGGAGATAGACATGTGCGAAGATTGCATACTTGGAAAGCGAAAGAGAGTTAGCTTTCAGACAAGATTCTGAGAATCCCAAAGAAGGAAAGACTAGAGCTTATTCAACTCGATGTTTGGGGACCAACGCCCGTCTCGTGTATTGGTGGGAAACGCTTCTTTGTGTCTTTCATCGATGATCACTCTCGGAAGGTATGGGTTTACTTTCTAAAGCATAAGTCTTAAGTATTTGAGGCTTTCAGAAGATGGAAAGCTATGGTGGAAAATGAGACGGGTTTAAAGATCAGCTCGAGCGATAATGGTGGTGAATATGAAGACACCGTATTCAAAAATTTCTACTATGAGCACGAGATCGAGAATGGAAAGAACTATGCCGGGCACGCCTCAACACATGATGGTGTAGGCGGCGTATGAACCGAACGTTGACGAAGAGAGAAGCATTCGTATACACTCAGTCTGCAAGCGATTCGGCGATCAACACGGCAGCTTACTTGATCAACCGAGGCCCATCTGTTCCATTGGAGCATATAATACCAGAGGAGGTATGGAGCAGAAAAGAGGTGAAACTATCACATCTAAAAGTTTTCGGTTGTGTAGCATTTGTGCATATCAATGATCAAGGCAGGAATAAGCTTGATCCCAAATCCAAGAAATACACATTCATTGGCTATGGTGAGGATGAGTTTGGCTACCGCATTTGGGATGAGGAAAAGAAGAAAGTTATCCATAGCAGAGATATGATTTTCAACGAAAGGGTGATGTATAAGGACATGCATAAAATAGACGCCAATGACTCAGAGCAGAATGAGTCGGTGTTGCGGTGCGAGATGATGTCTGAGATACTTCCAGCAGAACCAATTGTAACAAGTCCTCGGCCCGGAGGAACTTTTTGGACAAAGCGGTACCTGACATTCCGACACACCACTGACCTCTTACTCAAGGCTCTTGTATTGAGAAGGTCTTCTCGACCTCGTGCCTAACGGAGATACATGGAACTATATGTTCTTGTGTTGATGGAGAGGGAGCACAGATGCTATGATGAAGCTTGTCGGACTCGAGATTCCAACAAGTGGAAGCTTGCTATGAAAGAAGAAATGAAATCTCTCATCTCGACTAGACATGGGAACTAGTGAGTTACTGTGGGAAAGAAGGCAACTTCCACAACAAATGGGTGTGCGGGTGAAAGAGGAGGCGTGATGGTTCAATAGATACAAAGCCCACCTAGGTTGTCAAAAGGGTTTCACTGCATGAAGGAAGGAGTTGACTACTCGACATTTTTGCTCCCGTTGTGAAGCTTAATACTATCATATCAGTATTGAGTATTGTAGCCATCGAAGATCTTCATCTTGAACAGTTGGATGTGAAGACTGCATTTCTTCATGGAGATTTAGATGAAGAGATATACATGTACCAGCCAGATGGTTTCTCAGAAAGAGGGAAGAAGAACATGGTGTGCAGACTTAAGAAGAGTTTGTATGACCTGAAATAAGCCCCGAGACAATGGTATAGAAAGTTTGAGAGCTTTGATAACTGTATTTTATATAGTTATTTTCATCAATT
The DNA here is from genome assembly GCA_033030585.1 of Hippophae rhamnoides. NCBI lineage: Eukaryota > Viridiplantae > Streptophyta > Magnoliopsida > Rosales > Elaeagnaceae > Hippophae > Hippophae rhamnoides. The sequence goes on along the minus strand of CM065434.1, from coordinate 17,575,226 downwards.
TTAGTAATGATAATTGCTATGTTCTTTTAATATTTAGTTAATTTTTGTTAAATAAATTAATATTTTCCTTTTATGTGCTAAAAATACATTTTTAATTAAATTAAATAATTTGTATCGAAAATATACTTAATTTCATATTTTAAATCCCTGAAATATAATTTCAGATAATATAGTTCTTAATTACAATTTATAAAAATTGAAAATATAATTTAAATTAAATTTGAGCTTAATTATAATTATTAAAAGTTTAAAAATTTAATTTAAAATTAGCAAAGGGCTTAACTGTAATTTAAGAAAGTTCAAAAGGTAATTTGGATTAAATTTGTGGGTTAAAATACAATTAATAAAAGTTTAATTTTCTGCGTAGGTGAGAAGAAGCCACGCACTATTATTCAAGCGCGCAACCCGGACCGTCCGATCAGAAAATAAACGGCTAATATGCGCGCGTCTAGATCAAGCCCGACCAAATCGCGTGTGCTCAGATTCCTTTACGCTGTTCGACGTGTCAGTGCGGCCCACTTGCCGCTCAGGCCGACGTGCAGAGTGGGACCTACGTGTCGGCTGCGCAGATTTCCCCTGAGGCGCATCGCTGACCGTTGGATCTCTTGAATGGTCCAGATTGAAGCGCGTGGAACCAAGCTGTCGCGCACTGAACCGTTCGTGTAACAATCGTGTGTGACGCGGGTTATGGAAGCAGCGTGCATCCTCAGTTTTACAGAATAAAAATGCGCCACGTGTCCCACTAATATTTAAGCAAATCATATGCCAACACGTGGCATGTTATCATGTGAGAGCAGATACGCCACGTTTGGCGTTGTCTCCCGTGCGACAATCCTACGCACGCTCGTTTCCCGCAGCCAATGAAATGCTGCCACGTGTCCGCATTAAATCCTCGCAGCGAATCAGACGCTGACACGTGGCATGTACTTTGAATTTCAGAAAATCAGAACGGCGGCCCTGTTTCACGCGTAAAATAAAATATTATATCGAATATCGATACGCGTCGATTCTATTTTCGATACAAATTCTTTACGCGTTTTTTTTTTAAAGAAATGTATTATTTTTGGATGTATTTTTTTAGCTATAAATAGGAGATAGTTTTTAGTTTTAAGAAAGGTTTTTTGGTTTAGAATTTTTGTGGTATTTAGGACTGGACTGTGGAACTCGCATAAGCCAATTTTTGGCTTCTGTTGTGTTCTACATGTGCCAAATATTTACGATCTGTAATGTTTTAATTTTCTTTCTTCTTCTTCTAATTTTTCTGCATCTATTGTAATTTTTATTTTAATTTAATGAAGTAATTTAATTTTTCTAGGGTTGCATTTGATTCAAATATATGAAGCTTTGATTTTAATTATTTTTGATAGATTTATAAGACGTTCGATTTGTTCGTTCTATTTTGTGCTTAATGCTTTTTGATTATTTACGAATTTTATCAAAATGATTTGTGGCATAAAAATAAACTTGAGAAAGGCATTTTTGTATATTTAACAAGTAAATAGAATGACATGTATGATGAAGGATAGAAATATACCCTAATTGTATGTGTGACCATTTGAGAACTTAGAACTTAATGAATCTTATTAAAATTAATTCTCATAGAGATATAGTGAATTAATTTAACGAGGTGTGTTTATACGGAGCTCGGAAGAGATGTATGAATAAAAAATAAGTTTTCGATTGACAAATTAAATGTACTAAAAAATATAAATTAAAAGAAAATAATATGATTTGAGTGGATTAGTTTGGTGAAAAATTGCAATCCTAGAGTTCTCTTATTTTTTTGTTACCTTTTTCCATATCAATGATTATTTTGGATAAAATTAGAGAGATACAATTTTAGTACTCAACAAACTATAGTACAAATCTCCGTGGGAACGATCTTTACTTAAAAATCTTTATTACTTGTGACCGTGTATACTTGCACGATTTTTACGTGTGTTCGCAAAACACCTGACAAGTTCATGCCTGAGGAAGGTTTCGAAGTGCAATGTTGATCATTGTTGCTACTTGAGAGATATAGGTCCATTATATCATTTTACTACTTTATGTTGATGATATGTTAGTAGCGAGGTTCGGATATGGATGATATTAAAAGGTTGAAGCGAATTGTCGAAAGGAATTTGACATGAAAGACTTGGTCCGAAAGAAGATTCTTGGAATGCAAATCATAAGAAATAAGAAGAAAGGATCCTTGCGGTTATCTCAAGCAGTACATCAATCGTGTTTTGCAAAGATTCAACATACTGGCGATGCCAAGCCGGCCAACATGGCGCCGCAGCCGGTTAATTTCGCCTATCCGAGGATCGGTCCCTCCCGAAGCAGGAGGAAGAGAGAATTCATGGCTAAGGTTCATATGCCTCGGCCATTGGAAGTTTGATGTATGCAATGGTGCACGTACGAGACCCGGACATTGGCCATGCGGTGGAAGTTGTTAGCGATTTATGTCAAACCCGGGGAAAACTCATGGTAGGAAGCGTCGAGTGGATTTTGAGGTACTGCGAGGCACGCTGAGAAAAGTGCTTGTACTTTAGTAAAGGAGAGTTAAAAGTACAGCGGTACGTAGATGCGGACTTTGGAGGTGAAGTTGATCACCAGAAGAAGCACTCTGTTATATATTCTTTGTTGGAACTACGGTGTTTGTAGTTGGATGTCACAAATACGAGAAAATTGTCACTCTATCCACTTCTGGTGAGTATGTAGCGATTCTTGAAGCTAGTAAAGAGATGATATGGCAACTGAGGTTTGTTAATTGGTGGGATTGAACAAAGAAGAATGTTCTGCGTAGTGATAGTCGAAGTGCAATACACTTGCGAAGAATTCAAACATTTCATTCTAGAACAAAGCATATTGGACTTCTTTATCACTTCGTGGATCTCTATTGGAAGATGATGTGTTAATCTTGGAGAAGATTCAAGGAAGCAAAAATCCAGCCAGGATATGTTAACAAAGGTGGTGACTATTGACAAGCGAAGTTGTGCTCAACTTCACTTGGTCTCTAGAGTAACAAAGACTAGAAAAAGGCTGTTTGCATTGATCAAGGTGTGAAGACAGATTGAAATCAGTCTTCAAGTGGGAGATTGTTGGAGATTGTTATAAAGCTCCTTAATTTAAGGAGCAAATTAAGGAGCAAAACATGGAGTAAAACATGGAGCAAAACAAGGAGCAAAATATGGAGCAATTCATGGAGCAAAACAAGGAGCTTAATTCAAGGAGCAATTTAAGGAACCATTAATTTAAGGAGTAATTCAACGAGTGAATTTTCCTATAAATAGATGTGTAATTGTAATGAATTAATCATCCAAAGTGTTCATTCCAATTGAGAGAAAAGCTTAGAGAAAAAAGTTTTTGTGAGAGAAAATTGAGAGTAATTTTCTTGGGTGTAATTGGGTTGTGAGTTGTGAGTGTTGTAAACACATTGTGTAATTTCTTCCCTTTCAGTAAAAAGATCTACAGCAGGTCCGGAGACGTAAGCAAGATTGGTCGAACTCCGTTACCAATTTTATGTGTTATTTTTCTATTCTTGCTTTCTCATTCATCTGGCTTATCGAGAATTTGCGTTATTTCCTAACACATATTTACTTAATTAATAACTTTCAATTAAGGATTTGGTTTAATGTTATGGAATAGGTTAGGTTGGTTTAATAATTAAGTTATATATATATATCTATATTAGCAGGATATTTTTGAAAATTGAGTTATTAGAGTTTTTATCATAATATAATAAAATCCGTTATCATAAATTAAACTATAAAAATTACTTAAATATATATAAACAAATTTATATAGTTATAATTATTAAATTATCGTAATTTAATTAAAATAATAGAGTTTCAATTTTTTTAAAATCTAAATCAAATAATATATTATGTTATGTTTAAAAAAAATAGCTTTACAATTTTTTCATTTATCTCTTAATTAATTTTATTATTTTTTATTTGTCTCTGAAGAAATCCATGGCCTAACTCCCTCCAAAAGAGCTCTCAAAGAGGAATGATTGCCATAGACTTATAAGTGCAGCAGAAACCCAATGCTTAGTCGATGGGGGGGTTCAACACTCCCCCTCACATCGATTTCCGACCGGGATATGGAGCGCCTCCCTCACACCTGCCAAGCAGGGTTCATCCCTACAACCCACGGCACCGACCGAGTCACCTGGCTCTGATCCCATGAAGAAATCCATGGCCTAACTCCCTCCAAAAGAGCTCTCAAAGAGGAAGGATTGCCATAGACTTATAAGTGCAGCAGAAACCCAATGCTTAGTCGATGTGGGACTTCAACACTCCCCTCACATCGATTTCCGACCGGGGATATGGAGCGCCTCCCCTCACACCGGCGCGGGTTCATCCCACAACTGGCCGGTACCGACCGAGTCACCCGGCTCGATACCACGAAGAAATCCATGGCCTAACTCCTCCAAAAGAGCTCTCAAAGAGGAAGGATTGCCATAGACTTATAAGTGCGACGAAACCCAATGCTTAGTCGATGTGGGACTTCAACACTCCCCTCACATCGATTTCCGACCGGGGGATATGGAGCGCCTCCCCTCACACCCGGCGCAGGTTCATCCCTACAACCGGCCGGGTACCGACCGAGTCACCTGGCTCTGATACCATGAAGAAATCTATGGCCTAACTCACTCCAAAAGAGCTCTCAAAGAGTAAGGATTGCCATAGACTTATAAGTGCAACAGAAACCCAATGCTTAGTCGATGTGGGACTTCAACACTCTCCCTCACATCGATTTTCGACCAGAGATAGGGAGCGCATCCCTCTCATACCGGCGTAGGGTCATCCCCTACAACCGGCCGGGTACCGACCGAGTCACCTGGCTCTGATACCATGAAGAAATCCATGGCCTAACTCCCTCCAAAAGAGCTCTCAAAGAGGAAGGATTGCCATAGACTTATAAGTGCAGCAGAAACCCAATGCTTAGTCGATGTGGGACTTCAACACTCCCCCTCACATCGATTTCCGACCGGGGATATGGAGCGCCTCCCCCTCACACCGGCGCAGGGTTCATCCCCTACAACCGGCCGGGTACCGACCGAGTCACCTGGCTCTGATACCATGAAGAAATCCATGGCCTAACTCCCTCCAAAAGAGCTCTCAAAGAGGAAGGATTGCCATAGACTTATAAGTGCAGCAGAAACCCAATGCTTAGTCGATGTGGGACTTCAACAGTCTCACCACACCAAATTTTCCTCTTAATTTTCTTTTCTTAATTTGTTTACATCTTAGAAAAACTTTATTCTTGGCAACTAGTATCATGGCTAATGGCTTTGCCTAATTGCCATCGTGACTTTTGGTTGAGGTATAGAAAATGTCATTTTGATCTTCTTTTTTTGCTATATTTTGCAATGTGATTTGCTAGATATGATTACTGTGGGGCGATCGGAGAAGAATGCTAATTATGCTTTGGTATAGCAATTGTTGAAAATCTTTTTCACCAAGAGACTGGATTTTTACTTGGAATTTTATGCTATGAATTTTCCTATGCTAAAAGGCTACAATACAAGTAAAGTTTATTTCAATCCTTGTTCACGACTGTCATACAAGTTAGGATTTCTTCACACTTAAATTAATGTTTTTCATTAATATGGGAGGTCTTGTTTATAAAGATTACATTAGTAAGATAAGGTTGATGTCATTAGTGGATCTTAGCTCTGATAAAGATGGAGTAATTTCTTATAATTTTATTAAAAATACAATTAAGATTAATTTGCATTTCCTTTCGGATAGTAGCTTTGCTTTTACTATCTTTGTTAATTAAGTTCTTGTTTTAATTTTGATTTCAAATTTTTTTTATCAAAATAGATAGCTATTTAATAATAATTTAAATATGTATCTTGTAGTTTAATCCTAAAGAAACTTACAATGATGGTGAAATTGATGAGATGTAGAATGAATCGACAGAATTCACAAATCGTTTGTTACAACAATAACTAGCTAGTTAGACCATCTATGTGTTCTTATCTACTTTTTTGTTAGGTTGATTTAGATTATGAATAATTTAATTAGTATTGTTATTGTTAAATTTTTTACAAGTATTTCATATTTTGGAACACTTTAATTAATTAACTAGTAAAGCTTTATTATGTTTTAATGTATAAATTTTCAAATGTAATTGTACTCTTAAATTTATGATATGTCTATAGACTCGTTCTTTAAAGATTGTGACCAAGATTGAGATCAAATGATATGTCTATGGTCTCGTTCTTTTAAAGATCGTGACCAAATGGTATGTCTATGACCTCGATCTTTTAAAAACTTTGATCAAATAGTATGTCTATGGTCTTAATTTTAAAAAGATCGTAACCAAATTGTATATCTATTGCTTTTTTTTATAAAATCATAACCAAATAATATATCTATGACCTCGATATTATAAAATATCATGACCAAATAGTATGTCTATGATCTCAATTAAAAAACCGAGATAATATGTAAAAGTCCATGATATCTCCCAATTAAATCTTGATTTTCATAATTGTAATCATAGCCATATATTAATTTTATAGTAATGATATATTTTTGATATATATATATATATATATATACATATATATGAATATATCGTAAGAGATAATTACAATGAATATCTCTTAATTATTCAAAAAAGATAATTACATAAAGATAACTATAATGTTATAAAATATCTATTTAAATAAATAAGAGATATACATTATGTTAATTCTAATCCATATATATATATATATTTCACATACAATCTAAGATCTAACATCTAAGATCTCTCATAACTAATAGCAACTGCCACGAACACTTGCTTTCTCTTTAATCACATCATTTATAGTTATCCACTTTTAACATTCGTATAAACAAATCTAATTAAGGTTAAATTACTAATAACTAGTTATCTCACATGCACGTCATATAAAATTTGTTAAAACCCTTTTTATGAGAAATTTTATTCCAATATGATTTCTTTTCTTTTTCAATTTAATTAGAGTCGATGCTTTAAAGCCCATATAATCAACTATTAGGACTTCAATCATTGCATATTATAAAAATGTTGTTTTAACACTTTGCATCTCAAGCAACACTTTTTGTTAATAGGGTTTAGTCACTACAGTAATAAATATATTTTCAGATAATTTTAATTATGAAAGCAATATTCATCCGTCAGTAGTGGTAGTAATAATTATAGAATTGTAATTCTAGATATATGACTTTATGTCATAGTATGAACTGCAAATAATAATGGTAAGGGATGAGGAATGCTTCTGGAAGAAACAATTTAATGTTTCACACCAACTAAATGATGACCTTTCATTTTAATGAAGAAAAAAAAATCTCAATCCACGTAGGGAAATTAAAAAATATATAATTCTATTCGGCTTCCCTTGGTAACAAAAGTTGTATCTCATTCTTTTTTACAGGACTAATTCAAGGAGTAAATTTTCCTATAAATAGATGTGTAATTGTAATGAATTAATCATCCAAAGTGTTCATTCCAATTGAGAGAAAAGCTTTTGTGATAGAAAATTGAGAGTAATTTTCTTGGGTGTAATTGGGTTGTGAGTTGTGAGTGTTGTACCTTGTGTAATTTCTCCCCTTTCAGTAAAAAGATCTGCAGCAGGTCCGGAGACGTAAGCAAGATTAGCCGAATTCCGTTATCAAATTTTGTGTTATTTTTCTATTCTTACTTTCTCATAAATATGGCTTATCGGGAATTTGCGTAATTTCCCAACAACTGGTATCAGAGCTATTGGGGGTGATTTCTGTCAATTTTTTGCAAGGTTACTATTTATGTGAATAGTGAAATTTTGTTGACGATATTTGTTCGTTGACGGAGGTGTTCTAATACACGATGGTTTACAGAAATAGTCAGAAACGATCCAGAGGAAGTCAGATTTTAGTGGGAGCAATGGCCGCAGATGAAGGAAGGGTGAAACTCGAGAAATTTGATGGCACAGATTTTGGGTTTTGGAAAATACAGATAGAGGATTATATGTATCAAAGAAATCTATATCAACCTCTCTCAGGGAAGAAACCAGAAGCTATGAAGGAAGAAGATTGGAATCTTCTAGACAGACAAGCCCTCGGAGTTATTCGATTGACGTTATCCCGTAATGTTGCCTTCAACATAGCAAAGGAAAAGACCACGGCGGGTCTTATGGCAGCTCTCTCCAATATGTATGAGAAGCCATCAGCCTCAAACAAAGTGCACTTGATGAGGCGTTTGTTCAATTTGCGGATGAATGAAGGCGCATCGGTAGCTCAACATCTCAATGAACTCAACACAATCAGTACCAAATTGAGTTCAGTGGAAATTGAATTCGATGAAGAAGTACGAGCATTAATACTTTTGTCTTCTTTACCAGAAAGTTGGAATGCTACTGTCACGGTTGTGAGTAGCTCGTCAGGAAGCAATAAGTTAAAATTTGACGATGTTCTTGATTTGGTTATCAATGAAGAGATCCGACGTAGAGAGTCGGAGTGAATCGTCGGCTTAACTTCGGTTTGCATACAGAGTCGAGGAAGAAATTCAACCAAAGGGAATGGACGTAGCGAACGAGACTACTGGGTAGATCAAAGGACGGGATGTCCAAATCCAGAATCCTAATAATTCCCATAGCTCGAAGACTATCAGTGTTGGAATTGTGGAAGAATGGGCCTACAAAAATCGGTGCAGAGTTGCATGAAGGAAAAACAAGTGAAGGTAGAGGCAAATGTTACTTCCACCTCAGGAGAAGACGATGCATTGATATGCTCTTTGGAAAAAGAATTCTTCGAGAAATATATCTTCATGCTACTTCACAAAAAGAATTCTTCGAGAAATATATCCCCGGAAACCTTGGAAAGGTATATCTTGGTGATGATCAACCATATGCTATTATTGGCAAAGGTGTAGTGAAGATTAAGTTGAATGGATCTGTTTGGGAGCTGAAGGCTGTCAGGCATATTCCCGATCTTAAAAGGAACTTAATCTCAGTTGGGCAAGTTGGCCGGTGGAAGTCTGTACGATCTTCCATGGTGATGATTGGAAGATTTCAAAGGGTGCAATGACAGTTGCTCGAGGCAAGAAAAATGGCACTCTTTACATGACAGCAGAGGCACGTTGTTCAATTGCAGTTGCAGCAGGCAATGAAACACCAAATATGTGGCACCATATACTAGGCCACAAGAGTGAGAAAGGGATGAAGATTATGCACTCAAAAGGAAAACTTCCAGGTCTACAGTCTACGAAGATAGACATGTGCGAGGATTGCATACTTGGAAAGTAAAAGAGAGTCAGGTTTTAGACAAGTTGCAGAAACCCAAAGAAGGAAAGGCTAGAGCTTATTCACTCTGATGTTTGGGGACGACCGACCGTCTCATCTATTGGTAGGAAACGCTACTTCGTGACTTTCATCGATGATCACTCTCGGAAGGTATGGGTTTACTTTCTAAAGCATAAGTCTTAAGTATTTGAGGCTTTCAGAAGATGGAAAGCTATGGTGGAAAATGAGACGGGTTTAAAGATCAAAAAGCTCAAAACCGATAATGGTGGTGAATATGAAGACACCATATTCAAAAATTTCTGCTATGAGCACAAGATCAGAATGGAAAGAACTATGCCAGGCACGCCTCAACACAATGGTGTAGCTGAGCGTATGAACCGAACGTTGACAGAAAGAGCCAGAAGCATTCGTATACACTCGCAAGCGGTTCACGGGCAGAATCAGTCAACACGGCAGCTTACTTGATCAACCGAGGCCCATCTGTTCCATTGGAGCATATAATACCAGAGGAGGTATAGAGCGGAAAAGAGGTGAAACTATGACATCTAAAAGTTTTCGGTTGTGTAGCATTTGTGCATATCAATGATCAAGGCAGGAATAAGCTTGATCCTAAATCCAAGAAATACACATTCATTGGCTATGGTGAGGATGAGTTTGGCTACGCATTTGGGATGAGGGAAAAGAAGAAAGTTATCCATAGCAGAGATATGATTTTCAACGAAAGGGTGATGTATAAGGGCGTATGCGTAAAATAGGACGCGAATGACTCGGAGGCAGAATGAGTCGGTATTTGCGGTCTGAGATGATGTCCAGAGGTTCCTCACATGACGAACCAATTGTAACAAGTCCTTAGCCGGAGGAACTTTTTGGACAAAGAAGACACAACATTCGACACACCACGCCTGAACCTCTTTACTCCACTCGTATTGAGAAGGTCTTCTCGACCTCGTGTGCCTAACGGGAGATACATGAACTATATGTTCTTCGATGGAATGGAGCACGAATGCTATGATGAAGCTTGTGGGACTCGAGATTCCAACAAGTGGAAGCTTGCTATGAAAGAAGAGTAGAAATCTCTCATCTCCAAGTAGACATGGGAACTAGTTGAGTTACGCCTGTGGGAAAGAAGGCAACTTCACATGACAAATGGGTGTCTAGGGTGAAAGAGACGTGATGGTTCCCGAGAGATACAAAGCCCGCCTAGTTGTCAAGGGTTTCAACAAAAAGGAAGGAGTTGACTACTTGAAATTTTAAGCTCAGTTGTGAAGCTCGATACTATCATATTAGTATTGAGTATTGTAACTCAAGATCTTCATCTTGAGCAGTTGGATGTGAAGTACATTCCTTCGTGTAGATTTAGATGAAGAGATATACATGTACCCGGCCCAGGAAGGTTTCTCGAGAAAGGGGAAGAAGAACATGGTGTACGAGACTTAAGAAGAGTTTGTATGGCACAGAAACAAGCCCCGAGACAATGGTACGGAAAGTTTGAAAGCTTAAATGCACCTGAGGAAGGTTTCCCGGAAGTGCAAGTGCGCTGATCATTGTTTCTACTTGAGAGATATAGGTCCAATTATATCATTTTACTACTTTATGTTGATGATATGTTAGTAGTAGGTTCGGATATGGATGATATTAAAAGGTTGAAGCAAAGCAATTATCAAAGGAATTTGACATGAAAGACTTGGGTCCAAAGAAGAAGATTCTTGGAATGCAAATCATGAGAAATAAGAAGAAAGGATCCTTGCAATTATCTCGAGGCAGAGTACATCAATCGTGTTTTGCGAGAGATTCAACATGGGTGATGCCAAGCCGGTTAGCACACCGGCAGTCATTTCGCCTATCCAAGGATCGGTCCCTCGGGCAGGAAGTTTGATGTCTGCTTGATAGTGCGTACGAGACCGAGACATTGGCCGTACGGTGAGAGTTGTTAGCATATTTATGTCAAATCCAGGGGAAAACTCATTAGGAAGCGGTCAAGTGGATTTTGAGGTATGCGAGGCACTGCGAGAAAAGTGCTTGTACTTTAGTAAAGAGAGTTAAAAGTACAAGGGTAGACGCAGACTTTGGAGGTGAAGTTGATCCGCAGAAGAAGCCTTCAGTTATATATTCTTGTTGGAACTAAAATCTTGGTTGGATGTCACAAATACGAGAAAAATTGTCACTCTATCTACTACAGGTGAGTATGTAGCGAATCGAAGCTAGTAAAGAGATGATATGGCTTCAAGGTTTGTTAATTGAGCTGGGATTCAAATAGTAGAAGAATGTTCTGCATAGTAATAGTCAAAGTGCAATACACTTGGCGAAGAATTCAGCATTTCATTCTAGAACAAAGTATATTGGACTTCGTTATCACTTCATCAGATCTCTATTGGAAGATGATGTGTTAATATTGGAGAAGATTCAAGGAAGCAAAAATATAGTAGATATGTTAACAAAGGTGGTGACTATTGACAAACTGAAGTTGTCTGCTAGGGTAACGAAGACTAGAAAAGTTGCTGCATTGATCGAGGTGTGAAGACAGATTGAAATCAGTCTTCAAGTGGGAGATTGTTGGAGATTGTTATAAAGCTCCTTAATTTAAGGAGCAAATTAAGAAGCAAAACATGGAGCAAAACATGGAGCAAAACAAGGAGCAAAACATGGAGAAAAACATAGAGCAAAACATGAAGCAAAACAAGGAGCTTAATTCAAAGAGAAATTTAAGGAACCATTAATTTAAGGAGTAATTCAAGGTGTGAATTTTCCTATAAATAGATGTGTAATTGTAATGAATTAATCATCCAAAGTATTCATTCCAATTGAGAGAAAAGCTTTTGTGAGAGAAAATTGAGAGTAATTTTCTTGGGTGTGAAGATAGATTGAAATCAGTCTTCAAGTGGGAGATTGTTGGAGATTGTTGGAGATTGTTATAAAGCTCCTTAATTTAAGGAGCAAATTAAGAAGCAAAACATGGAGCAAAACATGGTGCAAAACAAGGAGCAAAACATGGAGAAAAACATGGAGCAAAACATGAAGCAAAACAAGGAGCTTAATTCAAAGAGAAATTTAAGGAACCATTAATTTAAGGAGTAATTCAAGGTGTGAATTTTCCTATAAATAGATGTGTAATTGTAATGAATTAATCATCCAAAGTATTCATTCCAATTGAGAGAAAAGCTTTTGTGAGAGAAAATTGAGAGTAATTTTCTTGGGTGTAATTGGGTTGTGAGTTGTGAGTGTTGTAAACATCTTGTGTAATTTCTCCCCTTTCAGTAAAAAGATCTGATGGAGTCGGGAGGCGTAAGAGTTAGTAGAACTCCGTTATCAAATTTTGTGTTATTTTTCTATTCTTGATTTCTCATAAATCTGGCTTATCGAGAATTTGCATAATTTCCCAACAAAAAATTGCACCTCCTTTCATTGCATGAATTTTCTCTAGTAGTTTCATTAATTTTGTTTTCATCTAACTTCTTGGCTCTCATTTGTTCATATGCTCCCACATATCTCCTATGTGTGTGATCATGCCATGTTATTAGAAGTTTTTTTTTGTATTTATGTTGGAAATATTGCTATTACAATTTTAATATATGGTCACACTTTTTAACCATGATTATAAATCTATGATCACGATTATAAAAATCATGATCTAAGCAAGAGAGACTATATACTCATATATAATCACAATCTTGTGAAAGACCGTTATCATACACTATATTTGGTCACGGTCTTGTAAAAGATTGTGACAAGATTATAATCTACTACTTATTTACAATCACGGTTACACGTTAGACCATGAATTTATCTTTATATTTGGTCTCAGTTACATCAAAATTGTGATATTTATCTTCATATTTAATCTCAATTATATTAAAATCGTTACAATAAAAATATAATATATCATAATTTTAAAGAAAAACTGTGTTCGAAACTACCATTAGGTTAATTTTTTGCCACAATTTTCACTAAAATCGTGACTATATGTATTGCTCAATTAATCATAATCTGTTAATTTTTTTACATTTAATATATTTAAATACCCTTTTTTAGCACAACTTGCGTTATGAATGCATGATTGCACTCAAGAATAATGAATTCGATAAATTTATCGATTATAATATTAAAAGTTAATATTATATTAAAATTTAGAGTATAATTATATTTGAGAGTTTATGCACCAAAAGATAATAACATTGCTAACTAATTAAAGCGATCAAAAATATTGAATGTATACTTAAAGTTTTCCAATAACAATATTATCAAATAGTATCTATTGAAATCGATAAATATCAAAAAAATAATTAAGAATGCATAAATGGTATTGTTAGTTATTGCTCTAAGAATCGATTTGAGAGCTCTTATTTCGCATTTCATCTATTAACAAGTCATTTTACTTAAAACATTATATATTAAATAAGAAAATTAATTATTAGCTTAATATTTCAGTAAAAGATTAAAAATATATATATAGATAACTAATTTACTTCTCAATTCACACGAGGAATCTAAAAAGGGTCAAGAACAGTTCCATAAGAGGTAAATGTTGGTAAGCAAACACCGCAAGTGGTCATGTTGTAAACAAAACTAACACACTAAAAACAAGCATGAAAGTAATTGGTATCTTAACACATTAAGGTATTAAAAAGGAAAAAAGAAAAAAACACAATCAAAGATTTCTAATAATAATCATATTAAATCATTATCATGAAATGTAGAAAACATATAAAATACGGATTCCCAGCTTAAAAACTTAAATTTAATGAAACTAATCTCAATTTTCTGATATTAGACGCACAACCTTATAATAATATGCCCCTCAAGAATAATATTCAAGCACAACATATGCACAGTCAAAGAAAGCTACTCATGTATGCATGAGTGCTCTTTAATATGTTTACTTTTCAATTTATGAAGATTGAGATCAGGTAGGATAGACTAATTAAGAAGCAGCAAACAAAAAAACCAATCCAGCAGCAAACAAAAAAACAAAGTTGTTAGCAGATCTGATTGGTTCTCACCAGCACTTCATTCGTATATTTGAAATCAAACACATTTTGGCTAGTCAAAAATCAATCCAGCAGTGAGCTAGATATTAACAACGTCCCTACTTGATATGGACATGATTGATACAAAGTTGGGTTGAGGAAACCTTATATTCCTTCTAGATTGTGTTGGTCATTTGAAAATAATAATTAAGGCTTCAAGCAGAGTAAACTAATATAACGTGTCATAGTGACAATTACAATCAAATCATGCACATAACAGTTGATGACTTCCAACTCTAAATATCATTTGAGAAATAGAAATTGATTATGTACTTTACATAAAAGGAACAAAGATATGTACTTATCGATTCTTAGTTCATAAGATAAGGCAAACAATTTTGTGAAATGTTTAACCTAAGTAATTTTGAGATGATTCAGAAAGTATACAACCACCCACCTTAAAAGAAAGACAAACAAAATTATCAATGATAAAAAAATATATACATTTTACCTAAAACAATATCTTTCGGACAAGAATAACCAAAGAATCGGCAATACCAAAATCTGCAATACATTTATAATACATTCTTATCCCTACAAATAAGAGAGAAAACATGGTTAGCAGTTTCAAACAAGTATTTTAAGATGTCAAAATTAACAATCATAGAGGATCAATAGCATGTTTAGAAATAATAACAATTGTAGGTGTTAAATTGTGGGCCAAAACCTCAGGCACAAAGTTCATTAAAAACCCTATCCCTCTGCATTACCTTTGTTATTTATATGTTGTTTTGGGATAGAAGAAAAAAATGTGAGAAGCTACACTGAGACAGAGAAGATGCTGAACACGTCTGTCTCCTTGACACAACCATCACCATCACTGCAGATCACTCTCTTTGGTGCGAAATAGCTCTCCACCTTCAGAGTAGAAGCTGAAGTTGCCTTCTCATCCTCTTGCCGCTTGCTGCTGTTAGATATTATTGTTATAAAGCTCCTTAATTTAAGGAGCAAATTAAGGAGCAAAACATGGAACAAAACAAGGAGTAAAACATGGAGCAAAACATGGAACAAAACAAGGAGTAAAACATGGAGCTTAATTCTAGGAGCAATTCAAGGAACCATTAATTTAAGGAGTAATTCAAGGAGTGAATTTTCCTATAAATAGATGTGTAATTGTAATGAATTAACCATCAAAAAGTGTTCATTCCAATTGAGAGAAAAGCTTAGAGAGAAAAGCTTTTGTGAGAGAAAATTGAGAGTAATTTTCTTGGGTGTAATTGGGTTGTGAGTTGTGAGTGTTGTAAACACCTTGTGTAATTTCTCCTTTCGCAAAAAAAAAGATCTGCAGCTGGTCAGGAGACGTAAGCAAGATCGTCGAACTCCGTTAACAAATCTTGTGTGTTATTGTTTTTTTTCTTGCTACCGTAAATCTAGCTATCGAATTTGCGTTATTTCCGCAAAATGGTATCGGAGCTATTGGTAGTGATTTACGTCAATTTTCTCGCAAGAAATAGTCGAAAACGATCCGTAGGAAGTCGGATTTTAGTGGGAGCAATGGCCGCAGGATGAAGGAAGGGTGAAACTTCGAGAAATTTGATGGCACGATTTCGGGTTTTGGAAAATGCGAGATAGAGGATTATACGTATCAAAGAAATCTATATCAACCTCTCGGGAAGAAGCGAGTTTATGAAGGAAGAAGATTGGAATCTTCTGCATGCACAAGCCCTGAGTTATTCGATTGACGTTATCCCGTAATGTTGCTTTCAACATAGCAAAGGAAAAGACTACGGCGGGTCGCATGGCGCCTCTCTCCAATATGTATGAGAAGCTTTCATCGCCTCAAACAAAGTGCACTCGATGGCGCTTGTTCAATTTCATGCGGATGACGGAAGGCGCATCGGTAGCTCAACATCTCAACGAACTCAACACGTTACAACCCACTGAAGTTCGGAATTGAATTCGATGAAGAAGTACGAGCATTGATACTTTTGTCTTCTACCGAGAAAGGCGGAATATTACCTTGTCACGTTGTGAGTAGCTCCATCGGGAAGCAATAAGTTGAAATGTGATGTTCGTGATTTGGTTCTCGGTGAGAGATCAGGACGTAGAGAGACAGTGAATCGTCAACCTCTTCGGTTGCATACGAGTCGAAGGAAGAAATTCAACCAAAGGAAATGGACGTGGTAGAACTGACTACCGAGGTAGATCAAAGGACAGAGGTCCAAATCTAGGAATCCTAATAATTCCCATAGCAAGACTATCGAGTGTTGGAATTGTGGAAGAACAAGACTACAAAAATCCGTGCAAGAATGCACTTAGAAGGACAAACAAGTGAAGGCGAGGCAAATGTTACTTCCACTCGGGAGGAGATGATGCATTGATATACTCTTTGGAGAGCAAGGAAGAATCTTGGGTGCTAGACTCTGGAGCATCGTTCCATGCGTTACTTCACGAAGAATTCTTTGAGAAATATGTCCCAGGAAACCTTGGAAAGGTATATCTTGGTGATGATCAACCATGTGCTATTATTGGCAAAGGTGTAGTGAAGATTAAGTTAAACAGTGCCGTTTGGGAGTGAAGGATGTCGGGCATATTCTCGACCTCGTAAGAAACTTAATCTCGGTGGGGCGGTTGGCTAGTGAAGGCTACACTACGATCTTCCATGGTGATGATTGGAAGATTTCAATGTGCGAATGACAGGTTGCTCGAGGCAAGAAAAGTGGCACTCTTACATGACGAAAGCACGTTGTTCAATCACAATTGTAGCAGTAATGAAACACCAAACCTGTGGCACCGAGATTAGGCCACATGAGTGAGAAGGGGATGAAGATTATGCACTCAAAAGGAAAACTTCCGGTCTACGGTCAGAGAGATGGACGTGTGCGAAAGATTGTATACTTGGAAAGCAAAGAGAGTCGGCTTTCGGACGTGGTAGAACCCCCGAAAGAAGGGAAAAGATAGAGCTTATTCACTCGGATGTTTGGGGACCAACAACCGTCTCAAATCCATTGGTGGGAAACAATATCGTGACTTTCATCGATGATCATTCTCGGAAGGTATGGGTTTACTTTCTAAAGCATAAGTCTGAAGTATTTGAGGCTTTGAAGATGGAAAGCTATGGTGGAAAATGAGACGGATTTGAAGATCAAAAGCTCAACCGGTAATGGTGGTGAATATGAAGACACCGATTCAAAAAATTTTACATAGCGTGGGATCGAGAATGGAAAGAAGCGTGCGTGTGCACACCTCAACACAATGGTGTAGTGAGCGTATGTACGAACCGAACGTTGACGAGAAAGAGCGAAGCATCCGTATACGGTCGGGTCTACAGAAGCAATTTTGGGCGTATGTCAACACGGCACTTACTTGATCAACCGAGGCCCATCTGTTCCATTGGAGCATAGAATACGGAGGAGGTATGGAGCGGAAAAGAGGTGAAACTATCACATCTAAAAAGTTTTGGTTGTGTAGCATTTGTGTGCATATCGGTGATCAAGGCAGAATAAGCTTGATCCCAAATCCAAGAAATGCACATTCATTGGCTATGGTGAGGATGAGTTTGGCTACCCGCGCATTTTGGATGACGAAAAGAAGAAAGTTATCCGTAACAGAGATGTGATTTTCAACGAAAGGGTGATGTATAAGGACATGCATAAAATAGACGCCAATGCCTCATAGAACGAGTCAAGATTGCGGTGCAGATGATGTCCCGGATACTTCCACACAGAACCAATTGTAATAAGTCCTCGGCCAGGAGGAACTTGTTTGGACAAAGCAAGACACAAAGATTCTCGACACCACCACAACCTCTTACTCCGGCTCCTGTATTGAGAAGGTCTTCTCGACCTCACGTGCCTAATAGAGATACATGAACTATATGTTCTGTGATGGAGGGGAGCACAGATGCTATGATGAAGCTTGTCGACTCGAGATTCAACAAGTGGGAGCTTCTGCTATGAAAGAAGAAATGAAATCTCTCATCTCCAAACTGCATGGGAACTAGTTGAGTTACCTATGGGAAGAAGGCACTTCACAACAAATGGGTGTACCGGGTGAAAGAGGAAAGACGATGGTTCCAAGAGATACAAAGCACGCCTAGTTGTTAAAGGGTTTCAACGAAGGAAGGAGTTGACTACACCGACATTTTCGCTCACTGTTGTAGAAGCTCAATACTATCGATCCGGTATTGAGTATTGTAGCCATTGAAGATCTTCATCTAGAAACGGTTGGATGTGAAGCGCATTCCTTCATGGGAGATTTAGATGAAGAGATATACATGTACCACCCGAAGGTTTCTGAAAGAGGAAAGAAGAACATGGTGTGCAGACTTAAGAAGAGTTTGTATGGCTGAAACAAGCCCGAGACAATGGTACGAGAAAGTTTGATAGCTTCTTCATGCACGAGGAAGGTTTCAAGTGCAATGCTGACCATTGTTGCTACTTCAAGAGATATAGGTCCGGTTATATCATTTTACTACTTTATGTTGATGATATGTTAGTAGCGAGTGTTCTGAATATGGATGATATCGAAGATTGAAGCATCAATTGTCAAAGGAGTTTGACATGAAAGACTTGGGTCCCGAAAAAGGATTCTTGGAATGCAAATCACAAGAAATAAGAAGAAAGGATCCTATAGATATCTCGTGCAGAGTACATCCCGTGTTTTGCATAGATTCAACATGAGCGATGCCAAGCCGTTTAGCGCGCCTTGGCTAGGTCATTTTCGCCTATCCAAGGATCGGTCCCACCAGACAGAGGAAGAGAGAGAATTCATGGCTAAGGTTCCTTATGCCTCGGCCCATTGGAAGTTTGATGTACGCAATAGTGCAGTACAAGACCGGACATTGGCCATGCAATGGGAGTTGTTAGCGGTTATGTCAAATCCAGGGAAAACTCATTGGGAAGCGATCAAGTGGATTTTGAGGTATCTGCGAGGCACCATGAAAAGTGTTTGTACTTTAGTAAAGGAGAGTTAAAAGTACAAGGATACGTGAATGCATAGACTTTGGAGGTGAAGTTGATCACCGAAGAAGCACCGGTTATATATTCTTGTTGGAACTAAATTTGTTAGTTGGATGTCACAAATACGTAAAATTGTCACTCTATCCCTTCTGAGGCCGAGTATGTAGAATCAAGCTAGTAAAGAGATGATATGGCTTCAAGGTTTGTTAAGCCTAGTTGGGATTCAAACAAGAGAAGAATGTTCTGCGTAGTGATAGTCAAAGTGCAATACAACTTGGCGAAGAATTGCATTTCATTCTAGAACCAAACATATTGGACTTCGTTATCACTTCATCGGATCTCTATTAGAAGATGATGTGTTAATACCGGAGAGAAGATTCAAGGGAGCAAAAATCCAGCAGATATGTTAACAAAGGTGGTGATTATTGACAAACCGAAGTTGTGCTCAACTCGCCTGGTCTCTTAGAGTAACAAAGACTAGAAAAGGCTGTGCGTACTGATCGAGGTGTGAAGGCAGATTGAAATCGGTCTTCAAGTGGGGAGAATTGTTAGATATTATTGTTATAAAGCTCCTTAATTTAAGGAGCAAATTAAGGAGCAAAACATGGAACAAAACAAGGAGTAAAACATGGAGCAAAACATGGAACAAAACAAGGAGTAAAACATGGAGCTTAATTCTAGGAGCAATTCAAGGAACCATTAATTTAAGGAGTAATTCAAGGAGTGAATTTTCCTATAAATAGATGTGTAATTGTAATGAATTAACCATCAAAAAGTGTTCATTCCAATTGAGAGAAAAGCTTTTGTGAGAGAAAATTGAGAGTAATTTTCTTGGGTGTAATTGGGTTGTGAGTTGTGAGTGTTGTAAACACCTTGTGTAATTTCTCCCTTTCAAGGTAAAAGATCTGCAGGTCAGGAGGCATTAAGCAAGATTGGCTGAACTCCGTTATCAAATCTTGTGTGTTATTGTTTCTATTCTTGCTTTCTCATAAATCTAGCTTATCGGGAATTTGCGTTATTTCCCAACAGCTGCCTCGTTGCTTTTTTCATCGGTTTCATGCTGCCAGCTTCTAAAACAAAAGAAAAAATAAGCTGAAATTGTTACAAGTGAGCTCATTTGTATGGTAATATTTGATTAAATAATAAGTTTATTAATTTATCTTGTTGTATATTACCAGTAAATTAGAGTGACTTATTTTCTACGTGTATTTGGGTTTTTGGTATATTTTAGAAAAAGTTCTTAATATTGATGTTTGTATCTCTATTTGATTATTAGTGGATTTTTTTTTGTGTGTTGTCGTCAGTGGAGTATACTTTCACATTTAAAAAGTTGAACCACTTAAATTATTATGTGTCATTTATTTTTCTAACTATTTATTATTTTACTCTTATCCATAATTATATATTTGTGCAATCAAATTGGACTCAAACTTCGTTTCTGCTAGTGCTAATTTATAACACTGGGATTAAAAAGCCAACCAAGCAAGGATTAAATTGTTGTTTACATTGTTCATGAAAATATGGTAATTTATTTGAGTTTCACATTTAGCCAAATAACCAAGCAAGTAAAGTAGATAACCAAATAACCAAGAGAAACAATAACCAAGCAAGTAAAGTAGATAACCAAATAACCAAGAGAAACAATTCACAACAAATGAGATTATAAAAATCCTTTTACAAATAAAAATAAAGCTTGAAATAAAGTGTATACACACTATTTGATTCATAGCTATCTAATTCCATTTCAACACTTAATAGCTCACATTTAGAACATTTCTTGGGACACTAGATTCATAGCTATGACATCATGAATATTTAGTACACAAATATGGTCTAGTATAAACATTATGCACAAATACGGTCCAGGAAAAACATTCATATATGGGTTTGGATGGGGAAGAAAAGCTCACAAAATGATAGACTAAATGTTAAAGAGTGTTGAAGAGGATGAGTGATGGGGGTTTCTAATCTAACGAAGGTTGAGCTAAGACATACGAAAGAGGCCAATAGAGAAAGAAATAAAAAATGAGAACACAAACTTGTGGCTAATTTGGATGGCTGGCTAGCCCATGAACAAAGATGGAGTGGTTGGACACAAATGAAGTTGGAAGTGGTTGGTCGGGGATCGACTTTGGATTGAGGAAGCTACGTGCTTGTGTAGATCGCATATGCATAGTGAAAGGGAGATGTAATTAGGTTTTTGAGGGTACACCATCTAGGTTTTCTAATTTAATGGTTGATTTTTTTAATTGAATATACTTCTTAAAATAAAACTAAAAACACATACAACATAATTTTTTTACCTCGGTTCATAAAAAAATGAGATTATAAAATTAATATTAGGTTATAGTTATTTAATAACCGTGACTATAAGCTAATAACATAGTCTCAATTTTTTATGAACCGAGAGCAAAAATTATTTAGGTCATAGTTATTTAATAACTGTGATTATAAGTTCGTTTATTTTAAGTAATTTTTGTAGTCTAACTTATAATTATGATGACGAATAAAAATCAAAATTATATATACACATTATGGTCATGGGTTTTATTGGACCATGACTAAAATCCTAAAATCTCGATTTTTAAAAAATCGTGACTAAATTTACAAGATTAAATGTCGCTATTATAAAAGTGTATTTTAAGCAACTCTATTGTCAGAGCTCTTTTTACTAATATTAGAGCAAAATTTATATTTTAGAAATACATGACCATTAAATTGTAATAAAATATTTTGCATAGGCATTGAAGGTTCCATATGTGATTCTTAGTGAAGTTAGCTTGTACTATTAGTGCATCAGATTGATTCATACGCTGATGTTGCCTCTCTTAAGTTCTTAAACGTGTGAAACGTTCATCCAAGTCAAGAATCTTTTTTTCTTGCCAATGATGAGTAATTTGAGTTAAAACCTCTAAAAACTACAACATTTATTCTCGATCGATGATCTGATCACCAGTGGCTAGTAAATGATTAATAGGTCTTTGATGGAACTAATTTATTGTTCTATAGTTATGTTATCTTTCTTTAAGCTTTGCAAACGCCATCTATGATCCATCAAACGTGACTGAGAATCATCATTGAATGTCTTAGTTAGTGCACAACAAAAATAAAGTGATGTTTGCTTACCAGTTAAGTACTTAACATAGCTTGAAGAAATTGACGAGTAGATCTAGCTCTTAATAGTGTTATCTTGTCTCTTCTAGATTAGAAACTCATTATTTTCTTCAAAAACACCATGTAGTTTTGTTAGTCCAGTTGTATGAGTTGTTGTAGCTTTCTTTTTAACATATCTTAAAGGTGGTATAAAATCATTATGAATTAGTGACAACTTCTTGTAATTGTTCTTTCAAATGAGATAATTAGTCTTATCAAATTTGATAGAGAAGTTAGGATTGATCGAATAAGTTGGAAATGAAGAAAGAAATGATGAAGATGAAGCAAAAACATTTAGATATTGCGTTAAAGAATATGGAGAAGACTTAACTAAAGTAGATGAATCAAGATTAACATCTTTGATTTAGTTCTAAATTGAGGAAGAAATCAATTCAACCATAATTAATAGGCTCTAATGCCATGGTAAACCAAGAGAACAAGAGAGTAAGCAAGAGAATACATGAGCATAATGATGAATAATACAATAACTATATTGTATGTAAATGATGATAGTACAACCTATATAAGTATGAGAGAATATGCTAGAAACTAATTTATGTTACAAAAGCTGACGTGGCATAACAAGTCACTAATATCTCATATAGTTTACCATATATTCAATTTCATTCTAACACATGATTTAACTGTTATTTATTACATATTTAGCTATTTTATGTTAATGATCGATTTAAAGAGGAATTTTGAAATATTCCAAGATTTTTTTAATTTTATCACTCATGAGTTTGTTAGATACATAGTTTAAAATGTTATTGTAGACTTTTTTTTATCTTTGATTAGATCGGCTCATGTAACTAGTAGCTTTCAGTTTTAATAAATTTTTATTTAAAATATTAATTAAATTAACTTATATCAATTTATTAAATTAATAATTGAAACTAATTTATTAAATATGAATAAGAGAATAATAAACAAGATATTTAAGTCGGTTTGATAAGTTCGAAATGTAATTTAGATTTACTTGTTTTTAAACAAACTTAAATTATTTTAAACTCAAAAATAAGTAAATTATTAAGAATTCGTACAACATATAGTCTATAATTTTTATTAATTATGATAAATATTTATAAAAATTAACATTAGAGAAAAATAATATAGGTTATTTAACCTTCATAATTATTATAAAAATAGATTATCATAAATATATATTATATACGTTATATAAGGATATAAAATTAAAAAATAAATATGTGTATTAATAATATATAATGCGTTTCGATTAAATATTAATTTATAAATTTTAAAAATTTAATCGATTTTTATTTTTTTTTTCTTCTAAAAATCAATTTATTTAAATATATAAAATATAAAATATGATTTAACTCGTCTTGAATTCAATAGAATGCTTTGATTTATTAATGTTTTGCGTACCCTTTATACATAATGCTTTGAAGGAGCAAATTGTTGGGAGTATTTTAATGCACATTTGTCGTTCGAGTAGTTATCCTATTTAAATCTGTTTTGAAGCCAGAAATGTAGGTGTTAAATGTTCCATTGGCCCATTAATACTAGTAGTTGGCTTTAGTTGGGAAATTGTCTAAGCAAAATATGTGATATTGAGGATATACCTGTGCATTTGTGCTATCGAAGCAAAGGTGTGACTCTCTTGGTGTGAGTAGCTTTTGGGTTGCTGTCACTTTTAATGCATGATTTTTTTAAAAGGAGATGACATTAATTTATTATTTAATATTTTACTCAACATAATTTTAAAAAAATAATTTATTTTTATATTAGTTATACAGTTTAAGTATTAATTTTCAATTTTATTATTTTTTATTCGAGTTCGAATCACATTATTATGATTTTTATTTATTTTAAAAAAATATTTTAATATTATCAACTATTATAATATAATTACTTAAAAAATTAGATAATAAATTAGAGATAATCTTTCTCATAAGACATGATCAATGATATTCATTTATTATCTAAATTTTTAAGATATGATATTTGTCTAAAATAATTATATTTTTTAGTCTTTTTTATAAATCTTAATATTTAAAACATAATGACATAAAGAAATTAGGTAAAAAATATTAGAGCTACCGATCATCTCTTATGGGACACTATCAATTACATTAATTTTTAATTTAAATTTTTACACTATCTTATAATGATATTTAAAAGAATTATTTTCTTTGTAATATTTTTTTTATAAATCTCCATAGCTATTGTCAAATTATGCAGAGTCTATTTTTATTATAATTTCTTCTCATCTTCTGTACAAATAACTCCTCCTATGTATACTAAGAAAACCGAATATAATTCTAACCCTAACAGTTTTTCTACTTCCCTAATTTATGGTTCACTAACAACATTGTCTGACATTTCCTAACTCCACTAACTTTGTTGTCTTCCACTTTCACTGCACACGCCAACACTCCTCCTCAAGTTGATGCATATATGTCTCTTATGCCCAACTTGTCAAGTGTGTTGTAGAAGTTCCTTGCAGACACAGATTTTGTGAGTATATCAACCAATTGATCTTCTGATTTAACAAATGGAAGCTTAATAATCTTTTCTTCAAGATTCTGTTTGATAAAGTTTCGATCCACTTCAACGTGCTTCGTGCGATCATGTTGAATTGGATTATGAGATATGGCAATGGCTACTTTGTAATCACAAAATAAGTTCATTTCAAAGGTAGGGGCTACACCAATCTCAGTTAGAAGTTTTTTCAACCATAGGAGCTCACATATTCCCTTGACCATTCCTCGAAATTCACCAAAGATCGGATAAGGCAACTACCTTTTGGCTTCGCCTCCTCCATGTAACAAGATTTCCCCACAAAAGTAAAGTACCTGCCAGTAGATTTCCTATCCTTCATATTCCCCGCCCACCGAATCAGATATCCAAGGATTTCCAATTGACCATTCTTTGAAAACATAAGTCCTTTCCCAGTGAGAGGATTTTAAGTAACGAAGCATTCGTACGACCGCATCCATATGGTCTTCACTGGGCAAAGGTGCATGAACCGACTTACGACACTCACAAAGATAAGCAATATCGTCGAGTACGAGATAAATATACGAGTTTACCTACCAACCGTTGATATCTCCGTTTATCTCACGGTACTCGGGTCCACATATTCCCCGAGTTTATGACATGGAAGCATCTGGAATATCGACAGGTTTACAATCTAGTAGTCCGCCTCGTCACAAGAGGGTCCAGAGTGTATTTCCTTCTGGGAAAGACATATGCCTTGTTTTGATCTTGTTACCTCAATACCTAAGAAGTACTGAGTTCCTCCCAAATCCTTCATTTCAAACTCCTTTGATAGTTTTTCAAGATTAGTAGATTTCTTCTTTATCATCCCCCGTAATGATCATGTCGTCTACATAGACTATAAGTGGTTGTTATCTTCCCCAATCGATGTTTTAGGAAAAGAGTATGATCGGAGCTTGCTTTGCTGGAACCCATATTTCTTCATTGTCAACTCAACCTACCAAACCATGCTCTAGGTGATTGTTTTAGCCCATACAATGCTCATTGTAATCTACACTCAGCTTTCTTCTCGATGTAACAAGATATCCCGCGGGATATCCATATAAATCTCTTCTTCAAGATCACCATGAAGGAAGGCATTTTTTACGTCAAGTTAGTGCAATGGCCAATCTAAATTTGCCGCAAGAGATAACAAGACTCTGGCGCTTTTAGTTTAGCCAAGTGAGAAGGTTTCTTTATAATCTATCCCGTGTTTTTGGTATATCCTTTTGCTACAAGTCTCGCCTTGTATCGATCAACTAACCCATCTCTTTTTACTTAACGGAGAAAATCCACTTGCATCCTACCGCCTTCCTCCTTGAGGCAACTCGCTTAACACCCATGTGTTGTTCTTTCGCAATGCCTCAAATTCTCTTTATAGCGTGAGCCCATTTTGGATCGATAAGGCTTCTTCAATGCTACTTGGAATTTGACACGAGGGGAGAGTGTTTGTGTAAATGCCCCGATAGGTTCTCGATAACTCGAGTAGATACATAATTTGCTATTGGATACTTGGATCATCGTTCTTCTCTTCTCGGGGAGTATCAATTGGGAGGTTTACCTCGATCGTGTCTCGAAAGGTAAACATAACCAAATGTGATGTATCTATAGCATTAAGGTGTAAAGGTGTGATAGGATAACTTACCTCAGAGTATTCTCACAGAGGAGATCATCAGTACTAGAGAGTTGGACGGGTACATCAACCACTTCATCTTTGAAGGTTCAATCACTATCACTTTCCGCTTCGTAGTTCAAGCTCGGGTCTAGATACTATCTCCTCCATATTATTGGCACGATCCGAGTATGTTGACTAGTATATAATATTTCAACATCAAGCCAATTTCGTTTCTTCACCATAACCTCCTCCCGAAGAGTGGAATTGGATACCGGTGATGGGAAAAACATTATGATTCGAGGAAAGTGACATCCATGGTAATATGCCTCAGGTTCTTTTAGTAATTGGATCATAGCATCGATAACCCTTTTTTGTACACCATACCCCAAGAACACACAAATGGACAAAGACATGGATCCAACTTAGTTCGTTGATTTTTACGGAGGTGGACAAAAGCAACACATCCAAAAATTCTAAGGAAGCATCAAAATAGTAGGCAAGGGAAGATGATCGCATAACACCTTTAATGGAGTCCGAAATTGTAAGGTTTTTGGGCATACGATTCAAGAGATACACCCGTAGTAATGGCATCACTCCGCATTTATTAGGCATACGTGCACCGATTAGTAAGGCCTCGAGTCGTTTCTAAAATATGCCGATTCTTCCTCTCCGCATTCCCATTCTCGTTGTGGGGCTCAGGAACACGAGGTTTCGCTGAGAATACACGGTTGTCCAAGTATGTCCGAAATTGTTGATTAACATACTCCTCCATTATCGACCTAAGTATCTTAAATTTTTCTGTAAAATCATGGTCTCGAACCATGGTGTGAAACAAGTGAAATGTAGCAAATACTTCATCTTTATGTTCGAGAAGGTAAAGCCATGTCATTCGTGTACAATCATCAACAAAAATAACAAACCAACGATGACCCGACGACGTAATGACCGTGGGAAGGTCCCCAAACATCGAATGTACTAAAGCAAAAGGAGTCACACTTTTATTCATGCTCATAGGATAAGACGCCCCTATGACTTTTGCTAGGATACAAGTATCACATTTGAAATCAATGTGTGATATTCGAGAATAAACGGGAGAAAGGTGCTTAAATACCCGAACGACGGATGCCCAAATCTACGATGACATAGCCAACTGGCTGCTCCTCGTTACCAACAATGTTTACATATGATTGGCTCTTCCGTAGCTGAGGTCATCCACATAATACGGCCCTCCTCGCCTAGTACCACGCCCAATGATCTCCTTAAGTAGAATATCCCCAGAAAGGGAAAAAAGTAGAATACATCAAGACACGCTAAGATCCAGTGATTCGACTTACGTACATAAGTCCGTTTTGACGTGCAGGTACAAGTAAAGTATTAGATAATGATAATGAAGGAGATAAGGTCACCTGCTCCAAATTCGATAATCCGGGTAAGTGACCCCATTTGCATTGGCAACACGATTCCTCTTGGCCGGGTTGTTTTTGGGAGAGATCGTTTGGGTCAAATGTCATATGATCCGTAGCTCCGCAGTCCGTAATCCAACCCTCTTTATCACTACGAGTAGAGATGTGAAATGCTTTACTTGAAATACCCGGATCCCGGGAAGATTCGGCTCGAGAAGTGGGGATAGCGAGGCATTATCGGTAGCCACGGCTCGTCCAGGGTGTCCCATTTCTTCCGTGCTCAAGATCATTCCACCATTCCGGGATACCCATGTAGTTTGAAGCAATTCTCACGGTGTGTTCGAGTTTCGCAATGGCCACATTTCATGTCAAGAGATGGTGGATTTCCGTGGGATTTCTTGCTACCCAAGGAAGTTCTCGTTTTTGGTGGCATTAGATTATGGTGTCCTCGACTTTTAAAAGCCATAACCGCCTCCCGGAGTCTTCTATACACCTCGTGATCATCACGGTCTAACCTCTTCCCTACGGATGAATCCATAGGCTTGTTCCACCGTAGGGAATGGCTTTGATCTCAAGGGCACATCACTTCGAAGTTTTATCCAATCTATCATCAAGTCCATCGAGGAAGGTATACACTCGATCTTCCCGTACGATGGAGTTGTATTTTGTATATCAATTTCCGCACACTCCATTGGATTAGGACGACGGAAATCAATTTCACGCCACAACCCCCGAAGGTCATTGTAGTATTTTTCAATGGATCCACCCGCTTGCTTCGTACGATTTGTAACTTGACGGCGAAGATCATACACTTCGAGACGTGTCTCGTCCCATCATAGTAAAGTGGTAGCCACCGAATCCCAAACTTGTTTTCGAGTCGGGGAATCGGATAAAATTTGTAATTAAGGAGGGGTCCATCGAATTGATCAACCATCCTTTGACAATGGCATTTTCAAGACGCCATCTCCTAAATGAGGATCGGTTTCAACAAAGCCGATAAGGGCTGTCCCCATTAATATATCCCGCTTTATCTTTGCGAGATATACATCTCCACCACCTCGGGACCATAAGGCATACTGGATCCTCCCAACTTGATACTAATGGAGTTACCGACGCTCAGCTGGAGGTGAGCCGATCTCGAGCTCTAGTTAAAACTTCCGTCATTTTCGCCGTTAAATCTTCCAATATGAAATTGGTAGTTAAATCTCTAGATTCCGTCATGAAATCTAAATGTTTTTTTTACAAAATGGCACTATATAAATGAGGAAAAAAAACACAACTCGTAACCCTAACCCTAATCTCTCTCGCAAGCGGCGCCTTTTCTCTCCCCCCGTGCGCGCCAGCCTCGTGCAGCCCTGGAGCGGTGTCCTTCTCCAACCGAGCGTGACTTCCTGCTACACGTGAGCGGCGCCTGTCTTCTGCAACGAGAAGCGAGGTCAAGATGGCCGACCCCCAGCTCTGGCCATGCGCATCCGCATGAGTTAACCTTCCACCGGGTCCTCCGTCTCTCGAAAAATAACCTCACCGACCGAGGAGTGAGCAGCTCCAAGTTGCCGAGTAGTTTATTTTTTTTTGTTGTTCGAGCTATATCTTGCACTATCTCGAGTTGCCGTCATGTTCGAGCCATATCTCGCACCGTTTGGATCCGTTGTTGTTCGAGCTAAATCTTGCACTGTTTGAATTTTTTCCTTCCTATTTTTCCCTTCTTCTTCTTTTTTTGTTTCAAATGTTGTAGAGAAATAGACACCTAATTAGGTCAGCAATCGTTTCCATCTTTTCTTGGTTTCTTCTTCTATTTTTTTTCCAGGGGGAAGGTAGATTGAAGATGGTCGCACCGCACTTGTTGAGTATAATATTCAACAGAATCAACTTTGTACGTACATAGACACTCGTACTTGAATTAAAACGAAGAACTTTGAACTCCACAAAGATATGGAGAATCTGCAGAGACAGTTTCGTAAAGTGTTTACACACAAACACGCATCCGATGGAAGAAGCTGAGCAAACTGACCAAGATAACAGTTCTTGAAAAAAATGGATATGGGATATTATTGATCTGATCTCTAGATTTAATAGATCAACCAATGTTGAGGAGAACAGGTAGCACCGTAGAATTTTTATTTCTTTAGAGTCATGATCTGCTCTGATACCATATCAAATTATACAGAGTCTATTTCTATTATAATTTCTTCTCATCTTCTGTACAAATAACTACTCCTATGTATACTAAGAAAACCGAATATAATTCTAACCCTAACAGCTATTCTACTTCCCTAATTTATGGTTCACTAACAATATTGTCTGCCATTTACTAACTCCACTAACTTTGTTGTCTTCCACTTTCACTGCACACGGCAACAATTATGATAAAAAATTAGATAATAAATTAGTGCTACCGATCCTATCTCTTATGGGACACGATCAATAAAATTAATTTTTTTTTTTTTTGCTAAATTTAATAACATTAATTTGTTATTTAAATTTTATATTATTATATTCTAACGGTAAAATTAGTATTAATAATCTATCCTAACACCATACATTAAATTGGTAATTTATTGGTATTTTGGCAATGGGTTCTTGAAGGTTGGTTTTTTACTATATATATATTACAAATAAAAATGTATATATATATATATATATAATGTTCACCCTTGTCTCGTTCGATTTTTATTTTTATTTTTATTTTTATTTTTATTTTTGAGTAACAGTAAATGTAAATTTTTCCAGAGTATGGTTGGCTATACATTCCAGCCACTTAGTTATGTCCTATTTTAGTTCATAAAATATTAAACATGCTTCTTGAGTCTTAAAAATACTCTAATAATTTTTTCCCCTTTATTCAAATGCAACGTTTAATGGTAGGAAGCAATTATTTTGACAACGTGAAGCAAGGTGGCATTAAAGTTTTTTTTTATGTGACATAAATGTAAGATCACGTTCAATATCTGATGCATGAGTGTATATAAAATGATACAAGAGAATATTTTTTTTCAAAATAAATAAAAAAGTACATACTCAAAATAAATATTTAATTAATAATAATAAAAATTGTAATGAAAAATAATTTTAGATATTTATTTATTAATATATTTAGTTTAAATATTAATTTAAAATAAAATAAAAAATATTTTACCACCAAACAATCATTCTTCACACATCTATTAATAATACATTAAACGTTATATTTTCTTGAATTATATGTATATTATCTATTATTTTCTCTAAATATTTTTTGTTACATAGAAGATTAAAAAATATATTTTCTAATTGTTTTTATTTTTAACTTTATCATTATTTTGATTTAATTACTCACCCAAATATAATAATAATATTTTTTTACTAAATTTAATTCATATTATTATTACCATTTTTAATAAGTTTTTATTTTGTTACTAGACCTAACATCTAAATAAATTGTTTAAAATAACTATGTACCAAATTGAAAATTCTTTGTAATAACGTGATTTTTTTTGTTTATTTTTATTTTTTCTAAACTTGTTTAAGAAATACTTTTATCACTCTCATTCAAAATAGATTAATAAATGATTTTAATGATAAATGTTGGGCAAAACATTTGATATTATGATGGTTATAGAGTACTTCCTTGGTTTACAAGAATTAGAGTTTCTTAAGTTATAATCAAGTGTTTGTTTATGGTTCTCTTTTCCTTCTTATATCATTATTTTGAAAAAATGAGGGATAATTTTAACCTACAGATGAGGTCATATGGTTGATATTAGATATTATAGGTGATCATGATTATTTACGTATGTGCTTCCTCATAGGGACTACAAAGGTCATTATCTTTACTTTTCTATATATTGAAGTCTCAAGGACTAGATGCTAAGGTCTTAGACATCTAGTCCTTGTGATAGCCAAAAACTTCATTTAATGGTCCTCGTCTTAGGTACATCGATAGGATGTACCAAAGACTTCGTTGGTGGCTTTTGCATCCTGTTTTTTTAATTGGTCGATAATAAAACATTAAAGTTTTTTCTGGGGATTTTGACATGTATTAGCTAGGAATATAAGGGTTTTGGAACGTACGATGTTGTGATCATTTCCTACTGATCATGGATGAAACTTCACGGTAATTGTTTAAGTGCCAATACCTTTCCATTGAATGAAGGGTTGAGAGACAATGTAATATATATTTTGTGGATGGTTAGAAGTATAAAACCTTTTTCTCTTATCAATTTTCACTTTTTGCATATTTTGAAACCATAAATCTCTCTTGAACCATTTGTGAGTTTTTTTCCAACAATTCTTCGAAACTTTCTCTTTTCTAGTAGGTTTTTCTACTCATTTGGGTCATTTTCTTTGATTTTGCTTTTAAGTTTCCAATTGTATTCTTTCTTTTTTTCTAATTGCATTTCTAATATTTCAATTTTTTTCTTTTGGCTATAATTAGCTCTGCTTTTGGATTTTCTTGGATTTCATTTTTCTTTACTTATTTCCTAGTGTTCATCATTTTATTCTTCATTTTTTAAAGTATTCCCTTACTTTGATCTTCTCTGCTCTAGTTTATTTTCGTTAGCCTTATTTTTATTTCCTTCAAGTTTTTGAGAATGTCTATGAAAGGGTCCTATGATAGTAATTATGGAAATGATAATTTTATTGGAAAGGATGAGAGGATTAGGGAGGATTTTGAACCTTTTTTCAATAATTTAAGAGAATATCCTCTCTATCCTCTTTGGGGCGACGTACACCTCGGGACCTTTAGGTTTATCTTCTATCATTGTTCTTTCTAAATATGAAAGAAGTGAACCTAAAGTTGAATTCCCTACTTCTTTCGGTGAGATAAATGATTTTAGTGACTTGGATGCCTATTTAGACAAAGCTTACAATCATATTGATAAAGATAACTCCGAGTTGAATTTAAAGTTTGTGTGATGATTTTATGAAAATAGAGTCATTAGTGTACTTTTTTACTTAATATTTATTTATTTCATTCAATTAATAGTATTTTTTAGGCTAAAAATATTAAAATATAAACTTTTTAGTAAAAAATGGTAAAAATATAATTTTTGAGATTTTTAAAGATTTTTTATGAATTTTTAACGCTCAAGAGCTACCACGTGACATGCCACATAAGCATAAGAGCTGATTGGAAGAGCCACGTGAATGCCACACAAGTATGGATAGTGAATCACATTACGCCGCTTGTGAGGAGGACCAAACATGTGCCACGTGTCAGCACGATATTCAATCCGAGTTTGGAGTGCGGTAAAACTTTGCTACCACATGTCACCTCTTGATTGTTTGTCGTGTTCCACCAGTGCGTCACGCCATCCATTTCCATGAATTATGTTATGTCATGTGGTGATAACTCAGCAAGCATTGACTATGATCGATCTCATCTACCACGCATTGCGCTTTGATTCGCCTAGTGAATTTTTGATGCCATGTGTGGCACTATGATTGGTTGGCGTTGTCAAATTTACTTGTTTTGATCTCAACCCTTGATCTGAAGCTGATCTAATGGTCTAGATCACACATGAGCTATATTTAAGCCCTTAATCACCCCCCATAAACCCTAAGGGGATATCATTAGCATAATTTTTATCAGTTTTTAGAGCTAAAAAGAGAAAAAAATACAGAAAAATTCAAGATAAGACACAATTTTTGTGAAGATTTAAGAGGAGTTAATTCTAGAATTCAAGAGATTGATTGTATTTCTTCTTCTACTCTTTTCTTTATCAATTTTTATGTCTTCCTTTATGAAAAATATTAGCTTTATGAACACAATTATGTTTAGTTAATTTATTAATCTAGAAATCTCATAAACCCAATTTTCACTATGTGATGATCTAATATTTTATCCCAATTATAAATTTAATTTGATTATATTATTTAATCTAATTTTTTATGCTATTAATTGTTTGGCCAACAATTTATCTATAGAGTCAATTAAA
Organism: Hippophae rhamnoides; assembly: GCA_033030585.1. NCBI lineage: Eukaryota > Viridiplantae > Streptophyta > Magnoliopsida > Rosales > Elaeagnaceae > Hippophae > Hippophae rhamnoides. The sequence continues at coordinate 17,541,466 of CM065434.1, read as the reverse complement.
TAGATTTAAGATAATTATTTAATTGTTTGTCTTGATTAAATAACATGCATAGTTTCTAGGCAAAGATGTATGATTCTTATGTATGTGATCTATAATTGATGAACTTAATGAGTAGTATGCAATTTAATTGGTATGAGAGTGTGATTAAATAAATTACTATATGGTGTGTAGTTTACTTGAGAGAGCAATACATGCTAGGTTAGATTCACTTGATCGTGTAATTAATTGATAATTATATTGTGAAGATTTTAGCGATTCACATGTTTAGAAAATTAGGGGATTAAATATTCCTAGATATTTTCTCATATATCTTCTTAGTTACAAAATCTGATTTAATTAATTATTACTATTTACTTTTAGTTATTTTAATTTTGTTTCCTTAAAATATAAAAATATAAAAAATTGATTTTTATTTTTTAGTTTTAAAAATTAATTTCTAATAAAATAATCTACGTGGGAATGATATTTTATTATCATTATATTACTTTTGCGATACGTATACTTACGTATTCATTGCACACACAATTTGTGTGGCGATCAAAGGTCACCTATTTTTATTATGAGTATCGAGTCTTCTAGAAGTTACGAGTCCTCTTGAGATGTGAGGAAAATAGAAACTTCAAGAGAGATGAGGTCCTATAATCCTCAACGTAGGAAACCCCATTTTTGTATCCTATTTTCTCACTTCTGAAGACCTTGCTAGCATCCACATGAAGTATGATATTCCTTAAGATGTCTTCATGCATTTTTATGTTCCTAATATAAAATGGGATCATCCACCATTGGTTCTCTTTACTTACTTTTATGATCTTCCACATAAAGATAAGGTTAGATTTTTCCTCCCAAAGTTTATAAGGGAGTTAATTTATGCTAGTGGCTTGGCACCTTGTCAACTTCTTCTGAATGCTCATGAATCAGGGATTCCAATCACAAGCATTGATGTTATGTAGTTGTATTAGTTTCAACATAATGAAGTTGACCTAAGAAGATACTATTTGAGGCCCAATGTGAATTGTATAAATATTCTTGGGAATTTGGTGGAAAGATTGAAGGATCAAGAGAAATGATGAAAGGATAAGTTTTTCTACATAAGTGGTCTTTCCGAAAGGTCAACAAGTTATCCTCCGGATGATGATCTAGTTCCTAAACTATGTGGGCATAATGGTAGAATACTAATTCAATCATGCTTGTTTTAGGTTATGAATTGTTGATTTACTTTCATAGTTAGTTAGTTCTTGTAGAGTGCTTGTCTTAAGAAACCCATGAATGTTACCACATATGTGTGAATGCTATATGGATTTATCATGTTTTATTGCTTTGTTTGATTGATTGTGTGCTATATTAGTACAATTAAGATTTCATCTTAAAATGTTTTATGTAGGAGGATTTGATTATAATTGAAAAATATTTTGTTTTTGTTTGTCAATTGTTTTCCTTTTCTATATCTATTCTACTATGTCATACTTTCAATATCTTTCTCTTTACTGTTATACAATGTATGTTGTAGATTAAACTATTAGTTTGACCATTTAATATTTTTAGTTGTTATATTCTGCCTTACGTATTTGATTTTATTATCCTATATGTTTACCATGTTTATGCTATGTACGAGTTAGGGATGAGTCTTAAAGAGTCTGCATCTTCTTACCACAATTATATATTGGGTCTCAGACTCTTTCAATCAATTTAAATTTGATATACACATATGTCAATAATAAAATTTGTTAGCTCTACTTTGATATACATATCCAATTACAATAAGTCAATGGCCTGGGATCTCTTTTTTCTTTTATTCCCAAGAAGTTTTAAAGAGTTACTTGGGATGTTGCCTCCCAATGTTTAACTAAGCACCTTCTTGAGTTTTCTTAAATGATTTGAATATTTCTCTTTTGCTTAGTTATATGTTTGTGAATGTAGTAGCATTTTAGAACCTAATTTCCCTTCTTTAGGGGCTCTATGTTGTGGCGGAAGCAATAAATAGCGGTATATGAATATATCAAAGCGGTAAAAGAACACACAGAATTTACGTGATTTGGCAATTCGCCTAGGTCCACGGGAGGCAGCAGATATTATTTGAACTGAGTATGAAATATACAGAATACAGATACAGATTTCCTCACTAATAATATCTCTCAAGTGTTTCCCCAAACTCATAGAAAACTCTCAAACTCACAAGTATTTTCTCTCTTTGAGTTTGCTTATGCTTTCTCTGATTTTTTCTGATTTTTGCCTTGTTCTTCAATGCATGAACTCTTCTCTATTTATAGATGAAGCAAGGCTCCCTTTCCCTAAAATTGTGCCATAATTTAAGCCTTAAATTAGGCCACTAATTTCCTTAAATTATGCCACTAATTTCCTTAAATCATGTCACAAATTAGGCCACTAATTTCCTTAAATCATGTCACAAATTAGGCCACTAATTTCCTTAAATTATGCCACTAATTTGTTACTTTTAGAGCCAATATTCAACAATCTCTACCTTGGTGAAAAAGTTCATAACGCTGCCTCCATATGTGCCCTAGGCGCTCTAAGCTTGAGAGATTTTGATCAAGTTCAAGAAGTGTTGAAACTTGATCCCTGTAACCACCTTTGTAAGCATATCTGTAGGGTTATCTGCAGTTCCGAATTTCTGGAGTATAACATTCCCTTCATCGATGATTTCCCGAACAAAATGAAATCAAACATCGATGTGCTTGGTGCGACCATGATGAACTTGGTTCTTTGCCAAACAAATGGCACTCTGACTATCGCAGAAAACCTCCACGTTCTTCTGAACAATACCCAAATCCTTGGTCAACCCGAGAAGCCAGATAGCTTCTTTGAATGCTTCTGTTACAGCCATATATTCTGCCTCTGTAGTAGACAAAGCTATAGTTGACTGCAATGTTGATCTCCAACAAACTGGTCCTCTTGCCATTGTGAACACATAACCAGTTGTAGATCGACGCTTATCCAAATCTCCAGCATAGTCAGAATCCACATATCCAACTAAGTGTTTGCCTTTAGTCTTGTCTCTCTCAAACTTCAAACCAATATCCACAGTACCATAGATGTACCGTAGAATCCACTTCACTGCTTGCCAGTGTCCTTTACCCGGATTATGCATGTACCGACTCACCATACTAACAACGTGGGAAATATCAGGTCTGGTGCAAACCATTGCATACATCAAGGCACCAATGGAATTTTCATATGGAACACATTTCATTTGCTTCTTCTCATCGGTGGTGCTAGGTGACATCAATGCACTCAACTGAAAGTGAAGAGCAAGCGGTGTACTTACTGGTTTGGTTTTTTCATCAATGTCAAACCTTTGTAGTACTTTCTTCAGATATTGAGTCTATGTCAGACAGACTGTGCTTGCAACTCTATCTCTTGTGATTTCCATCCCAAGAATTTTCTTAGCTTCTCCAAGATCTTTCATTTCAAATTCTAAACTCAATAGAGCCTTCAATCTGTCGATCTCCACCTTGTTCTTAGATGCAATCAACATATCATCAACATATACGAGCAAATAAATGAAGGTACCGTTTTGGATTTTCCGAAAGTATACACAGTGATCAAACTGACTGCGTGTATACTTTTGCTCTCTGATGAAGCTATCAAAGCGTTTGTACCATTGTCGCGGTGATTGCTTCAAACCGTAAATTGACTTCCTCAGCTTGCAAGCCCAATTCTCTCGTCCTAGAACTTTGAAGCCATCCGGTTGAGACATGTAGATCTCTTCATTCAAAGTACCATGGAGAAAAGCGGTTTTGACATCGAGTTGAGCTAAGTCGAGATCAAACTGTGCTACCAAAGCCAATAATATCTGAATAGATGAATGCTTAACAACAGGTGAGAATACCTCATTGTAGTCTATTCCTTCTTTCTGAGCATAGCCTTTTGCTACCAATCTGGCTTTGTATCTGATGTTGTCTTTACCAGAAACACCTTCCTTCTTGGCATAGACCCATTTGCAGCCAATAGTTTTCTTTCCTTTGGGAAGTTGAACCAACTCCCAAGTTTGATTCTGGTGTAGAGACTTCATCTCTTCATCCATTGCCATCTTCCACTTCATACTATCAACACTCTGCACCGCTTCTCTGTAAGTGCATGGGACATCATCATCAATTACTGGAAGTGTGAATGCTACAATGTCTGTGTATCTAGTAGGATTTCTAATTTTCCTTATCGGTCGAGTAGTGGCAATAGATTCTGGTTGTTTATTGATCGGTGGTGATGATGAGAGAACGTCCACCTCAATTGAGATCTCTTCTTGATCATCAATTTCATCTTCACCACGATCGGTAGTCGGTACAATCTTTTCAGGATCTTCCGGAGTCTCAAGCATCACCTTAGAAAGAGTATTTGGACTTTCATTCTCTTTCTCTGAATTTGTCTGTCTCAGCATAACAGACTCGTCGAATGTGACATCTCGGCTTAAGACGATCTTCTTGGATTCACCACACCAAAGTCAAAATCCTTTAACTCTTTCCTTAAAGCCCAAGAAAACAGCTTTCTTTGCTCTAGGATTCAGTTTGGATTCACTAATATGAAAATATGCAGAACATCCAAATATTCGCAATGAATCATAATCAGAGGTAGGTTGTCCAGACCATACCTCTTTAGGAGTTTTCCTATCTAATGTAGTCACAGGAAGTCTGTTGACTATATGAGTTGCATATGACAAAGCCTCAGCCCAAAATGCCTTGCTCAATTTGGATTGAGATAACATACATCGAATTTTCTCAACCAAAGTATGATTCATTCGTTCTGCAACTCCATTCTGCTATGGTGTACGAGGAACTGAAAAATTTCTAATTATCTTTTCATCTTGATAAACTTTAAAGAAGGGATCTGATTTATACTCGTCACCATTATCAGATCCGAGCCTTTTAATTTTCCTACCCGTTTGAGTCTCGATCATTTTCTTCCATTTAAGAAAGATATCCAGAACTTCATCTTTGTGACTCAGAGTGTATATCCAGACATATCTAGAGAAATCATCAATAAAAGTCACAAACCAACGTTTACCTCCAAGTGAAGCATTCTTGGAAGGTCCCCAAACATCTGTGTGAATATAATTAAGAGATCCTTTAGTACGATGAATGACAGTGCTGAACTTGACTTTCGTTTGTTTTCCCATTACACAATGCTCGCAGAAATCAAACTTTCCAGTCTTGACACCTTTCAAAAGACCTTGCTTCATTAAGCCTTGCAAATCCTTTTCACCGACATTCCCTAAGCGTATATGCCATAGGCGGGAAGAATCATTTATCTTTTCTTCAGAACTACTTGAGACAGCTGCTCTTCTTGTAACTGTACTCCCATCTAGGAAAAATACAAGTTTGCCTTCCGATTACCCTTCATCGCTACAAATGCACCTCGTACAACTTTCAAGACTCCATTTTCCAATGTTACCTTGTAACCATCAGAATTTAGAACACCTAAAGAAATAAGGTTTTTCTTTAGGTCAGGAATATACCTTACATTTGTAAGTCGTCTGATTGTACCATCGTGCATCTTTAGTCGTACTGTTCCGATCCCTTTTGTTTGACAAGCATTGTCGTTGCCCATAAGCACAACTCCTCCATCAAGCTCCTCAAAACTCGAAAACCAATGTCTGTTTGGACACATATGATAAGAACATCTAGAATCAAGGATCCACTTATCTGAGTAGGTTTTTGATGATGAAACTGAAAAGGATGATTCTTCATCTTCATCGGCCTTCTGTGCAACATTTGCATTTGACTCCTTGTTTGGGAAATCTTTCTTCCAGTGCCCTTTCTGGTGACAATAGGCACACTCATCCTTTGCAGGATGTCTTCTGGATGACTCTCCTCTGGACTTTGATCTGGATCACCCCCCTATTATTTGATCAGCCAGATTTTTTGTTGTTCGTCCTACCTCTGGTTGTCGTTAATGCTTCTGATGTTGAGTCTCTGTGATCATGTTGATCCTTTTTCCGGTACTCGTTATTTACCAAAGAATTTGAAACATCTACAAACTCAAACTTATCTTTTCCATATAACAGGGTTGTGGTTAAATGCTCATAACTCTCATGTAATGAATTCAGCAACAACAAAGCTTTATCTTCATCGATAATTTGAACATCTAAATTTTACAGATCGGCCAAAATTTTATTGAAATTATCTAAGTGCTCAATCATAGGGGTACCTTTCTTGTATTGGAAACGGAAAAGTTTCTTCTTCAAGTAGAGTCTGTTTTCAATACTTTTCGTCATGTACTTGTCCTCTAGTTTCTTCTAGAGAACTTCGGCTACATTCTCTTTCATGACAAAGTACTTCTGATCTTTTCCTAAGCACAGTCGAATTATGCCATAAGCTTTTCAGTTAACATAATTCCAATCTTCATTTGAATAATCTTCTGGCATGGTCTCCAAGGCTATATTAGATCCTTCTCGGAACAATAGATCTAATACTTCACATTGCCACATGCCAAAGTTGTTGGTACCGTCGAATTTCTCCACCTCAAACTTTGCGTTGGACAACATAGTTCTTCGGGTAGAACAACTTGCTTTGCCATAAATTTTATGGTCAACTTTTTTTCCTTCTTCGATCTCTCTTTTATCAGGCATTAGTACAAACTGATAACAGAAATTTTGCACTTACAACTTAAAATAGTGTTTTTCCAAATTTTATACCTTATTTGAAAAAACGGAGTCCGTAGTTGAATCCGGAATGGTTCAATTAGCTAGGAATAGATCAAACTCAGCTAAAAACGGATGAAAAACGGACAAACTCGGTCCAAATATCACTAGTGACTGAGTTGACTCGGTTCAACTCGGTGAGTTGACTCAGTTGCTGGCAGCAGGACTCCGGCAGCTTCTGGCGGTGATTCTGACTTCCGATTTGAGCGATTCTTTCACCGTTGCATTCGTCTCGTCGAGAGCTTCGATTTGATATATAATACTGCTATATTTGGCTCTGATACCAATTTGTTGTGGCGGAAGCAATAAATAGCGGTATATGAATATATCAAAACGGTAAAAGAACACACAGAATTTACGTGGTTTGGCAATTCGCCTAGGTCCACGGGAGGCAGCAGATATTATTTGAACTGAGTAGGAAATATACAGAATACAGATACAGATTTCCTCACTAATAATATCTCTCAAGTGTTTCCCCAAACTCATAGAAAACTCTCAAACTCACAAGTATTTTCTCTCTTTGAGTTTGCTTATGCTTTCTCTGATTTTTTATGATTTTTGCCTTGTTCTTCAATGCATGAATTCTTCTCTATTTATAGATGAAGCAAGGCTCCCTTTACCTAAAATTGTGACATAATTTAAGCCTTAAATTAGTGACATAATTTCCTTAAATTATGCCACTAATTTCCTTAAATCATGTCACAAATTAGGCCACTAATTTCCTTAAATTATGCCACTAATTTGTTACTTTTAGAGCCAATATTCAACAGTCTAGGCATTATGAATCCTTTCTTTTCAAACCTTTTAGAGAGTTATTACGGAATCCTCTTCCAACAAACCTTATTCAGGGTATTTTTCAAATTCAACATTGTGATAAGAGAATGAATTCCGTCTTTGCTAAGAATGATGATTTTTAAAGGAGGGTAAAAAGGTCATTCAATTGGTTGATTCTTCAAACAAGGTAGAGGAAAAATAATGGCAACATTTATGTTTAGGGGAGACTTCCTTCAAGAGAGGATCATAGAGGTCAAGGATTCTAATGATTTTGAAAAGATTAAGGAGTTTAAGTAGGGGATTATAAAAGCTTACATAGATTAGATATTATTCTTGTTTTATGAAATTTGGAGACCTTACTAGTTCTAGAGTTTGAAATTTGTATTATTTTGAATGTAAACCTAATTATTCCTCCATGTAACACAAGCTATACATTTTTATTAATTGAAGTTTTGTTAGCTTACCATCAGCTTGATTTTACCTTCAATCAATGTTCTCTACTCTCGAGCTTTGGGATGCGATCTTTGAATTTTTTATCGCAATTTATGATTTTAACTTCCTAAGGAATTAATTGGAACAACCCTCAAGGGGTTAATTAAATACTACATTTTGAACTAATTAGAACTTCAATTGATTAGGTCAAAATTTTTGGATCTCACCTCACAAAAACGGTTCTTATAAACTTTGAAAATATGGATGTAGTGATATGAGGCTTTCTCATTCTGAAAGAAAGCTTGTAAACTTAATTTTCTAAGAGATAGTTTGCAAATCATTAATCATGAACCCTTCTACATAGAAATTTTTGAAGGATCTTGCAAATCTAAAGGCCGAAATAGCTCGTGCATAAAACAAAATGAAGGAGAGAATCTTGCAAATCTGAATGAGTGGATTTAAATAAAGAATCTTTGGATAATGATCAATAGAGGAATCTCAAGAGTTAGGATCGACTTGAGGTATCTCAAAAGTTGGGCTGAACTTGAGACATATCAAAAGCTAGGCTTGACTAGAGGCATCTTAAGGAGCAAGGTATCTCAAGACTTGGATGAGTCTAATGTCTTCCCAAGACTAGATCAACTAAGGCATCTTAAGACTTTAACAATAATGAGGATTTTTCAAGATTAGATCAATTGAGGCATCTCGATGAGAAAGGTATTTCAAGATTTTGATGAATTTGAGGTCTTTTTATGATCTACTAAGGCATCTTAAGAATGATGATTTTAAGGTCATCCCATGATTAGATCTACTAAGACTTCTTAAGAAGCAAGACATCTCAAGACTTCTATGAGTTTGAGGTCTTTCAATGATTAAATTAATTGAGGCATCTTGAGAAGCAAGGCATCTCAAGACTTTGATGAGTATAAGGGATACAAATTCTTATATGTTCCCTTGCGTTCAACCTATGTAACTTACAAATTCACTTTTCATGCAGGTCTTCCAAGACTTGCATACGATCATTTACATAATTTTTAAGAAATAAGTATTCTGACAAGATAGAAAGTCTTAGAAAAGATAGAAAGTCTTAGAATAGAGAATTAAATCAATCCATTTCCCTTCCTTATATTGGGAAAAAAGGGTTAAGTCAAACAAAACAAATTACAACTTAAAAGAGTTCCATCAAAAAAGTTTAATTTACTGTGAAAGTTTTGATAATCAAATTTCAATAATCTTCAAAAATATCTAAAAATAATACCTCTTTACATGCTCAATATTCCAATTGTTGATTAGACTCTTTCCTTCAACCTCTTCCTAAGGGTCCCTTTTAATTTGGTCCATGTTTGTCAACCCTTTATTATTGAATGTTTTGGAATACCTTATGTAGGACCCCATCCCTTTGGCTAAATCTTCTTTCTTGGACTAATCAATTATAGACTCAAGGGGCCTTTCTTTTGTATTTCTTAATTTGGAAGAGAGCTTTCTCCTTTTTCTTGTATCGATTGAGAAGTTTGTTTATATGTGTTACATATTATTCTATCCACTAGAGATTGGAACTCAAATGATTGAAATTAAGACTTTAGGTGGGACCATTGCTTCAACTTCATAGGTTATCAAAACAGTGGTTTGCTAGTTGTTGTCCTAGGGGTTGTTCTGTTTACCCAAAGAACAGTTGGAAATCCTCAATCCATTTTCCTTTCAGTATGTTCATGAGTGTTTTTTAGCAACTTTAACTCATCTATTCCCTTTGGGGTGGTAGGGTGTTAGTAGATGAGGCTAACATTATGGTTTACACGAAAATCATGTAATCTTACACCTTTGAACTACATACCATTGTCACACATGATTTGTTTGGGGGTTTTATATTTGCAAAACATATTTGTCCATAAAAACCTATGCACATCATTTTCCTAAATGGAGGATAATGCTTCAACTTCAATCCACTTTGAAAAATAATCCACTACTATCATAAGGAGCTTCTTTTTTGCTAAAGTTGTGGATAGAGGTCCCACTATATACATTCCCTACTTCATAAAAGGCCATAGGCTTATGACAGGTGTCAAGGTCTCAGTTGGGATCTACGTCATTGTTCTAGACTTCTAACATTTGTCATATTTTCTTGCATATTTAGTAGTACCCCTTCTTAAAGTAGACCAATAATAACCCACTGTTGTGATTTTTTTGGTTTGTGATCTTCTACTAATGTGGGCCCAAATTCTCCTTCGTGTTTTTTAGAATCAAGGAAGCTTCCTCTGTAGTTGGACATTTGAGGAAAGAGCCTAGTAGGTTCTTCTTGTACATGACATTGTCGACCATTGCATGACTTTTTTTAAAAAAATATTTGCTCTGATGAGTGGGTCCTCTGGTAATTTTCCATGCTTAATATAATCAAGGATAAGGTTTATCCAAGAGTTAAGAATGATGTTTTGTAAGATTAAGACTTACTCCATTGGTTCAATTTTTATGCATGGGATATTTAGGTGTTCTATTGGGATTTATCTTTTTCTCTTCTTTTGATGGGATGGTCTCTAATTAATATATGGTGCTTATATGTTAATTATTGCATCTACTGATCTATTAACTTAAATTTCTTCTAGCCAACAACCTCTTATTTGAGCGTTTTCAAATATGCTATAATTCTCTCATACTTGGTTATGAACTCCCTTGAGAGTTGGTTGACTACCAACCTAGAGTTGCTTGTTGCATAAAATTTAGTTGCTCTACACATATTTACTTGTTGGATACCTAAAATAAGTTCTTAGTATTTTGTCTCATTGTAATTGGCTGGGAAACCCAATTTTAAATTGTTTTCAATCATGTCTCCTTTTGGGGAGTAGAGGACTATTTCAATCCCAAATCCTTTGGAATTTGAAGCCTCATCTACCTTGAGGTGACAAACCTTGTCTTTTACCTTGGTTGTTATAATAGGCACTTCAGGTCCCATCCATTATATGATGAAATCAAAAAACATATAAGGCTTTATTGTAGTTCTTAGCTTATGGTTTATGTCAGAACTTCCTAACCTAACGGCATAATATGCCAACCTTCCAACATCCTTAGGTTTCGAGAGAACCTTTTTAAGTGGGAACCTTGCTACAACTTCAATGTTGTGACACTCGAAGTAATGTTGTAGTTTTTTATAAGTCATTACTAGGTAATAGACTACTCTTTCAATCTTAAGATATCTCTTTGAGGAATTGGCTAAAAGTTGGCTTACAAAGTATATAGGTTGTTGGACTCCTCTTCTTTCAACTAGGAGAACACTCTCTACAACTTATTCACCTATCGATAGGCATAGTTTCAAGTCTTCCCTAAGGTTTAGTTGTATTAGTATAAGAGGCTAGCCTAAGTACCTTTTCATTGTCTATATATACTCTTCACACTTTTGATTCCAATCAAAATCTTTGTTTTTCCTAAGGATCTTAAATAATGGAAGACGTTTATCAAAGCACTTTGAAATGAAGCGGATAAGGGCTATTACCATTTCATTCAACTTATGCACCTTTTTATGTTTATTTAGGAAGCCATCTCAGGAAAGGCTCTAGTTTTTGTTAAGCTTGTTTCTATTCCTCATTCCATGATGAAGTATCCCAAAAATTTCCTAGCATTGACACCAAAAGTACATTTCTTTAGGTTCAACTTCATTTGATGTAGGTAAGAGGTAGAAAACATGTTGAATAGATGTGAAACATAGTCCTCAGCTCTTTAGGATTTCACCATCATGTCATCCACATAAATTTCCATAATCTTCCGAATGTCATCCTTAAACATCTTGTTGGCTAAATGTTGATAGGTGGCTTTACCACTTTACTTTGTCATAGTAAGTTTCATATTCAGTGATGAATGAATTCTCTTTATCTTTTAAGTCTAGCATGATTTGGTGGTATTCATAATAAGCATCCTTAAAACTCATAAGCTCGTTACAAGTAATTGAGTCTATTAGAAAATCAATATTGGGTAAGGGTAGCAATCCTTTGGGAAACCTTTGTTAAGTTCGGTGAAGTCTATGCAAATTCTCCACTCACTTTTGGCCTTCTTCACTACCACAAAATTTTCTAGCCATGTCAGAAAAATCACCTCTCATATATAGTCTACTCCCAAGATCCTTTTTCCCCCTTTTTTATCGCTTCATTCTTTTTAGATAAGGATTTGCTCCTTTTCTATTTAACTTGAAGACAAATTGGATCAACATTAAGTTGATGAGTGATGACCTTGGAAGGTATCCTTTGTATGTCCTCAGTTGACTATGCAAAGCAATCAAAGTTTTCCTTTAGCAAGTTTATCAATGCCTCCATATCTTCGATCTCTATTCCTCTACCCATTCAGAACACCTCATATGAGTCCTCTTTTGAAAAAGGAACCTCTTCCACCTCCCATTCGAGGTTAGTCTGCAAGTTTTTTTTTCTGATTTGAAGTTGGAAGAGGTTTATATGATTGCTATTGAGCCAAAGTATCCTTCATAAATGTAAGGTATGAACTTTGGGGCAGTGATTTGACACACCCTTATTTGTCTACTTTTCCCTTTGTGCGAGTACTTTAACATCTAATGGTATGTAGAGGGAACAAACTTCTTCTTATAGATCTATGGTCAGCCTAGAATGATGTTGTTCCTTGTGGTGAAGTCAACCAAGTGATTTTGTCTTACACAATGAATCAAGTTTGAATTTTTTTTCTTCTAGGGCAGATGATAAGATGATATCCACCAAGGAGCCTATATCAACTAAAAATCTTTTCAAAAAGTAGTCACCCATAAAAAGGCTAATGATAAGGGGGTCATCATATGGGAAAATAACCCAAGGTTTACCCTCTTCTGTAAAATAGATAGGGGATATGGATCATTAGTTGGTTATCCATGGTTTATTGGGTTTATCTTTATCCTACACTTCGTCAAATGTTCCTTTCAAGCATTATTAGTTGTCCCTATTGAAGCAGATCCTCCATGTATGATGTATACTACACTGATCTCCTCTAGATGGTTTTATCCTCCATTATTTTTATTCTGTAGTAGGGGAGTCTCGAGACATTTTCTCCCAATGTGAGAGAGCTCCACCTTTACCTCTTCCTCTTCAATTGTTAACATTTCTTTCTTATCTTCCTTTCTCTTAGTTAGGTGGTCCTCTTCTTCTTGAGCCATGATCTTTTTTGTACCCTTTCGCTTGATAAGCATTTGGGAGGGTTCACTCTTCCTACACTTAAGTCACTAAGGTGACCATTTTCCAAGAGATATTCAATTTCCTTCTTTAGGGATTGACACCTAACTATGTCATGTCCATTTTCTACGTGAAATCTATATTATTTTGATTCATATATTGGGCTAGGATGATCGTTTTTGGTAGGCCAATAAATATATGGGCATCATGTTATCGCATTCACTACCTCGACTAAGGATACTCTTAGAGAAGGTTCTCGAATGTGAGATAATTCTCTTCTCTTAAGGTAGTTAAAACCATATAGGTGTGATCCTCTCGAATGTTGTGTCATATGTTTGCCTCTTTTATTGTAGCTTTCATTTCCAAACTCGTACCTATTCTCATTGCTAGACTTTCCCACCAAAGATTCCATTTCTTTTGCCTTCTCAATGGAGGAAGTGACATCCAGTGAAGTCATGGAAATTGTTGCTCTTCTATCTTGTTCTTTCAACATATATATGTATTTTAGTGCTTTAACCATGGCCTCATCCTTGGTGGGAAATTTTTTCAAAGAAATATGTATAAGGGTATATGCTTGATTCCCCTTATGAAAGCCTCGACAATTATAGATTCATTAGTACCCTCGACATCTATTCTTTCTTCTCTGAATCTCTATGTGAACTTTTCTAGTGTTTCATTAGGTTCTTGAGTAAGGGAAAACATATCATAAGCCTTATTTCAAGCAATTCGGTAGCTTGCAAAATGTATAATAAACAACCTGACCAAACTAGCATAGCTAGATATGGTATTAGAAGCTAGTTCTCCAAACAATTTAAACGTTGCCCCTTTCACGCTCCTTGGAAACACCTTGCACATTATAGCATCTATGCGTTCCTCATGAATACTAGTTGACAAAATAGAGAGTTTGAAATGAGTCAGGTGAAGGGTAGGGTCTATAGTTCCATCAAATTTGTGAAAAGTTGGTAGGTACATTTTATATGGGATAATGATTTTCTCTATTTAAGGAACGAAAGGTAATTGTACCAAAGCCAAGTTCACGTCACTAGCTATGATAAAGCTTTTTCCCTTTAGTTCAAGATTTTGGAATTGATTATTAAGAAATTGATTGAATTCCCCTTTATGGTGTATCTCATCCTCACGTGGCACTTCTGGCACTGGTGCTTAAGAACCCTCTACAAATGTTGCTTCTGGATGTTATTGGGGAAGGGTGGTAAGGGATGTAACATGTTAGTTAAGAGTTTCATCAACTTTTCATTTTGTCTTCTCAATTCCATCAACTCACGATTGATGAAATCTATTATTTCATTCATTTCCCATGTAAAAGGTGACCTTTCTCTTATATGTTTTGGTGACTTAATGGATGGTTTAGAGTTAGCCTTTGTTAGAACATGCATAATGCGTAGTGGTCTTCTTTATAACGGTGGTTGTATTCTCTTGGATAAGCTTTGTGTGATCTTTTCTCGTCACAATTCAAGTTCAAAAATTATTAAAACAATGAATAGTGAAAGTAACAAAAGTAACGAAACACTAATGTAACGAAAAGTGGGCTTTCATCGTTCTTTGGGGAAGTTAGCAACAAAAATTTTTTATTGATGGTGTCAAACTATTGGACACAACAGTTGAAAATATAATGGTTGTATGGTAGTTTCTTGGTTTTCAAGTATTTGAATTTCTTAGGTTATAATCATGTATTCATTTGTGATTTTTTTTCCTTCCTATATAATTATTTTGAAAAGGAATGATACTTTAACTTATCAATGGGGCCACTTGGCTTGTGCAAATTTTATTTTCTATCTATATGAAAAATTATTCTATTATTGTTCATTAATAATAGTAAAATGAATTAAAGAGAGTTAAAAGATAATTCTACTCAACATAGGATAAACATAGGATATTACATTTGATCAAGATTATTTATGTATATGCTTTCTTACAAAATGTATAAAGATTATTATCTTTATTATTTCGTATGTCAAAGCTTCGAGAATTAAATGCCGGATAGAGAGTTAATGACAAGACATCTTTATAATTAAAGTGCTAGGTCTAAGACTCAATGTAAGCATCTTCATCTGAGGTGCATCTTAGATGTACCAACAATGAACATTTAAAAATGTTTCTTATTTTATATAATTTAATTTAATTATAATAATCGTTATTTAATATAATCAAAAAAATTAATTTTATTTTTATTTTTTTTATAACAATAAAATTAAACTATTATAAAATATAAATATTATTTTTATAATAAATAAAATATAGAGTATATTTTCTCATAATTAAAATCCTCGACAAAATGATGTATGGCTCTAAAATTTTGGTTTTAAATGTTTGAATAAAGGGACGAGCGGACCAGCCGCTACAAAATTTTGGCTTCAATACAAAAGTAAGCATGCGTGACGTGGGGCTAATCAACTAAATTGCGCGGGCAGTTATTTGGACGTAGACAATTATTTTAAGTAAAATGATTTTTTTTAATTTAAACGATTTAATTTAATAATTATCAATTATCATATTAAAAATTTCATAATTTTTTTAAAAAAATCATAATAATCTCATTATTATATATAAATAAATATTTTAATTTTGTAATTTTTATATTGAGAATTTATATTACTATTATTTTTGAAAATTATGTAATATATATGTTTATTATAATACTTTTAATATATTAAAAAATTTCATTTTAATATAGGATTAAAAATAATTATTTTTTATAATAATATATAACTTAAAAATTATGAGATTAAAATATTGATTTTGACAAATTACAAGAACTTTGATGGATAACAAATAATTATAGGATTAATGTGTTTATTTAGTAAAAATTATAATATGTCTATAATCTTTTACTAATTTTTTTTATTTTTTTATTTTTAAGGGTTATTTTAATTTATAGAATATATAAGGTATATTTATGATTTGAGGTTTTATTTTTCTAGAAATACAAGGGAGCATAAAATTTTATTTTTGAGAACAACTTAAAATTTAATAACTACTTAATAATACATGGCAATGTAATGAAATTTAATGGACAAATTATGCACGTTAGAATTTTCTTTTTAAATATTTAAATTCGTTATTAGGTTAAGATGATCATTTTTTCTGTGTTCTTCTTTTCCTTTTCCTTAGAGATATGTTTTTGACATTAGTTTAATGATTTTCTTTTGACTTTGGCGAATATATATTTCTGCCAACATCTTCATTACATTATAATGATTATTTTTTAGTGGTCAAACCGATTTCATGCATTAAATATAAGATAAATAAAATAATTCATATTTTAATTTCATATATTATAAAGCATGTTGCAGGAATACTAAAAAAATAAATAAATAAATTCTTAGACAAGTAAGGTAGACAAAAAATAAATAAATAAAAATTAAGAAACTTGTTTAATTGGCATCTAAGAGGTGGATCATGTGGATGTGATTCCTAATCTAATTCCAATATAAAATGTTATATGATATTTAAAAAAAAGAGAGTCAATAATCTCTTTAACCAATATAGATATCTTATTGGTAGGATTCCTTATTATTGTACATTGTATGTGTCACTGGGGAGTTGATGAACAATGCACCACGAAATCCCATTGGCCTCATAAATTATTGGGAGGAGGACAGAATCATTTTATAGATTTGAGATTACAATAGACTTGTTGCTTAATTAATTAGAGTATTTTAGTTATATAATTTTAAAAAAATATGTTAGTATTAAAAATGTGTAATTTAATTCTAAACAGAGTAAAAATAAATAATATAACTTTAAATTTTTAGATTTAAAATTCACATTTTTTTTCAAATTTATGGGGCTAAATAGCTCATGTTAAATGTAACGAGAATAAACCAATACTTTTATAAAAGCTATGAATATCCGTGTCCCTCACCTTAAATTATAATACATGTAGTTTAAAAGAAAGATAGATTTGAGAGTATTTATTAATCCGTAATAAAAATTAATAAGAATCGAAATGAAAAGAAATGTGTTTATTTTCTTTGATAATGTTTACTAATAATTTGTAAGAATCAAAATAATAAAAAAATTGATTATTTTTAAAATATGAAATAAACGTTCGGAATGAAAATCAAATAGAATAAAAATTACATTTTACAAAACTAAAAACTATCAACGTAAATAAATTATTATTTAATTAATTTTATTTTTAAAAAAATAATTAATATAATAATATCTATAATTTTAATTAAAAATTAAATTTTACTTAATTTATTATCATTTTTTTAAAAAAATTTAAATAATAAAAATCTAGTTAGTACGTTGAGAAGAAGAGATAGAGTAGAGTAAATATGTCACTTTTTTTATACTATCTTAATTTTAAAGAGTATTATCGAAATATTATATTTTTTAGGAGTAAAGTTATCTCAAATTTTGTATAAAATAAAATAAAATAAGAAAGAGAAATAATCATAAGAGGGGATTGAGAATTAAATTAAGGAAAATTTAGAAATTAAAGAGAAATATGGGAATAATTTTCTTTCCCTTTTCTATATATTTTTTGCCAAGTAAACATGAAAAAAAAGTTATTACCTCTCTTTCATTTCTCTTTCCAGTAAACACACCCTCGATATATATAATAACTTATTTCATATATAGTTAAAGTTACATTTTGAATATTCATTTGAGGTGCTCAATATATATATATATATATATATATGATATTATGTATATAGGTGCAACATATATCATGCATTTTATTAAGTAACATTTTAAGCATATATTCAAGATATGTTCTTAATGTTTAATTTTATAGTATAAATATTTATTTATATTTATATTTATCATAATATTTAATATTTAATATTTATTAATTTATATTATAAAATTTAAAAATATATTTGGAACAAATGTTAAAAATGTATTAGAAATGAATATTTTAAAATATGAACGTTGAATAGAATGTAATTTATATATATTTTCTTATTATAAGAAATTATCGTTGTATACTTTGAAGATTTTGTTTCTTGTATTCCTCATTTCCTTTCCTTTTTCTGTATTTCACACTTGTATAGAAACAAATAGGAAATGCCAAAGAGCGAGAGGTGGCTTTTTCCAATATGATAGATACTCAAGCTCAAATATACCTTCTTTTTCAAATATCATATGTGTTATAAAATTTTAGCAATTTAATTGTTACTTTTTATATATCAACCGATATATTTAAAGAAATAATTTTCGCTCTATATATTTTTTTTTATAAATTTTAACCGTTAATTATGTTAAAATTAAGATAATTGATCACACACATATATATATATATATATATATATGGATAAATAATGTCTTATGATTACACGTTAATTATATAAGAATATTTACTTAATACCGTTAATTATGTTAAAATTAAGGTAATAGATAATTTTATTTATTGTTATAATAAGAAATATTCCAATAACTAGTATGACATTTTTTTCGAGAGTTATCTAATTTGAATTTAACAACCCACGATATATTAAAAAAAAATTGAAACAAAAGATAAGTAATATACTAATTAGTACATGTAGACCACTGGATTGATTAATCAATATATATATTTATATTCGCCCCTAAATTTATTTAATCAAATAAATAAATATTTAGATATCTTTGTAATTGGGTAAGCCAAGAATAAAATTTTAATAAAAATCCTCTCTCTATGTGGTTAATTATTTCTTTTTTATATACTTTAATAAAATTAACTATAATTGTATTGTTTCCATCTAGAATTTAGATCTAAGATAACATATTCTATCATAAATTTAATATAATACAATTTAAGCATGTTTTTGTTTTTATTTTGATACATTTAACTCTATATATCTAATAATAAATATAAACCTATAACTTATTAGTTAAAATAATGCTATTTGTTAGAAATATTTAATGATTGTATTATATTCTGTGATTAAATGAATATAAATGTTAACTTTATATAAGATTTATAAGTAAACTAGATATGTATAAAGTAACTAGATATAAATATACCTAAAATAAATAGATATACATTAATATGTTACTAGATATACATTAACACTATTAAAGTTAATGAGATAAATAAATCTAGCTAATATGGAGTAAAATAATGTTACTACTAACATCAAAACGATTCAAAAAATATTATATTATAATATATCTATTAATTATATTTGATCATGTATTTGAATTCTCAATGGAAATTTCTTATTTTTTATAAAAATTGTTTTAAAATTTTTCATTTTCTAAAGTGTAAGAAGAAATATTTATCCATATCCACTGAACAACAACTTTTATTTAGAAATACACTTTGAATCATGACAGTACAATAGTACAATAATAAATTTATTTATATTTTAAAAAATAATTAAATATTTATCTATTTATACATATAATAATTTTTATTTTATAATACAATATAATGAAACATATACTTTGTTAAAAAAATTAAATTTATAGTAATTACTTTAAGTACTTGAAAAATATTTAATTTGATAAAATTTAATCCATTAATTATTCAATAAATATACAAGTCTTCAATGGCTAGGTGGAAGAAATGCAATGCAAGCACAGAGAAACAACTCGATTTTGACTTTGGAACACGTTTCCATCTTTTTTTTTTTTTTGCACGCAAACGAGCTTAACAAAATCAAAAGTTCTATCATTTTGTCAAAATAATAACAACATCAAGAAATTTCCTCAACTTTACCGTTGATTAAGGAAACCCTAACTATCAACAAAATTTAATAATTCTAAAAATAACCAAAAACTACTTTTATATTAGTCTATATACAAAGAAGACTTATTGGTTACATATATATTTAACCTTTTAATTTATTAAATATTTTAAATTTTATTTCTTTATTATATTTACATGATTTTTTTAATTTTATTTAAAAAATAAATAAATAAAACTTTTAATTACAAGATCAGTTAAAAAAAACCTTAAAATACAACCAAAATTGTTTATTTAATTTATGAGAAAATTTATATTTTTTCCTTCGTGTTATTAACACTTTAGTCATTATAACAACACCTATTTTAGAAAAATTTTGAAAATAAAAAATATATAACTCAATGTTGTAATATTGGTACTAACTAGTGGATTAATTTCATGCTTTTATTTTCCTTTTCATCTACAAATTGTTTATTATTTATTCCTGTTTTATTTTTGATGCTAAATGTTTTGTCAAGCTCATCAACCTACCATTACATTATTAATGTTCCATTTTCTACTATTGGCATATTGATTTTCTTTGTCTTTTTTTCTCTTTCTTTAAATATTTTTTTATTTTCTTGTTTAGGTTAGGATGTTTACTATGTCTAATATTTTAAAGATTTATTTTTGTGATTAAAATCATGATGGAAGGCATGAAGCCAAATATATGCACCAGAAATGTAAGGTCACTAATTTTGCAAAAAAAAAAAAAAAAAAGAAATTAATAAGCTAACACAATCTCATTCCACTAATCTTATTCTAACATGCACACATCACTCTTGTATTTTTTACACATGTATGGGTAATAATAATAGTACAAAATAAAGAGGTCATATTACTTTATTTCTCAGTAAAATTCTTTGGTACATGCTTTATTTTTCTACTATATCTCTCGTACTATTTTCATAATATTAATTATAGTCATGGTTTATACTTAGTAGCAAAAATAAAATAAAAAAAATCAGTGTGTATATAGACAACATTGTACATATCTTTGTCATATCTCAATCCTCTTTTAATATATATATATATATAGCAAATTTTGATAAGATTTTTATTTATTTATTTTGTTCATTTATTATTTTCTAGATCTCTTTCACCTTTTTTTTTCTTTTAAATGTATATTATTTAAACAATTTTGTTGGAGGTACTTTTAATTTATATGAATTTTTGTACATTTATTAATACCGTAAGAGATTTATTTTTATAAATATTTAAATTTTAAATTAATTATAATAATTTTTTTAAGAAATTTGTTAATTTAGATAAAAAAATATTATTACTAATATCATTATTTTTAAACAAATCAACTCAAATATTTATAATGGAGAGTAAGAATTTTAATTATTATAACACGTGATTTTTGGAGTTTAAAATTGGTATATATGTTATTTTCTAAGAATATAGATCTTTTAGTTTATAGAATTCAGAATTGGTAAGTATGTTATTTATAATTAAAAATAAAATACACAACATTAAGAAGTTATTAATTAGAACACACATTTTAGATAAAAAGAAAAACATTTATTAATTAGAACACACATTTTAGATAAAAAGAAAAACATTGATTTATTTCTAATAAATTGTTGTTAAATTTTAAATCATGAATCTTTAACTCTAAATTCTAAATCAAATATATTTAAAATTATTTTAGTATTTTTATTTTAGTATTTTTATTTTTTAAACTATACCTTCTAATTAATAAATATATTATTTTTGTTTTGTTAAATATAAATATTTATTATATTGAAGTTTTTAAAAACAACTATCTTCGTATTCAAGCTTGAATGGTACACACAATTTAAAACTCTATGTTTCGTCCCACCATACGGTTTCACCAGTGAATTATTAATTGGTCCTGAGATGGTGGTTTATATTCGGAGGTAAAATAATAAGAGATAAAATGATAGAAAAAGCGTAAAATAAACAATATATTTAATGAATTTTTTTCTCATTTTTACCTATAATTTTTTTAAAATATAATTTGTTTATTATTGTTTGTTATTACAGTTGTTTTTTTTTATATATAAAATTATTATTACTTTGTATCATCAAAATTAACCCATTTTTTTGAGTAATTTTATATATACATAATAAAGATTATATTTTTGTTTTTTTAATAATTATCATAAATGAATTCTATTATTTAATTATGTGGATTCTGTAAGAATTAATAAAAAAATTTAATTTATTTTTAGGTTAGTATAGAGTAAAGTGATATAATAGTAAGAATGTTTAAAGTTTTTGTAATTTTTCCAGTTTCACAACTCAAGAGAGCAAAAAAAAAAAAAAAAAATGCTTGCTAGAAATATCGATTTCCATGTCATTAATTACAAAATTTAAACCTAATCCGTATTAATTAAAATTAATTAATCAATTAACATAGTCCGAGTAGTTTTTAGTTCTTCAATATTCGTCGTTTCTTTTTATCGCTTTCTATGGATCCCTATCTATCTTCCTCAGAACCGCCACCATCTCTAGTTCTACTACCGTTCTCATTACTTTCTATTGCCGTTAACAAATCTCAATCCCCTCAAAATCCGTGTTTGATTCCTTAGAAAAGTAAACAAAATTGGAAGTAAAAGAAGACGAAGAACTAGAATCGTAATCCAGTTTGATCAATTATCAAAGTGATGCTCTAAACGGGATTGAGAATTGAAATCCCCAGACTTTCTCTGTTTGGGGAAGGTACCAAATGGGTCTCTGTAGCTCTAAACCAACTCCGATTCCTTCTTCTCCGAATTCCGATCTTCGAACTACCAAGAATAACTCTATTTCGGCTTCGGATGACTCTGTTCCAGCTAAGAACAGTTCAGGACCACCTACAAGTTCTAATACTAGCGAAAACCCTAGCAAGGAGCAGAAAAACGATGTTGATAACGGTAAGAAATCGCCTTTCTTTCCTTTCTATAGTCCTAGTCCGGCTCACTATTTTTTCTCGAAGAAATCTCCAGCGAGGTCTCCTGCGAATTTGAGCTCAAACTCAACTCCGAAGCGGTACTTTAAAAGACCTTTCCCGCCACCTTCACCGGCCAAGCATATTAGAGCTTTATTAGCTAGAAGGCACGGCTCGGTAAAGCCGAATCAGTCAGCAATACCCGAGGGAAACGAGGCTGAGGCTGAGACTGGGCTCGATAAGAGCTTCGGGTTCTCTAAGCATCTTAATAACAAGTATGAGCTTGGAGAAGAAGTTGGGAGAGGACATTTTGGATATACGTGTTCTGCGAGGTTTAAAAAGGGGGAGCTCAAGGGGCAAAAAGTAGCTGTTAAAGTTATTCCGAAAGCGAAGGTTCGTAATTCATTTTATCTGCATGAGATTGGTTTTCTATTCATAGTTTTGTTTTGAATTAAAGAGTAGTGAATATGTTTTTGAAGCTGCGGGTTAATTTGTTTGGTTTGAATCGTTTTCCGAGTTAGATCCGGACATAGGCTATGTTCTTTGTTCTCAAGATTTCTTTTCTTTAATACGTTCTTAAAAAAATTTACAGTTCTACAAAACGCAAAAAATAGTTTTATTAATGCTTTATCTATTAAGAAATATAGATAACTTCATACAGAGTCCTTATCAATGCTTTAACATTCTTTTCCGTGGGAACTTTCACTGTAAAGTTTGAGCTTGAGATCTTCAGAAGAAGCTATATGTTCCATTTGGCTGCCAAGTTTCCCTGCAGTTCTTGGTCTTGCTAGAAAGTATAAACTGTTTATTACATATACACTTTGTTGTCTTTTTGTTTTTTTTTCAACTTCTGTCATTTTCTCCAACTTCCTGATCTTGAAAGAAGAAAGAACCTTAATAAGTTTTTGGGTTATCAATATCAATTTCAGTTAGGATTGAAGACTTGTTTTCTCTTTTTCATATAAATTATTTTATGACCAATTCTTCAAGTCACTTTGTTTGTGTCTTTAAGACACTTTGAAGTATGTGACTAAAGTGTACCAATTTTAAAAATCGAGTGACTTATGTATCTCCTACAAAATCTACGTGACCAAAGCATCCAAATGACATATTTTTAGTGGCCTCTAGGGTAATTTTTCCCAAATTATGTATGATGTAACTTAGCAGATTTTAGTAAGCTGTGTTGTCTTCAAATCAGCTGTCATGAATTTCCAAACTAAGTTTTGTTTTGTTTTGCTTTTTTCTTGATTTCTTACTATAGTTTTTGTTTTTGTTGTTAGATGATAACTGCAATTGCCATCGAGGATGTCAGGAGAGAAGTAAAGATATTGAGAGCTTTGACCGGACATAGCAATCTTGTACAATTTTATGATGCATATGAAGACCATGATAATGTCTACATAGTGATGGAGTAAGATCGAGTATAAAACTCTATTTGAATGATATGATCTGTTATATTTTTATTTTACTATCTATAAGCATACAGTAACTGTTGCTTTTTATTTTTCTTTACTTTTTGCTCTTGAATGGTGGTGCTTAATTCTCTTTCTACATAGTATGTACTAATTGACTGATTGAAACTGTTTTTCTCAGGTTATGTGAAGGTGGGGAGCTCTTAGATAGGATACTTTCAAGGTAGTCCTCTCAGTATGTTATAGATGTTAATTCATTAAGTTGTTATCTGGAAAGACATGGAAAAATAGGGACTCTATGGAAAATAATGCTTGATAGGAAAATATGATGTCTTGTAAGGTATATAATTATTTTTCCCAAAACTTTCTGTAGAGGTGGGAAGTATACCGAGGAAGATGCAAAGACTGTCATGATACAGATACTAAACTTTGTTGCATTTTGCCACCTTCAAGGTGTGGTACACCGAGATCTTAAACCTGAGGTAGGAGATGTTTTAACATTTCAAGTTTTTCCTGTGTCACTTTAAAACCTACTGGTCTTCAGCATTCTGAAAGTTCAGTGGACACTGGGAGAAGGGGATAACCAATTTGGAGTTCTTCTAATTTGCTTTTAGATTCTTATTGATCAATTTTATCTCAAGGCTTTCCACGTTCTTGAAACATGAATAGACAGATTAATATAAGATAGGATTAAATATCCATGTGATTTAGTTTGATTTGGAATTAAGTATCAATATCGTTGCAGATAATTTTTATTTGTTTAAAAGATGTTAGAAAACCAAGTCATTAGTTAGCAACATCTTGATGGTCATGTTTCTTATAGAATGAGTTAGACAAATGTTTGGAAAGTAGATCAACTAACACAGTTTTTCACTCTATCTTTTTTTTTGGGGGGGAGGGGGGGGGGGAGGGGTCGTTTTTAACATGTTCTCCCCTATTTTTATGTGCAAAACACCAGCATGGTTGCATACACATTTCATTTTTAATCTAAATAAGAAGGAAATAGGGAACATAGTTGTAAGTATTCTTTTAATATTGTAAGGATCATAAAACATTTAATGTTGTGAAGTCCAGTAAAAAAGTGCACATGATTGCGTTTCGTCAACTAAGTCCTTCCGAATTTTGTACCATGCCTTTCATCTATGCACACTAATTTAATTGTTGTTAATTGTTGGTCCAGAATTTCCTTTTTACTTCTAAAGATGAAGATTCACAATTAAAAGCTATAGATTTTGGCTTGTCAGATTTTGTCAAACCAGGTTTGTTAAGCCATCCTTTGTGCATAACCTGCAATGGTTGCTTGTTTGAAGCTCTAGAAATGGGGCAATTTTTTAATATGATTGAATTGCTTTGTAGATGAAAGGCTTAATGATATCGTTGGGAGTGCATATTATGTTGCCCCTGAAGTTTTACACAGGGCTTACAGTACAGAGGCCGATGTTTGGAGTATTGGTGTGATTGCATATATTCTTTTGTGTGGCAGCCGTCCGTTCTGGGCTCGAACTGAGTCTGGGATATTCCGAGCTGTTCTAAAAGCTGATCCAAGTTTTGATGAACTACCATGGCCCACTCTGTCTCCCGAGGCTATAGATTTTGTCAAGCGTTTGTTAAATAAAGATCCACGAAAAAGAATGACTGCTGCTCAAGCCTTGTGTTAGTTCCATGTCCACTTTGAAGATAGAATGAATAGATAAATAAATAAATTTGTTGGTTGTATTTAGTATGTTCTTCAAGTATTTATAGAAAAGTTTTCACTGCAGGTCATGCCTGGCTTAGGAATAGTAGTGAGGTTAAAGTTTCTCTGGATATACGAATATTCAAACTCATGAAGTCTTACTTGTATTCTTCATCTCTCCGCAAAGCTGCTTTGAGGGTGGGTATCTTATGCTACGAACAAATTTGAGTAACTATATGTTTTAGTATAATGTGTTTGTAATAGCTCTGAAAGAGATTTCTATTTATCTCATTATTCACCTATAATGATCTTATAAAAATAAATTTAAACATTTTTTCATAGCAGTTGTGGTTTGAAGAAGCTTAATTACACATTGGTTTCATAAGAATTATCAAGTTTAGATCTTTCTATTTAAGTAGTCCAAATCCAGATTTTAATTTATTAATAAAAAGTAGTACAAATCTAGATTCAATTGTATATGAAAGTGTTAAAAAAATGCATCATAAAGAGGCCCTGATAGGGTGATAGGCTGAGGCATAATGTTCTAGTGGCTATCAAAGTTTTTTAATGTGACAAAGGTTTTTCTTAATACACTTTTCCTAATTGCAACCTTTTATGCTGCTTAATATTACACTGGGCATTTATTGACTCTTTATCTTTATCATTGCAGGCATTATCTAAAACATTGACAATAGATGAACTGTGTTATATGAAGGAGCAGTTTGCACTTCTAGAGCCAAACAAGAATGGCACAATAATCCTAGAAAATATTAAAGCTGTAGGTTATCGGGACGTTTTAGATAACTAAGATTTGTACTTGGTTTATGTTTCTAAATTTCTTAAACGTGTCAGGCTCTGATGAAAAATTCAACTGATGCCATTAAGGATTCTCGCATACCTGATCTCCTAGCATCCGTAAGTGTCATGACTGTTTTGATGGATCTGATAATATTGTGCCTGTAGTATAATATTTCTCAATCAGTACTAGTATCAAAATTTCCTATGTTCTTGCAGTTGAATGCATTGCAATATAGAAGAATGGACTTTGAGGAGTTCTGTGCAGCTACACTCAGTGTCCATCAACTTGAGGCTCTTGATCAGTGGGAGCAACATGCTCGATGTGCCTATGAACTCTTCGAAAAGGATGGCAACAAGGCAATTGTCATTGAGGAACTTGCTTCGGTATGCATTTTCTGTTAGATTAAAATTCGATCCAAAAACATTTATGAAACCATATGAACATGAATGTAAATGTAGCGGAAGCAAAACAGAATTGAAAACTTGCCTCTATTCATTGATCACACTTCACCACGCTTACACGGGAATTTTAATGGTGTTTTGGTTTGATGCTTCTAAATCTCTCTCCCTTATCACGATGGTATAGAGATTGAAGTTTACTAAAGATTCATTATGAAATTAATTGAATTTAGAAAGGGCTTAGGGACCAACCGTATATTTATAGGCACGTTTGAGTGCTCTATCCATCAAAGAGAAAAAAAGAAATGAAAATTTAATTTCAGCTATTGAAAACACTTCTCCACACTTACACAAGAATTTTAATGGTGTTTCGGTTTGATGCTTCTAAACCTTTCTCTCTCATCACGATGGTGCAGAAATTGAAGTTTACTGAAGATTCATTCTGAAATTAATTGAATTCAGAGAAGGCTTAGGGACCAACCATATATTTATAGGGACGTTTGAGTGCTCTGTCAATCAAAGAGCAAAACAGAACGTGCAATTGAGGGGTTGAGGGTCTGAAGAACGTCGGTGAGTGATGGAAGTTGTTGGACCACATTCTGGCCAACTTCTCGGTTGGTTACTGAGAATTCAGAAGGAAAAAACTAACATTCTCCCACTTGGTTCATATATTCCATCATTCAACTTTATGAGAAACAAAACACATGAATCATGGCGATAGATCCTCTAATAATGAGTATTATCTTTCATGTATCACGATGCATTATGCATCTCAAGCCCATACCACTTGATGAATAAACCCTATGTTTATTCGAGGTCCATAACTTATATATGTTTTTCTCAAAATATATGAATAAACAAAATATACGCATACGAGAAAACATCAACCGAATAAGAGTTTCATCAAAATATCAAATGTACGCACAATGAATATTTATATCATAAAACCAAGTTCCATTCTTACTACATGATCATTGAAATTCATTGGTGGTATACCTTTAGTCAAAGGATTAACAATCATCAATTCAGTGTTAATGTGGTCAATAGCTACTTTCTTTTTCTTAACACATTCTCTTATGGGTATTTGATGTCGATGTGCTCACTACGACTACCGCTCTTGTTGTTTTTAGTCATAAATACAACAGTTGAGTTATTATAGTACAATCTCAATGGCTTAAAAATAGAGTCAATTTACTCTAAACTCGGAAATGAAACTCTTCAACCATACACTATGTGATGTAGCCTCAAAGCATGATACGAACTCGGCCTTTATAGTGGAAGTAGCAGTCAAGGTTTACTTCGTACTCTTCCAAGACACGACTCCACCGGTAAATATGAAAATGTAACCAGATGTTGATTTGCGTGAATCAACAAAGTTATCGAAGTTCGCATCGGAGTAGCAATCACCTCCAGATCTTCGGTTTGTCTATACATGAGCATGTGATTCTCTGTCCCTTGAAGGTACCTCATCATCTTTTTTGCAGCTCTTCAGTGGTCAACACCTGGATTACTCTGATATCTCCCTAACATCCAACAACAAATGTAATGTCAAGTTTGGTGTAGACCTATGCATAGATTAGGCTTGCAATGGCTAAAGCATATAGAATTGTTTTCATCTGTTGCTCGAGCTCATCTTTAGAGCATTGGTTTAGGTTGAATTTGTCACCTTTCACAATGGGTGCCACTTTCAATGAACAATCCTTCATCCGAAATTTCTCTAAAACTTTATTGATATAGGTCTGTTGAGATAAACCCAAAATGCCTCTAGATCTATCCCTATGGATCTTAATGCTAATTACATAAGATGCCTTATCTATATCCTTCATATCAAAGTTCTTCGAGCGGAATTATTTCAATTCATATAGCAAACCCTTATTATTATTTGCAAGCAAAATATCATCCATATATAGTACCAAAAAACAAATCTTACTCCCACTGACCTTTTGGTATATACATTGATCCATGACATTCTCTTCAAAACCAAATGAAGTGATGACATTATGGAATTTCAAATACTATTGACAGGAAATTTGTTTTAATCCATATATGGATTTATTAAGCTTACAGACAAGTGCTCACCATCACTAGAGGAGAATCCTTCAGGTTGTTTCATATAAACCTCTTCCTCTAGGTCACCATTAAGGAAAACCTCTTCCTCTAGGTCACCATTAAGGAAAACCATTTTCACATCCATTTGATGCAAATCCAAATCAAAATGGGCAACTAATGCTATGATCACACGAAGTGAGTTTTTCTTAGATACATGAGAGAATGTTTCCGTGTAGTCGATCCTTCCTTTTGAGTGAATCCTTTAACAAAGAGTCTTGCTTTGTGAATTTTTCTGTCTTGAAGATCTATTTACATCCAATGGTTTTTACACCATTAGACAACTTGACGAGATCTCAAACTTGGTTAGGTGCCATATAATCATCCTCTTCTTTCATGACATTGTATTATAAGTTCGAAACCTTAGAACTTATGGCCTATGAAAACGTCTCAGGATCATTTTCGGCTCCATCATTATAGTCACTCTTGTAGATACACAACATAGTAACTAGGAATCACCGATTTCCTTACTCTAATAGATCTTCTTAATGTTGCATCAACATTCTCTTGAGTAGGATCATGTTGTTCAGCTAGTTGTTCAACAACTTTAGGCATATGTTGAACTTCAACATCTACCGGATCAGGATCAACAATTTGTGGTACTTCTAGGATTGGTTCTTCAACACATGTTTGTACTCAAGACGCGTTGTTAACAACAACGATCAGTTTATTACTTGAAGTTGCACATTGATCATCTGAATGATCTTTCTTAAGACTAATGCCCTAGGATTGATCGCTCTCACTAATTAAATCATTCTTAAGAAATTTTGCATTTCTTGATTCCACAAACCTAGTGCTATGAGATGGACAATAAAACTTATATCCCTTAGACCTTTAGGCATATCCAATTAAATACCCACTTATGGTCCTTGAGTTTAATTTCTTTTCTTGTGGATTGTATACAGATAACCCCAAATACATGTTGCAAACTTGGTTTCCAACCCTTGAATAATTCAAAAGGTGTTGGGATAGCCTTGGTTGGAACTCGATTCAATATATACGCAGTCATCTTAAGAGCTTCAGTCCACAATGACTCAGGAAGTTTGGTCCTTGAGTTTAATTTCTTTTCTTGTGGATTGTATACAGATAACCCCAAATACATACATGTTGCAAACTTGGTTTCCAACCCTTGAATAATTCAAAAGGTGTCTTTGGGATAGCCTTGGTTGGAACTCGATTCAATATATACGCAGTCATCTTAAGAGCTTCAGTCCACAATGACTCAGGAAGTTTGGTCCTTGAGTTTAATTTCTTTTCTTGTGGATTGTATACAGATAACCCCAAATACATACATGTTGCAAACTTGGTTTCCAACCCTTGAATAATTCAAAAGGTGTCTTTGGGATAGCCTTGGTTGGAACTCGATTCAATATATACGCAGTCATCTTAAGAGCTTCAGTCCACAATGACTCAGGAAGTTTGGTGCTAGCAAGCATGCTTCACACCATGTCGAATAATGTTTGGTTTTTCCTTTAAGCTACTCCATTCTGGTCCGAAGAGCCATGCAAATTGTATTGGACAACAATCCCATTCTCGTGAAGAAACCTCGCAAATGGACCACTCGCTTGTCCATTCTCAGTGTATCTACCATAGTACTCTCCACCTCAATTGGATCTCACGATCTTAATTTGTTTGTTGCATTGTTTATCTATTTTAGCTTTAAACACCTTAAAAGCATCTAGTGCTTCATTCTTATTGTTAAGTAGAGATCCATATATTGTGAGTAATCATCTATGAAAGAGACGAAGTACTTATCATGGTATGCATTCATGTTTGGACTACAAATGTTTGTGTATGATTTCCAATAACTCAGAACTACCCTTGGCATCCTCTTCAACTTGTTTGTTTGCTTGTCCTTAATGTAGTCTATACAAGTCTCAAAGTCGCTAAAATCTAGAGTACTAAGTATCACATCATTTATCAACCTTTTAATTCTCTCAATGGAGATATGTTACAATCTCTAATGCCATAACATAGAAGATTCTTTATTCATAAGACATCGTTTAGTACCAATATTTTCATGAATATGCATATGTATGGTTGTCATTATTTTGCAAATTGAGAAGAAAAAAAACATTAGAAAAAATATCATATCTAATAACATCAGATTTATAAAATAAATTAAACCTAGAGTATGAAAAGTTAAACGAATAATCATCTGATACAAGTCTGGATACTGAAATTAAATTCCTAGAAAAATTGGGAATATAAATTGTCTTTCAAATTTAAAATGAAACCACTACTTAAAATCAATCTGCAAATGCCAATGGCCTTCACACATAAAGGCATTTTATTTCCTGAATAGACGCTATGCTCACTTCCCACTAGTTTCCGTAGGTATCGCAAGTCCTGCAATGAATTGGTAATATGGATTGTAGAACCAGAATCAATCCACCATGTGTTATGATTAACATCAATCATATTGGATTCATAACAAACAAAGGAAAGTTGAGTATCTTTCTCATCAAGCCATTTCATGAACTTGGAGCATCGTTTTTTAATGTGTCTCTTCTTCTTGCAAAAGAACCGCATAATTTCCTTCTTAATGTCCTTTTGAAGAGGGATTTTTTTCCTAGTCCTTGTCCTTGGCTTGATCACACTTTACCACACCTACACGGGAATTTTAATGGTGTTTCATTTTGATGTTTCTAAATATTTCTCTCTTATCACAATGGTGCAAAGACTACAGTTAACTGAAGATTCATTTTGAAATTAATTGAATTTAGAGGAGGCTTAGGGACCAATCGTATATTTATAGGCACGTTTGAGTGCTCTATCTATCAAAGAACAAAACAGAACGTGCAATTAAGGGGCTAAAGGTATGACGAATGTGGGTGAGAGATAGAAGTTGTTGGATCACATTTTGGCCAACTTCTCGGTTGGTTATCAATCGAAAATTCAGGAGAAAAAACCAACGTTTTCCTCTTTTTATTGACTGTAATTCATTATTGGTACTCGAGTTGTGAAGTTATCTATACATGGCTTATTGTTTTTCACTCCGTTACATAAATGATTCAGTTATTTAACATGTTTTTATTTTTAAATCTTTTTAGTAACGTTTACATTGTAAGAAAAATTAACATATATATTTTTTTCTTTAGGAGGGTTAAAAGTGAAACTCCATATGAAGTTATACCATGTAATTAAACCTTTTTTTTTCTTCATGTAACGGTATATCTGTATATAATGAATGCAGGAACTTGGAATTGGCCCATCTGTTCCAGTTCATGCAGTTCTTCATGATTGGATTCGGCACACTGATGGAAAGCTGAGCTTCCTTGGGTTTGTCAAAATGTTACATGGGGCATCCAGCCGGATCCTTGCTAAAACGCAATAAAATTATGGTGAGAAGGGTTAATGGAACTCCCCAGATCTTAATATTCCAGGTTTTTACTATTGCAATTATGGTCGACACCATTTATATCCTTTTACCCTAGAAAGAGGACTGTTATATCAATCGTTTGCTCAGGAAATTATGCCCATGCATTTTTGTTTTTTGATCAATTCCATTGTAAAGCTGTAGCTTAGTAGGGAGAACGATCATGCCGTCTTGATATTGCATTCTATCCATGTCCCTCACTGTTTCAATTCTCACCCTTAGTTTAATACAATTTAATTGCATAGCATAATCTTCTTTCGTAAAATTCTTTCATATATGAAACATATGTTTTTTTTTGTTTCATATAATATAAAAAAATATATGTTTTTTTTGCATGTTTAAGAGTGCTACATGTGCTTTTTTCATGACATAAAAAACATGTTATTTTTAGTGAAAATCAAAAAGTGAAACAACGTGAATAATTATATTATAATTAGATTACGTAGAAATTGAAGGGATTTAATAACTAAGTTTTACTTACGCTACACCCCTGGTATATTTGAGGGTAAATATAAATGACCTTTAAAAGGTTTGTTTAATTATCAATTTGGTATTAAAATTGAAAATAATATTATTGAAGGACAAATAATATTATTGGAGTAGAGCGATATTTGAAACATAATATTGTCAATTTCGACGGATTTTTTTTTTATAATTTTCAAAATCTTGGGTATGTGATCCATAGGAAACATTATTTTTGAGTATAAATTGATATTTAACCAATCTTGAGGTCATTGATATTTACTCTCTATTTGACTTTAAAAGGCTTACACAATTAAAATAATTTAATATTCAACAATTAAAAAGAATTTTAAAGTTCAACTAAAATTAAATTAAAAAACGGTTTTTTTATATAAAAGAATTTATTCATGTCCCTCTATCTTATTTTCACTTTGATACTCTCCAAAATAAGATTCAATTTTTGGCTTTAGTCCCATAATTTGGTGTCATTATTTTTATGTTTTGGTGTATAAATAACTCAGTTATTTAATTAATTTTGTTTTTAAAAAAAATTATATGTTTATTTACGTTATAAGAAAAATGAATATATGTTTATTTCTAAACAGGTTAAAAATGAAACTGTGTATAAGGAAGAACGTTTTGACGTGTAATTAAGCTTTATTTTTATTGTTGATTACTAATGGACTTTGATTGGTTCTAATAACATTATGATTCTGTTTTCAACTTCATTACATTAGTTATTAAGGAAAAGAAAGAAAGAAAGAAAAATGGATTACATTAGTTAATTTTAAAATTCAGTTTTTGCGTGTTTATTGATTTGTGTAGTCTGAATGTGTTATTTTATTTATATTAATGGTTAA
Source organism: Hippophae rhamnoides (assembly GCA_033030585.1). Classification (NCBI taxonomy): domain Eukaryota; kingdom Viridiplantae; phylum Streptophyta; class Magnoliopsida; order Rosales; family Elaeagnaceae; genus Hippophae; species Hippophae rhamnoides. Next base: position 17,507,789 of record CM065434.1, on the reverse strand, counting down.
AGTGTCATATTAGCCTTTAAATTTTAACTAAATTCATATATAAATTATCAAAATTTTAAAATATATGATTTGATTTTCAAATTTTTAAAACTCTAAGTATAGGTTATGAAAACTTTTAGATCTTACCATTTAGTCTTTAATTTTTTAAAATTTCATACATATGTTCAAGTTTGGTTATTAAAATATATATATTTATGAATCAAAAATTTAAAATATATGTATAAATTTTTAAAAATTTAAGAATTAAATAGTATTTTTTAAAAATTTGACTACTTATATATAAATTTAATGTAATTAAAATTTGACTAATGGTACATTTTGGCCTATATTAATTGTTTATTATGGTTTAAGATTTTATTCAAATTTAAATTTTTAAATTTTTAAATGTTTTAACTTTTAATTAATTTCTCTATTATTGAATAAAATGTAATGTAATAATCATATCTTAGTATAGTTATATTAGTTTTTTCGCTCAAAGGGCATGGATATGTGTATATTTGTATGCATGTGTGAGGATGTGTGAGGGTGTAATTGTTATTAAAAAAAAAGGTTATTGTTTAATGATATTTTAGAAGTTAGTAAGTAGAACTTAGAATTTTGAGAAATTAAGTATGCGATGACATGATATTCTAGGTTAATGAAATTCAATATTAGTGTAAATTTTTCTTTGAAAAAACAAATATTTAATATGAGGTGGAGAAAAAATGTAATCTGATCCCCCCCTAATAATAATAAATCACAAAACAATACATGAAGTTTATCTCAGCTCCCGCTGGTCTTAAAATATTGAGTAATCATTGGGACATTGACTAATGTTAGCAACCTTTACTGTTTAGCTATTGGATGACATTGACCGACCACCAATCGGCATTGACCGGCTTTGACAGACCATTGGCTGAGTGTTGACTGCTCATTTACCATTAGATAAATGTCAAATGAAATGTGCTTTAGGATTGAATCCGGATGAAAGTTAATTTAATCCTCTATAAATTGAATTCATACATTTGAGTTTAGATAATGTAGCCTTTTGTTTTATTTTAAGAAAGTTGATATTTAGAGAATTCATCCAATTGAATGGAGATGAAAACTATTATTTTGAAAAAAAAAATGATGAATTTTTCAATTTTGTGTTATTTTGGGCATTGTTCTAATTTTTTTTCTCTACTTCACCGCTAAGATGTCTCCCGATGTAATCCATTGCCCAATTTCGTAATGTACAAAGAATTCATCAAATTAGATTAACATTCCATAAATAAACAAAAAATGAAATCTAATGCAAATGTTAAAAAGAATAGTAATTAGTACATTGTTGAATTCATGGCTCAGGGACTCGGAATCTATTAAAAGGGAATCAAGTACTTCTAACTTCTAAGATAGGAGATGATTTGGAGGTGTTTAGGGTTTTATTTTTGGACTAACTATGTTATTGGATGTTTAGATGTGTGCATGTATCTCATGTGATGCATTTAGGATTGTGATTATGCTTTAATAATGGCCTAACACTCACGTTTTTCTACTTTTAATTACTTTAAAATTTACTGATCGAGGTCTCCTAAACCGAGGTTTCATAGACTAGGTCACATGGTTGTGCTCTTTGGTTGCAGGGCTTCATAGTTGAACTTTGGTGTAGATAAAACTCACCCATTGTGGGACCAATGTCCTAGCTAGTAATGGGGTCCTCAATCAATACTGCTAGGGTGTGAGATGGGGTCCAATTCCTTACACTATTCCAAGGGTACCAACATAAGTCAACAACCAAAGTCAAGTCAAACCGAGCTGATTTTGTTAGTTTTGTAGTCCTAAATAAGTCGATTTGGATTGAACAAAAAAATCAAAAATAAAAATTTGTCGATTGGGTTCTTGAAATGCAAAAAATTTACTTAGCTAAGTTGATTTTTGGTTTTAAGCTTTGCACACCAAAACTTAATTCAACCCATATATATATATATATATATATATATTAGATATACATGTCTATTTTTAAATATTTATTAATATTACATCTTACCCATTTGTATTTTTGCATTTATCATATTTTTCCTCTTCTTGGAAATTATGAGATATATATTAATCATTTACTTATGTTTTAGTTCCACTCTCCAACTAACTATTGATATTAAAAATTACCAAATTTGAAAAGCTAAAATGAAGTAATGTATACGAATAGAGATCTAGAGTTATTAGTTATCATTAGACTTTGAGGGGTTATGGAAACATAAGCCACATTTTCACTAAAAATTGACATTTTTCCTTTATGCTATGTATTTATGAAGATTTTTGGTTTTTTTTTTTGAAATCTTTGCACAATTTTTAAAATTTTTGCCAAATTTTTAAAAATTTGATTAAATTTTGGAGATTAAACTATATTGATTTATGTGAACTTATGAGTCATATTATATATAATTGAAAAAATTTAGAACTCTAGTTTTTGCATAATGTTATGGTTTGTCACTTGTAAAGTCTTGTTTTCATATTTTGCAAGTATCAAAACAGTAAGTGAAAAATATATAATATTGGAGTTATTTGTTCTAATTAATTTTGTTATTATTTATTTATTTGAAAATATATTAAAATAATAAGTGAAAAGATATGAAATTGAAGTTACTAATTTTATTTGATTTTGTTACTATTTATTTATATGAAAATATATCATATGTGAAAAATATATGAAATTAGTAAATGAAAAATAAAAAATAGATGAAAATATGTATATATATATATATATATATATAAAGTAAAAAAAAGGAAGGAAAGAAAAGAAATAAAAATCGATTAGAAAAAAATAAAAAAAGAAAGGAGGTGGGAGAAATGGGGTTAAAATTGAGATGGTGATTGGGATGATGATGATGTTATCTTATGTTGTTATTCATATATGTAAACATAGTAACACTCAAGAAAATGAAGAATTTTTTAGAGAGATTGTTTGTTATTTATTGTTATATTTTTTTATTATATACCATATACCTACACTCGTATTTATACTTACATGCTTACTACACTTTATTTATTTACATGCTTTAACAATAATACTAACATGTAATGCCTTCTTAATGATACTTCTACCAACAACCTAACCATAAATAATTCCACTAACTCATCTTAACATCTCCTCGTAAGTTTACACTGTCTTATCAAGAACTCTGAGCTTAATCTTCAATCCTTGAAAACATTGTGAAAAGAAAGGCTCTTGCACTTGTCAGATACTCAATTAACAAACAACCAACTTGTACCTTTTCTCTAATATAGTGGAAACCTATTTGCACATGCTTGGTTCGAGAGTAAATGATTGGATTCTTTGCAAGACACTGATCACTCACAATATCACAAAAAATGATGGGAGAATATGGAGTGACAATTCTCAATTCAGCAAGCACCTTTTGGATCCAAGATAATTCTACAATAATGTGAGCTAAAAGCCTTGAATTCTACTTCCATGGGTCAACCTGATATCACCTTTTGTTTCCTGAAGCGTTTGATATCAGAGAGTGTCCCAAATATATGTAATAGCCCACTAGTGTTTCTCATATCATTTGGACAAGAAGCCAAGTCTGCATCAGTTTATGCACTCAAACTCAACCTCTCACTCTTGTGTAGATAGACACTATGAGAAGCAATACCACTCAAATACTTGAGCACTCCTTTAACTGAACTCCAATGTAAATTTGTAGGATTTTGAAAAAACTGACATAACTTGACAAAGTAAGAAATTTAAGGTCTAGTAAGTGTTACCAACGACAAGACGTGTAGAAACTAGTTTGGCATAAGCAAGTTGAGCCTTTTCCAACAACTGTTGAATATATTTGCATTGTGACAGATGAAAGCCATTAGTACACCATTAATAGACCTTGAAACCTCAACGCCTAAGAAGAAACTTAGCTCCCAAATCCTTTAAAAATAAGTCTTATGTAACCCTGCAACCATAGACTGTATGTGCTCTTGGTTATTTCTTGTGATGACAATGTCATCAACATAAATAAGAAATATTATCATATTAGTAGCCACTACATAAATTAGCATTGAAGCATTTAAAACCTTAATCAATTAAGAACTTAGTTTAATAAACCAGACTCTTGATGCTTATTTGAGTACATAGATTGTTTTTTGCAACTTGCACACAAAGTAAGGCTTAAAATGATTAATAAACCCTCCAGGTTGCATCATATAAACATCTTCTTCCAAATCACTATTTAGAAATACATTGTTGACATCTAATTGTCTAACCAACCAGCCATAGGTTAATCCCAAAGTTAGCATAATTCTAATGGTTGTTAGTTTGACCACATGATTGAATGTTTCTATGTAATCAATGACAAATGTGTGATAAGCTTTTATCTGTCTCCAACTTCATACATAATACCCATTTGTTGCCAATTATTTTTGTACCTTCAAGTGGAGCTACCAATAACCAAGTATGATTGGCCACTAGTGCTTTGTATTCTTTTTCCATAGATTCAACCCATTTAGGGTACTTCAAGGACTCACTGTCTGAAACTTGTTTAGATAGAATGACTTGTACTTTATGCTTAGAGATATAAAAAGAGTATGTAACTCGATATACAATAGGATAAAGAGATATAGACTCCGAAATGACTTTTCCCTTAAGCAATGGAGAAATTAAACTTAACACATATTAAATGAACTTAGGTAATAGGTATAAAGTTTTCAAAAAGAAAAAATAATCACTTGTAGTGCAAAAGTAAGTAAATCATGTAAAAAAAGTATATACTATTTTCCAATCAAAGTCTCAATCGTATATGTGTTAGCATACAATATAAAGATTCAAATTGTACTCACAACATATCATACAAATACAATCAAGTAAAAACTAGGTTAACCCATATAGAACACCTATCAATGTGGTAACATCTTCGGGTTGATTATGATAACCACTCAGCAGCAAATAATCCACTAAGTAATAAAACAATTACAATTCTAACAAAAATAAAATCATAAATATCTCTATTAGTTGGGACCTCTTTTCCAACTTCCTATTACTACCCTCACTTGCTACCTCTACAACAACATGACTTAACTCACGAACTCGAATCTCCTCTAAAGCCAACACCATCCAATGTGGTGTGATCAGATACTATAGATCAATAATGTGCAAATTAATGTATCACTACCCTAGGGGACTACTCTCATGGAGAAGTTCTCATAAATTTCGTAAAAATAGTCACACTATTTTACTCTCATATAGAGGTATCACAATTACTAAAACACTTTCAAGATAATTAGTGAACATAGAATTTGAAACGATAAATTTTTTGGTGTATTTGTAGGATTTTTTTGAATTGATTAAGCCCTCTTTGTGGACCTCGTCAACCACCTTGTCAAGAGCCTAGTCGAGGTGCCCAAAATCACATGTTTTCATTCGAAAAATTATCGAATTTTTTCACAAATACCCACACCCAAAATGAGCCAAATTCTACCATTCATAGCTTAGCATGCATACTATACAACTAATCCCGTGGTTTGTGAAAACATGTTTTGAGTCATAATATTCTTAACTAAGTGCATGTGAGTATTACTGATTCGTAGTAACCAATCTTACAAAACGGAAGATAAAACATTGAGTAAAATAAACAGAAATCATGTTTTGTACATATGAAGCCAACACATTAACACATAGTATAAAAGGTCATACATTCTCCCCCTTTGGCTTTCCTTGTCAAAACATTGCATAACTAAGTATAGAAACACATCAATCATGTGAAGATTGTGAATATGACCTAATGTTGTTTGGTTCCATAAACAAAACAATGACGCATACCAAACCAAGAAAAACACACCTATTCCAAATGCAACCATCTTGTATGCTCCATACATCTTCTCGGATCAACTTATCCAACTTTTATCACTCTAAAATACAAGGCTCTCGACAGCACATCTGAAGCTCGAAGACTTCAATAAACACCTATAATATACATACACAAAATAAGCATGTATTGCATGAACGTATCATGCAAAAATAGATTGTAGTATATCCATATACTATTGTGTTACCCATATACAGGTACACAATGATCAGTAAAAATACATGCAATGTACACAACTCTTCTTGACTTCATGCAACACTTCCCCTAAGTGTATGCAAGTTAGGAAATAATGTAGTGCATTCCTATGCTCTCCACCTATGCAAAAGATAGCATGGAAAAAAACACATGTAGTTGTGCATCCAAACATCTTTCTCTTTTGATATAGAAAGACAAACAAACATCTCTAAATAAGGAAGAGAAGGCATACAATAATGATATAATCCTATCATTCATGTAAAGAACATAGAACAAGAAATATGAGAAAAATAACAACATAGAGGCTTATAAAAATATGAAGAACACAAGAGGCAGTCTTTTAGGGAGAAATACACATGCCAATAGTCTTTCTTAAGGATTCAAACCTTTGAAAGTATGAAGTTAAGTAAAAATATCATTGAGTTGATAATCAGTGCCGATATGCAACAAGGATAAGGTGTTCGATTCTACAAGATTTCTTATAAAATAATGTCATATGTCAATGTATTTGGTCTTTAAATATTGGATTAGATTTTTAGAGATGCATATAAAACTGGTATTGCCATAGAGTAAAATAAGGTTTTTAACTATGATACCATAGTTTGATAACATTTACTTTATCCAAAGTAATATTGAACAATACAACCCAACAGTAAGATTGTTATGCCAAGAAATGAAGGAATTACCTAAGTAGAAACAACCCCCCAGATGTACTTTTACTATCATTATTGCACCCAGCCTAGTCGGTATCGGATTACCCAACCAACTTTATAGTAGTATCTTGAGGATACCATATACCAAATTCTAAGGTGCCTTTAATATATTTGATGATACGTTTGATTGCTACAAGATGTGATTCTTTGGGACTAGCCTAGTATCTAGTACATACTTCTACACTAAAAGAGATGTCAATGCAGCTTGTTTTGAGATATAGAAGACTCCCAATCATACTCATGTACAAATTTTTCACTTTCTTTCTAGAAGGATCTTGATGAAGTTTAAGGGTAGTACTTATAGGAGTCCGAGAAGGAGAAGTATTTTTCAAACTAAACTTGTGAACCAAATCCTTGGAGTACTTTGTTTGAGATAGGAAAATCCCATCTTTTATCAGTTTGATTTGAAATTCGAGGAAGAACTTCAACTTGCCAACTAAACTCATCTCAAACTCACTTTACATAGTGGCAAAAAACTTTTGACCTCCTTAGTAGAACAAAAAATGATGTCATTAACATAAACTTGGCAAACAACCACTTCACCTTGAATTCTTGAGGCAAATAAAATTTTGTCATCACCTCTTCTCATAAATCCCTTATTGAGGAGAAATGTGGTAAAATGATCATACCAAGCATATGGATTTAGTTTCATCTTGGAAAGTGTAGATCTCCAAACCCTTTAGGTTGTTTCGCATAGACCTCTTCTTTGATAACCTCATTCAAAAAAGCACTTTTAACATCCATCTTATATAACTTAAGCCCAAAGTAACTGGAAAGCTAAATGAGTAATCTAACAGACTCAATGTAGGCAATAGGAGAAAAGGTTTCATCGAACTCTATTCCTGAAATCCAAGTATAACTTCGAGTGATAACTGTATTTTATACAGTTATTTTTACCAATTTTAGTAATGATAATTGCTATGTTCGTTTAATAATCATTTAATTTTTGTTAAATAAATTAATGTTTTCCGTTTATGTGCAAAAAAATACATTTTTAATAAAATTGTATAATTTGTATCGAAAATGTACTTAATTTCATATTTTTGTCCACAAATATAATTTCAAATAATATAATGCTTAATTACAATTTATAAGAATTGAAAATATAATTTAAATTAAATTTGGGCTTAATTATAATTATTAAAAGTTTAAAAATTTAATTTAAAATTAGAAAAGGGCTAAAGTGTAATTTAAGAAAGTACAAAAATGTAATTTGGATTAAATTTGTGGGTAAAAGTATAATTTATAAAATTTTGAATATTCTCAGCGAGGAGATGAGAAGACCAGCGCGCGTCATCGCACTCGCTAACGTGGACGGGTCCGATCACGGGATCAGCGGCTCGGTCGCGGCGTGTCCATCAAACCCGACGAGGAGATTGGGGACGAGAGATATTCGTTTTGCGCGGTGGCGTGTCGGTGGGACCAGCGTGTCGCAGCAGTTTGGCCGTCGTCAGTGGGCCCCACATGCCGGCTGCGCAGATTCCTCGAGGCGATCTCTCGACCGTTGGATCGGATCGACGGTCCAGCAGTTGAAGCCGCGTCCATCCAAGCCGGCCGCGGGCCGCTAATGTAACAAATCCCGTGTGACGCGGTCCATACAAGCGGCGTGCATCTTCAATTTTTACGGAATCATGTCCGTCACGTGTCCCGAGAATATTTAAGCTAATCAAAGTCCGACACGTGGCGATTTACAGTATGCGCGCGACGCCGTGGATCGGCTCTCGTTTCCGGCCGTTGCGTCCGTTACGCGCGCAATCCCGTGCGACAAAGTACTGCGTGCACCCATCCCGCCCAACGAATGAGATGCGCCACGTGTCCACTAATTGTTTCCGCGAATCGAGAAGCGACACGTGGCGTAGCACTTTGAATTAAAAAGAACGCAGAATCGGCGCCACATCTACGCGTGAGAATAATTTATATTTTTCGATACAAAAATCGATACGCGTGATTTTATTTTTTCGATAAAAAATTAATTACAGCGTTTCGATAAAAAATAAAATAAAAATGTAATATTTTAGATGTATTTTTTAGCTATAAATAGGAGATAGTTTTTAGTTGTAAAAAAGTTTTTTTTTGGAGAAGAGTTTTTGTGTAGTTTAGAAATTTTGTGGTGTTCGGGTTTGGTCGGTGGAAGACGCAGTAGGCATTTTTGGCTTTTGTTGTGTTCTACGTGTGCCAAATATTTTCGTATGTGATGTTTTAATTTCTTTTCTTCTTCTAATTTTTACTGCATATGTTGTAATTTTTATTTTTAATTTATGAAGTAATTTAATTTTTCTAGGGTTGCATTTGATTCAAATTTATGAAGCTTTGATTTTAATTATTTTTTGATAGATTTATAAGACGTTTGATTTGTTCGTTTTATCTTGTGCTTAATGCTTTTTGATTATTTACGAATTTTATCAAAACGATTTGTGGCATAAAAATAAACTTGAGAAAGGCATTTTTGTGTATATTGCTCGTAGATAAAATGACATGTATGATGAAGGATAGGAATATACCCTAATTGTATGTGTGGCCTTTTGAAAACTTAAAGCGTAATGAAGCTTGGTTAATTTAATTCTCATAGAGATATAGTGAATTAATTTAACGAGGTGTGTTTGTGCAGACTCGGAAGAGATGTATGAATAAAAAAGAAGTTTTCGGTTGACAAATAAAATGTACTAAAAAATATAAATCCAAAGAAAACAATATGATTGGAGTGGATTAGTTTGGTGAAGAATTGCAATCCTAGAGTTCTTTTATTTTCTTTTTACCTTTTTTCCATATAAACGATTATTTTGGATAAAATCAGAGAGAAATAATTTTAGTACTCAACAAACTATAGTAACAAATCTCCGTGGGATCGATCTTTACTTATAAATGTTATTACTTGCGACCGTGTATACTTGCACGAGTTCTGTGTGTTGAAAAACACGCAACAATAACCTCATTCAAAAAAGCACTTTTAACATCCATCTTATATAACTTAAGCCCAAAGTAACTGGAAAGCTAAATGAGTAATCTAACAGACTCAATGTAGGCAATAGGAGAAAAGGTTTCATCGAACTCTATTCCTGAAATCCAAGTATAACTTTGAACAACAATGCGAGAATTGCTTCGAGTGATAACCCTATTTTCATCTTCCTTATTTTTGTACAACTAACATGTACCAATAACGTGTTTGTTAGTAGGTATAAGAACCAAATACCAAGCATCATTTCATTGAAACTAATTAAGTTCCTCATGCATAGAGTTGACCTAGTGTATGTCTTGTAGGGCTTCCTCAACATTTTTAGGAAGAATAGTGGAACTGAAACACATATAGTTCAAGATCTCCTATAACTGACATCTCATCTTGACTCCACCTTTCACATTACCGATAATTTCATCCATAGAATGAGCTTTCTTTGCTCATTTAGGAAGGGAAGAATCTTCTTTCTCATTTTTAGAAGTTCTAAAATGGTCAATAGAATTATAGTAGATGGCATCTCAACATTATTAGTAGTATTTTCGGGAGTGCCCCAAATACCAAATATCTTACTTTTATCAAATTCAACAAGTTTGGTTGCTCTGAAGTCATTTATCATATCATTGATAGATTTCATTACAGTAGAAGTTCTTAGGTTGTAGATTCGGTAAGCACAACTATTATTAGAGTATCCCAGAAAAATACCAAGATAACTTTTGGCCTCAAACCTATCTAGATTCTCCCTATCTTTGGGAATATAGCAAGTACTACTAAACATATGAAGGTGCTTAATATTTGGTCTATTTTTGTGCATAAGCTCATATAATGACTGATAAGTATTGGGCATCAAGAAGCAATGATTCAGTGTATAATAAGCAGTATTAATAGCTTCAGTCCATGATGTTTTGCTAAGTTTATACTTTTCAACATGACTCTTTCCATCTCTTGAGTAACTCTATTGTTCCTTTCAACTATGCCATTTTTTAAGGGGTTTGGGCACATAAAACTCATGTTGAATTCACATTTTGTCATAAAAGGCACTGAATTTAAAATTCTCAAATTCTCTTCCATAGCCACTTATGATTTTGAGGATTCTACCAATGGATTCAAACTTCTTATTTTGAAGCTCGATTCATAGAGTTTTGAATTTATCAAAGGCTTTGGAATTTTCTTTTAGAAAACAGAACCCAGGCAAGTCTGGAGAAATTATCAATAATAACCAATATATACTTTCTTCCACCAATGCTAGCAGTTTGCACAAGACCCATCAGATCCATATGAAGAAGTTGAAGTGGTCTTGTAGTAGACAAATGTTGATTTTTATTATACTAATTCTTTCTCTATTCGCCTAGCTAACAAAGACCATGCATGTTTAGGAAGAGAGGAGATAGTAGGAAGACCTCTCACAGTTTTAAGATTGGAGATTTTCTTTAATAGTTTGTAGTTGAGGTGGCCTAACCATTGATGCCATAATTCTTTAGTACTTAGACTCAACTTGTTACATATCACTTCAGAAGGAGTCCTCACACAATATCTATTATCCTTAGATCTGATGCCTCTGACCAAAGTATTTTCTAAATCACCATACATAGTGCAATCCTTTTTAATAAACTTAACATGGCTAACACTGATAAGATTAGCTTTAAGTCCTTTCATAAATAGAAAATTCTTGAGCTCTAAAATTTTAGAAGCATTGATAGATCCTCTACCATAGATTAAAGCCTTATTATCATTACCAAACATGATAGATCTATCATTAGTGAGAGTAAACTTGGTAAAGAAGAACTTATCACCAATCATGTATCGGTATCATCCACTATCAAAGTACCAACAACTGGATGCTTGAGCCTTTAGAGCGATGTGGAGCACATTATGATTGAGATTCTAGTCATTAGTAGTAATACCAAGAAAAGACTTAAACTCATTGAAAATTATTATTGTTTCACTTTAAAGTCATGACTTACTAGCTCAAGTGACAGAAAGATTCAACACTTCTTCCATATGCTCAATGTATCCTTGTCATAGTTAGGAGAATCTTTTAAAGAGATAGAGGTGGGGAAGTAACCAAAATTGTAAGAATCAAGTGAAAAAGATAAGCTTTGTGCACTCAATGCATCAACAATGGAATCATTATTGGAAATCTCTACAACAAGAGAAGGTTTCTAAGCAATAGGTGTAGTAGAGGTGGAAACATACATCTTATTGAGTTTTGAAAACTTGTTGAAACATGTGTCACCAATGGACCATGTTTGACCAACTTCACAAAATTCTTTGATTTTTTTCAGATTCATACTACTGAAGGTGAAAGGCATTAGTTATTTCATGTTTTTTCAAGAAGACATGATTCAAGGTATTTAGCTTTGGCAGTATCGACAGCAACACGAGCTTGAAGCATAGTTAGTTCCATATCATAATCTTCTAGCAAGTACTTAAAAATGGAATTTTCATCTTCTAAGGTGCAAAAAATTTCATAATTTTGCAAATAATATTTGAATTATATGAAGATGAGTCAAGGATATATTAATATTTGAAAGCATTAGATTCTTTATCGTGAATTTTCTTTTCAAGCTTACTTATACGACCAAGACACCTCTCACTATCACAGAGAAGAATTTGAAGTGACTTATAAACATGGTTATCCAAATTTAACTTTTGGTCATTCACATATTTTTCACCATCCAAGGTGAGATTAAACAGTTAGCTAGAGAGGTCCAAATGCTCCTTATCCTTTTTAGCAAGATTGCTGTGGATCTTCGACATAACCTTCATCAACTTGAGGTTATCATACACAAGCTAGCCATAGGATTTTTTAAAGAGAAAATTTATCATTATCACTAGCATCAGTCTAATAAAAGGAACTAGAAAGGGTAACCTTAGAATAGGAAACCATCCATTAGAGCATAACAATTTGGAATACTAGTTGTCTTTTCTAGAGTCAAAACACTTATATGATGAGAGCATACATCTTAGTTCTTTTTAGAGAAGTCCTATACTTCCTTAGTAGTCGTAAAATTTTCCATTAAAGAAGAGTTATTTGCATCAATTGAGCTCATAATGTGTGACCCTTGATAATTTAGATTGTTGAGATGAAGCTCCTTTTTGTTCCAGACATTGACTAGTTTAGGTTCAATAACACTATTTTTAGAAATGTATGTAGGACATGTCTAACCATCCTTGATTAAGGACCATACATCATTGTTTGTAGATTTCAAGTAGGAACATATATGAAATCTCCAGTAAAAATAACACAATCTATTGAATTAAGGTGGTTTACCAACCAAAATTTCCAAATAATCCATTATAAGAGATTTAATAGAATTAAAAACACAAAGAAAGGGGGAAAGATCAACACTAGAGTGGTTAAGGAAATACAGACTCTAAAAGGACTTATCTCTTTAAGTAGCAGAGAAACTAAAACTTAATGCAAAATAAATGAACTCAAGTAATAGGTATAAAGTTTTCAAATTGAAAAAATAATCACTTGCAATGAAAAAATAAGTAAAACATGCAAAATAGTTATAAATTGGTTTTGCAATCAGACTCTTAATCTTATATGTGTTACCATACAATTTCAAGATCTAGGTTGTACTTACGACATAGGGGATCATAAAAAAAATCCAATAATTAGTTAAACCTACGTAGAACTTCCATCTATATTATAACATTTTCGAGTTGCTTATAATAATTACTCAACAACAAACAATCTACTAAGTAATAAAATAATTATAACCCTAATAAAAATAAAACCACAAATACTTCTATCAGTTAGAACCTCTATACAAAGTGTCTATTGCTACCCTAATTTGCATCCTCTGTAACAAACTGGTTTAACTCATGAACCTGAATCTCCTTCAAAGCCAACACCACTTAATGTGATATGATTAGATACTATAGATTAATAATGTGTAAAGTAATGCATCACAACCCTAAGGGACCACTCTCATAGAGATGTTTTGATAAACTTCATAAAAATTGTCACCCATACTATTTTATTTACACAAACGTATCAAAATTATTGGAACACTTTCAAAATAATTATTGAATATGGAATTCAAAATTATCAAAATTTTGGCAGTGTATTTTTAGGATTTTTTTTTAAATATTGAAGCAATTAATATGGGTATTTATAGAAAATTTCCAATAGGCAGCTAGCCTCACCACACTTTTATCGTGGACCTCACCATCCATCTCACCAAAGGTCTAACGAAGGGTGTGGCAAGGTCCTTATCAAGAACCTCATCAAAGTGCCCAAAAATTATCCAAATTTTTTCATAAATACTCGCCATTGGAACGAGCCAAATCTACTACTCATAGTCTGGCATGCATACTAAACAATCAACCCCATGATGTGTGAAAAATATGCTTTCAATCACAATGTTCCTAACTAAGTGAGTGTGTGCATTTCTAATTTGTAGTAACCAATCTTAAATAAAGGAAGACAAAACACTAAGTAAAATAAATGGACATGTGTTTTGCATATGGGAAGTTAATGCACAGACTCAGAGTATAAATAGGCATACAAAGACCATTTTTTTCTCTAGTGGTTATAGGATGCTTATTCAACGGTTAAGAAGAGGCATTATTAAATGATGTAGACACAATATCACCCTCAATAGAACAAGAAACATCAGATTGTGTCGAAATACTAGTAGGATGAGAGCAATGAAAAAAGGATGAAAAAATAGGAAAGTCATATGTGTTGGAAATGACTGGTGAAATAGAAGAACTCAAAGGCAAGTTATTTGTGGTTAAAGGGAGTTTAAAGACATTGTAGGCAATTTTTGAATTAGGTAAAACTACAAAGTGAGTTCCAAACTCAGCTTTAGATGAATAGACATGAAGATTTTTGGGCATACTAGTAAGTGTAAGGAAGGAAAAATGTGTTTCATGAAAGGCTACATGATGGATGAGATAGACTTTCGTATTGATTATATCTATACACCAGTAACCTTTGTGATTACATGGATAACCCAAGAAAACACATTGTATAGAATTAGGTTATAGTTTATCATAAATATAAGGTCTTAGGAAGGGATTACACAAGCACCCAAAGGTTTTGAAGTATCCATCGGTAGGAGTTTTCTTGTACAAAAACTCATAGGAACTTTTGTTAATGAGATGAATAGCACACTTAAAAGCATATTCCCAAAACTCCAAATCCAAACTAGCTCTAGTGAGCATAATTGGTCCAGATTTCACCACTTGTCTATTTCTTCTTTCAATCACTCCATTTTAAGAGGGTGTATATGGGCAGCTAACTCTTCTTTGATAACCTCATTGAAATAATAATGTTTCAAAGGTTTGGAACTCACCACCTCTTCACATTGGCATTAAATTGTCTTGCTACAAAAGCATCAAAATGCTTAAACGAGGTTATAACATGCCCTTTGTGAGTCATAGTATATAGCCACTAAAAACTTGAAAAATCATCTACAAGTAGTAGAAAATATCTAGCACCAGCAATGAAAATGACATAGGATAGACCCCAAACATTTACACCTACTATCAAAAGCATAAGATGTTCTGCCATGCATATGAGACAAAATTTACCTGTGTGACTTACTAATTTGGAAAGCTACACATAGCTAAGGAAGAAGACTCATCTATGTAAAGCAATTTTTCATATTTCAACACATTTTTCACAACTTGTAAATGAGTATGCCCCAGTCTATTGTGCCAGAGTTCTTTATTTACCATAAGTTTCTTATGACACTTAACTATGTTGATTGAGACATGACAACATGAAGAGCTTATCATAGAGTCAACAAGAGTTGTTGCACCTTGAGGTAGCTTATAGAGACCATGTTCTGCGCCACCATTGAAGAGCACTTTACCATTATCCAGGTCTTTGACATAGAAATAGCTAGGATATAACTCAATTATGACTATATTATCTACACATAGTTTTTTCACACAAATCAAGTTTTTGGTTAAATAGGCACAAAAAGTGCATGTCCTAGCTTTAAAGGTTTGGATCCAGTGAAAATTAAATTAATTTGATAACTTATAAAATTTCACAGGAATATTTTGTATGGGGACCAAGCCAAATCAAAAAGGGCTCATTGGTAGAGGAAAGAGACCAAGATGAACAATTAGGTGGACCATTGCTGAAAATTGCAAGTGATTCAGAAGGAATCATAGGAAAAGATTGGTTGGAGCCTTCTATTTACGATGAAAGAGCTTGAGGAGGTCTTTGGTTATTATTATTATTTGAGGACTCAGTGTACCTAAAGAAGTACTTGGTTGCACCATGTCCTTGCATTTTACAAATTTAGCAAATGCCTTTATATTTTGATCCATTCATGAAATTTCCATGATCTTGATTATTAGAAGATTTTCCATGAGAGTTATTAGGGACATTATTTGTATTATTAGAGTGAGAAAAGTTGGGTTTTTGGCCAAAATTATAATGCTTGGATTGATTGGCTTGTGAAGGAATGAATCTTGAAATGTTTGCTTGAACTAACTGGTTAGTCACCCCATTCATTCTTTCTAGATATTTTTCATGAATTTGAAGTGAATTAAACATGTCATCTCAAGAAGGTACACATTTCTTTTGTGCGACATTAGTGATTATGGAAGAGAATTGAAAATCCAAACAACCAAGAACGTACAATACCTACTCACGATTGGAAATGTCATCACTAGCAGCCACAATATGATCAATTAAATCCTTTGTTATACCAACAAAGTTCTCTATAGTCATAACACCTTTTTGCAAGGTTTGTAGCTGCTAACAAAATTGTAAAATTTGAGCTTGAAAATTATCAGAAAACACTTTTTCCAGAGCCTTCCAATATGCATGAGCAATATATTTATCTTTTCTAATCAAATACTTCAAATAATTTTGAGAAACTAAGTTATAGACCCAGCTCATAACAATCTTCTCTTGTGTTTCCTAATCAATGAACTCAGAATTATGTTCAATAACTTTAAGATCTTTGCATCATACCATCAACATCGACATATGTTATTTTCTTGATAGTCCTTTGAGGAGAACCAATGTCATCGATGAAATTCATCAAGCGTAATTGCTCATGCCAAATAGATAGTTTGACTCGCCAAGTTTTATCGCAAATTTTGGATTGATTGGGATTCATCGCTGAGAGAATAAGTATTTGCTAATTAGTGTTTCCATTGCAACTTCAAATGAAGCTTGAGTTTTAGCCATTAATGGCTTTGATACCACGTGAACATAGGAAATGAAATAGTATATCAATTAAGAAAATGAAGAATAATTTAGAGAGTGTGTTTGTTTTTCATTTCTATATTCCTTAATTATACACTATGAGCGTACACTGGTATTTATACTCACACTCGCTACAATTTAGTGACAAGTTCTAACAATAATGCTGACATTTAATGCGTTCCTAACGATACTTCTAGTAACAACATAACCATAAAAGATTCCATTAACTCCTCTTAACACTCTATTGTACATATAAAATATTTTATTTTTAGATAAAAGATAAAATTATATTCAAATTAAGAAGAATATATCATATTGATAAAAAAAATCTACATGTAAAACTTGAATTATTGAACTATTTTAGATCATTTTAAGGAATGTTTGAGCATTCTTCATTATCTCTTCTATATCCCCAATAGGATGGTTCTTGATGCAACGATAGATCTTCCATGACATTTGATCTTTGACGATTTCATCTTCGTTATTTGAATATTCTCTCCAAAATATATCATATCTATATATACTTAGATCAAAATAATAATCGAAACAAATGTGCCTAAACAAATCATAACTTACAAAATTTCAATCTAGATTAAGATCTAAGTAAAACAATATCCCCTTAAAACGAAATCTGGCAAGAAAAAACATATAAAAATTGTGATTTATTTAATAATACTAAAGAAATTATAAACAAAACACCAACCAATGCACTCTACCAGGTAGAAATTAAAAAAAAGTTAAAAAAAGACAAATGGAGATAAGAAGATGAGGTAGATATATATAAATCTAACTAATAATTTTAAATAATCTAAATAAAGATATAAATGTAAATATATCAAAAACCTAATAAGGAGTATTTCAAACTATCGATACAAACTTTTGCCAGAAAAGGAGGAAGGCTAACCCAAAAATTAAAAATTAAAAAAAAAAAGAAAAAAAGAAAAGGCAATTGATAAATCTTATGATTTGCCGCATTAATGAATAGTGCTCTCGTTATATTCTTCAAGAATAAAAACGTAGTTTAGTCAGCTAATATGTTTTGTGATAAGGCTAGGTGAGTTAATTTTAAATACAACCTCATATGCATGATTTGATATGCATTGTACATTCTTTAAAATGAAATTTAACAACTTCCATAAATCCAAAAACTCTAGTTAATGCTATCTCTCTCTCTCTAATCTATTTTTTATAAAAAAAACATTGTATGAAAATAACGAATGATTTAATTTTATGATTTTTTATTTATTTATAAATTTTATAAAATACATTAAAAGTTATCTACCAAGAATTGTTTATGAATAACTAAAATAAATATGGGAAGCTGTACATTAACATCTTCACAAGTTTGTTTTGTACCGAAGAGGATATCTTTCTCTTAGGGAGATTAACTTTGTCTATATCCCGTAGGAAAAGATGAAATTTAATTAAAAAATTTTGTTGGGAAATGTGCCTTGTACTACATTACTTTTTTACATTATTTTAAATAGGTTTAAATAGTGAAGAATTGGCTATTGGGATTAAGCCCCAAGGGGTACCCACTTTTGTGTAAGGGGAGAGGACCTAGGCAAATGTGATACCACACACGCGCACACGCGCACACGCGCGCCGCCGCTGCCGCCGTCCGACCGGCCGGGCCGTGCCGTGCCGAGCCGAGTTCGAGTGCGTGTGTGTGAGATGGTATTTTTTCTTTTTTGGTAAAATATATTTTTTTAAGGAAAATTTTTCCACTTACAAAATGGTTGTTATATATATATATATTTTTTTTTCTCAGAAAAAAAATGACCGTTATTTTCTTTTATTAAGAATATGGCCGTTTGTTTTCTTTATTCAGAAAAAGAGTCGTTGCTCGTATTTACTCATAAAAAAATATATCCGTTATCCGTTACTCTTCATTACTCAGAATTGCCGTTACGCTCTTAATTCCCAGACATTACCGTTTTATTCATAATTGCCACACGGTTTCTAAAATCTATAAAAGGAGGGCTTCAGCTCTCATTTGAAACACAACAATCAACAATCATCTCCCTACGGAAAAAATTCTCTCTACAATTTCTAAGTTCTTTTTCTTTTTAGTTTTCCGAGCAACAAATTTTCAGGTGTAGCATTCCAGTCTTCATCAGTGCAGTGAAGTTCTGAGACAGAGATTAAGATTCTGGGCTGTTTTATCCTGGGGACGACGAGGCTGTGTTTGCTTGCACAAATTGGGCAGAGCCGCGAAACGTCTTAAAGAGAGCGACCTAGTCCGCGACTCAACCCAAGCAGTTACTTTCAAGTTATCGGTAATATTGTTCCTACACTGTTTTTATAAATTGCATCAACAATTTTAAGACGTATTCAATCTGCCATGTCTACTGAAATGCTAACTGCTGATCTAAACAAACCATTCCGTTTTGAGGGATTACACTTTAAAAGATGGAGACAAAAAATGTTGTTTTTCTTAACCATGAAAAAAGTCGTTTCTGCTCTTACTACTGAAAAACCAATACAGTCCAATCCTCCTTCCGAAGCTGAAACTAAAGATTTAGACGCCTGGATTGAAAATGATTTTCTATGCAAAAACTATATTCTTAATGGTTTAGCTGATGACTTGTATGATTATTATAACTGTGATAAGTCTGCTAAGGAAATTTGGGAAGCACTTCAAAAGAAATACGACACTGAGGAAGCTGGTACTAAGAAGTATGTTGTTAGTAGATACATGAAGTTTCAAATGATTGATGGCAAATCAGTGGAAGCTCAATCACATGAACTGCAGAAGATAGCACACGAAATAACTTCTGAAGGTATGACTTTAGATGAACAATTTCAAGTAGCTGTTATAATAGATAAATTACCCTATGCTTGGAAAGATTTTAAGAATACACTTAGGCATAAAACTAAGGAATTTTCTTTAGAAAGTCTTATAACCCGTTTAAGAATAGAAGAAGAAGCTCGAAAACAAGACCAAAGAGATGAAGTACTCGTAGTCTCAAATAATAGTACTAATAAGAAACCCTCATCTACAATTCTGAAACCTAAAGGTAGAAATATGAAAACTCCTAATCGTAGTAATAATCAAAACCGCAACCACCAAAATAGAAATAGAAACTATCCTCCCCAGAATGGACCTCAACCCCCCTTAAGGAATAACACATTCATGTGTTATAGTTGTAATAGACCTGGCCACTTGGCTAGGAACTACCGGAACAGGAATCGTCCTGCCCCACAGGCGAACCTTACCGAAGATCAACTTATTGCTATGATATCTGAAGTCAATTTTGTTGGTGGATCCGAGGGGTGGTGGATAGACACTGGTGCTTCTCGCCATGTTTGCTATGATCGAGACATGTTCAAATCCTATTCTGATTCTGAGGATAAGAAAGTGTTGCTGGGTGACTCCCACTCCACTAAAGTTGCTGGTACTGGTGAGGTGGTTTTGAAGTTTACCTCTGGAAAGACTATCATCTTGAAGGATGTCCTGCATACTCCAGAGATGAGAAAGAATTTAGTTTCAGGATATCTTCTTAACAAAGCTGGGTTTACTCAAACTATAGGGGCTGATTTATATACTATAACTAAAAATAATATATTTGTTGGAAAAGGGTACGCCACTGATGGCATGTTCAAATTAAATGTTGAAATTAATAAAACCTCTTCTTCTGCTTATATGTTGAGTTCCTTTAATATTTGGCATGCTAGACTTTGTCATGTTAATAAACGCATAATAAAGAACATGAGTAGCTTAGAAATAATTCCTAAACTATCTTTAAATGATTTTGAAAAATGTGAATTTTGTAGTCAAGCTAAAATAACCAAAACTTCACATAAATCAGTAGTTAGAGAATCTGAACCTTTAGAATTAATTCATTCTGATATATGTGAACTTGATGGAAATTTAACAAGAAATGGAAAACGGTATTTTATAACTTTTATAGATGACTGTTCAGATTACACTTATGTATATCTAATGAAAAATAAAAGTGAAGCATTTGATATGTTTAAAATATTTATGACTGAGATTGAAAATCAACTTAACAGAAAAATAAAAAGGTTTCGAAGTGATAGAGGCACCGAATATGATTCCAATATCTTCAATGACTTTTATAAAACTCATGGAATCATTCATGAAAAAAGCGCACCTTATTCTCCACGAAATGAATGGCAAAGTGAAAGAAAAAATAGAACTTTTACCGAATCGGTTGTTGCAATTTTATTAAACTTCAGTCTTTGCCTCCCATTGGTGGGGAGAAATTTTATTAACTGTCTGCTATGTGCTAAATAGAGTGCCTAAATCTACAAATAAAATTTCACCATATGAAATTTTGAAAAATAAGAAACCTAATTTAACTTATTTTAAAACTTGGGGTTGTTTAGCCTATGTTAGAATCCCTGATCCTAAAAGAAATAAACTTGCTAGTAGAGCATAAGAATGTGTATTCATAGGATACGCTGTGAATAGTAAAGCTTATAAATTCTATGACTTAAAAGATCAGGTAGTTATAGAATCAAATGATGCTGACTTCTATGAATATAGGTTTCCCTTTAAATTTAAGAATAGTGGGGGTTCGTCTTCTAGTAGTTTACCTATAACTAGAACAAGTGAACAAACTGAAGAATTAAACACTAAAATTAGAAGAAGTAAACGAGCTCGAACCCTTAAGGATTTTGGGTCTGATTTTTATGCTTATACCTTAGAGGAAGATCCCCAAACAATTAAAGAAGCATTATCTTCTTTAGATGCCAACTTATGGGAAGAAGCCATAAATGATGAAATGGACTCACTTGAGTATAATAAGACTTGGCATTTAGTTGACTTACCTCCTGGTTGCAAAATCATTGGATGTAAATGGATACTAAAAAAGAAATTGAAACCTGATGGTACTATTGAAAAATATAAAGCTCGTCTTGTAGTTAAAGGATATAGGCAAAGGGAAAATGTAGATTTCTTTGATACTTTTTTCACCAGTTACACGAATAACTTCCATACGTGTACTTTTCTCTCTCGCTGCTATCCATGATTTAGTAGTACATCAAATGGATGTTAAAACTGCTTTCTTAAATGGTGATTTAGAAGAAGAAATTTATATGGATCAACCTGAAGGTTTTGTTATCCCAGGTCAAGAAAATAAAGTTTGTAAATTAGATAAATCTCTTTATGGTCTAAAACAAGCACCTAAGCAATGGCATGAAAAATTTGATAATCTAGTTATCTCACATGGATTCAAAATAAATGAAAGTGACAAATGCATTTATTATAAATTAGAAGATAATATTTGCACTATTATATGTTTATATGTGGATGACATGCTTATTTTTGGATCAAATATTTATGTTGTGAATAATGTCAAAATGTTGTTAAGAGCTAATTTTGATATGAAAGATCTTGGAGAAGCGAGTGTAATCCTTGGTATAAAAATAACTAGGTCTGAAAAGGGAATTTCTCTAGATCAATCTCACTACATTGAGAAGATCTTAAAGAAATATAATTAACCTGCATGTACTCCTTATGATCCTAGTGTAAAGTTGTTCAAGAACACCGGAGACAGTGTTAGACAAACTGAGTATGCGAGCATCATTGGTAGCTTACGTTACGCTACTGATTGCACTAGACCAGACATAGCTTATGTTGTGGGACTACTATGTAGGTTTACCAGTAGACCTAGTATAGAGCATTGGAATGCTATTGAAAGGGTTATGAGATACCTTAAGAGAACTATGAACCTTGGATTACATTATAAAAAGTTTCCCGCTGTTTTAGAAGGATACAGCGATGCAGATTGGAACACTTTATCAGAAGACTCCAAAGCAACTAGTGGCTATATTTTTAACATAGCTGGTGGAGCTGTTTCCTGGAAGTCTAAGAAACAAACAATATTGGCTCAATCTACAATGGAGTCTGAAATGATAGCACTAGCCACTGCTAGTGAAGAAGCAGGCTGGCTAAGAAGTTTGTTAGCTGAGATCCCTTTATGGGAAAGACCGATACCAGCTGTCTTGATCCACAGCGATAGTACCGCGGCTATTACAAAGATTCAGAACCGTTACTACAACGGTAAGAGACGACAGATACGTCGTAAGCATAGTACTGTTAGAGAATTTCTCTCAACGGGAGCAGTAAGAGTGGATCATGTACGTTCTGATGAAAATTTGGCAGATCCTTTGACAAAAGGATTACCAAGAGAGAAGGTTTTCAAAACCTCAAAAGGAATGGGATTAATGCCCTTAGAATGAAGAGTCACTTATGATGGTAACCCAACTTATAGACTGGAGATCCCAAGAAATAAGTTCAAAGGGTAATAACAAGTCATGAAGTGATATGAGATGTATCATGCTATTAATCAAATCTCATTCTATATTGTTAGAAGCATGAAGTCCTGAAGCGATAGAAAAGGATGAGTTATTTGTTAAACTCTTAATGAGTTCTATACTCTATGTGGAGTGGAGTACATAGCTATAGGAGTACTCTTGATAGACTCACCTATGTGAATGTGGAAGTGTGGCCGCTTCCTATGAAAATATTTTGGGCAAAATTTACTAGAGCGTTCACTATACTGGGATACACGTGTATGGCCGTAAAGCACGGGCTTTTTCGAACTACACCTTGGGAAGGTTGTGTGTGTGATGATTGTTAGAGATAGAGTTCAAAACTACGAGTTACTCTAGTATATTCTAAAGCATCAACACTATGCAAAGGTTCAAGTCGATAGACACCTTTTCGCTTATGCACAATCTTATAATTTTAATTGATCGGTTGCTCGATGAAAAATTATTTTTATATAAAATTCAAGTGGGGGATTGTTGGAAAAGATGAAATTTAATTAAAAAAATTTGTTGGGAAATGTGCCTTGTCCCACATTGCTTTTTTACATTATTTTAAAGAGGTTTAAATAGTGAAGAGTTGGCTATTGGGATTGGGCCCCAAGGGGCACCCACTTTTGTGGAAGGGGAGAGGACCTAGGCAAATGTGATACCACACACGCGCACACACGCACACGCGCGCCGCCGCCGCCGCCGTCCGTCCGACCGACCGGCCGTGCCGTGCCGAGCCGAGTCCGAGTTCGAGTGCGTGTGTGTGAGGTGAGGTGGTATTTTCTTTTTTGGTAAAATATTTTTTTTAAGGAAAATTTTTCCACTTACAAAATGGTTGTTATATATATATTTTTTTTCTCAGAAAAAAAATGACCGTTATTTTCTTTTATTAAGAATATGGCCGTTTGTTTTCTTTATTCAGAAAAAGAGCCGTTGCTCGTATTTACTCATAAAAATATATATCCGTTATCCGTTACTCTTCATTACTCAGAATTGCCGTTACGCTCTTAATTCCCAGACATTACCGTTTTATTCATAATTGCCACACGGTTTCTAAAATCTATAAAAGGAGGGCTTCAGCTCTCATTTGAAACACAACAATCAACAATCATCTCCCTACGGAAAAAATTCTCTCTACAATTTCTAAGTTCTTTTTCTTTTTAGTTTTTCGAGCAACAAATTTTCAGGTGTAGCATTCCAGTCTTCATCAGTGCAGTGAAGTTCTGAGACAGAGATTAAGATTCTGGGCTGTTTTATCCTGGGGACGACGAGGCTGTGTTTGCTTGCACAAATTGGGCAGAGCCGCGAAACGTCTTAAAGAGAGAGACCTAGTCCGCGACTCAACCCAAGCACTTACTTTCAAGTTATCGGTAATATTGTTCCTACACTGTTTTTATAAATTGCATCAACAATTTTCAGACGTATTCAATCTGCCATGTCTACTGAAATGCTAACTGCTGATCTAAACAAACCATTCCATTTTGAGGGATTACACTTTAAAAGATGGAGACAAAAAATGTTGTTTTTCTTAACCATGAAAAAAGTCGTTTCTGCTCTTACTGTTGAAAAACCAATACAGTCTAATCCTCCTTCCGAAGCTTAAACATATACCCAGTTGTTGATCTCCTGGTGTCATGATCTCCTGCATAGTCTGCATCGCAGTAACCAACTAACTTGTTGTCTCCACCTTTCTTGTACAAAAGACCATAGTCAATTGTACTCTTCACATATCTCAATATTCGTCGAACTGCTTCCAAATGTGGCTTCTTTGGATTTTGCATGTACCGACTCATTACACTAACTGCATAAGAAATGTCAGGTCGAGTTAAGGTTAAGTAGATCAGACTGCTACCAATTTTTGATACATTGTCGCATCTTCTAAATCTTTTCCTTCATGTGCACACATGTTGGCATTTGGCTCCATCGGCGTCGAAATTGGTTTGCATTCAAGCATTCCGAACCGTTTTATCAAATCTTTAGAATATTTTTGCTGACAAAGAAATATTCCTTCTTGTGTGAAATCAACCTCTAAACCAAGGAAGTGCTTGAGTTGGCCAAGTTCTTTCATCTGGAAACGGACTGACAAATTCTCCTTTGTTCGAAGAATTTCTGCCTCATTATCACCAGTTATGATT